>CM066254.1:10860577-13836145 GCA_033675135.1 Frankliniella intonsa | reverse complement strand
AGTGAAAGGGTGGCGTGAAAACATGGAAAATTTTTGCGGCAGTAAACCTCCCGAAGGAGGTTGCGGTTCCCGCCAGGCACAGGGCTTTCACCCCCCGTGGCAGCCAACTACTTCGGTGTTCTTATGGGAACCGGTGCTTTTCTGACTGCGATCCTGTCGCGCAATTCGACAGATTTGATCCCCGTACTGCCAGATTTAGTCGTACGGTGGTTAACCGAACTGCCCTGTCCCCAGGGCATGGAATAGCTATTTTTGGAGCCAGATTCTAGGACTTATGACCCCACGACCGACCACCAGTCGTGGGCATGGGACGGAACTTCCTGGCAACCCGCTGTCGCTACCAGTGAAGGACCTACCTGGCGTTGAACCAGGCCCCATGTGCCGAGTCTCACAGACACCCCACGGCTTTCGCGGCACCACTAGACCACTAGACCGTCGGCAATTCCACGAGGAAGCTCGGTTGAAATGGGGGGTTTGAATTCCACTCGTCCGCCACTTGTTGAATTGTACTGGTCCTCAGAAAAATTAAAGTTTTAGGGAAGATTCGAACCATTGTTCTGCGACACTCCGGGCGGACACTATGCCGGCACGGCTACGACGCCACGGTACTAGTGGCCGGTCCACTAGGAGGCATGCTGCGCGAGCAGCCACAGTCACCGAAGAAACGAACCCGGTGTCATCAGCACGCCTGCTCTCCGTGCGCTGCTAGGCCGGCCGCGTAGCGTCATTGGTATCGACACTGCTCATACTCATACTACCAGGTGGGCAGTGGTTCAAATACCGCGTATTTATTTTTATTTTTTTTTCCATTTTTTTTTTTCTGAGGTGAGGCAATGGCTATTTACAGGCGTTCCTGAACCCGACCACACTCTGTACTACTCGCATTTACACGTCCATAGAGCCCAGCCCCTCGCCTGGCGTGCCGCAGCCCGGCGCTACCGGGGCGCCACTTCCGCGGTGGAGGGCCCGACGAGGCGGGGCGGGGCGGGGCGGGCGCCGCGCCCGGCCCGTAGGGTGGGGTGGACCTCTCTAATCGCCATAACAAGGGCTGGGGTGTAGGGCTCGTCTCACGACTCCCGCCCCGCCCCGCCCCGCCCACTATTACAACGTCATGTTGCACGCGGCCCGCTGCAGTGGCCCGCCCCGCCCCGCCCCGCCCCGCGCTCTGCTGGAGTGCTCTATGGATTTCCAAAGGTGATCCGCTATCAGATGGGGCGCCGCGGCCGGACCTGGCCCGGGCCGGCCGGGGTCGGAGCCCGCACGCACACGCCGCGGACATCTCTGAGGGCGGGGCGGGGCGGGGCGGGGCGGGGCGGGGCGGGGCGCCGCGCCCCCGCGGGTGCGCCATCAGCCCCAGACGTGCAAGTCTGCCAGCGGATCGCCGTTAGATCGTTCATTAACCAGGGCGGCGTGGCGCGGCGGGGCGTGGCGCCTACAGCGGGTCTCTCGCAATCACCATCCCGGGACCGCTCCGAATAGCAATGGGCCGCCTAGATACGCCGCGCCGCCGCGCCGGCCCGGTCTAACTCGAATGCGAACCGCAATGCTGCGCTGGAGCAGAGCGGCGGGGCGGGGAAGGGCGGACCCAACGACCCATGACTCCTGGCCGCTCCCCTTTCTCCTCTTCACGCCCGAGATATACCTCCCTCCCGCCCACCTCAAACCCCCCACCATCAGACCCTCAACGAGCAACCCTGATCGCCACCACGCGACACGAGCTTTCGCCACTTGTCATCTTCGTGATTCACATTAACATTCGTCCTCGCGGGATTGTTCTCTCGAGGACGGGAACTTCTCTCCCCAAAAGAACAGAGGGGAGACAAGTGATGAAGCGGGCAGGGGCGGGGCTCAAGAGGGAACTGCTGCAAGTTAAGCTCGCTAAAGCTAAACGTAGGGATTTTCCAGAGCTCTGCTGAGGCCCCGGGCCCCGGGCGTGCCGCGCCACGCCGCTCCGCCCCAGCCCTAAGAGATCAAGGAGCAGACCCCCCCCCCCCCCCCCCCGGGCCGGCCCCTCGCAGGGCCCCTATCAAGGTCACCCAAGACCGAAAAATGGCAAAATTTGGAAATTTGACATAGTGGAAAAAACATTTTTTTCTATTTCAGGTACTATCCCAGACAAAAATCGTTTGCCTTCGGGAGTCTCTGAGATGGCCGGTTCGATCCTGGGTGCCCTTAAGAATCACTTCCGACGTGTCAATGAGCTGCCCGCCGTGCCCTGCCCGGTGGCCCGGCTCCGATCACCCTGCCTGCCCGCAGTAATTAGAAGGGAAAGTAGTGGGAGTCGGGGGAGGGACCGCTGCCAGGAGTGGGGGCCTCTTTGTCCCAGAAATAACGTGCGCGCGCGCGAATCCAAGAGGGAGATAAGATCGTGGGGGCCTGAAAACACGGAGTGATAGTAGCGGTCAGCGTCACCGCACCGGCGTAAGCCCGTACACGCCGGTTCATATTTTGTAATTATTTTTTATTTTTTCAACTAAAAGCCTAGCACTCCTACTGTCCACTCACAGTGCAGTGGCAGGTGAAAGAATCGGTGTTGCGGCAGTAAATCCAATGGGCCCAGCCAGCCCACACGCCTTCGGGGCAGGGCGGGGCGGAGCGGGGCGGGGCAGGAGGGCGGCGGCGTGGCGGCGCGCGCTCCAGGAAGACAAGACTTACTGTTTGGGCCTGCAGCCGTCGGGAGGGGCGGCGGGTATGGGCCAGAGGTGCCGACTAATGCCACTCCCACCGCCCCGCCCCGCCCCGCCCCGCCCCCAGTAGACAAATCTATCATCACAAACCGCCCGGGCCGTTTGTGGCTGAGTCTGGGGGCGACGCATGGCGCGGGATGATCCACCCGGCCCGTCGCATTTCGTTAATTTAACGGAATCGGAGGAAATACATTACAAACGGGGAAATCCAATCCCTTTCTTGGACTGAGCGGGCTGCTCTAATTAACGCAGTTAGGCCCTATCGCCCCTCGTGGCGGGAAGCAAGACGGAATGAAAATCAAATCGGGGGACGTTTCACGACTGAGGGCCAGCAGGGCGCGGGGGGATCACCCAACGCACTGCGCCCTCCCCGCCCCGCCCCGCCGCTCTCCAGACTCGATTCGGATCCGGATCGGGATTCGATTTTCTTTTGATGGTCGTCTGCCTCCACCTGGCGTGACGCCCGTGACGGTCAGGGCCGAGCGGCACGCCGCGCCGCGGGCGGGACGGGGGTGTGACGGCGCGTGACGACGCGTGAGGCGACCCCAGAATGCAAATCACATGATTGCCGCAGCCGAAACGCGAGGCGCACAGCATTAAGAAACGCCCCTGCGCCCCGCTGCGCCCCCGCCCGGGAAACATTTTTCAAAAATGCCATCCTATCAAAAATCACTAAACTGACATATCTTTCTAACTTTAAATTATTTGTCAACACATTTGACATTCAAAACATTATGCATAAAATAAGAAACATTTTTCACAAATAAAAATTCATAGTTTGCACCCAAAACTTCAAATGCAACTGCCTAAACAATACATCATATTAATAAACAAAGCTGCCCAAGAAAGCAGAAGACTGCTGTAACTAACCTCCAGATGAAACAACAGGTTGTCGGCCTTTCTTCTATCTACACAGTCATCAGTAACTTGTAACACTTTCACATTTCAGCCGTTTTCCCAAAAGGAATAAGAGACAATCACGGTTCGGTGACTCGATAAATTAATCATGTTAGAGAAATATATAAACGGGCACGATAACAATCAAATTCATGTTTACAAGAGGAACAGGAAACAAAGTTCACAGCCCAGCCCTCGCCAAACGTGTTCAGTTAGGTTAGGTTTGTATAGAGACGCGCGGTATAATCGAAATAATCGAACTCGATTCAGTAACCTAACTGAACACGCTTGGCGAGGGCTGAGTTGTGACTGTTGTTTCCTGCTGTGAACATGAATTTGTTATCGTGACCGTTTATATATTTATTTAAAATGATTAATTTACCGAGTCACCGAACCGTGAATGTCTCTTATTCTTTTTTGGAAAACAGCTAAAATGTGAAAGTGTTGCAAGTTACTGATGACTGTTAAGATAGAAGAAAGTCCGACAACCTGTTGTTTCATTTGGAGGTTAGTAGCAGCAGACTTCTGCTTTTTATGGAAGCTTTGTTTACTGATATGATATATTGTTTAGGCAGTTGCATTAGAAGTTTTGGGAGCAAACTATGAATTTTTATTTGTGAAAAATATTTTAAATCGCATTCATAATATCATTTAATGTTAAATGTGTTGACAAATAATTTAAATTTAAGAAAATAGTGAGTGATTGTTTTAAAGCTTTTTCAACAAAAGAATATGAGTAAGAAAAAATAAAAACATATTTCACTCATAACAAAAATCGAGCTAAATGCTGTGAGACACTTTGGCCTCACACCCAAAAGTGTGAAATTGTCACACACTTTGATTTCCAGAGTGCGGCGGAGGTGCTTTTTCATTTGACTTTTGGCTTTGGCTTTCGCGTTGGTTGTTTCCCGTCCAGCACGACTCCTATTCATAATGGCCGATGGCTGGAGGGGGGAGCAAAACACACGTTCATGATTTGGATCGATCTGTGCAGCGCCCATTAGAGCGCCACGCCCGCCCCGCCCCGCTCGGAAACACCAGCAGTTAGGCAGTTAGTTTTGCTTCCCGTTTTGTAGAATCACGCGCTTTTAAAAGTGGACACCGCTGCCCCCCCCCCCTCCCCCTCTTCTCTCCGTGCCACCTCATCCCACCCTCTTTCTCCCGCCCTGTCGCCGCCTCCAATACCCATCAAAACAGTATCTAGTTTAAAATTCAGCAGGTTTCTATAAAGTTTCCCGCGCAATTTTCGCGCGCGATGGCTGTTATCTCCGACACCTCTTGGAGGTTAAACACGCAACAGTATCGCGGGCGGGTCTGCCTATAACCTAGGGGCTGTAAGACACGGCACGTCACGTGATTTCAGTGTTGCCAGTGCGACCTCGCGCGCCGCCTATAGTGTAGCTTGAACCTGAGACTATTTAACGGCGCCGCACTGCCGTGCTGTCCTGCCGCTGTCGCTTCGTTTAGTTTAGCGGGGCGGGGTGGGGCGGGGCGGGGCGGGGCGGGGCGGGGCGAGCTCAATCAGCGTCGCGCTAATCCTCTTGACGCAACTAGTAGCCGCGCCGCGCTCCTGCTCTCGCACGGCCGGCCGCCTGGATCATCCTTGTCCGACATGACCCCCGCTATGCCCCGTACAGTCCTCCTCCCTCTGCGTGAGCCCCGCCCCGCCCCGCCCCGCCCCCTCACCCTCACCCCGTGCAGCGCAGACTGCAGCGCCCCGCGCCACCGCCTCCGCTCCATCCATTTAGAAGCAGGGGAACACAGTGGCAGCAGCAGCGGCAAAGACTAACCCCCCTCGCCTGTGTACCACGTGCAAACAACAGCGGGGCGGGCGGGGCGTTGTGCGGCCGGCCAGGTGAAAGGGCGGCAGGGAGAAGGGGGTACACAATGGAAGTGCAGGTCTCTCCCTTCAATTCCGGCCCTAGCCGCCCTAGCCCACCCTGCCACCCCCACCTAATGCGATCATTATTGCACCCCCTCCCCCACCCCCTTCCCCCGCCCCCGCGAGCGTATGTGTGCAAAAGCGGAATCATAAAGAAAAGCCGCACTTCAAACGTGTCCTGAATAATGAAGCGATATGCGTTAGGTTTATTCCACCCGTCCCTTTTTTTTGGAAACGGTTATGATTAATCAAGTTTTTTTTAGAGCTAGTAAACAAAAGAGAGTGCCGTTCAAACTACGGTGCAGAAAAATGTAACCTAACTCAGATTTACAAGGTTTTAACGTGCGTTTACTCGCGAACAAAATCTCGCAGTGAGACAGACTGTTGGACTGTTGGGCGGCCGTAAAGAGACGAGGAAAAGCCCAGGGGGTGGCAGCGCGACGTGGCGGGGGGCGTCGCTAAATACTTTAGTGCTAGTGCAGCGGGGAGAGGTGGGGGGCGGGGCGGGCCAGACCGTGATGAGAATTTACGCGGCCCAAGTGACACTCGCGTCCCGGCCCCGGCCGGCCGCGGGGTGGTGCAGCCGGACCGGGCCGGACCGCGCGCGCGAGGCACAGTAGTACAGAGCAGGAGATAGAGTGCGCGATACAGAGAGAGAGGTGGTGCGTTCCGTTGTTCCCAGGCCGCTGATAAAACACTCCGCCCGACTTTTGTGTGAGGTCGTAATGCGATACCGGCGTGCACGCGTGTGGTCGAGTTCCGCACCCGCCCTGCGCCATGTCCGGCCTGCACGGCCTGGCTCCAGCATCAGCCCGCTCTACCAGTTTGTTTTGAAGTGCTCTTGCACTTTTGAAAGTATGCAAGTTAGACGTAAGCCGCCGAAGCACACCGACGCCAGCCTACCAGGCAATCCCCTTGCACGCGTGCGCAGGTGTCGCCTGGTAGGCAGGGGGAGACACGATAGCCCGTGTCGGACACCGGTGTCTTCCCCCCGCGCTTTTTTGCCAGCATAACTTTCCACGGCCACTCTGAATGACAGCGGTCGGATCACGTAAGATTACGGGGCGACCTCCTGTACCCAGGACTGCGGCGGGTGGTGTGGGTGGTGGCCCTGCCTCCGCACTAGAGTTTCGAGTGCCAAGATAGTGTGCCGCCCAGCGCCGCGCCGCCGGCCTAGTACGCGGCCCGGCCTCGCTCCGTACGCTCCCGATAGGTCCGCGCGCCGCGTACCTTCGATGAACGGCATCCCCGCGGGTCCGCGTCGGCCGGGGCCGGGCCGGGGCGGGCCGGGGCGGGCGCGCCCTGCCGTCATAAATCACGTGGGATATCCCTCCTCTCTCTGCCCACTCGGGCCCGTGCCGCACCGCGCCTTAAGGCCCGTGCCGCCGCCGCCGCCGCACTTAAAATTCCGCCTGGAGGGGCGGCCGGCCGGTCGGCCTGCTCTGTAGCGGGCCCCTCCTCAGTAGCCAGCCGCCGCCCGGCCCGCAGTGGTCAGTACAGAAGGCCCTCACCCGTTAAGCCCTACAAGCCCCCCTCCCCCTCGCTTAGATACTTTTTGCACACAGCCTCCTCCTCCTGTGTTCGCCCCTATAACCGTCGTCACAAGCGCGCTATAGCTCCTCCCTGCTGTCCTTACCTACCCCACCCCCCTCCCCACCCCTACCCCCCCACTCCTGCGGCTGCATTCCGCCGCGCTGCCGGCCCGTGCGGTGCGGCGTCCGTTCCGATAAATCACTACGAATAGGTCATATGGAGAGGCCCCGCCACGCCCCGCCACGCCACGCGACTCCAACCCTACCGAGGGCTGGGCTGGGCTGGGCTGGCTCCTTCCACGTTGCACATCATATGCTTCATCTCCCTTACGCTGCTCCGCGCGCGCAAGCCCCCGGGGCGGCCTGCCTGCCCCGCACCGCACCGACAGACACCACCTTAACGAGCAGGCCTCGTGTGTGAGTGAGCCGCCTGACGCGAGCGCGCGTGTGTGGCCCTATTGGGTTTGTTACTGGCTGCTTCTTCACGCCCTCAGCCCTCAGTCACATCATCGTCAATGTCGATCACGACAGGGATGGAAGGAGAGAGGGAGAGAGAGAAGGGGGAGTGAGTGTGTGTGGGAGAGAGGGAGAGAGAGAGAGAGAGAGGGGGGGGGGGGAGAAAACCTTGACCTGTGCAGGGCACGCGCCTCGGCCGGCTCGGCTCGGCTCGAGTGCGTCCTGGCTGGTCGCGGTCGCGCTGCACACTCTCGCTGTCGCTCTCCCGAGAGCCGCGTCCCGTCCCCGTCCCGGCGCGCGCGTCCCGTCAAGCGTTTAGTAATCGATTCTGAAATCGACCGGAGGGTAGCGCAAGCCAGCGGTTGCAGCGGTGGCAGCGCAGGCAGCGCTTGTCGCGCGGCGTGCGGCCCGCCCCGGCGCGGCGGCCTGCCGTGTGTCTTACGAGCTCCTCCCCACCTGCCCCCCACCCCCACACCCTCCCCCTGTTGTTTTATTTACGCCCGGAGGAGGGGCGGGGGCGGGGGCGGGTGACAGCTTGCACTTTGCCCGCGGCCGCCGCGGGAGGGATCAGGATCAGTGGTGGGGCGGGGCGGGGCGGTGAAGGGCGGGGCGGGGTGGGGTGGGGCGGTCAGACGCGCTCGCTACATTTACCTGCCGCGAGCTGGGCCGGGGCCGCGCCCAAGATGCGATGGCACCGTCGCTTTCGCTTCAGATACCTGGCCACAATTGACCTTTGCTGTACTTCGGTAAACTCAGATTCAAGTATGGTGGTGAACTTGAGCTCTATTGTGATCACTTGTGCGAGAAGGAAATTCGCGAAAGTGAATGAATTATTTTGTCTCTTTTCGACTGGCGTGATCATTCGCTTGTGTCGTGACACGAGGGCGTGTACACGGCCAGGAGCTATGTCGCTGCGGTGGGAGGAAAGGGGTGCGACGGGGAAGGAGAGGGTTGGTTCTCAGACTGTTTCCGCCCTCGTTCGGGGGGTTGAAGTTGGGTGTGTGAGAAGGCCTCCTAACCTGACTCACCCCAACCCTTCACGGCGTGCTGTTTATATTTCATGTGCATCAAGCATTCGCTTTCACTCGGGGGTGGGGTGGGGGCCGCCTTGGAGAAGAGAGGTTAGGTTAGGTGGGGGTAGACTAGATTTCGGGGGGCCCACCCCTATAGTCGACCATCTCCTAGACCCCCCCCTCCCCCCCCCCCCTGCATCCCCCAGCCACACCAACATTAATTGCAGAACGATCGCCCGGCTCACTCTTTGGGTGTGGCGTGCCTCGCGCCATCCCCGCAGCGATTGCCATCGAAAACCGTTCGACGGGCGAATCAAGGCAAACTGGGGGTGCAATAGGGGGTGGGGGTGGGGGTGGAGGCCGCTGCTGTAAGTCGCCGCACCCCTGCCCATCCCACCCCGCCGCGCCCCGCGCGCCCTCTCACTCCGCGCGCGCAAGCTCAAAGTTGCCGCAGTTGTTGACGAGTCATGACAGTTGGGCTCACCGCCCCCTACCCGTCCTGTACCCGGGCGCGGCTTGCTGTGCCTGTCCGGCGCAGACGTCTGCGAAGTACGCAACTCTGTGCTCTTTCTCGCTCTCTCTCTCTCTCTCCCTCTGGGTCTTTCTCACTCTTGTAGAGCAAGAGACGGCAGTGAGTTGTGAGCAGTTGATCAGCTTGCACTGCAAAGGGAGGAGAATGTGGCAAAAGTGAGAAAATTTCCGCGGAAGATGTAACAAGGCACAAAGCTCCTCCATGGGACTTAATTAATGCCGAAAACAGGCAAGAAAAAGTCTAGGAAGTGACTAATGTCGCTTTCGTTGATCTGCTTCGCTTCGGAAAAAAATAAAATGGGCAAACGATGTGAAAATACATTCGCTGAACCTGTTCTTATTAGCGTGACAAAAGCATTTCTTGGAACGGGCCGCGGGGTGTTACGTCGGCCGCAGCGTGAGGCCCCCGCCCCTCCACATTGTGTGGGGACGGACGGGTGGACTGCGTGTGCGTTATTGTGTAATACACTGCCCCGCCGCGCCGCGCCGCACCCCACCGCACCCCGCGGAGGGCGGGGCGGGGCGGGGCGGCTGCAGGGGCTTATTCCTTCCATTTCGCCGGGCCGAGCGCTTTTGTTAATAGTCGCTCCGGCCGACCCCCTGTGATAGATTACACATCCCTCAACCGTCCAGAGGGATGGGGAGGGGGAGAGAGGGAGAGCTGTGATGATGCTCCCACCAGCAGCAGTCCGACCAAACTATGGCGTTCTTCCCTTGGGCTCCCGCGAGGCCCGGGCCTGTCCTGGCGTTGGGTTTTGTATGAATTACCCAACGCCCTCTGGTCTCTCTCTCTCTCTCTCTCGCTCGCTTTCCGTCTCTCTCGCTCGCCTTCCGTCTCTCTCGCTCCTGACTGATGACGCGCTGATGATCAGACGTGCCAACCCGATTTAGCATTACTTATTAGAGGCCTCAGCTGGCCGGGATCTGCCGTGTAATCTAGGAGGAAGTGCGAAGGATTGGAGGGTGCGGCGGGGCGGGGCGGGGCGGGGCGGGGCGGGGCGGGGCGGGGCGCGGTGGGTCGGGTCGTATGGTCTAGATGTGCGTGCCTATGGAAGGGCGCACCCCGTGCTCCTCGGCTCAGCGGTCGGGGCGGGGTGGGGCGGGGCGGGGCGGGGTGCCACGAACCCTGAGACAAGCACTTTTGAGAGGGAAGCCCCACAGAGTCTTCCTGCTCGCTGGTCGGGTCGGTTCGGTGCGACCACCACCGCAGCCAGCGAGCGGCACGAGCAGCGAGAGGGTTAACCTTACCTACCTCTATACCGCGAGACTAGACTTACCGCTACCCCCTGCAAGAGGAGAACCCGCCACAGTCGTGATTGAGGTGGAAGCGGCGGAGGGCGGCTGCGGCTGCGCGCGACCGGGGCGCGGCGGGGCGGGGCGGGGCGGGCCGGGGCGGGTGTGACGGCTGTCGTCTGCCACCTGATTGCGACACCACTGGCAATCGGATTCGGACCTGAGGGTCTTCAGGCCGACAACGTCCCGCCCTCGACCCGCCCCGCCCCGCCCCCTTCGGGGGAGGTCAGGAGCCCCGCCGCCCCCGCCCCGCCCCTCCCCGACGGAAACAGTCCGCAGCGCAGGCCCCGGCCCCGCTCGTAGGAGCTTCAGGAAAGACCCCATATACCTCATCTCTGCACGATGCCCAGCGAAAGGCCTGAACTCTGCTGTAATTTGGCGGCTGCTTTAAAGCTTGTGCTACAGGATCCGGCACGACGCTTTTTGTCACACAATAGATCCTAGACACACGCGCGCACTTGGAGTCCTGTTGGCTCCCGTACTCCACGCCAGTACACGCACAGCGTCGCAGGACCCGCAGGACCCGCCCGCAGGTGCGCCCTGTTGACGCCGGCCCGGCCCGGCGCGGCGCGGTCCTAACCCGCCACCCTTTATGAATGGGTCCCGTCCAAACTTTTTCAGCCCCGCAGCAGCCGCGGCCGCCACTGCGGCAGAGCAGAGCAGTTCGCAGCGCAAACACGCGTCGCGCACGCGCGCTAACACACACACACACACACACACGCGTGCGCGCTTTCTGCGAGCTCGATCGCAGCGGCGCGGCGGAGGTCGGAAATGCTTGGCGCGCGGACGTCCGTCCCGGGCGATGGGCCGCAGGGGAGTTATTTGCAGGAGTGGACTTTGAGGCTTTAGGCTGTGCGGATAGGATACCCCCGCCCCCGCGCCCCGCGCAGGCCACACACACTGTCCTCTCTCTCCCTCTCTTTCTCTCGCACACGCGTGGCGCGCGGCCGCAGTGCTGCGGGACCCCTCCTGTTATCGCACCTCTAAGTCGGTCCCCAGTTTGTGACGCGGCAATATTTCGCGGCGCGGTGGGCTTTAATGCTGGAGCCCAGAGCAGGCTGGCTCAGCACCGCACAACGCATGCCCATCCTTTTTTTTATCTTTTTTATTTATTTTTTATAGACGAGTGATGCAGAAATGATTACCAACTTCAAATTCCATCGGAAGAAGTAAGTCGGCGCCTGTCTCCGCCCCCGCCTCCTCCTCCTCCTCCCCCCGCTACTGTCACGCCAGTCTCCCGCAAACCCTTTTCTATTTCCTTCGCTTTGCAGATTACTGCGAGTCCGGAGTGGCGGCCAGGCGCTGTGTGTGTGTGTGTGTGTGTGTGTGTGTGTGTAAGAGGGGGGGGGGGTGCAGCAGAGTGGCCTCCACTCGCTCGGATTCTGGTAGATGAAATGATCGGGATGAAAATGTCATTGAAATATGCATAGATTCTTACAACGCTGTGTGGATGTGTGTGTGTGGCGCGCGGCGCGGGCTTTACAAGCGTAGAACAATATAGTATGCGAATGGAGTTATAAAAAGGAAGGGTGGCGTTGAGGAAGTAGAAAGTGGAGGGGAGACGAGAAAGAGACACGAGAGAGAGAGAGAGAGAGAGAGAGAGAGAGAGAGAGAGAGAGAGAGAGAGAGAGAGAGAGAGAGAGAGAGAGAGAGAGAGGGAGAGAGAGTAAGGGGTTGGTCCAGGCGGAGGCCTTGGTCGCGCGGGCGCGCGCGGCGTGGAGGGGGGTGGCGCGGCGCGGCGCCACGGCCTGTTCGATACCATGGCGCCAGCAAGACTAGCATAGTAAAGGGCAGTAAAGTCATCATAGTGGGGCGGGGCGGGGCGGGCGCCACTCCACGCCGCAGTGCTGACAACGTGCGGGGCGTGGCGGGGCGGGAGGACGGGGGGGATTCGGTCTTAACAAAAATTTGCAGAGTGTGGTATGGAGGATAGGAGGGTGTTTCCAGTGCGGCGGCGGCGGGCGTCGCGGTGCTCACGGCCGGTGGACGGTCCCGGTGTCGGGCCGGAGGATCGGAGGCGTCCTCCCCTTTGCTATATCTAGGTCAAGGCTGAACGGCACGGGGCGGGGCCGGGCCGCGCGGGGGCCGGTGTAGGCCAGGCCCGACCCGACAACACGTTTGTTTACATCCTGCGATTTGGGTCCAAGAGGTCCCGGTAATCTCTCTCCTCATATCTCCCCCGTTGCCCCTGAAAATTTGCGCGTCGCGTTGTGTCTGCATTAAATGCCGATCTAACTTTTGCAATAACTGCCGCCAGTCCGGACGGGTCCGGTCCGGGCCGATACCGGAAGTTGGAAAGAAATTCCCCTTCCGTCAGGGCGGTGCCGGCCGCGCTGCTTATCGTAACCGCGAATCAAATTTCCGCTAAGCGCAGGGCCGCAGGGTGGAGGCCAAAAGCAGAAGAAGAAAAGGAAATAAGCGGAAAATGTTTGTGCAATTTATGATTGCGTGGACACGCCCTTCTGGCGGCGCGAGTCGGCGGGGCGGGGCGGGGCGGGGTGCGGCGGGGGGAGGGGGGCGTGGCGAGGCGAGGCGAGGCAGTAGCGCAGCCAGCTCGCAATCCAGCCAGAGAGTCCGACCCCCGGATTTTCGGAGCGCGATATTCTCTCTCCTCTCCCTTTCCCCTCCCTCTCTCGCTCTGCAGCCGCCCTGCTCCGCTGCCGCTGCTGCTGGGGCGTTAGGCGCGTATCTTTCCCCGACGCTCATCTTACTTGTGCTTTATCACTCTGTCCAAACATTTGGCAAGTGGATTTGCTGCGGCCGGCCTGTATCCCTGCACGCACCCTGCGCTGCGCTGCCCCGCGGCCGCGTGCGTGGCGTGACGTCACAAGCTACTCACCCTCGCATCCCTTTGGATGGCGTTGCGTCGTTTGCGGGCATGACAGGGGTCGCGAGGGTCATACTTGGTCGATTGCACGTCACTAATTATTACCCCTCTGTGCTCAGTGGGGTACAAGACCCCCACGCGGTTTATACCGGGGGTATTAATCGCCCAGACAATTAGTACCCCCATGTACCGAGGGGGGTACCAGACCTCTAGGGGTTTTATGTACCGGGGTATTAATCGCCCTAGTGCTGGGGGGGCCGGGGATTAGCAGGGGAGGATTTGGGACCCCGAGAATGATATTGGTTGTCATATGTGTCTGTGTTTGGGAAGCGGAAGGGAAGACCATGCGGAGAGAAAAGAGGGATAAGAGGGGATGCTCATGTCATAACACACACACACACACACGCGCGCGCGCGCGTGTACACCGCAAACCCAACAGCGTGCTTAGCATGACACACTGAGCAAGCGACATTTTTCTCTCTGCTCGATTTTAGTGATGGTTTAGGAATCTCGCGCCGGCCCTGCCCTGCTCGGCAACACACTCCGGCCTTTGAATAAAGGCGGCTCGATCACTAATTAAAATGGCCGCTCCGCCCCGCCCCGCCGCTCTCGAGAGGTGCGAAGCACAAACGAGCCGCCCCGCGCACTCCGCACTCACCTCGGCTCCTTGCGGGCGGGGCGGGGCGGGGTGGGCCAGGGCGTGCGCCAAATTAATTCCCCCCTACCCCTCTCTCTCTCGCTCTCCCCCCCCCTCCCCTTCTCTCTCACACACTCTCGCTCACTCCTACCCTGATTAGGTGGCTACGCGGCCCCAGTCAGTATGGCAATGCTGAGGTTGGCTCGTGGGCAACCAAAAAAAAAAAAAAAAACGGCAACCCTAACAGGGGGCGGCCGTGCGAAACGGCCCCTCTCTTATAACATATGCAAATTAGGGTAGCATTTTTCATAGGGGCCGGGTCTGTTATCCACACCACCCAACACCGTGACTGGACTGGACAGAGGCGTTCGGAAGAAAGCTTAGCGTCCTGTGCCTCCATTTCTCTTTTTCTGCTCCTCCTTCTCCTTCTATAGGGTCCCCACTTTCTGATTTTACCTCGGGCCTTTACGCGCCGTTGAGTTATTAACAATTCAGCCCAGCCGGTCCGACTCGACTTCCGAGTTCATTTTGCGCTCATTTACGGACGGGTCGGCAGGTGTGCGGGACAGCGAGGCGGCGCTGCGGACAGGACGGACGGACGGACGGACGGACGCGGAAACTGGGACGAAGTGAGGCGGAGAATTATGTAAATGAATGAAGGCCTGCGTAAATGAATGAACGAACGAATGAATGAATGAGGTAAGAAAAGAAGGAAAGAATGGTCGGGCGGGTGCGAGCGCGAACACGCGCGGGAGGGTAGCAGCGGGGCCGGGCCGGGCCGGCAGAGCGTAGGGTCGGGGCTGGTCGGGGCGCGGCGCGGCGGGGCGGATATGCGTTCGACTCAATTAAGATAGCGATCGGGTCGCTGAGGTGCTGGCGCGGCGGCGCCAGGCCCGCCAGGCGGGGGGAGGGGGAGGGGGAGGGAGGGGGCTCACCGTCCGATTGAAAGCAAGGCGTTGTCTGCGTGCCATCAGCATCAATGGCTGGGGCCTGCCCTGCCCGCACCTTCCGGGGCACGCCCCACCCGACCCCGGCCCCACCTGCCTGACCCTGGTGAGGTGGGGCGGGTGCTCTGGTGTAGCTGGTAGGCGAGCGTGAGCCTTATTCACCAGCAGGCTGGTGAAACGCATGAGCGACCTGCTTGTCCGCGATTTCACCATAAAGGAGGTGGGGTATGGGGGATAGTCGGGGGATAGTGAGGTAGCGTGTGCCGGCGGCGCCCGCCCCTTTCTCCGTCACGCCACGCCGCGCCACGCCGCAGGTCCTGGCAGGAGGGTCCTCCTCGAGGGGCAAGGTGCAGGAGCTGAGCGAGCAGGGAGGGCAGCGCCGCTCTCCCTCCCTCCCTCTCTCTCTCCCGCACTCTCCCCGTCTCTCTCTCCTTCTCTACTCCACCTTGAACTGCTCTCTCCTGCTCCCCGACGGGAAATTTACTAGATTTATCGAAGATGGCGCTCAATTATGCTCCCGCAAGCGCTCCTGGGGGATGGTCGCGGCTCGTGTGGCGGGCCGGGGCCGGGTCGGGTCGGGTCGGGTCGGGCGCACACGGTTACCCCTCGCCTGGTGGCCCCGCTCCCCCCCCCCCTCTCTCTCTCTCTATCTCTCTCTCTCTCGCACCCTCTGTCTCTCTTCTTACTACACGCTTCCCTCTCTCTCTCTCTCTGCAATCTCTCCGTTTGCTTCTTCACGTCGTGGGTTCACGGTGAAGCAGCCCTCTCAAGCCACCTTAGCGAGTGAGTAAGTAAGCGAGTGAGAGAGCGAGTGAGAGAGCGAGTGAGTGACCGGACCGCTCGCTGCTTCCCTCATCAGATTTTATCTAGGATAGGGCTCCCTTTTTTTAAGTCAAACAGACTTACGACCGCGACATTGCTGTGCGTGTGAGAGAGAGAGACGGGGAAGGAGAAGGAGTGGAGGACGAGGGGTGGTGGTGGGGCAGAGATGAGGAAGGGGCAGCGGCCCCTGCGGTTGATCGATTGATTCCTGATTGATTGCGTGCGCGCCGCGAGGTGGTTGATAATGTCAGTCAGGAGGCGCCCGCCCTGCCCGTCCTGGCCCTGCCTGCCCGCCCGCTCTGCACTTAAGCCCCTTGGTCGGCACGTGCCACTCGTCTATAATGAATGCCCACCTCCGCTCTACGCAATGCGCGCCCTGCTCGCGAAAACCAAACCGCACCGACTGAAAATGCACTGGCTTTAGCAGATTTAATGCCTACGGTTGCGATGTACTGCGCGTGTGTTTTATCAGTCCATGAGAAAATTCGATAAAGCTAGTTTAGCTGCCGTGTTTCATGCCCTCCTGCCAAGGCGACTGATTGACAAACACTCCGTACGCAACGCCCAGGGTAGGGGAAAAGAACAGTGTGTGTGCGTGTGTGCGCGCGCGACTGCCAAAATATTGCACGGCCGCTGCAGTGGCGCCTATGTGCCGCGCACACAAGGGCGGGCGCTCAGCATTAAACAAGCCCGACGCCGAGGGCCTTAGCAGCTGCTCCCGCTCAGAGAGAGAGAGAGAGAGAGAGAGGGGGGGGGGGGGTACATAGGAGTGTGCGAGAGCAATGGGAGAGACAGAGCGAGAGGTTTTTCGCGCGGGAGTGGTTCACGTCCTCCGCTACTCAATCTACACCTTTATTTCCACACTTCTGACAGCTTACTACAACCTTTATCTATTCTAGCTCCACCACTGGCCCAGTCCATATTTCTTGTTTACGAATATGATATAATTTTTTTTATCATGGATTATGTGTGACTTATTTATTTATCTCGAAGGTTGTGATAACATCGTAATCCATGTGTGCGTTGTTGGATCCGCTCTCAGGTCCACCCGACCGAGTCCAATCCGTTGGCTGTACCGGTTAATTATATGATAGTTACTGACTTCTTTATTGTTTGATTCACAGGAGGACAGCCTAGGCTGCATCGGGCAGCTGTTGTCGAAGGTTGTTCATGGAGGACGCTCTTGTAAGGACCAGGCTTACGGTAAGCAGGACAACTAAACCAATCGCGTCTTTAAAAGTCGTACCCTTAAAATCTTGGGTGTAAGGGCATGACACTCGGGTGCGGAGCGCGTGCCTAGGCCGTCTAGTTCGAGTGCCGGGCCGGGAAGGGACGGAGGAGGAGGAGGAGGGCCGAAGGGAATGGAAGGAAAGGGTCGCGTGAGAATGGGATCGAAGTCGGAGCGAAATGTGTGATTTTTATCTCGGGGCTGTCCCCTCCCCTCTCCTCCCCTGCCCTTCCCCTGCCGGGATAAACTAGGACCGCACCCCTTGCGGTGCCGTGGTACTCCTCTACCCCGTAAAAAAGATTAGCTCCGCCGGGCCGAGCAACGCCGCTTAAAACCTACAAGTTTGAAGTTTTGGAACTTTGAAAATCGGAAATTGGGATTTTAAGTCTACGGTTTTCCCTTAGACAATTATTCGTAAGTTCAAAAACGAAATATTTTGGCCACGATACCGAGGTACTTGCCACTGTACACTACGGTTCCCGCCGCTAATCGCGGCTGAAACATGCACAGCGGCAAGGAGCGCAAACACGCTTTGGCGCACGGGTGACAGCAGCAGGGGCAGCAGGAGGCGACAGGAGGCAGCAGGAGGCGGCAGGATAGGAGAACCTGGCCCTCCTGGGCTGGGCCACCCATCTGTGTGGCTACCGGCAGCCACCGCGCTCTCGTTGTTTGTGTTCCCGGTCCTCCCTCTCTCTCTCTCTCACTCTCTCCCTCTCTCTCAATCTCACGCACAAGCGCGCGCTCAGCGCTCACTCACGGCACGGCACGGATGCTTGGACACGCGGCTCATTAAAAACTTGATGTCCACGCGCGGTCGTTTATCTAGGCGCGCGTGCTTGGGTGTCCACCTCTGCGGTCGAAAGAGAAAAAGGTATGTGTGTGTGTGTGAGACAGACAGACAGAGACAGAGGAGGGGGGAGGGGGAGGGGTGAAGTGGTAGTCCCATCCCAAGTGAGAGCGGGAGCGAGCGAGAGCGAGTAATGACATACCAAAGCGATCACTCCGGCTGCTCCGGCGCTGCTCGGCTCCGGAGAGGGTCAGGAGCAGCAGCAGCAGCCGTCAATTCACAGATCACACCCACGCCACGCCACGCCACGCCACGCCGGGCTCCGTCGTAGTTAATGGAGCTAGTTAACGCCCCTCTCTCCTGAGCCTGTTGCTGACACGGCGGTTGGTTGCATCGCCTTGTACGTACGCTGTACTGTGCGCTGCGCTGCTTGCTTCCGATATCGAAACTAAGGAAAGTACTGTATAGCAAATTCAATGTGTGTGTGTGTGTTTCTTTTTAAGTATATAATTTGACATGCTTAAAGCTTTTAAACAAAAATTGTGATTCAAAAGATCCTGAGTCTATCTATTGATACTTATAATGAGGGAAATATGTGTGCAAAAATTTACACCAGTTTGACACGATTTCGCAACCTGCCTGGGAGGTTGGGAGGTGCTACTCCTCACATTGTTCCATGTTCGCTGGGAGGTTTTAGACCAGAAAGGCACAAGGTGTAGAAAGACCCAGGCTCACGCCACCGCAGGGGAGCCCCCAGCCCCGCCCGGCGCAGCGCGGGGTACATAAGACCCAGGCCCCACCCGGCCGGCCGGCCCGGCCCCTACTTGTTAAGGTGTTTGCGCAGTGAGGTTGCGACGGGCGGGGCAGCGTGGGGCGGAGCGGGGTGGCAGAGGAGAAGGGGTTGAGGCAAGTGTCAGGCGCCCTCCGTCCGCACAACAATGGCCCTGTGTGAACCTACTCCATATGATTGCAATTAATCACACGCCATGAGTGATTGGTTCTCGTCAGCGCGCAGCGCAGGGCGCTGGGCTGGCGCCGCGCCTGTCGCCCCACCCCGCCCCGCCCCGCCCCACCCCGCCCGTGTAGCCCGCGGGCCGGGCTCAACCCTCCCCCTCATCCTGTCCCTCCTCCTCCCGCCAGCCATGTTCGATAGCACTGCCGGCTTTGGCGTGTGTGAGTGGGTATGTGTGCGCGTGCCCTGTGATGTAGGCCGCTTTTTTTTTGCCGCTGCTTATTTTCAACCGTTTAAAGTTTAGGAGTGGCTCGCAAGCGCTACAGATCGCAACCGCTACAGGTCACAAGCGCTACAGCTCGCTAACGCTACGGGGCGCAAGCGCTACGAGTCACAAGCGCTGCTCGGTAGCGCTACGGGTCACAAGCGTTACATCGAGAATCCGCGCGTTAGCCGAGCCGAGCCGGTTAAACCTGAAAATATGCACGCGGCGCGTAGATGGAAAATTTTGCGACAGGTAAACCTCCGAGGGAGGTTGCGGTTCCGCCAGGTACAGGTTTTTATCTTCTGCGGCAGCCACTACTTTCGGTGTTCTTATGGGAAACCGGTGCTTTCTGACTGCGATCCCGTCGCGCAATTCGACAGATTTGATCCCGTACGCCAGATTTAGTCGTACCGGTGGTTAACCGAACTGCCCCGTTCCCAGAGCATGGAATAGCTATTTTGAGCCAGATTCTAGATTTATGATCGACCACCAGTCGGGCATGGACGGAACTTTCTGGCAACCCGCTGTCGCTACCAGCGAAGACTCCCTAAGTTTGAATCCAGTTTCATGTGCCGAGTCTCACAGACACGGCTTTCGCGGCACTCAGACATTAGACCAAGTCGGCTATTCCACGAGGGATTCGGTTGAAATGGGGGCTTGAATTCCACTCTCCAAATTCGTTGTCCCCAGAAAATTCATTTTATTGGTAAGATTCTTTCCTCCGCGCGGATTTCTATGCCGGCACGGTTGCGACGCCACGGTATTTATGCCGGACCACTAGGAAGTCATGTGCGAGAAGCCACAGTCACCGAAGAAATGAACTTCGATGCGCCTGCTCTCCGGTCAGTGCGGCCGCGTAGCGTCATTGGTATCGTCGCTGCTCATAGCACTGGGCGGGAAGTGGTTCAAAAACCGCGTAAGTTGTTTTCTTTTTATTATTTGTTTTTTTTTTGTTCGGACCAAGTGCTCTTTCCAGCTATACCGTCCTTGTGACTTGGGCAACTGCAGAAAAGGCACTGAAAAGAGCACTTGGTCCGAACACACACACACACACACAACAAAAAACAAAAAAAAAAAAAAACACTTACGCGGTTTTTGAACCACTTCCCGCCCAGTGCTATAAGCAGCGACGATACCAATGACGCTACCCGGCCGGCCGAGCACTGACCGGAGAGCAGGCGCACTCATGACACCGGGTTCGTTTCTTCGGTGACTGTGGCTTCTCGCGCAGCCTGACTCCAAGTGGTCCGGCATCTGGTACCGTGGCGTCGTAGCCGTGCCGGCATAGTGTCCGCGCGGAGAGTCGCAGGACGGAGGTTCGAATCTTACCAAAACATTTAATTTTTCTGAGGACAACAATTTGGAGAGTGGAATTCAAGCCCCCCATTTCAACCGACCTCCCTCGTGGAATAGCAGCCGACGGTCTAGTGGTCTAGTGGTGCCGCGAAAGCCGTGGGTGTCTGTGAGACTCCGGCACATGGGGCCTGGTTCAAACCCAGGTAGGTTCTTTCTTCGCTGGTAGCGACCGCGGCTTGCCAGGAAGGTCCGTCCCATGTGCACGACTGGTGGACGGTCGTGGGGTCATAAGTCCTAGAATCTGGCTGCAAAAATAGCTATTCCATGCTCTGGGGACAGGGCAGTTCGGTTAACCACCGTACGACTAAATCTGGCAGCGGGATCAAATCTGTCGAATTGCGCGACAGGATCGCTGTCAGAAAAGCACCGGTTCCTATAAGAACACCGAAGTAGTTGGCTGCCACGGGGGTAAAAGCCCTGTGCCTGGCGGGAACCGCAACCTCCTCGGGAGGTTTACTGTCGCAAAAATTTTCCATGTTTTCACGCCACGTGCGTAATTTTTCTAGGTTTAGCTCGGCTCGGCTCGGCTCCGCCTAACGCGCGGATTCTCGCTGTAGCGCTTAGACCCGTAGCGCTACCGAGCTGTAGCGCTTTGTGACTCGTAGCGCTTGCGACCCGTAGCGTTAGCGAGCTGTAGCGCCAGACCTGTAGCGGTTGTGATCTGTAGCGCTTGCGACCTACGTCCTAAAGTTTAAGTTTATTTTGAGCGTATCTCGCATGACACTCGACGCCCAGTGGCGCCAGACTGCGCGTCGCAACGAACCGGATTCCCGTTTCACCTCTGTCCTCTCCCTGCCCCCCCCCCCACCCCCTTCCCCGACTCGGTGCAGCAGCATGCCACCCTAGCCACCTGCCGCATTGTGCTCAGAAATGTCCTGATCAGCGAGAGGTCCATGGCGACCAGCAGCGGGGTGGGGCCGCTCTCTCCCCCTCCTCTCACACAGCTACACCTACCGCTTGGTCTTTACATTCAATTTTCAACCTCTTTGTGCCCTCCGCCCCCCCCCCCCTCCCACACACACACACGCGTTTGGCTGCGCCCTACGCCCCGGTTGGCCGGATTCGACCCAGGTCCTGTAATCAAACCCGCACTGCATCGCGTCGGGGCTAAATCGCCTGCAGCCGGCTACGCTACCGCTCGCCCCCGCTCCCTTTCCCCTCCCATCCTCCCCTTCAGTTCAGCCCAGCTCGAGTGGGAAACGACTCTGAATTTTAGAGTACAAATGTCGTAAAATCTTGTGAATTTCACTAAATTTTTATGAAAGGTCGTTGATTTTTTTTCAATTTTTGCCTTGAACTTTCCAGAACTAATTTTTTTTTCTGGACTACTCTGGATTTTTTTTTTTTTTTTTCAAGTTCTCTGAATTGGAATTACGGTGTCTACAAAAATTTCGCAGTAGTTTCCCCCCTCGGCCAAGCTCCATCGCCGCCCCGCCGCTGCGCTGTCGCGACTGCCGACCCGTACCGTCGGCCCCAGGTCGGCCTCCTCGCTGCGGGGAGCACATCACAGGTCTGGTGGGCGCCGTGCCTGGAGCAGGCAGACCCGCCCCGCACCCGCAACACTGTTAACGTCTCCGCTTCGCAGCCCCACCTGGTACCTTCTCTCCCGCCATCAGCCCGACCCGAGAGTGGCACCAGCACAGCGCCAAAGGCACAGGCCGGGCCGGGCCGGGCGGCGGGCGATCACCATCAGAATGGCCAACCATTACAGAACACGCCCCCCCCCCTCCCCCGACTGCACGGCCGCAGCGCACCGCACCGCAGCGCACTGGCGTAAAGTACCATCACATCAACACTTTCGCCACTACATAACCTCTAACTACCCCCAGCCGCCCCTCCCCGCCCCGCGCTGACACGGCCAGATCGGCTGGGGCTGGAGTTCGGATAGGGGTCGGCGTGGGAGGGCGAGAGAGGGGGAAGGAGAAGGGGGGGAGAGAGAGAGAGGGAGGGCGTTGCCGCCAATCATGGACTTTTGTTCACATTCACGGCTCGGGTCCATTTGCAGGCCCGCTTTATTTCGGCATCGGGCTTTAGCAGCGCGCAGCTCTCTGTGTGTGTGTGTGTGTGTGTGTGTGTGTGTGTAGAGGGGGGGGGGGGCTTCACACGTAACAGGGGTGGAGGTGGAGGCGGCGGGCCAAGCCAACCACAACGAGCAAGGGCGCAAAACAAAAATTCGCAAACTCACGAATAAGCAGCAGAGGGAATCGCATGAGAAAAGAATGTGGGCGCGAATCGGATCGGCATTGATTTGAAAACGATTACGCACCGCGCCCCGCAATGATAACGCAAAGCCGTCACGAAGAAGACAATGGGCATTATTTGCGAAAGGCCAAGCCAAATGGGTCAGGGGTGTGAGCTAAACCCTGCAACGGAGCAGGTGTCCCGCGACAAAAATCTCGCAAAATTGTTTAAAATATGCATGAGTGCAGTAGAAAAGTGCGGTAATAAAGTGCTGGAACAGTCTATTTCAAGTACCGGTGCATGTAAATCACCTCCCGCAACATGGTAAAGCACGAGTCAAAAGTACGCCACGCGCTCGAGATTTGCTCATTTCGTGAGCAGCATGGCGGGTATTTATATTATCTAGAGGTAGGACCGCAGCAGACCGCAGCCGTGGCGAGCGCGAGGCGCCGCCCCGAGGACCCGCGGCGCCGCGGCGCGGAGAGCTCAACTAGAGGCGCTACGCCCCCCTCCAGCTCGCGGCGAGGGCCGCGGCCCCCGGCCCCGCCCCGCGGCCGTACGGCGCCCCGCCCAGCACTGCCCCGCCCCCACGCCCTGTGCCACCTCAGTTCCTCCTTAAACTTCACCGTTCTTTTCAATCCCCGACCAAATTACAGCAAGGGATGTCCACCACTAAAGCAGTCACAGCAGACTTCAGCATCGGTGTGCTCACCTAGCCGAGCCCGTTTAGAAACGCCTAGAGCCAGGGCCCAGGTCAGACAGGGTGCGTCGCATTACCGCGTCACAGCCGCAGCCTCCGCGTGATGGTACCCCTCTGCTATCAGTCGCTGCCCCGCCCCGTAGCCTCGCTCCCACTTCTACGACATCATCCCGGTCGCATTGACCTAGCCTCTGGCCGGCCTCTGCTCGGCAGCACGGTGTCTGGCCGGCGCGGCGCGGCGGCCCCCAGCCCCCGCCCGGCCTGCCCTATCCGCCGCTGCGCTGCGGTGACTCAATGGCGCGTATCTTTCGGCCCCGCCCCGCCCCGCCTAGTCAAACACGCGGCGCAACCACCTGGGCCGAGCCGAGTCCGGAAAAATAAAACGAGAGCATTTGGTGGCACTATCGCCCATCGGCCGCCGTTACCGCCAGGCCGGGCCGGGCCGGGCCGGGCGCCGTGAGAACGGCAACGGCGCTGAGGAGCGAGGCGGGGCGGGGCAGACGAGACGGTGTCATCGTCACGAACACGGCGCTTCGACCCGGATGCTTCCCGTCATCCTTACCAATGGCGCCCACGAGACGAGGACAAGTGGCTCTCGTCAGCGAGGGTGACATAAGGTAGCGAATATGCTCACTGTCGCGGGTTTCATCATCCTGAACCAACGGTTCGGTCCGACTAACCTAACCTATAACTCCATATATCTGGATTTGCGGTCATGGAGGCGAGTCCGGTCCGGTCCGGAAACACACGGGAAACACACACTTAATCACTCACTCACCTCAGGGCAGCTCCTCCCGCGGCCGCGCAGCGCCGACCGCCACCGTGACTCTCGCCCTCACTTCCGGTCTTCCGCTCCGCTCCCGAGACACACAGGCGCGCGCGCGCGCTCACCCGAACACACACAGTCAAATAGGCACGCGCGACTGGTCCACTGGCACACGCAGACACGCGTGGCGGGCACGGGCACGCGCCGGGGCGCACTGCACTGCGGCGCGGCTCGCGACGCGAAGCACGTGGGGCTCCGGGGGCGCAGCGCGGCGCAACGCGGCGCGGAGCTCTCCTCCAGCCGGTAGGGTCACAACCTCGCGCCGCGGTGTCTGGCCGGGCAATGGGGAGGGGAGGGGCGCGGCACAGCGGCGCAGCGGCAGCGGCGGGGAGTGGGGGTGGGGGTGGGGGTGGGGGCGGCTGGGGGAGCGGGGTGGAGCGGGGCGGCGCGGCGCGGTGAGGTTACGGGACGCGCCTGCGCCCTCTGCCGTGCCGTGCTGCTGCTGCTGTCCGCACCGGTCCTGTGGTGTCCCCTCTCCCGCCAGGATTGCTGCTGCTGCTGGCTGGACACGCTGGTGCTGGCGGTGCTGGCCCTGCCGGTGGTGATTGCGGTGGCGATTGCCTCCCGTACAGCACGGGCTGGGCGCGGAGGGGTGCGCGCCGCGCCGCGCGGCTGCAGATCCTCGCTCCGCCCCGCTAAGCCCGGGTATCAGCGGCACGCGGCCCGTCCCGGGGAAGGAGAGAGAGAGATAGACATACACATAGACAGACAGACAGACAGACAGACAGACAGACAGACAGACAGACAGACAGACAGACAGACGAGAGGGGGGGGGGAGTAATTACTGTGGAAACAACTACTAAATTTCTGTACACCTCGTAATTCAGAAAAATACATATTTAAAAAAATATAAAAAAAAACTGGAATTCCAGAAAATTGCAAAATACCTTTTTAAAATGTGGGTAACCCAGGAATGCCGATTTGGCTGAATCATCTATCAGCACTTGATCTGTTTCTCAATCTGCATGCACTCAATGTACCCGCAGAGGCCAGTATGGAGATAAAGCGAAATGTGCCCTTTGACTGATATGGTTCGTGAGTGTTTTCGTCCGTCAGGTGATGCCGCCCATTCCACTCTAATTTCTGACGCGCATCAACATGTACATCACTGTCAATGTGTGGGTCCCCGATAAGGTCCGAGGGTCGAGGAGGGGGCCGGATCGGAAGAGAAAGCCTGCCGATGGGGATATAAGTAGAAACATTAGTGCAGCTCTACACACCGGCATTAGTGCACTTGATTCACTCATTAACTCCACCCCGAGCGCCCGCGCCTCCCGCAGCCACTTGTCATTAAGCTTGTAAGAAATTCCTCTTCCTTCGCTTCCTCCCCTCTGCTCTCTATGAGCCTCTCTCCCTCCCCTTCGATAGGCCCCGGCCCGGCCCGGCGGCCCGGCCCGCGGACGATAACGGTGATAACTGCTACGAGAGCAACAACTTCCACTCGGCGCACGTTGTCTTTGAGCATCTTTTAAGCGTTATCGAGGCGTTATTTTTATAGATTGAAAAACTGTCCCATGAATAATGCCATGAAAAATAGGGGGAAAGTGCTTCCATATACCGATCATTTCCTATCGGTCTGTACGGTTTCGTTACGCGCAACGTGATGGTGCGCGACGCGTGAGCGTGGGAAGTAAAAGCAGAAGCTGGGGCAAAGGGAAGGCCCGAGGAGAGGCAGAGTAGAGGTAACTGGTGTCGTCGAGATGGAAGGAAAGCGCGAGGCGGACGACAGGGAAGGCGGGGCGGGGCGGGGGCGCGAAGAAGAAAACGAACTGGCGCCACAAACAGCGCGGTCCGGACGGCGGGCCCGCGGAGTGGCGCGGCTCGGCGGGGCGGGGCTGCCGGGCAGACCGAGCTGGCGGCAGGGGCCGATAATACAGTCAACTCACTCGTCTTCCCTTCCCTCACTCCTTGAGCCGCGTTGGGCTGAGACCGACTACCGCCTCGCCTCGCGTCCCGGACTCCGACTCCATCGCGGTCCCGTCCCGCACCGCCCAGTTCCGTCGCGAGCTCCTCCCGGACCCGGACGCGCCCTCTGCCCGCCATGCCGTAAGTGGACGAGGGACGGACCGCCTGAATACAGCGGGGTGGAATGAGTTTGGACATTATGATGACAAGGCTGCTGACTCAAAGGTTCGCGGGTTCAGGTTTCGCCTTTGTTTTGCGCGGTGCGATAAAGTTTGTAATTGAAACCGCGGAACCAGCTCGCGGGCTTTGATTTCGGTTTCAATTAAAAGGCGAATAAAGTTCACACACTTATAAATGGCAAACCGGATTGGCGTATCGAGTGTGGTGATTGGAGATTGAATTGACAAACTTCGTTTCCAGGGCGCTGCTACTCCTGGTCTTCGCTCTGGCCTGCGCCGCACAGTCAAGCCATGGGTGAGTTTCACTTTCTTTCCGCCGCCGTCACATTTGCTGCGGATTTGCACGTCCCCTTAACTTTCATCCCACCTTCCCCGCGCCATTCCCCGACATCGCCACCTACAGCTGTTGGCGGCCTCCCGCTGCTTATGCTGCTTACGCTACTACGCTTGCTTACGCTCTGGCCCCCTCCTCTCTCCTTCTCTTCCAACGGAGCTTCTTCGGCGTCGTCATTTATTCTTCGGATGCGTCCTCAAGCGTCGTCCGGTGCGCTTTCGGATACAGCCGCGCCGCTGCCACTACGTCCCAGCAGCGTCTGTACGGTGGCTCCCTCTTGGCACACAGCGCGGCAGTCGTGGCCGAGTGGTTAAGGCGACTGACTAGAAATCAGTTTCCCTCTGGGAGCGTAGGTTCGAGTCCTACCGACTGCGTACATTTTTTCGCGGTCTAGATATTTTTCATGACATCTAGGTGGTAAGTTCCCTTTTTTTTTTTTGCAGGGCGCAGTTGATTTTATCCACAAATTTTACTCTGAGCGGTGAGAGGGTAAAGGGAACGCCTATGACCATGAAGCTGACTACGGACACCGACTATCTCAGCGTCGAGTTCAGGGCACCGTACATCAAACCGAACGTAGGATCGTGGGACTCAGACTGGGACCGTAAGTAGATCCACCTTCTCACCTTCCTAACTTAACAAACAGCTCAAAAAGAGCGACTAATTAAATCAACTTTGTTACTAAAGGTGTCCATCTTTTCCTCGCTGACGACAGCCACAAGTTGACGGAGCTGAGATTTACAGAGTAAGTGTCTGTAGTGGCTCAAACTACTTCTATCTCTGCAGAGCCTTTTAAAAATTACAGAATTTCCGTATTGCCCTTGCAGGACCGGCCCCACTCTCCGTATGTATTGGGCTCCATACAACATCATCAAGACCTTGTCACCTGGGGACGACGCCAAATTTGAAGGGTCCGTCAAAGTGACGGACAACGATACCAGACTGACAGGGAAAGCCAAAGTCCACCGGTCCCTGCTTCCACCCAGAATCACCCTCGTCAATGCTGCGAGCGTTCACCCTGCCAACGCTTCGACCAGCAGACTCCAGTATGACAACTTATACTCCATCACAAACTACGGCATTGCACTTCCAGACTTGTAAGTCCTCTTTCGTGCACTTATCAAACATACTCGTTCTTTTCACCACTGTGTAGGTGTGGTGGCATGGTAAAGAACAGGTAACAAACACACCAAATTTAACTAATATTAATAGTCTTTACAAAATTAAGCTTTAATCCAAAATTAGTTGAGGTAAGATGGTATCAGCCGCAATGTAATGCTACAACTATCTCTGTTTTCAGAATGGTCCTTCCCCGCTACCAAGCTATTGGTGCCCGGTTCTTATTTGACAACGATGACAGTTATTCAGAACACTGGAAACGAAATGAGTAGACCACAAAATGTTGTGTTAAACTGACCAATTGCTCAACCATAATAAGTACTTCCAAACATAATCTCATCTTCAAAAACTTTTGGCTTCTTGGAGGAGTGAAAGATTTCTGATTAGTATTAACCTTAGATATAGGAACCTTATTATATTTTGCAAAATAAAATCCTTTATTTATCTTAACTTTGTTACAGAAACATTTAGAAGCTAAAATCAGTCTCTGAATTGTGCATCATGTGGTGTTAAATGGTCTCGAGGAGATTCCTCACAACTATTACAAAATATAAGGGTAATTTAAACTGATACCAAATCAAAGTAAAACTAAATAGCACAATTCAATAAAAAATAAAATTTATAACAGGACTTTTACTACACTGTATTGCATTATTAAACAACTCTTGATGCAGGCTTAACAGGTACATTGCAA
Organism: Frankliniella intonsa; assembly: GCA_033675135.1. Taxonomy (NCBI): domain Eukaryota; kingdom Metazoa; phylum Arthropoda; class Insecta; order Thysanoptera; family Thripidae; genus Frankliniella; species Frankliniella intonsa. Next base: position 13,808,095 of record CM066254.1, on the reverse strand, counting down.
TATACATACATATACATAAGCAAAAAACATTCAGTAGAAAATCAACAATTAAACTAAAAAAATCATTTTAAAATAACAAAATTATAAATAACAGCAAGGATAAATTCAAATACATTATATCAATCCATTTAAATTTTTAAGACTTGACATTGAAGTGACTCGCAGAGTCCAACATTAAAGAAGTACAGTATGTGAAAAGAAAAAGTTTGTGTACATCAAAAAGATAAAAAATACTTCTGAATACAATGTCTCACATCCTGGACAAAGACTTGGAAGACAAAAATTACTGGTCACAATCTCAAAGTGCACAGTCCCATTAAAGGGCACAGCCAAACTTTCAATCAAAGCACCAAAGAATTAACAATAATTCTTGTACCTTGTTAAGGACTTTGTTGCAGTAAATAAATTACATGCCATTGTAAGCAGGTCCACCACTACCTTCTGGAACGACCCAGTTGATATTCTGACTTGGATCCTTGATATCACAGGTCTTGCAGTGTATGCAATTTTGAGCATTAATTTGTAACCGTTGACCTTCACCAGTTTCCAGAGGGACGTATTCATACACACCTGGAAGTTTAAAAATTACAGTGAGTTTCCTAGTCCACATAGGCAGGTTTATACAATGAAAATTAGTTTCTATTCTCATCAAGTGCCAAGGGGTGTACATACCAGCTGGGCAAAACCGGCCTTCTGGTCCATCATAAATTCCTAGATTATTTTTAACAGGGACAGTATCATCCATAAGTGTAAGATGAGCCGGCTGATCACCTTCATGATTGGTGCCAGTTAGCGCAACAGAGGACAGCAAGTCAAAGCTGAGGACTCCATCAGGCTTTGGGTAGTCAATGGGCTTACACTCTTGAGCCGGTTTCAGGCGTTTGTAATCAGGATCTGAAATAACCAATAAGAGGACAATTTAAATGTGGCTCAGAACATTTAGAAGTTAAAAATATCTATGTACAGTAAACAGAAGAAGGAAACATTACCACCATGTTTGAAGGTCCATGGCTCCAGCCCTCTCGTGAGAGTGGCAAATGCACCATAGGCCACACCCCCATAGAGACCCAATGGATTGTGGAAGGCAGGTCTTATATTGCGCACTGCTTTAAGTTCTGAATAAACCCAACTGCTCTTCAATTTCTCTTCGTACGACTTAGGATATATACCTTAAAATTTCAAAAGCTAATAATTAAAAAAAAAAACTTTCAAATTCAAATGGGCACTGATACATGTTAAATTACATACAAGTAGCATCTTCAGAAGCTTGAAGGTTTTCAAAGATGCCCTCTGCAGCCAGCATAGCACTCTTCATGGCATAGTGCACACCTTTGATCTTAGGAACATTTAGGAAACCAGCTGTGCATCCAATGAGGCAGCCACCAGGGAATGCAAGCTTTGGGATGCTCTGATACCCGCCTTCATTCAAAGCTCTTGCACCATATGCAATCCTAAGATGAGAGAAATTTAGAAAGCTGACAGTTTGGAAAATGCAATAAAAACAGTGATTACAATTCTACATTACCTCTTGCCACCCTCTAGATGCTTGGCAATAGAAGGGTGATGTTTGAACCTTTGGAATTCTTTGAAGGGACTTAAGTAAGGATTCTGGTAATCTAAACCAATTACAAATCCAATGGCAATAGTAGGTGTGGGTTCATTAAGATGGTAAAGAAATGATCCTCCATACGTGAATTTGTCCTGCAAATATGATAAAAAGATAAGATATAGATGTGTCCATTACAACACACTCCACCTGATGGTGTTCACAACTTCCTGCTTACCAGGGGCCAACCAATGCTATGCTCTACAAGCCCAGGTTGATGTTTTTCTGCAGGAATTTCCCATACTTCTTTAATTCCAATTCCATAGGTTTGAGCTTCACAGTGCTCCCGCAAGCCCAATTTTCTGGAAAGTTGTTTTGTTAGATGTCCATGACAGCCTTCTGCAAATATGGTGCATTTAGCATGAAGCTCCATCCCTCGTTCAAACTGATCCTGCAGATTTAAAAAGAAAGATAAACAGATATCAGCATCATATCAGGAGGTTTGATTGATCAAGTATTAAAACAGCCGAGTCCTTAATTGTTGTTTTTTCCCTTGTAGGGTTACAAAAAGAAAGAGGATGTTATTAAAACCTTATCAGAAAGACCATAAATAACCTGATAGAGCTCAAGGGTAACAAATTCTGGATGACACGAGAGTGGTGGTTAAAGGGACATAAAGTTAAACAGATAATGCTTTCCTTCAAAACAGCCTTTAAAAGACGGTGTTAGAACATTACACTGGTGCAGAAAGCTTAGTTCTACCTAGCTGTTATCCAGCACCAGAGGTATGTATAAAAAAAATAATAATCATCAAGTTATAAATAAATTACTAAAAAGTAATAGTAATAATAATACATAGTATATTTTTTAAATGAAGGGCACAAGGAGAGAATATGGCACAACTTCTTGTTCTCCTAATCAGTCTTGGAGTCATTATTGGAGGAAATACAAGCAGCCCAGGAAGTCGGAGTTTAGACTTTTACAGCTTCCTGATAGATGGTAAGTAGTAAGTAAGGTTTGGTAATCTAAGAACTGTGTGTGGGTATGGATAAGATGGGTGGTATTTATGAATGAACAATACTGGCCCCTTATGGATTGTATCAATCTCACCCAATTCCAGGTAAAACGGCAGATAAAAATATGACAATTTTCTTTCTACCATGCAAACTAGAAATTTTGGGACAGGACTTCTGCTGCACTAAATGTCATTTCTTAAGGTATGAAAACTGTAAATGCACTTCAAGATTTACATGTGACTGCTACAATTGAACAGGTAAGCCTTACCTTTGGTGATCCATCCTTGGCAATCCCAACATCACCAGTGGCAATTCCTTTCACACTTCCGTCTTCATGATACAGCACTTCTGATGCAGCAATACCCGAGAATACCTCAACACCTGCAGCTTCAGCTTGTTCTCCAAGCCACTGAACAACATGACCTAATCGCACAACATAGTTTCCATGGTTGTACATAGGCATACCTGAGGAAAGGAGATTTATTAGATTGAATGTTAATTTTAAAAATAAAGAGTGATCTAGAATACTCCATGCTCAAGTATAAATATTGAGCATACCTGGAAAGACTGGAAGCGGAATACTGCCTTTTTCAGTAAGGTAAACAAATCGATCTTTGGTGACGGGTGTGTTTAATGGCGCTCCTTTCTCCTTCCAATCTGGGATTAGCTCGTTTAGTGCTTTTGGATCAACACATGCTCCAGACAAGATGTGACCACCTCAATAAACAGACAAAAGTTAGACAAGCACTCACTTAAGTTTACACAGAAACAGACTTAGGAATCAAAAGTACCTATTTCAGATGCCTTTTCAACAACAACCACCCTCAACTCCTTTCCTTCCTTCTCAGCAAGCTGGCGAAGGCGGATGGCAGCTGACATCCCACCAGGTCCACCTCCCACAATCACAACATCTGTTTCGTCCACTGCACGCTCCATGTCGATATCTACCGATCATACAGAAGATTCCCAACATGCTCATAATGACTCTTCAAGAATATTACAGATGAGAGCATCTAATACTCACCCTTCCATCTTGGATCAGACTCACGAGGGTGAACCGTGTAATGAGTTGTAATTTTAGGGAAAACTTGTGAGGAATATTGTCTCTGAGAAACTGAGATAATCCTTTGAACTGAAAGAAACAGAGTGTCATTTCATTATTTTATAATAGGGATACAGTAGATATTGAGCAAGGATATATACAGGGAAAAGCCCTTTGCCCTCCCCGTCAACCAGTTACATAATCAAAAGGCAACTGATAAGAAAAGAGCTGCGGTTTAGTCTGAAGTTCACTTTAAAATTTCAAAACTCATAGCAACTGATCTCTAAGCAGCAACAAAATTTCATAAATCAAATACTTGTCCAAAATTCTAAGAGATGCATGAATTGAAAGCATGCAAGTGTTAGCCTGGCATACAACTACATGATACCGAATAAAAAATACGAAAAATATATGTGATTTACTGACATTATGGCTATAACAACAGTACAAAGGTCGAAGTCTAATACAGTGCTTATTCCAATACAACGCCTAAATGTATCGTTTCACATGTTTGAACTCGGCAAAAAAAATTTAAAAGTAAAACATGAAAATTATTTAACAGCTGATAGAACACTTTGATTGACACTCACAAAGTTTTGACGTAAGACTGACGTTAAAGGCCATGTTTACCAATGTTTACTTCAAGGTAAAGAGAACACTAGTCGTTCAGTCACAAACTGCCACAGCACAGCTAAAATAATCTTGACAGAGTATTGAATTGATGTCAGTTGTTAATTCATTCAACAGCTGGTATGAACCACGTAGTCATGACCGGTTAACCCTGTTCAAACAGTGCAAACAGAAGTACGAAATATGTAATCTTACACGTAATTTTATTTTTAGTTTTACAAATAATTAATTCTATTTTTATCAGTCATGAGAGTTTTGATTGTCTTTCTTTGTTTTACAGAGTAATTTCACGAGGAAAGCTTAAAAATACGTGAGATACAGCGTCGCCGCCTTGCGCGAAGTCGGTAACGCCTTCAGAAGCAAGCGGACGAGACCGAAGGTGACGCCATTTCGCTTTCCGACGAATACAACAAACATCAGTCAGACCGCGGTCGAGTGAAGTTCTGAGTTAACGATGCCGGAGCCGTTTAAATTGGGTGATTTGGTGTGGTATGTATCTCAAAACTGGAACTTAATGTTATTCTCTATATATCTGATTTGTTTGTGGACCATTTTTCGCTTAATCGTACAAATCGCGAGCGACATAACCACGAGTACAAATCGGCTGCCTCCTTCCCGCCTTCCGTTGAAGCTTGCCGTATCACTATTTACATTTGAAAGTCGCCTTATTACGTCAAAATCTGGAATGTCAATGTTTCTAATAATCTAGAGCCTTGTTTTTATCAAGGGATCATTTTATGAATCTTTAGGACGACGTTGAATTCAATTTATTGGATCCTGCTCGCAGTTTTAGTACCCTCCGGCTTCCCAGCTTCGTTTATAACTACCAATTTCTCTGTACCCAGTCCCCATTATTCATTTTTTTAAGTACTTTCTTTTGTAAATCCCTTAAACTTTAAGATTTGACACATATACTCATTGCCAGGCTCGGTAAGAAGTGGTATATTGTCAATTATTTTATATGTCATCAACAGTTTTCTGCTGTGGTGGCCAGGAAATTGCACACATACACATATTTCACTCTTTGATAACGATTCGATCTTCCTTAATCTAACTTTCATCTCCAAAAATTGTAATATGACTTGCTACAATTATGGTTTACCTGTATTGAGGCATTGTAATTTCTCTCTCCACTGCATTCTTGTTTAAACTTACGCCTACACCTTGAAGTTTACCCGTGAACAATGTTCAGAAAATAGTCGCTTAAAGTTTCTGAGTAATTTTTTTTTTTCTCTTACAGGGCGAAGATGAAGGGTTTCTCACCATGGCCAGGCAGGGTAAATATGTGCATTTTGATTTGTTTTATTTGAGACCTACATGTAATTTACATTCTACAGCTCAAGTGCCGAAATTTGCACATGTCTCTGTAGGCCTTGTTCCTAAAGAAATCAAATTCATTCCATTTTTTTAATTGCACAGATCACATCTCCCCAGAAAGATCACAAAAAACCCGTCTCCAAAAAGGGACCATGTCAATTTGTGTTTTTCTTTGGAACTAAGAATTTGTAAGTTAACTATCTCACTCATCAGTCTTTTACCTGTTTTTTTTTTCTTTTTTCTCTTTTCCCATCAATCGTAATGTCTAACTAAAAATGCATATTTATAATGATTTTTAGTGCATGGATTGAAGAAGTCAATATCAAGCCATACCTCCCTCATAAAGAAGAGCTTGTAAAAGCAAATAAGTCTGCACCATTTAAAGAAGCAATTGAAGAAATTGAAAACTTCAGAAAAGGGAATGGAACCGTAAGTATTTTTTTAAGTACTAAAGGCTTAAAAATAGTTATGTAAATCACATTGTGTGCTTGTCTTGAAGAAATTGGCCATTTTAGTGTGATTATTAAACTTCTGAACTACTAGAAGAAGCCTTACCCTATTACATTGAACCATTGAACATAATAATAAATTTGGATTTTTTGTTTGCACCTTTAAGTTATTCAATATTGATAACATACTTATTTTGGCCTATCAAAGTAATTTGATGAACTTGGTCTGGCTTCCTTTATTTTTTTCCTGCTGTGCATAGCAAGTGGCGTATAGCCTTAATCTGTAGACTAGCTAATTCAAACTTCTGCAATTTTTTTCCTGTTATGCCCAATTTTTTGCTCTAAGTTCTAAAGGAGACATCAGTAGTTATATGAGAATTAGTATGAAATGCAAAGCTTAATAATATGTAAATTGTTTTCCCCAGGAGTCTTTTGATATCCCTGAAGCAGTAGATGAATTTGATCGTCTGAAGGAGTCTAGTGTAAAGAAGGAACCGAAGTCTTCTATTGTGAGAAAGGTAATTTTAATGACAACCACACATCTCTTAGTTTTGCTTTCATTTAAAAAGAAAATATTTTATGAAGAACAATGCATCCTTTTGTTAATATCCTAATTTGTCATAGAATCATGCAAACAAAGCACCAAAGCGATCATCCCCCACCATATCATCATCTGGTCCTGGTCGTAAGAAGGCAAGGACTACCTCCTCTGAAGATGAGCAAGATGAAGTGGCTAGTAAAAGATCAAGTCGAAGTGAAGAAAATAGTGTTGGCAACCATAGCACACCTGCCCGTAAAGGTGTTGGAGTTGCATCAATTTTAGATCGTCCTTTTACCACCATGCGTCCAGTAAGTATTTTTTGATATAGTGTTGCTGTAGTTATTTTATATCATTTCCTCACTTGTACCTTTCTACTGTGTAGGTCACTCCCACCTTAGACCTGTCCAATGTTTCTAAAACTTTGAAAGAAAAGAATATCAATCCATCTCAGCTTAAATTTGGTTTCCTTGGCCTTGGTATCATGGGTTCAGGAATGGTGAAGAATTTGATCAACTCAGGACACAATGTCATCGTTTGGAACCGCTCTCCGGATAAGGTGAGTGATTTTCTTCTGCTTCCACATGCATAATGGCTCAGTGTTCAGGTGACCTTTACTTTAATTTTCATCCAGAGTTTGGGGTTTATTATACTGGTTGTCTAGGAAACCTAAGTATAAGAAGGAAAAGATGTTTTAGTAGCTGTGTCAAATTCAAGGGTGATTAGTTTGACTTCAAATTGTTAGGGAGAAATCTGAAGCAAGGAAAATATGACTGATAGGGTATGGTATATTGGTCACCTGTCATTGTAACTCTAGTTTAGATGGATTCTTAGACTGACCTCCTAGTTATTTTCTTTTCCTACACATGGTAGTGGGGTTCTTAGCAGTATTTATATACAACCAACATTTTAACAATACTTTGTTTAATTGAAGCTTTAACTTACATTTATTGTGACAGCAGTTGAAAACACCTTTAAAATTATCTTACTTTTCTAAACAAACATGATTCTTATCACACAAGTCTACATTATAATTAATAGTGGAAACAGTCAACTTCCTCTTACTATAGTGACTCTGCTGATCATCAGATGTTAAAAAATTAAATCCATTTATTTTAATATCAATTATTGGTAAACCATAGCAAAGAATTAGACATCTCATTGAACTAATTTTTCAAGCCTAGAATCAAACAAGTTGCTATCTCAATTAAAGTTAAGAGCACTTAATAATGCCTTTTACCCAAATGTCTTTCTTACTACTATTACAAATTTACACTGATCCCACTATAAAGGCAAGTCTTACTTTAAATTGCTGCATGACAAGACGTCATTAATTTCAACATTCTGTTGACATATAACATGAGAAAAATTATAATCTTATCTTCAATTCAAATATGAAAGTGTCCTTATTTTCTTAATTGGAAGTGATAAGCTTATCTGATCTTGCTGGACACAAAGAGACAGGTACACACTTTTCTATCTATTCGCTTAATAGCTCATTGTTTTTTAGTCTTAACTAAAGTCAGCTCCAAATCCTGAGCTTTTATTAGAGTTCACATTTAAATTTTCTACATGGAAGCAGATGCAGGTAACACTCTTTTATTTTATGAAAGTACAAACTGTAAACCAGTTGTACAACAATTGTTTGGCTCAAGAGCTTTTTGTAATACAAAGCTAATCATCTACAAAACAGTCATATATGAAATTATCAAACTCTAATTTTAACTAACCGTTTTTTGTTATTTTTGTAAAGAGGATTTTGCTTGATGCTCAACCAATTTTTGCTACTCCTCTTTAATTAAGGCTTGTCATAATAAAACTATCTTGTTCAGCTCTGTCTCAAGGGCTGCAGACTTGAATAATCCATTTCAGGGTTTGGTAGGGCTTTGTAACATGAAAAGAAATGACTACTGCAACTGTCATATCCATGTAGGTAGTTTTAATAAATTGAAACTTAATTTTTTAACCCTTACCATTTTAGTACAGTAATTTATCAGGTCAGACTTCTACTCAGTATTTGAGCTTTCTGGAGGAATTTACTTTATAAAGGAATAACTTGATTTAATAATCACAAACCACAAACTTGTATTTTCACACATTTAATATAAACCCATATGTTCATTATATCACAGCTGAATTTAATTTAAATCAAGTTATTGGCACTCACTACAGGGCAGTCTCATGGGCAGCCTGGGGTGATGGGCTGTCAGATGCCTGGTCCATCTGAATTCGGCATGTGTTTGTATCTAAGTCTGAGGGTTTCTCATGGATGGCCACAGCATGGCCATTCTGATTTGAATAGTCCCCAGCACTGACATTGCTGTCCACAGGCTTGCCCTTGAAGCTGTGTTTCCCTGGAATCTGCCTTGATATGCTAGTATCACCATTGATTGACTTAACTCCACCTGCACTTGCACTTCGGTTGTGTGCTTTGCTCTTACCCTTTCCCTTGCTAGGAACTGTCTGGTTGAATTCAGGAAGACTTGAGCTAGGCACAAGTGCTGAGGGCAGAGCTTCTTGCACTTCATGTTCACGATTAATGTAATCACGTAACTGTCTCTCTAAAGTCTTTTCCAAGCACTGGAACACTGCACACTGACTATCACCGGTAGGTGGGAAACCAAATCGGAAGTTGGGCTGCTTGCTGGAAGATCTTGACATTGGTGAAAAGTATGGCGATTTCAGTGGCTCCATACTCGAATCTTGTAACTCTGACTGCTCTGATGGCGTATAGTAGATGGATAGCCTACTTAATGTATCATCTGTTGCACAACCCTCACCATTGATCATTCCAGGGTACATGTGTTTCTTCATGTAGATGTCAATATTATTTATGTCTACTTCAAAGACGCCAGACTCAGTCTTTCCACAGGATCCACTTCTACAATTATCCAGATACAAACTAGGCAGGGTCTCCATTAATTTTCCTAGGGTCGCTTGTTGGTATTTATAAGATTCTCGGAAGCGTAGAATTTGATGGGAACTGAACTTCCTTATTCGATTTCTTTGGAACACATAGTTTTCTTTCACCCAGTTGAGCTGTCCAGCAGAGTATTCTCGCACCCTTTTTATCTAAAGGTAACAGAAATTACATTAATTTTTTAATTTTCTTAAAGTACTGTATTTAATGCTTGTAATGCAGTAGATCATACCTGATCACAATACTGATCTCTCATTGATGTCAAATGATGAGTCCCAAAATCTCTGAAATCTTTAAGGTGCTGAACCTGGCTCTGGTAGCTCTCTCTTATCCATTCTACTTGCAGGGCACAGTTTTCTTTTATTCTGTGTACCTGTAAATTTTAAGTATTCAGGCAATTTATTTCATTTTCTCATTGTCAATCAATATCTTTAAGGAGTGTATGTTACCTGGTTTGTGTAATTCTCTTTTAATTTATCAAGCTGTTGAGTCTTGTACTGCTCAATACTTTCTAGCATCTGATAGACTTGCCTTCCTTTTGGAGATACTTGGTCCTTTTTGCAACAGGCAAAACAGGCAAATCTGAAAACAATGGAAACCATTACTGAATAGATATCTAGAATTTCTTAGTAAGTAATAAGTAGCAGGATATAACATATCATACTACATACATATGGATGAAACGTCTTAAGAGATTGATTAAAAGACTGAAGCCTAGGAAGAAAGCTGCTGTGGCAATTCCCACTGCTATGCTGATAAGCTTCTCCTCATGCATGGTGATAGGGTCAATCTTCAGCCTGATGTACGATGTTGCGTTGGCCATGGGGTTAGATGCATGGCAGGTATAGAGACCAGCATCTGCTCTTGAGATGTTGGCAACAAGTAGACTTCCATTTTCAGTCACATGTACTTTAGGTAATACTTTTTGTATGGGTGTCATGTCAGGGTAGTGTGCAGCAGGATGTTTGTTGAATTCGTCGGGTATTGCAGGATTTGGGTTGTAGTGGAAAGTTAGTCCAGTGGGTGTAACCCACGTTATTGAGGGAGGAGGGTAGCCAGAGTATATGCACTCAAGGAGGGCTGTTGATTTTAAAACATACATGTTCTCAGGAGTCTTAGAGACCAACTCGGGCTGCTTGCAATCTAGACCTCTTAAAGTGGGAACAAAATTTAAACCTCTTAATGAAAACAGGGTGCTTGCACAGCGCAAGTTTGACTTTTTCAAAGTCATGTTTTTGTTAGACTCAAGCCAGGGGGGGAACCAGACCATTCGGCAGTCACACATCCATGGGTTTTCACTAAGATCCAAAGTTGTCATATTAGTGATGCTGCTCAAAGAACTTGGTAGGGTTGTCAAATTGTTTTTACTTAGATCAAGTACTTTTAACCGCTTTAGCCCATAAAACAATTTATCACCCATTTCTTCCAAATGTTTATTGTTTTTCATGCTTAATGCATTTAGATTTCTCAAGTTTTGGAGGGTATGACCATCAACTGTCTCAATATCAGTTGTGTCTACACCCAAAGTTTCAATCAAAGGAGTATATTGGAATAGGTTAGCTTCTAAATGTTTTAGAGGATTGTCACTCATATTCAGCCAGCGCAATTGGGTAAGTCCCTTAAAGGCATCAGACTGCAAAGTGTACAATGAATTACTTGCCATATTTAAGTACTGCAATTTTGTTAGGTCTTTAAACAGATTCCTTGGCAATTCGGTCAAGGAGTTGTTGACTAGGTTAAGTGATTTGAGATCATATAAATGAATGAATGAAAGATTTGATAATCTTGATATAAGATTATCGTGCAGCCCCATTGAATTTATTCGCCTATTGAGCACAAATACATCTCCTTGTATTTCATTAATTCTATTTGAGGATAGGTCTAAAGTGTAAAGGTCTTTAAGTGGAGCTAGTGCATGGAAGGGAATTGAAGATAAATAATTACCTGCCAAGTATAGTTCAGTCACATAGTGATTGTTCATAAACAAGCCATGTGGAAGAACTGTTAAAGCATTGTGAGATAAATTTAGTGACTTTAAAGAAGTTAGATGCTGCAAAGCTCCTTCATCCACAGATTTAATGGCATTGTTGCTGAGATCTAAATGAATTAAGCTATGCAAATTTGCAAAGACCTTGGAAGTTATTTCAGTAATTTGACTGTTTTGCCAAGACAAATGTCGAACAGATGTTGCCCTTATTATTACTGGTTTCTGAAAGTCATCATGGGTCATGAAATTATATGATATAGAAATGGCCTGGGAAGGCAAGAAAAGTGCGGATGTTGTGGAGTTGCGACACTCCAAATGCAAGATGCCCTCTTGAGTGCATACACAAGAAGCGGGACAAGAGCCATCATAAGGCCGGGGACTGGAATGTTCAGGGGTAGAAGTAGCGTAACTAGTGATCAAGATCAGGAATGTGCTAGCGACAAGCCAGATCTTGTTGTGGTTTTTCATCTTTCACAGTAGTGCATTATCATGTTAGAGCAAGGAGCCTGGAAGAAACAGAAAAATAACATTGGTTAACACTTAACATTGGTTAACACTTGAGTGTATTCAGCGGCTGTTCAGCTCCGTCGAGTCCCTCTTACATAAATGTTCTGCCTAGCTTGGTTAGCCCACCCGATCCCGTGAGACCCGACCCGACCCGACCAGGTGGCTAGGCCAACTACAGTGGCCGCCCCGGTACACCTGCCCTGGCCCGGCCTGGGCTGGCTGCCTCACCTTGCTAGCCCGAGACCGTCTCTTCTGGTTTTATCTCGTTGCGCTCATGGCCCGGGGCCGGGCCGAGCGGAGCGGAGCGCGCAGCGTATGTTCTGGGTACGGGCCCAAGTCCCTCGGGAGCTGAGCTGAGGTGCCCTGCCTGGGGCCTGGGTCTGGCCGCGCAGCGCTCAGCGGTGCTCGCGGGTTCCCTGCGCTGCTGCCGGGGCGCTCGGCGCTGCTGGATCCTGCAGATGATCGAGGAGGCCGCCGGGGCGGACGACGGGCATGGCGGGGCCTTCCGGGGCCAACTCAGCTCGCGCGCGCGGCTAACGGGAAGCCGAACCGTCCCGTCCCGTCGGCGAGTTGCGGCGCGTAAGGGCCACTAGTCGTCCGGAGCGCTAAGCTGCGCAAGCTGTCCTGTCCCTCCCAGTGCAAGATGGCTGTGCTCCGCTGCTCGGTGCTGTTCGCTGCTCGCTCGCTCGCGGCCCGCTTCGGCATCGACCCGACCCGCGGGGTTGGGATCTGGTTCTGCCCCTGCCCTCCCCCTTCCTCCTGCCCGCCCCGCCCCGCCCCGTCCCGTCGGACGTTGCCGTACGTCCGCGTGGAACCGAACCGAGCCGTCCGCGGCCAGGGGGAGGGGGAAGAGGCGGGAGACGCGGCGTAGAGCGGCGGCGCCGCCGCGCCGTCGGGCAGGGCTCGGCTGGGCGCATGCGCGCGGGCCGGGCAGGCTGCTGCACACCCCGCCCCCCGCCCCGCCAAGGACTTGTCCGTATGGCCCCTGGACTGGAAGGTTCCCCCCCGGCTTGGCTTTTGTACTCGTGACCCAAAACGCGCGGGTTCGAATACGCGGCAGCCCGACCCGATCCTGCGGGCGGGTACTCCGCCCCACCCCCGCACCTCCCGCCCCTCCCTCCCTATAGGGCGGGACGGGGAGTTGTGACCGGCTGCGAGGGGACGGGCCGGGCCGGTCAGGTTGGGTAGGTCACAGGGGCACTGGGGTTGTCTGCTGGTCACGAAGCGCCGCAGCGCGGGGCTGGGGCGCCTCGCCGCGCACCACCCCCTCCCCTCGCCCCGGCCTTCCCTCCCCGCCCGCCCGCCGGGCCCTTGCACCTGGCTCGTTCTGCAAGGGATTGTAAATAAGCACCTTGCCTGCGGTACACACTGTACAAACTCCTACCGCCCCCCTCCCTACCCTACCCCCGGCCCGGCCCGGCACGGGCGCGTCTCGCCTTCGCGGTTTCAATTCCGGTGGCCGTCCCGTCCCGTTCCGTTTGGCTGATTTTGTTGCCATGCATCTGCGTCGTCCCGGTCTGCACACCACAGCACCACGCCGCACACACTCACATGGACATCGCCAGAGAGATGCACCTGCAGCGATAACGCCACCAGTGAGCAGCACAGGCCGGCCCGGTGCACTGCACCCCGCCGGCCTCGCCGCCCTACGCGGAATCGGGTAGACTTAGAGCTCCGCCTCGCCCCGCACTCACCCGCGCCACATTTCCCACTACAAGATGATGACCCCCGTATTACGCCCTATGCCGACACAAAGCCATCTCGTGTCCCTCCGAGTTTTTCCCCACCGCCGTCGCCGCGGCGCCGGGCCGGGTCGTAGAGAAGCCCCAGGCCACGCGGCGCGGGCGTGGCGGTGCTGGGCGCGGCGGGGGTGGGAAACCCCGTGTAGGGTGTGGTAGTCGTAGTCCGCGACACGCTGCTGCGCCCCGCGGCCGCCCCGCCCCGCCCCGCCCCGCCCCGGCCCCTCCTATAGGCCAGTCCTCTGTCCTTCCCGCCCCGCCCCGCCCGCAAAGCCTCGCACCTGGGCTGAGCCACTCGATTAAATTTGCGACCGTTTCTTTTTCGTGTTTGTTTTGAATGCCTGCGGCGGCCGTGGGGGCCATGCCCGTGGGAAGCGCCCCGCCCCGCCCCGCCCCGTCCCGCCTGCCGGGCTGGGGCCGGGCTGGGGCGGGACGGACGTCATGTCTAGCCTGGCGCATTCTCTCGCTCTGCTCTGCCGCCCCAGTCTCCCCCGCCCCGCCCCGCCTCCCCCCGCTTACACTTTTTGTCGCGGTTTTCGGACGCGTCCCCCGCAGCCCGGCCCGGCATGTCGGCGCGGGCGTATTTTTAGAGCCGGCGCGAGTGATATCCGCCCCATGCCGGCGCCGCTGTACCGCGCCGTGCCCCCTCCCATCCCGCGCTCGTGTCCACTGCGGCAGAGTTTGCCAAGCGGTAGGCAATAATAAGTAATAAGGCTAAAAACAGCGGTGTGAAGCGCCGTGCAGCGTCCGCGCCTGGCGGGCAGCGCGCCCGCCGACTAGGCCTACCGATTGCACCGGTGTGCGGCGTGTTGCCTAGCGAGCAGGCTCGGATGCAGCCCGCTTCGCGCCGCTGTGTTCAGGCAGTATGCTGCCTACCCCGCACGGGGCCCCCCGCGAGGAGGCGCGCCCGTAGGCGACTAGATCACTCGCTCGGTTCTAGCCAAATTTCGACCTACTTTACCCCCGTCCCCGTCACGTCCCGTCAAATCCCCGTCACCCGCGCGTCCGTGTCCGGCGCCCTGCCCTGCGCTGGCATCCACATATTGATTGTCTTCCTCGTTGTGCTGCTGTCCCTCCCCCCTTCCGGCCCGCCCGCGGTTGTCTGCTAACAACTGTGCTCCTATCCATTGAGTATCTCCCCCGCCCCGCCCCGCCCCTCACCACGCCGCCGCACTTGGCCACCACCCTGAGGCGGCTACGCCCTTTTGTTCGGCCTCGCCCTTTGAGTGGGCAGGGCGCAGGCGCTGGGCCAAAAAAGGCGGCGGGTGACTCCGGCAGCAGCAACGGCAAACGGGGGCAAGTTCGACCCCCCTCCCCGCCCCCTGCCTCCGTCCCGGCCTGGCCGCAGCTCGGGTTATTTGTCAAGGTTTTCACTGCAGCGACTGGTTAGAGGGGGGGGGGGATGCGTTCAGCCGGGTACCCGGCAGGGTTGCGATACTTGCGCAACCTCTGCGAGTGTAGCGGGGCCGGGCGACCATGTCTCCACGCACCCTCAGATTTTGTATGGATGTCACGTGTCCAGCTCTTAGCCAATTGAAAACTCGGCTGCGGGGTTTTGGGGGATGGCGATGAGTGATCCACCGTTTGATGTCTGCCTCCACTCGCTTCGGCTGCGTCTGGTACTCGTCTCCACCCTATCTTATCGTCCACTCGCCCGGCCGTGGCGATCGGCCGCCTGGTCGCCATGCGCGTCCCTGCCGGCCCGGCCCGGCCCCGACCCGGCGCCCCCGCAGGAGTGCAGCAGGCGCAGGCGGTGCTCTGGCCCGCGCCGAGATAGCCCTGTGGGTGGCCGTTCCCCGTGCGCTGGCTGTGTCCGGCCCTGCCGGCGCGCCTGCGTTTTCGGCGCTCCCTCCCGGACAGCGAGCCCGTGCAGGCAGGTGCCGCACCGCACACAGGCAGAGGAAGGAAGAACCTGTTCTGCTCTGTTCTCCTCGCCCCGCCCCGCCCCGCCCCGCCCCGCCAAGGAAGCGCGAGACAGCGCTGGCGCTGCCCCCTCTGCGTGCGGCGCGGCGCACTGGACATGCTCTCTGCTGGCCGCCCCCGCCTCCCGTCCCCGCGCCAGCCACACACACACACACAACCTCGCCGAGGCGCTGTTTTACAACGCGCACGCCCATTCATTCACCCATTTTCCTGCTGTTTTACTTGGCTACTAAAATACGCCATTCATGCGGTGGACCGTGAAAATGAAAGTGTCTGGTGTGGTCGTCTGCGACCCGGGCGAGACGGGGCGGGGCGGGGCGCCCCTAGCAGCCCGGCTGCTGCTGTCCGAATCTTTTACAGACCAATTCCCAGCTCGTTACGAACGCGTGCCAGCGCATACTCTGGTCCCTCGCGTCCCGCCCGGCCCGGCCCGGCCCGGCCCCGCCCCGCCCCGCCCCGCCCCGCCCCGCCACTTCCTCGCACCCAACTGTCAGATGTTTGCGCTGCTCAAGTCTTGTGCCCCATCATATTGCGCCTTTGGCTCGGATGTGTTGCGTCGCTCCCTTGGCCTCGGCGGTGCAGGGGGTGGGGGGGGGCTGCTTCCGGCCTGTACGAGCAGAGCAGCTCGCTGCAGGTGCAGCGCGTCTCGGTCGGGCCGGGGCCGCCAGCGCCACCTCTGAGCGCCTCGCCTCGCGGGGCTTGCCTTTTCTCTCTTCCCCCCACACCTTGCTGGCTCCGAAATTATGTATGAAGATGATGGTTGGCGATGGTGCTGCGCCGGGCCCGGCCCGGGCCGGCGCCGGCAGTTCTGGTTTGTTGAACAGCCGCCGCCGCCGCCGCACACAGGCGGGGCCCGGCCAGGCCCAGCCCGCGTCCGCGCGGCAGCAGTAGTACCAGTTCGCGCCGGCTGTTGGTCCCTCCCTCCCTCTCTCCACCACCCCCCTCCCGTTGCCAGCTGGCACCACAACCCTTCCTCTGCGACGCGACTGCCCCTCTCTCTGCTCTCGCTCGACGCGGCCGCGCCCGCGCCCGCGCCCGCGCCCGCTCTCTGCGACTACTGTGCTGTGATGAGGCGGAGCGCGGAGCAGAGCGGCCCGCGGCGCGGCCGTGGCGTGGCAATCTGCTGCAGGCGAGGCAACTGTCGCCTCGGCCGGCCTCGGCCAGCCCCGCCCCGCCGCGCCCCGCTCCACCCCGCCCCACCCCGCCCCACCCCGCCCCACCCCGCTCACTGGAAACCTTAAAAAAAGCTGTCCTCGCCATGCCCATGCAGCTAAGCGCGTCGGACAAAGCCGCCGTTGATTGTCGCGGAGTTTTCCGCGGGTGCCACGCCACCACCACCGCGTCACGTGCGAGGCTAGGAGGCGTTGCGAGCAGAGACGCACACTGCCAGCCAGAGAGCCGAGCCGAGCCGGAGAGATGATCGCCCTGCTTTTGAGGAGGCGGGCGGGGCGGGCGGGACAACGGACGACCCATAAAGACTCGTATGCGGGGTGGGGCGTGGCGGGGCGAGTGTTGTCACACTGAGAGTCTTCTCGACACGCGCAGGCAGCCGCAGGTTGGGCTGGGCTGGCTGCGGTTATCGCCCGGCTCGGCTCGGCCCGGCGCGCCCGCGGCTGTGTGTGCTCTCCGCGCCTGTTGTGATGAACAGCGGGTATACAGTATACCGTTGACGTACTCGGGCGTGGCGTGGCGTCCTGCGGTGTGCATGTCCGGGTCCGCGCTGGCGTGTACCCGCGTAATCTCTGCGCCAACACTTACTCTCTCACACTCACGTACACTCTCTCTCCCTCCCTCGCGCCTGCAAGAGAGAGGACGCTACTAAACGCTGTCCGGAATCACCCCGCTGGCCTTCCCTGGCCGCGGGTGGTCGATGGCATGGCCCCTCGCCTCCCGAGGGTCTCGCCCCGCGGCTCGCGGCCCATCTCCTGCCCACCACTCGCCCGAACCTGTCGACCCGCCCGGTGTATCGATGACGGTATCGACCGGCCCCGGCCGCTGACAGGCGCCGCGCCGGCACCCTTCCTCCCCGGGCCCGGGCGTGAGCCTGAAATGTCTCGGCCCGCTTTTAAAAAGATGATGATTTCACTGGGTGCGCTGTCTAATGATTTTTTTCTAAGACGCTTTAATTTTATTTTTAAAGAAGGGGAGTGGTTGTGTGGTTTTTGGCGTGCGCGTCGGACAGGTGACGGGCCGGGCCGGGCCGCGGCGAGGGGCGTTGTTCGAGACTGCGTGGCTCGGGACGTAGGGCACCGGCACCGGAGGGTCGTTCACTCTGTTCACCGTGGCGTAAGTGGGGCTGGCGGGGAGGCCTTCGATCCTTGCCCACGCCGAGTGCAGGGCCGGGCAGGCCGGCCGCACCAAAAGGTCAAACGGAGCGAACACGCCCTTCGCGGCCGCAAGCGCCGTCGCCTTGCCGGTGTGCTGGCATATGCAACCACCCACCCTCCGGGACGGGAGCCGCGGTGCGGTACTGAGGCACCACACCCATTCCCCCCCCCCTCCCCCCTCCTACACCCCTCACCCGGAGACGGGCGGAACGGGCTCGGGTCTTTAATATCTAAAGTGGGTGTAAGTGAGCGCCGGGCTGGGCTGGGGGGTTGGGTGGGGAAGACCTGATGGATTAGACTTCCTATGAATCCTATTTCTTCCTATCGACCGGGTGTGGCACTACTGTTGACGGTGCGTCCTGGCCAGAAGCGTATGGGGTCATTGGAGCAGGTGTCAGTTGATCACAATGTAGAATAAGATCAAAACCCTTAGACGAAATATGCGTTTTGGACCTAAATTGTTAACATGTAAAACAAAAAACAAAAAATTGAATTAGATTGAAAATGTAGGCTTTGACAAATATTGCTTGGATGAAAAATACTTGAGCCATTGGGGCCGTAGACTGACTTGTAGGCGCTTAGCAGTTCTATTGCTAATTTTACTCTTGTTTTGTTCCAGTGTGACGAATTTGTGAAAGTCGGAGCTGCTCATGGTCTCACCCCTTCTGATGTTATTCAAGCTGCTGACATCACCTTTTCATGTGTGGCAAACCCTCAAGCTGCCAAGGATGTAAGATATTGTTTTAAACATTAATTTTGAATGCTGTATGAGCTTTGTAACCTGGACAGGAATTTGATTATTCCTTTTAATTTGTGACATTTTGTGCAGATGGTGTTTGGCAATTGCGGTGTGCTGTTAGAAATGGGGCAAAGCAAGGGCTATGTTGAGATGACTAATATTGATGCCGAAACTTCTAAAGATATATCTGAGGTAATTATACTTGGTTAATATTAAAGTTTTTGCTGTTTTTTTTTTTTCTTTTTTTTTTGTGTATTAACTTGAGGTGACCTTACAGGCTATAATGACCAAAGGTGGACGCTATCTTGAGGCTCAAGTGCAGGGAAGTAAATTGCAAGCTGAAGATGGCACATTAGTTGTTTTGGCTGCAGGAGATCGTTCATTGTTTGATGACTGCCAGTCGTGTTTTGAAGCTATGGGAAAGAACTCATTTTTCCTTGGTAAGTTATATTCCTCATTTTTATATGTTTGTCTCTTTCTTTTCTAGTTTTGTAGTGATGCTTTGGCCTTACCACACTTTATTGTCTTTCAGGTGATGTTGGAAATGCCTCAAAAATGAATTTAGTCCTTCAGCTTATGACAGGAGTTTGCCTCTCAGGTCTAGCAGAAGGCATGGCCTTAGCTGATAGAGCTGGTTTACAGCAGAAGGATGTCATGGAAATTCTCTCCCTGACAAACCTTAATTGCCCCCTCATTTATGAAAAAGGAAATGGTGAGCTACCTTCACTCTGGCGTTATTCTTTATACATATATTTACTTATTTATTTGATTGCTATAGCTGGTATAAGTGATTGTATATTGATGTGGCTGTAATTTCACCGATTGTATGTTCATTTCAGCCATTATCGATGGAGGTTTTCCCACACACCAGGCTCTACAACACATGGCGAAGGATCTCAAGTTAGCTCTTGGAATGGGCGACTCTTTGGATCACCCACTTCCAATTACTGCATCAGTGAATGAGGTGTACAAACATGCTAAACGACTTGGCTATGGGGATCATGATGTGTCTGCCATATACATTCGCACACGTTTTTAGAGTGAAGAGACAAAGACAAGTATATTTCTACCTGTGTAAGAGAGACTTAAGAAGATAAATGGTTATTATTAGTTTGTGTTTATATCTGGACGTCTATCAATGACACAGACTGAAGTCTGCATTGCTCCACACTCCATGGGCTTATGTGTCAAATATTTAATTTAATCAGAGGTGAATTTCAATTGATTTTAGATGTATATTATTTCAGAGATTTTGACTATCATCTCCATAAATTTCCAGTACACAAGTACACATGTCCATCTGGGTGTAATTAATTTGTGTGCATGAATATTCAGTATGTGAGTGTATGAGAGTGTGTGTGCATGTAAGCATGTTTGTGAATTCAGTGCCTGAAAGAAATTATATTGACAGAATAGAATGAATTGACTTTCAGATGGATGGAAAATATGACCTATTTTGTTTTGTCACATTTTCTCTCAAATTAAATAGAGTATTTTATAAGTTAAAGCATTTTGATTCATCATCTCATTTTTTATTACTCTTCTTTATTGTGTTGATTTCTCGCTCTCTGAGGAGAAATTTAAATTTAATTCATAACTGTTAAAAATGAATTGCTTGCAAATCATGGACAAATAACATGGCTTGTGTTTAAATGTTGATTTTGATCCCACCTAACATGACCCTGAAACTTGTGTTTTTTAGATCCTACTTTCGAAGAATGGTTTCAATGTTGAGTAAAATCTTAGTTCTGTTATGTGTGTACATAAAGATTGGCTCATTGTTTGTTTATTTTGGAATATGTCTTTCCTATCTTGCTGAATCAGTCATGACTACTTCAGAATGCAGCTAATGTAACAAAGTCCTCCTTTTGTTTATAGTTCATATTTTTTCATTGACAATGCTTTGAGAGAATTTCTTAGTAGCTAGCATCCATGTTACTGGTTCTAATGATTTCTTATAAGTTTAAAAGGTGCCACATTGGTACAGAGAGTTTTATCCTTTCAAGTTACAAGGGACATTTCATTAGGCTCCCCAGTATCTTGAGTATTGTGCAATAGACATTGTTGAAATTAGACTTTATCAGTTAGTTAAACGAGCATTTGCCTGGGCGGTTTAGTTTGGTTCTCAAGGGGATGTACAAAATAACTTTGATTGAATTCTCTGTCTTGTCATGAAGCAATGAGGTACAGTTTGTCATGTTAGTAGAATATTTGTGTGAGCATGACTGTTTTATTGTCTCTTTTAACTCTTTAAATGTGTGATTTTTTCCCTTTTCTTTTTTTTTTTGCAAAGTCTTTGTAACTACCATAACATAATGTAAGTTTTTAATTTAAAATGGTTCAGAATCATGCTCCTTCTAAGTCGTGGGCACTCTGTCACATGGAAGTTCTTATGTTATTCTCTTAGTTATTTTGTATGTTTTCTGTCCTCCATGTACACAGGAGACAATACTTGGTATGTGTAATGAGCTACATGATTTTACTGTAATTTAAGCACTTTGTGTCTCTTCAAAGCTGACATAGTATTGTACCTTAGAAATGAAGTAAACCACTCCTTATTCATATTTGCATTTTAATTGGACCCAATCATAATGAAGGGCTCGCACTGGCCAGAGAAGTCAGAAAGAAAAAAAATCGCAAAAACGCGATGGCCTATGCATTTTGACGATTTTCAATCGAAAAAAAAAAGGCCTTCAGAATGACGGGGGTTGTTCAGGGGGACTCTAGTGTACCCCCTGACTAACCCCCGAGAATAGATTGGACCGAGAAGGAGGAAAAACAGGATAAAAAGAAGTATCCACCAGCGCCACATCCCAATACCATCTAGGCTGTCGAGACGTTTTGTGGATTCGATCCCGACTGATTCTTTTTTTTTTTCCCCGATGTAAAAGCTAGCCCTCGGACAAATTAACCGTCGGGGATCGGTCTAGGGGTATATTAGAGTGCCCCTGCCTACCCCAGTCATATTAAAGGCGCAAAAAAAAAAAAAATTCGGCCGAGACTTGAACCTGCAAAACGTCTCGCCAGCCGAGATGATTTGGGACGGGGGGAAGGTGCGTTAACCATCTCGGCTGGCGGGACGCACACCTCACGGTGATGCGAACTGGAATCCCTATCTACCGATCATTTTCCGCGCCAAGAGGCAGGAACGGAGTCGAAGCGGAGGTCGCGTTTGTCGGCCCCGTCCAGGCGGTAGATAGGGATTCCAGTTCGCCTCGCCGTGAGGTGTGCGTCACGACAGCCTAGTGGTATCGCCCTTGCCCCCCGTCCCAATACCATCTAGGCTGTCGAGACGTTTTGCTGGTTCGATCCCGACCGATTTTTTTTTTTTTTTCCCCCGATGTAAACGCTGGCTCTTGGACAAATTAACCCACGGGGATCGGTCTAGGGGTACATTAGAGTCCCCCTGCCCACCCCAGTCATTTGTTGACCTTCGAAGAACGCGACATAAACGCGATTTTACCCGGAGGTCAGCAGGAGCGAGGAGGTAGCCTCTGCAGCAAGTGTGCGTTCACTTGTTCCGGGTCGGCCAACAGATGGCGCCACCATGCGGTATTGCCGCCATTGCTGCCCGACGGTCTTTGACACGGCAGAGTCTATAGGGCCTAGTGCAAATTTCCTTCGACCGGGTTGAGCAATTTGCCCTCAACCAGCTCTCGGCGCGTAACTTGTGCGCACGAATTTTTCTGTGGATAACCCAAATGATGAGGGATCCATGTTATATTGTTAACAATACCTTGCCTCTCGATTCTCACATTGCAGTGTCAAATAGCTAAGTCCAACTTTTTCTAAGTATGGTGGAAGGGTGGGTCATAGTTTTCCAACAAACTCAAGTGTTGTGTGTTGGCCGATGACACTTAGGTAATGTTTTCCAATGTCTACAGGAAAAATTCGTGCGCATAAGTTACGCAACGAGAGTTGGATTGGGGAAAAAGTTCCCACCGCGCGAAGCAAACTTGAACTAGGCCCTATAGGCTCTGCCTTGTCAAGGCGTGGCGCGCAACAACAACGCATGGTGGTGCCATCTGTCGGACGACCTGGAACCGGAGAATGAAGATTTGTACAAGAGGCTACCTCCTCGCTCCTGCTGACCTCCGGGTAAAATCGCGTTTTTTTCGCGATATTTTGAAGGCGCTGTGGGAGCCGTTTCCGCGTCGGCCAACAGATGGCGCCACCATGAAACGCCATCTGTTGGCCGACCGCGGTAACGCTCCCGCATCATCTTCGAAGAACGCGAGAAAAACGCGATTCTACCCGGAGGTCAGCAGGAGCGAGGAGGTAGCCTCCTGTGCAAGTGTGCATTCTCCGGTTCCAGGTCAGCCGACAGATGGCGCCACCATGCGTTGTTGTTGCGCGCTACGCCTTGACAAGGCAGAGCATATAGGGTCTAGTTCAAGTTTTCTTCGCGCGGTGGGAACTTTTTCCCTAATCCAACTCTCGTTGCGTAACTTATGCGCACGAATTTTTCCTGTAGACATTGGAAAACATTACCTAAGTTTCATCGGCCAACACACAACACTTGAGTTTGTTGGAAAACTATGACCCACCCTTCCACCATACTTAGTAAAAGTAGGACTTAGCTATTTGACACTGCAATGTGAGAATCGGGAGGCAAGGTATTGTTAACAATATAACATGGATCCCTCATCATTTGGGTTATCCACAGAAAAATTCGTGCGCACAAGTTACGCGCCGAGAGTTGGTTGAGGACAAAATTCTCAACCTGGTCGCAGGAAATTTGCACTAGGCCCTATAGACTCTGCCGTGTCAAAGACCGTCGGGCAGCAATGGCGGCAATACCGCATGGTGGCGCCATCTGTTGGCCGACCCGGAACAAGTGAACGCACACTTGCTGCAGAGGCTACCTCCTCGCTCCTGCTGACCTCCGGGTAAAATCGCGTTTTCTTCGCGTTTTTTTCGCGTTCTTCGAAGATGATGCGGGAGCGTTACCCCGGCCGGCCAACAGATGGCGTTGCAGGGTGGCGGAGCGGCAGAGATAAAGACCTCTGGGAGCGGAGGTCGCGTTTTCCGGCCCCGTCCATGCGGTAGATAGGGATTCCAGTTCGCACCGCCGCAAGGTGTGCGTCACGACAGCCTAGTGGTATCGCCCTTGCCCCCCGTCCCAATACCAACTAGGCTGTCGTGACGTTTTGCCGATTCGATCCCGACCGGTTCTTCTTTTTTTTTTCGATGTAAACGCTGGCTCTCGGACAAATTAACCCTCGGAGATCGGTCTAGGGATACATTAGAGTGCCCCTGCCCACCCCAGTCATATTGGAGGAATTAAAAAAAAAAAAAAAATCGGCCGAGACTTGAACCTGCAAAACGTCTCGCCAGCCGAGATGATTTGGGACGGGGGGAAGGTGCGTTAACCATCTCGGCTGGCGGGGCGCACACCGTTCGGCGGTGCGAACTGGAATCCATATCTACCGGCCATTTTCGGCGCCAAGAGGCATGAACGGAGTCGGAGCGGAAGTCGCCTCTGCCGGGCCCGTCCATGTGGTAGATAGGGATTCCAGTTCGCACCGCTGAACGGTGTGCGTCCCGCCAGCCGAGATGGTTAACGCACCTTCCCCCCGTCCCAAATCATCTCGGCTGGCGAGACGTTTTGCAGGTTCAAGTCTCGGCCGATTTTTTTTTTTTTTTTTGCGCCTTTAATATGACTGGGGTAGGCAGGGGCACTCTAATATACCCCTAGACCGATCCCCGACGGTTAATTTGTCCGAGGGCTAGCTTTTACATCGGGAAAAAAAAAAAGAATCAGTCGGGATCGAACCAGCAAAACGTCTCGACAGCCTAGATGGTATTGGGACGGGGGGCAAGGGCGATACCACTAGGCTGTCGTGACGCACACCTCACGGCGAGGCGAACTGGAATCCCTATCTACCGCATGGACGGGGCCGGCAAACGCGACCTCCGCTTCGACTCCGTTCCTGCCTCTTGGCGCTGAAAATGATCGGTAGATAGGGATTCCAGTTCGCATCACCGTGAGGTGTGCGTCCCGCCAGCCGAGATGGTTAACGCACCTTCCCCCCGTCCCAAATCATCTCGGCTGGCGAGACGTTTTGCAGGTTCAAGTCCCGGCCGATACTTTTTTTTTACTTGGTCAAAAATGACGGGTGTTGTGCTTGGGGACTCTAATTTACCCCTAGTCCGACCCAGGAGGGCCGGTAGGTCCAAAAACCAGCGTTTACATCGTTTACATCAGGAAAAAAAAAAAGAAAAAAAAAAAAAGAAAAAAAATTGGTCGGGATCGAACCCGCAAAACGTCACGTGCGTCACGAGACGTTTTGCGGGTTCATATACCGCTTTATATGTTTTTCTAACCCCCAGTATTTTATAAGCTGAGGCGTTGAGAGTCTACAAGTCACAACTACAGCAGTGGTTTAGTAAAAAGAGCCAGACGTCAGGAATATTGGAAATGGGAATGTTGTACAAACTCTTCTTTCCACGTAACTTTCCACATAACAAACTTTTCAACTTTTTATTATAAACTGACTTAGCTTGTACATATCACTTTGATAAAAACAATTTACTACAGGTTAGTAGTAACAAAGAATCTACAACTGTCCCTACACTGTAATAAACATGATAGGGTAAAATTACTGTACAACTAATTTTTTTTTTTTAAAGAGCTATGCATGTCCAGGAGATGTAATTTAAAAAGAAAGGAGCTTATTCAGGTTATTACCTCACATTTAAATATTTGACCAACAAAAAAACTTTCCCTCCGAAATTTGATTGCCTTCATGAAAATAAGTAACAGTAACAATAATTATGGCGATAGTTCAAAAAATAAGCCTCACACCCAATTAAAATGGACACTGGAGTGCAGAGGTAAATCCCCCCTCACAGATTCTCTATTATTTTATCTTTTTTTCATTTTTAAGGATTGTACACTTAATTATTCATTTTCACTAGCCTTAACAACTATAACAAAACACTTAATAGAGAGAAATTGTGTGCTTATATTGATCAACCAAAAGTTTCTTGAGACGCATAGACAATATACAGAAAACCATCAGGGTCCTTCTCCTGGTTGTAAAGTTGACACATTGACATAGAATGGCTTGCCATGCTTCTTTGATTGACCAAGAGAAAGACAGCTTGTGTGGGATTTAAGTTAAGCATTCGCCTGCAAGAAAAAGAACTGTTACTGGATATTCTCTAAAATAATGTTAGTGTGACGATTGAGTGCCTTACCTTATTCGAGTGATGATGTATCCAACTGGAACATGATCTGGTACCAAAAATTTAGATTGAAAGAGCAAAGGAAGCTGCTTTTCCTTTTGGAATCTCTCGACTATAATCGGTATTTTGTTCGGGTATTTTTCCCTTACTTTTTGAACATCTTTCACACGCTGTGCTGTAGACAAAAAAGAAGATAAATTTTAGAGTGAAAATCACAGTAACATAGTTTTTTTTTTGTCAAATTTAGTTGTGCTTTCCACACCGCCCCCTTAAAATGTGCTCCTATTGTAATTATTACAAAAACTTACACCAATAGGAATTCATACTAATTTCAATGAGAATATTTATTGATAATTTTTTTAAAAAAAGAGAGAGATAAAAGTAGTACACAAAAGCTAACCAACTTCTTGAAGTAGAGTGGTTGCTAGTTAAACAAGCTGTATCATACAGAATAAGTTATAAGTAAGCAAGTTTCAGGCATTTCTTGGTAAGCTAAGAAACTAAGTGACCATTTCCTTCTGAAATCAAACTATGACACTGATGGGTAGAGCTCATGACGCACTGAATAGAAAACTGACAAAACATCATCCACATATTTTTACACACTTTTATACATTTTAAATGTAGTTATAACCCATCAAAGTGTTACTGCGCCAATTCTTTACTTACCAAAAGTTTTTTTCTCCTTAAAAGACTTTGGAGGATTCGTCATCTTAACTAACAACCAAAATTACTGACCACAAAACTATGAGACCTTTGTTTGTTTCTTCTCTTCCTAGTTGCAACTTCAACCCGTCCCGTTGTTTGTTTGTTGGAGTTATTCGCAGAAAGTATTTTTTTCAGTTCAGCTGAGGCAAGGTTATGCGCAGTGCGCAGTTTTCTACTCCAAACGGCTGTATCATTGCCAACCTGCAGAAAACTAATATGCATTCTATTTTCAAGAAAAAACGGGGGATTTGCAGTTGAAAATAGAAGATAGTCTCCTAATTCATTCACAATATAAAAATATCTACAAAAGTCAGGGAAATGAGGGAAATGCAAGCTGTCGTATGCATGTTTGTTGATGCGCGTACTTTGGGTGCACTGGGGGAAAGGAGGGGTTGGGAGGGGTGGGAAGTGGGGAGTGCTGGAAGTCCAGTGATCATGGTTTTGGTTAGCAGCGTCCGATATACATCTTTTTCAATTTTACGATATTTCAGTCTTTGTCGGCCTTTCTCAAGTATGAAGCCATCCGTATTTGTCACCAGACCGGATGTTCCTGCCGTTGGTATTAACCTGCTCAAGGAAAAGTGAGCTAAATTCACTGTATTTACTTGTGTCTTCTGCTACTTTTCTGCTTGCAATCATATGTCGTTTTGGAGTCTTTCTGTTGTTAACGATGCGTGTCATTCCAGATGCGATGTGGATTTATGGACAAAGAACATAGCTCCTCCTCGCAGTGAGCTCTTAAAGGGGGTCAATGGAAAAAGTGCACTGTTTTGCAACATTGCCGATAAAATTGATAAGGAGCTGTTTGATGCAGCAGGTGATTATCTTGATTCCTTTTGTCTATGCAGCTGCCTTGAACACACGTAATCAAAACATTTTCTATTCCTACATTTAGGACCAAACCTAAAAGTCATTGCCACAATGTCTGTTGGTTATGAACACATTGATGTGGAAGAGGCTAAGAAGAGGGGTATTAAAGTTGGATATACTCCTGATGTCTTAACTTATGCTGTGGCAGAGCTTACTGTTGGAATTCTGTTGGCGACATCAAGAAGATTATTTGAGGCCCATAGAGAGATATTTAAGTATGTTACAATTGCTCCTCTTTTTTTTTCCTGAAACATTAAATTGGAATTTTCATTTTTAACTATGATTTATAGTGGTGGTTGGACCTCTTGGTCCCCCTCCTGGATGTGTGGACCTAGTATCAAAGGAAAGACTGTTGGTATTGTTGGCTTCGGACGTATTGGTCAAGAGACAGCTAGGTTACTTAAAGGCTTTGGAGTGAAGCAGTTCTTATACTCTGGGCGGAAGGATCATCCGGAGGCTTCAGATATTGGGGCACTTCGTGTGCCAATAGAAGAATTACTGCCTCAATCAGACTTTGTAATTTGCACCTTAGCTATGAGCCCTGAGACCAAGCATTTCTTCAATGAAAAACTGTTTAACTTAATGAAACCTTCTGCTATCTTTGTGAATACAAGCCGTGGTGGTAAGTAAACAGCAGCTTATTTGGAAATCTTCTTCATATCTTGTATACATATATTACAAAAGTCTCTTCTAATATTTCATAAATAGGTGTTGTAGATCAAGACGCACTGATCAAGGCCTTGGAAACAGGACAAATTCGTGCTGCTGGTTTAGATGTAATGACTCCTGAACCAATTCCTGCAGATCATCGTCTTCTTTCTCTACCAAATTGTGGTATGCATCCACTATCCTTATCAAATTCAGAATTAATTTAAATAAAGTTGACATGATAAAAATTTATTATTTAATTTGCAGTTGTTATTCCACACATTGGAAGTGCAGGAATTGAGTCGCGTAATGATATGGCTGAGATAACTGCCCGCAATATACTCACCGCATTGGAGAATAAACCAATGCCTGCTGAACTAAAGCTATGATCTTCTAGTCATATTATTGTAACAAATGCTGCATTTTCTTTAAAGTATATGTATAGATATATGTATATATATTTTTATGCAATACAATATTTTTTTAAACGAAAGAAATAAAAAATAGTAATTTGTGCTGGAGAATTTTTGTAATTTATTTAGTTTGGAGATGCTTATAGGCACGGACGAGTGCTTTAAAGTCTCTTCCAGCACCAATTAAATTATCATTTGTAGATGGAGCTGCTCACCAAAACACCTTCAGCTAGTGATAAATGATACATTGCACATAGTTTATTCATTATGACAAAACGGGAAAATAACAAACATAAACTATATATTAAAAAACAAAGATTTCTGAAATCTAAATTATAATAGCTGTATTTACAAAACTGTTAGATCTAAAGGCTAATGGTGGGACTCCCACTCACATAGAACTTATGCGTCTGTACATGGCACTAATGATAACAAATATTGAACTAGTAAATCTGTTGTGACAACTGTGAAGTGGTGCTTCTCTTCATCTTTTTAAACAAAGGAAAAAATAATAAAATAAATAATGTTAACTTTCTTATAGGAAATTAACTATACTTGATTTTTTGAGGACATACCTTCACTTATCTCACAAACATATTGTTGTTGGACAGCAATAACAAACCGTAGTTTTCATTGGGCTCTCCCAGATGCAACATTAAAAAAATCAAGTGACTAAAGTAATCACTGACAGTCTACAGACGGAGACAAAAAACGAAAAGCCAACCTGAGATCACTCAATTTTTAAGTGGACTACACAGTAAAATAGGCTTACATTAAATTGAAAATATTCATATGATGGTACCAGGTGACAGAATTTAGGATTCAATCCTGTGAGTTACTTTTGCAGTCGTTTCTTTTTCTATTAGCTGAAGGCCTAGTAGAGCTTTCAAGCTCTCAGCCTCATCAAGAAAACAAAATGAGATCTATTCACTATCTAAGATTATATTACAAATTATATATGCTGTATATATACAAAGATGTGAGCAATGTACCACTTACACCCACAAAGCAGCAGGATCTGAGGGAAGACCAAATACATTAAACAAATTCATAGTGCCGACCAAATATTTATTTAATTGATATTTACACTGGTTGACACAGTACGTTTTGTTATGTATAGGCAAGACTCATAGCCCTAGGCTTTTAGCCCCCTACCCTCAGATCTAAAAACTAATTTACAAAACAAAAGGCAGTCTGCTGGTAGTCTCAAGTAGATTTTGAAATTATTATACCATCATGCAGTGGAGGCTTTAAAAAAAAAGCTGTGTGAGGGCATACTTTTTCATTTTACAAATATTTAAATTGTAACTGCTCCTCTATCAGATACCATCCAGAAAACTAGATGATTAATATTTTCAAACATCTACTTTCAGCTGGACTAAACCACTTCACAGTAAAATCACTTGTAGCATAAATAAAAACAAATCAAATTGACACTGCATGGATATTACATTTAACCCAAAATATTGAACACAATCAACTCATTATGTAGCAAACTTGTCACATGTGCTTGAGATGTTGCTATCGATTCGCTTCTCGCTTTTTCAAATAAATTATTTATTCTATTAGCAATACTTGAATTGTCATCAAGAGGTTCCAGCCTTTCTGTAACTTTTAATCCTTCCTTTTTTATTTTTTATTTTTTTTTAAATTATGGAGAGAAATTCCAACTATTCAGACATTAGCACTTATGGATGAAATTATTTTTTCCAGCTTTGGTGGTTGTACAAACAGCTGCACAGCTTAAGTTCTTGAATTGTTATACCTGCAAGATGAACAATCTGTAATTTAAAAGTAAATGAATTTTATTCATTCATTATACGTAAATTGTTCTGGCTACCGGAAAGGGGTCTAAATGGCACCCTGTATCAAATTCTTATACTAGAGCTCTGTGCTTCTGAAAACACTCAAATACCACATTACCAAAGAATAAAGTCATGCTAACTCAAAAAGCAAACATTTTAGTATCCATGAACACTAGGGACATGACAAATTTGTGGAGATCGTCAATTGACAAACATACCCTCTTATGTGAGGAATTTTCTGTGTGAGCCAATCCCCATAATAAAGTTTAACTACTACATGAAATAAATACTTGACAATAACTAAAAATTTATCATGCCCCTACTATACAATTTATACAAAATGGACATTGAAGAGTGTTACCGCTTACATTTTTGACATAGCAAAAGTAAAGCAAGTGTTTCTGTAATTTTTTCTTCTTCCCATAAGTAGACTGTTTTCAAGGTGGCCAATGGTTTAAGCAAGAAAATTACTTATATGCGCAGTATTTGGTCCATAGACAGCTAGGCTCAATGTTTACGACTTTCTCTCATTGCGCAGCCATCAGCAGAATAGTTGTTCCGACGAGAATGGCTCACCAGGTCCTTTGTACCAACCATGAGATGAGCACTAGGCTGTCACCCGCTATGGCATTCAGTTCACGGAGCGAAAGTCCGATATCAACACCTCGCCGGGGGAACTTTTGACGCACCTCAAGGACCACCAGCAGGACCCTCCACTGGCAGGAGGTCCTTAAAGGGAGCGCTGGCCCCCCACGGCGTGGCACAAGCGCAGGACCTGACCTAACAAATCACAACCTTAATGGAGGAAAGCGCACTAACCTCTTGGAGCCTCGACGGCTCATCTCATCAACCGGCGCCGCCCACTCCGACAGAGGGAATGGCAACAGCCACAAACTCGGCTCGTGTCTTGGTTTGAGGCCGCACGGGGCGTTCTTCACTCCCTACTCCTAAACTAAAGTCTTTGGTAACAAGAAACAGCTTCTTTCACTCCCCCTCCCCTATTCCCCCTGGCCAACGCCCGGCCCGGAGCGTTCATCACTTAGTGTTCGTCTCCAGGCCAGCAACAACAACAACAACATCAACAAGAAATTGCACCTCTTAAAATAAAACACTTCACCAAGAAGAATAAGAGGAAGAAAAGAAAAAGAGAACGAAATAAGAAAAAAAACATAATGAAACAAAAAAGGTCAATAAACAACAAACTGCCTGCTACGTTAGAGCAAGCGATCCAACTAGATAACGTATCACATTCGTTTTCGTTGCCTGCCATGGATTGCAGGGGGGTTGTCCTCTGTTCCGCCAGGGGTTCCCGCGTGCGGGCTCTGGGCCCCTCGCCTCGGGAGGAAGAGCGTAGAGTTGAGCAAGCGAGCCCGCGGGCGCGGGGCGAGGCGGGGCGGGGCGGGATGGGGCGCGACCCGGGACCTGCCCTGGGCTGGGCCCCACCCTTACGACGTCTTGACGGGGGTGGGTGGCCCCGAGCCCGTGGGCGACTGGCCTCCGCTGGACCCGTGGCTGCCCGTCGACCCGGGCCCTGCCCCCTGGGGGGCACCCTGTACCGCCACGGGGGGTGGGGGACCGGGGGGCGGGGGACCGGGCCCGCCCAGGTCCTGGCTGGTGTCCATGGGTTCAGCGTGCGGCGGCGCGACAGTGAAGTACCGGTCTGGAACCAAGCGAAGACACCCGTCAACGCCGGTGCCTCCGGGACTCGTGCCGACAGTCCTGGGGAGGGGGGACCTACCGTCGTCGATGAGGCTCTGCTGCGAGGGCTGGTCGCCGGCCACGCCTGCGGGTAGCAGGGGCGCCATCATGCCGTACTCCTCCTCGAGGCCGATGAAGGCGGTGGGGCCGGCGGGGTTCCACCGGGCGGGGGGCGCGCCGGGGCCGCTCAGCGAGACGGGGACGCCCGCCGCGCCGCCAGACCCCGGCGAGGGCCGCAGGCCGGCGCCGCCCAGCCCCGCGCCCCCGAGGCCGGCGCCCAGGTTGACGGCGCCGCGCGAGGCGCCGGGGGAGGAGACCAGGAGGCTGAGGTTGGAGGCGCTCACCATGCCCCCCACCGAGCTCGCCGCGCTCACCGACATGGACGGGTAGCTGAAGAGCTGCGAACAGCGACACACGGGTGGGTCAGTCGCACCATGCGCCGCGCCGGCTCTCCTCCGTCCGCCCCGTCCCGTCGTCCTCCGCTCCGCTCACCTGGCCGGGCTGGTGGATGTGGCTGAAGGCGTACTCTCTGCTCACGGCGAACGGGCTGGTGACGACGGACCGCGACTGCTGGTCCTGCGAGGGCGACACAGCCCCGGAGGATCTACCCCCCCGAGGTGACTCGGAGCCCCCCATGGGCGGCCCGGGCGAGTGCGGCCCCGGCCCCACGGGCGGCGGCGTGTGCGCGCCCACCGAGGGGAGGTCGCCTGCAAACGACAAGCGTTGGCCCGTTAGCGCAGGAGCCGAGCTAAGGAGTTGGGGATATAGCGGCGGCCCGGCGCGCCTGCGGACCCGAGGGTAGGCCACCCGTCGGGCGGGCGTGTCGGGCGGGCTGCCTGCCTGCTCACTGACCTGAGGACCCCGTGGACCGGATGATGGCCACAGGCCGCGCCATGGGCGGCGGCGGGGGAGGCGGGAGCATCGAGCTGCTGTAATACTGCGACAGTCGGGTGGGGCTGCGGCCGCTGCTCACCTGAGAGGGACGCACACAAACAAACGCACGCAGTCAGTACAACGCACCCTATTTTTTAAAATATTTTACAACCAGCAAACTCGCTGCTTTTATGAGGCAGTCGGATGCAAATCACCCACCTGCTGGCCCGGGTCACCCTCCTGGTTGCAAACGAATGTGACGAAGTCGGATAACGTGTCGTGTCCGTTTTCGGGGTACTTGTTGGGGCTCTGCTGCTGCTGCTGGCTGGGGTCGGGGTGGTGGCCGGGGTGCACGTGGGAGTAGTAGCTGGTCGTGTGCTGCAGCGACACGGAGCTGTGCGGCGAGGGGAGGCCTGCAACACCACACACTGGACTTGAATGAGGACGAAGTGGAGCTCCCGGACCGACAGACACAGACTGACACACTGACAGACTGACAGGCAGACAGACAGACACTGGGCCATGCATGCACACACGACAGTCACTATCGAAAGCCGGCCCGCCTTGCCGCATGCAGTGGGGGAGAACCACCTCAGGCCACAGATGGGGATCGGTCCCACCTCGTGATCCAAACTGTACTCCT
Source organism: Frankliniella intonsa (assembly GCA_033675135.1). Classification (NCBI taxonomy): domain Eukaryota; kingdom Metazoa; phylum Arthropoda; class Insecta; order Thysanoptera; family Thripidae; genus Frankliniella; species Frankliniella intonsa. The sequence continues at coordinate 13,774,566 of CM066254.1, read as the reverse complement.
CGTGAGCCATACACCGCGCGAGCGACTCGCAGATGGTCGCAGATTTCACCACCACCAAAGCGCCCCTACCCGGCCAAGCGGCCTGGCCGGGCTGACGTAGGCCTACCGTCGCGCCGGGATGTCAGCCTGGGCTTGAGGCTCTTGCCGCTCAGCTGCAGATGGGGCGAGGAACCAGAGGGCCCGGCCGACCCGCCTGGAGCGAGAACACTGCCAGTCAGTACAGGGACGGGAAGGGAGGCAGTAGGCAGGCACACACACATTTGATTTTTTTTTAGAAGTTAAAGTAGGACGGTATTAATCAAAAAAGTAACAGAAACCGTGGAAAAAAATAAATAAAATAAAAACCAAACAACTAAACACACTTCAAAGCATTCCAAGGGACTACAAAGCGCTACCTATAGCACTGTTATTCAATTCACGTGAAGTCACATTACTTTAAAAGTGAAAAATTGTCACACTCTCTAAAGGACACATGACAGGTGCTCACCAAGTCCGGCGTGGTCCACGTCCGAGTGCCAGGAGGCCTGCGAGGACAGCGACGCGGGGCTCTGCGAGTAGTACGTCACGTCCTGGGGCTTGTCCCTGCTGGGGGCGGGGTTGCCGCCCCCCGCGCCGCCTCCAGGCCCCGCCCCCGCGCCAGGTCCCGCCCCCAGCTCCAGGTCGTCCTCCGACGAGAGCCGCCTCAGTCTCTTCGTTCTCGGCTCGCCGGGACTCTGGGAACTTCTCGGTAAAGACAGCGGACCTGTGTTGCAAAAGAAGGGGAAAAAATCGTTAAAAATTGGCGAGAGAAGGGCATACGGTAAGAGTAAGACTCTGGTGACTGACTGTAAGCCACGGTGGTCATGAGCGGCGCGTGGTCGGGGGCGGGGGGCGTGTAGCTGTTGCAGTAGTAGCCGGGGTTCTCCATCTTGATGCTGCTGACCGGAGGCGCCATCCCGTTGGGACCGTGTATGATCGAAGCTGCAACATCAGTAATGGGAGTACAGCACACCGACCGAGTGACACACACACACATAATATTTCTACCCTCCTGCTTTACACAGAACGCGAATAAAACCTGACAAAAAAGCGGCCCCTCCAGCACATCCCCACCCTGCCTCCATAATTTTTCACTTCCGTGTCGTCACGTCTACGTGGGTTCCTACCCCGGGCTGCAGATCTGCCCCTTTTTTCCCCTCGACTATTTAAAATGCGTAGTCACTGAGATAGCGGACCTGGCCTATCTCTTGATGGTCAGCGCGGGTGCGGGCGGGGCGGGGCGGAGTGGGGCGGGGCGGTGGGCCCGGGGGTAGTTAGCAAGTCTATTGGGGCGGGGTTGCCTGCGCTGGGGTACGCGCGCTGCCCGCGCCAGTCGGCCTCTTATGATGCATAGCTCCTTCTCTTCCAGCCCAAAAGTTGGCGAATAAACTTGGACGTTATGCGTGGGGAAGATGGTGGGGCGGGGCGGGGCGGGGCGGGGCTACTGAGGGGCGAGAGCAGAGCCGGTCAGTGCAGCGCGACCAGACCAGGCCAGGCCCGAGGACGCCTCCGCGGAGCACGCCATGCCCGCCCCGGGCTTGCACTCGTACAGCGGGGCACGGCGCTGCCCACTCGCACGCAGCCCGACGAGAGGGTCAACCGGCCAGGGCCAGGCGGGAGCGCCCTTTCCCTCCTTCCTACACTTCGCGCGGACCGGGCGTATCGCTATTCGCAGGAGATAAATCAACGTTATTTACACTCTAACAATACTTTTATATGTAAAACCAGATTTTTTCCCTCCCTACTCCTCCTCCTCTCTCGCTCTCTCTCTCTCTCTCTCTCTCTGCGACCCCTCGCGCCCCTCTGGCAGCCCTGTGCGCGAAGAACAAGCGGAAGACAAATGTTTTAATTAGCACTACAGACAGCGGGGGAGGGCGTCGATACAGTATCTAACTCGCAAACAATCCAATAAAAACTTGTAGATCTATCGCCCGCCCGGCGGGAATGAGAGGAGAGGAGAGGGGATTGGGGGGGGGGGGGGGGGCAGAGCGAGAGACAGAGAGGGCAAGGGGACCAGAAGCACTGAGCGGCAACTTCGACAGTCGTAAATTCATTGCGTTATGCAAAGTGGCAGAAAAGTTGGGTGAATCGCTTTTAAATGCCCCCGGGGTCCTTTTCCACCCCTAGCCCTTTCGACGCCAATCCGAGCGGAGGAGTTAAGCCCCCTTGGTGCCGCCGATGGCCGCGCGGCCGACTCCAGGGCGGTGCGCAGCACGAGGGAAGGAAGGGGGGGGGGGGGCGCTCAACTCCAGGTGTACGGTGACGGGCACCAGGACCAGGTGAGACCTCCACGAGGGGTGCCATCACCACCGCCGGGGCAGGCCGGGGGACGGGGACTGTCCCACCCTCCAACTCCCCCCCATCTCCCTCGCCCCCAGCACCGGGAGGGGCGCCCCTTCCGCGTGTTCACGCCATTTGTGGACGAGAAGGAAAGCCACGACATCAGCGAAATCTGGTGGTGGCGGCGCGGTGCAGGGCTGGGAGTGAGGTGGGAGAGGGAAGGCGCTCGTGGGGAGCGCCGCGCACAGCTCTGTTCGGGGCTTTTTCTCCACCGCGCCGCTTATGTGAAATCCATGCCTCCGAAGCACCGCCGCCGCGCCACGCCGCCCCGGCCCGGTGGCGAGGGGCGCGGGCGGGGGAAGGGCATTTGCCATTTTGGCGTTAATGGGAGGGGAGGCCCTCCCCGGCGGCGGCGCCCCCACCCGCGCCTGGCCCGCCCGTACGTCATCCATTGCACACACGACATTAGCGTTGTCCTCCTTATGTAAAAGTCCCCAGGCAGGCGGGCGGGCGGGCAGGGCCCAGCCCCGGCAGGGCAAAGGACCAGCCCGGCCCTGCCCGGCCACCACCGCCCCTGCCTTGCGTCTTCCTCCCCATATCTTGAAGAGTCAAAGCTGTTTGGGAAAAGTGAAGCGCACCGCGGCCCGCTGCTCCCGCCGCATACGGACGAGACGACGACAAAAAAAAAGAAGAAAAAGAAAAGTTCCAACTATTATGCTGTGAGAAAGTGTTGGAAGCACCCGTTTTCGTAAGTCTTAAACACGGGCGCGTAAGGATTTATTTTCAATATAATAGTTGGCTTTGCTCTAAAATAGAGCTACCTTGTTTCGGCGAATTGCACAAGCAAGTGGCGTATCGCTAAAAAAAAAAGCGGATGACTTATGAGCAAAGACTTTAAGGGTGCGTGTTTGGCCGCCGACAAGCAGCCCATTTCACGACCGGGGAGAAAAATCATCACCTGTCGCAGCCGAGGAATGAAATAGTGTGATGTGGTGAAGGCTTTGGGTGAAGGGCTTGGGCGGGGATCAGCTGTGCGGCGCCGAGGTGCGGGGCGGGGCGGGGCGGGACGGGGCGGGGCGGGGCGCGGCGGGGCGGGGCGGGGCGGGGCGGGGCGCGGCGGGGCGGGGCGCGGCGGGGCGCGGCGGCCTTGTGACTCACTTGGCGCTCCGCTCCGCGCGGCTCCGCGCCCCGCACGTGGCCGAGGGCCAACCTTGGTGAACCCCACTGTTTTCGTGGTTGAAAGAAAAGCCGCGCGGCCTAGAGGCCTGGCGGGCACGCACGGATGGAGGTAGGCAAGTAGGCTACGGTGCGCGCGCGCGCGGACTGGCGCGATGCAGCGAGCGCCTGCCGGGTAGGCAACCCTCCGGCACGCATGCACACACGTTGCCTATGTAGAAAGATCCGCCGAGGCCCGCGCGGGCGGGGCGGGGACAGGTGCGGGTAAAGGCGAACTCTCCGTCCTCCGACGGACGCTAGCGAAACGAGTTGTGGCACAATTTAGGCTCTGCGGACTTAAGTTTAAGCTTCCCGATGCGCTCTGAACCACTCTACAGCTCTGTCTCAAAGATTAAAGAGAAAAAGGCGGGAAGGACAAGACAGGGATACGGGAGAGAAGAGGGGGGGGGGGGAGACTACAGGGGCCGTGATTCTTCGTGCAAAATGAAGTGAAATTGGTGCATCTCACACGTCTAATTTTGGCGGCTTCCCCAGAAAGGGGTTGCCGGTCAGGGTCAGTCGGTACCACACCACCCTCCACCCGAAAAAAACCAAAGTGTCGCTACAACAGCTACAGGCACTACAGAGTAGAGTGGGTTCGGAGCTCACCTTTGGACAGCCGCCACAGCTCTTTGGAGGAGAAAACGCCGGTGGCTAAGATGGTATTGTTGCAGACCACTCCGTTGTACGGATTGTGGGAGTACCCTGCAAACAAACAACAAAGTCCACCTTGAGAGTCGCCGCAGTGCAACATGATATCAAGCAGCGTCATGAGGAAGCTGAGGAATGTTTTTTTAATATTTTTTTAACAGAGACACTGCGCTTTCTTTCCGACCTGTCCCCATACAACACTCCTCCAATAGATTGCTTTCGGCGGGCCAGGCTCTCCTCGCGCGCCGCGTCCTCCGCAGTGGACGCAGAGGCGTAGCTAAGCGAGATCCGAGCAGACGACGGCTTTCGGCAGGGGAAAGGAAAGGGGGACAGAGAACAGAATTCCACGTCGCTCATAAGTTCCGCCAACGCGCAATCTCTGTAGCGGAACCCTATATACAATATACGGCCAGGCCGCGCGCTACTGCGAGAAAGAAACAACCAGCGGCTGTCCCCTGCTGTCGCTGGGGCTGCGCTGGGGCTGCGCTGGGGCTGCGCTGTGCATCCACCACTCGCTATAGCCCCGTTATAGGCCTCTCCCTCTTTGGCCCACATTTGATTGATGCTGCCGGGGCAGTATAGTTCAGAATTGCAAATGGACTCCACTGTTGCGGGAAGAGAGAGAGAGAGAAAGGGAGAGAGAGAGAGAGAGAGAGAGAGAGAGAGAGAGAGAGAGAGAGAGAGAGAGAGAGAGAGCGAGAGCGAGAGAGAGAGAGAGAGAGAGAGAGAGAGAGAGAGAGAGAGAGAGAGAGAGAGAGAGAGAGAGAGAGAGAGAGAGAGAGAGAGAGAGAGAGAGAGAGAGAGGCGCGATGAGGAAAGAAGATGAGGAGAGGCTTCAGACACGTCCAAAACCAGACCCGACCAGCCAATAAGGCGCCCGGAGCCGACCCCGAGCGGAGCCTTGTTTACGCTTTTGCTTCTGTTCTCGGAAAAAATGATTTCAATCTCATCCCGAGTCTTCTGAGTAAAGTATCAGCAGACCGGGAAAGCTTTAAGCGTTCTTCGATGCGTAAGTATACACATTTTTCAAGCGATTTCCTGCCCTTGGATTGAGGCTTCCCTAGACTTCTGCAAGGTGTAAGACGCACCCCGATTAAGAATAGAAGGCGTAGGGATGACACCCGACATGGCCGGGCCCGGCGCCGCGGAGTCGCGGCAGCAGCGTGGCGGGGCGGGGCGGCAATCTCATCGGACTCTCGCGGCACAAATTACCATATTTATTAGCGGCGCCGCTCTTAGCTCTCGCGGCTGATATCGCACGCGACGTATACTACTAGAGCCGCCCCCCTCCCCACCCCAGGGCCAGGCCCCGCCGCGGCGGCCCGCCTCGGCTGATTGGAACTGTAGTAGTTCAGATCGAACGCGACTCGCCGTATCTAACCTCCAATGTCTTCTGTGTGCAGTGGCGTAGCTGAGAGAGAGGGAGCGAGAGTCCGGGGAGAGGAGAGAGAGAGAGAGAGAGAGGTGGCGGAACTGGTACAATACTCCTTGAGGGGGCGTGGCATGGCGCGGCGTCTCGACAGGCAGGCAGCGGCTCAGCGGGCGTCGAAGGCGTTTGTATACATAAAGCACACATAAAAGGGGTAGGACTCGCGTGGCAGTGAAAAACGTTCGTCGGGGGGGATGCCCGCGCTTTCGCTCTCGTGCTATCTCCCTCTCCCTCTCTCTCCCTCTCCCTCCCTTCCTCTCGCTCTCTCTCCCTCTCCGCCCCGGGGTCCCGTATGTTGTTGTACACTCCACAAGATTTTGCACGGCCAGCTTCCCTTTTAGCAAAACGCGGGCGCGCGAGCGAGCGAGAGAGAGATAGATAGATAGCAAAGCAGAGCCTCGGAGGAAGGGAGGGAGGGGAGACGTGTAAATAAAAACGAAGGTTGCGTCTCGCATTGCTCCTCCAGTGGCGTTGGGGTCTGAGTCTCCGTTAAGTAGCGGAAGGAGTTGGTGTAAATCTTTGCGCAGCGCTCCCCCTCCTACACCTCCTACCTCATGCGCTATTACCCCCGCTTCCCACCCCCTCACATCTATCTATCTATCTATCTATCTATCTATCTATCTATCTATCTATCTATCTATCTATCTATCTATCTATCTATCCTGTGCCGTCCTTTGCCGGCCGGGTGGGAGTCCCTCTGGCGCGTGTCATCTAAATGAAGCGGAAGAGATGGCGGTCTAGATGAGAAGGGAAACATTTGTGAAACAGGTGGTGCGAGGCGGGGGTGGATGGCTACACACGGCCATATGCCGCCCTCAGCTTTTCGGAAAATGGTTAAAAAAAAATGAGACATATTTTAGGAAACCCAACGTGTTTAGAAGGAACACTTTGTTTTTGTAAAACGGATCTCGTAGAAATGAAAAGGTTTTCAGTTCACAGAATGAGTATAGCGTGTTGTGTAGTGCGCGAGGGGACCGGGGCGCTCCCGATGTCGCGGCGGAGGGGTGGGGTGGGGTGGGGTGAGGTGGGGCGGGGCGGGTCGCCGAGGGATGGCAGTAGCCCTATCGGCTTTATAAATAGCGGCGCTGCGGAGCGTAGGGTTCGCGAGGCTGGGCTAGCATCCTAGTGGAGCACCGGGGTGATGCCTCGGCCGCCCCGCCCCACCCCGCCCGGCCCGGCAGAGTGTCGTCCTCGTAAAAGCACAGAGGGAGAGAGGGAGACGGACGTCCGAGAGGAGGGGAGCAGAGAGAGAGAGAGAGAGAGAGAGAGAGAGAGAGAGAGAGAGAGAGAGAGAGAGAGAGAGAGTGGAGCCTGAAGCGCACAGATAAAACCCAGAGCGTTCAACTTGATCGTAAACCGTCGCCACTAATAGACTCACGATTGGCCTTTAGCGCCGATTTAAATTTGGACAGCGAGCGCGTGGGTAACACCGTCTGAAGAAAGATTATTTTTAAATTTTGAATAACTACGTGACAAAACTTATGACCACGTTTTCCTTTTTAAAAAAATAAAATAAAATAGGTTATTGAAAAGGAACACTAAAGAGAGCGTAACATAAAACAGCACATCGAACATAAAAACGGATATAAAATAAGACGGGTGTACACGACCATCCCCCATACACGTGTACCCGACCCGGCTGTCCTCTCTAATAATACAGCACCCTCGAAGTTCTCTCCGCAGCGCCGCCTGGCCCGGCCCGGCGTAGCCGGCAACGCACGTCCAAATGAGAACTGTCAGGTGAGAACAAAAATACAGAGTGGTGCAAAGGGACAGGCAGGCAGGCGTGCGCGCGGCGCGGCGGAACATCTGACTGTGACGGTGGGGGGGGGGGGGGGGGATGAGGACGCGCAGAGGTGCGTATATTTAGAGATTCCTGAAATAGCCGGCGCTGTCCTGACGTCACATTTACCGGCCCGCACTGGGCCCGAGGCGTGCATATGCATGTGGCCCTCTGCGCTTATGCCTTAAACAGAACTAAAAGAAATTCAATCACAATTTTCAATTATGATTTTTTTTTCTTTTTTAAAAATAAACCATCGTGTTTTGCAGAGTGTATGCACCGTTACACAGCTAATCGCTTTGGCCGCGAGCGAGCGTCGAACCAACGACAAACGGGCGGCACGAGGCGCGTCTTTATCTGAGCATGGACAGAACGAGTCGGCTCCCCGCGGGCGCTGCGCTGCGCGGCGCGGCGCGCCAGCTCTGTCATTGGCGCACCGGACCGGCCGCCGCCCCCCTCTGCTCCCCCACCTCCTCCTTCCCAGAAGAAGTAACTAGTGTAGCGCTTTTTTGGCAGAGGGCTCACTCAACTTCGTGCAAATGAAAAGGGTCGCGATTTAGTTAGCCCGCGTCCTGTCCCTGCAACTTACTACTCCATGTCAGCACAAAGGCGTACTTTGTACACTTTAAATAATTAAAGTATACAATGTACACACATTTGGATTGACAGAGTGCCGCCCGCTGGGCCGGGTCTGGGCGCCCGGCCGGCCCCGGGTAGGCCGCACGGGCACACGCGCGCGCGCCGGGCTGCCTACCCAACGCGACGGCAGGCGCGCAGGGCTGGAGGAGCCGTCACCACAGCACCACGGGCCTCGACAAAACGCTCTGGAAACCTAAGCGTGTCAATGTTGCACTTTCGTGCAAGTGTGAATTTACACACACTCGTACACTCTTGTCTCAAGTGGGTGACATTTCTTTCAAAAAAATAATAACTTTCCAAATATTGACACACACGCACACGTTAGGTCTTCAGTGCCCGCTCCTGCTGGCTTGCAGAAGCTCCAGCAATGCCGGTAACGCGGCGTCGCTTCGCCGCCACAGGGCCACGGTCATTAGCAGTACCGTGCAGTCCTTCTCCTCCTCCCCGCTGCTGCAGGCCTATGCCTCTCTGCCTCTCTCTCTCACTCGCACACGGTGCCTGTGGTGCACTACAGCGGCACTGTGTGTGTGTGTGTGCGCGCGCGCGCGATCCATACTGAACCCGCTCGCCTTCAGCGCTTTGCAGCTGGCTCGGCGGCAGGTGAATGTGCGCGCCGTGCCGTGTCTTTGTGTCTGTCCGCCCGTCGCCTCGCCCGCGCGGCATACACACTCCGTTTTGACGCCATGTCGCCTCTCTCTCTCTCTCCTCGCCGTCCTTGGCGACCTCGTTGGGAGGACGCCAGAGGACGCCATAGAGGGGCCGCCCCCTAGAGGACGCTGAGGGCGCGCGGGGCCCGACCTCACCTGGCACCTCCTGGAACGGCCGGCACTCACCTGCTGCGTACGATACCGGACCTGCACGCGCGGGTAACTGCACCGACATGACAGCTCGGACGTACACCTCTAGCAGGCACTCCACTCCACACTGCAAGCGTTACTTGTGGGCGCATAGGGTAACCCGCGCGCGCGCGGAGGGGCGGGACGTGCAACGCCACGCCACGCCACACCGCGGGATGCAGCAGGTCGAGCGGGACAGGGCCGGGCGTGGCGGGGCGTGGCGGGGCGTGGCGGGGCGTGGCGGGGCGTGGCGGGGCGTGGCGGGGCGTGGCGGGGCGGGGGACAGGGGCGACGAGCCCGGGCGGGAGCCGCGCGCGCGCACGCCCCGAACTATTCATAGAACCGCCATCTCGCCCCTTCCTATCAACTCTATCAAAACGGGCGAGGATTGGCCTCGTTTTGTGCACATCGGCCGGGGGGGATAGGACACTGGCATTGTGTGTGTGTGTGAGAGAGATGGAGACAGAGAACGCCACGGAGAAGGACGGATATGGGATGGATACTATATAGATATAGAAAGAAGCCAGGCGGACAGGGGAGTGGTTGCAAACTACATGCCAGGCGGTTCGAAAGGGATAGTGGGCGAAGAAGCAAAAGAAGAGCGTCGAGGAAAAGAAGGTAGCACAGAGAGCAAAAGCGAAAGAAGAGAAAGGGAGAGCAAAGAGGGTGGCAAGTGAGGGGTGGGGTGGTGGAGACGCACCGCGCGGCGCAGGGCGGCGAAGCGCGGGGGAAGAAATGACCGTCGGACAATAAAAGGCAAACAATGAGGTAATTAGACAGTGGAGACAGACAATTAGAGTCCCGCTCCTGATTGTTATCGGCCGCATCGCACCTCGCCACAATGAACCCCCTCGCCCCCACCACCACCCCGGGGCTACGCCGGGCCGAGCCGGGACCTTTTCCACCCCGGCCCGCCCCGGCCCGCCCCGCCCCGCCCCGCCACGGGGGCGATTACAGATTCTATGGCCCACTTGCCGAGTGCGTATCTGCGTGGCCCTCTCCTCTCCTCTTCCTACTCCTCCTCCTGCTCAGCCCCTAATACAGTCAGGTGCCGGGCAGGACCCGCCAGGACCCACGGGGTCTCGCCACTAATATCAGCCCGAATCACCGCGCGGCTCACCGTTACACACGTACGTGGGCCCCGCCACGCGCCCCGTAACGACGGCCCCTCAAATGGCGATGATCGGTGGTGCGGCCCCCAGTTGGGCCCGGCGCACCGCCCCGCCCCACCCCGCCCCGCCCCGGGGACAGCGCACCACAAACCATTTAAAATTGATATAATAACATTACATGGGAGAAGGGAGGATCGGCGTAACGCGATCTGGCGCTATAAAAATTACTTGAGTCCCTGAAAAAATGAAATATCACTATGCGCGCCGGATTGCGAAGCGCGGGGTTCTCAAGTGGTTCTATCGGTTTCTATCCTTCCCCAGCCCGGCAGCAAAGGGGTGCCCGATCAAGGCCATCAGGCCCAAGAGCGGAAAGAAGAGGGATGAAGAGGAGAGGAGAAAGGGTCAGCACGAAGAAGAGGGAGAGAGAGAGAGAGAGAGAGAGAAAGAAGGACGGAGGTTCCCACGGTGTGCTCTTTCCTCCCCCTTATGCTAACGGCCACGGTGAGGGCGAGAGTAAGAGCGAGAGCGAGAGCGAGAGAGAGAGAGAGAGAGAGAGAGAGAGAGAGAGAGAGAGAGAGAGAGAGAGAGAGAGAGAGCGGATCCCACCCCCAACAACACCCAGCTCAGTGCGCTCCAGCCCCCCGCATTTCTTGAATACAAATTGGCCACTTTTGTGTGCCGTTTTCCTTGTCATTAACGCGACACACCGAGACAATGCGATCCCCTCCCTGTCCTCCCCCGACCCTCCCCCTCCCCTCGCTCCTCGCCCCAAAAGCGCACAAGTGCACACACCCTGGGGCTGGGGCCGGGGCCCCTGCTAACCCTGCGCCCTTGGGTCCCCACGGCCCTGGCCCGCCCCGCCCCGCCCCACACCGCCCCGCCCCGCTCCACGGCACCCCGCGCGATTACCAACATTAGGTGGCCGCGGCTCAGCCGGGCGGCTCGCTGCCGGCGTCGTCACCGCCGCGCCCCGGGAACTGTGACTAAGCGGAAGTTTTGAATACGGCCGGGCGAGAGCGCAAAAGAGGGAAAAAAAGAAAAAAGAAGTCAGTGCCGGTGGAAGATCCACCCCTCTTCCGCTCCTTCCCCAGGTGGACTGCCTCACTGCCTACACTTTCCGAGAGGGGACATTTAGCTACAAAAGATTTCTCCTTTTTACAAATTACCAATAGAAATACGAGAATCATTAAATAACTCGCAATAAATATCAATTTCTCACCCTGCGCAGCCCTCTCAAGGCTTCACTTTATAACATTGACCCCCCCGGAGGGAAAGTCGGCCGATAAATCAGTAAATGCGGCCGTCACTCTCCATGCATGGAATAAGTTTATGCGTTCGGCCCATTGGCCATAAAAAAAAACAGCGGCGCCCCGGGGAAGCGATGCATCACGGCGGCGCTAGCGCACTCTATTGACCGGACCGGGCCGGGCCGGGCCAGGGCTGCCCACCAAAACATCGGCGCGGCGCGGCGGGCATAAACCCACAGAGTCATGTAATGGCGGGGATCCCATCCCGCGGGGGCCGGGCCGGGCCGGGCCGGGCCGCGGCACGTCGCGGGGCTGACCAGCGTGTTTACAGGCGTGTTGACAACGCGCAGCCCGCCCCGCCCCGCCCCACCCCGCCCCGCCCCACCTAGCAGCACCTGCTGCTGGTGCGATCAAACAACGGATAACGGGAAACTTCAAAGGAAAAAAAAAATAGAACGAAAAAATAGTTGCCCTCCTCTTACCGCGTCAGTAAAATTTAGTGTGCCGGAAAAATTTGGAAGCAGGAAAGAGTGCGAAATAAAACACGCGGCTAGGAGAAAAAGGAGATAGGGCGACAGGGGCGCGGCGCGGCGGGGTGCTAAGTGCACCGCAGCGCAGCTCGGCTCCGCGCTCTGCCCCGCCCCGCCCCGCCCGCGCGGCCCGGCGCGTTATGTCAGCCGCTGAGGGATGGCGGCGGGGCGCGGCCGGCCCGGCCCAACCCCCGAGGTCCCGACCGCAGTCCGCGCCCAGCCCCCCCATGGGGCCCCAACCCCACAACAACAACAACATTTAGTTTCCATTTTTTTTCCTCCCCGCTCCTCGTGGGTCGAGCACACTAAAGTTTGGTTTTTACACGAATTACCAGCCAGCAGACAGCAGGGCTAGACGCGGCGGGGAGCTTGCAGTGAGAGGGAGAGAGAGAGAGAGAGACAGAGAGAGAAACCGCGCGGCGGTAGCGGTAGAGTGAGCGTAAGGGAGGAGGAGTGGAGGGAGACATGAGGCTTGGCGCATATTTCATCCCCCGACGGTCGACACAGAAACAAAAGATAAAGTCATCGTAAATAAAAGCCTGAGGCTGCGCCCTGCGCCTGGGAGGAAGAAACACTTCAAGTTCAGGGCGCGGGGCCGGGGCCGGGGCGGGGCGGCGGGGGCCACCGTGTGGCGGGGGCGGGGCGGGGAGGGCAGGGGGCACCCGGGACAGGGTAGGACAGGGACCCCGCTATCTCAGCCGCGGAGCGGGCAGATGTCGTCTGCTACCCCTGCTACCCCTCGCCGACCATCGGCAACACAACGCGATAAAACAATCGCACTAGAATTTTGTGTTCGAATTTTCCTACAGGCGAGACTGTGTCGTCTGCTGCGCCTCGGCATACACGTGCTATCTCTCTCCCTCTCTCTCTCCCCTCCTCATCCTCCTCTCTCTCTCTCTGCCACGGCGCAGCGTACACAGAGTGCCGCCGCCCCGCCCCGCCCCCTGCCTCTCACATACTCCGCTCGGCTCTGCGCCTCACGCTGGCTTTCTCGGATGATACCGAGGTACCGGACCACCTTGACATTTCGCGGCTCGCGGCGGGGCGGGGCGTGGCGAGGCGTGGCGGGGCGCGGCGGGGGGCGGGGGCAGCGGCGGGGGACCCGCTGGACCCACGATGGACACCGTCCACTCGACCGGCCGCGGCGCCGCGTTTGCTCGGTTACCCGGTCCCGTCCCGACCACTCGGCGATGACGACCACTTACGCGGACCCCAATTAAAAACAGCGACTCACCAGAGGGCCGAACCCTTTGGCCGTTAGGGCACCCCGCCCCACCCCGCCACGCCCCGCCACGCCCCGCTCCGCACCACGTGGGGCGCAGATTGCGACGGTTCCGGCAGAAAACGGTCCCATTTTTCGGGGTCGTCCTTGGGCGGGTGTACGTTAGGAGCGGCGCGGCACGGGCCCCACCGCGCTGACAGATTCATCCCTTCCTGACCAGCGGCCGCCCCCCGCCCCGCCCGGACCCACCCAGCCCGGTGGAGGGTTAGCGGAAGGCAGCGCGCTCGCCGTCTCTCTCTCTCTCTCTCTCTCTCTCTCTCTCTCTCTCTCTCTCTCTCTCTCTCTGTCCTTGCGCTGCCGGCTGCATCCCCGGGCCGGGAGCGCGCGGTCGGTACGACCCACGGCGGTGGCGGCGGCGGCGGCGGCGGTCCGGCCGGAACACCCTGCGACACCGGAAGTCCATCTTTACTGCCGGAAACGGCCCTTCCGGCGGCCCCCTGCGCCGCTATAGCGGGGTGCTCCACAACTCACGCCGACCCCACCGCGCCACGCCACGCTCTGCGAGCAACAACTGCACCCCGCACAGAGAGAGAGAGAGAGAGAGAGAGAGAGAGAGAGAGAGAGAGAGAGAGAGAGAGAGAGAGAGAGAGAGAGGGAGGGGGCGGCTCCCGAATACGCCCATGCCTGTCATATGGTTGTCAAACAGGGGTTCTAGTCCACCTCCGATGTCTGTCCTTCCGTCAGCGCTGCTCCCACCCCACCCCTCCCCGCTCCCCGCTTACGGCCACGGCCTGCCTGACACTTTGCCATGCCTAATGTGAAAGGCGCGGACGCCCCGCCCCGCCCCGCCCCGCCCCGCCCCTCCTAACCCTGCAGGGTTTGACCCAAGGCTGTCTCGCCTAATGCTTCTTGGACGCCCTCCAAGACACGGCACCACCAAATTATTTTTCCGTGACGGACTTTTCGTTTCGTCCCTCTCGGAAGCTAATGAGGGCGCGCTAGAGGCCCGAGGGGTGCGACTTATCGGCGGGGCGTGGCGGGGCGTGGCGGGGCGTGGCGGGGCGTGGCGGGGCGTGGCGGGGCGTGGTGGGGCGTGGTGGGGCGTGGCGGGGCGTGGGCGTGGCGGGGTGTGAAGTGTTGCGACAAAATAAACCCTTTCCGACCTCCAGAACTGCGTCAGCTGAAAACCTTGACGCCTCGAAAATAAGTCGACGCCTCTCCTAATCACAATCAGAAGCGCGACGGCGTCGCTCACCGCGAGAGAGAGAAAGAGGAAAGAGGGATAGAACATGCTCTAGACAGAGGCCCCCGCGCCACTCCGCACCCCACATCCTCGACATCATGTCTCTCTCGCACTATTATTGTATTTCGCGGCCGCTACTGTCCGGCCGGCCGGCCGGCCGCGCCGGCTTCAGGGTCCTCACAAATAGCGGCTGTATTGTGACGCAAGCCCCACGGGGTGGGCCGGGCCCACCGCGCGGCCTGAGCCGTCACACGGATTGACTTTGCGCCGGCTAGGACGCAGAGACGAGCATTTATAATATAAAAATATACATGTTCTCTGGTCTGAAAGCGCGTTCTGAAACACGAGGATGCAAGGTCCGGCCCGGCAGCCCCCTAGATTCACCCCGCCCCGCCCCGCCCCGCCCCGGTCCGACGCTCAAGCCGACAGGGGAGGACCAGCTCGCCGGCCGGGTTAGGCCGCGCCGGGCCGGGCGGTCAAAGGGAACGACGATGGCCTCTTCGGCTTTTCATGTCCGACCATACAGCATAGTGCACCCCACCAACACAAACAGTCTCCGTCCCCCTCCCTCCACCTCCGACCCTAACCCCCTCTCCTGACCAATGCCCTGCTTCTATTCCGAAACGACCCCGCGCCCGCCCCGGCCCGGCCCGCGGCCCCCGCCCCGCGCAGCGCGCGCTATCACTTATAAATAAGCCAAGTAGGTTGAGGGTGGACACCCCGCGAACATACACTCGCACTACTTGAGCGCGGGCGCCTAGGTCATCCCCTAAGCCCCTATAGCTGTAACTTACTCACATAGATATTTATGAACCTAGTGAAAAAATATATAGATACATAAATCGCAAATGTAAAAAAAATTATATCCCATTGTATTTGAAAACAGATGACACTGAAAAATACATGATAATCTCTGGAGTGCGTTTTGTGATGAAAATCAGGTAACCGTTGCATGAGAGTACAAGCTATAGCTAATATCTTATATTACGTTTTTTAATGGTTATCGAAGTTTTGGGCAAGCTGTTACTTGAATGTGTCATCAGCTTAAAAAAATGTAAAACATACAGCAGAGTAAAAATTTTATCTACCAAAAAAATTGGTGCCATAAAACTCGAGTTGGCAGAGTGGCTGACTGAGTGGACTGCGCGGGGCGCGGCGTGGTGTGGCGACACCGAGTCGTCGCCGCCGCTCCTCCCTGGCCGGCGGCAAACTTAACAATTACTCTAATTAAAACATTCGCTTTAATTTGAATCCAGCAGTGAGGGCCGGGAGGGACCGGGGCCGGGGCCGGGGCGCCTAGCGCAGCGCTAAGCGTGAAAACGCCACTGCATTCTTTTCCCTTCGTTTCTCTCTCTTTTTTTTCCTGCACAATTATTCGCAGGCAATCACATAATTGCCGGCAGATTTATCGCTTATGATGTAATGAGCGCGGCGGGGCAGTGGCGGGCGGTGCGGCCAGCAGGACGGCCAGCAGGACGGCTAGCAGGACGGCTAGCAGGACGGCCAGCAGGACGACAAGCAGGACGGCCAGCAGTCGGCTGCTAGACTTGACGCCGAGTGGGACGACCTCTCTGCTTCTCTCGCGGGATGAAAATCTGTTTCTTCTTCCACCACCACCTCCTCCTCCTCCTCATGACCGTTGCAATTAATTTCTTCGTCCCCGTCGCCCTGAGCCGCACCGCGCGCCGCGGCTGGAAAGCACTCCCGCTAATATTTCACATCAAGGCTCCGTTCGCCACACTAACAAGTTCCCCGCTGCCGCCGGAGCGCAAAACTCACAGCAAGAGCAGCAGACTGTCCGAGCGCGGCGGGGCGCGGCGGGGTGCGGAGGGGCGCGGCGGGGCGCGGCGGGGCGCGGCGGGGCGCGGCGGGGCGCGGCGGGGCGCGGCGGGGCGCGGCGGGGCGCGGTGGGGTTGGTATTATGGCAGTTGTCGCGTGTTTGTTAATACAACAACGGGCCCTGATTTAAGGTGGCCCCGGGCCGCGCCACACAAAAAGTGTTTTACGTCTCCGCATTCGGGTGAGGGTGGGAGGGAGGGGGTGCGCCCCGCGTCGTTGTACACTGTGGCAAATAAATTCGCAGAGCGCTCTTCTGGCCCCGCCCCGCCCCGCCCGGACCCGCTCACCAACCCTTTCGCCCGCTAAGCGCTACAAAAACGACACCAAACAAAATGTCGTCGGCGGCGGCGGGGCGCGCGGGTCGCGGCGCGGAAATTGGACAGGCGAGTGAAGACGGACCGGGGGCGCCGAAAGTGGGTCACGGAGTGCAGAGAGCGGGGCGGGCGCGGGGGAGACACAGGGACCGCGGCGGCAGCGGGGAGAGACACATGGGGAGGGACGCCGAGGAGAGCAGGACACCGGGGAGAGACACATGGGGAGGGACGCCACGGGGAGCACGACACCGGGGAGGGACGCCATGGGGAGCACGTGATCGGGGAGAGACACGTGGGGAGGGACGCTAAGGGGAGCACGACACCGGGGAGAGACACATGAGGGGAGACAACGCCGAAGAGAGAGGGAGTCACAGCAAGCACGGCGGCAGCGGGGAGAAACACATGGGAGGGGCGCCAGGCTCCGGGCCGGGGAGCACGACACCGGGGAGAGAGACACATGGGGGAGACACTACCGCGACGACCCGGAAAAAAGGGGGGGGGGGGGGGATGCCTGCCACGGCGGGGCAGGCCGTAAAAGCAGAGGCGTCCCGCCCCATTAGGTTGCGTGCGAGGTTAGCACCCCCACTCCTCTCTCTCTCTCTCCTCTCTCTCTCTCGCACTCACGTGCGGGGGCGAGGGTGACAGAGACGAACAGGAACACTCGCACAGCGACCTCCATTCCTCCTCCACCACCACACGGCTTTGCGGAGGCGGGCGCCTAGTTGCCCGCTACGCAGCTTCGCGGGTCGCAAATGGCCTTGTGTTTCGATACAGTCAAAAAGTGAGTCATTTGCACCGGATGGCGCCGCGGGACGGGGCGCGCTAGAGGCGCAGGCGACGCGTCGTTTACCTCCGGTGTAAATGGGATCAAAGCTAATTCTCACTTCCCACTTCTCAGCCCCCCCCCCCCAACACACTTTTTTTTCTCCATTTTAGTTTTATTTATCCTTCCACAAACAATATCAGTAACACTAAAAAAAATTAGACAAGAGGAATTGTGAAAAGTTTTCTGAGTCGCGCGGGTGTACACACGGGGTAGCAGTCGCTAACTGCTCCGGAGAGGTAGGGGCCGGGCCGGGCCGGGCGGGCTATTAGGCGGGGCCGACTGTTTGAGAGTTGCCAGAAGGAAAAATGTAATAAGAGGCGAGCAAAGTTGGCCAAAACGCTCATCACAAATCACCACCCCGGCGCGGCCCTGGAGCGGCAAGAGCGTCGGCGGTGGGCGAGACAGTCCCGCGGCGACGCGGAGGGAGGGAGGGAGGGAGGGCGCGACTTACCCCGGCCGCCCCGCCTCCGAGACCATCACCTTTCACTACCTCAACTTTTAACCCCCTCCCGCGGCCCGGAGTCAAACCGAACCGAACAGGCGCGCGCGTCGTGTTTACAGCCACCCGCAGACGCCCATTACGCCCGCACAGGCTGCCGCGCGGGCTACTTTGAAACACAACTTGAAATAAAAGAAGAAGAGAGAAAAAAGAGAGGGAGAGAAAGAGAGAGAGAGGGAATGTTTATGCAAGTTTTCCCGCGCCCTCCCCGCTCGTTTCGCGCGGGCAATAAAACGGAAAGGGCTACGCGGTAGAGTGAGAGCGCGTTCGGAAAGCGCGAGGCGTGGTCACGCGCTCCTGATGTCGGCACGGGCTGATGACTTAGGGCGGAGAGGAGCAGGAGAGCGGCCCGGCCGCGCGCGCCTCACATTTTGGTCGCATATTATCCGAGCATTATCGCCGCCTAAAACACGCTTCAGGGGCTGCGGCGTGGCGGGGCGTGGCGGGGCGGGGAGGGGGCGTTTAGCAATGGGGGAGGTGCACGGCACGGCCGGCGACTAAAACACCAGCGTGAATGACTCCTCTTCTCTTTTTGTTCAGGGGGGGGGGGGGGACATAACGGTGCGGGGAAAAGAAGAGATTTTTCCGTTTCCTCCTCCATATTAACTGCGGCGTGCGGCGGCACGGGGCTCTGGGACTACATCAGGACATTCTGGGAGATAAGCGGGAGCAGGTTATTCGGATGAAAAAAATTGGGATGGACCTAGATGTCGTGTCCGCCGGGCACGCGATTTTTTTTTTGTTCCTCCCGCAAGAGCTGACGCTACGGATCCTGCGGGGTTCCGTTTTCGTCTATTATGTTAGTCGCACGGAGATAAAACATTTCAACTCAAAAGAAAAGCAAACACCAAAAAACAAATAATGTGGAAGAAGATCTTACCTCTGTATCCCCGGTCGTCGTCTTTTTCGTTATTATTATCACAAATGCCACTTAAAACATCTGAAACACAGAAAAAAAGAAAAACATGAGCGGCGTCACAGTTCAATTAATAGCGCGAAAACTTCTGCAGGTGTTGACAATCTCTTGACGGGTCCTTTTGGTTTTCTGGGCCGCTGAGTCCACTTCCAAGCATAAGATTATTTTGATGTGACAGGGGAGGAACAAGGAGTTAGGGGAGTTGAAATCCGAAAAAAAAACCAACACTTGTACGAAAGCTGAACTGTTTAAAAAAAGAAAAAAAGAATTTCACCATAGCGGACCCCGCGCATGCGCCACTCGCTTTGGGGCCACACAATCCCGGCAGCGATAGAGTGATTTTTTCCCAGCAGGTGTGGTGTGCGGCGGTGCGGCCCCGGGCGCGTCCCACACTGCTTGGTATGCGGCGGGGGCGCGCGGCCGGCCGCGACGAGTTTCACCATGTCCATCACCCTCGAATGCCCAAGTGCGTCCGTACGCCGGCGAGTGCGAGTGCGCGCGCGCACGCACGCACGCAGGGAATGCGCCTCCGGTCCGGTCCGCCCGGGCGGCAATAGAAACGTTCCCATACTTCTCTTTTCTTAATCCCAGCCGCGTTACAACCCTCTTTATCGAGCGGGCATAACCGTATAAAATCATCCCTATATCCTGGAAAAAAATAAAGGTGTAACTTGATACATTCCGAGGGTGTTTCGAGGTTTAATGCTTTTCTACAAGGCATTAAAATAGCATTAATTTAGTAGTTTATAAAATTGCTTTAAATCACCGCCAATAACAAGTAGTTATGAAAAATGTTTTAGATTTACAAACATTTTTCCTTTAAGACCCCGCAGAGGCAAAGCGCAAAATACGCAGTGCAGTCCGTCCTTGCCGTTCACACGGCCCCGCGACGACACACCCCGCCTCACCCCACCCCACCCCGCCTCACCCCACCCCACCCCGCCTCACCCCACCCCGCCCCGCCTCACCCCGCCCCGCCACGCGCTCATCACCGCGTGCTGCTTTCGAATGCCCACTTGATTTCACTGCCTGTCCGGGCGAAAAGGACGAGACGAGAGAGGAGAGTATTGTCCATTCCAGAGGCAACGCTTGTTGTATGCAAGCTGCGGACACATCCGGTGTGTGTGGGCGGGAGAGGGAGGGAGAGAGACACACGTCTAGACCACATACGGTTGTCTTACTGTCCAACACGCCTCTTGAAAACAAATTATACAATTTTCTTCTTCTGTTATAGCGGTGTACGCGCGACACCTGTTAAGTTAAAACAGATAGTTAAGTGATTCCGCGGCTCTTGAGTGAATTAGTAGACGTGGCCGAGGTGATGGCACGGCATGGCGTGGCGGGGCGTGGTGGGGCGTGGCGTGGCGTGGCGGAGCGGGAAGCCGCGCTCCCCTCCCTTGTAAACAACCCCTTATATAAATGACGGCAATCTCACGCACGGGGAGGGCCAACTTGGGGCGCGCGGAAGTTGTCGGGAGCTGGAGAGGGAGGGAGGGAGAGAGAGGGAGAGAGATTGAGGGAGAGTGAGAGAGAGAGAGAGAGAGGCACCTGGTGGGGAGCAACAGATGAAGAGGGAAGGCGAGATGACGAGCCATTGGCACACAATGGAGCTCGACGCTCCGCGCCGTTTACTATAAAGACCTTCCGGGGCAATGTCACACTGTTGCTACACACACACACACACACACGCACGCACGAGGAAATAACACCTGACATGTAAGTCATGTAGTTGGGAGGAGGGGAGGAAGAGAAGTGTTGACGGCGCGCGAGTTACGGGAGTATGTCTCTCTCTCTCTAGTCCTCCTACCGCGTTCTAGCACATCGCACCTGTTGATGTGGGTGATTATGACACACACACACACGTGCAGGGGGAGAGCGAGAAGGCGAGAGACAGAGACATCAACTAGACGCGTGCTCGGCACGGCCGCTGCTACAATGTTGGCAGTTCCGTCGTCGGCCGTAACTTTGTCGCCGTCAAATGGAGGCTCCGCCCAGCCCCGCTCCGTGCCGCGTCCCGTCCCGTACGCCATGCCATGCCGGGAGCTGTGTCGTGTCGCCTCATAGGCGACTGTTGGACGCGGCCACGGGGTTTGACAAGGACGCCACCGGCCATTTGGCATATCGAGACACGGCGCAATTAGAGAAAAACTGACGGTAGGCGCTGGGGGGGGCACAAGGACACCCCCGCGGACACCCGCAGCGCGATCGGCTCGAGGCTCGAGCCGGCAGTAAAGTGTGAAACGGACCTGCCACCGCGACCGCGCCCCTCTCAATAGCTTTCTCTCGCGATCCTTTATCGTTAAAAATTGTCTACGAAACGACCCCGAAAATATTTCTCACGTCAACAAAATAGTTTTGAGAATGCTTATGCAAACGCCGTCTTAATCTGCCCACAGAGAAACTAGCAGTAAGCAATGAGCTAGGCTCGCCGGAAGCCTAAAACGCAGTCCTCCCAACTATTATGCAGAGTTATTCGAAACTTGGCGCAGTGCTCTATCTAGCAGGCGAGCCGGGCTGACTGACTGCGTGAGACTTAGGCCCTTAAGTGAGCAGCCCTCGTCCTCCTCCCCTCCCCGCACTTCCCGTCCCGCGAGCTGCTGCATAGCAAGGCCCGTCGCCCCCCACCCCACCTCACCCCCGTCCGCTCTGATCCTCGCCGTGCATAAAATCCCGCATTCTATCGCACTCCTGCTGCAAGCCGAGGCGAAACATGTTGCAAACGGATGAAAACGCCCTATTTCCTTGCGAGCGGGTCCGGCCGGCCGGCAGGGCGGGGCGTGGCGGGGCGTGGCGGGGCGTGGTGGCGGGGCGTGGTGGCGGGGCGCGGCGGCGTGGCCGATCCATTTAGATAGCGGAGAGACGAGGATGACGACGATTTCGTATGCGGGCCGCAGCGCCTAATGCTGTTTGCCTGTTTGCCCCAAACCGACTAATTAACTTGTACAACTAATGAGGCGAGCGGAGCTCCAGCAGGATCAGCAGGAGCACCAGCAGGGGACACCTGCGGGCCAACGGGAGCACCAGGGTCAGCAGGAGCACCGGGAGCAGCGGCAGGCGACACCATGGCCAACAGGGGCAGCAGGATCAGCAGGAAATTTCTATCGGCATTGGGCGTTGCTAGGTTCACGGAGCTGTCATCCCCGGCTCAACGCTGCGCGCCGCCCTAGCGCCTGGCGGGTAGGCAACCCGCCCGCACGGCTGCACCTGCGCTGCCTACCCGCCGCCCCTGCAGAGACAAATCTCCCTCCTGCGGGCCGGGCCGGCGCGGCCCTGCGCGTAACGTCCTGACGGCCTGAGTCATGCCTGCACTTAGCTGAACAGGGCCCCGCGCACACCACCCGACCGGACGCACGCCGGAAAAAGAGACGGACACACGGAGACACGGAGGAGAGAGGATAGTGGAGGGTTGAGGGAGAGGGAGCGAGAGAGAAACAAAAACACACAAAAAAACAAGCTGCAGAATCGAGTGAATGGCTAATTTAGTGCGCGACTCTGACCGCGCAATCAAGGGAGAAAAGGGAGCGATTTGGATGCACAGGCACTGCGGGCAGACGGGAGCAGGGACAGGAGCGAGCGAGCGAGCGAGAGAGAGAGAGAGAGAGAGAGAGAGAGAGAGAGAGAGAGAGAGAGAGAGAGAGAGAGAGAGAGAGAGAGAGAGAGAAGGGGGTCCGGCTGATTTGCTACAATTGAGGAGCTGGAGGCAGGAGAGTCTGCGCACATGGTGGCGGAGATTAGAATGAAATATTGAACGACCTGGACCCCCTCCCCTCCAGTAGTGCCTGCTGCTCTCCCCCTCCCCGCGCGGCCGGCCGGTCGGTACGGCCGTTTGGAAAGCTCAGGAGTGCCAACATAAGACGGTGTAAGGCGCGTTCACATGCGACACTGGCGGCCGCTGGAGCTGCCCGCCCGGCCCTGCCCGGCCAGCCTGGACACCGCCGCGTCGACCTGCATGCAATAACACGGTAGCACTTTGTCGGGCCCCGGGGGAGGAGAGGAGGAGGAGGAGGAGGAGGAGGAGGAGGAGGAGGAGGAGGAGGAGGAGGAGGAGGAGGAGGAGGGCGAGGTGTAAGCTCGCGGGCACTGATGGACATCAAGGCGGCGGCAGCAGTGCGGCAGTAGCCCTAAGATGGCGATGGCGACCAGCAGCCTCCAGACATCACTTTATCTCTCAGTCTGTCTTTCTCCCTACCTCCTCTCTCTCTCTCTCCCGCGAGCCCACCCTCTTCATCTTCTGATCCCACCTCCGCTTCTCTCTCCCTCTCTTCTCTCTCTCTCTCCCTCCCGGTGCGCCCTGCGGCCGCCGGCCGCCCGTCCATTAGCGCGCGAGCATCTGATCGAGTCCCTCACGCGACAAAATGAATCGCGCGCCAAATTCAAATGCAGCCGGCTGCCGGTCCGCGCGGTCCGACCCGGGCCGGCTTCTTGTCTACGCCGCGACAGCAGACGCACCGCGCGTGCCGAGCCGAGCCGAGCCAAGCCAAGCCGAGCCGAGCCAAGCCAAGCCGAGCCAAGCCGAGCAGAGGCGAGCCGGACGCAAGCTCGCAGTAGCAGCGTCCTGCCCAGCGGGAGGGAATGCTATGCTACACTGTCTACAAAAATGACTTTAAATATGCCGTTATTCTCAGCAAAAAAGCGCCGGGCCGAGGGAACGGTGATGACTGAAAGAGGCCCATCTCCAGCCGCGCCTCACACGACACTTTACTTCCGGCTTATTCCGCACATGCAGAGGAGACTCGGCCGGCGCCGGAAGCTAAATTGGGGAGCAGGGAAAACCGGGACTTATTGTCGTATTACTCGGAGATTGCATCGGCCGCAGCATTGCCGTATCTCATCAGTCCCCTCTCTTTCTCTCTCCCTCCGTCTTTCTCCCTCTCCTTTCCCTCTGCGGACATCCGCTTTTCTCCCCCTCCTCGTCCGGGTCCCGATTGGCATAGACACCCTCCACGCCGCATCGCACACGCACACATTCACATTGGCATTGTTATTCAGATTTAGATGGGGTCGGTGCTGCGTACCGTCGTCCTGCTCACCGTGGCTGTTGATGAAGTTGGCGAGGTAGAGGTCGAGCTCCCTGACGGACACGTTGATGTGGTAGGGGTTGACGCACAGCCCGGGGTGCGCGCACTCGGGCGACTTCTCGAGCCGCTCGCCGTCCGTGCTCTCCAGCGGGATGGCCTTGAACAGGATCACCATGACGAGGTCCAGCCGCCAAACCTGGAGACGAACAAGGAAGCAGACAGTCAGGCAAGGTACAATAAGCTAAGCACTTACACTGCAAATCCACATTGTGCGAATTTCACTCTATAAATAATACGCCGCACACCTACAATAAGTCTGTGGAAAGTTTATTCCGGTTTATTCACCTTCAAGAGAGCGACATTCATTCACCAGGATAAAAAGGTTTCCGCAGTGCGCGGCTGAAAGTTCACGCGATATTCTGGCCGCTTTTTTTTTAGGGGCGCCGCGAGAATATCGTCCGATAGAGACAATGCCTATTGTGTCGGATCGGTCAGTCAGAAGAGACACGTCAGGCGTCAAGGAGTGCACGCCCACCCGACCACACACACACGCACACACTTATAGGAATGCCTTGCTGCTACTGCTGTGAGCGATCGATTTGTCAAGTTGGCATCCCTTCGGGGTGCGTCGCGAGTGGCACAGCACGGCACGGCGGCGCAGCGTGGCGCACAGGCGTACCAACCGACCGACCGCCGCCGCCGCAGCACCACTCAGCGACGACATTTCTCCCGCCGTTGGGGGCCACGCTCGGTGAATGCCGATGCGATGCGCGCCTGGGCGTGGGCGTGGCCGCCCAGAATGAAAACCTTTACCACGCATATTTCACTGTCGCACTATTCAATTTTATCGCGCGATCCGACGACGCTCAATGCCCCCTTAAAGAGGGGCACGCACGCGGGGTATCAATTTCACTATTCTTGCATAAATAATTTTTTTTTTTCGAGTTAGAAAAATAAACTGCACATACTATTTTTCCAAGAAAACAGCTCAATGGATGAGCCGACTTTTTTTTTTTGCGGTGTGTGTGCTTTGCGTTACGGCTCTCTACAAACTGCCGGGACGTGTGCCTCTTCACAATGCAGTAGTTTAGTTCACACGTCCGGCCGTTTGGGCGACGCCACACCTCAGTGGGCCGGGCCGGGCGCCAGTCGTGACCACGCCGTGACCACGCCGTGACCGCACCGTGACCACGCCGTCGTGACGCGACCATCAATCGCGCGCGGATTCAAACAGAAAATCATAGAAAAAAAGGGGAAAAACAATCAAAAGTAGTATAAAACTTTTCACGGAAGTAAGAGTCACCTATGTCGTCTGCAGCAGAGCGTGTTCTTTTCCGAGAATGAGAGAGAGAGGCCTGCGGGCGC
Organism: Frankliniella intonsa; assembly: GCA_033675135.1. Classification (NCBI taxonomy): domain Eukaryota; kingdom Metazoa; phylum Arthropoda; class Insecta; order Thysanoptera; family Thripidae; genus Frankliniella; species Frankliniella intonsa. Next base: position 13,749,584 of record CM066254.1, on the reverse strand, counting down.
GCGGCGGACGAGGCCGGGGTGCAGACCGAGGTGTCGTGAGTCGTAAAGTCGAGTGGGGGCGCTGGCACTCCGCGCCCTGTCCATCATACCAACACACACACACACACACACGCACCGCATAAAGCCTTATTTGGGAAAACTTGCGGCTCGGGGTCTGGCCGTGAATAGCCGAGCAGCAGCAGCCGCGCCGTGCACTTGGTTGGTGCTGTTATTCCCAAGCGACTGTGAGAAATAATTTTCCTCGCTACTCTTAGAGAGCGCGAGATATCGGGGTGGGTTTGAAGCTGCGGACAGTGCAACGTTGCTGCCCTATATAAACACATTACTGGAACCGCGCAAAGGCGAAAATAGAGAGCGATTGGTTATTGCAGATTTATCGAGGTGGTGCAGCTGATGTGTCTCTATTCGTCTGTCCGCGTTAGTTTGTTTGTGTGTGTGTGTTATGGTGCGGTGACAATGACACTCAATGTGCGACGCGCCCAATTCATCTGTTCCAGATTATTTGTCGTCTTTACATCGTGGTGGGGCGGGGCGGGGCGGGGCGGGGCGGGGCGGGGCGGGGCAGGGCGGGGTGGGGCGGGGCGGGGCGGGGCGGGGCGGGGCGGGGCGGCGTGCACGCACAATAGCGCGCGAGAGGGGGCGGGACGGGAAGGGTCAATGGTCCGGTGACATGCCGGGGCGCCCCACACTCTGCCCTGCCGACACCCTGCGTTCTGCACTGCACAAAGACACGTCCGACCAAACCAACAATTTTTTTTTCTTTTTTTTCCCCTTGCTGGGAAAAAATATATGATACAACACGCAACCAGTTAGCTGATACTAGAGTTAAAGAAAACAAAATATCGTTTTTAAACTAAATTTTCAGTCAACTTGACACAATTATTTGATCACCAAATTAGTTTAAATTTAGTTCAGAAACTTGACATTTTGCCGCGTTTAAAGTTTGGTCCACTAATAAGTAAATGGTTTTCTGGGTGCGGCGCCGATAAATGCAGTCAGCCCGCCCCGCCCCGCCCCGCCCCGCCCCGCCACGCCCGCCATGCAGACACATGTTTCCGGCGCGCGGCCGTTTGATAACCCGCGCAACATCGCGGCCGGTGCGGCCTGCCCGGCGCAGGGAGAGAGCGCAGCGTGCCGGCGGTGCTGACCTAGACACGCGCCCGGCCCGTCTCAAGCTTATCACGGCGTCTCAAGCGACTGGCGGGGCGGGGCGGGGCGGGGCGGGCGCGACGTGAAGACAAGAGGGGAGAGAGAAATATATTGATTTCCGACCAGACCGGACCATCGTGTCCGGTTACGGTATCGAATCAATCACATCATCACTTGCCGCACCCTCCCTGTCCGGATCCTTACTGCCCCCCCCCCTCTCTCTCTCTCTCTCTCTCTCTCTCTCTCTCTCGCTCTCTCTCTCTCTCTCTCTCTCTCTCTCTCTCTCTCTCTCCTGCCTCCCATCGATTCACTCCAGGCCCGGCCTGGCCTTTGGCGGCGGTATGGTGTATTTTGTCCTCGCCGGGCCGGGCCGGGCCGGGGCTCAATGAGCTGAGCCACAAATTAACCGACACTGCCATCGGACGGCGTGATTTTATTTTGGCCGGTGCCCACCACCGGGGCCGGTCCTGCTAGAGGTCCCGGGCGGGGCGGGGTGGGGTGGGGCGGGGCGGGGCGGGGGGGTGTTGCGAGGCGGGGTGGGGCGGGGCGGACACACTGTCGGTGACACGGTGCCCTGCCCTGCCCAGCCCGTGCTGCCGCTGCACCGCCACAAGCTCGCCCCGCCCCGCCCCGCCCCGCGCAGCGCTACACTCCTGACACCACCGGTGCAAAATAAACGAACATAAGCAGGCAACATCAGCAGCAGCGCCCGGCCCGGCCCGGCCCGGCCCTGCCTGCGCACGGCCCATTGTTTGGACCCGCCTGGACGCGTACCGCACCGTCCGACCTCCCCTGCACCGGGTCGCCCTCTCTCTCTCTCTCTCTCTCTCTCTCTCTCTCTCTCTCTCTCTCTCTCTCTCTCCCTCTCTCTCTCTCTCTCTCTCTCTCTCTCTCTCTCTCTCTCTCTCTCTCTCTCTCTCCCTCTCTCTCTCTCTCTCACCCACTCGCAGCCCGACATGGCCAGGTACCACTACCGCCGCCCATGCTGCAGGCGGCTGCTGCTGCTGCTTGTCGGGGAGGCGGCCGGCGCGTCGATATCCGTTTCCTCGCGGTCGTCGTCGTGAACGAGGCCCTTGACGAGGGCGGGACGGCACCGCGTCCTAGGGCCGTCGCCGAGGTGTCCAACGCGCGCGGGCGGCCGCGGGGCGGTCAGGGCGTTCCGCGGCGACGCGACCCCACCGCCGTGGCCAGGCCCGCCGCCCCGCCCCGCCCCGCCCCGCCCCGCCCCGCCCCGGGCCCGCCGGCCCACCCGCCGCCGCTGGCCTACTTGGACGATTAATCGTGACATTGGCCTTTGGACATTGGCCAAAGGGGAAGTGCGCGGGGAAAAAAAAAGCAAGCAAAGCGAGCAGCACCAGCAGCGAAGAGGACCCCTAGTACGGGGCGTGCGGCCGCAGGTTCGAGTCCCGGGCAAGGCGCGGGTCGACCTCAAGATCCGTGTTTTTATTTTCGCCTTATGAAACGCCGTGGCGGGGTGGGGGTGGGGAGAGGTGGGGTGGGGCGGGGCGGGGAGCGTACGCGACATGAGTATGCGTGGCCGCGTAGCGCCGCCGCCGGTACTTGCTATGCGGTCTGTGACGCTCCCACCCGCCCCGCCCCGCCCCGCCCCGCCCCACCCCGCCAGCACGTTCCGTACGCCGCGGTGGTCACTCGGTTTGTGTGCATAAAGGCCGGCCAGCGCCTGCCTGCGAGGGAGCGCACATCGCGTTTGTGTGACAAAACTCGTGACATGAGGAACATGCACCCCAAATAAATTTAAAAAAAATATTTTTTTAAAAAACGCAGCAGGAGCATCGTACGTGAGGTGAGGTGGGCGAAAGGTACACAGAGACCTGAACGCACTCCTCCCTCTCTCTTTCCCACTCTCTTCCATCGCTGACATCTCTATCTCTCCCTCTCTCTCTCGCTCGGGCGGCGCCACGAGCAGACGACAAGCAGCAGCCAACAACGAGCCTGATATCCGGCCATATTCAGCCATTCATTTGTCGGGCGGGAGGCCGTTTGCCCCCATAGGGCGGCCTCAGCCGGCATTATCCTACTATAATGGCCATAACCCACTACTAAGTCGCTACAGTTTTATTGCAGAAGCGCCCTGGGGGGCGCTGCAATGGGGGCGGCGGGGGCGGCGCGGCAGGGGCAGCACAGGGCGTCGTCCGCCACCAGACATGAGGGGGACGTGGGTGCACCCGCACCCTCACAGGGGCCGTATGCATTCAGTCCAGAACCGAACCGCCACACGCATAGTGTTGCCATAGATAAGTGGGCGAAAACTCATACGAGTACACCCTTTATTACACCTACCCCGTGTTTATCAATATTTACTCATAAATTAATCCACAAAAAAAAATTCATGGATTTGAAAAACTCATCAAACCCAGCGAAAGCCATAAAAAAATAATAATGCAGAAACGCGGAAAGCGACAGAAATGGCGCATCGGGTAGGCCGGACTGGACTTGCTGCCGCTGCATCTTTATGTGCAGAAATCCGCCCACATCCCCGGCGCCCTCCCCTGCACCCCGCCCCGCCCCGCCCCGCCCCGCCGTCTCGCGTACAATTTATTTAGCAGCGCCGTCTCCCCGCTCCCCTTTTTCCACTATCTCACCCTTGTGCGTCCTTTCTGCTCCCCCGGCCCTTTCCCTCCCCACCTACATAGCTTCTCTCTCTCTCTCTCTCTCTCTCTCTCTCTCTCTCTCTCTCTCTCTCTCTCTCTCTCTCTCTCTCTCTCTCCCGGCAGCAATCTGCTGCATCGCTTCACCCTTTTCTTCATGGGGAGATGAGTATCTCCTGCAGCTGCTAGCCCCCCCCTCCCCCCCCCCGGGTCGCGCCCGCTACAGCGGTAGCAGTGACCGCGCGGGGCGGGTAGGTGGGTACTCGCCGCGGGTACGCGGACCAAGCGTCGCGGGGTACTTGTCACTCACTCCCCGGATATATAGACTTTCCGGTTCCGGAAGACAGCCGTTTGGCTTGCTAATTGTGGCGCTCGCAATCTGTCAGGCTCAAACAATAACAAGCAAACCCCCCGCTCTCTCTCCCCCTCCCTCCCTCCCTCCCTCCCTCCCTCCCTCCCCTCCTGTTTATTCAGAGATGCCCGCCGCCCTCGCGTGCTGCGCAGCGCGTCATGCTGTAAGCGCCGGAAAAACAACCCCCGGCGGCGGCGGCGCAGAGAGTCCGCCAGCGACGGGGCGGGGCGGGGTGTGGCGGGGTGTGGCGGGGTGTGGCGGGGTGTGGCGGGGCGGGGCGGGGTGTGGCGGGGTGCGGCGAGGCGGGCGCCCCCCTGATCCGTTATCAGAGCGACTACTGCTCCCATCACCACCACTGCACGCCGCTCCGGAGCTAGAGGAAGCCCGCGGGTACAGCGGGCACAGGGCGGTTCATGATATTCACACGTAATGCTGTTCGCTTAAGAACGCGGCGTTTTAAGATTTTTTTGACAAAAAGCAGGGAGGAAAGCGCATTTACTAAAAACCATGATTTTTTTTACGGCGAATACGTTGAACTGGAATTGGCTTTCCCCGCGGCCACATCCCGTCTGCACACACTCCCGGGCTTTACTACATTGCTATGTACGTCTATAAACATACATGGCTTGTAAGCACAAGTTAGAACATCGTGAGCTATGTATGAAGTAAAAAGCACATCCCCCGGGAGTGTGCAGCCCAGCCCGGCCCGGCCCGGCCCGTTCCGCCTCCGCTTTTCCTTTCTCCACTGCACTGCATAGCTCGGCGGGGTGGCGGAACCCTCGACGGGACGGCGAGACGAACACAGCAAGAAGGAGACTATGGCGGGCAAAAACTTGAGCGACGGAGACAGGGGGTTAATATGTGATGGCCGCTGCTATCTGCGATGCGGAGGGGGTGTGGGGTGGGGTGGGGGGTGGGGCGGGGGAGAGCCGGGAGGTTGGGGGAGAGGGAAGCACCGAAGGGTGCAAAAAGTGAAAGTAGTCCCGAGCTGTCGCACAGCAGGGAGCCGCAAAAGAGGTAATATTTGCAGTTTAACGCACATTGAAAACAGGGGAAATTTGTAAACAATGTAACACGACCCACAGATAATCAGGACATTCTCCATATTAACGATAAGCCTTATGAGAAAAATTAGCCTTTTAAACTTTCCTGATTGAACAGGGGATTCGTCAGCAGCCATGCCGGCTCCGCCACTTATTTGGAGTGAGTCACACAGCTGATCAGCTCGAGTAGTCTCCGGCCCGGCCCGGCCCAGGCAGGGCCCAGGGGCGCGGCGCGGACCGGGGCAAAACTTTACAGATAAAGCAGCCCTGCCGGGGCCCGGCCGCGAGCGAGAGAAAAGGTGGTGACACACTATTTTGCGTCCTCCGAAGAGAGAAGTAGAAGAAAAGAAGCGCCGGGAGAGAGAGAGAGGAGCGTGGGAGAAAGAAAAAGAAGAGGAGGGGGAGAAGGGAGGACGAGTCGAGAGCACAAATCTCTTTGGAGACAGATTCAATCAAGGGTGTTGTGTGCAAAGTCTTGTATAGGAAACGCGAAGGACAAGGGATTTATGGGTACTTGTACCGTTTAGGGGCTGGGGGCGGGGCGGGGCGGGGTGGGGCGGGCCGCCGAGGGGAGCGCCGCCGCCGGCCGGGCAGGCCCGGCCCGCTCCTCGCCTGGGGCGGGCCCGGCCCGGGGGCGGCGCAGCGCCGACGAGGCACTTGAGGGGTGAAGACCACCCCATTCATCAACCGGCTACATGTAACTTGACTTTATCCCATTCTGCCTTACGCCTTTTAAACCTGGCCGCCCCTCTCTCTCCCCGGCCCGCTGTCGCCGTGCTCCCTCCCTCTCTCCATCCCCTCCGCGAGGACGCGGTTCGCGCTGAGATTTTCAACTCTCTTACACTGAATGGCCCCCGCGGCCTCGCGCGGCCTCCGCTCCACGTGTGCGGCGGGCGAGCGGACGGCGACGGACACACAGACGGGCGGACGGACGGACGGACTCGACGTGGACAGTGGCCGAGCGGCCGGTCATAACTCACAGTCTGTCAAACGGCGTGCTGGCAGCATGGGGACGCTAGCGCAGCCCCGCCCCGCCCCGCCCCGCCCCGCCCGCCCCCCTTCCTACGGGACAGAACGCCTCATCGCGAGTCGACCAGTTATGCAAATGCTGCTATAGAGTGGCGTAGCGCGGGGCATCCCGTCTTTTGCCCAGGTCAGTGGCGTAGGACCGAACACTGCTCAACTTTCATTTCCATCCCGCGCACGAAAACGCGCTAAACGGACTAAATTTCAAATTTTAATCAATCGTTTCTTGCTTATGCTCTAACAATAGACACCTGCCCGGAGAGAAGCAGCTCGCGTCCCGGAACTGTTTGACTACTTTTGTTTCTGGTTATACGGTCTATTACAATTCTGAGGCTCCCTTTTGTCGCAGGAGCAGCGGCAGTGGTTGTTCTCTCTCTCTCTCTCTCTCTCTCTCTCTCTCTCTCTCTCTCTCTCTCTCTCTCCCTCTCTCTTCCCTTGTCGACAGGTCGGCGCTGACCCACCCTACGCTCCGCGTGTGACAGAGAACACAACGCGGCGATGCGGCGCAATGATGGATGTGGCGGACCCGGCCGGCCCAGCCCAGCCCAGCCCAGCCCAGCCCAGGCCCGCGCGATAGCAGCCTCGCGTCAGAACGTCAAACAGAGAGGGAGAGAAAGATATGAGATAGAGGAGAGAGAGGGAGAGGGAGAGGCGCCCCGGTGACGGGACCCCATAGCCCGGCGCCCCCTCACCCTTACCGAGAGGGAAACAACTCTGAATTTTGGTGAACAAATGATCTAATTTTTTGTAAATTTTCTAATTGTTTATGGGGTGAAATTTTGTTAATGTTTATTGAACTGCTTTCATTTTTCCAAATTTCTCAGAATTTTATAGAAAATTTTCCTTTTTTTTTTTTTAACTTTTCTGAAATACGAGATGTACAGAAATTTCAGATTGGTTTTCCTCTCACTTATGCTGCAGTGTTGAAGTGGTTCACTCACCTTGTCCGCCTGCCGCAGACAGTCGATCCTCCTCATCTTGCCCTTTTGGTCCGGGTTGGAGAGCACGCACATGGCCGGCTTCTTGCCCGTGATGGACAGGACGAAGTCCTCCCGGCACTCCTGCGTGATGTCCTTCCGCAGCTTGCCCAGCAGCCGGGAGGCCCACTTCTGCTTCACCTCCGCCTTCTCGCTCTGAAGAGAAAACAGAAAAATAAGACAAGAATTTAATGCCAATATTCCACGGACTGCAGTGTCTGTAGAGGAGGGGTCTTGCAGTATAGTTAGCACGGGGCCGAGCGGAGGGCGGGCCGGCGGGCCGGGGACTTCCCTCTCCAAATCCCCGAAGGCCATGTCCTTACAGAATGAGGTGCGAATGGACTCACAAGGATTTGGGAGGAGGGGGAGCAGGGAGGGAGAGCAAGAAGGCTGGCAGGAGAGGGAGAGGGATAGAGAGAGAGAGAGATAAAGGGAGGAAAAGAGAGAGAGGGGGAGGAAGAGACCAGGTTGGTAGGTGTGCCCGGTGGAAGGGCCCGAGGCTCCTTTTATTTTTATCGCTCCCTTGTCTCTCCGCAGTAATGTGGACCAAGACGACACTGTAGGTCCTGCTCCCTCGGCACGAGCGAGCAAGAGAGAGAGAGAGAGAGAGAGGAAGAGAGGGAGAGGGAGAGAGAGAGAGAGAGAGAGAGAGAGAGAGAGAGAGAGAGAGAGAGCCGTGCTGCCGTAATGTTCGCTGCCCTGTCCTTTGTTCCAGTATTTATTAACTTGTCGCGTGCGGCCGGCAGATGACCCGCCGCAGCCGCACGTGTGATGGGCGAGAAGTTATCGCCATCGGAATGCAGTGTCGCGAGACTGAGAGAGAGAGAGAGAGAGAGAGAGAGAGAGAGAGAGAGAGAGAGAGAGAGAGAGCTGTGGGGGGTGGGCTGGCCGCGCGCATGACCGCATGATAACGAGTATCACTCACGATGATGCAGTGTCCGTCTCCCCGCCGCGCGGTCCGCCTGCTGCCTGGCCTGAGCCGCCGGGACACCCGCGTGGGCCAGCGCCCCGCCCCGCCCCGCCCCGCCCCGCCCCGCCCCGCCCCGCCCCGCCCCGATTGCATCGAACCGAATTCGTCATGTTCACAGCCGCATCTATCATCCTGCCCTACCCCAACAACAGCAGCAGCCGCAACAACACCGCCAAGAATACTTGTAAATACTGGAGACCAGTTCAGCAGACAGCGCGACGGAAGCGCGCAACAGACAGACACGCCGAGCTCGGCAGAAGCAGGACAGACCCGATTTACTTTTGATAAATCCCGAGCGATCCAGAGGCAGGTAGGTAGGTGAGTATCACGACGGTCATCAGCGACTAGCGCCCAATAACGACTGCTGCATTATACACGCGCGACAAGAGCGCTGCAAATAAGCAGCCGATCAATCGTGCGATGGCTATCGGTGGGAGCGGGGGAGGAGGAGAGGGGAGGCAGAAGCAGGAGAGAGGGAGGGAGGAGTGAGAGGAGGAGGAGGAGGGAGAAAAGGCGGTGGGAGGAAAGCAAAAGGGGAGGGGGCCTGCTGGCACCACTACCAACTAAAACCACCAGGTTGACACTCGCGGCTCCTGACTCCTGAACGTGGCAGTGACTCTCAAAGCTTACGGCGAATGTCACCATAGGAGGCTGCAGTGAAACCTGCTGTAGCACTGTAGTTTACGGAGAGGTCGCCTGTAAGCCGCGGTGAATCAGGGTGCAGCACTTTAGCTTATGGTGAAATTTACCCCAAGCGTTTCTTAGTGCTGCGATAGGCGATAGGAGATGAGGCCCCGTTCTCTAGACCCCGAGTCCTAAGGACGCTATGTGTATGTGGGGTGGGTTGACTTCATGACCCCTACCCACCACCGAGCCGCTCTGGCGCCCTGGAACAATCAGCGCTTCCGCAGAGACTGAGTTTCCGCCGATACGGAGGAAAAGAGGAAAGCGAATAAAGAGGAATCAACTTTCCGCTCGCCTCCTCGCTCCCGGGACGAACCATTCAGTCACTTAAGAAGAACGAAGGCGAGCGCCTCGCCCCTGCACCCTTAATTTCACTCAACTTATTTTTCAGGACGATTTTTGTGGCTTTGCCTGCCACGCCCGTGGTCCAGCAGAGATCTGCTTAGCCCAGCCCAGCGCGTGTGCCTACCACAATCCACCCCCGGCGACCCCCGGCCCCCAGCCGCCCCTGCCGCAGGCCGACCAGTAGTACATCTTGTAGCAGCAGTCAAGGAGGAAGGGTGGAGTATAAATCATCTCTCCCCACCCCATCTTTCCCTCCGCTTGTTCTCTTTCTCGTACTGAGTAAGTCTCCGTCCTTGTTCTTCCCATGCTGCCCCTCTCTCTCCATCTCTCTCCCTCGCGCGCGCGCGCCGGAGGGCAGTGCGGGGGCCGCGAGGTGGACAGCGCTAAAGCTCTCAAGGGGGCTTTTTCACAGTCGGGCCCCTTCTAATTCTCCGGCTCTTTTTGTGCGATCAGCGCCCCTAGCACCACGAGGACGAGGGGTGACCACGGAGGGCCCGGGTGGTGGTGGTGGTGGAGGTGGTGGTGGTGGTGGAGGTGGGCAGGAGGAGGGGTGGAGGGGGGAGTCTGGGAGTCAGACTGTTTCCTGCCCTTCCGCCACGATGATGAAGTGAGCGACAATAAGGGGAAGGCTGGTGGTGACACTAGACTAGCGATTCATTAAGATATCTCCGCTGATCTGCGCCGGGCCGGGCGGGGCCGGGCAGGCGCGTCGCGTAGCGGCCAGCGATGGCAATCAGTGTATGACTTTCTTGTTTATAGCTGTTAATTAACGTTATCAGTCAATACGCATCGACAGACAACCCGTTTCACACACATCCACGCACGTACACACACACACACTCACAGCACTCGTCTGGGTGTCACCTTCCTCGGACAGTGAGTCACAAGAAAAAGAAGAAAAAAATCGAGCTTCGATACGGGAAACAAGAGGATTAATATCTAAAAGACCAAGACAAAAGACGATGGTGAATTTCCTTTCAATCCTCGAATGCAGTCGTTTTTGTTTGATTTTTTTTTCGTATTCTTTTTCTTGTGCACCTGCATGACCAGTGGGCGTCGAGCTCGGGCAGGTCGCGGGGCGGGGCAGGGAGAGGAGGGGCGGGGCGGGGCGGGGCAGGGCGGGGCGGCGGGGGCTCGGACTCATTGTCCGACGGATTATCTTTAATTGAAAGCGAAGAATGGGAAGCAGCCGACGATCATCATAATTATAGCAGACAGTTTGAGGCAGGGCAGCGGGCGGTGGTCAGGCGGGCGGACGGACGGACCGTCGGGGCCAGCAGCAGGCGGACAGACACACGGGCGGCACGCGCCCACAAAGGTTCCCGCCCGGAGCGCGGGAAGGGCCGGGCCGGGCCCGCCTAACCTTTCAATGAATGTCGCCTGTTTGCCTGCTGCGCACATTTCAATATCCGACAAAATTCCTTCGCTTCGTGTACTTTTTTTTTTCATATTAAACTTTCATTTTTTTTTCTACAGAGTTTTCTCACAGGCACGGGCGCTTTTCTCCGCTTCCCGTCACAGCGCCTATAGACCTGCACCCTAAGTAATGTTGTACTGTCGCATCGCCCCGCCCCGCCCCGCCCCGCCCCGCCCCGCCGCCTCCTATGGCGCCGCGCCACGCCCGCCATTATATTTTGAAGACTAATAACAGAGATCGTCCCGGCGAGGTAACCTAATGCCATGTTAATTGAATGCATGCAAACACACCCCCCTCACCTCACCGCCCCGCCCCGCCCCGCCGGTACAAACCTCTTCCTCTTTCTCCAGCGCGGGCGCGGGCGCGGCGCGGCGCGAGCGGCTTCTGCCTACAGCACCACCACCTCTTGTTCGTCTCGGCGGTGCGGTGCCTCTTCTCAGTTTACGATCTGATTGTTATGCGCTCATTACGCGGCGTCCTCAGCGCCGTGCACACAATGCGTGCGTGGTGCGTCCGTCACACACCCGCGGCTCGTACGTCTCCATGCGCTGTCCGCCCAGCCCAGCCCAGCGCCGCGATGATGCCCACTAGTACGTGAATGTCACACACTTGTCGGTGTGTAAATTTTTTATTCGTGCTCTCATGTCTCTCTTCAAGTGTTGTCAAGATTCCTTGAAAAAATCACACTTTACCTTGATCGAAAATTCACACTATACCTTGATCAATTCTTTCACCTACACGTAACCGACATTATTAACACACTTGAATTTCCCGTATCAGCTGGACCCCGCATCCCACACGGTAATCAAGCATAACCCACCCTCCCCTCCCACGAAAAAAATAGGGTAAATCTTCTTTGTGGAACCTGCAAAAATGCGCGCTGCTGAAGGCTCTGCTGGGGTTGCGACCTCTCAGCCCGGCCCGGCCCGGCCCGGCCCGGCCGCGGTGGTGGTCCGCTACGTGAGACACATTCTGGCATGCACGAGGGCCTTGTTCAGCGTTTTTCTCAGTCGGCTGGGCAGGAGGTCGGTCAGCGCAGAGGCCCCGCCCCGCACCGGCCAGGGCGAGCGGCGCGCTGCCCTCACGTCGTGGCGCCCGGTCCAGAGGCGCCTGTGCGGTTAGATACGGAGTAGGACCGGGGCGGGGCGCGGCGGGGCGGGGCGGGGTGGGGCGGGGCGCGGCGGGGCGGGGCGGGGCGGGGCGGGGATCAGCAGCCGCAGATAGAGGCGCGGACAGGAAGGGTGTGAATGGACCAAATCAATGGCAGCGCCTCGCACACAATGAGGAGAGATAAAGAGACAGAGCGAGAGAGAGAGAGGGGGGGGGGGTGGCGCGAGAGCGGGACGGGCATGAATATCTGAATGCGCTCACAGAGGCCGAGTGTAAATCAGCAAAGGAGCCGTCGCGCAGGGCGCGGGAAATTCACCCTCTTGCTTCACCTTTTGGGGGAAAGGCCGCGGGGCTCGCGGTGGAAGAGAAAGATCCGCGCGGAGCACACGGGTTGGAAGGGTAAAATTTTACCTTTTAAATGACATTAGGGGGCACACCGGTAGTACAGTGGTAGAGGGGGAGGGGGACACACCGACCAACCACATCACATCGAAAGGACATTAAAAAATAATAAAAATGATAAAAAAGGCGACGACGCTAACGGGCCGGTGGGATTTGAATACGGAATGGGGGTGGGGGTGGTCGCGGGGCCGCGCGAGGCGAGGGAGCAGCGCGCCATCCCCTTCTCGCCACCCCCTCTCCCCCCTCCCCCTGCTCGCTCACTCCTGACGAAGAGTTAGTGCGGAATTATCAGGAGTAGTCTGTTTGATTGCGAGCAAATTGCTTGATTTATGTTTATGACTTTAAAAAAGAATCGCAGCGGCTCTGGGCGCGCTCTGCTGCGGCCACCTTTTAGGCGAGCGGCGCGGCGGTGGTGGGCGAGGGAAATTATACTCCCATGTCCCCCGCCCCGCCCCGCCCCACCCCGCCCCGCCTCGCGGCTCCCGGCGGCGCGAGTGAGACGGACGCAAGCCATTGAAACTTCGCGGCACCAGAGACTCCCGCCATTACATGCAAATTCTGCTGCTCAACCGAATAAACACTGTTTGGGGGAGGTGTGACGGGAAAAGGTGTCGCGAGCGACAGTATGGAATTTATGTCTGGAAAAAGAGTAAAAATACTTCGGACACGCCGCCGATGACAGAGAGGAGAAGAAAAAGGAAACAAGAGACAATGTGCGGTGGCCAGCATACGCTCACGGCGTAACGTTGCGCGGCGTACCACCTTCTCGGCAGCGTTCTGAAGGTGATGCGCCAGCTCGGTCTCTCTCCCTCTCTCTCTCTCTGTCCCTCTCTCTCGCCCTGGCCCACCCTCCTCGCCCTGAGCAGCCCCCGGCCCCAGCCACGCACCCTGATGTCTCTCCCTTTCTGTCAAAGGCAGCTTTGGGCGAGAAATGAAGTGCCTTCAAGGCTATAGATTCTGGGCCCGGGCCTTCAGGCCTTCCCAGGCCTCAGGCCTGGGTCCGGCCGCCGCGCCGCGGGGCGGGCCCCTGTGGGCTCCCCCCACGCCCGCCTACAGATCCACCACCTCCGCGAATATCACCGCGGCCCGGCCCGGACCGGGACTCACACTCTGACAATGAGGCTCACAGATCTCTCACACACGTGCCCCAATAACGGCCCCGTCCAGACAAAAATTTAGCACAGTGCGAAAGCGCGGTGTAAAAAAACGAAAGAAGGACCGCGACGACCGAAACGGCTTGTGATATATACATATAAAAAGAGAAAACAAGAAAAGAAGATGGGAGTAAGACTTATTCATAGGGAATCGAGGGGGTAACCTTTGGTAGTGACGGGCCATAAAACACACGGCGCACTCTAGTGTCCACAATCGAAATTCCCCGGCGCCCCGGCCCGCCCCGGCCCGCCCCTCCGCGCTCCGCCACGCCTCCGCCGCCACCAGGGTCCCCAGTTAGTCTTTCCGTGATCCTTCTTCTCTTTCCTCAGCTCTTGTCGCCGCTGGGTGGCTGCAGAATGCATTTTTACGGGCGCATTACTCGAGCGCCGTTGGTTTCGCATAAAAGCAAAGCGGCCGCGTGAGCAGCAGCTGGTTGGCAGGCGGCGAAAAAAATTACCCGATCACAATTTAAGATAGAAGGGCGCGGTAAGATGGGAGAAGGGGGGGTCTTTTGAGAAAACACTTATCTCGCTCAATTATTGGAGCGGGAATAAGGTGTTTCATTAAGCGAGGCCCCCCGTGCGCAACACACACACACACGCGCGCACGCACGGCTGCGACAAACTGCCGCGTGAAAAATGCACTCCGCCACGCCACGAATTGAGGCGCGACGCCAAGAAAAATGGCGCATGAATTTAATAGAGCTGAAATAGAATGGCTCGTTCGGCCATTTGCATTCAAATTCGAACGACATTTGGTAGGAGAGAGAGAGATTGGAAAGGGGTAGGGGGTGGGGGCGGGTGAGAATCCGCGCGCCCGGCGCGAGCGGCCCGCGCGCGCGCGCGTGGAAGAAAGAGAAAAGAGACACATATTTTATGACGGCGGTGCTTTGGACGGGGGCTGAGGGATGGGGCGCTCCGGCCCGCCACGCCCCACCACGCCCCGGCACCCCCCGACAGCACCGCGCCGCTACCTACGAGAGAGAGAGAGAGAGAGAGAGAGAGAGAGAGAGAGAGAGAGAGAGAGAGAGAGAGAGAGGGGGGGGCCTCCATTCTGGGCTCCGAAGGGCGCCCACGCATTAGACACGTGATTAAAATGCAATCACCGGCAAGGCCTCCTGTATCACCGAGACCACCTAATAAGTCATAGGAAGCCTGGGCAGGCCATGACGAGGCCGTGTTCGAGGCGGCGTCCGGGACCGGAAGAGCGAGTGAGAAAAAGGGGGAGGAAAAGAGAGAGAGAGAGAGAGAGAGAGAGAGAGAGAGAGAGAGAGAGAGAGAGAGAGAGAGAGAGGAAAAAATAGGCCAGGAACCCAGAGAGAATGGAGCGACAGGGGAGGGCGAGAGAGCGAGGCGGGGCGCGGGAGTCGCAAGCGAAACGGGGGGGATGCGCAGGAGAAGATGCCGCTGGAAATTTCCCGGAAACATCGGGGCGTCTTGGGCCTCCCTCCGCCCTCCCCGGGTCCCCTTCACAGAGGGCGATGGGGCGAGAAAGCGGCGGGGCGTGGCGTGGCGTGGCGGCGGGGAGAGGGAGGGGCAGTCACCTGTCGAGAGCTCGAGTCGACACCTCTGTCACTTAAAGCGTGCTTAACGCGATACAGTGCTTAAACTGTTGCAACGTTGATATCTTTTCTCTGGAGTAGCGATCCCTTCCTGCTTTACGAGTCTAGCTTCGTAGAGGTTATCCGCACTAAAACCGTCCACCGCGCCATACCCTCACCAAACATCACTACCACACAGCTGCACCGCAACCACCATCACCACCACCACGATGAGGTACACGCAGCACTGCCCTTGTCCGCGCGCGCGCGCCGGCCCGCCCCGCCGTGTTCGCCGTGGTGTAGTGGGCTTTCTAGATCCCCCCCGCGCCCCGGCCCGGTCCGGCTCGGCCCGCTCTCCCACTCCTTATTACACGGCCCGCGGAGCTGTTCGGACCGGGGGGTACACGCGAAGGGTACACACACACGCACACGCATGCACACGAGCACATACGCGCCCCGCGCGTACCGCGTGTACGCTAATTGTGATCATCGAGACAATGATCGCGCGGACTCTGTCAAAAGAGTAAGCCCACGCAAGCCTACACGAGGACACCAATTCAATAGAAATGCAAGTACGGGTTCGATTTTTTTTTTCAAACTAAAAGTACTGGACGCGGGACGGTCTGTCCTATCTTTTTCTCACGCTGGGGAAGAAATCTGCGGAATGTTATGGCCGGTTATAGGCTGCCAATGGCACCATCTCTTACTCGCCATACGTTTGATGATAAGCAAAACTCTCGGCGGCGCCAAGCCGGGCGGGGCGGGGCCGCATGGGCCGGCCTTCACCGGAGAGAGGATTCTCTCGGAGAGTGAGTGTTCATAACGGCAGAGAGCGTGATTGTGATGATTTAATTTGGACGCCGGCCAGCGGGCTGGGGGGGGGGGGGGGGGCGTCCACGGCGCAGCCCATGCGGGGCCTGGCCGGGGGCTTATCTTAATACTCCTTCCCCATATGAGCTGAGGACGACATTGGCCGTTTTGGCAACGGTAGCAAAGCGCCAATGAACGGGCGTGTCGCACCCCGGCCCGCCGCGGAGGATGTGTACACCGCGAACCTGGGGCTGTTGAGGTGTGGAATGGATGAGAGAGAGAGAGAGAGAGAGAGAGAGAGAGAGAGAGAGAGAGAGGAGAACGAAAAGAAAGCCATACCACAGCGGGTGGATGGAGTGAGATGTCACGAATACGGACTCGTTCGGCGAACCGGCCGGCAGGCGCGCGCGCGCTCGCACGAGACATCGACGGCGGCGCTGCCAACATTCGATGTCTCGAAGCGCTAAAACGACTCGGCGCGCAGTGCAGCCAACCCCATAACCCAGCGGCAGGGCAGGCAGGCACTACCACGTCCCTGACGGCGAAAACCTGATACACTGTTGCCATTGATTGAGTCTTTGCCTCTCGCCAGGCCCACTGCGCGAGATAATGCCGCATTTAATGCTCTCAAATAAATTGGCTAACTCTTCGCTCGCCCCATAAATATTATACGCCGCCGGGCCGGCGCTGTAATGCCACTGTAAAAATGTCGCTCGGCGGCGGCGGCGGCGGCGCGTGGCACCCGCCGGCGTATAACCGCGTAACTCTTTTAAAGCGACACGAGATTTAAGAGCGACTACACTAAAATTATCCTGTACGGCGGCAGAGCGGGGCCGCGGCGGCGCGGCGCGGCGCCACCGCTCTAGACACGACTCTCCTATTTCAATTTCTAGACACAAAACGCTCAGACTCATTCCAAAATATTACGCACAATTATGTATCACATTCGATAAATATGAGCGCGCGCGGCCGGCTATATTATTATAGCAGTGCAGGGCGGCGAGTAACGGCGCATCGTAGAATGCACTCATGCTATGCAAAACAGCAGCTGTTATCCTCAGAGCCAATCCGCAATCGGCCCGAAATAGCAGCGCTAGCCTGCCTCGCGCGAAAGTGCGTCGCTCTGCTCGCCGTCTCTCTCTCTCTCTCTCTCTCTCTCTCTCTCTCTCTCTCTCTCTCTCTCTCTCTCTCTCCCCGAGTCGTTGGACAAACCAACCCCGCCTTATCTCCCTCTCTCTCTCCCACTCGCTTGACAAACGGGAAATGAGTGGTGCGCCTCAAAGCAGCCTCAAGGCGCCGCTCCCTTGGGGCTCTTCTCTCTCCGCAGCGCAGCGAGCGTTTTGAAAGGCCACGATAGCGAGCGCGGGACATCTCGTAAGGTTTTCACGTAATGAACAAACAGTCTCCGCGACCAGGAATAGGCCGCGTACGCAACCTCCCGCCGAGGAGGCCCCCGCCTCTAAGCCGCACTTGAAAATCCAAGTGTATGGATGTCGCCGTCGCACATTCGAAGGTTTCTGAATTTTCATTCGTAAACTTGTCCCTTTTAGTTTGTGATTTTTTTTTCATCGTAACATTCACTTCTTTCCTTGTTCAAGAGAGAGAATTTGGGATTCACACAATTCACAAATGTGTGAAATTCACAAGTGTTTTCAGCGAGGAGTCAACTCAGATAAAAAAAAAGGAGCAAATGTCTTTGGTTTTATAAATACATTTGGCAATTTGTCAATAACGCATGATGAAAATCCAAGTGAAAAGTATGGAGAAAAAATCTTATACATTTTTATCTTCTGGAAAGAGACAAGACGGCTTCACTTTCACCCTTTTTTCGTCTGGTTTCGTCGGCATTTTATCGGCAACGGCAGCGAAGGTTTTTACGATTCATAAACACGAATCACCTGCCATAATTTACGGCCCGTTAATGATGCCCATTGACAAGCCGAGTGAACACGTCGTGTGACATAGTCAAATTGTTTCAAGTCGGTGCACTGTGAAAGGCAAACAACCGCAAGTGTGTTCCAAAAAACATTTGGGATGTTAATTATATTTTTTAAAAGCTTACAAAAAATAGGAAATAGTGTGTAAAGGAGAAACAGCTTCTGCTTTCTGCCTTACGTCTAAAGGGTGGGGAAAGAGGCAGCAAACGAGAGAGGGTGAGAGTGAGAAAGAGAAAGAGAGCAGGGTGGGAGGGATGGAGGGAGATGAGAGAGATGTGCCGGCGGCGTTTTATGCCACCCGCTCTTTATTTTATGGGCCGTTACATTGTCTAATGGACCCCCCCCCCTTTTTTTTCACCTCTTAAGGTAAATTATCCCGTCATATTTCAGATCACTTCCAGGAACGAGGGCGTTTTTCTACAGCGCGGACCTGATTATTGGCAGAATGAAATATGTGGTCAGGGCTGGGCTGGGCGGCGCTGGAGGCGCGCGCGCGGTGGACAGCCCCGACACCTTAACAAGTGTGCATCGCAAGAACCATTTTTTTTCGCCTTTCCTGCTGCTCCGTAAGATAGGGGTGTACCCCATGACATGACATGTAGCGCAGGAAATAACCACCGCCATTGATTATTTTATTAGCGGTACGATAGAGCCGCCCCGCCCCGCCCCGCCCCGCGGCCCGTCCGCCACCCACGCCGCCCCGCCCCGCCCCGCCTCATCGAATCGCGATAAAGCTCGCGCGGCCGCACCATCCCAACTAAATATAATAATAACAAGTTTTCGCCATTAAAGAGGAAAGTTGGTGGCGGCGCGGCGCCTCGCATGGCGCCCGCGAGTGCAGTCCGCGGTTATAATCGATCTGCCGCCGCCACGAACGACGGTGCACAGCGAGAAAAGTGCATCACTTTCTACACGTCATATTTTCAAGTCTCATTCCAGTCATTCCGCGAGATGCCACTGACGCTCAGGTATACGGTATGGAGGGCGTCCAAACGAGACTCTTCACGGCATGTGCTGTGTGTGTGTGAATTTCATTTTTCCCAGTGGTCGCAGAGGATCTCGGCGTAAGCCAGAGAGAGAGAGAGACCAGGGAAAGAGAAAAAGCAGAGGGCTGCCAGCGCCCGTAAACTTAAACCCCGCTTATTACACCTTGTGTCGCGTCGCTAAAGAGTGTCGGCATTCCAATCACCCGGAGGTGTCGCCTGGCCTGGGCTCGCCTGACTGGCCACCCCGCCCCACCCCGCCCCGCAGCGGTACGAGCTTCCTCCTCGCGTCAATAAGCAGACGTCTTCCTAAGTGAACAACATCAACAGCAACAACAAGAACAACGGAGCTCCATGGCGCTGGCGCTGAGGTGGGAAACCCGTTCAGCACATATCGTCATCATCCCCCTGCCGGGCGGGGCGGGGCGGGGACGGCAGCAGCGGCTCCCACGGGACCCCCGCACTTACACCGCATGTTACGACCCCCGTGGCGGGGCGTGGCGGGGCGTGGCGGGCGCACTGCCAGGGCGACACTCCTCCTCCCAAAGCCGTAAAGCGGACTCAAACTGACCGAATCTCATATTCCCTGTTCCGCAGAATTGACCAGCAGCAGTAGCAGCAGGAGGCGCAGCGGTGGCGGCGGCGGCGGTCGCCGCTCTGCATCCAGCGCTATCTATCCCTTTATAGGCTGCAGAAACAAACTTTCCCGCGTGGGATCTCAAAAATTTCCCACCGAACAAACCTGTGGGACATGTGGGAATTTTTATCTGAAAGTCGTAAGACGAAAAATGCAAAGGAAAGCTTATGGAAAGTGCGGCTACCCGTTCCGCTCGGCTTGGAGCTGTGGGTACAACAGTAGTGTCATATTATTATTCGAACGAAGGGGATAGGGCGCCGCGACGCCGCGCCGGCGGCAGAGGTGCGCGGCGCCCTGCTCTAATTGAGTAGTGCTAACGGCCCCGGCCCGGCACGGCCCGGGGTGGGGTTGGATATCCCCGATCTGTAAATCAGACCAGATATCGCTTCAGAGGGACCCGGGCCGCGGCGAGCGGCGAGTCGTGCCGAGGGGCCGGGCCGGGCGGGCGCCTGGCGCCTCCTCTGGGGCGGGGCGGAAGGGAGGGGCAGGGCAGGGCAGGGCAGGGCAGGGCGGTACGGCGGAGGAGAGCTTAGACCGCACGGGGACCGCGTCATTGTAGTTAAGGTGATGGGCGTTACGGTATTGATCCACACTCGAGCCGTAACTAGCCGGGGCATGCGGGGCGGGGCCCACATATTAGGTGTGTTACACCCCCTGAACAACCCAATCCGCCCTCTCCTTCTCCACACGGCTTCCCCGACGGCCACAAGCGAGCGCGGCTGAAGAAAGTCGAAAGTGTTGCAGGCGCGGAAGTGGTGCGGGTTACGGGGGTGCGGCGGGGCGGGGCGGGGAGCAGGGTCCGCCCCCAAAACCCAGGAGCCATTACCCTTAATGAAACGGCCTTGGGATTACTGCGCCCCTTTGCACTACTTTTCCCAAGTCATTCCATTTGTTTCGATTCGATACCTCCAATCTCCTGCCGGGGCCCGGGCCGGGCCGGGGCTGCCGGCCGGGGGCCGCTGTCCCACTCGCGGCCCCGCCGCTTCCGCTTCCGGGATTATAGCGCGCGGGGCGGGACTGATGGCGAAGGGACTTAGACGCGCAGCGGTGGCAGCACTGCAGGGTTCGGACGAGTTTGAGAATTACGGAGGAGGCAGGCAGGCCTGGCGTGGCGTGGCGTGGCGCGGCGCGGCCGGCCGAGCAGAGCGCGTCGCCGATTTATGAATGGCGTGCCGCCTTATTGGCACTCGGCTCACTATTGGCACGCCGACAGGCACGCGCTCGCGTTACTCGCACACAGAGCAAGCTTATTGGCACCGCCACTGCACCCCTCCCCGCCGCAGCAGCCGGGCCGAGAGAGAGAGAGAGAGAGAGAGAGAGAGAGAGAGAGAGAGAGAGAGAGAGAGAGAGAGAGAGAGACGTCATCACCTCAGCGCTCGCGTGCGCCGGCGTTTGCCCTCAAGGCACAAACCCACCATCACCACCGCCACGCACTCAACCAGCCACAATAAAACAAAGACAGATAAAAAAGAGAAGAAGACAGATCAAGAAAAACAAATATCGAATCGCCTCTCTCCTCTTCGCATGCGAGAGAGCGAGAGAGAGGGAGGGAGGGCCGGAGCGATTTGCCAAGAATTCCGTCCTCACGCTTTGGCAGTGCAGCGGCCTGGCCCGGGCCCGGCCACCACGTGACCCGCCCATTCATTGGCCGAAAGCCCGCCAAAACAAAAGCGAGCATCGCGATGCACCAATCAGCCGGGATCTGGTGGCTGGTGGCGGGCCGTCACCCCACTCGGACAATATAATGCATTGACCCACTACTCTGCCTCCGTCTCTCTCACACTCACACACACGCCGCCTCTCTCCTACGGCAGACCAGTATTGAGAGAGGCCCGATCGGACGTGCTCTCCCGCTGCCCATGCAGATGACAGTGTTATTAGAGGGCCTGGTTCTCCCCTCTCCCCCCGCCCCTCGCGGCAGCACACCGCGTTCTTTAGGGCCCCCGCGTGCTGTCGCCTCGTTGCTATGTCCAGTGTCACCGACAACGGCTGCGTCCGGACGAGCCCGGCCGGCCAGCTATACCCGCGCCGCGCCGTGCGTGTATGCACGGCCGTGTCGATCCGGACGCGGACACAGTTTGCTGCTCTGCGGGCGATGCAGCCCGGCAACTTTATATCAGACAGGGGAGTGCCCTTACATCCCGCCCCCCCTTCCCCGTCCCCGCTACCCCCGTTTACCCGCTCTCCTCTCCATCCCCGCGATCGCAGCTCGATCCATTTTGATCGACAGCGCAGAGCACACACAGAAAAATCGTTTCTTGATCCCAAGATCATTGACCTCAGATCAATTTTTGCTCTGGATAAAACCAGCAAGACGCCATGCAATACCCAAGGAGACGTAAAACATTCTAAATTCGAGAACAAGGTCGACGCCAACGAACGAACGCTGCACGGTTGACCAAGGGGAAAAAAAGGGTACAAACCTTCAAGGTTTGCGCGCGCAGCAGCAGCGCAGTAGCTGCATTAGCTCCGCTCACTCCGGCCGCATGTTCCACAACATCGCGCAATAAAACAGCGTCGTCCGCCTATTTTCGTCGAAATCAATCACTTTTCTCGACGCCGCTGATTGCTAATTATTAATGTATACTGCATATCAAAAAGGGCCTTCCTCTATGCTAATGCCCATTTCTAATTACGCGGCTAAACAGGCGAGAAATGAGCCCGGCGGAGGCAGGCAGAGGAACCTGCTCGCCTCTAATGGCACGCTATTTGTCCCTAAGGAGCACCCGACTCGAGGCTCAACTCTGCGGGGAAGATTCAAGAAGGGTAGCAGTCTCCCTGTCGTCTCGCTTTACCTTCGCGTGTAAAGAAAAACCTTATTTATATTTCTTGTGAAAAAAAGCAAAAAGCAAAACGGGCCAGGGTGCTTGCCTTATCCAGTCCAGACTTTGCTAGTCAGTAGTGCGACGGCCAGGTCCCGGTGCGGCTCCACAGAGGCGTGGGCCACAGGACAAGACCGGTCCGGACGGGGCGGGGCGGGGCAGGGCGGGGCCCACCATTGAACTTGACCCGGGCAGGGGCAGGACGGGACAGGTAGCGGAGGCGAGCGCCCGAGGCAAGCGCCTGGGAGGTAGGCCGCGCAGACACAGCCGCGCGCGCCGGGGTTGCCTACCCAGACCGGCGCCCCGCAGCGGAAGGAGATCGACCGTGGCGGACGAGCTCTGCCAACTTGGACAGGCGCGGCGCAGCGCGGTGAGGTTGTTTGGCCCGCCGAAAGTAAAAAGGAAAACACGGGCGGGGCGGGGCGGGGCGGGGCGGGGCACGCGGGCGAGCGCTGTTCCGGTCCAACAAGGAGGGCGGGGCGAGGCGGGGCGGGGCGGGGGGCCCGGCCCGGGCTGGCTGGCCCGTGTCGATTGACCCTGACCTAGCCAACGGCCGAGCCGAGCTGGCCTAGCGCCCTGCCGCGCCCCCTGCGGGCCCAGCGGGGCCCAGTGCGCTGTGGCGGGCGCGGCTCCACGCCCAAGCCAAGTGGCCCGGCCAAGAGGACGGGGCGGGGCGGGGCGGGGCGGGGCGGGGCGGGCCGAGGGAGCGGCCACTGCACCGTGACAACTGCATCTCATCTGCACGGCGGCCCATGCCCCCCGCCGCAGCACGCTGTGTACGGTCTGCATGGCGGGAGAAATGACCGCCGATATGAAGATTAGCTACGCCAACCGGAAGACTAGGGGACTGCTTGCTGCTGTGAACCGCAAGACAGCGGGGGACTTGCTCGAGTATGTCACTTTTCACCAGAAAGACCAAACATTCACTTTTATAGCACGATATTCCCAAATTTTGGCGTGCAAAGAAGAAGACTACAGCGTCGACAAAAAAAGCAAACTGTGTTTGTTAGCTGCTGGATTGCGAATTTGAGTTACGGAGAAAGGGTGGTGAAAATGTGAGCGCGGCTAGAACGCGGACAGTGTTCGCGTAACACATTTTTTTTTTCGACGCAAAAATCCTGCGCGCTCTTTCCCGATTAGACTTTAGTGCGGTGCGCGGCGAGACGCCTTTGGCGAGACAGTAACAAGGAGTTAGCTGAAGGGGAGGAGGAGGAGGAGGAGGAGGAGGGGGAGGAGGAGGGGGAGCGAGGAGGAGGAGGAGGAGGAGGAGGAGGAGGAGGAGGAGGAGGGGGAGGAGGAGGGAAGGGAAGGGCTGCGCGCAGGCCCGGGCCGGGCCGGGCAGTCGCTCGGAGCGACAGCTGAGTAATGCCTCACTCACATCCTGGTAACTAGGCGGGCCGGGCCGGGCCGGAGCACCGCGCCGCCACACCGCTGCCCACCGGGCGCCTTTCGCACTTCACTCTGATAGAAATACCCGGCATTACTGTCGTACTCCATACGCCATCCGCATAGACCCGTGCAAGCCCGAGAGAGAGCGAGAGGGAGAGAGAGAGCTAGGAGGGGAGGGGCGTTGAGAAAAAACCTCTGACCCTATCGGTGAAAATAATTGACGTGCCAACAGCCGTAGTGACGTTGCCCGCACTGCGTACGTGTGGGCAGCGTGGCGTGGCGCGGCGCGGCACACTCCAGCGATGCAGTACCACTCTCTGACGCGCCCGCACACTGCAATAAGTACACTGCTGGAAATATTATTTGCGGATTTGTACCAGTATTTTCGACCGAGCGTGTGCGTCTCGCCCACCCGATCAAAATCACTGGTTGCAAATTTTATACAATGAGACTTTCTTTTGAAATTAAGAAGCAAACGGTAATGAATAGTATAGAGTGTTATTCTATTAGATAGCTTGGGCAGTATTTACCGTGCGATTTGTTCCGCACTCGCATACGCTTCGCGCCGCGGTCGCACTATCAGGCGCGGAGTAGCGCAGAGCGCGGCGCTTGGCCGACCTTCGCGGAAGAAATACGGCCGACGGGGACTGGGTGACCTGAGCTGAGCGGCCCGTCCAGTCCCAGTCCCGTCCCGTCCCAGACACACGTGTCGTGTATGACGCCTCGCCCCGCCCGCACGGAATTCCTTAAACTGATTCGAAAAAGCCCAGACATCAAATCTGCGGGGCAGCCCAACGCACACTGTAGACAAAATATTTCCATTGCGAAGAATTTTGAGTTTACATCTTGATAATTTCTTTCCCGTGGAAAACAGTTTGAATAAAAAGTCCCCTATAATTTTTTTTGCGAATTTGTTGATACGCAGTGTAGCCTAGCCGTGCGCCTGGGAGCGAGCGAGTGAGCGGATTGCTGAGTGATTTATAGTCGGTTTGACGCCTCCGCCCGCCACGCCCCGCCACGCCCCGCCACGCCCCGCCACGCCCCTGACGGCGCCTAGAGCGAGCACGTCATACGTGGACAGACGAGTGCAGGCGTTTATGTTTCACTCGGCGCAGGGAAAAATAATAATAAAAAGGAAACCTGCGAGCACCGCAGCAGGCGGCGCCGGGAGTCGAACCGCGGACGCACCGCAAACAAACAGCGAGAGGCCTGGGCGGGGCGCGGGGCGTGGGGCGACTCGAGCCGCCGCGACCTTCCGCCCTCGCGTCCTACTCATCCGAGCTGCGGGGCGGGGCGGGGCGGGGCGGGGCGGGGCAGCAGGGCGCGACTTCTGTATATATACTGCTCTATCTGCACATACTTTGGCACACGTCCATTTGGTAGGGGGAGGGAGCGAGGGCGCTTAAAAAGACCGCAGTAACAGCCCTGCACTCCGCCTACTACTTACACTAGAGCCCGGGCGGGGCGGGGTGGGGCGGCGCGGGGGTGCGAGACAGAGAAAGATAGCGAGCGCCCGCCCAGGCCTAAGGGCCGGCAGGGCAGCAGCCCCTGGTCTGGCCGCACTTTTTAAAGAGGCAGGTTGCAGAGGCGGTGGCGGGGCGTGGCGGGGCGTGGCGGGGCGTGGCGGGGCGTGGCGGGGCGTGGCTCGCGGCTGGTGGCTGTGGCCCGCCCGCCGGCCCGCCCTTCTCGGGACGCCGCGCATAATGGCCCCAAGTATTTCCATATTTTTCTGCAGCCTATAGCCAAATGGGCGGGCCAAAACTGGGGCTTCCGCGCTGGGCGCGCCGCACACCGTCCCGCCAGTCCCGCCGCGTTAATTCTGCCCGCGCCCTCCGCCGCGACCAGTACCAGTGCCGCCGCTCCAGATGTGGACGCTCCAGCCCAGCCCACCGCTGGGGAGGGAGGGAGGGAGCAAAGTCGGTTCCTTATTATTTTTGTAAGTCCTATTATGCACTCTAGTTATGACCGCGCATGGACGTTCTCTTGCGCACACTAAAGCTGCTCGTAGATAAATAATTTTCAAGCAACGTAACTTTAAAAAAAATATTTTAAGATTTTACATCGGTGGGTACGGGAAATAAACCCTGACACCAGGCTGCTTTTTCACTTTTACACATGGAAGCGGGCAAGGCCGGGGCGGGGCGGGGCCGGCCGTATCGAGATGTCCCTCCCAGCCGGCCGGCCGCGCCGTCCGATCCAATCCCAATGCCTAGCACCGCCGACGCCCGTTACTCCCCGCCCCGCCCCGCCCCGCCCCGCGCGAGCAGTTCGGTTGAAAATGGTGAGAAATAAAGTCGTACCGAGCAGTGTTATTCGGACGCGGCTGCCCCGCCCCGTCGCCCCCTGCCGGGCCGGGCAGGCCTGACCCGCTGCCGGCCACACGCGGCACGTTATTCGGACGCGCCCCGCAAAGCCGAAGGAATGCGAGTGGACATCAGGCCAGGCGCGTCGCGTCACTGCGCGTCATAAACCTGCCGAGGAGCGGCGAGGCGAGGCGAGGCAAAGCGCGGTGCAGCCGAACCATTTTGCGATTTTTTTTTCCTTGTTTATTTTTGTTTTCTTTGCGTCTTATCACTTTTAATAGCAGCACCAAAATTAATTTTTCCCTCCAATTTCAATCTTTAAAATATTTTTCCTCGAAAAAAATATTTGTGACCGTCAATAAACGCAATTGTGGCGCGCAAAAACGTTTTGTATGCCAGACGCCACATCGTACAGTAAGCGCGCGCGGGCACGTTCAAATAGATACCCGCGAAAAAAAAATAAAAAAAATGAAACCGTTGAGAGGTGTGAGGGCGGTGGGCGATCAGACGGACGGACGGACACACGGGCCGACAGACAGCAGGCTTGCACGCCCCGCCCCGCCCCGCCAGCTCATGCCGTCGCGTCCATCAGATGGGAGAAGAACGAACGATCACGTGCATGGCAATGATATTCGTACGGCACGACAGCCCCCTCCCGTCGGGCAGCTCGCAAGCAGACGCCAGCGCCAGGTAGACCACGCCTCGGTCGGTGCAGGAAAAAGTTTATTCCAGCGTCGTACAGCGCCGAGCCGACGACGACAGACGGGGTCGTCGATAAATTTCTTCATTCTTTCGACACTTGAGTCTGAGCGGATATATAATAATTGTGTATGATGGGGTCGCAGGGACAAGCAAGGGCAACGGGAGGGAGAGGGAGGTAGGGGGAGGGAGGGAGGGAGGGAGAGAGAGAGAGAGAGAGAGAGAGAGAGAGAGAGAGAGAGAGAGAGAGAGAGAGAGAGAGAGAGAGAGAGAGAGAGAGAGGGGGGGGGGGGGCGCCAGGCGGTCAACGTCCCCCACTAGGCCGACCGGTCCTGCTGGCCTGGCCTGATGTCGCATACGCCTAACACTCAGCGTATGTAAAGCTGTACTACCCTGCGCGTCGCAGCGAGTGAGTGCGTCTGCTTGCTGTCAGTGGCTCCGCCCTGGTCCTGGCCGACCCGGGCCGGGCCTCGGTCAGCGCTTGTCAGCTCGGCTGTCAGCGCTGACGCCGTATGGCCGTCAGCTGTGCGGGCCGGGCCGGGCCGGGCCAGCGGTTTGGCCTGTCGGGCGCCCGACCCGATACATTCTCGGTGCCCACCCAGGACTGTCCGTGCGTCTGGTCGCCTGTCATGGTGCTTGTCAGCTCGCAGTCGGTTCGCTCCGGGCGCGCATTGCGTTCGCATGTGCCCCCTCCCCCCCCCCCCTCTCTCTTTCTCCCTCTCTCTCTTTTTTGCATGTGTTTTCACGTGCCATTTAAGGACACTCCCTGGGCGCTTTGCAATTAAAGACTACAATCTGGTGCAATGATTTATTGCATCCAATACAACGTGTGGGCTGATCGATAGACCCGAGGCAGACGCGTACGCGTCCTTCGGGACGCCTCCTTACTCCTCCAAGGCAGGACCTACCTCAAAATTAAAACAGCAAAAAATCACAATCGCTTTTATTTCCCTCCGACTCCTCTCCTATGCGCTGATCAACAGGGAGCACCGTACTAAATTTAATAAATCGCGTGGTCATTTTATTTTGCTCGCTTTCACTCCCACCCTTTGGTTCCGGCCCGGCCTGACCCGGCCGCGAAGATTATTAATCGCGTTTAATTATCGACAGATTACACCACACCATTACCTGATTTTAATCATTAGCCGTATCGCCGGATTCTAACGGTGTACCCCACCTTATTTTACACTAGAAGTAGTTTGTTCTTGTAAGACATTTTCCCCCTCCTGCAGCGTGCCGACGACCGACATATTCGTTATATGCGAGGGAGTGTGTGACTTTTTTTTTTTAATTTAGCCTGGTTCGCGCGCCCGGACACTAATCCACCCAAAGCCGACAGCAGCTGCGCTGCGGGCAAAACGAGGCGTAAAATAAAAATCAGAGAAAGGTTGTTGCACGGCAGACAACGTATGAGCTACCTGCTGACGGAATGATTAGCAAAACACACAGAAAAAAATATTGGAACAGCAAAAGTTCTTGACTTTTCTATATAGCGTTTACCGGAGTTACACATCGCCCCTGACCACGAGCGATGTCTTATCACCATTGTTTGCCTTCCAATAGAGGAATAAACAATTAGAGCAAACTGAATGCTTTATGGATCTCCAGGAGAAGCTGCCTTTCCCCCGCCGCCGCATGTCTCTCTCTCTCCTTTCAGCCGCGCCGATAGAGCGCGTGATATCCTCCGTATTTATGGACGACGCGGAGATCACAGCTGCAGGCCCCGCAGGCTCCGCAGGTTCCGCAGGCCAGCAGGCGGCTCGCAGCCCGGCCTGTTACGTACCGCAATAATAACAAATTCACCCCTTAAGCGACGAGGCCGGCCTGAGCGGCCGCAGCCCTAGCGGACTTAGCGCCACCAGCGCGCGGCCCCGCCCCGCTCCGCCCCGCCCCGCCCCGCCCGGTTCCAGAGATCAGCCCTGCTCAGCCTGCGCCCCAGGAGGATCACCGCGTGCGTCCCGTTACACGCACTGTGAAACCCACCATCACTTATAAGACAAACGATTTTCATTGCGGAAAAGCACGGAGAGAGGGATAATAATATTGCGGTAAAAAAATATTTGGATCAAGATGAGGCCAAAATATAAGTTGTTAAAAGCATAGGACAATATTAGAGCAGCTAGAGGTTTTCCGAAGTCGGGCCGGCGGCGGCCGCGCTGCTCGGCGATTCAGGGAACCATTGTAAAATGGGGCCGGCAGGGGCATTAAGTCCGGCAAGGGCGGCCGCCCATTGATGGCCTCGGTAAATCTTTCAATAAGCGCGATCAAAAAATAATTTGCGATACGCTCGCGAGGGACTGCAGCTGCTGCTCGCACTTGCAGCAGGGCAGCCCTGAGCACCGGGCCGCGCCGCGCCGCACCGCCTCGAGAGTTGCAGGCCACGGCAAAACCTCATCACTTCTATTTATAAACTTTACCGGTCGGGACCGTTTAGCCGGGACTTATGAACGGGCGGGGCGGGGCGGGCAGGGCAAGGTCAGGCACAGGTGCACCCCGGAACGTCAGGGCTAGAGAACTAGTTTGGAGCCGCGAGAGAAAGAAAGAGTGAGAGCGAGAGAGAGAGAGAGAGAGAGAGAGAGAGAGAGAGAGAGAGAGAGAGAGAGAGAGAGAGAGAGAGAGAGAGAAGCAGAAACCATGCAGTGGCGGAGCATACTGTTTTTGTTGTGCGGAGGCACGCAGGCAGTGAGAGCACTGCAGCGGTGGCAGGGGCACACACACACACGCACAGTCTCACACACAGCTACCCGTACCCGATCACTTGTTACAACGCGGCTAATTTTATATCCCAATAAATAAAGGATATCTGCAATTAAATAGCTCTCCCGGTAGCAGCTGGGCGCGCTGCGCTGCGGCGTACAGCGCTCACTCCGCACGGACCGCTCGCTTCGCTGCCCCCTCACCTCACCCGCCTCGCGCTCCTTCCAGTTCTTCAATCAGCAGAACAGCAACATCACACACGCACGGCTGAGCGGCGCGTGCCCACCACATTTCCGCGTAAAAGTTAGTTGACAAAACGCCCAAGTACGAAGCAGAAGAACGCCGCCGCCGCAGAATGCGGGGTATGATCATATTGTATTAACGAAGTTCAAGGCTTTGTTGTCGTGCGGGAAAGTGTGTCACTGACCTGCTCCTCCTCCTCCGCCTCCGCCTCCCCCGCTCCAAGCCAGATGTTAACCTTGCGCAGGGGTTGCCAGGTCCTGGTGCCAGCACGAGGGGCGGCCAGCCGGCCGTGCCAGCGGCGCCACCGCCGGCGCCAGCGCCTCGGGGGAGGGGCAGGGCGAGCAGCAGGACGAGCAGCAGGACGAGCAGCAGGACGAGCAGCAGGACGAGCAGCAGGACGAGCAGCAGGACGAGCAGCAGTCAAAGCGCGCGCGGGAGAATTTCAAAAGCAAAAGCAGATCGAAAAGATTTTGAATTTTTTTTCTACGCGCCGCACCGCGCCGCGCGTGAGGCCTCGAGCGAGGCTAGGCTGCTGCTGCTGCTGCCGTGCGCGGGGCGGGCCCGTCCCTCGGGGCCAGACGCAGCTGCACCGGTGCAGCTGCAGCCCCGATGCGCCCTGCGATATGACGGACGAGACGCGGGCAGCAGGGCCGGGGGCCGCCTCGCCTCACCTCGCCTCTCTCTCCCCGGAGCGCTCGCGAGCGCAGGCGCAGCAGCGTGTTATATTTACGACAAGCACACGTGGAGCAAAACAAAAAAAAATCTCTACTCGTTATTACTACACTAATTTTAAAAATATTTCCTATCCCTTCTGATCCGTGTCGTGGCGTGCCCCTACTTTACAACAGAGTCCCGGGGCGCGGCGGCGCGCAGTGCAGCTCAGCCCGCAGCCCCGCGTGACGGACAAGCCTTGTATTGGTCGTGTGCTCTGGCGGGCTCTGCCCCGGGGCGTCCAATGGCAGCGCAGCGCAGCGCGCCAGAGTGGCGGGGCGGGGCGGGGCGGGGCGGGGCGGGGCGGGGCGGGGCGGGGCGTCCAGCGGAGCGGAGACAATCGGGCGAAACACGCGCGGCCGCGGCGGCAGTCGAGTCGACCTGTCCCGTGAAAGCAACAGAGGAGAGGAGAGGGGAGTACGCTCGACTCTCTCTTTCTCTCTCTCGCAACGCTCTCATCGCGGCGGGCGGCGCGGGGATTACCGCGAGGCAGTGAGGGCGAAGGACTTGCTACTTGTTCCTCGCGTCGTTTGTCCGTCAGCATTCCACACCGCTGAGGTAGGGTAGGGAAGGCCCGCATCGAAATACGTTACAGAAATTATTTTATTATAACGCACCTGTCCCTGTCTATCTCTCTCTCAGCATCCAGAACACGTGAAAAACCGAAGGAGGGAGATGGAGAATAAACGAAAGAAAACCAGAGCAGGGAAATGGCGATGAAGAGGGCAAAAGGAAAAGGGAGGGAGGCGGGGAGGGGGTGGGGGGGACAAGGAATAGTACTATGGTGTGGTGTGGTGTGGTGTGGGAGGGGCAAAACCTCTTTGGAAGTCGTCCAAAGGCTCTGGGTCGTCACGATGACAGCACCGCGCCACGCCGCGCCACGCCACGCCACCGCCAGACGCCTCGAAACAGAGGCGAAGGAGCGAAGGCAGAAAGGCAAGGCGCGCGGCGCGGGCAGGCAGATTTCCCTGTACGGGGCGGCGAACGCTACCCCCGCCCCCACCCCCTCCCCCAACCTCCCTTTCTGCCCTCCAACCCCTTCGCAGGCCTATTGCTATTCCGGCAGAGCACGACACAGCAGTGCAGAGAGGTTTCTCTGTCTGTTTGCGGCGCGGCGGTGCTAAGCAGCACAGATAATGCAGCTCGGATAAGCCCCCATTTTATTATGCGTCTCTGTCCACAGCCTCGCGGGGGGTGGGGGGAGGGGGGTGTACGTACGTGCCTCGACTAGAGTGTCCACTCGGCGCGGCGGCGGCGGACGGCAGCCACATTGACGTTCGGAAATCGCTATTCACCGCGGACGAGTCGCTGTGCGGGGGGACGCCGCGAGGCTAGCCTCATTTACACTCTGAAAAGAAAATGATAGCGAAGGGGAGGAGAGGGGGATCGGCGAAGAGGTAATCGGTATGGAAAGGGACGCGGGCTGCTGGAATGTATGAGGACAGAGTACGGTGACGAGAGAGAGAGAGAGAGAGAGAGAGAGAGAGAGAGAGAGAGAGAGAGAGAGAGAGAGAGAGAGAGAGAGAGAGAGAGAGAGACGCGGTGCGCTGTCGCACAGTGCGTTACGGTCGAGCCGGCCGGCCACTCACAATGGCTCTAATCTCGCTTGACATCTCATTCCAAGCTAATTCCAATGAGCCCCTTTCAATGAAAGATCAGCCGTCGATAGGCCTGTCCCGCAAGCCCCCGCCACGACCCGCCACAATAACTCATTTCCCTCTCGCCCGCTGACGGCTGCAGTCCTACTGCCCCTGGGCCATAATGTCGTGTTCTTCGAGAGCGAAAAAAAAAATTGCAATAATAAAAGAGAACGACTAAGATAACGCAGCCCGGGCCGCTACGTCCAGCTTCGCACGCAGGCCTTGACGGCAGCACAGCGCCCGCCAAACCCGGGGTAGGCAACCCGCCGACACACGTGTGCAAAGGGGTTGCCTACCCGGCCGCACCACGGCGCCCAGCCAGCGCGCTAGCAGGCGCACATGTGTCGCAGAGGGACGGCGTAGGGGAAATAACGCATAGGGAGGAGGAGTACGGATAACTTCAGAATTTTCCGCAGGAAAAATATAAAACGTCGTCGTCGCGCTTCGTTTGGGTTGGGGTTATTGGGACTTGACGCGGCGACTGAAGCCCCGCAGGAGGCTGGCGGCCCGTCACCGCGCTGCTCTGATCCGGTGTGCAAGTCGCCCCGCCCCGCCCCGCCCCGCCCCGCCCCGCCCCGCCCCGCCCCGCCCGCCTCGGTTCCTATCAATCGGCCAACGAACTGTCCGGTCCGGCCCGGCCAGCCCCCTCCCTTCCGTCTCCCCCCTTCCTTCTTCGACACCCAGGCGCCTACACTGAGGCTGTGCCGTGTGTGTGTGTGTGCGCGCGCGCGCTTCGGCAGCGGGCCGCAGGGGAGGAGTGGAGAGAGGGGAGGGGGGAATGTGTTATCTCTTGGTGTAGGTCCTGCACTCAGCGGCGTAACGCCCAGCCCGCCGCGCCCGCACCGCCGCACCCCACCCCGCCCCACCCCGCCCCGCCCCGCCTCCAGGCCTCGGGGCCACACCTTGGCTCTCATAGCTTTTTGTAGCGGCCCGTCTCGTGACAAGAGATTTAATTGCATATGACGGTCGTGCCCGTCGTAGAGGAGGAGAAGGGAGGGGAGAGTGAGGAAGGATGACCAAGGTACTGCGCCGTCCAATGCGGCCCCAGCCAATTGCGCTGCCGAATGGACAGTCAAAAACATTTTACCCTTATGGCAGATAAGCACGAGACTACGCGCATACATGCGGGCATACATGCATGCACACACAATTTTTTTTAAAGTTGTGGAAAAAAGAAAGGAAACCGGGAAAAAATGAATGGCAAGAGGGCGGGGCGGGGGCGGCGGCGGCGGGAAGAACCGACGCATGGCATCACTGTGCCGGTGCCAAATTACTCATTGTTGCGTGCCGCCACCACACCGCTCCCCGCCACCTCACCTCACCTCACCTCACCCTGCCGCGAAAAAGAGAATACAGAGTGCCTCCCAGGTGAATCCGATGCGGTGTGCGTCCATTCGGCGCGCATCCCCCCCCCTCCCCCCTTTGCATTCTGAACCCCGATACGAACCGAAACCGCCCGGCTGGAACACCACGGCCCGTCGCCGCTCATCTCGCAAGGCGACAAAAGACTCACCTGGAAAAAAAGAAAGAGACAAGATATGTTAAACGGTACGCACAAAAATATTGACCAGGATCGAATAACGTGCCGCACTGGCGACTTATTTATTCATTTAATAATTGAGAACGAAAAACCAAACTACAATTCAAGTCCACGTTGTTGGACGGGGCAGGGAGAGCAAGCGGTCGGGTGGTCGTCCATTTGCAATGCAGAGGTGTGACTCGGCGAACTATCAGGTGAAAACCAAACTCGAACCGTAAGGAAGAGAGAGAGGCGGGTATTATATCAAACAGGGGCAACCTCTCTCTATCCCCTCTCTTCCTCTCTCTCTTTATCCTGCAGTGGTGTGACCCGCGGCGCGCAAGGTAGTCGCAGTGTCGCTCCGGTAATTTAGTAGCCATTAGAGCCGCACATCGGATTTCACGTCCCACCCGGCGCGGTCCGGCCCGGCCCGGCCCGGCGGTGTTTGTTACGGGCCGAGCCCGTGCCGGCCTGCGCCTGTGACCACGGGGAATGGAATGCGCTGCACTGCATTTTGTCATGACGGGAAACCCTGCGGGCGGCGGAGCGGAGACCGCCAGACGCAAGCGTTTAGAAAGACAGGCAGGCAGGCAGACGGACGGACACACACGTTCGTAAAGAAGCTGAAGTTAAATTAAAGAGGAACTAGTAAAAAATCAAAACATGAATTTATTTTTAAAAAAATTAAAAGTACATTTATTTTTTTACCCTAAAATATAAACATAATAAAATACGGTATTTGATGACGGCACGGCGCGCGGTGCGGCGGGCTCTACTAGCGCCTGAGGAGTAGGCGGCTAGGCAGTCCCGGCGGACGCGGCTCCTCGGCGGGTTGCCTACCCCCAGCACCCGCAGGCGCCCTGGCAGGCGGGCGGGCACGCGCACGGGCCTCCAATACTCAACAGGCAGGTTGCATTTTCCACCTCCTCCTCGCCTCGCCTGCACTGCCTGCGCTCCCGGCAGATCTTCCGCCCGCCCCGCCCCGCCCCGCCCCGCCCCGCCCCACCCGCGCGACACCGTCTGGGCCCACGCCCAGCGACCTCAGCTCAGCTCGCGCCCCGAGGAGGCCGCGCCGCGCCGCACCGCGCCAGTCAGACCGGTCCGGTCCCTCCCGGTCCCGCCTGCTGCGTCCACGCGCCCCGCCCCACCCCGCCCCGCCCCGCCCCGCGAGACGCGACCTGCCGCGAGCGCGTCCAGCTAGGAGCCGTCGGAGGTCAGGGGCAAGGACGAGCGAAGCCCAAAAATAAGGAAGCGAATCTTAGAACTTTAAATTTATTGTATAGTCGTCTTTTTGAAAAAGGCTTTAAGTGCACTGGAAAAACGATCACCTCTTTCAGGGGCTAATAAGTAAAAATGCAATATAAACAGAATTGTCTATTTTACAGAACAGTACGCATTTTTGTGAACAGCTTTGTTAAAATAACGGTACAAAAAAAGGTTTGTGAGATTTAAATGTGTATACGCCACAGCGAGACCTCACACAGCACGCAGCCTTAGGCCGGAGGTTCCGCCCCGTGGCTGCGCGGTGGCGGGGCGGGGCGGGGCGGGGACGGGGCGGGGTGAGGCGGGGCGGGGCGACCAGCGCCACACAGAGCTCGCTATCCCGATTGAAGGACTCGCGGGTCGGCTCGGAAACCTGTCACGCCCACTTTTCGCCCGGCGACTGTGAGCCAGCCGTCCGCGCCGAGCGGTGTTTAGTTGTGCGTGTGCGTGCGCGCGCGCGCGCGCGCGTGTGTGTGTGTGTCTACCAGCGCTCCGCCGGCCACCGTAATGCTGTCCAACACAGTTAGGCAGAAAAGGGCGTAGCTCCAGAAACGGGTGGGCGCCGATGAGCGGACGGGGAAGCACCAAACAGCTGTCGCGCCGTGAAGTCAAGCGGGGTCGGGGAGCAAGCGGCCCGCCAAGTGCAGTTCACGATGAAGCAATACGCAATATGGACCTGCCCCACCGTCGCTATGCGAGTTGCGCCGATTTTCCCACTCTTTCCTGCGCCGATTTGAGTGCGTCGCGGTCAGAGAAAATGTTGCATTCATAGCCTTAGCGCAGGAAGAGCAGTGGTAGTTGTCTTTGGAGAGAGGGGCAGTGAGGGGAAAAAGAGCGAGGGGTATAAAGAGGAGAGGGAGAGGGGGGAGGGTTGCACACCGTCTCCTTCCGCCAGTATCCCCGTGCCGGCCTGCTTGATAGGCCACGCCACGCCACGCCACTCCTCCTACATATCACCTGATGTGTAAGTGAGCGTGCCGGGTGACGTGGGCGTATCACAGACTGGGACTTATTTGTCGGCGGCCCCCGCGCCCCGCCCCCCCCCCCCTCCCGAGCAGCCCCCCCGCTGCGGGCCAGGCAGCCGACTGCTGGCGGCCGGCGTGGGGCACTACTTCACGTCGATTGGATCCCATTTGTCGAGAGTCGAGAAATCTCATCGCGAAAGGCAACCTATTTACGTCGAGTGTCGAGGCGCGGCGAACGAATACGAGGCGAAACGTCGCGGCCGTCGTCGTCCTCGCCGACGACATCGTCCGAGGCGTCCCCCACCCCCCCGGACCCCGCGTACGCAAATAACTTGCTCCAGCAGGGGATCGAATAGGAAGAAAAAACTGGAGAGGAAAAGGGAAATGGGAAAGAAGCTACGGGAGTGCGGGGCAAGCGAGGAGGAGGAGGACGCCGGGCCGGCCGCAAGGAAAATACGAGGATAGTACGAAGTGGGAAATTATTGCGGCGAATGAGCGAAGGTTATTACTGAAGAAAGGGTATAAGAAAAGCGAGGAGGGGTGAGTAGGGAGGGCGGTTAGCCACGAAAGCGTGAAAAATGTCTCGGGAGAGTTGGACAACGTCGAGGGAAAGGGTTAAAATAGGGAGAGAAACAGAGATTGCTGCTGCTGAGGATTACAACAAACGAACGGTTGCGTAGCGTGTTATTGTGGTTTCTTATGCCAAGGTCGCGATTTATGTACGGCCCCCAGGGCCAGGCAGGCCGGTCCGTCATGACGGAGATGCACCCCGCGGGGCGCGGCGCGCGGCGCCCCCCAGACCGACCGCAGAGTCAACGGGGAGAACAAGCGAGGGACTGTCCACAAAAGGAGCAAAAAAAAAATATTAAAAAAAAATATGAAGGCGCCGCTGGAGAGTCCAGCGGCTTGGAGGGTCCCTGAGACAGCGGGGTAGGCTGGGGTGGGGTGGGGTGGGGTGGGGTGGGGTGGGGGGGGGTGTGGTAAGTGTACCCAATTGTTTCTAATGCAGTCGCGCAGTGACAGTAGAGATGGATTGAGGCGCCTCTGCCCAACGGTACAGCGGGAGAGGAGGGCGGGGCGGGGCGGGGCGGGGCGGGGCAGCCTGGAGGGCGTTCTCTGGCTGCAAAGTGCACGCGGCGAGCAAGTTGAAAGACGAAAGATCACGCAGCCGTTTTTTTCCCTTTGCTCTTCATAGTTTATGTTTATCTCTCTCTCTCTCTCTCTCTCTCTCTCTCTCTCTCTCTCTCTCTCTCTCTCTCTGGCCGATGCTCTGGATTTCTCATCTTCACTCACCCTTACCTTGCCCACTGCGCCGCTCGTTGCCCGTGGCGGGCGCGGCCAAACAAACCGGTTCATCAACACATGCCCCCTCTCCGCGCCCTCCCTCCCCTCCCCCCACGCATGGACCATAAAGGAGCAGAGCAGAGGGCCTCCGCCGTACGAGAAAATAGGTGATCAAGGGATAGAGATCTCTCGCTCTCTTTTGCTCGCTCTTGCACTTCATACCGAGCCGCAAGCAGCGCCCAGGGGCTACCGCTGTGCGGAAACTAGAACTGCATCGCCTTCCCTCCTCCGCCTCCTCGCAGAGCTTCACTGTTTTCTTTAGGTGAGTTTTAGCATAGGTTTCCTCCATACGCTTCCATTTTATCGCATAAAATATAAGCAGCCCACGAAATGATTTTTCCCCCGCCCCTGATTTCGCAACTCGCACTTTGCTGTGCCACAGAGCGACGCGGCGACGCCTAAGCGGCTTTCCTTACACTAACGCTTGACTCGGTTTTGAACGATACTCTCTCTCTCTCTAAGCAGTGCGTTCCACCCACGCAAAACGCCCCGCCACGCCAACTATTTATTGGCGTATTTCAGCCTTGGCCGGGCTGGCCGGGAGGCCCCGCACTGCTGCGCTGCCGCGCGGTAGCTCCCACGGCACGGGGGCGGGCCCGGCCAGCCCGGCCGGTCAGGGGGGGAACAGGAGGCATTCAAGCAATAAGTCGTGCGGCTGCTAAGATCCAGCTCACGGCGCATGCGCGCCAGCGCCAACTCTCTGCTGCGGATTGCAGCTCCACGCGGACGGTTATATGCTGCACATTCGAAACGCGCCTGGTTATATCAACACGCGTGTTGTTTTAATTCTGCTTAAACCTTTTCTGGTATTACCTGAGACTGCTTTCCAAGCAATGCCGGCCGCACAGACCCAAACAGAAAATTATACTCCCTCTCATTCGCAAATAGTAGTCACGCGCCATGGTACTTGCAAGTACTCGCCCAACAGAAATTTAGTTCGAAAACATTCCAAAACCATCTCGTCATAAGCGTGGCTCTCTCTCTTTCTCTCTCTCTCTCTCTCTCTCTCTCTCTCTCTCTCTCTCTCTCTCCCCCGTGGCACGCGCTCGCCGGCAGCTACCCGGACCTCCACCAATTAGGTCAGCAGCCTGGTATTAGCACGCGCCTGCCGCCGGCGCCGCGCCGCGCCGCTCGCCGCTGCTGCTGTGCGTCGGAAGCATCCGCTTCCAAATGAGCCAATCACTAGCGGGGCGCCGCGACGCCCCGGCCCTGCCGGCCCAGCAGGCGCCGCCGCCACCTGCGGCCCTCACAACACACGGCAAAAGCACGCGCTGGTAAAAGTACAGCAAACAAGCGTTTTAACTTCTTTTACTCTTGCGGGACAATTTACTATTTTTTTTCTCATAATGGTGTTTGGAGAGGGGAGGGGTAACTTGTGCAATCTCCCGCGGCGAGAGCGGAGCGACACTCGCGCCGCTCGATTTATTCATTGGTTCTGGTCGAACATTAACAGACGGATCAAAGCAGAGAGAGAGAGAGAGAGAGAGAGAGAGAGAGAGAGAGAGAGAGAGAGAGAGAGAGAGAGAGAGAGAGAGAACCGCGAGGGCTGGCGCTGGCGGGCTGTCAAGAGACCGTGCCCATGAGGACCTATGTGCAGCAATGGAGCCGGATGTAGAGCGACACTTCAAAATATTGGAGGCGGGTGGCACGAGAGGGGAGGGGGGGGGGGGGAGGGAGAGAGTGAGAGGGGCTAGTGGAACGCCTGCCAGCGAATGCGCCGCGCGCCGCTACCTTAAACAACAGATTGGCTCCGGAGAGCGTCAGAGAGCGCCCGTTTGGACGGTATCTGCGTACCCCCCCCCCCCCCCCCCCTTCCAGCTCCTCCAATCTCCCGCACCTGTCTTGGCAGCAAAGTCAGTCGCGGGCATATTCTGTTACTCGCACAAGGGGTCAGGACGCACTAGATTCAGCCCAGACTAACAGCCGCGACTTCTGAATACAATACAATAATATTTAAAGAGAATGAACATTATAAAACTCAGTACGAAGAAAAAATAACGCAGGGCCAATAAGGTGAAAAAACGCGCATCTTTGGCTTCCAATGTCTGAGATGAAACGGGGCGAGCCCTGCTTCGGGGACAGGTGGGACTGGAGGGGAGGGGAGTCGGAGGGAGGGACTCCACGCGTGGGCGGGAGAAGCTCCGAGCCAATTTCCGACTGGAAATAATCTGAGCGCCGCGAAGAAAGGGCTATCCGTCTTCGTTTTACGACGACAATGGGTCACCACGCCCGATGGACCCAAACAGGCGGGGCCTCACTCACCTCACCTCACCGGCGGGCCCGGGCGGGGCGGGGCGGGGCGGGGCGGGGCGGGGCGGGGCGGGCCGGCACCGCACGGCAGGCACAACAAATCATCATACCGCACACGCTCGCAATACACTGCGCCAAGAAAATGCGTCCGACTACACGTTTAAAACAAATACCCCAAAGCATTTAGTACACGCATTAGTAACACGGCTGATGCTCTGGGCGGTGTGCAACATTTTATGTATTATTTTGCGAGGCCGTTCTTATCTAACTTACGACCTGAATAATTTCTGGCTATCCGCACGCACCTCGCCGCAACAGTTTCACTCTTTCAAATTGAAAGCCGTACGCGGAATGCGCTGCTAAAGCAGTGACACCTTACATCAACCACCCCGTTTCTGGCACCATCTGCAGTGCTTTTTTTTCTTCTCCCGCATAGCCACCGCGCTGTGTGCGGATAGCTTTGGTCGCGTGCTGAATGTGACTAATGAACATGTTGCCCGGCCCCGGCCCGTATGCATATGAGAAGCCGGGCGGGGCGGGGCGGGGCGGGGCGGGGCGGGCCCACACCGGACGGGACGGAACGCCCCAATGTGACAATCCATTGGCGACGCCACTCCGCGCCCCTCGCATTGTTCCACGCGCTCAACAGATGAGCGAGAGATGATCCCGCGGGGAGATATTTAGGGCTCGCATGTGGCGTGGCGGGGCGTGGCGGGGCGTGGCGGGGCGTGGCGGGGCGTGGCGGGGCGTGGCGGGGCGCCCGATGCAGTGATGAACGATGCCCAGCGCCTATCTCTGACGCGCGTCCCTACCGCGCGCGATTTTTCAATCGGCCATCTCTCCCCGCCCCCTGCCTGCCTGCTGTCTGCTGCCTGGTCCTCGTGGTGAGGTGCAGACACACTGCGAAATTAGTTTCCAAAACTTCATTACGACCCGCCGCGCAGGCAATAATACGCGAAAATGCGATTGATTTTTTTTACCGATAAAATCATTGCTCGCCTTTGGTCTGCCGCGGCTGGCGAAATCACACAGCATACGCACGAAGCGTGAAAAGAACAGTAATTATTTTTCTTTTCTCCCTGATCACTTTGATATAAAGCGCAGGAGAATAGAATGAGCTCCCGGCGGGCGGGGCGGGGCGGGGCGGCGGGCGTGTCGGGTCGAGCGCCGCCGTCAATGGCTGTCTGATGATGATCTTTGGGACTAATCACCCGGCCGCCCCGCCCCGCCCCGCCCCGCCCCGCAGCACGTATCACTTAGCACCTGTTGCGCCACCGGGGAGCTGGCACCTCCCCCCCTTCGTCACACACTTTACAACAGTGTATATATACCGGAGCGCTTGTCTTACTCCCTCTCCATATAATGCAACTCACGCTATATACCTCTCTCACCCTCTCCCTCAACATCTGCATCAATTGTTTCGTACCGACAGATTTGCAACTCTTGATTGGCAGACCTGCTGTGCTAGTGGGACTCGTATACACGTGCCCCCACGTGTCTCCCTCCTCTCTCTCTCTCTCTCTCTCTCTCTCTCTCTCTCTCTCTCTCTCTCTCTCTCTCTCGTCCCTCCTCTCGCCCGCTTTTATGGCCCATCAATCAGGTTGTTAACACGGGAGTAAAGCAGAGCGTCAAATTGTATTGTTGGTACAAGTCGGTGAGGCTCCCCCGGGCCGGCCAGGCCAGACCAGCAGCACACACACTGCCCTCCCAGAGCCGCGGATTCACCTACACTTTAAAAAAAAAGTTGCTACATAGCGCCCCCAAAAGGGGTCGTACTGCTGTCGCACATTTTTAAAGAGAAGTTGTTTTACTAATGCCTCTGTAAACGGAGTGCTTAAAATCGCACCGTCAGAGAGAGAGAGAGAAAAAAGAACTTCACAGAACAATTCACAAAATTACAAAATACGGCGCAAAGTCCAACAAAGAAACGAATGCGAACTGACTTGATCACGATCTGTCCGTTTGCCCGTCTGTCTGTCTGTCCGCCCGTCGTCAGGCACAATATGGCGGCGGCGTAAATCCGAGCAGCGGGCGCGAGACGTGAATGTGCGTATCAAACCTTTGCGCAACAGCGCATGCGCAGAGCACGCACGGTGACCATATACGCGCCGAGCGGCTTGGCGCTGCGCTAGTCCGTTTGTCTGACTTTATTGAATTGCGCGCGCGGCGCGGCACGACCTGCATCGGGCGGGAATAAAAAGAGAGCTCCGCTGCACGACAGATAAAAACTACAAAATATTTACAGCGGAATAATTATCAATAAAACGGCAGAGTATACCGATGTATACATCAAGGAGGGATCACGGATCGCGGTGGTTGTTGTTGTTGTTTTTTTGTTTGTAATTGACACATCAGGACTCTCCATTCCGCGAGTCGTTTCGCCGCGGCTTCATAGCCGCCCATATACCTCGAGACGTAAAGAGGCCGAAAGTCTCGCTCGTCTTGAGCTGGGTGCGGAATGGTCGCCCCGAGGCCGCCGCCGCCGCCACCACCGCCGCCATGATTTTGGTAAACACCTCTCTC
Source organism: Frankliniella intonsa (assembly GCA_033675135.1). Lineage (NCBI taxonomy): Eukaryota > Metazoa > Arthropoda > Insecta > Thysanoptera > Thripidae > Frankliniella > Frankliniella intonsa. The sequence continues at coordinate 13,708,070 of CM066254.1, read as the reverse complement.
GATAAGCCGCAACTTTCACCGCCGCCGCCGTCGCCGCGCGCCGCGCAGAACTCCCCGCGCCGCGTTAATTTGGGCTCGGGCCTGCGCATGCGCAGCAGCAGCGCCTTAAACGGATTCCTTGATTAAAATCTAAAACGAGACACTCCTCCCCGCGCGCGTGATTTGATATGGATGCGAGTGTCACACCCGGCCGACAGTCCCACCGCCACATTCATAAATTTGCACTTTTTATTTCTCAGCGTTAAGAAAAAAAAAAAAAAAATACGCAGACTCACACACGCACACGCACGCACGCACACACTCACAACTTGTTCACCTTCATTAAGGACTGCAAACCACCGGCGGTCCCCCCCCCCCCTCCTACTTACCTCCTCACCTCCCCGCCATGCCCGCGCCGCGATGACAAAACGAATAAAAGCGAAGCGGAATCAAATCGCGGGACGGAGCGGGCCTATAATCCCGAGTCCGAACGGCGCGGCACCGAGCGGCACAACACTAGTCCAACTACCAGCCGAGCCGAGGACGGAAACCGACTGAGACACACCAGAGTCCGCGGCGAGCATATCTCGAAACAACGTCTGAAGAAGTATGGTTTAAGGCCTATGAAATATCGGATTAAAAAAACAATGGGTTTTAGGAATGTCTAAGGCCCTGGGCATTTCAATACACATCCGCTCTATCCACCCGCGGGGCGCATAGTGATGGGGGAGGGGGGGGGGGGGGCCAGCGGGGTGGAGTGAGTGGGTCAGTGAGGCAGTAAAACGCCTTTCCGGATGCAAGCAGGCAGACGACGCACAGCTACCGCCGTTCCTGCCCGGAGAGGGGAGGGGAGCGGAGGGGAGGTGAGGCGGCGGGGCGAGGCGTCGCGTCGAGAATCGTAGGGCGAACGCATTGGACCGCTCTGCAGCTCTGCGCGGGGCGGGGCGGGGCGGGGCGGGGCGGGGCGGGGCGGGGCGGGGCGGCGCACGCGTATCCGGTTCGCAGTCGACGCGGACCATCTTTTCCATGCTATGTGTCGCCCACGTGTTCTAGAAAACACGCCGATCGCACCTATTACCCTTCATTTTTAACCAAATACAACTTTTTTTTATAAAACCTTTTTTTTTTACAATTTGCAAAAAAACTAGCAATTATTTTTTTTGAACTGATGAGTAACTTTTGTTTTAAATAGCTATGTAATGTTTAAAGGTAAAAGAAGAGCGCCATGTTCGCAGCAGCGCGGTGGCCTATAAGCTTAGGTCAGCGCCCTGCTTCCTTATGCGCAAGACTGCAGCGCGGCGCCAGCGGTCCAGTTGGTCCGGCCGGGCCGGCCGCGACATCACTGCCTACCGACACCGACAGGGACTGGTAGAGGGGCGGGGCGGGGGGATGAATATTATTCGCGCCCGGGGGACGGCAACAACGGCTGCTGCTGTTTATGCAAAAGTCATTAGGCGGCCCGAGGGGACCGTGCCGCAGCCACCTCCTACCGTGCTGCGGCCCCGCCCCGCCCCGCCCCGCCCCGCCCCGCCCCGGCCCGCGGCAGAGGCGCCGACGTTTCGATTAAAGTGATACAAGACTAACAAGCAGAGTTGGCCTGGCCTGCCTCTGCTCGGCTATGAGGCGCGCGGCAATGAGTTATTGGGTGTCACCCGGCTGATGGAAAGGGTGCGCAGCGACGTTTCACCGCAAACCCAGCGAGCGCAGCGCGGCGCAGCGCAGCGCGGTGAAGCACGCGGGAAAAAAGTGGAGGGGATGGACTTGCAGCTGCCGCGCCACTGCCTACGGGGATTGCGATTTAATGACGACATTCCCAATCCGAGATGGATATACACTCAAAACACAAGTGTGTAAACGCCGCCGCACACTTGACTTGCGCAACATTCGCACACTTGTGGGTTTCCAGTGTAGATGGAGAGAGAGAGAGGAGGAGGGGGAGACGAGGGGGGCCTCCTACTGAGCTGTCATTGGCCCGGCGTGCCTCGCCGCTCGCCGGTCGCCCCAGGCCATACACGGGCCGGTGTCGCCTGCAGCTGCCATTCGCCATTGGCGTCGCATGTCTCGCTATTGGTCCCCTCTATTTCCAGGGCCGCTCCGCTGCTGGCGCTACTGCGCTGCGCGCGCACGACAAAAACAACCAACTACGCACGTCGGACAACGTAAATTCTGTCTCTTTTCTTTTTTCTTCCTTTTGAGACACGATTATAATACAGTATATGTCGTCGTCCCGTTCGCCCGCTGAACATCGCTTAATGCAAATAGCAAAGTGAAATGCCCAGCCACACGCGAAAGACTCTGCCTTGAAATAAAAGAACTTGACTTAAAATTTTCGAAGTTCGTGTAGTGACATATAATTTCGGCGATATAATACATTATCAATGAGTTGTTCAGCACTGTTAAGGCTTTAAGCTTGCAGCAGCAGAAACTGAAATACTACTGGAGCAACAATATAATAACCAATAACTAGTTGCATGCGGCGGCTCGGTGCGGTGCGGTGCGCAGACCCGCGGCCCCGCGGCGCGGTGCAGTTTGTAGCTCCCGCCCGCGCGCCGTGCCGCCGCTGCAGCCACCGCCGCGTATACCGTTTGGCGAGATCTCGAGAGATATGCGCGCGCCGCCCGATCAAATTGAGCCGTTCCGAGCCTTAAGGGACGAGCCCCCCCCCCCCTCCCCCGCTACGCGCCGCCACCGCCTGGTGGCGAGTAATTGGACGGACAGGAATGCCGCGCATGCGCGCAGCACCCAAATTGCAAAACGACACAATCTTTAAAATTATTTTTTTTAAGTAGACGCGGACAAAACTGCGACATTTAAAAACTAAAAATGTAGCTGGTCGCATTGCACATATTTTCAATTTTTCACATAAAACTGTAAATTTCAAACTCCCTCTAAAAAAATACCCCCCGCCCCAAATATAACGATCCGCAAAAAAACAGGTGGTATTTTTTACACAGTGTAGGGGCCACAGAGGAAACACTGGCAGTTGGATAGGGATGCGCGCGTCCTTTACATGGGCCATTTCACTCAGCGCCACAGGGGGGGGGGGGGGGGGGGGGGGGCAGTAAGATGGCAGAGGGGTGGGGTGGGGGTGGGGGCGGCAGTGTGTTGCAGATAACATTGCAGCAGGGGATGTCCGCATACATAATGCCCGGGCTTAGGCCTAGTCAATTCAACCCCCGCACTCCAGCCCCGCCCCCGCTCTGTCTCTTCCCACTCGAGCGTTTCTCAAACAAAGAAATAAAATAGAAAAAAGGGAGAGAGAGGTATTTGAATCTATAAATTTATAAAGCAAGGACGCGTGCGTTATTTTCCAGCGCGGAGCCTGTGCGCGGAGTGGTTTCACGGTGTAGTATTTTTGAGCCTATAACTTACGCAGGTAGCCGCGGCAGCGCACATCTCTCCGCGTAATGAATGAATGGGCTCTTACGCTATAAATTACCGCGAGCGGGAAAATGAGACCAACTTTTCATTGGCGGGGCGCGCCTCCCTGCGGTGGCGACCCGAGAGCGCGCGCTCAAGAGAGAGAGAGAGAGAGAGAGAGAGAGAGAGAGAGAGAGAGAGAGAGAGAGAGAGAGAGAGAGAGAGAGAGAGAGAGAGAGAGAGAGAGAGAGAGAGAGCGTCGCATGGAACCGAAGCTACTTCACTGGTCTAAAACTGGTGTGGGACAGAGGGAGGAACAGGCGTGCGGCTACGCCTGGGACATCAGGGAGAGAGAGAGATAGACGCGGGCCTCGCACTGACCTGCAGCTCCTCCTTGCAGCGCCGCTCCTCGTCCAGGGACATCCTCTTCTCGTGCTTCTTGAAGTACTTCCGCTTGGCGGCCTGCAGGTTGAACCAGGTGTAGGAGAAGGACTTGACGTAGGGCAGCAGCGCCTCGATGAACGGGTGGAACTCATCCTGCGGGCAGAGGAAAGAGAGGCGGGGTGTTAGAGCAGTATGACAAAAATCGAATAAAAACTAGTGCTCCAACTTCAGGACGGCAGTGAAGTAGTAGTAGTTTTTTCGCGGCCGCGGCTCCTCGCGGGGACCGCGGGCCACCGCTCTGAGGTGGTCACGTAGGCAGCGCCGAGCCGAGCCGGGCGAGGCACCCAGAGGGACCACTGCCGTGCCGCGGCCCCCTAAATCAGGGAGAACAATTGTTGTTGCCGCTTGTAATCTAGAGCATGCAAGTAATAGTAGCATCGCGCGAACGAGCGAAAGAGTGTGTGAGAGAGAAAGAGGAGGGAAGGCTGTGAGTTGCAGTACGCCAAGCAGGCGAATATAAGTGAGAGAGAGAGAGAAAGAGAGACAGAGAGGGAGAGGGAGGGGGGGCTAGGTTATGTTGCCCGGCAGCCAGATGGAGATGTCACGCGCGAAATTGTTTTCGCCTGCGTACTTTATCGTGAGGCCCGCATTTCTATGGCCCGCGCGCTAGGTGGGTACATCGCATGCTGTCGGGGCGTGGCGGGGCGTGGCGGGGCGTGGCGTGGCGGGGCGGGGCCGCGGGCGCCCCGATGGGCCGGCCAGGTGCATGGCTGTGCTCCAAATAGTGCAACGGGCGGCCCCCGTGGGGCACCATGTCGCACCGCACCACCAGCAGCATAACGATCAAAGCGGACAAAGTACTACAACTTTCACACGCTCACTCACACGACGCGCACGCCCGCGCCGAGCGCGCGCGTTATAAGTAATTCGGCTCCAGCGGAAGAAATAGAATAAAAGCAGCAAACGTTTTTACTATACGGTAAAACGAAGGCGCGCCCGTCAATGCGAGCGCTGCATGCAACGAGGAGGATAGAGGATGAGGAGGAGGATGTTGAGATTTGATCCCGCGGCGCTGGCCGCTCTTGGCATCGCGGCTCCGAGCAGGGCGTGGGCAGCTCCGGAGTTCCCCGCCCCGCCCCGCCCCGCCCCGCCCCGCCCCGCCTGTACCGCTGTATGGCGACCGCTCCGCGACTGGGCGTCAGGCTACGGCCTTTTAATTTAGAGTAATGTCCTGTTATGACTGGACCTTGTGTCATTAGAGTCTCGCGGCGCGCTGCAGTGCCTGGTGGGCGGGGCGGGCTGCAAGGTGTGGCGCGAGGCATGAGACGTAGCCGCGGCCCCACACCGCACCACACGCGTGCAATTTCACTGCAAGGTTTCTTTTCTTGCTCATACCGTTTTATACACTCTAGCTTTTTTTTTTTGCCCGCTTACACTCTGAAAACAGTGCACCGGGTTTCTGCTTTCTACCGACCGCGACCGTTGGCGCTTTCAGCTCTGAACAAACTACTCCCCAACGTTATAGACCGAGGAGCCCTTGCAAACTTGGCGCCGGACCGGAAGCAATGACCGGAAGTCGGATGGACCTTCGTTTCGCGCGCGGGCGCGGGGGTCGGGCGGGTCCTGGGGGGCCGGGCGAGGGGAGGAAGGGCGAAAACTTGCGTAACAAAGGCGCCCCCTGAGCTCCGCCGCGCTCTGTGCGGTCCAGTGCGCGGGCCGGCCCCGGCCCCAGCCGCCCGGGGGGTTGGGTCCGGCCGGGCTAGGCTGCCCATTCTGCCTAGGACGCATTACCCCACCCCGTGCTAACCTACTTAGCCCAAAGCCACACTAAGCCTCGACACTTCGTGTGACTTTACGCGCGACAGAAACCTTAGTACTAATTTATTTTTCCAGACAGAGTAAATGAAACAAACGCGACGGGAAAATCAGAAGGCGGCCGCGTCGCGTCATTATCACGATTACGTTGATGGCGGTGATGATTGTGGGCCTCGTCCGCCCGTCTGCCCGTCGGTCCGTCCGCCTGCCGGGGCCGGCTGGCTCAGGCTCGGGCCACCACCCCGACGCCACCGCGCCCGCTTGTCCGCCGTTTGATACATGTGAATATACTTCATAATTCATTCTCTCATAACAAGTTGAGGGCAGGCGCAGCCCTGCTATAGCGGAGCGGGGCTCGAGACTCGTGGCGAGGACGACAGGAGGAGAGCGTGCGAGATAGAGAGAGAGAGAGAGAGAGAGAGAGAGAGAGAGAGAGAGAGAGAGAGAGAGAGAGAGAGAGAGAGAGAGAGAGAGAGAGAGAGAGAGAGAGAGATGGGCGCAACTCTTTCCTTCCCAAACTAACCCTCTGCGATATGCTATCGCCGGCTGGCCCACAGCCTGTGTCCGCCCCGCCCCTGGCGCCGCCCCGCCCCGCCCCGCCCCGCCGCTCACAGGTGGCGCCCCTCCCGTCTCCTCCCCCGCGGCCGCCCACCACCCCCGCGCGCGCTGGCGGGCAGGTGGCTGGCGTCGGGGCGTGGCCAGAGCGCCCCACCAACCCCGGCTGACTGACAGCACAACAAGCGGGGTGGGGGAAGAGAAGGGGTGGGCCGGCCGCAGGGCGGGAGGGGGAGGGGCGTCAGGTGGGCGGCGAGGTGGGCGGGGCGGGGGTTGAAGTGGGGCAGACATGGGGCTCTCCCCGCCTGGCCCGGCCCGGCTCGGCGGCCATGGCGACCCGGATGGCCGGAGCGGAGCGGAGCAGTCTGCTGCAGCGGAAGTCATATTGCACCCTGAGAGGCCGGAGGGTGGCGGGCCGGGCTGGGGGCCGCCTCCGAGAGCGGCAAGCTCGCCGACAGAGAGCAACTCCCCGCCAAGAAGCGCCGGCCTGCCCCTTCGACCGCGGCGGACGCAGCCCCATGCTACACTCCATGCAGGCCAGGGCCGCCGCGGGGGGATGCACAGCACAGCGTTATCTAGAGCCTCCTATACATACGAGCGAGCGAGGGCGTGGCGGGGAGTGGCGGGCGGCAGGGGCCCGGCCTGGCCGTATAGGCGAGCGCTTTATGCGCGAAAAACGAAACAAAGTGTAATTAATGAGTGTCGCAGCGGAACACCAGTGCGATTACTGGCGCTGCAGACGGCGGCGGCGCGCCATGTCTAGTGCGCCCCCGGCGGGGCGGGGCGGGGCGGGGCGGGGCGGGGCCCAGAATAGGCCTTCACATATGTCTCCCCGCTAAGCCTGGTCTGGCCGGGCCGGGGCCGGCGGCGCCCTTCCTCCTATACTTTATACAGCCTCCCTTCTCTTTGGGGGCCGCTGCGCTGCTCGTCTCCCGCGGGTCTGATGGTCGTGGGTTCGACTCCCGCCGGCCGCTCGTCGCGTGGGCGAGCACGGCGCGCGCGCGGATCTGATCTGGGGCGGGGCGCGGCGGGACGGACCCCCCAGCGCGCCGACTGACGGCCGCCGAGGTCGCGTGCCCCTGGCCTGCATGGCGCTCTGCTTTACGACTTCCTCCTGCCCCGCGACCTCCTCCTCCGGGACTCCTCCGGGACTCCTCCAGGACTCGTCCCTCGCGGACCCCAACCTCAGCACGGTACCTCGCCCACGGCCCCCGCCAGGACTCCTCCATCGCGAGCCCCTGTCCCGGTCCAAGAGCTCCTCTGCAATTCTCTAATGTCGCACCCATACACGACGGCGGGGTCAGGAAGGCGCACGACGCCCCTCGAGGACAAGTACCGCACCACCACCATGCAGAGCCAGCCAGGAAGCAAGGCCAGGGCCCAAGGCCGACGGCCGACCCTGCGCCGGGCCGGGCAGGGCCGGGCCCACTGTGCCAGATTCAGGGTCGCCGCCGCCGGCTGGGGTGGACGTTGGATTTGGAGTGGGCGCCAAGGGCGGGGCGGGGGTGGGGCGGGGGAGGGGGAGCAGCGTTTGGCAGGGCGCGGGGCACATCACCGCGCCCGTCTGTGCGCACGCCAACAAGTTAAATCAACCTCAACGCTGTCATTATGTTGCGTTTTCCTCCTCATCCTTTCTCTCTCTCCCTGTCTCTTTCTCTCTCTCTCTATCATACACAGGTCCGCCGGGGGTGGAAAAGGCGCAGAACCCCTGCACATAGGCAACAAGTACGGCGTTGGTACCGAGATCTGCGAAGACAGACGTAGATCGTCCTGGCGGATCGGTCTAGTTGCGGCCGCGCCTCGCACAGGACTCGGGACTGGCAGGAGTTCCGAGGGTGCGCGAGACCGACCCGTTGCACTCGGCGCCTCTCCTCTGCGCACTTCACTTCGCGCGCACGTTACTGCGGACCGACTGTAGCGGCGCTCGCAGGCACTGCTGCTGCTGCTGCTGCTGCTGCTGCTGGTCATCGGTGATCTAATACACCTCTCAGCCTGAGCGCGCGGCCGCGGCGGGGCACGGGCGCAGGCAGGGCGCAGCTGTTGCCGCACTATATCCATTCGCGCCACGCCGCGCCACGCCGAGCGCACAGTCGCAAACAATAGTATAGCAGCAACAGACCACGAAAGCGGGAACGAAACAGCGGACTGTATTGCTACTTTCAAAACTTTAAATTGGTCATTTTTAATCGGGTTTCAAAAAAAATTTCTGAGGCACTCCTGGAGGTACACGCCACTCTCCGGCTGCCAGCACCACTGCAACGCAAAGCAGAGCATCATACGGGTGGAGGGGGAGGGGGGCGTGTGACGTGTAGGAGAGGGGGGAGGGGGAGGGTGGGGAAGGTGGGGACAGAAATAGCGCCGCACCGGTCGGGTCGCCACGCGTCCGAAAGACTCATCACTCCGTCTCCGTCTGTCGCGCGGACAAGAGCGCGAGGGAACAGGAAAGAAACCGAAAGAGAGAGAGGGTGGGGGAAGGGGGGAGGGGGGGGCGGCCCGGGAGGACAGAGCGAGGCGCAGGGCAGGCCTAGGCACCGGACTGTCTCCCGGGAGGGCCGTGCATGGCGCCACGGCAACGCCGCACCCGCACCCTGCACGTCACCATCCAGCACGGCACCGGTCAAGCAGCTGCGACCAGCTGCCAAAGACGTTCCTTTTGCAAGAGATACACTGGCAAAACTGCTGCACACCAACTGGTGCAAAGTGGAAACACCTTGTGGCGTCGAATCCGAATCAGGCCCGACTCGACTTGGTGTGCAAACTTTTGACACTTCACAAATTTTTAAATTTGGCACACTACGCAAGTGTACAGTATGATTGAATACCACGTGACTTCGACACACAAGTGGGCAAACTTTCACACTTGTTTTAACAGGGTATAACAACGCATAGGAAAATATAATTCACACCGGTAAATTTTTTTTTACGACTCGGGGCACTGAAATTTTTTTAACAACGCATGTTACAATTTTACGACCCCGCTGGTCGACAGAAAAAAAAATCTCCAGTGACCTTTATACTATTTATACGAGCGCGGGTATACGCGTCTCCGTGGGAAGTACACTCACATACCGTCAACTTGTACTACTAAAGGTTGCGCGCGGGCTGGGCGCACAAACGCGTGCGTGTCCCGCCCGCCCCGCCCCGCCACGCCCCGCCTCGGCCGAGTCAAAGGCGCGCGGCGGAGTCGTATCCTCGCGCGGCCGGCCGCGTCGCGCCCCCCGGGGACCGCGAGGCGGACTCGTAAAGCTAGGATGATGGGCGGGGCGGGGCGGGGCGGGGCGGGGCGGGGCAGGATCACACAGGGCCCGGGGCCGGCCCGGGGCCGGGAGACGGCGGCAGGACATCCTCAAAGGCATCGGGGGAGGAGAGGAGGAGGAGGCGGCCTGCCCCGCCGCGACGGCCTCCACGACGGGCCGCGCTTATTTCACTTATCGCCGCCCTCGATACTCTTGGCCGGAACGGGTCGGGCCGCTCGCGAAAAGCAACACCTCGGCCGAACAAAGTGAGTGCAAAGTGCAACACGGGGCGCCCTGGCCGGGCCCGGCCGGTGCCAAAGTTATACGGAGGAGAAGGGGGAGGGGAAGGAGGAGGAGGAGGAGGAGGAGGAGGAGGAGGAGGAGGAGGAGGAGGAGGAGGAGGAGGAGGAGGAGGAGGAGGAGGAGGAGGAGGAGGAGGAGGAGGAGGAGGAGGATGCGGTCAAGTGGTTATGGAGACACTCTCTACCCTGCGCCCAGGAGGATGGCAGGAGGGCTCGACTTACTAATTTCATTTGGAGGCATTATAGAGGGGGGAGGGGCACCATTACGTTAAGGACTACAAGGACTACAGGATTACAAGATTACACGTGATTAAATAAGAGACAAAAATCGTCAATTTTTTAAGATACTTAAGAGTCAAGCTGAAAGAACGCCAGCCACCCTACAACATGACCTTTGCCTTCACGCCCAGGACGAGTAGCAGGCGCTTGAGCTGGCGTGACCACACAGTACTCTCGGCCTCCTTGTCCTCCTGGAGGAGGCCGGGCCGGGCCGGCGCGCCTCGCTCGGCCCGGGCGCGGCGTGGCAGGGGAGGGCCAAGTGATGGTATCATGTCGGGAGATAGAGTGCGCGGTGGCCAGGGGCGGGCCGGGGGCGGCGCGGGGGCGGCGCGGGGGCGGCGCGGGGGCGGCGCGGGGGCGGCGCGGGGGCGGCGCGGGGGCGGCGCGGGGGCGGCCAGCACCGCACTCTCCCCCCCGCCCCGCCCCGCCCCGCCGGGACAACCCCTAGCCACGCCGGGCTCAATTGAGCAGAACCTGATTAGGGGAGATGTGATTAGTGAGTTTGTCTTGGCCTCCCTCTTCTCCGTCCCTCACCGCTCCCCCGATTCCCTTTCTCCACGTCTCTTCCTCTCTCTCTCCCTCTCTCTATCTCTATCTCTCCCTCTCTCTCTCTCTCTGTGTTTCTCACTCCGCGGCCTTGGTTTCTCGCTATCCCCGTTCACCGCCTCCCGCGCGCGCAATGCCCGTGTACGCACGCGTCGGTATGTCGAAGGAGTATGTTGCAGACGGCCGCACTGTGGAGCCCCATCAGTCTGGTCGCCACCACCTCGTCCCCTGCATCCCCCCCCCCCTCCCTCCCGCTCTCACTCCACTTCAAACAGACAACACACGGGCACATGGTAGTGTGTTTGGTCAAACTGGCCCGCCCCGCCCCGCCACCCTGGCCCCACTCTACACGTACACAATTGCCAGCGCGTTCGCGTTGTTGCTCGCACATGCTCCTTTCTTGCTCGCTACCTCGCTCCTTCGTCTCTCTCTCTCTCTCTCTCTCTCTCTCTCTCTCTCTCTCTCTCTCTCTCCTCTTGGTTGGCGAGCGGTGCACTATAAATACCAACCCCGGGGACGATCAACAAAGGGCCCAAGCAGGCCCCACCGACCGCCACGCAGCGGGATACCCCCTCGGTACCCCCTCCCCCCCCCCCTCGTCCGCCGGTGTGCGCGGGTTACCTCATCAACAAGCTAGAGGTACCTGAGCCACGACGAAACCAGGTACCCGTGGTATCAGCCGCAAGCTCACCGCCGTTTCAAAACATTTTCGGAAATATATAGACAGACATTTGCACTCACATAAGTGCGTTACTAGCTACTTCAAGGGGAAACGATTGAGTGAAAATGTCATTCACGGCTTAACACAACTTTTAACATGTGGGCAGTTAGTCGTTTTAAGTAATTACTAAATATTATTAAAACGCTGTTATTATGATTCTCCATTGGTATCATCTACAGGAATGAGGTAGCACATTTATGTAATAAAGTTTGTCCTTCTTTGCAGTGTGCTAGCTAAGGTGTCCAGCCGGCGCTGCAGTTCAGTGCAGAACCAACTACCGGGTACGACTGCCTTCTAATTTATGATATGCCATCAGCCTAGAGCGGGAGCGGGAGCGGTGGAGTGGGGGGTAGGCAGCTTCATGCAAAAAGAAGACGGGATTAGGTTGGGTTAGAGCTCAGCTATGCCGTTTGGTACTTGGACACGCCCTTGTTAGGCAAAGTGACAAGAAACTATTTTAAAAACATAGTTTAAAAAATCGATCCCTGACAGTAGTCCCGCGCGGGAATTCCCATTTTAATCACATAAGTAACGCCTGGGAAAATAGTCACATGTTTCGAAAAATACTTATCATTGAAAATGACGCAAAAATTGTTCTGCTCGCGTCAAAGACAAAGTACCCAAAGGAAGAGCTCGGGCCGCACGCCTTATTAGGCGGACTGCTCCGCACGCTCGCATAATTTTGTACGCGATTATTTACGGGCGCATCCTGTTTATCGCTTATTTATTTCTTTCTGGCGACGCGACGCGCGCGTCGCTACATTCCATGCCATGACTTCGAAGCGCGAGCGCACCATGTCATCCTCTGCTGCCCTTCTCTCTCTCTCTCTCTCTCTCTCTCTCTCTCTCTCCCTCCCCCTCTCTCTCTCCCTCCCCTCCTCGCTCTCTTGCTCCCCCTCTCCCTCCAGGGGCGGGGTAGCTCCACCTCCGACAACTCCCAATCCCCGTGCCGCCGATAGCAGCCGACGGCAGAGACACTGCGGGCAGAGGTGTCGACACAGGGGAGAGCGAGCAAGAGGGAAAGAGAGAGAGAGAGAGAGAGAGAGAGAGAGAGAGAGAGAGAGCGAGAGCGAAAGAGAGAGATCCAGGTGCGCTGACGGCGCGTATATCACCACGCTGTTTGGGGGATGGCCAGGCGGAGAAGTGGGAGGGGGGAGAGTGCGCGAAAGAGAGAGACAGAGAGGGAGGGAGTTGGGCGTTAGGCAAACCCGCTGGGCACCACGCTCAGTCCCTATACATGGCTGTGTGCGTGTGTGTGTGTGTGTTATCAGAACTCGCGGCCACTGGTCCCTGGTCCCGCACCTGCCGGAGGGTGCAGCGGGGTCCACCACCTCGCAGGGGCCGCCCCGCCCGGCCCGGCCCGGCCCCGGACTGCGGAGGGATGGGATGGGGTGCACGCCGCGTCGCGTCAGGGAAGGGACAGGGGGGTGTAGTAGGAGAGAGAGGGAGGGAGGAGAGAGAGGGGGGGGGGACTTGTTCCTCGTCGACGACATTGGATGGGAGGCGCCCAACCGCGCTTTACGAGGGAAACCTACAGCAAGTCATCGCTGTATGCGTGCGCGCGCGCGCGCTTCCCCTCTGTGTGCGTGTGTGTGTGTGTGTGCGTGAGGGTGCGTGTGAGAGGGTGCGACACGTCGGCCCTATATCACCCTCGTGCGTTAGTGGTTCCCGATCGCTGGTGCTGCCGGGGCCAGGCCGGGCCGGGCCGGGCCGGGGACCACGACGGGGTGCGCTGTGAACGGCTGCGGACCTACCCCGCCCCGCCACGCCCCCGCCGCGTCCGCTACCCTTACGCTAACATACAGAACGCGCTTCACGATCTGCCCGAAAATTTCGACGCGATACGGAGCCGAGTGTCAGGAGAGGCGAATGTAAATATAGAGCAGTGGAGCTGAGAGAGAGAGAGAACGCGCGGCTGACAACAGGTGCAGAGGGCGCGGGGCGGCCGGGGGCGGCCGGGGGCGCGGCTGGCTGGGGGCAGTGGAGGTCTCTACCGCCGCGCCGCCCCCGCGGCGGGTGCAAAAGGAAACAAGGCAATTAGCCCTATCTCCGCTCTGAGGGGGCCGGCCTCGCCCCGCCCTGCCCCGCCCCGCCGACCACGGTCCTGTCCCACCCTGCTTCCCTTCCCTCATCTTTTATCGCGCATTTCGCCACATTTCTCCCTTCTCCCTGATGCGCGCGTACGGCCGCCACGCCGCGCCGCGCTCCCATACGCACGCGCCCGCGCGCATTCACGCACTTAAATAACGACCTTGGTGGTATGTGGGGCTGGGGGTGGCGCGGCGGGGCGGGGCGGGGCGGGGAGCGCAGCAGCAGGGTGCTAACCATGACATTCGTTGCCAGATTCTTGGACGAGCATCAGCAGCCGAACTACAGGAGGCCTGGTCTGGCCCGGCCCGAGGCGGGGCGGGGGGCGCTACCGCACAACGCTCTTGGCGGCAGCGAGAAGGCCGTCACGTCCTCCCCCGCGCCCCGCCCCCCCGCCCCGCACCAGGCACTGCGCCGGCACCAAAGTTTCATTTGCAAATGAGTCTCCCGAGTGCGGCTATGGAGGTGGATGCCACCGCGCTGATCTATGAGGGGACGCACGCGACACGCGGCGAGGTGCGGTGACGACGGGATGTTCGCACACTTGTACGCGTGACGGAAGTACCGGGTGTTTCTTTGAATGCGTAACAGTGTTGCGGGTTTGCCTACCCTATTCGCCCGTAAGGCGCCATGGCCCCTGCAGCGCTGGAGAGTATGCAATCCCGCAGCACTGATACGCATTCAAAGAAACACCCGGTACACTATGGTAAAACAAAGAGGTATTTCAATGCCTTTCCAATGGCGTTAAAAATTAGCACCCCTATAGAAAGGCCCTACCCCAAAGGTGCTAAATTTCAATATAAGTTCTATGCCTTTCCAAAGGTCTTAAAATTTAACAAACTTGGTGTAAGTGTAAGCATGAGATGGTACACAAGTAACGCGGTCAGTAATTCACTCGAATCCTTTCCCCTCACTTTTCGCTACATGCGTGCGGTGTGTGACTACAAGGGGGCCGCCCGGCCCGGCCCGCCACGCTTCCTCGCCTCGCCCAGGGGCTTATTGGACACACGGCAATGACATGCATGGCGCTCTCCGGAGCGGCGCGGCGGCGGGGAGGACCAATGCTCGCTTGTTCATTCACTTCATGTCGACTGCTTTTTATTAAAAACTTGTTTCCCCGGCTTGGGCTCACGCTGCCGGTGTGCTGCCGCCCTGCCCTGCTGCCACTGCTACAGCTGATTGCTGGCAGGCCGGCACTGCCAAGCTAAACACGAGACCGGCGGCGCGGAGCGGAGCGGCGCGGCGCGCCAGGGGCTACCAACCTCCGTCCACCAAGACTACCAACACAACGTATAGCTAATCCGCTAAACCAAAAGACCAATTCAATTGGTACTGTAACTTCCCTTCACCAGAATACGAAACCATACCACGCTGCGGGAGAACGTAGTACATAGAGCCTAACATCACACGAGGCTAAATCATACGTGCGGGGAATGTCAGGTTGGTTGAAAACTGATAACAGGGCCAAGCAGCAGCACTGGGAGAGCGAAAGAGCGAGAAAGAGATATGTGGAGTAGGGTGGAGGGCGAGGTGGGGCGGGGCGGGGCGGGGCGGGAGGCAGACAGAGACAACGAGAATGCGGCGCCGTGGCCTGGCCGGGGTTGCGGCACTGCTGCCCAGTGTCCCGGAACAACACACGGCTTCAGTTCTGCGATTCCAGTGTGAAACTCACCACGCTATGCTCTTTTGTTTGCACAACACGCGAATATCGAAAAAACAAAAAAAAAAAAAGAAATGCACCAAACAAAAAACCCCGAAAAACGAAAGAGGGAGGGGATGAAAACAACTGTCTCTCGCGAAACAAGGTTAGGCCGCACAGCGTGGACATCGCGAGCAGACACGCAGCGAAAAAAAAAAGCTCACGCACACTCGAAAAAAAAACAACAAAAAAACAACTCAGACACTTTCACATACACACACATACACAGACGCACGGTCGCGCGGGTGGCGGCGCCAAACAAGCAGCATGCTTGCAAAAGTGCGTCGCATCCCAATTCATATGGACTTATTTCAATGGGCGGGGTGGAGAGGGAGAGGGGCGTGGCGGGGTGCGGTGGGGCGGGGTGCGGCGGGGTGCGGTGGGGCGGGGCGGCAGGACGAAACGCGCCATATATATCAAAAGGCCGCGCTGGCCTGGCCGGGAAAGGAAGCGAGAGAAACGCATAACACATCGTAACGCTATTGCGAACGCGGCTCGCGGATTTGTCGCAACGCCGCCGTAACCTCCGGGCTTACCGTCGTGCAGCTGTTCAAAACGAGATGCGTATAGAATTTATTACAACAATTTTAATTGAAGCCAAAATAAAATTCTCGAAAGAAAAATATTATTACGCTACGCTTACTAACTAATAATCAGGGAAAGCTTTCGGCGCACCGTAGTAACTGACACCCCTCGCTTTTTTTTTCTTCTTTTTTTTTTTGCAAACAGTTCTGAAACACGATAAAATTTGTGCTGCATTGGGCCTTGTGCTTTGGGGTTGGGGGCACGCCCGCCCGGCCACGGCCAGGCCAGGCCAGGCCCAGCCCGGCCTGGGGGTGGAGGGAGGATGTGTGTAGTCCAGTTCACATGAGTGCGCATGGGTCAGGGGCCCGGGCGGGGCGGGGCGGGGCGGGGCGGGGCGGGAAGAGGCCGCTAGGGTTGTCGTTGTGGAGGGGGAGGAGGGCGGCCGGAGCCGGGCCCAGCGCGACCCTTTAAATGGGTTAACACTTAATCCGACGATCGTTTTCGGGACTTCCTCTTAAAGAAAGGGGCGACTATGCGGGGCGGGCTGGGGGTGAGTCGGGCGGGGCGGGGCGGGGCGAGGCGCGGCGGGGCGGGAACGCTTCCTTTTGTTTCCACTGCCGAGTCAATAATTATTCGCAACTCCCTCGCGGACGTTTCATTATTTTAAGTGCGCGGCGGCGGTCGGTGGCGCGGGGCGGCGGCGGTCTCCTGATGGATAAAATTAACAGTGTACATAACAGTTTTCTCCTCCGCGCCGCCCCCGCGAGCTCTTCGAAAAGGAATCTATTGCTGCCCTGCCCTGCTAGCGGAGCCCTTCACCGGCCGCGCCACGCCACGCCACGCCACGCCGAATGCTAAGCAGCCATTCCTAGTTATTGACAGCACACGCACGCTCATTGGCAGCGCGCTCCAAACGCCGTGAATTAAATCTGCGCTCCATCGCGATAGTCCCGCTAATAACTTATTAACGTTGGATTCATTTCACTCTCCCCCGCCGCGCCGCGCCACGCCACGCCACGCCACGCCCCCCGCCCGCTGAGCCGCTACTGCTACTACCACTACTACTACTACTACTACTACTACTACTCTACTACTATCACGACGCGGTACCCGTCAATGGCGCGCGGGTTTCAATTCCAATCAAAGGCGATTGCGCAGGAGGGCGCAGGCGCAGTATGCAAGGGGAGAGAAAGGTATGTTCCACACTATACCGCGTGAGGGATCGTATAACACAATAAGAGAAAAAATTTATAAATAACAATGCACGAAAATCAATTGATTAAATAGTTACGCACAATTTTGTCCATAAATCTGTGCACATAAATCAGTGCATACGACACGACATGCACGAAAAAGTAGCACGGACAAACTTACCAGGAAGTGCGCCTATATAACTACACACGGCCGGCGCGGCGAGGCGCGGCCCCACATTACACTCTATTGCCAGATCAATTCCGCGAATAATCGCATCGTAATTTAGGCCGTGCGTTATGGCCCGGCTTTTTGCTCGGCCACATCTGTTGACGCCCTCCGCCTTGGGGTGGCGTCTCGGCCGTCGCGACATGCGCCGCCGCGCCGCGCCATGTGCACACGGGCGGGGCGGGCGGGGCCCCGGGGCCCCCTAACGCGCGCCTGGCGCGAGCGCTCTCTCTCTCCCTCCCACTCCCCCACCTGCCCCCCCCCCCTCTATCTATCTCTTTCTTTCTCCCTCTCAGCCTAACCCTCACTCCCTTCTCCTCTCCTCCACGGCAACCACCGCGTATATATTTTTAAAAGTTGACTAATGAACTAGGGCGAACGGGTAACGACGGTAAAGTCATTAACTTTCCGGGGGAAGAAAAAAAAAAGAGGCCACCCTCCGCGGGCGCGAGACCTGCTCGCCGCAGGGGAAAAGAAAACACACAAAAACAAGAGAAAATATTTGTGAATCAAAAGACGATGAAGAAAGCAAAAAAAATAAATAAAGTCCTCGCGCCAGGGCAAAGGTCACTGAGGGCCATTTTAATTAGCATATCCCCTCCGCGATCGCGGTGAAAACGGTACGCATGTGGGCGGAGGGGAGGAAGAGAGACGGAGAGGAAGGTTGGTTTAGTCTCACCCTTTTCCTCTCTCTCTCTCTCTCCCCAAGCGCGGTCGGGCCGGGCCGGACCGCAGTGTCAAACCACAGGGCTGCGCGGCCCGGTCCGGTCGTTCCCTCCCGGCCGGCGTCCCGTCGCAACTCACCGCAGAGCCGGCCCTGCGCGCCCTGCGCGCCCTGCGCCCGGCCCAGCCGCTTTAGCCCTTCGGGTGGGTACAGCCCCGCAAAATGGGAAGAACGCGTGTAAGCGCCATGGGGGAAAAGTACACTGCCAAATTGAGAAAATAAGAAACAAAAAAAAGAACAAAAACAAAACATGGTTTTGGGTCTCACGCACAAACAACCGCATATTACTCATATTCGTAAATATTTCCACGTAAGCTGGTGCGGGTAATACTTTCTGCTCGCTTTTGCAGTAGGTAGTATTACAGTTATCGCGAGGAGTGAATGGGATGCATTACACACACACACACACACATCCACTCAACAACCACCCCTCCGCTGCTAACTAAGCGGCCCGCGGAGGAACATTGGCGCGGGAGTCACGTGGTAAAACAATCACCGCCCTGCGCTGCCCGCGCACCCCTCCTGCTGCAACGACCCGACACTCAGCCCGACCCGGAAAAATACGCACTCATTCAGAAATCCTTGACGATAGTAAGAATTTAGAGATCATATTCTGTCATGCTGCAGAAACGTTTGAAATAATTTAATTTTGAATATTTCTTTATTTTTAAAAATTTGACAGTGTCCCGACAGCGGGTAACCTGGGGACACAGGGTGGGCCTTGCGGGTCCGCCGGATAAATGGCAGTGGTAAAAGAGGGCGACGAATATATCTCCACGCGGAGAAGATCAGATGCAGCGCCGTTTACACTTCCAGGTGCACCGCAAAAAGAAAAAGAAACGACGGCTATAGACTCAAAATGAACCGACACAACAAGAAACATCTTGTGAAAAAAAAGGTATTATTTTTACCCGTTATTGAAACCATAGTGTATAAGATTTAGTTTTCATTATTTAAACATATGAATGTTTAGTTGGAGAACCGCAAAATACAGCTTTCATTCCCCAGCCACTTTTTTTTCGGAATGTGCAGTGTGCAGGGCGGGGCGGCTGTGACTGCTCACCGGCACGCGGGCCGTTCAGCGCCGTTTAGCGCCGTTTAGCGCCGTTTAGGGCCGGGAGCCGCCGTCAGAGAAATCAGTCCGACCATCCTTAACGCCAGCCATTTACGGGATTGGGGCTGGAGCCTGCTACGGAGGGGTGGCCCAGGACCGGGCGGGGCGGGGCGGGGCGGGGCGGGGCGGGGTGGGGCAGGCCACCCCGGAGGAGCAGGGGAAGAGGGCGCGCGGCCCGGCGCGGGGTGCGGCGGCGGCATCGTCAGGAAGGTGTTGAGCAATGGTCTGCGGCCAGAGCCGGGACCGCGGCGGGGCGGGGCGGGGCGGGGCGGGGCGGGGCGGGGGCGGGGCGGGGGCGGGACCAGGGATATTAATGGAGGTGTCCCAGTCTCCTCCACGTATACCACCAGCAGTAGCGGCCGCCGCAATCACAGAGGAGACGGCCCCGACGCCGCCGTCATCACCTCCTGCCCGCGGACCGACTTCCGCTTCCGTATAAGTAGGGAAGGGAGGAGTACGTCATGCCTTCATTGACAGCCCTAGCCGTTTCGCAGGAGAGTGTGAGAGAGACATAAATGACCAGGGCTGTCGATAAATGCCCCACAACCCTATCGCAGAATATGTCCTTCGTGCGGGTAGGGCTTGAACCGAGCTTGCGCAACGCACACGGGGCGGCTGGTGGTGCTGATGAGGGGGAAGGATTGTCCCTCAGGTAGACGCCAGCAGAAAAAAAAAGAACTTGTACCGGCCGGCACCAGAAATTATCAGCATGGGTGAGGGAGGGGCGGGGTGGGGAAGAAGGGCCGGCTGCCAACTTACGGAGAAAGCCGGGGGAGGGGGGAGGGGAGGTGGGGGTGGCGTGGCGGAGGTGGTCCGCTTGGCGGGAATCTTTAATTTCTGTTTTGATCCACGCGCTCGGCGATATAGCAGAGCGAGTGCGGCGTGTTCGGCGTAGAG
The DNA here is from genome assembly GCA_033675135.1 of Frankliniella intonsa. NCBI lineage: Eukaryota > Metazoa > Arthropoda > Insecta > Thysanoptera > Thripidae > Frankliniella > Frankliniella intonsa. The sequence continues at coordinate 13,688,427 of CM066254.1, read as the reverse complement.
ATGAGGACGGGGGACGGGTCCTCGCCCCGACGCCGTCCTCTCAGCGGGAGGCCGGCGTCGACGGCGGCGTCGCCGTGCAGCCTGGGCGCCGCGGCGCCGCCTCGCGGGTTGCGCCACCGAGCCGCCCGGCCCGGCCCGCCAGGGGTGGACAGAGGAGGGGCGGGGCGGGGGGAGGGCGGCGTTGCCGACGCCAAGACGGCGGCGCGGCAACGCCGTGGAGAGCGCGGCGTGGCGGGCGATTCAAACGCGGGGCGGGCGGGGCGGCTGCACTGCAGCAGCAGGTGCTGGCGGCGCGCGGTGAACAAGCACGTCGTCACCGAGCAGCCGGGTGCGCGGGGCCTCCCCTCCCACAAGGCCGGCACTTACCGCCATGGTTCGGCGGCAGTCTCACAGGGGATCACACCACGGTCGATCTCACGGGCATCACTGACACTATATCACTACCACTGCACTGCACCCTCACACACACACACACACGCGCGCGCGCGGGCGCGCGGACACGCACGGGCACTCGCGGGGCGGGGCGGGGCGGGACGGGCGGGGCGCGCGGCGGCCGCGGATCGGCTTCTCGCGGTGCTCAAAGTCACCGGGATCGGGTCGGCACCATGGCGGCGGGGCGGGGCGGCGGGTCGTCGGACGGGTGTGCGAGCCCCCGCGTGGCCGCACCAGGACTACCCGAGGGCCCCGCCGAGCCCCCCGGGGGCCCCCCACCGCCCCTCGCGCCCCGCCCCGCCCCGCCCCGCCCCGCCCCGCCGGGCCCGCCCCACAGCTCCACGCGGCGGCGGCTGCAGCGGCAGACGGGCTATTTCAGGACCTGGCCGGCCGGGACAGGAATAGCAGGGCCAGCGGCGGCTGAGCAGCGCGGCGGCGGCGCCGCGCCGGCAATCACCATCATCATCATTATTATAAATGTCACAAGTAACAACAATGCATGACTATATTTTTCGCAAAAATTTAAAAAAAAAAAAAAAAAAACCTAAACGCTACTAAAAATTAACCCGCCAGTCTTATTGCATACGAGTTATTCGGAAATATTTTTCTACGGTATGAATAATGTACCTGATACTGCTTCGGACAAACTGGTTTACTTCCCATAATAATGTAAAAGAGGCGATACTATAAAATTGCGGAGGCCGGTGGCGCCCAGAGAGGAGGCTCCCTGTGTTGTGCCCCATCATATACCCGCGCGCCCAGGCGCGAGCGGCCGCGGCAGGTCGCGGCGTGAGGCGGGGCGGGGCGGGGTGGGGTGGGGCGGGGTGGGGTGGGGCGGGGTGGGGCGCTCGAGCTGCAGCTGCAACAACACCGCGCGGACCCCAGCACATTTAGCAGTGGCCCCGCGTACTTACCGCGGAACACTGCCAAAATTATGAGTGTATAAGTTAAACGGACGCGCACGTGTAAACGCCTCTCTTTCCGTGCGCCCCCTCCCCTCCATAGCAGAAATACGAGCAAAAGCTCCCGCCCTCCCGCCGACAATCAAATCATAAAGCAGATAACATTTCGACAAGCTTCCTCCCCGACGGCCCGGCCCGGCCCGGCCCGGCCCGGCCACGGCCTTCCTTCCTGTCTGCGGCGGCAGCGGCCTCCCCTCGGTAAATCAGGACCGAGGCATCGTACATCAGTCAGGACAAGTCTCTCTCTCTCTCTCTTCTTCGCTCTCACTCCCTCGCTCTCTCACTCCGTCCCTCCCTCTTCTTCTCTCGATGAGACGCGGGGGCGGTGACGGAGTCCACTCCCGCCGCGCTCACAGAGTCATCGCCGGAACCCGGAAACGAGGTTATTTGGCGAAGCAGCCGGGCGGTTTTACGGGGCAGGGCCGACGTGTGAGAATAGTGAATAAGAGCGCACACTTGTGAACTTGAAACAGACCGACCCGAGTAGGGGTGATGTGTTCCTACGCACCCCTGTTCACTGCCAACACGAGGGAGACAGAGAGGGGGGAGAGAGAATGAGAGAGAGAGAGAGAGAGAGAGAGAGAGAGAGAGAGAGAGAGAGAGAGAGAGAGAGAGAGAGAGAGAGGGGGGGAGATGGGCGTGGTGCAAGTGCCTCGGCCTTCAGAGAAAGTGACTGACATGAGGGCGTCCGCTTTCTTCTGTCGCCGCTCGCGAGGACTGACCCTCGCCTCGCCATCGCCACGCCTGGCGCAGAGGACACGCAGAGGAGGAGTCCCAGGCCTCAGCTCCCAGCCCACAGGGCAGTTCGCTAATTTATTATTTTCCTCCCCCATATCCTCGTTTTTTCCTCTCTCTCTCTCTCTCTCTCTCTCTCTCTCTCTCTCTCTCTCTGCTGCTCTTATCCCCCGTGTTCCACACCGCCTCCTCTGCCCCCTCTCCTTCCCCCGCTCACGGCAGCGCGTGTCGTTTGATCGGCCTACATGGCCAGCCAGTAGTGACAACGCCAGTAATATTTCTCTTTGCCTTTTTCTTCTTTTTTTTCCGGGAACCAGAGCTGTGTCAGTGGCGACAAGGTGGTGGGCAGAGTGTCTGTGTGGCGCGCGCGCGCGTGTGTGTGTGCGCGCACCGTAAGAGTTTTTTTTTTTTTTTTATAGCAGTGCAAAAATACATGTTGAAGTTACATAAAACTTTTCGTAAGATAGATAGATAGATAGATAGATAGATAGATAGATAGATAGATAGATAGATAGATAGACAGACAGACAGACAGACAGACTTAGGGCGGCCGTGGCAGGGCGGGGCGCTGACGTGTGGCCGTACGAAATCAGGTGTTCCGCGCCACCGGACAAAAGCTGATAAAGGTTGTGCCCTTCTTCAACAAATCATTCCCCTCCCCTCTCCGCTCCCCTCCTCCTCTGCCCGGCTCCCCTAACCTACCCCCCTCTGTCTCTCCTTCTTCCGGTGACGAGGCGCTAAAACCATAAAAATCAGCCGATAGACTAGTGTTCGGAACCACAAGATAGGAGGGCAGAGGGCTCTAGTGGAGCGCGCCACGCCACGCTACGGCCGTCTCCGAGATCCTTCACCCCACAGTTTCTTCTGCTTCCGGCGAGAGGGGGCCGTACTGAAGCGCGCAGAATGCGCCGTGAAGGACATGGGCCAAACGTAACGTTCAAAACCGCACATTGCCTATCTCCTCTCTCTCTCCCTCTCTGGCCGCGACCCCCCGCCACGCCGGGCCACACGCGGACCCTACAGTATGCAGTGCCGTCATTTCATTTAGCGCGGACTGAACGCGGCGTGAGGCGCAGCCACGCCACGCCACCCCGCGGGGACGACCCGACTCCACCTTCTGCAATAATTGGGCCTGAGCTAATTATAAACACTCCTAACTGCGAGCGCGATAGTTCCCTCTCCCTCTCTATATACCCCCCCCCCCCCCTTCCCTCTTTCTCTCTCTCTTTCTCTCTCTCTCTATCGCGCGCGCGCGCATGAAGTAAGCTCTCTCACACGCTGCTCACTCTCTCTCACTCGCACACATGCCAGACATCAAGTACCTCCGCTTCATTACGCTTCCCACCAGCGCGGCGAAAATTCTTATTCCTCTACTCGGTGCGTGCGTGCGTGTGTATATGAGAGAGAGAGAGAAAAGGAGAGAGAGAGAGAGAGAGAGAGAGAGAGAGAGAGAGAGAGAGAGAGAGAGAGAGAGAGAGAGAGAGAGAGAGAGAGAGAGCGTTTGTGTGTATCTAGCAGCGATTGAGGGGCGTTCCGCAATCCAACTGGTGCGCGACGTATACTAGGCCCTTTTCGTCCTGAGGTTACGGTTACAGGCGCCTCGCGATACACTGTGAAACCAAGTGTTCAACTGTTCAACACCTGTAAATGTGCAACTTCCAGTATAACAGGTGCAAGTGTGCAACTCAGTATTTGTGCAATTGGAAGTGTCAAACTCGGCAGTCGTACACTTGTAAGTGTTTAAGTCGACAGTTGTACACTTGCAAGTGTTCAACAAGGGAAATGTTGCACGGGGAAGTTGAACACATGCAAGTGCACAAATGTCGAGTTAAACACTTACAAGTGTACAACTGGCAAGTTCGACACTTGGAATTGCACAAATACCGAGTTGTACACTTGGACGTGTAGGACTGGAAGTTGCACACATTCAAGTGTTGAACAGTTGCACACTTGGTTTAACAGTGTAAACACACCTAAAAATCTTTTTTTTTCTTTCTCCAGGACCTTCTACTTTTCCAGTGGACCCTCCCCGTCCCAGAGGCAGCGTGGCGCTCCTCTAGAGGGCCCCTCTCTACCAGCAGCCCATCTCGACGCCTCCGATCGGCAGTGTGGGGCGGGGCGGGGCGGGGCGGGGCGCAGGGATGGGGACTGGCTCCGGGTCACCACATCGTCATATGTCTTTGGCGCGGACACTTGGGTCCGCCCGGCCTCCAGCCCCGCCCCGCCCCGCCCCGCCCCGCCCCGCCCCGCCCCGCCCCGCCCCGCCTCGCCACGGCCCCGCCGATAACACTAATGACCCCCCCATCCCCTCATGCCATTGCCCATACCGCAGTCCCGGCCGCGCCGCGCCGCGCCACGCCACGCCTTGCACACGGCCTAATCAGCTTTTCTAATTGCGCCCGTAAAGCTTCACCGGGCGCGGCGTGGCGGCGCGTAGCGGAGCGGGGCGGGGCACGCACGTTTGGCGCCACTATAGGCCGCGCGCAAACTACTGCGATCCCTCCCCTTAAACGGATGAGTTCCTCGTCAACAAGTATTTTTATTTCTCCCGCCTCTATATAGGACTGCTACGGGGTGAACCTCCAGCAGATGCCTGCCTCCGCAGCGAAGAATGTTTTTTGCAAGTATAACGGAAGACCGTCTTTGGGCAAGGGTCACACAGTGCATTACATTAGCATCATTAACAAAAAACAAAAAAAAAAAAAAGTTTTAAGTATACACACCAGGGCGGAAAAAATAAAATTTTATAAAATAGCAGCACAACCAAACGAACCAATTAATTCAGGACGACATGACGTTTTTCCTTGTGAAAATAATTATGAATAATGTTAAGTGCGTTGGGCCCGGGCGGCATGCATTGTCATCCGTCCCATCCATTGTGACAGGCCTACGCGGGCGCCGCGCCTCGCCGCGCCTCGACACGCCACGCCGCGCTACACCTCGCCACGCCCCGCCCCGCCACGCCCCGCCTCGCCACGCCCCGCCACGCCCCGCCACCGCGCGATCCGCGCAACAGAATTGAAAACAAACTGTCTGGAAAGGGCGTGGTGCGTGGCAAAGGCGCGCGGCGCGACGTGGCGTAGCGTAGCGCAGGCCCAGGCGGGCAGCAGGCGCCTCCTGGACTCTAAACGACACAGTCTCCGGTGGCGAACCAACCGTTGCCTACGCGGCCCACGCCCGCCTGCGGCATAGGCAACCCGCCGGCACCCCTGCGCCCGCGTTGCCTACCCCGCCCACGCCCGCCTGCGGCATAGGCAACCCGCCGGCACCCCTGCGCCCGCGTTGCCTACCCCGCCCACGCCCGCCTGCGGCATAGGCAACCCGCCGGCACCCCTGCGCCCGCGTTGCCTACCCGGCGCTTCGCAGCAGGCTGGTGTATGTGCTTCACGCCGCATGGCTCGCCCGGGCCCAGCCCCGCCCTTCATGGCTGACAAGGTGCGGAATCCCGTATTCGTATTCAGTCTGCGTCACTATGCCCACCACGCCGCCTCGGACGACGGCGTCGACGGCCACGCGGCGTCGCCTTCGTGAGTCCGTGCGTGTGTGTGTGTGTGCGCGTATATGTATATATGTGTGTGTGCGTAGCTGCAGTCAGGTACGCCCCCTCCCCCCAACCTCAGGAGGCCGCGCGGCCGAGCGGGCGGTGCGGCGCGACTGCAAGGGCGTCGTTTAGCGGTGAGCTGCATGCCAAATCCCAATTGAAGTGCGTGGGACGGGCCGGGCCGGGCCTGGCCGGGGCGGGTGCGGCCGATAGCGGCAGCGGCGCCTCCCTCCTACCTCCCTGCCCCCTCCCGCCCCTCAGGGTTGACCGCTCCGCTCGCTGCGGCCGCGAATAAAACACTGTTCCTTATAGTGCGCCGGGCGGGGCGGGGCGGGGCGGGGCGGGGCAGTGTCGCGTGTGCGTCGTGCGCACAGTGCAGCGCAGCGACTATTGGCAGTCGGACCGGAAGCACTAAACACACGACCGGAGCAGCGCGGCGGCAGCGCGCCGACCCGGGGGAGAGAGCAGCCGGAGGAGGAGGAGGACGAGGAGGAGGAGGAGGAGGAGAGGTTACACGAGTCGGATTCCATCGGTTCTCCGCTGCAGCCCCGCGACACGGCAGCTAGCAGATCGCCGAGGCCCGGCCCGGCCCGGCCCGGCTGTGGGGCCCCACGCCACGCTAGGCCACGCCGCGCCACGGGCTGAGCCCCACACACGGGGCGGGGCGGGGCGGGGCCGCCGTCAGGGACACACCCACATGTCGCGTGACAGAGGAAGGTGCAGGAAGCGATCCGCCGCACACCGGCCCGGCCCGGCCCGGACTATCGGCCTGGGAGGAACGCCGCATCTCAGCGCCACCGCGCAGGGGGTTACGTGCATGTGGCGGTCGGGTACAGCCCCGCCCGGCCCCGCCCGGCCTGGCCAGGCTCGGGGGTGGGGCCCCCCTTCACACGGTTAGGGCGGGGGGTGGGGAGAGGGGGGTACTTAGCTGCATATATGGGGCCAGCTTCCCATACAGGAAACACGCGTGTCAAATCCATTGTGTGTCTAAGTCTCTGAGAGGAGACAGCACAGCAGGCCAATACGCGGAGCTATCACCTCCACCTCATGTCGACTGCGACCCGCAACGCACCACCAGAAAAAGTACGTAAAGTAATCGAAAGATTTGTGCGGAGTCGTGTGCAGCCCTTCTGCGCGGCGCGGCCCCCCTACGGGCGGTGTTCGCCGTTCAAACTAAAACAAGTTCGACCTTTTATCGGGAGAGGAGGGAAGGACGCCGGGGTGACATTTCAGCCCCGCGGTGTCCCCGGTGGCCCCCTAATGCGCACACTGACATTTTGTCTGTGCGCCGGCCGGGGCCCGGTGCGGCGTGGCGCGGCGGGGTGGCGGGGCGTAGCGGGGTGGACCCGAGCCGCGCGGTAGGACCCTAACCTCGTATCTCATTGCACGGTCCCGGTCACATACCGGCGCAAGCGGGGGAAAAAAAGGGAGGTTCATTGACCCAGAGAAGAGGAATAACCGAAGGAACAGAGGACGAAAAACAAGAGGGGAAAAAAGAGAGAAATTGAATCTATTCGCACACGCACAAACTCAGGAACACACGCACGCAGGGATTGGAGCCTATCCCTCTCCAACCCACTCCACCGCAAGGACCGCACGGACCACAAGGGGCCCGTGTCAACAGGGCGCAAACAAGCTGTAAGTAAATCCGAGGGGCATAAAGGCTGCTGACTGGGCCCCGGAGGCCCAACCCCTCCCCTCGGGGGATGATGGGGCTGACCCCGCGGCGGGGGCGGGCCGGGCCGGGCCGGGCCGGGCGGTCGAGGGTGGCGGAGCGTTAACCGCCCCTTGGGGCTCGGAGGGTGGTCGCAACAGTGACCAGACCATGCCGGGGCCGGGCAGGGCAGGGCCGGGCAGGGCGGCCCGCTAACTTCTTTATGTATGCGGCTTTGTCTTGGTTATAGTCTTGGGGACGAGGAGGAGGAGGAGGAGGAGGACCGTCGGGGTTAAGTGCGGCGGCAACAAGAAGGCGAGGGCGTTTGAGGTGAGGCCTATTAGGGGCGGCGGGGCGGGGGGAGGGAGGCATGAACGGCTCACTCACTTACTCTGCGATTTCTCATCCCGAAGCCAGTCCCGGCCCGACCCGGCCCGGCATGGTCGGCCAGCTGGTCACGTTCAATATTACACTTATGAGTCCCGCGGAGCGCCGCGGCCGCCGTGCGCTGGCGGTGGTGGTGGTGCATTTGTACGAGTTATGCCTATCGCTTTCGGACCCCGCTGAGACGTGGGCGCAAATGCGGAGGGAGCGAGTAAGAGAGAGAGAGAGAGAGAGAGAGAGAGAGAGAGAGAGGAAGAGAAAGATAGAAGGGAGGGGAGACTGGAAGAGAGGGAGAGTGGGAGGGGAGGCAGAAGAAACGGACTTGAGAAGGGAGGATGTAGAAAAGGAGCCAGTGAGGAGGTGAGGGGAAAAGAGACGGAAAGAGAGGGAGACGGAGTGAGAAGAGAAGAGAGAGAGAGGCCGAGCTCTGGAGGGATAGCCCCATCACTGCGCTGTGTGGCGCGCAAAACGCTCCGCTATCGTCCCAGCTATCGATGGCTACAACGTGCACGGGGGCAGGGCTAGGTGGGGCCGGGCGGGGCCGGGCGGGGCCGGGCGGCAGCGGGGAGGTAAGGCTGCGGGGCCCAGCTGTACGGCAGTAGCAACGAGTTAGCCCATTTGAATTAGTCACGCTGCAGTGCGCCCTCTTCCTCCCCCCTCCCCTTTCTTGCTCTCTCTCTCTCGCTCTCCCGCTGCTAGCCGACGTCTTTTCCCTCTCCCTCTTTCGCTCTCGCTCACTCGCGTACCTTGACGTTATCACTGCGAAATAATGGTCCAGTCATATATGAGGCAGCGGCGAATAAAATCGACGGGAAAGTAGCAAAGCGTGGCGCCGCGGCATTCCAGGGCATATGCGCGCCTCATGCGGGGCGGGGGGGGGTGGGGTGGGGTGGGGTGGGGCGGGGCGGGGCGGGGCGGGGCGGGGCGGGGCGGGGCGCGGCGGGGCGTGGCTAGGCAGTATGCACGACACTTTACGGGCGCCGGCAGGAGGCGCGCGACGTTTTCATTCAAAATACATTACAACAAGTTACGAGAAACGTTTCAAATGTGAGGAAAATGTATTCCTGCGTCGGTCGCGAGCAGCGCGGATTGCGGCAGGAAGCAGGCCTCACAGGAAAAATGGCGATATCACAATAAACAAACATTACCAATAGTGTTATTTTCCCTAACAAACACCCTAGATACGGCGAAGTCGCGGCATCACCCTGGGCAGAAATAAATTGCATTTTGCGCTTCCCTTCCCACTGAACAGCTGACGTTCAAAACAAACCCGCGTGTTTTGAATGTGGGCCAGGCGGGCGGACGACCGTGACCCGCGCGGGGCGGGGCGGGGCGGGGCGTTGGTACAGCGCGCTCCGGCGGGCGGGCAGGCGGGCCGATTTGACACCCTGCCAGGGTGGAGGAAGGAGCGCTCCGCCCCGCCCCGCCCCGCCCTGTCGTCTCCACACTATACGCAGACCGACCAGCACGAGATTCGGGAATCAGACGAACCAAAAGATTCGCTGACCTTCCGCGGATCAAGCAAGGTTTTGCCTCCTTTTTTTTCTTTAATTTGAACAGCTCCACTGCGCACGCGGTATGCATACCTTGTTCTGCTGGTAGCACTGGGCGGCCCAGCAGGCGGGGTCGTGCGACAGGTACGACGTTTGGAACATCGTCTCGTCTCGCTTCACTTCACCATCCTCCCGGCCGATAAGGCTCGACCCTCAACACTTCACACTTCCGCACGCCCGGCATTCAAATCGCCGCTCGGCCGTCCCGTGTCCTCATTGTGTCCTCCTTTTTATTTTACTTCTTTTACAGTCACAGTCGCACGAGATGGCACTAACCACAGCACTTTGCACACTAAAAGTTCACTTTGACTTGACGCGTCGCACTTGTATTTTCACTTGGGGGGCGCCATTCGGGTATGGTGAAACACACGCCGACTCACGCAGGCACGCACACACACGCGCGCACGCACGCACGTTTCAACAGCCCGTTTTCCCTCTCGCCATAGCGAGCGGGCGGCGACTGTATTCGGGCGGGCCGCGTGCCTCGGCGTCCAGCGCACTTAGTCAATATCGCGCGGCACTTCCCGTCACGGTGCACTTCCGGCGAAATCTCTCACTCTCCCCGTTCCTACTACTATTTCTGACTTTGAATAGGTGATGGGTCTGATAGCGGCACTGGGAAGCACAGTCACTAAAACTTCACTTGACTCACTGAGCGGACGAGTCGCACACAACTTCCGAGAACTCACGACACCGCGCACAGCGCTCCGATAGGTCAACCGCACTTTGATAGAGACGCACTTTGCACTTCCGGAAGTTCCCGGTCATTCACACTGCCGCTTGGAGGTCACGACGCCACCTTCTCGAAGTCCCCGCTGTGTCCCCTCCAGCCGAGAGGCGCGGAACTCGCTCCAGAGTTCCTCGCAGCGGATCTCGAATAGTCCAGTAGTAGCACTGGAGCGTAAGTGCCGGGCTGGAGGCACACCGCTAGAGCGCTGAAGGTAGGTTCCGGGCTGGAGTCGGCACACTTCTAGAGCGCTGGAGGTAAGTTCCGGGCTGGAGTAAGCACACCGCTAGAGCGCTGGAGGTAAGCGCCGGGCTGGAGTAAGCACACCGCTAGAGCGCTGGAGGTAAGCGCCGGGCTGGAGGCACACCGCTAGAGCGCTGGCGGCCGCCCTGGACTGTCCGCTGGACTGCAATGTCAATCAGTGAGCGCTGGCGCTGGCGCTCGCCTGCCCGGTGTGCCCGGCCCGGCCCGGCGCGCCCGTGGGGGGGCAGAGCGGGTGCGGGGGCCTCCTGTGGGCCACTCGCGACGCCAGGCCACGCCCGCCGCCCAGCGCGAGGGGGGCGCGGGGAACACCACCGCATAGCCATGCTGCTCAAGAATGCTAAGCCGCACCGGCACTAAGTCATGCTGTGTGTGTGTGTGCGCGCGCGCGCGTGAGGACGCGTGGACGTGTTAGAGAGGGGGGGGGGGGGGAGGCGCATGTGAGTTGATAAGTTAAGCATTTTCAATCCCCAACCTCAGTGAGCAGCGGACAGCAGGTGGCGCCTGCCCCTCTGTAACGGCGTTTTCCTTCCCCAGAGTTACAACGATAAAATAAAACGTCATCATCATCTGAACCTTATTCATAAGATATAAAGTTCCTATTTTTGGCACATGATACATTCAAATTTAGCTTTGTACCGGCGTGTACCAGCTAGCTTGTACTCTCGTGCAGCGAGTGTAGCGCATTATTATGTACAATTTGTTTTTTCTTTTACATCGTAAGATATGAAGGTTAATTTTTTGTTTTGCAGTAAGCGCAGGTGGATTGGTCCTCGGCCGGGCCGGCAGGATATTGACTATACGGCGCGAGCTGCTGCGGCCCGGCCCGGCGCGGCGGTTCCTGCAAAATACTCCGCGACGTCACGCTACTGCCGCAGCGCGCCCGCCGAGGTCGTGTAGCCGGTTATAGAGTCGAGCCGCCCCGCCCCGCCCCGCCCCGCCCCGCCCCGCCCCGAACGGCTCCGAGGGTTTTGAACACCGAGCGGAGCAGTCCTCCCTCCCTCCCCCTCGCTGCCGGGCCGGCCGATATGAGACGCCTTTCCTTTCCGTTCCTCTCCAGATCAGCGCCCAGCCGGCCGGTCCATTACAAAAAGATTCGCCTCGAGGTCCGGCCAGCAGGCCAGGCCAGCCCAGCCCGGCGCTTACCGGCCGGCCAGCCGGGCCCAGCGGGCCGGGCCAATGCGCCCGCTAATAAAGAACCTCAGCTGGAGAGCGAGAGAGTGAGAGAGAGGGGGGCAGAGAGAGCGGCGAGGATGGCATGCGAGGCGAGGGCCTACCTCACCGACCGCGCTGCTGCGCCCGCTGGACCAGTACCTCGGGGACGTAAAAGTCTTGGTGCGCGTATAACACACCGGCGCGCGCGCGCGCACACACACACACGGCGGGGCGACCACGGCGACGCCGCACTGCCGCTCGAGGAGAAACAAACAGATTGAGCGGGACCCAGACCGGGACCCGGCCAAAAGGAGCACGACCCAAAACTGGTAATCACCGAAATACAAATCCTCGCCTCGCGGTGACATTTAGGCGGCGTATCAGACCGGTCGACCTTCAGGACAACGGCGGGGAGGCGGCGGCGGGGGGAGGGGGGAGGGGTGGCGAGGAGGTACAGGAGGAGGAGGAGGAGGAGGAGGAGGAGGAGGAGGAGAAGGAGGAGGAGGAGGAGGAGGAGGAGGAGGAGGAGGAGGAGGAGGAGGAGGAGGAGGAGGAGGAGGAGGAGGAGGGGGAGGAGAGAGGAGAAGGAGGAGAAGACGATGAGGTCTGATTTTGATACCCGGCAGCTCATCTCGCAGGAAGGTAACCCGCTGCTGCTGACCGCTCCATCTGCCTGAGCGACGGTCGTACTCCCTACCACTACCCACCACAACACCAGTAAACCTTTTTTCCCCTCTTTAATTAAAAAGTGTGAAACTTTAGAGTTATTATTTCGCGCTAGTTATAATTCCCAGCCGGATCGCATAAATAATAAAAGTGTAATATGATAATACGCGCAGGCTAGCAGCGCGGCGCGACACGAGACAAGCAGACGGGCCGGGACGGGACGGAACACCCGCTGCTGCAGCGGGTGCGCGCGGCGCGGCGCGCCAGCCACAAACAAGAAAAAACTGCGCTGATGATCAACTTGTTTATATTTATGACGTAGGCGGTAGACGACCTGCTGCCAGCCGGGCTGCCCGCGGCCCCGCCCCGCCCCGCCCCGCCCCGCTCCGCCGGACAAGGAGCGAGCGAGAGCGACTCGAGTCGAGTTGGGCGAGCCGAGCCGAGCTCAGGCGGGGCGGGGCGGGGCGGGGCGGCGGACCCGGGCACAGGACCGGACCGGGGCCGGAGCCTGCAGGGCCTGCAGCAGCAGCAACAATAAGCGTCAACTGCACCACATCCACCGCAGCCGCCGCAGCCGCATCACCATATCAAACCTGATCTTGTCCAGCAGGCAACGACGTCCCCGTCGATCCGCCAAAGATCGCGCGAGCGCAATCCCGCAGATTGGTTTTCCGCTGCGGCCCAGTCCGGTCGGGCCGGGAGGTTGTCAACGTCGCAGAGGACGGAATCCGAACAGTCTCGGGGAAGGCAGGGTGGGGAGGATGGGAGGGAGGGTGGGGTTGTTGGACGGGCTGCCTATCCTCGCAATGCCAGGCGGAAATGTCGCAGAGACCGTCGCGGAATCGTAGTGCGGGCCGCCAGAGGCAGAGGCCGAGGCTCTCGTGCCCTGGCGGCAGGTGCGGTGCGGGCGGGTGCACGGGAGGTGCGCGCCAAAGACTCGCCGCTGCTCGCCGCCCCGCCCCGCCCGGGCCACCAGGCGCCCCGCATGCCACTCGCGCGTTCAGGTTGCCTGCCGCCGGGGGCGAGCGGGGCAGCACTGGGAAATGAGACGAAGGAGGAGGAGTAGGAGGAAACGGGGTAAAAGGCAGAGGAGTATCGCGCGTGTAGGGCGGGAGTCCTCAGGGGGTACGCGATGACAAGTGCAGTAGCGTGTGGGGGCGGCTGACAGCGCTACCGGGTGTCCGTTTACCTGTCCGGAAGACGGCGCCTGCAGGTACGTCGACACGTCGGGCTCCACCATGCAGGAGCGCAACGACTCGGGGATGAACATGACCCTGGTGCTGCGGTGCTGCTGCGGCGCGGGGTGCACGACGGGGTGGTGCACAGGGTGCACGGGGTGGGCGTGGGCGGGGTGCTGGTGGGGCCAGCCGCCCATAGGGCCCACCCAGGGCGGCGGCGCGGAGTACGGGGCAGCCACGGCTATGGCGGGGACGAGGGGCCCCGGCTGGACTCCACTGGCGCTGGCGGCGGCGCGGCCGCGCAGAAGGGTGGCCGGGCCGGCTAGGACCGCGACGGCCGCGGCGGCGGGCGAGAAGACGGCCTGCTAGGCCAGGACGCCGCACGACCGTCCCGCGACATGAGCGCCCCGACGACGAGGGCGGCGGCGACGGCGACGCGGGCCCCCCGCGAGGGTGGGCGGTGTGCTCGCGCGCGGTGCGGTGCGGGGCGCGGTGGGGTGGGGCGGGGCGGGGCGTGGCCGCGGACGCGCGCAGCAGCTCGCCGAGGAGCCCGGTGGGGCGCTGAGCTGTGCAGCCGGACCGGAGCGCTCCGCAGGCTCCGCACCGCAACGCTCAGCACGCTACGGACTGGCCTCCCGCCAGCGCTAGCCGGGCTCGCTTTGCAGCGCAGGCGAGGCGAGGCTGGCAGGACGGGCCGGGGCGGGCCGGGCCGCAGAGCGGCGGGACGGGGCAGGACGGGGCAGGCCGGGCCGGGCCGGGCGCGCTGCGCAGAGCGGCCCGCGTGGTGGGGCGCGGGGTGGGGCGCGGGGAGCGGCGGGCATGCGCAGCGCCCCGCGCCGCCCGCCCGCCGCCGTTCACTGGCTGCACCAGGCCCCGCCCAGCGCGCGTACGCGGCACTTACGCCCCGAGGGCCCCACCGCCACCACCGCCACGGGGCCCGCGGGGGGTTCGATCGGAGCCCCCCCTTCTGGAGTGCGGGGCAGGGAGGGATAAGGTGGGGGAGGGGGATATCGTCCTGGGGGTGGGGTGGGGGGCACGGCGTAGAGTTTGTCCCCCTGTGTTGAGCGGACGGGGGCAAGGCACCTCCAGCTTTGTGGCGGCTGATCGGGTCAGGCCCCGCCGTGGTTTGCGCCCCCCAGGCCCTGCCTGCCAGGCCCGCAGGCTCACAACGAAAACCTGAACACATAGCAGCGACGCACACCAATGCAGCAACGGCAGCTTCATCTGCCAGCGGATCAAGCAGGTGCCGTTATCTCTGGCCGGGCCTGGCCAACTGAGGAGCAGGAGCGAGGAGCTTGGACAGGAGCAGGAGCTGAAGCAGGAGCAAGGGCAGGACGGGCTCCCCGGAGCTGCACGCCGCGCAGCAGGGCTGCGGGCGCCTGCCTCACACTCATACCGCACGGCACGGCACGGCCCCGCACGACCTCACTCAAGATACACGGCACCTCGCCTCTCCAGCTGGATGGGCACGGGCCGAGCGGGATTACGTAAGGCACACGAGCGAGCATGAGAGATAGAGAGGGAGAGACAGAGAGACAGAGATAGAGGGAGAGAGGTCAGCGGGACAAGAGACGGTGGAGGAGGAGGAGGAGGTTGGGGGGGGGTTCGAGACGCTGACCGGTTGGCGCCAATGGTGCGCCGGCGCGTCGCGCGAAGAACAGATCGACTGGTAACACAAGAACATCGCAACCCAAAGCGGGCGAGGCGAGACGAGGCGCGCCGAACGGAAAAATAAAGAAGACAAGAAAGTGAGAATAGTGCGACAAATTACGGAGAGTTAGTGCGCGCCGCCAATAAGTTTTCGCAGGCGGACAGCTTCACGTCGGTGGGATCACTATTTTGTTTGTAATAACAGTGGTCAGGAGGTCAGTCACCCGCGAACTACCCTGAAATAATATAGGAGTGATGGAACCTTTAATGGGTCTAATGCTTTCGTTACTTCGTTAGGTTCGAAGTTCAACCCCCGCTAAAAATTAGTTAGTACAGCATCATACGAAGTCGGACAAGTGGGACTTTAGAGGGGAACAATTATTAAACCCTTCAAAGCATGGTAGGTAAGGCTGGTCGGGTGCAGGGCGGGTGCAGGGCGGGTGCAGGGCGGGTGCAGGGCGGGTGCAGGGCGGGGATATGAGATGAGTGAACGTCCGCTGGGCGCGGCGCGCGCGAGAAATGCGGTGGCTGCGGCAGCGGAGCTTTGGCACTGGCGTTTAATTGGGCTGAGCATCGCCTGGCACAGACAAACGACGTTATGCCCCGGGAGTGACGGCGGAGAAGATGTACGAGGCTAGGTGTATCGCGGGCGGGGCGGGTTGGGGCGGGGCGGGGCCGCCGGGCAGCGCCGCCGCCCCACCCCGGGGTGCACCCCGCTGAGCCGAGTGGGGCGACAGGCCAGGGAGAGAGAGAGAAAGAGGAGGAGAAAACCGTACACGCTGGAAATTTCAAGTGAAAACGAGATGCTCTTTTTATAATGCATCAAAGCGTTAAGTTTAAAGTTTTCTGCTTTGGGAGATGTATCGAGACTGCTAAGCCAACCCGACGTGGGGTTTGTAAAAGTTGGTGGTGGTAGGGAAGCGGGGGGGGGGGACTAGGGCGGCAGGAGGGAGGTGGGGTCACCCCGCTGCCGCTGCCCGCTTTAGTCCGAATGTGTAGGCTGGGGGGAGGGGGGAGGGGGGAGGGGGGGTGATCGATAATTCTACATCGCCATTTCCTCCAAATCTAAATAAGCGACCAAATTAGAAAACTCGCCTCTCTGCATCGGCGCCAGGCGCCAGGAGGCGGCGCGGGGTCTTGGCAGGGCGTGGCGGGGCGTGGCGGGGCGGGGCGTGGCGGGGCGTGGCGGGGCGGGGCGGGGCGGGGCGGGGCGGGGCGCTAGCGCGGGGGACATGTCGATAGTAACGGTGCAGCCGGCGGCCCGTCGCGTGGCGCTTGCCTACCGTCAATTAAACGAGATATCGTTTAATGAGTTTGTGAGCGGCATTTGCATGGGCCGTAATGGAACGCCCCGCCCCGCCCCGCCCCGCCCCGCCCCGCCCCGCCCCGCCCCGCCCCGCCCCGCCCCGCCCCGCCCCGCCCCGCCGCCGCTCACGTGCCGCGCGCCTGCTTCTCCGCCCCGCAAAATGTGAGAAATTTATAGAGATTTAGAGGCATTAATTGCGGATAGCGAAACGGGTGGTCCGCTGGTTCGCGTCGAGGTAACCAGGTACAGATAGGTTGCGTATAGGATACTGCTGGCAACTTTGAGGTGCGCGCCGTGCGCGGGCGCTGCCGCCTCCCTCCCCTGGGCGCGGGGCGGGCGCGGTAAGAAACGGAAAGCAGCTGCATCCTCCAGGAGGTTCTCCATGAGCTCGAGGCGGGCCGGGCCGGACACGTCTCCTCCGTCGAAATTTCACCCACTCGGCTGCGGCCTCGGACCCGACCCAACTCCGGCCCAGGGCAGGACGCCACTTTCCCTTACGGATGCGGACCAAATTCAAAGAGTGTCGTCGGGTCGGGTAGGGGCCGTAGGGGCGCACCCCAGGGCCTGCTGGCGCCTGCCTCCGAGCCCCCGGCGGGGCGGGGCGGGGCGGGGCGGGGCGGGGCGGGGCGGGGGGCGGGCAGCGCTCCGGGCCGGGCGCGGTGGTGGGGGCCGGCGGGCGGGGCCTAAGTGCCGCCAGGCCCCGCCCCGCGCGCGTGGAGGGGGACGCCCCGCGGCCACTGGCGCGCCCGGGCGGGGGCCGCGGGGCGGGGCGGGGCGGGGGCCTCTCGTAGGGCTCGCGCGCGGGGCGGGGGCGGGGGGCGCCGGGCCCTCACCACCACCCCTCGCAGCTGCCCTGATTTGCCCGCATCATACACTTGACCCCCCCGCCGGAGCCCGCACCAGGGCCGGTGAAGGGCCCCGCCGGGGGCGGCCTTTGCTCCCCTGATTAGGGCCCCATTAGGGGCATTAATCGGATCGGGGCAGCTACTACTGCTGCCGTCTGTGCAGGCCCCAGCTAACCCCCCATACCCCCGGGCCGCCCGCAGGTAGGCAAGCCTATCGGATGGGCGTGGCATCGTTTTGCCTAACCTAACTCGCCCCCGTTAGTCAGCCTTGCGGACCGCAGGTAGGCAGCCAGCTGGGCATACGTGCGCTACTTTGCCTTCCCGAGAGAACCTCTCTTCATTCAGCCCTGCAGCCCGCAAATAGGCAGCCAGTCGGACGCGCGCGCGCTGCGATTGCCTACTCTATCTTACCTCGTCATCCTGCGGGTGTGCAGCAGCCACTCGCTAGAGATCAGTCCGCTCCGTTCCGCCGCGTGTCCGCTGGCAGCTCCAGAGTATGACGGCCTCCATCTCCCGCAGCACATGTCCGACCTGCAACATTTAAAACACCAATCTTATCACACGCCCCAATGCGCAGCTGTCAGCTCCGCGCACCGACCGCCTGGCCCTGCTCTGCTAAAACCTTGCGGGGAATTTCACTGTCAGCTCAGCTACAGTAAACCCAGCAGCACTACAGGTTACGGTGATTCCGGGTGCATCACCTTAGCTTACGGTAAAAATTAAATTAAATGAGTAGGTCAGTCACAGTGGAGTAGAGCGGGTGGCACATCTAGGTCTGCCTACTAGGCAACATGCACGCACATATGCTAAGATGTTGCCTAGTAGGCAGGCGCAGGTGCAGCCCACCGCACGGCTACTTATTGCCTATTTTTTTAAGGCAACACTGATCAGCGGCGCGGCGCCCGCGTCGCGATGGTCGCGACGACATATGCGCGTTGTTTTTTTTCTTGCCCCCAAGTAGCGGCGGTGGGGCCCGCGGGCTCGTTTTTCACTGGCCGCTGACAGATATGAGACAGACGGAACGAGCGGGCTTGTCCGGGCGGGGCGTGGCGGGGCGGGGCGGGGCGGGGCGGGGCGGGGCGACGTCCGTCAGCCCCGCGGGCGCGCGCGGCGCGGCAGGGCTGCAACAGGTGCCGCCACGGCCACTGCGGGCCATAAAGGGGTGCCGATACATCGCACCCCCGCGAGCGAGCCGCTCATTTTACGATCGGATTTAAAAGGGGCGATAAAAAATATAACCCTACAACAGGCGAGCATACATGAGGAGGAAGCGTGGTGTGTTTGACGACAGCTCTCTCTCTCTCTCGCGCGCGCGCGGGGGGAGCGCGGCCAGCGGCATGGGGCCAATCGGAAGCGATTAACAAAAAGAATGACATACGTTTTGACAAGTCTGTTATTCACTACAGACTGAGGGCGAGGGTCCGGTCCGTGCCCACCCCAAAACAAGGCTGGATAAAAAAAAATGTCGTGGGGTATTTGAACACGATAAGGGACACGAAAAACAAAACGCGAGGAGGAACCGCGGGAGTTCATTTCATTCTGACGGCCAGAAAAATTTGCCAGGAACTCTCCTGCCACTTCTCCGCAGGGAGGAACTCCTCGTGGGTAGCCCTGGAAAGTTCCAATGAGAAGCTCTGAGAAGCTCTATGGCGAGAAAATCCTGCGGAGAGTTCTGTGCAATGTCGCCGACTTGAAAGACTCCAATCCTTCGAAACTGCTCCCTGCTCCTGGAGGAGACTCCTGGAATCTCCTCCTGCTCCGCCGGCCGGCTCCGCCCCCCGACGTGTCCGCTCCTAATTAGCGATTAGGCGCCACGTGCCGATTTAGTGCCCGTCTCTCGGCCAGGTCGACACGGCCGTGCACTTCTCCTCGCTCGCTCTCTCCGTCTCTCTCGCACTCGCACGCCGCCCGCCCCCGGCCCGCCACGCCCTCCCACTCCCGCCGCCCCGCGCCGCGCCGCGCCGCGCGAGTCGCAAGTCGCGCTTCTTTATGTGCCCGCCGTTTGGCATGTGCAAGCAGCAGGATGCAAGAAGAGAAAAAGCTAAACGGTAAAAAGAGGCAAAAATAAAATAATGAAAGAAATTACAAAAAGATATCCTGTCATTTCCGCGCGCGCGCATGCGTTTTTAACCCATCCCGCGCGCGAGCACGCGCCAGATCGCTGTCGCGGCGGTCACCCTCGTGATAGTGGACGCGCTGTTCTCACACGTACACGGCAATAAATATCGCACGTCTGCCGAAATCGCCGCAGCAGGGCAGCGCGCGACCGCGTGCTAATTTTCGGGCGGTGCGTCCCGAACAGATTTAGGGGAGGAGGCACGTGGGGAGGGGGAGGGGGGGGACAATGATCGCGGCTGATTTGCGTGTCCACGTGCGCTGTGAATAGCGTGGTGCGCGCCGGGTGGGGCGGGGCGGGGCGGGGCGGGGCGGGGCGGGGCGGGCGGGGCGAGGCGGGCGGGGTGGGTTGGGGCGGGACGGGGGTGCCAAAACAAGCTTTGGTCACCGGGCGCCCCGGAGAGGAAAATGAAGGGGATGCCCGACTCCCTGTCGCGACATTTAGAAAAGGAGGGGAAACAGTTTTTTTCATCAAATATAGTAAATGCATTCAAAGGAAGAAAAAAATACAAATATTAAACTCGTCCTTTCGTGTCACAGTGTAGTGCAGCATGTATGCAGACACACGCACGCACACAGAGAGACCAGCTCGTTATTGCATGCTCGAGTGCCATTGCGCGTTTCCCAGTTTCCGTTTCTACGCAAATTATTGGGCCGGGCCGGCACTTGTAAATCGGGTCCCTGCCGGGGCGGGGCGGGGCGGGGCGGGGCGGGGCGGGGCGGGGCGGGGCGGGGCGGGGCGGGGCGGGGCGGGGCGGACTGCGTCGAGCGATGGGCCCGGCAGATCCAAGCGGGCCTGACATAAACACCCCCCTCCCTCCCCCTCCCTCTACGGCCCCATGGCATGAGCAGCCTTGTATTGCTTTTCCACACCGACTCTCGATTTATGGAATGCGTTTTCGCGTCACACGACTCTGCGCGCGCGTGTGTGTGTGCGCGCGGGCTGGTGTCCTGCTCCTGTGCTGCGGGTGAGGGCAGCCAACACTCACCGCCACCTGTCCGCTCGCGGTTCAGCAGGTTTCATTTTTCCCCCTTTTTTTTTTTTTCAAAACCAACTATACGTTATTAGCAAAGCACTACAGGGCGACCATCAAAATTATCTGAGCACTTTTCGTTTTAGAGCGGTAGGAGGACGTCTCACCGGACACTCGGTGTCGCCCGGCCTGGCTGGCCTACCTGGCTGCAAGTGGTCCGGGCTGGAACGTACACTGCATGTACGGGTACGGCGCGTCGCGACAATGTACACCTCCCGCGCAGCCCCGCGCAGCCCCGCGCAGCCCCGCGCAGCCCCGCGCAGCCCCGCGCGCGACGTGGCGGGGATGGCCAGGCCACTCACTCGTTTTGTTGGCGCTGTGCACAGCTGTGCGCGCAGCCGCGCGGTGCGGTGTGTAACGTGATCCGCCCCAAAGTATCGGCGCGGCACAGGGCGGTGCAGTATACAGTGCAGTGCAGTGCTGCCACCTGCAATTAATACCGATCCAGTCTGGGCTGGCCTCTCTCTACCGTTCGTACGGCCAGGCCGCAGCGTAAAGCCATCGCGTCTCTTTTGTTGTCGCCACCAGGTTGGCCAGCCTAGCCCGCCCGCCCCGCGTCGCCCAGCGCCCAGCCTCCGGTCATTCAGCGGTGATTCACATTCCGGCTCGGCTGGGTTTGGCCGCGCCGCGTTGCTGCTGCTGCTGCAGGCCCCACGCCGCGCCGCGCCGGGACCAGGCCATATGACATTTCACAGCCAGTGTGAATTTAGCACCGTCCCTTCAAACGCACTGGCGGCAGGCGGGTGGCGGCACTGTACGACATGACTCCATTACAAATATTGAATAGAAAGGTTTTGGGGCAGTTTGGGGAGGGGCGGCGGCGAGGGGCGAGGAGAGTGGCGGGGGGTTGGGGGTGAGGGTGAGGAGAGGGGTGCATGCCGCCGGCCTGACCAGGGGAGGGAAGCGCCGCCGTTCCGCGCCCCGCTGCGGGCGGCGGGGCGGGGCGGGGCGGGCGGGGGCGGAGCAACGGCCGAACCGGTTTCGGTGATAAATCTGTTGTCTCTCTCAGCCACCCTTTTTCGCCGCCGTTGATAGTGCTGACCACACCGGGACCAGACGGGGGCGGCGGGCGGGGGCCTGCTCCCCTCGCCGACCCCGCCCCGCCTCCGCCCCGGTACGCCTAAGCGCCACACCTCACTGCAACCACCAAGCGGGACCCGCAGAGTGAGGGGCGTAAACTACCACCCCCACCTTCCTCCTCCCGCCCCGCAACTCGTCTCCTCCACACGGCCCTCGCCCGACCACTGGTTTCAAATCCAGTCGGGACAAGATTTCAAATGGAAAACTTTTCAAAATTTCCTTTTACGCGCGTCGACTTTGACAGTGTGCGGTCACCTGAGGGAAGGGAGGGGCGGCCCCGTCGCGGCGCGGCGGAGGGTGATTGCTGGCACCCAAGGGGCTCACTTGTGTAACAAATCGCGGTCCGTGAGCCGAGAGTCCAGCGGCGGCGCGGGGTATAGCCTCGGGCCTCGCTCCCTGACGCGGGGGGTATCGCTGACCCGCCCCCCGACCCGCGGCCGGCAGTGATTTATAAGTTTGGTAGCTGATTTTGAAACCCTCCTCGTTAGGGATGGGGTCGGATCCAGGAGGGTTTCGAAATAAGTCGCCCGGCTCGGCGGACGGGCGAGGCCACGGCAGCTAAGGCCCGCCCGAAGCAATGGGTCCAAGAAAGAAATGGGAAGGGGGAAAGGAGGGGGCGGGGAGAGGGCGATAGCCGTTAAATTTCGCGATATTTGATATTTTTCAGGGACATCGTCAGTTCAAAAACGTTTTTTTAGGGGGGGGGATTTTTTTCTCCTCTCATATGAATTAGACATTTTTCGTGCACGGAAAGGGAGAGGGACTTTTTATTAAAACTTACCCCTAACCTTAAAACCCTGAAGAAAGGGCACTTCTAGTAAGAGCAATTTAAAGCCGTTAAAACTCACTCGACACACGGAGAAAGAAGTTTTCGCAATTACATGACTCTAAAATTTATCGTAGGGATACTTACCTCTATTCCGTTCCGATGACCGAGACAAATTTCAGTTTAAAATATATAGAACACTTGAGCCTAATTGGCGAAATACCCGCGATCGCGATACTAACGGTAACGGCAGTGTTTTGTTTGCACTTGATTCCATCGTGTACCAACCCGACCAACGTCGACGGTCTTCAGCCGATCAGGCAGGCAGGTAGGCCGATCAGCTCAACAGAGAGGGATACGTCGGATGCGTCGCCGTGTGACATCAATCGACCCAGTAAGTTTTTATATTTCATTTTGTGCTATTTTTTCACCCACTTTTTGGCCCTAATTAGTGCACGTATATATTTACTCGTGATAAAGTTGAATTAATTAATCGTGACGCCCCTGTGGAAGGGTTATGATTGTCGTCTGCTGGGAAGGGAAAAAAAACTTCCATTGCACTTCATTTACGAGTTTTGCCAAATTAATAATCGTTCTGATCCACAGCGGGAGGTTTCGGACTCAGTATGTGCACTGTCTAAGAATCAGAAGTCCTTCGAAAGCTGATGTGTGTGCTCTAATTTGCAGGTAGAACTCATCTGGTCCATCACCAACATGTCGGTGAGTTAACACGCCCCCGCTTTTCCCCTTCACTGTATTGTCTTGGAATGTAGAAAATAATAATAGGACAGTTACCATACACTGTTATGTACTGGAAAAGTTTGGTCTGTCCACAATGATATTGATTGGCTTACGTCACAAATTGGACTAAAGTCTGGCGTTTGTTTTGGTTCTTTTGGTCCAGCCTTAGTGTGGTTATTACACTTGCAGCCAATTTATCGATAAGAAATATTTTTGGATAACTCACTTTTAACCCAGAACTGTCAATTAAATGGATGTAAGTTATCTTCCGTTGCTGTTAAAGTTGAATATGTGATGTGTCTCATTAGCGTCCCAAAGAGTGCTCAACACGGTCACATATATTTCTATATTTAGGGTACAATGGGTATTAACGATGATGAACATATTACTTAACTTGACATAAGTAAGTCATTTTACTGAATCATGCACAATGCGTTAAATAAAGCACAAGTGTTTTTGAACGTTCCACACATAGAGGCTGAATTCTGTTTTCCATGAAACTGGATATGCCCTAAGATTTTCCAAACCATTAGTTACTTGCGTTTTGACATCAATTTTATGCAACCCCAGTTTGCAATATTATCTTTCTTCCGCACCTGTAGACGGCAAGACGCCCCGCACCCGGCCCGGTGACTTCTGCCCCGACCAAACTGCCGGCGTCTTCCAGGTCGAGGCAGCTGCAGACGAGGCCCGCGGTCGCCGCTGGGACGGCCAAAACCACGGCGTTGGTGACCCCCGCCTCCAAAATACCGTCCGTGTCAGCAGCTGCGTCAGCGCCCAGCAGGGCACAGAGGGGTCTCTCTGCCTCGACAGCCGACCTCCATGCGCCCCGGGCTGCATCCGCCGGGCCCGCTAGACGGGCCGTGGGGCCTGTGGCCGCCGCCGCCGCCGGCCCCAGCAAGCCGCCCCCGCGGAAGAACCTCGGCCCCGCGACCACCAGGGCCCCGCCCCCGACCAGCTTCAAACGCCCCGGCGGGGCGGCGGCGGCTGCCCGCGTAGGCCCCGCTCCCGCTCCACGTCCCGCGTCCAGGATAAGGCAGGCCCCGGCCCGGGCTCTGGACAACGAAGCGGCGCCGACGCCGACAGCCGTGGCCAAGAGCAAGGTGCCGCCCGCGCCCGTCCCCAGGAGCAAGTGTGTCCTCGGCAGGGGCGGGGGCGGGACCCCCGAGGCCCACCAGCGCCAGCCTCGCGAGGCCGCCACGGCGCCCTCCGTAATCGCGGCCGGCCCCGCCGCCTCCGCCTCCAGCTTGACTGCCTCTTCCTCCAGCTCCGCAACCACTGCGCCCTCCGTAATCGCGGCCGGCCCCGCCTCCACCCTGGCGGCCTCCGCCGCCAGCTTGACTGCCTCTTCCTCCAGCTCTGCAACCACCCCGCCCATTGCTCCGCCCTCCAGCTCTGTCAGCTCTCGCAAAGAGGTCGCGGTAAAGCCCGTGATCAGCATGCCGAAGAAGAAACCTGTGGATGCGCGGTCGCGCCCCTCCGACGTATGGGATATGTCGGGCGTCGCTTTGCTTGATTCCTCCCCACCCCCCAAGTCTGACTCCACCCCGAATGGCGGCCGCCAGGTCATCGCGGTGAGGCCCATGATCTGCATGCCCCAGAAGAAAGCACCGGATGCGCGGTCGCGCGCCTCGGACGTGTGGGAGGCGACGGCCATCGTCGATGAGGACTCGTCCTTTGCTTCTTCGTCCGGTCTGAATAACACCGTGGTCGAGGTCACGCCAGCCTCAGCCCCGGCGGGCCCGGCACCGAGGTCCGCGTCGGCATCCGAGCTGGACGCATCCACTGCGTCATCGTCGTCGTCGTCACCCGGTTTCAACGGCACCATGACGCTCCACACTACGCCGCGAAGCACCCGTGAGGTAGACTTTTTCCTCGAGAATGGCGTCTGGCCGGCAGAAGATTTCTTCGTTGAAAATCAGATCTGGCCGCCGGAGGACTTTCGCAGGAGGTCCACAGACGCTGTTCAGCGTTTGCAGCGAGACCTCTACACCGTCCGGACGATGGAGAACAGGTATCAAGCTTGTCTTGAGTATGCTACAAAACGCACTGTAGCAGGTAGGCAAGTAGACAAGCCGCCACAATGGATGTTGGAGATGCTAGAGAGTTTGAAGTGAAGGCGAGAATCTGTTGCATATTGCCAAACTATAATCTTTTAAGAATCATCTCTAGAACACAATTCAGCTTTTTATTAGATGTTATTTATTGTTTAATCTTTTAATTTTTTGAAATGTTTTCTTTGTAAATGAAATTTTATACTATGTAGTGATTCAGTATGTATTTTTACAAATGTTTTATTTCTAATCACACGCACTGTATCTGTTTTCCCTCACAATAATATATTTTATAAATATTAATCATTGGTGTTTTTTCTTCACATTTTCATTGTATACTTTATTTATTTTTTCTAATTTATTTTTCCGAACAAATTTTAGACTTAAGTTCTTAAAAATTTTGGCGCCTTAGCGGCCCTAAGCTTTCGCAGTAGAACTAAATGCAATTCGCAGATTGTCCTGCAAATAGGAATCTGCCATCAGACTGCTGCCACTGCTGCTGCAACAATCATGGCTGTTTGGCAGGACTTGTCGTCCGCTAGTTGAGGTTCTATCTCATTCTGCCGACTTCTGCTTCATATTTTGAGATCGATGCAACTATTTTCGATCCAAAAATGAGAGGGGTTCTTATGGTGGCTGAAAAGCCATCTTTAGCAACATCATTAGCGCAAATATTGAGCAATGGACACTGTAGTAGTAGAAAAGGTAGGTTAGCTTCGGAGCCGGTTTTTATATTATTGTTCAAAACAAGTCATTATTATCTTATTTTTACTACATATTTCTTGGTCTTATCGCGTCTCAAGCCGCGAGTAACTTCTCAATCCAGTTAATAATATTTTTATCACAAAATTCTAGTCTGGTGGCTTGCAATTCATACAACTCCTGTAGTCAGCCCAGGCATTTTGTACCTTTTATACTTTATTTCCTTCTCTATTTCTTTTATTCACTTGTTATTTTTATGTAGTTTGTCTATTTATTTTATATATATATATATATTTTTTTTAATGTAGTGTGTCTTTTGATATTTTAATTAAATCTGTATTTTTAAGTCTTTTCAAAGTTCTTTTTTCTTTTTTCATTTTAGCAATCAATGGAGCTTGTTCTGTTCATGAGTGGCAAGGAACATTCAGGCAGGAACCTGTTTTCTTCAAGATGACCTCTGTGTGTGGTCATGTCATGTCACTCGACTTTATCAGCAAGTATAACAATTGGGATCGAGTTGATCCGGTATGGTGTAGTCAAAATTTATTTTACTTAGTGTATCTTTTCAAATCTTTGCACTAGTTTTTAAAACCTTTTGTCCTATTATAAATTACAGGTTGAGCTTTTCACTTGTCCAGCTGAGAAGAAAGAGGCTACTCCAAAATTACGTATGACTCAGTTGCTTTCTCAAGAAGCTCGAGGATGTGACTTTTTGGTTCTCTGGCTGGATTGTGATAAAGAAGGGGAAAATATCTGCTTTGAAGTTATTAATGCTGTTGAAGGGTTTATGAAAAGGAGTGTAACCGTCCCTGATGTATGTATTGTAAAATTATTCCATGATAAACATAAATTAGGTGCATTTGTTTCTACATTATTTCTTTCTTTATCTTTTAGGTTGTGTGGAGGGCTCACTTTTCTGCTATTACTGATAAGGATATCAAGGAAGCTATGGCAAATCTTGGCAAACCCAATGAAAATGAAGCTCGCTCTGTTGATGCCCGCCAAGAGCTTGACTTGAGGATTGGATGTGCTTTTACTCGCTTCCAAACAAGATTTTTTCAGGGAAAGTACGGAGATCTAGACGCATCTTTAATTTCATATGGGCCATGCCAAACACCAACACTAGGATTTTGTGTTCAAAGACATGATGAAATTCAGACCTTTAAACCAGAACCTTATTGGGTTCTTCAGGTAATTATCAACTTTTGCACACATATTTTACTTGAGGGCATGTTTTCATGGGATTGGTATCTATTTATTTAGGTGGTTGTCAAAACAAGTGAAGGAAGAGAAGTGAGTCTTGAATGGGATAGAGTGCGATGTTTTGAGAAAGAAATTGCTCAAATGTTCTTATTGCAAATGAAAGAGTTCAAAGAAACTGTGTAAGTATTTCTTTACTCAGTATCTTTTGTTGTGTTTTTTATCAACGTCAAAGGATTACCTAGACTACAAAGAAAATCAGGTTTAATAAAATTTTGTTTTAATTTTTAAGGTGCTCTAATGTATCTGTGAAAGAGAAAGCCAAACAACGCCCTCAGGCTTTGAATACTGTGGAGTTGATGAGAGTTGCAAGTTCAGGTCTTGGTATGGGTCCTCACCATGCCATGCAGATTGCTGAACGTCTTTACACTCAAGGATACATCTCATATCCAAGGACTGAAACCACTCATTATCCAGAGAATTTTGACCTCATGTATGTGAATATTTGTATTAATTAAGCTGCTATTTTTCATAACTACGCTTATTTTGAGTAAGAAATATTTTTTTCTGCAGTGGTACTCTAAGACAACAACAAAATAGTAATGAATGGGGGTCTGAAGTGAAAGAGTTGCTTTCATCTGGAATAAATAAGCCCAGGAAGGGAACTGATGTAGGTGACCATCCACCGATAACACCTATGCGTGCCGCAAGTCAGTCTGAACTCGATGGTGATGCCTGGCGCCTATATGACTACATAACCAGACACTTTATTGCTACTGTAGGTCTACTTTAATGCAACATTTTGACTTTAATTGTACATTATCCACCTTTCATTCCTAAATCTTTATTAATTTTTTAGCTTTCCAAGGACTGCAAGTACCTTAGTACCACTGCAACATTTCAAATTGGTAATGAGACCTTTACTTGTACTGGAAAGACTCTTCTTGATCCTGGATATACAGTAGTTATGCATTGGCAAGCTCTTGGGAAGAATGAAACTGTCCCAAATTTTTCTGAGGGTCTAACTTATGAGATCCAAGACGTAAGAATCTTACAAAGCATTTATTCTTTTGCTGCAACTTGTTTATAAATTTGATAGTGTTTTTGTTTTTTAATTTTAATCTGGATTGTTTTGATCCTGATCAATAATTTCAGGTCAGATTAGGAGAATGCCAAACCTCTCCTCCAGACCATTTGACTGAGTCTGAACTAATTACTCTAATGGAAAAGCATGGTATAGGCACAGATGCCTCAATACCTGTCCACATTAACAATATTTGTGTGAGAAACTATGTAACATTAGGATCAGGAAGACGTTTAATACCAACAACGCTTGGTACTGTTTTAGTGCATGGTTATCAAAAGGTAAAAGAAAATTATGTCTTTTTCTTTTAACTTAATTTTCCCCCTTTTCGCATGATTTATTGAGGGTTTGTATGCCTAGATTGACCCTGACTTGGTACTCCCTACAATGAGGTCTGCAGTTGAAGAGCAATTAAATTTAATTGCGGCAGGGCGGGCAGATTACAATGCAGTTCTCCATCATACCACAGAAATTTTCAAACTCAAATTCCAGTTTTTTGTTAAGAATATTGAAGGCATGGACAACCTGTTTGAGGTTTCATTTTCTCCCATTGCAGCAACTGGAAAAGCTCACTCCAGGTAAATTTCACAATTTCATCTGCAAATCAAATCTATGTTTTTATTTTCCATTAAGAAAATCATTCTTAATGCTTATCTAAAAAAAAAAAATGTTTCCTCCTTTCCTCATGATATTTTCTTGTTACAGATGTGGTAAATGTCGAAGGTACATGAAATACATTCAGACCAAACCTTCTAGACTCCACTGTGCCCACTGTGATGAAACACTTAATTTACCTCAAAATGGAAACATAAGAATTTACAAGGAACTACGGTGCCCTCTAGATGATTTTGAACTTTTGTCATGGTCGGCTGGCTCAAAGGGGCGATCATATCCATTTTGTCCTTACTGCTATAATAACGCACCCTTCCGTGATATGAAAAAAGGTATTATAGCGTATCATATATTATGAATGAAAATTAAGATTTTTTACAGGTTTACAATGTTTTAATTCTTTTACTTTCCATTTTAGGAAATGGGTGTAATCTGTGTACTCACCCTTCATGTCCTCAGGGCATGTACAGCCTTGGTGTTTCAAGCTGTGTAGAGTGTGATTCAGGTATCATGGTCTTAGATCCATCATCAGCTCCAAAGTGGAAGCTGGGATGTAATAAGTAAGCACTTTTAAATTCCTTTATTTGCGCTACTTTAATTTACTGTTAAAGTATTATTTAATCTGTCAAATTTTCCATTTTAGGTGTGATGTTATCATTCATGTATTTGAGGAAGCTCACAAAGTTACTGTGGAGGAGGGCACTTGCGAATGTGGTGCTCAGCATGTCAAGGTTGAGTACCGTGAGGTAAGAGTTTCAGATAAAACTTTTCTGTGAGAGGGGAGCTATACCCTTGCTAGGAGAGGTAACTTTGCTGTGCTTTGCTGTGTATTACTTATATTCTCAAACTTCTATCTTACCTTACAGGATAGGAGTCGTCTGCCCAAGGAAGCTACTGAGGCTACAGGCTGCATCTTTTGCTCCAGCGACTTTGTACCTTTGGTTGAAAAGCACCGTGCAGTGCAAAGACCAATGAGTAATCGAGCACCCCGTGGCCGAGGTGGCAGCAGAGGCCGTGGCAAAGCTAAAGCCCGACCTCCTAAAGACAAAATGGCTCAACTGGCAGCATACTTCGTGTGAGTTCAGTTCATGTTTATTATGTTGGTAATTCTTTTTTTCTTTTCTTTCTCTTTTTTTTTCTCTCTCTTTTCTTTTAAAAAATTTCCTATCTTTTGTACCTAAAAATGAACCAATATAAAACATGACTTATGGTATAAATTAGTTTGAGGTTTCTTATAGAAAGGAATACAATCTAATCTTAAAATGTAGATCTGATTTGTTGTCCTGGTCTTGAGATTTGTGTGTAAGATCTACTTGATTATTCAATAGGGATGCTCATTTATTTATTACTTAGTTTATCTATCTAATTTATGGCATTACCATTAATATGCCAAAACTGAGGTGTTACAGTGTAGTTTTGGACTCTTTACCCCCTTGTGATTTGATAGTAATATTTATTCCCATTGAAGATGAATTTTGTAGTTGGCACAGGACTGCACCCTTGTAAAGGTGTGCAGAACTGTAACAGCTGTTTGATTGTTTTGTATGAATGTGAAATTCTGTTCCTTTTGTAAGTCAAGAGTGACTAGTCTTTTAGTGGTTTAGTATTAAACTGCCTGATTGGGAAACAAGAGCTTGTTGCTCCTCTTTGGGACACCATATAATCCCCTTATAATTATTAACTGGGTTAGTAAAATGTGTTGTAACTGTGCCAGTGAGTAGTTTATGGTAGGATGCTAGGTATTGAAGTATTTCAAGGTTTGCTTTCTTTTATTTTTTTTTTAAATTATATACAGTTGCCTATATTATAATAATCAGTCGCACAAAGTGGCATTTCAAAATTTCATGCATATGGGAAGAAAAGTTTTCATGAAAGGTCTCCATAGTAAAGAATCTCTTTAATTTATGCAGGTTTGCATTCTAAAAGTGAAGTAGAGCCATTTTCTTACTATTGAATGTCAAATTAACAATTACATACACGCATGAATTAGTTGTCTTACTAATTCTAACCAACTCTGTTATAGAGAAATGACAATTTTTACTATTTCTCTTAATCATCTAATGCTTATGGGAAGTGTAATGTGACCAGGTTCTTTAATGTTTTTAAAATTGACCAACATATTTTTAGGAGGTTAATCATGTGGAATCATGTGGAATTTAGCTGTCTTAAAAATAACATTTGACATTAAATCATTCATCTGGTATTGGGCTAAGAACTTGCACCTTGACTTTAATATTTACACAGTTTAATATGGGTTAGGATATGTTACTGGTTGGCATCACATCTTCTCTAACCAAACAAATCTGGCACTAGCCCTGGGGATCTGGATTTAGACTGATCGGACCGCAGCATTATGTCTCCATTGATGAGAACATAGGACTATCTTTCACAGCAGCTAATTGAGCTAGAAAGAATTCCGATTGGTAAAGAAAAAATGCTGCAGTTTTCCTCAATCTAATTCCACCAAAAGAACAGTTTCAAAACATAGTAACATATGTACTCTGATATGTTTTTGGTTTTTTATTAATTAATATTTTTTTCAAATTATATTTGGCAGATTTATAGTTAGTTTTCAATATTAGAGTGAACCAATTATTAAAGTAAAGAGCTCAATAATCATCAATTTTTTATTTGGTCCAGATCCTAACCACATGTTTTTGCAGAGTGATTTTGGACAAATGACTATCCAGTAAATGAGTGATCTTGGGCAACGTTAATCAATACTGGCTACAGCTGGATGAAAGTTTTGTTTTCATTCTTCTCCCATTTGGTTTTATCTATTCTTCAGTACCTGAAAAGCAAAGCACCGCATGTTACAAATATTAGATTCTTAAAATCTGTCTGATGGTCCCATCTATTTCCTCAAATTTTCATCTCATTCTTCTTTCAATACACAAACATGTTCAAGCCTTTCCTGTCCATGTAAAGACTTCCCTGGATTGAAATGTTCTCACTTATAGGTAGATTCATTACAAAATATCTCATTTGTACAAACTTCCTCTGCAAATGTCAATTTCATAGTAATTTGGCAGTTAATATACTATATTACAATTTGTAGAAAATTTGTGCAATCTGATGAAATGAAGGATACTTTTTGAAAATCACTCTGTTTACCTTCTTTGTGCATTATGCATATTTCCATGACCAAACATCTCACATGCATGAAAACCATTTCTATTCATTTCTTTTAAAATGATTATGTAAAGAATTATTAGAAAAATCATTAATACACACATCTATGTCCAAGATAGATAACTATTCATTCACCAAGTTCCTAAACACAGTAAGATAAGTATCACTTGTTTCAAACGCAACGTCACATATTTTACGATTTTAAAAAAGTCACGGCATTTAATATAGTGTCCCATGCATGAAAAAAACAAAGAGAGACATGCCTCATACTTAAAGCTAAATAATTTCATGACACAACAAGAAAAAGTAAGTATGGAAAATGGAATTATCATCTAAGATATTTTTCTCTGAACATCATATCATCCCTCAATATCACACACAAAATACATATCTTAATTAAATTCTTCAAACCTCCTGTTTGCAATTTGTAAAACAAATAAATGAGAGGGATGGTAAAGTAATTAATTGATACTTCATAATTGTAGTGCAGTACAGAAAGTAACTTTATCATCACAGTAAGCTGCTTCCCTTTCCGGTAGGGAAAGACTAGTCATTTCATTGTGCTTTCATTTTTTGTTTGAAGTAACTGGCCAGATATTTTCAAAAGCTGGAAGACTTGCTTTATGTGCATCTCTCACCATCCTTGTTGGAGCAGGATGTCAAATCATACTTTCATACTCTGGCCAAAGACCTCCAAGCTAACACCATTTGCAAAAAACATTCCTTAAAATTTTATTATATTTTTCATAACATGAGATAAATTTAACATGTCAATATCAATACACTTTAGTTATGTAACAGTGTCAATATTTATGTATATTCTAGCCACTAGTCAATATGTCCTGTACACAACATCGATTTGGCCGGTCTTTGACCTTGGCACTTTGTTTTTTAGAGCTTTGCTCTCTGATAGTTTTCTCACCAACTATTAAAAACTTCAAACCCCTTTTTGAAAAGACCTACAGTCTCAAGCTTCCATGTTCAATGCTCAATAACAAATTCTGTGTAAGTAAGATGTCAGTATTGTGGGGAAACACTTGAAATTATTTTCATGGATTAGATTAAAGGGGTGGAACAGTTATCAACTGATGCTTTTTGGCATTTTTTAGGTAAAACTAATGATTTTAAAAAAATCAATAAGATTTGAAACAGTAGAATTGTCTAACAGAACTTGCTTTACGCTCTATGCATGTTTCTCTAACATTGCATACAACAGTATCACAGAAAATACCTCAGTACTCTTTTTATGTACCACGTTTCAATTTTAATTGATTGTTTCCAGAATTTATGGTCCATGTCTATCTTTTTTTTACATTGTAAAAACATTGTAAATAAATTGAGTATTAGAGGTAGGTGCTGTGCTCTTTATAAGGCACCCCTATATTGATCTTTTGGAACAAACAGGGTACAAAAAAAAAAACTAGTTTTTAAAAAATTTCTAAACATTTTACAGGTAATATTCAATACAAGACCAGAAAAAATGTTTATCTTATTGTCAGTTATTCACAATATGGTATAATCAATATCTCCTTTTCTACATATTGGAGAGGACTGGTTTCATAACTTCAAAACTAAAGGATGGCAGACAGCCATGAACTTGCCTTCAAAAGTTACAAGTGCACATTTATTTTTCGACAACCAAGAATTTGAGATATTTTTACCGGGCAGGGGCCTCTAGTTTTGTTAAACCCAGACGGGGTGCCGAGCCGCGGCCGTCCTAGATGGTCCACACCTGGACCTTCTCCGCCACGACGCACCAGTTGGTGTGGTCGTAGTACGACGAAATGATATGCAGGTTCTCGACGTAGCGCTCGATGAGCTGGTCCAGCTCGCCCTCCCGGAACACGTGGTAGTAGCGGTGGTACGTGATGGCGCCGCCGCCGTTGTCCGACGGGAGCGAGTCCTGCGAGGTGGAGCCCGACAGCGAGGTGGTGCACGACTCGGTCTTGGTGACCTCGGCGGGCTCCTGGACGGCAGCCTTCTGGCGCACCAACTGCGGCATGCGGCCGGGGGTCTCCTCGGAGCTGGAGCGGCCGTCGCAGCGCGCCGTACGCCGGTCGGCGAAGCGCACGTCCCGGCTGCAGTCGGAGGCCGCGTCGTAGGCGTCGCTCATGGACTCCATGGCGCTGCCCAGCGACGCGGAGCTGGCCGTGATGCCGTGGCTGGCCGAGGCGGAGCTCGTGTCGCGGCGGCTGTCGGTGCCCGACACGCTGCCGGTGCCCGTGCGCTCCGAGAAGTCGCCGCCGTCGCTCGACTCGATGGAGCAGCCGGGCCGCAGCGGCGTCATGAGCCCCGGGCGCGGCGGGTCGCCGCCGTCGCTGTCGGCGGCCGCCGCCGCCGCGTACATGACGGTCGAGGGCCGCAGCGGCGCGAACTGCAGCGTCGCGACGGGCGGCGGCGGCGCGCTCACGCTCGCCTCGGCGTCCGACGCCTCGCTGGCCAGCTCGCTGGGCGGCGCCGAGTCGCCGTCCGTGCTGCGCGTCGACCGGATGGAGCTGCTGAGGCTCGAGACGCCGGTGAGCGCCTCGGAGGAGTCGACGCTGCGCAGGCTGGGCAGCGACGCGTTCTTGGTGAGGCGGGACAGCAGCTCGCACGACGAGTCCACGTTCTTGGCCAGGCTGGCCAGCACCTTGTCGAACGGGCCCGGCGCGCTGGGCCGCTCCCGCAGCTCGAGGCTCAACTTGCTCAGGCCCTGCAGCTCCTCGCCCAGGCGCGCCAGGTCGCGGACGGCGCCGTCCTCGCGGTAGCGCTCGATCTCCTCGAGCAGGCGCTCGCTCAGCTGTTCGGCGAAGCCGGCCAGGTGCTGGCGGACGCCCTCGTCCCAGCAGTCCTCCTCCAGCGGCGACCCCAGCCCGGCGCTGCCGTCGGCGACCTGTCCCTCCCGCGGGGACAGCACCAGCGGCGGCACCGAGCGCCGCGACGGGCTGTGGTCCGAGCTGCCCAGGCCCTGCGCCGGCGCCACTCCAGGCGACTGCAGCTGCCCCGCCTGCGCCGCCTGCACCACCAAAACGTTCATGTTCATTTTCGCAAGAGAGGTAGATCCAAAACCAGAGTACACGTCCTTAACCCAAGGTCTATTCCACGGTTTCTAGAAATAAACTTGTCATTTTCCCTTGACGCTCGCCATGTATACTCACGTGCAACCCGAAGGGATCCGGTGTTTCCGGGATGGCGGTGAGGGTGAGGGGGTCTGGCTCTGGCTCGGCGATGAAGGGCTTGGTGGTGAAGGGTTGCTCTGGGTCGGCTCCGGGTCGCCTCGGGATGGCCCCAAGGCTCGTGTAGTCGACGCCGACCCCCTCGTGCAGGCGTCCCGCCGAGTCTGCGCGCCTGCAGGACCGCAGGCTGTCCGACTGACGAGGCAGAGAGACATGCAGCGCAAAGGACTTAAGAGATGGCTCATCACAAGGCTACTGTTCTCTTATTTAGAAAAGTAAAACCTCTATTCTTTTTCTTTCCACAGGGTCTGACAGTTTTGTACCTTGCCAATGCTGCTGGTCTGCGGGAACTTGAACACGGTGTTCTCCTGCTGTCCCCTGGCCGCCGCTAGACTCCCCGGCAGCGAGAACCTGCTTACTGACTCCTTCATCCTGGACTTGGTTCTGTTTGACGGATTGGGTGAGTTGTCTGGGCTCAGCTGGAGGCTCCAGCTCGACCTGCGGGAGCGGACGGGTCGTTTGGTGTGGGCACAATGTGGGCACGGTGAAGGGTATAAAGTCAGGCCCACCATGACTTACCGAGCTAGGTCGTCCTCTAGCGCCACCCTGAGGTCGGCGGAGTCGAGGTTGACTTGTCTCCTTTTGGCTCTCGGACTGGCCTGGATCACGGCCTCGACGGCGTCCTCGAGCGTGCTGGCCACGTCGGCAGCCGCCTCCAGGAGACTGAGCGAGGCGGGCGTGGAGGTCGAGTGGTGCGGCTGGAGGCGCGCGGCGGCCGGCTCCAGCGCCGCCCCCAGTGGGGAATGGCTCCGGGGCGGCACCGGGGGCGGCTCAAGCAGTCGCTCGGGAGCGGGGGACGGCGTCCTGGAGACGGAGCGGCCGCAGTCCTCGGGGTCAGCCGAGGTCGCGTCCTGGCCGAGGGTGGCCCCCAGCTTGCCGCTACCGTCCGAGGACCCCGCCGAGCTGCGGTTGTTGTTGGCCACGCTGATGACGCTGTCGACGCTGTCGGGCGACGACACGCCGCTCGAGTCCGAGTCCACGTCGTCCGTCTCGGGGTTGAACAGCTCCAGGGAGAGGAGGCGCGGCGCGGAGCGCGGCGGGGCCGGCCGGGGCAGGCTGCCCGACGAGCGGCGCACGAGCGGGAACATGCTGCGCCCCGCACCTGCAACCGGCAGGACAGGACGGTCAAGTTCAGCCCATTCAGATACCCTTCTGCTGTAAGGATTGTGTTTCTATCGAAGCGCGCGCCTCGGCTACACTTACCCCCAGTCTTCTGGCGCGACAGCATCTCCTTGATCTGCTGCAGGCGGCTCTCGTGGTCCTTGGCGCGCGCGGGCGGTAGCACGGGCAGCACGGGCACGCCGGGGCCGGTGTGCGCGTGGGGCCCCAGCGGCACGCTGAGCGGCAGCGGGCTGAGGGGCCCCATGGGCCCGGGCCCCAGCCGGGGCGAGCTAGGCAGCTGCGGCGGCGAGGGCGAGTGCTGCCCGGAATACAGCAGCACCTTGGGAGACGTGGGCGCCGTGGACGGCAGCTGCGGCGAGGGCGAGTGCGGCCCGGAGTACAGCAGCACTTTTGGGGACGTGGGCGCCGTGGATGGGAGCTGCGGCGAGGGCGAGTGCGGCCCGGAGTACAGCAGCACCTTGGGGGACGTGGGCGCCGTGGACGGCAGCTGCGGCGAGGCGGGCGCCGACGTGCACAGGGTGGGCGAAGGCGTCTTGGGCCCCAGCGCGTCCTGTCCCATGAACTGGTCCGCCTTGGGGATGAAGATGACGGACGCGAAGCTGTCCTCGGAGTCCACGCTGGTGTCGCTCTGCAGGCTGCGGGCGGGCAAGGGGGAAACGACTATGAGATCTCATGGACCCCGGATTACCCCTGTATCACCCCGGGTTACCCGTTGGATTAATCTAGAATTACATCTGGATTGGCCGAGGCGGGGCGGGGTGTATGGAAATTGTCCGACCTATCTTTGTCCGACCTGGCAATTTCCCCAAAATCCGAAAAAGCGCTGTCCGACCTGGATTTTGTCTGACCTTGTTTACACGGATAAATTGGACGTAAAACCAATCTGAACGTCGAAGCAACTGGATTTTCCGAGTCGTCCCTAGTTAGGTTATGATTTTACAGTCATTCCAGCAGACGATCCTCTTGATTCTTGTGATGGATCGAGATATCGAGATCCCCCCCCCCCCCCCGGTTGCCCCGTCCTGACCGTCCTGACCCGACCCGAGCTTTCAAATCTGCAAAATTCGTCAAAAAATATACAATAATAATTCACGAAAAAAGTCTCTTTTCCGTCACGTTAGCTGCTTTCATTGCCGAAATGGCAGGAAGCACACCCGCTCAAATCCGAATTATGCATCAGTAACGAGTGTGGTTAGGTTGGATTGAAGTTGGCAGCCCCGCAGTGACGGTTGCAGGGACAGTTGAAGAAATGAGCAGCGCTCAGTGACGCCGCGTCTCGTTCGGTACGGCGTTTTTAATCGGTTTTAATCGCGGTTTGAACAAAACTTTTAGCATCCGTGCAAAGTATCGGCGCGAACATAAGATATTCCAGTAGTGTCAGATTAGACTTTTCTTCGGCAAAAGTCATAAATCGGGAGTGTGTGTGATGTCAAGATAGTCAATAAAATGGCCTACGTCATGCCGCTGGTAACCTATGCCATTTGCCTATTTGTGGAACGATGGCTGGATGAACGTCTCCGCGGGACTCTGCTGGTAAGTGTTTTACCTCGACTGTCTTGTTTAATGTTAGTCAACCCGGGCAAACATCGCAATTATTGCGGCTCGGACAGCGCTTTTTCGCATTTCGGGGAAATCGCCAGGTCGGACAATCTAGCTGAGCTGCCCCAGCGGGGCGCGAGATCCTATCCGCGTCATGCCGCCGCATTCGTATTTACCTCGAGTCCTTGGACGAGTCGGAGCCGTCCTCCCGCGAGTGGCGGCGGCCGCCCTCCGAGCCCCCCGACGAGCTCCGGGCGCGCATGTCGTCCGCGCCGTTGATGCTGCCGCTGGAGGGCCGCTTGAGGCCGTACATGTCTGGCGGCGGCGTGGACGGCGTCAGCGACCCGCTCACGCTGGGGGTCGTGCAGCTCGCCTGCCTGCTGGGGGCGGGCGACTGCGAGGCGAGAACAGAACGATATGCCAGTTTATAAATTGATGCCGAGGAGAATCGCGCTAGGCAGCATCTCAACACGCGTGCTAGCCGGTTGCCTATCGTGCAGGCGCTAAAACGCTCATATTACTTTACACTCACGGTCATAGGCGACGTCTCCCCTGCCTGCTTCCACCCCTGGAGCATCCGCACGAAGCCGTTCTTGAGCGACGTCCCGGCCACCTTCTCGATATTGGTCGTGGAGCTCTTGAGCTTGCTGGTCAGTCCGATCTTGAGCAACTGGAATCGTTTGGCAGTGGAGGCAGAGAAAAGCGTGTCTCTGCAGGAAAGAATTAAAAAACGTTATGATAGATTTTTGTTTCGTGTAAAAAGAATTTTTAACATTTAGTACAGTCCCGTACGCTTTACCTTAGAGAGTCGAGGGTGCCGGGCGCGCCGGCCCCGGGCCTGTGGCGGTACATGAGCTCCTCGTTGAGCGAGGCCTGCTTCTGGATGTTCTGGCGCACCCGCTCCTTCTCGCGCAGCCGCTCCGCCGACATGAGCTCCTCGTTCATGGAGCTCTGCTTGAACACGTTGAGGCGCGCGGAGCGGAGCGCGGACCGACCCAGCACGTGGCCGGTCCCGCCGTGCAGCCGCTTGAAGTCGGGCAGCGCGCGCACCAGGTTCCGCATGTCCGTGGGCTGGTCCCCGCCTGGCGCACAAGGGAAATGTTCGTGGTTTCGATATTTCGCTAACTTGCAAAACCCGACGGCGTGCTTAAGGCTAGTGGCTCGCTCACCCGCCGCCTCCTCTTGCTCGACCTCGGCCTCGGCCTCCTCCTCACACATGGACTGCTTCTGCTTGACAAGGCGCGGCTTGGAGCCGTGGCTGAGGCACACGCTAGACGAGCTGGAGTGCTGCGAGCGCTGCGCCTCGGCCAGGCCGAGGCCGGGCAGCCCGTGCAGGCTGGGCAGCCCGGGCCCGGGCAGACCCGGCAGCGCGCCCAGGGCGGGCCCGGGGCCGAGGCCCACCGCTGCCGGCCCCGGCCCCGGCCCCAGCGCCAGGCTGGGCACGCTGGACCGCGAGCGCACCAGCGAGTCGGCCGGGCCGGCGCGCGCCGGCTCGGAGCACAGGATGTCGCTCAGGCTCTTGGACTTGAGGTGCAGCGGCAGGTGCGACGGGCTGAGCGGGCCGCTGCCGCCGCCGCCGCCGGCCTGCGCGCGGACCTGCGGCTCCAGGTCCTCCTCCAGGCGGCGCAGCTCGATGGGCAGGTCCTGGATGTCGTTGCAGTCCTCGCAGCCCTCGGGCTCGTGGCGCCGCAGCCCCGTTGGGTCGCGGTGGCCGCCGGCGGCGCCCTGCTGCTGCGCCCACGACTCGAGGAACCAGGGCGCGGAGCGCTTGCTGCCCGCCAGCTTCTGCAGCGCGCGCCGCACGAACGAGTAGCACGTCTCGTTCGGCGAGGACAGCGACGAGGACGAGTGCGACGCGGACACGGCGCGGCCCGTGTCGATGGAGCGGCCCTGGCCGTGGCCGTGGTGGCCGCGGTGCCGGCGCCGCCGCTGCTGCCCGCCGCTACGACTGTGGGGGAAAGAGAGAGAACGCGATAGAGTCGACGTCGTAGAGGAAAGGGATAGAAAGAGAGCGCCGTCGCTCACCTGGCGGAGCGGCAAGAGTCTGAGTCCGATGTCTGCGTGTAGGCGTGGTAGGGCGGGTGCAGGTCCTCCTCGCTGGTGGTGGTCGTGGACGTCAGCTCCAGGGAGGGCGTGCTCAGCTGCTGCGGCCGGTGCCACGGCACCAGCACGTCTTGGGACTCGAACTGTACGCGCCAAAAATGTTATTGGGTGGAATTTATTTTGACTTATTTGTGAACTAGGCGGCATGGCATGACGGCACTCACCTTGCGGTGGCGCTGCTCCATGGCCCACACGGTGATGATGAGCCGGCCGCCGATGCGCAGCACGCGCGCCAGCTCTCGGATGGCGGACACCCTCCGCTCCGTGGTGGCCAGGTGGTGGACCACGGCCACCGAGAGCACCGCGTCGAAGCACTCATCGCGGAAGGGTAGCGCGAGGTTGTCGCAGACCAGCACCTGCGGGCGGGGGAAGCGGAGCCGGGGCCTTAGCTCTGAGGGGGGCAGGGGGCTTAGCGCGTCACTCAGGGGCGGGAGATCGGGAAGGAGAAGAGCCCTGCCCGCCCCCCTCCCGCCCTCCGGAGACTATTTCGGCCGCCTCTGCTGGAAGGAGGCGGTTTAGTCCAGCGGGCAGGTGGGCAGGCAGGCGGAAGCGGACAAGATTGATGGGGTGTCCAGTACAGTCCGGCCCGCGGGGGCGGGGGTTGTGAGGGCTGCGGAGGCGGGGCGGCGTGCCCCGGACCGGAAGCATTGTGCGTTAGGACAGACCCCGTCCCGCTGGCGGAGCGCGGGGCGGGGCGCGCACGCCCCACGGGATCACAAACAGAATAATGAGCGTGTTGTAGTATACGACAGCCCGGCTGACGCGGCGGGGCGTGGCGGGGCGTGGCGGGGCGTGGGCGGCTTGTCTTTGCCCCGGCGCGAGGGGCGCGAGGGAGATGGGCTTCGTAAAGCCGGGTCGGGTCGGGCCGCTCCGTGACGTCGTTTTGTGGACGAGGCGTGCGGTAGGCGCTGCGCGGCGCGGCGCAGCGCTGCTAGGCCAGCGGCGGCGGGGGGCGGTGCGGCGGGGCGGGGCGTGACGTCATAGGAGACGCGTCACCGCGTGGTCGATAGGGGGAGCGTCCCAACTCTGCCGCCCTCGCCCCGCCCCGCGCCCCCACCGCCCCCCACCGACACCGCGACAGCATCCCCTCCCGCAGTGGGTCGGGCCGGGCCGGGCCGGGGGGCAGCGGTACTCACCTCGTGCTCCTTTTCGCGAGCGAGCTCGGTCAGCGACAGGCACCGGTCCACGCCGATCTTGAACACGGACGGGTTGATACTCAGGTACTTGCCGTTTCCACAACCTGCAAGGGGGGGAAAAAAATGCAAAAATCATTTTTTTTTTTCGGCGGTTGGGAAAGTTTATTATTGATGTTTTTATTGTTACGTGAGGCGTGTGTGTGATCTTAGGGTTAATTTCGACGTAAGGGTTGCCTGGGTGGAATCGCGATCCCCCTGGCAGGCCGGCGCTCGCGCGCCTGGCGGCTCGTTACCAGGGGTCAGCCTAGAGCAGAGGGTGGTAGGGGGCAGGGGGGCACATAGAGAACGGAACACGAGAAGCTACTCCGGTCGCCCATAGTTAGTTGTTCTCGGAGGCCTCTCCTAAGCTTTCCTATTGCTCATTTTCGTTTGCGTTCTAGTGGGCCCCTATTTATTTGTTTGTATTTTATTGTATCGACCTGTTCGCGACGTATACTCACCGACATCGCAGACGAGCGCCCCGGGCTCTAGGTCGTGCAGGAACTGGGCCACCTTGGGCCAGGCGCGGCCGCTGGGGTTGGGCGCGCAGCCGCAGCAGTTGCAGTTCCAGGAGCTGGACGCGCCTGAAATCTCCTCGTACACCTCGTGCACGTAGGCCGTCTCGAGCGCCACGGAGCGCGCCTCGCCGCCGCCACCCCCGCCCGCCATTACTGCAACAGACAGAACGGGCAGGTCAGTTGGGCACAAGAACGGAGTAGTGAAAAAGTCAGTGCCGTGTACCGGTAAAGCGGGCTGCAGACTGCGCCAGCCTACTAGGCAACACCTCGGCACAGGGGCGTGCATATTGCCTAGTGCGGGCAGGCGCAGATGCAGCCCGCTTTACCGGTACACGGCACTGACTTTTTCCTGTACAGCACGCAGCGGTGTGCGCGGATTGCCTACGAGAGAGAGCGAGAGAGAGAGAGACTGCTGCTAGCAGTGGAGCTCGCGTCAATAACGCAGAGATAATGGAACAAGCTCGGTGAGGGGGGAGGGGGAGGCGGTGCGCGTCCAGGCCAGGTTGCAGGGGCTCAGCCGCGGCTCAGCACGCTCAGCACCGCGCAGCGCTGGCGCGGGGCAGCCCGGGGCCGCCTCGCCCCTCCCCTCCCCGCCCTGCAACAGGTGGCCGGGTCGGGTCGGGTCGGGTCGGGGTGGAGGCAGAGCAGGCAGAGCCCTGGGCTCAGCCCTGTGGCCCTACCTCATGCTCTGTCAGCGGCGCTAACCACTGCCGAAAACATCCTTGCAAATTTCCCCATTATTGCCATTTTTAATTTTTTTTTTTTGCAAGGAGGGGGGATCGAAAGAAGAGAAAATGAAAATTTCTAGTTAATTTTGTGCGGTAAATATTTTCCCCCTGCTTTGTTAACTGTGAAACCCTGCCGGTTATTCCCGCATCGAAATCCAAACCCACCTACCAGTCCCCCGTCTCCCTGGTTCTAACGCGATCGAACGAGTTTAGGAACGCCTCGTCTCATTCTCGTACATCCCGCCCCATCCGCCCGATTAGGGGGGGGGGGGCCTTGTCTGGCCTGCTTCGATGGCCTCGCCGATGCAATTGCACCCAACATCCCCCCCCATCTGGCGCTTGTCACTATTGAGTTTACTCGTAGCACCCTGGCGGGGCGGGGCGGGGCGGGGCGGGGTGCTGCTGGAGACGTTCCGCTATGGGGGTGGGTCGATCTACAGTGTTCCAGGCAGGCCCCAGCCCCAGCCGGGTCAGGCCGGGCCGGGCCGCGGCCGGCCGCCCCTCCCTCCCTGCGCGCGCGCGCTCGGCCACGCCACGCTATACGCCTGGGCTACGATATCGACAAGGCATTTCGGTCAATCATACCCTCCC
This sequence comes from Frankliniella intonsa, assembly GCA_033675135.1. Lineage (NCBI taxonomy): Eukaryota > Metazoa > Arthropoda > Insecta > Thysanoptera > Thripidae > Frankliniella > Frankliniella intonsa. The sequence goes on along the minus strand of CM066254.1, from coordinate 13,645,867 downwards.
ACCTCAACAAGCATATTATACGGCGTGCAGCACGGCCTGCAGCGGGCGCGCGCGCCCCGTCACGTCACGGGCCGCGCACGCGCACGGGCACGCGATCAACGCGTTCGATAGGTGTGACAACAAGCACGCGAGATTAAGTGTTTCCGAAGGCGGTGGCCGTGAGCCCAAACCCGTACCCTTTCGCCTCGGGGGAGGGAGGCAGGCTGCCCGCGAGCTGCTCGCTCTGCCAGGGGAACAGGAAGGGTCGGGTCGGGCGAGAGCTGCACGGAACGGGTGCCCCGCCGAGGTCAACCACCTTTGTCAAGTCCGCGACCTCTCCCTGCTCAGCGCCCCCACCATGCCCCACCCCGCCCCACCCGTCCTTTCCTCCCCATTCATGGGCTTAGTGCCCCACTTCCATCAGGAGCGATTTCTCACCCGCCCCGCCCCGCCCCGCCCCGCCACCACGCCCCCGAGAGGTGGTAACTTGTGGCTCGATCAATAGTAATCGGATGATGGAGGGGGAGAAAGTCATCACTCTGCGCTACCTGCCCCCCGCGCGCGTCACACACTATCTTACAGGGCGGCAGCGGCGCGGCGCGGCACGGCGGCGCGCTAATTGGTTGCGGTGGTGACGGTGAAAGGGTTCCGGGAAGCAGGAGTGACGGAACTCTCGGCCCAACCTGACAGCAACTCGTCCGGGTACGAGAGAGCCTCCTCGTGGACGCCACCCTCGCCTTGGCGCGGTTACTCACGCCCTCCCTCTTTCTCTCTCTGTCTCTTTCTCTCTCGTGCATCTCTCGCACTTACCGCTCCAGTCCCGTGCGACAGGACAGGACCCCCCCGCCCCTCCCCGGGGGGTCGTCACGTAATCGGGACGCTAACAAAGGCAGGGTCCCCCACGTCACAGTGGTGCGGGGCGCGCGGCACGGCACGCTGCGCTCGCTGACGCAGCCGCAGCCGCAGCCGCTGCCGCCACCACCTTGCGCAACATGCTGCAGCCACAGCGAAAAAGAAAATCTCCCCCTCGGCATGAACGTCCTGTTCACCTCACCTTACGCTACAGCCTTACCCGGCACGCGTGACAGTCTGGCGATTGAAATATCTTTACCTTATTGTTTTCGAAAATTCGTTCGACGTCGCGCACGTTAAGTTCGGCCCTTGTTCAGTTCGTTTACGCCTCGAGTTGCGTAAAATAAAAGGAAACGGGAATTACCGTCGCGGAGAGAGAACTTTTGGCTTTAATGCAGTGTGACGGAGCGTGAGAGGGAAACTTCCCAGAAGGGGGAGAGGAGTAGCAGTAATTGAACAGGAGGGGCGGGGTGCTCGGATGACATGCAGGCCAGCAGGCCCCCATATCAGCTCCGGCCAGCTCCGCTCGCTCACCCCCAGTCCGACCCCTGCAGTGGCGGCCATCGCTTTTGCGGGGGTGTCTTTGGCCGGCCCTGGCGCCGGCGCCTGTGGGCGGAGCCGGACGGGATCGCGCGCATGTTGTAGGGCAGGGTGAACACCCCATGCACCCCGGTCGCCGTCCTGCTCCACGCACTCGTTGGCCTGCAGCAGGGCGCGAACCGAAGAGGGAAGTACAGTGTGTGTTTCTGCGGGGATGTCTTTGGCGGACCCCTGCCCCGGCCGGGCGGAGATTGGGACGTCGGCCACGGCCTTTTGGCTTGCTCTCCCCCTCTCTCGCTTCCTCTCCCTCTCTCTCCCTCTCTCTCCCTCGATACACGCGGCGGTGTTGTGCCAGGCGACCCCCCTCCCCCCTTTTTTGTCACTGACATACGACGCAAACCGATGAAATAGACATATAGAAAGGAAAGGAGTTCAGCCCCTCCCCACCCCACCCCTCTATATCTGTTTCCTGCCGCCCCCTCTCTCCTTCGAGTCGAACAATCTCTCCCCTCGCAGTGGTCCCACCCTGCTCCGCCCTTTCCCCTTCCTTCCCTTGGCCTGGGCCTCGGCACGGGCCGCGGTGCCTGGCCTGCCCCGTCCTGCTCCACCGACCCACCGCCCGCCAGGCACCAGCCAGGTGATGTCAGATACGCCGATATATTTGAGAGAAAGAAAGACCGACACAGAATGACGAAAATATATAGAATCGGCACACGGCTCTTCACTAATGTTCCGTAAATGGACGAAAAGTAGTGCCCAACATCGCGTAATCGCGCCTCTGTAAAGGCACTAGAGCAGTAGTACCCCTGTAGGGTGCTGCGTAGCGGCCAGTGTGCCAGCAGCACAGGTGGCTAAACAATGAGGTGCGCCTCAGTGAGGATGGTGCCCAATGGCGCCCCAAGGAGGGGGGGGGGGGGGCTCTTAGCGTGACGCCTGGTCAGTGTTGCCAGATGTGCAGGCACAATTCCTACTATAATGTGTGGAGAGTTTGCCACGTAGGCAGGCAGAGATACCCGTGTCAGCGTTACACAGGTGTATTCGTGGTAGTTTTTGCCTTCTTATCTGGCAACACTGCGCCTGCTACACGGGCGGGGCCAGGCCACCTTCCCTTCCCTTCCCTCCGTAGAGCCGCGCCCCGCCCCGCCCCGCGCGGGGCCCCCGGCGCGCGGCCTCCGCAGTGCGTAACGGGGCCCGGGGCCGGGGCCGTGCGCTGGAGCTGGAGTGGGAGCGGGGAGCGCCAGGGGTGAGGCGCCCGCCAGCGCTCCGGATAGGCAGGCCCGCGGCGCACACCTGTCGGCAGGGTTGCCTACCCGCGCCACTGCAGGCTGACGCGCCTCGCGGCGGAGGAGCGATGGCAGTGTGCTTTATTGCGGCACGAAACTTGCTCGCGTCAACGTTTCGCGGCGAATACTGCGTTTTAGCGTATCCGCCTGTCACCTCGGTGACCTCATAACACGGGCGTGTGGTGCCTCGGTCCCAGTCCGCTCGACGGGGACATGTCTGTTATTAGATTCGGTGTAGATATCTGCTCTGGGCTGTAAACCCAGACGGTCTGAAAATTATTTATTTTATTTTTAGTCGGAGAACATGACGTGCGGCCGCTCAGCCGTCCATACATCTCGTGCCCCCCCCCCCTCCTCCTCTCGGGCCGGGTCGCCTGGATGCTGTGGATCCGGAGCGTTCTGGACCGGAGCGGCTCCCCGCCACGCCGTCCCGTCCCGTCCCGCTCCCGTGTTCTGTGACCTACTTTTCAGGCTGCGTGGCCTCGACCGGGCGGGGAAGGTGGTGCGGGGCGGGGAGGGGATGGGGGATCGGGTGGGCGGCTGGCGTTAGTGGGACTGGAGGCGGGCCGGCCGGGGGCGGCAGGGGTGGCGCGCGGGGGCGGGGGGTGGCGGCGGCGGCCCGGGGGGTTGAAGACCCGGTCGGTCGTACCACTGCAGAGAGAGGAGGGCGGCGGGGGCGGGCGGCAGCTGCTAGCGAGCGGGGTTGGGGGTGGTGGGGGGTGTCGGCGTAATCACTCATTTGCCTCATCTACCCCCTCCCCCTCCCCCGCGGGCTCCGAGCCGTCCGCACCAGGAGCACTTAGTCCCGGTTTTAGCATGGCGGGTTTCCACTGGTATCACAAGGTAGACGCACGTTAAAACCGTCTAATGCTGAGCTCAAAGTGCGTCTACCTCGTCCTGCGGCGCCCGTTGAACTTTGCACACTACTCGCTTCACCTCGACCCTTCCCCCCTCTCCTGCCATCGTAGGAGAGAACGGCGTCATTTATTCCTATGTTTACCTTTGGCTGAGATTAATTTCCGTTTCGCTCAGGCTGCCGGTAGGACGGTATAGGGGAAAAAAGATGGTTCAATCTCCCGCTCCGCTTCCGCGTTCCTACCTGCTGGGCTGGGCTGGGCGGGGGCGGGCCACTCTCCTCGTCTCATCCCTATCTGATGAGCTCTTTTTCTCTGGGTGCCGCGCTGCGCTGCCCCCCCCCCCCCCCCCCGCACTTCTCCTCCCTCCTCCTGGCTGAGAAAACTGTACTGCAGCGTGGCGGCCAGGGCACCGGAGGCTCCGGCTGTCTGCGTTACTACCCGGAGTGACGCCGCGCCGGCACGGAGATGTCTTTGTTATTTTTTTTTCCGGAAGCCCGGAGGCACCACAAGGTGGGACCACAGCGAACAGTCTTTATCGTGAAGTTCCCCGGTTGTTTCCGGAAAGCTTTTTCCGGGAGCTATTTCCCGCCGAAACTTTTTAGATTATGGGTCGCATTTTCAGAAAAAAAGGCAATGCATTTGAGGATATAATGATGGCAAACTGATAAAAAATAATCAAAGCTAAGCATTCCCCAACTTTAGTTTTATGTACGAGCCACGTAGAACATATAAAATACAATATTTGTAAAGAATGGAAATTTGTTAACTTCCGGATATAACCGAGGATTTCACCGAAAAATGCTGGCTGTTACGGGACCCCGAGTAAAACCGGGAGCCGAGGAACCAGAGCACTAGTCGGAGGGAGAGAGAGAGAGTGAGTGAGTTGCACTGCTGGAGGCAAGGCCAGGCCTCCCCAGATATGAACACGGGGCACGAAATTGGGCATGCATGTTTGATGCTTTGTCACCCCAGGGGAGGGTTGGTGTTCTGCAGCCTGGAGTGAGGTAGGCGGGAGGTGGAGGGGGGAACACCATTCCCCTCCACCACAAGTACGTCCTCGGGAGCATTGTACCTGCGCGCGCCGGCCCCTCTAGCAAGGTCAGAACCGTGACCAAAAAAATATTCACCGATCTCGACACAATGCTAATTGACAAACTGGAGCGTTTTACAATATGAATGAGTACACAGACCAACTTTTTCGTTATACCTGACGGGTTCTCTCATGCCTACACATACAAATTGCAACACCGATACGATACAAAGTAAGATTGATCTTTTTTGGGCGGAATTAAAAGTCGTGGCGAGCTCGAAACAGAGGCAGCCGGAAGGGGGCCACGGAGTGGTAAACCTCAGACCTTCCGGCCGGGCCAGCACCGGAACCCGCGGGGCGGAGCAAGAACAGTACCGAGAGCCACAGAGTAGCGCGCGTGTTGCCCTGGAGCGACCTGGGAGCGAAATCAACGTGTAAAGACTCAAGGGGTGAGGGAGGTGGGAGGAAGGGGGAAATGGCAGAGGGCGGGGCGGGGTGGGGCGGCTACCCCGCAGGGCGCTCAGGCGCGGCTCGGCCCCGCCACGCCACCGCGCCGCGTTGTCTGGCAGAGTCGGGCGCGTAATAACGCTGAGAGGAAAAGATTTTCCAACGAGAAGTAAAAATAATAAAATCGCGGCGGGGAAAAGAGCAAGGGGGAAGGGCAGGGCAGGACTGGACTGGTGCGCTGCTGAGTGTGACGTCACCGCCCGGCGCGTGCAGGCCGACGGAGGTCACAAGCGCTACAGATCACAACCGCTACAGGTCACAAGCGCTACAGCTCGCTAACGCTACGGCTCGCTAGCGCTACGGCTCGCTAGTGCTACGGGTCACAAGCGCTACAGCGAGAATCCGCGCGTTAGGCGAAGCCGAGCCGAGCTGAACCTTGAAAAATTACTCACGTGGCGTGAAAACATGGAAAATTTTTGCGACAGTAAACCTCCCGAAGGAGGTTGCGGTTCCCGCCAGGCACAGGGCTTTTACCCCCCGTGGCAGCCAACTACTTCGGTGTTCTTATGGGAACCGGTGCTTTTCTGGCGTGCGATCCTGTCGCGCAATTCGACAGATTTGATCCCCGTACTGTCAGATTTAGTCGTACGGTGGTTAACCGAACTGCCCTGTCCCCAGGGCATGGAAACGCTGTTTTTGGAGCCAGATTCTAGGACTTATGACCCCACGACCGACCACCAGTCGTGGGCATGGGACGGAACTTCCTGGCAACCCGCTGTCGCTACCAGTGAAGAACCTACCTGGGTTTGAACCAGGCCCCATGTGCCGAGTCTCACAGACACCCCACGGCTTTCGCGGCACTAAGACCACTAGACCGTCGGCGATTCCACGAGGGAGCTCGGTTGAAATAGGGGGCTTGAATTCCACTCTCCAAATTGTTGTCCTCAGAAAAATTAAATTTTTTGGTAAGATTCGAACTTCCGTCCTGCGACTTTGCGCGCGGACACTATGCCGGCACGGCTACGACGCCACGGTACGAGGTGCCGGACCACTAGGAGTCATGCTGCGCGAGAAGCCACAGTCACCGAAGAAACGAACCCGGTGTCATGAGTGCGCCTGCTCTCCGATCAGTGCTGGGCCGGCCGCGTAGCGTCATTGGTATCGACGCTGCTCACAGCACTAGGTGGCCAGTGGTTCAAAAACCGCGTATTTGTTTTTTCTTTTTAATTTTTCTTTTGTTTGGACCGAGTGCTCTCACGCCACGTGCGTAATTTTTCAAGGTTCAGCTCGGCTCGGCTCCGCCTAACGCGCGGATTCTCGTTGTAGCGCTTGTGACTCATAGCGCTAGCGAGCCGTAGCGCTACCGAGCTGCAGCGCTTGTGACTCGTAGCGCTTGCGACCCGTAGCGTTAGCGAGCTGTAGCGCTTGTGACCTGTAGCGGTTGTGATCTCTAGCGCTTGCGAGCCAGTCCGGTGCAGGCTTCATTACTGCGTCAAGAGAGAGAGAGAGAGGGGGGGCATTTCGAACAGACTGTTCGAGGCTAGGCTTGGCAGGCGCGGCGTATGGTCGGTGGGGCGTGGCGGGGCGGGGTGGGGTCGCGGAGCGCCCGGGGACGCGACCCCGATGGGGTGAGGTGAGTGGACTGTTCGGGGAGGTCCGCCGGGACCGGGACACTAGGCGGGGTGGAGCTTCCGTCCGCTGTACTGCCGCGCTGGGGTAGCGGGGGACACGGGGGGGGGGAAGGGTAAGGTCCCCGCCACGCCACGGTACAGCCCCACGTCCTGCCCCCCCCCCCTCTCGTACACTGGGCCTGGCCGGCCTGTCCCGGCCCGGCCGGCTGCCCAGGGGCATTCCCACGAACGCAATATCCAAGGGAAACTAACTGTTAGAGCGTCAACAAGTACGGGCCGCTGGGCGCGCTGGGCGCTGCTGACCGACCAGTGCGGCCGGACCTCTAGTTTTAAACGGACGAGGTCGTCCCGCCTCGCCCCACCCCGCCCCGCCCCGCCCCGCCCCGATCCCCTGAACGAGGGTCCCTCGGCACACTCATCTCCCTGGGACCCCGCGCGTATTTATCCCCAACGCTTTGCCTTTGTCGCAGAGAGCGAGGCGGCGAGGCGGGGTGGGGCGGGGGCGAATACCCTACCATTTAAATTTCAACAGCTGTCCGGCCTGCCTGCCTGGGACCTGTCCTGGGCTGGCTGGAGTGCACTGGTAAAACTAAGGCGTAGTTGTACGCCTTTTTCAAGCGTAAAACTACGCTTGAAGACCTTACGCCTTTCTTGAAGCAAAGGGCGTACGGACTGTACGCTTCATGAAAGGCGTACAACTACGCCTTAGTTTTACCAGTGTGCAGAGCGGATAGGACCCAAGGTGGTTAGGCAACCAGTCCGGGCCCGTGCACACGCCGGTCCAGCATGTTGCCTACCGAGCCGGGCGGTCACACTGCTGCGGCAGGGCGGGGCAATCTAGGCGCAAAGGGCACAAAAGGAGTCTCGAAACAAAGAGGAAGGGAAAGGGGCAGAAAGAAATCTCATAACGGCAGAGAATGGCATTTCATTGTGCGCACCGCGGGCCTTATGTACTGCTGGATGAATGGCGATACATCCCGCCGTGCTTTCCCATACGCCGTCTCTCGCTGAGGTATTCACGTAGATTTTAGAGAGTCGCAATGTTCTGGGCATTGGATCGCAAAAGCAAATGATCATATTTAAGAACTCGTGGCAACGCCGAAAGCACCGGGGGCCAATTTTCAGTTCAGTTCCCGCAATAAAAGAGACTCGCGAAACAAAAACAACAAAAATCTGTGGCGAATACAGACCTGTTGGCGGGCGAGGGCGGGCATGATGGCGCGGGGAGGAGGGCAGGGCGACCCGCTGGTGGGGCGGCGGGGCCGGCGGGGCCCGGGGCGCCGCGGGCGTGGGGCCGGGAAGAGCTGCCAGCCGGACATTTTACCGCCCCTGCAACAGTACCAACACGAGCTCCCTCTAGCCTTGTCTCTAGCTCACCTTCTCTCTCTCTCTCTCTCTCTCTCTCTCTCTCTCTCTCTCTCTCTCTCTCTCTCTCTCTCTCTCTCTCTCTCTCTCTCTCTCTCTCTCGCTCTCTCCCTCCCGCCATCTCTATCTCGCGCTCTCTCTCTCGTTCTCTCGTTTGAGGTTTCTTGGAACTGGCAATAAACTGTCAGGATCTCGCAGAATTCTCTCATCCACTCAGAGAGGTATTTCTTACAAATTAATCATAGCTATCGTCTTATGCTTGCTATAAAAAGACCAACGTCTGGATCCATACATACCCCCTCCCCCCTGTGTCCATGAAAGGGCCTAGCCTTCATCAATTATTTCTCGACTCGTAGATAGCCACCACTCTAAAAAATGCAAAAAGCCAGTAAGAGCTCTTGCGGTGTGACATACATGTAGTGTACAGCCAAACACCTGCTCGTCACGAATTACCGATCGGCCGTGCTATTGCAATATTTTTCTCGGACCAAGACTTGGCCCGTTTTAAAGATGAGAAGTTTGTCTTTACCCTTTTTTTTTAATGTGCAATCTGACTAGGGAAAACACGGCGGCGAGCACCTGGTCTTTGTTCGCTTCCGCGACGCCACCTCTCGCTGAACGCCCCCGCTCCCGCGCGCCGCTGGCCTCTTCCGCCACCCCGCGACCCTTATCCAAAAGTAGGTCGCCAGCAGGCGGCCGCGATGGGGCGGGACGGGCGGGACGGAGGGGATGGCATGGCCCGTGCACCCTAACCTCCAAACACTCTCCGCCACTTGCACCCTCCCTCCCGCGGGGTCCCACCCCACCCTTCCCCTGCCGCCCCCACCCTGTCCCTGCTCCGCTCCGAGTATCGCTGGTCAAGGTGCGGGTCTTCCTATCCAGGCGTACACACCAGAGCCCCAAGTAGCACCTCGGTAAACTTCTCGAAAATTCAAAATATCTTGCATGTTTTTCTTTTGCATTGCCAATATTTTGAAACATAACATTACATGCCAATGACATACCGTATATCTAAACGTCCCACCCTACTTGTTGGGGTCGCTCGGACTCCCCCGGTGCAGACCGGGCACCGCCCCCCCTCCCTCCGGTGACGCGCATCCAGGGCAACGGAACCGTGACCCCTGACCTAAATATGCGTCCAGCCTGGCAGGTAGGCAGCGGCGGCGGCCGGCGCGCCACGCCACGCCACTCCCACACACCGTCACACACACGCGCATAGAGCGGTGAGAGACACCGTGAGAGCGAGAGAGACAGAGAGCTGCAGTCCGGCGGCACGTCGCACGTACCGCTCTGCGGCACGCGGGCCGCGGTGCCGGGCAGGACCAGGACGACGTCGAGCACGCCGCGGCCTCCATCCCGGTCACGCTCCTGGCGGCGCTGCGGCTGGGGTGCGGTGCGGGGGACTGCGCTGCGCTGCGGTCCGTCCTCCCCCGGGGGCGCACGCGCACGCGACAGGGGCGCGGGGGGCCCGGGGCGGGGGGCCCGGGGCGGGCCGCGCGCCGGCTAGGCTAGGGCTGAGCCTGCCTCCGCTCCGCTCCGGTCAGGACGTTCCTCGCCGCGCGCCGCGTGCGGACGAACTGAACCGACACAACGGTACGGCGGGGAGGGCCGGGTCGTGACGGCAGCGGCCCCGCCACCCCCGCGGCACCCCCTCTCACCCCCGCCGGGCCACCCCTCGCGCCCGAACCGCCCCTACCCGCGCCACTCACCCCCCCACGGCGCGCCCCCCGGCCCCGCCCGCCGGCTTATCCGTAGTTCCGGCGCTGGCCGCGCCGAGCGCCGGCGCCACTAGGCCGCTGCGCCGCGCGCCGCCGGCAGCGGAGACTTTTCAACACGGGGTATCCGCAGCGGCGCGGCCGGCGCGGCCGTGGAGCGTGAAAAGGGCTTTTCCTCGCGGACGGTGTTGTTCACACGGAAGCAATTACACGGGCTTTATGGGTTCTTTGCGATCTCTTAAAGCACTGACTTAAGTCAAGCCTACGGTAGAACTCGGTTGCGAACATGCATAAGTGAAAGTGCGGTGCGAGGTGATAGATCCACCCCGTGACAAATGCACCGGGGGTGGTTTCATCACGGGATAAACCCACCCCCTCACCCTGATTGAGGAGGGGGATGTTTTTAGGCCGTGGTAGATCTACCCCCATGGCCCATTAGGGGGGTGCTTTTATCCCGTGATAGAACCACCCCCTAGGGTGTATCGGGGAGTGCTTTCTTCCCCGTGATAGAATCACCGGGAGGTGGTTTCGGTTTCATCACGTGATGAATGCACCCCCTTAAAAAGAAATATTTCACGCGTTTCGGCAGCACTGCCTGACCTGCGAATAATGCACTGAAACAAAACCAGACTGTCGCCTCGCTTCGCCGCTCCCGCCGACTCCTCCTCCTTCCATTTTTCCCTTCTTCCTTTCTTCCTTCCTTCCTTCCTTCCTTCCTTCCTTGTTCCTTCCTTTTTCCTTCCCTCCCCATGGCCAGTCCGCGACCGCGCCGCCCCGCACACGTGGTGGTGTTGTGTTGATGTTGATGGCCCGGCCCGCCCCTCTCGCCTCGCCAGTCGCTGCGGAGACGCGGTCGAGACAACACAGTGCCGCTGGGCTCCGCGCCGCTCTGCTCCCGCCCGCGGCCGCCCGCGCGCAACACGTCGGCCCCGGGCCAGGCCAGGCTATCCAGCCGCACCGACCGGCCAAACGCTTACCGCGCCTGCGCGCTGCGCCCCGCGCACAACGCCCGGCCCGCGGCGCGCTACGAACGAATAACGCTCCGCTCGCATTTGACTGCGACCACCCGCGCGCACGCGCGACCGAAAAAAGGATACATTAATCCAGTGACACCGTGGACCTCAAACGCGCTGTTTTGCCCGTGCAAAATGTCGCGGATTGAAGTGTGACGGAAACCTCGCGGGAGAAGACACCGCACTGCTCGGCCGGACTTGCTGGGAGGACCAGGAGGACCATGTCGGCGGCGGGCCGGCCGCCCGGTGCAGGGACGTGGTCCTCGGGGCCGAGCCACTGCCGCTGCCGCCCCGGGCCTGAGCTGCCGTGAGGACCGCCGCGAGGACCGCCGTGAGGTCAGCGAGGACGACATGGCGACGTTCAGCGGCGGCGGGAGGATGCGCCCCTCAGCGGCGGGGGCGGCCGTGCACAGGTACGTCCTCTTTCTCTCAGCTGGGCTGGATTACGACTGCACGTCCTAGCCCGTTTGCTTGTGGTCATCTCGAAGGGCCATGCGTTTGTGGTTGTGTCGCGCGAGCCTTAACGATAGTGTCAGACGTGTGTGTGTGTGTGTGCGTGACCCGCGGGCCACCGCGCCGCTGCCGCCGCCGCTGCGTCGCTCTTGTGTCATATGTCACAGCTCGACAGCCCGCGTCAACATGGCCGAGCTGCTCTGCTCTGGTCTCGTAGCGAAAGAGAGAGAAAGAAGGAGAGAGATGACTCAATTAATGGGATTGCGGGCCCCGTTCCGCCCCGCTCTGCCCCGCTCCGCTCCGCTCTCCCTATGTGTGTGTGATTAGCTGATGATTCCGCTCCCGGGAGAGGGAGAGAGGTCAACCTCCGGAGCGAGGGGAGGGCGCCGACAAAGGTGAGCTTGATGAGCAAATGAGGAGGATGTCTCTGCCGAAAAGAGAGAGGCTGGGGCGCGACCGCTGACCGCAGAGTAGAGGGGCCCTTAGGGCTCCGACGCGCCGCCCGCGTCCAGCGTCCAGCGTCCACGGTGATGGTCATCGTGCCTATGTTTAAAGTCAAGTTGAAGTGTAATCTCGGTGAGACGAGGCGTTAAGTAGTTTGAGGTTTTATAATCTTTTTTCGTGTTTTACGCGGGTTTGTCTCTGGTTGTGTTCCGACCGCGCGCGCGGCCGCGGCCGGGGAAAGGCCCTCACCTAACCTCACCTCAGCCCAGAACGGATTGCATTCTTTGGCTTTCAGTCCCGCGGTGTCCGGCTGCGGGCGGGGCGGGGCGGGGCGGGGCGGCGCGTTAATTCGTTTTGAGGAGCTGGGGCGGACCTTACGCTTAAACGCCGCGACCGCACGTGCTTGCTTAAAGCATTGCCGGAAGCATCACGACGGACAGTTTCGTGTGGTGTGTTTGGCTTGGCGGTCGCGAAGGGTTGTATGCTCGAATGAGATCCGGGTGTCCCGGCCCTGCGCCCGGCGGCCCGGGTCCGCGGCCCTGCTCTGTCGTGGTCGCGGCCGCCCTCATGCAGGGCCTCCGCTCAGTCAGCCTCCGCCGCCCGGCCCGCCCGGCGCCCGGCCTCCCTCTCGCCTCGCCTCGCCTCGCTCGACCCGGTGATGTCAGCGACGGCGCTGATCTCGTAAAACAGCGCTCCATAAACCCGGCGCTGGGCCGTCAGCTGCCGCCGCTGCTACTGCTGCCCCTCAGCCTTCACCTTCGCGCGTCTTAACCGCATTATTCACGACCCCGCCGCAATGCTCTATATTAACGCGAAAGCTGGCGTCGCCCGCCAGCGTAGCGGCGCGACGGAGTCGCTCTTCAAAAATCGGTTCAAAGTTTTGCCGGGCGGCGGCGGTGGAGGGCTGGAGAACAGATCACTCCGCGCGGCGCCGGCGTCGGGCGTCTGACAGGTTGACGGCGGCCCGGCGCGGCGCTGGCATGGCGCCGGCCGGCGCCGACGCTGCACGGACCATTGTGTTGTTCGAACGTCGACGGGCGATATTTTGACCGATGATAGTTATTCTAATGAGCCAGACTGCCATGCCGTGCCTAGGCCGGTACTAAAAAGAGACTTAATTCCACGTTGCCTAAATGCAACAAAAAAATGCGCAGGTGTTCGAATTTTTATCCGTACACTTTGCCCCTGAAAGTTGAATAAATTCCTAGGAAGATTAACACTTTTGCGAATAAAAATAATTCATAGACACATGCCAGTGTTCGACATTCTCACACTTTGGTTTCCGGCGCAACCGCGCGCACCTGCTCAAGAGCCTCCGTTGTGAGGTTTGATTTCGCTCTCGAGTAGGACCCTCTAAATGCAGCGGCCACTGAGTGTTTGCCGGCCCCGCCCCGCCGCCCGAAGGTACCTACGCACGACGCGCTCTCGCCTCTTCTCTCCTCTCCTCTCCTCCCACACAACGAAAGCCTCCAGTCATCCTCGCCTCGCCTCGCCTAGGCCCTTGTGTGCAGGTGTAACTCATATCTCGAGCACGGCCGTGCCAGTGAGCACACAGGCGCTCTCGGTCCTTATCTCAGTCCAGCGCAGAGGTGTGACAGCACGCCCCTCTGTTCAGGACGCTGAGAGAGAGAGAGAGAGAGAGAGAGAGAGAGAGAGAGAGAGAGAGAGAGAGAGAGAGAGAGCGCTAGGTTGTGATTGACGCGTGCCCTGTTTCGCTCTTTGTCGTTCGAAATCTTCCAGATCATTTTGCAAAAAGAAAAGTAACTGGAACAAAACGTGTTTTTGAGTGAGGAAAAGTATCCATCATGCCCGCCTGGCAAACGATTGCGCCGAGCTGCGGCGCAGCGCGCAGCGGCCAGGGTGTGAAAAAATAATAATGGGCTCAAATATTTACTTTTTTTATACGCACCTTTTATCATCATCTCGGCCAGCAGACGTCTTCATCCTCTCAAGGAGGACGGAAGGATGGAGATAGATACCCAAACCGCTCCGCTGCGCCCCTCCGCCGCCCACGCCCCGGCCCGGCCCGGCCCGACCCGGGCTCGTTACATGTCACGTTATTGAGAAAAAGCCGCTGTAATTTGAATATCCCGCGCGCGCTTCTCTGGACCGGCGCGGCACGGTGCCATGCGGGTTTCAATTGTCTGTCTTCTGCCGTTATAAATTGCTCATAGTAATAAGCTTGCTCTACACTACATATAGCCCCGCGCGGCTGGTGGGGAAACGGCCAAAGCTTTAAAGTAATCAATTTAGTGGCGCGTCCTATTTTAATTTATTTATTTTTCAAGCTTCATTTCCGAGTGAATTCTTTTTTCCCCGACATCTCACGCGTGTGCGTCGCAGTCGGGGACGCACGCGTAATTTTTCTTTCCTCGTTTGTGGAGATTGAGTGTAAGGTAGGGGGAGGGGGGGGGTTCAGAGAGAGAAAGAGAGAGGGGAGGAGGAGGGAGACTGGAGGGGGAAGAGAGAGAGAAGAGGAGACTGAATGAAACATTCGACCGGTAATAGGGTTCGAGTTATGCGACGAATAAATTAGGCGCGTTATGTTTTATTGACATGCAGCTCGGGTGTAAACAATACCTGTCGTCTGCACAGGCCCGCCCCGCCCCGCCCCGCCCCGCCCCACCCCGCCCCGCCCCGCCCCGCCCCGCCCCGCCCCGCCCCGCCCCGTTGTTTGACATTCTAAGTGCGGCCCGGCGCGGCGTCCCTATGCAGCAGGCGCAGCAGCGGCTAATTGCAACGTGCAAAAGGCTTCCGCTCCCGGCGGCAAAGTATTTGGCTTCCTTGTCTCCGCAGTCCATTCCGCCCGCAGGCCACGAGTACTCCAACTCTTTAGTCTCTGGCATGGCGGGACTTATTCTGCTTAGAGGAGGCCGCATTAAACAAACCGCGTGTGTTTCTTTTAAGTTTCAGAAGATTTTTTTTCCACCTGCCCTCCCTCCAATCAGCGGTGTTGTACACACCGGCAGCAATTATTTATGGTTTCCTAGTAAATAGTTTGGCGGCATGGAGACCAACGTCTTAATCTATCGGATTTTTCTTTTTAAATTTATATGTAGTGGCCCTGCGAGCGGCCCTGCTGGCGCCCCTCCTCCCCCCTCCACCGTCTTTCGGGCCGACCTTCGGGCCGCGGATTGTAACTTATGCCGACGTCGGGGCCGGCCAGACTAGTAGTATAGGGCAGGGGAATTAAGACATACAAAACTTAGTAGTAGTGCTCAGGAAAGAGGAGGAAGGGGCAGGGTATGGAATTTTCTCTCTTTTATTGTTTAATATTTGTCTTATAACTTGGTTTAGTTATGCAATGGTACGTGAATAGTAGGAGTAGGTGTGTGACTTTAATACTCGACTTGTGTTCCCAATCTGACGGCTTTTTGCTGACGTTTCCCGCCGTCGCCGCGGGCGGGCGGTGAGCACTTTGCATGAGCAGGTGTCACGAAAAGGCAGGCAGGAGACTGCGACCTGGAATTTTTGCCCCGGCCCGGCCCGGACCCAGCCCGCTCGCCCTTGAGGTGGAATAAGGTGTGAAACGCCGGCGGCGCGGGGCGGGGCGGGGCGGGGCTCCGGACTCCGTGTGTGGCGAGGAATATCGGCCATAAATACCGCCCTAATTCGCGCATTAGCCGCCACGCCGGGCCACGCCTCAGCCCGCCCGCCTCCAGGAGCTCACCGGTAGTGGCTCAGGGCCCGGGGCTCCTGGAGGCTGACGGGCCGGGTCCGGAAACCATAACGATAAAAATGGGATCAGCTGTGCGGGCGGGGCGGGGCGGGGCGGGCGGCCCCGAATGTCTTGGGTGCCGTGGGCGCGGGTGTGATTACTCGCATATGTTGCTCGTTCATTACGAAACAGCAGCAACAGTTAGTAAAGTAAAAAGAAAGCCAATTAAACGTCTTCTGTTTTATCTGATTTATCAATTACTGTGTGCAACTATCGCTAGGGTCCAATGTCGTCGCACTATCGACGGTCCCGCCCCGCCCCGCCCCGCCCTGCAGGCTTTGCGGCCGTCTAGTCGTCTCTGCTGGTCGTCTAATTGGCTGTTGCCGTCTTTGGACTCGACGGGGCGGGGCGTGGGGGTGGATGAGGAGGATGTGGGGTGAGGTGGCTGGTCGGGGCGGGGCGGGGCGGGGCGGGGTGGGGCGTTCCACACGTGAGGATGGCCTGAAGCAGCCGGGTCAGCGCGTCCAGCCAAATGGACAAACATTTTGGCGGGTGGACCTCCCGTCTCTCTCTCTCTCTCTGCCCTACAGGCATTCCGCCGAACGGACAGGGAGCGGGGGCCTTCTCTACTCACGCTCACGCTCGGCCGCGCCCCGCCACGCCCCGCCACGCCCCCCGCAGGGACCTGATACGCGTTAGCGCCTCCAGCGGGACTGACTGTCTAAGGCCAGTCGGTTCGAATTACGTTCGCAGCGTGGAGCTGGCGAGGCGTCGGAGAGCGAGAGAGAGAGATAGAGAGAGACGGAGATAGAAAAGGAGCAATAGGGCACGTGCGATGAGCCGCAGTTAATCCGTGCCAATCACGGTTCGGCTCACAACTTAGTTGCAGCGGTGCGTGCCGTGCCGCGAGCTGCGGTCATTTGCATAGCTTTTTGCATACGGAAGGCGGGCCTGGCCTGGCCTGGCGCTCTGTCCGTCTCTCTCGCTCGAGTGTCGTCATAATGCCTCCCCCTCCCACTCTATCCCGGTGTCGTCTCCTTCCCCTAGTGACTTCGGCCCCTCCAGGCAGGCGCCTCCAGGACCCTGCGATAGGAATCACTCCTCGTGACGACGCGCCGGGCCTCCCTGTCTCCGGGGCGGGGCGGGGCGACCCTGTTTCCGTTTTGCCACACTCATCTCACCTTTTTGTCTCCTTGTCTCGCTCTCTCCCTCTTCACTGGTAATTGTGTGTTCTAAACTGACTAAACTGCTCAACTCTGCAATTAGTACAAATTTATGGGTCGTTTTTCTTTCTTTTCTTTTTTCGTTTTCCTGGAAAACACGAGGAATTGTTTGTGTGACCACTTCGTGGTCACGGTACTGTGGTGCATGCCTCAATATCTGACGACGGTTTGGTGAGTGTACCTTTGTCGTGGCTCCTCCTCACAGTGCCGGGGGCCGACTCACCGACAGTCCCCTCCCCGCTCCCTCCTCTCTCTCCCTCTCTCCCTCTCTCTCTCTCTCCCTCTCCCTCTCGTGGCACGGCACGGCGGCGACCCTTGCTGGCGCCTCCCACAGACAAAGAGGACGAGCTCTGCTCGGGTACCTTGTAGCGTCACAACCGTCGGAATGAATGAACCTTTTTACGAGGGGGAAATCACTCGCGTAATAAAACCACCCTGCCCTGTAACAACTACGTATCAATCACGGCGTAATAATGCAGAAAAATCAGCTGTAGTACCCTAATAATAATAATCATGCATTTTATTCACACACACACTGTAACACAGATTTCTCTCACAAACTAGGCGTGGCGCTGCGCTGCGCGGTGCGGTGCGGTGCGGTGCGGTGCGGTGGCCCAGCTCCACTCAGCCGGGACCACCGATTCATTTTCAACGGCCGCTTGGGCCGCTCTGCTCTGCTCGCCTCGTTTGGTTCGATGCCCCTGCCTGCCCTGTTGTGTTGTAGTTTGCGGGTGGCGCCGCGTGGCGCCAGCAAGCGGCCGGGGAAAAAAATAAATAAAAGTTAAAATAAATGATCGAGGATGGATGAGCTGTGCTGATTATGCAGTAAGTAGGGGGGTTTGTCTGGCAGTGTACTAGGCGCCGGGTGCGCCCTGACAGAGACAATAGCGGTGCTGAACCGTGAACTGTGTCGCGCGCTTCTGTCTCACTCTCCGGGTGCCCGTTGGCCACCCTGTCTTTCTACGAGACTCTTCGGAAGAAAGATAGACGAGAGTATAGCGTCGTAATAATGAGGATATCGCAAGTTATTAATAGCCGCGTAATCATCGTTTGCGATTTCGCGACACCCGACCTTCTTCGTTTACCAAAATAAATTTTAAAAAAAGGAAGCATATCAATAACAACAAAAAATAAAAAAAGTGATTCCCGATCATTGTCGACGTTTCAACTCAGCCGTCTGCCAAATTCAATCAATCAAACGACCATATCGCAACACTGCCATCGCGAGAATCCCCACGCTGCTCCCCGACCTCGTTGTGCCATTTCAAGGGCCATTTCCTTTTATTATCATTATTCCTCAGAGTATCAGTCACTCCGAGCCGAGCCGAGCCGAGCCGAGCCGAGCTGTGTTCGAATATCTAATTTTGCGCGAGGCCGCGGATCAGAGATGCACTTTGCAGATCGCATAAGCTTCCCCGGCAATTTTCGCGCGCCGCATCGTGACATGCGCAAGGATACGTCGCGTCCTCATGTCGCCCCTGTCATCCTCAGCCAATATCTGAGCACGGTAACGAAACGCACTGCCATTTAAATTTTTTTTAAAGGTTCTTTGGTGCTTGTGATAGGGAACAGAGCACACATTAGCTATAGAACAAATTTTCAGAGTACAAAACGCCCTGTGGACGAGGCGAAATCACACGTCACACCTATCGATATCGTTTCGACATCGCGTTATTTCGACCGTCACCTCGCGCTGTACAAACACCCCGAAGGTGTCGACGCGTTCAATTGCAGCGGCACGCACGCTACGCCGCGCCACGCCACGCCACGCCACGCCACTCCACGCCACGCCACGCCACGCCACGCCGCTTCTGCGGGCGACCGCGGCCGAGTGAGAGAGTGAGTGCAACCCGCATTACAGTAGTGTGCATCGGGCCCAGTGGTCCGTGGCGCGGCGGGGCGTGGCGGGGCGTGGAGGTCCGTGACCCGGCCGGGCAGGGCTCGCCACGGCAGGGCCACACCTTCCTCAAAGGGTTTACGACTTCCGGTCTGCACACGACGATGAGCGAGCGCGCGCGCCAAAAAAATAGAATCAAATGGGATGAGGGATTAAACGGACTCCAATCGGGAGCAGGGAGTACTGTACTGCCATGCAGCGTCCTCAGCCTGAGCGCGACTAGGACCCCACACCCGCTGCCACAGGACGACCCGCGAGTTCCCTCCGCCCGCCAGCGCTGATTTTTGTTGCAGCTTCGAAAACTTCAATAACCTTAGGAGGGCGACAGCAACAAACTGACATTTGGCCTGGCTGGTCTGACGGACCTGCCTCCCCCAGGTGCCCCCCGCCGGCCGGCCGGCCGCCCCCATAGCCTGGTGTTTATGTCGGGACTATCTCCACCGTAAAGGGAAGGAGTCGCTGTCGACACCGACCTCCTACCGGCCCCCTGGCCTGGCCTCGGGTCAGCCACGCCACGCCGCTACATTCGAACAGAAAACTTAATTTTGCCGCCCGTTTCCTCTGCTCTGCTCTGCCCCCGGCGCTGCACTGTATGCCGCCCGTGCCATGTCCCGTTGATTGGCTGCCCTAGCGGGCTGTGGAGCGCGTTATGTCTGCTTTGGTTTTTTTGGGAAGCAAGACACATGTCGAGTATTCGACCTCTTATTCCAGACGCTCCAGTTGAACCAGATGGATTATTTCGGCGGGGGTGGCGCGGCGCTCGCTGGCCCCGCGGGGGAAAAGGTTATCCTCTGACATTCCGCGGGGGCGGGGTGGGGGGGGGGCGCAGAGGTTACGGGACGAAACGGGCGCAACGGCCTAACTGCCGCGCGTTCGCCCCCGGCCCGGGCCGCCGCCCTGGGCCCTGGCCCTGTGAGAACGGGATGCACTTCGAGGTGCATGATTGGGTAGAATCTCATACAACTCAACCAAAGGAACCTATAAAGAGTACGCGTACGCATTCGGACGGGAGCGCGGTGCGGGAGTTGGCCTCCTGATCGTAGAGTGCCGTGCTGTGAATGGCCGCCCCGCCTATTGAGAGGACCGCTCCTACTTTGTGGATCCCTCGCCTCGCCTCGGCTCGCAGCGCGCAGAGCGAGCGCAGAGCGCCGCGTATCTCCGCGGGAGGGTCTTCGTCCTTTGCCTGCTGAGATAAGACAGGAGCAGAGGTGACACACGGGCGTGACCGCGTGACGTCCGTGACGAGACGTGGCGTGATGTGGAATATCGAGATCGCCTGCTCCTCATGCACGCGGCGTGCCGTGCCAGGTGTGCCAGGGCTGGTCATTATGACCCGCTAAGGCGCGCAACACGACGAGGGCGCGAGTCGAGATATCGATCTCATTTTGATTAAATTTAATCGCGGCGATTAATTTGGGAACTCGGCCCTTATTATACGGGCGGAGCGTGAGTGGTGGCTGCGTCGAGCCTCCGGGCAAAAAGGATTTTCTAAGTCGGTTATATTAATCTGAACACGAAAATGTTGTGCGCATATTTTTTTTTGCACGGTAGGGTTTGGGGGCGCCTGGTGCAGCGCACCTTTTTCTGTCCGATCAAACATGCGTGAGGAAGATCGATTCCCCCGAGTGCGTGCTCTATTCTGGGGCGGTTCTACCCTGCCAAAAAGAGTTCTCATAATCTCCTCTCGTGCTGCAGGGTGCTGGTGCTGCTGGCGGTGGCGACTGGCGGCTGCTCGGCGGCGGCGCAGGACTCCAAGAACTTAAGCAATAGCTTGAGTCCACTGGAGGTTAGTATATCGCCAACTTTTGTCTATCCTTTTTTTTCAGTGTGATTGGAAAACGACAGTCTGCTGCTCCCTTATTTTTTCCCTTTTACAAGTAAAATAAAGTAAAAAGTAAAAGTTATGGGGGACGGCCCTGCTCTATTATCTAGCTGTCATTTTTCGGCCACATCTCGTGCATCCGGCGTTGTTTGTTTCGATTGTGGCCCGCCATCGTGTTCGTATAGTTAGCTTCAGTGTCCACCAGGTCTGTCAGACGCTACGCGACGCCACACCACGCCCCGCCACGCCCTTCCCGCGCCCCGCCCCACCCCGCCCCACCGCGCCATGCCATGCCACGCCCCGACGGCGTCGACCGAAGCTGCGTTTGTGGAGATCTATACAACTGTCAGTCTTCTGCCGTTGACGGAAATCGGGTGCGTCCCCCGCCCCGCCCCGCCCCCTCCGCCCCGCCCCTCCGGCCCGCCCTGCTCCGCTGCATTGCGTGGCCGCCTGATGCGCGGAGCGGCGCGTCGCGGGCGGGCACTAGGTCAGACAGTGCTGCTAACGCACACGCCTCACAGACAAATTTTTATGCGCCCCGTTATGCATTTCTGCACTGCTCGCGTCGAAAATCTTTCTTTTTTAAAAAGAAACTTAAACTAATTTGTTGTCTAGGACACACTACTTGCCTGTCGTAATAACAGTCATCCCGACGGCAGTAGCGCGGGCGGGGCGAGGCAGGGAGGGAGGGAATGCCTAAACACACGGGAAGACGCTGGT
The DNA here is from genome assembly GCA_033675135.1 of Frankliniella intonsa. NCBI lineage: Eukaryota > Metazoa > Arthropoda > Insecta > Thysanoptera > Thripidae > Frankliniella > Frankliniella intonsa. Next base: position 13,624,938 of record CM066254.1, on the reverse strand, counting down.
TATTCCAACACGCTAAAATATTACACGCCATGGGATTATAATTTCACGGCCTTCCTTCCCGCCGCGGCTGCACTCGAGACTGCAGCAGCAGCGCGCCGCAGCAGGAGCAGGAGGGGGGGGGGGGGAGGAGGAGGTGCGTAGGAGCACGCAACACGGCCCTTTCTGCTTCTGCTTGCTTCCTCCTGGGAGAGTGAGAGAGATTTTTGTGTTTGAGTAGCGAGCATGCGTGAGCCAGTAAGAGCCAGCGGGACTCTAAGAGCAGCAGGGCAGGAGGAAGGGAATAGGAGCAGTGGCTCTTAGGCCCGGCCGCTCAGGGAGATGCGTGCGCCGCGCGCGGGCTGTGGGTGAGGAGGGGGAGGGGGCACGCCGGGCCGGGCTTAGAGGGGAAGGAACGGGGGACAAATTTGGAGATGTCACCGCATGTAATTTCTCCTTATCAGCAAGTTTATGGCCGAAACTAGTCCGGCGAGTGAGAGAGGGAGAGAGAGAGAGAGAGAGAGAGAGAGAGAGAGAGAGAGAGAGAGAGAGAGAGAGAGAGAGAGAGACGGGCGGGCCGCGCAACAAGTTCTCCCCCCCTTCCCCGCCCCTGCTCCGCCGGCGCATATGCCCCTACCCCGTGAGCCGGGTCGCTTATCGCACGCAGGGCAGGCCACGGCTCTGTGCTGTGCAGGGGTCAGTACTTACTTTACTTGTCGCACTGTAGGATGTGCCGAAGCATAAAACCCGCGTTGACGGCCTTTGTCGGCCCCGCAGCAGACGATGCGGCATTCCGATGAGAGATGACAATCTATTACAATTTGAGAGTGTTTATTTTTAATGTTTTATTTTTGTAACTTTACGACAAACTGATAGATAACGAAATAATAACGCAACTTTTTGAGTGGTCCGGGGCGTTACGTCTGCTCCGTTTTCCCCTGAGTGGTGGTCCGAGGATTTTTTTTACGGTGCTGTAAATTAACTCCTATCATAGCAGTAAATGGTCCCACACCTTTACGGCTTTCCAATCGTTTCGTTAGTTTCGGCGCCGCAGCCCCGCCCCGCCCCGCACCAGGAGTACAAACTGAACTGCCCTCGAACTTGTTTCCACAGCCTCCTACTTTTTATTCGTTTTCAAATGTTTCTAAATTGTGCGGTGTGACCATCGCGAAACTTCCTCTTCGGGTTTTTCTGCTGAGTTTACGTTTTCGTTTCCTTGTGTCGCGCCGCTGCTGCCGTTTCTAAAATTGGAACGCCGCTATTAATCAGTATGGCACGCGGGGAATTTGAGAATGGAGACACACATCGTAGCGCGACGGAGGCCGCGGAGGAAGAAAAGAAAGGGGGGGGGGGGGTTCCCCACTCTCTGCTCTGCCCGCGAATCCCGTGCGAAATGGTCAAACTTTACTCGCACACCTTACTCTTATACTTGATCACTTTCCCGTCAGGACCGCGTAAAGTGCACGAGTACAGTTCTACGTTGTAAGGGACGGCGGAGGCGTGAGACGCGACCCAGTGCCCGACAGCTCATTCCAATCTGCGCGCTCGTTGTGCAGACCGGGTGGGGGGGGGGGGGCATGCACATGCACAAGGCACTAAACAGCATTATTAGTGCGATTCGTGCCGCGGCGCGATCGGAAGTGATTCGCTATGCGAGCCGAGTACATGTAGGCATAAGGGGCTCTTGCGACTGCGGTGCCTCCCGGGGCGAGGGGAGCGGGGGCAGGGGAGGGGGAGGGCGGGGAGCGGCGACCGTGAACGGGCAACGACGCCAGACCAAGGAACCCGTTGACGCTATCCAGGATGGAAGTCAGGACGGGACGCGGGCGCGCCAGCAGCAAAAGCCCCCCGTCTGTTTTTATGGTGTTTGCACCCTGGCCCGGCCCGGCCGGCTCGGCGTCGCTCTCTTTCCCTCTCGCTCTCTTTCTCTCTCGCCCTCTTTCCCTCTCGCTCTCCGTCTTGACGCCCGCTCCCTTGCAGGACCCTCTCCTCCTCTCACAATGGTCTATGTCCCGCCAAAACGACACTCAGACGACACTCGCCAACACGCCCGCAGCGGCGCTGCAATAAGGCGAGGCGTCGTTGTGCTAATTGGGATGTTGCAGCGTCCCGACGCCACGCGACGCGAGGAGATCGCACCAATTACCTTCGGGGGCCCAGCCCGCCCCGCCCCGCCCCGCCCGGGGTCCGGGCCATCTCACCCGCCACGCCGCGCCGCGCCTGGTGGGGCGGGGCGGGGCGTGTAAAGGAGGTTATATCCTCTTTACTCTTGTCAGCCGCGCAGCTGCGCAGAGGCTGGCCAGGGCCTGGGCGCGCGGTGGGACAGAGTCGAAGACACAATTCAGATTTCTGACCGGAAGGTGCCGTTTAAGCGTATTCGCCTTGGCGACCTTTTTATTACTATGTACGTTATAACTTTGTTGGTGTTCTCTCTCTCTCTCTCTCCTGCAGGCCGCGGTGGGCGTCATCTCGCCGGTGACGCCGTCCTGGCTGTCGGGCAGCTGGGGGCCGTGGTCCGCGTGGAGCGCCTGCTCCCGCTCCTGCGGCACCGGCGTCGCCGTGCAGACCCGCGAGTGCCGGCGCCGCGCCCGCGGGGGCGGGGCCGGGGGCGGCGGGGACCGAGCGAGGAAGCACAAGCGCCACAGGTGAGCCTATACGAGTATCCGCGTAAGTATTGGCGTTGACTTTTAATTTTTTCGCGAGTTGTGATCCGCATTTGGTACCTAACCGCATGGGGCGTAGTGTTCACCTCGCGCCGGTCATATCATATCACCTCCACAGATCAAACACTCCACTTCCGACCGGATCTTGATTAGGCGGGAGATGATGAACGCTGCTCTAGCGCCAGACTGCGGGCGCCGAGCCTATGGCCGGCCGAGTGGCCGTCACGGCCAAATCCTTATCACAGCTAGAGGGAGGAGGGGGGGGGGGCGAGCGGACGATAACCTCGCGAATGCCATATCATTGTGGGACGCGTTCCTTTGTCGGCAGACACTGCATTTATCGCCCATTCAAGCGCCACAGAGTCATAGCGTGGGGTCCCTCACTGCACCGCGCGCCGCTGCTGGGCCCCTAGCCAGCGGCGGCTTTACGGGCGCATGGCTCCCTTAATGGACATGTATTTCGTCGCAACTCTCAACTTTGCTCCCATTCCGTCACATTAACTTGTTTCGCGCGCGACTCGAACGCGCGTCGGTCGGCCTACATGCGCAGGCTGGCGGAGCTGGCAGAGCCCCCGGCGGCCGGAACGGAACCGAAGTGTGTGAATGTTACACACTTGTATGTGTGTGTGTGTGTGAATTTCCACTTCTAAAGTAGTCAATTTTCCTGGATATTATCCCAGGGGTTTCTCACAATCGATTGTGAGCTGTTTTCGGTAGCGTGTGTGTCGTAGTGGTCATACAGTTATAATTGCAGCACTGTACCACACTTGCGTTTCCAGAGTGTCAGCCAGGGTGCAGGCGGGGCGGGGCGGGGCGGGGCGGGGCGGGGCGGGGCGGGGCGGGGCGGGGCGGGCCCCAGGAGCCAGCCACACACGGCGCGGTGGAGGCCGCCGCGGGGAATTAAGCAGCGGGGCGACGCACACTGTCGAAAAAGTGACTGTAAAAACGCTCGCGGCCAGCAAGAACAACAACAAACGAGTGTCGTTAGCTGTCCCTGCCGGCGGCGGGGTGGAGAAACCAAAACAACACGAACACATCTGACACCAGCGGCAGCGCGAGAGTGTTTGGTGCATGATGAGCAGGACAGGGCGGATCGCGGCCTGGTGAGCCTGCTGGCGTCTGGTCAGGTCTCCACACGGTAAAAACGGCGTTGTGTCGTTTGCGGGCATGACAGGAGTCGCGATGGTCGTACTTGGTCGATTGCGGGCAGGCGGTACCTGGATGGCCGATTCCGGGAAGCTGCGGGTGTATGTCACCTATCTCTGTCCGACCTGACGATTTCCCCGAAATTCGAAAAAGCGCTGTCCGACCTTGTTTACACGGGTAAATTGCAGAAGGAATATGTATCACAGAGGATCAGGCCGGAGGATGCACCGGGGACTTAGACGGAAAACACTACCGGGTGCCCTTTCTTGAGCGGAATTTTTCTAAGTGTCGGCTTGAAATATTGTTCGCACAAGATACACTTTTCTGGGCGTTTTGAAGCCTGGGTAACAACATATCGAAAGCTGGCGGGAATTTTTAGCAGATGATACATTATAGCTAGCCTAAACTTAATATTAATAATAATAATAATGTGTCATCTAGCTTGTACTCTCAGACAGCGAGAAGTGAGCGTGGCAGAATATTATAGAGGGGGGATTGTGTCGCCTCGCGTGGTCGGTCGGTCGCTCGCGCAGCGCGCATCGACAATGCCCTGCGCCCTGCTTTTTCCGCAAAGACCGAGTAACAATGCCCGCTCGGACGTTAGGACCTGGTGGGGGCCCTGGCTGGCCCTGGCAAGCGCAGGAAAATATCCCCAGCATTTCACGCGGTGACGCCAAAGAAGAATACCGATTGCATTGAAACTGACAAGCTTCTATTTCTAATTCAGTAAATTAAGATTTTGATTACGACTAAGCGCCATTTTTTGTTGTTGTGTACATATGTAAATAGTCCAAACTCACAAAATGTTAGAAATCTCTATATTTTTTATACTTATTTTACAAATCTTAAGTGTTTGTACTCTTTTAAGTGAGATGTCTTTCCTGTCAGCTCCCTTTTAGTCTTAAGTGTAACTATTTATTTTTTGACAGATTTGTCTCCCCTATAAATTAGCTTTATAGGAAAAATTGCCCTTTCTATGGTACACGAGCAAGACTGATTTGTTTAATAAAAAAAAGATTGTTCTAGTCTTAACTTGTATCATCTGCTTTCATTATCAATTCTGAATTGAGATTTTTTGATTGAATAAATTTAACTCATACAAAGTAATAGCAGCTCCGCATGTTTTCAGTTCCATTCAAAGCGTACCGGGCTTGGGACTTTACTCGGGTAAATTGGAGAAGGTATGTGTATCAGAGATGATCGGGCCGAAGGATGCGCCGGAAAAATTGTACGCCACCTCAACTTTATAACTAAATAAAAGAAAAGAAAAACTGCAAAAATTGGGAGAACCCCTACCTTACTCGCACCGTGCGAGCCCCGCCGGCTTAACTTCGGAGTTCTGATGGGATCCGGTGTGTTCCCGGCGACCACCACCCCACGGGCACTAGATGTACTCTCCGAAGAGAGCCCCCGCTTAAGGCTGGTGGCCCGTCAGGCCCGCCGTACTACCCTATTTAAACAGCGCCTTGAAGCCGTAGGTAGCATTTCAGACCACAGACAAGGCACCACCGGACCGCTTGACCGGTCAGTGGGAGGTAGAAGAAAGACGATAGAGGGGGAGAAGAGCAGAAAGAGAAGGTTTTTGCGGGAGACTAAGCGTGCGGCTGGTACACCTGCACTGACCGGCATCCCCTGCAGTCATGGAAGCGCTGTTTTAGGAGCCAGATTCTAGGACTTATGACCCCACGACCACCACAGCCGCGGGCACGGGATTGAACCCATGTGCCGAGTCTCACAGACACCCCGTTCGGTTTTCGTGGAGATCATTGTAACCACTAGACCGTCGGCGCTTCCACGAGGGAGCTCGGTTGAAATGGGGGGCTTGAATTCCACTCCAAGTTGTGATTGTCCTCAGAAAAATTAAATGTTGGGGGAAGATTTGAACCCGCGTTCAGCGGCTGTCCGGGCGGACACTATGCCGGCACGGCTACGACGCCACACTTCCAGATGCCGGACCACTAGGCGTGATGCTGCGAGAAGCCGCAGTCATACCGAAGAAACGAAGCCGGTGTCATCAGCACGCCTGCTCTCCCTGCGGCGCTAGGCCGGACGCGTAGCGTCATTGGTATCGGCACTGGCTATTGCGCCAGGAGACAGTAGTTCAACACCCACCATTTTTTTTTATTATTTTTTTTTTTTGTTTTTTGTTCCTGACAGTTCTGTGGTCGGATAGTAATAGGATTACGTTTATAATTTTATATGTTTATAATTTTAAGAAAAGCTAAGCGACAGAACAATTACAAACTGAAAGAAATCGGTTGGGATTCGTTCGAACGGCCATCCAGGTACGGCCTGCCCGCAATCGACCAAGTGCGACCCTCGCGACCCTTGTCATGCCCGCAAACGACCACGCGCCGGTAAAAACTACGGCCAGGTTTCCAGATAGCGAAGAAAATCCATGGTATCGTCTTGTATTTTTTTCAAAACTGCTTGAAAACCTGGACGTGGTTTTTACCGTGGCAGGTCGCGGCGCGCCCGCTGCTGAGGCGAGGAGAGGCGAGGTGGGCGAGGCACTGTGCGGGTGGCCGTCGCGAGCCGAGGCGCCCAAACAGTGTAATTAGAGCAAAGAAGGGCCCCTTCCGTGCTGGACACTCTAATCCGCGAGCAGCTCGGCGCACTTCTTGTGGTGCCCGATGCCACCCGAGAAGCCTATTCCAGGGGCGGATCGAGTAGGCCGGCGAGCGTAGGGGGCAAAGTTTTGTTTTATGCTGACTTACAGGGAGAAAGTATCGCGTTTTACCAACCCGCCAGAAAGAAAAAAGTTATTCACTCCTGGGAAGACTCTATTCCATAACACATGTTGTTTTAAATGTTTATTTTTCTTCAAAAATATCTGCTAAAGCTGCTGTGAAAAATTGTGACAGTGAAGGCGCCTCCCCTCACCACCCACCACCCGGCGCCGCGGCAGGGGGCATCACACGAGTCGCGGAAAAAAAAATATATATACGGCAAAATCAGAGAGACGCGACTTCCCGGCCGGCCGGCAGATATTGAAATAAATTATGTTTCTCCTACTGCTGCGTCTCGCCGTGGTTGTCCCCCCCTCCGGCGCGGCGCCCCGCGGGGACGCCTGTCAGCGGAGTGACTGATGCCATCAAAACAGTCCCATCTCTCCCGCGTGCGGGTGGCGGGGGGGGGGGGGGGTGCGAACACCGCGGCAGGGGGCCTCCTGATGCCCTCAAAGAGCAATTAGCCTCACCCGCGGGGCGGGGCCGGGCGGGGCCGGGCGGGGCGCCAAGGGTGGGGTCCCGCCCGGCCTGGCCCGGCGCTCCCTGTTAACTTCGCGCTTCAGGAGGGCTGTTTCCTCCTGCGCACTTCGATTCTGGGTAAAGAAGACCCTATTACACACTCTTCCTCCTTAAAGTACCATGCAAGAAATTTCTCCCGTATATGTAGTAATTTTTTTTTAAGCTCTTGCCAAGTTTTGTCCAGTCTTGCCTCCTCTCCCGCCCCTTGCCCCTCATGTCTAATGGAATAAGCCCATTAGACAAGATATGATGTCTGCCATTAGGGAACAGTGCATCTCGGTACGGCCTCCTCCCCCGCCTCGCTGCCAGAACACTGAAAGCCACGCTCGCTTTGTCCGCCCAGTCCAGCAGCAGAAGGAAGGGCCTCTTGACCGAAAACGCCGCGGGTCGGGTCAGCCTGCTTCCTCGGTGGTGATTCCACGAAAAGAGAATAAGTAGAGGCGCAGCTCACCGCGGAGAGGGCCTTATCCGCTCTCTGAGCAGTGGTCGCGTGCCCCGCGAGCCTCAAGTGCCCGGCGTAACGCGCTCTAGGCTCTGTACAGGGATTCACTGTGTTTTTATTTCCTTCATATGCACGAGAGCGAGAGAGAGAGAGAGAGAGAGAGAGAGAGAGAGAGAGAGAGAGAGAGAGAGAGAGAGAGAGAGAGAGCGCAAAGAGGGAGCAAAGAGCGAGGGAGTATAAGTGACAGAGGGTCTGGATGGAGAAGCCAAAAACGGGTGGTGATGTATAGACGATCCCCTTTCCCTCGGGGGCATCTTCAACCGACTACAAAACACTTAGTATTGATTGATTTGATTTTTTGTGGTCTGATCTCCTTCCTCGCGTAATGCTGTTGTGCTTGTTGTTTTCCAGGAAACGAAGCGAGCGAGCGAAAAAAGAGGCGGACAGTCCGAACAAGAGGAAGACGAAGAAGCAGCGCGTCTTTTCGACGCAGTGCGTCGGGCAGTACAAGCGGGTGCAAGTCTGCAACGAGCAGGTCAGCTCAAGGAACGCGGTGAGGTTGCCAAAAACATTATTCATTTATTATTAATCTGATTGTCATTTTATTTTTCCAGGACTGTCCGAACGACAACAGAGACTTCAGGTCCCTGCAGTGCGAGGCGTACAACAAAAAGAACTTCTCCGGGCATTTCTACGAGTGGGAGCCTTTTTTAAGTGGTAAATAAACATTTCTGAAATTTTTTTTCGACGTTTCTTTTTACGTTAAGTTTTTAATGCATAGCCGCTTTTTCTTTTCTTTTTTTCGCAGCTCCAGACCCCTGCCAGCTCAACTGCCGCGCCCGTGGTTTCCGGTTCTACGCGACGCTGAACCAGACGGTGGCGGACGGCACCCCCTGCCGGCCGCAGCGCACGGACCCGGGCGCCCAGTGGCTCTGCGTCACCGGCGTCTGCCAGGTACGCGCCATGTTTCTATTTCATCCGTGTCAGGCCGGGGCTGAGATGAGTGAGCGCTCTCTGCGGGCTGCGCTTGCCTGCTCACTCCATCGTAGACAGTATATTTTGTCGGGTCGTTCATCCCTCCGCCCGCGCCCTTTCGCGTCGACGGCGCCCTGTCGTCCCCGTGTCGGAGGTCGGGCCTAAATCTTTTGACAAGTTCTCGGCACCACTCGCCCGTAGGGCTGCGGGGCGCCTCTGCCGCCCCCCTACCCCCTCGTTTTCCCCCGCGGCCCGCAGCCTCTGCAAAATTCTTTTGCACATCACAGAGGGTTTGCGCGAGCAGAGGATACGGGTGAGCGCAGGTGCCGTGATAGCAGATTTACTGCGTAAGAGAAAATTCCTCGCGCGGCGCGGTGAGAATCTAAATCGAAGCTGAAGGTCCCGCGGGTAGGGAAGCAGGGCCATGGCCATGCCAGCCGCAAACGCACCGTGCGCAGTTGTCGTCCGTGACGCGTTTAGCCATACACACGCGCCCTAACTGCGGAAATTTGTCGAGAGCAGGGACCGGAAACGCGAGCAGGCGCGCCGCGGCGCCGCGAGGAGATGCTCGCTCTCGCCGACACGCGAGGATTTATGGGCCCCGGCTGAGGGCTGCGTTCGACACGGGCGTCTCGTCTCGCCGCGACGCGACGGGCAAGCCTTTAGCAAATACAGACGCCGCCCCGCCCCGCCCTGCCCTCTGCCCCGCCCCGGCCGGCGGGCGACTTGTCCGCGCCCATGGACACCGTCATCTATCTCTTTTGGCGGGCGCGCCCCACCCTGCCCCGCCCCTGCCTCGTGTTTTGGCAGACCGAGCTGAAACATACAGCAGCAGCCCTCTCGGGGACAGGGGCGGAACCAGGAGAGTGCAGGGTGCTCGGGTCTGAAGGGTACCCGATGACCGCCCCGGAACATTCAGACATCTGTTTGCTGAATTTTATTCGATTTCCCGACAGTTTTCTTCTGCTTGAGGATGGGTGGGAAGGGCGACGTCGGGGAGGGGCCTGGGTGGGCGCCCCTCCCCGTCGTCGAGGAGTATATTTTCCGAACAGCTGACTGCCTAAGGCCCGCGTCCGCGGAGTAGCGCCACATGAGCGAGCGACCATACCCCACGACTCCTGACGCTCTGGCGCTACTCCCCGGGCGCGCCAGACGCCCCGCGGCCCGCGGCACAGGGAAGTCACGGGCCCAGGGCAATGCACTCTAGGGCTGCAACCTCACGAATACGAAAGTTATTTACATTTTTTCACATTTAAAGGAGGGTTATAGGAAATGAATTTCGCTGAGGGAGACTGTGAACTTGCTTTAAGTTACTCGGTACAGGCGGTTCATAAATGTCATTACGCTAAATGGCAAACTTGCCTGTTGCTTTCTACACACACACACACTTGTCTATACTTTTATACCCTTACGATTTCGCATGTATAAAAATAGGCCGGTAGAAGGGAAGGTCGGCGCCCGAGTTTCCTCGAAGAGGACTGGCGCTCCTCCACAACCCTTCCCGACGAGATTTTTTCTTTTCTTTTTTTCCATCCAAGTGTTTACCTTTGCGCTTGGCCCGCACTTTGTATACGAGGGTGAGAGTGTTGATCGCGTTGATGCAGTGAGCGTGGACGGACGGGGCGGGGCGGGGCGGGGCGGCACAGGGCTTGGCGGCCCCGCCGGGGGCAGCTGGGAGGTGTTGCAGAGTTACAAGGGAGCCCGCCCTTCCCTTCCGTCCTGATGGACTGGCTGTCGCACCCCCTCTCTTTGGCAGGAGGGCCTTGAAATAGACTCTACCGTGACGTCAGCGGGGCGGGGCGGGGCGGGGGAGCGAAGGTCAGGCCGGCCCGATAGTTGACCTACGATATGGCGGCCTTGTCGGAAGTGCGCGAACGATTGGCCCCTTTTCTGCTATTCCTGAACCGGCCGAAGGGGAGTAGCAAGGCGGCAGCGGCAGGCGAAGGCGGACTCTCTTGCCAATGCGGGAGTGGTCTTCTTCGCGGGAAATAGCAGATTGAAACTTTACAATAGTTTATGCCTGCGAGTTTGCCGCGTCTGCAAGTACATCAGTCGTCCACAATTTTAACGCAGTAGCCTGACGTTAGTCCCCCCGCACGCACACATACACACATGCGCACGTTTCGCATAACATTTGCAGCGCCTATTCTCACGACAAGGCGGGCAGGTCGGCCCTGCCCGGTCGGTCTGCTAGGGGCCCAGGGTGTCAGAGAGCTTGTCTTCTGAATGCTCCGCGGAGAACGGAGTGGAACCGATCGGTTAAGGAGAGTGAATAGAGACGGTCATGGGGGTGTCGGCTTACACGCTCACATACACACACACGGACGTACGCTACGCTCACACAGACGCACATGCTCACGGGCACACATCGGACTGACACCTGACGGATTGGAAGTGAACCCCGACTCGGCCCGACCCGGGCAGCTCCGCTAAGGCTCGCACTCTGCCCCGCCCCGCCCGTCATGCGGCCGCCACTGCGACTCTGACTGCGCGGTGCTGCACTGCACGGCGGAGCCTTCACCCGTGAGTGATCGCCCTGACAAATTATTCGCCCCATGCGTAAGTGCCGCGACCGTCCGTACGTCCCGTCCCGCTGGAGGCTGCACGCTGGACATGCAGGCGAACGGGGTGAGCGCGACTGGCGCTCATTTGCAAGTGAGTGCACTTTTTCGGACGTAGGTCACAAGCGCTACACATCACAACCGCTACAGGTCACAAACGCTACAGCTCGCTAACGCTACGGGTCGCAAGCGCTACAGCTCGGTAGCGCTAGGGCTCGGTAGCGCTACGGGTCACAAGCGCTACAGCGAGAATCCGCGCGTTAGGCGGAGCCGAGCCGAGCTGAACCTTGAAAAATTACGCACGTGGCGTGAAAACATGGAAAATTTTTGCGACAGTAAACCTCCCGAAGGAGGTTGCGGTTCCCGCCAGGCACAGGGCGTTTACCCCCCGTGGCAGCCAACTACTTCGGTGTTCTTATGGGAACCGGTGCTTTTCTGGCATGCGATCCTGTCGCGCAATTCGACAGATTTGATCCCCGTACTGTCAGATTTACTCGTACGGTGGTTAACCGAACTGCCCTGTCCCCAGAGCATGGAAACGCTATTTTTGGAGCCAGATTCTAGGACTTATGACCCCACGACCGACCACCAGTCGTGGGCATGGGACGGAACTTCCTGGCAACCCGCTGTCGCTACCAGTGAAGAACCTACCTGGGTTTGAACCAGGCCCCATGTGCCGAGTCTCACAGACACCCCACGGCTTTCGCGGCACCACTAGACCACTAGACCGTCGGCGATTCCACGAGGGAGCTCGGTTGAAACGGGGGGCTTAAATTCCACTCTCCAAATTGTTGTCCTCAGAAAAATCAAATTTTTTGGTAAGATTCGAACCTTCGTTCTGCCACTCTCCGGACGGACACTGTGCCGGCACGGCTACGACGCCACGGTACCGGGTGCCGGACCACTAGGAGTCATGCTGCGCGAGAAGCCACAGTCACCGAAGAAACGAACCCGGTGTCATGAGTGCGCCTGCTCTCCGGCCAGTGCTGGGCCGGCCGCGTAGCGTCATTGGTATCGGTGCTGCTTATTGCACTAGGTGGGCAGAGGTTCAAAAACCACGTATTTTTTTTGTTTCTTGTTATTTTTTTTTTTTTTGTTTGGACCAAGTGCTTTTTCCAGTGCCTTTTTTTGCAGTTGCCTAAGTCACAAGGACGGTATAGCTGGAAAGAGCACATGGTCGGAACAAAAACAAAACAAAAAAAAAAAATTAACAAGCAAAAAACAATACGACTAAATCTGACAGTACGGGGATCAAATCTGTCGAATTGCGCGACAGGATCGCATGCCAGAAAAGCACCGGTTCCCATAAGAACACCGAAGTAGTTGGCTGCCACGGGGGGTAAAAGCCCTGTGCCTGGCGGGAACCGCAACCTCCCTCGGGAGGTTTACTGTCGCAAAAATTTTCCATGTTTTCACGCCACGTGCGTAATTTTTCAAGGTTTAGCTCGGCTCGGCTCCGCCTAACACGCGGATTCTCGCTGTAGCGCTTGTGACCCGTAGCGCTACCGAGCTGTAGCGCTTGTGACCCCGTAGCGTTAGCGAGCTGTAGCGCTTGTGACGTGTAGCGGTTGTGATCTGTGGCGCTTCCGAGCCACTCCGCACTTTTTCACACACCTGCAAGTGTGAGTGGGAGTGGCATGTCGGAAAAATCGGGAAAATAACTACAAGTGCTTGAAAAAAAAAATTAAGTCGCTGCAGGCACATCTTTGGTTTTCTAGTGTGCTGCTCTGCTCAGCGCGTGGCGGGCAGTTTTGTACGAGAATAGCCTATCGCCAATATCGTTACGGCGGGCGTTACTGGGGCGGGAGGGGGCAGGATGTAGGCAATGAGCGCGACACGCCGTGAGGGATGAGCCCTAATGGCGGCAGGGCAGCGGGGCCGAACTGGACGCGACGGCCATCGCCGGCAATAAGGTATTAGCTGCGTGCGTGTGTACAGCAGCCGCATTGAAAAGCTCTGCTAGTTTTTTTTTGGAGTACCTCACCGCTACTGCTTTTTTGGTCCTCCCCGCGCTGCTCCCACATCGCGGTGCCATGCTCAGCATCTTATCTCTCACTCTCACCTCCGCCCCGTGTCTTGTAACCCTGATAACACACACACACACACGGACAGGTGCGTGTGTTTCCTGATTGGCGGAGACCACGAGGAGGGGGCTGTGGAGGGGCGTGCGGCGCGGTACGGTGCCCCCCGCGGCCTGCCCGGCCCGGCCGGCCCGCGCCCGTGTCCCCCCGGTAGCACCCCCCCCCCCCCACCTCTATCCGCAGGACGCCGCCCTTCCTCGCGCTGATCGCGAGTCAGTCAGTCTCCTCGCGTCCGTCCGCGCTGGTGCCGGTGCCGACGCCGACGCCGACGCCCCGCCCCGACGCCCCTGCGCCGCGCTGTGCGGTGAGCGGCGCGCGACCCGGGCCGGCCCGGCCTGGACCCCAATGGAATAACTCTCAATCGTGCTCAGGATTACGATACACTCGCGGTTTCGGATTTAGTGTGTTACTGCAGCCTTAAGGCGCTCGCCGGTCGATTCGTTATCGAGTGGGGCTGTTTGACGCGATGACGGGATAATACAGACACCCGTTGTGTGTTTGTGTGGATTGTATGGTCGAATTGACCGCCCCATTTTTGTGCGTTAGTCCAACAACTTTTTCCCCCCCGAGCTGGACCCGTCAGCCTGTTGGGGTAGGCTACCGTGCTGCACGGGAGTGTGGCGGGCTTGCCTACCCGCCGGGCCGGCAGGCGGCTCACGGTAGCGCAGCGCGCGCGGCCCAACCTGACCCCCCGCTCCTGCCGCTCGTGTCGTTTCGTCTCATTAACAGTTTTATTTCTGTCCGACCCAAAACACTGTTCACTTTTTTTTCACCGCTGAAATCTCTCTCGGGCGCGGACGCACCGTTTAGTGGCAGATCGTGCGTGCCGATCCGCGAAGGGCGTTAAGCCAACGGGCGCTTACCTCTCTCTCGCTCTCTTTCTCCTTCTCTCTCGCCCTCTCCCCCTCTCTCGGCGTAGGGGAGGATGTCCCGTGAGTTGCCTAGAGAGCAGCCCCCTGTTGTGGAAGGTCAGCTCCCGCGCCGCAGTCCAAACATTAAAATAAAGACGTCGCCAGCAAGTGTTAATCCGTGGCGCCGAGGCGTTGCAGGCCTATATTGGACCGTCGAAAGTCGACTATGTTTACCTTGTATATTATTGTATTTCACAGTAATACAAAAGAAAAATTATTTTCTTAACAGACACATGTAACGAGCTTTGTCCCCGCCCGGCGCCGAGGCTATCGCCGGCCTGGAGCCACAGAGATGGGACTCGGATTACAGAGAGGCGGAGCAAATTTCACGTCCTCCCACACAGGCACAGGCCGGGGCCGGCCTGGCGCGCTGATCAAGACATTATAACTGCGGAAATACCTATGGCAGCTGAGTCACCTCGGCGAGAGAGAGAGAGAGGGGGGGGGGCACTGTCAGACAAGATGTCATAAAATTCGCACGTTTTCGTGTGATAATCGTTGCCTAAAAATGCGATGATTCATGTTTCATTGCTAAAGATAGTAATAGAAAATTAGTGACGACTTGGAGTATTGCAGGTATAAGTAATGATTGTCTCAATCGAATGATCATCACGAAATACCTGTATTAATTTTTGTATTCCATAAAACGTGCAATTCTCAGCGCACCTGGATTTACAGCGAGGGAGTGGGAGGGAGAGAGATTCACGTGGGCTTAAAACTCCGCTCGGCTCCTAATCCCTGACCATCCGCAGCTTTTGCGCCGTGCGGTGTGATACCTTAGCCCCCCCAAAATGGCCGGGAGAGATTGACAGTCTCGAAAGCAGTCTCGAAACGTGAAATCGGCGCGAGGAAGAATCGGTTTTGGTGGCGGCGCTGCGCTGCGGCGAGACTCCAGCAGCCTCCAGGATGTCGGGGGCGCCTCGCCCGCGGCCGCTGCCGCTGCTGCTGCTCGCCGTGCTGCTGGTGAGTACGCGCGCACGCGTCGTGCGGGACTCGCGAAAAGTGAGATACGGATCTCATCTCGCGGAACGACGGACGTCTTCTTTCTTGTTCTCGTCGCGGACGTCGCCCTGAGCGTCGGAGAGTGACGCTGCGCCGCCGCGCCGCGCGCCGCGCCGTGATGCACATTGAATGCGACACGCTGACGTGAGGTGGCACATTTGGGGCGGGGCGGGGCGGGGCGGGGCGTTGAGGTAGTCCCAGAGTTTTCGAGTGTCTGGCCGCGGCCCTGCCCTGCGGCGGACAGGCCCCCGCGCCCCGCCCCGCCCCGCCCCGCCGCACCAGGGCCGCGTCGAGGAGAGATGTGTGACGGCGATAGGATATGCCCCCTGGGAGCCGTACGGCGCGCCGCCGCCGTCTCTCTGTCTCTGTCTGTCTGTCTGTCTCTCTCTTTCCCTCTCACTTTGATGCTGTCGATGGCAGAGAGATGGGTATAGGAGCGAGAGAGAGAGAGAGACACACACACGCACAAAAGACGACCAATACCGCGATCGGATGACGGGGCCAGAGGAGTCATGGCGGCGGAACGGATTGTGTGCCCCTCCCCTTCCCCCTCCATGCTCCTGCCCCCTCCCTGCCCCCTCCCGCGCACCTCAGGCGCCCGAGCTGGTGTGTGATGACAGCTGTATTTCACGCTTAAATTTTTAGAGGACCATTCGGGCGGCCATTTCGCGCGCGGCTTCGGCGGGAGGCGAGGGGCGGTGGGCGTGCGCCTTGCACGTGGCATGTGCCACTACTCTAGCTGAGGAGGAGGGAGCCCTGCCCTGCCCTGCCCTGCCCTGCCTGCGTGCGCCAGTTACCGAAGTACTTTGCAAATGCTTGTCGCGCATAGGAGACTGGATGATGTTGCATTTGTGAAAAAATAACTAATTTAGACTGTCAAGTTTTTAAAGAATTTTTTGTCCTGAATTTAGACTGCCGAGTTTTGCCGTTTAAACTGTCATGTTGTACAACATTTGGATTTGCAGAGTAGTTCTTCGGCCGTTGCGGTGCCTCGCAACAACTAACTCGGGGCGGGGCGGGGCGGGGCGGGGCGGGGCGGGGCGGCCCCGAGGGAGGCGTTACCTCCCTGCTCGTTATTGGGGTAGTGGAGCCTGGCGGGCGCTGGCGGCGGGCCAGGCCTCTTCACCGCCACCGCCGCAGTTTCGGCCGATTGACACTTTTGGCGATTCGAGTCGGCCGCGGCGTGTATGACAAATGCGGCACATCGCAGATAGCGGCCTCGCCCGCCCCGCCCCGCCCCGCGGCATCCTGGTTTTGCAGAAGGGCGGCCCCGCCCCGCCCCGCCCCGCCCTG
Organism: Frankliniella intonsa; assembly: GCA_033675135.1. Taxonomy (NCBI): domain Eukaryota; kingdom Metazoa; phylum Arthropoda; class Insecta; order Thysanoptera; family Thripidae; genus Frankliniella; species Frankliniella intonsa. Next base: position 13,608,640 of record CM066254.1, on the reverse strand, counting down.
CCCCGCGCCGCCCCGCCGCGCACTCGAGGCCGCAGCTTCAAATATAACAGTCGCGAGTTGGGTTCTCGCTCGGTATTCCCACCGGGCCTGACTCGGTATGACGCGCTTGCCTACATACAGCGCGCCCCGCTGACCGACGAGTTCCTCCTCGCGGAGCTGCTGTACCCTGCTGCTGCTCCTGCTGCTGCAGAGATTGGGCCAGGGCGATACCGGCGGGGGGCGGCGCGGTGGGGCGGCTGGGCTGACTCACCCCGCACCGCACCACCCGTACAAGGGCGGAGCAGGCGGAGGTGCCCGAGTGGGTGGGCAACATGAACACACTTGAGTTTTCCTCCCGTGCGATGCAGGACAGGGCAGCGACCGCGCCATCCTGTCCTGTCGTCAGGTTGACGCCTTGGTGGTGGTGGTGGTCGTGGTGGTGGAGCAGGCCGCTGGTGCGGGGTGGTTTGCGGTGCGGGGCGTTCCTCTGCTACTGCGGTTTTACGGCGGCTAACCAGCCGCAGTGATAAATCTCGACTGCAAACACTCTTAAACCAGCCCACGTGTGAGTAGTGGTGCATGCCATGCGCCACACTGCGCTGGTCCGCTGCGCTGGGCCGCCGCACGTCATCGATACCGTACCGAGCTCGTGCTGGCGCCCGCTGGCCCGGCCCGGCCCGCTACTGTACCGGGTGTTTCCTTGAATGCGCAGCAGTGTTGCGGGTTTGCCTACCCCCTCGCCGGCAAGGCGCCATTGGCCCTGTCGACTAGGCATGCAATCCCACAAAAGAATGTCGCGATTTTTACAGTATCGGTTTTCGTTATTTCTGTTCTGTTTCGACGCGGCGCTATGCTTTTCGCGCGCTTTGAAGGCGCTCGTGACCTACGTCACGCGCGCGCTCAAGGCCGCCAGAGGCGCGTAAAAGAGAAACTCGCGCATATGTGGGCGGGGCGCGGCGCGGCGCGGCCCGGGCGGGCGTTTGGACAAGTGTATATTTTGTCGCGCGCGCGCGGGCACTTCAGAAACCGGGGGGGAAAAGAATGAACTGGATTATAGGAATGAAGTCGAAAATGGGAGACAGCCGCGTCGATCACTTTCTCTCTATCTGTCTCAAGTTTAAGGAACAGAAAAAGGGACGCGCGCGGATGTACTTTTTTCTTAGAACTTTTTAGAATTTTGGCCGTGGCGAAAAATGCTGTGGCCGGTTATCTCCTGGTGCTGGGCGGGGCGGGGCGGCGCGCGGCGCGGCGCAAATTGCATTCCTCTCCCCGCTGCTACAATGCGCGCGCCGCGCCCCGTCTCTCTCGCACCGCCAGCCCAAACACAGGCACGCGCGCGCGCACACACACGGTAGTGCGGGCGCATGTATGTGTGTGTGTGTGTGTATACGTTGGAAAATTGGCACAAGTATGCACTCTGTGAGTTGAGTACTCGGCGCGGCGCATCCGCGCGTGGTGTGTTGCTTTGCGGGGACTTGGAAGTGTTTGCAGTCCGCCTTTGCTTTGCGCCCCCGTCCCGTCCTCCCCGCCTCCCGCCCTCCTCAGCCTCCCTCATACTCGACATACTCGTTCACGCTGAGGAGGCAAACTGTGTAAGTCAGGATGTGATGAAATTCGTGTGATTCCCAGATGTTTTCATAATTAACTTAACTCGTGTGATAATCATTGCCGAAAAAATGCGATAATTTCTGGGTAATTGCAAAAGATAGTGGTGGAAAATTGCGATGACTCCGCTCCGAGTTTTGTCGGTATATTTTTTTTTAAGTCTCCATAAAAAGTGTGTGGTAGGGCCGGAGCGCGCCGGAGAGAGCGGGCGGGCCGGGCGGGCCGGGCGCCCCGCGGAGGCCGAGTGATTCTTCAGCGCATATCTCTGCGACACATCTCGTGCGGGGACCAATAATTCTCCGCGCTCAAACTCCGGATATTCTGCGAGGTAACAATAAATAGACTAGACTGGACCGGACTGCGCCTTTAGGTTTCCAACGGGTTCGTTGTATTGTGTCTTCCACGATTCTGCCAGGAAATGAACTATATTTTTTTACTCAAATAAAAATCAGGGCGTGCGAGTCTTCGGTGCGCGCGTGTGCCCGTAGGGTCGAGAGACGTAGACGTTTGGATATAATTTGGATTAATGAGAGGGCCCCTTGAACTGGCCGGGCAGGGCGGCGGCCGCGAGCGGCCTGGACACGCCTCGATGTCTTGATGCCGTGGCCTGGCCTGCGGTATCCCCCTCTCTCTCTCTCTCTCGCTGCTCTGCTCTGCCCCTGATGGCTCGTGACAAGGCTTTCACGGCTGGAGATGGGATAATTTGGATCCGTTTCGTTGGATTTGCTCGCAGGCGGGGTGGGGCGGGGCGGGGCCGGGGGTGAGCGACGGGCGTGAAAACGCGCTGCAGCGCAGCGGAAGAAGAAGTTCCGGCTCCAGCCTGCACCCAGAGCACCGGCTGCAGCAGGAGCAGGGCGAGCAGGGCCCTGGCGGGGAGCGGGCGGCGGCGCGGCGCGGACAAATCAAAGAAATCAAAGGACACCCGGCCGGGCCGGGCCGGGCCGGCGGCCTCCAGGACAGGGTCCTCCCCGCGGACACAAAGCAATGCTATTAACCGAGCCTGATAACATTTCTCATCCCACCCTGCCTGCTGAGTGTGTGTGCGTGCCGTATGGATGAAAGGCGCATGAGTAGCACGTTTATGATGCCGTCCTCTAATTGAAACAGTCTCCCCGTTGGCGCGCCGCCAGCTGCAGCTGTGCGCGGCGGCGTGGCTCTTCTCCAGCTCCAGCTCTAGAGCGCGGGACGCTTCTCCAGCAGCCGCCTGGCAGGGGAGCGCTGGAGAGGCGTTCTCGAAAATAGCCGAGCGACAATAATGCAACAAGGCGTGCATTGCAAGCGCGGGTGCAGGCGGCAAGGAGACTGCACTTAAACCCAAGTGTGTTCATGACGGTTGGCACCTCTGGTACGAGGCAAAATGCTCGTGGCGGGTGGTGGCCAGCCTGGCCTGCTCCGGCACGGGGTGTTCCCCCCGGTCCTCACGTGCGCCGCGCCCGCTCCTTGTTTGACTCGCTTATCTTCCTCGGCTCTCTATCTCCCCCCTCCCCCCAGGATGCGGCAGGCAGGGCAGAAGCGCCTGGACCTACGCCCCGCCTCTCTGCCCCCCCCAGCCCACCTATTCGAAAATTTTTATTTGCTTAGAGCCTGCTTTTAGATATTTTTTATAAAAAAATAATTTCTGAACGTTTGTCGTGTGCAGATGGGGTTGATGTCCCTCTCCTCTTCGTTTGCAGTCGTTTTTGTCACTCATATGTCATCATCCATTAATATAATTTTCACGAAAACTGCTCGGTGGAGGCGCGCAGCAGAGCAGACAGACGTTACTGCACGCAATCTCTGCCCGCACGACAGTGTCTCGCCTCGCCTCGCCTCGCCACGCGAGCCACGAGGGGCGCGTGACCTTTGACCGCCAGACCGCGAGGCGAGGCACTCATGGAAACTCAAGCGAGTGAATGCCACACATGTGTAGGTGTGTAGGATTTTTTTTTGTTAAATTTTGTGAAGTTCCTAGGTAGATGTCTTTGCTTGCTTAAGTATGCAAATGGGAGTCACAATTATTTTTAATTCAAAAAATTAGTAGTCCTAAAATCTGGTTGGGGTGGCAACTTCTCTTTTTCGTGGTGTATGCGCCATTCACGCACTTGGGTTTCCAGCAGCGTGCCTCCACCCTTTTTCCCCCCGTGTTTCGACGGAGACATAAGTTTTATAAGATGAGACACTCGGCATCCTCCCTCTCTCCCGGCCCGGCTGCAGCGTGGAGCACGGCGTGCAGGATGAGATAGCGCTCGCGCGCGCGGACGCCGGTGCCTTGCCGGTCCCAGCTCAGCGCAGGCGGTTGATTTATGGTCCAAACCATTGTTTTACGCCTTTTTTATCAATCTGACGACGTGAACTCGTCCTTCCGCCGCCTAGTTTCCTCCGCGGGCCCGGCGTCGGCGTGGCTCCTGTCGCCGCTGCGCCTCCCTCTTTGCCTTTCTCTCTGCCGGCCCGGAAGAACAACTGGGCGCGCATGCATGCCGCACAGGGGCGAGAGAAGTCCTTCGGGAGTGGCAACCCATACTGGCACAGTTTTGTTTTTTGAAAACGCAAATTTTTGCGACAGTGCACCGTCGTCAGCGTCAGCCATGGCTCGCTGCTCATACCCTCATGTTTGTCTTGCGCTCGTCGTTAACGATATACGCTCTATTTTTACGAGCGCTGCCGCCGCGCCGCGGTCACAATCTAATTATCCTGCAGCTCACACCTAATTGCGAACTACCGTCGTCTTGTTCCGTCTCCGTCCAGCGCAGCGCAGCGCGGCCGCTCCCAGAGGCCTGGCCTGGCCTACCGCCCCTACCCCACCGCTCTCTGCTTTATTGACATTCACATTGACTTTGACGAGACGGCCGGAACGGGGCGTGCCCGCGCATCCAACGCGCGTCTCGCACCTCTCATTGTTTTACAGCCGCAGAGAGAGAGAGAAGAGAGAGAGAGAGAGAGGGGGGGGCGTGCAAATGTGTCGTTCAGGGTTCGCGAGCGGTCCGGGTTGCATCGCGCGGGCACCTCGCTGTAAAAGTCGTAAATAAATATTCCATTTGTGAGGTGTATAACCACAAGAGAGGGACCTTCGTTTTTTTGTTGCACCTTGAGCGGGGGCTGTATGTCTTCCCCCTCCCTTTTTATATCATTATTATTATTATTACCACTTGAAAAAAATCTTTTCTGCAACATAAGGAGAAAAACGTGAGGTGCTCGCTTTTCGTTCTTCGTGTCCTTTTTGCCGGCTCGGTATAAATTTGTCGGGACGGGATGGCCGGTATGACTGGTACGGCTGATCGCATGCAGACTCCCTCTTCCGCCATGACCCTCCTGTTTATTGCAATCCAACCTTCCGAAAACATCTTGCCTCTCTCTCCCTCCCTCTCATCTGCCGTAGCCATGCGGGGAAGCGTTTTCATTCCCGTCTCTCTCTACTCCTCCTTCTCTGTCTCTCTTTCGCACGCACCGGGTACACGCGGCGGCGAGCAATTATTTGACAGTAACGACAGCGATCACGTGCTCATCACGCCAGGAATTTACGGCGTGCGTGCGCAGGGGCGATCCGCCAGGAACGGGAGGATGCCGCTGCCCCGCCGCGCCAGCCGGCCGGCCGGCCGGGCCCTGAGCAGGAGCAGCAGCACGCCTTTTTAGAGGGAATGTGGCGAAACGAAAATACAGAAAATTTTATAGCCGTTTTATGACTTGCCATCTGGGGATCCGTATCAAAAAGGAAGAGGATGAGTTCGCCTCGAGAGCTGCACAACAAACGCGCGACCCGGAGCGAGTAGCGGTTGACACGACTTTTCAATCAGGCCCCACCCCACCCCATCCCACCTCACCCCACCCCGCCCAGCCCCGCCCCGCCTGGCCCCACCTCTTCTCGCCGCGCCCTTCGAAAGACGCCGTATTTCAGCCATGGCGCCATCCTGTCGAGCCTAGGCGCCCGGCAGGTTAGGCACCTGGTTTGTCGCCCTTGCTTTCGTATATATACTCTACTAGCCAGGCAGGCCTTTGGGCTGTATGCTGAGCGCGTTCTTATAAAAATGTATAATATTTGTTTCCTTTTTTCCCGTTTTTTTTTTGTGCGTGCGTGCGGTGGGTGACAGAAGCACAGCCTACGGCTGCGGCGGCCGCCATTGAAGTTAATTTACGATCAGCCATAACAGCGTGTGTCGGCCCGGCCGGCCGGCGCTGCCAATCAAGGTGTGCTCGCTGCGCGCAGCTGAGCGCTGCTCAGCACAGCTCAGCACAGCTCAGCACAGATCAGCACAGCGCCCCCACACACGCCATAACCACAGCTACCCGCACCAAGCGTGAAAAAAAAATTATAAAATTGCTCCGAACTCATATTTGATTTCCGAGAGTGGCTCGTGATTTTTGCTCGCGTGGTGGACCCACCTAAAATATAGGTCAATTCTCTGTCTGGTTTCCTGACACCCGCAGTATATTAGGCGCTCGTGTTGTTTCGATTCCCTGTCGGTCTGCAGAATGTTTCCCGCGCCCTCAGAGTTTGCCACGGCGTGGCGCCACCGACGCCAAGTTGTCGCCCCGTCCCGGTGAAACGTGAACAATATGACCAACCGGAGCAGAGGGGGAGGGGGGGGCAGGACGTCATCTTTGGAGCTGGCAGACAGGGTCTTGTGCCGAGAGTTAGTTTTGTGTCCGCTCATCCGGAACGCCCCGCCCCCCTCTCTCCCTCCTCCCTCCCCTCCGACCGAAACTGCACGGGTCCATGCTCGCGTCCCAACAACTCAAATAGGTCAGAGGTGCACGCCCGTCCCCCCCCCCCTCCCCCCCAACCTCACCTTCAGCTACTCTCCTTGATGAACGCTGCTCTGCCATCACTGCAGTGATCTGCTTGCTGGATGGGCCGTTGCACAAGTTATTTTTCGATAAGATTTTCGTACCGATTCGACATGATAATCTGAAAATGCAAGGTAGAAACCCGTTAAAACCGTGTAAAGCTGAGCTAAAAGTGCGCCTACCTCGGCCTGCGGCGCGCTGTTTCATTCGTCCAGTTTCGTCAAGCTGGCTAACTTGACATGGCCAGGACTGGTCGCCATGCCTGCCCCGTGTCGTGTGATATGGTGTTTCCAGGCGCGCGGCGATTCGCGGCCCTGCCGTGCCGTGGGAAACGGCGGCGAAGATGTCCCCGCGATCGGAACGCGGCATTGCGGATCTCTATTTTATGAGCCGGACGCTGAGTGGGCGGCCGCAGCAGCCGGAAGCAGCGGAAGTGCCATCCGGTCCGTCTGTCTTCCCCGCCCCCCCGCCCCGCCCCGCCCCGCCCGGCAGAGCGATGCATCCTTCGGGTGGCATTATTTAATAGCCCAATGACACCGCTCCGGCGGGGGGCGGGGAGGGGAGGGGTCGCCCCGCGGGGCGTATAGCGATGCGGCCCGGATTGGCGCGGGAATTCGAATATTTGAATAGCTAACGAACTAATCTCGTGCGCCGAGCCCCCCTCCCCCCCCCACTCCTCCCCTCATTGGGGCCCCCGCCCGTACGGCCACGAATGGCGTTCCATTCATCGTCCCGCTCACCTTAGGGTCGACAGTGGTGGGGTATAAAAAGTATAGTTTAATAAAAAATAAATAAAAAAATAAAGATGTGGCAGGTCCACCGCACGCCTGCTTTGAAGCACGCCGCCGTTCCCACGACTCTCGTTGCATTTTTCTCCGGCATGTACTTATTCCGCAGTGCTGCATGGTGCTCACAGCTGTGCTCCCCTGCTGCAGCAGCCCCGCCCCGCTCGGGTCTCGGATTTGCGCCTCGCGGATGACGATAATGGACCAGGGACCGGGAGCAGCGTATAATCTGTGAAGCAAGTGGTGCGCGCGCTTGTCGCCGCTTCTGCTTAAACAGTTTGCGCGCTGATCCTTGGAATTTGCGCGTACACGTAGGAGTAGGGCCGTGTGGAGTGGAGAAGGGGTAGGGGTGGGGTCGAGCCCTTGGGCCGTGCGGCCCATTACAGCCCGCTCAGCTCCGCGCGCGCGCCACGCTGCTACGCGGTGCCACGCCCGATCACCGTCCAACTCAATTATTCCCGCCTGCCTCCTCCACTTCCCCACCTTCTCCACCGCCACACACCAGAAAATTGTGTCCCTGATTCTTTAAAATAAAAAAAACAATAACGTCCGTGAGCTTTTATGGTACATTCTTCCGACCTACGCATGCTGTACGAATATCGTCATCTCTCTTTTAGGGACAGAAGGGGATAGGAAAATGAGTACAGCGAGTGTCTCAGCTGCTGTACCACCAGGACGCTGCGCCCCGCGTTATCTCCACGGAAGCGTTATCAGGCGCGCGTACAGACAGGTGCCTGCCGGGTGATTTCCCCGGGGCAACAAACCCTGAACCAGGCGGGGCGGGGCGGGGCGGGGCGGGGCGGGCGGCTTGTCGGGTGCAGTTGGGAGGAAGCTAATCGTGTTGTGCTTGTCGGCGTACACGGGGTGCGGGAGCGAGCGCCTTGCCAGCGGGAGTCTTAAATCACACGGGCGAGTAGCGCGGCTCGGCACGGCGGCACGTATATACGTACACGCACCGCAGCGACATCATGAACGATACTCGCGTTTGATGGATGCTTGTCGTCAGACGCGGCCCCGGCGCGGCGGCGCGGCCGGGCGGGCGGGCGTGGTGGGCAGCTCATTCGATCCATCTCGTAAATGGAGTGCGGAGGGGGGAGGGGGGGGGGGGCTCCCACGGAGCTGAACCCTGACCTGACCCAAGACCCGTCCCCGGTGGGCCGGGCAGGGCCTGCGCCTGCGACGCCCCTCGGCACACTTCGGCAATCCTATTAATTAATTAATTACACTATTAATTAACGCTATTCCATTTTGATGGTTCGCGCGACGGTCGTCCGTCCAAGTTTTCTCCATCTGCCATATGTGGTGGCGGGGGCCACGGCGGAAACGATGTCTTCATTTTCAAGCAGTCAGGTCGCAGAGACATGTGTGACTAGTGGGCCAATCAGCAAGGTCCTTCGGCACGGCCGATGTGAACGCGAATGTGAACCTGATTGGGTCGTAAACCATACACTGTCGAAGTAGTTCTGGTATAAATGAAAAAGTGGCCACCGTATCTTACACGTTTCTTCCTCGTAATTCCGAAAGGCTCGCCGGCGGCGGATTCCTTGAAGAGCGCGCGGAACAGGAAAACACTATGGGCTCACATTTATCACCCGAGCCGCCCATTGACACCGGAAGAGAAACGGCCGGCGGCCCTTCGCGTACAGTGAATTTTATATGTATATATCTATATCGCGGTTGGGAAAAGGTGATGACATCAAATCAATAAAGTCGCACGCCGAGTCTGGCGGCGCCGTTGCTCAAGAAGAGCCCCCTGTCGTGGGATGTTGGAAAGCGCGTCGCCGCGTACATTACAACGTGTAACACGACTGGCCGGCCGGGCCGGTCGCCGCGCTCCGTTCGCGTGCCGTGCCGCCCCACCTGCCCTGGCTCTCCGGACTCCCCGCATAAATCACAACTAACAACGCCTCATTTAAATACCGTAAATAATACGTCGCGGTTAGTGTCAACAGTTACGGCGTCTCACGCCGGCCGGCCGGCGGGTATTGGTATTGTACGGATTGTGCGTCACCCCGCCGTGCTAAAACGGAGGGAAGGAGGACTTACTGGCACTGATAAAGCAAAGGCAGGACTGAAAAGAGTTGAATGCCTTTGCAAATAAGGCACTTAGATTTCTAGTGTATACAAGTCGGAGTATAGGTTTGTCACGGTGGCGGTGGCGCCCGCTTAGCTATACGACAAACAGTCGAGGCGCATGGGTAAAATAATGCGAGAAGTATGACGGAAGAGTGAAATATTACGCGACAAGCGTTGACAGTGAGTCGCCCCCCAGGGCCCGGGGGGCGCTGGCCCGGGTCCAGAACATGGCCAGCCCCGCTGATGGAGCTGTCGGTCGCTCTCCCCCCCCCCCTCTCTCTCTATCTCTCCCTCTATCTCTCTCTCTCACTCTCGTAGACACTCCCATTCATTACGGCTGTGAGCGGGACGGAGAATACACGCGATAAGGCGCGCGGGATTGAATCGGAGGCGCCAACTCGACTCTCATCGTATCGAAGTCGATCGGACTGGGCCGGTCCGGTCGCGGAGGCGATGGAGGAGATGCGATTCGACCAGAGATATCGATATTATATCGCTTCGTCATCATCCTCGGGGGGCATGTGAAGTGTCTGCATGAGATGTGTTAGGCTTGTCGCAGGTCCGGGAATGGGGCGTGTTCGTCGCGTACGCGCCCCACCCTCTCGGCCCTCTCCTGTCCCACTGTCGTTTTTCATTCAGTTCTCTCGAGGCGCTTGGATGGCGGTCAAGAAAATCAAAGAAATTTGTAGGAGGCAAAACTTAGAGATCCTCTCGTCCGAATGCTAAATGAAACAGTCCGCGAATGTGAATTGCATTACAACACGCCGATTATTTTGCCAAATTGAGGCTGAAGAACACGCGTTTCGGGCTGTATATATTTTCCGTGTGGTGACGGCACTCGCTCTCAAAACGCACGCAACACACACGTACGCACGCAGCCGGACGCAGCGCGTGGCGCGAGTGCCAAGACATTCCGCGCGGCGGCCGAGTCACGAGGGGCGGGGCGGGGCGAGGCGGGCGCGAAGGAAAGCACAACGACGAATCGTCGGTTAATAGGTTGTGAGGTGTTGGGAAGGAGCGGCGGCATACCGCACAGGAGGCCCCGCCGCGCCCCACCCCGCCCCGCCTCGCCAGAGGAAGCGCCTGTCTGATGGGAGCGGAGCCGCTCGTGGGTCGGGGCGGGAAGGGAAGGGAAGGGAAGGGTCGGAGGGGTGCGCCAAAGGGGAAGGCGGGGCCGCCCCGCCCCTCTGGTACATGCACACGGCAACTCAATATGAATGGGAAGGCCGTCCGACCATGGCGTCCAGTGCGGCGGCGCAGCGCCGCAGCTGTTTCCACAAAAACGGCGCACTTATTGACACACGAAAACGGGTTCCCACAGGCAGGCAGGCAGGCGGCGCGGGGAGCTGATCCCCGCCCCGCCCCGCCCCGCCCCTCACCCATCGCGCCGCGCCGCGGCCGCCGCACTGCCCACGGACGGACAATAGTCTGCTTAACAAATTGGGCCCCTTCCCTCTCCTCCCCTGGTCCGTATCTCCTCCAGCATCTCCCTCCCTCCCCCCTCTCTCTCTCACATGGTCGTCCTCTCCTGCCACCCACACCAGAGGCCCGCCCCACCTCGCCCCGCCCCGCCTCGCCCCGCCCCACCTCGCCCCGCCCCGCACCGCCGAGCGTAAAATAGTCAACACCTCGTTTCGCATTCGCGGCTCATTTTCAATCGCCTCGTCGATTTTTATTGCCTGGCGCGGCCCTGCCGACACGTCCATCCGCGCGCCGCGCCGCGCCGCAGTCACACGCGGTGTGGTGGTCGGGCGGGGCGGGGCGGGGCGGGTGGGGCCGTCACGGGATTATTGCCACACGGGCGCAGAGTCGTTCGTGTCCCACTGGAAATTCTACCTACTAGCCAGGCAAGCCTTCGGCTTGCATGCTGAGCTCAATCCCGCCTTAAGAACAATACTAATACATTTGTAAGATCGGCCTTACAACAGAAAAAAATAAAAAAAATAAAAATAAATACGCGGTATTTGAACCACTGCCCACCTGGTGGTATAAGCAGTGTCGATACCAATGATGCTACGCGGCCGGGCTGACAGCGCACGGAGAGCAGGCGTGCTGATGACACCGGGTTCGTTTCTTCGGTGACTGTGGCTTCTCGCGCAGCATGCCTCCTAGTGGTCCGGCGTCTGGTACCGTGGCGACGTAGCCGTGCCGGCACAGTGTCCGCGCGGAGAGTCGCAGAACGGAGGTTCGAATCTTAGCAAAAAATTTAATTTTTCTGAGGACAACAATTTGGAGAGTGGAATTCAAGCCCCCCATTTCAACCGACCTCCCTCGTGGAATCGCCGACGGTCTAGTGGTCTAGTGGTGCCGCGAAAACCGTGGGGTGTCTGTGAGACTCGGCACATGGGGCCTGGTTCAAACCCAGGTAGGTTCTTCACTGGTAGCGACAGCGGGTTACCAGGAAGTTCCGTCCCGTGCCCACGACTGGTGGTCGGTCGTGGGGTCATAAGTCCTAGAATCTGGCTCCAAAAACAGCTTTTCCATGCTCTGGGGACAGGGCAGTTCGGTTAACCACCGTACGACTAAATCTGACAGTACGGGGATCAAATCTGTCGAATTGCGCGACAGGATCGCACGCCAGAAAAGCACCGGTTCCCATAAGAACACCGAAGTAGTTGGCTGCCACGGGGGGTAAAAGCCCTGTGCCTGGCGGGAACCGCAACCTCCTTCGGGAGGTTTACTGTCGCAAAAATTTTCCATGTTTTCACGCCACCCTTTCACTTGCAGAGCACGTACGTAATTTTTCAAGTTTAAGATCGAAAATGTCTGGATGCTTTCGATATGTTGTTGCCCAGGTTTCAAAACGCCCCGAAAAGTATATCTTGTGTGAACTCCTCCCCTCCTCTGTTGCAGCGCGTGGGGTGCGACGGCGTGGTGGGGTCGAACGCGCGTCCCGACGCGTGCGGCGTGTGCGCCGGCGACAACTCGACCTGCAGGACCGTGTCAGGCATCTTCACGCGGCCGCAGCTGCCGCCGGGGCCCAACGTGGTGGCGCTGCTGCCCCAGGGCGCGTGCAACGTCTCCATCGCGCAGCTGTGGCCCTCCAGGAACCTGCTCGGTGCGTGCGTCGGTCCGAAATTAAGTTTCATACTCAGTGCGACGTAAATGAAACCCCAATGCTGAGCTGGTGGTTGTCCCTTACGGGCAATGTAGGAAGATAAGTAGGCAAAACTTGACCACGATACAGCTGTGTGAAGCGGACGCGGTATCAACGCCTGCCTGCTTGGAAAAGTAAGACTCCCGTGGGGAGAGTTTGCCTAGTAGACAGGCACACAAGTGTATCGAGGGCAAGTGTTGCCTACCTATCTGGCAGCAGTGTTTGAGTGTCCCCGTGCTGACGTGGTCCTGGTCCCCGCAGGCCTGCGCCGCCCGGGCCCGGGGGGCAGCCTGGTGCTTCCTGGCCGCGGCGCATCCTGGTCCGGCCGCTACGAGGTGGGCGGCACCCGCTTCACGTACAGCCAGGCCGACCAGATGAGGGGCGTCGGCGAGGCGCTGTCGGCGCCGGGGCCGCTGGCCGAGCCCCTCGAGCTCGTGGTGAGTACCGCACAGCACGTTGAAAATCTCAAAACTCTTAGTGTAAGCGCGCGCGCGGGAAACTTTGTAGCTCGACGGGGCTGCTCTCTAGGGGGGTCTGGCCGGCGCCTGTGAGTTATTGAGGCCAGCGCAGTGCGGGGCGCCGCGGCGCATGCTGTTTTGACTTTGCGAAATGCAGCGTGGCGACTGGCGATCTGTAATCGCGCGGGTGGGGCGGGGCGGGGCGGGGCGGGGCTGGGGCCGCCGTCCTGCTGCAGTGTCGGACCTGACCCGCGCGCTGCGCCTGCGCGTGTCGCATACATCCTCATTCGCTCTTGATTGCCGCTGGCCGGGCCGGGCGGGCAGAGACGTGTGTCGTCTGCTTGGCCTCCTCACGCGGCGCGCCGCCGGCCCGGGTACACGACACGCGCTTGGCCTTGGGGCTCCCCGGGGGGTCCCCGTCCCGTCCCGCCCCGTCCGCAGGCCAGCCTACTTCGCAGGCCCGGTGAGAGATCCCAACCGCGGTGCACCTTCACTGGACCTGAAAAAAAACAACTTTTTGCCAGCTTTCGATATGTTGTTCCCTAGGCTTCAAAACGTCCAAAAAGGTAGATCTTGTGTTAATTTTTTTTTTTTTGAGCTAACGCTTAAAAATTTCAAAGCAAAATGGAACAGCGCAGACGGGTTGAGACGGACGCGCCCCGCTCCATGTGGCTCTGTAGCACAGCGCATCACGGTCGCTCGACCGCCGTGCGGTTAGGCAAACCCGCACGCGCGGCTGGTATGCAGTACAGCCTACCAGGCCGATGGCGGGCGGCGGACGGCGAACGCCAACTGCTGGGCTCCCGCGATTCCTTCCTAGGTTGTCAGAATGTTTTTACTTATATGTTTAGTTCTACTGTTTTTGTCCTCGTTGTCCGCAGCTTTTGTACCAGCAGCCTAACCACGGCATCAAGTACGAGTATGCTCTGCCGCTGGCGCGCCGGGAGCTGGGCGCGGCGGGCGCGCCTCCCACGGCCCTGGCACCGCCCTTGCTGCCGCCCACCACCGCCGCGCCCATGGACAACGAGGTGGGTGACGACGCGTTCGCCCTCGACACCAGGCCGCCCATGGACTCGCCCGAGGGCCGCGGCCAGCGCGGCAAGGGCCGGCGCTACGTGTGGAGGGCGACGGGGCTCACCGACTGCTCCAAGACGTGCGGAGGCGGTAAGCCAGTACTTTAGTTCGCATTTCTGCGTACTTTTTAGTAGATGATACGTTAGTATCAGCAGCTTGTACTGAAGTAAAGTTAAAAGTTAAAGTTGAAACGTCGTCAGTTAAAGTTGTCAAAGTAAAAGTTGTCCAGCGTTAAGCGTAGGAAAGTTATTTTGTCCGAGCTCAAATATCTTTCTGTATCGTCTCTCACAGGCACTCAGCAAGCCATCGTCCAGTGCGTCCGCGAGAACTCACTACTGCCCGTGTCCGAGAAGCGGTGCCAGGACCAGGACAGACCCGCCTCGTACCCTGTCCGCTGTGGCACGCGACCCTGCCCCGCGCAGTAAGTAACCATGATAAGTTTCCGTCATCCCAAATATTTCTTTGCACTGGGATGCAAACGTGGTACACAGGTCTATAACAGTTTTGTGCCCGGCAGCTGGGTGGCCGGGGACTGGTCCGGATGCTCGGTGACGTGCGGCTCGGGCACGCAGACGCGCGAGCAGAGCTGCCGCCAGGAGGTGTCCGCCAACCTGGCGGTGCGGGTGGCGGACGGCGCCTGCCTCGGCCCCAAGCCCGAGATCGCCACGGTGCAGGTGTGCCGCCTGCCGGCGTGCAGCTCCATGCACGCGCACCACCACGCCCACCACGGCCACCACCACCACGTGTCGCACCCGCGGCCGCCGCCGCCGCCCCAGCGCGACCTGCAGCTGGAGAGCGCGCCGGCCTCGGCCCCCGCCCCCGCGACGCCCACCCCCGCGGCCTCCTGGTCGGTGGGGGCGTGGGGCCCGTGCTCGGCCGCGTGCGGGCACGGCGTGCGCAACCGTAGCGTGATGTGCCCGTCGGACAGCTGCCGCCCCGAGGAGGAGCCCCCGCGCCAGGAGGCCTGCGACGCGGGGCCCTGCACCGCCCCGGCCGCCCGGGCCACCCCCGCCGCCGCGCACGTGTGGCTCGCCTCCGAGTGGTCCAGCCACGTGAGTATACCGCAAGGTGTATGATGTCGCGCACCCGCGGGTCTCTTCAGCGCATTTTCTCTCGTCCGCAGTGCTCGGCCGAGTGCGGCACGGGCGTGCAGTCGCGGTCCGTGGTGTGCTCCGCGGGCCCGGGCACGGACCGGCCCTCGGCCGGCGCGCCGCCCGTCCCCGGCTGCGAGGCGCGCACGCGGCCGGCGCACACGCGCGCCTGCTCCGCCGAGGCGGCCTCCTGCCGCGCGCAGTGGTTCGCCGCGCCCTGGGGCCCGTGCTCGGCCACCTGCGGCCAGGGCGTGCAGACCCGCGGCGTGGCCTGCGTGCTGTGGCAGCGCGGCCAGGGCCGCTACCAGGTGCAGGACGACGCGCTGTGCGAGCCGCGCCAGCGCCCCGAGCCGCAGCAGCCGTGCGCCGAGCGGGCCTGCCCCCCGCACTGGTACGCCGCGGAGTGGAGCGAGGTGAGTAACACCATGCCGGGCGTCATACTCAATCGTGTCTTTGGTTACCAAAACTCTCTCATTCCGTCTCTCCCCCAGTGCTCGCGCTCCTGCGGCACGGGCGCGCAGAAGAGGGAAGTCCGCTGCGTGGGGCCCGCGGGGCCGTCCACAGCGTGCGCGGAGGACGCCAAGCTGCCCACGAGGAAGGCCTGTCACCTGCAGGACTGCCCCATCCCCGGCGCCCGGGCCACGAGCCATGTGCAGAGCCATGACCCCGGCCACGCGCCGCCCAGTGCCGACCAGGCGTCCCCTCACACCCCCGACGAGCCCGCTGACTCTGGTAGTGACCTGCTCAGTGTGCCGATTTATGGTTATAGTTATTTTCACATTCTAGGTTTCTGAATTTTATATGTTTGTGTCAATTTTCTTTTCAGGGATTGTATGCGAGGACCGTTTGCGCAACTGCCATCATGTGGTTCAAGCACGACTGTGCAAGTACTCTTATTATGGCACATCATGTTGCAATTCATGTCGACGAAAGGGGGAGTAGAGTTTCTTGTTAATATTGTATTTGAGTTCTAGCTTCTCACTTTTCTGTAGCAGTGCCTGCGTGCGTTTTGTTATTTTAGAAACTCATTCTCTAAGAGACGTGCCGTGTGCCGTGATGAAAATTCTCGATTGGGTTTGGTATTGTTGGACTTAATTTATTCTGAAATATCCATCCCAATTTGATGTATTACAAAGGCCTAGCTACGTTCTGTAGTATGGGGGTAATATTCCAAGCAAATTGGTAGGAAAATTGAGAAAAAGGCGTTTTGTTACTGACTTCACCAGTAGCTATTTTTAACATTTTACCATGAAAGATGTGTGATAAGAATGTAATTCATAAACGTGTATTCTCGATTGCGTCTACAGCACAGAAAAAGTGCATAGTTATGTGTTTTTGTACTTCGACTGCAACCTTATATTTTTTTTTAAATTGATTCTTTTAGGTTTTGGCACAGCATTTCAGTTAATGGTGTCATTTGTTTTACATGTTGTCTTTTCAAGCCATATTGATAACTTAGTGGCATGTGGTAAAAGAACAGTTGGGAACAATGAAAAATTAAGCACGATTGAAGTTCCAATCGCCTAAATATGATTCATGCACTTATGTAAACATTTTCAGATCATGAAATGCATCTTGTTAAGCTTAGGTGTATTGTAAATTTTAAGTTATTTCCTTGTTTTACTTTACTTACCTGCTATAGTATATAGAATGAGTAAGTCTGATTTGTACCCATAGTATATTATTGTTGCTATTAAGTAAAACATAAACTATTTCATAGCTTTGCATTTTACCATAAATCCACGCAGTTATGTTGATATTTTAAGAAGAACTATATACTAATATTTAAGTCATTTAATTCCCACTACGGAATCCAAAGTGTTGCATTATTCTCTATGTATTGCCCTGTACTTAGAACATCTCAAATTTGGTATTACTTTGCTATTACTTTGTACATAATATGTGTGAATCTGACAGGTTTAAACTGTTAAGCCATGTGTCACTACAAGACCAGTATTGTAAGAGGAAAAAGTTGAAATGTAAAAGTTACGTTACAGACATCTATGCGTATTTTCAGAGTGAACACTATATTTTACAAGTGGATAACCCGGTGGTACTTGCACCCCATGTAACTGCAGCAAGAATGTTGATGTATCACGGCCAGGAAACTGTGATCACCGAACTGGGCAGTGTCTTAACTGTCTGTTCGATACTGAAGGCTTCAATTGTGAAATTTGTAACCCTGGCTTTTATAGAGATGCTGTAAATCGGCAGTGCATTGGTAGGGTTCTGTTCTGTCATTTCAACTTTTTTATTTTATTATTTTGCAATTTTTTAGATTAATTCTTGTATAATTCTTTTATTTTCATCATAGCTTGTGTCTGCAATGTCCTTGGAACAAATCAAACTATTGGACCCACCGGGATGCATGAAAAAAAAAAACTAATTATTTTCAGGGTTTAGGTCTGTCTTTCCGTCTCTACAGGATTGCCTCCGCAAAAATTAATCACTTTTTGCGATTTTTTGCGGAACAATAAAGTTGGTCTGACTTGAAAGATATTGCACAGAGAGCCTCTAATGCGATCGCCTGTGAGGTAGATAACCCATCGCGCGCGCATGTTTCGCGGGCTGGCCGATCTTTCGGATTGAGCGGCGTTACCGTGGGGGTAACATCAGGAAGTCGACGGTTTGCTCTACTGCTGGGCGGTCTTCCAAACAAACACAGAAGTTGGTTGGGTTGCCTACCTTCCCGGCGCTGCTGCTCCCCATTCCACGACAAGAAACTTTTCAGCGCGTAAAAGTAAATTTCTCCCAAACTAAGTCCGTTATCAGGTTTCTTGGACTTGCTTCGTATTTGTTACACCCAGAAGAAGGTAACCTGTAAATTTGGGCGAAATCAGGAACAATTTTTTTTCGGCCGAAAATCGCAAAAACGCATAGGCTATAGCCTTTGCATTTTTACGATTTTCGGCCGAAAAAAATTGTTGCTCCAAAGTGACGAGGGTTGTGCAGGGGGACTCTTATGTACCCCTAGAGCAATCCCCAAGGGTTGGTTTGTCCGAAAACCGGCGCATGGGAGAATAGCTGTTAAGTGCTAAAAAGATTTGTTTTGCCTCATCGGCGCCTGAGGATTAGGCAGCCCATTTGACGTCAGACAAGCGGCGCACACGCACATTTTCGGGCCGTTTCAAGCAGATTTTCTATCAGGAGGTCAGCAGGAGCGAGGAGGTAGCCACTCGCAGCTCTTCTTTGGTCGCAGCAGGGAATCACCATATATGTATGGTGCTTGTCCGATAACGGGTAAGCTAGCTCCGTGGTCCAGATGGTAGGGTGACCGACTTCTGGGCCGGCGGCCGGGGTTCGGATCCGAGAATGGGCCCTCACTTTTATCAATACCAATAAGTTTTTTGACAAACATATTTTTTGCGTGAATTCAGGCTCGTGTGATTAATCTTCTGCTGTAGTTGCGACGCATCAAAATCGCCGCTTAAATCTTCAACAAAAATTAGAAAAAAAAAATTACGGCCGAGACTTGAACCTGCAAAACGTCTCGCCAGCCGAGATGATTTGGGACGGGGGGAAGGTGCGTTAACCATCTCGGCTGGCGGGACGCACACCTCACGGCAATGCGAACTGGAATCCCTATCTACCGATCATTTTCAGCGCCAAGAGGCAGGAACGGAGTCGAAGCGGAGGTCGCGTTTGCCGGCCCCGTCCATGCGGTAGATAGGGATTCCAGTTCGCCTCGCCGTGAGGTGTGCGTCACGACAGCCTAGTGGTATCGCCCTTGCCCCCCGTCCCAATACCATCTAGGCTGTCGAGACGTTTTGCGGATTCGATCCCGACTGATTCATTTTTTTTTTTTTCGATGTAAAAGCTAGCCCTCGGACAAATTAACCGTCGGGGATCGGTCTAGGGGTATATTAGAGTGCCCCTGCCTACCCCAGCCATGTTGAAGGCAAACAAACAAAAAAAAAAAATAAAAATAAAAATAAAAATCGGCCGAGACTTGAACCTGCAAAACGTCTCGCCAGCCGAGATGATTTGGGACGGGGGGAAGGTGCGTTAACCATCTCGGCTGGCGGGACGCACACCTCTCGACAATGCGAACTAGAATCCCTATCTACCGGCCATTTTTGGCGCCAAGAGGCAAGAACGGAGTCGGAGCGGAAGTCGCCTCTGCCGGCCCCGTCCATGTGGTAGATAGGGATTCCAGTTCGCATCGCCGTGAGGTGTGCGTCACGACAGCCTAGTGGTATCGCCCTTGCCCCCCGTCCCAATACCATCTAGGCTGTCGAGACGTTTTGCTGGTTCGATCCCGACCGATTCTTTCTTATTTTTTTTTCTTTTTCTTCGATGTAAACGCTGGCTCTTGGACAAATTAACCCACGGGGATCGGTCTAGGGGTACATTAGACTCCCCCTGCCCGACCCGGGAAACGGGAAACGCTCCCGCATCGTCTTCGAAGAACGCGACACAAACGCGATTTTACCCGGAGGTCAGCAGGAGCGAGGAGGTAGCCTCCTGTGCAAGTGTGCATTCTCCGGTTCGAGGTCGGCCGACAGATGGCGCCACCATGCGTTGTTGTTGCGCGCTAGGCCTCGACAAGGCAGAGCCTATAGGGCCTAGTCCAAGTACTCTTCGCCCAGTAGGGCATTTTCGTCCTCGACCAACTCTCGGCGCGTTACTTATGCGCACGAATTTTTGTTTCGTTCATCTTAATGATGAGGGAACTACATTATATTGCTAACAAGACGATGGCTCTCGATTCTGACATTGAGACGTCAAATAACCAAGTCCAAGTTTTTCGAAGTTTGGTGGAAGGGTGGGTCTTAGATTCCCTACCAACTCCAGTCCAGTGTGTTTGCCGATGAAACTTAGGAAATGCTTGCCAATGTCAACAAGAAAAATTCGTGCGCATAAATTACGCATCTCGAGTTGGTTGGGGAAAAAGTTCCCAACCGGCCGAAGAGAAATTTGGACTAGGCCCTATAGGCTTTGCCTTGTCAAGGGCTAGCGCGCAACAACAACGCATGGTGGCGCCATCTGTCGGCCGACCTGGAACCGGAGAATGCACACTTGTACAAGAGGCTACCTCCTCGCTCCTGCTGACCTCCGGGTAAAATCGCGTTTTTTTCGCGATTTTTGAAGGCGCTGTGGGAGCCGTTTCCGCGTCGGCCAACAGATGGCGCCACCCTGAAACGCCATCTGTTGGCCGACCGCGGTAACGCTCCCGCATCATCTTCGAAGAACGCGAGAAAAACGCGAAAAAATACGCGATTCTACCCGGAGGTCAGCAGGAGCGAGGAGGTAGCCTCCTGTGCAAGTGTGCATTCTCCGGTTCCAGGTCGGCCGACAGATGGCGCCACCATGCGTTGTTGTTGCGCGCTAGGCCTTGACAAGGCAGAGCCTATAGGGCCTAGTCCAAGTACTCTTCGCACGGTTCGGAATTTTCGTCCTCAACCAACTCTCGGCGCGTTACTTATGCGCACGAACTTTTATTTCGATAATCTAAATGATGAGGGAACCATATTATATTGCTAACAAGACGTTGGCTCTCGATTCTGACATTGAAACTTCAAATAACAAAGTCCAAGTTTTTCGAAGTGTGGTGGAAGGGTGGGTCTTAGTTTCCCAACCAACCCCAGTCCAGTGTGTTTGCCGATGAAACTTAGGAAATGCTTGCCAATGTCAACAAGAAAAATTCGTGCGCATAAGTTGCGCACCTAGAGTTGGTTGGGGGAAAAAGTTTCCTCCGCGCAAAGGAAATTTGGACTAGGCCCTATAGGCTCTGCCTTGGCAAGGCCTAGCGCGCAACAACAACGCATGGTGGCGCCATCTGTCGGCCGACCTGGAACCGGAGAATGCACACTTGTACAAGAGGCTACCTCCTCGCTCCTGCTGACCTCCGGGTAAAATCGCGTTTTTTTTTTTTCGATTTTCGAAGACGATCCGGGAGCGTTCCCCGGGTCTTATTTTTTTTCGATGTACACGCTGGCTCTCGGGCAAATTAACCCTTGGGGATCGGTCTAGGGGTACATTAGAGTACCCCTGACCCCTTCATAGTAGAGCCGTAAAAAAAAAAAAAAAAAAAAAATACGGCCGGGACTTGAACCAGCAAAACGTCTCGCCAGCCGAGATGATTTGGGACGGGGGGAAGGTGCGTTAACCATCTCGGCTGGCGGGACGCACACCTCACGGCGATGCGAACTGGAATCCCTATCTACCGGCCATTTTTAGCGCCAAGAGGCAGGAACGGAGTCGGAGCGGAAGTCGCCTCTGCCGGCCCCGTCCATGTGGTAGATAGGGATTCCAGTTCGCATCGCCGTGAGGTGTGCGTCACGACAGCCTAGTGGTATCGCCCTTGCCCCCCGTCCCAATACCATCTAGGCTGTCGAGACGTTTTGCGGGTTCGATCCCGACCGATTCTTTTTTATTTTTTTTTTTTTCGACGTAAACGCTAGCTTTTGGACAAATTAATACTATCTAGGCTGTCGAGACGTTTTGCGGATTCGATCCCGACCGAATCTTTCTTCCTTTTTTTTTCGATGTAAACGCTGGCTCTTGGACAAATTAACCCTCGGGGTTCGGTCTGGGAGTACATTAGAGTCCCTTTGCACAAATGCCGTTACTTTGGGACAATTTTTTTCTGGTCGAACGTTCTAAAAATAATAATGTTCTATGGTGAACTTGAATGAAATACAATGCATTCGTACCCTTCACTTTGTGTATGCTAAACTTCGAAAGATGCCTTGGAACTCTTCAGTATTTCTGAAAGCAAGTAGAAGTGGGTGGTAAGAAAATAAACAACTCATTTTTTTTTCAATAAATATATTGCTCCATTTTTCCAACAGTCGACCGAACAGGGTCGCATCTAACAATAAATTACGTAAAAAAAGCTTTCAGAAACATGCAAGTTACGGAAAACAACACAAATTCTTTTATTTTGTACAAAATGAAAACAAATAAATTATTGCATGGAGCCCTACGTAACAACAGCCCGGGACGCCTCACGGAGGTCCATCCCGTTCGGCCCCACAGTTTGTGCACACGCTCCGCTCGGCCTGCACGTGTGACACCACGTGTGACACGTGGACTCCCTGGGGCCACAGGACGCAGGCCACAGCCAGGGTGGCGTCTTGGCCTTGGCTGTCGTTCCCCTGTCTCGTTGAGACCGCTGTCGTCCAGAGAACACCACCCTACCAGGGAGGGTGTCTGACAAAAAAAAAAGATGGGTGCGTTCCAAAATCGAACTGAAAGTTTGTTTCGAGCCCGCCGTTCGGAGGCAGTTCATCTCTTTCTCCCGCAAAAGTCTGCGAGACAGTCAAGGCTTCAACACGTTATCGACGAGGATTACTTTTAAGGGTGGCGTTTTACTGAAAACCACAATGTGTTGACGTCGTCGATAACGTGTTCAAGTGAATATGGGCTCCGGACGCAGTTTAGGGACATGCATGTCCGCGTGCAGGCGGCGACCAGCATTGGTTACTGACGGCCAGAGCGCGACAGGACCAGAGCGCACCTCTGGTGATCGCGGTCTGCACGCGGGAGGAAAGGACAGCCAAGGTTCGGATCATTTTATACTCAAAATAGAAATAAATACACAGCCATTTTTCTATGTACAACAAGGGTGTAATACATCGGGGCTGCCCCGTGCCGCGCGTACACAAACAAAAAACAATTTCAGCATGTAAAAAAAATATCAAAATATCACATTAGTCGAATGCGTCGTTTCCACATCACTCATCATGAGCAGTTCCGTACTCGCGCCCCGCGAGCGGAGCGCGCAGCAGCAGCCCCACAAATACTTAACAATAGTACGTTACACTGGATCACATAAAACACTTTGTACATATTATTTAAAAAAAACAAAACACAACTACAACTTTCATATACAATAGAATTATCCAAGTTAAAAAAATTAACTCAAATCTCTCACAACACATTATTGTACAAAATAGATGAGTTGACATATTAACATCATATTTACCAATTATACAGAGACATTGTTATCTTACTTTTTGGTGTCCATTGAAAGAGCTCTTAGCACGAAGTCCCATAGTTCAGCCACCACGATTCGGCCGTGCTTTGCATAAATTAGACTAGCAAAGCAACACAGGATTTTGACGGCCTCGACTTACTCGGACCATTTCTGAGTGAAACGCCCTTTTCTGATTCTAAAACACAGTCTCATCTTTTGTAAAATTTCTAAACAAATCTTAACATGGGGCAAAATTGTTAACGAAAATAATAGTCTTTTCTCCTCAGAAAAGTACATTGGTTTGATATAGGACCACGTTTAAGGACGACGCCCAAGGCCAAATACAAGCAGTAAGCTCACACACGGGAGCGTCGCATCCGACAGCACCGTGGCTGACGTCGAGCGCACTGGGAAACTACGTCGGGGTCAGTCAGTCGTACTCAGTTAGGCGCCCAGGAGGAGCCTCGGTTCAGCTCGGCCCGCGGGCTGAGCGCCGGCGGGCTGGCGGGGGGCGACCGGCTCCAGTCAGTACAGGGCGACGTTGGGCTGCTGGAGGGGCGGCAGCGGCGGCAGCGACGGCAGCGTGCCCTTGTGCAGCATGCTCTTGAGGGAGGCGACCTCCGAGGCGAGCCTCGCCAGCTCGCTCTTGAGGTGGCCGTCGGCGTCGTCCTGACCCTCGTGGCCGAGCGGGCCGAGGCCGTGGACCAGGCCGTGCCGGGCGTCGCCGCCGCCGTAGCCGCAGTCGCCGAGCGAGATGCCCGAGTCCCTCTCGTCGCTCGAGCCCTCCGCGTCCCAGGGCGGGCTGGCGCGCGCGCTGTCCGCCTCGTGGTGCGCCACGTGGTGGCCGTGGCCCTCCGTCTTGATGGCGGGCAGCGGCTGCAGCGACAGCAGCGCCACCGCCGCCTCCTTCTCGCCGAGGTGGGACTTGTGGCGGAGCTTGTGCGGCAGGCAGTTGTTGGCGGCCGGCTGGTGGAGGGTGGCCTCGTCGCCGCTGCCGCTCGACATTTCGTGCTCGTAGGGCGAGGGCGCGCGCTCCAGGCTGCGCTCCAGTCCGCGCTCCAGGCTGCTCCTCTCCAGGCCGCGCTCCATGCCGCGCTCCAGGCTGGTCCTCTCCAGGCCGCGCTCTAGGCTGCGCTCCAGGCTGGTCCTCTCCAGGCCACGCTCCAGGCCTCGTTCCAGGCTGCGGTCCAGGCCGCGGTCCTCCCTGGCGCCGCGCGAGAGGTTGAGAGCCGCGGCGGCGCCTGCGCCCGGCGGCGCGGCCCCGGGTGGGCCGGCCGGGTACAGGGCGGGCAGGGGGTAGGGGTAGGGCGGGTAGTCCTGGTCGTCGCCGTTGGGGACGACGGGCGCCAGGGGCGTGAGGCTGAGCAGGCCGGGCAGCGGCGCGGGCGGCGGCGGCGAGCGCGCCACCGGCTGGTGGATCACGGAGGTGGGGATGGGGCTGGGCTGGTGCGGCGGCTGGAGCGCGCCGTGGGGCGCCAGGTGCAGGGGGTGCGGCACCGCGCCCTGGTGGGGCGTCGCCGTCGGGTGCGGCGAGGTGGGGTGCGGCGCGGAGGGGTGCGGTGAGGCCAGCTTGGGCCGCTTGGCCTGGCCGAGGACCTGGTCGCTGGACGGCAGCGTGGCCAGCACCTGCTCCACGCTCAGCACGCTCTCGCCGTTGATGCCGTACTTCTCCCGGATGGCGGCCAGCTGCGCCTTGAGCACGTGGTTCTCCTTGGACAGCTCGACGACGCGCCGCTCCAGGATCATGTCGTTGAACCTCCGCTTCTCCCGCGACCGCTTGGCGGCTTCGTTGTTCCGCCGCCGCCTGTCCCAGTAGCTGTCGTCCTTCTTCGAGTCGGGGATGAACTCTCGCTGCTTGCGCTGCGGGTACGCGCCGTTGTCCGGCGACTGGCTGCGCGACGAGGGCGACATCTCCTGCATCTGGGGGTGGTTGCCGTGCTGACCGTGCGGGCTGGGCGACATCCTGCCCGGCGGCATGCCGTTCTGGTGTCCGTTAGGCAGTCCGTTGGGGTGTCCGTTGGGGTGTCCGTTTGAATGGCCGTTCTGGTGTCCGTTGGGGTGACCGTTGGGGTGTCCGTTGGGCGGGCCGGAGGGCGGCCCGGCCAGCGGCCCCGCGCAGAAGAGCCCGGAGGGCGGGCGCGCGAGCACGCTGTTGACGGTGATGGTGGGCCCGCCGGGGTGGTGGCCCGGGTGGGCGCCGGGGTTGCCGTTCCCAGGGTGGTGGCCGGGGTGGCCGCCCGGGTTGCTGTTCTGCCGCTGCGGCGAGCTGCCGGGGGTCTCGCCGTTGACGGGCGAGCCCCCCTGTCGAGACACCAGCTCGGCGACCATGGCGCGATGTCTCACAGCATCTGCAACAAAAAGGGAACACACGAACCGTTAGACGGGCTGGGCTGGGCGGTGCGGGGAGGGGCGCGGGGAGGGGCGCGGGGAGGGGCGCGGGGCGGGCGGGGCGCGGGACGGGTTGAGCGGGCCACGCCTTGCAGAGGCGCCAGAGAAAGCACTCGGGGAAGGGCCAGGGAAGAGGGGAAAGAGAGGGGGTATCTAGGTGAGCCGGACCACGAGAGTACCACAGGGCCCTACAGGGCCGGGCACCGGCCCGCGGCTCAGGAAACAAATATCTCCCGTTTTCGTGGATGGAAGGTTCGGCCGAGGCCTTCGGTAAACTCGGAGGAAACCCGTCCGTCATTGTGATGTCGCCCGTGCCAATAGTCTGTGCTGGGAGCGGGACGGGGCGCGCGCCGCCGCCTATGTCGGTCATGCTGTAAAAGTCGAGCGCACCGAGTGTCAGTCACCCGCCCCACCCACATCCGCAAAGATAACGGGCGAGGCGGGGGCGGGGTGGGACCGAGCTAGGCGCAGATTACTGCGCCCCAAACCATTACGGACCGCGACATATCGCGCCGTCGCTGACACGGTTTCGT
The DNA here is from genome assembly GCA_033675135.1 of Frankliniella intonsa. Classification (NCBI taxonomy): domain Eukaryota; kingdom Metazoa; phylum Arthropoda; class Insecta; order Thysanoptera; family Thripidae; genus Frankliniella; species Frankliniella intonsa. Next base: position 13,582,872 of record CM066254.1, on the reverse strand, counting down.
AACTATTAGCAACAAATATAGCGAAACCATAAGAGGCAACGGGATTCGCTCGCGCACAGTGTGGTGCGTTATCGCGGGGGCGCCGCGAGCCGAGCGTAAGCGTATCGAGCACCAAGCACAGGCGGGCTCACAATAGTGCAGGGGCAATTGTTTTCTTTCCCCCTTTTTTCTCAGGATTAGATATTATTAGTTTTGAAACACCGAGAGCTTCTGCTGGTCTAGTTTCGTACTCTGGTCCGAACTGCACCCGCTGCAGGTGCTGTATGTGCTCGCGTGCGCGAGACACGCGCCGCCCGCCGTGTCCAGAGACGTGCGCCTTCAACTCCCCCCCCCCCCCCCTCACCTCTCCCCTCAGCGCCGCCCAGTCGAGACGCCGAAGTGGATCACCTAACGGTGCATATCAGTGCGGGGAGGTGGGGGGGGGGGGAGGGAAGGGCCACACGGCGAGGGAAAAGGGGGAAGACACGGAGGATGGAGGTGGTGGAGGAGGAGGAGGGAGAGGAGAGGGATAGAGAGAGAACGGGAGAGCGAGAAGAGAAAGAGGGAGAAGATGAAGAAGAGAAAGAAGAGGAAGAGAGGCAGAAGAGGCAGAGGAAGAAGAGGAAGAAGGGGCATGGGGCGTGCAGCGTGCATAGCGGTGCTCGCGCCGTATCGCGGCCGGGCCTATCCTGTCCTGTCCATCCCGACAGGTGTCGCTACCTGTCCAGCCCCGCCGGCCCGGCCGGCCCGGATGCTTAACACTGGCGCACAATTACGCAAGCTGCTGCCCTGACTGTGTGCGTCGCTCTGGCAGAGGCGCGGCCCGGCGGGGCGGGGCGTGGCGGGGCGTGGCGGGGCGTGGCGTGGCGTGGCGGGGCGTGGCGTGGCGTGGCGGGGCGTGGCGTGGCGGGGCGCACAGTACAGTGATAAGGCGGTCCACGTGACCGCGCGCCCGACTAGACACCCGCGGGGCGTTATGTAAGCCCCGCGCCGCGCCGCGCCACGCCGCCGGCCGGCACGTTCGCGCGCGCCAAAAAACAAATGTCGATCAACAACATGATCCCGGGGGGCGGGTTGAAGAAGAGGGCGGGGCGCACAAGGGTTCACACGACCCGACACACTCACAGCCAGCGGCGTCAGGGCGGCGGGGGCAGGCGTGCGCCAGCTGGCGCTGCACGGGGCCGTCCAGCACGGTCATCGTATGGGGCTGAGCTGAGCGCGCGGGTCACCGCTGAGGACCGGCTGTCATCGCCCGGGTCGCGGCGGGGCGCCCTGTGCTGGCCGCGGGGCAGGGCGGTGCTGTAGCGCGAGAGGGTGCCGCGGGCCGCGAGTTAGGGAAGACCTCAGTGGGGTCGTGGCCGGGTCGGGCAGCTCCGGTGCGCTCCGTAGCATTGACACTAGCGCTTCGCGCGCGGTTCGGTTCGGCTGGCGGCCACTGACTGACTGACTGCCGTGACGCTACGCTGCGGGCGGGGCCTGGCCGCGGGCGGGGCGGGGCGCGCGCGGCCGCCCACCCGCACCCTCCCTCCCCCTCCCCCTACGCCGGCGGCCGGCCGGCCCGCGCGCCTGCGCTCGTGACAGCGCCGGCTCACGTTTCACCAACACGTGTCCGGGACGCCTGTGCCGGGCCGCGGGCCGGGCAACAGCAGCAGCAGCAGCCACTGCGCGTTTTGTAATTCCTATTCACACGCCTTGTTGTGCTGCCGAGCCGAGCCGCTGGGGGAGAGGAGAAGGAGACAGCCGCCGAGAACAACACAGGACCGGCGCGAACGTCAACGAAAACAACTGACATGGCGGCCCTGCCCGGCCCCTGCCCGGCCCACCCCAGCGCCGACTGCAGCCGCGACCCCACACGCTAGGCAGGGCGCGCCGCGCGCCGCCGAGCCGAGGCCCCCGGCGGGGTAGGCAGACCCGCCGAGCACGCGTGTGTGACGGCTGCCTACCACACGGCGCTCCCGCGTCCCGGCGCGCGGTGGCGAGGTAAGAAGGGGAGGGGGTGGGGGGAGGGAGGATGAGACAGAAGGAAGAAGGGACACGGGGGGAAGCCCCGTGAGCCACGTGAACCGCGCCTCGGGATCAGTCGGCCCGACTGTATGTGTCGTACACACATACACACAGAATACCAACAGAGCTGATGAGAGGAAAATTGCAAACTCGGCAAGAAAAAAAGGAAAGCAATTTGCATAACGAGTCGAGGGGGGCGTTAGTGATATCACGGGTACAGCACAGCGCAGTGCAGTAACACTGCAACACTCACCACGTGACAGGCTCACGAGCGGCTCACTCACGTGTGGAGGAGGCAGTACAGGGCCCGGCGGGGAGATAGTAGTGTGAAACATCGTGAGGGAGTGTGCACGTCGAAGCTGTTTCCGCTGGACAACAGTCGGATGACGCATGAAAAATATATAATCATCATTGTGCGACCGCACGCAGGTTTGTATACGGTTTCGTTCGGAATTCACGCGGGCGAAAGACAAAACGGAAGTGCCATGGGGATATTCACGGCTTCCTGCCGCCGTCGTGAACAGTTTTCACAGCTCGGTGCGACGGGATCGTAACCGCGACGAGCCCACGACGACATATATCGTCTCGAGTCCAACAACAAAGTCGCGCGCGCGGCCTTGACTCGCCCCGCCCCGCCCCGCCCCGCCTCGCCCCGCGCGGCCAACCAGCCGGCTCGGCTAGACGTTTGAAACCCGCGCTCCCCCCTCCAACCCCCCGCAAGCAGGCAGCAGGATTATCGAATCGTTTTACTTTATCGCTGAGACGATCGGGAGTGGATCCGCCACGAGTATGTAGTATTCATCAAGAGCGCGGAGGGCAGGGCCGGGGCCGGGGCCGGGCGGGCACTGGCACTACCGGCCCCGCCCCGCCCGCCCCAGCCCGCCCCGCCGCGCCCCACACACCAGTCGCACGTGAGGAGTCGTCTCGTGTGGCTTCAGCGGCCCGGCCACCTTAAGTGCTCGCCGTCGGCTGTGTCGACACACCAGTGCCGTGCTTCTCTTGAGACAAGTTCTTTTCAGCAGAATATAAGTACAGCGCAATAGATAAAGGCTGGTTAACAGGTGAGGTCAAGCTGCTCTATCGACTCTAGTCGCTGATGATCATATAAAACCAGCCAAGTATACCTTCGCATTGCGCAAGCGCACGCGGCGAGGAGGCTGCCGGTGGCGCGGCGCGCCGGCCCTCTGTGATGCAATGCAAGGCCCACGCGGCGCGACATTTCCGAGATCCACGCACAGCACATCCCACGAAATACACCCCCCCCCTCCTCTCCCAATTCACGTGAAAGGACCTATCGAGACGTTATTCAGCGCGCGAACTCCGTCATCGGCCCGATGCTAAAGGGCGGCAGCGGCACGCGCGCGACGGCACGGGGGCGGAGCGGGGGTGGGGCCAGGCCAGGGCGGCCGGATATACTTCATTGATAAGCGAGCAAAGCCTTAGTACGGCACTCGTAGAAAGGCCACCTGTCAATCGCGCTCGGAGACTAAGATTAAGCTAAAGACGAGCTCAGTCTGAGGGTGTTTGGTCCAGGCCGGGCCGCGGATTTAGAAACCGTCAGCGAGTTCGGTAAGAGGTGTGCCGGCCACGTGCTGCCGCCGAAAGGGTTGCCGGCCCGCGTGACGCGCAGGGGCGCCCAGCCCCGCCTTACGTCAAGCAGCGGCCGCGCCGGCGTAACAGGGGTGAGGGTGGGCGGAGGGAAGGGCTGTGCGCAGGGCTGTGCGCAGGGCTGTGCGCAGGGCTGTGCGCAGGGCACCGCGACACGGCACGGGGATGATCGCATCTGAATAACCACCACTTGTTCCCTTTCCCTCTCTCTCGTCCACCCGGCTCACAGCTGATCCACGTGCCCCGCGGCCCGCTCATTACCACACCGTGTCACGCGCCTCTCCGCGCCTCCCGGCTCCAGCGGGGCGGAAGGCCAGCGGCGGCGGCGGCGAGAAGAATCCCGTGCCACATGAAGATTTGGTCACGTGGCGTGGGCGGTGCAGTGCAGTGAGCCGTTGTGGACACAGTGCACACACAGAGTGACACAATCGGGCGCGGGGGCCGAGCGGGCTAGCGGCCGGCAGCTAGGCGACGGCCAGAGCGATGACGTGCATCGGCTCGGCCTCGGCGGAGAGGGAGAGAGAAATAAAGAAAAAGAAAAGAGAACAACGAGCGAAAGAAGAGAGATGGGCGGGGGATAAGCGAGAAGCAAGTTGATGAGACATTACCCCCAGCCCCCCGAATTTGGAAATGCGGCAAATGCAATTAAACTAGAGATGGGAACTTCTTCCGATCGCACACTTCGAATACAGAGGCACGACTATGTGGTAGGAACCGCGCGACCACAACTGATATGGTTGTCCATCGTCTACCATAAAACATGGTTGTTAAAACATTCCATTTTTCTGGTTGAATGATCCCCGTTCCTCCGCAGCAGTCGCCCGATCAGCCCGCCGGCCCGTGTCCTGGCACGCCTCTCTGGACCGCCACGAGCGCCCCGCGCGGCGGGTAACGGAACCAGCCAGTCAAATAACGCAAGCTGTTTAACGATATGCGCGCGCTCCGCCCGGCCGTGCCGGGGTCATTCCCCGGACACCGCGGCCGGCCCGGGCCGGGCCCGAGGAGGGTGGGAGTGGCTTTTTCGGGAGGGCGCCATGTGTGGTCGCCGTGCCGCATGGCACCGCGCGCCTCGCGGACCCCTGAAGGGGGTACACCAGGTTCAAAGTCCATTCGGAAATGACTTGTAATTGTTGCACAAGGGATGGATGTAAATGACGAGAAGCAATTCACAGCCTTGCTTGTATGACTACGCGACCCACAGCGTAAACGGAATGTGCGGGGGAAAGAGAAGAAACTCGTGTAGGGGTTTTAGTCAGCGCGGCTGAGAGAGAGAGGAAGAGGGGCAGAGAGAGGGAGAAAGAGAGAGAGCGAGAGCGAGAAGAAGAGGCGAGAAGGAGGGGGGGGGGCGACGGGTTCATTAACCCTGTGGGTCATTACCCGCTCCGCGAGGTTTCGCAACATGTAGGCTCGGCCGTCTCACCGCCTTGAATAACTTTGACACCCCCCCTCCCCCCTACCTCGTCTCCTCCTCACCGGACCGGACCGGAGCAGCAGGTAATGGTCTTGGGCTGGGCGTTGCCTCAGGTCAAGCGCAAGGGCAAAGAATGACAAAGAGGAGAGGAGAGTGGGTGGCGGAGGAGTGAGTGTGTGTGTGTGTGCGCGCGCCTCTGAGAGTGAGCGAATACGAAGGAGAAGGGAGTGGGGGTGCGGGGGGAGAGGACTATGGCTCCAGCCCGGCGCAGCGCTCTCTGGCGGCTGATCTGCGACCTCGGCGCGTTTGCGTCATCCCATCACATCACCTTCGTGTCATGTCCGTGTGTGATGGCTCGGCGGCTCACACTCGCTATTAAAAGGGAAGCATGTCGGAGCAGAGACGCGGCTCGCTCGCCAGGCTGGTCGACATATATTTATTTTTTTCTTTTGCGACGGGATGTGATGTATTTGAGATTATTTGTGGTTGGCGTCTGCCCGCGGTTGCACGGCGAGTGAAAAGTCACACACACACACAACGACGAGCAGGTGGCGCCAGCCAGGTACGCTCTGCACGAACGTCACTGCACGTGCACGGCACGTAGACAGCACGTCACTGCACGTGCACGGCACGTAGACAGCACGTCACTGCACGTGCGCGCGCGGCACGAGACGCTGCCTATGCCTATGTCCTTGCCCCTCGCATTGACTTGCATACCGGACGGACGCCATAGGGCGGGGCGGGGCGGGGCGGGGCGGGGCGGGGCGGGGCGGGAGAGATAAGGAAGGGCATCTGGGGAGAATGGCGCGTCCATACCACCGAATCAAGCAAGCAGAGGCAGCAGCAGGGACGCGGCCGTGGGGACGGGTGACGTCCACGCTCCTCAGGCTCACGCTCGCGCTTACGCTCACGCCCAGCAGCTGGCCCGGCCCCGGCCCCGGCCCCGGCTGCCCGCGGCTGTGCTGGTCGCGCCGGCTCGCCTCTGTTACGCAAGCGTCACATGGCTTCTCCACGTGAAGTCGCGGGCCCCGCGCCCCGCCCCGCCCGCGCCCCGCCCCGCCCGCGCCCCGCCCCCCGCGCTGTGCGACACTGACGCGGACCTATCGGTGATACAGCGATGCACCGGCGGCGCAGGAGGGAGAGGGGTGGGGGGTGTATAATGGCGCTCCGCACAAAACAAAAGATGCGTCGACCACACGCACACGCGCGCGCACACACACATACACTTTTACCTCGCTGAAAATGTTAACAACGGCGTCGCATGCCCGCCTTCATACTCCTCGCTGCATTCTTTCCGCCCTCGGTTCAGCTCGGCATTGCTAGAGCCAGCAGCCAGCGCGATTAGGAGCTGTGGCCTCCCCGCCCCGCCCCGCCCCGCCCCCGCGCACTGCACTGCACTGACCAGCCGATAGAGGCCTTGGTGAGATGACTCTAGATGACTGTTACGCAATGCTGCTGCCGCCCCAGCGGGCCCCGCAGCCCTCGCGGCGCCTCCCTCCCCCCGGCCTTAACCCATATCAACTTCCGTAAACACGCTCACTCCCGCGCCCGCTCCCGCCCGCCCACGCATGAAAGAGTGCACGCGTGAATACTACGGCAAACTCGATACGTAACCGCATAATGCCAACGCACGCAAATAGTATCGCGCCGCCCCATTCATACGCTACGCCTGGGCTGGTTCAATAAAGCGCGGGAAGCACCTTCATTTCAGGTTTTGTAGTAGGAGGATTTTCTACAGAAACGCATGAGAAGGATATCATTCATACGACGTTTTAAAATGTTTGGCAAGTTTTTCCCCCTCAAAACAGGTGCAGAGTAGATACTGCACTAGAAATCCAAGTATGCAAATGTCGCAGACTTGCAGAGTGTTTTATTTTTTTCACACACTTGCTCTGACCGCAGCCCGGCAGCCCTTCTTCGACCCCCGGCCCGGGGCCGGGCCCGGCCGGCACGTGACAGGCCGCCCCGCCCCAACCGACAGCGACACGTGAGGTGGACGCGTGTGACACCCGTGAGTCGCGTCGGGTCGCGACAATAAAATACCTGACTACATTTTCTACTACCTTTGCATTGTCAATATTCCGAAATGCTGACGCGTTTCACGACCGACTCCCTTCACTGAGTTATAGACATCGGCTCAGTGAACTCTATTTTCGCATGAATTGACCCACTGAAAAATCGTTGTTTGTCGGAGAGATAAAAAATTGTGGGACATAGAGGGCCAGGACAAAAGTTGATCTATCTTGCTTGTGAAATCACTAGCGACGAGAGGCGGAAGGCCACCGCGCCAACCTATCGCACATACTGCACGATTAGCTCAAGGTCGATGGCGGGGCGGGGCGGGGCGGGGAGGGCCGGGCCGAGCCAGCCAGTCGCCTTAACCTAGGTCAGGTCGGAGGTAAGGGCCCTGTGCGCGTGAGCAGGGCGCAATCAGCAGCGAGTTTATAGGGGCGATGCTCGCGATGTCTCAGGAGGGACAACAATATTGGCGATCAGTTGCGCGCTGCCAAGTGATATAATGGCGATGATCCGCAAACCGGTCTTGTACGTGTGAATCAACATGGCGTCGGCTGTAGAGCCCCCCCCCCCCCCCACGCATCTCCTCCTCCCCTCTCCCCCAAATCCACCCAGCGCCTCCTCACACACTCACACACACTTGAGGCGGCGTTCACCTCTGCGGGGAGCGTTGGCCTCGAAAGATGCGCACGTCACCACTAAAGTCACCTTTACACGCCTATCGGGAAATATGGAAATAGGATCTAGATAAGTTCATTCAAAGACAACCTTTAATTTCAATTGATTTTTAAGTTCGTGTTTTTTTTTAAATACAAAAACGGGGAAAAACCATTTTTTTTTTTTTTTTTAAATTTTAAGTTCACTGACTTAAGCAGTAGATCACTTTTAGCCACGCATACTAGAACCTAGAGAACTAAATAATCGCCATGCAGACAGCAACATCAAGAAGACGAACAATAATCAGAAAAGAGGGCGCGTAAGCGAGCGGCGAGTCATCACACGGATGACCGCGCCGTGACTTTAGTGAGTCATTTTATCAGCGGCCGGCCCGGCCCGGCGCGGCCAGCGAACCTGGAACTGACGCAACAAAGGAATAATCTCGCTGTTTACATGTGATGGCCGCTTGTCCGCAGTGGGGACCCGGGCGCGGCGGGGTGCGCGGGCGGGGCGGGGCGGGGCGGGGTGCGGCGGGGCGAGACGGGGTGCGGTGGGGCCCTGGTGTGCCCGGCCAAGAGGCCCCTTGGGGGAAGCAGTCGCCCAATATGATTGACTCCAAATCATTCCCGTTTATATTCTTATTACTGTACCTTTGTACGTTGCTTTCAGGTAGCAGATAACGCTTATTATTTCGACTTATTCTTGTTGATTCCCAAATTTTCCCCGGAGATTTTTAGCCTGCCTAGCCTCCCCCACTCCACTCGATGCGGAGGTTCGCCGTCACAAACTTGTCGTTTATTTGCGATGCACGTTGAGAGTCGGTATTTTTTTTGTTTTTGTTTTGCGTCGGTTGTTGTTCGCACGGTAGAGGAGAGGAGGAAAGCGAACGAGCAGCGGAGCAAAAGTCGAAGAGGAGGCGAGTCCACCTGCGCACTGGTCTTCCCTCGGAGCAGTTTTTGTTTACGTCGGGAGACTGAGCTCTCTCTCTCTCTCTCTCTCTCCCTCTCCCTCTCCCGATGTCCATTCAGACGTAGAATGAGTCTGTGACGAGCTGGCGAATCAGATCAGCGACAGATCAGCTCGTTAGAGGACGACCACCCTACCCTCACCTCACTCCGTCATCATCTCCCACGCCGGTGTAGGTGAACTACACTTGCGAGGTTCAGGGCCCCCGCGGGACATAGGGGCGGGACGAGGAGAGGGGGGCAGGTAGCGTCCGGGGTCATGTGTGCATAGCCCCTTACCGAGCTATATTTAGCAGCGGCCGAGCCAATAGCGGCGTACCGCGGCTGCGCTTCCCCCCTCCCCTCCCCGCACCGCCCGACCAACTCCTTCTGCTGTTTACAGCCCGCCCCGCCCCGCCCCGCCCCGCCCCGCCCCTGCTCCCCGCGGAGCCGGAATGTTGGCCGGCCTGCGCTGTCCAACCGACCACAATGTGAATGTCTTCGCGACGCCGATGTGCTTTAGTGCGACTCCGGGCCGCCGGGCAGGGGCCAGGAGAGGGACGGGGAGAGAGTTGGGCGGGGTAGGGCGGGGTAGGGCGGGGTAGGGCAGGAAAGAGGAAGGAAGGGGCCTGCAGCGCGGGGTATGCCCGGTGCGGTGCGGTGCGGCCCGAGGCCCGCCCGGCCCGCGGCCTTGATGCACTCTATGGGACTTTCCCATGCAGCACCGCGCAATCGTTATTCCTGTGATTGGCAAGTAAGTAGTAAACAAACAAGTCCGAGGCAGGAAAAAAATTCAATGGAGTCGAGATAAAGCCGATTGGACCTGCTACAGGTCAGGCCAGGCCCGCGAGCTCGGGACTGTGTGTGTGTGCGTGTGAGTGAGCGCGACATTTGTAGATGAGGTTGTTGCGCGGTGCATGAGGCAGCAGTCCACCTTATACTCCTCCAAATTTTCTCTATACTTCCCCATTTTTGCTATGCGAGGTGCGCCGGGCTGGGCTAGGCGGCGGGGCGGGGCGGGGCGGGGCGGGGCGGGAGGAGCCGCGCCTGATTTCTCCGCAGCACGCCCTACTTGCCAACGCGGCGTGGTGGCCCCGAGCCGCGCCGCGCCGAGCGGGCCGCGACTGCAGTCAGTGCGGCCGAGTGCCATGCCATGCCGTGCCATGCCATGCACACTCCCGGGGTATGCACTTCGTAGTACATTGTTGAGTACACGTCTATAAACATACACGTTTGCTTGTGCACAAGATGGTATACATCGTGAAGCATATAATATTGCGTGTAAGTACGTAAAATTTGTACTAAGCTACACGTTCACCAATTGACTAAAAAATTACCCAGGAGTGTGCAGCCCGCCCCGCCGACCCATACACTGTCCCTCTACGCCACGCACCGATTTTCAACGATACTGAAACTTGCAGGGAGGAAAAAATGAGGTTACGGCACTTCTCGTGTTTACACTGATAAGAACCACGCGTCCGCAAGTGTGCAGATAAAGCAGAACGATACGTGGAAAACGGCGAACAGCCCCAGCATTGTGAACCCCGCACACCGGCAAGGGGTGCCTACGGTATTACGGGCCTAGATCAGGCCGACGTCGATACAGGCCGGCCTAGACCAGGGTGCCCTAGACCCGGGCCGACCTAGACCAGACCAGTCTAGACCCGGGCCGACCTAGACCAGGCCGCTCTAGACCCGGGCCGACCTAGACCAGGCCGCTCTAGACCCGGGCCGACCTAGACCAGGCCGCTCTAGACCCGGGCCGACCTAGACCAGGCCGCTCTAGACCCGGGCCGACCTAGACCAGGCCGCTCTAGACCCGGGCCGACCTAGACCAGGCCGCTCTAGACCCGGGCCGACCTGCGGCCATGCACTCCTGCCGTCCGGCCGGGTGCACGCTCATCACGTGTGATGCGGTAAAGGAAGTGGCACGGCCAGCAGAAAGAGAAATGGGCAACGCAGGGAAGGAGGGGGAAGAGAGAGAGAGAGACAGAGAGAGAGAGAGAGAGAGAGAGAGAGAGAGAGAGAGAGAGAGAGAGAGAGAGAGAGAGAGAGAGAGAGAGAGAGGGAGAGAGAGAGACGGACAGGGAGGGGGTCTCAAATGGAGGACGCGAAAACAGGAGGTGGAGGAAAGACGGCGGAGAAAGCGTGGGACGGGGCGGGCGGCCACACACGCACAAATACACACACAAACACACACGCACGCAAACACCACCATGGAGCCTCACCTTAACCCTGAAACGAGGCTACGCCGCAGCGCCTCCCGAGGTGGGGGATTCCCAAAGGGAAAGGTTCCAGTTCTGATTCGCAAATGTTATTGCACTTGCACCCGACTGTTGCAGTGGGCTGATCTTACGTCCCACGAGATAAGTGCGGCGGTGCAGGCGGTGCGGGTTGGCCTACTCGCCAGAGGCAGTCTCGAAGCAGAGCGTCCTCATCATAGGTACTTACAGTAATTTGCAAAATTATTTTTTTCTAGAGTTCGCGATCGCTTTGTACACACGTACGTTACGTGTTCTGGTCTCCCTTCAAGACCGGGGGTGAAAGGTTCCGGTGTCACCGACCTGACCGCACCGCGCCTCCGCGTCGCACATCGCACCCGGACCGCCCGGCCCGGCCCCGCCCCGCCCCGCCCCGGTCATAGGCCCGGCCCGGTGAATGACTCCCGTACTTTCACGAGTGACGTCACAACGGAGCGTTGCCCTCCGTTGGGCCCGGCCCGGCCATGAGCCTGGCCATGGGCCGCGCCTGCCAGCCGGCCTGCATGACCCAGTGCTGACCGGGCGGGGCGGGGCGGTGAAAATGACGAGCGAGTGAGGAAGAAACGTCGCGAAGAAAACTGGACCGACGACCCGTCCGTCCTCGAGCATAGGGGAGCAAGTACATTGGGGCAGGTAAAATTGTACGCCTACAGGCCTCGGCCTACGCGTCAAGTTGAAGAAATGGGGTAAAAAGAATTGGAAATAAAAATGTAGGTGACGAATAGTTGAGCATCGAACAAGGCATGGCATTGCTCATATCATAGCCAATGGCATCTCTATGGCTCATATGACAGCTTTTGTTTCCTTTGGCCTGCCACCGTGCCCCGCACACTGTAAAAAATGAGATGCCTAGTACGGAACCGATGACGGAAGCGTTCCGTACTATGATGGGTACGGACGATTCCTTCCCAGCGATAAACTAGTTTTTCTCTAACGGTACTGTAGGAACTGCCATATACTACGGAGATTTGAACGGAAGTTCCGTTTTCCTCAAGTACGGAAGTCTCCGGAAAAATTATTAGCGGTACTTTTTCCGTACCTATTTTTTACAGTGCACCGCCCCTGCCCCCTACCTCCCACGCCCGACCCGCGCGCGGTGCGGGGACGCTCCTCGCCCTTGGGGATCCCGAAGAGGGTTATAACTGTCCCGAAACGGTGCAGGTCCCAGGTCAAACCCTCTCCCCCTTGTCTCCCTCCCGTTTAGTTGTGGGAGGTTACGAGGAGACGCCTCGCCCCGCCCCGCCCCGCCGCCAGCTGCAGTGAATGAGCCGGCCTGCCTGCCAGGCCGTCCCGTCCCGTCCCGTTACATTACCCAATACCATATAATACAAGGGTCGCGCATCTTTCCCTTGTCCTTTTGCAAAAAGGGATAGGGCTGCTAAACGACTTGCGGCCCTGACTCTCTCTCTCTCTCTCTCTCTCTCTCTCTCTCTCTCTCTCTCTCTCTCTCTCTCTCTCTCGCTCTCTCGGTCAGAGCGCCCAACAAAAGGCGGGGCACGGCGTGAATTTAAAAGGGGAGAAGGACAGGCATGTCCAGCATACACACACACACACAGTCGCGTCGATGTGAAAGCGCGGAACGGGTTCAGCGAATAGGACCTCGAAAAGAGTGGCTGACGAACCTTTGTCGGTAATCGCCGGAACCATTGGCAGCGAAGAAAAAAAGGGAAGAAATCTTGGTTAAATAAAATAAAAAAAATAAAAAAGAGACTCGGGTTGCAAAAAGGTCGTGTCAACATTAACATTGCACGTCTCGCGATAGTGTACGATGCACGACGCGTACGTGCAGCAGCAGCAGGATCTCGGCCTACACGACCTGTGCCGTACGCGCGCGGGACACCTGGCCCCCCTACCCCCGCAGCGGAACACCTGCGTCACACTCCTCCCGCCCCTTTTCTCTCCTTTTCCCTCTCCCTCCCACTTCTTCCTTTATTCCCTCTCTCTCTCTCCCTCTCGGCGCGGAACTGGACCGGGAACGGGACCGAGTAACGGTGTCCCCGATGGTCCCGCCCGCCCCGCCCCGCCCCGCCCGCCTCTCCTCCCACGCCGTCCCGAGCCGAACCCTCCCGCGGACTATCATTGTTTTTTCTGCGGCCCGGCGGCGGCGCGGACCCGCGGGGTCGGCTCGGCAACAGTTTTCTAAACTGTCATTCCCTACTTATATCGGCATCAACCCGAAAATACGCGTACAAAAGTACCTTAACCCTCCTCGAAATTACAGGAGGCGCGCTGTGTGCCACCGGTGTCCCCACACCATCCTGATTATGTAAAAACGCTCAAATACAATTTTCTCATTTTCCGTGTGCGATCTGCGAAAGTTCGCGTGGCCCTACAGGTGGCGTATAGCCGTGCACCGCGACCCCCCGAAGCCCAGGTAAACGAGGAGGAGGGAAGGGGGCGCGGCGTCAAACACAGGAAGCGCCGACCCACCCGCGCAATGCAAGCCCACCCTTTTGGTCGGGTCCTGATCCCCCGCCCGTCTGTCTGCCGGGCCGGGCCGGGGGCGGGCGGGCACTGACCTAGCAGGTAGACAGACGCATTGTCAGAGAACCGTAAGCGTTGCGTCGTGTCGACGGAAGGTGCTCGGCTCGGCTCGGCCCGGCCCGGCCCGGCGCTCAGCCCTATAGTACCCCACTGACCCGCTTTCCGAGGACCGTTATACGCTACAATGGTTCACGCGAGGCAGGGCTGCGGGAGAGAAAGGGGGCGGGGAGAGAGAGAGAGAGAGAGGGGGAGGGAGGAGAGAGAGGGAGAGAGGGGAAGGGGGCGCGAGCGCGGCTCGTGGCCAAGCGTGCCATGCCCAGCCCCATTGCGCTGCAATTACTTATCAGCCCCTGCCCGGGCGGGTGTGACCCGACCCGACCCGACCTGATCCGCCACCCGATTCTATTCCTATGGAAAAGTTAGACAAAAAGCGTAGGTGGCCCATATGGCTTTACATTGGACTTTGCCTACTTTCTGGCCAAAAAAAAAAAAAAAAAGAAAGAAAACTTCCGTGGAGAAGTCTTAAAGCTGACATACCGGATACTCGGTACCACGGCCAAGTCGGTGGAGCGGCTCCAATACACACCTGGAACAGAAAAATTTTGAGTGAAAATTAGACATGTGGTAACGGATGCGGGGAGGGAGAGAGAGGGAGGGAGAGAGTGAGAGGGAGAGAGAGAGAGAGAGAGAGAGAGAGAGAGAGAGAGAGAGAGAGAGAGAGAGAGAGAGAGAGAGAGAGAGAGAGAAGGGGGGCGTAGGTAGGGCGCAGGCTAGGCCGGGCCAGGCCGGCCCACTAGACATATAGAAAGCGCCCCTTCCCTGCCCTTCCCCGCGCCGCCCCTCCGAACAGCCCAGAAGCAACCAGTGGTTCTCCTTCCCCTTTCCCTCCCCCTCCCGGAGCCGGGGGCTACGGCTAGAGAAAGGTAGATGTCGGCGTGGCGTGGCCTAGCGTGGTGAGAGAGCGGGGGAGCGGCGGGGCCGAGGAGGGGCCGGGGAGGGGGGGGGGGGGCTGGCGGTGGGGGGCGGCACGGCCCGGCGCGCCGGCCAGCGCCAGCTTCCAGTTCAAGTTCAAGCTCAAGCTCCAGGACAAGGCAAGGCAGCGCGCGCCGGGCCCAAGTTCAGGTTCAGGCGAGTTCTGGTCTCGCGGTTTTCAAGTTCTCGCGGAAGTTCAGGTTTCGAACGTACGGCTCCTGGGCCAGCCGACAGCCCTTTTTTTGTGGTTTTGAAGTCGTCGTAGGGGAGGGAGAGAAAGGGGAGGAAGAGGAGGTCAGTGAAAGAAAGAGTGGGGGAAGACGGAGGAGAGGGGAGGGGGCAACATGAAGTGGGGGAGGGGAGGGGAGGGGGGGAGTCACCCTGCGCTGGCAGGCAGGTGGGGCGAGTGTGGACCGAATCAGGGTCACGGAGATTTCTCTCCACGGCACGCGCCCCCCTCCCCCTCCAGCGCCTCTCTGCCCCCTCCCCCCTCCTTCTCCCCTCGTTCTGTCCGCAGGTCAGGAGCAGAGTCAAAGGGTAGCAATGGAGGTCGCCGGGGGGTACGGAGCTGCCCCCAAAAGTGTACTCATTAAACTTTTTTAGACAATACGAGACAATATAACACATTGGCTAATAATAACAGCAGGTTTTGGCGTACAGATAGTTGTATTTATTTTGTATCTGTAAACTTTCAAACCATTCCGACTTAGTCGTCTGACCGCGCATATGGTCAAATATTATTATCTGGTATTGTTTCGGTAATGTTTCGTTCGACTGTTTTCCCAGGTGTAGCACATACTGTTTCCAGTTAATTCAGTACAACATGCCAACAGAGATGCCAAGTATGTTTCGTCATGCAGTTACTTCAGCTGCACACACGCCATGTATTGACACAACACAACCTGTACCAAAGATGGTTTCTGGCTGCGGAGGCTTCAGGCAAAAGTAATTAAACACGGGCGAAGGTGCCGCACTTCGGCTTTCACTGCCCTTTCTCAACATCGGGCAACGACTACAACAACACACTTGAAAATGCTTTTAGACTGCTAGACCATGCGGTCATTTCGCGGAGGACCTTTACCCAGGCCTATACTCTCAGCCCGTAGCCCCCGGGCTGGCTCGGCTCGGCTGCCCCGCCAGAAGGTTCGAGGCCGCATCCCTGAACACCGTTTGCCACGCCCTTGCCCGCGCCCTCGCCACGGCATACAAACTCGCTCGTCTGGAAAGTGCAGCCGGCCTGCACTACCGTCAGGAGTCCGCGCCGCTGCTGGAGCTAGATCCGCAGTCCTGGTTTCAGTTTGAAGTCTCACTTCCGCTGTTAAATTCAGCATCTCTCAGAATTAACAACTCAACGGCGTTCGTAGTAACGCACAGTGTCCCGCACTTGACTCGCGCTCGCTCGCGCTCCGCGGCGCGGCGCGCGGCACAGTCAGATAGACCTGGTCAGGGACGAGTCCATAGCCAGCTAGAGCTATAGCTGCGCTGCGCCTAGGAGCAAGGCCAGCAGATACACTTCCTGTTATGCAGTGTGTTACGCAACTAGGTCGTCCCGCACCGGCCGCTATTGTGTCACACACTTGGAGTGAGTGCATCGATTGCAAATAGTACAAAGCGCCACGGCGGCCCCTCGGCTAGGCAGACCCGCAACACTTGTTACGTGCTTTCTGTTACAAGAGCGAAACTGTTGAATATCACGCCAGTTTAAAATTTTCAGAACCATGCAGTTAAAATTCAGAAGAATTCAATGTTCATTAGTTTTATGACATTTAAAAAAAAAAAATCACGTTAATTTCGCACAAACATTTAGAGTTGGTCGTCTGCTTTTGGCATGGGTGAGAGGGTCTGCTGTCGCGCTGCAGAAACCCTACGCGTAGCGAGCCCATCGCAGCGCAGCGCAGCTCAGCGCAGCGCAGCGCAGCCGGGGGTCGGTCACGGCTGGTCAAAGCAGCCCTTGGCCTGGATACGCCCATGAGACGCGACGCGGCGCGGTGCGGCGGGCGCAGGCCATGGGGCTCGTGGGCGCGCCCCGCCCCGCCCCGCCCCGCCCCGCCCCGCCCTGTTTAGTTGCTGGGAAGGAAGTCCAGCGTATCGCACGGGGTAGGGACGGCGGGCGGCAGGGCAGGGCAGGGCCAAGGCAGGGCGGTCCGGACACACTGGAGGCCACGCCGCACAGCGCCTCGCCACAGTCGGCAGGATCGCGAAAATGTAAAGCAACGAAAAGAAGGAGAGAGGTGGGGTGGAAGGCGTGTTCCGTTCGAGACGAGTAGGGTAACTCTTCACTTCAGTCTCGGCCCGGTACTGTTAACAAAGCTTTATAAGCTCCTGACCACTTACCCGTTTAACCCCGTTTAACGTTACTGACAATATCTTTTTTTACTTGGAAGCTACTTACAAAACTATGGAGAATTACTGACAAATTAGTCAATTGCGTAAAAAATTTTATTATTTACGATGACAAAAAAAATATGTTCAGGTCTGACAGTGTTCATATATATAAAGATCGACTCGCGATCTACTTCCGAATCAAACACAGTCAGGCGGTCTGGCCAGCAGGTCTAGCCTACCTGCAGCTGCGCCGGGCTGATCTCAGCGCACGGAGGCGGCGGGAGCGCAGCGCAGCTACTGAGCACGCTATTAGGCAATCGATTCGCTGGCAAGGATCCAACCGAGACCTTCGGCTGGCGGTCACCGCTGCTCGGCGACGCGGAAAGCAGCCAATGAAGCGATGACGCGAAAATGCGTCACGCCTGCCTGCCTGCCTCCCGCCCTGCCCCGCCCTGCCTGCCCCGCTCTCCCTCTCCCTCAACGTTCTTGTTTGTTTTTCTCGGCTGAAGAGAAAGCCTAAAACCATGCACCTAGACAAATGGACATTCGTCTTCATTAGTCGCCGCTGCCATAATTTTTTGATTTTATTTAGTCTATGTTTTGAGTAACATGAGCGCCACAAAATACGTTAAAGTACTCGAATATTTTGTTCAACTGAAAACACAGATAAGATATCTAACAAATTCATCAGTAATCCTGCTGTATAAAAAACGCAGACACTTAAAAAGGAAACATTCAGCACGGTTCTAAAAGTGATCCAAACTCGTCGCCGGTGGGTTTCATCTGTCCCATGTGCATTTGTCCCACCAATAAATTTTTTAGTTAAAAATAGTATAAAAAAAAATAGTCGACTAAAAAAAATAGTGTAAAAAAATAGTCGACTAAAAAAAATAGTATAAAAATAAAGTCGACTAAAAAAAAATAGTGTAAAAAAATAGTCGACTAAAAAAATAGTCGACTAAAAAAAATAGTCGACTAAAAAAATAGTCGACTAAAAAAAATAGTCGACTAAAAAAAATAGTCGACTAAAAAAATAGTCGACTAAATATAATGAAGGGCGTAGGGTAGGGTCGGGTAAGGCGCTGTAGTAAATGAGAAGACACTACGCTTCGCGTTTTCGAGACAACCAATTCGATAAGTGCCTACGATAATGGCAACTTTTTAGACAGTCCCCAATACTGTCTCTACCACAGGCATTCGAGCTCTCCGCCACCATCTATCTGTACCAAGCTAACACTGGTTGTTCCGCAAGGCGATATTGCTCCAGCGACATATACGTGCACTGTTAGAAAAACGCACGGTAAACGCATACGGTTCGCACCGTCAATTTGTTGCCTGGTCCGGAACGTAATTTTTGCTTACGGTCTGTGCATTACAGGATACCCCGTAATTTCTCAGACATGTTGGGGAGGCTCAATAACAGCCAAAATCTTACTCATTAAAGTACAGTTCGTACAGTTACGGTCTAACCGTACGTGAAAAATACGGTACGGACCGTAGGCACACCGTAACTTCCTACGGTATTTTTTTACAGTGTGATGCGAGCGAGTGCGAATTCCTCAACTATTTTTTTTAGTCGACTATTTTTTTTAGTCGACTATTTTTTTAGTCGACTATTTTTTTTAGTCGACTATTTTTTTAGTCGACTATTGTTTTTAGTCGACTATTCTTTGAGTCGACTATTTTTTTTAGTCGACTATTTTTTTAGTCGACTATTTTTTTACAGTATTTTTTTTAGTCGACTTTATTTTTACACTGTTTTTTTTAGTCGACTATTTTTTTTTATACTATTTTTAACTAAAAAATTTATTGGTGGGACAAATGCACATGGGACAGATGATATACATCCCTCGTCGCCCCCAAACAAACAACACACCGCGCAGGTAGGTCGGCGCGGGGGGGACGCAGGCCGGGGCGGCGCGGGGCGGGGCGGGGCGCGACCCCTGCTCCTGCCCTACTAAATCCTTTTTCCTTCGCGACGCGACGCATTGGCTCTGGCGTCTACCACGTGACCACCGCTGCGCCTGCCTGGCCTGGTCGCCCCCCCGGTCGGCCTTCGCCACGGCCGCTCTGCTCCGCCCCGCTCTGCTCCGCCCCGCTCTGCTCCGCCCCGCTCTGCTCCGCCCCGCTCTGCTCCGCCCCGCTCTGCTCCGCCCCGACGCTGCTCCTTTTTGTCCGTTTTGCTTTTTCTGCCGTGTGTGCCGCATGATGTACATCCTTAGCCAGCCGGCCGGCCAGGAGACTGCAGCGACCGTCACCCGCAAAATAAAGACAATACGTAATAACCTCGTCATTCCGATCTCCCCGCAGACGGTTCGTACAGAAAACAATATTTTTTTCCCTTATGAACAGTATAGACTGTATTATACTGTACGATACATTTGAAAAAAAGGTATTTCGTGACATAGAGATGCAGGATCGCGAGATTAACCTCCCCCTTAGTCGACCGGGCCGGTAAACCTTATTTTCGAGCGGCCCCGGCCGGGCCGGGTCGGCCTCAAGAGACGGGTGCATTGGCCAGTGTATGTGGAGTTAGGGCCCAGCCCAGCAGGCTTGCGCACCGCAGGCCAGGCCATCACCCTGACCCCAATACACAGTGCCAACGACCCAACCCGTAGCAGCGCCCGCCCCGCCGCGCCTCGCCCCACCCCGCCCCGCCCCGCCCCGCCAGCGCGCACCCCCAGGTGCCTGCCAACTGCGCACATCGCGCGACCCGCCCCGCCCCGCCCCGCGGCTCTCTGCTTATGTCAGGCGCATGAGTTTGCAAATTTCGGCGAAATCAAACATACTGTCACTCGGCGTCGGCAGGTGTTCTGCGAAAAAGCGGCGCGCGTTACGTCGCTTTCGCGACCTGTTTATGCAAATCTAAGAATGGTACAAACGTACAGCAGGCGGTCCAACAGTGACGCGGAGGAGCAGCAATAACACTAATGTCGCGGGTCTGCGGGCGGAAATGTTTAAAGACCATGTCGCGGGGGGGAGCGCGCTGTTCTGTCTTGCGTGTCATGTATTGTCACACAAAAGCGAGCGAGCGCGCGTGCGCGCGGCCGTGGCAAAGTATGATCTCATCATCGAGGATAGAACGGGCGAACGAGCGACTGAGGAGAGGAGTAAGAGACAGAGAGAGACAGACAGACAGACAGAGACAGGAGAGGGGAGCGGGCGCGAGGATGAACTGAATCATCAGGCGAGCATCGGCACGGCCGCCTCTTCTTTGTTCTCCGCGAGACGAGACACGAGTCCGTCGTTCTCCCCGTCACTCCGTCTCTCTTGCGCCCTCTTTTTTCCGCAACACAGTCCTTTGTGCCATTACAGGCGGAGTGCGCCCCCGGGGGAGGGGGGAGGCGGGGGGAGTCCAGCGGGCGTCGTCAGGGTGACAGGGGTGACTGCGTACGCTAAGGGGGCCATCCCAACTTAGCTGACCGAAAAATGTCGCACACGGCAGCGTCGTACATGTTCCCCCGCCCCCTGAGCACACCTTACCCCCGCTCCCCTCCCCTTACTTTTCCCCTTTGGCCTCAACTTGCTCCGTGCTTTTCTTCTTATTTATCCCCCCCCCTCCCCCTTCCCAGTCGGGGCCGGCGGAATAGGGGCGCCGCGGCGGCGGGGGGCTCATGCGCTGCGGCCAAAATAAGGCGTTTGTTTACGCGACCAAGATAGTTGCAGGAAAATCCGCTGAGCAAAGGACTGGTTCGCGTTAAGTACAATTTGCAATTTATATTTTGCAGCCCATGAGGCTTTTAGCCAGTGCTAGTGCTTTAGAGCTAAGGCCAGCGTTGAGATATCATCTGGTAAAAATATCGACGAATTTTTACAAAAGAAGTTTTGCCGCAGGAGAACGTCACGGTGATTTTTGTCGTGAGCCGTCCGTAGGCAGACAAACGTAGGTTAACCCGGCCCGACCAAGTCCTACAGAGCAATAATCACGTCTTCACTTTGTTGCCGTGATTCGCGGTGGCGTGGCGTGGCGTGGCGTGGCGCTGCGGGTCGCTGGACTGGCCGTGTCATTAGCCCGTGCGGCCCAACATGTCGGCGTGAGGTGGCGGGGTGAAGCCGGGCGGGGCGGGGCGGGGCGGGGCGGGGCGGGGCGGGGCGCGGCGGCCTGGGGTCAGTCACCACACACACCGACGCGGAGCGGCACGGCCCGGCTCGGCTTGCGCAACGCCACCGCGCCCCACCGCGCCCCGCCCCGCCCCACCGCGCCCCGCCCCGCCTCATCCCGCCCCGCCCCGCCTCATCCCGCCCCGCCACGTCTCCAGCAGAGCGGATCACGTCCAACTGCAGGGCCGTTTGCCGGGGAGCGCACCGGAGAGAGGAAGCTCGCGCTGGTCAAGAGACAGGGCAGCGCAGGACAGGGCATCCCCCGAGACACGGCCAACGAAACTGCTCGACGCCGCGCCCGCCCCGCCCCGCCCCGCCCCGCCTGATCCCGCTATAGCCGGCTGTAGCCGGCGGGTGTGGCGTAGCCGCGACTTCGCACAGCTTTGTATCGCCCTTAGTAACCGATTGCGCAATGAGATGTAAATGCTGTTAAGCGCGCGGCCACGTGAGACAATAATAAAATTACATAATACCGTGATTTTTTTCCCGCTTATGTCATCGCAGCGACAGAGTTAAGCCCCCTTTTCTTACTACATTAGTACTACCTCCTGAAGCGGTCGGTTAATAATCGGTGCTGTTTGGAATGTGAAGCTCGACCACGGGCCGGCCGGCCGGCCGGTGGAGGTGGGGTAGAGACGGGGTAGAGGTGGGGGGCACCCCGGGGCGGTGGCGGGTGGGGGAGAGGAGAGTGGGGGAAGGAGTTGAGTCGGGTCGCGCCGCCAGCGCCGGGCCGGGCCGGGCCGGCGTGAGCTCAGCGCTGAGGTCAACAACCACCTGACATTGGACCTCACGGGGCGTGGCGGCGGAGGCGGACGAAGGAGAGAGAGAGAGAGAAGCGAGAAAAGAGGAGAGAAAAGAGCAAGAGAGAGGGGGGAGAGGGGGTGTATACACAGAAAACGTTTCCAATGAATCAACAGAAAAAATGACAAAGGATTTTTCCCGATGATAAAGAGGGAATACCCTCGAAATATCGTCCAGTTTTAAAAAATTGACGTAATTTCTGAGTGTAGGCTAGGCGGTCAAACTCAGGTCTTGGGCGATCACCACGGGGCCGCCCCACGTGCCGGTCACGCGGGAATCACCCACAAGACTCATAGCCAAGCCCCATCACGTCACACACGGCGAGGATTATTCACTCGCTCACAAAGAAACGAATCGAACATAGAAAACCGGAGACGAAATGAATGATCCCACATTTTCGGCAAGGCTGGAAAAACGACATTTTAATAATGACCATAATGGAGAAGATCCTCTCCTAGTCGGGGAGCAAGGACAAGGCGACTCGGCGCGACCTTGACGGACCTTACACCATTTACGTAACACCCCGAGCCTCGGCCGGCCGGGCCTGCTCCTTGCTCCGCTCCTCCACGGCGCAGCGCTCAACACGCCCCCCCCCCCTCGCCCTTTGCCTCCTACTCCCGCCCCTTCCCCGGCCTACCTCAAGGGCAGCCCCGCCCCCTTCACCTCTCCCGCTCACCCCGCCCCGCCCCACCCTGCCGAGCAGAGCCAGCCACCTCTCTCACAACTGGGCGGACAACCAAGGAAACGTTCAGCGGCTTGCCCGGCCCGTCCCGGCCACGGCCCGGCTCGGAACTATACGCCACGCCACGCCGGGAGCTCGTTACGTAACCATAGCGCGGACCAAAACGCCCCCGTGACGAGTCGAGCACGGCAACCCCGCTCGCATCATAGAGCAAGTGTGACTAGTGACTAGGCGGGGCTGGGCTAGGAGGTTTGCACAGAAGTGAGTCATGAGAGATGAGCGCAGACTCTGGCAAACACTGCGCCCTGCTGCACGGCACGGCGCGGCGCTGCACTGCGCTGCGGGGGCGGCGCGCGTGTCACTCGGAAGGGAAGACCCACAGCGGCGCGGACCCACTGTGTGTGAGGCAATACCCCGGCCGGCCGCGCCGCAGGAAGTATTGAGCCACTGACCTTAAAGCGCACGGGTTAGGTATTGCCTTCGAGGCTGGCGTTGACTGTTCAATTCATTACCCTGGCAATGCCACGCCACACGCGGTGCAAGCGTGGAGCCGCGCCGCGTCGCGCCGCGCGACCTCTCGCTCGCGGCAACCCCGCATCGCACAGCGGCGTGGCGTGGCGCGGCGCGGCGGCCGGAAGTGCAAAGTGTCGGCAGGCCGCGCCCCACCCGACCCACCGCCCTGAGAGACGCACGGCCCGGTCGGCCCGCACGGCGACGCAAAAGGACCGCAGTCCAGCCAGAGTCCTTGCGCGCCAGACGAGTCAAAAAGGAGCAAATCAGCAATGAAGGAGACAAAGGCTAAGCCTGGGCCGGGGCCGGGCCGAGCCGAGCCGAGCCGGGGCCGGCAGAGCAGAAGGCGGGTGGGTTAGCTGCAACAAGGCAATCCTGTGGAGGCGAGCCGAGCCGAGCAGCGCGCCGAGCCGAGCCGAGCCGAGCCAGCAGCCGCATGACTCAAGTTCGAGGGCACGGTTACGTCAGCAGGCCGTCCCGTCCCGACCGCGCAAGCCGGTGACCTCGGAGGCGAGCGAAGCAAGGCAGGGCAGGGCAGGCCAGCCATACGCCGTCCGCGCACTTCTTCCTCTCTCTCTCTCTCTCTCTCTCTCTCTCTCTCTCTCTCTCTCTCTCTCTCTCTCTCTCTCTCAATCTAGCACATGGTGATGTAACCCGTCAAGTCCCCCGCGCTTACATCTCCGACATGTTCGGCACGGGTCCTGATCCTGATTACAGGGCGGTTGGGCGACACGACACGGCGGCCGGTGGTTCTATTCCCGTCGCTCTTTGGACGCCGGCCCGGCCCTGCCCGGCCCTGCCCGGCGCAGCGCGCGTTACGTAAGGGTCTAGCGCATTGGGTAGGGTCAGGGTAGGCATGTGCAGCCGGCCCGCCCTGAGCCCCCCCCCCCCCCCTCTGCAGCCCCTGCAGGACCTGCAGGACGAGACCTTGGCCGACCCGACCAGTCCAGGGCCAGGAAGGGCGACGACGTGACGCTACCGCTCCTCACATCCGATAATGTCAACCAACATACAATTCCCTTTCTTCTTCTTTTCGCAGTCCGACGGCGTCGTCGTCTGGAGCGGCAGGAGGCGCGCCGCACAATTAGTGCGAGAGAGACGGAAAGAGTTGGCCGTGGGGCTACCGGCCGGCCGGCCAGTCCACCTCGTTCCGAATCCCCGCCGCGCCCCGTCCCCCCGCGCCCCACCCGCCCCGCCGCGCCCCGCCCCGCCCCGCCCGAGCCGCGCCAAGTGCAAGGACTGCAGGCCCGGCCCGGGTGCCCTGGCAGGACCTGTCAGTGAGCCGGTCCAGGGTCCTGCCACAGCGACATATCGTGCGGAGCGTTACGGCGAGGCGATGGCGAGACAGAAATAACGCCTGGCCAGGGCGCACTGACTGCATGATTATTCAAGAAAAACTAGATTGCGTCACCCTTCCGTCGTCAGCACCTCCTCCGCGTGTTGCGCCCGAGACGTGTTGCGGGGCGGGGCGGGGCGGGGCGTGGCGGGGAGGTGTGCGGTACGCGGCGGCGTAGCGCGGCGCGGCCATTCCCGGCCCGGCCTGGCCCGCGGGTCAGTGAACGCTCGTGCCGGCCCGCCCCGCCCCGCCCCGCCCCGCCCCGCCCCGGCCAGGGCCGACCTTGCGCCGGTGCCGCGGGGCTCAAGTCCTGAGGTTGGGCTCAACGCCAAGGGCCGAGGGGGGCCCCGCGAGGCAAGGGCCGGACAGGACCTAGGGTCGGCGAGAGCACAATAACACAGCGCGCGTCACAACACAACACGCGCGTCCTCCTCGCTCACATGTCGCCTGACGGAAGGGTTCGGTTGGGCACGAGTTACGTAGAACCGTTTTGCTGCTAGTAGACATTTCTACATTTCATTGCTTAGGAAAGACTAAGTACGCGAAGAAAACGTAGCAGGACTGTCCACTTAAACTTGCTTTGAAAGCCGTTGTGGGTTATACTAACTTCTCAAGTAACTTGTGAACATGTACATTAATACTGGAAGATTTAGAGTACATAAACTAATGCGCGTGCTTAACATTTTAATTTTAAAGCAAAAGTTTCTTTGTTGATTATTGTTCAGGAATGGGCAACTAGCTGAGCAAAATCTGACCGGCATGATTGTAAACACGAAGCATAGTAAAAGTAGATATAAAGTAAGTGCGTGAGCTTAAGCAGGGCTTAACTTTACAAATTTACTTTCGCACACTCCAGTCTAGCAGTACCAACCATCCAACCAAACCCGTCCGACATTCGGCACACACACAAACGCACACACAAGTCACTTAGGCCTTAGGCCCCTCCCGAGCACGACCCTCACCTAGTGAGGCGATGGCTAAGGCCGCTGAAGGGTGGTTGGTCACGAAATCCACTGTGACGATTGCGATCCACTGATTGGTGCTTCACTGTTCACTTGTCAACACTGTGTCACTCGCGTAATCCAGGGCAGCGTTTCTATCGTCACACAATAACACTTGTTGCAGCGCGCTTCACTCGTTGTGCCTCTGACGCGCGCCTACTGCTGACTGGCGCGGCGGCGGCCCGCGCCCGCCGGCCCGGCCCGGCCCCGCCCGGCTCCTCCGCCCTCCCCTCCCCCCGCCGCACCGGCCCGGCCCGCGGCCCGGCCCGCCAGGCCACCGGCTCCGTCCGTCTGTCTATCTGTCTGTCTGTCCGTCCGTCCGTGCGCCCCAGAGCAGCAGGAGGGCCCGACGACGGACCCGACCGGCTCAACACCGGAGGAAGGAAGACGACTACACGGGACGGGACGGGGGGTTACGCAAGGTCTACCGGTGAGGCGAGGCGAGGGTGGAAGTGGAAGGGTTGCGATAGGTTGTGATTGCGAAGTGCAGCGCAACCCCTGCCCTGCCCTGCGCTGCGCGCGACCTTCCCCACACAAGAGCTCGTAGATCCCCAGCGGACAAGGCACAGGGACGCAGTGTCCTCGAAAATTGCGCTCTCCCCCCCTGGCTACAGGCCCTAAGCCATAGCATAGGGGTGCGTTACCAATCTGCGTTATAGCTGCTCTGCTTATGATATCCCAGTCGCGACAATGTCAACGAGCCAATGACCTCCTCGAACAAAATGAGTTGAGTGTTATTTGGTGATTCATGCGATTTCCTCTTGATGTATAGGTTTGTATACTTCAAGTAGACGGGGCAGGAGGGGCCCAAGGGGCTCATCAGGTCAGTCACATCGTATGTGTGTATTTATATTAATGTGTGCTCTCCTTCGAAAATGCGATAACAATGCCTGTTTCCTTTATGTGGAAATGTCATCGACTTTGTTGCGATTCTAACTAACGAGGCAATATAAATGGACTGTAATGTGCGAGGTTTAAGCCTAAAGCTCGCTGTCTGATCGCTCGGCGTCGTCTAATGGCGATACTATTAGTAATAAGGCGATGCGGGTTTGAGTACATCAAAAGTAAAATACGAGTGCTATGTTGTAATTTAGTTTTTCAACTTAAGGCTGATCAAACGCTAAAATAAAAATTAGAGACCACGATGCCGCAATGCTATAATAATGACTATCTTACAGTGATGTAGGTCAAAAACCTCGAGCTCAAGGAGAGTGTAATCTACAGCGATAAGATAAGCCTCCCAGTTTACTTTATGCAACTGCGCGTCGATGGAAAAAGTGAGCCATATGGGTGTGCTGCATAGCCGGGCCCATAATAATCGAAGTTATCAGGTGAGTCACGCACCAAATCCAAAGAACGGAACGATACCGATCAGATTACACCAGTTACAGTAAGGTATGCTATAGCCTCGATGTGTCTATGTCCACGATGATGTTCGAACTGGAAAATGACGCAATGCGTCAAGTGACGTGTTAAAAATTTATACAATGAAAGTATGCGCTTCTTTTGTGCTTATGTGTTCATGAGCAAGCGAGGTAAGAATGCTTAGACCTTTGGTCTGCCTTTTATTGATGACAAAAGTTAATTCCGTATCAGAGGAGATTAAGGGTTGCACACTCTGCGCCATTATCTTGGAAGACTGAGCATGCAGAAGGGAATACACATACTTCAGGCAGGGAAAACAAAGAAAGATAACGATCGAGCTGTCTACAATGTCTTATTGTAGACACGAATGTAAATCCGTACCTTGAGGGTGGTTTTGACGACATTTTCAGTCTTTAAGTAAAAGTCACTAACCTGACATTATTAGCAAATTTGAAACAAATTTTAACACACTAATTTGTAAAAGGCCAGAACCGAGCATAAGCTTTTAGTTAATTAACCGTTTCTTTAACACAATTAACCATTTAGTTCATAATGAGAAAGGAATGACATTAAAAACGAAAAATTGAACGCATACTTAAACGCGATTTCTCAGTCGAGTACATCCTAGTATGAGATTAAGTCATGCAGCGCTCAGGCGAGAAGCTTCGTGTACACACTACTTAAGTAATGTTGACTATAGTCTAGCGAACCGAGCATTACGCACATAACTTCGCGCAAATTACCATAGTTTTGCCGTAGCAGCAAGTTTTATACGCATGCTAAGGGAATGCCTCGCTGGGGTACAAACTGGAAAACAAAGGGGTGACCAAACAACTTTACAGGGGTGTAAAAAGCCCCAAAAGGATGTTAAAACCTACCGCCTTTGCAAAGGCAATAAACCTTCCAAGCTAATAAACCTTCCAAATCTTAAAAGTTGCTAAGTCACAGCTTTGATTTTCCAGCGTGCTAGGCTCCGGACTTGAGCAGGACTCACCCACTGGCCGCTACCTGTCCTCCTGCGCTCTGCCATGACGCGATCGGGACGCGGCCGGAGCGCAAACTGTTACCGTCATTAGCGGGGGGGACAGGGACGGCGTGGCGTGCATCTCATACTGTCACTTTTCATCCTTGATTCGCATCGCGCTTCGGCACCACCACCACCGACAAAACAGAAAACGAGGGCAAAGATAAAATAAAAAAAAAAATAAGGAAAAAAACGCGGAGAGATATTTGTGTTGTCGAGCGTTGCACTGCTGCGATGCCGTCGCCGCGCCGCGCAGGGCGGGCCGCGCACACGATAAAAGTAGAAGGGAAGGGGCCAGGAAGTGGTGTGGGTGGGTGGGCCGCGTCCAGTCTGCGCGCCCGCGCCCGGCCCGGCCCGGGGCGACACCTGGCCCGTCCCCCACGGCACGCCCTGTCCCCAGCCGTGTATTGGTACTATAGATCCCCGATAGGCGAGGCCTAAAAAAATAATACGTAATACTTTTGAAATTCAAAGATTTTCACACAAAGTTGGGGTGGAATTGACATGCAGAATAGCGGACGTAGTTGTCTGCAGAGAGGGTAGCTGTTTGCTTAGTATACCCGCGACGGACACAAGTAATGAAAATTGATAATTGAGCCCCCCTGCCCCGCGCCCGGCCCGGGCATACAGTCACACAAACACATATATGGCACGGCACGGCACGGCCGCCTGGCCTGGCCTGGCCTGGCGACGTGTTATCGCCGCCGCCAGAAGGATGCCCGGCGCACTGCGCAGGCAGCGGGGGCCTCGCGGCCTCGGCCCGCAGGCTCGACACGGCCTCGGCGCGGCGCGGTGTGGGTGTGGCCCGGCCCCTGCCGCGGCCGCGGCCGCCCGCCACACGGCCCTAGGCGTTGAGGCAGGGCGCGGCCCGCAGGGCGGAGCGGGGCGGGGCGGGGCGGGGCGGGGCGGGGCCGAGTCGCGGTGGGCCCGGCCCGCCCCGCCCGCAACCCCGACCTCAGACAAACCTTTTGGCGAGATAGTTTGGGGTATCAAATCTTCGGCCGTTCGGTCGGGCCGGGCCGGGCCGGGCCGGGCCCCGCGCGGCCGCTGCCCAGCCATTGACCCGGTGGCGCGGGCGCGCCGAGTGCGAGGTGTCGTACAACACCCGCCGAACCGAACCGAACGGGACGGAAAGTTTTCGCGCAGGCCCGCATCACGACGTAAGTCCGTGCGGCGGGCCTGTAACGAGGTGGACAATCAGTTTTGGCGACAGTTTCCCGCATTTTCACCCTATGCGCCGTGTGGAAAAAAATAAAGGTAGGTGCAAAGTAAGAATGTTAGAAGAGTATCGCGCAAGTTCAAGTGGCTCACCTCTCAGCGTCCGCCACCGCCTCGTTATAACAAAAGGCGTCTGGGGCAGATAAGCGTTTGCACACAGACACGTATGTGTGCAGGCGCGCCAGGTGCAGCACAATAAAAGGAAAGAAATTCTAAAGAACGACGCCGCGCTGGGTGATAAGAAAACTGACGGGACGATTGGCATGCGAGAGGTGGTGGCCGGTTAGTACAAGCCCGCCATGCTCTGCTTCAACCGAAATAGATCGGCAGGAGCGGTAAGTGCGAATGGAAGGAGAAGGGGAAAGGGGGAGAGGAAGAGAGAAAAGAGAGAGACAGAGACAGAGAGAGAAAGAAAGAGGGAGGGGGGGGGGGTTTGAGCGATAAGTTGTCGCGGCCAACGAACTTGGCGATTCAAAAGCCTGTCCGCCTCGCGACTGATCCCTGCCTTTAAAAACAGAATTCTGTAGATTAAAAACATGCCACACAACCTGCATTACACTATGCTGAAGACAAAATACCATCCTCTACTAGTTTAAAGTAAAAGGTTTTTATCAGTCTTCAGATTATGACACTTCCCACAATACAATGCTCCGTTACAAAATTACGTGACTCGATTTTTTTTTTACATAGGCCCCCCCGCGAAGTTTATTGCAGCCGTTGTTCCGCCGGCAGGTCGGCCCCGCTCGTCCTCTTTGTATCGAGGCGCCGTGAGGCTGGTCCGTAAATCAGTCTCGAGCCGGCCGGGGCCGTCCGGGCCGCGCACAGGATGGGGGCAAAGAGAGCCATCAAAGTGAATGACAAATATACAAAACAACTCGCGTGATCTATATGTGACGGGATGGAGGGAAGTTCATGTGCGTAAAATAGAATGCAGTTAAATATTGAATGCTTAAAATAGATCCCTGTATTTTTGGTTTACGCGTGACTAATCCTGACAGAAACATCATGCGTACATTTTTTCCCCGTGTAAAAATCAGGAAGTATTGTATCATAATTATCGATAGGAAAAACACAAATCGAGCAGTAGCCTGCTGGACCAAGGGAATCCTACTCCTCAGTTGACGCGCGCACGGAGGCCGTGCTGCTAAGAGAAGCCCAAGGAGGCCTTAGGAACAATTTCCACATCCTGTTTACAGGAGCGACGGCTGCACGCTGAAATTCAGTTGCAACTTGAATTGGTGCCAAATAACGGGGGGCCCAGCTCCCTCCCTGCTCGCCGAGCACTACAGAGAGGGGATTTTCCCTTCCTGTTGAAGACAGATGACTGTTTTCATTTGAATGTGACACACGCAGCTCTTTGTGTTGTCTTGGAGTTATTCGGAATGTTTTTGTTATCAACGTGATGTTACTCTGCGTATGGTGGTGACGACGAATCTCACTATGTCGAAATAACCCCCCACTCCGAAAAACAGAATTCCTTTCTCGTGTGGAAAGGGAAAAAAAACCTTACGCACCATCTACGCCTTTTTTTCAGCAATGAAATGCATTGGATTTTTATCAGTCCCTCCCGCGGTTTTCGTTTCTTTTTGGCTGCGCGTGTGTGTCAGGGGGTCGAAGTTTGATAACGAATTAAGAACAATTGCCACACTTCGCCACACTAAAAGAAATACTGATTTTACATTTTTTTTTTAAATTTCAATTGAGCTGCCGCCGATCATCCGAGGATAACAGTAACGCACCCTCGTCAGCCACATTTCCCACCTTTGTACTACCGCATGCCGGACAGATTTACGAACAATCGCGGTGGGTTAAACTCTGAGTCGTGGGAAGCGTAAAACATCCCCACCTTAACTTGGTCAGTAGGCTACGCACGCAGCACCTTTGAATAAGTTGATCTCAAAAATTCTTGGCTCTTCCAAAGCTGCCTGGAAACCTGTAAGTAGTTTTTACTGTGCACGGCGTTGGACAGGCATTAAAGTAAAAACGGCGAAAGGAATTCTTTAAAAAGAGAGACCATCTTGATCATTGCTTCTCTGTCCGAAAAGACAGCCTTTGCAGGCGGCCTTTTCCTGGTCATCCCCCCCCCCCCTTACCCCTCCACAACTCCCCCAGGCTGGCCCGGGGCCCGGGGACACGCTATGCAGTGAAAGCTGCACTGCACCGGACTGCACCGGGCTGTGCCCTGCCCTAGGCGTCATAGGCACACCGCGAAAATGCAGACATACCTCTCGCAAGTTGCGTGTTTCGTATCGCTAAACGGTAAACTGACAGATGCAGGCACCTATTTTTAAGTAAATTAATAAGGGAACCCGTTGAATTGATTTCCTTTTTTTGCCATATATCTTTAAGTATTTTTTTCACAACTGTCTTTGTAATTGAAATATTATATCTTATACTAAAGGACGCCACAATTTGTTAAACAGGATAAAACCAAAATTCTGCCACCGCAGAACTCCTTTGCGTAGACATGCACAGCCCCTCCCCACCTCTCTCCTCCTCCTCCTCCTCCTCCTCCTCCTCCTCCTCCTCCTCCTCTCTCTCAGTCCCCCTCCCTCTCCATGGCCTACCTCTAGTATAGCGCGGCTCTAGGGGATCTATCCAGGAGAAAGCTAGGTCGACCGAGGAGCGGCAGGGCAGGGCAGGGCAGGGCGTGGTGTGTCCGTGCCAGCCAAGTCTTTTGCGCACCTTTTGTTGAACAACGAGGGCAGAAACTAGGTCCCCGTAGGACACACAACACACACATTGTGTGGTGGGCACTCATTTAAAAACGGAAAAAAAAATCTAAGTTGCTTTCGTAAAAGATAAAGACTGAAACAGTCATTTCACATCGTACACATGACTGCTCTGTCTCGCGTCACCATTAAGGACGTCCTATAACTGGGTCACCTCTCCCCCCTCCCCTTTCCACTCCCCTGCTCCGCCTCCTTGCGACCTCTTCGCAGGAGGGGAGGGGAAAGGGGGGCGGAAGCGAACCAGCATGTTGGAGCGTCCTCTTTTTGCAAGTATTACACTGGAGGAGAAATCTGAGTGGTAACGCTTATCTCATTCTAATCACCGTAATCACAAAATTTTATATGCCGCGGTGAATTTAAATCCGCACGAGGTTTTCCGGACCTCCAAAAATATATGAGAATTAATTAATTAATATTTGCCCTTAACTTGAATTACAAAGGCGCCACTTTTGTGGGTTCAGGACATATTTTCTTGATTCCCAAATGAAAC
This sequence comes from Frankliniella intonsa, assembly GCA_033675135.1. Lineage (NCBI taxonomy): Eukaryota > Metazoa > Arthropoda > Insecta > Thysanoptera > Thripidae > Frankliniella > Frankliniella intonsa. The sequence goes on along the minus strand of CM066254.1, from coordinate 13,550,951 downwards.
TAGGAAGGGCCAATTCTTCCCCTTTGCGTTGAAAGTAAAAATGTGTGTAAAGAGGAGACTTTTCCTCTGGCAGGTGGGTGCTTAAAGCACTTGCAGCTGGCTCATAGCGCACGCCACCTTCCTTTTAAAGAAAGTACAAAACTATACAGTTAGCTGCTCCTTGGTTCCCACAGAGGCGTGCGCCCGTGCTGGAGGGTGCCCCCTGCGGCCCCGGCGGCCCCCGCGGCCCCCGCAGCCCCCGGCGCCTCCCGACGGCTGCCAAAGCCATTGCCAATGTCAAGGCTCGCCCCTCCCCTTTCCCCACGGGCCCCCCGCCCCTCCCCGCTCCTCCCCCTTCTCTAGCCCACTTTTACTGCCCTCCCCACCCGGCCACCTTTCTATCGCGCACCGCGGCCCGGCCCGGCCCGGCCCGGCCGGGAGCGAGGAGAAGGAGGTCGGAACCGGCGGCAGGCAGGGCAGGCTGCTGCTCGAATGCGAGGAAATACACGCTCCTCGGGAGACAAACAAACAAAACAAAACCACCCTGGTTTACGCCATACTAAGGTGGCCCGCGAGTTCGCAAACAGGTGTCAGAAAGTGAGGCCTTGTGAGAAAAGTTCAAGGCGAGAAGCCTAAATTAAAAGAGATGGGGACTTTAAACCGGGGACGGTGTATACGAAATAGTTTTTGTTGTTTTTGCGAAATTCAGTGACGATGGAAGTGGGGTGCAGCAGAGCAGCTCTCTCTCCAGCGTCACCCGGCGTAATAACAGCCTCACTGCCGGAGCGTGGCGCCAGGCCAGGCCGGCCAGCCAGGCGGTGCAGCGGATGCATTAGGCCATCGTCGCGAGGATCTAGGTGAGCACCGGAACACTTCCTCTCAACTCGCAGCCTGGCGAGTAGCAGTTAGGAAGACGCGCGGGAGAAAGGAGGGAGGGGAGGGAGAGAGAGAGGTAGAAGGGGGGGTCGAGGAGTGGGGGGCGCGAGCGGCAGCGCAGCGCGTCCTCGTTCACAAGTATTACAAAAGAGAAATCGGCAATGCGAGGCTGCTTTTGACACAACAGAGCGCGCGTTACATGTCGTTATGGCGGTGACACGATCCTTGAACGAGGTGTACAGAACAAACAATTAAACATGCAGCCTGAAAACTGTGGTGTGGTCTGACGTGCGCGCGCGCGCGACCTCAACGCAAGTGGGGTGCAAGGCGGAGGGAGGCAGGCGGTGGAACAACTACTCCAGCCCGAGGAGGGTGCGTATTCATGTATTTCCATTCGTATCGAGTGTTTCTTCCTAAGAAAATTCACACAGAGTGCGAGTGGAAATTCACACACAGATACCACTTTGCGACATTCGAACACTTGCGTTCCCGGTGTGAGTAAGGGCACAAGACGTGGGCGGGGCGGGGCGGGGATGACAGTGTTCCGTTGTGACCGTGGCCGAGACCCCCGCGCCGCGCCGCGCCAGGGAACCTCGCCTCGCCTCGCCTCGCCCTCCTCCTCCTGCTCCACGGCCCCACCGCCGCTCCCCACCGCGGCGCGACTCCAGCTGGAGGGGAGGGGGGAGAGAGGGAGAGAGAGGGGGAGAGGGAGGGAGAGGGAAGGGCACAAGAGAGCGGGCGGGGGCGCAGTTTGCATTGAGGTTGATGCGAATCAAGGTCAGTGTCGGGTCGGGTCGGGCCGGGCCGGGCCGGCCGGTGGGGCGGTGGGGGCGGGGGACCAGACCCGCTCCGCTCCGCTCTACACGACGAGATGTCCCTAATCCAGAATCCCCACGGCGAGGCGAGCGCCTGAACCATCCACACATTATGCGCCGAGCGCAGTAAAGGAAGGAAATGTGGGTTAACCACAAATTATACGAAGCGCAAATCCTACACCCGCGGATATTTGACAGACATTAAGCTATATTACGATAGTAATAAAATAGGCCGACCCATTAGCTGAGAGATTTTTATTTATTTTTTAATGATAATGGTGATGTCAATATTTTATTTGACGTAATATAAAATTTGTAAAAATTGGAAGAGAACCCGCAGTGGTTCCTGGTTTGCAACACCATGCTCACCGTTAGGATATTGCGGGGTGTACATGTTTTACACCAAGTGTGTGACGTGGTGCGGCGCGGCGCGGGGGGCGCACTAGACTGACCCTGTTCTCAAACGCACTTTTCCTTCGGTAGACCAGACCGCCCAGCCCAGCCCACCTAACTACCCCAGTTCCAGGACCTCCTCCTCCGCTCTCCGCTCCCCGCGCCGCCCAAGCAAGCTCCCCTTGTCCTCTACAATCGCCCTGCAGGCCGAGCCTGGAGCGCGGAGCGCAGCTCTGGAAAGTAGGACTTCCCCCGCGCGGCCCCGCCCCGCCCCGCCCCGCCCCGCCCTGCTCTAGTGCCTCTCCGTCTAGCGCACGCCGCGTGGCCGCGAGGCCCGCGGGCGCGACGAGGATGGCGCCAGTACCGACTCGTACCTCCGCGGCCGTGCTGCGCGAGCTGCGCGAGGCTGCCTGCACCCCCTCCCCCTCCCCCCCCCACAACCTCTCCATCTCGACTCACTGTAACACACTTTCGGATTGACGAACGGGTCTCCGTACACTTTGCGGCTCCCCGGCGGAGCGTTGGTATATACGGACTTCGCGAACTGCCGGAGAGACTGGTGGCGGCAAGTAACACAGCCGGGGCGTAACATTTACCGTATCCGCCATTCCAGTTCCTTAATTTGAGGAGCAGGAAAAAAGTTTCTATTACACTGAGTTGTCGTTAGTTATTGAATGCCGTGGTATACCGCACAAAAAGACAAGAGCAGCATAAACCGTTGCGTGGGAGGTGGGGGAGGACCAAAATAAGGATACTGAGGTACGAAAAGAGAGACAGATCCAGGGAGGGAGAGGGGGGATACAGAGAGAGAGACAGAGAGAGAGAGAGAGAGAGAGAGAGAGAGAGAGAGAGAGAGAGAGAGAGAGAGAGAGAGAGAGACAGAGAGAGTAGGGGCCTCCTTCTCATGTAACACATTCGCACGATTATAAAAGAAAAGTAACGGGCTCGTCGGAGAACGGGCTCACCTGGACGGAGAAAGAGACAAGGAGGCACAGAGGAAGGCGGGGTAGGAGAGACGGAGAGAGGCTCAAGGAGGAGGGGGCGAGGCGGGGCGGGGCGGGGCGGGGTGGGGGGAGCATGTCCTAGTTGTGCCCGGTGCTTTCTCCTTGCCAGGCCGACCCAGCGAGCCCAGCCACCCTACGACCCGGTATGACGAGAACAAACCAGGACCTAAGTGTCGGGCGTAAAACACAGCGGAACCTAAAATGAATAAATTAAAAAATGCAGTTTATTTTACTGCATTAATTAGTCAAACAATCCATAAAAACATAACGCGAGGAAGTGTGTTAATGTCACAAAATGGCGCGAGTGATGCCGTTTGTCGCACAGTAGCCGAGTGAAAAAAATCAGTTTTTAGATTGTAGACGGACCATAGTGGCTGTAGGTGCCGAAAACGACACACACCACGCGTACGTATGATACAAAGAGCTGGTGTGATGCCGAAGATGTTCGCACCTCACCTCCTCTCGGATGAGGTCACGCGCCTATAACGGTTCAACCCTAAGGCTTGTTACGGCACTGCACTGGGGGGGGGGGGGGGCCTTCCCGATGAATGAACCCGAATCACCGTTACCATTTCGGCCCGGTCGGTCGTGCGGGGAAGGCGGATCAACGCCCGTCCGAAAAAGTTTGAGGAATGCGATACTATTTAGCCTGGAAACTAAAGGAGAGGGCTGGCCGATGGCCAGAGCGCCGGGCGGGACCGGGCCGCGCCTACCGCCCCGCCCCGCCCCGCCCCGCCCGGCCGCGACGCCGAATGGCAACCGGACCGTTAGTTGATCCCCTGGCTGGCGGAGTGACGTCACCATCACCGCGCAACGAGCAACCCGCAACTGGGGTGTTTTGGGTTGCGGGTAAGGAAACGTTGATTAATTCACAAGGGTGAACCAAAAAGCTGAACTATGCACCCGCAGAAATAGGCAAGCTCTCGTGACAAGAACTGTTCATGCGTGTTCAAAGAGCCGTGCATTCCTTGAACAACAGTGTTTTACAAAAGCAATTCAGCTCGTCCAGCTGTGGACAACATTAGGTCTGTACGCAATAAGATATCCGCAAAAATATAATTCCGTTAAAACGGAGAGACCGCATAAGTCTTTTGGAAAATTCCGAAAAAAAAGCAAAGATTCCGGCTGGCTCGGTCAGGAGCTTACTTATTATTGGGCGCAATAACTGCGGTGCGGCCCCGCGGGCATTATGATGCTCCTCGCCGTCAGCAGCTATTAACGAATCATCACGGTGCCGCTCCATCCTCGTCGTTACCATCATCTCCACGTCACAGACCTGGCCCCTCTCCCCTCCCCTCCTCTCTCCTCTCTCTTTCTCCCTCTCCGCCTCTTCTCCACCATCCTGCTCGCCCCGGCCCGGCCCGGCCCTTCGTCCGCACCGCACAGACCGCACAGCTGCTCGATGCGGCAAAGACGAACAGCTGTCTAAAGAGGACAGGCCGGTGAAAGGGGGAGCGGAGAGGGAGGCGGGTGGGAAGGGAGAGAGAGAAAGACAGAGAGGTGGGGGCCGTATGCCGTTAGCTGTGCCGTACGGGCCGGCCCGGCCCGGCCCGGGGCCCCCGCAGCCCCACTCTGAGCCCCACCGGGGCACGGCACAGCTCCCCAGCATACTTTGGGCAACTTTGTTATTTAACCGTTATCCCGGAGTGGCGCGTCGCGGCGCGGCGTGGCGGGGCGTGGTGTGACGGAGGAGCTCAGCGAGCAGCGCGATGTGGCGGGTCCAGTTAAACTCCGCAGGCAGGAGCCTCGTCTGCTCGTCTGCTCGCCTCGCGAGGATCGCACAACAGCATAGCACAACCGGCCGTGAAATGAGACAGGGCGATGGAGGACGGCACGGCGTTGGCAATCCTCTGCGGTTGACAATACAAGCACACTAAGAGAAAACCGCTTAAAGGCTATCTCCTCGACAAATTTTGGACCATTAAAATTATAAGCTTTAAAGGTTTTTGCGCTCTACAACACGCGGTGTCAGGTGGGTGAAAATCTGGGAAAAAGACAGCTTTCGTGGAAAAAAATTACATCAGGTTTAGTCACCGCCGCACCGCGCGCACCGGCCGTCACACCGTCACCGTAACGTCACCTCGAGTCACTCACTCGTGGCGGCTAATGTCGCTAATCACACGGCAGCGTGTTGGCGCGGGTGACGCTGGCCCAGAGTGGCAGGGTTTAACGCCCCCGCCTCGCACTCACTGCGTTCTGTGGTCACCCGCCCCGCCTTACACGCGTGCCCGCCGGGTTTGCATATCCGAAAGTCCCCAGGCGCCGGGCAGGGCGGGCCGCAGAGCGTTACTCCAGCTCCCCACGCCTGATGCCTGATTGCCAGTTCGCTGTCATCATTCGCCTCGGCCAGCGCCTCGCCGGGCCGCTGCACGGGACACGGCCGGCGCCCCGCACGGCACCGCCCAGGCCCGCACGGCACCGCACAGGCCCGGTTATTGAACTTCGCCAAGGCGAAGGCGGGGCCCACGCGGGGGGCGCTCCGCCCCGCCCGGCCCGGCCCGGCCCGCGCGGTTAGTTACTTATATGCCCGCGCACTTTTATCGCCCGCCCCGCCCCGCCCCGCCCCGCCCCGCCCCGCCTATAGGGCGATCCGGTAGTCCGGTCCGGTCCGGTCACACACCCCGGAGCGGCTCCGGCCGGCCGCACAGTTTTCATTCGGATGGGTAAACGCGCGTCATCTTCAATTTTTTTATGAAATTCTCTCCATTATCGTTACGCCACTCTGGAGGGGGTAAAAATAAAAAAAGGTTCCTCTAGATTCCACTTCTTCCCCGACCCCTCCCTCCCTCCCTCCCTCCAACATGAACGATATCGGAGCGCTGGGCTGCGGTGACCGCTCCGCTCGAGAGAATTGCCAACATGAATTAATGGGCCTGCCAAGTCGTGCAGCAGGCCGGGCAGGGCAGGCAGGGCAGGCAGGGCAGCCCGCTGCAGCGGCGGGGGGGGGGGGGGGGCGTATAGCGGGCCGTGACAGGATGGCTTGACCCCATCACGCCACGCCACGCCGCGCCGCGCCGCGACCCCCTTCGTGTCCGTCCCGGAACTAGACAGCCGCCGCCGTCGCTGTACCGCGCCGCGCCGTGCCAAAGGGCCTAGCCGCCTAGCCTCGGCGTGGGCGCGGCCGGCGCGGCCCGGGGGGTGGCGGGGGCGGGGAGGGGCGCGGGGCCAGCGGGGGCGGGGATGAAGCGTGGCCCTGACAGTGAACAATAAGCGGCCCAAATGGGTCATGAGGACATGGGCCGCGGTGCACGGCACGGCTCCCCCTGCAGGCCAGCTGCTGCTGGCGCTGGCCCTACAGGTAACCGGACCACCTCCGCACGCTCACCAGCACCAGCCCGGGTACGGATGCCCGTAACTTAACATAACCTAAGTTGCAGTCATCGATAAACTTGATGACTTCCGATCCAATGTAATAGAAGTTTTTAGCAGATGATACATTCTAGCTAACTTAAATGACAATTACTAAACGTAAGATAATGTATCAGCTAGCTTGTACTCTCATAAAGCGAGTGGTGAATGTGGCAGAATATTATACAGGGGGGATTGTGTCGCCTCGCGTGGTCGGTCGCTCGCCCGCGCGACAATGCCTTGCCGCTGCCGCAACGGCCGATCAACAATGCTCGCTCGGACCTTTGGACGCTTGGGATTAAGCGACCCGTGCCCCGTCCCCTAACAGCTTTAAAATGAAAACAAACCTTACCTATTTTAATTTTTATTATCGTCTGAACTACCCTCCAGCTTTGACCCTCTAGATACAATGAAATTAAATATGCCAATCAACGTAAATGAAAAAATAATATGTAGCTACAAAATGTATCATCTGCTTTTTTTCTCTTTCTTTACTAGACCGGATAGGTGCTTATTAGCGTACAAAAGATTTTTTTTTAATATGGCAGTATTTTAATTAGTTTTTTACAGCACTTGAAACGAACCGTTTCTTGTTCAAGTGTCTATCTCTCCGATATCAATAGGAACGGAGCGGGCCCAGCCCGCGCAGCTCCGCACCGCACCGCGCCGGCCCCGGCGGCGCGCAGCCTCCTCTCCTCGGCAGAGTCCCGTTCCGTCCCGTTCATATCGCGCGCGCTGCATGGCGGGCTGTCTATCAATTGCGGTTCGCATAATGAATGGTGCCGAGGGAAGTGGGCGCGGGATTTCTCAACAGCAGCGCGTGCAGTTATAGTGCAAAATCGGGTTTAGCTCCTTAAAACATTTTTAACGCGGCCGCGATGATGAGGATCAGCGCCCTCCTCCTGCTTATATGTTCCGCTTCGGCGGCGCCGTCCGATCCACGCCTGGATAAGTCCTGACGATATTGATGCAAAACGTGTAAATCTTGCACGAAAACGGCCCAATAATAATAATAAGGGAGGGGGGAGGGTTTGGTATGCCGGTCCTGCTACACCGGAGCGGCGCGGCCCGGCGCCGCTGATTGCTCAGTTCTGCGTCACGTGGGCGCGGGGCGTGGCGCGGCGGGGGGGCGGGGCGGGGCGGGGCGGGGCGGGGCGGGGCGGGGCGGGCGGGGCGCGGGGCGGGGCGCGGCGCGGCGGGGCGGCCGGAGCGGTGTAGCGGCAGTCGCAGCGGGGCTCCTCTCCTCATTCCATTCCACGGGATGCGTCCCGTTAGCAAATTACGCAACAACAAGTAAGTATAGCGACCCGGCCCCGCCCGGCCCCGCCCGCCCCGGGACGGGCTGGGCTGCCCGTTGCCGCCCGTTTTCAGATACCCCCACGCCTCCAGGAGGAGCGCCTCCTCTGCCGCACCGTTAAAACATGCTCGGCATTTGAATGGTGCAAGTATTTTATCCAGAAAGAAATCCGCACGCTCCTCGGATTAGGTAACGTTTTAAACGCGTCAACTACCGGCAGAACTGTTATACGAGCTGCAGTTAGTATGAAAAATAAGTAAGTAAAGGACATATGTGTCCTCAAGAAAAATAAGATATTTGTGTGAGATTAGTGGCGTGCTTCGGACAGCTGCGCGCCCGTGGGCAGGCCCGCGGCGTGAGCTGTGGGCTCTGACCCGAGCTGAACTTGAAGAGCAAGGCAAGACACGGCCCCGCCCCTGGCGCTCCCCCAAGTTCACGGTCGTGATGCCGCTCTGCCGGAGTCTGCGCCGCGGGGCGGGGCGGGGCGGGGCGGGGCGGGGCGGGGCGGGGCGGGGCGGGGCGGGGCGGGGCGGGGCGGGGCCGGAGCCGGGCCTACCAGCCCACCACGCACGTCGAGGCGTAACGGCTAGCGATGCGGCCCGACCCGGCCCGGCCCGGCCCACCCCGCTACTTGTGACGCAAGCTGCGCAAGCCCCTGCTCAGCTCAGTTGCGGCGCCTCCAGTCACACAATCGCAGAGACCTGCCGTGCCGCCAAGCTGCACTGAGAAACCAAGTGTGTGAATGTCAAACTCTTGTAGGTTTGAGAATATCACACACATGGAATTGGGCGGATTTCCATTCGTATTACTTTGTCCCTTTGTACGCGATATTTGCACCGCGCTCGCCCTGGCCTGGCCCGGCCTTACGGCCTTACGACCCCGCCACCCGCCGCTTAAGAAAGACTTAAATGTTCAACACTCACCTAGATTCCGCGGCCCAGGCGACGTAAACGCGTTCGACCAGATGACCAACAGATGAGAGGTGACCAGCGGGAAGGAAGCTCCATCTCGGTGACCTAGACGTAAAACCTAACCTGAGGCGAGTTCATCACACTCACACCGGGCGCACATCCCGATTCACGAACACAGATCTAATCTAACACTATTAACGGACTCATTGAACTCCGATATTTGAGCCAGACCTTTAAAAGAAAACGAACAGGAAAGGTTTGTTCATTCAAATTACGGAAACTCGCGGCCCCGAGCGAGACGGGCGAGACGGGCCGACGCCGACAGTCAACTGAACTAGGGACCGTTAGAACAGGGCTGCCAAATTATTCAGAACCAGTCCGTCCACCCACATTTGAATCGGATAAAACGACAATAGTTTTTAAAAGTTGGCGGTTTGGGGGGTCGGATTTGTCCTTCATATCGCCTCTCCGAAACCAGCCAAAAATGCGACAAATCGACAGTTATATAAATTTAAAATACATGTAATTATTGATGAAACTGTTTGGTTAGTAAGAATGATATTGGCGAAGAGGGCGGGTGGGGGTTGGTGGGGGTTGGTGGGGGTGCAGCAGAATCGTAAGCATAAGCATTCTTAAAGTTTGTTACCACTCCGGACAATAAGAGCAGCCTTGCTGGGACATTAGGCACTGGATAAATCGACCTCGCGGGACTTTCGAGAAAATTGTAAAAATAAACTAACTTCATGAACGTTTCGTCCCTCGACCAGGGGGTGTCAGAGTCAGACTGCAGACGACGCTCGGTCCTGACCCTGGCCCTGGCCGTTCGGAGTGTGACCCCTGTGGGAAGCAGAGGGAAGGGACGCAATGGACTTCATCGCGGGGTCCTCACGGTAAGTTACCACACATCCGTACGGCCACATGTTTCGGCACCACCACAGACAGACTCGGCTGGCCACAGGCCCCGGGGTCATGGAATCCATATGCTCCTGCCCGGAGTAACTGTCCAATGGTCGCGTCGGCGCGCCGGGCTGGACCGCCGGGCATGGGCGCACAGCTGGGCGCCCCGCAAGGCCCACCGCAGCCTCCGCTCCTGGCCATAGGCCCAGGCCAGGCCTATGCTGTGCCAGGCCCGGCCCTGCCCGGCCCTGCCCTGCAGGAGTAACGGTCCCATGAGGCCGGGCCGGGCGGGCCGGCAGGGCCGGGCCATGAAGGCGGCTCAGCCCGATGGCCCACTTGCAGCTGCATCCAGGTCAGCCGTAGTGGCGGGGCTGGCGGGGCTGGCGGGGCGCGGAGGGGCGGCCGGTAGAGGAAAGGGGATACAGAGGGGGGCGTAGGGGCTCGGGGCGGCAGCGCAGCGCATGCTGGCGCTGGCCGGCTGGACAGGCCAGTCGGGCGCCCCCGCGGGCCCCGCGAGACTGGAAATGGGGTGACAGAGTGACTCCTAGCACTTGGCCAGCTCCCCGCCAGCCAGTCCGTTCCCGCTCAGACTCGGACGGGTTGACAGACGCGGAATTCCCTCCAGCTCAGAGAGCCTTTAGCCTCTCTTCCCTTGGGGTTCGGTCTGTCTGCTGCACGCCCGAGCTACTCCGGCAGCAACCCGTCTAGGGGGCGGCCTGCGCCTACCGGCTCTAGGAAAAGAGAGGGGCACAAACTAGGCCCCGGCGTGGCGTGGCGTGGCGCGGCGCTGCGTGGTGAGGTGAGGCCAGGCCCGGTGCGGCCCGGACCAGGACGGCCCGCTTAGCTCCGCGCGGCGCGGCGCAGCGCCTGCCTGGCCGCGTTGGTGTACCCGGTGTACCGTTAGCCCGCTGCGTGGAAGGTGGAGAGGGGGAGAGTGTGAAGAATGATGTGAGGGGGGAGGGGAGAAAGGATAACGTGACGATCAAGATTTTTTTTCTCCTGTAGGGTTTAAACGGATAAAATTTCCACCAAAGGGGAACCGAACCGACCGAGGAAACGTGAGATGAGTATTCTGAGGCATGCTACCATTTTGACACCAATTCAACGGTTTGGGGAGGTTCTCATGGAATAGTGAATAGAGGGGTCTCAGTGCATCCGCGAAGTGCAAAGAGCAAATTACTTGGGAAACCGCCTCGCCTGGCACAAAATCATAGTGAGCCAAAGGTTGGGTAGTTTCAAAGTTTATTGATATTTCGTATAAGATTGTAAAATAATAATTTACTGTTGCACAGTTGACAAATGCCTTTTTGACTATGTTTGAAATGTAAGAAATTAAACAGTTAGATTTTGCTCACCATATACAGCAGCTGTTCAGGTGAAGTAGAAGTGGATAAAGGCCTAAAGGTATAAACTAGCAGCAAAAACAATGTCCCTCTTCATTAGTTTGATTCCTTCACTGAATTTGTTTTCAAGGTCAGTATTTCCTATGTTCTTGGATGCCTGACAGAGCTGCCTTAAGACTTCTTCCAATCTTCTCATGCATCTGATTATGCTCCCTGAAAAAGACAGGACACACATTTCATTAAAGTACTTAGTAACTTTATAAAATGAGCAAGGGTAAGAAAGAAAGCAAAACAACACATACCTTCAAAAATATCTGTCATCCTGCAAATATCTAAAAATGAAGAGCCTTTGCACCAAGCATAAACAACATCCATCAAAAATGGTTTAAATTGACTAACATAGTCATCTTCTTTGATGTCTAACTTTGCTTCAGCGCTCACCCGAGCTATTCTTCGAGCCAAATCCTAAAAGTAAAAAGTTAATTAATTTTCAGAAAACAAACTTTAACTTTGAAAGAACTTCCAGAGAGTGGTGATAGAGCTACCTGCATCTGTCTCAAGGGACCTGATAATTCTTCAGATTTTTTAGGGTTTTCAGAACTTTTTTCATCACAAACAAAGCAACTGATCAAGGACACACACTGGGCTACTGTCAAATCATTGAATAGGCCGTTAAATATCATTTCAGTCATAAGAAGTTCATCACACCTACAAAATTTAAGCCAAAATTAGTAAGCTGTTGTTAAAAGCAGCTAAACAAAATAGAAGTCACTAAAATTTCTCACTCACCCACTCAGTTCGCAAGCTACTCTTCCCTTCAGTTCAATGACATCAGCTGCAGTACAGTAACCAAGTCTTCTCAAAATTCTTTTTCTGCACTTAAGTTCATCCATGTGCAGCAATGATTTTGCATGTTTTAGCTCTCCTTTGACAAGTTTTAGCTGATTGCCCAGCTGAAAATTTAAGCAATCGCCACAATTGTTGAAGGAATAATATAATTCACTAGATGTGTGAATAATTAGAAAATATATTTTTTGACGTAGCTTACCTCAACTTTCTTTTCATACTGGGCATAGATTTCTTGTAAATCATCACTATTGTGGAGTGGGTGGGCATACATACGCTGCTCAAATGTTTCAATTTGCCTAACAGAATCCAAAAATACATCATCTTTTATGTGCATGTCTGTTACTGGATTAAGAAGTGGAGGACCATCTTTAAACCTCTTTTGAACCTCCTAAAAATAAAAATAAAATACTGATTTAAAGCATGTGTTAAAAAGTGCGCAATTTAAAAGAACTGTAAAAAAGATCCAACCTGTAGAGTTTTGTAGACTGACTTGCGGTTGTCTGGTGGCCTCAAGTCTTTTGGATAATGAATTCTAAGAGAACTAATTTTAGCTATTAAAGAACTCAAAACTGGAACCACTTCCATGTCACCAGTTACTCCAGCAGGACATGGTTTAGGAGGTTGATTTTCTTCTCCAGAGACATGCAATAAAACTTCCACGACAACCTGTGGTGGTTCCCTGGATGGGTTTGAATGACCACCTCTCCCTCTTCCCCGCCCAGAGGGAGCCTCTTGCTTTTTGAAATTGATAATTATTCCCCAATCAAACTCATCTGACTCATGTTTTATCTGGGGGCAAACCAAAATAAAATGTGCATCAGACATTTGACCAAAAATGACAAATGTACTGAAATTACAAAATTTTTACTAACCTTAACCATTCTGCCAGGTTGTAAAAATGGTATCAAATACTGTGGTTGGGTAATATAACTCTGATAAACTTTTCCTAAACTTTCAAGTTGGGTGCGAATGTGATAATAAGACTCTGCTTGAGCTTCCTTTGGCACAATGAGATTGTCATACTCTTCTTGAAGCTGGCACACCTCTACATATTAAAAGAAACAAGTAGAGTTATGTACCTGTTGTACAAAGTAATTTTTGAAATGTATGCTGCACAGAACAGTAACACTTACTCTGATAAAGTTCTGGTATGATGGAATGGTTTTGGAACTGAAAGAAACTTCTCTCCAACATGTATTCTGGATTGATTTCTTCAACACGAAGAAGATTTAACACCATGTTGTAAGTTAAATGAAAAGCAGAGTTGATTGGATCTGGTAAACCTTGAACCATGTCACGACCAACTTCAGGAGAAACTTTTTCATCCACCATGAGAATAACAATACCCTTCTCATCAAGACCTCGGCGACCAGCTCTTCCAGACATTTGTATATATTCACCTGATGTGACCTGCAATATAGTAAAATACAACATTTTTAGTAAGTTCATCTAGAATTTTTTTTGCTTTTCATTTGAGAAACAGTATTATGTTTATACCCATCTGAAGTCTTTTCCATCAAATTTCCTCATTCCCGTAAACATTACTGTTCTGGCAGGCATGTTTAGGCCCATGGCAAATGTTTCAGTAGCAAATAATGCTTTGATAAGACCCTCAGCAAAAAGAATTTCAATTGTTTCTTTCAAGATAGGCAAAAGACCTGATTTTAAACAAAAACATTAGAAAAACAAATTCATCATAATTTTTTAATTTGGCACAAAAATGTAACTTTACCTCCATGATGAATGCCAATGCCCCGTCTCAGGAGTGGAAGAACATTTTCAACCTGAGGCAGCATTCTGTCATCTTCAGATAGTACATCCATGGCATTATTAAAAACCTCATCAACAAGCTTTTTCTCTTCCAAGTTATTAAAATCTAGCTTTGCCATTTGCATAGCATAAAGTTCACAGTCCTTTTTACTAAAAGAGAATATAATGACAGGAGCAAAATTCCGTTCCATTATCATTTTTACAATTTTAAAGCAATTTGTGTCATTTCCACCTTTGACACCTCCTCTACGGCCTGGTTGAGGAGCTTTGGCATTTTCACCAGCATTGGCCAGAACAGTCATAGCTGTATTAAAATTGTCTTCTTTAAACTGACCCTGTACACAAACAAATAACACAAATGGATATTAACTTGTTTAAAAAGATTGAACTAATAACTAGACGCTCACAGTGAAAGAAATAAATCTTATTACATTTTCATCAACAACAAGATGAATTCCATCTCCTCCATTTGGAAAAATGTAATGCTGCAAGGGCACAGGGCGATAGTCTGTGTACACAACATGACATGGCTGTTTATGAAGGTGTGCAACCCATTCTGCAAACTGACGAGCGTTGGGTATGGTAGCAGATAGAAATACGTAATGGACATTATCAGGTAGCAATATAAGTGTTTCTTCCCAAACAACACCTCGTTCTTTGTCTCTCATATAATGAATTTCATCAAAAATAACCCAACCAACTTCCCTCATGACTTCTGAACCTCTGTAAAGCATATTTCTTAAGATCTGGAACAAATAAAATAAATAAATTGGCAGTTTTGAATTAATGTTGAAGAATGCACAAAGCATTTTGATTTTTTATAATATTAGTGTACCTCAGTAGTCATGATGAGACATGAAGCTGATGGGTTGATTGTTACATCACCAGTTACTAAACCAACATCTTTGAACTCTTCATAGAACTCTCGATACTTTTGATTGCTAAGGGCTTTGATAGGAGTTGTATAAATGACTCTCTGTCGATCTCTGAGAGATTGAGCTATAGCATACCTAGAAAAAGGGTCCAGTTAAAGAAGTAGAAGTTACAGAGAAAACATATAATGGAACAAGTTAAACAAAAAGTCAAATATATACTTACTCAGCTGTCACTGTTTTACCAGCAGATGTGTGGGCTGAGACGAGAACAGATTGGTTGTTTTCAATACAAAGAATAGCTTCTTTTTGGAAAGGATCGAGAGAAAAGGGGTACTCTTTGGCGGGTTTGCCCGTACATGCTTTCAGAGAAGTATACTCGATATTTGGCGGCACAGCTACCTCATGTGTACACGCTTCAAGTGTTTCCACTGTGTGCACTTTAATTCGGGAACTGATTTCGTCCAAGCTAAATTTTAAAAATCGTAATTATATAGGGCTACAGGAATGTCACATTTCATTGTGAAAGTAGCTTTGATAAAAGTTAAAATACTCACTTGATGTCATCAACCAGCCCTTCAAGTTTTGCTTTCTTGCTATTTTCCTCATCTTCATCTTCTAACTCACGTTTGATAGCTGTCTTTTTATTGTCTTCAGAAGGAATTTCTCTGTATGACAACAGATAAATCAAGGCAAATGAATTTCAAAAAGGCTACTGAACGAAAACAAACAACATGTGTGTCTGTTAGAGGTTAGGTCTATACATGAGAACGAGCAACACCACATAAAGTACCTTGACTGAGATGAGGAGGACGTCGAAGGTTCATCTTTTGGCACATCTGGATCAGGTACATGTCCATTTTCGTTAGTTTGTTCAAAAACGCTAAACAAATCATCCGAAAAGTCTGCCATTTCTGCTTGGCGGCGCTCCGTGCGGGCTTCGGACTACAATTGCAATGTGCTATTATTGTGTGATAATGCTGTTCGTTAGACTGCTGAGAGGCTACGTTCGCTTATGAGAAAGTGTTTAAATATGTCGATATAACCAACAAACCAACCACTAAATATGCTTACGCGAGAGCAAACTAAGTGATGTCAAGACTAACAAAATTAATTTGCCTGATTTTTAAATGCGGCTCGTTCATTTCATTACTGGTTCGTTTAGCGTTGTTGTTACCACGTTTTCAGAAGCAAGGAGGAGAGGGTGGTAGTGGTGGTAGGTGTACCCGCAAACACCAACGCATAAAGGGATGCATACCCACAAGGGGCCACGGAGGAATCTTGAAAAATCAAACACTCATGTTTTTAAGTTTTTCAAAATTTTGGTAGGTATGTTGCTGAGTTGACCAAGGAAAGATATACATTAAAAAAAGATAATGGCAAGGGTAAATGTTTATTGTTTACATAGTACAAACAATACAGAAAATTTTGGTTTTATTATTTCAGGAATGTCTCACATTCGGGGAAGATTAAAAATTTTGTTTTGAAAAAGCATGTGCTTACATGGCATCACAATCATGCTTCACTTTTCTTGTTCCAGTCCAATTCATTTAAAAGAAATTCAAATGGGATTTTAAGTGATCACTGGTGCCTTTTTTAACACCAGCTTAACATTACTGTAAATTAGTTTTTTACAAATATATAATTAAATACTTACAGGGTACTTCAAAAGGTTATGAAATTAGAAATGTATTATTGAGCACAGCTCAATAGTTTATGAAATATTTGACTGAATGAAAAATACATAAATCCAGAAAAACTATCCTTTGTTAATATCCTCTGTGCACTGATCAACAAATGCACTTCATTACAAAATAATTCTCTCTCCTGTATGATTGATATAGCATCTGGCACCATATTATCTCACTATTTTAAAATAAATATATCCAAATATCTACCAGGTACTTAATAATAACAACACAAAAATGCTCCACTATTACCTCACATCAGAACAAAAAGACTTACACCAAATACAAAGATGGATAGATAGATAAATAGATAGATAGGTAGACAATATCTTACTTTAAAGATGTTAAAGGAATTCTTGTTTTAAAATCTTCAATTTAGGTGTGTCTTTTGTCCACCCACACTTCCCGAAATCAATATCACAGTCCAAATAAGGAGTATCACAATCAGTTTTGAAAAACTTCTAAGATGTATGAGGTGAAGAGTTCATATTTTGTATTACAATGCATGCACCGAAAGATTAAGAAAAGTAGTTGAATTTTTTTTAAAACATGTATAGCACATAAAATGTCTTATCAAACTTTCTCCAATCTGTCACATACATTGTACTTATTTAAAAAAAAAATTATATAAACTTTGAATAAATTACAAAACTAAAATAATTTTCTAATTGTTAAATACATTGAGCTAAAAAACTTACAGAGTTGGTTCACTATACTAACTATGCCTTTCATTAAGTACACCAGAAGCAATTGCAACAGCGCCTCCTAAAATAAACCTAACAAAATTATCTCCTGTGAGCGGTCCTAAGGCATACAAGCCTGGCTGTTGAACTCGCATGACCTTGTGAGACCATAAGTCAATCAAAATTGGGTTTGAGCGACAATCAATTGGAGAGTTTGTATGTGCACCTAGGCCAGTACCATCAGATCTACAAACAGACTTTAGAAAAGACAGATTTGGACGAGCTCCAATTAGAATAGCTACTCCTGACACTTTATGTGCAGAAAGACGGCCATCAGGGCCCTCCAAGAGAATTTTACGATCTGGTGAGCTGATTCCAGTTAAGCTGAGGATTCTATGTTCGGGGAGGGCCTTGTACAATGGATAACATTTTCCTCCATCTTCCATCATTTGATGAACCTGAGTGCAGAATAAAGATTAGTGAGATAAGAACTGCTTATGAGCAGAGTTAGATAGAAATTGGACTCACACACAAGTAGATTAATGACAAAAACTTACCTTATGATATTCTGGATACATTATTTCTGGAAGCTGACGGTCAGTTGGAATGGTTCTATTACGGAATACATGCAGGACAGGCACAGAGTGAAAGCGAGCAGTCAAAACTGCATCAGCAGCACTTAGGCCTGCCCCTACAATTAAAATAGGATCAACACCTGCAAAGAAAAATATTTTCTTTTTTACACAAGCTAGGATTGAAAAATTAGCACATTGAATAAACTATGTTCATGATGCAAAAAATGCAGAAAGGGGGGTTAAACTGACCTGTTTGGTCTCTATCTGCCTCCTCTCTAATTCTTGACACTAACTCTTCAACTGAACCAAAATCATGAACAACGCGATTATTATTTATCAGCTCTCCCGGCACATTGAGACGATTAGGTTCGCTGGTACACCCTGTGGCTATGACAACCTTTTGACTCACATAACAGAAAGGCACCCTATTCACCTGGTCAAATCCTTCCACTAGCCACAAAGCTTGAGCAAAGCATTCTTTCCTCCCACACCCATCATTAGATGGATTGTCTGTGCACTGTAGGACAAACAAAAGTCGTAAAGTCATCAGAGATAAAATAAGATAAGTGGAATGGGCATAAAAAATATGTCTGATAAGTATGCCTACCTGGCAGAAGGCCTTTTCCAGGGGTTCAATATTGAGCACTCTGGTTCCGCAGTGAAAGTACTTTTGCAGTCCCCTCAGTCTAACATAATCAGAATAATATTGAGCAACGGAAGCTGCGCGTGCCCTTCCCTCCTTGTTCCCGTTATTGTTAAGGCACGAGTTGTGTCGTTCGTGGTTGTTGACGTGCTCCGTGTGAAGCCCACCGACCGTCTTCTCCCACGACCGGAAGTCCAGCCCGGGAAGCTCCATCCAGGAGGCCAAACTGATGGTCAGCACATTGCCAATCATTGTCTGTAAGAAGGGCAGCAAAGAAAAAAAGTTAGAGATGGAGTGTAAACTAAGAGGAATAAAAAATAAAAGCACAGTGCAAAACGGATTCTTGATTTTTGATAATCCTAACATAAGACTTTTTTCTGAATTTCTAAAGAAATTATGTGAAAAATACCAGGTATTTATGGTAAAACTGCAAAATAGACAAGGTAGACTATTTTTTAAAAAAAATCCTGACACTGAGTTGAAATACCACATTTTTCAGATAGTTTTCTGAAGCGTGGCAACCCTAAAGAAGAAAATGTTGTACCTGCCAGGCGCCGCCGGGCGGCGTGGTGCCCAGGACCACGTGGTCCATGCGCTTCTCCGGGTGGTGGCGCCACTGCAGCAGCGAGGGCAGCTCTAGGCCCTGGTCCGCGCCCGGGTGCACGAGCGCGTCCATGAGCAGCGACAGCGGGTGCGAGGCGCGGCCCTCCAGGCCCTGCGACAGGAAGCGCAGGTCCTGCTTGAGCAGGGGCACGGGCTGGGCGGGCGCGGCCCCGGACAGCACGCCGCCCAGGCGCGCCGACAGCATCTCGTCGGGGTGCTGCGCGCTGCGCAGGTACGGCCTGTTGCCGGCCAGCATGTGCGAGACGGCGATGCCCGACGGCCCGTTGCCTGCAATAACGAAACGGACGAGGTGAGTTCAACCTGCACATGATGATTCACCGTAAGCTTTTCTCGGCGCGGGATCAAGGCGATAACCCGGCTGCTGCGGTGTGGAGTCCTAGGACTCCACACGCGTACGGCCCGCACAGCTCCCGCGCGCTGGGGTTGCCTATCCCCCGGCCGCCGGGCGCTCCCGCGCTCGGGGCACTCACCCACGATGACGACGTCCTTGTAGACGGCATAGTCGGGCAGCAGGGTCTTGGCGGTGTCCCTCATGGTGTCTAGCCTCACAGCGGGGCCTCTCCTCTACCCCTAGCCGTCAGCGCCGGGTCAGTCCGCTCCTGCTCCCACCTCAGCTGCGGCGGCGGCTTCCCTGCAGGCTGCTGCGCCTGGAAGCAGAAAGGAACGCAGGCATGTTAGTCAAAAGGCCAAAAGTACGAACGAGAGGAAAAAACGAACGGGAACGTCGGCTTTGCAGAGGAATGAGGACGTGCCGCGCGCGGTGTGACACGTCGGGGGGGGGGGAGAAGAGGAGGGAGAGGAGGAGGGAGAGGAGGAGGGAGAGGAGCAGAGTGGGCGAGAGAGGCGCGTCCTTGGGAGAGACGGACGGATCGGGAAGAGGAGCGAAGCGATCCGAGCCGGGCGAGATCGGCACCGGCATTGGCACCGGCACCCGGCCGGCACCGGCGCCCAGCGAATCAGTTTATCGACCCAGTCCTTCCCCGCAGAGTGGAGGCACCACTGCCGCCCCCGCCCCGCCCCGCCCCGCCCCGCCCCGCCCCGCCCCGCCCCGCCCCGCACATAGAGACCGCTCCATCACCGAGGCGCCAGGACCTCGCACCCGTAGCCCCACCTTTTTTTCGGGGGGAAGGGGGGCGCATAAATAAAACCAAAAACCAAAGGTATGAATGTCGCACACTAGTAGGTTTCCATAAATACACATGCTCCTCTAAATGTGTGAAATTCCTACGATGATTCATCACAACTTCACCGGTTCTAGGCGTGTACGGATGGAAACTCACACACCCGCTGGTGTGCGACATTCACACACCTGGGTTTCCGGTGCAGAGAGGGGGTTGAGTGTGCGAGGAGCGGCAACCTCAGGCCATCCAGTGCAGCAGAGTGCAGGAGGAGAACCTGAAGTGAGATATCGCGTGTGGCTAATCGACGCCCTAGAGCTGGAGCGCGGGGCGGGCCGGGGCGGGCGTCAGAGGCCGAGGCCGCGCGCCGTCGCCGGCGGCTGAAATGCGTTCCAAGGCGGCAATCCTCCCATGCCATTTCGTTCCCCTCCCCTCCACTCCACTCCACTCCCAACGCCTGCAGGCCAGGCAGGCGTTCGCAACGAGGCGAGGCGGCGCGGCGCGGCGGCCCTCTGGGACCTCCGCTGCTGCAGCTGGGTAACTATTTTCGAACTCAGCAAACCGCAGACCCTCATGGTCTAGGAAAAATATGGCACTCTGGTCAGTTGTTGGCCCTATGATACGATAAAACATGCCGAAGAAATTTTTTCGAAATGTCACACCGTTTGCCGTACAGAGACAGGAACGTTCTAACGACTTTCATGCTGCCTCTCTCCAAACATTCGGAATTTGCCGGGCCCCATCGAAAATTCGACGAAAACGGACTTGATATTCGAAAAGAGGAAGAAAAAAGGAAGAAAAAATGTTTTGAAATTTTTTTGTCAAAGTCGAAAAAAGTTGTTTAAACTTCTAGTTTTTGCATTAAGTTTTCAAATCGAAGAGCGGAACCAAACAAGGCGTTCTATGGCTCAAAAGATAGCTTGAAGTGTCCTCTAAACGAATCGCCTATCGACAAAAAGTATTTTTTCTCGTTCTCGAGATATCTCATTTCTTGTGAGCCTCTGCACGGTACTTTATAGTGTTACTATGCCCCTGGCGTCTCCCCGCTCCCTCCCTCCCCCTATCCAAGCACCGATACAGTGCACTATGCATTACCATAGTGCGCTACATTTGTATTCCCCCCCCCCCCGCCCCACCCTGCCTTCCTACCACACTTTACATTTTCCTACTTTCTGTGCTGCATCGCAAACTTGCACCAAGTACCCTTTAGTCGGTTTGTTCAAAACCATATATGAGTGGCTAGCTGGTACAGGGGAGAAAGGTGGTACTGGTACGTTGTACGTTGGATCAACACGAGACCACCGTACTGTTTTAGGTTGGCATTGAAATAGCTGTGTCGGTCGAACTCTGAGTAAACTTGTATTTGGTAATGACTGGCATAAAGTTGGCGGGGAAAAAATCCCCGCGGGGAATTTTCCACAAACATAAAGAAAAATCAGTTATTTTCACATGTATGGTCTCTTTTGACCCCCGGAAACCGATTTTGACATTTTCGGATTTTTACCCAGCAATGGAAAAAAAAACCGTTCGAAAAAGCGTTCAAATTTTAACACTTTGAGCCCCAGGATCCTTCCTATGCTGGGTAAAAATCTCATTTTCACAGGTAAGGTCTGTTTTGACCCCCGGAAACCGCTATTGCTGGGTAAAAATCTAAAAATGTCAAAATCGGTTTCCGGGGGTCAAAACAGACCTTACCTGTGGAAATGAGA
The DNA here is from genome assembly GCA_033675135.1 of Frankliniella intonsa. Taxonomy (NCBI): domain Eukaryota; kingdom Metazoa; phylum Arthropoda; class Insecta; order Thysanoptera; family Thripidae; genus Frankliniella; species Frankliniella intonsa. The sequence goes on along the minus strand of CM066254.1, from coordinate 13,529,557 downwards.
ATTTTACCCAGCATAGGAAGGATCCTGGGGCTCAAAGTGTTAAAATTTGAACGCTTTTTCGAACGGGTTTTTTTCTCGTGTTGATCCAAGGTACAACGTACCAGTACCACCTTTCTCCCCTGCACCAGCTAGCCACTCATATATGGTTTTGAACAAACCGACTAAAGGGTACTTGGTGCAAGTTTGCGATGCAGCACAGAAAGTAGGAAAATGTAAAGTGTGGTAGGAAGGCAGGGTGGGGCGGGGGGGGTCCCGGGGAATACAAATGTAGTGCACTATGGTAATGCATAGTGCACTGTATCGGTGCTTGGATAGGGGAGGAGGGAGCGGGGGAGACGCCAGGGCATAGTAACACTATAAAGTACCGTGCAGAGGCTCACAAGAAATGAGATATCTCGAGAACGAGAAAAAATACTTTTTGTCGATAGGCGATTCGTTTAGAGGACACTTCAAGCTATCTTTTGAGCCATAGAACGCCTTGTTTGGTTCCGCTCTTCGATTTGAAAACTTAATGCAAAAACTAGAAGTTTAAACAACTTTTTTCGACTTTGACAAAAAAAAAATTTTCAAAAACATTTTTTCTTCCTTTTTTCTTCCTCTTTTCGAATATCAAGTCCGTTTTCGTCGAATTTTCGATGGGGCCCGGCAAATTCCGAATGTTTGGAGAGAGGCAGCATGAAAGTCGTTAGAACGTTCCTGTCTCTGTACGGCAAACGGTGTGACATTTCGAAAAAATTTCTTCGGCATGTTTTATCGTATCATAGGGCCAACAACTGACCAGAGTGCCATATTTTTCCTAGACCATGAGGGTCTGCGGTTTGCTGAGTTCGAAAATAGTTACCCAGCTGCACCAGCTGCACTCGGAAGATCGAAAAACTAAACATTCTTATTCAGTTTTTCTTTTTTTGTCGCTTCACGGGATCGCTGCATCAGCGGCGGCAGGGGCGGGTAAAGCAGCGCCCCGCCCCGCCCCACCCCGCCCCGCCCCGCCCCGCCCCGCCCCGCCCCGCCCCGCTCAGCAACACTGGCCCTGCGATACGACCACACGCGCCCAAATCTGTGACCGTCAGAGTTGCCTCGCCTCGCCTCGCCCCGCCGTCAGCAGCATCAGTTACATAGCCACCGCATCAGCTGTGATGGCTTCCGCCGCGCCAAGCCACCCCACCAAGTTCGTCGCGGGGCGGGGCGGGGCTGGCACGACACGGCACGTAAGACATACAGCAGCAGCAGCGGGGGATACATCGGCTAATGCTGCAGCGTGTTCCCCGTGACGTCTGCCCCCCCCTCCCCCTCCCCCTCATCTCTCGGTCCATTTCCCTTTCCTGTCCTGGCAGAGCGCCACACGTTCTGCGGCACACCGTGAGAGGGACTTTCTCATCATAGTCATCATCATCATTATCATCAGAAACCCCCGGAAAAAAGAAAAATAAGAATAAGAGAGCCCGATAGAATAAGAGCGAGGTCTTAAGGGGGAGGTAGAACTTTTTTTTCAACGGTTTGTCAAGTGTGTCAGGGTTGTCAGCGTGTGTGAGGGGTGTCAGAGGGTTGGTTGGGAGGGAAACCAGCCAGGTGGCCGCGGTAGCGGTGAGTCAGTTTGGGGATGGGTGACGCTTAAACGTATCTCGCGACTATCTCTGTGGAGATAAGTGGATCGTCCTCACACATACGGAAGCGCGGTCCCGCCCCGCCCCGCCCCGCCGCGCCGTCGCGTAGACACTCGTACAAAGGGCGGGGCGGGGACGGCCGCTATAGGAGGGCGCCGTTCAAACGCAAAGTGCCGCCCCTCGACTATTATCGCTGTTCAAAAGGACAAACAGTAAGACAAAATCTTCCACGGAGACAGAGGCGTGGCTCGTCGCGGCGGCTGGCAATTGTAATTAAACTGCTGGCGAACATAACGTGTTGTTTTGAAGTTTATTTGTGTCCCACAAAGGGTTATGAGGAGCAGGAGGAGGGGCAGCGGGCAGCGGAGCCAGTGTCAGTCAAAGGTGCAGGCCGAAGTCCGTTCCAGTCCGAGCCACTCAAGGTGCGCACCACTCCGCGTCAAAGTCACGCCAAGGTCACGGGCACGGCGTCACCCCGCCCAAGCTATCTCGAAGCAAGCGCAAATATTTCCAAAAAAAATACAAACAAAATGATAAGGAAATTAAAACACCTGCTAAGGACGCCTTTTTTCAAAGCAGAAGGGAGGGCTAAAACCCGCGAAAACATATTTTATGTGGCCAAGCTAAGTCTGCCGAAAACTTATATTGATCTTTTTTTTTACATTATAATGGGCTTCCCTATTCCAAATAATTTTTTCCCAGATTTTTCAAAGAAACTTCTATTAAAAATTGACTACATTCCAAAGACATGTTCACCGAATAATCGGAAATAAAAAATCCTTGGGAATATAGAAGTAATTTTCCCGTGGATTCAAGAGAAGCGTAGGGGGTTGTTGGTTGTAGTGGGTGGTGAGGCACGCCCACTACACGCACCGCGCCACTTCGCCCCTAAAGTAAAGACAGGAGTGACGGGGACGGGGAGGTCGCCGACAGCACGTCAACGGTGTTGCATTTAACGTCGAAATAGGTTGGTGGTGACGTCATCAGAGCCATACTGCTGACGTCAGCGGCGTGAAGGGAGGGCCCCAGCAAGCCGGCCCAGCAGCCCAGCCAGCCGCAGCCAGGGTGTTCTTGCCGCTGCTGCTGCAGCTGCGTATAGCTGCCGTGACGCACCGCCCTCACTCCGTCCCACAAACTCGTGGTCTTCCCTCTCTTTCGCACTCACACACCAGTCCCACAAACTCGTGGTCTTCCCTCTCTGTCGCACTCACACACGGGCCCGGCCCGGCGGCCATGTGCGAGTGTCACGTGCCGTGCGGCCCGATAGCGCCTGCACTGCGAGCACGTGGCTGCTGCTGTGGAGCACGGAGGAGAGCAGAGCACCGCCATGTATAGCCCGCCGCCCCGCCCCGCCCCGCCCCGCACTTAGAGCTAACCGGCCCATCAAGGTCCCCGCCCCGTCCCGTATCCACTGGAACTCCATGGAGGAGTCTAAGTGCTTGCCCTCCGGAGAGCGAGTTCGACGTGTACCCAAATTCCGATGCTCTAGGGCGAGCGGCGAAACACCTCACCCACCTCACCACGGCCGCGGCGCGGCGGGACGTTGGCAACACTGCCGGCCGCCGGCAAGGTGCGCGCGGGCCCGCGCTCCGCTCCACGCCTTCTAGGAATTCCCTCCCAGATTGACGCCTCGGCGCGGCAGCGCGGCCGCATCCGCAAAAACTACCGGCTACCAGCGGCCCGGCCCGGCCCGGCCCGGCGGGCGCCAAACGCTCCCACTCCGCGCGCGGTTTTTTGCTCAAGGACACCGCCTGCCGGCCGCTCTGTTCATCGTCACTTTCCCGGTTCGCAACAACGCCCGCTTCCGTTGAGTGGCGTGGCGCGGCGTGGCGTGGCGTGGCAGGCAGGGACGGCACGGCACGGCACTGTAACCTATCGCAGCGCGCCCTTTGATACGCACATGGCGCGCGCTTTACGCGTCCGCCGGGGCCATATAACGCCCACCAGCATATGTCTTCCTTCCTTTTTTATTTTTTTTTCGCGGGAACAGGGCGATGACCCGACAGGAAAAAAAAAACTTGTCGCAAAGGCTAAAGAGAAAAGGGGGAAGGAAGGAGGAGGATGAGGAGGAGGAAGAAGAGCATGTGGGGGTGGGGACGGTGTCGTTCAGAGGGAAAGCGAGGTGTACTAATGCCACGACCTCCTCGTAAATTTAACGCCGCGCATCGGTCAGCTCGCGGAGTGGAGCGGGGCTCATCAGATCGTGTAGGGCGGGGCGGGGCGGGGCGGGGCGGGGCGGGGCGGGGCGGGGCGGGGCGGGCGGGCGGGCGCACCCTCTCCCTCGCGCCGGGCATAGCTGGGCCGGGCCCTTTAGACACAACATGTTTTTTTTTTCCCCGTTTTCACCCTTCCTGCGCTGCCCTGCGCTGCCCTGCGCTGCCCTTGGGCGGGCGCATCCACAGTGGCGGGGCGGGGCGGGGCGGGCAGGGCGAGCGGTGCGAGGGCCAACAGGCTGTCTGGCGAGGAGGAGAAGGGGGGGAGGCAGGGAGGAGGGAAGGCCCAGACGCGGCCCAGACGGCGGCGCGACACGGCCACAGGACAGGAGGGTTGAAGGAGAGGCAGGGCAGGACAGGGCCCTTGCGGCTAGTTATAGTTGAGGACGAGCAGCACAACACCACCACCACCACCACCACCACCACCACCACCCTGCCGCCCGCCCGGCCCGGGCCAAGGACCTTCCCCGACGCCCTTCGCCACTTCCATTTACTTCAGTGACGCGCTTGGCGGCCCGGGCGCGGGGTATCAGATATCGAGGGCAATCGCGCCATTTACTGCTCGATTCCTCGTACCTTATTGTCCTATCCACCCACCACCCCCGCCCGGCACCCCGCACCTCACCGAGCCGTTTTCATTCGCGACCCGCGAGCAGCACACTTCATTTTTTTTTTGCAGACGCGTGCCTGCTGTGTGTATGAGTAGTTGTACGCGCGCTGCGCCGGGGTGGGGTGAGGTGAGGTGAGGTGGGGTGGGGTGAGGTGGGGTGGGGGGGGGGGGTAGGGCGGGGCGTGGTGCTATCAGTGGCGTGCGGCTGCACTACGGGCGTTAGCAAGGTTTGCAAAAGGATTAGCATCGGAGCGTATCGTGACTCAGCAGCTGTGTAACTTCACTACGACGGAAGGAGGGGGAGGAGTGGGGGAGGAGGAGGCTGATTAGAGAGTAATCTGCAGTGTGGGGGGAGGAGGTGATACTTGGGGATCAGCATGTCAATTACAGCGTAAACATTGCACTAGTCTGCTAGAGCGCTGTGTGATAAAGTTTAGAGTACATTTTACGTGTTACAAGGACCCCCCTCCCCCTTTGGTTGAAACAAATGCGATTACAGTTCCAAATGTACTTAATTCAAGAACAGTTTTTTTTTCTGGGGTGCGCCGCGGCTGGGTAAAGGGCAGGGGTCTGGCAGGTACGGTACAGGTGGGGAGGGGAAGCACCACGGCATGAGTGCGCAGGAAAGAGTGCGCGACCAGCACAGCAGGCATAGAGACACTCTAGCGGCACTCAGAAGTTAGAGCAAAGATGTTTTCTACATTACATTACGACTTTACATGAAAATGATGTACATAAAGTGCAGAGTAACGAGGCGCCGTTAACTCAGCGCCAGTGCCACACTGTGGCCACAACACTAACGAGGCGTTAACCAAACACTCACCCTGACGGCACAGGCCGGGAGCGCGACGTGACGTGACGTGACGTGACGTGACGCAGGTTTAGTCCCCGGTCACGGCCCGGTATGCGGTTGTCCTTTAGGTTCGGACCCACACACACACACACACACACACACTCGCGCGCGCTCACATGCAGGCCGGTCGCGCGCACGGTGCCGGCGAGAGCGGAGCAGAGCGGAGCGGGGCCGACGGCTTGTCGGCGGTACGACCGGCGGGAGACTGAACCGAGTCCAAGTCGAGGAGGGCCGAGGCGGGCCGGCCGGCCGGGCCTGGCGGCGCCGCGCCGGGGCGCCAGAGCCCCGCCAGGCCCATGGCCGGGCCCCCGCAGCCCCCGGTCGTACCTCCGCCTGGTGGGGGGCGGGGTGGCGCGGGGTGGGGCGGGGCGGGCGGGGCGAGGGGGAAGACGTCGCGGAAGGCAGGACGAAAAAGCCGAACGCCCCCGACCGGTCCGATGCGGCCTCAGGTTTCTGCGCGTGCCGCACCGCATGCGCACCGCGTCTCCTTACATCGCGCTTTAATCACCCAAATGTGGCCCCCGCCCCGCCCCGCCCCGCCCCGCCCCGCCCCGCCCCGCCCCGGCCGATACCCCGGAACTGAGGCCCCCAACTCCTCCTAACGTTAACCCCATACCCATCCACAACGCCCTGCTCGCCGGCTTCCGGCACCCTATATACCCAAACCACACCCATTTCCAACCCCCATTTTACGGCCTCTAGTTCGACCCCTCCCTTTCACTTCGCCCACACCACCACCCTGTCCTGTGGAGGACGCGCCGCGACGGTTCCTGCCCGCCCCGCCCCGCCCCGCCCCGCCCCGCCCCGCCACGCTGCCGGCGCATGCCCCATGTCCGTTGCTTTGGAACGTCTGTAAGGCTTCTACCCCTAACCCTCCGTGGAGTCCGAGCTGAGCTTCCCTGCCCGACAACCCTCCCTCCCTCCCTCTCTCCCTCCCTCCCAAAATGATGAGCCGCCGCCGCTGCTAACCGCCCACACGCCCTGCCCTGCCATACACACGCGACTCAGAAACCGATCCATTCCTCTATCTTATTCTGACGAGTTTGCACCATTTATGGCGAGCGAGTCGCTTTCCTGCTGCCCTTGGCTGCGCCTCAAAGTACTGCCCGGTGCTGGCGCCGCTGGCGCACGGCCAGCGCGCGCAATTTAAGGGCCTCCTGACAGGCTGGCGGGGCGGCAGGCGATGTGCCACAGGTTGCCTACACTCACACACATAAGACTGCTGCTGGGCAAATTGCCTACCATACACGCCCCCCAACTGGGGGCAGCAAGAGACAACACAGCAGCGAGAGAGGGGGGAGTGGAAGGGGTAAACGGAACTGTGGGAGGGTAGGGGAGGGGCGGGCGCCAGGGGCGCAAGAGAGGGTGGATAGTGGAGGCGACGCCCTGCTGTCAAATCTCGCTATCGGGCAAGGGCGGCAGACCATTGACCTAGGGCGATCACTTCTGAGCGTAGGGCAGGGCGCTGAGGACGAGGTGGGGGGACTCTGCAGCACACCACAGGTCCTCAAAGTTCGCTGAACGCTGCTGCTGCTACGTCGCCCTTTATCGTTCCCCTCTTCTTTTTAATTTTAATTGTAAATGGGGAATATTTATCGGGTTGGCAACAGCAGACGTTATCGCGCGAAAGCACGACATGAATGATAAATTCACGGCATTGGGGGCGGGTAATTTTCTTTCTGCATGCGAGTTATCTTTGCGGACCTCGCCATCTTCCTGGTGGAGGAAAGGGAGGGGGATTAGACATAAGCTTACAGGGAACGAGTTATCAGTAGATTAAAAAAGCAGTGGGAAGGAGAGGGGGAATTCCAGGGTTGCTGAGCTGGCCGCTGGCCGTGCAGAAGCAGAACTGATACCTTCGGCTTGTGACAAGCAAGTCAGGCAAGTGGTAAGGAGAAACCGGAGGGGGGGGGGGGGAGGGGGGGGGGATGCCACCCAAAGTGACTGCGTCGCGTTTGACCTACGAGAGCGGCTGAATGTCAAGCAGGAGCAGAGGCAGCCGCATGAATGAGTGAAGAGCATACGCGAACCATCGGCAAACAAGGGGGAACAAACCCGACCTGACTAAATAAAAAAATACGATTTCACGAAATCCTGGTAGGCACGAAGTATGTTTTGGTTTCATCAGAGTTTTTGGTGGATGGTCTATGTAGAAATTGAGTTAAATATTTCCAACCAATTTATTGAAAATATTGATTTTTTTTTCTCCGAGTATTTGATAAGCGACATAAGATTAGGTCACAAGTCAGATTTGAGCTCGTTTGCTTTAACGACTTAGAAGATAGGTTCTCAGTAAGGAAATATCCGATCAGCTTGATTTTTAAACTATAGGCTCGTTGTGCAATTAGCGTTCGAACACTGAATTCACATTTTTATTCGGACATGTTCTTTCAGATTTTAGTTTTTAAAATACTGTACATAACTTGAATCCCCAGCCACGGTCCTCCTCCCCTTCCCCAGCGTACCGCGCAGAGGAACCGAGCCGAGCACCGGCAACAATACCGATTGGATTCGGCCCCCCTTTGAACTGGCACTATCCTGGGGGGTAGGCAACCCGAAGGGGCGTCGCGGTAGACAGAACGGAGCGCGTTTGGGGTGGGAGTGCGTAGTCCTAGGCTAGAACCTCCACTCGACAAAAGAAGGCCGACGGCTCGGTGGCTAGCGCGTCCACCTCGCGACTTTAACTCTTCATATTAGGTGAACGAAATGTTGGACAGTCTAAATGAATGTGGAATTATCAGTTTTAGACCTGCGGAAATCGTTTCGAAAAGTTTCACGAAGGTTCGTCGAGAAGGAAAAAAAAGTGTTCCATAAAATGGTTTACGTAAAGATACACGCAGATGTAAACCAGTTTTGTTCCTTCTCGCCAGATTGATGCCAAACTTTGCCAAACGATTTCCGCAGATATGAAACTAATATTTCCGCATTCAGTTCCCCTTGTCAACGTTTTGATGACTTTTAACAATGAGTTAAAGTCGCGAGGTGGACGCCGTCAGCCACGACCGTGGCAGACATGGTCGAGGAAATGCCGAATGACAGTCCTAGCCAACAATGAGGAGCCGCGGCGGCCAGCTAGTGGCCACGCTCGAAACTGTCCCCGTCGTGCATCCTTTCGCACGGCGCGAAACTGCGATGATTCTGACGTGACCACTCCTTGCGTTGAAACTTTTGGACGTCGAGGTACAAAGCAACAGGCGAACTTTCTCATTGGTTGGAAAAAGGAGCGAAATAATGTTATTGGCCAGAGCCGACTCGGCTCCCCTTTCCACGTTTGTTTTTCCATGACGAGTCGAGTATTACCATAGAAACAAAGATTTTAACTCAAAATTTCTCAAAAGTGGCCGCTAACTTCTGAATGCCATTATAGCAGTGTACTAAGCGAATTTAGTTTTACCTCTCTGCCAACTCTTATCAAAATCGTACAGAGAATTTAGGTTTTACATAAGGGGCCGTGCTAATAAAAAAAAAAATCGCATCCTGCGACAAAACCATAAGGCTACTTCGTGCCTAAAAATGATTTACTTGTCAGGCAATTTGCTTTTCGTTTCAGCATTTCCAAGTTGCCAAGAGGGATCGGCGATTTGCAGGAGGAGGTATCGGTATGACGTCTTCATTCTGATGCTCTCCGATCACGGGAAACCAAACGTGTACCACGATGACGAAGGCTGTTTGGGAAACTACGCTGATACAGGGAAGTACAGATCAGGTTTTTGAAAGAGGCTCCTCTCGAGAGAGAGAGAGAGGGAAAGAGAGAGAGAGAGAGAGAGAGAGAGAGAGAGGGGGGCGGAGCACATGGGTCCGAATGGAGGAGGCGCGGCTGAATGTAAATGCACGGCGGGGTGTCGGGCTGGCGGGGCGCCAGTGTGGCCACCACGCCGGCCTTTCATCAGAAACTTGTTCAAAAGCTCCTGAAAAACGTCGAGCACGTCGAAAAAAAAAAAATTAAGAGTGGAAAAGTACTGGGTCTGCGGGGCACAACAACCTAGGGCTAAAAAGATTTTAATGCCTCTACATAGGCATTGAATTTCCCTAAAAATTAATCCCTCAGTTTACAGTGGCAATAACTCGCTGAGGAGGGGCAGCACGGCACAAGGACAAAATTGCACAATGTGATGCGCACAACGCGGTCCTAACCATGACTTGGTGCAAAGCCTTTTCTTAAGCACGGACCGATAACGCGTCGAGGGAGGCGCCTCCTTCTGAGGACAATAAGGTGGGAAAAACGAGGCCTAGGCCACGCGGCAAGGCAGCAAGGCAGTAGAATAAGGAATAGGGCTGAATGGCACACGGGGGTTGCTAAAACATACGCAGACACGTTTTTCTCATTCGAGCGAAATAAAAAGAGGAAAAAACTGAGAGAAAGTCGGGCTGGCAGCGGAGGTGCGAAAAGTCGTCGTTTCCACTGCGGATCTGTCTGCCTCCGCATCACACGAGACGATAACCCTTTGGGCGGGGCGGGGTGGGGTTGGGTGAGGTGGGGCGGGGCGGGGTGGGGCTTGGATCCCCGGCGCTGCGTCTCAGCAGCCGCCACTTTGTCGCCAATCTTTTGCCAATTAATTGGAAAAAAAAGTTCGCGAAAAAGTTGACCGAACGAGAACGATGATCTCTTTATCGCAGCTTGAGGCGCGCGGAATATTTGCAGACAAGGAAGACATAACGCACGTCGCGGCCGCGTGCCCAAAGCAAAACTTCGCCTGCGCTCGCCTGAAGTAGAATGGGTTGCCTACTTACAGGAAAAACGGGGTAAATTGACCAACTTGTAAAGTGCGTGGTATTACTTTTTTAGCGGAATATACTGTACTTAAAAATTGGCCTACTAAAACGCGGCTGTGACACCTGCCTTGATTTGACAGTTTCTTTGGTAGCGTTGGCAGTCAGAGCGATGTGCCGACGTGCTCCAGCCTTGAGGGAGAAAGTAACGTACGGGCTGTCGGGCAACCCGCCACACTGATAGCATATCGTCTTGCGACCTCATCCCCTTTCATCAATCTACGCGCAACCTTCTACTTTTTTTCCCATTTTATTAAAGACGCAACTTTGATATTGCTACTTTTCTCGATAGGAAGTTCCACGCGGGAACTTCGTTCGTCCGGGTGGGCTCTATGCGGACGCGGCGGTACTGTGCGCCGAGTACAGTGAGTACCACTGTCCGCCCCGCGACCCGCCGCCGGCTTCAATTGGACGGAGTTATGACAGCTGCAAAATTTCCCTCCTCGCGCGTCCGCGCTGCACTGAGAAAAATCTTTTTTAGCGATGTATGCAAAAAACATTTGAAACTGAAACTATGTAGAAAACAAAAGGGCCGTTCTAAACAAAAGCGGCAAATTCGTTCCCCTGCAATTTATTTTTTCTCAAATGTAATACTCGGCCTTGGTTTTGAGAGAGATAACACATTCAGTAGATCGAGCCGAACACATCCCACGACTTGGATTATGTGTTGTCACATCAGTGGACGGACACAAAGTCCCTGGGTTTCATGAGAAATGTCACTCCCTGGCCATAAACTAGTCTTGCATACATCGATACTTTTAAGTAATTTTTTTTATGAGTGTGGGGAGCGGCGAACACCGCGGTCTCTTTGATGATAAGTGGGAGTGGGTCCAGGCCCGGGCCGCTCCCCCAGCGACACCACTGGGACCGGAACGGACGGGACTGCAAGTCATCGCGTCGCCATAGAGCGCTGCGCTGCGCGTGTGTTAAAGAGACATGTTTATTTTAGATTTTTAAGCGCGATGCTCTGATCTACACCAAACAATCACCTGGGGTGTAATTTTTTTTTTAACAGTCCGGGCCGCACATGAGTGGGGCGACAAACGTTCTGCCGGCACTTGAAAGCATTATCTCAAGTGTTCTTTCTGAAAACCTGGCACTAGAGCCAAAATGTGTACACAGATTGCATGATAATGGTGGATTGCACAACTTAATTTTTAAGGTTTCTGAGTTTTTTTAGGCTTGTGCGTCCAATACATGCACCGCAATCAAGAGTTTTTTTAAAAGTCACGTTTTTTTAGTTTGATTACAGAGATTACACAGGCCGCGGCCTTCTCGCCTAGAACTGCTTCCTAGAACGCCTCCCCACGACGTCCTCGAATCGAATAGCGACAAAGTGGAAAAACTCCAACCTTTCAAGTGTTATTCGAAAGCCAAACTCGAAAATCGCACTGTCGGCGGCACCTATCGATCGCTGTTATCTACCCCAAATTATCGTTACAACAATTTGACGAAGAAGAAAAGAGAAAAAGGAGGGTGTAGGCGTAAATATTTTTAGCACAAGCGCGATGACACCATCATACACTCGACGACGCTGATAACCGGCGGACATTATCGCACGAGCGAGCCTTGCATCACGCGCTGGACGGCCTGCCCGCCCAGCGCACCGAGATCGGAAGGGAGAGTGAGTGGGTGGAAAAGACAAGGGAGAGAGAGATAGAAGGGTTTCTGTGAGTGGGTGTGGGGAAGAGGAGGTAGGGGTGAAATGAGAAGGCTCGGGCTGGAACTGGAAGAAAGTGCTCACACGGTAAAACTATTTCTGAATCAATGGGGTTTTCACCTCACCTCCAGTTTTTTTTGGACGTCGTGTACAGCCGTGTACAGCAAGTAGGAGGGAGGGGGGGGGGGGGGCTTCTGTTTTACACCAACGTACGCCGAACGAGGTCCTACGTCACAAGCAGAACGGTTCTGCTGCCCCGCGCCGCGCCCCCACGGGCACGCGCACGGGCCGGCCGGCCAGGCGCGGTATCAACACGCCGCGGCGCACCCAGGCGCACCACTTATTGGGGGAGCAAAGAGACGGCCGAGACGGCGGCGTGGAAAAGGCCGCAGCACAGCACTATTATGAAAGCCTATATGATCAGCAAAACCAGCCGTCAGCAGCAGCGAGGCTACGGGCGGGGCGGGGCGGGGCGGGGCGGGGCGGACCAGCAGGCGAGGGTGCGGCGCGGCGCGGCGGCTTGAGGCCGGAGCGCTGCAAGGCGCAGGGTAGGCAGCCGCGCGGCCGGCGCGCGCGCGAGTACTGCGGGCGTGCCTACCCACAGGCGCTCCCGCCGCTAAGCTCCCGCCCGCCCCGCCCAACCCGCCGCAGGCGAAGGGGAAACAGCTCGGATATTTCTGGACACCACGTAGTTTAGAAAAGTTCAGAGGTGCGGAGGGGCCACTAAAGATTCCTTCGACACCATCCTCATTAGAAACAGCAAAAATACAAAAACCTATCGCGCAAATAAAAACCCACCCCGGCCGGCGACAGCGGAAACGCATTACAGAAGCGGGAGGGCCGCAAGGTGCACGGCACCGCCGCGCAACGCGCCGGGCTGGGCCGGGCCGATGGGCGATCAGAGTTTTATGAGGGCCATCGAAAACCTTATCGGCGGACACGATCCTACCCTCCCTTACCTCCGCTTTGGCACACGCAACCCTCCTGGGCCTTGCCCCGCGCACCACTGCGCCCTTGACCCTGCTGCCACTGCCAGACCAGGCAGGCGCCCACTTGTTCTGTCCCGGCCGGAGAGTTTCCTCCGGCAGAGCTGTACAGCTCCGGTCGGCGACAGGACAAAGCCCCCTATGGTTTCCATGGTATAGAATTGGCGATAGTCAAAGAAAACCCCTTCTTGCAACGTACCTCGCACGGCGCAGTTGTTACGGGCGCCACCTCCGGGCATGACGGCGTCGCGCCGCCTGCAACAGGAACAGAATGACGTTCACTCAGTTGACTTGCGACCTTGCTCGCGAAGAGTACTGCACAGCCCAGCCTTCTCTTTTTTACGAGTGGAAAATTGGTCGGCCATGCAAATTTACTGTTGTCGTGGAGTGACTTTTACGGCCCGGCGCCAAGACATTGATTTCCTTCTTTTGCCACAAAGCGTGGCGCGTGGCACACCCACCCTGGGCGGGGACGGGCCACGGGGCGGGGCGGGGCGGGGCGGGGCGGGGCGGGGCGGGGCGGGGCGGGGCGGGGCGGGGCGGGGCGGTCACGGCGCTGAGCTTCATTAGCATCAAGCTAAACGACTCATCCATTGAACGGGCTGGCGGCTGGCCGGCCTGGCCGCCGTGGGGCTGCGTCCAGGATGGCCCGATAAGGCGGTCCCGGGCAGTCCCGAGCCCCACCCGCGGTCACGCGCGCTTCGCACGCCTCCCCTCAAAACTGATGAATCATGCCGTAAATTACGTCATTTACTACCAGCGCTGACGCCCCCCCCCCCCCCCCCAACACACCCCGTGCCTTCCTCTGACCTTGTCCCTGAATTGAAATGGAGAGAGAGAGCGAGAGAGCCGAGGCGCAGGTCAGTTCAATCAATAATGCTTGGCGTTGGCGGGCGCGGGCGCGTCCGAAAGAAGCCGGCCGCAGCCGCGACGCGCAGAGGGCAAAAGCGCCAAACGATCGGCCAGTGAGGACGCGAGTCCCTGCTGGACGCATCCCAGTTGCCCGGGGGACGGACGGTCACAACACCACCCGGGGCGTGGCGGGCGGGGCGGCGCCGGCAAGTGAGAGAGAAGGACAGTATACGGGTACGGGGGGGTGGGTTCGACCCCCCAGTCTCTTCTTTGTCCCCTCTTTCACTCATTCAAGACTCACTAGATCGGCTTCGCCAGGCTATGTACGCCACACGCCACGCCACTCTGGCGCGAGGACGGCCTTCCCTTACGCCCCGCCCCGGGGAAAACATAAGTGCGACACACGACATCCACGCGGCACCGTCACACGTGCGCGCTGCGCCCCGCCCCGCCGGGCGGCCGGCCAAAGGAACAGACACACCCCCAGAGAATCTCCCTGCCTGCCCCATAAAAAAACACAGAGTTTTGCACTCGCCAAAGCAGCCATTCACTTGTTCCCTACTGAGAGCGGGCGGGGTGGAAGGGGAGGCATTCGCCAACAGCAGCTGCTGAGAACGATGGGGAAAATGAGAAGGGAATTACCCTTGACAACTGCAGTACAGAAATACGCCATCCTCAACACACCTCGCCCCGCCCCGCCCCGCGCGTTACACGAGTGTGTCCGTGTGTGCTCTCTCCCACCCTTCTCCGGGCCGCCCTCAAGGTGTAGCGGGGGTCGTGCATAAATCGTAAAAGTGGCTCAAGTGAAGGTTTAATTCTGTCTGCGCACCGCCTCCTGGCCCGCTTGGCACGGCGGCTGCCCCGCCCCGCGGGGTGCCTTATGTAACGCCGGGGCTGAGGCCAGGCTAGGGGCCAGCGACCGCACGGCGCACGGTGCAACGCTTTTCCGCTGAATTTCAAAATCATGGCTGACTGGTTGACACCTAATACCCAAATACTCCATACTGCTCTCCACATCAGATTATTGAATAACTTTCTCCACGGAATCAAGTGAAATTTAACCCCTAGTTAAAGTCGAACGTATTCAAAAACTAATGCTTAAAAGAATTTCCAATCAGACTTGTTCCAGGTGTTTAATGACAAAGCTACGGAAGTACAGTTTTGCAAGATCCAAAAGGTTTTAATTAGACTAGGTCCACTCCACGCAACAAAACTAAGGTGTTAAAATATTATCTAAATAGGAAAACATGTATGAGTAAATATACCAAGACATCAGTGCTGAGATCAATGCGAACACAACCCCTCTAATTTATCAGGTAAGGCTAAGTTAGGACAAACAACAAAGACCCCACCTGACATCTATCTGGACAAGTTGTATAATATTCAAATGCAAGAACTAACTTTTAAAATTTTTGAAGAAAAAAATTATACATGCTGTGTGGTACTTACCAAATGTTTAGACATGTAATATATGGTTGTAGAGCGCTCTTCATTCCAATC
Source organism: Frankliniella intonsa (assembly GCA_033675135.1). Lineage (NCBI taxonomy): Eukaryota > Metazoa > Arthropoda > Insecta > Thysanoptera > Thripidae > Frankliniella > Frankliniella intonsa. Next base: position 13,514,509 of record CM066254.1, on the reverse strand, counting down.
GCACATCCGAGAACAGAACACCGACGGCCACTGTAACCTTGGCCTTTCCGTTAATCGATCGTCCAAAACCTACTCCAGCTGAAAAGCAACTCGGCTTAAAACGCACACACGCGAATAAATGCAACCGAGCTTCGAAACGATTTGTCTATGTCAATAAGCGTTCAATATTAAAACAAGGCTCGCTTTTAACCTTTTCTTAACTTTCAGCTATTTACGACCTACATCACCCTAAAACTCTATAGGAGAGGTCTGTCAGATTGACCAGCTCAATATAAAACAAATTAAGGAGCTACTGAAACTACTTTCACTTATGAATTAAGGGAAAAAGTGTCTAAACTATCAACATTTAAGAATGCGTAATCGGTGCACGTCCTTCGGCGTTTCACAGCAGACGAAGTTTGCTCTGGAAACGGAAATCGACGAACGCAAAATAGTCAACAGACAAGATGGCAGCCTCCGAGGAAAGACAGCATGGGTTGAAATTCAAAAGAAAACGGAAGAAAACTTTCCTCCAGAACGCCAAAGGATTTGGTAAAAAGGGGAAATTCGGTCACGGGACACAGTTGGACCAAGACACGTACGATTACTTCATCCGTGTGCTAGAATTGCTCAGAGGAGATTTTGACAACCCTGAAGATAAAGGTTAGGTTCTGTTTGTATTAAAAGCACATTTTACATTCACAGTATACGGATACGATTTTACTTTTGTGACAGAATCTCTCGTGAAAAATGCCTTGGATCAAACTGAAGGGAATGAGATTGACCAGAGCAGCAATCAAGTTGGGGCAAGGTTGATTGAATCTCTTATTAAGCTTGCTCCCCCATCAGCTTTACCACGGTTTATGGATGTATTTGCTTCCAACTTGAGAGTTGTGGCAACCAATAGATTTGCTAGTCATGTACTTCAGAGCCTAATAGCTACAGTTTCAAAGTTTGCCTTAGTAGGTTCATGACATTGTTCTACTTTTGTTGTGTCACGTATGTTTTGAAAAACCGCAAACGTCATGAATTCTCTCTATTCTCCAGGATAAATTTAATAAAAAAGAAACCAGTGAGAATTCTCTTGAAACTTCTGAGGAAAATATTAGTGAGGCATCTGCAACTGAATGGATTCTTAAAATAGCTAAGTTTGCTCTAAACAATTTGGAAGAATTTTTATGGGATGAATATGCAAACCATGTTATACGAACAGTACTGCTTAGTCTAGCTGGGTTGCCGCCCAGTGACACAGATTCAAATTGGTCTGCTTGTCAAAAGCAGAAAGGATCTGTTCCTGCAGTGTTTTCATCCTCATTTTCCAAACCTGAGGATGAACCAAAGCAGGAAAATATTCCATTACCTGAAGGTTTTGCTGATGTCTTGAAGGATTTTTATCTGCGCATCATGTCCCTTCCCCAATTTACAGGTATGTCATAAAATTACTATAAGAATTACATACCATTTATTATTTCTAAACATCAAATTACAGTAATACCATTACTTTCAGAACTAGCTTATACCAACACTACTTCAGCCCTTCTTCAAACATTACTAACAGCATTATCAAGAGTGCATCCAAAGTTAAAAAAGAAACTTATTAAACAGCTTATTGACCAAGCGTTTTGTGCAAAGACAACTGAGGGAGAAGACAAAAAGGATGCAGGTTGTATTTTCACACCTTTATTAATCATGCATGTGCCAAAATGATTTAAAATTATAAATACTGAATATTTCAGAACACACACCAAGGATATCTCCAGTTTTTACCACTGATGCATCTATAAGACTTTTGGAGGCAGCATTAGAACATGCTTCATCAAAATATGTTACACAAATGTATGCAATGTGTTTTATGGGTCACCTCATTGACCTTGCTACTGATTTAGCAACAAATTTCTGTGTTCAGCGTCTTTTAGCTAGTATAAGTGACAAGAACGAGGTGAGTTCTGTTTGATAATTTATGTAGTTTTCATTTCATACTTCTCACAAGTAAACTTGTTCTCTTCTTTAAAGTTTGAAGCACTCTTTGATGAACTTGCTCCTGGAATGGATAAAATCATTGCAAGTGGTAAAAGTGGGGTCTTACTTGCACTTTGCCAGGCTTGTAAACGGTTATCTGCAAAACAAGGTCCCTTTATTGAAGTGAGTAAAATGCAAGGAGGAAAAACTATTGAATTAGGTGTAGAAATTTTGTGGCTTAAAAATTGAATTGGAGTCAATTTAATTTAATTTTTTGAATTGAGTTGAATTTTTTGAATTAGGCTGAATTTGTGGTGTATCCTTAGGTGGGCATTTATTGCCCCCTCACTAACACCTGTATATTGCATTATTATTAGTTTCCAAGACTATTGTAGTATTTTAACATTTCTTTTTAATTAAATCTACAGCAACTAATGAAAGCATTGGATTGCTATGAACCTGCTGACCGCCGTCCTCTAATAACACCTCTGTGTGTGTCAATGTGCACTTATGAAACTTATAAGGCACAGGAAAAAGTCACACCTGAGCCAGCTGCCAAAGATGGTGTATTTAAGTCAAAATATAATCTTCATGGCTCCCTTATAGTTCAGTGCATGCTTACCTTCAACAAACCAATCAAAGTGAGTGTTGTGTAAAGGTTTTATTATTATTGGCATGCACTTTTTATTTATTTGTTTTCCTTTCTCTCATACAGATTGTGAACAGTTTACTAGAAATGCCTGGTTCAGAACTTAAAACACTTATGTCCGACACCAAAGGGTGTCACATAATGGATGCTTTTGTTAAAAGTGAATTTGTAGGTGAAAAAAGCAGAGAACGCCTCCTTCACCGCCTGTTGGTAGGTTCACCCCCCGACGTTGCAGATAATTTTTCTACCTCAAAAGTCATACAGTGAATAAGCCTTTTATCTTTTCAGGGATCTTATGTTGCTTTAGCCTGCTCTAAACATGGGTCTAGAGCATTAGAGGCTTTATATGCCGTATCCTCTTTGAAAAACCAGATGAAAATTATGGAAGAACTAGCGGGCAGGGAGAATCTTGTGACGGGAACAGATTCTGGTCGCATAATTGCTAACAAGTGGTCTCTAGACCTGTTCCGGCATAGAAAAAATGAATGGAAGCAATTACAATCTCGTAAAGAGCGTACAAAGGATATGTTTGCAGATATTATAGGAGCTGCCAAATCATAGTTATAAATTTATATTTACCACCATAATAATTTCTACAAAATAAACTAAAATTGTTATCATGAAATTTATTTGTAACCATGGCACATACCCTGATGCATACAACAACAGTTATAATTTTAAGAACCAATGTCCATTCTATACAAAAGTAAAACGCCTAATTGATATGACAATGTTAAAAATACTTCAAAAATTATTTGTGTACAGTTGTGTTATTACAAACACAATAACAAGATAAAAGATACATCAGTTAGATAAAATGGCATTTCAGGTAAGAAAAATTTTAAAGCATAAAAATGTACTTATTATAATGAATCCCAACCTTATGGAAAATATGTCAACAAAATATTGTATCCACATGGCCCTTGCTACAGGGTGTTTACCACAATTTCCTCATGCAGAAACCTTGAAGTTTATCTTAAAAAATTGAGAACACATGTGCTGGCACAAGCTTTCCTGGCAGTTGCTGAGATTACAAATAATGTACAGAGATCATAAGTTAAATGCTCAGTTATCAATAGGCCAGGTTTTGTGGAATAAAATATGTTGTTGGTGCACGAAAGATATCCATGACTGAAATCTAGTTAAGATCTTTGACAACATACAACGTATCCTTTACTAGCAAGAACACCCCGGCATTTAACTTGAACTTGGTAACGGAATATCCATACCAAGCTAAAGGGAAGTTGTGGTGCAATTACTTGTTTGAGAGAGTCTTTGGGAAGTATATCTAAAAAATCAAAAAGGAAAAAAAAACATTACATCCAGAAAGTTTGAAATTTTTTTCAGATAAGTCACTTTTTACCATTAAAATAAAATTTGATGTTATACCTGCAGGATCACTTGTGGTGTTCAATTGTACATCATTCTGCTTGGAAAATTCTTGCAGAGCAGGAGGGACAACACAACATGTAGCTAAATTCACTTGTACAATGCTGGGCTTCACCTTCAAAAGAAAAGAAAGTTTAAGTGTAAAAACTATAGTACAAAAGAGAAAAAGAAAATTTTATTACCTTTGCCCAGTTGTAAAGTGAGATAAATAGTTGTGTGTCTATGTTGCTCAGGCCCACACTGACTATTTTTTTATTATCTACAAAATCTTCTAAGACTTTCCATAGCTCCTGTTGATAAATTAGTGTTAGTCACACTTCTGAACAGGATAAGAAATATGACATTATTATTTCATAAAACCAGACCTGAAGGCAAGGAAGGGACTTTTCAGTCATAGTTTCAGGACAAGCCAGTACCAGGGAATCTATTGTGTCAGTTGCCAAGGATGACAATGCTGAAATTAAATAAAAGTAATAAGTGATAATTCAGTATCAAATTGAATGTAATTGCACTAGAATTTACTATACCTCCATTGATAGCATTTAAGAGAGACTCTTTATCTGTTTTTGTTACAAATACTTTTACATTTATTTTAAGATCTTTTTTGTCCTCTACATCAAATGAATTTGCCAAATCACTGTTGTTCTTTAAAGGACCAATCTTCAAAAAAAAAAAAAAAAAAAAAAAGGAATAGAATGTTACACACCAGTTTTAAACTGTTTTAATTTAAAAATGCAGGATAATAACAGACTATCACCTTTAATAAGTCCTCATCCTGTGCTGCCGGTGGATCTAGACACTCATTCGCAACAATTTTTAAGCATTCCACGAGCTATAAGAAAGGTATGAGTTATTACAGAAAAGAGTGGAACGATTGTGAAAGCTGGTGACTGGAGTAATTTCCTATCCTCAAGAAAAAATTAAATACTTCTGCATATATTTGACATCTGTCTTACCTCATCCACAGGACTTTGCCACACTTTCAGCATGATATTGTTCATGTTCAGCATATTTCCCGTTTCAATGTGGATCGTTTTAGCCCTGTCGCTCACGTTGTGCAACATTTTTGACAGTGTTGAGTAGTGTCACGCGATATGTCTTCCCACTTCTTGTACAAACAAACAGACTAAGCAGACGAACCAGCCAGCGCAGAATGAACTTCGAGACTGACTGCTGTCTGTCTGACTGGCAATCAGCCCACCTTCCAAGGATCAGGACCTCAACCGAGCCGAGCCCCGAGCACCAAGTGCCGAATCCTGATCCCCAGATCCCGATCCCGTGCCCGATCCTTCGGGTCCCGAACAGAGAAGTTATTCACACCAACGACTGCAAATAAGGAAACTGCAAGGGACAAAGGCGACAAAGGAAAGGCAGTGACATTTGTTCATTTGTTTCGTTCCGAATTTCGAATTTCAAAACACGGTTTTCAGGGACCAGGCCACAAAAGAGGAGAGGATAGCGAAGTTGCTGAGTTATTTTAAGTAAGTACGCTACAGAAATAGCTAATAGTTAATAGTTAACCAGGGCTGAGGAGTTAAAGAAGAGGATAGATATAGTTAAAGAGCCTCAGCCAATTAAAATAAAGATACTGATGCCGATGATATGGCACCCCATATTTGTCTTCTGTCAGTGTTATGAAGGCAATGGCAAGTTTTTTCTATGGCAGAAACAACATTTTTTTAAATATGTATAAAAAAATTTATTTGACTTTTGGACATAACAGGGTAAGAGACTAGTCTCTACACATGGTTTAAATCCATGTTCTAGAAAAGCTGTTGCGGGATTTAGTCCGTTGAAGCCTTTCTGTATGTTACATTTCATAAAGTTTCATATTACATTAACATTTTGAACAACAATTGAAATTGAAATTTCCATAAATTAGGCTAAGAGTCGGAATTCCACAATATTTATACTTATATCACAAGGGTAGGGTAGGGTGCTTTTGTAAAATGCTTTAAAGGCACTGCTTTGGAAGGACTTGGAAGGTACTGAAATAGTATAAACTGTTAGACCTTACAATTCTAGGTAATCTCATGTCTTAAAAATAAATGTGACAATAAAATAAAAGGAATGTAAACACAACATATATAGTGATGCAAATGACTGTGATGTGGATGGTTTGCAATGGATTTGTTACAGTGCATCCCTCTTAAACTGTGTCCTGTCTAAACCGTTGCTGAATATTACTCCCCAATTGAGTCCAATTCCCATATATTCACCAGTGTAAAGCATACCCCCCCCCCCCCCCCAAAAAAAAAAAAATAAAAAAATCTGTAGTTATTATTTGCAAGTTGGCCCACACGGTATAAAAGGGATGCACTGTATATACTTCAATTTTAAATGGCAAGATACTGGTCATACAATACATAAAAAATAATACATTTCAACAAAGAATAAAGTTACTTAAAAATTTAACCCAGACTGAAAGACCGAAACTTTAAAACACAAAGTTCTTTCACTTTCATCTGAAAAATCAGAAATGTCCATCAGTCTTTGCAGAACCTTTCTACCTCCACAATGGCACATTCACGTTGATATAAAAACATACAAATATAAAATTCATAAATGATAAAATCAATTCATAACTAATATATGAACAAATATAATATCTTAAGAGGATTAAATAAAACTTGATCAATGAAAAAAAGAATTATAAACACAAACATGGATAAAATAGCAAAGTTTTATAACAGGTTTGGTCCATATAAAATACTATGTCTTCTATAAAAGTGATAATAGAACAATCTTTTCATAAAAAATATCAGCATTTTCATCACAATTGGACTGACTTTCATGTCTATATGACTCATGCAGTTACTGCATTGGCGTGTTAATACCATGAACATGAGAAATAATGAACACATTCTTCACTCTTTTTGTAATTTAAATAAGAGAAAATTTTGGCACGAAAGGCACTGATGATATCATATGTTTCAAAAATTAAAAGGAGAGAAACAGTTTTAAAGGAAAAATATTCTTGCAGACATTGGTTAACACCTTCTTCTTTTTCATTAAAAAGAAACAAGAAGAGGCTGATTGTCTTACTTAAAATGATGATAAAAATACTGCCTTTCTATGCAAGAGCAGATTGTTTTCTGAAGAACAGAAAATTCCAAAGCCTTGCACATTTGATTCTGCTAAAACGAGCAGCTTTCTGGTATTCAGCAGCAGCCTAGGACCCTCTCCTGCTCTCCAGGAGATGGTCCCTTATCCAGTTGAACTGCAGCACTCAATGGTGGCGGGGGCTGCAGAATTGCTGTTGGACTACCAGCTTCTGATGAGTCATAGATTCGCAAGCTTGTGCATTGGCTATCTTCACTAAGTTTAATCATTCCAATGGCAGAGTTCAGAAAAACCTCTTCAATACCTATCAGAAAAATTGATTACTCATTTTAAAATCAAAGCATAATACCTACAGACTCATGTTTATTTTCGTTCTTACCTTCATCCTGCAGAGCTGATGTTTCAAAGTAGGTCCCACCAATAGATACGGCATACTGGTGGGCTTCTTCTCGGAGAACTTTCCTCTGATTCACAAGATCTGTCTTGTTCCCAACCAATGCAAGGACCATAGGCTCCTCTACATTTCTTTGAAGTTCTAAGAAAAATCAATTGTTTTAAAAGGAATTTTATAAAAAATACAGCTTTGTTTAGTATCATCAGTTAGAAGGAAAATATACCTTTTACCCAGTTTTTAATGGCAGTAAATGTGTGATACTGGGTTATATCGAAAACCAGCAATGCAGCATTAGCATTTCTATAGTACATTGGTGCCATAGATCGAAAACGTTCTTGACCAGCTGTGTCCCAAACCTAATATACATAAAAAAAAGAGATGTTTCAATTTTCAGCAGATTACAACCTTCATAAAATATATGGCACCGCCTAATACACCTGTAATTTAACTCTGGTGTCATCTATGTTTATCTTGCAAGTAAAAAATGAGGCACCAATAGTTGGACTAATGTGATGGCTAAACATCTTTCCTATGTAGCGCACAACCATGCTTGTTTTTCCAACACCTGCAAAACAGCAGAAAATACAGAATCAAAAATGTATAACATCACGTTCGTTGTCATAACTTATCTTGTACTTGGACTATAATACTAAACGGTTATTTCATGGTAATATACAACCTGACTTTCCATAAAATATTTTCAAAACAAATAAAATCTGCAGGTATAGTAGAGAAATATTGTCTTAAAGATATATGTTCGGTAAACCTCTCGAATCCATTGAAGACTAGTGATTACATAAGAGCACACATCACCTATGAAATAATCATTACCTTGAGATCCAAGAACGACAATTTTGCCTTCAATCGTCCTCATGTTGACAACGTTTTTTGAGAGTCGTTTAAGTAAATTCCAACAGCTTTAAAATAATTCCTTAGCGATACATTTATCACCGGGCAAAATCCGGAGGTCGTAGAGTTCTGTCTAGCCGCTGTTTGTTGCCGTCTCGTGCTCGGGCGTCCGGTTGTCGTCTGTCTTTGTTGTTGTTGTTGTTTTTTGTTTGGTGCATAGCACACTCTGAGAGGATGAGAAATTTACGTTTCGATACCCTGATACCCTGCATGACAAAGTGCGTAGTGCGTAGCTTGCAATCAACAATAAAATTGGTACTTTTTTTTTTTAATTTTAAAAAAATGGCATAGTCTTTTATTGTTGTAAAATGTAAAATCATACATATAACATTTTTAAATGAAATCCACAAAATGTTGATCACTAGAACAAACTTGAAAAAGATAAACACATACATCGACCAAAATTAGATGATCATAAACTCGTGAGGAGACATTAAAAGCGGAGATAAAAATAATTGATATTGAAAAAAGAGGATCAACAGACAGATAGGTTGTTCTACATGGCTATTATATGAATACAAACATAAATGCAGAGTCTTAAATGGGAGTGGGGCAAAAAGAATACAATAAATAATACTTCTACTTTAAATATTTAAACTAAACACCATACTGAGAAACTGCTCATAGTGAATTGTTATGACACCATCTTGATCAGTATCATATTGTCGAAAAGCTGATGTCAAAGTCTGGAAACAAAAATATTCAAAAGCCATGAGTGACAAAATTTACTAACTCTTATTCCCATCCTAAACTATATATATAAAAAAAAAGTGAGACTGAAGTATTTGAGGTACTCACATATAACACAATGCAGCACTGAATGAAGTCGTCAAAAAATATAACTCCTCTTCCGCTGCGATCATATTTTCGAAGTAGAAGGTCTACAATGCCATCAGTCAATCGATATCCAAATGTGATGAGTGCTGAATTAAGTTCGTTTCTGTCAATGTTGCCTGAATTGTCTCGATCGAATGAACGAAAACAATTCTGCCAGTCTGTGACATACTTCCATAGAGCGCCAAAGTCCTCAAATGAAACTTGCCCTCGCTTTTGCTTGTCAAACATTCCTGCATATAAATTGCTACTTGTTACACTTAAATCAAAACATTATAATTATACAGAAAAAAGACACATGCAAACCACTTACCAATCATTAGCCTCACAGTTTCTGGATTGAAGGGTGTCCATGTTCCATTGGAAAGAGCAATTTGCAGTTCTTCAGCCGAAATATATCCACTTCGATCTCTATCAACCCTGTCGAATGGAAGATGGTTTACAACATTACCTATACATGTTTAAAGGAGTCAGCTATCTAAACTTTCCTACAACCCTATCTATAAATACCATTATGTAATTATTGATTACCTACCTGTTGAACACATCCCACAAAAACTCCCTTGATGGCATTTGTGATGCGAACGCCATTCTTCCTCCTGACTTTGAAACAACTGTGCCTGAGAAATGTTGGATCCACAGGTATAGGCTGGCTTCTAAACTGACAACGAATGTGACTCACGCGCTGGCAAAACACACAAGGTTTTGTGACGCAAAAATATGACGTGTCTCGTAGATAGTGGACCGCGTCGTCTGCTGTAAACGACGTCACTCTACTCTCTGTGAATAATTCTGGCGCTCGTTATATGCACGACAGCTCCCTGCCGCGGCGCTCAAATCTGCAAATCGCACCTCCTTGGTATCTTCCTCTCCAAATCAATGAACAGTTTCTATTTTTATCAGGTCTCGACTGGCTGTCTGAAGTTCGAGCTCTACGTGGAGTACGGCCTGCCGACACGCACTCTTCAACCCAGCACCCGTGTGGGGGAGTCGAATGAGTTGCCTATCAGTCGGGCGCACGAGCGGAGCATGCGGATCCTGAGACCGTAGGCAACTCATCGCACATCCCTGGCAGCCGGTTGTCCTACGCTCTACAGACAAGTCCGACCAGGTGAGTGAACATTCCTTCCTCTTCGTGCGCGTGCGCTCGTAAACCCGAGGGAGACGCGTTCCCCTCCGGAAGCGGCTGGTCTGGAATAGGCAAATGGCTCCCTCGGGGACTTGGTAATATCCGTCCAGTATGGACTGCGACTGTCTGGCCGGGGAGTACTTACAGCAGCAGCTCCGCTGGCAGGAAAGACGGGGAAAGCCGCAGCGAGCGAAAGAGTGTTGTCTTCTATACCGCCGTTCGAAGACCTTATCCCGCGGCATCTTTACGACTCGGCGTTAGACTAGATGAGACCCACCAACCAGGCCGCACTGGCCTGAGCAGGCCCCTATTTCAGCAAATATGGCGCACGGCATAATATTAACGCAGATGTTGCTCGCGCTAACGGTACTCGAACCCGCGACACGCACTGTTTCACCAACGACTTAGAAGTCCCGAAATTTCGGTAGTCGTACCGGTGCCCCAAAGTGTTGCCAAAAAGGCGAAGGCACCAGGCGAAATTGCCCACACACTCTGCAACCATCGTAGCGAGAGCAGCTGCAGTCCGCCTGTCCACTAGGCAACCCGTGGACACTGGTGTGTTGGGGGTGCCGCGTTGCAGCCCGCTCCATACTGCGCTGGAGTGAGGGGAATGGTTTTTGCCTACTTTCTTCGCTACGTTGCGGCATTGGATTGCCTGGTGTGCCCCCGGACCTGTCTGCCTCCGCCCCGCGCGGGCCGGCCCGTGTGTTCCCTCTCATTGGGGCCATCACATCGCGTGCGTGCGCCGAGCGAAGGGCGCCCCCGTCTAGTTGTAATTGGACGCCAAGTCTTAAAAATTAGGGCAATTATTTCATCGACGCCCTCGTCTCTACCAATTGCGAACAAAGTCCCCTCGCTCCGCTCCGCCCTTCCGCAAGTAGCCGGTTCCTCCTATAATTATGTTACGTCTTTGATATCGATTAGTGACTGCAAAGTCCCGTGGCTGGGCGTTTGTGCAAAGGTAGAAGTTCGTTTGCGGCACTGACAGGATAAGGTTTGGAAAGGTTTTAAGAATGCGAATACGGAGAAAAATATTATAATCAGTGCTAAAGAGGCGAGCAGGTCGCTCTAGAATCATACTTGGATCGCGCGTACCCCATTCCGCGGAGTTTTTAGGGGGAGGGGGGGGGGAGTAACCGGGTGATGTACAAGGAAGGGGGAAGCCCATAAGGAGGGAATGAACCTCCTCAGGCGTGACACAGGTGGGCGGGGCGGGGAAGCCACTGAGCCGCCAATTTATAATTGGCGTTCAAACCTCCTCCACCGCCGGCCTGCATGGGCAAGCTGTGCGGGGAGCTTCCCTCTCCGTCGCCGTCCGGGTCGGGCCGTGCGTGCGAGGAGGGCCGACACAGGAGCACGCCGCCGCCGCTGCCCCCCTGGCCGGCGGCGGCGGGGCGATAAGTAACTGACCCAGACTGGGTCGCTTCTTCGAGGGTAACGCCCTGCCGTCCGGAGTCGGACAACCCTCGCGCACCGCAGCCGTGAGCGAACCTGCGGCCGGCCCGCAGGCCAGAGGGAAGACCAGCCGGCCGGCAGGAGAGTATCGGGAATGACACTGCAGGCAGAGCGGGCCGGGCCACGCGGCTACACCGGGCACCGGGCTGCTCCCTCGGGACCTGGATGGCCGGGGCGGGGGCGGGGGCGGGGCGCCCACCAGAGGCACTGTCGTGCCGTGCCGGGCCGTGCCGGCCCACCGTGGCACCGTGTGGCGCGGCCTTCGTTCCCGTTTCGTTTCCAAGCGCAGTAAGTGGAAGTGAGTTGGCTTGAGTCAATTATTGAACGGGGGCCGGCTGGGCTGGGCCGGGCCCTAGAGACCTGCGGGGGCGGGGGGCAGGGCAGGGGGCTAGGTCGGGGCATGGAATGACTCCGCCGCGCGGTGCGGTGCGGTGCGCGGGCACGCCGGCCCAACAGCGCCCGCAGCGCGACGGGGAATGTCGCCCTCCACCTGTAGTACAAGAAGTGCTGCCGCGTCGACAAAGAAACTCGCCTACCACGCGCGCCCCTGGGCATGCAAGCACCAGCAATACGCTGGAGAGCTTTCCGAACAGCCACCGAGGTGGTAGAATTTCAGGAGGTACCATAGTCATAACACTGCGCCTCGTCGAAGTAGTCCGATAAGTTCAGTGTCCTATGCATCCTATCCCACGCGAATCCCACGAGGCCTGCTCGCTCTCCGGCCCGGCCCGCTGCAGCAGAAGTAGTTCGATCTCGGTGGGGCGTGACGGACGCGGCGAAGGCGTTCCTCCGAGCAGGCCGGCCGGCCGCGCAGAGCAGAGCGAGGCGGGCAGCGCAGGCCGCACCGCAGGCAGGCCCCAGGCTCGGGCACTGCCGGCCCGGCCGCCGCTAATGAAGATATTAAAAGACGGACCACTTATTATTATTATCATCATCATTGCGATAGGAACGTGTACGGGGGGTTGCCACGCCATATACTTGCGCCCCGCGGCAGCCCATTTATTTCTAAATATATTTCTTTTGGCCGGGGTGGGGCGGGGCGGGGCGGGGACTGCTGCCCCCCCCCCTCCTCCTCCCACTGCTGGACGTGCACTGGACTGCGGGAGAGCAGGGCACGGCGGAGCGGGGCTCGGCGCCCACTCACATCCCATCCCACACATCCACGTCCTGCATGTGGTACCGGTGGGACGATGGAGGGTGACAGGGGCGGGGAGGAGGAGGAGGGAGCGAGAGAGAGAGAGGGAGAAAGAGAGAGGCTCTGCAGCAGCACGAGAGGGGCGTGGCGCGGGCGCGGTCCCGCGGAGCAGCAGTCTGAGGGAGCAGCAGCCCGCTCCCGCTCCGCTCATATGGGACGACCAGGTTTGCCGCCAGGGCCCCTCCTCCTCCTCCTTCACCGCCCCTGCCCGCTGCCAGCGCGGAGGAGACGCCAACGAAGGCGAAGGCGGTGACGCCCTGCTGGGCTGGGCTGGGCGGGGATCAGCAGCTGGGACTTCATGTCCTTGGGAGGGCACGACACTGCGGCTCTGGAGGTCGCCATCTGTCGCCCTAGAACACAAACGTGAGGTGGTGCGCGGTGAGCCTGGTGCAAGCTTAGTACTTCTGGGGGGGTGAGCTCAGGTGGCTCAGGTGAGCCGGCAGATGGGCGGGGCGGGGGCGGGTCCAGGCGCCGGCGCGTCTTGTTTCGGTGAGCGGATTTTGGGGCTTTGGGCCGGCCATGTGCGGCGCTCCGCCCCGCCGCGGTCGCCCCCGGATGGCTTGTGAATGAAAAGTGGATTGAGTAACAAGGCACAACGCACCTTCCCCGTGGAAAACAAGGCCCCCATAACCCGAAGAATAACTCGCACAATCGCTGTGTAGTCAGCTTAATAGTCTTATGGTGGTCGGCTTTTACCCGATTTTACACAAGGGATCGATAAATCGAACCTGCGAGGTACGGCGGCGACCTGAACGCGAACACCACTCAGGCAATGCGACTGACAGGTACGGCAAACACTCCGACCGACCCGGCCCCCGCCCCCGGCCCCCGCCCCCGGCCCCCGGCCGCCGCCAGATGTCGTCCCCGATTTATGGTTCATTCGATCAGCTCGCGGGCCGAAACGCGTGGCAGTCGCGACATGAGGAGCAGGGGAGGGGCGTAGGGAGGCCTCCATGAGCCATGTCTGCCCCTCCCCCCCTTCCCCCACGGCCCGGTGAGATTCGAGTTGTCATGCCAACGCTTCTTATACATTCGGCTGTCAAGCTCGGCGCGGGTCTGCTTGGCTTTCCCCCTTTGGTGCCCCCCTCTCCCTCTCGCTCACCCCGTTCATCCTCCCCCTCCTGCCCCTCCTCCTCCTCCTCTCTCTCTCTTTCTGTCTCTCCGCCCCTCCCCCTTCACCTATTCTCTCTCTCTCCCTCCCTCGCGTGGGCCGCGACTGCCGCGGCGTCCACGCCTATCCTTATACGGGCGTGCTCGCGCTGCCTGGCGGGGCGGGGCGCGGCGGGGCGGGGCGCGGCGGGGCGGGGCGGGGACGTGCCGGGGTCGACCATGTCCACGGCCCTGCCCTGCCCTGCCCTGCCTCTGTTACGTTGGCAATACCTCTCCAGTCCAGAGTCCAGCAGCCCTGCCCGTCTGCAGGAGACTCCCGGTGTTATTGTTTCCAACTCTCCAAATAAATAATAAACATTGAGTGATTCAGCGATTTTCATCGCAATTCATGAGGCTGTGGGGTTTGGTATGGGTACGAAAGGAGGACGGGTAGTGTCACGCAGGCGACTCCCTGCGTCCCGCCCGGTCCCGGCCACGCCGCTCTAACTCATGCACTTGAATGTGCGGAAGGGGCGTTCCCGAGACGCGCCGCGCGGCGACAGTGCTTTGCTGCTTACTGGCGGAACGCCCCCGGAACGCCCCTACTCGGGTCCAGAGCGGTGTTATAGTGGCCCGGGTCCTGGGCGTTTACGAACGGTCGGGCGCCTTCGTGTGTGTGGCAGGCACGGCTTGAAACTGCCGGTGTCGTGTGAAACACGCAGCTCAGCTCACTGGGCGGCGCGGGGTGGCGCGGGGTAGCGAGGCGCGACGCGCACCCCCGATCCGACTTCCGTGCCTCGCTGTCCCAGTCGCAACCACCCCTCGCCCCCGCCCCCGCCCCTCCGCCCGGCCCCCTCCCCCCGGAGACTGACTCACTGCCAGCCCGTGCCACCCTCCTCCTCCCCCTCCCCTATCCTTCCCTCCCCGCGCATGGTACCGCTCATCTGATTATACACGACGTGTTTTACCCCAGAAAACAGAGAGCAGCGTTCCGGGGCGAATGATACGAGCAGGGTGGAGGAAGGGAGGAAAAGGCCAAAAGAAAAAGAAAATGACAGCTGACTTGTTTTCCACGAGCTGTCTGCGGCGCGGGTCGGGGCGGGGCGGGGCGGGTGACTGAGGAGAGCGACATCGAGGAAGGGCGCGCCGCCCGAGCCGACCTAACAGCTGCAAGCTTATCAATCGTTGGAAATTTTAATTTTCTCCGCGTCGTCCTTTTTACTCGTTTTGTGGGAGGAGGAAGGGGATGGCGCCTGGAGAGGGGTGCGTCGCTGACGAAGACGGCCCGCCCCGCCCTGCGTTATTGCCGAGGATTAGGAGGGAAAATGAGGGACACCCTGGCACCGTGGCCGCCCTGATAGGGAGTCGGGGAATGAGTTCCGTTTCCCGTAACGACGTCTCCGATAGGCTTATAGAACAGGAATAGAATCGCGTCCGAAGGCTCTATTACGGTGGCAGGAAGTATCTCGCGGCGAAATTCCCTCATGGCCCCGCGCGTGGTCCCTCCCCCGTGGTCGCGTGACGCCGCGCAACTCTACTGACTTCATTACGGGGCGGAGTGGGGCTGTCCCTGGGCCTTGGGCTTCCCTGCATACTATTTCTTTATTCTGCTCCGTCTTCCGTAAGAAATGCGAGTCCATTTTTCTGACCAAACAATCAGAAGGTAAGTAATAGGCGCTACTTTCAGCCTGTAAGTAGGTGAACAGCAAAACTTTTCCCCCACCCTCGTAGGCCCGGCCTAGATCCGCCCCTGCAGATACCTCCACCTCCGCGCAGGGACATATTCTGGAGACGGTTCGCTCTCACGCGTTGCGTTCACAGTTAGGAGGTTGGCGACCGGACCGGGCCGGACGGACGGACGTTGATCAGACCACCACCGCGCCCGGGCTCGGGCCGACGCGACGACTGGTCCTCCCGCGACGGACCATTTCTGGTCGGGATGGACGACGCGACGCGACGGTCCGAACAAAAGGCGACACCGGGGTGAGATTCTCCCGCGGGAGCCGCACGTGGGAGGTCGGGGGGGGGGGGGGGGGGGGCGTAGGCGCGGCCTGGCGAGAGGAGAGTCCGGCCAACCTCGAAAAAAGGATTATAGCGGGTGGTGAGCGTTAATGTGCGGAAAGGCGAGGCAAACGAACTGCGGGGAGTACATCACGGACTGAAAATTGCGCGAGCGAGGCGGTGCGGGGTCGGGGCATGAGAGTAGGGGCGAGAGCGTCCAGGCATGTTTATGTACTTATTCATCTCGCCTTATTCACGATTCTGCTGTCCGGATTTATGCTCCTATCCGAACTAGCCGTCGCTGTCTTTAGGTGCGGATCCTGCCAGTCCTTGTGAAGGGAGGGAGGCAGGGGGGTGCCTTTTTTTTCTGAAATTCATTCGAATTGTTATCACGGATTGTCTACCTTTCAGGCGGTGTGTTAAGGGACCGGGGGAGGGGGGGGGGTAGGAGGGATTGCCCCGCGCCTAGTCGTCCTCCGTAGCCACTGGGCCAGAAACACAATGCCCGGAAACGAATATCGACCGCCGTCTTTGACTTTGGTGGTTACGGCTGCTGCCTAATAGAAAAGAGACTAGGGAGAGGAGGGGCGGGGCCTGGGGCCCTGTGATGGACGTGAGTCGTTACCCCTTCATCCCCGTGGTGACCCACGGGCAGCCTTAGCCTGTATCCTCGTAAAGATTCGTCCGAATACTCTATTGGGTCCCAGGGTCGACGGAAGTGGGGATCAGGGGGTGCGCTAGGCACCCCCGAAAATAATATAGGGGGTGCGGAGCATCCCCTAGACTACGGGCCAGGCAAGCAAGCCTATTTTTTTTGGAAAAGTAGACGAGTCGACGCCCCTGAGTCAGCACCCCCTACCAAAAGACACTTCCGACGCCCCTGTTGGGTCCAGGGCGGCCCGGCCACGCCAGGCCAGGGGAAGCCCCTGCCTGCAGCCCCCAGCCCAGGCTGCCGCTGGAGCAGAGGCTCACACCGCCAGCGCCGCGCAGGCCCGGAGGCCGGAGGGGTGGTTGCCGCCCGGGAGAAACTTTCTCACACCGCGTGGCGCGTCGCACGGCACCGCACATATCGCCGTGCCCGAGCGCGGCGGTGCGCGGTGTCAGCCCGTCACAGCCGGCCAGGTGCCGTCAGGCACCGTCAGGCACCGTCAGCTCGATCGCACTCGCGAGACAAATCGACGATAGCCCACGATGGGGTGAAACCGAGGGTGAAACCGTGGCGCGTGCGTACGTATGGCGGGCACCCGGCATGGCTCTCCCGGACCAGGCGGCAGGTAGGCGCGTAGGGAGCAGTGGGCGGTCAGTAAATGAGCTCTCCATCTGCGCCTGTGTACTATGTGCAGCCCGCTTTCCTCCGCTCTGTTTTGGCAACTTATTGCCTACTTTTCTGGCAAAACTGGTGAAGGCGGAGGCGTGTATGCAGCCCGCCCAACAGCGATGCGCTCGTGCGTGCCGGCGGCTGGGCCGGGCCGGGGGCGAGCAGCGAGCAGCGGAGCGGGCACTGTCGTGGGCGCTGTGGGCGAGCGCAACTGTCTCCGACTTACTGTTCGAAAGTCTCCCGCCTGGCGGCCCTGCGCTGGGTGGCGACGTAATGGGGCCGGGTGTCATCTCGACTTGGAGCGGGGGCCTGATTTCGTAGGCCATCATCGCCTCCATCAGCAACAACAATAAGGAGGCGACGCGGAAAGGAGGGGGGGGGGGCGAGCGGGCGACGCCCAGCACGAGCAGAGGAAGCAGCAGTCAGAGCAGCGAAGCGGGCGGGCACAGATGCCCGTATGCGTCCGAAAACGACAGGTGAGAGTGAGATCGAGCCATGTTCTAGTTCGAACGTCTCACTCTCACCTGTCGTTTTCGGACGCATACGGGCATCTGTGCCCGCCCGCTTCGCTGCTCTGGCAGCAGTGTATGGGGACGGTGGGGGGACGCCCACACGCTCATGAACAGGCGTCGCGAAGCACCTACCTCCCTGGCCTCCCCGCCCGGCCCCTCCGCACCGTCCCCTTCCCTCCGCCGCTTGACTATGTTGGCGGACATCGGCCATGCCGCCATACGCGCCGCGCCGCGCCGCACCGTGCACAGAGACTTATTTGTCACTTCCTGGGCGCCCCGGCCACGGCCCCGCCTCCCACCTCTCCTGCCGCCCTGCCTCGCCCCGCCCCGCCCGTGTGAAGTAATCGGTATGCGTAAGCGCGCTCCGAGTCATACCGACGCCCCGCGCCGCGCCGTGTGCCCGTCCTGCGAGGACGACAGCAGGGCCTGCCAGGAGAGTTATTGCAAGCCAGGATTACTCTTTACCAGAAACTATACTTCAGACGAGGCAATATCATAACCTTAATCGGCAGAAATGGCGAGTGAGGCGTAGTTTTAAATTTATGCATTTTTTTTTTAATTTTAAATTTGTGCCATTAAAAATGAGGGTGGAGTGACCGTAGCAGCACAGCCGTGCACCGCCTGCTGCCCTCCGCGATGACGTCAAAGGGGCCGGGCGTATCGGACCGGGCCGGCGGCCCCGCGCCATACTGCCTCGTAGTCCCGCCCCGCCCCGCCCCGCGCAGGTTGCGCCCATCAGAACCAAGCAGGCGTGGCGCAGAGTTGCCTCGCCAAATCTGCGCGCCGAGTTCTCGGTACTGCTGTACACAGCCCTGACGACAAATCACCTCCTCTGGCCGCGAGGTGAGGCGACCACCGCAGCGGCGGCAGATGGGGCAGCACACCTGCAGCTGCAGCGGGCCGGGCGCACCTGCAGCTGCCTGCACCCGACGCTTGACGGAACAGGATTATGCATATTACATGCGCGCTGCTGCGCTGCTCGCGGGAGGAAAGCAGCGCTCGGCTCGTCCCGGCGCCGCCGGCTGGAAACATTGATTCGGGTCGGGCGTGGCGGCGATGGAGGCGATGTAGTGCGATAGCCCGCTGATAATGCGGGGCGGGGCGGGGCGGGGCGGAGGAGGCTGGCTTTCACTTGGGCGCCGGGCCTGGCTGGGCGTGGCGTGGCGAGGCGCCGGCCGGTCCACCTATGCTGGAGATGCGGGATCCATTTACAGTTTTTAACAGGGTAATGCTAATGGTTTTGATACTTTGGGGCCGAGCGCGGCTACGCAGCCTGCAAGACCTCTGGCCCGCCTCGTCGCCGGCCGGGCCGGGCCGGGCCGGGCCGGCCTGCTGCTCCAGAGAGCGCACCTATAACAGTGCGGAACGCCCCGCCGCGCCCCGCCGCGCCAGACTCGGAGCGCGTACCGCTTGACTTGGAGCCGTACAAGGTAAGTAGGACGGGGACGAGGCGCGGGCCGGAAGGGGGAGGGGGAGGGGGGCTGCAGCAGCAGGCGCAGCAGCAGGACCCGCAGGAGTAGGAGTTGCACCTTCCATACCTGTATGCACCTCGCCCTTACCCACCACCGCCTGCCTGCTGCAGAACTGTATCTGATTGGGTTCGGTTATTCGCGCGACGCTGTTCTTTGAGAGGCGATATTTTTGCTGCCAGATGGCGCATTCCTTCTCTCGGGGTAGCGCCCTGCGCCCACCCTTTACACACGCACACGCACTTTCACCCTGGCGCTTATTTCCTCCTGCCGAGAGGGTTCTCGCCGGTAACAGGGGTGTGTGGACATGAGCCTATCCGTAGTTGAGACCCTGGGGCATGTGAATGGATTTCAGACATGAGACTGTGGTCTCGTCAGGCCTGGTATCCCCCCGCCCAGTCCCATAATATGCCCCTCAGTCTCCACTTCGGAGTCTCATGCCCGCCCCGGCCAGCCGGTGACGGCTGCACAGCTGGTCCGCCCGCGCCGCCCGCGGCCCACACCGCCCCGCCCCGCCCGCCCTTGGGGCCGAACTGGACTGGCGTGGCTCGCGTGCTAGCGGAGCGCCGGACACACACAGGCGAACATGAAAGTGGTCAAGGAAAAGGGAACAGATTAATGAGAATACAGGGGCCGCCCCAGAGGCGTTCTCCTCCTGCGGGCGGGGCGGGTGGGGCGGGGCGGCAGCCGTGCATGAAGAGTATAGTGTGGCAGGGCCCTGTAAATACCGTCCACCGTCACCGGCGGGGGGCTCCGCGCGCTGCACAAGAAAACACACACGGGGCGGGGCGGGGCGGGGCGGGGCGGGGCGGGGCGGGGCGGGCGAGAGTGAACTACATGTGATCACCTCCCTTCCCCCATTATCCTCCATAGTCTCTCACTGCTCCGCGCGCACCACTGCGCTGCACACCGCGGAGCGGCCTAGTGTAGGCCGGGGTCTCCCTATCACGTGGTCCGGTCCTCCTTGTGGTACTCGCCGCGCCACGCCGCGTCGCCGACCTGCGGCATTGCCCGACCCGGGCCCCGCCTGATAACCTCCTCACCCCCACCACGCAGCACGCTCAGTGTCATAACGTTACACTTCCCTGGCCTTTGTTGTGGACTGGCGTTGCGCTGGTCAGTCACACCGACACACCACTCACAGACACACACACACCAGCGGATCGATGACATGTCCGCACCACCCCCGCTCAGTGGCCCTGCCTGCACCGGCCGCGTACCCCTACCCCACCAGACGTGCTACTTCCTCACCAACTTTTCCCTTATTTTTATCGATCCTATGCCGGTAACTCGGCCGGCGGCGACATGTGAGAGGTTGTTCCAGCCCTTGTACTCAATATTAGGGGTTCAATATTATATTTTGCGGCCGTGTTTTGTCTTGTCACTATTTTCCCTAACGTTTAACGACTTCATTGTGGGGAAGTCTGGCGTCCTATACTTTCCTTTCTGCTCGCGGGCCGTGCTGGGCCCCGCGAGCCAGACTCCTTGCCGCGAGCACCCCGCCCCGCCCCGCCCCGCCCCGCCCCGCCCCGCCCCGCCCCGCCCCGCCCCGCCCTACCCCATACCCAGCTCCCGCTGTCCTGTCGCGGACCCATAAGCCATCCGCCCCGGCCCGGCGCTCATGCATTTCTCTTCGCCGTGCCTTCGGCCATAAATTAAGGGCGGTCGTCTCGTCGCCGCCGCCCGGCCCGGCCCGGCCCGGCCCGGCCCAGCCTACCTTGGGGCCATGGCACTAAACGGCTGTTAGCGGCACCCATGGCGCCCAGCCCAGCCCAGCACAGCACAGCCCCTCTCCCCAATCACACAGGCAGGATCCGGCCGCCCCCAACACCACAGCGCGGATGGTACCTTTCAAAACACAAGTAATTTAAAGACCGTCAGTGTTGTGGGGCACAGCTGACAGAAACTGCGGCGCCTTGTTTTTCCTACTACTCTAGAAAAAGTGCCGAGGTGAGGCGCGCCCGCGTTGGGCCTGAATCAGCACGACGCGGCACGCGGCCCCGCCCCGCCCCGCCCCGCACCCGGCCGAACCCTATCGTGCCAGTGTCAGCCGCGCCCGGGGCCCGGGGCCTGGGCACGAGTGTTTGCCTCTGACGTAACTCACGCGCTGCGCTGCGGGGCTTTACAATAATAGTAGAGTCCTACAGCGAGACAACAACACCTGCTCGAGTGGACGCGATCGAACCTACTAGGCCGGCCCCGGCCCCGGCCCCGACCAGGGTACAGACGGGGTGTGGCCCGAGATGTGGCCCTACCGAGCGAAATTTGTCACCACTTCTACACTCCAGTGCTGGGAAGTTTAACTTCACCAGGTCAAACGTTCGACTTTTTTTTGGCGGCGTAGTGCGGCGACAGTAAACTCGCGACTCGCGAGCAGACATAAAGCGGAACGTAAATTTCCAACATGTCCCTCCCCTTCACCTTGTGGCGCTCTTCCGCCCCCTGTGTCTGCCGCCCTCGCAAGCTCACGACCGGTTCCGCCCCCGGAGCCGCGGCGCGCGCACTTTCGGACTCGGTTCAATAATCTCTGAGGAGGTCCTTCCCCTCGATCATTTCGGTGACGTGCGTCGCCCGCCTTAATCCCGCCGCAGAAAAGATAAGATCGCCGAGAAATAACCGAAGACGAAAAAACGCCTTGGGATGCAGTGGGAGTGTCACGGGGCGGGGCAGGGACTGGACGGGGGTTGGCCGAGAGTGCGCGCTTCCGTCGGGGCGGGGCGGGGCGGGGTGGGGCGCACCTTCAGGTCCGCCAGCCGGGCGCGGCGGCGCACGGGGCCGAGGCCGTGTCACCAACTGTCAACCGACTGTCAACCAGCGGGCGGGCCTGTCCCGTCAGCACGAGAACAGGAAGGCGTGGGCTGCTCAGCCGCTCACTCCGCTGCACTCCGCTCGCTGCTCGCGACACGAGGCCCCACGGGCCCCCACGGCCCGCGGCCCTGCCCGCCTGCCCGGCTGCTACCAAGTGTTGGAGCTAAATTTTTTGTCAGCTGTGCAATCATTGGAATTAAGTATAACATAGGTCTCCAGCTCTCCCATTATCGCAACTCCCCCACTCCTCCCTATTCTATCGGTGTTCCCTTTCCCTCCCGTCACGTAGTGCGGCGCGGCTTACACCGTCACACCGTCACACACATCCTCCCCCGCCCGCCCGCTCTCTCGCGGGGCCCGGCGCGGCGCGGCGGGGGCGGGGCCGGGCTAACAAGCCCAAAATGCCGCCTCCGCCTCGGCCTTGGAGTATTGTCTGTCTGGGGGGCCGAAGAAAAACCCCACCCAGCGATATTATGGCACCGCGCGCGGCGCGGGCAATTCGTCCAGCGCGCGATATGAGTGTCATTGGAAAACGGACCACTTTAGGCTGCTTGCAGGGACGTAGGACAAAGAGTCCAGGGGGTCCAGGGACAGGCACGCGGGGGCGGACGGGACGCCGACGCGCACTTGAACTGGATTAGTTCATAATCTTGATCTACTCACCAACAGTCTGCGCTGCCACACTCGCAAAAATGGCAGTTTCCCTTTACTCCATCGCATGTCAGCCGGGCTGACATTTTTTTATTTTTATTTTTGGAGAAGGAATTAAACGCCCTGTGAGGCTAGAGAAAGAGAGGGAGGAAAGGCCACGAGTGAGTCCGAAGAATACCCTCCCCGAGGAAATTGGGAAAGGTCCATCGCGGAATAAGAAAAGGGCTCCCTCGCGGCCCGTCCCGGCCCCGCCCCCGCCCCGGCACATCGCCCTCCTCCACCCCAGCGGGCCTCACCAAGGACCTCGATGCGTGTGGGCTTCCCGTGCGACTTCCAGGAGTCGCACTACGGGGCGCTGTGTCAGGATTTTCCTCGTTGCGTTCGCTCTCGTCTCGTCTCGCCCCTCAGCCTGTCTCTCACGGCCCCGGCCCGGCCCGGCCCCGCGTCCAGTCCGCCTATGCGCTGCCCACGCTGCCCCTGCCGGCCGGCCGGCCGGGGCCGACGCGACGGCCGCGTCCGGGGTACGGCGGTCAGCCCCCAGGTCCAGGGCCGGGCTGGGCCGGCCGGAGACGAACGAGACGAACGCGCGAAACAGATGATGGAGCGACGCGCCCGCCGTCCATGAGAAAACAATGGGCGAGACGTGACGTGTAAGATGCTGTGTCGCCCCTATGGCCTCTGCCCTGCCCTGCTGGTCTGTGGCGGCCGGCCCCCGGCCGCGTCCGAGGAGACGGGCCGTGGGTGGAGCCGCCTCGTTGCCCGTTCCAGCGTCCCGCCGCGCCGCGGCCGCGGCCCGCCCCGGGGACGGGACGGCGGCGCCAACCTGCGGGGCCCAACGTCCCCAGCACGGCCGGCACAGCCCGCCTCCGCCCCGTAGCCTACAGAGGGCTTATGAGACATTTTGCGCTTATCAGGTGAAAGTGAAAACTGTACATTAAAAACCGTGAAGGAAAAACAAATCTGAAAATTTTGTACACCTCAGGAAATTCGAAAAATTCTGGAAGATAATCCATACGTAATCCGTAGAGAATTCTACCCAAGTAGAAGATATACTTGTCACTCAGTCATTAATCACTGGACATTACACATGCGCATCAAACATCAAACTTTTCATTGCCTGATCGGCCCCTCCCTTCGGTACGTGCAGCGCTCCCCGCCGACACCTTTCAAATTTGAACTGCGCGCCGCGGCCGCGCGCCCGTGCTTTCGGCTCGGCGGTGTTGGCAGCAGCGACGCTGATGTCACTCGGGGCTCCCATTGGCCGACTGGCCACCAATCCCGTGCGCCGCACGGTGCGCTGGAGGGGGCAGCCGAGCCCATTTGGCCGGGCCGCCCGGCCGTTCGCAGCGCAGTCACCGGCCACCTCGCCCTCCCTCCCGCCTTGGAACCGGGCCGCATAGAAAGTCCGTTACACTACCGCCGGAGCTTCACTTGGTCTCAGGCGAGCGTCGAGCGCGTACCTCCTTCTCACCCCAGCCTTATTTAATTTATATCTATCAACCATGAGGGAGATTGTTCACATTCAGGCTGGTCAGTGCGGCAACCAGATTGGTGCCAAGGTGAGTTCACTTGCGGGTTGTCGAGTTTTGAAGAAAAGTGTGTTCTGCTGCGCTGTCGGCCGCGGCCCGGCGCGCCGCCCTACGCCGAGCCGTCCCGGCCCCGGCCCCCCGGCGTTCAACCGTCGAAGCCTCTGGATACCCACTTGGATTATCGCAGCTACCTCAGTGAACCGACGTTTTGTGAACTAGTGAAGTGCAGTGCCGCTGGACACGGTTTTTGCAAGTGATGCAGTGAAGTGCTATGCCTCCCTGCGGCCCCCGGCCCCCGGCTCCCCTGGCTTTGTTCTAAATTTTCGCCCCTCCGCGTTGACAGTGGCTTGGATTTTTCCTGGTCCTCGCGAGTAGCAGTGCGAATGCGGGCCGCGTTTTTCGGCGTATCCCACCCCTGTTCGTCGAGGACGATTTCCTCGCTCTTTGTCCCGGCAACGTCCGCGGCGTCCCTCGCCCCTGTGTGCCAGATGTATCTGTTGCTCTGGACCGCCTTTCCTCAGCTGGGGTGGCGGCCCCTACCTCCTCCCCCCTCGGGAAATCGCGATTTTGATCACTGGCGCCTATCGGACTCGACTGGGCGCGAAAAGTGAGCCGGGCGTCGGCGGCGGCGTCCGTTTTTGACGGTTGGGGTTTTTTCGTGGCCTCGGGATGGGTTTGGCGGGATCCTCCCGGTGGCGTGGCGTGGCGGGGGGTGGCGGAGCGTGGCGAGGCGAGCCTGGGCGCGGCGAGCAGTTCGTTGGCTCCGCCGTGCTCCCCCCGCCTCCCTCCCCGCGCCCGCCCCCCGCCCGGCCGGCCAGGCGTGCACCAGCGTGCTGTGCTGCCGAGTTGCCGGCCGGCCGGCTCCGGCTGGGCTGGAGTATAGTGTGCCTGCCTCGCCATTACTCCGCCTAGGTAATTGCCAGGGCAGTGCTCCCTGAGCCGGGCCTGGCGCTGGCCGCGCCAGGGGGGCAGGCTTCTAGAGCGAAGCTCATTTCCCGCAACCTGTTCTTTGGGCGCATTTTAGCGCGCGGCGCGCTCGCCGACTGTCACTGCGTTTCGACGGGGACGTTGTTCGCGAGGCGCGGTGCAGGCCTTGGGATGTCGGGCGGATGACTTGGGGACGCCCCCCGCCACCTGGCAGGACAGCTGTGTTCTCCAGGTCCCTGGCCGTGTGGGCGGCCGTCAGGAGGTGGAGGAGGGGGGGCGGGGTGCACCTTTCCGGCACCCACGCTACACACCTGGGCCGGGCTTGGCCTGGGCGAGCGCTGGAGGCGGGGAGTAGGAGGGCGGGGCGGGTCTCCTTACTTCTGCAAGGGCCCCTCCCAGTTTCGTTGCGACAGGACGTGGTTTGGGCGCGGTCCCCGCCGCCTTCTCGGCTTGCTGGGGGATGGGTGTGGGTCGGGCCGGCAGCTGGGAAGTGGGGAAAGGGAGGGGGGGGGGGGGCTAAGGCTCTTGCTGCATCCTGGGAACCATCTGCACACTTCAGAAAATTTTCTGTTGCTAATTCTGCATTGTTTGTCTGGTTTTCAGTTCTGGGAAATCATCTCCGATGAGCACGGCATTGACCCCACTGGTGCCTACCATGGCGACTCTGACCTCCAGCTGGAGCGCATCAATGTCTACTACAATGAGGCATCGGGTAAGGGTAATTGTCGCACCTTTTGTTCATTTAAGCTAACCGAAAAATAACCTATGATAAGCTGCCTCTAACTTAAAACTGTTTTTTGGGCTTTTGGTTTTGGACTAATTTGATGTAACCGTCTTTGCAATGCCTCTGATATTGCAAATTTTGGCCTTTCTTTTTAAAATTAAAAGACCCAAATAATATTTTTGCATGGTTCTGCAGCAGTTGGTTATTAGCTTAAATGAGCAAATTGCTGCTAGCTTCTTTCCAGCTTACTGGTTATGTCACAAGGTTGTGGTTTGCAATTCTTTGCTTCCTAGTGAAATATTTTCTTTGCGGATCTTACATTCTGCCATTTTTTTAAAATGAAATTGGTGTAGGGTTGCATTTTTCCATTGCAAATTACATCGGGTGACATTCTTAAGTGCTGGAAAGCAAGCAAAGTCTATCAGAGAAATGAGCTCTATGCTATCAGTATTGTGTGGATTAATTTGGTTGCCCGTATGTTTGTCAGGTGGCAAATATGTGCCCCGTGCCATCCTTGTCGACTTGGAGCCTGGTACCATGGACTCTGTCCGCTCTGGTCCCTTCGGTCAAATCTTCAGGCCAGACAACTTTGTCTTCGGACAGAGCGGTGCTGGTAACAACTGGGCGAAGGGTCACTACACAGAGGGTGCCGAGCTGGTTGACTCAGTCTTGGATGTTGTCAGGAAGGAGGCTGAGAGCTGTGACTGCCTTCAGGTAAATATTGCATGTTTTATTATTTTATGTACGTAAGAGTAATTTTGTAAATTACGGAAACTAACCAAAATTTTATTTTACAGGGCTTCCAGCTGACCCACTCCCTTGGTGGTGGTACCGGATCCGGTATGGGTACCCTTCTTATTTCCAAGATTCGCGAGGAGTACCCCGACAGGATCATGAACACATACTCCGTCGTCCCCTCACCTAAGGTGTCCGACACCGTCGTCGAGCCCTACAACGCCACCCTCTCCGTTCACCAGCTGGTTGAAAACACCGACGAAACCTACTGCATCGACAACGAGGCCCTCTACGACATCTGCTTCAGGACACTGAAGCTCACCACCCCCACATACGGAGACTTGAACCATCTCGTGTCCCTCACCATGTCCGGTGTCACGACGTGCCTTCGGTTCCCCGGTCAGCTGAACGCTGATCTCCGTAAGCTCGCCGTCAACATGGTGCCCTTCCCCCGTCTCCACTTCTTCATGCCCGGTTTCGCACCCTTGACCTCGCGAGGCAGCCAGCAGTACCGCGCGCTCACCGTGCCCGAGCTCACCCAGCAGATGTTCGACGCCAAGAACATGATGGCCGCCTGCGATCCCCGACACGGCCGTTACCTCACCGTCGCCGCCGTGTTCCGAGGCCGCATGTCCATGAAGGAGGTTGACGAACAGATGCTGAACATCCAGAACAAGAACAGCAGCTACTTCGTTGAATGGATCCCGAACAACGTCAAGACCGCCGTGTGTGACATTCCTCCTCGTGGTCTTAAGATGTCCGCCACCTTCATCGGTAACTCCACCGCCATCCAGGAGCTGTTCAAGCGTATTTCCGAGCAGTTCACCGCTATGTTCAGGAGGAAGGCTTTCTTGCATTGGTACACTGGCGAGGGTATGGACGAGATGGAGTTCACTGAGGCCGAGTCCAACATGAACGACCTGGTGTCTGAATACCAGCAGTACCAGGAGGCGACCGCGGACGAGGACGCGGAATTCGATGAGGAGCAGGAGCAGGAGGTTGACGAGAACTAGGAAGTAGCCTTGCCTGTCATTGTTTTTACCTCTCTGTTGACGCTTTTATCTCATCCCTCGACTTTCCTTTTCCCTTTTTTACTTTTCTATTTTCTGCACGTGTCATTCTTTTATTGCCTTCTTCTTGATTCTCTATCATACTGTTTTTAATTTCTGCGGCTAAGATGTGTTAATGTTTTTAATGTATTTTTCAGATGTGTTTTTGTACATTTTCTGTATCTCTAAGCTGTCTTTGTAAAGCTTTGTCTATGAATTCCCTACCACATTCCTGGATACTGCAAAAAGCCATGTTCGTGAATTTATACTGTAATGAAAGACTGAAAGCTTTGTCCTGGCTTGTTCTCGATTATTGAAAAATCAGCAATGTACGACTGCCAAGACATTAAAGTATTGGGCTATTTAATTTAAAACATGTGTTGGTATTTTTCCCTAATCCATTTCTGCTTGCTGTTGAGTATCAAAGTTGCCTCTGATGAAATATAACTGGGTTGCAATTTTTAAGGCTTTTACCTAGAAAGCCTTGTATTCCATGCGCCAACGAATGAGATGAAGTTCAAGTTCACACATCCGCGAACAACGGTGCCTGTGGTTGCGCGCCGCGGCGTGAAAGTTGGGCCTTCGTTCCACACTGTAACTTTCATTTCAGGGGCAGGCCAACTGGAGGCCGGATTTTCCTGCCTGCGTACGCTCCGCGGCTATTCCGTGGTTTTTTAAACGCAGAATTATTACGGCTAGCTTGATGACTGTGTGGCCAGCGGCTGTCGGGCGTGCCGGGCCGGGCTGGGCTGCTAGCATGGGAAGGGAAGGCCCTTGACCGCACTAAAGTTTAGCACCGAAGTTTCCTATCACTTGGGTAACTACTATTTTAACGCGTTCACCCTACGCGGCGCAGCGCCCTGGGACCTGCAGGGACGCTCTGATGTAAATCACCTCGTGCGAAAACTGCTTACAGCAAGTCTTGGTCGCCACCGGCACTGCTTCGCATCGCAGGTTCATTGCCCTTTTCGCGACATGTACTTTTCTTTTAGGGGTTTATTTTCGCCGCCACAAATGAGGAAATGTGACACTAGCTCGTCGGGGTCGGGAGGCAGGGGGCGTTTGATTGCTTGCCGCGGCTGGGCGGGTTTGGGGGAGGGGCCTGACACGGTACGGCCCGGTGGGGTGGGGCGGGGCGGGGCGGGGCGGGCTGCACGGGGAAGACAACTAACAGCCTGTCTTCCGCGCCGGCCTGGCCCGGCTCGGCCCGGGTTCTTTCGCGTACGACAACCAGCTTGAAGCGAGAAGCAGTAGGCGTGCGGCAACTGGCGGCAACCTATGGCTCAGAGGCCGGGCCGAGCCGGGCCGGGCCAAGCCGGGCCGGGCCGGGCCGGGCCGGGTGAACGTGAGCAGCAAGCGCTAGGCTGCCGCTAAGTGGCCGCAAATGAAAGGGGGCCCCCTTCACCACAGCAGCAGCTGCAGCAGCGCCAGGCTAGGGAAAGGTAAGGCAGGGAAGGGATTTGTGACGGGCAAATGGGGAAATTGTAAAAAACGGATACAAAATGGAAATACGGCCGCGCGATGGGCGGGGCGGAGGGAAGGAAGCGAGGCGTCGAGTGTTGCGGTGACCGAGCGTAATGACAGAGGAGACGAGCGCCGCGCGCGTCAGCAGCGCCAGTCCGTCCCGCCCCGTCCCGTCCAGCGGCGTCCTGAGCTGAGCCTGAGCCGCAGCGACACTCACGCCCTCCCACACCCGCGCGGGCGGGGCGCGGCGGGGCCCAAGGACAGGATAGATCGCTCTCCGAGGAGGCGTCTAATTGCTACTTTCGGTGGCGGCAGCAGGGCGGCCGCGGCCGCGCATTGTCTCCGTCGTGGCGCCGCCGCGGGCCCACCCGGGCTTAGAGTCCAGCCCGGCCCGGCCCGGCCCACGGCACTCAATAACGAAATCCTTCCGTCTCGATTCCAGGCCAATAGGACCGGCTTCACACTACTAGCACGCTGCTGGGCGCGCCCGCGCCGCGCCGGGCCGGGCTGTGCGTGGTGGAGCGTGCGTGGTGCTGCTTCCGAGGCGGGGCCGAGGCTGCCGCAGAGATCGACCGATCTCACGCGCGTGTATCAGAGCGATTGGAGATTGGAGCAGCGCGCCCTAGAAGGTAAAGGCATCGAACAGAGGCAGCAGCTGCGGCGCGTTGTCTGGGCTAGATGAATATCGTGAACTTTCGGTTTCGGACACGTGGTGCCAGGCGGGAGCGTGTCTACTAGACCCCAAAAAAAAAACTTTCAGCGTGACTGCGGTGTAATACGAGTTGCATCTGCATCTGTCTGCTCGGTGACGTTGGTGTTGACGGGGTGCCTAATGGACAGGAGAGGGATCAGGAGGAGTGAAGGAAGTGGAGTGGCGGAGGAGGCGTAGAGGAAAAGGAAGGGCACCCCCCCTCTCCCCTGCCTACAGGGCGGGGCGTTTTCGTTGTGGCTGCACGCTGCCCGAGCAGGTTAAGTTAGCGCCTCAATTTCATGCGTTCGACACGCGAAGTGGGGTGGGGAGTGAGAAGGGGGATGGAGTGGAAGGGAACAAGGGATATCCTACGGGACAGGCACTCCCTGTTTCCCGCAGGATTGGCGCGGGGAGGAGGGGGGAGGGGCGGAAACAGGGGGGGACGGAGGAGGCCGATGTTCCTTTAATGCTTCCTGCCCTGCCTACAGAGTATACACGGGCGGAGCCGCGTGCCGCGCCGCGCCGAGCGCCGCCGGGGCGCCAGCTACACCAACACGACAATAAATGGTCCCTTCTTGCGATACTGCCATGCCGCTCGTCGCGTCACAACCTACTTGTGGGCGCGGTCCTTTTAGTCGCCGCGCAGAGGGCGGCCCAGCGTCCTCTATCTCTAAAGTCTTTGGTCACAAAGAGGCATACTGCCAGTGTGACATACTCCATTTGCCTGCCAGCTTTTCTTTAAAGTTTCATTCGCGCGGAGTGCGTCTGGTCGAGAGTGTCCTGGCTGCAGTCAGCTGCTGTGCTCGTCATCGCGCGCACCTCACTGCTCACCGCGTCACCACCATGGCTGTTTCCGGCGCAGCGCCGCGCCACGCCACCGTATCACTGGTGCCGCCACGCCCGCGGTTCCCGCCCCGCCGCGCCCCGTCCCGCCCCACCCCGCCCCGCCCTGCCCCACCCCGCCCCGCCCTGCCCTGCCCCGCCCCGCCCCGCTCCGCCCCGCCCCGCCCCGCCCCGCCCCGCCCCGCCCCGCCCCGCCCGCAGCTGGCTGGAGGTGATTCACACAGTTCGGCGAGGCGGAGAGGAGTTGTTCGACCCTGCTCGGCCCCGCGGCCGGCAGCCTGTTGTGGTAGCGCCGCGAGCTCGGCCGCGAGTCCGCCGCGTGCGAAAAGCGTCCTGGCACCCGGCGGTGCGGTGTGCCTCCCTGCCCCAACCTCGAACGCGCCCCGCCCGGGGCCCGGGCCGGTGCCAGGGGCAGCAGGCTTCGGCTGGAGGCCTGGTCCTGGACCTGTGCCTAGGTCCTTGGCCGCGCGGGCCTAAGCCCCACGGGGAGCCCCCCGCTCAGCCCCTCCGCGGCCCCGAACGGCCTGCGCTTTTGCGCTCGTTTTGTCCGGGCAGAGCGAGCGAGGAGCAAGCGCGAGCACCAGTGCAAAAACCTCTTCCCTTCCTGCGCGGAAAAAGAGGCTAAAGGCATCAACATTCAAGCCTTCATTTTTCTAAAGCCCACGGGGATCCGTGGATCGGTGGGATCCGCGTCTGGCGCGTTGCGCTGTGGTCGGGTTTGGACCCGGCCGGCCGCCCTGCTCTGCCCTGCCCGGCCCGGCCCGGCGCACAGCGTTTCTCCCCATAAGCGGAGCACGCCCAAGCACGCCCATCCTGCCCAGACCATGCGTGGTCCCGGCCGGCCCTGCCCGCTAGGGCGCCTGCTAGGCCCGCCCCGCCCCGCCCGGCCCCGCCCCGCTCTCTGCGGGCCGCGGGGACTGTACCTCATTACCACACACCTGCGGCTTCAGAGCGGACTGCAGAACACCGTATAGCCTCTCCCCATAACCCTGTACGACAACGAACGTCCCCCATCTTGATCCTCTCGCCTCGCGTGCAAATCACTTTCGGCTTTTGCCTTCAGCACACCCACCCCCCACCCACCCACGCTCGTTTTACTCTCTCACAGGCGACGCCGCCGCGCCGGCGTCAACCGCGACGACGCCCTACAGCGGGGAGTGCCTTGTCTCCGCCCGGCCCGGCCCGGCCCGGCCCGGCCCGGCCCTGCCGCGGTTCGGGCGTCGCCTGCTTGCTTGTGTGATACGGCTGGGCGTTGTTCCGTGTGTGCCATCGCGGGGCAGCGTATGGCATCGCCGCCAGCGCCGTCGTATAAACTGAGACACGGTCAAACCTGTAAAAAAAAAAAAAAATTTCAGTGAACCGAGGGGCGAGGGGCTTGTAAAGATGTCCACGTGGCCAGATCCATTATTTTTTGATGCGGTGGTCCCGCTGCACACATGCCAGCACACCGCATGCCGCGCTGCCAACCTTGACCAGGCACGCAGACGGATACCGTGGGTAACCACGCGAGCGCCCTCTCCCCCTCCCCTTACTCCGCCCCACTGGAGCATCCCGACTCAGATCTCTCACCCCAGCCAGCCCGGCCGCCTGGCCCAGCCACGCGGGCGCCCGGTGAGTAGGCAACCACCCTACACTCGTGTGCTGCGGTACAGTATAGCTAGAAACGCGACAGGGGCTCTTCTCCGGTTTTTGGCACCCAGTCGCTGTGCTTTTTTGCAGTTTCCCGAGTCACAAGGACGGTGTAGCTGGAAAGAACAATTAATTGCCCCCCCCCCAAAAAAAAAAATTAAAAAAAAAACGCGGTTTTTGAACTACTGCCCACCTAGTGCTATGAGCAGTGTCGATACCAATGACGCTACGCGGCTGGCCCAGCACTGCCCGGAGAGCAGGCGTACTAATGACACCGGGTTCGTTTCTTCGGCGACTGTGGCTTGTCGCGCAGCATGACTCCTAGTGGTCCGGCGTCTGGTACCATGGCGTCGTAGCCGTGCCGTCATAGTGACCGCCCGGAGTGTCGCAGAACGAAGGTTCGAATCTTCCCAAAAATTTAATTTTTCTGAGTACAAGTGGAATTGAACAAGTGGAGGACGAGTGGAATTCAAACCCCCCATTTCAACCGAGCTCCCTCGTGGAAATGCCGACGGTCTAGTGGTCTAGTGGTGCCGCGAAAGCCGTGGGGTGTCTGTGAGACTCGGCACATGGGGCCTGGTTCAAACCCAGGTAGGTTCTTCACTGGTAGCGACAGCGGGTTACCAGGAAGTTCCGTCCCATGCCCACGACTGGTGGTCGGTCGTGGGGTCATAAGTCCTAGAATCTGGCTCCAAAAACAGCATTTCCATGTCCTGGGGACAGGGCAGTTCGGTTAACCACCGTACGACTAAATCTGGCAGTACGGGGATCAAATCTGTCGAATTGCGCGACAGGATCGCAGTCAGAAAAGCACCGGTTCCCATAAGAACACCGAAGTTGTTGGCTGCCACGGGGGGTAAAAGCCCTGTGCCTGGCGGGAACCGCAACCTCCTTCGGGAGGTTTACTGCCGCAAAAATTTTCCATGTTTTTACGCCACCCTTTCACTTGTTGAGCATGTACGTAATTTTTCAAGTTTAAGGCGGTACTGAGGTCAGCATTCAAGCCGAAAGCTTGCTTGCCTAGCTCGTAGCCTAGGGGTGGCTCCGCACCCCCTGTATTATTTTAGGGGGTGCTCAGCGCACCCTCCTGATCCCCACTTCCGACGCCCCTGTCCGCGCGCGCGCGTGTGTGTGTGTGTGTGTGCCACCAGGTTTTGCCCTTCCTCTCTGAGGCCCCATAGCGCCTCCGGGGCCGCCGAAACCTCCCGTCCGGGCAACGGCTCTGCTGCTGTTGTGTTCAGATTTGCCCGGATCACTAATCGTCAGTCCAGCCAAGGCGCGGCGCGCGGGCGCGAGCGATTGTGTGGAAGTGAGTGAGAGTGAGCGAGACAGATGGAGCGAGTAAAAGGAGCCCCACGGCCCGGCCCGGCCTATGCGCGCTGCGCGCCGGAGCCAACAACATCCAGCCCCACATTCACCTGGCGTGCTGCTCCTCCCCTTCGCGGTGCATTTCGAAAGTGGAAATGACCAATGGCCACTCCTCTTTTCCTCTCTCTCTCTTCTCTTCACCCCGCCTCGCCTCCAACGACAAATAAGATAAAACCGTCGTAGGTACGCGTGAGTGCTCGTTGCTCGGCCGTTCTAATGAAAACGATGTATGGTACTGATACATCCTGCCTGATGGATACAACCGCACAAAGACTAATGCGCCCATAATTTGCGTCCGCGCGTCTCTTTTTCGTCGAGTTGCGCCCGTAATTTTTTCCCCCCTTTGCGCGCGCGATGTCATCGTGAATCGTGGCGCAGCCAAGTGCAGCAGTGCAAGCCGTGGCCGTGCTGCCATGCGCATGCGCGCGCCTGGTAGCCTCGCCGTTGCTCTGGGAAATCTAAACACACGGGGCCGGGCCTGAGCCTCGTGACGGGACATAGGCTGGCAGGCTGGCGCAGCGCAGCGGCGCCGCAAAGCCGTGATGGACATTCATGTCCCTGCCCTGCGCCGCGCCGCGCCACGCCGCGCCACCATATGAGCCATTATTGCCGCGAGTCAGATGTGAATGAGTTATGGGATGGTCCGCGTGTGTTCTAACTAGCCGCAGGCGGACGGACCGGGGAGCCCTACCCCGTGCGAGGCTTAGGGAAGGGGATAGGACCAGACCGGTGCGGTGCGGGAGGGGGGGGGGGGGGGGCAAACGAACTGGAACCCCCCCCCCCCCCACCGCCCTTCCCTTCACTCACACGATGCATTACTCGCTTTTCTCTTCGGCCAGCAGAGGTCTCGCCCCGCCTCGCCATGCCATGCCTGCCTGCCACGTTGGTTTACGGCCGATCAAATGTGTATTCCTTTTAACTCTCTGCCGCCATATGGTGTGTTTCATTAGGGCAGCGCAGCTGATCCCCGTGTGTGCCCGCCGGTCCTTCTGTCTGTCTGTCTGTCTGCTCGTGCGGTATGCCGCGCGGGTCGGGTCGGGTTCACCCTTTGGCCGGTGCGCTGCGCGGCGCGCTTCGTCGAAGCGGGTGCTTCCCTCTCTCTCTCTCTCTGCGGCGGGGTGCGCGCCGCGAGGCACGCCTCGGCACTGCTCGGCACACAGTGACATCAGCAGCGGTGTATGCCTTCCTGGCCGTGAGGGGGTGGGCCCAGCACCGCTCAGGGCTACCTCCTCCATGCTGGTGCGCGTGTTTGTCCGAGATCACGGCTCTGCATGGGAAGCAAATAGACTGCTCACCGCCGCACCGCGCCGCGCCGCGCCGTGCCGGGTGAAAGAGAGGCGGAGGCGGAGGCTGAAAGCGCCCTGCGCTGCCGCCCGGCCTTTTAAAACTACCGCGTGGTTCTCCTCCCCTCCCTCCCTCTCCCTCTCTCTCCGAGGTAGCTTTGGTCGAAGCATTAGACCAGAGGTGTGACTCGAAGAGAGAAAGAGTCAGGGGAGAAGAAGAAGAAGAAGAAGAGGGCTCGTACCCTGTGAACTTTAAGTCCACAAGTTTCGTTCCCAGTGTTCAGTGTTACATCAGAGACGGATTTGCGGCGGTAGGGGGCATTTGGGTGTGTTCTTTTTTTGCCCCCTGAAGACCTTTGTAACCCACGGCGGGTAAGCAAAAGGCGATGTTTTGCGGCCTGGACTTGAACCCACGGACCGTTTGAGTCACCACGGGCCGGGCCGGGCCGGGGGGCCGAGCCGCGCGCGGGGCCGATACATCCTGTGCATTGAGCCGCGTCGCCCACGCGACCCCCGCCTCCCGCCCCCCGCCATGGCGGACTCGCCCGCCCACCTGCAATGCTCTCTCCTTGATCTCCCCTGCGAGTATATCTCTCTTTCTTTCTCTCCCTCACTCTCCCTCTCCAAGCCCCCTCTCATTACCCACACCGCGTCCTCGTCCTCTTGGTTCTCGGCGAGATGCGGGTCGCTGGGCGCCACTCCCCGCCCGCCCGCCCCACCCGCCCCACCCCGCCCGCCCCGCCCCACCCCGCCCCACCCCGACCCCGCCCCCGCCCCACCCGCCGCCCGCCCCGCCCCGCCCCGCTCCGCCCGCCCCGCCCCACCGCCCCGCCGTCCCCGCCCCCCCCCGCCCCGCCCCGCCCCGCCCCGCCCCGCCCCGCCTCGCCCCGCCCCGCTTTGCCCCAGGCTGCAGCTTCCAGCCCTCCTCATGTCCTGCCCCGCCGCCAGCCTCAGCAGCAGGATGTCTGCTTTGCGTCGCTCTGCGTCTTCAAGTAGCGACTTTACTGCCTCCTCCCCACCCCGCCCCGCCCGCCCCGCCCCGCCCCGTTTAGGTCCGGCCGCCCTGGCCCTTGTCCAGGGCGAGGCGGAGCCCCGCCGGGCCGGGCCGGAGCGAGAAAAGTAACAAGTCTCTCTGGACGAGAGATAATTTCCCGGGACCGATCGCCGCGGCGCCCTTTTCTTCTCCGCAGGACGGCGGGGCGGGGCGGGGCGGGGCAGGAGTCATTGTCCAGGCGTGTGCTGGCCCGTCCTCCCGCTCCGGGCAGAGCCACAGCTGCAGCCGCAGCCGCGCCTCGGCCCGGCCTCCTCTCCTCGGCCTCGGCCAGGAGCATGGGCTCCTCTCTGACCGCCCTGCTGGGCCAAGCCGGCTCCGCTTCAATGGTCTCGAGTCCTCCCCGCAGCCAGGACGCGAGGTCGTTACGGAGACATACCAATAGGGCAGCGGCGGAGCTGCGGCGGGCCACCCCGCCCCGCCCCGCCCCACCCCGCCCCACCCCGCCCCCCCCCCCCCCCCCCCCCCCCCCCCCCCCCCGCCCCGCCCCGCCCCGCCCCACCCCGCCCCGCCCCGCCCCGCTCCGTGTCTGCACCGAGACGTATTTTTAGTCGCGCCCCTTACTGTTGCCCTCCTCGCTCCTCAGCCTCTCGGCCTCTCCTCTCCAACCCATGCGGCGCGGCGGGCGGCAGGCCCAGCCAGGCGTCACGCGTCCTGCAGGCTACAGGAGACCCTGTCCTGCTGTCCTGCTAGTATCGAGCCCTGCTGCCCGACCTGCTGCCGCTCTTCATCCAGTGCTTCAGCGCACAATGCCGTGTGCGGCCTGTCGGAGCGCAGCGAGCGGGCCCGGCCCGGGCGCAACGGAAATGGCTCGGAATCAATCACTTCCGGTTTGCGGCGCGTCCCGTCCCGTCGTCCCCACGCGCCTGTGCCCGCCTCGATCGCCTCTCCTCGCCACTGATTGACCTCTAATCGCGGCTGCTGCTGCTCCTCGCTCCAGACGTAGTGGCGTAGGCGACCGTCCACACCTCCTCCTCCTCCTCCTCCTCCTCCTCCTCCTCCTCCTCCTCCTCCTCATCCTCCTCCTCCTCCCCCTCCTCCTCCTTCTCCTCCTCCTCCTCGGGTACATTTTTGCATCCCCGACGACTTAAACGTCCCCAGGCGGGGCAGGGCGTAGCGTAGCGTGAGCGCTCGGCCCGGCCCTGCTCAGCTGACTGATTCAGAAGAGCGCTCTTCTCGCTCTATCTCTCTCGCACCTATGCGGCGCACCTCATGAGTGCGAGAGAGACAGCGCGAGGAGAGCGCTCTTCTGAATCGGTCGGCTGATCTGCTAGGCAAATGCGTGCCGCGTGCGACCGTAAATTCCGCCCAACTCTTTCCCTCTCCCCTCTCCCCGCGCGCCGCGCTCCGCCCGCCCATATATCTCTCCATCTCTCTCGCACCGGCGCGACCATCGCTATACCTTTTCCTTCGCTCTTTCTTATTCCCCCTATCCTGCGACTGTCTCTCCCTCTCCGTCGCTCTCCCTCCGCCTTCTCTTTCGCACCGTACAGCCGAAGCAGAAGGCTCTTTGCCCGTTTATGGCGCGCCCAAAACACCCAGTACCATTTGTCTTGGGCTCCTGTGGGGCTCCTGAACCGCCCGCGCCCCGCTCCCCGCGCCCCGCTCCCCGCTCCCCGCGCCCCGCTCCCCGCTCCCCGCGCCATACGCCCCGCGCCCCTACCTCTATTTGTATGTGAATAAATGATGAATGCTACACGGCGTGCTCCTGGGTCGGGCCAGAACGGCGCCGCGGAGGGCGAGAGGTCCCCGTCGTTTCTCGCCGCCTCGCCCCGTGCAAGACGCCGTCGGGGGACACCGCGCCACCACTCTGCCCCACCCCGCCCCGCCGCGCCGCGCCCCGCTCCACCCCACTCCGCGCCGCCCCGCTCGCCCCCGAGGTGGTGTACCCGCCGTGAGTCACGTGCAGATCGTGTGGATCCGCCGGGATCCGCCCGTACCCACTCGGCGCCGACACAAAAGCGCGGCTCATTTTAAATAATTCATCGCGGCTGTATTTGGCGTTGGGCCGGGCCGGGCCGGGCCCGGGTGCCGTCTGCTGCTGTCCGCTAGCAGACGGATGGCTTGGAGCTGCTCCGTCCATCCGTCCAAGGATACTGCCGAGCCCAGCCTTTGAGTTCTGCCACGTCACGCTTGGACAGCTGCACTTTTCTCATACAACATTCTTGGTCATCTTCGCCGGAGTTTTTTGACACTAGTGTTATGACAAAGATGTTTTTTTGGGTCGATATTTCGTATTGATATAGGGGAAATGTTACTTTTACGAGCCTGCTGGGCGTACGTGAGGGCGTGTATGTGTGTTTGGCTTTGGCCCATGTTTGCGGACACATTGAAAGTGCAACAACGTACCTTGGACGGCTTCCCCTGACCTCCCCTCCACACCAACTCGTCGTGACGGACAAGCCGACCCTCCGTTATTGCTCCCTCTTCCTCCCCCTCCCCTTCCTCCTCCGCACCCGTCGCCTTCTTCCGCTCCGCTCACAAAATCGGCCCTGCCCGGCTCGGATGCATCGACCGCCTGACATCCCATAAGCTATAGCAACAAATGACACGACTAGTATACTTTTTTCGGGAAGGGGAAGGAGGCATACATAGGTCGAATGGAGGAGAAGAAGAGAGAGCGAGCGAAGAAACGAGAGGGACAGGCAAAAGAAAAGGATCGCTTTAAATGGATTAGGAATGAATAAACGATGGCGGTGTACGGTGCGTGGTTCGACTCCCCGCGGCGTCGTGCTCAGGCCCGCTTTGTGTTACTCGTGTCCCCTATCCGTTTTTTTTTTTTTAAATAATACTTTCCCAATAATCTTATTTTTTGTGCGCTCTTTTAACACGCGGGATCTGCTGTCAGCGAGGGGAGATTTTTCACCGCCGAGCAGCCCGGCCGGCCTCTACTCCCAAATATCCTCTCGCCGACGCGGCGCTGCGCTGCGCGGCGCTCATCAGCGGAATACAGCGAGAGAAAGAGAAAGAGAGAGGGAGAGGGGCGGCCGCGCCGGGCAGACAGGCACCGTTAAGGTCGAGGGAAAAAAAAGAGGAAAGAAAAGAGCGAAAAAAGGCGAGGCGTGCACGACGTGCGACAGACAGACGGACTGACAGACGGACGGGGTGCATCAGCGCGGCGCAGCGCCGGTGCTCACCTTTTAATTGTGTAGAGCTTATGGCCGCACACGAAATGTTATAATGATTTACGTACAAGAAAGGGGAAAAACGGGAAAACATTCCGCACCTCGTGCACTGTGCGCCGCCCTGCCCTGCCCGCCCACGCCGCCGGACACAACGGTGATAGCACGCCTGCTGCAGAATGACAACACTCCACGTCCTTCCGCTTTCAAGCTGTGTAGTTTATCGACTAAACGTTCAAAAGAAGAAAAAAATCGGTGCAGTGAAAATCAGTGGCGTAGTGCAGACCCTCGATGAATGGTGCCTAAAATGTCTACGCTCATCCTTTATCTTTGTTTTGTTTTTTCTGTTCCTCAGGCTTCCCACCAGCCGCCTGTGTCAAGCAGGCGCACGTCGGGATCGCCGCAGATAGATTTCCTTTCACCTGGGCCGCCCCGCCCCGCCGGCGCGTTGAGGTATCAAGTACCGCAGCTGCAGCCCCGCTGCTTGCTTGTGACGCGAGTCCCGAACCGGCCAGTCCACGGCGAGTCGAGCCGAGCCGAGCTGAGCCGAGCTGAGCCGAGCCGAGCGTTTGGACGCCGACCAAAACTAGCAGCAGGCACTGCACTGCACTCACAGCTGCACCGCTGAGCTGCAGCTGCGGCTCCACCATCCCACCACTCGTGCCTTTGCTTCGTTATGGAGAAAGTCAGACGTCAGACCTCAGCGCCGCAGCACCAGCCAGCATCAGCGATCAAAAGCGCACATCAGGAGGAGACGGCCAGGCCCAGACAGGCACCCCGCCAAGAGGATGCACACCACCTGCGGGAGCGGGAGCGCCTGCCGCGGGCGAGGTAGGCAACCGGGCCGGTCACGCCTGCGGCCGGCCTGCCTACCCAGGCGGGCGGTGGACCACTGCTACGCGCGGGGCGAGGCAGAGCAGCCAGGCCAGAGCAGCGTTCTGTTCAGTACCGGTACCGGCCGAGGGGGAGGAGGAGGAGGGGGAGGGGGGAGGGGGTACGATGGGGCGGGTACCGTGGTAACGCGGCACCGCATTCCAGCTAGGCCAGCCCGCCTGGGCTCCTGCCGCTGGGCTGGGAGCTAGTCTGGAGCCTTTCTTTTTCTTTTATTTTGTTTCCTTTATTTTTATTATTACTGCTCTGTTTTTTGTTGTTTTTATTTTTTGAATTTTTCATTTCTTTCCGTTTGTTTTGTTAACTTTTCTCGTCTGTTTCCGCCACTTTTCTTTCCTTGTCTTGTGCCTCCGTTATCTCCCTCCCTCTCTCTCCCTTTCCCCTCTGCGCGCGTACACACGTCACTTCCTGGTTCCGCCCGCCCTGTACAGTTACACCGCTGAAGGACGTGCGCCCCGCCCCGCCCCGCCCCGCCCGGGCGCAATGCAGTGGAGCAGGGCCTGCGCCTGCAGTCTCTGTGGCAGTGCAGAGATTCCGGCCTGGCCCGAACCCTGCGCCCCAGTGAATCACCCCCGCCCCGTCCGCTCAACTGCTGGCGAAAAAAAAGGTCAACAACAAAAGGACATTTGTCCGCCACACCCATTACGTGTCGGAATAATACCTAACCCTGCTCATCCCAAACTTGCGCGTACATACATATAGATCACAGGGGCGTTGCGGAGGCACTGTCCCTCTACCCCCTCCTCCTCCTGCCGCCTTCCTCCGGCGGGGCAGGGCGGGACAACGCTAGGCCCTAATTAACATATTGGCCGGCCCATCTGGTCTGGGCGAGGCGAGGCGAGGCGAGGCAAGGTCAGGTCGGAGCCGCTCCTCCTCCTCCCAATGAATGAGAGTGACGTCACTCACTCACTCCGCCCTTTCGGAGAGACCAGCAGGCGCTTAATGTGTATTTACTTTTCGAATGGAGCACCCGTTAGAGTGGAGGAGTGTATAACGGCTGAGGAGCCTGCGGCGCGCTGCGGCCCCGCTCATTCAGGTTCGACTTTCGACGGCCTGCTGGCCGGTCGGGCCCGGGCCTGGCGACTAGGTGCGCCCGAGGGGTGGGCGCCGCCCCGGCCCGGCGCGGCCCGGCAACGCCCTGACCCTACCGCACCGCACCGCCTGGCAACAGCAGGACACGACCGGACCGGACCGGACCGCCGCGCCGCTCGCTGCATTTTTATGATGATTATTCGGGCGCACGCGTCGGGGCCGGGCCAGGCCAGGGCGCGGCCACTTACGCCCTGCGGCGGGTTTGGGCCTCGCGAGCCGGTGGCGTATCCGCTGTTCTGAGCGTCCCGGCTCCAGGGGCGGGGGGGTTTGACCGCCGGAGGAGTGAGTGAGAGAGCTGCAGCACTATCAGCCAGCCCGGCCCTCCGGGCCCCACCCGCCCGCTCTCCCTTTGCACAGACCTCGCCCCGCCCCGCCCCACCCCGCCCCGCCCTGCCCCGCCCGCTGGTATGCCGCTCCGTCCGCACATTCCTCTCGGAGCCGCGCCGTCGCGTCGGTCCAAGCCGCCCCTGCCGGCGCGGCGTGAGGCAAGTCCCTGGCCGGCCGGCCGGGCCGGGCCGGGGTCCTTCACGACGTCCATTCTCTGCTGCCGACGGCACGGGGACACAGCGCTCTCCCCCGACCGCACTCCCTCTCTGTCACTCACTCACTCGATCCGTCTGCTCTCCCGCTCTCACTTTCCAACTAAATTTCGGGTGGCGTCCGTCCCCCGGGTTATAGCGGCGCGACGGCGGCGCCGTCCTCAAGGCCGCGAGCCTCCACGGCCCACCCCGCCACGACCCCCCGGCTTATACGGCCCTGCTGCCCCAACCCCCACCCCGCGCTGACGGCCTCTAAACACTCACGCACACGCACCCTCTTGCCATACCCCGCCCCGTCCCACCCCATGCCCTGCCCTCTATGAACCGGACGGGACGCCTCATGGACGTCCCGGCGCCGTGATGACGGGCGGGGTGCCGGCTCCACCCGCCCCGCCCCGCCCGGCCACCCCACCCCGCAGGCGACGACGGCGGCCTTTCCCTCCAACGCGCTTCGCGTCGCCCTTCTCTTCCTGTTGGACGTGATGCCCGTCCCTTCGCTGCCCGCGGATGGCTCTCCACGGATACCCTTCCGAGTGCCCCCGAGCGCGCCGTCTGCAGGCCCCACCCGAGGCCCCGCCCCGCCCCGCCCCGCCCCGCCCCGCCCCGTCCAGGCCCCGGCCCGGCAGACATCGGCCCAGCGGCGCGGCGCGGCGCTAACTGCGGTTATATTTAGTCCCCCTCTTCTCTCCCTTCCTCCCTCCCTCCCTCCCGGTCCGGTCCGGTCCCTCTCCGTCTCTCTCACTCGCACTCGCCCTGCTGCTCGCCGCCCCGGAACAGGCAGCAGGCAGCAGCTTCAAAAGGGACGGCTAAAGTGGTCTCGCATTCAAAGCCTCGCGACTGAAAAAATAAGCAATTGTACGATTAGTGCTTACAAGAAAATTCACTACTCTGAGCCAGATGTCATCGTAACTGGGCAATCTTCGCCCCCTGACGGTGGCTGTTTGTAGCTGTAGTGTTCTGCTCTGCTGAACAAACCCAGTTAACCCGCATAAAATTAATTTCCCTGGAGGGTTTTCGGAAAACTCCTCGAACCTGTTTGCTTGGAGTGCACTACTTCCGTTGTCAGGCCCGATACGCCGCTTCTAAAGTTGGTACCATTCGAGAAACGCAAAGTAAACGACGCCGATTTTTGAAATTTGTGATTTTAATCCGGTAAAAAAAAGTCCTGCCACTGAAGTAGTTATCCCTTTCACATTTTGTTAGTTTACCTTCTGTCCGTCCATCCATTCATCCACGATATGCGTCCGCTCCAGTGCGGGTTGCAGGGTTGGCTGTGGCTAGGCATCCTAAACGACTCTGAAGTTGGATGGGTGGCCTGCCGGCTCGGCGCTGCTGCTCCACCGGCAGTGACCGTAAGGTACGGTGCTGCAACGTTACAATGAAACCCACCGACTTCCACTGTGAGAAATATTCGTAAGAGTTACGGGGAAATTTTGGTGGCACGTTGTAGGTAGCCGACTTTCCGAAATTTCCGTCTTTTGCCCCGCCTGCCTCCCTTCTTTTTTTTTTTTTTTTTTTTTTTTTGAAAAAGTCGACGCCCCTGAGTCACCACCCCCTTTTACAAAAGACACTTCCGACGCATCTGACCGACATGGAGAAGATTCTAGGGGGAAGAAAGGACAAACCCGCGGGACGTTACGCACGCGCGTGCGTGCCCGCGTGCAGCTAGGCGAGTCCCCGGGACAGGCCGGGCAGGCTATCCTGCGCTGATAGGCCCCCGCCCCGCCCCGCGCGAGTGGAGGGTGTCTTTGGCGCAGTGTGGCGCCAGAAGGCCGCGCCGAGGCCCGGCGCCACCCCTACCTTCCCCACATTGCGGTCGCATCCGGGTACCCCAACCCCGATACAGCCCCACCCCGCGTCCGGCCGGGCCGAGCCGAGCCGAGC
This sequence comes from Frankliniella intonsa, assembly GCA_033675135.1. Taxonomy (NCBI): domain Eukaryota; kingdom Metazoa; phylum Arthropoda; class Insecta; order Thysanoptera; family Thripidae; genus Frankliniella; species Frankliniella intonsa. The sequence goes on along the minus strand of CM066254.1, from coordinate 13,470,885 downwards.
CAGCGGAGACAGCCCTGCCCTGCGCCCCGCCCGCCGCGCCGGCCTCCCTGCGAGCGTGAGTCAGGGGTGGGTGGTGCGGCCGCAGTACTGTGTGCAGGGGGTGCACAGTACCTTCCTATCGGTCAACGCCCTACTGACGCCTACCCTGCACGGCAAGAGGGTAGCTGGCCGCTATTTATGATTCTAATGTACCCCTAGACCAACCCCCCAGGGTTGGGTTGTCCAAAAACCATTTTTTTTGCGAAGAAATGCGACGATAAACGACGCAGAGGAAAGGGCCCACGCCAAAGCGATTTTCATACAAACGAAGTCCGGTATCGGGATCCATGGACTTACTTTTTCGACCTAAGAGAAGTGAACCTGTGCCTTTAGCCTTTGCATTTTTACAGGGGCCGGGGCCGGGGCCGGGGCCGGGGCCGGGGCCGGGGCCGGGGCGGACTGATCTGACTCACCATAGACCCTTTGGGTAGAGCGAGTGTTACGTCACCGCGGCGTTTCTGGGCCCACCATTGGTTGCGGCGCCCTGAGATATCGCCTCCTGTTCTTGAGTGGGTGGGGAGGGTCGATGCGCCGCGCCACCCTCACGCCACCCCAACCAGCCCCCAAGCATGACTCACCATCCAGGCGACACTGACCCCAAGAGCCGGGAAAAGCGCGGGCACTTGTGCGCTCTGCGCTCGGCTCTACTCTAAGTCCCGACCGCAGTGCATCTTCACTGGACCTCAAAAAACTTTCCGGCAGTTTTGATGTGCTGTTGCCAAGGCTTCAAAACACCTTGTCGCGCGACGCTACCCATCACGCCCATCACCCATCATGATGGTTGGTTTGATGCGGACTTGGCAAGCAGGCATTCGCGGTGACGGAAAATTCCAATTCCTGATAGCGCGCAACGAGTCCGGGCCAGGTGGCGTAGGGGCTGATTTTCTCACTAACGAAGTCCGGTATCGGGCTCCTTGGACTTGCATTGTGTTTTTTGGACCCAGAGGAAGGTAACCAGTGAGTTTGGTCGAAATCGGAGACAATTTTGTCTCGACCGAAAATCGCAAAAACGCAAAGACTGTAGCCTTTGGATTTTCATGATTTTCGGTCGAAAAAAAATTTGCTTCAAAATGGCAGGGGTGGTGCAGGGAGACACTAAGGTACCCCTAGAACAAGACGTGCCTGTTTGTGGCCACAAAATTGTGGCTACAACAGGCGCCTCAACAGATAGCTTATTCCGAACCGACTATAGAGGATGAGGAGGTCAGCTAACAGGGAAGGAAAGCCGCGCTGGCTGAACGTTGCGCCCGGCCGGCCTCACGCCGCTCACGCCTGTGAGGAAAAGTAAAGGATTGGAAGCAATGGGAGCGGGGAGGGAAAGGGAAGTCGCGGTGGTTGAGCGTGCCGCGCCGCCACGCAGTCTCAAATTCTTGCCACATTCGCGCCTGAGAGGTAGGCAGACCATTTGACGCATCGACGAGACGAAAAACAAGGCGTTTGGAGGCAGTTTGAACCGGAGGTCAGCAGGAGCGTGGAGGCAGCCTCGCTCACCTCGCATTTGGTCGCAGCAGGGAATCACCAGATATGAATGGCTGGTTTCAGGCTCACATCACGGTACGGCCGCAAGATGGCGCTTTAAACTGACCCAGCGTTGTTGTGCGCGCGGTGCTCTTAAAGCATACTCGCGCATAATTACTGTAGGGTCATTCCATGCCAATTCACCAGAAGGTCCGAATCGATGGTGTTTAGTTTCAGTTGGGGATGGTTGATTATCATCTGAAACCACCCAAAAGTGCCCAATGTCAAGGGAAATTTTTTTAAAAAAATCTGGTTTAGGAGTTAGAGGAGCCCTAAATTTGGTGTTCGGCAAAGAGTGGTGAAATTCTGAGTGATATACCAAATCCTATAAGAAACACAGTACAAGCCCAACTCAAGGTGTTTTAGATTCAGTTTTTTATGCTGATTAAAGAAACCTTTAGTTGGATTGGATCGTGAAAATTTTTTGATCCATCTGTTAAGTAAATTTCCGCAAAAGTCTTGTGAAATTTTAGTAATTTGACTCTAACAAAAATACATCGTATTAGAAAAATTCCAAGCCATGGTTTTTTTAAAGCTTATGATGGATCAAACATCCACACCAAGTGCCATGTTTGGCCCGGATGATTTAGTCCCTTCGCCTTCCACTTTTAGGTTTTTAGCTACTATAAATAGACCGTTGAGAGTGACAATCAACTTTACCTGGTGAGTATCCCACTAAAATAACTAAAGTTACATATCTTCTTGTGTATAATAATTTTTCAACACATCTGACATTTTAAAAAAGCAGAAAATAAAAAGGGGGTAACTCTAGGAGGGGGTAACTCCAGTACTTACCCAACTTAAATTGGTTCCATCCCTGCATATTTTTAACTCACTTTTGGGAAGAATTTGTTTACCCGTATAGGTGTCAAATTTAGAACTGTCAATAAGGTTGTAGTTGATAAAATATAAAGGCTGTAATTTATTTTTTGTTAAATCTTAAATTTATTAATGATGTCATTTGATGTCAAATGTGTTGAAAAATTATTATACACAAGAAGATATGTAACTTTAGTTATTTTAGTGGGATACTCACCAGGTAAAGTTGATCGTCACTCTCAACGGTCTATTTATAGTAGCTAAAAACCTAAAAGTGGAAGGCGAAGGGACTAAATCATCCGGGCCAAACATGGCACTTGGTGTGGATGTTCGACCCATCATAAGCTTTAAAAAAACCATGACTTGGAATTTTTCTAATACAATGTATTTTTGTTAGAGTCAAATTACTAAATTTTCACAAGACTTTTGCGGAAATTTACTTAACAGATGGATCAAAAAATTTTCACGATCCAATCCAACTAAAGGTTTCTTTAATCAGCATAAAAAACTGAATCTAAAACACCTTGAGTTGGGCTTGTACTGTGTTTCTTATAGGATTTGGTATATCACTCAGAATTTCACCAGTCTTTGTCGAACACCAAATTTAGGGCTCCTCTAACTCCTGAACCAGATTTTTTTTTTAAAAATTTCCCTTGACATTGGGCACCTTTGGGTGGTTCCAGATGATAATCAACCATCCCCAACTGAAACTAAAAACCATCGATTCGGACCTTGTGGTGATTTGGCATGGAATGACCCTGTACGCATCCCCTCATAATGAGACCGTGGCCTAGTCCAAGTTTCCTTCGCCCGGTTGGAAATTTTCGTCCCCGACCTTCATTGGGCGCGTGACTTGTGCACACGAATTTTATTTCGAAAATGTAAATGATGAGGGCATCATATTATATTGTTACCAATACCCCTGACCCCATCATCTTATTTTTTTTTATGTACACGCTGGCTCTCGGGCAAATTAACCCTTGGGGATCGGTCTAGGGGTACATTAGAGTACCCCTGACCCCATCATAGTAGAGCCGTAAAATAAAAAGAAAATAAAAAAAAAAAAAAATACGGCCGGGACTTGAACCAGCAAAACGTCTCGCCAGCCGAGATGATTTGGGACGGGGGGAAGGTGCGTTAACCATCTCGGCTGGCGGGACGCACACCTCACGGCGATGCGAACTGGAATCCCTATCTACCGGCCATTTTCAGCGCCAAGAGGCAAGAACGGAGTCGGAGCGGAAGTCGCCTCTGCCGGCCCCGTCCAACCGGTAGATAGGGATTCCAGTTCGCATCGCCGTGCGGTGTGCGTCACGACAGCCTAGTGGTATCGCCCTTGCCCCCCGTCCCAATACCAACTAGGCTGTCGAGACGTTTTGCTGGTTCGATCCCGACCGATTCTTTCTTATTTTTTTTTCGATGTACACGCTGGCTCTCGGGCAAATTAACTCTTGGGGATCGGTCTAGGGGTACATTAGAGTACCCCTGACCCCATCATAGTAGAGCCGTTAAAAAAAAAAATTAAAAAAAAACACAAAAAAATACGGCCGGGACTTGAACCAGCAAAACGTCTCGCCAGCCGAGATGATTTGGCACGGGGGGAAGGTGCGTTAACCATCTCGGCTGGCGGGACGCACACCTCACGGCGATGCGAACTGGAATCCCTATCTACCGGCCATTTTCAGCGCCAAGAGGCAAGAGCGGAGTCGGAGCGGAAGTCGCCTCTGCCGGCCCCGTCCAACCGGTAGATAGGGATTCCAGTTCGCCTCGCCATGAGGTGTGCGTCACGACAGCCTAGTGGTATCGCCCTTGCCCCCCGTCCCAATACCATCTAGGCTGTCGAGACGTTTTGCTGGTTCGATCCCGACCGATTTTTTTTTTTTTTTTTCGATGTAAACGCTGGCTCTTGGACAAATTAACCCACGGGGGTCGGTCTAGGGGTACAATAGAGTCCTCCTGCCCACCTCAGTCATTTGTTGGACAAGTTCAAGTCAAGTTCAAGGCGCTCCCGCATCGTCTTCGAAGAACGCGACATAAACGCGATTTTACCCGGAGGTCAGCAGGAGCGAGGAGGTAGCCTCCTGTGCAAGTGTGCATTCTCCGGTTCCAGGTCGGCCGACAGATGGCGCCACCATGCGTTGTTGTTGCGCGCTAGGTCTCGACAAGGCAGAGCCTATAGGGCCTAGTCCAAGTACTCTTCGGTCGGTTGGGGATTTTCGTCCTCGACCAATTCTCGGCGCGTTACTTGTGCGCACGAATTTTTGTTTCGATCATTTTAATGATGAGAGAACCATATTATATTGCTAAGAAGACGTTGGCTCTCGATTCTGACATTGAAACGTCAAATAACCAAGTCCAAGTTTTTCGAAGTTTGGTGGAAGAGTGGGACTTAGATTCACAACCAACTCCAGTCCAGGGTGTTTGCAGATTAAACATAGCAAATGCTTGCCAATGTCAACAAGGAAAATTCGTGCGCATAAGTTGCGCATCTAGAGTTGGTTAGGGAAAAAAGTTCCCTCCGCGCGAAGGACATTTGGACTAGGCCCTATAGGCTCTGCCTTGTCGAGGCCTAGCGCGAAACAACAAAGCATAGTGGCGCCATCTGACGGCCGACCTGGAACCGGAGAATGCACATTTGTACAAGAGGCTACCTCCTCGCTCCTGCTGACCTCCGGGTAAAATCGCGTTTTTTTCGCGATTTTTGAAGGCGCTGCGGGAGCCGTTTCCGCGTCGGCCAACAGATGGCGCCACCCTGAAACGCCATCTGTTGGCCGACCGCGGTAACACTCCCGCATCATCTACGAAGAACGCGAGAAAAACGCGAAAAAATACGCGATTTTACCCGGAGGTCAGCAGGAGCGAGGAGGTAGCCTCCTGTGCAAGTGTGCATTCTCCGGTTCCAGGTCGGCCGACAGATGGCGCCACCATGCGTTGTTGTTGCGCGCTAGGCCTCGACAAGGCAGAGCCTATAGGGCCTAGTCCAAGTAATCTTCGCCCAGTAGGTCATTTTCGTCCTCGACCAATTCTCGGCGCGTTACTTAGGCGCACGAATTTTTGTTTCGATCATCTAAATGATGAGGAAACCATATTATATTGCTAACAAGACGATAGCTCTCGATTCTGACATTGAAACGTCAAATAACCAAGTCCAAGTTTTTCGAAGTTTGGTGGAAGGGTGGGTCTTAGATTCCCTACCAACTCCAGTCTAGTGTGTTTGCCGATGAAACTTAGGAAATGCTTGCCAATGTCAACAAGAAAAATTCGTGCGCATAAGTTGCGCATCTCGAGTTGGTTGGGGGAAAAAGTTCCCTCCGCGCGAAGGAAATTTGGACTAGGCCCTATAGGCTCTGCCTTGTCAAGACATAGCGCGCAACAACAACGCATGGTGGCGCCATCTGTCGGCCGACCTGGAACCGGAGAATGCACACTTGCACAGGAGGCTACCTCCTCGCTCCTGCTGACCTCCGGGTAGAATCGCGTATTTTTTCGCGATTTTTGAAGGCGCTGTGGGAGCCGTTTCCGCGTCGGCCAACAGATGGCGCCACCCTGAAACGCCATCTGTTGGCCGACCGCGGAAACGCTCCCACATCATCTTCGAAGAACGCGAGAAAAACGCGAAAAAATACGCGATTCTACCCGGAGGTCAGCAGGAGCGAGGAGGTAGCCTCCTGTGCAAGTGTGCATTCTCCGGTTCCAGGTCGGCCGACAGATGGCGCCACCATGCGTTGTTGTTGCGCGCTAGGCCTCGACAAGGCAGAGCCTATAGGGCCTAGTCCAAGTACTCTTAACCCACTTGGACATTTTCGTCCTCGACCAACTCTCGGCGCGTTACTTATGCGCACGAATTTTTGTTTCGATCATCTTAATGATGAGGGAACCATATTATATTGCTAACAAGACGATGGCTCTCGATTCTGACATTGAAACGTCAAATAACCAAGTCCAAGTTTTTCGAAGTTTGGTGGAAGGGTGGGTCTTAGATTCCCAACCAACTCCAGTCCAGTGTGTTTGCCGATGAAACTTAGGAAATGCTTGCCAATGTCAACAAGAAAAATTCGTGCGCATAAGTTGCGCATCTCGAGTTGGTTGGGGGAAAAAGTTCCCTCCGCGCGAAGGATATTTGGACTAGGCCCTATAGGCTCTGCCTTGTCAAGACATAGCGCGCAACAACAACGCATGGTGGCGCCATCTGTCGGCCGACCTGGAACCGGAGAATGCACACTTGCACAGGAGGCTACCTCCTCGCTCCTGCTGACCTCCGGGTAGAATCGCGTATTTTTTCGCGATTTTTGAAGGCGCTGTGGGAGCCGTTTCCGCGTCGGCCAACAGATGGCGCCACCCTGAAACGCCATCTGTTGGCCGACCGCGGAAACGCTCCCACATCATCTTCGAAGAACGCGAGAAAAACGCGAAAAATACGCGATTCTACCCGGAGGTCAGCAGGAGCGAGGAGGTAGCCTCCTGTGCAAGTGTGCATTCTCCGGTTCCAGGTCGGCCGACAGATGGCGCCACCATGCGTTGTTGTTGCGCGCTAGGCCTCGACAAGGCAGAGCCTATAGGGCCTAGTCCAAGTACTCTTAACCCACTTGGACATTTTCGTCCTCGACCAACTCTCGGCGCGTTACTTATGCGCACGAATTTTTGTTTCGATCATCTTAATGATGAGGGAACCATATTATATTGCTAACAAGACGATGGCTCTCGATTCTGACATTGAAACGTCAAATAACCAAGTCCAAGTTTTTCGAAGTTTGGTGGAAGGGTGGGTCTTAGATTCCCAACCAACTCCAGTCCAGTGTGTTTGCCGATGAAACTTAGGAAATGCTTGCCAATGTCAACAAGAAAAATTCGTGCGCATAAGTTGCGCATCTCGAGTTGGTTGGGGGAAAAAGTTCCCTCCGCGCGAAGGAAATTTGGACTAGGCCCTATAGGCTCTGCCTTGTCAAGACATAGCGCGCAACAACAACGCATGGTGGCGCCATCTGTCGGCCGACCTGGAACCGGAGAATGCACACTTGCACAGGAGGCTACCTCCTCGCTCCTGCTGACCTCCGGGTAGAATCGCGTATTTTTTCGCGATTTTTGAAGGCGCTGTGGGAGCCGTTTCCGCGTCGGCCAACAGATGGCGCCACCCTGAAACGCCATCTGTTGGCCGACCGCGGAAACGCTCCCACATCATCTTCGAAGAACGCGAGAAAAACGCGAAAAAATACGCGATTCTACCCGGAGGTCAGCAGGAGCGAGGAGGTAGCCTCCTGTGCAAGTGTGCATTCTCCGGTTCCAGGTCGGCCGACAGATGGCGCCACCATGCGTTGTTGTTGCGCGCTAGGCCTCGACAAGGCAGAGCCTATAGGGCCTAGTCCAAGTACTCTTTACCCACTTGGTCATTTTCGTCCTCGACCAATTCTCGGCGCGTTACTAATGCGCACGAATTTTTGTTTCGATCATCTAAATGATGAGGAAACTATATTATATTGCTAACAAGACGATAGCTCTCGATTCTGACATTGAAACGTCAAATAACCAAGTCCAAGTTTTGCGAAGTTTGGTGGAAGGGTGGGTCGTAGATTCCCAACCAACTCCAGGCGATTGAGTTTGCCGATGAAACTTAGGAAATGCTTGCCAATGTCAACAAGAAAAAGTCGTGCGCATAAGTTAGCATTTAAAATTGGTTTGGGGGGAAAGTTCCCACCGCGACAAGGAAACTTCGACTAGGCCCTATAGGCTCTGCCGTGTCCACGCCTAGCGCGAAACAACAACGCATGGTGGCGCCATCTGTCGGCCGACCTGGACCCGGAGAACGCACACTTGCACAAGAGGCTACCTCCTCGCTCCTGCTGACCTCCGGGTAAAACCGCGTTTTTTTTCCGATTTTGAAGACGATGCGGGAGCGTTCCCCGGGTCTTATTTTTTTATGTACACGCTGGCTCTCGGGCAAATTAACCCTTGGGGATCGGTCTAGGGGTACATTAGAGTACCCCTGACCCCATCATAGTAGAGCCGTAAAAAAAAAAAAAAAAAATTTTTTTAAAAAACGGCCGGGACTTGAACCAGCAAAACGTCTCGCCAGCCGAGATGATTTGGGACGGGGGGAAGGTGCGTTAACCATCTCGGCTGGCGGGACGCACACCTCACGGCGATGCGAACTGGAATCCCTATCTACCGGCCATTTTCAGCGCCAAGAGGCAAGAACGGAGTCGGAGCGGAAGTCGCCTCTGCCGGCCCCGTCCAACCGGTAGATAGGGATTCCAGTTCGCCTCGCCATGAGGTGTGCGTCACGACAGCCTAGTGGTATCGCCCTTGCCCCCCGTCCCAATACCATCTAGGCTGTCGAGACGTTTTGCTGGTTCGATCCCGACCGATTCTTTCTTATTTTTTTTTCTTTTTCTTCGATGTAAACCTGTGAGTTTGGTCGAAATCGGAGACAATTTTTTCTCGCCCGAAAATCGCAAAAACGCAAAGGCTATAGCCTTTGCATTCTTATGATTTTTGGTCGGAAATTTTTTTTCTCAATAGTGACGATCGTAAGGTGCGTTAACCATCCAAAAAGCATGTGTCGAAGTTTTCTTAATTGTTTTATTATCTACTATTTACACACTTTACCTCAAATTTTCATCACTATCCACCGAAGCAATTGAATGACACAATAAATCTGTACAAAATGGTTTCAATAATTTTGACATTGATGTCATGTGGTACCCTACACAACAACAAATCCCCTTTAGATATTACATAAATAGAAATTAAACGCTTCAAAAATTTAATATGGTCGTAGAAAAAGATTGTACAAAATTAAAAATACAACATGATAAATACCATTCTACGAAAGTTATGACTGTTTTAGTGACATTGCATTTCTTAAGCCTTGGGTATCTTCAGCCCTTTTCAAAAGTATTTTCAACAATGTCGTCACACACCAACTCTGAAAATCTATCGCAGTGACAGTTCCACTTTTGAAACAGTGGTAATTACATCCTGTGCCAGTGTTTTAACACTGGGCTTAGGACTGTCCCACTCATGGATTTTCGTAGAAATAACGCTTGGGTAACGATTTTTAGAAGTCAGTTTCCAATCGCTTTCAGTGCGGTTCCGCTCTCAGATGGACATGAGGCGGGACAGGCGGCGCGGCGCATGCTGGGCGGCCTGCCGCTTGAGCTCGGGCCGCACGAAGTGCAGGATGACGCAGGCGAGCAGCAGCGGCACGCCCAGGAACACCATGGTCCACACGCCGCCCGCGCGCTCCATGATGTAGCCGCCGGCGAAGGTGAGCACGATGCCCGACAGCTGCACGGCGCTGATGAGCAGCGCCGCCGTCGTGCCTTCGGGCTCGGGGAACGTCATCTCGGCGGCGAACTCCAGGCCGACGGGCTGCGCGGCCGTCATCGCGAAGCTGCAACAGTGCGTGTGCATCCACGACCCGTTATGCACATCATTCCGTGCCGAGCCATGAGTGCATGATGAACATACAGCACGGCTCCGAAGGCTACGGTTCGGCTGCGGAGATGCACGGGCTCGAGAAGGCCGTAGCGCCTGGCGACGCAGAAGGTAGGCAAGACCCTGAAGCAACGGACGGCTACGCGCGCGCTGCCTATGCCTAACCTGCAGGCGCTATCCACTCACCCGTACACCACGGCCGTGGCCTGGACCCAGGTCATGTCGCCGAGCGGAAGTAAGAAGGTAAAGGCGCCCCAGCCCAGCAGTGACAAGATGTACAGAGACTGGGTGCAAGATCTGCAAACGACAGAATAATTTTCTTTTAATCAACTAAAACAATTCATGTGAACCGTCGTCACCTGAAAACAAATAGCAGCGTACTTGAACTTGTGCGTCCGGTCCAGGAAGAAGCCGCAGAGAAGTGAGCCAAGTATTCCCGAGGCGATCATGATGAGGCCCACCACACCCACCTCCCGGTCGCAGTTCTAGAACAAACGAAAAGCGTTCGACACTCTCACACTGGTCACACTAGACCGTAAACGAGAACTACTGCATTTCAGATAACAGGCTGAGCCCGCCCGTACCGGGTGGTGCGGGAGGACGAGCTGGCTCAGCAGGGTGTTGATGGCGCAGTACACGCCGACGTTCATCGCCCAGGAGCACAGCACCAGCATGAACTGCTTGTCGGCGAGCAGCCGGCGCAGCGAGGTCCAGAACTCGTCCGTCTGGCCCTCGTCCTCGCGGTCCCGCTGCAGCTGCTGCGCGGGGCTCGGGGGCAGCGGGGGCTCCTCCTGGAACACTGAGCGCCCAGGTGAGCGGGCGGTGGTGGCCGGTGAGGTGGCCGGTGAGGGGGAGGGGGAGGGGGTCCTCACAGGCGAGCTGAATGACGAGCGACGCCGTGGTGCACGCCGCCATCCCCAGGAACATGGACCGCAGGTCGGCGCCGACCTGCGCGATGTCGTCGCTGTTCGGCACCAGGAGAGGCGGGAGCAGCATGCCTGCCGCGTTGCCCATCTTTCGTTTCCAACGAGTTCCCAATGCATGGTAAAAGAAATAAGAATTGATGAACGCGTTCATTAGCTGGTCATCTTTTACACAGGAAAAACAAAGGCTGACTTGGCACGTTGAAATATTGTGCCTTCGCATACGTTTGAAAACTTGCCACAAGCATTTTATCATCTTTCATGTCATTTGGCGATTTTTACCGCCCGTTCAATGTCCACACCTTCCCTTTCCCAGTTCTCACCAGGATGCCGATGAAGCCGAGCGAGCAGGCGAGCGAGACCTGGTCCGGCCCGAACCACACCGAGGCGAGCCGCGGCGGCAGGAAGAGCATGAAGACCTGGCCGACGGCCACCACGACCTGGCCGACCATGGTGACCCAGAAGCGGTCCCGGCCCACGGAGCCAACCTTGACCCACGAGCCCAGCGAGGTGAGGCCGGCCGCCACGATGAGTGTCCATCGCAGGCCCTGCAGGGCCAAGAGATGCACACTAGTGTTTTACATATGCAATACAAGGACACGAGCGTCGCTTGTCGCCGTCCACGGTGATTTTTTTTCACTCTTGTGAACGACAAATTATTCACATACTTGTAGGTGAGCGACAAAATATTCACACACTTGAAGGCGAGCGAATGCCCATTCGTATAATTTCAAGCCATAACTATATTTATATCTACACAGTGTGCGAGTGCAAATGAATATGCTCAGATTTGTGAATATATTGTTATGTTTGCATGGTCGTGCACACCGTTTCGCATGCGGGTGTAGTGAGTGCAGTAAGCCCGGCGCCGCGCCGTATAGTGTAACGCGTCCACGTTTACCCAGTGGGCCGGCACCTCTCCGTGAGCACCTGCCAGCCGCGTAGAAAATCCCTTTTGATACCGCAGACAAACATAGCTGCAGGCTATGCACGGGGCGCCGTGCGCTGGGCCCGACAGCCGTCATCCGCGGCACAGGCCTGGGGCGCGGGGCGCGGGGCGCGAGGCGCGGGGCGCGAGGCGCGAGGCGCGGGGCGCGAGGCGCGGGGCGCGAGGCGCGAGGCGCGAGGCGCGGGGCGCGAGGCGCGGGGCGCGAGGCGCGGGGCGCGAGGCGCGGGCATTTGCTCCGACTCTAGCAAGGGGATGAGGCACAGCAGGTAGGCGATGAGGTACTTACGTGCCTGTCCAAGTACCAGGAGGCGGGGATGAAGCACAGCAGGTAGGCGATGAGGAAAGACGTGCAGGTCAGGTCCACGTAGAACGACTTGACGTTGTAGTAGCGCTGCACGATGCGGGCGATGATGGAATACTGCACCCACTGGAAGGTGTTGGTGATGCCGAGAAAGATGAAGATGGCGAGCATGAGCCAGCGGCGCTTGTACACCTTGATGCCCGTGTGCTCGGCGCCCAGGCTGGCCGCCGCGGCCGCCGCGGCCGCCCCCAGACCGGTGGACAGCGGGCTACGCGACAGCGACAGCGGCGAGCGCGGGCTGGACCTGGCGTCCTTCAAGTCCTTCAAGTCCCACAGGGTGGTCGACGGCCGCCGAGGTTGGAAGGGCGACCTCGGCTGCGTCGGCGAGTACGGGGTGAGGCGCGACTTCCGCGAGGCGCTGGCCGCCAGCAGGGCCGCGTCCGCGCCCGGCCCGTGCCCGTGGACGCCCCGAGGACGCCCGTCGGGATCCTCGCCGCCGCCGCCGCCATCCAGGTCGTCCCACGACTTCCAAAGCACTTCAATCGCCGATCCCATCTTGGACTGCCTCCGGCCGGCGTCCGGGGTCACCGCCGCCCCCCGCGGCCCCGCACCCACCCCGAGCCTCTGCCCCCGGGGGGGTCCCACATGGGGCCCGCCGCGGGGGCTGCGGGTCGCTGGGGGGCTGTGGGCGCCGTGGCTGCCCTCCTCCGCGGCGTCCTGGTCGTCCTGGTCCGAGGCATGGGGTCGGTTCATGGCAGGTGTCACATGCTGACGACTCGACTCGACTCGACGGCTGCCACCTGAGACACACGTGTGGCCCGGCCGGGCCGCGGGGCCCAGCACCAGGACCTTATCATTGTCATATCACTTACTAGCTGCTTCATCAGCAAGACGCGACGAGCGCCCCCACCGCCCCCACCGCCCCCACCCCGCGTATTTGCCGGAGGATTTTTAAAAGACCCTGTACCCTGCCCCTGCCCACGCTGGGGGCCCGCGGGGCCTAAACACTGCGAGGAGCAGACGTTTACCTGTGTAGCGCTCCCGGCCGCAGTTGGGCTCGGTGACGATGTCGGGTCGGGGTTGGCCAGGTCCAGGAGATTGGGCGTTCGGAGTCAGTCGCGAAAGGAAGTCTGCACTGCTGCTTCAATCGAGAGAATATCACGACTTTTTTCTCGGTTGACCGACTTCGACTACTTCTCCTGCAGTGCCCGCGCGAGGCGAAGCTCCGCCCGGGGTGATGCTCGCCACACTGGTCAGCGGGGCCCAGCTGTACACAGCTGCGGGGCGGGGCGGGGTGGACTCTCCAGGACCAGCGGGGGGCTGATCAGCTGTAAAGTGGACGGGACAGCTGTCAGCGGGGCGCACGGCCCTGCGGACCTCCGCGTCGCTCTGCGCACGGCCGCGCCCGCCGCCCGCCTCTCCGGGAAGGTGGGGTAGAAAACCAAGTGAGAACCGACGCGTACTCGAGTACGAAAACATTTATTGATACATCTGTGTGAGTTTTGGAGCACGCAGAGCAGATCGCTGCCGACTCAATGCGCACGCGACGCGAAAAAGCGATCCTTCCGTTCGCTCCGCGTCGAACGGCCGCCTTCGCACTGGACCTATTACTAGTCTTTTTACGCCACCGCAGCAAATCGACACCAGACACGTACAGAGATAAGTCCCCGCACTCGTGGCTAGAAGGTGTAGATTTCGTTCAATGGCACATCATCGAAGATCTTGGTGAAGGTCTGCTTGAAGAACACGTTCATGGATCCCCAGATCTTGGGCTTGAACTCGTTGAAGATGTCTCGCCAGTTTTCGTTGACAAATTTGTGGAAATTGTCGCCTGGGTAGAGACAAAAGCATGAGGCTTGGGGATCACTTAGAATGCGGTTAAGGATTAATAAATATAGAACTATACATCGGGTCTCGTTGTATACAAAACGTATCGCAAATTAACGGAGATATTTTTCACAGTGTTTAGCAATACGTACTCAGCTCCTTGTTGCCATTAAACAGATTCTCCACCTTCACGAGAAGGTTGGTCGGGGTAAACACGGTTTTGGCCTCCACGAGTTCCATGTACGGCTTGCCATCCTTCATCTTGGGCTTGCCGATTAACGTCAAGTCAAATGACACGTCCTCTGCAACAGGGTGTCACGTCACGCACAGGCTGTGGGCAGGGGGTGGATCCAGGGGACTTCCCCCTCGCAGCGCACACCGGAGCGGGGCATACTTTCTCAGCGGAGTACCCCATAGGGAGGGGAGAGGGCAGCCGGGGGATCATGACGGTAAGTGCCCACCCTTTCCTTATCCATCTTTAGGGTTTTTGCGCCTACAACGTCCTGCGCGGGATGAGTCCCAGGCAAAACGTGTAGCTGCACTCCGGCAATTCCCTGGGTGCGTGCGCAGCGCAGCGTGTTCTCGACCGTGTGAGGCACGGGCACACCCCGCACGGCCCACCCACCCCGCGACACGCGCGCCGCGCTGCAAAACAGCTCATGTGCACCACCGTGAGGCAGGCGAGGACGTCACCGCGGCGCGGCGCGGCGGCGTGGCGTTCGGCCCGGCCGATCAGCTCAACGAGTCCCGCCGCCTCGCCTCGCGCCGCCGCCGACCGGAAGTAGTCGGCAGGGCAGTCCCTATTGAGGCAAGGGGAGGGGGGGGGGGGGGGGGTCCCTCAAGAGACACAGGAATAGAAGATCTTCTCTCCGCCTCGCCATCACCCCCGCCTCTGCAAAAACTTACGGTACGTGAGCGAGAAGCCGCCCGAGCCGACGACGGGCATGACCATCAGCTTGCCGTTGAGCTCGTACTGGCCGTCGGACACCACCTCGGGGACCTTGAGGTTCATGCGCATCGTGTGCTTGTCGGGGTCGACCCTGCGATGTCCATCAGGAAAGCGTTAGGCACAGCTTACGGCGAAAAGAGTGAATGGCATTCCCTCTGCTCGAGGGGCGGTCGCTTTTTCCCTTACTCTACTAGAACGATCTTGTAGTCCGTGAACAGCTTCGACATCTTGGCGTTCTTGTAAACCATCTTGAGGTCCTTGGTCGAAAAGTCCAAGTCGCCCAACATCAGCGGATCCAGAACGGGAATGTTGAATTGGGGAATGCCTAGGATGTGACGCGGTAAACGTAAAGAAAATCAACCTTACACATGAAAAGCGTTAACAGGAAAATGAGGCCGAATGTTACCTTTCTTCAAAACGGGTAGAAACTTTTCCACGGATTTAAGAAAGCATTCGTTCAGGTTTGGGTCCGCCTTCGGACAAGGCTTCCACGCGTCGCCTACAACGCGCAGTAGAAAGACATGATATAAGAGACAGTTCACACAAAATTCAGGCACAGTGTAAAGTTACAGCACGGGCGACATGCGGCTCGACTCACCGAGGACGGCGGCCTGGGCCGACCCCAGAGCTACGAGCACAAGCACTGGGACGATCATAGCGACTTGAACGTGTTCACTGAAATGCGGAAAAGTGAGGCTGCTTATGTAGACCGTACATACATCCCTGACACCCAGTCTCAATCCCCTCCACCTTATTTTCCTCGAACTCTCCTCCTGCGCTCCTGCCACCGCCACCGTCATGAATAAAGAGGAGGCACTTTATTACACAGGATGCAGTTTGGACCTTTACCCCATTGGGTGTCTAGTAGAGCATCACGCGCAAGTGTGGCCGGCCCCGGTGCGTCGCACCCATTATATTGTGTAGCTGAGAGCAAATATTGGTTGCTGAATGGAAAAAACCCTAAGTAACAAGTTATATAAATTTATTATAACAAATATCAGTCACAAATGGTTGATGCTATTACAATTCTGGAGACACATCAAATTTTTTACAGGTTTGAAGTAAATTTGAAGAAAAATTAAAAACTTTGTTCAAAATTAAAAAGTACTCACTGATATAATGATAAATAAAAATCAAAACAAAATACCAGAAGTAAAAATTAGATTGACATGTAGTTTCAGATTCCTTCCAGGCACAAATATAATCATGAAGAACAAATAGGGAAAAGTGTAGTTGCAGTCTAGATTTAGAGTTTCTAATTACCTAGAAGAGGGGGAAACTTATGTGAAAGAGTAAAAAGTATGCAACAAGTTGTAAAGGTAACTAATATTCAAAAGATGTTAAAAACAATTAGAAGGTGGTTGCATGATTGCACTGTCAAAAAAGCTGCCTTAGAACGGTTTGGTTTTAGTATTAGATTTAAAATGTAATTGTCCTTTCAAAAATAAAAATAAATGATGTACAAGTAATTTCACACAATATATCATCAGATACATTAACAACTACTGGATTCACCAGGGAAAGATGTTACAGGTACCAGAAAACTAACAAAGAGTAGAAATTATCACTGCCTATAAAATAAAGTACAAAGGGCATTGTCATCACATGATCATAATAAGAATTCCGATTTAAGCTACCAAAGATTTTTAACTTTCACCTTACGCGAGCTTAGGTAACAAATGACCAATGGGGTCCTTGAGGGTTTACAGTTGTTACTAGGAAAAGAAAAAAAAGAGGGGGAAGGTGTGCTGAAATACCAAAGCAGTTAATTATAATGATTAAAAAATCAAGTCAACCTGCCATCTAACAAAAATAGACACACAACAAAGCTTTGGTAGATATTAAGTGACAGACGTCTAAATGATAACCACCCCATACATAGCACTGCATCCTATAAACAGAAGGTCTCATAACAACATTTCCATAAGTAACTTAATGAAGTACAATGCCAATACAAAATTGAGTCCATAAAATACATTATAGCTTTCTTCAGAAAGAAAGAGTAGAATAATTAATATTCACAGCACAATACCCATACTGAAATAAATAAAAATATAAGAAAATTTCTCACAAACAAAACAACAACAGAGAAGTAGAACACTAATACTTGCAATGGTCAAATACAGATTAATCACAGACACATTATTTAAGATCACAGAGGAGGATCATGGAAGAGATAAGTGAGAAGTTCGGGTTCTGTCATATGTGTGCGATACTTGCTTACCAGCTCCTGCACTTTTAGACGACGACGTACATGAGGAGGTTGATAGCTGGATAGGAGAAGTTCACATTTTAAGTCAAATATTCACATGAATAATTTCAAGAGCAAATAAGATAAATACATTCAGAAGACGATACCTGTCATTGTCTAATCTACGTCTACGACACATATTTAAAGCTGTTTGACGAACAAGAGGACCTAGAGCCCGGCGACTAACAACCATTCCATCTACAAGAGGTGTTGCCAAATTCATCCTAGAAAAAAATTGGTTCCAGTCAAAACTAAACCTAATGTATGTTGATTCCATTTTGAAAACACTCCAAAATTATTTCATACCGTCCCTGAGGCCCTTGCAGTTTCACTCTGAGTAATCCACTTGGTAAGGCATGGAGAAAAATAACAAAAGCATCTCTATCTGAAGAGTGAGAGGCATCACTTGGAGGACAAGATCCTTCAAGACCAGTGCTTGTGTATAACAGTAAATCACCTATAGACAGACATAAAAAATGTCATACTCCTTCCTACTACTTCAAATTGCAAGCTACGTCAAGAAATGTATTTGACAAACCTAATGGGACAAAAACATTGTCATCAAAGCTCTCCAGCCAAATTATTAGAACTTTAGTGGGTGCATGATGAGCTGGGGCACTTCTAGATGTTCCTATTCGTCTCCGACCACTATCACTAGAACCAGGTGGACCAGACTGAGGAGCTGTCCCTTTATCTAAATCAAGTGAAAAAGCTCTGGGCTTATCCAAGTTGAGGGTGTGTCTATCAGAAATGTTACTTGACAACCCAGGACTTGGTTGTTTGAGATTGCGCACAGCTGCATTCACTCCACCACAGTCGGACACGCTACGCTCATACCATCCTCCTGTAATTTCCAATTATAAAGTAGTCCTAAACAAGGACAAAGAAGTACATACAATAAATTAAGAATGGCACCTACTTGAATTTTGCTGTTGCTGTTGCTGAGAAATGGCTGCGGTAGTCAGACTGCTGTTACTACTGTTAATACTCAGGTTCAAATCCGTACGCTCAGAATCAGGCCCATTAATATTTCTACATAGGTTATTTGCTGAAGGCACCACAAATGCTATTTCAGAGCTAGCATCGGCCCAATAAAGAACTTGCGTGTCACCATTGTATAAGCTTCCACCATGATCTGTGCTGACCCATTGTTCCACTAGAAATTTACAAAAAAAATGATAGTTAACATCTCTTTTCCAAATTTTGTCTGCATACTGCAGAATAAAATAAAAATCTAGTTTACATATTGGAGGAGGGGGTTGAACTTTCCAGCTGGTGTTGATATGACCTGTCCAACCAGGATGCTGGTGTACATCAACAGGCCAGCCAAGGCAAAGAAGCATCTCAAGGAAATGGTCATTAACACTTGATTCAGACAGCTACAGAAATTAAAGTTGGATAAATATTAGATTATTTTACATAATAGGGCATATGCTGCAGATTTTTGAGACATGATACTTACAACATTGTCTACAATTTCAGATGATGTTTTTTGGCCAGCTCTTACATAGAATATGTGAGCAGTATCACAAGTTCTGACACCAATGTTGTCCAGAGCTTCAAGATCTGCACAAAAATTGGAATTGGAAGCATCCAAAGCTGTTAAAGGGGGGACAGGGGAGCTCACACAATCCTAAAACAAACAATTCTGATTAAAATTTGTTCAAAAAACAAAACAAAATTGTTAAAAGAAAAAACAAAGAAAAATAAATTAGTTTACCTGAAGTGAATCAAGAGACAAGAAACCAAAATGAGAAAGAAACAATCTTGCAGTTTGAAAGTCATGCACAACTGGAGGCGGCGTGCATTCTTTTTCAAGTGCACTGGATGGTCCGAAATTCTCATTGCTGTTTAACTCAGAACGAACATTGTTGTTGTTGTTATTAGTATTTGCTCCCAAGCTTCCTCCTGCCTCCAGAGCTGCCTGCTTTTCGATGAGCTGAGCCAGACGTGAATGTTCCATGGCCGTGGTCTCATTACTGAGAAGTGAATCCAAACTTGGAATCGACTTATCTCTTGACATTAGACAAAGATAACAGTAAATTTCATTAATATCAAGGATGTGGTTATAGAGCCTACAGTGTATTTTGTAAATTGCTATGTATGAACCTACATTTTGCATTGAGGGATACGTTCAACACTTTCTGGAAAGTGCCTATGAGCACTAGGCTGATGAATGCCTTGTTCTGCCATAGGGACTGGTCGTCCCGGGCTCATTCCACTTCCAGACATAGCTGTTTTGTGTGGTATTCCTGATTTGTGACGAGGCAAATGTCTAAGCTGCATTGCCCATGCATGACGACCGAATGGACCGCGGATCAAAACAGTGACAGTGGGTTGAGGATCTAGATGAAAAATTTTCTTCTGTGAAAATGAAGTAAGAAACAGGACATAATACATAACACTTTTTCAGACAGTACCTTGGTCGTTACCAAGAGGTTCTTCTAATAACGCCAACACAGTGGAATTTTCCAATACAAAATATCTAAACTTTTGCACGGCAGCAGACCGACTTGAGGCAGCAGGCCCACCACCAGCTGTTGGCCATGAATTGCAGTGTTGTAAAAGTGAAACTTCATCTAAAAGAGAAGATAATGATTCTGCACCACAAGGTGATGGAAAGCACCCAACCTGAAGCAACAAAAAATAGAAAATAAACAAACGGTGGGAAAGGGGGAGGCAAAAGACTTGCTCCATTGTAAGGACTTCGACAATACCTGCTCCAAGACAACTGTAAGCAAGGCCTCGGCAGAGTCTCGAACACGCATGGATGCTGGTTTCAACTCCTTCTCATCTTTCATCCTTACAGGTTCTCCAGGTTTTCCCTGAAATAACATACATATAATGCACTAGTCAGATACTCAGAATTGCAAAACAGCAAAATGAAAAGGCTGATACTTACAACAGACTTAGACCCTGAGATACCCAACTCAACAACTTCCAAGACAATTCCCAAACACTCTTTATCTTGAAGCAAATAGGGGTGGGCAACAAGCCAAATTGCACAACATTGGAAGGCTGCCACAATTGTAGAATGTAAATCTTTTGAGTGAGCAGGTGGTGGCCGCCAGCACTGATAGACAATGTAGTCGCACAACCACTTCACTGCACGCTTACACTCCAAGGAATCTGGAAATTAGATAAGAATGAAACATAAAACATAATTACAAGGAAAAATGTAAATTTCAACACTAGGTTGACCAGACCTGTTTCTCTTATAGTGATTCGAGCTAATCCAGACAATAACTCTAATGCTGCTAGAGACACATTGAGATCTGTTTTCCAGCTTGATATTAAACGATGACAGACTAAATATGTAGCGCGCACAAATAATGCATGAGCTGAATCTGTAAAAAAAAAAAATTTAAACCAAAGAGTTATGTTGAGTACACCAGACTGTTTGTTATAAAAAATGTTATCATACTTGAGGAAAGTTTTTAGCAACACACCCGTCTAATTACATTAATTTTAAAAGTAAAATTAAGGATAATACACCCAACAGAAAGGCCCAAGCAATATTTACAGCATGCAAAGATTTTTCACACCGCCTCCATCACCACTACTGTAAAATAACCTCCACCACAGTTGGATATAATAGTTAGAATGTACAACACAAAAGAGCAGAAGTCCCATAAACCACACACACAAATTAAAAAAAAAAAAACAAACAGAAACACATTAACATAAATTCAGACCAACACCACATATCTAGACAAAGACAAGAAAGCACAACTTTTCACAACTCTAATCTAATTTATCACTACAGAACTTATCAACAAAAGATGTACAAATGATTTTATTTTGAAGAACTCTTTTCATGTTATGCAAGGATTTGGAGGAAAAAGAGAAAACACCACAGAAAAAAGTTTAAAGTAAAAAAAACAAAACAAAAGTGACAGACAATTAAAATGAAAATGCATGCAGTGCAATCAACACAAAGAAATAACAGAAATACATCTTTGAAGATAACCTTTAACTAATAACTTTAAATTCAAGCAGTCACACACAAAAGACATCAATATGTTAATTGAAAAGGTATCTTCCTGATGACTCCAAAGGTATAGGAATCAACAAGGTAAAATATAGGTAAATAGAAGTAAGACACCAGGAGTCAAAGCACCAGCACAATTGGAAGAACTTTATAAGCTAAAAAATATAGTGGACCAAGCTTTCAAAAGCTGGCATACAAACAAAAAATATTGTTTCAGTTACATTTGTTGACGCCGCAACTGGGGGGCTGGTCGAAACGTTCAAACCAACTCAAAGCACTACCCGGATCTCGATCACTTTCAGCACCATCCACTAGATCTTCGCCATGGCTAGGGGTCAGGCTGGGAAGACTAAGGGAGCTCATAGTGTCAGAAGCTAAAAAAAAGGGGAAAACAAACAAAAAAAACACAATAGAACTTTGCATGAATGTTGATTTCTAAGGGTATCTTTGCAAACACATACCAAGCGCACTAAACTAAAGCACTAGCAATTCAAGTGGACAGCAGACAATTGATGCATCATAAAAAGTTCTACCAATCCAATTAAACAATACAGAATAAACCACACAAAAGGTGAAGAGAGTATTCATTTTAGAATTTAAAAATAAATAGGACAAAACTTACAAAACAAAGATACTTTGATAAAAATGGAATAATGAATAATTCTTGTTAGGAAAACTACAAACATTCCCAGTTGATATTGTTACATGCTGTATAATCCAACCAAGCTAGGATAGTTTTTTAATATTTATAGAAACATCAGAAGTTTGGCTAAGCACAGGTAGAAATACTAATCTATTGCCCTCATAACACTTTGAAATTTTTTTTATACCTACATGCAGGACAAATCCTGATTTTCTTGTACACATTTATACATATGAGAAAGTACAGATGAACAGCTTATAAATGCAGAACTCATAGCAGACCTTTAATATCTTTGGTTTAACTTAAGAACGATTCACACTATGGCATTGAGTTTTGAATATGAAGAACTAACACTTGTTTTAAACGGTATTCCCCTCTACAATTTGTAATTGTAGTTATGAGAGTTACAAATCAGATTTAAAATTGTAGCACAATTTTATTGGCTATTTCATGCATGGTAAATTTAATTTAATTAATGCATTATTGTTATATCTTGCACCAGATTTGAAATAAATGAATTATAATTTTAACTTGTTTTTAGTTTCTTTGAATCTACTGGCTTGTTTAATATGAGGATAACTCAAAGACTGTTCTTACCTGAGGAAAGAAGATTGCTTGCACTGTCACTGGTTGCAAGACCAGAAATTCCACCCACATCTGGTTGAGCTACCTGGTCTGAAAGCTCAAATGCAGCTGAGTCTTGAACACTTAATAGTAAACCGCCTGTAAGAGCACAAGCAATTACAATAAAAATGATTTTTGTAAATTTAAATCCTGACTGAATTGAAATAATAACAAACCAAGAAGCATTTGAGTATTTTGTGGATCTGATTCCACCTGGAGAGCGTTAATGAGGAGGTTCATGAGACGAGGTTTCAGCTGAGCAAAGGTAAGAGGGCTGCGATCAGCACATCCTACACCAGCATTAGGATTTAAGTCTTTGATGGTCAGATTCTATGGAAAAAAAAAAAGGTAATTATTGTTGTGGAATAAGGTTTGATAAGGTAAATAACCGTGGATTCGGCTTTGGTACCTGAAAATGTAGAGGGAGAGCGAGAACTGAGAGAAGAAGATGAATGGAGGCACGCCTGAGTTCTGTTCTAGACACTGTATTGGATTTTAGCTTAAGTTCCTTATCAGGGAGTACCTCTTCCAATGCATCAATAACATATGGGAGTAAAACTTGAACTCCATCAAGATCAAGCCGAAATAGATCAGCAGAGTTCAGTAGTATACTGGCAAGTACTTCACTGCATTCAGATCCCTAAAACAAGACACTTGTAGAAAATATGTACAACTTTAAACTTTAGTAGAACCAAAGGTCTCTATTATATACCTCCCCAACTTTGAGGCCCTGTTGAAGAGTGAGATAAAATCTTGCAAGGTAAACAGGAAGAATTTCTTCCCCTGTCTTCTTGGCACAAAATATTCGGCATAATGCACCCATAGCCTCTGCCCTTCCTGCCTGATAACGATCAGCTACTGCTGCTGATTGGCTTTCAGAATCATCTGACATAGACAAGGAAAGAGATCCTGGCTGAGAAAGTGATACTACAGATGAGCTACCTTTTCTAGTGGTAGTAGTATCCATTAAAACTGAATTTGGTCGTTTGGTAGATCCAGATTCAGATCCTGCCAAGAGAAAATGGAATTAAATAGATACAAAATCTATCCCCCACTTGGCCAACTAAAAAGCATTGACAGTGGCTAGACCTCGGATTGCAAGTCTGAGGTTTGGCTCTAACCATAACAAAGATACTTTTATACAGTTTCAGTTTTACATTTCATGGCTTAATGTTTTATAACTTACTTGACGTGGGGTTACCACGATTCACGTATGCTGTCTCACAACCAATCTGAGCGGCTTCAAAGAGCCATTCACCGAACAAATGAAGAATACTATTACACTTTGGTCTGGATGGAGCTAAGGCATTTCGGAACTCTGACCCCAGAGATATGATAGCTAGAAATTTAACGATAGGAAGTAGTTTTAGTGTAATGAGAAAATACGAGTAAGAGAACCATGAATGCAAAATTTGATGAGAAGTGCATCATACATGATAAGCTTGAAGTTGATGATGGGCCAGAATTTGGAGTTTGGGGAGTATGGTGAGAAGCTCGACTACTAGTCAATCCTATTAATGTTGACTTAGGTATGCCTGCAAAAAGTATGAATTTTTTAATCATTATTTTTGAATTAAACAAATTAAATTCATTTTGATACTAAAAACAATCCAAACTACTTGGGTAAAAAAACAGGTAAAATGAGGTAAGAGATACAAAATTGAAACAACACCCACAAGTGTACTGGATACAACTTGTTCAACATTATACAGCCAAGAAGGATAAAGGGAAATGGGACAGTTTTAAATACTACCACTGTCATGCAGCATTAGAATTTTCTGAGACTCAATAGAAGTAAGTAATCGGTAAGCTAAATGAGAAATTAATAAAGGGGTGAGAAGAATAGCAGTTCAAAAGCATTGCTACACACCAAGTATAGAATGATACATTTTGAAGTATTAGATTGCAACTGGAAAGGGAAAAAAAGACTTACTGAGCATTAATACCAAAACAAAGGATTAAAAAAGCTCCTCATTTTTTTTAACCATGCAAAAACAAAAAAATTCTAGAAAATTGATATTAATACTTTATTGAAGACAGTGAAGGGAAAGCCTACCCTTTGTGACAGTAGAAGGGGTTACACTGAAACTCTTGGCAAGACGTCTGGTTGGTAGAGGAGTGGGTGTTGTAGAGAGGGGACTTGGGCAAGAAGTATGAGCCCCACCAGAGTGAAGAGAGGGGGAAGAGAAAGGGGATGAATAGCCATCTTTCCGTTCCTTCTCAGAGAGCAGTCCGAAGTCCATATAAAATGAACGTGCTATCCCTATAAGAATACATACAATTCATAGTCCTATTTCTGAAAACATTAAATAATGAAATACCTAATAGAATTACTAAAGATTCTAATCAAATCTGTTGCATTATAAAAACAAAAAAGGAAAAAATCTTGAACCTCTCATAAAGAACGGCCCATTTTAAAGAGATATATTTAAAATAATACTCTAAAAAATTTTCTGGGACAAGCCATTATCACTGGCCAGTACATAAAAAATAAAAGACATTCAGCTTTGGTGCTAGAAGAATGCTATGTTAGGCAAAGAGCATTAACAAAAGCAATTGAACTCCCACATGTATTCAGTAGTTTTGTACAAGAAAAACACAAGATGTTATCCTACTGTTTAAAGTGACATACTCACCAAGAAAAGCATCAACCTGCCCTGCTACACCTCGGATAGCTTTTAAAAATATAACAGGTAGGGCTGACAAACAAGGATGTTGGCATGGATCAACCACACTATCTGATGCCAGGGCATATTGCAAGAATTTTTGAGTGTGTGATATAACTCCTGGCCGGCATAATTGAGCAGGATTGCCTAAAGTATGTAGAAACCTAAACCAACTCTGCGAAATACAATCTGGAGTCATATCAGATGGAACAAGTTGGGCATCCTCCTCAGCTAGAGGAAAAAAAAATATATAAAAATAATAATAATAATACAAATATAAGAATTTAGAGGGCAACTATAAGCTATGTGAAGGAAGTTCAGTTAAAATGAGATATGATTTGACATACTTATTTTCAGCTCTGGAAATGAAGATCCATACATAAATTGAATGAGCCTTGAAGTGAGGGCCAGGTTAACTCTGTTCCATTGTTCAACTAGAGCAACTCGATGCCTCCAATTGTGACACATCTCTCTTAAAGTCTTCCATAAGGGTGGAGATGGAAAACATCGAGCACAGGCTAACAACCACACCTCAAGAAGCACACTAAGAACTCTTTCACAAAGCTGGTCCCCTACATCATCTGGGGGGGAAAAAAAAAGTGGTATAGGAGTATGAACTATTTTTTCAAATCCTCTACATTGAAAATTAAGTACTTTACCTTTTACTGTTGGGGGGGCTAGCAGAGTATCATTAATTGCAAGCAAAAATAAAAGGAGAGCTTCCCAAGTTTCACGGGATAGTGTACCAGATGTTTGAGCAATATGCTGTAGAGTGCGGAGAACTCTGTGACAAAGCACTGCTTGACGGTTAATTGTATCAGCACCTGGAAGGAAAAAAAAAAAAAAGATTTGTATCAAAGAGATCCCTTGACAAGAGGAAAAGAGGCAACATGTCTTGTAATCAAAACATGTATCAACATTCAGATCAAGGGTTGCTTGCACTAACAGGAAAGCAACTCTCTAGGAAACACAAGCTATCCTTACAGACATAAAACTAAAGAACTAGCCAGCTAAACTTCTGTCCCTGCAAAGTAATATGTTTGTACTTTCTAGGCAAATTCCAAATGTCCAGAAAACAATCAGATTTTCATTAGCAGATAAATAATATACAACATATCCAATGGAAAATGAGCAAGCAAATACAACCCATGCCACATAGGCCTAGTCTAATTAAAAGCTGAAAGTCCTTCTTTACCTAAATCCGAATACAGGAAGGTCCATGCTTGAAACAAGAAATTAACAGAGGGTTAAAAGACTTAGTTAGAGATAGGTTTCATGAGATGCTTTTCCATGTGCCACTGACAAAAGATTCCTTGGAAGGCATTTGAAGACCTTACTTAAACATAACTTGTAAGAACTTTCATAAAGAACTTACCTTCGCCTTTACGAGGAACAAAAAGATTGTGAAAATGAGCAATTATACGGCGAGCATACAAATCTGGATCTTCAACAACAGGCTTTGGAACACTGACTTTTGGTGATGGCAGTAGAGCGGACAGCCATTCACAGTAAACATTAACACAATCTCTAATAGTGTCATGCTCACTTAATGGAAGACTTAAACCAAAACAGATTACCTGAAAATATATGATGTTGAATTACTGAAACAAATAACTAGTTTGAAATGAATTTCATTGGTTTCACTTACCTCCATACACCACTGCACTTCTCTGTCAGTAATAAGGTTGCTTGGCTGTGAAGGTTGTGATATGCCGACATTTGAAGCCAGCTGACGAATAATTGCCAGGGACACATCTTTGCCCGCGTTTCCAGGAAATTTTTCCAAAACACTGTGACCTTCTTCACTGCCATTGAGCAACCGAGCGCTCAGGGAGGCCCACTCCCTGTACATGCCAGGGCGGGTCACACTGCCCTCGCACTCAGACTGGAAAATGTCCGAAGAAGATTGTCACCAAAATTCAAAAACCATAACACCTTATTAGACAACAATAATGACACATTGTCATGCAAGATTAAAAAAGAAAAATGGATTATGCATATAATAGTGAGATAATGCAGAGATTTTTACAATAGAAGACACTTGTTAGAGTTTGACCATCCCTATAAACACCAACAAAGAATAAGCTCTATTTTATAACACAAAATTGCTGACCATGAACAGAGTAGCTGACATCACTGGTATATTAAATGCTGTAAACAATTACAAAACTAGGATACAAATACAGCCTCTTGTTATTTAATACATACTTACTTTCAGGTTAACCCTATTCAGCACACTTAGATTCATAGATAACAATTCAAAGGGATATTGTTAGCCATCAGATCATCTCGCCTCAAGAACCTTAATATTTTCAGAAAACAGCAAAAAGGGGCAAAGTCTCTTCCATATTACAGGAAATGATGGCCCCAAAAGAACAAAATATTAAAGGGGCCTATCTGACAGAGCTTGACACACCTGAATTGCAATGAAGGTTAGATTCTTTGAGTTATGGTCACATTCATATCTATATTCACATTACTTTTCTGTCCAAATGTTTATCAACCATCAGATTTCTTATATGTCCAAATTTTGTATTTTTAACAAACAAAACCGCTAACTCTAAGGACTAAATTTTATTGGATTGCCTATCAGCCCGGCGCTCGAAGTGTGTCTGGTGGGTTGCCTACCAGCACGGCGCCCAACCCACATATCCACATTTTCCCTATGAATGCGCATATAATGTGACCATACATTATGCTAATTTCATTCGAGTTGAAAGGCTGTATCAACAGATCAACAGATCAACAGATCGTTCGTGGACCATGCCGACCATGGCATGTTTCCTGCAAAATTTGACGCCGGGAGTCAACAGTCAGCGCTGCCCGGCCGGTGCTGCCGCTGGCAGGGGAGCAGCAGCGCCTGGACCCATAGGCAACCCACCCGCCCTCCGAGTAAGTCCGGATGCCCAACCAGCGAAACGGACGTGAACATAAAAAAAAAAGTTGGACCATTTTGTAAAACTCGCGATTTTTCGGGTTTTCGCTAGCTTTTGACGTCTAAACGAGGGTCACTACCACAACTTTCAGGATTGGAATTTTGGAGTTCTTCTACCAGAGTGCCCGTGGGACCTTCAGCAACACCCATCCATGCCCATGTTTGGACTAGTGTCACTTTCGAGCCTGTTAAAATAACACCATTCTTAAACGTTTTCATCAAATAAAGTAGGTGTAGAGTTATCGCCAAGAGTCATGACTCCCGACTCCCAGGATCAGCTTCCTTGTGTAAAATTGCGCCTAAAAATTTAACCGCAGTAATAGTCGATCTGTGGCCAATTTTCATTATTACTGTTAAAAACCACACATTTTAGTGGTTTAGAAACTTTAGAAGCCCACAGTTTCTAAGCCACTGGAGCTACGGGGCTCATATTTTGGAGGGAATCAACCCCCACTATAGGAACCATGCAAGCCACGCTTCGTCAAAATTGGAAATGGTCAAGCAAAAGGTAGCTGTGGCTGATCTATTCTGGCATGACCCAGAGCTGAGCGACGTGCCGAAGAGGTGCCTGTTGTGGGAACCAGACGGAATACACGGCGTGCACAGCCCGACACCGCGGCTCCTTACTGCTCGAACCGTTCGGAGCAGTTTGTTCTCAAGCGAAACGAAACGGGGAGGAGTGGAGGAGAGGAAGGAGAGGAAAGGGAGGGAGAGGAGAAGAGGAGAGGGGAAGAAGAGGGCTGAGGCTGCGGTCTACGCCACCTGATTAGCACGGCTAGCGAAGCAGCCAGCCATCAACCAGGCAGTCGCGCTCCCACTACGTACCTCCAGATGCCAGCCTGCAGCTTACCCTGGGCGGGGCAGCCTCCAGGCAGCTTCCGGGCCGTGCAGCCTCCGGGCAGCCTCCGGGCAGCCTCCGGGCAGCCACCGCCCGGACACCTCCTGGACGCGACGCCTCCCGCCCTGCAGCCTCCAGCCGCCCACGCGGGCACGTCCCCGCGCTGCGCTGCGCCGCGGCGGGCGTGCCTCCTTCCCTTCTTCAGGTCCACCAAGGCGCGGCGCGCCTCCTGGGGGGCTGCATCAGCGGCTGCCTGCTCGCCAACACCTACACTAGAAATCCAAGTGCATTCGCACGAATATGAGCATTCACTCATCTACAAGTACGCGAAAAGCTCACTACCACTACTTGCCCCGTACACTTGGATTTTGAGTGAGAGTATAATTGTGTGCATGTTGCCCGCCTGACCTCCCAGACTCGTTGAACCTGTGGGCTCTTCTGTCGCGGCCCGGCCCGGCCCGGGCATTCTGGTCCACGAGAACACCGAGCTGATTTTCATTAGCGCATTTGCGAGCCGTCGACCGCAGGTGCGGCCGGGCCGCGGGCCGGGCCGGGCCGCGACACCAGAGGAATAAAATCGGAATATGGGGTGCCAGTAATAGGTACTAGGAAGCCATTTCACTACAGCCTGTGAGTCCGCTCCGCCCCGCTCCACTCCGTACCCGCGCCCGCGCCTTACCTCCAACCTCCGCGAGAATTCTACAAAACTGCTCCTCCCTTCATTTCTGAGTCGCCGATTTTCTCTTCTCTCTCGTAATAATATGTTTCTTTCGGTATCGCGAACGATTGTGGGATCAGCACTCCCAGTCGGCAATGAACGATCAAGAAGACCTCAGTTGACGTACAATGACGCGAATCTGACACAAATGCTGACTTTAATTAGGGTAGGGAAGGCCAGGGAAGGGAAGGATAGGAAAGAACAGGGTAGGGAAGGGAAGAGTAGGGCAGGGTAGCTGGCGAATTCCAGCAGTTCCAGGCAGCAGAGACACGCCAAAGCCGAAATGGCAAGGAAACATTTTAAGAAGCTTTTAACTCGGCCGGCTGGGCATGGCGAGGGACGTTTATGCAGGGCAGTCCCGCATGGGCGCGAGGCGGGGCGGGGCAGGGCGGGGCGGCCCGTAAAGCTCGCTGCCAGCCACTAGTGGCCATCCGTCATGAGGTTTATGAGACGAGCGGCGTTTTATTATTAATTGTGAATGTTGCAGCCCTGGTGCGTGCGCTGGCCGTGCGGTCACCGCGCCGTGCGCTGCCCGCCTGCGCATCATTGTTTTCGCGCTCGTCAACCTGGCCTGGAATCGGCCAAGGGAAAAATGTCTCTGCTGTATGGGTTATGACATGGCGGTTTGTCGACGAAATCAGGAGCGAGCACAGAGAGATGTTTTGTTTTTTGTTGTCTTCCAATCTGAGATTTATTTTTTTCCGTCCTCTTCCTCAAATGTCTCACACGTCTGCTCCACAGCGTTCGCACGTATAACTACACAGCAAGAAAATAATGGTAAGTACAAGTTAACTTGATTACAATGCGATTGTCAATTGTCAAAAGTGAAACCTATTCATTTAGTGATTGCATCAGTTTTTTATGACACCTGTGTCAGGGATTATGTTTTTTTTTCCGGGTGTACATACGAGTTCACTGTAGGAGCAGTTTGCAGAGAGTTTGAACTTACAAAAACTTAAGATACAGTCATCACAAGAAACAAATCAACAGCATGATATAAATCTTTTTAAGTACACTTAAAATTTTTCTTTTCCACGCATTAGGAAAATTGAATTTATAAATAAGTATCTAAGGGTATTTACCGAGGGTATACACTTCTCATAGATGTACAGGCTTAATCATAATGTCAACAAAATGAAATAAAAACATTATATTACAAAACACATAACCACTTACAAAATCACTCGCACTCTGATAAAACCCATAACTCTAATAAGATGATTTTTACAATACACTTCTAATTACTTCAGAGGATGATGGTAGTGGAGTGCGTCACGTAGCCAACTTCACTTCTGTTCCTATTCACGCTTTATACTCAGTTAAAAAAAATTCGTGCTCTTCCCGCACACAAGAAAAAACAAACACTGCTGAGTGCGACCTAAGCCAACCAGTCCTCCAACACATGACTTGACTATGTACACAGTACAAACTTTTACAAGATATCACAATGCAGTTTTCAGAGCGCCGGGCCTGGGGCATCCTTGCCTTGAACACAAAGCCTTTGGCTCACAAGAGTCACACGGGCCTCGGCCCTCCTCCAGTGCCCTGGAGTCTCCAGGAAGCTCAGTACGGCCGCCACACGGAGGGGTCAGCCTGCCGGCTGTCGTGCTGCTGGGGGTAGCGGCTGAGCTCCTGCTGCTCGTCACTGCCGGGCCCCGCCATCACACTGTGTTGCTGCTGCTGCTGCTGCTGCTGCTGCTGCTGCTGCTGCTGCTGCTGGAGGTCGATCTCCAGCCCCCTCGAGCCCCCCGAGCACACGATGGTGGCCACGTCGTCGAACTGGTGCTGCTGGTGGTGCGCGGGGTGGTGCGGCAGCTGGCCGTGGGCCGCGGCGCCCGTCACGTCCGCGGCCACGGCCACGGCCTTGGCGGCCGTGCTGAGCGCGCTCAGCTCGCCGCCGCTCGGGTTGTGGTGCAGGTGGAGGTGGATCTGGTTCTGGTTGACGGTGGAGTACAGGTTGGGGTACAGTACCATGGGGTAGGGCTGCGCGTTGGCGGCCGGGCTCTGGTAGTTGTAGTTGTAGTTGTAGTTGGCGGTGCTGGCGCCCCAGCCGTGGTGGTAGGCGTTGGTGGCGCAGGGCGCGGCGGCGTACGGGTCCTGCGCGCCGTACGCGGCCACGGCCGGCGCCGCGGCGCCCGAGGGCAGCGGGGCGGCGATGGCCAGCGGCGGCGGCCCGCTCGACGCCGACCTGGTGCTGACGGCGCCGCTGACGGCGTGGTGGTGCTGGTGGTGCTGGTGGTGCGGCGGCGTCGTGGCCGACGCCAGGCCGCACAGACCGTCGTACTCGGCCGACGGCGGCGACGACTTGAGGGGCGGGGTGAACAGACTCGTGTAGTCCCCGGCGCCGCCCACGCTGCCGCCGGGCGTCGTGGCGCCCACGGGCACCGTCCCCGAAGGCGTCGGCCCCGGCACGGACCCGTGCTCCGACAGCACTGCGGAGGAAGAGCGGAGAACCGCGCGGTTAGGGCGGGTGACATTGCACGCGGCAGGCCCGGCGAGCGCGGCCGCCAGAGGGTTGCCTACCCCGCAGGCGCTTGTCGAGGCTTACCGGAGGGCAGGTGCGTCATGGTGCCGTCGGGCGGCATGCTGTTCGCACCCGCGCCGCCGTGGACCGGCGTCGCCGTCGGGCCCAGGTCGCCGCCGTACGAGTAGGCGGGCGGCTGCAGGGGCGAATACGACGACGCGTAGGTCGGCCACGACTCCGTCGACGGCACTCCGGAGCAAGACTCTGGAGCAGAAAACGAAAGCACAATGAGCCTGAAGGCTCGGCTGGGCTCGGCTCCACTCGGTCTCTCTCTCTCGACGGCGGGCGCCATACTTGGCTCGGAAAACAATTACAAGGTATACAACGCGTTTGGTCAGGACCGGCTCGCATGTAGCCTCAAGCCCGTGTCCGTGCCGTAGGTAACACAATTATTCCTGGACAACTAAATTTGGACATTTTGGCGTTTAGGTCAGTTGGCTGCGGAACGCCGGCATACGGCTGCAGGCGTGACCTCGCCCCGCCACACCCCACCACGCCCTGCCACGCCCCGCCACGCCTCCACTGACAGAGCGACTTCACTTTGTGAGAGCTCAGGATTCTCAAGGAGTGTCTGCCAAGACGCTCAAGTGCATCAAATTTTCATCTTCTTCTTTTGTGTCTCTGTCTCGGAGCGTCTCGTCGGCGCGGAGCGCGGTAGCACGCGGCCCGGTCGCCTCCAAAGGGAGGGGCGTAAGTAGGAAGGGCCGGGAGGGGAGGGGGGGGGACGGGGCAGAAAATGAGTGGGAGGGGAGGGGGGCGGTGCAAGCGGTCCACCTTAGCACCTCATCTCTCCTCACTCCTCTCTCTCTCTTTCTCTCTCTTTCTCTCCTCGGCCCCGCGCGCTCCGCTGCTGCCGGCTCCCATTACAAGTCCAGCTTCACCCGACGCCATTTTGTTTCGGGGCGTAAGTATACTACCGAGACGATTCCATCTCGCTTGTTTGCTTTTGTTCTGTCGAATATGATTTCTCTCTGTTGGAGATGAGCTACCGGCCGCCACCAGGCCCGGCCACCTAAAACTGTTGGACTCAACGTCAGCAATTAACTGTAAGTGGCAGACAACAGCAGCACTCACATTATGGAAACGAATGGACGTTATTCAAACCGTTCATGGCGTCCTACACCGTTAACCTAGGCAGAAAATTCCTTGTTTAATTTGACGAAGTCCTGTCACTTGTTTCGATTCCTGAGCCACTTAACTAAACAGATACGAGTCTTTCTGAATTCAACACGGAATGAATGACTCATACACGCGCAGTAAGCCTGGTAACCGCCGCCTCACCGGAGTTACTGTCAACCCCGCAACCTTGAAACAAAGGGCAAGGGCGACCTCTCAATGCTTAACCGAACTTAACTGGGCTCCCTCAGCTCACTAGGCGCCCCTCCGCTGCAAGCACTAACCGCGGGGGCGGAGCTGTCAACCAGCCCGTCAACGCCGGTCACCTGGAGCACAAGCACACTGCTGCTGCTGGCGCCAAACAGAACGATGCCGCACAATAATCCCAGCCATGCTAATCTCTGCAATTAGAGTCACATACACATTACAGCAGCAGCAGCCGGGCTGAGCCGGGCTGAGCTGAGCGGCATGGGGTAATGGCGGGTCAGAAACAAGACAATCACACTCGGTAATGATCCCCAGGCAGGCAGGCAGGCAGGCGGCGGCGGCCCTGGGCCGGGCCTGGACCCCAGCACCCCGCCCCGCCCCGCCCCGCCGCCCTCCTCACACGGGGCGACTCCTCCCCGACTCCTCTCCGCCGAGCATACGAGGCAATTTCCTCGTTTTCACCAAAACAATACGCGCATACACACTCCATTCATTCCTGGCGGCCAGGGCCGGCCTGGGCCGAGCCGGAAGCTGGAGTTGCAGCTAGTCGGAGCCGACCGTCTTCGAGGGACAAAGGTCTGTCCTCAGAGCTATGAAGAAATATATAAAAACGATCAAGGACGGATGCAGAGTGATGAAAATCTATCAGAATCGAAGGAAAAGGCTTGCAAAGTTGAGTGTGAATTCGGAACTATGAGTTTTACAGAGACAAAAGGTTTCGACTCTGGCAAGTTACTTGCATGGTCGTGCTCTACCGCATTCACCTTCCAACCTCCCACCCCGCCGGCTCAGTTTTCCTGGACTCGAGAGATGACACTGTATAACCTCGACTGCTCGGCTCAGATCAGCTCGATGCAGGAAACGGGTGAGCGAGGCTCGTGCGGGGCGGAGCAGTGACGTTCTCGGGGTACACTCTTATTCTAGTTTCCAAAGCCACCTGTCGAAGGTTGTCTCGGTCGAAAGAGGTAAGTCAGGACACTTCCGTTTCAGAAACATTCTAGTCCAGCGCTCCAGGAGTCGTGGCGTGGAGGTGCCGAGTTTCAAAGTCGGCCCAGTGCACCTGCCTGCCTGCCTGCAGCGAGTTCCTCCAGGAGTGCACTTGTCACTGGAGACACTGGAGCCACAGGAAATTGAGAGGTGTCAACCCTTGAGGCGCTCCTCAGCAGCAGCAGGGCAAGATGCATGGCGTGTTTGCTCAAGGTGCGTATCGTATGATGGGCGTATAGCGCATTGTCCCGGTGAGCTACGCTACGCCAGCGCTTCCCGAGCGCATACCATGCACAGGGGGCCTAACACAAGGCCGCGATTGGCGCGCATGATTGGTCTGACGCGTATAGCGTTGCGAATTGTGGAGCGCATAGTCTCCTCAAATCACCATCCCTGAGCCTCCTCCCCCTCCTCCTCTTCCTCCTCCCTCACTACTTCTGAAGCCGCTACTGTCATTCCTCCTCCGAGCGTGGGAATACGACCTCGGCTCGACTGCCGCCGCTGCCGCGCTGCGCTGCGCACTTCCAAGCAACACCCGCGCACCGCTTCTCGCCTCCCCGCCCCGCCCCGCCCCGCCCCGCCCCGCCCCGCCCCGCCCCGCCCGCTCCGCCCCGTACCTCGCCTTGTGCTCCACCTCATCACCACAGGTTGCACACTTGCTCGCGCTGTATCAGTTGGAGCCCGACGAACTTAATGAAAATTCAACAGAATCGTCGCAATTAATTCAGCATATTGCTATACTTCTAAGCGTTGTGATGCAAGGCAGCTCACTGGAAGAGACTTAAATGCCAGTCAACGTTCACACGAGTTACGAATAAATAACATAGATTGCAACTGAAATTCACAAGAAAAAAGTTACAATGACATATTTTCCAGTGTAACGGCGGTTGTTTCCCGTCTTGATATCTATCGTGTGATTGAAACTCTCATAGCCCCAGCGGGAGCAGTCTGCTCCGAAAAAAATTTGATCAGGTCAGATTGGTCCGGGTGATGGGCCGGACCGGGCCGGACCGGGCAGGGCCCCTCGCCGCTCCGCTCGGCGCTTAGAAATTGGACATGCTCCGAATTGGACCAGTCCGGCTGGTCCGGGCCGGGCTGTGATTGGGCAGCGCTGCGCTGCGCTAGGCCCTGCCCGCCGCGCGGCCCGGCCAGTGGCCTGGACTGCCTGCAGCCCGACGTAACAAGTAGTAGTACTCTGCAAGCCGACGGGCGAAATGGTACTATCCGGCGTATTGCAATTATTGGCCCGCGTTTGCAGTTTAACGGCAAATTGAAAATATCAGCGTTAAAATATAGAGCAGGGGCGGGATAAAAGGTGGGCGGGGAGGGCGGGGGGTAGCGACAACAAATCGGGGCGTGAGAGAGCGAGCGCAAGTTAACACATACACGGGAGATGGAATCACGTCTTCCTGCCCATGCCCGCCCATTGCACTGCGTCAGCACAGCCTCCATTACCGGCTGCTGCTGCGTGCCGCCAGCCGCACCGGGCCGGGCCGGGCCGGGAGCGTTTTGCACGAGAGGAGAGGGCAGGGCGCTTCTGATGCCACCAGGTCACTCACACAGGCGCGGCGCGGGAGAGAAAGAATAAGTCATGACGTCACAGCAGACCGCCCGGCCCGGCCCGGCGGGGGAAAGAATCAGTCTGGCGAATTTTTTTTAAATTCGGTATTTCGGTTCAAATTTGGTCTCTCTTGTACGTGTGCACATTCAGTTCGGGGGGCGTTTTCATCCCCCTATGATTGAATCCAGGCAGGAGAGCGTGTCCACATATAATGGTCATGATGCACTTATACGTTAACATCCATAAAGTAGAATAAACTAGCTTTTCTGTCAGTCCCTACAACGTTAGAAAACGCAGGTCAGCTCATCCACAAAAAAAAAAAAAAAAAAAAAAAAAAAAAAAAAAAATTGGGAATAAAAAAATAATATCCGTTTTCAGACACCCACAAAAATGCGCCAAGGTTTTAGAGCGAGGGTCACGCACACGTACGTCACACACACACACGCACGCACAGAGAGTCACCATCTGCCGGCCAGGGCCCAGGGCGCCCTGCCCCTGGCAGGACAGCCACCCCCTCCAGCTGGAGGCCGGGCCGGGCCGGGCCCCGCGCCGCCCCGCGCCGCCCCGCTCCAGCGAGCGCTGCTTTTGTTGTCGCTTTCATGCAACAAATTACCCACACGAATAACCGATCACCTAACTCACGCACACGCGAGAGAGAGAGAGAGAGAGAGAGAGAGAGAGAGAGAGAGAGAGAGAGAGAGAGAGAGAGAGAGAGAGGGGGGGGGGGCGAGAAAGTACCTTATGATGGAAAAGAAACAATGCTGCCGGCGGAAAGCGTTACAAAGTTACAACGGTTGACGCTGTCCGGACGGGACGCGGGGCGCGACCGCCTGCGTGCCGCCTGCGCCTACATAAGCAGACTCCCTGGCGCTCGCGCGCCCAGTGACGAGGGGCGTAACGCTAACGCCTAAAGCACACACACACACAGAGGTTTCTGCTCGGCCCCGGAGGCGTTCTAGCGCCACCTGTGGTCTGCCCCCCCCCCCTCTGCCCCGACCACACCGCGGGCACAGGCGCTGGGTGTGGGACCAACCCGGCACGGCCCCCCTCTCCCCTCCCCCCCCCTTCGCGGCCCATATTAGTTCTCTTCGCGGAATGAGCATGAGCGCGGATACGACTGACGAAAGTAGAATATGTTGCGCAGTATTATTTTTAGAACAGCTACGTTTACTACAGAGCGATAGCGTGACAATTTGTTTTTCATGGAATTCCCGCGGAAGCTGGAGACGTTAGAGTGGGAAGTAGATAGAGCTGTGAGTAGGAGAGAGAGAGAAAGAGATACACGCCGGGGCACAGGTTGTAGCACGAATATTTTTACGAAGCTACGCCCGTACCTGGCCCAGCTGATGTGCCTCGGTCCATTGATGGGTTTCATTGATACTCCTTAGGGC
The DNA here is from genome assembly GCA_033675135.1 of Frankliniella intonsa. Lineage (NCBI taxonomy): Eukaryota > Metazoa > Arthropoda > Insecta > Thysanoptera > Thripidae > Frankliniella > Frankliniella intonsa. The sequence continues at coordinate 13,433,674 of CM066254.1, read as the reverse complement.
CCCCTCTCCCTCCCTCCGTAGCCGATCAGGCGGGCAGCACGGCGTGCTGGCCTGATCGACTTTGATTCTCTTGTATTGGGTTACATCGCAGCGCGCAGCTGCCTTTTTTCTCTCATCTCACTAGCATTTCTTTTATTACACGAGTAGACGAGTGGAAGCACTGGGGCATGCATGCTGCACACTGCCGCCAACGTAATTTCATATTTCATGATAATTATAAAAAAAAAATGTAAGGAGAAACTAGAGAGCAGCTTCGAGTAACTTTACTTAAACGCAAAAAAAAAACAACTAATTAGCTGAGATAGCTAATGCGTGAGCTAAATTCATAACAGGTAAAACTATTCACTACGCCAGCCATTTTTTGTGTTCCAGTGGCTTAACTCCTTCCTTGACTAAACTCCTAACACAAAATCTGCTGTTTTTTTTTGCGTGCGTCGCTAAATTATAGAGTCAAATTCGCCTATATTCTGCTAATTTCGGTACATAAATCTTATTTTCTCTCACCAGGGCGCTTCTTTTCCAGGTGTAGCCCTGGAAGAAGCTTTACAAGCTGGACCCCTGCACTGTACGGAGCCTTGACGGGGTGGTCGGGTTTCACGCTGCATCTCCCCCTCCTCCCTCCACGCGGTGAAAGGCACCCGGACCCCAATCACTTCCTGTAGGGGTGGAGGGGGTGGGGGAGGGAGGAAGTTAGAGGTGAGCGGGTGGGTAGGGGTGGGAAGGGTAGCGCTTTTGTTGTTATTTGTAGCTGTCATCTAGTTGTGAGACGGGCTTGTTTGGAGATGGTCAGCTTCTCTAAAACTGAAATAAGGAGCTGGTCATTGATTTGTCACGACCAGAATTCATTGATAATAACGGTAATCGCTGGTTCACAACGATTTTATGCTTGCCCCCGTGCTCAAACACACCATTTTTTTGTGAGCACCCACTGAAAAAGAAAACGTTTTGGGTGTTAAGGGCCGAGGTTTTGGGCCTCTGCTTACAGACAATAAATGGCTCCTTCTCTACACACCTACGCTCGTCTCGAGTCGGACAGGGCGATAGGCGATAGTCAGCCCCGGGGGGCGAGGCGGGGGTGGCGTATAGGGTTGCGGGTGAGCGGGGGCGGACCGGGGGCGGATCGGGGGTGGCAGGGTCGAGCTGAGGGGCGGGGCGGGGCGGGGCGGGGCGGGGCGGAGCGGGCGGCCCGCGCTGTGCCCGGCACGCCGGTTGACACGTCGATAATTAGTCCCAGGCTAACGCCTAATTATACAGTGTCACTAACACGACCCTGGACCAAGGTGGAGGGGAGCTTGTCGGGGGTGGGGAGGGAGCGAGGCCAGGCCGGGCCGGGGCGTCCAGTTGATCGGCCGGCGAGGACAGACCAGCAGCGTGGTGCTGCGCTCATGCTCACGGGCGGGGCCGGGTGGGCGGGGACATCCACTCGGCCCCTACCCGACCCGGCGAGGGCTGTGTGGTCATAGAATCACATGCTCAACGTCTGTGAAGAGCAGTTGACTCGCATATGTCAACGCCGCGAGGCACACAAAAAATTCCTATCCGAAAGAAATACAAGATAATTTAAACCGAAATACGCACGACTGCACGGCTGCATATCGTGTAAGGTTTCTGGTCTCACCGTGAGGCGTGCTGCTGGGCGTGGGGCTCTTGAACTCGGATTTTCTCCTGAAGGTCTCCAGCTCCCTGAGGTGGGTGAAGGGGGACTCGAGGAAGGGCCGCTGCCCCAGCGCGATGGCACGGAACTGGTGGTGCTGGCCGGCTGGAACAGAGCAGAAACATTCACGTCGTCATTCGCGCGCTTTTTCGCTTCAGCCGGGTGCAGGGCGGTGCACGGGGCCCGGGGCCCCACGGCCCCACCCCGCGCGCACGTGCGCCCGCTCGGCCCCAGGGGGCCCCACAGGGGGCGTGCAGGCGGCCGGCCGCGCTGATAATTGCCAGCGTAACTTAACTACTTAACTTATTTAGGTCTTGTGCAAGAAACTGTTACATTTTACGCCTAGAAAATCACGATTTAATTGTTAATTCAGAGTTATTTGTTTCGTTCTACACACCGTGTCAGCTGTGCAGTGTATTGAAATACATAAAAAAAAAGTCAACGGGGAGGGATGATAAAGCAAGGACATGCTGTGTGTGTGTGTGCCCTATTGCCTCGTATTTCGTTTTCCAGGTTATACATTATCTCTCATATGCCACGCATAGAAGGGGTCGGTCGCAGAGAGAGAGAGAGAGAGAGAGAGAGAGAGAGAGAGAGAGAGAGAGAGAGAGAGAGAGAGAGAGAGAGAGAGAGAGAGAGAGAGAGAGCAGGGGTGGGGGGTGGAGGGAGAACGTGGTTGCAATGGGGTGGGTGGAGAAGTTGTGGAAGGGGAGGGGAGGGGAGGGCAGCGCGCGGCACGCATGGTGTTGTCATTTACCGGCCCGCTGTGGTTTACAGCAGGTAATTGAAAGACCGGCGATTCCATTTTTAATCAAATGAAATATGCATTTTGAGCAGCGATGTTGATCGTTAGGGCGTTAGGGCCGAGAGACCCGGCGGCGTGCAGCGCGGCGGATCCAACAGCTGGGGCTTAATCATTTACGTGTATCGGCACTTTGGACTAAAAGGTGAAACGCTCACGCTGCTGTCGATTGCCCGAGTTTAAACCCCCGTCCTACGCTACGTGTTTCTAGCCGCGGACGGAATAGGCCTAATCGTCAACAGTAACGTCATTTATTGTTCAAAGTCGGATTACCCAGAAGCTAACAGATTTTATACCAAACTGCGTGCGGCTCGGACGTATTTTTAACCCAAGTGACCCCTGCCGAGCGAGACACGACAGCGGCGCAAAAAGCAATCGACTGCAATCCACCGACCGTCCCACCGCATCCACTGCGAATAGCCGCGGCCACCTGCCGATAGTCGCACACACTATTTGCAAACGCGATGAAATTTTTGATCGCGTGTTGCGTGCAGGGGAGGAGCAGAGGAGGGAAAAGTGCGGCGGTAGGGGATGAGGCTGCGGTAAAGGTCGGAACAAACTCACTTAAAATTTTGTCTGTTTTATGCGTACACACACACACACACACGTGGCACGCGGCCCTTTGAGTCAGCGGTCATGAGGAAAGCGGTTTGATTCGACGTGGAATTCCATATAAACGACCAGCAACGACGAGTATTCATATCGTTCATTATGACAATATATATATTTCTTTTAATTTTGCACTGTACCGCGACATCGAGTGTCACACAATCGCGCATTCGCCAAATAACTGCGGTCAGGATGAGCCACGCACGTCATCACCTGTACGGCACCGCCTCGTCACATGGCGTGGCGTGGCGTGGCGTAACCTACAGTCTACAGGCGGACAAAAAAGAATTGCGCGCACTGCTCTATGTTGGGTACAGAATGAGAGGGAGAGGGAGGGAGAGGGAGGGAGAGAGGGAGAGGAAGAGGAAGAGGGAGAGGAAGAGGGAGAGGGAGAGGGAGAGAGAGAGAGAGAGAGAGGAGAGAGAGAGAGGGAGAGAGAGAGAGAGAGAGAGAGAGAGAGAGAGAGAGAGAGAGAGAGAGAGAGAGAGAGAGAGAGAGAGAGAGAGAGAGAGAGAGAGAGAGAGAGAGAGAGAGAGAGAGAGAGAGAGAGAGAGGAAGTCCCAATAAAAGATCGGAAGAAATGGATGGGGCGAAACTTTGGCTTTTGTGGCTGTTCGACAAAGGGCCCTGGCCCGGTGCGGGCCGTGGCCGGGGCCGGGGCCGCACCGGTAAGGCAGTGGCGTGGCACGGGTATCATCGCCGACAATAGGACGGCCGCTCATTGTTGCCCAGCCAGGTGGGCGAATAGCAGGTAATGGCGACAATTAGGCCCCAAAGAGGTTAGGTGAGGTGGACTGGCCGGAGGAGACCGGAGGAGAGCGCCCACTTCTCCTCACCTTCCCGCGCAGTTCGGGGCCGAGGCGCACCTCCTTCCGTTCCGTTCCAATAGCTTCCCATACGCGCAGACTTTTTGTTTATGAATTCCAATCGACATTAGTTGGCGACAGCTGAACACACTTCTGATTACAATGTGTAGGCGCCTTACATAGGAAATACCATGTAGTCAACTATTGTTGCTCGGCCGGTGCGGCGCGGCGTGCCGGGATATAGGATCAGGCCCTCCTGGGCAGAGGGCATCCCCACTAGATATTAATACCACGTGACCATACGGCGTATAAGGACATGCCAGATGGACCTGCAGCCTCCAGCGCGCCGCGCCGCCTGCCTGCAGGCCGGACCAGGCCGGACACGACGCGGCCGGCCGGCGGGTACGCGCCGGGGACGATAAAACAAGGCTCGTCAGTAACACATGCGGAGGCCAGTAAGTGAATTAGACAAGCGAATAATTGGCCATAGGCTAATTCAACCATCTAGATTTCGCCTCTTCCTTCTCGAAGAATTCTGTCAAATTTAAGGGTAAATTAAATACGGTTTCATTTTCCAAAGGAGTAAGTGGTGGGATAGTGCTCTAAATTTTAGTGCAGACCTTAAATTTTCTTAGAATTTTCGGATTTTTTGGGGGGTGTACAAGTTTGGACTGGTAACACCTCGGGTAGTTTGCATGCTAAATTGTGACTGCAACATCTGTTGTCGTAACAGAGGGCATCCCCATACAACCCCGCCCCGCCACGCCCCGCCCCGCCCCGCCCCGCCCCGCCACGCCGTGACCCGGCTTGCAGGCGCCTACGGTAGGGACGGAAGGGATTCCAGGCAGTGTAGGTAATGAGGAATGGCCGGGCCTGGCCGGGCCGGGCCCACAGCGCCCCTCTTCTCTCCTGTCATTACAGTAATCGCTTCAAACCGACCCCGCGCCTGGCCGCCCGGGCCGGGCCTGCCAGCGAGGCTAGGGACGCGCGAGAGCGCAGCGCACCAGCGTCTCTCCCGAAACCGATTTTAATCCCCTCTAAACGGCACTCGGCGTGCAGCTTCCGAAAACATAATACGGACGCTTCCACAGGCCAGAGGGACAGGACAGCGCGCGCACGCCAGAGTACTGTATATACCACTGTCCCGAACACGACTTGTTGTTGTTGCCGCATCCACTGGCGCTGCTGCTGCGCCCGCCAACACTGCAATCGAACTTGTTCAACTGACCCAAGTGTTGAACACTCTCAGATGCTTACAGAAACAGCCCACGTACATGCATTATACCCTGTAAGTATAGGACTCCCGGGCCCGGGGGAACAGGAAACAATACTATTACTATGATTGTTATTATTTTTATTATTATTTGCAGGAAGGCGACGTACTGTACACCACACCATACCACCGCCTGCTCTCGCTCGCTCACACGCCGCGGGGAGTGGGAGTGCACGCCCCGCCCCGCCCCGCCCCGCCCCGCCCCGCCCCGCCCCGCCACACCCCGCCCGGCCTCCCTCTCGCTTCGCCAGCTACTGGTTATAGCAATTGGGTACACAGCGCGGAGGAGAGGGAGCTAAGGGCCTACAGGAGACCCTCTACGAAATATAGTTTCTGACAATTCGCCGCAAGTTTACTGGCCACCGGAATGTGCGCATAACTCAAGTGTTACAACTGTGAATTGCAAGGGCCTTTTAACCAAGCATCTAAAAGTGTTCACCCCTGTGTGAAACACTTGTATGTCACAGCAGGTGAACACTTTTATTTACAGTGTAGTGCACACAACTCGGAGGGTGAATAAATAGCTTTATCGAGGGACAGAGGGTAGGAGGAAAGGGTATTATACCCCCGTGGTCCAGAAGACAGGAGACGCCCCGAGCTGCCTCCACCAACCCCTTCCCCCTTTAGACCAACCCGCCTTGTCCCGCCCCGCGCAGCCCGAACGTCGGCTTTTCTGACCACTGGCCCTTCTCTTTATGGGCTTACAGAAAGCCTAAGTCTGCCGGCACGCGGCCGCCGCCCGGGCACCACCGACCTAGACGGCATCGTTTTGACCCGCACAGACTTTACCTACAAACAACGTTCTAACCTAGAATTGCACAAAGACAATCTTTTCTCGTGTCAATTGCGTGGACACAGTTTTACAACCAGATTTTTTTTCACTCAATAAAAAGAGAAACGTGTATATCAGATGTTAAACCAAAACTCCTGCTGCAATTCTTCCTATTCTGAACGCCCCCGACGAGGTTTGCAACCGAGTCATCATTTTTTTGCCAGACCATCAAACACTATTCTTACATCTTTCTCCCCCTCCCCCCTCCTCCCATCTCTCTCGCTCTCTCACAGCATTCACTGCAGTAGTGTTGCGCTATAAAAACACACACCCTCCGTACCTACATAGTAGCGATGAAATTTCTTGTGGTTTAGCCACTGTCGCAGAGAGGAGAGGGGGAGGGAGGGGAGAGGAGCGGGAGAGGGGGGGAGGGGGGGGAATTGAAGCTGCAGCGTCACAGGGCACGGCAGGAGGGAGGAGAGCGCGGGGGTTCGCAAGTTTCCAGGAGTGGTTAATATCGTCTTATTATTTATATATCCTTCATTATTAGGACCGAGACTCGGAGCGGAGTGGCGAGGGGAAGAAATAACCACCGCTCCTTCATAACTAATAGCATTACTATAGCGAAAAGACACGAGGAGGGGAGCGGCGGGGCGGGGGCTCTGCGGGTCCTTTGAAGGCCCTAGTGAGTCCCTCCAGAGCCCCCCTGGAGTCTCCTGGAGCCCCCTGGAGCGAGGCGGAGGGCCCGGAGGGAGCGGCCAATCGCTCACTGTCAACACGGAGACGAGTAGTGGTCGCATAGTCGGTATAAAGGGAGCAAAATACCGCTGGAAGTTTTGGGCGACGCGGTGCAACATTGCACAGGTGCACATATCATATCCCACACCGGTTCAGCCATAGGGATTACCATTGACGGTAAATAACACTTTCTTCTTCGACATTTTTTTTTTTGGCCAAAAAATAGCACATATAAAGTTCTACAAGTACACTAATTTTTTTTAAACAGTGTACCCTCCAAACATTTTGAAACGCCAGGAGCACAGGAGCACTGACAAAGGGGTCCAAAAATTATAAGCTGCGGGATGGGCGAGGGGGTATTCACTACAAGAAAATATGTACAGAGTACTCCGTATTACACGGTATTTCACCGGTATTACATGGAAAAATCTAGCTTTTTAGAGCTTTTTGTGCTACTTTTCGGTATTACATTACGTGTAATACCCTGTAATACCCAGGTCACGCGTACAGGGTATTACAGCAGTGAATACCCCCTCGGGGATGGGAGTGTAGTCAAGTTATCGCGTTATTAAAACGCAATTACGACTTTTGCACCTTCACGGATTACATTCTGGCGCTGCTGTTGTCATTCTATTTTTATTTTCCCTTCTTTTCGTTTGCGGTCGCTGAAAGGGCCGCCGCCACGCCGCGCGGCACTACAGCGTATTGCGCGATCCCGAAGCCCCAGAGCCGAGCCGAGCCGAGAGGATCTCATGGAAATAATACACAGTAGCCTTCATCAGGTTGTTGGTGTGAGGCAATCACGGTCTGAGAGGAGGAGGAGGAGGAGGAGGAGGAGGAGGAGGAGGAGGAGGAGGAGGAGGAGGAGGAAGAGAAGAGAGAGAGAGAGAGAGAGAGAGAGAGAGAGAGAGAGGGAATGATCTTCGAGTTGGAGTTTCAGTAGCTCATACGCCTCTGCTGCTTATACGATTCTCACACCATCAGTCTCTCACTGTTAAAAAGAACCCTGAAGCTCCTACACCCGTCTGAACGCTTACGTGCCATTATTTGCAATAACACTTGTGCAGGCACTTGCAGTTCAACCCTGCAAAGTAAGTGATGTTTTTTTTTGGCAAACCATTCGATTTAAAAGGGAAAGCCGCCGACCTGCGGCTCTATGCGCGGTGCCGCAAGGAATAAGCCAATGAATGGGGACAGTGCTCTGCCGAATCTGGAGCGGATTTGGCTTTTGGTTTCACTGCTACTGTCACGCTGAGTGACTAACGCTAGGCTTTACATCGACCCAAGAGAGAGAAATGAGAGAAAGGAGGGGAGAGCGGAACAGTCTAAAGAACTAGACGTAGGTGGGGGACGCAATAACAGCAGTAGTTATGAGTAGCATTCCGAAATTTGAGAGATACAGAGAGGGGAAGGAGGGGTTGGTGGCGCGGCGGGGTAGAGAGAGAGGAAGAAAGAGATAGAGAGGGGAGACGCGGGGAGGCGGACGGGGAGGGCGCGGGGCGGGTGTAGAATTAAAATGAACACGAAAAACCACAAAACACTGTTGGGCCGCCGGGAGCCGTTGCCCCGTTCCCCGTTCGCTGGGTCCACGTACCACTTTTTGGATTTCGTTTTACGAAATGAGAGTTGAGAACCGGCGTCAAAGTATTATGGCGCGCCTTTCTTTCTCAGGGGCTACTTGCAGCTGAGTCAAGGATAGTTTTGATTCTCGAATCAACAAGCAGCCAGAAGGCGGAGGCGGGGCCCCCTTAAGTACATATTACCGGTAGGTAAAGCTTAAGCCCGGTAGTTGTAATACTGTGTCCAGACCGAGCCCCCCAACTCTCAGTGTACAGTGCGTTTCACGAGTACTGGCGAGTACCTGCGAGAATTTTCAATTTTCCGCAAGTTTTTGCGAGGATTTTCGCTTGCGTACTGCGGTTTAAAGAAAATTAAGGCCAAGATTCGTATTGTGTTTCTGAGTCCTGAAGTTTGTTACTTTGTCACCCCAGGAAGTCGGTTTCCAGGGGACAGGGCCATTCTTTTTTATTGTCGTGTTCAAACAAACAAGGTGGGACGTCCTGTGATCCAAGGTTTCCCCGCTAAATTGCAGCTTGGAAACGAGGGGGTGTGGCAAGTACCCACCCACTCCACCCGGTGCTTCGTGCAATAAACACGACCCACGTGAGCTCGAGCTCCCGAGGTGTCCCTAGTTCCCAGGCACGAAGCGCGACAAAAAAAAATCTCCCGGCTTTTTAAAAACCAACTCTTGGTTTTGTTACTGTTTCAGAACAAAAACCCTGGATATTGACGTTGCTAGGGGACACTCACAGAAGTATCATTCATCGTATTGTAAAAAGTGGAGATTTCCACTTTATATTAAAAGACGCGGCATTGGCGTAATGGCTAATTTCGCCGCAATATTTAAAATTTAGAATTTGTGAAATCTAATAAATAAAATGCGCCTTTGAAAGTTTTTCCACCCCCAGCCCAGGCCGGGGCGGCGCGGAGCCCAACCGCAACGCTGCCTCCTGACACGCACCGCTATAATGACCAGCTATTCAATCAATGTAATAAACCTCCTGCACGACGCCCTGCAGCGAGTCGACAAATATTCGCCAAACACTATAGAATATTGATCGCGTGTCGAAGATCACTATTTAAATTTTGCATCATTTTTCTGAGCAGCAGGTAGGTTTGCGGCTGCAGCCTACAAGGCTTATGACCCCTTTCCAAAATAATAATTCCGAGGAAGCAGATCAAACATTTCTACTCAAAAGATGACCAGTGTTAAAGGGCCCTCGCGAGGGAATTTAAAGGGACGGGCGCCTGCCAAAGTGCCACTCTACCCGGGGCGCAACCGGCCCTGACGGGACAGCCTGCCACTGGTTGAAATGTGAAACGTCTAGACCGCCTCCGAAAGGTTCGCGCCCTCTTCGCCTCTCTCTCCCTCTCACACTGCTCCTGCGACAAATCGTGGGGGCACGTCCGCAAGGAAAAGCCGCGTATCTCCGTCGTCCGGCGAGTCATCTTACCGGTGAGTTACGTGACTGGCGAGCTCCACCGGCTCCATTGGGTCGGCAGTGACGCGCAACGACAGATACGCTTTTATTTTTAGAACCGGAGAGGAGGATGTCCCTGGAAGGGCAAGGGCTGGAGAAGCCGGGGGAGGAGGGGGGGAGGCACTGCATGCTACATTCCTGCCCTTCAAACTAGCCATTGGAGTGTGACGCCTGTCGACACGTTAGCTCTTGCGCTAGAGGAACTAGAAGCGGCTGCAGTATCGGGTGTTTGGCGAAGAATGTGGGCCGGCAACTCCTTGGGCGGGAAAATAGTATCGCACGTCATACGGTAAAAGGGAGGATTATTTTGTGTGTAAAAAAGATATAACTGACGTGAGCCGTAAGACGAAACCCCCGGACATAAATAAAATTACATGTAAAACTTACTTGTTTTTGATCGAGGTTCTCTGGGTCCGTCTACCGTCACTTTGATGGCTTTACTGTAGGTGGCGACTTGAGGTGGTGAGGTATTAACGGTTATGGTGATGCTAAAACTCTTCCCTGGAAAGGAGAAGGGAGACAAAGTGTTAGAGAACCAGTCGCAACATTCACATTTCATCAACAGTAAAGCGAGCATCAGTTATTCACAAGTTAAAATGACAAGCTTGGCTTTCTGGATGTACATTTTTCTGCAGTTTTTTTTTCTGTGTATCGATCCCGTTCACTCCTAGGACTGCCCCGTCTCGACGATTTGCCGGAATCTATAGAGACGATTGTCGGTGTCGGGCTAAGACCAGCGCTGCCCTGGGAGCTGCTCCCCGTCGGGACGGGGCGGGGCGGGGCGGGGCGGGGGGCCAGGGCGCTAAGGAGCGATTGGTCACATCTTCCGACATTCCTCCGTTCACAGGAAACGGCGCAGCGATTGTCGTCGCGACGCTAGACTTACAGCTTATCGTACACCGCTAAACGAAATAAAATAGGAACCGACGCTTCCAGAAATTTACGAGTACGGAATTTTTAACATTATTGTAAGCCGGAAAAGACGAACTTTTCCGCACCAGCCATCTGAATATTATGTTCCAAGGGCCGAGGGCGCTGCCACTGAATTATACATTCGCGACGGGTTTTCGCGATACTCGAACGGCGCGAACGGTTCATTCAGGCAGAGAGTGGAATGCGTGCGCGGCTCGACAGTGTACCGCGGTAAAAGTGGAGGAGTGAATGGACCGGGGCGTGGCGTGGCGTGGTGCATGCGCTGCGCTCAGCAGCCCCCTTCACGCGTGCTTTCCCCCCCCCTCACTTCGCACACGGGTTTCGCTCTGTCAGAGCACATCGTGACGCATCGTATTTTTGCACACCCCGCCCGGCCCGGCCCGGCCCGGGCCGTCGCTGGTGCCGCGCAGGAATGCATTGTTAATTAGCGAAACTCCAAAATAATAATTATAATGTCAGCAAAAGGGGGAAAAAATACAGAATACAAAATTAGGGGAAAAGAGTGGTGACAACAGGGAGGTTAAAAAAAATCGTTGCAATTCGCATATCCACGCGAAATCCAGTGTATACCGAATATCGTTTGCGTGAAGGCGAGTGAATTTTTTTTAAACACAAAGAGCACTCCGTAAACAGAGAGAAAGACACCATGGGAAATTCCATGGTGCACCATGTCCAAATGTGCATGAAATGAGCATATACGGGCACATGGGCGCGCCATGGAAATCATACCCAGGGACTTTGCGCGGCGTATGAGTGATAGGAGGATACGGCTCGCCGCCCGTCCGTCCGTCCGTCCGTCCGCGAAACGGACAGTCGCGGGTTAACATTCGTGTTTTATGGATGCAGTGGGCGGTGGTGGCTTTGGGGTTGGTGCGCGCCGCGCGGGGCGGGGACAGGGGAGGGAGTGGCGAGCGGCCGCGAGAGCTGGAGAAGGGGGTAGCGGGGAGAGGGGTAGGGGGAGGAAGGGGGTAGCGGGGAGAGGGGTAGGGGCGGGGTAGTACGCAGTCACACACGCACAGTGGGAGCGATGTTTTCGCCGTCGGTGTGATTCGGCCGACCGAATCAAACGGTGCCCGCGGGGGGGCGGGGCGGGGCGGGGCGGGGCGGGGCGGGGCGGGCCTTAATCCCTCTGCTCTGCGCTCCGCGGCGACGAGAAGTCTCGGTCGACCACAATAAGGTGACAAACAAACCGCCATGCGCGCCACGGGGTCGAGGCCGTGGGCACGCCACGCAGGTGGGGCGGGGCGGGGCGGGGCGGGGTGGGAGCGCACCCAAGGGATGCCATTATATGTAGTATTGAAAAACTGACCAAAATACACCAATCTCATTGGTAATTTTTTTTTTTAATTGATTGAAAAGGGCATTGACGAGTCCGCTCTCTGGGCTCGGGCGCGGGCCGCAGCTGCCTCGCAGTGCTTTGCCTACTGACTCACTTGGGCGCCCGCCGCCCGCACACATATGGCACGCGCATGGCTCGTGATGTCACCACACCCAGCAGCGGCGGGATATAAGAAGTGCGCGTAGCGGACCACTTATAAAAAATTGAAAACAAAATCAAGAAAAAGAAGACCGAGCTAAAGAGCCGCGCGAACTGCATCCGCAGTGTGATGTGTGCAGCCCAGGCCCAGCTGCCGCCGCCGCTCAGGCCCTGGGATGACATGGCAGGTGCCGCACCCCCCCCCCCCTCTCCCCCTCCGGCCCATGAGATTGCTTCTCCACGCCAGAGACAGCTTAGTTCAGATCCAAACACAGAAACTATACCCTATTCACGAAAAACAAATTGTCCCTGCAACTAGCTAATTTTTTTTAACATAGAGCATAAAAACAGTATTTTAGTGGTCTTGTCTTTTAGTCTGTTATTTGAGAGAACAGAACACCCATTCTGTTAACGAAACCGAAGGATCAAAAACTTCGTCATTTCGAGCAACACGTACATCTCTGACGGAGGTGGACGCCGCCACGCAACGCCACGACGATTGCTGCTGAGTTAGACGTCCAGTCAAACTTCGCTGCCGCCCCACCCCACCCCACCCCAGGCCCCAGCCGACCGATAGTGAGTGAGCCCCATTCAGCACACGTCAGGCCCGAGGCTGCGGGGGCGTGGCGGGGGCGTGGCGGGGGCGTGGCGGGGGCGCGGCGGGGGCGCGGCGGGGGCGTGGCGCGGCGGGGGTGGTCACGCCCTTAAGCCGTAAACACTCGCTGATTGATTTACCGCCGGCTCTCCCGCGCGTTTTGGGCAGATTATTTCGCGGCGGTCGGCCAGGCGCGCCCAGCGCCCGACATTACGAGACTTTTGCGGCACTTTCTCTGAAACAACATTTTTCCACATTTTATGTTAAAATTATTGTTTTGTCTCCTGGAGCCTCAGGACCGAGGCGAAGTTTGCCTCCTTTTTTCCGTTCTCGCTCTCTCTCACTGTCTCACCGGGTTCGCTTAAAATGTGCGAGCTTCCTGCGAACCTCAGGGTAGGCCACCCGCTCCACCGAGATGCACCGTACAACGATATTTGCCTACCAGCCAGGCGCCTTCATCGCCCCCAAAGAATTTCGATTCCACACACGGATTGTTCTTTTGCTCCTCCTTTCCCATTGTTTTTCTCGGAACCTCGGACTACATGTAAATTTTATCTCCAAATAAATCTGTTTCAAAATTAAAGTATCTCTCTCTCTCTCTCACGCCCGTGCCGCGCATCTGGTTCAGATGTGTGTGAGCTGCAGGGGATACGAAACGGCGTGGCAGCAGAAGAAGAGAACGCCCCGGGTGCGCCCGCCCCGCCCCGCCGCGCCCCGCCCCGCCCCGCCCCGCCCCGCCCCGCCCCGCACGTACAGACGGAGCCGAGCTGCCGGGCGGCGCTCGTCTCGTCCCTCTCGTCACTCTCACTGGAGGGAGAGAGACGGAGATAGCTCCTCGGTGCGGAGGATTCCAAATAATTGCGGGAAGCTCAGCACCGCGGCTCCGGCAGCGCACGTACGGCTCGGGTAGCTACACTGCCAACAACCGAGCAGCCATTCCTAATGTTTATTACGTCTCTCGTCCCAGGTTCCATACAATCAGCATTTTCACGGGGAAAAAGGAAATAAATAAAAAAAAAATCGAAAAAGCGAAATGGCTACTATTTGGATACCACGATGGTTAAGCATACATAACTACATTTTAACGACCGCAAAAAATACCATAATACGAATCTCAAGGATGACCAAAATCTTGTGCGGTTGACCCTCACGCCCGAATTTTATTCTACCAGAACTTCAGAAAACACTAGGTCTGCGAAAATTATACGTTGTTTTTTTTTATTTTTCGTTTTATTTTTTTTAATGGTGTGAACATTTATGCGAATAAAACTTGTTGAGCCGCGTGCTCCGTGCATATTGTAACACGCACGCCGGGCCGGGGCGGGCCCGGCCGCTGCCGAGTACCGCGCGGGTACATACAGACACACGGCCCCATTTCCGGACATGTGCGCGTCATTTTTCAATCTCCGCCTTGCTGCCCTTGCGCGAAAGGAGCGGATGTGATACACTGCTCGGATCGGCCGTGTATTAGTTTCCGAGAAACGCAGTTGACGCAGAAAAGTAAAGAAACTGAGAGGAACGCGCATTTTTTTTCTCTCTTTCTTAACTTTTGACATTCAATATAAACAGCAGACAGCACGAGGCGGAAGGGGGGAGGGGGGGGGATATCGCAGGCGACAGGCCGCCGGCTGGCGCGATGGCCTTCCATATGGGGTGCGCCACAAATTAGTCCGCGCCACGCCGCGCCACGCCGCGCCGCGCTCCGCCGGGTGGTGCACTATATACACACTGCCCCTGCGATATCATCCAACGTCCAGATCCAGGTCGGGCTAGCAGCGGGTCGAACTATGCAAACGCACAAACAAGTGCATTTTTAGCGATGTGCCTGCAGAACCTGTGAGTTGTAGGTCCGAAGCGCGGCACCAGTGATTCCCCCCCCCCCCTAAAAAAAAAATCCAACCCCTGCAGCTGTCATACGGAAGAGCCGTGACGTGCGGCCGTGGAATTTCGTCAAGCCGCCCGACAGGTAGGCAACTCTTCCGGCGCGCTCTTTATAAAGCATGCATGGGGTCCGCCGGGGGGCGGGACGGGGCAGGGGCGGCGGGCGCGCGCGGCTAGGCCCACGCGGCCTATAGCACACCTGTAGACTAACGTGATACACAGCGTATGTCGCAACTACCTTATGCGAACTCTCATCTAAGAGTTTAGGAGTGGCTGGTAGGCAACGCTTGCACGTGCGGGATGGTATAACGGGAGAGGGAGGGAGGGAGATGAAGGGAGAGAGAAAGAAAGAGTAAGGGAGAGAGAGAGAGAGAGTTTCGATTGCGTTTAACCCCTTTAAAATAGCAATGATACCCTTAAATAACGACCATCCTCCTCTGTCCTCTCTGGTTGTGAAAGGGATGCGGTGTGACAAGCGTACGCGCGCGCCGGCCACCGTGCCGCCCCCCCCCCCTCGCTCCCCCCCCCCCCTACCCACGTGCGTGCGGTGTGTCGCTGTCCGAATCACAGCACGGCCCTGCCGGCCCTGCCCGACGGCCGGCCAGGCTCAACCCATTCTGCCCAAATATTGTTTGACAGGCGCCACATCACGCTATAGGAGAGCCCCGCCCTAGCGCCCTAGCTCGCTCACTCCTCTGCCCTGCCCGCTGGCCAGAGACTATCGATACGCCAGTGTCAATGACGAACGTCTACGTGAGGAGCGATGCGGTATGTGAGTATTGATTTATCTCCAACATGAATAGGAAACAAATAAGGTACCGCGGAAAGTCGGCAGGGGCGGTTTCAAACAAGGGCGGGTGGGGGAGGGGCGGGGGGGACCGCAAACGGACCAGTACATCGAACAAGCCAGACGACCCGCTAACATGACTCGGCGATACGCGCGGGCCGGGGTCTAGGCAGACGCCGAGACAAGGTACTGAGAATAGTGTGCATGGAAATCAGAAATAAAAATAATAGAGAAAAAAAAGGTTTCTCGCTGGCGACTTGCCTCTGCCGCTGCGGCCGACGAACCTCAGGTCGTTGAACTTGGCCACCTGGTTCTTCATGACGGACGTGCAGTTGCGCAGCTCGGAGCAGCAGTTCTCGTCGTTGCCGGCGCGCACGGTGACCAGGGTGCCGTCCAGCACGTCGCCCAGCGCCACCACCTTGAAGGCGACGGGGAGGGTCTTGTTGGAGCGCCAGTGCGTGGGCAGCGCCGAGCACAGGAAGTAGGGGCTGCCCGTGCGGACCAGCTCCCCGGGGTGCTCCGCCTGCAAGGGTCACATGCAAGCGTCAGAACACCTCTACAAGGTGATTACAATTATTGGTGCGGAATGCCGTAGCAAAGGCGTGAAGAAGCCTTTGGCCCCTTTGGCAGTTTTAAAGACTTTGCAAAACTTTCGACATCTTCAAAAGGTAAGTAAGTTATGTTCCTGTTTTTTTAGTCCAGTCGTCAGATGGCGCGACAGATTTTTTTCACATAGTGTTGTCACCGTACTAAATCAAAAACACGGACCTCATGGTACTATGACGAGTAGTGCTTTCATTAATAGAATAGAAAAATATATTTCCCTAGTTAGTGTAGTACATCTTGGAGAAATTTCAGTAAGATATACTTTCTTGCATATTGACTAATTATCATTTGAGAGAATTCTTGCGGTGCTGTTATTGCAACGGGGCCGAACTTACGAGAAGCTTTAGCTGCTATCAGGGTGTAAACACGACTATCGGCTGGACAGCGGCACTGGCGCCCACCCCCGGACTAGCCCGACAAGCATAAGTCCAAATCATTGATAATTTGACACGTTTGAATACTAAATCAGAAATAAAACAAGCCAGACAAATACGCCCAAGCAGCTAACGGACGGTCTTGATATTATCTTATCACAAAAGCAGCTTGTAACTGAACTACTTTGTAGGTTATTGTAGTGCTTACATTTTCCAAGTTCATTTTAAATCGACAATGAATTAAAAAAAAAAATATTGGAAGCAGGGACTCAATAAATGTAACCCAATATATTTCTTTAAATCAAACTGCAAACGCAGTTGATAGGGAAAGTGCGTGAGCTGACACTAGTGTAAACGAGTGTAAATCAGGTGATCTGTGACGCAGCTGGTCACGTCTCTCGTCGCGAAACTACATTTATAATAATTAGTAACGTCTATTAACTACAAAATAACCAATTTGTCTAGTAATGGGGTGGTAAAAGCATTCTCGCCGTGGTGCGGCGTGGCGGGTCCCAGAGCCTGATTAATCTGATGTGGAGGGAAAAAAGAAGGCCCACCATGCGTCCATCACCGTCTGCGGCCAACGAGGTGCTACGGTATTGTGTGGGAGGGGCGGTAGGGGGGCTGGGCGGGGTGGCCAGCCGATCGAGCGACAACACGACCGCTACAACTTCTTTTCAGATTGAGATAACGCTCCGCTTTAGTGATGCGCGGCAGCAGTGTCAACACCAAAATTTGGACCCAGAAAATGACGGTGAAAGTTGGTACCCAGCGTGTCCATCTTACTGCACTTCAAATATTCAATCAAATTTGGATATCTGTGGTAGAGGGGAAGGAGATGAGCTGGGAGAGAGACAGAGAGAGATGGAGAGAGAGAGAGACAGAGACCCCCTCTCGTCCTTCCCTTGTACCCAATGCAAGGCCAAGATTCCTCCCTCCCCCTTCCCCTACCACTTCGAGTCTCATACGCGACACGGCACCACTGGCAACATTTTCTGGCGACAATTTGAGGACGCTCCCCGCCATTATTTGCCGCGGGTCGGGCGCGTGTTCCCTCTGCGGTCGGGTCGGGTCGGGTCGCGAGGCACCAGAGGCACTCGTTACGACTGGCACCGCCTTGACACCCACGCACTTCATGTCCTTGGCGCCACAGTTACTTCAACCAGTTGGGACGATTTCTCTCTTTTTATTATTTCGAAGTCCGGCCCCGCTGCTTGCGCTACCCCTGCAGTGACCAAACAGGTCCCAGGCAAAGACAAAAGAACCCTGAGATGCGATGAAGTCCGGGTATTTTAACGATATCCTCAAGGGATTGGTATTGTCGGTGACTTGTTCCTCGCGTTCCGTTTATAGGCCAAAAACTTAACAAAACAGGAAAATTTTAAGCTGGGGTCCACACCTCTGAGATACTAAAATCATCGGAGTATAGGACATACCCTGACTGCAGAAATTGAGGCACCCCTCGACTGGGGTGTATAAGCTTCTTAAGGACCAGGACTTGTCTTTAACTATGCTCTTGTCAGACTATGACTTCTGGAAGCAAAGGCTTCGTCATGCTTTGCCTGGGCATAATACTACTCGCTCCTTCCGCCACTGTGAAGGACACCTCTACGCAAGGGGCCCAAAGGCAATGGCGTCGTGCTACGCGGGCAGGACGCCGCCAGCACAACTCTGCGCCGCCTTCCTCATCCAGAAAAAAATCATTTTACTTTGAAACTAGCCGACATTTTCTGACGAATAAATGACCATCTTCATTCAACGACAAAGAGCGCTTTGTTTTAACAGCAAATTTGTGCTCCTGTCAACATTCTTTGAAAGACGAGAACAAAGTTTCAGGCCCTGTCGCTGCACACTGACGTTCCCACTGTTCTCACTGCATGACATCCCTCCACATCCCTGCACGGACAGCGCTGCTCTCCGAGTCCTCCGGGCTCACCTGCACCTCGCAGAGCACCCGCTCGGTCCACCACATGTCGTCATTGCTGTTGCCGGTGTTGTTGTTATTGTTATTGGTGTTATTGTTGTTGGAGGCGTCCGCCATGGCCGCTCTCCGCCTCTTGCTCTTGCTGGGGGCGGCGGTGCCCAGGGCGGCGGTCTGGGGCGCGGGGGGCGGCAGGCAGGCGGCGGGGGAGGCGGCGTCGCCAGGCAGCGAGCTAAGGGGC
Source organism: Frankliniella intonsa (assembly GCA_033675135.1). Taxonomy (NCBI): domain Eukaryota; kingdom Metazoa; phylum Arthropoda; class Insecta; order Thysanoptera; family Thripidae; genus Frankliniella; species Frankliniella intonsa. Next base: position 13,415,164 of record CM066254.1, on the reverse strand, counting down.
AGCTGCATCTGTTCGCCCGGGTGGTGCAGGCCGTTGGTCATGTCCGGGAGGCCCTCGCCGGGGCTGCGGGGCGCGCCGGCCCCCGGGCACCCCGGGGTCTGCAGCTACAGGGGCTTAGCGGGCCGCCGGGGCGGCGCGGCCTGGCAGGGCGCGGCCCGGCACCAATCACTGATGAGGACAATTCACTATCACACTGGACACCATCACACTCATCACCACTTTCACTGGCACTGCGGACACGCACGCACACGCACTCACACACACACTGACGTCGCTCTCTCTCTCGACTCGCTGCTCTCGGCACGCCGACGCTCGCCTCACGCACACACCCTTCCCCGAGCGCGGCCCAACACGGACTTGCGGTGGAGCGCGGCGCGCGGCGCGCGGCCCGGCCAGCCCGGCCCAGCCCGGCCCGGGGCCTAGGGAGGTGCGGCGCGACTGGAGCGCCACCTGGCGGCGAGGGGCCGCGCCGCGGCGGACCCGCCAACCAGCGGACGGACGCGCCAGGCCGCCGCGCCGGCCGCGCCCCACACACCAGTCACTCGTACACTGTGGCTGCAGGAGCGCCGGCGAATGCGCCACATAATACAACAAGGTAGTCGCACGTGCAAAGATGACCTAAAAGAACGTCTACCTTGGCCTACGTTGCTTTAAATTTTATTTAAAAACATTTCAATGAAAAACGAATAAGTATTTTATCGTTTCCGGTAGAAAAGATGGCTTTTTGTGCCTAAAGAAATTCCATGAGGCATCAGCAATTTAGTGCATTATTTACAAAATAAGCGAGGCGCGCACATGGATTAATTTGTTGCCTTTTTTGGCAGTGTCGGTGCCGCAGCGCAGAGCTCCACTCCGGGTGCCGACGCACCCGTCCCATGGCCACAGATGATCTACCGGTCTGAGGTGCGAAGCTTACAGGGCGGGGCGCACTTGCTGGTTGTGCAACGGGCTACTCTGCCCCAAAGAGTATAGGTTTTCCCCCGGCGCGCTGATTCAAACTCTTCCGAGGCGGTGGGGTCGGATTGTATCGGCGCGGTATCAAAAGTACTATTTCGTCTTAAGCCCAGATGACCACGCGGTGACAGACAGAAACACGTGCTGGCTGGAAAGGTATATGAGTGCAACGTCAGAGCCGGTAGGGCATCCCCATACGCGAGCAGGCCAAACCATGGCTGGAGGCTGGCCGCTGGAGGCACATACTCACGTTCCAGTTGGGAAATAGGACGGCCCCAGGGACGGGAACACCCTAGGGGGAAGTCCAGCAGCTGATAGCGCGCGGGTGTGTGGGCGGGCCGGGCCGCCGGGGGGCGGGGAGGGGAGAAAGTCAAGTGTGTAGGAGAGAGAGAGAGAGAGAGAGAGAGAGAGAGAGAGAGAGAGAGAGAGAGAGAGAGAGAGAGACCGTGTCATCAGCCATCGGGTATGTCTGGAAGCTACAATGAACCACATGGCGCTCAAAGTCAATGAACTAATACGAGCGCTCGCGGCGAGTTATTCTTTATCGGGGAAAGTGTTTCATAACCGATTGCGGAATGCAAAAATTAAAACTTACATAATTCGCGATATTGCTAGGACAAAGTATGTCCCTTCTTGAATGTACTTTGTGAATGACATGAATGACACAAACTCCTGTCACAACAAACAAAATTTACACGATTTAAAAAAAATGAATATTTTGGACATTTTATTTTGAGTTTGAAATTTTCAATTTCAATCAGAAAATCCCACAGTCAGTGTACGAACGCTGATCCTCTGCGCGCTCGGCCAGTGCACCAAATAGTACAGCACGGCAGCGCGCGGTGCAGTGCCCCGGTGTACGCCCGGACAGTGACTACTAATAGCTACAGTCACGCCCATATTCCCCGCACGGAAACGTTCCCGTGGCGGCCCGGTCCGGCCCGGACCCGCACCGGTCTAAGCCGACCCCACCGCCTCGGAAAAGTTTGAATCAGCGCGCCGGGAAAAAACAGCCGGCCGGCCCAGAGTGAGACACGGTGAGCTTGTAGCACTGGAAATCCAGACGTATCTGGTACCATCACCTAGACACGGCTAAAAACAGCCCAGGCGCGCGGCGCTTGGCGCGGAGTGGAAGTATTTAATTGAAGCAGTGTGCTTCCACGGCTGAACGCCCACTATGCAAATTACTTAATGCTTTCTTCTTACGGGCCACTCATGTCGAAGAGTCGCGCGGAGCAGATGCGATTCCGTAGTGGGAGAGGCTCGGAGCGGGAGGGTAAAGTGCGAGAGAGACAGAGGCGCACCGCTTGTGTAACACACCCGCCCCGGCCCGGCCCGGCCCGGCCCACGGCCAACACGGCCAAACAGTTTCGGTTTTTACTCGATCTGTGCCCTCGATACGAGCGCGAGGCCAGGCCAGCATAGTAGATTTTCCCCTTTGATGCCCGAATGTGTGATGGTGTGTCTTTCTCTGCTCGGCAGGCACCCGGACATGCCATAACCGAGGCGTGGCCCACACGCTTACACAAGCTCCAAGCAGTGCAGTGCATGCGAAGTGCACGTGCACCCAGAAACCTGCTGTGTGTTCTTGATTTTGTGTGTATTTTATTGCAAAGCACATTCAAGCACATGTTGCTGAATTTGTTTGTCCCTTTCTCGCAAAGACAGCATGTTTCAAGAAGTTAAATTTGCCTTGCGTCCGATTTTCTCGGAACAAACCCGTAATATAGGTGGACCAGAAAATGCTTTTTTCTGGGTATTGTGTGTGTGTCCGCCGCGCCGTCTGTACAGGTGGGCCGCACGGGGCTGTGTCGGTCAGCAAATAGAAAACTTGTGATCCACAATTTTCATGAAAGATGTCTACCGGCGGCAACGAGACGATGACCTTTGTACTTTTTGTGTATTCCACGAAAGTGTTGTATTAGTTTAAAAAGATAGGAAGTGCCGCTTGAGATAAAAAGAAACAGCCGAGAACGCTCGACATTTTCTCGAATACGCGTCTCCGCTGATGATTGTTGTGATAAACTAAGCAAGGTTAGCGAGAGTGCGGAGCAGAGAGGGAGAGGGGCACCCAAAGGGTAGAAAGAGAGAGAGGGGGAGGGGGCAATAAACGTACCAAAACTGTGAGGGGTATTTCCCACCTACTCTCTCTCCACACACCCACGCAAGCGCACACACATACACACGCTCAGACTTTCATTCATGTTATCGATGTCAGTGTGCCGGGTCGGAACAAGGGGGTAAGGGCCTAACGCAGCCACCCTCCCCCAGACGTAGTGTTTTAATGAAAGAGCATAACCGTCATTAAGATCCACAGGGGCCCGTGGGGTCCAAAGGATGCCAAAGGCCAGCAGAGGGGCGGACCACCTGGTGGTGCACCCTCCGCGTGCCATACCGCCATCCGCTACCGTCACTCAATGCGATAAAATAAAAATAGCCATAGTATTTTTTTATTTTTTTGGAGGGTGCTCCGCTGGTACCGCTGCTGAGCGGGTTTGTGAGACTGTCTGTCGCGTTCGGCGAAAGGCGTGTACTGCAGCGGAGAGCTGTCAAACAGGGGAGGGGGGGGGGAGGGGTTGTCCACAGACGCAGCGGCCCACAGCGGGGTACAGAGCACTGGAAATCGCACCTGACCAGGGCGGAGCAGGCGTGGCGGGGCGGGGCGGGGCAGGGCGAGGCGTGGTGGGGCGGGGCGGGGCGGGGCAGGGCTGTGGGGTAGAGACGCGTTCTGACCTTGAGGCGGACTACACTTCCGTCCGCCCGGTGCATAATCCCCCCCGTGCAGGGGGTTTTACCGCGGCGGGTCAGAGGACATGCCGCGCCGCGGCGCAGAGATTACTGTGAATCTAGTAATCACCTGGTCTGGTAATCACCGCCGCTGGCTTGTGCTAGATGGGTTTTAAGTATTCCCGCGCGCGGATACAGGAGACGCGGTATGACTTATTTCTCAGAAATATTAGGACAAGGAAGTGGAGAAAAGAGAGAGAATGACGCAAGTGCCGAATTCGTGAACACAATTAAATAAAAAATATAACCTCATGCAAAACTGTAAAAATAAGTCTTTGTTGTATGGAGAAGTCTCTTTCGAAGGAGCTACGCAGTAGTAGAACGTAACTATCACATTATTATTATTTTTTTTTAAGACGTCCACCTTTACGCCCATGGGCACTTTCTGTTTCGGACTACGGACGCAGCGCGTCAGTCCAGAGGCGGATGAGTTGAATGAATCCGCAAATGAGCGTCGCGGCGCACTGTACGACCTTGATCGGCGCTCGGGAGGATTCCGCGTGCTGCGCTGCGCCGCGCCGCGGGGCCGCGCCAGTGTGACCTCACTCAGCGGCGCGGCCCGGCCCGGCCCGGCCTGGAGCAGTGTCTTCAGGGGAAAGGGGAATCACTGGCGGCGGGCTTCCCACGTGGACCGGATCGGACTCTGTCCGCGGACAAAGTGCGCCAAAGCATCGTCGCCAGTCGGCCATCCTAATGGAAGTAGATGGCGTCCAACGACTGCATCAGGTATACTAGGCACTTGGAATCCTAAATAATGTGTCATTGCCGCGCACTTGTAAACGTGTGCTGGATCTGCACGCCTGCCTACTAGGCAGCAGCCCGGCACAGGTGCGTACATGTTGCCTATAGTACAGTAAGCAGGCGCGCAGAAGCAGCCCGCTTTACTCCACTGTTTTTTGGGGTGCCTTATTGCCTATACTTTTCTGGAAACACTGGCCGAAACTGCTACACTCGGGAGTACAGTAGAGGAACAGCCGGAGTACAGTCAAAAAGACGGAGGACCGAATGTTGTGGGGGGAAAAAAACTTACCGACCGCCGTCACATTACCACCATCAGTTTCTCCCGCCATTATAATTATAATAAAATTACAATTACAGAAGTATGGCGTGTGGCGGCTGCTAAAGGACAAAGCGGACGCTATCGGGTGCGGAGAGGCGGCGCATCGCATCCGTAACCCGACGCGACGCCTGCTGGACCGCGCTCACGGGCGCGCCAGCAGGGCGCCAGCAGGGCGCCAGCGAGGCAGTGTGGCCATCCTCCCCCACCCAGAGCTAAAATATAAATGTAGACGTCTAGCCGCGGACAGTGTTGCCAGAAAAGTAGGCAATAAGTAGCCCAAACACAAAGGAGTAAAGCGGGCTGCATCTGCGCCTGCCTACTAGGCAACACCTTTGCACAGGTGAGTGTATGTTGCCAAGTAGGCAGAGGCAGCCCAATTTACTCCACTGTGTTTGGGCTACTTATTGCCTACTTTTCTGGCAACACTGGCCGCGGACAAGAGCTATTAGCACTATTATTATTTGGCACTGCCTCTTTTTTCCGTGCCTGCATTCCTGCCATGACCTCCTATGGCCCTTTGTCATAAGCACCATGGGATTTGGCTGGACCGGACAGTTGAACAACACCCTACAAGACCTCCTAAGCCATCAGGCAGGCAGGACCCGGGCCAGGGCCTGAGTCGAGGACTTGGCTGGCCACTGTACGAGTCCTGCGCGCGCCAGGACAGGACCTGCCACCGCCTGGGCTGCCTGGGCCCGGGCCGGGGTCCTGGACCTGGTCATCCGTCCCCCGCTGCCTGCCTGCGGTGCTGATGGCCTAGCGGGTTGTGGTGTGCAGGCAGGCGTTGGCCGGGCCGAGCCGGGCCGGGCTGCGTCACAAACTGTCCAGCCGGCGGCGCCGCGCCGCACCACACCGTGCGACCTCGGCCCGGCCGGCCAGGGCAGGGCAGCCCTGCTGCGGACGCAGCCCCGCTGTGACGCCCCGCCCGACCCGACCGGCCGGCTCTGCTCCGGCCCAGTGGAGGCAGCGGCAGCGGCTACAGCGTGACGATAAAAAGGAAAGTCGAAAAGATAACCTCCCGGCGGCAACTTTTCTGCAAAATCACTGTTACGATGGTGATGTTTTACCGCCCTTCTGTTCGTCTCGTTGATAAGGAACACTAACAAGGAAAGGTCACTACCTCCACCCGGTCCGGCCGGCAGCGCGGGGCTGGGCTGGGCTGGGCCGGGCCGGGCCTGACGCGGATCTGTCTCCAAGACGGGGGCTCAACAGGCTGCGCGAGGCGCGGGGGCGGGGCTTGGCTGCGCGGGGGCGAGGCGGCGGGGGGCGGCGGGGGCCCGGGGGGCGGAGCCTGGCCGCGCCCTGCCCCCACCACAGCCCTGGCCGCCGCTGACATGGGATAGGCAGGCGAGGCGAGGCGCTGCAGGACGCCGCGTTGCGCCCGGCCCGGCCCGGCCCGGCCCGGCCTGCTGGCGCGACCCGGCCCGCCCGGGCTAGGCGTGTGTCCCTTACAAAGCAGGAGGGAGAGAGAGAGACTACACCAATCGACGTGACGCATGTCACACAAGTTACTCCAGCACGTATATTAGACATCTTTGAAACAGCTACACCATATGTACCAGGTGGCTGAAAAACCCCGCGCACTTACGTAGTTATACTGTACCGCACGCAGGCGTGCGGGCGGGCTTGCCTATCGTCGCTCACCGAGGCGCCTTGGGAGGCCCCGTGGGAGTATGCAACCCGCCCGCACACGTGCATGCGGTACAGTATAACTACGCGGGGTTTTTCAGCCACCTGGCAGAGACGTCTAAGCATTTAGACCTGCTGTACTGGCGTTTCGCTATCCATCGACGTCTAGTTAGGGACATTACATTGTATTATTGCCAATCTTTCTTATTCGCGAAGTATGGTTTTCTGCGCGCATACTACCACGTTCTCTTGACGGGGAAGTCCACGCCTGTCTCTCCGTGGTCGGAGCGGCTCGGGCCATAGATCCTTCTCCTGACGGAGCCAGCCCGTGCTTTGCCTACTTTGCCTACTTTGCCTGCTGCTGCACGAGCAGCGCTACAGGATTTCTTGGAGACAACGGCGCAGCACTTTGCCGACGAGACGAACTCTCACGGCAATAAAGGGTCGTCGCGTCGCGTCCCGTCGCGGCGTGTACTTAACGTGGTCCCACCGAGTCTCTGGCATTGCTGAATGGAGCTAGCTGAACCCTGCCTGCTGACTACCCCTACCCTTTTCTCTATCTCTATCTCTCTCGCTCACTCGCTCGCACTCACTCTCTCTCCGTCACCTCCCCTCTCCTCCCCCTCCTACCACCTTCGTCCCTTGCGGTCACCTCACGGTGCGCGCTTGTCTTCATAGCGGGACAAAATGAAAACTGTCATCTTTCCTCCCCTCCCCCTGTGCTCCTCCTCCTCCGCCCCTCCCGCCTCGTCCTCTCTCCTTCTCTCTGGCGCATCCACCCTCTCACTCCCTTTCGCCTTTCTTTTCGGCTGAGTTGCGCTGCGGTCGCGACGGCGATTGTGAATGTTAAAAGCAGAAAACTGTAAAAATGGCTGTAAAGCGTCCAGACGCTCCGCGCTGAGTCGAGCCGAGCCGAGCGCCTTACTTAAGAGTTTAATTCCGGACGACGGAATGGCGCGCCTTTTAGCGACGCGAGCGTTACGTCTGCTTAAATGTTGCCCGTGTCATTTAGTTTTTTTTTGTGCCGTACAGGGTGGCAAAAATGTAGGAAGAACACGCGCGAAGGAAAGTATAACCGCTTTCGGGATAAAATTACTTTTTAAATAACATGTAAAGCACCTTTTCAATCACAGAACAGAGCGCGTGCCCTCGGCGTGCTTTGGAAGAGAGCGTTACTACGACGTTACGGTGTTTGTCACACTTAGCCGTGAACGAGAAGACGAAAGACAAGAAAGGTCGCAGGTGTGGTTGAGTTGTAGAGGTAAGCCGCCCCGCCCCGCCCCCCGCCGCCACCCCGCTGCCGCGCCCGCACAAGTGCATATCGGGCCTGTGCTGATTTATCGTCCATCAAATTGTGAAAGAGGATGGTGCAGACAGGCGGCTGCGTTTGAAAGGTGGAGCGCGAGCACCGGAGAGTGAGAGAGACAGATATATGCAGAGAGAGAGAGAGAGAGAGAGAGAGAGAGAGAGAGAGAGAGAGAGAGAGAGAGAGAGAGAGAGAGAGAGAGAGAGAGAGACGGGTCGGGGGGTCGTTACAAAGATGGACTGTACCCCATAAAACGCCCTTTCTTTCACACTGCTCGAGTCTCTCAGACGGTGTAAAGGCTTTCGTCTGGGTCCTGCCCGGAGCGCGGCCCGGCCGGGCCAGCGCGACAGAGAGCGGTTTATCTCCCACATTACCCGGACAGATGAGGGACAAACACACGCGGGGCGGGGCAACACTCCTCTCTTGCGCGCGCAGGTGAGCTGCGCTGGCTGGGGGCAGGAAGAGAGGAGGTCGAAGGCATGTGCCAGGGGTCACGAATATCGGGCGCGAGAGGAACAGAACAGAGGTACCTCAAGAGAGTGGGAGAGCTCGAATGTCAACAAAGTGGCTCGCGAGCTACGGCAGCCGCGGGCTAACCTCCCGCACAGCCGGCCGCGGCGCGCGCCACGCCCCCCACAAATCCCCCCCAAACTATGTAAACTCTTTCGCCTTCTGGCCGCGAGCTGCAACATCCATCACGAACCGGAAGGGAGGCGCAAACCCGCCCGGATTGGCCGGAAGCTGCGGACAGCGCCACGCTGATTGGTTGCAGCAATCATTTCCGTTTTGCAAAAGCCCCTCGCGCTCGCGCGCACCGCGCCGCGCTCTCAAACCCCAAAACATTGGCGATAGTGATCGATGATACAAGCTTCGTTCATGTTGGACACCTAGTACAGACGGACCTATCTCATTACGCGGAAATTGTACACGACATATTGTTAAAAGCTGTACGTTGGCTTTCGGTGTCTCCTGACACTGCGGCCGCTGCTGTGCGGGGCGGGGCGGGGCGGGGCGGGGCGGAGCGGGGCGGGGCGGGGCGGGGCGGGGCGGGGCGGGGCCCCTCCTCAGCGGGATAATAACCAGCTTCCATTACGATAACGTGCAAGCATAGCAGACGGGGCGGCCGTCCCCACCGCAGCTTTCACCACCGCCTTGTCAAATACAAATAACAATAAGGGATTTGAAACGGGGGCGGTGCAGCGAGGCACAGCGGTGCAGCGGGCGCAGGCAGCTGCAGCAGCCTAGGTGGCCTCCTCACCGGGCGGGGGGATAATAAATATTGCGACCATCGTCTCAAACGATTGGAAAACTATTACGATAACTGCACCCGAGTTGCGACACCAACCAACACATTGAAGAAAACCTTAAAGTCATTTAATGAACAATAGAAGAGATCAAAACTATATTCAGTGAAAGACTCGGGCGCACCGGAGGGTCCTAGGCAGGCAGGGCGGCAGAGTCGGCGGGCTGGGCGGCGGGCTGGGCGCCGCGACGGGCCGCGCCGTGGGCCGGGACCAGCCCCTGAGCGACGGAAGCCGCCCAATTGCGGACGGTCAGTTTTGATGCGTCGCCTTTGGGCACTTTTTGGGTCCCTCATCAAAACGCAACGCGGGCCCGCATAAAAAAAAGGGTCAAGCTTGGACCTTGTTTTTTCCGCCCGCTGAGGGCGAGGGTGGCGTGAGCCATCACGGGGCAAACTCATACTGCGCGCGTGTCCTGCAGCGCCGCCCCGCCCCGGCCCGCCCCGCCCCGCCGCTGCCGCGCGCCCTGCAACGAGGAACGATTGCATTTTAATCAACGACTAATGCTCGTCCTGCTCGGTTGGCACCCCTGAGCGCGCGCGGGGGAAGAGGAGGGGGGGGGGGAGTCCGCCCCGCACTGCAAATGCACCGCTGCGCCACTCCATCGAATCAGGATGCGGGCCGGACGGCTAATTCTGCGCCCCGCTCCGCCACGCCCCACCCCGCCCCGCCCCACCCCGCTCCGCCCTACCCCGCCCCGCTTCGCCAGGTCTCTTTGGGGGCAATACTACATTCTATATCATAGGGAAATTATGGGTCAGAGGCCAGAGTCCCACAACGCGCGCACACACACACACATAACGCACAGACACATCACTAACATGTTGGTCAAACGCTAGCAAATCCTAGGAGGGAAAAGTAGAGAGATAGAGAGGGGACGGGGTTAGGGGAAGGGGTGGGGTGAGGGTGGGGGAGGGCGCACTGGATGTCTCCATTTATCACTACATGTCGGAAATTCACGAGAGGGAGGGAGGGAGGGATAGAGAGGGAGGGAGAAAGAGAGGGAGGGAGGAAGAGAGGGAGGAAGAGAGAGAGAGGCAGCTGCCCAGTAAGGGCGTGACAGGCTTCAAGCTGCGATGACACGCGCTGTCAGCGCTAGCGCCCACAGATTTACGGCCAAGTTATTCAATTTCTCATACATAGGTCACCGCGGGTGCTGCGCCACGTCCGCACGCCGGCGGCGACTGCAGCGGGGCGGGGCGTGGCGGGGCGTGGCGGGGCGTGGCGGGGCGTGGCGGGGCGTGGCGGGGCGTGGCGGGGCGTGGCGGGGCGTGGCGGGGCGGGGCGTGGCGGGGGTGCAGCGCGAGCGAGTCTGGAGCGAGCAGCGAGCCACTCAGGCGTCAGATCGACCAGTTTTCGGACATAACTTTGCTACAAAAAAAAAAAAAATAGAAATTAGAACACTATAATGTAGCGCGTGTTTATAGGAAAAGAATCTCGTTACTCATTACGTATCGTCTGTTCTCGACCCACCCCTATAAACTGGTCGGCTAGGCCTCGGCCCCTGTCGGCCACGAGCCGGTGGGCGCGGGGGTAGGGGTGGTAAGGTATGGCGGAGTGAGGGAGGGGATGAACCCGCCGTCCGGAGGGGAAGGGTTACACGGCGAGGTGCAGGGCTGGGCGGGACGGGACGGGACGGTCCTCTGACGAACTCGCTCCTGCCAGCGGCCGAGCCGGGCCCGGCCCCGCGACCGCAGCACGCCGAGATGAGGACAAAGACAAGCAGATAGGAAAGCAAGTGCCGCCCGCCCCGCCAGCCCCGCGCCCCGCCAAGCCCGCGGCAGGGACGGGCCGGGCGGGGGCCCGGGCGGGAGAGCGCAGAACGCCTCCCGGATTCTGGAATAAACGACTCAAAGGGTTTTGGGCAGAGATTAAAACTACGAGGAAGAGGTCTCGGGGCGCGCCGGGCCGGGCAGGTGGGGGCCAGGGGCCAGGCTTATCAGATGGGATGCGCGTGCCGGAGCGCGCACACGTACACGCCCCCACCCCACACGCATAAGAAGCGCAGAGCCGACGGGGCCAAGGGGTAACGAAGGCACGCGACCTCACTATTTGGTGTCCCCCGTGAAAAGAGACATAATTGGCCAGGAACACGAACAGAAAAAAAAAAAAAATATTCCCTCCGCGACCTTCAGTCCTGCTCTCTCTATGAGAGCGCATTTTGAATGCTGCCGCTCGGAACTAGTCCCGATCCCTGTATGACTCAGATTGCCTGTCCAAAACAGGCGCACCTTTTGAGTGGCGCGGCGTGGCGGGGCGGGGCGGGGCGGCCGGCCCGGCGGCCTGGCGGGGGGGCGAGGGCCGAGGAGCGGGCCGCGATATGTTACATACGTTCACACGTCAGGTCTGGAATGCATCACCTCACGGCGTGATTATCGCCTCGAGATGCTCGCCATTCAAGCCGTAATGGGCGTCCATATGTCACATCTCTCCCTCTCCCTTCTCCCGCGCCGCCACCTTCTTTCTCTCTCGCCCTTCTTTCTTTCCTCTCTCTCTCTCTACCTATCCCTCTGACGCGCGAGCGCGCGCGCTCCCTGAGAGAGAAAACGATTTGGAACGCAACAAAGTCTTCTCTCTTCTGTATCAGGGCGTAACAGCTGGCCTGGCACGGTTCAGACGAATGTCTCCCTGGGCGTGATTGCTCACTCGAGGCTATGCACCCCCTGCCTGCTAGCTGTCCCGCCCCGCCCCGCCCCGCCCCGCCCCGCCCCGCCCCGCCCCGCCCCGCCCCGCCCCGCCCCGCCCCGCCCGGACCAGCCGGACTGTTCCCCGGCCCCGTGGACGGGGCCAAAAGTGCAAGCCTGCATGGCGGTATGCAGGGAGGCAGGCAGGCGCGAGGGGACAGACGACAGTCGACCCAAGAGGTAGTCGCTCCTGGATGGTCGGCCCACCGCGTCGGCCTGAAGCTCAAGGAGGCCACGGGCCAGGCTATGGGCCAGGCTATGGCCCGGGCAACGGGACGGGACGGACCGGGGCGCGCTGCCGTCGAAAGGCTCAGCGGGAGGGAGACGCACCGACGCGACGGCGGCGTCCGCCTCCAGGGCCTGGAGCAGAGCGAGACGGACGCAGCGCAGCGCTGCGGTGGCAGCCCCTGCCCAGTGTGCTAATACCTCTGGTGTGGTCAGCTGCGTCCGCTGGGCGGCGTGGCGCGGCGCGTCCTAGTGCTAGGCGAGAGTGCGCCCCCGCCGCCCTTCCCCCCTGGTCCGGCCCGCACTGGCCAAATTGCGAAGCAGTCCCTTCTCGTCCCGCTCCGTGCCGCGCCGGGGCCGTGCAAACTCCTCCCTCCTCCTCGAGATAACTGTCCAGCACAAGTTTGCGGAAATCCTTCTGTTTGTCCGCGGCGAACATGACGGCGTCGCGCAGGGCCACGGCCTCCGCGGCCGCCACCGGCGCCACCCCCGCGACCCGCCCGCCCCCACCGCGCCCTCCCTCAGCCACCCACCTACAGCCCCCTCCCTCCCCCTTTCCCCCATCCCCTAGCTGCTGCGGTTTGGCCGCGAACTGCAAACTGAAATATCATCGCGAATGCACCCCTTCCCACTGCAAGAGAATGATTGCATTAAAAGTGCATCGATTATTGCATGTTGCAGCCTGACAACCTCATATCGACATGCTCCCTACACGACCCCCTCCTTCCCACCCTCAGCAACCAACCGCGTAAAGCCTTCGGCCGGGACGAAAGCGGAGAAGTATTGGACGTGTTGCTATAACGGCATGCGAACATCGCGTACGGTGCGGTAATGGCGCGCCATTGACGATTCAATGTCTATTGATTCAGACGTCGCCGCAAACAAAAATCCCGCTAAAAGAGATGTTAGAGCAATTATTTCTCAAAGCAACCAGCCGCAAAACCTTCATGTCTCAGATCCTGGTCCTGATTTTTTTTTAAGATGGTCTAGTAGTAGGTAGTCCCCTCCCAAAATTTCAGATTTTTATCTATCATAAAACCGAGATTTGGGGTTTTATGTTAAGATTCGCAAAAAAATCAATTCTTTTAGTTTTCCTCAGATCTTGCGTAACGATATTTGAGAGCATAAAAAACTGAGTCTATCTTGTGCCAGAACGGAATTTTAGACATTGATTCAATTTTTAACCGATTTTTAAAACTCAAAAACAGTGTTTTATTTTTAAGTCCGAAAACGTATTTTATTTTTTTACTTCGGGCCTTTAATGGTGTCTTATATAGCGCTAACACTGGGAAGAATAAAAACTTTACAGATGGAACTCCTTCAGGTGACGCAGCCTTAAAAAAAGTTTAAATTTTTAGTATTTAACTAAAATGAGTCGCAGGCAGTGCACGAGGATTTAAAAGTCGAACCACATCAATTTTAGAAGTTTGATCTCAAAAGACAAATTTTAAAAAAAATTATTTGGACGATTTGACCAATCAGTAGGAATATTCTAAATATATTTTTTTTAAATTTGTCTTTTGAGATCAAACTTCTAAAATTGATCTGGTTCGACTTTTTAGATCGTCGTGCACTGCCTGCGACTCATTTTAGTTGAATTCTGAAAATTTAAACACTTTTTAAGGCTGCGTCACCTTGAAGGAGTTCCATCTGTAAAGTTTTTATTCTTCCCAGTGTTAGCGCTTATAGTAAGACACCATTAAAGGCCCGAAGTAAAAAAAAAATAAAATACGTTTTTGACTTAAAAAATAAAAACACTGTTTTTGAGTTTTAAAAAATCGTTAAAAATTGAATCAATGGTCTAAAAATTCCGTTCTGGCACAAGATAGACTCAGTTTTTTATGCTCTTTTCAAATATCGTTACGCGGAAAAGATCTGAGGAAAACTAAAAAGAATTGATTTTTTTGCAGGTCTTAACATAAAAACCCCCAAATCTCGGTTTCTATGATAGATAAAAATCTGAAATTTTGGGAGGGGACTACCTACTACTAGACCATCTTAAAAAAAAATCAGGACCAGGATCTGAGACATGAAGGTTTTGTGGCTGGTTGCTTTGAGAAATAATTGCTCGTTATCCGTGCACCGACACATATGTGTCTAATATTGTTCCACAACGCCAATACGTAAGGCTCGCGACGAGAGGTATTTATATGAGTTATATAAGTTATAAGATCAACAGTTCTTCCCAAGGGCTGCAATGGTTCGACAAGTGATAGGCTGTACTAATCGAACATCCCGCGACAGTAGTTTAACAAAATAAATAAAATATGTTCGGCCAACCATCAAATGTTGCGGCTGGTGTTTCCCGGAGAGGCCGACAGGGGTCGCTCCGACCAGGTAGGTTGTCCATACTCCTCGCCAGGGCACCCGCCGGCCGGTCAAGCGCCTAGTGCGTAGGCCACCCATCCTACACCCAGCCCCAGTCTCTCGATCGCGGGGTATCGGCGGGCGCGGCCGGGGCTGAGCGGCTGGAGTATAGGCCCCCTATCCAACAATACGCATCCTCCAGCCGCGGGGTATGCGCGCGACGAGGGTGCATAGACAACACCTCCCCGGGTACAGCTTCAGCACAGCTCGTCCTGGCCGCCGCGGCGGGGCCCTAAGTTCTCTCGCGCGGGGAGTAAGGCCAGGACTGCCCTCAACCCCCGCCCCAGCCCTCCACGCGCGGCGGACAGTACTCCAGGTTGCGCTGAGAAGGTAACCGTTTCGATAGTGCCAGTGCATCCAGAGAAGTAGGCAATAACGCGCCCAAACACAGTGGAGTAAAGCGGGCTGCATCTGCAGGGGCAGTAGGGTGTGACATGCGACAAAGACAGGCCCGTCCACCCCCCGCCCTTCAGCTCCCACCACGACCCGCACACGCGGGACCCCGCGCGACCCCTCCCCACCGTTCAGAAACTCATGACAACCCTTTTGTTGTTGCCGCGTAAGAGACGCGGGCGAGGTCAATCCGTTCGCTGGACCCCCGCGCACGGAGCCGGCTGTCATGTGTGCGCGCGAGAGAGAAAGAACGAGAGAGAGAGAGAGAGAGAGAGAGAGAGACGGAGGAAGAAAGCGGGCGATGGAGAGGGGAGAGGGGGTGAACAAGGCTTAGCAGCAGAGTAAAGCCCCTCTGTAAAGTGACACTATGACATCTCTTTTAATAACGCTATAGAGGAAGGTGTGTGTGGCGGGGTTGGGGGGGGGGGGGCAGTCACGTACCTTGATGACGGGGGCTCCAACACGCGCGATCTCTAGCATTTCGAAAATCCCGCTCGCTTTAGTGTATTTGGACACTGCGGGTCGGAGGTGTCATAGGGTTGCGCCCAGGGGATGACTGTAAAGAAACAGTTAGGCCCCATTCACAGGAAGGCGGGGCAGACGAAGGGAATAATACATCTTTCTCTTGCCGTGTTGACACCTCCAGGTCACGTTTCGACGTCTGAGATGCGACGATACTCGTTTTACGTTTTCCGTGGCATTGTGCTTTCATAGCAGAGCAGATTTAGAGGCTGTGCCCTCAAATGAGAGAGGCTGGGGCGTTGGTGTGTGGACCGGGGAGGGGACCGGCGGCGCGGCGAGGGACTGCGGGCGCCGTCAGAGCGAATCTGAATGTGCGTAAAACAGAACTGCCAACCCGAATGTGAATCGGCGCAGGGGGTCTGCGGCCGAGCTCTGGGCAGGCAGGGTGACTTATGCAGGACCCGAGTGACGCCTGACTGCCCCTGTAGCCCCCTCCCCTCCCTCTCTCCGGGAGCACACACGACAGGGCACTTAACATTTAAATGTTGACTGTAAAACGGGTGGATCCGGAGGGGAGGGGAGGGGGGGGGGCGGTAACACCGGCGGGGCTAGGCTGTCGGCGGGGCTTAGCGGCGCACGGGAGCATCACGTCGTGGAGGGCCCAGGGCCCCGTCGGGGACGCTCTCGCTCTCCCTCTCCCCCCCCCCCCCCCTCCCTCTCCAACCGTCTCCCACCTCTCTCTCTCTCTCTCTCTCTCTCTCTCTCTCTCTCCTGCTTCGCGGATTAGAAGACAAGTCTGCTGCCACAGATTACCAGGGATTACAGTAGTTCGGCTGACATTTCGTCCATTAATTATATCTCTTTTCTCCACCTCACGCACCATCATCGTAAGCACAGTCATTCATTGTACAACGTTTCTATATTTCTTACGTTATACTCCGACTCAGATATAACTCTCCAAGTAAACCAAGCAGACATAAATTTAAAACAAAAATCAAAAAAAAAAATAAAAAAAAATTGCCGCATGCATTGCCGCAAGTGGGCATCGGCCCTTATTTTGCCCTGCCATTCCACTCCGCTCCGCCAGGGGGCAGCACGGCGGCGGCAGCAGAGTGGTAGAATGGACACGGCCAGCCCGCCAGCCACCGGGCAAAGAAGAGAAGGGGTGGGGGGGGGGGGGGGTGAATCGTCGATACGATCGGCACGGCGCGGCACTCCTCTCGACACATAAAAACTTTAATGTGACAGCGACACGGGCGCGTGTTAGCGTTTGAGCCTGAAGGTGGGGCGTGCACACACACACACACACACACACACACACGCGCGCAGCCCGGGGGGTTTGAGGTTCGCCAGGCTGCGGGCCGGGGCCCCGCCCCGCCGCCGCGGCCCCGCCCGCTGTCCTGCTGTCCCTGTCCCTCCCCCGCGCCCTGCTCATCGCTCTCTTTATGCAAGCAGAGGGACGCGGCGATACGCCACTCTGCGTAAGAAATTGGCCCACTCATTCATGCCCTCCTTCTCTACCTTACACTCTGGTCCTCGTCAAGGAGGCCGCGGCTCCTTGACGAAAATAAAGAAGAAGAAAAAGAGAATAGGAAGCAGTCCTAGCAGCAGGCCAGGCCCACTTGAATACATAAGGAAATGAATTGATTGGGATGTATGTAGTACCCCCCCCCCCTCCCCTCCCCCACTCCGAGGCTCCTTGTCACTGTACGCTGGCGGTGAAGGTGCGGCACACAGGAGGGGAGGGGGGAGGGCAAGGAGCCGTATGCTTTGAATCTGCCGCGACCCCGCCCCGTCCGGCCCGACCCGGACCCCTCGATTGCATCAAAATAAACAAATTGAGCGCAACATACACTGGAGTAGGACGGTAGGCCGGTTGGTCTCTGCCCACTCCCTATTTTTTTTTTCTTTTGCCCCGTCTCCCTCTCATACTGTTCTACTATACACCGCTTGTCGCAAAAAGTCCTTTTTGGCAGACCGGCGGCAGGGTGGGGCGCGCCGGGCCGGGGCCGGGGGGGACACAGCGTGCAAGCGGGCGTGCGTGGCACAGTGTTTTTGCCCCTGCCGACGGTTCCCAGGAGATGGATCTCAAGAGGAAGTGCGTCTAGTCGCATTGTGCGACACTCGGGTGGCGTGGCGGCGCGTCGCGGCGGCTGCACGGTGAGCCGCACATTGTGCAGGACGCCGCCGGCGGGGTCGTGAGCGCGCGCAGCCAATCCGCTTAGCATCGCCATCCGAACTCTACCGAGCAAACGCTGCAGGATACCGCACCAGCTGGGTCCCGGACAGCATTTGTCCAGTCAGTTTAATTCACCTAAAATATGGCCGACTTTTTGCTGTCAAATTTGACACTTTTGTGTGGAGTCTTGACAACATTAGATGATCAGGAGTGCTACGCAGAGTTGGAGGCGTTTTAGTTTTTAGTTTAGGGGCTGCTGGAAAAGTAGCGGGATTTAATAAAACGTAAAAAAAATTGACGAAGTGATTGTCGGGGATAACTACCAACCATCTCTAGCCACGCATTAACTTGGTCTGTAAATGTAGGGTACCCGTTTATTTTCCTCTCCGGTGCTGCGCGTTAGGCCCCCGGTGCGCCTCGGGTGGGCGCGTGCCGGCCGGCCGGCCGGGTAGCGTGGCTCAGCCCACTACACTACCCCTACCCTGCCAGGCCCAGCCCCGGAACCACGCGTGCTCGGCGACACCCTAATTTGTCTGACCCGGGGGGGACGCCGGCAGCGGGCCCAGCGAGCAGGCCCGGGCGGGGCGCCCCCCGGCCGCCGCCAGCCGGCTCAATCGTAATGCGGAATCAAAGGGCGCTGCTGCTGGTGCGCCTGTATCTACACCTCCCATCCGAGCTAAGAAGTTTCACTTTGTTTTATTACGACCGGCCGGCCAGCGGGCCCGAGCAGTTCATGCTGATAAGTATTCGCCTTAGCCACTCCCCTGCACACACGCACACAGCGACGCCAAAAAGAGGGTGGTCAATTATTGAAAAACAAAGTAGCAAAACAATTTTTTTTGTAGCTGTTGTAGAGCTTTAGCATGAGTCAAAATGCAGGAAAGCAGTCATGATTGAATTTCTCTGGCAATTGGACATGCAGCAGCAGCAGCGGTGGCGGTGGGCCCGAGTGCTGCCGCTGGCCGCCGCCCCGCCCCGCCCCGCCCCGCCCCGCCCGTGCCCCCCGCGGCGCCGTCCCTGTCCCGTCCCCTCGGACGATAACATCTCCTTAATTGTGGCGACGGCGTGCGGCCGTTCCGCACCATTCGACGCGATTCTCCGGAAATAGGTGACGACATCGTTAGTGTGCTCCTGCAGCAGCAGCGGCAGGCACGCCTCGCCTGGGCCCTACCCTGTTCGGAAAAATGCCCCGGAAATATGTTGTTGCAGCTGATTGACTTTGGTCATCCTACTTAACAAACACGCGTCAAAGATAGTTTGGCGTCCACTGAGCCATGGTTTTGTTCCGTTCGATGTGGGGCAGGCCGTTTGCGGCTAGGAGTATGAACTCGATTTTCTCCCGCATTGCAATATCCCTGTGGGTTTTTTTTTTCACGGTGTACCCGTTCGGTGGCGCCTATGCTAACCTCACCTGGCCACAGCGCCGGCCGCAGAGGTCCGCAGGAGGGCGGCCGCCTCACGGGGGGGCCTGGCGTCCTGGGGGCGGGGCGGAGGTGGGCCCCGGGGGCCGAGGCCGAGATACGGGCGGGTGCAGGATCTGCAACAAGCGAGACAATTAAATAATAGGTGTTTGGGTCAGACGGCTCCCTGTCCGCGTCCTCATTTTACCTCAATTTCCCCATCTTGAATATATTTCAGACACAGAGGCATCGGTCTCTCGGCACTAAATTGCAAAAGTAGAGGTTTTATGTCCTCGTTTCCACAGTGCAGTTCTTTCATTTTTTTTTGTTGATTGATTTTTAAATCCTCATGGCACCGAAGTTGTGGGCGGAGGGGTTGCATCACATCAGTCTTATAGTAAGGGGTTTCGGCGCGGTCGTTTTCGAGGTGTCGCATGTGAATACGCCTTATTGTCGCCCAGAGATTGGCATCGCCAGGGGCTCAGCCCGGGCGGGGCGGGGCGGGGCGGGGCGGGGCCGGCGCGCTGCGTGAGGCGCAGAACGACATCATTATGAGGATCATCAGCAGAGGCTAAGGAAACCGCATTCAAAGAAAAACAGTCGGTCGTGCTGGCTGCGTCCCTGTCCTACCCGGAGAGTGCCCCGCGCGGTACAGACGCCCCGGTAGCGTCCCCCCACAGACAGACTCCCTGTGGAATTCGCAGAACAGGCGACGGCGGTCCTGCTGCCCTGCTGCCCTGCTGCCCCGCAGGCCCCGCAGGTAGAGGTGCAGGGGGCCGTGCAGGACAGGCGGTGCTAGCCGGCGGTCTGGTACCATTGTGGTGACGGGATGGATGTGCGGTGATTTAGTTTCGCGCGGAGAAAAGGCCGAACAATCTTTCGGTGCGAGGAGCCTTTTCACCACACCCCATCCCCGCCGCGGGCCGCAGGCGCGGATAGCCGGCCGGCCGGTCCCTTCTCTGCGACGGCGAGGGCTGTGGGCTGCCCTGTCGTGCCGCCCCTCGCCTTTCGCCTAAAGTCAAGCGAGGTGCAGCACGGGTTGCCTACCCACCAGGCGGTTTGTTGAGAGCGCAGGCAGCGGGTGCGATCCACTGGAATACATATTCTCCCTCCAGGTGGAAACTGCGGGATCCGCATTCCGACCATTCCTTACTGGTGATGAGATCGCAGAAGTCCTGCTGCTCTCAGAGCGGGGCGGCGGAGGCGGCGGCGGCGGCGGCGCGCTTGTGGCGGTGTGCACCCGGGTGGTGCCCCCACGGGGGACGCACCCTGCGCACGCACACACACACAGTCCACAGGGCCCGGCCGGCAGGGTGCCGCCTGCCGCCGCCGCCCTCCGCGGGGCGTCGCCCCGGCCCGCTATAGCATCACGATAACGAGGAGGGGTCGGCGTCGGGGCGGCGCGAGGAGGTCGCCGTCAGATTAGCGACAGGCGTCGCGACGCTAAAGGCAGCTGTGCAACCCTTGCCCCGACCCGCCCCGGTGCAAGCGGGCTGCAGCAGCTCCCCGGGCGGGCACGCGCCGCGCCATGCGGGCGGCTCCAGGACCACGACCTCCGTCAACACAACAGGATGCCGCGCGGACGCACGTCGTCGCGTCGCCGTCTTCGTCTCGGCCTACTTGTGGGTGGCAGCGGGGCGTTCCGAGAAGAGCGCGCCCCGCCCCGCCCCCGTCTCCGGCAGCGGCTACCGCCCCGCCCCCGGGCCCACCCCCGGGCCGCCCGGGCCCCCCGCAACAGCAGTCACCACAAGACACGCGACGGCAACCGTCTCTCTCTCTCTCTCTCTCTCTCTCTCTCTCTCTCTCTCTCTCTCTCTCTCTCTCTCTCTCTCTCTCTCTCTCTCTCTCTCTCTCTCGCACTCATTGCAGGGCGCGCAGCCACCCCGACGAGGAAAAACAAGGTGAAATCGGAGCCGTGCGGAAATGTGCGGCCGTCCCGTCCAGCCTGGAGATTGAGCACGAGCTGGACCACTTCCTGTGCCCCGCCGCACCCCGCCGCACCCCGCCCCGCCCTGACCACTGCACGTCCGCAGGCCAGGACAGCTGCCCGGGAGGCTGCAGCAGGCATCGTTGCAGCACGTTCCTCGGCCCGCCCTTTGAAATGCATCACTGCGGAGGAGCTGAGTATACACCGTTCGAAATGAAACTACAAAAAAATACGTAGAAAAAAAATACTGCTGCAAATGTATGTGTGTGTGTGTGTGTGTGTGTGTGCAGTATGTGAAGGGACGCGAAGGGCGGTGAGGAATATAAGGAATAAAAAGAATTCCCCTGGCTCGCGCCAGCTGCTGCGGGGCGGGGTGCGCGCGAGGAGCGCCATTGCGAGGGGCGTGGTGGGGCGGGGCGATGTGAGGCGGGGTGGGGTGGGGCGGGGTGACCTGCAGCAATCAGTCTGCTCGATAAGAGATCGCCGTTCAAAATTACCTCCATCCACGCGGCACCATAGGACCAGCATAATATGCGCGTATACTCTTGGCGCGCGTGCGAGGGATGTGAGTGTGTGTAAAGGGGGGGGGGGGGGCACATGTGTGTGTGTGTGTGTGTGTGTGACTGTCACAGTGACTTTTACATTTTGGGCCGCACGTGGAGCGGGACACCGCTGGCTGCCAGCACATGCCGAGACCCCCAGCAGAGGCACGCCTGCTGGCCCGGGCGAGAGAGAGAGAGAGAGAGAGAGAGAGAGAGAGAGAGAGAGAGAGAGAGAGAGAGAGAGAGAGAGAGAGAGAGAGAGAGAGAGAGAGAGAGAGGAGTAGTGCAGCGCAGGGTGGCCCCCCCGCAGACCGCAGGTGTTCTGGTGGCCGCGTCGCGTCGCCTCGCCGTCCTGCTCCTGCCCTGCCTCTGTCCCTGCAGGGTCGCACCCGCGGCGCGGCGGCCCGGCCGGTGACGGCGGTTTGAATTCCAGTCCAGGAGGGTGCTTATTGTGCTCATAGGATCCAGCGGGGTAGGCTGGCTGTCCCGGACAGCACAATGATCATCAGCGGTCGTAAACGGACAGCGAGCGCCCGCAACGCGCCACGGGACGTGACAGAGCGGGCCCTCCAGCCGGACAGCGGGGAAGGGGTGCGGAGAAAAAGAGCGTGAGTGTGCGTCTTAGTCAGTTTTGTCAAATATTAAACACTGTGACGCGGTGCCAATAAGTGACTAATAGCGACGGATCCGGGGGTGAGATGGAGCCGGGGTGAGAAGGGGGATCCTGGAGCCGTTCTTCCCATTTAGGCCCTTAACAAACCGTCTGATGGGTAGGCGATTCGAGCTACAATGCGCCTGAAAGTAGGCAAAACGCTTGGCAGGCAACGCCCCATGTAACCGGCTGGACCCCCTCCCCCCACCTCCTGAGCACGGGCGCATAGGCGCCGCCCGCACCGCCCGCCGGCGGGCGCCCGACACTGCAGCAGCCACTCTACCAGGAACAAGGTTGTCAGACAAGTGTCCTGAGTAGGAGGAAGCGCCGGTAAGGTGCCCGCCGGCCGGGTCCTTGTCGGAGCGTGCCCGGCCCGGGCCCAGCTGGACAGTGTCACGCACGGGCGCCGGCGCCCCGCCTCAGGACGTCAGCCAGAGCACCCTCGTCTCTCTGAGCGGCACTGGGCCACGAGGCCTCGCTGCTGGCCTCGTTGTCCACGAGGAGCAGGTCCCGACAGAGCCCGCGGCACGGCCCGTCCGGGTGTCGGGTGTCGATAATGCATGCCCAATCGGACTGCATAACAGCGACCCATATAGCAGAATATAAAAATTGACGGTAAAAAAAAACGTATCGGGATCAGGAAATATACTCCGCCTCTTCAATGCGTAGAGCGGATAAGAGAGTTGTGGGATTAAAAACATCCCCCTCTCCGCCCTGTCTCTCTCTCTCTCCGCTCTGCTTTCAGCCTGTGTGTATGCCGTTTCTTTCTGTTTATTTTTTTTTCCTTTTTCTGCAGCAAGCTTTAAAAAGCGCGGACACAAAGGGAAGCGTGGATGTAGGCATGGTGAGCATTCTTTGAATAAATAATATCATTATTTAATTTCCACATTACCACCGCGACACACGTGTTTCCATCTACTCGAGGGTCAAATTTCGCAGAGGATCAGTGCCACTGTGGGCGTGGCGCGGCGACACATATCCCCGGGAATAGTCGCGACACCTTCAGAATTACTTGAACTTGCCTTTATTCAGGATGGCGATTCTTGAGAAATGCATTCCGTTTCTTCCCAGGTTCTTCACATATCATAATACCCCAAAAAAACGTAAGAACACGCGCATATGTGATCACCAGACACAGGTGTCTTACATCATAGCCCACCGATTTAATCCCACGAGCTCGCCCGAAGAATTTTGTTCGTCGGCACAATGACTGAAATGTTTAAGCGTATTGCGCTTTTTTTAAAATGAAAAATTTAGTGTAATACACACAGTGCTGCTGTGTACCCCACGGCGCGACATCAGTCGAAAGTCACATAAGAAACAGCTCCACCGGGCCGCGAGCCAGCGGTGATTGGCACAATAACAGGGGTCATAGCGGCGGGGGCCGGGCCGGGCGGTCTCGCGAACTGACCCCAATATAACCTCACCGGGGCGACTCACGAGGTCGTCAGCGCCAGAAAGGGGTTGAAAGGGTGCGCGAACGGCTGACCTCCCGCCACGCCCCGCCCCGCCCCACCACGCCCCGCCACGCCCGGCGCGCGAGCAACGGTGCTTTTACAACCTGGCCGCCTGGACCCGTGCAAGAGCCCCAAACATCGAGACAAAAGGGCTGGCTGGAGGGCCGTGCCGTGCAGAGCTGACCCGTTATTGATGGTGGTTGCATGGCGACAACCGAGGCGACAACCAGCGGAGCGCTGCTGTGGCTGACCCATATTAATAGCAATCATTTCCGGGAAGGAGCGGAGTGTAACGGGTCCGATTCGGTACTTCTTGTCGTTTGTTTTTGTTGATGTGCGGTTGTCGTCCGAGTTGAAAAACGGACGAGGCGGCCATTGATTCCAGAGGTATACACTTTTGAAAGCTACGCCCCTCGCTGTCAATTAAAACAAGAGCACTGCTGGGCAGTGTGTAAGTAATGAACGTGACACTTGCAATTTTTGTCACTGACTACTTAAAATAAATAAAAAATATTTTAAAGGAAGATCGTTCAAAAGTTAATTCTTTGTCACCGACAAAGTGCTGATGCGATATATTTCAGTATGTGTCTGTCGTATGTACCTATTGTGTTTACAATGACGTGTTTTTTTTTTGTTTTTTTTTGCAGCAACAGCAGAGCAAAATCTGTACTGTTATATTTTTGCAGTGTACACCTTCACCGACAACACTAACGGTGCCTGTCCGGTCCGGCGGCGGTCCCTTTGCCGTCAGCCTCGGTGATATGTTTGGACGTTTACAACAGGTCGCGCACCACCACTAATTTCACTCAGGATCCTCGCCTATTTCCAAAATACAGCAGTTATTGTATTTACAGATTACTGTCTGGCGCATCACTTCTGCCAGAAACTATAGCAAACAGAGAACACACCGCGGGCAGTTGGTAGCTCGGGCGCGGGTGAAATTTTCAATCCTTGTCAGCGGGAAGGTGTGGAACATTTTCCGAAACCCGCATTTCTAATTAGCAATCAGAATAAAACTGCTGGACGCTTATCTCGCAGCGATATCGGATGTGCTCGGTGAGCCACGGTCGGTCGGAGGCCCCAGGCCGAGAGCCCGGCCCAGCGCGCCCCTCCCCTCCCCGCCGCGACACACCCGCCTTTCCCCGCGCGCCGCGCCGGGCCGGACACCGTCTCAAGTGCTCTGATTTTTACGGCCGGAAGTCAATGGAAATCGCGATTGGGGGCGATTGGGGTGAGATCGGAGGGGCGATCGGCGGCGCGAGACCAGGCCCCGGGGGCGGGGCGGGGGCGGGGCGGGGCCTGGGAGAAAGGGGAGACGGAGCCCGACCACCGAAGAAATCGAATGCTATAGCCCCGTGTTTATCCTGAATTTTCAAGGCATGTTGTTCCCCTTCCTTGTCCTATCGGGGCATGCCTCCTCTCCCCTCCCTCTCTCCCTCTCCCTTACGGTCCCGGTAGAAGGTAGATGTGTACCCGTTGGCTCCTTACCCTATGCCACAGTAAGATAAGTAGGGTAGCAAAGGGACACATTGGGATGCACATGTGCTGCACAGCACATGTGCAGCACGATAACAAGCAGGCTCTAAAAACGTCGCTTTCGTCCGCGTCACACCGCAGATCGAACCGGTCGCATACAAACCTTCCCTCGTTCTCACAATTACAGATGTACTTTTAATGTATCGGCACCGAACTCCCACGGGCCGCGGCGGGAGCTGGTGCAGCAGTCCAGGTCATGTGTTTGACTTGATCACCCCTTTTCCCTCGACGCCGCGCCGCCTGCCTCCCCTTCTCTCTCTCTCTCCCTCTCTTTCGCCGCTCTCCCGTCTCTCTCCCTCATCAAACGCCTCGGACCGCTTCACGCAGATGGCATCCACGGCTTAACTCGTAATAACAATAACCCTTCATTTGGTATATGAAGCCCTTGGCTCGACTGCCCCCTCCTCTCTCTCTCTCTCTCTCTCTCTCTCTCTCTCTCTCTCTCTCTCTCTCTCTCTCTCTCTCTCGTCCAGACGTTTTCTGAACGTACCCTGCGCCCGTGCCATTACCGTACGTCACGCCGGCCCGGCCCGGCTGGGCTGGTGAGGTCGGCTGCGTTCACAAACTCCCCGCCGGCCGCTCTTGCCCGCTGGGCCGCCACCGCCGCTTTGCTTTCCTAACGCGCCCTAAAGAAGTCGTCATCGCCATTCGGGCCCGGCCCGGCGCGGCGCGCCGCCCTTTGAGCAGCGCCTTCCATAATGTATCGAAAAGCGTTTCGCCGCATAACGATGGGCCCCGGGGCTGGACCCACCCCGCTGCCCACCCGGCCCCGCCCCGACGGCGAAACACGCTGGGGGAGCTTGTGGCATGTTTACGTCCGTCTATCGGTCGCCGAATGTCTGGGCTACGCGCCGTAGATAACGCGCAGTACGTCATATACCTTTTGGTATATCGTCGAAATATTTTAAATGTGCGTTTTTCGGGAGGGGCTGGGCCTGGGCCAGGCCGGGCGGCGGGGCGCTCGATTCCGAAACGATACCCGCTGCCGCTGCCGGGCCGGCCGCAGAGGTGATACGTTCCCATCCCATAGCCGTACCGCACGACGCCGTTACAGCGGGATTATAGGGATTCACTCATCGGGTGGGGGGTCCGGTCCAGTCGGGCTGCCCGAGCCGCCCGAACGAGCTGCGACCCGAATGATAATCGTACAGAACGACGTGTAAGAAGTCCCGCGGCTCGGAGAGAAATTTAAGCGCGCTACGCCGATAGAGTTGCTACAGCCGTTTTCGACTCACGCTCTCGCCTCCTCGTCCGTCCATTACCTCCGGGGTAATCTACGTCATTTCACGCAACATTTTGGCAGACCTTAGATAGGACGACGGTCCATCTGGACGGCCCGCCGCCGGGCTGGGCCATGTGCTGCCCGCCCCGCCCCGCCCGCGCGACACATCCCGAAACACTTCCGGTTTGGGCCCTTCCGGCCGGTGACGAGCCTCGGGCCTCGGGCCGGGCCGGGTCAGCCGGCTAATGCAATCCGCCGGACGGACTGCGATTCGACGACGGGGTGCGCGCAATTTGCGAAATATTTGGTGTGAGCGAGACGAGCGGGAGGGAAAAGGGGGGGGGGAGTATGTACGGAGAGGAGACCCATCCCATGAGAGGCACGGCAGAGCCATGTCCAACACACGACGATCGTGCTCGTCACTCGACACCCGCCAGAAAGGAAGTAAAGTATCCATTTATCTCACAGCGGGAGTCACATCTACGCCACGCACGCCAGGCCTGCTGAAAAGGCACCCTCTCGCCTCTTCTGGGTCACTCGTCCGTCTCTCTCTCTCGCTCGCTCGCTCTGCACCCTCCCCCGCCTGCCCCCTGCGTCATAAAAGGGCCTTCATAGATTTCCCGTTGGCGTCCCCACATAATGGTGCAGGCCCCCAGCAAAGGGACTTGGCTGCTCTACGGGTCGCTGAGGGTAACCACTCGCCACCGGAGGGTAGCGCAGCGTCCGCCCCCACCGCACCGGGGCAGCAGGGCGAGCACGGCCGCGGGGCGGGGCGGGGCGGGGCGGGGGGCACGAGCAGGGGCGGAGCGGATGGCACGCACGACAGGACCGGCAGGCGCTGGCGCGCGCGCGTCCGCCAGTCATGCGGTACAGTGCGTATTTTTCCGCTTCCTGCACGGAGTGGCCTACTTTCTCCGCCTCCCTTCAGTCACAATGCACAGCACAGCCCCCGCCCCGGCCGCCACCGCGCGCCGCGCCCCCCGGGGGCCCTCGCCACGCCCCGCCCCGCCCCACCCCGCCGCGCGCTCCCAGCTTTCTCTTTTTAAACTCTTTTCTCATTAGACACGCCATTTTGCGGGCGAGCCACGCTGCTGATGGCTTTTTGCATTATCGGCGGGGCGGCCGGGTGACCCGTAGGCTAGGCTATACCCTCCCGGCGCGTCGCCATGGCAACGCGAGGAGACTTCCAGGAATCAGCGGCGAACCAAGCGGAGCACCACCTTTGTTGTTTCCAACTGCGGGGCATCATTGATTTCACCCCAATGAGCTACCGCCGTGCGGCCCGCCCGGCCCGGCGTGTCGAGAGTCGTCAGGACCAAGGGGTTGCTGATGGCCTGCTTTTAGAGCATTCAATGTACATACATCGAATAATAGTGTTCAGATTGGTCTATGTTGCATCTGAGATTATACTTTTTAACTTATTGCCATTCCTTCGTTGCCGCAACTCCCGCACTTCGTGTAAGATATTCGAACGAAAACATTGGCCTCATGAATTAGAGGCAGTCTGAATCCTGGACAGGTTATTTGGGCGCAGTCCCTCGTGCCATCCGCACTGCGGGACGGGCCCTCGCCTCGACCCGACACAACAATATCGACTCTATAAATGCTCTCGCCGACGACCTAACAAGCGTGGCGGGAGACAAAAACGGTTCGGAATGTCCCGGGACCAAGGACGCCCTGAGGTAGAGGAGAGGAGATGGGGGAGGAGAGGGGGGAGGGGGGGAGGGGGGGGGGGCAGAATGCAGCGAAGGTGAGGGTCGTCCGTCGTCACCGCAATTTCACATTCAAATCCCTCTGTCTGTCTTGCACTGCCGGTTGCTGGGCTCCACCCACAGCTTCCTCTAGCTCCCTAGCCTCGCGGTGGGCGTGGCCTGTAGCGTTCTTGAAGGACACATCATCTAAGGTAAGTAAAAAATTGTCCTTTCCCATTCAGAGTGCAAATCCGATAAAAGTAAAAATAGCGGTAGAAATTATTATTTAATATTAACTGCGTGTACTGGTTGCATTACGCACCTGGAGTGGCGCCACGGCCCCCAGACCACCCACCCCTATGGCGCGCGCCCCACAGTTGGGACCTTTGCCCGCTGTCATTAGGCCAGACGTGCTGTAATTGAGTCGTCCGTCACACGTGCCTGGTATTATCTCAACCCTTTATCACCGGGCCAGGTAACAGGGGGTAGTTATATACAAAAAACAACTCGAAGACTTACACGTGTATGTATTTTTATCTTTTACGAGTTCACCTATGGCCTTCGGTTGCGACTCAACAGCTCAGACGAATACTGAAAAATTTAAATTGCCACGTGTCCCACGAAAATTGTATGAAATTTGTTTTCAGGTTCCCCTCGCTCTCGTAAACCCGTCGTGCGGTGACTTAGTGCGGGCGAAAATCCAGAAATCGTTAAACGAATGGGGAGGTTAGCCAATAGAGCCAGGAGGCGGGCGGGACGGGGCACAGTCAGTGGGCATGCGGCCCCCACCCTCCCTCACGTTGCCACCTCATAAAGAAACGGCAACAAAGTCATCAGGGTGGAGGGGCTCAAAAACAGGGGGGTGTCTCCCTTATTAGACCTTGTCTGCAGGCGTGGCGTGGCGTGGCGGGGCCGCGCGTGACGTGCCCGGCACGATCTATAACACAAACCCTTTTATAAGCCAGCATCTGGCTGGCAGGGGAGCCTGGCGGGGGCGGGGGCTAGGCTGGGCTGGGCCGGGGCCCGGCAGTGGCCGCATATGTGATTGCCCTCTTGCCTCTTAATCGTCTCATTTCCTCTCATAACACACTCACATGGACACTTCATGTGCGTACCACCTACACGGCCCGCCCGCCCGCCCGGCCAGCCGGACGGGCACTTAGGAGCAATCATATGTTATCATAGGTTCCATTCAATTCATTAAATATTTCGTACATCCGAAGATGATTTAAGAACAAGCTGCTGCCCGGGAGCAAACGGCAGTTTTAACGATAACCGCTCGAGGAATGTAACCAAGACGTGGTGACCACTTTGTACGTGTTGCCGTACCGCTCGTGCAGTGCGGGCCGACGACTACTCCTGAGCGGGGTGAGTATACCCACATCATCATTCCAGGCGCGTGTTGGACGGACTGGAGTATACTCTACAGTCTTCTAGGAACACGGGGGCGGCGGTCTGGGGCAAAAACAAGGCCAAACGTGCGGTAAGAAACAGGGAACGCGCTGCCCGCCCGCCCGACCGGGTACGTGTGGGGTTTGGGGTTTATGATGGCCTTCGGGGTAACCCACCCTACTTGTGTATATATGGGTCGGGAGGCGATGGGTGTTGGTTTTAGCTATGCAGATTGAGGGTACATGCTAGCCACATGGGCTGGACTGAGGCTTCGACTCAAAGTTCGCACTGCAGCATCAGAGAGTTCAAGATGGTTTGAGTGGCAGCCGCATTCTTGCCACCTTCCATCATTCTTTCACCCTGCGGCACAGATGGCCTCCCCTTTGACACGGGGCACCACAACATTTGCGCGCAGAAATGACAACACAAACAAACCCTTTCCATAAGGCTTATGCAGAGGTGAGCCCCATTCATCAAGGGCCGCTTTGAAAAAAATAACGAAAAAGCAGGCGAGAGAGGCGATGGATTTTTATAACAGCATTATATACCCCCTGGCGGTTTGGCATTACGTTTTTTTCTCGGGGGGTGAATGGGAAGGTAGCCGCAAGCAGGGGAAGAACACCACGGGGCACCGGGGGCGAGAGCGAGGCGGAGAGGGCCCCCGCAAACCTGTCGTAAAAGTAGACGAAAAAAAATAGTGGGGGCTTTTTCGAAGGAATGATAATAGAAATGTTTGCTTACTTCTGATCTGTGCGCAAACGTTTTGGAATATGATGGGTCGCGGCACGCGGACCTATGAATGCGGGGCAGGTAAAAGAAAAATTGTCCTGCAGTAAACTTTCGCGCGCCCATTTGACCATGGGGACCGGCGGTTTGGGCCGGTGCCGCTGGCGGGTCCAAATCCGCCCTGAAGATAATTGTCCCTTCCATTACAGCGCGGCAGGCCAGGGCCCTCGGCATCGGCAGCACTGTCTGCATCTGTCCGAACCCTTCTGCAGCTTAGAGTGAATAGGTCCTTTCTAATCACGCTGTTTTGAGCCCACAATGCTGCAGGCGGGGGCAGAGCAGAGCAGACAGCGGGGCTGCAGACGGCTGCGGAGGGAGGGAGGGAAGGGTGTTTGGGTGTGGCAGACTGATTATGTCGTATCAGCGGAGGATAATCCCCGAAAAGGGCTGCGCGCGATTTTGATTCTGTGGGGCGGCGGGAGACTTCTCGGGTCCGGCTGGCTTCAGGTGCGTTACATCGGGGGCGGCGGGCTCTACGCACGCGCGTGAGTGCGTCGCGGTATAACGGATTCTTATCGGCACTGCTGAGAAGAGAGAAACCGATTCGCAGCGGCTAGGACCCCGGTAAAGTACGTATTTCATGAAAAATTTACAGCCCATGAGCAGAGAAGGGCGAAAAGATGCTTCTTTTCGGGCGCATCCGGTCATGGCACGCGCGGTGGCGTGCGCTGCTGCCACGAGATTGGAAATTTCAAGGTCGATTTAAAAAGCGGAGCGCGGCCGACGTTTACATATGTCTTCCCCCGGGACCTGCCTGTCTCCCGCCTGCCTGCCTGCCGCTCCTCCCCACCCCTCTGTCCTGCCCCTGTCACCCCCCGCCCGCCCGGAAACAATAAACGCCTTCCTACAGCCCCTCGCGGCCTCGGCAGGTGGAACCTTCCGCTTTGTGTCGTCATAGCGACTAAATATTGCAATAATCTTGCTTGATTTTACAATGTCACAGAGGATAATGAAAAATATTCCTACAGGCCGCAGTCACGACAACGGGAAAGGTGATACGGGAGAAAGGGAGAGGGCGATATTGAGAGGGAAGGAGGGTAGAGGGGGGGAGAGGAGGGGGGGGGGAGAGAGAGAGAGAGAGAGAGAGAGAGAGAGAGAGAGAGAGAGAGAGAGAGAGAGAGAGAGAGAGAGAGAGAGAGAGAGAGAAACGCAAGCTGCAAAGAAAGACGCATGGCGACCGGAGCGTGGTCGTTTACCCGCCACGGTTTTTCAATCCCCGGGCCGTAAATGGCGTCATCCTTCTGGCTCCTCGCCGCGCCACGCCCCGCCACGCCCCGCCACGCCCCGCCACGCCCCGCCACGCCACGCCCCGCGCTCTGTCTTCCCCTTTAGCGTGCGCTTTAGCGGGCGTTAGCGTGCTGCGCGGGGGAGGGGGAGAGGGAGGGGGAGGGCCCCAGAGATTGCCTTTATACACATATAGAAATACATCTGAGCGCGGAGGGCGTCCCGACCCCGGCCCGCTCCCAATGGCTCCCGCACTGATCTGATCTCCGCCTCCGCGCCGCCCCCATCCACCCCGCCCCCGCGCCGCCCCCGCTCCGCGGCAACTGTTGCGGATTGCCTCAAGCGCGGGAGCGGGGGAGGGGCTGGCGGGGGCGGCGGGGCGAATGCAGATACGACGAACCACCCCGCGCCTCCCCCGCGCCGCCCCCGCGCCGCCCCCGCGCCGCCCCCGCGCCGCCCCCGCGCCCTCACCGATGCTCCTTTACTTTCCCCCGCGACCGCCGCGGCAAGACTTGCTCCGCCTCAATTCACCGTAAATAGGGCCATCTTTTTGGCTATCGGGAGACTCTGCCGCCGCGCCAAAGCCTTCGCCCCGGCCGGCGCCGGTACAAAGCTCCCCCGCCCCGCCCCGCCCCGCCCCGCGGCCCACCACAACGCGCCTCCACCACCCCCAACTTCGTGGGAAAGCAATCAGGTTCCGCATCCTCCTGGCCAGGTCCCAACACCTCGGCATGCGCAAGATAGCGTCCAGGTTATACGCAAAATCGTAAGTGAAAGGCAAGAAATATAGCGTTCCAGCGGTCATTTTCTATACTGATCGGTAACTGCCATTTTATAAGGATAGTCTATATTCACTTCAAATTATTAAGTTCAGCTTGCATCACCTTCAATGTATGCAACTGATTCAGTATAACAGCGCTCGTCTCTCATATCACATATGGACCAACTACCCGCAATTGAGAGGGATCGGCCGCTCCGTCCGGGCCGGGTGCATCACCTGTTACTCTGAACCCAGCCAGGCGCCAGGCTCCGCCCCGCACACCTTCACTTTGCGATTTTTACTTCCACCCCATCCAGCCGCACCGTGATTCCCCCCCCCCCCCCTCCCCTCCCCCGGGCCTCTACCACTTTTGCTGTTCTTCCCTTTCCCTCCGGTAAGGCAGCCCCATAAACTGCATCACCTCACGAGTGAGTGGTCCGAGGTGGGGCCTGGTCGAGAGCGGCCCGGCCCAGCGGCAAGTGAGAGGCAGAGCCTGGAGGCGAGGCTAGGCCGCTGCATCCCCAGGGGGGCTTATAAGGCGACGCGGCTGCGGTGTGCACAGCGGGGCGAGGCGGGGCGAGGCGGGGCGAGGCGGGGCGAGGCGGGGCGGGGCGGGGCGGGGCGGGGCGGGGCGGGGCGGGCGCCGGCGGACGTCGCAGCCATATAAAAGACAACCCCCACTGTCGACGGTCACACGGCACGGACGGGTTCATACAGTACCCTCATACAGGCGTAACCCCCCGATCACAAACATCCATAATAAAACTTCATCTGATCTTCAGCCACCTCGCGCATATATGTTTCCATTTATTTCGTCGCGGGTTCCACTCGCCCTGCCGGCCGGGGGGTTGGGAGTTAGGAGGCGAGGTGGGGCGGTCCCCGCCGATTGCGATGCAGAGGGATCCATTGGCGCCCGAGGGGTGGGGGGGTGCGGGGGTGCAGGGGAGGGTGATCTCCAGACTAGATAGAGGCGCCTGCCGCCCCGCCCCGCCGCACCACGCGGCACTCACGGGGGAGTTCTGTACGCCAGAACTTGAGAGGGGGGTACGCCCTGATGGTCGGTCGGGCCCCGCCACGACCTGCCCCGCCACGCCCCGCCACGCCCCGCCGCACCCAGTTCAGTGCCGGCCCAGCGTCAGCGGGAACGCCTCGGCTGGGATTTGCCGGCTTTAGTGGATTTTTCCAGGCTTGTGGCGAACATTGGACCACATGGGGGATGCCGCCGGTGCCGTCCGTAGCCCGGGCGTGGCGTGGCGTGGCGTGGCGTGGAGTCGGTGGGCCAGCCTCCGGCCTCCGCCGCGCCGGCCTCAGGCATCCTAAGCAGCCAGGCCGCCGCGCCGGGGCGGGGCGGGGCGGGGCCCCCGATGCTTACCGGGGGGTTAGGGTGGCTCCATAACTTGGTCCATCACCCCGGGCCGGAGGAGGGGAGGGGGGCGGCGCGGTGACCCATACGGCCCGGCCGGCAGTATGCAGAGGAGGCAGACGTTTTACGGCGTTGTGGTGCCAGATTTATCGCGGGGTCAGGGCTGGCCGGGCCGGGCCGGGGCGGCGGAGGGAGGCTTGGGGTGGGTCAGGTGGGGCTGTTTCGGCTCGGGTTCGAGGATTTCAGGCCCAACAGCGCGTCGGATCACGGCGGCGATGATTGAAATAAAAGCAAATGGCGAAGAAACAGGTTGCGCGCGAGGCTGTCTGGTCCCAAACGTCTACTGCTCAGCGCACGTCCGCGTGGTGTTTCCAGGTAAAAGTTGCATGATAACTTTTCCTCGGCTAACCCAGGCCGATATAACTCAGTTGAGGTTGGACGCAACAAAAGCGCGCGGAATGAAGTCATTTTACGGGTCCGTGTTTCCCACACCATGCCCACCTATATAAATAGAGCAGAGAGGTGTGCGGGGGCGGGGCTGAGGCGGGGTGGGACCGGGCGGGGCGGGGCCGGGGGCGTGGCGGCCTGCCATTGTACAAGGGCCAATGCGCGGAGTGATGTGTGTGCCAACATGAATTACCTGCAGGGCACAGGAAAGAAGGGACACCCTGCATCGCGGTGATCCTCTTAATGTGTCCCCCAAGGCATCGGGTCTGAAAATCCGCTACCGGCATCCCGCCCCGCCCCGCCCCGGCAGCCAGGTGACAACGGGGTTTGGTCGGTACCGGAAATGGTTTGATCTGGGCCCGGGCGGGCCTGCCCTTGCGCGGGATGGGCAGGGCCTCAGAGCTGCCCCGGGGCTGCGCGCTGGAGGAGAAGAGGAGACGGATGAATCAGAGAGCGTCGGTCTGATCGATAAGCATAAGCTGTGCAAATACCGCGACAACGGTCGCTATTTTGCGATCTCCCATAAAACTTATGCTAACTTACACTTCAAACAATAGAGTAGATATATGATCTTCACTTCGGGAAGCCTGTCTCGCGCAAAGTGTTACAAGTTGCCCACCTTACACCCAACATCATATTCCACGGAATCATCAAAAATACCAAGTCTGCACACGCTATACAAAACGTTGCAGCATCTTGAATGCCAACACGGACCGGCCCCGCCCCGCCACGCCTCCAACTGGACCTGTCAATGGCTCGCCGAGGAGCGCATCACTGCCGTGAGAAAAACGAGCTAACGCGCACGCCAAACGAGGAAAGACGAAGAAGAGTCTTCCGTCTCTGTCGCACTCGCAGCTCAACCGCACCCGATATCCAGCCGTGCGAGAGAGAGCGAGCCTTGCGGACGCCCTTGTTTGCACACAAGGCGGTGCCGGCCGGAGGAGGAGGGCCCCGCCCCGCCCTGCCCCGCCCCGGTGAATGGGCAAAGGTGAAATATGTGAGCGTTGCGCCGCGCGCAACCTGCCGCGCCGGGCCGCGCCGCAGCGCTAGGGAGACATCTCCATTTTCTGGAAAACCAACAAACCGCACCCTGAGCGTGGCGCGGCGGGGCGGGGCGGGGCGGGGGAAGCAGCCCCGGGCCGGGCCGGACACACAATAGGCACGGTCACCTGCTCAGCGGGGCGGGGCGGGGCAGCCGTCCTCTTTGACCGCTCTGCCACCGAAACCAGTGTCGTAATGTCCGCTTCCTCGAACGGGATGAATGACGAACCGAAACAGTTTGCGTCGTCAATACTCTGATTGCGCGCTTTCCGCCGGGAGCCGTGCTGCGCTGTGCGGCGGATCAAGTGCCGCAACCCAACGGGAATACTCATACTCCTCGCCGAGGGCAGTAAAAAAACTATATATGAAGGCATTTGGAATGCCAATATTTTGAAAATGATTCGCATAAGGCAGTAGAGTTTTGGCAACACCAAGATACTACAGAGAACCTCTGCATAGAAACGGGCGAGCACACGCAGTAAATGGCATGCCACTCGACCACCACCAGCAGGAGCAGCACGGTGGGGCCCTGCTGGAGGCCGCACCGCACGCCTCGCCTCGCGCGACCTGGGGCCAGGCCAGGACGTCAGCGGGAAGAATGGGGCGGAAATTAAACGCCAAACTGCGGCCACATTACTTGGATATTTGCGAACGCGCCAGTGCGTTCCTCCGGCTTACGGGCAGCGCCCCGCCCCGCCCCGCCCCGCCCCGCCCCGCCGCGCCCCGCCCCGCCCCGCCCCGCCCCTCCACACCGTACGTCCGAATAATTGAGAGGATTACGCTAGCGCGGCCCGGTGCTGCCATAAAGTGTAATTCTCCTGCTGGCAAACATCATAATCCATTTCTGCCCGTAAAAATAACAGCACAGAGAGGGTAAAAATAAAACCTCAGTGTGGCTACAGTTTCAAAGCCCCCCTCTGGTTGGTTGAAGAGTATGGGAGGAAATGAGCGGGAAAAGAGAGGAGAGGGAGAGGGAGGAGAGAGGAGAGGGAGAGAGGAGAGCGTGCTGGACGGGGCGTTGACGTGATGACATGAATCATCGTTCTCTTCCCGATCCCCTCACCTGCGGCTATAATGTCCAGTTCGCGTCGTGTGATGCGGGTCAAGCCCAGCTCCGCACCCCTCAGTCCTCACAAGGCCGGACTTCCGGGTCTGCCTCCGCCCCGCCCCGCCACGCCCCGCCCCCCACGGTCTCCCCATAGCATCACGCCCCACCGCGCAAACTCCCTCGTCGCCACTTCTTTGGTTGACCTGGTCGGCTAATCCGCCCGCGAAAAATGTGTATTTGTAAGGCATTGAAACGGGATTAGCTCGAGGCGGGGCGGGGCATGGCGGGGCGGGGCGGAGCGGTCCCGTGGCAGCAGCGAGACGGCTGGGACAAGAGCCCCGTGTCCAATTGTGTGGAAAACGCCAAGGAGTCCGGTCACGAAATCCACAATTCCATTACGGCGGATAGCCGGGCCGGGCCTGACCGTGCTCTGAAAAGAGCAGTGCTGCTGCGCGGGCGCGCTGGCGGTGCACCTCGCTCCACCGGGGCGGGGCGGGGCGGGGCGGGGCGGGGCGGGGCGGGGCGGGGCGGGGCGGGGCGGGGCGTGAGGCAGACCTGTATGCGACTCATCTGGCAGCGCGAGAAGGCCGTCTCGGTGTGTTTAGCTGAGTATGGCACTGTGTGCGATCGCAATAAGCCGGAAGCGATTGTGTCAACAGCGCTTTGGTGTGGGGGCGGGGGCAGAGCATGCGGCCAGGCCTGCCGGAAGTCTCGAACCCGTCAGAACGATCCCTCCGCCTGCGCTGCTCGCGTAATATCGCGAGACACATTATTTGCT
This sequence comes from Frankliniella intonsa, assembly GCA_033675135.1. Classification (NCBI taxonomy): domain Eukaryota; kingdom Metazoa; phylum Arthropoda; class Insecta; order Thysanoptera; family Thripidae; genus Frankliniella; species Frankliniella intonsa. Next base: position 13,378,551 of record CM066254.1, on the reverse strand, counting down.
AATCTACAGTTTTCGCGCCGTCACGCAGGGCCCCGCCGCGGCCCGTTCTGGCAGGGTAGGTTAGGGCTAGGGCGGGGGCGTGCAGGGGCGGGTCCTGCAGGGGTGGTTGGCGCGGGCGGGCGGGCGGGCGGGCGGTCTGCACGATTGACAGATAAGAGTGGGCCGCTGGCGCCTGCCTGGCCTGCGCCACTAGCAATGCACTATTCAGTGGCCGGGTTGGACCGGCCGGCTGCCCACACCGCCCCCGCGCCGCCCCCGCGCCGCCCCCGCGCCGCCCCCGCGTCCGCCCTCGCGTCCGCCCCCGCACCAGAAGAACATCACCACCCGCCCGTCAAAAGATACCCAAGTGTTACTCATGGGGCACCTCTCCGCGTACTGAAATCATTTCAAAACTGAAAGAGGAAAAACAGGCGCACGGCTAACGCAAAGAGAATCGACTGCATTCGGAAGGCAAATACTGCGCACTATCAGGTTCATCACACTACAGCAAAGCGCAGCATGCAAATACAAACAGCCCAGTCGCCATGGCAAAGAACGCACCCCCCCAAACGAACTAAACGGCCCTCTGGTAAAACTACGGTGCCCACGCCGCTTCGCCGCACCCCACCCGCCCCGCCCCGCCCCGCCCCGGCCCGGCCCGCCCCGCCCCGCCCCGCCGGCCGGCACGCGTTTGTTTGGTGTCAACTGCAGTGCTGCAGGTAGTTGGGCCCCTCCCCCTAATCACCGGGGGCGTCTAAATAAATCAGCCGGTCAATCCTCATTAGAGTTCTTAACCCCTGCGGTGCAAGCCCCGCCCCGCCCCGCCCCGCCCCGCCCCGCCCCGCCCCGCCCCGCCCCGCCACGCCCCGCCCCGCCCCGCCCGCCCCGCCCCGCCCCGCCCCGCCCCGCCCCGCCCCGCCCCGCCCCGCCCCGCCACGCCCCGCCACGCCACCGCACTGACCCCCGCGCCCGCGTCAGCCATGCGGCCGTGGGACGGAGAGGCGTCATCTTTCTCGCCAAACTAAATAAGTGAGGGGCTGTGAAACATGCACAACTGGCGGGGGATGAAAAGGAAGACACGGGAACTCCCGCCTGGTATGCCAAATAAAAGGCGAACCCCGCGCGACTAGATCACAGATCACGATTGCCGCCCGTGAAAAAATTGGAGTTTCCGCTTCGGCCTACATCTATCTAAACCAGGCATTACGCGTTTATACCCTAACGTAAAACAAAGAAACAGCGAAAGAAGGCCCACTCGGCCGCAACTTCAAACCAAATACTAAGAGTTGACTCATCACTTTCGTATACTTTTGCGAACCCCTTCCTTTCTCCCTTCTTCCGCCATACACACCACATAACCCCCATCAGGATGACGTCTTCTTCGTCGGGCTCCGCGGCCACCACCGCCGCCCGGTGTCACCCCGCGTGTCACCCCCCTGCTCCCCTCCCCACCGCCGTCACCACCTCACCTCACTCCGCCACACACATATCATCTCCTCAAGTCGAGGATATGTCGTATAATTTCGGTTCCCACATACGCGACCGCCGGCAGTTGAGTTGCACGGCGACCGGGCGGGGACGGGGAGTGACACACCACGCCACGCCACGCCTTGCCACACCGCGCGGCTGCGGCCGACCCAACCTGTTTCGTCCCTTCTTTGACCGGAGCTTCGTTCCCTTCATATTCGCAGTAGAAGTTGCCCCTTGATAGACACACGGGGCACACTACTATAAGATGCCAGGCTCCGCTCTCCTCCCTCTCCCCCCAAGGAAACCGTTTCACGACAAAGCGGCAGCAGTCTCCCCGGTGAGAGGACAGGTCCTTATTCGCGATTTGCGTCACGGAGAGGGAGGAGGATGCGGAGGTTATCCTCCTGATCAATCACCTGATCGACCCAAACAAACTCTCATCGATCACCTGATATCCGGAGACGCGCTTGCACATACGACCCCCTCCCCCCTTTCCCCCTGACACAGAATCGTCTCCGGACGTATTCCGCACAACAACACAGACATTTCTTTCTTCCACGTTCTTCCCTTACACCTCCTCCGTGTGTAGAGTGGCAAAGGGTGGAACACACACAGGTGGCGGCAGAAGCTAACACGGCAGACTTTACCTAACCTGCCAACCTGCTCCGCCTTGCTCTATCCTGCACACGAACAACGTGGGAAAGTCAGAAAGTGGTGGGGGTGTATTTCTAATGAATTCATCTCCGGTCAGGAATGGGGTTGCGCTCGTCCTGGGCCCTTATTGGGTTCCTTCATCAGGAGAAGGAAGTTACTCTTTCCATGTGAGTTTGCACGGAGCGAATTGGCTTCCAATGGATATTACATTAAAATTGACATGGTCAAGTGAAAGAAATCATACAAAATAAGTTTCACTGCATGCAGTGCGCGGGTCAAGAACGATCACTGTTCAACCAACGAACTGATCAAGTTATCAAACCAAGTAACACAGACACGTGCACGACCGCCCGGCCCGTACGGCCCAAACACACACACGCACACACACACACACGGGCGCCTGGGCTGCAGGTTCGACACATGTGCCTCGACTCGAAACGATCAAACAACATCCTCCTGAGGGGAGAGCGGTACTGTATCGCGCGGCCCGGCCCCGCGGCCCGGCCCCGCGGCTGCAGGCGGCGCCACCTCGCGGTGGACGGGGCGGACCTGAGTGGAGCGGAGCGTTGCTATTATCACGACGGATATTATATCCATTACCCAAAATAAAATTTCCACTTTCCCCGCCCCGCCTCAACTTTGTCATCCAAAACAATGAGTCTGTGTGCGGCGGCGGAAGAAAAAATAGTAATAAAGTACACGACTCTATGCGCGCGGCGCGACATCTGAAACGGCTGTCCCCGCGGAGGTGCTGCGCGGCCTGGACCACCGCCACCGCCGCCGCCGCCTCCTCGCCCCGCGCCCTGTCATTTGAATAAATCCCGGATAGGATGTCGACAAACAAGATCTGTTTAACGCTATCATTGCCATAATCAGCACCCCATAAAACTCCCGCGGGCCGGGCCTCGCGGCAGGGCAGGGCCGGAGCGACAGTCGCTCCCCGGCTCCGGCGCGGGGTGGCGGTGCGGGCCGCGGGGCGCGCGGGAGGCGCGGGGACGGGCGGGAGGCGCGCGGCGGGCCGGGCCCGGGGAGCGCGGGCAGCGCGCGGTGGCCCGGCCGGCACACATTGTCATGGAAATGAGGATCGCTGCAAAGAGTTCACGTGCCACCGGGGGAGTGCATTTACCCGACAGAGCCGAGCGGGGCGGGGCGGGGCGGGGCGGGGCGGGGCGGGGCGGGGCGGCTCTCTTAATCCCGAGCTCCAATCATTCGCAGCTTTTTCCTCCCTATACCCACCCAGGCTACGCAGGCCAGTGCCAGAGGAGGCAAAGGGAGGTGTAAAAGAAAATAAATGGATCTCGCAGGGTGTTTACGGAGGCTAAAACATCCCCACGTCACCATATGTGTGTGTGCCGGGACGCTTGTGTGTGTGATATCCAGGAGGCAAGACTCCAAACGAAGGCGTTGGTCGCGTCTGGACGGAGAGGGTAAGTAAAAGGAGGAAAAAAAGAACCCTCGGAAAGTCGGTCCATGTTTGCTGGCGAGCAAAGTTTTAACACGGTTCGTTTCTCCCGAGCGCCTAACAAGGCCGTCCCCGTATAGCGGTCGTAGTTTGATTATCATTTATGATATTTAATCGGACAACCGCATGTATGAAACATCCCCCGGCCAGGTACATAAAGGCCGCGGCTGCAGCGGCTCCCACCACGGAAATAATCCTGTTACGGATTTTACGCGCTCCAAAGAGTTCCTAAAGTCAGCTGCCAGGCTGCCCGGCTCAATTACGGAATCGCAACGGACAAATAGAGTCATACACGGACGGCTCACGCTCGGCTCAGCAGCGGGAACCTGTTCGACATATACTGCATACGGATTTGAAGAAATATAAAATGGCACACCAAAACTTGTTTGCCGATTTCGTTTTCTACATCTTAATGAAAATGCATTGGTCGAGTATTTTGCATTCGGCAGGCGCAGAGAGAGAAGCAGGAAGCGCGTGATAGGGGGAAGGTCGGTGATTGAGACGGTGTGGTATATGCATAAAGAGATTGGGAATTAATGCGCGCGGGCCGGGCCGTGCTGCGGGGCGCACGGGGCTGGATAAAACTGTACAATTGTGAGGGTCAGTCCCTATAGCGCCGCCATGAGAGTACAAGTCGTCGATACGCGATATGGAAATAATCAATGGAGCAAGGAGACGGCAAAAAGCAGCAGCAGCAACGCACCGATCGGCTATAATGGGCTCGGGCGTGGCGGGGCGGGGCGGGGCGTGGAGGGGTGAGGCGGGCGCGCAGGGGATGTGTTGAATCACCCCCAGCCCAGCAGCCGCGCCGGCAGCTCTCCTTTAGCGCTCGTCTTGTTCCCCATTATGTAATAAATCAATGCGTTCGCACATGACCGGCAGGGCCCGGCCCGGCCCGGCCCGGCCGGGGAACAAAGCGCATTTGTGCCAGCGCGCGTAGCGCGTACGTGTGTGGCAAAATAAAGTCGTCATGTGGAATTGACGAGACGAGGTCCGGTGCGGCGCGTCGCGTCCACGGAGTGCGGCGGCGGGGCGGGGCGGGGCGGGGCTGCGTGTTCACACGGTGCCCGTGGCAGGGCGCGGGGCGCGCACGGAGGTGGTGCTGAAGAACGTTCTGAATGTGGAGCGGGTACCACGGGCGCGCCTACAAGGTTTACCAAGGCGAACACGCAGACTGTTCTTATTTTCTCGTGGAAAAAAAATCACCGCCACGAACATCGAATGTGAACTAACGCAACATACAAAAAATAACACTCCAGCTACCTGAATAATTTCGAAAAAATTCGGTTGAAAACTAATGAAAAACGGGTGCTGCGCGGCGCTGCAGTGTACGCGCGGCGCGACGCGGGGCGGGGCGGGGGCTATCCACAAAGCCCATGCGGTGCACCCAACATACCCCAAGCCTAACCCATCATAAGAGATCCCCTCGCCAGCTCGCCGCGGGTCGGGCGGGGCCGCTCCCTCCAAGCCACCCCTCCCTCTCCCTCTCCCTCCCCCTCTCTTTCCGTTCTTCCTCCTCCACCCTTGCGCACTACCCGCGGCTACCCCCACCCCCCGCAAACAACCCGCCGACTGTCACCCAGCGCGCCACGCCGCGCGCGCCGCACCCCCGAGCACCCCGCCCCGCCCCCGAGGCACGGCGCGGCCCTGGCGCGGCGGCCGGCGCGGTGGCGTGGCGGCGGGTCTCAGCTGCGATGGGCTCTGTTTGTAAATTAATTTCCGTTCTTATTTCTGTAAATATCTGGCCCCGGCCCGGCGGCTGAGCGGCCCTGAGCCGGGGGGAGGGGGAGGGGGTTAGCGCCGCGGCGCCGCGGCCCCCGGAAGGCGGATCATAATTTGGGCGCTGGCAGCAGCAAACACCCCCCCGCCCCGCCCCGCCCCGCCCCGCCCCTGCGCCACGCCACGCCACTCCGCGAGGGCGCTGCGGCCTCGCCTCGGTGAGGAGAAGAAAATTTGATTTGCGTGTCGGGGTTGGGCCGGTCGGGTCGGGCCGGGTCGGGCGCGGCCCCCCGCTGCGGCCGAACAGAACGGGGTCCGAACGGCACAAATTGGGGATGTGGCAAAATATTTGCCTCCGGGACGGCCAAGTGCGAGCGGCGTGGCGGGGCGCGGCGGGGCGGGGCAGGGCGTGGCGGGGCGGGGCGGGGCGGTGGTGGGGCGGGGCGCGCACGGCGGGTACGGTCCGCGCCGAGCGCTGGCCGCGGCGCCGGACCTGCAGGCACACCACCGCAGCGAGCGCACCCCGCCGACCCGCCATGACAAATGCCTCTCTGATGGGCTAAATATTTTGGCAAACAGCGAGCCCGAGCGGCCATTATGAGAGACAAGTATCGGGTTACGGCAAGGGGCGCGGCGCGGGGCGGGGCGGGGCGGGGCGGGGCATGGGGTGGTGGACCGGGGAGGTTTTGGGGTGCGCGCGGAGGAGGGTGCGTCCATAGGGTGGCCCGGGCCGGGCCGGGGTGGCCTAGAGCTCACTCCCTTTGCGAGCCAGTCGCCTGGAAACGCCGGCTGTTTAGGCACCACATCACAGGCGCAAGCGGGGCGGGGCGGGGCGGGGCCGGCAGCCTCACACCACGCTCAGCAGTTACACTTACTTTTTATTCCCGTTCGGACGGAAGAGCCGGGCCGCGCGTCCTACGAGCCCGCGGGGCCGCGAGAATCGCTCCAGCGCAGCGGCCGCCACCATCATCTGGAGAGAAAAAAAAAATATTGAGAATCAGTCGATGTAATCCCGTGCATTGTTTTTCTTTTTTTTAAATGGACACTTGACACGCGAGCAAAATGCACCAATCGTCAGAGTCATGTCCCGTGCGACGCGCAGGCTGACTGCTGCTGGAGACACCGGCCCGCCCCGCCCCGCCCCGCTGGAGATAAGCCAGTAGTTGTTGCGCGAGCGCGAATTTCATAATAATCCAGGGGGTGAGCGGCTGTGAGCCTAGAAGGGAGGGGCGGGGCGGGGCGGGGCGGGGCGGGGCGGGGCGGGGCGGGGCGGGGCGGGGCAAACGCATATGGTGCGAGTGTTGTGAGTCACCCCGCGCTGCCCCGCCGCGTCTCGGTAGGATCCCCTTACTGCTCCCCTCCCCGCCCCGCCCGCCGCGCCCCTCTCACCCCACCCCGCGCGGCACCCTTCCCTCGCAGCATGCAGCGCCACCCCCTCGCCCCGCCCCGCCCCGGAGCTCGCCGGCTGATTGACAAGCACTCGCCGTGGTGCCGCGCCGCGGTGCCCAAATTACCGACACACTAAAAAAATGTTCGTGCAAAAAAATAAAAGTAAAACGGAGGAGTCACCTTCAGGCAGAGTGCGCGCGTCGGTGAGTGTTTTACACAAATAGCGCCATGGAGGATAATAATGATCAATATCTTGTTGAGTGACAACGCAGTGATGAACACTAGAAATTTAGAAGAGTCAGAATAATTGTCACCGTCACACTGTCATTGTGTTACTATTTTATCTCGACTTCCTAGTCGCGCTTTTCACAGGAAAAATAATAAAGAGAATTTTTTTTTTCCGTAATCACCGCGTGGCAACCCGACACTGCGCCGCTGCGGAGAGCTGACCCATTTACTTGTCCTCCCTCCGCGCGCCCCGCCCCGCCCCGCCCCACCCCGCCCTGCGCCTCCCGCACCCTCCCTTACTGGCACCCCTCCTCACTCCCCCTCGCACCTTCTCTCTCTCTCCCCTCCCCCTCTCTCTCTCTCCTCGCATCTCTCGTACGCACCCGCCCCGTGATTCGGATCTCGTCGTCAGTTCAAAGGGCAATCATCGTCAAGAGTTCGGGGAACCGCCTGTGCTGCAACGCGCCGCCACCTCCCCTTCCTCTCCTCCTCGGCGGCGCAGGGGTGGGTGTGCGGTACTGTACCGCACCGCGCCCGGCCCGGCCGAGCCGCGCCCCGCAGGGTGGACCGCGAGGAGAGGCGAGCGGGGCCTGCACCACAGCGGAGGGGCTGGACCAGAGGAGGACGCCGGCAAAACAAACTCAGTAAGTGAAAGTATTCACACAAGACTGGGAAACAGAAAGGGCGCCTTGGAGCAGCAGCAGCAGCAGGGTTTTCAAAACAAATTGTGTCGCTATACGAATCCGGCAGTACATGGAAAACTTTACCTCGAAAAATAAGGTCCAGATTCAAAAAGACAAAGCGGGATGTTCGATACTGAGGCAAGGCCACGGCAGTAATTCTGATGAATTTTTTCTAATAATGTGCATGAAACGTGCATGTAAAATAATTTGATTTTCATATGTCTGAATATTATTGTAGGATTACAGTATTCTGAGAGAGTAAGGATAGGTGGCCGAAGGCCTTCCAGAGGGAGAATTGTTATTGCCTGCGGCCTACTTCAAGGACAATGGACACACACACACGCGCGCGCAGGCCAACAAACGTATGCAAACGGGGAAGTCAGTCACCGTCACAGCGCACTGCCGCTGAGGTGTTTTCCCGTATATGTATATACAAATGCCATTCAAGAAACGACCCCAAAACGTCCGTCGCGACCGCACAGTCCACGCCACGTCCGGCCGGTAGGACAGGACGATCGAGCTGCGGGCGAAAATATATATATACCTGACTGGGAGGCGAAATAGAAACACGCAGCGAGCGAGCGGCGCGAGGGAGGAACACAAGTCAGCAAACAAACGAAATGCCAAATAAGACGAGAAGAAGAAGAAAGTGGGGGGCAATGAAGAGGCCAAGCGGGAGGGCAGGCCAGGCCTGACCTGCCTAGGCAAGGCAGTCCGGCTGTACAGCCGATGAAAAGGATGCAGATCGTTTGACGTGCCGCCGCGCCGCCAGCTTGTCCGGTAATGACTTATTGCCCGGCCGTGATTGACAATGCAGAGTCTCTCTCTTTCTCTCTCTCTCTCTCTCTCTCTCTCTCTCTCTCTCTCTCTCTCTCTCTCTCTCTCTCTCTCTCTCTCTCTTTAAATTTAAAGGTCGTCACGGCCGTCACCATCACGGTGAGGTGAGGTCCGCGTTGTTCATTTTGTGTGCACCTTAATTTCGGTGTGTTTGCACTTTTCGTCAGGTTTTGCTCTGATCATGCCGCCACAGGGGAAGAAAATATTTAAAGTAAATTCAAAAAATACTCTATAAATCTAGGAGGATATTTTTCAATGAGATATATGGTTTTCATTTTCCTGACCACCAATACTTTAGGCTCATTCATTCTATAACGCCGCTTGTAAATTTTCACCCGGTTCAACGAGGGCAGTTTCTGTTTGATCCCCGCGAGCAGGCCTTGGCCGACAAACGTGTCAATAGGATCGCCAAAACGCGACAGTTCGCCAACAAAAGGGGCGGGCGGGGTCGGGTCGCCTCGCTGCTCACCTTCGCAGCTTTGTCTTCCTCTTTTATTAGCGAGAAATCGGGGAATGGCTCGTTCGGGCCAGGCTGGCCTGGGCAGCTCGGTCAACCACATCGACCCTCGTCGCATAGCCTCGCGCCAGGGCCGGGGTCGTAAATAACGGCCGATTATAAAATCGATATTTGGCACGAAAAACCCTAATCCAGCTATTAACCTGCCCCCAAGGCATCGCAGGTGTTGTTGGTATTATTATTCGCCGGTAAGAGGCGGACGGTTTGACAGGCAAAGCTGCACGAGAAAGTCCCCCGACATTCCTCACCGGCATTTGTTTACTTTGCATTAGCATTTATATCTCAGCATACTAAAAGTAACTATTGCTACAGTTAATTTGTTCAAAACATCAGATGAAAAGTCGTTACTCTGTAAAATATGAACACGAGTCCCGCTTTTCCTCTCGGTTCCAAAAACAATTAAGATTGTGAATAGATGGCGAGGTAAAGAAGATCTTCAAGAAACACCTCCGAAAAAAGGTAAAAAAACAGGACAGAACAAACGGCAACGGACAGGAATCGAAAGAAAAGGAAGGGTGTGGTAAAAAAATATAAAAAGGTAGCATCAGTCGAAAGAGACAATCTCTTTTAGAGGCGAGAAAATGTCGCCCAAGAGCCATGAGGGGATGAAAGTGAAGGGCTGTCGTAAAAGAATAAACGTCGAAAGTGACGAAACCGCGATCGAGACGTCACAGCAGCAACGTGCTGGTTTTCGCAACTCTGCTAAAACTATCGATTACTTGCGATTGGGACTATCACGAGCACCACTACACTTACAGTGCGGACGTAAACTGCCTGGGCCTGCCCCCAGCATCAAGGTCGCTGCAGCCTACAGGCTTTAGTGGCGGAGCGGAGAGGGGGGGGGGGCATAGCGAGGGTGGGAGGGGAGGGGGGAGGGGCAGTAGGGGAGGATGCTAAGTGAAAAGAGACAAAGAGAAAGCTGGGCAAAAAGCCTCGGCAAGACCAGCAATGTCTTGATCGGGGCGGCGCGCACCGCAAAGGTAATGAGCGCGACGGGGCGGGGCGGGGCGGGGCCGCGCGGGGCCGGGTGGGGCCGCGCGGGGCCGCCGGACGTCACGCCGATGACACGCCTCGCCTCAGGTACATCACCAGGACAGCCCTGCCCGGCCCTACCCAGCCCGCTTGTCCGTCCGCCTGCTGGCCGCCTGGCTGTCCGTCCGTCCGTCCGAGTGTGCAAACACAACGGGACCGCCCCGCCCCGCCTCGCCCCGCCAGTCAACAACCCTTTTTCGCAAAGCGTTTTACGGCAAAGCCCACAACAATACAGAGAAACCTGGACCGTATTCCCCGACGCACTTCTGCTGCACCGCTGCACGGCACTGCACGTCGGCTGCTCGCGAAACCTTGGCGTCATAGCATAGGACTGCACCGGTCGGGATTATGGTATTTACCCTGAAGATAATTTCTTTCTTTCGGCTGCTGCAATGCGCTCGTAAGGGCAAACATTTAAACAAGCAGCGCACTTTCCATTTTCTAGAAGGCAGCGCGCCGCGCCGTGCGGGCGGACAGGCATGAAGAGAGTCTGTATATAAATAAGAATGTTGGGGTTAGGATTCACCGTTATGTGTCGGTTTTATGGCGGCAGTGCTAACAATTTTGTCCGCCCTTAAGGGTCTTATTGCACCACCGCGAGCCACTGATGAGGGGGAGAGAAGCTGGGGGCAGGGGCGGGGCGGGGCGGCGCGGGGCGGCGCGGGGCGGGGCGGGTCCAGCAGCTCATCCGGCGACTGCGGGCCACCTCCTCCCGCTGCTGCCCGGGGTTTATGACATGTCCTTTACGATAGCAGCTGTGCAAGGGCAAGGGGTAGCGTCGGGCACAAGGCGCGTCGGCGGGGGCGGCGGGGGCGGTGGGGGCGGCCAGCGGGCCGGGCCGGGCCGGGCCGGGCCGGGGGCCTAACCACGTTCACCCGCCCCCACTCGGCATATGAACATGCTGCTGTGCGGCTATCCCGAGTTTAATGTGTTGAAAATAGCCCCGACTGCCGACCATCCTGGACGGTGGGTCGGTCTCGCCCACCACATGCCGGCCGAGGCCGGAGAGGGGGGCGTTAAGAAGGGCGCCCGTTTTGACCCATCCTGCAAGCGCCTCCCTTTCTCCTCTGTTTTCAGGCAGTGTACAGCTCCAGAAGTAAGACGGTTTTGAAGGGGTGGGTACGGGGGTGCTGCACCCCCATAAAGCTTGCGGCTAAATTCATCGCTGCAGCGCATCGGCGGAGCGGCGGGGAGGTGTGCCCGCCCAGGCAAAGACCCCTCCGTTTATGGTCGCCACGTCAAAAGTGGCGCGCTTTCTCTCAAAGTGTCTTGACCTGGCGAGGGTAGTGGCCGGCGGGGCGGGGTGGGGTGGGGTGGCCTCCAGAAAAATGACTATCCGAACTGGGTTAGGGTCAGACAGTCATAAAGGGTCGTCGCTGTGGCCGAGGTCTAGCGGTGATAGCATTACATGAGGAATCTAGATGGATCGCAGAAGTGAAGCAAGCGCGAGGACGCCGACGAGGAGGCTCCGCGGTCGCGAGCCGCCGCTAGCACCAGGTGAGCGGGCGAGTTCCCGTTGTCTGACGGAGTCCCGCACGACGGGGTGCTAGGATAGTGTTTAGTCTCAATTTTTAAAAAAAGCAATGAAAGAGTTCAGTAACCTTCTCGGACAGACCTCTTGTGTTAAAAAGGTCGGCTAGTACCACGAATTATTTTTTTACTGTTATGTCACACGAACGAGTACACCCACGTACACGGATACTGTCGCTTTTTCAGGACCGAACGGGGCAAAAAAACTGTATTAGAGTAAAAAAGATATACTTTTCCGTAAAAACGGTAAAGAAGAGTTCGTTCACCCGACACAACAGACAACGCAACCGAAGACTAGCGGAGAAATGCGACACAAAGCAGAGAGAAAGTAACTGTATCGAAAAAACAATGCACAAAATACATCTGTCCCATGAGAGTCTTCAATAAAATTTAACCTAACTTTAAAAAAATCACCTCCGATTCAAAGCACACTTAGATTCCTGGTGGACTTTTTTTTGTTGATAATACTGATAAATTTAACCCTCAGTAGCAATTAGCAAAATACTCTAAAACCTCAACCCCAAAAAAAATCCTGTTGCATCTTTGTTTGTAGACTATACACTATTTCATTTATAAGCTAGATCTATCCTTGCATTAATTCTTTTAAACTTTTTGATGCAGTGTGGCTTATCATTAAACTTGTCGTTCAAACACAACTCAACGGGATGTTACTTTATACACATGGATTTTTTTTTAACGACATGGCCTTTTACTTACAAATTTTTCAATGTACTTCCTGCCCAGATGAAAATATTTCACTTAATAACCATGAAGTTTGATAACTACTAAAAATTTGGGTACATTTAACGAGAAACCTATTTATAAATTTGAAAAAAATCAACCAAAGTAAAAATAGGGTGTTTGAGTTTGTTATTGGTAAGTTTACAACAAATTTGTTGGAATATATCGATGCGTAAAAAAATTGGAAGCTACTCACTATACTACTATATTTTCCCTTATTATCAAAAGTCTTTTATTATGACTGACAGTGAGACAAGAAAATTACTAGGATGCTACTAGGATGACAAGATCTTGTCAAGAGCAGCAGACAGTTTAGCTGAAGTTAGGTTAAATGACAGGGTGATGCAGTTTCAAGAGAAACTACGAAAACACAACTCTAAACACTTTCCGATATCTACGAAATAACGCGATTCAAACAGTGAAACAAATAAAACATTGTGACAAAATACACTAACCTCAAAAACAGTACGATGGGACGCTGACGCTGCTCTGAAGATTGTAGAACGAGGAAAACACTTTTTACGTATTATAGCCACAACTCAAAACCCGCAAATTAAAATTATGGATATCCAAGTATTTTACTAAGTTTAATTTGGTTTAGGGAAACCAGAGAAAAAGTTCACTTTTGATTGCACTGAAACACACTCTGTACGCCGCGTCTTGCGTTTCACCCGCGCATGCGCAGCGTGCTGGCCACTCAAATTCAAAAGATGGTTTTTGCGCAGCAGTGGACAGGGAAGTACACAAAATTTGCTATTACGATGGATGGCGGTGCGTAGAGTGGAAGCCGAACGTGAATAGGAAAAGAGGAGAGAAAGAGATTGGGAGGTGTGAGGGGGTGATTTTCGGGGGGGGGCGAATGGGGCGTAGTGCGGTACATAAGCCCCAGTGGGCCGGTGGGGCTGTGAGTGATGCGGACATGGGTTTTGTGTGTTCACGCCGACAATCAGAGGCCAATACAGTAGTACCATACCGGCAGCCACTCCGCGGTGCCCCACCCCCGCCGCCACCCCTGCCGCCCCGTTACCCGCGCGCCGTCCGGCGGCGCCCCCGCCGCCCCCACCGCCCCCGCCGCCCCCACCGCCCCCGCCGCCCCACACCAACCCCGCACCGGCCCCGCGGGGCCCATCGCCATGTCCGCTGCTGCCACTCTTGTTTTATTACTCGTTTGCACATTTATTATTTGTGTGACGGGCTGGATATGGAGTCCGGACGAACCTTTATGTTCCACACGCGAAGATCGCAAATAGGTTTGGTTGGCTGATGGATTTCCACTCTGGGGGATTTCCAATATAACGCCGCGGCTCGCACCGGTCGGAGGTCGAGAGGGTTGGGGGGTAGGGAGCAGGTTGGGAGCGCATGGCGTGGGACGTCCTCAGACTCACTGGCAATGTCAATCAGATCCAGCTTTCTCATTCCCTATCATCACTCTTTGCATTTTTTAACCTAAATCCTTTAGCTATTCCGCACATTCGCCGCAGGACTTTTACAAGATTTCTCCGCTCGGCGTGCAAGCTGGAAAATCTCCCCCCCCCCCCCCCACTAAAACGTACTGAACAGGCAGACGGACAACACCATCCCCCTGCCCCCCCCCCCCCCCCCTGGGGCCAGCTTTCTTTTATGTATTGGGTATGCACGATCGCTAACTCACTTTGCGGATTTCCTGCGGTGGGGTGGGGTGCCCTGACGGTTCTCTAGGTGCGCCTCCGCCTCCAACTTGCCCCTCCCCTTCCCTACCCTCTCCCCCTTGAAAAGGTACTGCCGCCACTTAAGTGCTGCTGAAAAATTCGGAACGCGTTCAGAAGGCGGATGGGGGTCGGGTGGGGGTGGCCTGCTGCTGCACGCAGGATTTACTAGCCAGACAAGCCTTCGGCTTGAGAGTAAAATACTAGTCAGGCAAGCCTTCGGCTTGAATGCTGAGCTCAATCCCGCCTTGAGAACAACACATTTTTTTTTCTTTTTAATTTAACTAAATTTAATTTAATTTAATAAGCTATACCGTCCTTGTGGCTTGGGCGACTGCAAAAAAGGCACTGGAAAGAGTTCTTGGTCAAAAAAAAAAGAAAAGAAAAAAAATTACGCGGTTTTTGAACTACTGCCCACCTAGTGCTATGAGCAGTATCGATACCAATCACGCTACGCGGCCGGCCCAGCACTGACCGGAGAGCAGGCGCACTCATGACACCGGGTTCGTTTCTTTGGTGACTGTGGCTTCTCGCGCAGCATGACTCCTAGGGGTCCAGCATCTGGTACCGTGGCGTCGTAGCCGTGCCGGTTTAGTGTCCGCGCGGAGAGTCGCAGAACCAAAGTTCGAATCTTATCCAAAAATTTAATTTTTCTGAGGACAATTTGGAGTGGAATTCAAGCCCCCCATTTCAACCGAGCTCCCTCGTGGAATAGCCGACGGTCTAGTGGTCTAGTGGTGCCGCGAAAGCCGTGGGGTGTCTGTGAGACTCGGCACATGGGGCCTGGTTCAAACCCAGGTAGGTTCTTCACTGGTAGCGACAGCGGGTTACCAGGAAGTTCCGTCCCGTGCCCACGACTGGTGGTCGGTCGTGGGGTCATAAGTCCTAGAATCTGGCTCCAAAAATAGCTATTCCATGCCCTGGGGACAGGGCAGTTCGGTTAACCACCGTACGACTAAATCTGACAGTACGGGGATCAAATCTGTCGAATTGCGCGACAGGATCGCACGCCAGAAAAGCACCGGTTCCCATAAGAACACCGAAGTAGTTGGCTGCCACGGGGGGTAAAAGCCCTGTGCCTGGCGGGAACCGCAACCTCCTTCGGGAGGTTTACTGTCGCAAAAATTTTCCATGTTTTCACGCCACGTGCGTAATTTTTCAAGGTTCAGCTCGGCTCGGTTCCGCCTAACGCGCGGATTCTCGCTGTAGCGCTTGTGACTCGTAGCGCTTGCGACCCGTAGCGTTAGCGAGCTGTAGCGGTTGTGATCTGTAGCGCTTGCGAGCCAATCCGCAGGGGTCTTCTTGTCTTGTTCATGAAGTCTGAATTAAGTTTTTATGAGATGAGGGGGTGATTGGGCCTGCTTAGTAACAAATACAATGGTTAAAAGGTACTAGTTTTTTATTTTCTTTACTCTCGTAACTAGTATGATAAAATGGTATTTCATATAATCTTTACGTATCACAATTTTTTGGGAACGAATTCCACACAATAGACATATGTTTATGGTAAGATAACATTGTTTTGGGGCTCATCTGAGTAAAAAAATAACTACAAGTTTGGATTATATAAAAATGTTAAGTACACACCACTATGTAGAGAGACAGAATTTTGTGGAATGGGTAAACTTACACTACTTTTACAGAACAGTTAGAAAACGAAAAATGTGCAGTATAAAAGGGACTCATCTATTTATAATGTTTCAATAAAGATTCTATTGAACTATTACAAAGTTGTAGTTTTTAAAAAAAAAGTAAATCTAGTCCAGTACAAACCTACATCTATGACAATGTTCATGAAAGCTACATTCTGGTGGTATGCACTACTATGCAATAAACTATGATGAGCCACTAATTCTTTGTTTTGATAAAATACCTCATTGAAAGGTATACATTTTAGGTACACTATATACAGTTTAAGCAGTGTTCTTTCGACAGCTATGTAGGTACAATAAACAATGTACACATCTTAACAATAATATACACATTTAGGTACACATTAAAATGCCACAACGATTAAAGGCGAAGTAGCCAGTCTTTGGAATAAAGAAAAGGATGGTTAACTTTGGAAATTGATTTGCACCAAGCATATCACCGCCGCCAAAGAATGCTCTAATTGGCAGGCATCCTTTGTTTTTTTAACAAATAAAAGGGTGCAGCACTTTAAGACAAACTTTCACAGTCCACTAATCTCAAGGGAGGCATAAAATTTGCAAGTCACGCCAGAAAATCAAAAACCCTTTTTACAAAGATCACAGCCAGGACAAGTTTAAAAAAACTAGTTTTGTTCTATAAAAAGGGTTCAAGAAAATAACAATGATTGCACACTTTGTTTGGAAGGAGTTATGCAGCCCCACTGACGCAAGGTAGTCGCACTCGCGCTAACGCTCACTCACTCTCTCTCACACACACACATTCACACGTACACTCACATTCACAACAAAAAAGTAGAAAATTACAGAAAACTGGCAATGCAAAAAGCCATCCAGCCCGGGCTGGGCAGAAAAGTGGATTGTGGAAGAGAGGGGTCCGAATCTTGCGACCGCAACAGACCAACGCAAAGAGAACTCGATGGAAATAAAGTAAAAAGTTTTTGCGGAGCTCCGCAGTTTGCGAATGGCAGGGAGGCTAGACAGCTTGGCGCGCGCGCGGGCGTGGGCCCCCACGAGGCGCTCAGTACGGCCGCCACACGTGCTTCACCTGCTGGTGCGTCGGCCGGATGGTCGGGCTCTTGTGGCACTCGGTGGAGCCGATGACGGCCGCCCTGGAGGGCGAGGGCGTCCGCGGCCTCTTGGGGCTGGCGCTGCCGGCGGAGGCGGCCGTGGGCATGGGCATGGGGCCGCGGCTGGCCCGGCTGGCCGGCGACGTCGGTGACGGCGGCGTGGCCAGCGACACGGGCAGCGCCAGCGCGCCCGCCGGCCCCGGCCGCACCTGCTGGAAAGCCGACTTGACGACGTCGATCACCTCCTCGGCGTCCGAGCTGTCGCTGTGCTGGCTGCCGCTATCGCCGCTGCGCTGCGACGCGGGCGACAGGCGCCGCTTCCGGCGCGGCGGCGGCGACGATGAGGTGGGCGACGACGTCCGGTCGGGGGTGACGACGAGGCCGAGCGGCGACGGGTGCGCCGGCAGCGAGGTGGTGGAGAAAGCCGAGTGCGGCGACTTGTGCAGCGGCGCGGCCAGCAGGTCGGCGGGGTTGGGCGCGCGCGGCCCGTGCGGCGGCGGCGCCAGCCCCGGGTACGGCAGGCCGGGGAGGTAGGCGGCCGGCGCGGGCGCGGCCACGGCGCCGTACGGCGGGAGGCCCGCGGCAGAGCCGGGGTGCAGCCCCGGGTAGAAGTCCGGAGGAAGAGCGGGGTCACCTGCAACAACAACAGCGCAGCAAAGTTAGTCCAGCGCGTTCCAGCAGCAGCTCTCCACTAGCCTCACGCACAGTGCGGCCGCGCGCCGCGCACACAGAGTAATGAGCTATTCTGCACGACTCTCCGAACCGAGCAAACTTCGTGAAAGGTAGAAGCCGTTTAATTGGAGAATAAAGAGAAAGGGCAAACCGGGAGAGGATTACCCGTTTTGAGAAAACTTCGGCGAGCGCCGCGCGCTTTTATCCCTCACGTCGGGGCGGGGCGGGGCGGAACGGGGCGGGGCGAAATGAGGTACCACAAAGGCGGCCCCCGCCCCGGCCCAGAGTCCGGACCGGAATGCTTTTTGACTCGGTACCCCCGGCCCGGGCCGAGCTCGGCAGCCGGAACCTCGCGGAGGGGGAAGGGTGGGGGTACGCCCCTGACCAGCGGCCGCGCTGGAACGCCCCGCGGTCATCCCGGGGTCCCGGGCACGCCGATTGTCAACTGCTGCCCCCCCCCCCCCCCCGGCCCCTTCCGGAAGCGCGGGCCGCTGCTGGACACCCCCTGCTCCACTGGTGCCGCCGCGCCGTTTTCAAACGGACGCGATAACAAAAGGGCGCTGGCACGGCACGGCCATGGGCTATGGCAGCTATGCGGCCAGGGCGGCCAGGCTAGCGGCCAGGCTAGCGGCCAGCGGCGCGTGTTTGTTTGAGGTACAAAATGAGACGTGCGGGTAACCGTGCAGAGCGCCTGGTCGGGTCGGGTCGGGTCGGGGGTAACCGCATAACTCCCAGCGAGCGGCGCGGCGGACCGTCCAGGGCCCCGCCCGGCCCCGCCCGGCCCGCCGGTGTACGACTCGGCCAACATTTTTGTTGGAGCTCGCGGCGGACGCGGCCATGGTAAACCCCTCCCCGCCCCCGCCGCACCCTAAACTTTTACTCAACTCGCATGTGCTCGTTCGCGCAATTCTCCAAGGCCCGCCTTTTACGTTGTTTTTTTATATTTTTTTTCGCTTCACCCCATGAGTAATTTTTTTCTTGTTCCGAAATAAAATGATGACGTCGTTTCTGCTGGTGATTGGAGGACGGTCCCCGCGCAGGAGGAGCGCGCTACTCTGCAGCTCCGCCGGGGGACGCGACGCAGCGCGGCAGCGTGGCGTGGCGTGGCGTGGCGGGGGTAGCCTCGCGAGAGGGTGGTTAGGGAGAAGCAGGGGGTTGTGGTAGCAAACCCACCGGGGCAGCGGGTCTCCGCTGCGGCACGCCAGTGAACGGGAGGTGAGGGAGGGAGGGAGGGAGAGAGAGAGAGAGGGAGAAATCTCATCCCCTTCCCTCCGCCGCCGCTGCCACCCCCATCCCCCTCCCCATCCTCCGCACACCCACTCTCCAGCTCCGTCATTTGAAATTTTCTGTGCGTGTGCCGCGCGGGCCGGGCTGTCCGTCTCCGACCGCGGCGGGGCGGGACGGGGCGGGGGTGGCGGAGGGTGGAGGGGTGGAGCCCGCACCGGCCCAAAGTACGCGCGGAGCAGCGGGGCGGGGCAGAGCGAGGGACGCGCGAGGCGAGGGTCCAACCTTTCGCAGCAGCGGCAGCGTCGAGTTATAAAGTGGGTTTGTATCGAACCGCGGTGGACCCGACCCCAGCGGAGCCGCCCCCGCCACGCCCCGCCACGCCCCGGCTGACCTCCGCAGCATCACAGCTCAGCGGCGCCAGCTCCACCCTGGCCGATCTCTCTTTTGCAAAGGGAATGCGGCGGGGCGGGGCGGGGCGCAGGAGACACCGGCTCACTCGAGCGCCCGCGGGGCCTTGTCATGCAAACACAGAGGCAGAGTGGCCTCCCGCCCCGCCCCGCCCCGCCCGGGCCGCCTCGAGGGACGCCGGCCTCCTTGAGGAGAGCCGTAGTCATCATTGAATTTGCATGCCCGGCCCAGACCAGGGCCGGTGCGTCAGGGGCACGAGGTCAGCGCTGTGCTGCGCTGGCCCGTGATCCCGCCGCCCGCGTCCCGGACGACGCCGCGCCGTCGGGATGATCCCGCGGCGTCGCTTACGGATCCCCCGCGCCGCGACAGTGACAGCCAGTGAGCCCAATCTCAGCGATGGCAGTCATACCGGTCCTACCCCGCGGACTGCCAATAACGAGTCCATAACTCGCTGTAAATAATACAGTCACTCGGATGGACCGGCGACGCCGTGCCGCGCCGCCCTCGGCGCCGCCGCGGACGCGAGTCGACGCGACGCGCTGCCAGCCCCGGGACCCACACGATAAAAACCATGGGAAAAAGAAAGCCAGACGTACGCGCGGGCGACAGAGAGGGATAAAAAGCGGAAAATGAAATAAACGGGCAGAAAAAAAGGAACGATGCTGCCGCTGCTGCTGCGCGCCGGGACGATAGAAAAGAGGACAGACGTATAGGGGAGGAGCTGGGCGATATTGACACAAATGGGCACGGAAGGTAATAGGGGAGCACGGTCGGGAGGGAGGGAGCGCTGGGCAGGGCAGGGGGCAAATGACAATATTTTCACCCTTGTCAGGACACGCTGACACGCCGTACCGAAACCCTCCTGCTGCCCGCTACCCCCTCCCCTCCCCTCTCCCGCTCCCAACGCCGCACCCCGCGCACCCCACGTCTTGGCCAGGCCATAGCCCAGCTGATATACACGCTCAAACATCCGTTAATAATTTCCTTGCAGATTGGCGACGACGTAATTGGCAGCGCGACGTGCAAAGTGTCAATCTCGAATGTCGTCGTGAGAGCGGCGCGATAAAAAGCGTGATGCTCCTGGAAGCCAATAAGTCTCGACCAGCGCCGCCAGCCCTCACAGCACAGCGCGTCACGGTCCTGTCCTGTCCTCACCTTTAGACGGGCACATCCCGGGGATCTTGCACAGCGGGTCCGAGGCGGGTCCGCCGGCGCCGGGGCCGGGCGGGGAGTGCTGCTGCAGCTGCTGGAGCTGCTGGAGCTGCGGCGGCCGCCGGAAGTAGTCGGGCCAGGCGTAGCTGAGGTAGGCCGCGTCCAGCCACTGCGGCGGGAACATGCTGGCCAGCGAGCCGAAGCCGGGGTGGCCGGGCACGAAGTGGAAGTCTGCAAAAACCAGAGAAAGGGCGTTAGTGAGAGCGTGGCGTGGCGTGACGTCAGCGCTGGTGAGCACTCGGGCTGGGCGCTGCGGCGGCGGGCGGGGCGGGGCGGGGCTGCGGCCCGCACGATCAGCCTCGCGAGGCCGCGGCCGGCCGGCCCGGACGGCCTCCTCTACGTGTTTATTGATGATAAAACTTGGCGTTAAATCAGGACAGCCGTTAAGCGGGCCCACCCGAGACCCAACCCCTTCCCTCCGCCCCCCACCCTTTCCCTCGCTGACCAGCCGGCTGGTCGCCCCAGCCCAGCCCACCAACATTCAAATTACTCCTTGTTCGGAGCGAGATGGAAGGCTTTGCTCTTTTTTTTTCACCCTGCGCGCGCGCGCGCGAGGGCGAAAGGGCAAAGAGGAAAAGAGAGAGCGGGATGGAAAGAGTAAAAAGAACGAGAAGGAAAGGGGTGGCGCTATGTGGGTCGGAGAGGGTTGAGTACGTGTGAGAGGGCGGCCAGACCACAGCGGGCGCGGGGGGCAGCAGCAACGAGCGCCGCCGAACCGTGCACAAAAGAATGCGCCGCCGAGGGGCGTTGTGCGGAGGCGGGGCGCCGGGGCGGGGCGGGGCTGGACGTCCTGCCGGACAATGAGATAAACAATTAGGGGCCAAAGAAATGGCACACGGTGCGCGAGCAAAGGGAGAAGAAGGGAGAGGGGAAGGGGGCGGGAGAAGGTCGGCCTTCCGGCTACCCGGCCTGCCGGCCGGACTCTGGACTCTGAACCTGCCTGCCGGTCGAGTTGAGAGGCACCTCCTTCTGGGACAAGCTGCAGGCCACTCGGCGGAGGGGAGAGCACCACCGCGTCGGACGGGTACTACCTGCCCTGCCCACACGTGAGTGCCGCTGCGGGCGTTCACGGAGCGGATACTTTTCCCCAGAACTCCCGCCCGCTGCGCCCGCGGCATCTGCTGCACGACCCGACCTGACGGTTCTTTCTTTTCTTTCGCCTCCACCTTTCATCTGCTGCATTCTGCTTCAGCACGGTTTACTGTGGAAGTAGAGTGAGGCGCGACCTCAGCATTTTCCGCGGGCGCAGGCCACCCGTGTACCTACGCCACGGTTTACAAGCCGGGCGCGGGGCGCGGCGTGGGAGCCAAGTGAAGCTGTCCGCGTAAACACGCAGCAAGGACGAGACGGGCGGATAACGGGCTCTGGTGGTGGAGGATGCCTTGGGGCCGGGGGTGTGGGGAGGGGAGGGAGGGGCGGCGCGTTTGAGTGCCGAACATGGCGTACCGGGCGTACCACAGACACCGGACGGCGGCGGCGCGGCGGCGGCGGGGCGTGGGTGGGGTGAGCGTGAGCGTAGCGTGGAGCCGGCGCGGCCGCCCACCAGAGCCCCGAGTGTGTGTGTGTGTGTGTGTGTGTGTGCGCATCTCCCGCCATGTTTGTTTACAGGTTTCGTGATTTTTATGATTGGGTGCCGGGCACATGTGCCCCTGCCCCGACCCCGTCCCTCTGCGGTGAGCCCCACGGAGGCCTCAGAGCCCCCCGGGCGAGCCCCGCGCGCCCCGCCCCGCCCCGCCCCGCGGCCGGAAACACCACCGCACTTCCGCGTCCGGCCGGACAGAGTCCATCGAGCACACGGGAGGTTCAAACAACCGGTCGGGGTTCGCGTGGAGCGGCGCGAGCTCGAGCACCAGGATGGTGACGGTGACGGGCGCGGGGCGGAGCGCGGGTGAGCGGGGGAGGAGGCATTAGAGCCGAAGGGGGTCCCGCTCTGGGGTCACGTACGGGGGCGTGGCGGGGCGTGGCGGGGCGTGGCGGGGCGTGCTGGCGCGCACTCCACCGCGGATTATTGTTACTTCAGGACCGACTTGGACTGCGCAAGCAGCGGCGCGGCGCGGCGGAATTAGTGGCGGGGCGTGGCGGTACGCCCTCCCGCTGGCGGCGCGGCGGCGCCCTGCTGGCGAGGAGTAGCGCCCCCCACCCCGCCCCGCCCCACCCCACCCCACCCCGCCAAATAAATAAGGACGCGCGACGGCCCGCTGATGACCCGCGCGGATGGCCTCGCCGCCATGCTCGCCGTGGCGGACCTAACCTCAACCGGGACGGGACGACCATTACACTGGCAGGAGCACGGGCCGGGACGGGGCGATGGCGTGACAAAGTAGCGAGCTGCGGGCGGGGCGGGGCGGGGCGGGGCGGGGTGTGGTGGGGCGGGGTGCACCGGGAGACAAAACGCCCGGGGCGAGAGAGAAGACAATGGGATTTGTTAGGTTAGAGGGAGAAGGTCGGGATGGTGGAGAGGGGCATCGAGCAAGCAGGGACAGACTGCGGGAGAAACAGCGAGAGCGAGAGAGATAGAGAGAGGGAGAAAGGAGTTCAAAAAAGATCGGCCGAAGAGAAGGGAGCGAGAGAGAGAGGGAGAGAGAGAGAAAGGGAGAGGAGAGATGGAGAGAAGAGCGGCAAAAAAGTAGAGCAGTCCGCGGCCGGTCCGGTCCACTCGGGCGGCGCCTCCCCCCCCCCCCTTTTCCCCCGTTGCCCCCAGCCGTGCTCCTCGTGGTAATTATTTCGTGAAATGGTTGCTTTTCGTGGTCTGTGTTTTGGCCCCGGTCTGGCCGGCGCCCAGACCCTGGTAGTTTATACGGGGCACGCCGCGGTGCTGGGTGTTGGGCCTGGCGGCCGGCCGGCCGGGCCTGGCCACCATCGCCAACGAAAATAATCACCCGAATCAACACGAAGTAGGGGGAAAGAGAGATTGTGTAGCTGGGAACTTACTCGACTTGGAGCGGGGCTCGCGCGGGCCGTCCACCGTCACCTTGATGGCCTTCTGGTAGGTGGCGATCTGGAAGGGCTGCGAGCTGATGACGATGGTGAGTGAGAAGCTCTTCCCTGCGGACAGACACAAGTGAGCATGAGGCATGGAAATAATGAAAGAGCCGCGAAAGAGAGTACAAAACCCCTTCCTCCCCGCCCCGCCCCTCTCACTTGACGGCGGCCGCCACCTCCACGCGCGCACCGAGCGCGGACATGCACGAGGCCTAAGTACATGACTTGTTGAGCGTGGCGGGGCGTGGCGGGGCGAGGCGAGGCGGGGCGGGTAACCGCTGGCGCGCCGCTATGGCGTGACGAGGGAGGAACACCCTGGCGGGGCGCGGCGGCCGGCCCGCCGCACCACACCGTCGACAGGCCGCGCGCCCCGCCCCGCCCCGCCCGCACACGCGCTGTCCCCACTAATGAAGGAGAACGTGGCACGGGGCCCTGCCGTGAATGCCTGGTTTCGTCCTTTTGTTTCTGCCCGCGGTGGGGCGGGGCAGGGCGGGGCGGGGCGTGACGGAGGCGCCGCGCACCACCCGAACACGCTGAGACAGGGGACTGGGACAAGGCGTGATTACGACAAAAACAAATTGTATTAAAACAATTAAAAAAAAAAAAAAACATTGCCAGCCGTGACGACTTAAAACCAAAAAATTTAAAATGAAAAAATAAAAAACGACTGCATTATTCTTTTGGTAGTATTGTATTTCCAAAACAAATGATCCTCTAAAGCCTCGAGTGGTGCCGTGCGATAACGGAGCGTCACGTGACCTCCTGGCTGGGACTGGTCATTTCCTGCGCGCTGCTCCTCATTGAGTTATAGGACGGGTCATAAGGGAGCCGCGGCCCGCCCCGCCCCACCCCGCCCCGCCAGGCAAAAACACGTGTTTTGTTTCGACCCCCCCCCCCCCCCCGCCCCTTTCCCCGACTCCGCAAAGTCCGATATCACACCCGGCCGTCGGGGGCCAAACCAAACCGAACCGCGCGGCGCGGCAGAGCGGGGCAGGCAGAGCGAGCGAGCGGTCAAACCAGAGCCATTCGCATTTTTTTTCGTGCTGCTCGTTTCTCTCTCTCACTCCCTCTCTCTTTCTCTTCGCCTCTTTTCGGCATTTGCCGCATTTTGCTCGCGAGCCGGCTTAATAACCTGTGACAGCGTGTATTTTTTTTTTGTGTGTCCGGGGCGCGCCGCGCGGCCGGCGGACACCTCCCTCCCTCTCCCTCCGCTCTGTAAAACAAATTGGAGTGCCACTGACCAATGATGGCGTGAGACTCGTAATGGTTTCTCAAATTGAGTCTGCACGGCCGCCGGACCGAACCGAACCCACCACCACCAGCCCTGCTCTTTCTCTGTCCCTCTCTCCTCTCCTCTCTCGCTCTCCCTTCCTCCCCAACGTAAACACGTTGCAGCTCAGATCCTTCGCTCGGCAGCCGTTCTGGCCGAGGCCGCGACCGCACCGCAGGCGCGACGTCCACTTCCTCCTCCTCCTCCTCTCCATCGTCTTCCTCCTGCTCGGCCCCGCGCATCAGCGGCCCACGCCCGGGTGGCCACCCTAACAAACAGCGCGCTGCGGCGCCTGATGGCCACCCTAGCGGCCGCCCTGCCCCGGCCCGGCCCGCGCCCCGCCTCTAGGGGTAGTGATTCATTCTGATTCGTCATAACACAGGGTGGGGAGCCACCCCCGGCGGGAGGGAGTAGGGAGTCTAGCCGGGCGGGGCGGGGCGGGGCGGGGCAGGGCGGGGCGAGGCGGGCACGCCAGGGGCGGCGTCATCTATTTCCACACGCGCTGCTCTCTAATTATTCACCAACAGGGCGGTGCGGCGGGGGGTCAGCACCAGCGCCAGGGCCGCCCCTCCCGTCCGATAACTCGCGGTTCCGCGAGAGACGATACGATTCTTCGCTCATGGAACAGTGATGCTTAAAACTGTTCTTCTTGCCTAACCCTTTCCTGAGCGCGCGCACCATCGCTTTGCGCGACCCGCCCGCGCCCGCCCGCGTCCTCTGCGCGCTGACCCCATTCAGGGGTGGCAGAGGAGAGGTGGCCGGGCCGGGCGGGCCGGGGCCCTCATGTCCGCGAGTGACTAAAGAGGAGCGGAGAGAGGCGCGACCTGTGAGGTGAGAGCGAGCGAGAGGGGAGAGGCAGAGAGGGATGGGAAGAGAGAGTGAGAGAGCGAGATGGGGATGGGGAGGTGGCCACCTCCCTCGTGATGAATGCGGCCCGTCTCCTAATGAGAGCGAGAGAGACGGGACCATTAGACTTTCTATTTTAAGGGACGCACGGCGTGGCGTGGCGTGCGGTCCCCCAAATGTTTCTTGTTTTTAGTCCCCGTGGGGTCGTTACGGCCGCTCGCGGCCAGGCCGGTCGGACTCGCACACGGCGCGGCGAAGAGTTGCGGGCGGAAAGTTTCCTGCAGCCCCTCGTGCAGGACTAGAAGGAGGCCGTCGTCGTGGAGGAGGCAGTGTCCGTCATGGCGGCCAGGGCGCTCTGGTCCGGTCCGGCGGGGTCCTCGCTGCTCTGGGCCGCGCTGGCCGCGCCGGCGTTGCCGCACAGTGCCGCACAGCCCGGCCCGGCGGGGCAGGCGACAGCGTTGCCAGCTCCCCGCGCAGCACATACCCCCCGCAAGTGGCTCGCCGCGTTCTTCGCACTCATTGCGGGAGTAATTGGCATCACGGGGAGCAAGGGGAACGAGCGAGCGAGCGAGGCTGAGCGAGAAAGAGCGAGAGGGAGACAGAGTGAGAGAGAGAGGGAGCGAGAGATCGAGGGAGAGAGTTGATAAGGGGGTGATAAGGGGCCGCGCCCCTCAACAAGTGAGGGCGCGGCGGGGCGTGGCGCGTTGGGGCGGGGCGGGGCGGGGCGGGCCGTGGGGCGCTACGTCGCGCGCCTTGGCCGGAGCCCCGCAAGGAGCAGGGGCGGCTGCTGCTCATGCAGCAGTCTCTGTTTCACTCATTAGAAGGGCCGATTGCGAGCGCCGGAAAGTGGGAGAGAGGGAGAGGGAGAGAGCGACAGGCTAGGCGCGCGAGACCAGATGGGGTGATGCTTAAGTTTGAAAATCCCATTTGGCAAAACGCACTCCCTTGCTCCGCGCGATAGTATGAAGTGAGCCGGGCGAGAGTTCTCTCTCTCTCTCTCTCCTTCACTCACTCTGTCTTTCTCTCTCTCTCTCTCTTGCTCGCGCCCTCTCGCTCGCTCTCTCCCGGATTCATTAACACACGCGCGCGTCGTGGCGAGACAAAAGGGTTGAGTAAATAGGCAAAACCCTACCCCTGCCGGTCCTATGGGGGAGCGGGGCAGGGGAGGGACGGAGGGTGGCGCTGCGCTGCGCGGTCGTGCGGGGCGCGGGGGTGTTCCGCGAACGCAAGAGGAGGAGGAGGGCGTGGCGGGGCGTGGCGGGGCGTGGCGGGGCGTGGCGGGGCGTGGCGGGGCGTGGCGGGGCGGGGCGGCCTTGCTGGAACCGTGGACCACCTAATTGATTTAGCTTCTTTGTATAGCGGGGTGATGACTACTGCAGAGCAGAGCCGGGCGACCCGACCCGCCCACGGCTGCAAAGAGGAGAAAAAAATATTCGTCATCCGCGTTCAGATGGGTTCGAACCGCCGCCACCCGGCGCATCCGGCGCCCTGCCCTGCCCTGTTCGCGAGGGTCGCGCGTCACGTCGCGGGTTTCGAGTTATCAGAGAGGCTTACAACTGCGATTGGGACAGCCGACGCGGCAACCCTGCCCCGCCCCGCCCTCCCCTGCACCCTCTCCACTGCCAGGGGCTGTTGTAATGCCATCGTGTCGTTTTTCACACACGCCACCCCACGAAGAGGGAGAGAGAGAGACAGAGAGAGGGAAGGACAGACGCACGAACAGACCGACAGACAGCGAATGGGTGAAAGAGAGACGTGTCGCTGTTGATGCATCGTTTCCGTCCCGCCGTCCTTTATTATAGCGATTTATAATAAGCGGCCAAAGCGCGCAGCGGTGCGCCCTGCAGTGCCCTCCCGGTGATGACCTGTCATAATATTGGTCGCGGCCCGTACCCCACCCCACCCCGCCCCGCCCCGCCCCGCCCCGCCGCCCTCACATACCGAACGCCACGCCGAGTGTTTGCCGTACGTCCGCGCTCTGTCTCTCTCTCTTTCTCTCTATATCACTCTATCTTCACCACTACTGCGCGAGGCGCGGCGGGGCGGGGCGGGGCGGAGCACGGTGGCAAACACAATCGAAAATAACCCGGTCGGCCACGGTACGGCCCGGGCCCGGCGGGGCCAGCGAGGCCAGGGGGGCCAGGCCGGGCCGGACCGGCCTGCGCTCTTCAATAATTGAAACGGCGAGTGCAAACAAAATCGGGCCGGCCCTCATTCATTGTCTGTCTGTGTTTGGTTTTTAGTGCACTAGCGCGGGCGATATTGGGCGGCGGCAGCAGCGCCGGTAAGCCCCCCACCCCCACCCCCTCCCCCGCAGCCCCACAGGCGGAGGGGTGGAGAGTCCTTTTTTTTAAGCGTTTTGATTCATGAACTGGAAGCGGCCTGAGTGAGA
This sequence comes from Frankliniella intonsa, assembly GCA_033675135.1. Taxonomy (NCBI): domain Eukaryota; kingdom Metazoa; phylum Arthropoda; class Insecta; order Thysanoptera; family Thripidae; genus Frankliniella; species Frankliniella intonsa. Next base: position 13,350,897 of record CM066254.1, on the reverse strand, counting down.
GAGCGGGCGGAAGACAGAGAGGACTGCAGCTCGGCCGCCCGGGAGGCGCTAGAGAGAGAGAGACGGAGCATCACATGCACCTCGGAGACTGCAACGCACTACCGCGCTGAGCCACTCACTCACCTCTGCCGCTGCGCCCCACGAATCTCAGATCGTTAAACTTGGCGACCTGGTTCTTCATGACGGACTGACAGTTGCGCAGCTCGCCGCAGAAGTTCTCGTCGTTGCCGGCCTTGACGGTGACGGGGGTGCCGTCGGGCACGTCGTCCAGGGCGACCACCTTGAAGGCCATGGGCAGCGACTTGTTGGAGCGCCAGTGCGTGGGCAGCGCCGAGCAGAGCACGGCGGGGCTGCCCGTCTGCACCAGCTCGCCGTGGTACTCCTGCAGCGCCTCGTGCAGGCCCGAGTAGAAGTCCGGGACCTGCACGTCCTGCGCGGGCGGCGACGAGGACGCGGCCGACGACGGCGCGGTCGTGGTGGCGGCCGACGCCATGGCCCGGGCGGGCGGCTCGCTGGCGACGCTGCTGCTGCTGCTGCTCCGGGACTCGCTCACCAGGTTGTTGTTAAAGCCGAGCAAGTCCTTGCTGTTGTTGTTGTTGTTAAAGTTGGGGAGACTTGCTCTTCGAATGTCGTACACTAAATCCCCGGGCGGTGGTAGATGCATTTGGGACACTGATTTGGGGGCTCCGGTGGGGGCTCCAAGACGGGCTCCGCTCAGAACTGCATAACACGTAAGGCACTACACACACACACACATACACACACACTCGCGCACTGTACTGGTCACGCGGACGCGCCGGGCGGACGGAGCCACACAGGGACAGCCTTGCCACCTCGATGGTCACAGACGAACTGAACTGGACGGCCGGCAGGGCGGGCAGGCAGGCAGCCCGGGCGGCCACGCCGGGCGGGTCGGGGACGGAGCGGGCGCGCGGGGCGGGGCGGGGCGGGGAAGGAGGGGCGGGGCGGGCGGCCGAGCGAGCCGAGACGAGCACCGCGGCCAACCCCAAGCCGGAGACTTGCTCAATGACGACCCGCTCCTGGCAGCCGAGCGCGGCGATACGGCCACATGCACGAGCCAGACCCGACCCGAGCCTTTTTCTCCCGTCCCGGCCGGCTGGGCTGGCTCCCCCCTCCCCCTCGCGGCTTCCCCCACCAGCGGCCGCGCCCCGCCCCCTCCCCGCCGCCCGCCCCTCGCCTCCTATTTTTCCCCACTACTCTGACTTACCGCACGGCCACAGCAAAAGCTCCACCTCCCTCAATCTCCCCCTCCCCACCACCGCCGCCGCCACCGTGTCTTTCGCTTTTTCAGCGCCGCCTCTCTCTCACTCCCCGTCCGTCCGCCGGGCGCTCTCTCTCGCTCTCGCTCTCTCCCTCTCTCTCTCTCTCTCTCTCTCTCTCTCGCTCCCGGCGCGCTCACTCGCTCTCCCCTCGCGGTGCGACGCCGCTACTCTTTTCCCTCCCGGCTCGGGGAGGGGATGGTGCTGGGCCGGGCCGGGCGGGGCGCTGCGGCAGGAGCTCCAGACCCGCGCCCCGCGCAGCGCTGCGCCGCGCAACTGGTCTCCGCCGGGAGGGTAGGCCACCGTCTCTCGCACGTGCGGCCGGGTTGCCTACCTCCCGGGATGCGGGCGCCGTGTCGCCGAGAGCGGTGGCTACGTCCTCGACGGCACGCGCGCCCTCTCGCGGGACCTCGCTGTCGGCGAGGCGGTGGCCACCACCACTCTATACCTCTGCCCTGGTCCGCGCCCGGGCCTGGACCCGGCGATGTGGCCTCCTGTCCCCGCCGGCCGTAGCCGCATGCCAGCTCATGACGCGCTCGCCTCGCCATGCGATAGGATTCAGTCGACCGCAGACTGGCTCAGCCACCACCATGGTGCTTGTTCCAGGGCACACAGGATAGAAAAACACACACACACGCGCGCACACAGTAGGGCCAGCCGCAGCCGCCGCTTGTCCGAATTTGGCAGACGATTTGTTGTTTCAATCTGCGGTCGCGCCGCCCAGTGCAGCAGTGACGGGCCAGTCCGCTGCTGCTGCGAACGACGCGGCAAGCGGCCTGTCAAAAAAAAATCGACGCAGCGTTGCGCCCTCCATCCTCTTTTTTTTTTTGCAGCGGGCCGCCGGCGTGATTTGAGCCTCTGTCAATTATTTGACGTGTCGCCGCGCTTTTATTTTTGTTTCTCTGTTGTATTCCGTATAAACCCTTGCGGTGCTTAACCCCCCTCCACCCCTCACAGCCTGGCGGCCGCCCCTGGCTGGCCTGCTCGGCAAACACAGCCAGACACCCCGTCCGTCCGTGCGAGGCCGTGAGGTCCCTTCGTGTGCGCTCACAACCTGCTTACTGCCTGAACCAACAAGCAAGCCGTCGCGAGCAGCGCCCTACCCCTACCCTACCCCTACCCTTACCCCGCCGCGCGTCGGTGACGGAGTATAACGCGCGCTGTGCGAGGGTTACGTACGCTGCGGGTGCAAACGAGACGAGAAGAGACCCTCCCCCCTCTCTCTCCCACTCACTCTTAACCTGAGCCCCGCCACTGACCCCCCTACAGTACTAGCTTCCGCGGCACACGCCAAACAAGCCGAGCCACCCCCGGCGGCCATGAGTCAACTTTCAGCAAAGCGAGGCGACGAGACGGCCCCGCGGTGCCCCGCCACGCAACGCTACGCCACGCCGCGCCGCAGACAACCCTCCCAAATAAGCTGTACACGCTCACGCGTGCTGCGCACGCAGCGCCCTAAGGCATGCGGCATTCAGGTCTCTTTCCAGGCGTTGCAGGGATCAGGTGGCCGGCTCCGGACTGGAAACTCAATTATGTGTGAATGTCACACTTCCAATCATTCAAACACAAGGCTCCTCATGTAATTTTTTTCCACAAAAAAAATTCTACAAATTTGTGAGGACGTGTGTGCGATTCAACAAATTCCTCAACTTTGTGATGTTCACACGTGGATTTCCTCTGTGAGTGTGTGTGTGTCGGTGCGTGTGTTGTGTGTACGTCATCAAGACCTGCACACGCACCGGTCTGCGCTGCTGTGTGGCCTGTCGCGACGCGCGCACATGACCATCCTGATGCTTGTGCAAGCAGCTGCAGCTGTTTGCAGACGCACCTCACACCTCATCAAGCACCCCCCGGGGGCGCCGGGAGATTATGACAGTTTTCAACTGAAAGGTATGACTTCGTAACTGTATGAAATTTTTCTCACAGTACCGGTAGAGTAATTTTTTTTTTAGGCACGAAGTAGCCTTATGGTTTTGTCTCAGGATCCCATTTTTTTTATCAGCACGGCCCCTTATGTAAATCGGAAATTTTCTATACGATTTTGATAAGATTTGGCAGAGAGGTAGAACTAAATCTCCTGAGTTCACTGCTGCAATGCCATCCAAAAGTTGGTGGCCAATTTTGAGAAATTTGAAGTTAAAATCTCCGTTTCTATGGTAATGCTCGACTTGTCACGGAGCCGAGCCGATCGGGGTATTGTTGCGAAGGCTCGAGTCCACTGCGTGGCGCGCTGGGGAGGAGGCCCATTGCTAGGGACCTGTTGATTCTAGTCATGCACAGTACTTTATAAATTAAAATTTGGAAGAACATGATAAAATAAAAATGTTGATGCACTATTCGAATGATCATTGCACAACAAGACTACCGTTCAAAAATCATGTTGATCGGACATTTCTTTACTGAACTTCTAAACCGTTTGAGCTAGGGAGCTCAGATTGAGCATGTGAGCTGTACTAATGACCTGTACACTGAGATAAAAGTTCAATTACTACCAAAATCTTTTAATTTTTAGCTCAAATTGTACGTAGACCCACCTAAAATTCTTATGAAAGCGGAACATAAATAAACTTCGTGCCTACCAGGATTTCGTGAAATCGTATTTTTTTTTTTTTGCAAACCTTGGAATTTTTCTCAGAGTTATTTTCTTTTTAAACATCGCTTGCGCACCGGCTCGAGCTCGACGCCGCACCGCGACGCCCGGCGCCTCCCCAGACCCCTGCAGGGACCAGCGAGGGACCCTGCTGGACCTGGTCAGCGGAGCAGAGCAGGGGGCTGTGCGGTGCGCAGCGCGCGCCTGGCCTGGCCCGGCCGGCGCGAGGGTGAGTGGGGGTGCGGTGGTGAAAGTTGGGACTATGTACTTGTTTGCGGACGGCACAGGCAAACCCGTGCGGTGGCGACAACATCGAGGCCGTGTATAGCCAATACCCGGCCGTCCGCGAACCGACCCCATCGGCCAGCGCTGGCCACTGCCACCGCCGCCGCCGCTCCGCACGACATATGTATGTACGCTCTGTACTATATCTGTTTAATGGCTACGGTCTAACCATGAGAGAAGGGCGCCCTTTCTCTCATGGTCTAACACTACACATTTTTCTCCTCCCCGCACCTGGGTATTTACCTCTCTCATGCTCTGTCTCTGTCTCTCTCTCTCTCTGCCCTCTCCCGCGCAGCGCTTTTCGTTCTCGCGTGCTGAGGTTGTTTCCAGGGGCAGAATTATAATCCGCAAATTAGTGGGCCGACTCTGGCGTGTTTTACATTTCATCCCTTAGCCGGCTCGCCCCGCCCCGCCCCACCCTTCCCCGCGACCGAAATGCCGGACCGCGAATCTGGCCCGGTCCAGGCGGCTCGCCCGCGCTGCTGACCCGAGTGCGGACCGTAACTCTACCGCGCGATCTGACCGCGCGCGTGCGAGGGAGAGAGAGAGAGAGAGAGAGAGAGAGAGAGAGAGAGAGAGAGAGAGAGAGAGAGAGCAAGAGAGCGGGAAGGAGAGAGATGCTCTGGTGGAACACATTCGTTGCGCGCACGCCATTTATTTGGAGCCGTGAAAAAAAATACACATGACAGTAATTCGCTAAAAAAAAGTATAAGTATATCACCCCAACTCAAAAAGAAAACTGAACTCGGCGCCTTTGACATGATAGCGTCTGCAAAACACACACACACACCGACACACATTTCGGAAATTGTGATGGTGGAAGCAGAAGGTTGCCTGTACACAGTTTCCCTGGCGACACATACGATATGGGCGAGGACGCCAGACGTTCAGAGTCGGGTGGAGGGCTATGTGTAGCGGGGAGGGGGAGGGTCGCGGTTCGTTGGAGCGGTAAGGAGTCGGGTAGCCCAATGCAAAGAGGGTGCTGCCGGCCGGGCGCGCCCCGGGGGGAGGGGAGGGAGGGAGGGAGGGAAGGGGGTGAAGGGGGTTGGTTAAAGGCGACCATACCCACCACGCCCGCCACGCGACCCAGAGATTTGTCCCGCAGATATCTCCATCCCATCTGAGGGGGGAGAGGGGCGTGGCGGGGCGGGGCGGGGCGCGGGGAGAGTGCGCGCGAGAGAGAGCACCCCGCGCGGACCGGGCGGGCCTGGGCGACACTCATGGTCTCATATGTGGGCTGCTCGCCACCCCCCGCCGCGGCCATGGCACAGGGTGACCCGCAAGCACGGGCCAGCGACGCCGATACAGCCGCGACCCGGCCCGGCCCCCCGGGGGACGCCCGCGCCGCGCCGCGACGCCAACCCCTCGCGCAGCGGGGGGCTCAGAAAATGTTGGTCTCTCTCTCTCTCTCTCTCTCTTTCTCCGCACTCACTCGCTCTCATTAACAAGGACCATCGTGACCGACGCGTGCGCAGCAAGATGGTCATGAAATGTGTCATTATATATATTTTATATTACAATGCGCACAAGAGGAATTTTAAAGTGAGTGACCCCTTTCGTTCGGCATTAAAAAAAATATAATAAAAAAATACGATTTCACGAAATCCTGGTAGGCACGAAGTTTATTTATGTTCCGCTTTCATAAGAATTTTAGGTGGGTCTACGTACAATTTGAGCTAAAAATTAAAAGATTTTGGTAGTAATTGAACTTTTATCTCAGTGTACAGGTCATTAGTACAGCTCACATGCTCAATCTGAGCTCCCTAGCTCAAACGGTTTAGAAGTTCAGTAAAGAAATGTCCGATCAACATGATTTTTGAACGGTAGTCTTGTTGTGCAATGATCATTCGAATAGTGCATCAACATTTTTATTTTATCATGTTCTTCCAAATTTTAATTTATAAAGTACTGTGCATGACTAGAATCAACAGGTCCCTAGCAATGGGCCTCCTCCCCAGCGCGCCACGCAGTGGACTCGAGCCTTCGCAACAATACCCCGATCGGCTCGGCTCCGTGACAAGTCGAGCATTACCATAGAAACGGAGATTTTAACTTCAAATTTCTCAAAATTGGCCACCAACTTTTGGATGGCATTGCAGCAGTGAACTCAGGAGATTTAGTTCTACCTCTCTGCCAAATCTTATCAAAATCGTATAGAAAATTTCCGATTTACATAAGGGGCCGTGCTGATAAAAAAAATGGGATCCTGAGACAAAACCATAAGGCTACTTCGTGCCTAAAAAAAAAACTCGGTAAAGTAAAATTAACAAAGTTGCATGACGTCTACAGACCCACGCTATGACTTACCTCCGACCATATACTTGCTCCGAAGCTCGCGCGGCAGCATTCGTACACAAGCAGAGGTGCGAGCTAGTCTTAACCCTGCTTTATTCCCCGACGAAGTAAATACACAAAGTCTCCCTGGATACCATGCGGCCCAGCCCCTCCCCTCCCCCCTCGCTCCTCGGCCGCACACCTCACCACTTCAGTGCTGAGCCTCGCCGCGCCACGCCGCGCCTCACCGCACCGTACCGGAGGGAACGGTTGGCCGCATAACACAACCCCGCGTGAGTGAGGGAGCGGCGGGAGGGAGGGAGGGAGGGAGAGAGGGAGAGGTGTTGCAATGTGTGCCCGGCGGCATCCGGAGGGGCTCGCCACGGACTGCATGAACCGCGAGGGGCACAAGTGCAGCGGGCGTCCCGCGCGATTAGCCGCGCCCTGCAGGAGGATCAACGGCGTGACTGCGACAGCTGGCCGAGGGAGAGAGAGAGAGGGTGAGAGAGAGAGAGGGAGAGGGAGAGAGGGAGGAAGAGAGGGAGAGAGAGGGAGGAAGAGGGAGAGAGAGAGAGAGAGGATGAGAGGAAGGGGAGAGAGGATGAGAGGAAGGGGAAAGGAGGGTGAGAGTGAGGGAGGGAGGGAGGGAGGGAGAGAGAGAGACGCGACCCGCGGCAACATTTCATGTAACTCAAGATGGGCAGGTACAGTGCGCGTCCTGGCGCGGCGCGGCGCGGGGTACCGCCAGCGCCACCACCGCGGCGGGCGGAGCTCCGGAGTGGGGGAAGCCGTAAAAATACGGGAAAAGAGGGGAGGAGGGGGTGGGGCCAGGCAGGCGGGCGGGCAGGGCGTGGGGAGGGGGGACTCGCGGTAGACCACTCCCACAGCCCGAGCCCGGCCCGGCCCCCGCCTCCCCTCCGCCCCCTGGGGCGGGGCCACGCCGCGCCTCCCGCCCGCGTGCCCTGCCCACCTCACAGGGGCCCGGCCCCGCAGGTCGTTGGTTTCTTTCCGGGCCAACTCCTACGGTGCATCTACATCTTCCCGCGCTGCTACACGCACACACACGCACACACGCCTGCGGGCCCCTCGAAGTAAAGTCCTCTGGCCTCGTTTCAACTTGTGTGTACCGCGAGGCGTACACTGTAAAAGTTGGGTTGGGAATAGTGGCGATGAGAAAACAGAAGAGAGTGAAGTTAGAAGTTGGTAAGCTGACCCGACCTTCCTATCGTCGCTATGAACTGTTCCATTTGACTATCACAACTGCGCCTCCTGGTCCGCCTCCCCCGCCCCGTCCAGACCGCCCGACCTCCGCCCGAGCCCGGCCGGACATAGAGGTGGCCGTTCCGTTCGATACCTTGCAGTGGCCCCATTTTTTTTTTTTATTTTTACAACAGCCCCCTCTCCGTTGGAACCCCCCGCCCCACCGCGCGCCTGGGTGGGTAACCTCAGCGGCCCGCAACACCCCCGCAGGATAATCTACCCCCACCTCCCGATCCGCGCCACCCCCCGGCTCTAGTCTCACCTACCAGCAGACTGAGAGTTCATGAATCGGGGAGGACGGGCCCATGAAACTCTTTTTAATCCCGACAGCTGGTCTCACCTATCCAATTCAATTTGGTTTTTTTTTCTCTCGAATTGTTCAACTTCGCACTTGAATGAAACGCATGTTCTTAGTTCAATGCTAAAAAAGGCTTCGCTAAATTGTCAAGTAAAGGCGCTAAATTGTACTTGAGATACGCGCTCTGAGTGTGCGCGCGACTGCAATCCACGCCAATTAGCGTCAAAAATTCGAAAATGACGCAGCACCATTTCGCAAGCTTTGCAAAACATGACGTGAAATTGAGTGCACGCGGTGCAGATGGAAACGCAAAGAGAGAATCAGATATCACGGGTGTGAAAAAGGGGACAAAAAAAAAACAACGACCAGCGCTACTGTGAAGCAAAATCACAGCATCAAAAAAGAAAAAAAGAGTAGAGGAAAAAGGTTGAAAAAGGGGAAGGGGCACAACAAGCTAGATCGTGAAAACGTAATGATAACATGGCACAACTTTTCATTGACGAAAAAAGCGCCAATGTGTACGTCAGAAGGGTTTCATAGGAGAAATAAGTAAAATGGTTTCGTGGGTATTGACTTGTTAAATACTAAACCAAAAATCGACCGGGCCACAGTGACACTCGCGGTTCAACGTTGCCCAAGATTCTCAATCATTGATATCGCCATCTCGACTGACCTGCTGCAGACAGTTCGGTGACCCAGGGAGAATGCTCACCTTCTCTGACAGGGCGCACATTACGGTACTGCGCTAGGCGCGGCGGGGCGTGGCGGGGCGTGGCGGGGCGCGGCGGGGCGTGGAGGGGCGGTTCCCCGCTGTTGTGGTGCCAGACACCTGCCGTCACGCTAGCGCCCGCCCTCGCACGCAAAGCGCACCCCCAAAAAGAGAAGATAGAGCAGGAGAGGGAAAGACAGGGAAAAATGTTTGCGCATCGGGCTGATATAGACTGGAAAGGGGGGGGGGGGGGGTGAGAGAGTTCGAATAAGAGCGGCACGGCGGGAAGAAGTAGAGGGAAAGGTATCGACGGATAAAAAGTAATTCATGGGATACACTGTAAATTCCAAGTCGAAAGACTCACCTGGGCATGGTGCTTAAGGTCCGTTTATAGGCACAGTAAACTAAGCATTTGTTAAATTTTGCGTAAAAAAACGAAGTCTTTCGTTCCGAGCCGAGGGCGCACACATTTAAAGGGTGAGGGCGGAACAGTTAAGGTCATTTAGCGACCGCAAGCCGTCCATCGCGGGCGACTCCCCTCCTCCTACTTCTTCTTCTTAATTCCTTTTCCACCCCGCGCCGCACCGCGCCGCTGCCTGCCAAGTTAATTGCCGGGTCGGGTCGGGAGGTAGGCCGCCAGGCGCGCGGCGCGCTTCGCAGAAACCATGCCATACGCCAGCTGGTAGCGGTGTGACGGTTTTATTTTGAGCGCGCAATGAGTGCCAACTGTTTTTGTATGGAAATCCAGGTGTGTGATTTTCGCACATTTGTTCACAAACTGATACAAGTGTGCACCCGACGCACGCACAGCTGGCCGGCTACAAAACACCAAGCAAATCGTTTGGGCAGACGCAGAGGGCGGGATGCGGGATGCCCCGCCTATTGGTCCACCTTGAATGTGCAGGTGTAAGGGACGACCGTCCTAAGGATCACCTCGGGGTGACCCGCCAGCAGGCACCCGGCCACGCCTTGTGGCGCGCCCCGCCACGCCCCGCCTCGCCCCGCCCCGCCCCGCCACGCCCCGCCGCCACGCCCCGGGCGCAAGATGTAGAGCCCCTCCGCGGCTTTGGATGCAGCCGCGCCAGAGATAGTTTTCAACAAAAGGAACGAGACGTAAAGGTGAGGCTGCAGCACGCGGTCGGGCCGGCACACGCGGCCTCAGATCACCTTCTTAGCCGAGGATTTCTCGGGAATTAGGAAACATCGATTTCATTCAATTCGGACCAATTTTTTGTCTCCTCCCTGGCTCTTTTGCTGCTTTTTATATGCCGTCTGTGCAAAAGAGCCGGGAGAGGACGGGCATGTGTGTGTGTGAGAGAGAGACAGAGAGAGAGAGAGCGAGCATGGAGAAGGAGCGTAGATTCACACATATGGCAGCCCGCAGCGGATCCTCAGAGGCACACGCCCCCCGCCTGTGACCCCGCCCCGCCCCGCCCCGCCACGCCCTTCCACATCGCTGCCCCCATTATCACCGAGCGTCACCCGCCTCTCGAACGCGACGCGACAAACCTGGCCGAAATAAATCTTGTGCGCGTGTTTGGAAACCAGTCAAACTGCGCCGCATCCCTGAGCTGACTGTGTGTGTGTGTGTGTGTGTGTGTGTGTGTGTGTGTGTGTTGGTTGTTGTCCGAACGCAAAACCGCTCCTCGTCCCGCCCCCTGCCCCTCCTCCTCGTAACCCTCTGGTGGAACACCAACTCTTATTCAAATGTAACATGTAAACGAAGGGTACATTTTGGTGACAGCAACATTTACAAGTAGACTTTTTCACTCCATTTCGCTGCCGACTAAATTATAATCGAAAAGTTTGTCCGGTTTGAGCTTTAACAAAGGCTAGCTAAAATGTATCATCTGCTAAAAATGTCAGCTTCAGACCATAGCGCAGACGTACCAGAAAAATGGTTTGCTAGCTACCCACTGTTTTCCTTTTCTTGAAAAAATTAACATTACAATAGTAATTGGCAGCAAACTTACTTTGCTAAATTAGTGTTGGCGTAAGGATTTATTTTGCTTTTTGCGTGTATGTATCCTGCCCGCCTACGCCGGGCCGTGTCGTTGACCCACCCGCACACGCCCGCTCTCATATCCAAATCGACACGCGAACTCTCATCTGCCGGAGAGCTCAGGAAAAACACCCGGACCTCAAAGCGAGACGGGCTGGGCTGGGCCTGAGCCGCTTCCAGGCCGCTGCGCCCAGTGTCTCCGGGTCCCATCCGCGCCGCGCCGCGCGCCATGCGGAGCCGCGTGAGGCCAGGCGGGGACACGGTGTCAAAAGCCCCTCATCATCCCGAATAACCAGCCAGCCACCCGCCGCCGAGCCACGCTGGAACTGTCAAGCAAATGAGGCCTGTGCTGGCGTAAAGCATCAAGTACGCGAGGACGCGATTGGCCGGCGGCCGGCATAAAAGCAAGAGTCCTACGACCGGGCCGAAGCGGGGCGGGGCCGGCCCGGACACAGGAATTTCTGCGCGCTTTTTCGACGGTTTTGCACCGGGCAGGGCGGGCCAGGGCAGGGCAGGGCAGGGCAGGGCAGGGCCGGTGCAGCCAAGCGCCTCTCTGAAAGAAAGAACACAGGCGGGCCCGTCTGTGCGCTGCACTTTGCCTCAATGTGCATGGAGAGAGAGAGAGAGAGAGAGAGAGAGAGAGGGAGAGAGAGAGAGAGAGAGAGAGAGAGAGAGAGAGAGAGAAAAGGGGGAAGCCATGCATGGAGGGGCCGTCCGTCGAGCGAAATGACTGATCTCTAGCGAGCTGCTGCCCTCCGCTGCACCTCTCCAAACACCGTGCAGCGAAGGCTCATGCAGGGGTGAGGGAGAGAGGGAGAGAGAGAGAGGGAGAGGGAGAGGGAGAGGAGCTGCACCACTGCATCACTGCCTGCCTGCCTGCCAGTGCACACACCACCGATGCCTCCTCACATTCGCCAAACTTCCGGCTCCTCCAATCACAGCGGAGGGAAGGCCAGCCAGCCCCGCTGCACTCGGCCTTTTTCTCCGCTTCCCTTTTTTGTTCCCGCTGCTTTCCCTGCTCTGTGTGTCTAGCCCCGGGCCCCCCCGGGCCGGGCCGGGCCGGCGGGGGAGGCGCCGAGCCGCGCCGCGCCGAGGTGGTGTAGCCCTGGCGATGTGTATCTGCCTGGCTGCGCAGGAACAAGTCAGCCCCGCTGTGCTGCGCGCCGCCACGCCACGCCACGCCCTGCGTCAATCCGGGCGGGAAAGGCCTCGCCTGGCCTATGGCCTCCCGCTGAGCCCCCCGACAGACAGGTCGGCGCGGCGCGGCGGCTGCATCCCCTGCAGGCGCTAAACCCCTATCGCCCCGCCCCGCCCCGCCCCGCCCCGCCCGCGACGGCCAGCGGGGGCGCGCCGGGCCGAGCTGCGCTCCACCAGCCGCCTCGCCCGCTCCTGCCGGATCACATCGCTCGTTTCACCCTTTCCTTTCCCCCTTCGCGCCACGCCCCGCCACGCCCCGCCGCCACGCCACCGCGTCTTCAGGTGGCCCAAGTGGCCATTTCCTGTGTTTCACTGCAGGCAGGAAGGAGGTCCGTAATCGGCCACGGTGGCTAGCCCAGCCCTGCCCAGCCCTGCCCAGCAGGCCAGCGACAGGCGGACAGCCCTAAAGGGCCGAGCCCTGCCCAAACATTCAAGCCCAACGGGGCCTGCACAGAGCGCTCTTTCTCTTCTCCTTCTCTCTCCTCCACCTCCTCCTCCTGCTCCTCCTCTATCTCTCTCGCTCTGCAGCATAAGGGCCTAACGAGGTCAGGACGAGGGACTTCTGCCGTGGGTGGAGAGAGGAAGGCAATGGCAGGGAAGATTGTGCAAAGCGTGGATGGAGAGCGAGAGAGCGGGAGAGCGAGGGAGAAGGGAGAGAGAGAGAGAGCGGACGGAGAGGCAGGCGGGGGGCAACGTGGCGGGAGACACGAGATCAGCGGACCGCGACGCCTGGGCGGTCACCCGCGAGCGCGCGGCGTGGCGGGGCGTGGCGGGGCGTGGCGGGGCGCGGCGGGGCGTGGTGCGGCGCTTACTGGAAACAAGATGGTGGGAGCGGTCATCAGGGCGCAGGCCGGCGCAGGCCCTCGTCTAGAGTGGGAACCAAATGAATTTCAACATGCTTATAACATTGAAAATCTTTGCCATAGAGCTTCTGCGTGGAGTTTGTTTCCATGAAGCCAAAACTGCTCGACGACAGATTGAAAATTATGTAGTGCGTTTTTTTTCCTTTCCTTTTTTTTTCAGGGTCGAAACTTGAGGGTGCCCGCTGGATTTACGCGCTATAATGCTCCGATTTCGCACGGGCCCGCGCCGCGATCCGCTCCGGTCGCGTCCGTATTGATGCCCTCGTTACGCGCCGGGAGCTGTACAGCGCTACACCGCCACCTTGGCAACGCGTTGCGAACGGGATTGCGGCGGACGGCACATAGGGCACTGCGTGTGTGTGTGTGTGTGGCGGACAAAGGGGAGGGAGGGAGGGAGGACCAGGGCGGGGGATAAAAAGGGCGAATATATCGGGGCTCGTTACATTCTGCCTAGCGGTGCGGAGGAGAGGCGATGGCGCCCCGCCCGCTATACGCGCGGTCTTTTTGAAAGCGCGCGACCACTCGCTGATTGAGTGCGGCCCCCCGGGAGAGGGAGGAGGAGGGAGGGAAGGACCCCGGAGGGAAGGGGGCCCACTAAATGAGTGAGGGGCCGCGAGCTGCAGTTTGCTTTGCACTTTGGCGGACCAGCTCGGGCGCTGCATCTTTGCATGCACCATGCATGCGCTCTCTCTCTCTCTCTCTCTCTCTCTCTCTCTCTCTCTCTCTCTCTCTCTCTCTCTCTCTCTCTCTCATTCTCTCTCGGCGTTTCCTTACGCCGCCCGCTGGGATTCAGACTCAGCAAACAAATAGCCAACGACGGAGGGGGCTCGCGCTCATGCTTTAACTTTGTTTTTTCTATTTTGTGAAAAAATCGACTGAAGCGGGAATTATTGACGCGAATAACTTTTGCCGCTTCCTGGGAGAAAAAAAAAAACACCGAATATGGGCGAGTGATTCGGGAGGCACCCCGCCCCCTCTTCCTTTCACCTCGTACGTGAGTAGGCAAACAGCCCCACACACCGCCCCCCTTCCTTCCCTCCCCTCCAAACGAACCAATCATCGACCAGGTACACCATGCGCGCGCCTGTCAAGGCCCCTGACAGTTTTAGGTTGGCGGGCCTGTCAGGGCGTGGCGTGGCGTGGCGGCCCGGGCCCGCTTGCCTTTGGCCCAACAAGGCCTGACACTACATCGAAGCGTGGCGGGGCGTGGCGGCCGCACACGTACCGCTCTAATTCTTCGGCAGCGTACCCCGCCGCGCCCGACCCCGCCACGCATGACCCCGCCGCCGCGCGGCGGACCCCACCCACATCGGCTGTTAAACGGTGGGACGGAATAAAGCGCGGGCTGTAAACCTCTAAAGGGGGAAGTGCCACGCCACACACGGACCGATCGAACAACATAAACTAAAAAAAAAGGGGAAAATATATATTTGCCCGCTTTGTACCTACTTGACAGTATGGTACTTGCAACTGGTCGAAATTCAAAATGTGGCACTTGATTTTAAAATGACCTAGTTCCCCATACGGTATGACTATCTGTCTCTCCCGAGGTAGGTCGATGGCATACGCTGGCACGGCTGGGCGCGGCGGCGCGTTGAGGTGGGTGCGATGGTGAGCGGGCCCGGCCGGCCGGCCGGCGGAGTGCTGACCAGCCATTGACGGGGAGGGGAGGGGGTGGAGGAGTGACTCCACACCCGCCGCGGCTCCTGTTTCCGGTGGGACCAGCGTGGCGTGGCGGAGCGGGGCGGAGCGGGGGCGACAGCGGAGCTCTGCGTTTTGTTCACAAAATGGGAACGGGGCGAGAGGGAAACGAAAAAGACCAAACACAAACGGCCCCGGCGCAAAAACGGGTGGAAACAGATTGGCCAGCAATGCGGTCGCCGCGGCCAGCGACAGCCAGTGGAAGGGGTGAGGGGGGGGGGGGGGGCGCCTGGCCCTCACGTGATGTAGTGGTGCATTCGGCCAGAGCTACACTTCATCATGCCGAGCGACATTTCACGACGCGGGTCAGAACAAGGTCCCGGACCGGGCGGCACGTCCCAGAGCATAAAGGTACTAAGTACTTACTTGGTTTGTCACTGTCACTGTCGACGTAGTAAAAGTGGTCTTCATCTCAAGTAGTATCGGACGGCATGGACCACGACACGGTTCTGTGAATCAAAAATGGAAACAATGAGGAAATATTGGAATAGTCGATGTACACAGGATGGGCACAATGCGGAGTGGCAAGCCGCCGGGCCCACTGCAGGCCCACAGGACGCACACCGCCGGCATACAACAATGAATGGAGGACGGCGTAAAAAAAGAACTCTGTCGCACAGGTAAAATGTGAAACCGAGAGACACAGGGGAAAAAAGAATAAAATAAAGACTCCTGTGCTGAAAGGAAATGATCACTAACACTTGGAATCATTGATGCACCCACCCGACCCGATTCGGGTGTACAGCGCTCAACGAGGCCCCCCCCCCCCCTTCCTCCCACGTATGGTTCACCAGTTGTCGCCATAATGGTTTCCGATTTGTTTGCCCCCGATCCGAAACATTCAGATCTATCGGGTTTCACCCTGCCGCGCCGCCCCCTTATGGAGGGTAGAGTTACTGCTCGGCGCATTAGAGAAGTGATACTACAAGAGGTCATCGTGCGTGCGTAAGTGTGTGTGTGTGTATGTGAACGAGAGTGAAAGAGAGGCATAGGTGGAAAAAACAGAGGCCTACGGCGCAGTTCGAAACAACACACATGATTCGGGGATCAGTGTCCCCCACCTCCAAAGGGGAAGCTGCAAAAGCGGCTCATCGACAGGATGATACATGGTATGGGGACATCACAATTGGATCGGCAGCGGCGAAGATCATACCGGTAGCTACTCGGAAACACGCTCTGTCGGCGAGGGCCCCCGCGGGCCGGCGCGCTGGCGCGGCCCCGCGGGGGGCACGGGCTCCCTCAGGGTGCCCCCGCGGGGGTGCTTGTGGGCCTGCCCGCCACCAGCCGACCGGTAAGCACGTATTTGACCGTCGGTTGGGAAACAGTGGAGCATGTTGCTAGAAAAAGTTACCGGTTTTCACCAAGATTCTTGTGAACCAAAATACTTATTTTTTCCACTTTTTCTAATCCGTTTTTTCTCGTAACAATAATTTATTTTAAAAATTTCTTAATGTGTTGGAATTTGCATATTTTATCTGTATTTTCTATTACATAAATTTACAGCATGAAGATAAGAAAAGAGCGAAGTATTTCGGCGCAAGTTTTGATACTGTGAATTTGAAGTGAAATACTTCGCGTGCTTAGCTCGACGCCCGACTGCATTTACAAATCGCGTCGGCCCTTCGCGCCGTCGAGTCGTCTTCAAGGAAGCGGCCCTAAGAGTCAACGCATCGCCGCCGCCGCCGCTCGGTCTGGTCGCGCGCCCCGCACCGCCGCCGCCGCCGCCGCCAGCAAACACAAACTGAATTGGCATCTCGGCTAAGCGTTCCCCGAAGCACCGACGAAGTGAATAAAACTGTCTCTGGGCGGGGCGGGCAGCGCAGCGCGCGGAGACGAGAAAAATGTTACAAAATGTTGCGGCCAAGCAGCGGAGAGGGCGGTGCCCTTTGTCCGTTCCGGGTAGGGCAGCAGGGCGCGGCGGGGCGGGGCGGGGCGGGGCCCCGGCGGGGCGTGCGTCCGTCCTGCACCACGCTGCACAGCCTTCTTGAATGCGCAGCCTAATTTATTTCCTCCGTGTGTCTCCAAACACGTCCGTATAATGACAGCCTCCTTCCAGTCCGACGCGTAATCACAGTCAGCCCTCTCCTCCTCCTCCTGAAGACGTTTCTCGTCCACGCCCTCTCCCGCCTTATTCCCTGGGCGACAATCAAAATATTTGTAAAAATGGTCCGCCCGAGTTGCGCGCATTGTCCACCAGCATTTACTACCGTCCGATACGGACAAGTAGAGCATTTGGCGCGCAAAAGTTTCCCACGCGCGCGCGAAAGAAACGCTACGCATGACTGACCAATAGCCTTGGAACCTAAGTGTTCAGCAGCAGAAATTGTACAATGCTTGCTATGTACCTCGACAAAATTCTTTTAAATACATAATCAAAGAACATTTGTTT
This sequence comes from Frankliniella intonsa, assembly GCA_033675135.1. Classification (NCBI taxonomy): domain Eukaryota; kingdom Metazoa; phylum Arthropoda; class Insecta; order Thysanoptera; family Thripidae; genus Frankliniella; species Frankliniella intonsa. The sequence continues at coordinate 13,334,049 of CM066254.1, read as the reverse complement.
TAATTGGGCATAAGACATGCAATCGCCGCAATACCTAACTTTAAAAGAGGTTGAGTAAGAGCTTCCAGTAAGGGCGTGCGTCTCTGAGGGGCTGCGGCGGGAGGTAGATTTGTGCGAATTTGTTGAACAGCGACTGGAGCGGGGCGGGGGACCTCGCCGCCGTCAGCACGGTGACAACTCAACGAAATGCGAACCTAACCAAACCCGGCCGGCCAAGCTGCTATTGTGACGGCAAACAAAGCGGCCGCGCGTCTGGACAGCGTCGATAAGGCGGCTATTCACGCTCGAGGACGGGGGCGTGGCGGGGCGTGGCCGCACCAAATGCAACATTTGAATCGAGAGAGAGAGACGCAACGGGGGGAGGGAGACAGAGATAGGACGAGTAAGAGAGGGGGTGGGGGTAGGAGACGCGAGAGAGGACGAGAGCCAAAAGGAGGATATGACCATGCCTTTAACATTACAAACTTCAAGATACCACACATCGATGTTTTGCATTTCTCTACCGCTCTCTCTCTCTCCCTCTCTCTCTCCCCCAGACAGATACACACACATTCAAGCACTGTTTTTCTGTGTTTTTCTAGTGCGTCCCCCACCGTGCGCTGCTTTAATTGAACGCAACATTTTAGCGGTTTTATGGCGTTCTCTGCGGTGTGACCTGGGCGCGGTGGGGGCAGCGGCGGGGCGCGGTGGGGCGTGGTGGGGCGCCGCGCTGCTGCGGAACACAGTGGGGGCTCTAATGGACTCTTTGTTCCAAAATAAAGACACGCAAATTTCCCCAATGGGGTAAAAAAAAACGAAGGGAATAAAAGAATCGAGGCCGCGTGTGGAGGGGCGTGGGGCTTTGTGTGTATCACTACCCCTGCAAACAGGCGGGCAACAACCGGGACAACACCGCTGCATTACTGTGGACTACAGGCGATAGCCTGCCTTCCGCGACGCACGGAACAGCAGTTTGCATCAAAAGTTCTCCAACGCTTAAGCTTTAAGAAGCTGAAGTGTTTGAGTTATCCTTTTTTTCCCTGTGTACCACGGGGGCCGGCCGGGCCGGCGGGCGCTGCCACTGCCGGTGATTGACAGTTGAGGTGGGTCACTTTAACTTGCGGTTGCCATACGTTACCTGTGATGCCCTAATTGTTGACCTCCGGAAGCCTGATCCGTTTGGCTCTGCGCCGGGCTGGGACTGTGTCGGACAAATTGGACGCGCTTTGGAGGGGGGGGGGGGGGGGGGCAGCGCAACGGGCCACACACACGCACGCACCCGACGCAATCGTTTCATTCTCTTAGGTCAGCAGCACCCGCTCAAACGCCCAGTCCAGATGTACGCTTCCATGACCGGGCAATGCACGGCGACGCACTCACTGAACATTATGGAACACTTGAGGGGGTAATTGAGTCACCCAGAGGTCCTTCTTATGCAATAAGAGGCCCTTTCGGCCCGTTTGATAGGACGGATGCGGCAGTAAGAGGATTCCACAAAGGAAGTATCCCTTACGAGATATCAACACGATCCGATCCCCTCCCGGGTCATTGTCAGCCCCACCCCCTGAGGATGCCAATGCCGACACAAAGACCGGGATAATGGCATAAATTTGATCTGGTTTTCGCATCCTTCAGCATGGGTTTTTTTTGTTCTCTTTTTTTATTCTTTTTTTTTTTTTGGGACGGGGGTGCACATTACTGCTCGGTTGCACGGCTGGCTCACGTAGTGGCCAGGATACTGTAGTTGTAGTAGCAAGCCCACCTTTTCAACGGAAAGGGGCTGGTACACGCGCTGAGAGAGGAGTGGAGAGAAAGAGGGAGCAGACAGCTTTTTGATTTGTGTAAATCACCATCATTGGGCGCGTCAGTCCCGGCGACCCAGCCGGCCAGCGCTTTGATAAGTCACTTTCCGGATGCGAGGTCCGATTGAGGCTTCAAATCTCGAGGTCCGCCCGACGAGGATGATAGGTGGGGAGAACTTTTATCGCCGCTACAAGCACAGGCTTCTCAATTCCCATGGCAACGAGCTCACACGCTGGAATTAGGTCACTTTAGTACTTTTCCGTAGATCGCTACCTCATTTCATATAATGAATCATTTGCGTGAGCCAGACCAACAAAAAAATCGTGCGAATTGTGAGACGCTTGGAGTCTCCGCTGTGCGCACGACCACATTGCGGCATCTCAACCGATCAGAAAGCTCGTCCTGTGTGCAGCACAGGTGAGGGATACATGCCCAGCGCCACAGTCTGCGGCGTGGCGTGGCGCGGCGCCTCGGAGCGCTCCCTTTGGGCCGGCCGACCAGCCGCCGCACCCGCACAATGCAATTCATCCCCGAGCCCAGGCCAGACGAGACGGTCACTGAACCCCCATGGGAACATTTTTGCACGAAGCGGTCGCAGATTTTGGCGAAAGATTACGCGTGCGGCAACGACCAGGTCCTCATTTGAATCCGTCTGGCGCCTACGGGGCGCGTCCGAGGCGCCTGAGTGCTGGCCTGAGGGGGAGGGGGCTATTCGCACGCGACCCCGGCGCCTTGTGATGGCTGAGCCTCGTGTGAAAACAGCCACAGGCCCTCTGCCCTCGGTGAGAGAGACAGAGAGCGGCCACGTCCACCTGATGACCCATTTTCCATTTTGGACTAATGGTGGGCGCGCCGCACCGCGCCACGGGTAAGTGACGAACGCGGCGCAAAGTTGGGGGACCGGGGCGGGGGCGGGCCCGGCCTGCATGGCGTGGCGTGGCGTGGCCAGCTCACCCCGAGCATCAATCCAGGCACGCCGGCAATACATTTAGCGGCCCCGCCCCGACCTCTTTACCATTGATGTAACACCGCAACATTCGCCATGTTTTATACCTCCCACATCAGGCAGGCAATCACGCAGTGAGTGTGCGCAGAGCGGGCGCGCCTCCACAATGCGAGTGTACGAGTCCGTACATCAAAACGAGCAGGACTGCGGGCGAACGTCAGTGGCCGGACCATGAGGACACAAGTTTCAGCACTAGACCTGCATTTATGGCAAACCAAGCTAATAAGCAGTTATTTTAAAAGTAATATTTATAAAATGTTTTACACCCACATGGACTAACACAATTCGTTGAAACGGTGAAAAATGCTGATGCGCGCACCCGATGCGAGATTTCCGCAGTGGCCGTGCCGTGCCGGGCCTCTGTCGCGGCCCCGGGGCCCTCCCCCTTATCGTGAATGGCATCCCCCGGCCGGTCGGGCCGGGCCGGGCTGCGACCCTGACAGCTAAAGTGCCCTGAGCCGCCGCCACAGCCGGCGGGACCAATTTTTGACACTTGTGATAAAGGGGGCCGCGAGTGTAATAGTTGTTGATTGTTTTTGGGGCCGGCGCGGCGAGGGCTGGCTGGGGCTGCCGCCGTGCCGTCACCTCGCACCCCGCACACGCTCACAAATTAGATTCCGCTGGCGCTGTGTCATCCCTTCCCGTTTTCTCGAACTGAGGGATGGAAGGTTGACTTCACCTCAGACTGAGATGGTAACGTAGGGGATGCGTAAAGTCTTGTGCAACTGTTGCATATACCATAGACGTAAACGACAAAAAAAAGCACAGCTCAAAACAATTGTTTCAACTGCATGGCATTTTTGGAACAGGATCGGTGGGACCGGGTTGCGGGACGTGAAACTTTTCAGCGGTTACGATTTCATGGAAGTCGTACGTAGTTACATTGTTCGTGCATTGTTGAACACGTGCCTGACGCGCCGCGAGGAGACCCAGCCCAGCCCGCCGCCACCCTACCGTGCGGTGACGAGTTAAATCAGACCCAGGCAGCTTCCGCAAATACGCCGCGCGCCGCGTTTAGAGTTGATAAAGCGACAACTTTGTCGCTCGCGACTTTGTTGGCCCGCAATAAATAATTATTTTCGCGGAAACAAAAGACAGCAGCGAGGCGGCGACAGACGCGTCACGGACAGCGGCGCGTATGCATACTGACGCGGGTTTGCAAATTCATGTACCCCACGCCCGACTGACTTTCCACGGATTGACACGGAAATCATGCATTCGTAACGACTTAAAAATATTTTACTTCAACTTCATTAGCTAAACGACCACTGAGAACGCTTTGCAAACTTCAGAGGCCTAGTTTTTTTTTTTTTTTCCATGACTTTTCCTATGATAAAACCTGACAAAAAACTGAGGTGGAGACGCACCTTCACCTTCTCTTCCTCTCTTTCACACTAATTCACACACACACACACACACACAGACGCGCACGCGCGCGCGCGAACATTCACTCGTTATTACGCACTGCCGTGTACCGTAATAAGCAGACGCACGAGCGCCTCCGAAAACTTTCCGACACATAAACTCAGAACTTGGAGCGGCGGCGGCAGCGACATGACGAAACTAAAGCAGCCATTTGTTATTTGGGAGCAGATGGCGCGGCGGGGCGCGGCGGGCGGATGCGCCCCCATCTAATCACCGCGACGTATTATCAAACAATTTATGTGCACAGGGCTTCCTCCCGCAGACGGAAGGGTTGAGGACGCGGCGCTGCTGCAGTGCACTGGCGCGAATAACCCACACCAGTTGAAATGATCTTTCATTTCTCGAGTCGACATTGGAGGGGAATAGACTGGAGATACCCTCTAAGACAGACTAACGTAAATCTTTTCTAGGCACTTGGGAAATGGTTTTTCTTCATTTTCGACGGGACGGGCATTTTTCTACTTTTTAATTTCAAAGAAGGTAATTTTATTACCAAAAAGTTTAGTACTTTAGCATTAATTTAAAAAAAGAATTTTTTCTCGGAATTTTAAGAGGACGATTTAAAGCTTGAGGTGTCAATAGACACTTTAGATTCAGCAAATCATATGAATTAAAAACACTCACTGGTCAAACAAAACTGCACACAATGAAAGCATGCCTCTTTTCTAAAGGTGTAGGAACTTAAACGTTCTCGCGTACCCGCTGAGGCATGTCCAGAGGAAGCGAGCAATCCGAATGTGCGCGCCTTGTACCGGCGGCCGGCGCGGGCAGGAGGTGGAGGGGGGGGGGGGGGCAACGGATCGCGCAGTTTAGATCATTCGCGTTGGAGGCAGCGCCTGCAGCGCGGCCTGTGCGAATAAGTCTCCAGGACACGCGGTGTGCATTTCACAAGACCGCGCCCGCGCCGCGCCGCGCCGCGCCGGGCCGTCAGCTTGGAGGCGGCCGGGCAGCACGTCACGGCGTGGCGCGGCGGGGCGGGGAGCGACATGAAGATTAAATGCCGGTCATTAGGATGGGCGTGCCCATGACGTGCCACCGTGGTGTGCCGCCAGTGGCGACGAGGGAGGGGGAGAGAGATAGACAGTCGTCTCTCTCGCACACACCGTACAGTACATGAACCTCTTCGAGACTGCCACTAAGGAAGCACCTCATCACAAGGCAGTAACCCTTCACTGTACCTTCCCCAGCCCATCTGAAAAGCCGTTGACCAATAAACGACTAAATGCGACCCGAAATACAGGCCACTACGGCGGCGCTACGATTTTTTAAAAAAATCATGAAGCTTTTCTTTCAGTCCTCAGCAGCCTGTCTGTGTGACGTGCGCCCGCTCGAAATGTGAATCATTTGGGGAGCACCCGAGGACCCCGTTAAACCACCCACGATATTCCTGGCGGAAGGAGACGCAGACAGAAAAATGGTAAAAGAGAGGAATAGAAGATAAAACAAAATAAAACTGAAGTTGGTATGAGAGAGCGCATGGAAAAAAAAAAGATAGAAGGCGGTAGCAGCGGCACACACGCGTAACCCGTTAATCATGAAACGCACACGCATTTTACGAAATTAGATAGGGGGAGGAAAGGGGTCGGGGGAGATTGCGAAGGGCTCCGGCGGGCTGGGCGGGGCAGGGCCGGCTGGGGAGCGCTGTGGGCGGCGAGGTGGGCGCCGCACCCGCCCAGCCCTCCCTGCCCGCCCGCACCTCAATGAAAACACCTCACCTCGGCCGGCCAATTCAAATATCGCGCCCCCATCCCCTCGCCGAAAGAGAGCGCGAGAGAGCCACGGTGAAAGTAGCGAGAGTGAGAGTGTGAGTGTGTCCGGCGGCCTGGGCGCGGGGTCGGGGGTGTAAAAAAAAAAGCAGGGAGAAATGCGCCTCTTTATACATTCACATAAGCCTTTCAGGAGCGAGAGAAAGGGCATTAGCTTCTTCTCGTACGCGGACGGGACGGCCCTTTGCTTTCACGTTAGTGAGGCGCGCACACGAGCTTCTCATACACGGCGGTGACCTTTCACATTGGGCGACGGCATTCATCCGCGCGAGTGGCGAGAGAGAGAGAGAGAGAGAGAGAGAGAGAGAGAGAGAGAGAGAGAGAGAGAGAGAGAGAGAGAGAGAGAGAGAGAGAGCGAGAGAGAGAGAGAGAGCGAGACAGAGAGAGAGAAAGAGAGCGGCCGTCGCGGCGCGCAGCACCCGGTGCTCCACGTCCTCCCGGCCGGCCGGGCCGCACCGCGAGATGGGGTGTTGATTACCGTCGTCAAAGAAACAAGCCAACTCGTGCGAAGGGCACAATAGAGCGCCGTGGCGGAGGGGGCTGCTGTGCGCGCGGACCCCACATACTGCCGCGCGCGCGCTCTCTGCTCTTCAATAGTCGTCGTCTCTTGTGATGTCCGGACTGGATATGTGCCAGCTGAACACAGGCAGTGAGGAGAGAAAAGTAGTGAAAGAGCATTATTAGTCTCGCGTATTGACCAACTCGGGAGGTTATCTTATTTTGTCGTCAGATCGCAGCTGAGCTACTTCCGCAACACTTTTACTCCTATTCAGCAGGCTTGAGCTTGTTCAAACAAGCTCCTAGTAGCTCTACCCGGGTGGAAGGATCTCCACTTTGAAATGTAAAAGCTAACAACATACCTTCTGGAATTTCGGCTGTAGTTCGACCTTATTTTGCATGTACTGCAAATAGAGATAATACTTTCTCATAGATGCACTTAAGTTTTACAAAGTATCAATAGTTAAATTATAAAATTCAACGTGTAGTTAGAAAGCAGTTGAACTGCAGAAAACTGTAGACTATATGCAGATTTCTGAAGTTAAACTACAACTTAACTACAGTTAAAATGCAACGATTTCGGACCTTTTGCAGTTAAACTATAGTTTGCAGATGCAGTTTGTCTTTTGATAGAATTTGCAATTCGGGCTCAGTCCAGTTACACATCGTTTCTCTTTCGGACTATGCATGAGGTAGAGTATCACATGTTCATTAGGTACATAGTCAAAAAAAGAAATCAATTTTTTCCCCCGAATTTACTCTTTTTTTCTTTGCTTGTGCTGCCTATTACCTCAGTATTTCATATCAGATATTACTTCACAGTTACATTTTTACCTTTTGATGTTGACGTTCAATCGGCTGCTGCCTGGAGTTGAACCTCGGACCTCGGAGCTGGGAGCCCGCCACGCTGACCACTGAGCCACTGCGACTTACCATAGCTTGGTACCGCAGTAACACGGTGTCATGCCAAGGGTCTCAGTCCGCCGGCCTGATGGTCGAACTACAGTTTAACTACAGTTTGTTTGTTATGTAGCTGTGGACACTTTCGGGTTTCTTTGTTTTCTTTGTTTTTCCTGACTAAACAGTTACGTTCCTTCCTTCCGCCGCGCGCCCTTGTTTCATATCACTAAAAACTGGACTTGGGTGGTTTGCTATTCGCAACTGGAGGGGTCGGTAAAATACCTGGGTAGCAGCCTGACTGCTGCAGGACCCTGCCAAAGGACAAGGGCAGCCGGGGCAGCCCCGTTGTGAAGCGGAAATACGGAAAAACCACCGGCTGTTTGGCACGTCCGAGACGGGTAGAAACCCTTCGAGGCGCGTACGTAGGGTGACGTAAATCCCACCGATCAGGTACAAAGTCATCGCAGTTTTAACTGTGGCAGGAAGGAAATATTGGCCAACTAAACTCCACAAAATCGTCTTCTAAAAGTAAAGTCTAGAGAATACACCGAATGTGTGTTGTAACATGGAGTCGGTTGATAATTTTAGTGCAAACATATTTACACTCACAAATTGCAAACTAAAATGACTGTCCTTACTTTACAAACAACATAAGTTCTATTGCAATATAAGTGCAAAAGTAACTGCTTTGATGAATTGCAGCCAAAAGAATACAACGAAACGTAGTACTTTTAAACTTAAAAGTCGTGTTTATGCGTAGACTAGGACCCCACACTAATATGTATTTCGTGAAAGTAAAATATCTTCTCTATGATGGTACATGCAACTATAGTTTCAACTACTATCACGAATTGCAGCCAAAATCGTAAATCTAAAACCAGTAAGATTGCTGTCATTGTACAATTTAAATTATAGAAAAGAATGTTAGTTCTGAAATGCAGTAAAATGACATTTAAGTTAGAGTTTCCGATGGTAGTTCACAGCTACAGTTTGAGTGCTACAGTTTGAACTACAGTCTAATTCGAGATCCTTCCACCCGGGTAGGGCACTGGTATTTGGAAGTCTAACAAAACAGCTGACAAAATCGTTGTGTGGACTAATACTTCTCGATCGCACGTGTGTCTTTACTACACATTTACATGAGGAGAGAAAGAAGAGAAGAAAAAATACGATTTCACGAAATCCTGGTAGGCACGAAGTATGTTTTGGTTTCATCGGAGTTTTTGGTGGATAGTCCATGTAAAAAATTGAGTTAAAAATTTCTAACCGATTGAGTGTAAATACTGAATATTTTTTTCTCTGAATGTTCGATAAGCAGCAACATAAGTTTAGGTCACAAGCCAAATTTGAGCTCGTTTGCGTCAACGACTTAGAAGCTACGTTCTTAGTAAGAAAATGTCCGATCAGCTTGATTTTTGAATTGTAGGCTCGTTGTGCAATGAACGTTCGAACACTGAATTCACAATTTTATTTTGGAGTGTTCTTTCAATTTTTAGTTTTTGAATTACTGTGAATGACTGGAATCAACAGGTCCCCAGCCACAGTCCTCCTCCCCCTCCTTTGCGTACCGCGCGCAGAAGGGCCGAGCCGAGCACCTGCAACAATGCCGATTGGGCTTGGCTCCCCTTCGGAACTGGGACTATCCTGGGGGGTAGGCAACCCGCAGCCGGCGCGGGAGACAGAACGAAGCGCGTTTGTTGTTGGAGTGCGCAGTCCTAGGCTAGAACCTCCAGTCGACAAAAGAAGGCCGATGGCTCGGCGGCTTACGCGTCCACCTCGCGACTTTAACTCTTCATATTAGGTGAACGAAATGTTGGACAGTCTACATGAATGTGTAAATATCGGTTTTGGACCTGCGGAAATCGTTTTGAAAAGTTTCACGTAGATTCGTCGAGAAGGAACAAAAGTGATTCGTAAATAGGTTTACGTAAAGATACACGTAGATGTACACCATTTCACGAATCAGTTTTGTTTCTTCTCGTCAGATTGAAGTCAAACTTTGCCAAGCGATTTCCGCAGATAGAAAACTAATATTTTCGCATTCAGTTCACCTTGTCAACGTTTTGATGACTTTAAACAATGAGTTAAAGTCGCGAGGTGGACGCCGTCAGCTACCGGCCGTGGCGGCATAACAGTCCTAGCCAACAATCAAGAGCCGCGGCGGCCAGCTAGTGGTCACGTTCAAAACTGTCCTCGTGGTGCATCCTTTTGCACGGCGCGAAACTGCAACGATTCTGACGTGACCACTCCCTCCTTCGAAACTTTTGGACATCGAGGTACAAAGCAACAGGCGATGCTTTTCATTGGTTGAAAATAACCGCGAAATGGTGTTATTGGTTAGAGCTTTCCCCGACCCGGCTCGGCTTCCCTCTCCACGTCTGTTTTCCCGTGACAAGCCGAGCATTACCATAGAAACGGAGATTTTAACTTCAAATTTCTCAAAATTGGTCGATGACTTTTGGATGGCATTGCAGCAGTGAACTCACGAGATTAAGTTCTACCTCTCTGCCAACTCTTATCAAAATCGTATAGAAAATTTCGGTTTTGCATAAGGGGCCGTGCTGATAAAAAAAAAAAAAAAAATGGGATCCTGAGACAAATCCATAAGGCTACTTCGTGCCTAAAAAGGTTGGGTTAGAAAGCATGCGGTGGGTGGGAAATGGAAATGACTTGGAAGCCTGTCACTCGCATCATGACCTACGCCCGCTGGCCGACACGCCGCCGGGTGCAGCACAGCGACACTCGCGCCACCACGCGGGGGAACGGTGAACCACGTGGCGGCGAAGTGAGCAGACGGTGGCGCCCCCGGGCGGGGGGTGACCGAACTGCGTCCGAGCGTCAGCGGCGCGGGAAGTTTAAACTATGGCGCAGCAGAGCCTATGCGTGTACCGGGTGTTTCTTTGAATGCGTAACAGTGTTGCGGGATTGCATATTCTCCAGCGCTGCAGGGGCCATGGCGCCTTACGGGCGAATGGGGTAGGCAAACCCGCAACACTGTTACGCATTCAAAGAAACACCCGGTACAACTTTGCCGTTGCCGACGAGATTCCGAGTGAGATTCAGAGCTGGTTCACCCGAGTGGCGCTGCCATCGGTGACGGACCGAGAGCAAACTACTGTGCAGCGCGTTTCCTTTCACATTAGGCAGACCTAAATACAGAGCGTGTCGCCAAATGGTTTTATAAAGTTTATGACCGGGTGTAAAAAAGAAAACTTGAATCGAAATAGTTTGAGTATAGGAGTACTTCTGGTCGCGAAAGGCAGTTCTCGGGAGCCTGCTGCGCCCTGGTGGCGGCAAAGTGAACCACCATCACAGGAAGCGGTCAGGGAATTAGCGAGTGGGGAGGGGAGTCCGGCAGGAGCAAGGGGTGGGCGAGGCACGGCGCAATGAGAGAGGAAGAACGGAGAGGGAGAGAGATAAAGAGAGAGAGAGAGAACGGACAGATGGAAAGAGGCCTCCCACTTTCGCACCTTAACACCTAGTAGAAAGATAAAAATACCCGTAAAAAAAAACAGCGTACACTGTGTGGTTGGGGACATTTTTATATTACCATATAATCATAAAACACATTTGTAAGTGCGGCCCCCCTTAACAATATATTTCTACATATATGTTTAAATCTAAATTTAAGCTAAAGCGCAAATGAGTCAAACACAAAATACTTGTCTTTTCCTATCACGTACAATGACGCTGCTGTGGACAGCCCGAACCAATTTCCAACGACTCAAAAATAAACCCGCTTCAGCGGAATGGTGTAGTGATTGGCGGTAGCAGTAGTTTCGTTTGGCTGACGAGTGCCCGGCAGGCCGGCCGGCCGGCCCCGGGCCAGACAGAGGGTGTGCCAATTGACACGACTTGGGTCTGTGGGCGCGCTGCGTGTGGTGTGATGCTCCCCCGCTCCCATGGGCCCCACGGGAGCCCCATGAGGGGTACCGCGGGGCGCACCGCGGCGGGGCGCACCGCGCCGTCACCGCCGCTGTGGGCATATCTGGGACCGCACCCCCACCCCCAGGGTCTTTGCACAACGCGCCACACTATGGCTAATCTGGCCACCACGAGCCGGCGGGCGGGGTGCGGTGGGGCCGGTGGGGCCGTAGGGCCCCCACCACTCGGGCGCGCCCCCACCACGCCGGACTTCCCTCCGTCTCCCTCCCGCCGGGCGCCGGGCCGCGGCGGCGCTCTCTCTCGCACCCGCACGGCGCCCTCCCCACTGCGCGTGCACATGCGAGTACCACATGGCCCCCTTTGCCATGGCGCATGCGCCGCGCCCCTCCACGGCCCCGCCGACTGGACACCGCCACCACCCCACCTCTCTCTCTCTCTCTCTCTCTCTCTCTCTCTCTCTCTCACTCACTTCTCCCCCGCTCGCCCCTTCCCTTCAAAGCAGCGGCCACTCATTTAGCCTTTCTCCGTCCCTGTCTATCTTCTCTTCCTCCCACTTTAGCCTGCCTGCGGTTCACCCGCCTCTCTCTCTCCCTCTCTCTCGCTCCCCCTTTCGTTCGCTCTCGCTCGCTCGCTCTTTCTCTCTCTGTCTCTCTCTTTCCAATCGACGTGCTCGAGGGTGAGCGACGCGCGCATGAACTGTACGCTCTGAAAACGCGCCAAGCAAGTTGCAGCCTAAAAGTGGGCAGATTTTTTCTTCTTTTTTTCGAGCGGGGAGGGGGCATTATTGTCAGGCGGGGTGCCTCGAGACAGCTTAATTTTATATCGAGGCGGTACACCTCACCACTCTTTCATCGCGTGCCGTACTTGACGCGTAAACGTCGACCTTTTTTGGTGTGTTGAGGTTCTTGACGCTCGTCGTGAAGTCGAGCAGATAAGGACTTCCCTCACATCAGCTCGGGTTAAGCCAGTCTGACCCATCAGTCACCCTGCCGCGCACGGCGAGGCGCGAGGCGAGGCACCTGTTGATGTATGTCATATCGGGCGGGGCGGCCGTTATGGGCGCACCCCGAGCGCTAATCCTAACCCCGGGGCGGGGAAAAAAAGAGAGTCGAGGGGCGAATGGCAAAGAGGGGAAAAAAGGCGGTAATGTTGCCACTCACTCGCTGTGAATGACAAATGTAGCACCTGTAGCGCGGTGCGGGGAGGGAGGAGGAAGGGGGCGGGGAAGGCCTGCCTGAGGTGAGCCACACATTATCACTCAATTTACCCTCGTCAGTATGTGCAAAGTGAGCGGCATATGGCCCGAGGAGGCGCCGCGACACATGCTCACGTCAACGAAAACGACCGAGACTTACTAACCGCTTCCGCGTCGGAACACAAAATCTTTCAGCAAAGTCCCTCAAAGTACGGCATTTTCCTTGTTACATGTCGAGTCGATAATACAGTATATCAGGCGAGCTCAAAAATGATCAGCTTGTGTTATAGTCCTATACATTAAGAAAAGTGTCCCGTAATGCTCATGGGAGAAAAATAATAAAAATCCACGTGGTAAGATGCTGCCCCTGATCGATCGACGGGGAGAAATGTTCGAGTGTGTGGGAGCGGCACGTGGGGGCGGGCGCGGGGGCGGGCGCGCAGGGGCGGCACATGTCGGAAACAGACTCGTGAGAATCAAGAAATTAGAGACATGTGGTCCCCGCTGCCGCCCGCCCCCGCCGCCCCACTCGACGTAACGCCCAGTCCTCGGCGGCCCTTGTACCGCCCAGATGGCGGCGGACCTTGGAACTCATTTTCCGGTCTAGTCCGACAAAGTGACCGACGGACCAAAGGGGCCCGCCCCCTTTGCCGCCCGCCCCGCCCCGCCCCGCCCCGCCCGCAGCCTCCGCTCCTGCCACACCCTCACTTCCTATCTACCGTGCCGCATACTTTCCGATACGACGGGTGTGTCTGACAAGCTCCCTTATCGACACGAGGATGTGTCACCGGGAGTCGGACACAGCGCTAGCAGCAGGAGGATATCTCGAACGACAGGACAACGGGAAGTTTGACCCGCTGTACTAGTTCTCAGAGCGGGAGAGAGGGAAGTGGAGGTGAAGTAGGGGAGGAGGAAAAGGAGAGGGACAAGGAGGACCAGGAGGGAGGGGAGCCCCTCAGTTGTGGGACACGAAAATTAACACTCGGCCAGGAAGGAGGTCAGTCGCGCGTGCTGGAGCGGGGGCTGGAGCGGGGGCTGGAGCGGAGGCTGGAGCGGGGGCTGGAGCGGGGGCTGGAGCGGGGGCTGGAGCGGGGGCGGGCGGACGGACCACGGGTCGGAAGTCAAAGGGCAGGTGTGAGGGGGACAGGACGCGTGCTGGACGCGGGGCGGGCGGGGCCACCCAGGGGCACCACGCGACGGCTTGGAAAAACAACAACAAAGTGTCGACAAACCTTATAGGAGCGGCACCGGGCGGGACGCTGACTCAGGCGGCAGCCTTGGCTTCACAATGCGCATCGCGTCCTTGGAGCGGTCACTGCTGCGGTCACGGGCCGAGGCTCCGACTTCATTACACCGAGCTGACTCACCGGCATCGAACTGGTGGGAACCAGTCGGTCACTGGAACAGAAATACAAAGGATTGGAAGAGTTTTTAGGCGAGACCAAGCGGGTTTCCCAACTACGAAAACGTTGACACGGCATTACGTTTTCATTTATTGGCGCTTTGTTGATAGGAATATCGTGCTAAAAAGGTTGATTTTTTCAAAATAGTTTTATGAAAAATCAGTGGAAGAAGCCAAGATGATATAAATTCATTTTCCAAGCACATTAAGAAACACGAAAATCCCCAAATTTGCCCTGCAAGACTCCTTTGCATAGGCAGAGGGGCACCAAGAAAATGTTGCTCTCCATAATTTCTTGCCAGCACTCTAAATGCTAACGGTGAACACGCATAACGATACCGCGGAGGGGAGACCCAGTTTAATTAGAACAATCGCGGGGGTGGAATTTTAAAAAGGGGGCCGAACGGTATGGGAAGAGGTTAGAGCGAGGAGCCTCGAGGGGAGAGTGAAGGGGCGCGTTTAGGGAGGAAGCCGAGCGCGAAAGGAGAGAGAAATGTATCAAAGAGGCTGCTGCTAATTGGGCCTAACGCGCCGCAATAATTAAAATGTGGCACGAGATCACGCCTACACTGCGCCTTTGTTCGTCTCTACTTTGCTGTTTTACCTTATTGTCCTCCCTGGCCGCACAATAAGGGCAAGCGATTTAGTGTCAAAATAATTAGATTCGGATTTTAATAATTTACTCTCTGTACAGTTGAGTTGGCGACACTTCAACAAACGGGTGTCTTGTCTCCCTGATCTAGTTCGCAAGACGTCGGCACGAGTGGGGATCCCCTCGGCCGCGCACAGTATGTTGTTATCTCGTCATTAGCATGATCTACAAGTTCGCCGCCCGGATTTGCATCAAGACTTGGCGCCCCGAGGCTGGAGGCGCTACCACTCTAAGCGTGTATGTATATGAATGTATGTGTGTGAGCGTGTGCGAGCGAGTGTGAGCATGGGTAAGTAGTGTGATCATTATTGAATTTGCAGATTGCGAGAATACAAGTGCCACCAACCGTCCAACCAACAAAATTAATTTTGCAAAACTAAGAAATGTTTAAGCAAGCAATCTTTGAGGCATCCAACGTGGAATAGAAAATGTGTCATTGAAGTGGAGTGCTGAGTAAGAGAGGCCAGGGGGTGGGCGGGTCGGAGTGCCGTCCTCCATTCATCGCTGATGAGTTTGGCCGGCCCTGAACCTCCTCCGGGGAAGCGAGGCGGGTAGGCCGCAGCCAAGGCCTCGGCCCGCGGTCACTGACTCAGGCCCGGCCCCGCCCGCCCGGCCCGGCGCGCGCCGATTTTACGCACAGTTTCTTGTAAACAGAGTGATGACGAAACCACAATGGTCGTCTGCCGATTTGCAAGCTGTGTCGTCACTAAAGCACAGTTGACCTAGCAGATCAGTACACGAAAAAAACAATGAATTGTCCCGTGTAAATAAATTACAATGAGATAAATGGGGCAAATAAAATTCTTTTGACATCTAGTAAAATAAAATTAAAATGTGACTTGCTACTTCAGAGACCATTTTAGTTTATGAAGTCATACCATACACTGGTTGACATAACTTTTCATTTCGGAAAACAAAGCAAAAAAACTTTCGCTGGCCGAGTGCGTTTAGATCTCCTAAAAAAAGCGCAAAAAATCTTCAGTTTCTGTTTGTCTTCCGCAATAAGGAGAGTGTTGGAGTGGGAAGGGGCGGAACCCGAAACGCCTTTCTCCTCTAGAATTCTCTTCGTCCACAAAGAGCATTGGCCCTCCCTCCTCCCATCCTGCTCTCCTCCGCGGCCAGTTTCTATTGATCCCCAAAGTCCAGGCCAGACTCAAGACAACCCCGCCCGGGCCCGGGGCCTGATTCGCCCGCCCCCGCCCCGCCCCGCCAGCACAACCCTTTCTCTCGCCCTCCCCGCCCCGCCCCGCCCCACCACCACGCGCTTTCGGTAATGACCCGGTGCGATGCAAGGCGTGACCGGCGTCCTCCGCTGGCCCGACGGCCCAGCGTGTGGCGCCACCCGGCGTCGGTCCGCGACCCTGTACACCGCCACGAAACTCACAAAACAGGCCTTTACGGTAACCCGAAAGTAAAAGAATGTAAAGAAGCGGAACGCGAACACATTTCAGGAAGATGATCTTCCGGTCAGGCCTTTGCGCACATATCGAAAGGGCTACAGGACCGGCGATACCATATTGCGCCGCCGGCCCTGGCCAGGCCCCCGCCCCGCCCCAGGCAGAGGCGAGTGGATGGTCAAGATAAATAGGTTGAGGGTCAGCCAGACACGCGGCAGGGGCGCGGGAAGGTTCAAAAGACAAGGACCTAACTGCCGGGTGAGGGGCCGGGCGGCGGGGGCCGCGGGCGCGCGGTAGCAGGGCGTGGCGTGGCGTGGCGCGGCAGGACCGCATCGCTCTTGGTATTCAAGAGCCAACTTTCCCCAAGCAAGGATGGAGAATGAGCATAGTTGAGCAAGTCTGATGTTTGCGAAGTGCTATGGCTATAGGCTCTGGTCCCTGGGGGACCCGCCCGGCCCGGCCCGGCCCGGCGCGGTCTATCACCCCAACGAGCTGTCCCCGTCGCAGGCCAGCGCTGCCCCTGCCCGTGGCCGCGACGGATACAGAGCCACTCGCGCGGCAGAAACACCATCATAACGAATCAAACTCGGACGAAAACGACGAAAAAGAAACGTCAATCTGGCGGATCTCGCCACGAATGGTCGCTTTCGATGGCCTCGTTGAACAGACAGTGGAGGTGTGAATAGCCTACGACTTCGTTTTATTACGACGAAGCTGAAATAAAACGCACAACGCACGCGTGATCGAGTCTTCAGCCGCGGTGACGTCTCCCCGGGTGACGTTTCGTCGCGTGACAACGACCGGTCACGCGAACACTTGAGCCCCTCACCTAACAATTAACGGCCGCTTGATTGCAATTCGACGCACACACACACACACAATTACGCACACATACACGCGCGCGCGCGCGTACACACGCGCCAATTTACAAAGACGACAGAGAGAAACGATCGGCGAAGGAGGGGAAGCATTGAGGAAACCGAGCAGGGCGGGAGAAAGGGAGGGGGTAGGAAGGGGAACTCGTCGCCGAGAGGGAGGAGGAAAGGAGAGAGGAAGAGAAGGAGGAGGAAAGGAGAGAGAAAGAGAGGGAGGGAGGGAGAGAGAGAGGAAGAGAGAGGGGAGGGGTGACCAAGAAATGGCAAAGGGGTAGCTGAGGGGGAGGGTAAGAGATGAGGCGAAAGGCGAGGGCGAAAGCGAGAGAGAGAGGTGGGAGGTGGGGGACATGTCCGAAACTGACCGCCCGGCCCGGGCCTGCCCGCTCGCCTCTCACCCTTCCTCTGCTCTCCCTCTCAAAACCGCGAAACTCCCCCCCGCCCCACCACACCACCCCTCGTCCCTAACAGTCTTAGCGCCGGGCCGGCCAGCCGCGCCAAGCTAGCCAGTCCCGATATCTCAGCCTCAACGGAGCGGTACGGCACGGCGGCGTGTAGCCTCTCTCCTCTCGCTGCCCCTCTCCGCCTCTCTCTGTCTCTCTCTTCCCCGTCACGCGCTCCTGCAGCCCTCTCTCACGCTCCTGGTCTCGCTCGCTCACTCCCGCCCGCTCTCTCTTTCTCTCTCTCTCCCTCTCTCTCTCCGTCCCTGGGGCCCGCCGCCACGGCCCGGCGGTGGGGTGGGGGCGGCGGCGTAGGGGAGGGCTGGGGGCGGCCGCACGTGCGGGAGGCGGGGCGGGGCGGGGTGGGGTGGGGCGCGGCGGCGCGCGGGGGTGGGGAGAGAGATCTCCGTTCAGCTGCCGTACCTCCCCATCCACTCGGCTGGTCTAGCGGTGTGGTGGTTATTGTGTTAAAGACGGCCTGCTCAAGCAGACGACGCGAGCGTGCGAGGCTCCGTTCCAGTGGCCGCCGACGTCCGGCCTGTACAGTGACCGCCGGTGACCGCGCGCGCCACCCGGCCCGAGGCCGTGGAGGCCATCGCCGTCGCGCCCGCCGCCGCGCCCGCAGCGCGCCCGCACCGCACCGCCCGAGTGACATAAATCGTGCCCTGTATCGCGATCGTCGCTTGTTTTGATCGTTTTGCCGCGCGCGCGCCGTCTATCGCGGAGCGTGTGTTTTTATTGTGTTTTTGTTGTGTCATCGACTGCCGTTATCACCCGTCGCTTCCTGCGTCGTCCATCATCCCCGTGCGTGCGTGTGTGTGTGTGTGACAGTGCCTGGCCCCCGGGCCCACCCTGCTCCTGAGCCAAAGGATACACTGAGCTCCGCGCCCGGCGCTGGACGACGCCCCGGACAGGTACGTGAGGGCATTGTGTGTGTGTGTGTGCGTGTGTGTGGACGCTCTAGGGACGCCCTGGAGGACGGCCTGGAGGACGCCCTGCAAGACACCGCAGGACAGCAGCGGCGCAGGCCACGCGGGTGCCCGCCCTGCCTGCAGGCCTCTGTCGTGCAGGTCCCCACGGCATTCCCACGACTCCCGCTACACATTTTGGCGCGAGAAAAATGAAATGTAGGCGCGAGGTTCGGCATGGCTTTGGGGCTTCCTCCGCTTAGGCCCCTTAGGTCACCAGCACGCTCCCGCCGCGCCGTCGAGAGCGACGCCCCGGGCGCCTCGCACGCGTCGCGACGCCGCGCGCCGGGGCCGGGCGTGCGCTCCGCGGGGGACGGCCAACTGCGCGGCCCGCGCGCGACCCCCGCGGCGACGGGGCGCCGCCGCCCGCGACACATCACGGAGACGCCATCAAGCCTGACGACGCCGTGACCACGTCATGGTCATGCCGGATTGATATATCAGACGCACACGCCAAGTGAGCTCACCCCCTTGCTCTTGCGGAGCTCCTCGACGAGCAGGTGCACTGGTGTGTTTACGCCCCTCCTCGGGCCGGGCCGGATTCACTTCCGGTGCCGACGGATCTCCAAAGCGCCGCCGCCACCGCCGTGAGCAGCCGGTCTGGTGCCGGGCCGGGCCCGTGGGGGCGCCCGCCGCCCAGGAGAATGGAGAGAATCTCCCCCTCATCGACGACAGCGGACTAAAACAACAAACAAGTCCTTTTTATTTCTGGCGCGAAAAGCCCGTCCGAAAGGGCGAATTGGAGAACAGTAGGGGGATAGCGGTACAGGACAGGACAGGGGGGAGGGCCGCGCCGCCGGAGCGGATCCCGGTTTTATTTTTTGTTGCCAGTGCTGCTGGGCTGAAACCTGCCTGCGCCGGCCTGCTGTCTTTTCATTGAAAGAGAGGGACCTCCGGCCGGCTGGACCCGCCCCCATTCGTCACATGTGTTTCCTGTCCGTCACACACACACACACGCACACACATACACACTTACACATACTTTGTCTTACTGCATAATGGGCCGTGCGGTACGAGTGCGGGAATGAGGACGGGGCCAATAGTCAAGGACATCGCGGCACCGCAGCCACAACCCCGGGGCAGCAAAAAAAAATATATATATATATATATATTTGAAAAACCCACTACTGTCACCCCATTTAACTAAAATTTGTTCGAAACTAGAAAGAACATAACGACTTTTAGAGACGTACACAGCGATGCAAAACTCGATCGCTGGTAACGACATACAAGGCGCGATTGTATTTTTTTTCTAAAACTTCGCCAGGCGTGCTCATGTATGATTATGATATGGAGCGACGCGCAGCACCATAACATCATTTGTGAGTGATGTGTCGATGGTCGCGGCGCCATTAGTGAACGGGGGGGCAAAAGAGGCGGGCCGGCGGCGCCGTGCTCTAGGGCGACTCAATAACTCTAAATTTTCAGCATCCAATGCACGCTGGAGCCTTTTTGAGGGGGAAAAAGCACACATAACCATGAATGAACTTTCATAGTAGGGTCAGCCGTAGTGTGCCCAATATAATTCACGAGTCACTTGTGGCGCACATCACCCAACACCCTGAAGAATGAAAGTTGTAGCAGTCATCGGGTAGTTGGCTCACGGATAACCATTAAATTATGGTTGAGGTTGAGATTAAGATTAAGATTGTGACGACCTCGTTTCGGTGATCAAAACAATAAGATTATTGTCAACCAGGATTTCATATGGTTTTTCTGAGCTAACCGTGTACGAGGGTTGCTATAATATTAATTTCTAAAAAAGACGGTACGTCGATTTGACACATGCTGCAGCGCAACCTCACCTCTCGCTCGTGTGTTCCAGGTCCAGGTCGACATGAGAGGCGTGTGCGCCAGGCGCCGCGGCTCGGCTCCGCCCAGAGCGAGGCCATGAAGGCCGCCGAATAGCACGCGCGCGGCGCGACCTCCGCTGCACCCCGCGGTAAGCCCTGCAACACTATTTGTTAGTTTTACTGGGAAACAATAATCCCTGAAGCGTTTCGTCATATTAAAATTCAAAAATGAAAAGTACAAGCACTACATGTAAACTTGGAATTCATTGAGGAAAAAGAACGGCCTGTCACAAATTTACAAGCTATTTTGCAAACAGTAAATGACTGAATGTGTGACCCCGCGTGTATTGCAGACGGGTCGGGCACCATGGCGGCGGCCATCAGCAGCGACCTGGCGTGGAGCGCCACGGCGGTCAAGTCGGAGCACTCGTCGTACGGCAGCCGCAAGTCGGCGGGCGCCGCCACGGCCACCACCAACGTGGACGCGCTGCACCTGTCGACGAGCGGCGGCGGCGCGGGCGGCACCGCGGCCACCGTGCCCGGCACCGCCTCCTCCCCGGAGGGCACCAGCTCGCTGCTCAACGACGCCTACACCAAGATGACGTCCGACATCCTGGCCGAGCGCACGCTGGGCGACTTCGTGTCTGAGCACCCCGGCGAGCTGGTGCGGACGGGCTCGCCGCACTTCGTGTGCACCGTGCTGCCCACGCACTGGCGCTCCAACAAGACCCTGCCCGTCGCCTTCAAGGTGCTCGCGCTCGGCGACGTGCTCGACGGCACCGTCGTCACCGTGCGCGCCGGCAACGACGAGAACTACTGCGCCGAGCTGCGCAACTGCACGTCCGTCATGAAGAACCAGGTGGCCAAGTTCAACGACCTGAGGTTCGTCGGCCGCAGCGGCAGAGGTGAGTGGACATCCCTTCTACCGTCGGGCGGGGCGGGGCGGGCCCTTCCTCCCTTTGTCGCCTGGACCCACCCCTTCCCGCGGCCGCCTTGTCCGGAATGCAGCCTCCGGGCCGTGCTCCGGGCCGTGCTCCGGGCCGTGCTCCGGGCCGCAGGCGAGGCGAGGCCACGGGGCCCTGCGCTGCCCTGCCCTGCGGGCGAACGCGTTCATTACAGCCTCGCGCTCGCCTCCGTGCAAGAGGCCGGGCCACGGCCGGCTCACCAAATCCAGAAAACAATGGGGAGCTGGCCGCGCTGGCCGGGGTAAGGGTCGCGCAGCCCGCCCGGCCCGGTCCAGCCCGGGGGAGTGAGTGAGGAGGGCGAGGCAGGCGCGCCCGGCCAGACGGGCAAAATTTGCATGACCAGATAATTCGTCGCTGAGCGCCGAGCAGAGCAGAGCAGAGCAGGGCCAGTGAGGGTCGAAAGGGTCGATTCCGGTATCCACCAGAGGGGTCGCGCGCGGCGGTCCTACGAACAGTCGGAGCGGAGCGGGCAGCGCGGCGGCGGGGCGGGGCGGGGCGGGGTGGCGTCATCACAGTGCTATCGGGGCGTTCATCACGTCCCACGTGACATGACCATTATAGGCTCCGACGTGCGTCCCGGGGGTGGAAGGGGTAGGGGTAGGAGGGGCACAGGCGTTATTAGAGTTTTCCCAGACCGATAAGTGACCCGCAGCGCGTGCTACCGGTCGCGTATGAGAGCTCCGCGTCGTCGCAGATCAATCTTGAAAATGCACCCCCCAGGTCCAGTGCATTGCCGGCAGCTCATTTCCGCCCGCCCCCCGGCCGGGCCGGCCGGGCCCGCGCCGCTGCTCGGAGTGTACAGCTAATACGCTGCTCACGCCGAGGGTCATGCGCGCGGGGCGCCGCCCCTCCGCCCCGCCCCGCCCCGCCCCGCCCCGGCCGGGCTCAACCGTGCCGCATGCATGTTTCGCAGACATCGATTTGTCGGTGCATGTGCAATCACTGAGGGGGCTGGGAGAGGCGCTGAGAGAGAGAGAGAGAGAGAGAGAGAGAGAGAGAGAGAGAGAGAGAGAGAGAGAGAGAGAGAGAGAGAGAGAGACGGGTGGGGGAGTGGTGGCTTTCGGGGGCAGGAGGGCGGCGGCGTGGGCGGCACAAAGCCCTCGAAAGCCCCCACGTGATGAGCCTCGCCCCCGCACCGCACGCCGCCCACATGCAAAGTACATATGCGGGACACGGTCGGTCTTTCTAATACACACAGAAATTAACCGTGCTGCCATAGCGGCGGGCGCGGCATACGGCGCCGATAAACATAAATTCCCATCGCGTCGGTGTTTGGTGGTGCGGCGGGTCTAAATGGTCAGCCGGCGGGCAAACACAGCGAGACATGTCGGGCCGGGCGGAGGCGGCCGAGGTCCTCGCGGCTCCTCCGGTGGGCGGCGCGGAGGCGGCGGGGCGGGGCGGGGCGGGGCGGCGCGCCGCGGTGGGGCAGCGCGGTCCTCAAGACGCCGCTCCCGACCCGCCCCAACACTTCTTCCATTCTTCTCGCCGCGCCGCGCCACCCCCTCAAGGACTCGACCCTCACCACCCAAGACGGCGTGGCGGGGCGGGGCGGGGCGGGGCGAGGCGGGGCGGGGCGGGGCGGGGCGGGGCGGGGCGGGGCGGGGTGGCGCGTGCCGCGCCCGCCACCCTTTCCTTTCCGCCTTCTTTCATGAAGTTGTTGGGCGCCACGCGAGCGTCCCCCACCCTCGCCCGTCCCGTCGCGCTCGGCGCCTTCTTGAGCGGGTCGCGGTTTCTCTCCACGGAGGGCGGGGACGCCGCGGTCGCCCCGCAGAGCCGAATAAAACACGGAACACGTCTCGGTGTTGCCAGAAAAGTAGGCAAACCCAAAGGCAGTAAAGTAAAGCGGGCTGCTCGCTTGCGTAGGCAGCCGAGCTCCTTGCGCCAGGGTAGGCAAACCGGCTGGTTTAACTGTGATTTTCCGTGAGGCCCGGTACCTGGATGGTGGGAATGACGCCCGCCCGGCGCCCACCTCGCCCGCGCCCTGCACGACAGCCCACACCGCCCTGCCTGGCCCCTACACTCCGTGTCCGGCGCCCCGCCCCGCCGGGAGCAATCGCTGTGTGACACACCTCATTAAGCACCGGTGGTCATCTCGGCGGAAAACGATTAAAAAACAACCGCCAGTATGGAAAGAGGGGAAATGCAGCCCTTTGAAAAAACGCATACGACATACGCTAAAAAAGAGCAAAGGGTTGCCACGCGCACAGCAGCAGACCACAACAGGGGCAGGCCGGCCTGCAGGCAGGCGCCGTGTCAGTGGCGGACAGTGTAGGGCGGGGCGGGGCGGGGCGGGGCGGGGCGGGCCCGCGCTGCACCCCGCACCTCACTCGCCCGCACCACGCGGGGGACAAGGACGCTCCCCCCCCCCCCCGCCCGCCAGCCGCCAGCTCTTTTGCACTCCCTTTTTTTCTCTTTTTTACGCGCGCAGTGGCAGCGGCGGGCGCCGCGCGGTCGCAGGCCGGGCCTTGCTTTATTTGTCGGTCGCAGTAAATAGCGCATTGGGGCTTTGCACAGACCTGCGCTGCTGCCCGGCCCGGCCCGCCACGCCCGCCAAACGGAGTGGGTTATGTCCGGCTGGAAAAATAAAAGAGAGAGAGAGAGGGAGAGAGAGCGGGAGAGGGACAGAGAAAGAATACCGGGAGAGAGCAGGTTCCGCGCGCACTTCACCCCCTTTAGGCGAATTGACTGGAATTTGCAGCAAGCGTTTCAGTGTCCAGTAGTGCCTCTAAGATACCCTGAAAATTTCAAGTCCCTTGCTCAACTTCTTCCAGTGTGATAGACACCCACACATGGCCGTTTACATAAGCCCGCCCCGAAACTTTTTCCAAGCAGGATGACGCGGGATCAAAACTATCGATGTGTGTGTGTGCATGAGTGGAATTTAGGGACAACCCCTTCAACCCGCACCCACCCCGACAACTCCCCCCCCCCGGCCCGACCATAAGGGCTTGCTTAAAGGTGTGTGTGTGTGTGTGTGTGTGTGTGAGCGTGTGTGTGTGTGTCGCAGGAGAGGGGTGGGCCTGCCAGCCGGGACAGTCCAGAGCACATGAATGCGCGACGCGCAAACCTGCCTGCTGGCAATCGATATGCTGAGCTCGTGTGTGCGTGTGTGTGTGTGTTAGAGCGGGAGAGGGAGGGTTGATACTCTCGCCCACTACCCTCCCCCACTGCGGGCTCACTATAATGTGGCTACACGCCTCCCCCCTCCCCCTCCCCCGCGCGCCTCGCCTCTCTCCCGAGTCGCTCCCTCCCGGGGTGCGCTTTCAAATAACTACACGCACACACACACACACATTCACGGGGGACACCCTCCTCCTCCACCACCACCGCGCGAGGTTAGGCCCTTCCGAAAGGTGCGAAGGGCGCGTGCCAGCGCCACGCCCGGCGCCCTGCAGCACATACCGATCCGCCCACATCCGCCCGCACATCAAACGGCCCCGCAGTAGCATCTCGCACGGATGGGCGCCGCGTCCCCCGCGCGATCAACTCGTCAACTTGATCTGGCGCGGGGAATGTCACTCGACGCAATGAAGTTTAGGAAAATCTGCAAGCCCAGAACTCGCTGAAAATGAAATTCTTCACACGGTTTTAGTGTGTGCACAAAGGGGTTGATGTGAGCAACATAACGAAATATCAGGGGCAAAGGGGTGGAGGAGATCCTCCCCCTACGTCACGCGCCCGGCAGAGCGGCTGGCTCACCCAAGGCCCGGGCGCCCGGCCCGGCCCGGCCCCCCTGTAGCTGTCAAAAAGTTAGGGGCCATAGGCTGGTCTGGTTCGTGCCTGGGCCGAGGCTGCCGCGGGGGGCGGCACGGGGGCGGCACGGGGGCGGCACGGGGGCGGCACGGAGGCGGCGCAGGCCCCACGTCAGCCGCA
The DNA here is from genome assembly GCA_033675135.1 of Frankliniella intonsa. Lineage (NCBI taxonomy): Eukaryota > Metazoa > Arthropoda > Insecta > Thysanoptera > Thripidae > Frankliniella > Frankliniella intonsa. The sequence continues at coordinate 13,309,230 of CM066254.1, read as the reverse complement.
GACTGGAAGAGAGGGTGGGGGTCGGGGGAGGCGGCCGCAACAACCCGCGACTGGCACCATGCACTCTGCGCGTACGCCCCAGCAGGCCCCGCCCTGCCGTGCCGTGCAGCCGATTGAATGCATATTCCGATTTCCGACGATACAAACTGCCTAATTCCGACAGGCCTTTAGGGAACCGCAAACCGCATGGCCAACCTTTCGAGTACGCTGTCGCACGCGTTGCGCTCGTCCGCCGCGCAGGCGATGTTTCTGCACGGAGGGGGGACAGCATGTCGCACGAGATAACTGCGGGAATCGCTGACCCCTCGAATCCAACTCGAGTGGCTACAATATTCTCGGTCTGGAGCGCTAAAGGAGGCGCCCCCTCCCCTATTCGCCCCCGGGGTTTATTTTGAGTACACTCCGAGTGCTCCTCGGTGGAGCTGGGCGGGGTGTGGCGGGGCGGGGTAGGGTGGGGTGGGGCGGGGCGGGCGCCAGAGCTGCCGCTGCACGCACCGGTCCAGCAGGGGCTGCCCACGTCTAACGGCCGCAGGGGCGCTCCCGGGGGGACGAGAACAGAGTACACGGCAAACGCTTACCACCAGTACTGCCAGCAAAACATCAGTATGGTCAAGCTCTTTAAAAATTAATATTGAACTCGATTGGCCGCGAATATCCTTATCCGCGAGTGTCTCGTTGCTAGCAAGGCGCGTGCGTCAGTTCGTCTCGGAGGCGGGCGTCCAGGAGGAGTATCCAGCAGCACAGAGCGGGAGTCGGACCAGAGTATAACGCCATGACATACCCGGGGGGCGGCGAGCACAACAAAACATGTGCACAATGCACACACCGCGGGGCGGGGGCGGCGCGGGGGCGGGAGAGGGGTTGATAAAGGGCGCTGCAACAGCACGACATAATCACCCCCTCCGCTCCCCGCCCGCCCCCTCCACCCCAGGCTCCTCCACCTACGCCGTCCTGCTGTCCACCGTGTCCACCCCCCGAGCCCGCTGCGCAGCGCCGCCCCACGCCCTCGCTCGCCCCGGCCCGGCCCCTCTGCAATGGTCTATTGTCCGGCAATTCTAGCCGAGTCTGGCACCAAACTGATTAATGCAGAGAGGGTCAATCGCAGCGAGGCGAGGCCGGGCCGGGCCGGGCGGCAGAAACAACTCGCGTCATAGAGTGCGCCATAATCATAGCCTGCTTAAAAACATAAATAGTGCGCCATTTACCAGCTCATTTTCTCAAATGTCTCTGTGTCTGTTTTATTAGCAGCACTAAACTGAAATTTAAATGCGGCTACGTTAGGCTTTCACCTTGACATGACCGGATGAAAAGCGGCGCGGGACGCTCTTTCGGGTCGCCTTTGCGGTTTCAACTTGCGTCAATCTTGTTTAAAATTTACTGTCGAGTCAAAAATTTGAAATGAAAAGCAGACAGTGAACTTGTGCACGGTGGCGGGGGTGGGGCGGGGCGGGGCGGGGCGGGGCGGGGCGGGGCGGGGCGCGCCTCCGTGGCGGCCCGTCACGCAGCCAAATTGATTCCCAAAAGGGGGCTTTCCTAACCCGCCCAATTGATTTTTCCCTCCCGCGGGAGTGTGCGTGCTGGCGGGGCCGGGCGGGGCCGGGCGGGTGCCACCTTGCGACAGCGCGGCCCCCGCCCGCAGACCGCGCCACGCGCCGCCACCATAACATTTCCAACGGCGGTGTTGCCCGTCGGTGACAGCGGTGCCCCTCAGAGCGACCGGGCCCCGCCCGGCCCGGCCCGGGGCGCGCAGGCAAAGCGGCACACGCCCAACAAACGTAAAACAAAACGGAAAGGGGGAGTGAAACAGTCCGCCGCGGTATGAGTAACGCCAGCACCTATACACACATGTCGTTGTTGTTGTTTGCAGGCAAGAGCTTCACGCTGACCATCACCGTGTCCACGTCGCCGCCGCAGGTCACGACCTACAACAAGGCCATCAAGGTGACGGTGGACGGGCCCCGGGAGCCGCGCTCCAAGACAAGTGAGTAGCAGTACACCGTCCAACGCCGCGGGCCGGGGCGGGGCGTGGCGGGGCGTGGCGAGGCAGGGCGTGGCGGGGCGGGGCGGGGCGGGGGTCGCAGGGGCACACGCCGCGCCACCCCGCCGCCTGAGCGCTCGTAAACAAACAAATGGATATCGTTATGGAGGCCACTCGGGTTTCAAAGGCAGCTTACGGCCATCTTGTGCCCCGTGCCCCCGGCCCGACGCGGATTTCTCTCTCTCTCCCTCCCCTTCGATTCCTCCACCAAACTCGCTCCTCCTACCTCACCTCCTACTTCTCTCGCTCCCTCTCCCTTCCGTTCAAAGCAGCAGACTTTTCAGTGGCTGCGGGGTCTTAGCCGACGCGGGGCGCGGTGGGGCGCCTGGGCTCGGCGGGGCCGGGCGGAGCAAGGCGTGGCGGGGCGTGGCGGGGCGTGGCGGGGAGGGTAAAAGTGAGGTTATGTGCTGCTCTCAGAAGTTGTAAAGCAGCGGCCAGGCCCTTTGAAGTCCGGCCAGGATGTTTATCGCCGCGCCGCCCCGCCCCGCCACGCCCCCACTAAGAGCGCCGCGCCGCCAGGGAGCGCCACACCCGCACCGCCCCGCCCCGCCCCGCCACGGCCCCCGCCCGACCCGACAAACGCATAACGCCCCGACATGTAAATACAACCCGAACGCTCCTCTATACTGAACCCCGAGCATACCCAAAACAAATGGAAAATAATATACCCCTCAGCTGTGTCCCCACCCCGCGCCGCCCTGCGGGTCCGACCTCCCCTCTATAGTATGCGCCCCGGACGGGGACGGCGACGCCGCGGACATCCAACTCAACGGCTGCGAGAAAATACGCGGGAAACGGGCGGCGTCCATTAGACGTGTCTGGCACTGCGTAGCGCGGCGCGGCGCGGGGCAGCCTGACCCGTACCTGTTGCCACCCACTCCCACAACTTTTTTTGCCCACCCCCCGGGCGCGCAAACCTCCTCCCCGTTTTTTTTTTTTTCAAAAAATATTTTTTTTGCAACGGTCACGCGTCGCGTCCACCGCGTTCCTCACACGGTGGTTACAGACAGAGAGCAGGCTGTTCATGTCCATGACGCCCGCGATACAGTCACCCGAGCCGCGCAACTCACGAGAAGTTGCTTATCCGAGAGTTAATATTTTTCACACACGTATGTGCAGCAGATTATCCCCATATATGTGGCTGCGGATGCCCTCAGTGCGAGTCAAGCACACCGTCTTGACCCCCGCACCACCACCCACGGCTCAGCTCCGTCCTGCTCCAGGGGGTCGGTCGCCCCAGCCCCCCTCCGCTCCACTGTGGGGCCCCGCGGCCAGTAGATGCGGTTACCCCGTTGTGGCCACGGGGCCCGGGGGGAGGGGGGGGGGGCGAGGCAGGAGGGGCCCGTGCGACCGCAAGATGGCGGCGGGCGACAAGATGGCGGTGTCAGCGGTGCGGGGGCTGCGGGGGCCCCGGCGGCCGGGCCGCGGCCGCGCCGCAGCGGCTGGCCGGTGGTCTGGGTCTATGGCGGTGAGTGAGTGACTGGACTCGACTTACTCGGCGGCGGCCATGGGCCATGGGCCATGGTGGCGGAACCCCCGAGCCGCCCGGGTGAGGGCGGTCAACCGAAATCCCACTGGGGCCCCGGCCAGCCCCGGCCACTGGGGCTCAGCTCAAGCACCGCGCCCAGCCCTGCACATGCGCGTTGTGCGCTGCAGCAGAAAGGTGTCCGCAAAGCAAAACTTAGTCCAGGCTATCAGGTGTTTTAAATAGAGGAAAACATTAGAGAGCGTCTTGGTTTTCCCAAACCTGGACGGAGTTTTTTTATCGTGAGGTATAAAATAAGAGCGCTAACGTTAATAGACAAACGAGAAATGACACATTTTGCAGGGCGTCCGCAAAGAGACGTGAAAGCGTAGGCGGGTGCAAACGCGGATTCTACGTAGTTTTCGCCATGGAACCGAGACCCTCGCATTAAATAATCCAGTTTAATTAACATCCAGTTATACAATTGTATCTGACGGTAAAACACGCAGACGCTAAATAGAAAAATCTACACGCAACGCACATAATTCGTCGAAACAAAACCCTTTTCTTTTTATCTTAAAACCTCAGGAGGCCAGCAGGGGAGGGACAACAAGCTCCGGCGCGCCGGGCGGGGTGGCCCGCCGGCGTAACCCACCATGGGGAAAGGAAAGAGTGTGCTTTGCGTGTTAACAAGCCGTTTTCACTTTGCTTGCTCCGGCGGTGCCGGTGTTCCATAGCGGCTCGGGGTCCCCCAGCGAACCTGAGCCGAGCCAGCCGCCCCAACCCTTGCTTTCTCCTCCTCTCTCTACCTCCCTCTCCCTCTCTCGCTCCCCATTTCTGCCTCTCTCTGCCGCATGAAAATGACTAACTGGGGTCGTGGGGCTGTGTGCGGTGCGGGGTGGGCCCAGGCCGGCCCGGCACACTTCCGGAAGGGACGGGAGGCCAGCGGGGGGCGGTTAAAATATCACAGGGAAGAGAAAGGGCGCTAGCAGGGCGGGGGCGGGGCGGGGAAGGGCGGGGAGCCGGTGGCTCAAAATAAGAGCTGGCGCGGGGGGCGGGCGGAGTGGGCCGACAAAGAGGGATGGAGAGTGTGGATGGGTAGATTATAGGCACTCAGCGACACTCGGCGCTAGGAGGCGCCACTAGCCACCTGCCAGCGCAGCGCCGGCGAGGGGCGGGGGTCACGTCGGCTGGCTGGGACCGGCCGGCCGGCCGGCGCGGCGCCGTCAGGCGAACCCTTCTCTCTGTGACGTAATGAATTGCTTGTTGAATTAATTGAAGGGCCCCTGCCCTGTCCCGGGTCCGCCCGCCCAGGCCGTGCGGGCCTGCAGTCCGACCCTTGTCAACGCCCCGCCCCGCCCCGCCCCGCCGCGCCCCGCCCCAGCCACGCCCCGGGGAGACACTCCAGGCAGGTGGCCGGTTAGATTCGCACTCAGAGCCAAGACCATTGAAAAATGGACAAGCCTGAGCGGGGCCGGCGGCGCTCTGGGCGGCGCCCGCGTCCACCGCAGGGGGACGGCGTCTGCTGCACCACTTTCTATCCTCCCACTTCTCAAAATCCTTCTCATCCTCCCACTCCTCCTCCTCCTCCTCCTCCTGGATAACGACTTAATCCTCTCTGCCGGCGGGATCACAGCCAAACCGTCTAGCCTTATGTCCATAAAGTGTGCCTGGCGCGCGCTCACACACACACACACACATGGGAGTGTGTGTGTGTTCGTAGAGAGGAGGGAGAGACATTCGGGGGACTTCACCAATCCACACATGGCTCGCCATATATCTTGGGACCGCGGCGCACAGTAGCAGTAACCCCTTTACTCGCGCGCGCAGGCGGCCCGCAGGCCCCCGACCATTAATCACTCATTTTTCTGCTACTCGCCGACCCCCCCCCCCTCCCCTTCTCTCACTCCTCCTTAGGTCTTGGTCAGCCCCCACCCGGCACCACCAGGCATTTGCATGTTCCCTCCCCCTGCTTCCCTCGCTTTTCTCTCTCTCTCTCTCTCTCTCTCTCTCTCTCTCTCTCTCTCGGCCCCTGCTTCCCTCCCTCCCGCCTCACTGGTCCACTGCTTGGACCAAATTACTACCGTTCCCTGGGGCTTCTCCCCTAACTGAGCCAACCTACCTCGGCCCGGCCGGCCCGGCCCGCTCTCCGCCCCGCCGCCGAGCTCCGCCACGCGGGTCGCACCTTAATTGAAATACCTCTCTCGCACCGCTACCCGCCCGCCGCCTCCAGTGTGTCTCAGACAAAATAACAAAAAAGATACCCGCGACGCGATGGACATAATCGAAAAAAGTCACAGGCGTAATATGTAGAGAGAATCGCAATAATTCGCGAGCGCGGGTATTGGGTTGGGCGAGATTTCAATGGATTTTAAAGGGAAAAAGCAAGGACGAGAGAGAGAGAGAGGGGGGGAGGGGAGCGAGAGAGAAAGATGCGTACTGCTAATTTATTCAGCGACCGCAAGAAACAATAAGGCCCTTTGCTTTGAGTTATGCCCCAGCTCGTCCTGCCGCGTGATTTATCCTCCTCCTCTCAACATGCGCCAATCTTGCGCGAGGCGCGGAGCAAAAAGCTGCTTTCTCTGCTGCAGAAAGAGAATAAGGAGCGACAGAGAGAGCTATAGAGAGTGAGAGAGACAGGGAACAAGGGAGGAAAGAGGAGAGGAAGGGGCTTTGTGGCGCTTAGGGTAACAACAACAACTTTCGGCAGCCCGCGCGCGCGCCTCTCTGTGACTGGCCTGGCGGGAGTTTCGAAGAGAGCGAGCGAGCGAGGGAAAGGATGCTGATCGAACCATGAGATGGGAGAAGCTGAGCGCCGGAGAGCGAGAGAGAGGGAGAGAAAGCTTAGGAGTAAGGATTTTCCTCACATGGTGCTGCGCGGCGGGCGCGCGCTGCAGCCCGCCCAACCCTGCCCCGCCCCGCCCCGCACCACACTCTCTGAATAATTGCAAAGCCGTGTCGGGCCGTGCGAGGCCAAGTGGACAGACAGGACAGCCTGATTAATGGGAGGCGTGATGCAACCGGGAGGGACGGGAAACTGGGGGGCTGCTGACGGGGAGGACATCGACGAGCACAAGGACGACACCTGTTTAATAGACCCGAGAGGAGGACCCCGACGTAGAGGACCCACCTCCAAGAGGACCCTGCAGGCCGCATGGGGCGTGGCGTGGCGGGGCGTGGTGGGGCGGGGCGTGGCGTGGCGGTGGTGTGAGGTTGTAGGGGCCGCCGTAAAGCATAATACCACGCGGTGGTGGCGCGCCGGAAGGAGGCCGCCTTATCACAATAAGGAATGGGGCTGTGCGTGCGTGTGCGTGTGTGAGCATACCGGCAATGGAATATTCCGCCGGCGTTATTAGTGAGCAGCGTGGCGCCACGACTGGGCCGCTGGGGGGAGAGAGAGAGAGAGAGAGAGAGAGAAGGGGTCCCTCTCCCCGCCACCGTCATGCATCATACTGAAGACATCCCTTACACACTACACCCCTTCCTCCGGGCTCGGCGCACCACAGCGCCTCCTTGGACCCTCCTCCTCCCCCTCCTCCTCCTCCCCCCCCTCCTCCTCCTCCTCCTCCTCCCCCTCCTCCTCCTCCTCCTCCTCCCCCTCCTCCTCCTCCTCCTCCCACCCTCTCTCGACCTAAAACACCTCCTCGCTAACCCCCTGGCCCGCCCCGGCTCCGCCTCTGCGCGCCCGCTACATAGCGGTGCGTTCAACCCTTCCCGAGTCGCAAACCTCCCGCCGACCTCCATGCGTCCTCCATTACGGCCTTTTCGTCAGGACGGACGTCTGATCGGTCCCTCCACCACCACTACCACCACACTGCCCCTAGGCGGGGCGGGGCGGGGCGGGGCGGGGCGGGGCTGCTGGAGGCCGGCACGGAGCGGTGCGGCCTGGCGGGTCACCAGACCCTTTCCCCTCCGACCCCAAGGGCCTCTGGACCAAGACGCTCCGGCACTAATCCGGCCGTGACTCGGTTAGGCTCCGCCACGGAGGCGGCCGGAACGGGCCCGGCCGGGTCGCGCCCTCCTCCGGAGACCTCTGGAGCAGACCCTCGGGCGCCGCGCCGCGCCGCGCCCCGCCACGCTCTTAAGGCTGTTAACACCCTGTTGAGTGCTGTGGCGTTAATTTGTAACGCCCTGTAACTTGGTTCATACCGCGGCGGCGCCCCTCTCCTCCCACGAGCAGGCCACTCATCTCGCGCAACGACCCGGCGTCAAGCCTTGGGTATCCAATCCACTACCTTGTACGCAACACTTCCGCCGGTACAACACACAAGATTAAACCACATTAAAACACGACCTTTCTCTGCTATTTCACGGGTATTTCCGCGTATCAGCGTTTTACGAAACTAATGTCGGCAAAAATGTTTTCAGCCTGGAAACCTAGACGTAATTTTTCCCCGTTTTGGCACAAGATTTGACGCTTTCATGACGCTCCCACGTCAACCTCCCCCCCACCCCTCCCCTCTAACCCTTGTCGACCATGTCAATAATGCGATACTAACGTGCGCAGTGCTTTCTCTTCTAGGGCAGCAGCAGCAGTTCCACTTCGCGTTCGGACAGCGGCCCTTCCTGTCGGGACACTTCGGCTCGCCGCTGGACCCGCTGCAGCGGGCCGACCCGCTGGCCTTCAGGGTGCCGTCCATGGCCAACTGCAACAGTGAGTACGAGCAGGGGATAACAAACTCGAATCCAAAATACCAACCCGACAATCGGCAGCACAGTCTCAAGAAAACTATCGGTAAACTGATTTTTTTCAAGCCTCAATTTCGTAAATGCAAAGCAGAAGATAGTATGCATCTTTGTCTTAGTTAAACGAATCTGGAGTGCGCCCGATTCTGACAAAAATCTTGAGTCTAGAAGACCACAGCTAAAGCTGAGAATGGACTTCCTTGTACTTGGATCAATAGGACACTTCTCTCCAGAGGACCCTACAAGCGCCATAGACACCGTATAGTTAGGTTAAAGGTGCCGAGCTGCGCCTCGCAGCAGCATGGCTATGGCCCTGGTGGAAGGGTGAAGTTCACGAGTTAGGCAAAGGCCAGGCCAGGCCGGGGCGGGGCGGGGCGGGGCTCGGGCACGACGGAGGGGAGGAGTGGCCCGGCCAGAGTAGAGGGCGTCGTGACCCGCTGCTTAGTCGGCCGGCCCAGCCCGGGCTAAATAGGGATTTCAAAGTTTGCAAAGCGGAGCCGGCCCAGCCTCGGACCGCGCCCGGCCCAGCCCGGCCGCCGGCGCCCCTAAGGGCAGCGGGGGCGGGCCGGTCATTCAGGAGACCCTCTAGGATTAGCGTGGACCCGGCTCGGCTCGCTCCACCCCGCCCCGCCCCGCCACGGCCGCTGCTCAGACCCATTTGGACAAAGAAATCGATCCGGAACGCCTTTTCTTTTGCCCACAGGGTAGCAGAAGCAGGGCTGGGGTGGGGCGCCCCCGGGGCGGGGCGGGGCGGGGCGCGCTCACCTGTGGGCGAGCCGGTTCATTCCCAGAGGGTCTTTTGTCGGATAGTTGGCAGTGCCCCTGTGTGGCACGCTGACAGTGCGCCGCCCCACGCCACGCCCCGCCACGCCCCCGCACAATGATACGGGACGTATGCAAATTGCGGACCGGGGGTGGCATAGATCAATGTAGTAGTCGGGGCGGAGCACGCTGTAGTTGTGTCAGACAGTGCTAGAAATGAGGCTCACGTGCGGGGCGGGACGCGCGCCCGTCGCCCTGCGAAATACAAAGTGAGGACATGGCGGACGGACCAGGTAGACGCAGGGAGGGGCGGGGGGAGAGGGATGAAAATGGAAATTCCGCGAAAGAGACCGAGCCGGCGGCGCCACCGGCACTTCATAAACCCTTTGCACTCCAAATCGAAAGGTTTCAACACTTATGAAGGCATAGTTATAAATTCCATATATTTCTTGCAGTCCTTCTCCACGTCTTGCACACTTGTGTTTAACACTGTGCCACGGACCAAATTCAATGTCTATTTCTCCGCCTTGTGCTTCTCGTCATTGTGCTAAAACGACCCGTTTCTGACGCAGACATGAGCGGCTTCGGGTTGACGTCGGCGGCCCCGCACTGGGGCTACTCCACGGCCAACCCCTACTCGCCGTACCTGGGCCAGGGCCTCACGTCCTGTGCGGCCAGCTCCGGCTTCAACACGACCGCCATCGGCTTCACCGAGAACCACGCCGAGTTCGGCTCCACCAGCACCGTCTCCTCCAGTGAGTACCAAAATGTGTGAATATCACACACTTGTAGGGGTGTGAATTTAGCTAAAGAAGAAAGTTACTGGGAATTCACACACCTATAGGTGCACGACATTCACGCACTTGTGTTTCCGGTTTCGAACAAACTTTGTGGAGTTTCATTAACGAGGGGTTCTAACTTTTTCAGTCCTGCCGGAGACGACGGGCGGAGTGGCGTCGGACCTGGAGCAGCAGCTGGGACTAGTCGCCTCACCGGCGCCCAACAACATCATCCACCACACCAACATTCCCAACAATAACAACAACACCTCCACGACCAACAACAACAACACCAATAATAACACCAATAATAACAACAATAACGGTCCAGCCGTGAGCCCGCTGGGTCGGGCCAGCTCCCCGCTCAAGTACCCGGACTACGGCTTCACCTCCGGGCCGAGGTCGCTCTCGGACTCCTCGCAGGTGAGCAAAGTAGCGGAACCGACAGAATCCGTCCGGACCACGCTCTCGTCCCTGCAGACACTGACGTCATCCCCACTCCTGTCGCAGGCCGAGTCCCCCCTGGGCAGCGAGGAGATCCTGCCCTCGCTGGGGAGCAACGGCGCGAGCAACGTGCTGGGCAACGGCCTGAGCAACCAGGTCAGCGGCGGGGGCGGTGGCGGCGGCGCTGGGGGCGGCAGCGGGGGCGGCGGTGCGGTGGGCGCCACCCCCAACAGCATGCTCATGGCCGGCCACCACCAGGCCTCCTCGGCGTGCAACGGCGCCGCCTCCAACCTGTACCTGGGCGCGCCCGTGCTGCCCTCCGCCTCCGCCATCCTCTACTCGCAGCTGTACTCGGCGGCCAGCGGCCACCACCAGAACCCTCACCAGTTCCACCACCTGCACCACCACCACGGCAGCCCCGAGCTGCTGGGCTCCGCCTGCCTGCCGCAGCAGCAGCAGCAACAGCAGCAGCAGCAGCAGCGGCCGCCGGGGGACAACAACGCCGTGTGGAGGCCGTACTAGAGGACTGTGCTGGGCGCGCACCCCTTGCAGCCGGAGAGAGAGAGAAGGAGGGGAACACAAAACTTGTGATACACCGTAAATTTAAGAAAGTTACTTTTCCCAGCGGGCGCGGCAGCCAGTGGGGCGGCCGGCGCGCGCGTAAGCCTAGTGATACTTTGTTGTGGCGGGTTGGAAATGCATCCTCACGACGATGGCCCGGGGGCCCGGCCCGGGCAGCCAGGCGGCGCCGTGGACTCGGCCTAAGGATGGACTTGTAACCATGAATCATTTGCCGTTTTTGGACTGTGTAAATAATTGTGTATACGACGTTTTTGTTTCTTTTTTGCTAAGATATTGAGGATGATCTATATATATAAATATATATTGTTACGTTATGTTGTTTATGTTTTAAGTTGAAATAATAACTGTCTCTATCCGTAAAACAAAATCACCGCCGTGCAGTTTGTGCCGCGTGGCGCCGGCCCGAGACTACCTGCAGAGCAGCGACATATCAATGCGGCCCGGCCAAGAGTCTCCAGAGTCCGTCCGGAGACTGGAGACGATAACTGTGTAAACGCACGCCAACGCCAAAGGAAAATAAAACTCCATTGATTTTACTCGCGGCTCGTTCTCTTTTGAAACCTTTTCTCCCTAAAACTTTTGCCGCGGCAGTATCCCCTCCCTTTACACCCCCTACCCCATACACACACATTTCTGAGAGATTCCTCTGAGTGAAGAATGCTGTCAGAGACCGCGTGGAGGTGAGGCCAGGCCCGGGCTTTGCGGGGTGGGGCGGGGCCAGGAGGTCCGGTCCAGTCCGGGGCCCGTCTGTGGCCGAGGCGGTGCCGCAACTCGCCAAAGGAAAAGAAAATGCGGCGCCAGTGAATACGCCGAATTCCAGTGCCGCATCTAAGCCTCGGCTCTGCTCGGGCAGCAGCGGGCTGGGCTGCGGTGAGCGCGCCTGTCGGAGCGGAGGTAGGCACCCCGCTGCGCACCGGCGCGCCACCGCGGCCTACCTCGCAGGGGCGCGCCCCTCCCCAAGAAAGGAAGCAGCAAAAACACTTGACGTCCTTTGATTGCATGTACCGCCAACATCCGCCATCGACGCCCACTTGATAGCTTTTCGGGTCAGCCTTGAGTATGAGAATAGGGAGCCGCAGGGCGCGCGAGCGAAACCCCCGACAAAACGATAATTGCGCTACAACGGCGAGCATGGAGGAGGGCGTGTAGCCGAGCCGCCGCGTCGGCAACTTTTAACGGCCCCGAAGAGGAGGAGGGTCGCCGTGGGGAGGCGGCAGCAGCAGCCCTCGAGGCCGCCGCAAGGGCCCGAAAGTAGTGCACTAAAGCCGGGGCGGCGGGCAGGGCGGGGAAGGGCGGGGCGCGTCCGGCCGGATAAGGGCGGGTCATCAGGGTCCTCTCGCGTCCCTTACACCCAGTGTCCTGCCGGCCGGCCTGCGGGAGGGTCCTGCGGGGCCCTGCTGACGGCGTTATCGGCAGTCGCATTAATAACTTGCAGGCCTGTCGATGGGGCGCGGCGCGGCGGCCAACCATCGGAAATAGTTTGACTGGGTGCGTGGCTCCCCGTTATTACTTGCTGTCTAGACCAAAGTTGATTAGGGAAAACTTTGACCGGGATCGATGGGGAGAAGGCATGTTCAGCCGGGAGGAGGAGGGGAGGGGGGGGGGAGCTGCTGCTATAGGTAGGGCCCCTCGACCCTCGAGTCTTCGGCAGGCGTCGAGATATATCGAACCGACCGTAATGTCCGTCACACGCCGCGGTCCGCCATGACCATGGAGAACCAGCGCTGTTATTAATCAACGACTTCGGAGGAAGGTGTTAAAACAGAGGGTGTCGTGGCAGCTCGAAAACTACAGATTGCAATCCTAAACGATTTGTAAAAATTCAACATTTTGAAATAATTTAAAAAGGGAAAAAAAGGGGAAAAAAAAGAAAGAAAAAGGATTTAGCGCAGTGTGCCTTCACCTTGAGAAATCTCTAACGCCCCCGCGGGCGGCCGTGATTCGCCGCGGCGGCGCCCCGACCCGGCCTGAGGCGCCTATAAGACGCCAGCCTCGAGGAGAGGGGCGGAGAAAAATGGCCAGCGAGGCGAGGCTGCGGGACAGGCTGTGGGCCCCACCGGGGGCGCAACGCCACGCCACGCCCCGCTCCCCGCCGCGCGGTACACTGCGAGCAGGAAGGAGCGGACCTTGTCCTAGACACGTGCTCACATTTTGTTCGCACAACACAAGTATTTCGTCAGTTTTACTTATTGAAAAGAGTGCTTATACCCGTAGATTATTTTTACAAATAAATTGTGATTACCATCGAAGGCATGAGAGCACTGTAAAATCCAGTGCGAGGATTCGCGCCCACATGAGAGCGAGAATCGTGCTGTACATTTTCTGTTGCATGGTACGCACACTGTTAAAAATAGTTGTCAGTTTACGACACTACCCGTGACGACCATGTTGTTGGTTTACAAAAGCATTTGTTGCATTTGTCCAACTGAGCAAAGACGCTCTATCGCTTTCTATTTCAACCGTATCGGTCCATTAAGGAACAAGTTCTTACCAACATGTTGTAACGCTACAACAGAATCGTAGTTAAGTTTGTTAACAACACATGTCGTTTCAATACAACCTCATCGTTGTGTTGTTTGTGAACACGTACTTTTTCCAAGTGCAAAATATGTTTCATGACATTCTATGAACATCGTAAAATTACAACATGTTCGTAAAATTACGACATAAGTCGCTAACAAACTTAACTACGAATATGTCGTAAATTTACGACATTTTTTTTGACAGTGCAGCCTCCTCCAACAGGCTCTCCTGTTGTCTCGCACTCGATAGAGCCGCGGGTGCGGCGCGGCGCGGGCACTCCGCCCCCTAACACCGCCTTGTTTATGAGTCTGGTTGGCGTCGTGAATTTGAATTACAAGCCTGGTTGGGGCCGCCAACCCGCTGGGGGTCTTAAGGTGGCGCAACCCCCAGGGCGGCCATATCGCAGATTTACGGCAGGCGGGCTAACTAACTAACTTCCATATCGGTTCGAATTATCAAGACCCGTCTCGCCGTCGGTTACCAGGCCGCGTGAGAATGTGAGTAAAACTTAGGTCAAAATAACTTATTTAGGTCCGGTTCGAACCCGCGCGCCAAAAGCAAGGAAGGTGGGTCCGATTGATCGCGACTGAAACGCATTAACTATTTTCTATCTGTTGGCGGCCGGACAGCTCGTTGTGTGTTGGCAGCGGGCAGGGGGCAGGGGGGTCCAGCGCCACAGACCCGCAACGCAATGCACGATTCAATCAACTTGAGCGAAGCCTGCCCTCCAATGTTCTACTGCACTGCCGCTGCAGTCAACAGAGAAGGCGAGGGGGGAGAGGGAAGTGCACGCGTTTAACTGCGAAACGGCCAAAGACACTCACATAGTTTCACTAGGGTAAAGCATGCGTGAAAAAGTGAAGACGGATACAGAGGCACCTTAACAGCCGTCATACCTCAATAATTGCAAATTTAATGGTTTAAAAAACGTATAACCGCAACGAGTTGGTTGAGCGAGAACGCCAATAGCATCCAAGACCGAGTCTTGAAATTCAAAAATCTTTTTTTAACGTGTGCGAACCCACCACTCACCCCTGTATTTGACAGTGGGTCCGACCAACAAGTAGCGGAAGAGAATCAGAAAGAGTGACAGGGAGGTGGCAGCGAGGAGGGAAGGGGTGGCAGGGTGGGAGCGCGGGGTGCCCGTCCCGTCCGCGTCCCCGCGGCGCCGCTGCCGGCGCGATCTAGCGGCCAAGACGCGACTCTCGACCCATAAAAATGCCAAGAAGGCGGGCGCGTGGCGCCGCCTGGCGGCCAAGACGCGAGGCGTCTTGTGAGAGGGAAGCCCCCGCCTTACAGGGGCGCGGGGGAGGAAAGAAGGCGGCCGGGGCGGGGCGGCGCCGGCGAGGATTAGAAGAAGAGCGTCCGCCCCCGGCCGGCAGGGAGGGTGGCGCGGAACAAAGTTCCTAGCAAGAAAAGTAGCGCCGCCCGGCCCGGCGCCGCGACGCCCCGCGTCTCAAGGCGCCGCCAGAGGGTGGCGCCGCCCGGCGCCGGCCCCGCGAACTGCCAGCAAAAAGAAGAGGGAGGCGGAAGGAGGGAAAAGGAGACGGTAAGAAGAAGAAGGGCAAGGAGAAACAAGTCTTTGGTGACAGCTGGGCGGGCCGGTGGTGGGCGCGGGTGCAGGGCAGGGGCCCAGGCCCAGGGCTCCGCGCTGCTGCCGCCGGGGCCGGGCCGGGGCCGGGGCGCACGTGGGCCGTACGAGTTAGCATCGGCTTTGCAAGTTGCCCCGGCTTTGATTCGCACGCCCGTGTCGACCCGGACCCCGGGACCGACCGCGGTATCCATGGAGATATCACACACTCAGCTGACAGCCTGGGTCGTGGCGGGGCGCGGCGCGGAGGGGCCGGGCCGCGTACAACACACAGTCGCAGCAATCACAGAGGCTTTGATTCCACGGCAAACACATCCGGAGCAGAATATACACACAGCATGAACAAAAAAATGGACGAAAAAAAGTAGAGCACAGAGGATAGGAGGAAAGGGAAGGGATTGGGATAAATCGATGCAGTCATCGATGGGGAAAGGATTTCCTTCCTGGGACAAACCGCGCTGCGCACAGTGACTCGGCAAACATTTCTTCCCATAAAAGGGTTCAAATATAATCTAAAAACTGAAAAATTCGGAAGACAGCACTTGTTGCCTTACAATTATAATTAATTTGCTCATTGGATAAGGTTCACATACTTTGACTGTAATAGAAATGTGCATAATAAAACGAATGCGGATGCGAGTCTTTTCTGTCAAAATGATTTGCCTCCACAGAAAAAAGCACTATACGTGCCCCTCTGAAAAAAGATAGACAAAGGCATCGCCCACCCCTTCCCAAATTATTTTAGGGGTCGAGTGTAATGATAGCCACGGAGAGCCGAACCCCTCCCTCCCTCCCTCACCCCAACACCGGGTCAAGTTTGTCGATCGATAGGTTAAGGACTGCAACGCGCAACGGACAACAGAGAGTGAGAGAGATATGAGGGATATGAGCGAAATGTAAGCAATATGTACCTTTATTCTGCACTTAGGATGCATTTTTGACACGAACAACACACACTTCAACCAACCAAAAAAAAAATTTCAATCCAGATTGGAATTGAAAGCAGATGATACATTATGTTGCTATATTTTTCATTTACCTTGGTTGGCAAATTTAATTTAATTTTATCTAGTCGAAGGTAAAGGGCGGGCAAAACTCGGCATGGACGTCTTCATTTCTAAGCCGTTCCGAAAATACGCGGCCCTACCCGAGGGCCGGTCCGGTCAGCCGCACTGGGCGGGGCGGGGCGGGCTGGGCTGCGGAGGGGTGGCGCCGGGTGGCGGTGTGACACGTGCAGCGGGCCGGGCGGGGCGGGGCGGGGCGGGGCTCCCCGAGAATATTATGCACAGCCCATACCATTAGGGACGGTAGGGGTGTGGTAGGCGCCCGGCCAGACCAGCCCGGCCCGCGCGCCAGCGTCACATTTCACAAAGGCGGCGTTGCCAACCCACCGAAGCGCAGCGGGGCGGGGCGGGGCGGGGGCCAGGCCGGCCAGCGCCAATAGTCCGGTGCAGTAGTGGCAAAGCCTGTTCCGCGAGGCCTTAACGTCCCTTTGTGGGAAATTTTTGTTGTAGCTTTTCTTTTCGTTTTATTTTGTGCTTTGCACCCGTGGGTGCGGGCACGAGTGCACAACTGTGCTCCGACTGGAGCGGTGCCATCGGTAGGGCAGCTGTGACCATGGGGAGGGAAAGAAACGCCCCGCCACGCCCCGCCACGCCCCGCCACGCCCCGCGTCGCCGCGCCACGCCCCGCCCTTTTCTCGTCCTGGCGTCTTGCGGTTGGTCTACGGGGCGCGGGCGGCCCCGGCGGCGCTCCGCCGGTGCCCCTGCGGTTGGTTGAGGTGGAGTGGTGGGGGCCCCGCCGCCGGGCCGGGCGCCCCCGCAGCCCCTCGGTGGGTGGCGCGACGCTGCGGGGGCCTCCGTCATCAGCGGCAGTGAGGCCGCCCGGCCGGGCCCGGGCCGGGGTGGGCCCCCCGGGGGGTAGCGGGGGGAGGTGGGGAGGGGGGCCGCGGCGGAGCAGAGCAGGCGCCCCCTGCAGCAGCGGCGGCGGATCGAACGCGCCACTTCGGCCACCACTATCGCCTTGGCGGGCGGGGCGGTGGGGCGACCGCGAGCTGCCCGACGAGGGGCTCACGGGGAGCAGGGCGTCCAGAGGGACGGGTGCATCCCGCCGCGCCCGCGCCGCCATGGAGGACGCCGCCGGCCCCGCGCCGCCCCGCGCTCCCCCCACCCCTCGCCTCGCTCCCCACCCCAGCCGGCGATACTTGCGGTCGGGCTGCGGTCGATTTGTGGTCTCCTTTGCGGTTGGCCGGTGAGAGAAGCCGATGCTCATTGGTCGGCCGGGCCGGGCTCGGCCTGGGCTGCGGTGGGGGACGCCGGCCCCGCGCCGCCCCGGCGCCGCCGCCACGCCAATCAGCAAAGTCAGCCGCAGCCCGGCGCCGCGCCACGCCGGCGGTCAGGGGGGCGTCGGGAGGAGCCGCCCCGCCCCGCCCCGCACCGCCACCACACACTCCCGTCCCGTGGCCACACTGTGGCCGCGGGCGAGCACGGCGCCGTCGCCGTGGGCAAGGAACAGCCCCGAGGCAGCGATAGGCACATGGGGGAGAGAGACGAGACACGCGTGTGTGGAACAGGTACAGCGGGCAAGGGAGAGGGGGGACGCGAGGGAGAGAGACAAGACAGGTGATCAGCCGCTGCTCCGGCGAGCCGAGCCGAGCCGACCACACGGGCGCACCGCAGATGGACCGCAGCAGCCCAGCGGGCCGCGAGGTACATCACATGCCAGCCCGGGCCAGCGAGCGGGCAGCACGACCACAGCCCCGCTCACTCACTCGCAGTTACTTACATACTCGCATTAATAACTCACATACTCGTACCCAATCTCTTAGAAACTCGCACTCACGTTCTCGCTATCATTTATACATACTGGCACTAAATCACTCACTCACTCGCAATACGTAACTTGCACACTCGCACTCACTTCCTCTCGTTGCGCTCATGCGCCCGCACCCACCAGTCTCCTTTCCCCTCCCACTGCCGTGGGGCCGTACCTGTCACGTCGATTCTTTCTCTCCGCTCTGCGGTTGGCCGCGCCGCGCCGGGCGTCGCGCCATTGGAGCGCGCCCCGAGTCCCGCGCCGCGACGCGCCTGGCCGCGCCACCCCCTCCGTGTGGTTAACCGCAACGAAAGGAGCCCGAGGCCGCCAGCAGGCCCCGCCCACCGCCGGCCCTCAGGCCCGCCCTGCCGCCACTTGTTTGTAGGCCGCGGCGTGAATGTGACTGCATGGCGCGCACTGGGCCTCGAACCCGCCCACACTCGCTCTCCTGAAAGCGAAAAAAAAATGCACGTTTACAACCTAGCTCTCTACACGATACACGACTTTTCGATTTTCAGTGGATTCATGACAGATGTGTAAAACATTGCCGTGAAAAGACCATTTTGCCGATTTATACAACACATGTGTGGTATGCATATCCTCTCAATCAAAATTTACAAAACGCAACTCTCCATCGCGGGGACGTTTGCCGTAGCTCCTCTCAGTCATCACCGTCAGCAGCTCCATCACCACCATAATCACCCCTGCCCCCACCCCACCTTCGTCCCTCTCCTGCTCATAATCTGGCCGTCATCCTCCGCGGAGCCGCGACTTAAAAACATCTCGAGCTCATTTTTATTTCCCTTTCCAATTCCCTCCGTCAAATTTTTTTTTTTCAACCCCGCCACTCCCTTTCGTCTCCGGTGCCGACCCCGCCCCGCCCCGCCCGGCCCGCCGGCTTGCAATATTGATAGCGGCCAAGTCGGCTGGCACGGCATGATTAACACAGCCCAGTCTCACTTCGTTACGACGCTTCCTGTCAATCCCACTCCGTTTCCATGAAAAATTTATCTCCATAGCGTGGCTGCTGCACCTCCCCTCCTCCACTGCATGTGGCATCCGTGAAAACGCGGCAGAAGAATAAGCGACAAGACTTCCGCTTCCGGCGCGGCGCGGCCCCTCCTGCGGGGTTCTTTTTAGCAGATGATACATTTTAGACAATTCAACATTTAACTACATTAAAGAAATGTGTCATCTTGCTTGTACTGTCGTGTTGAGTGAGAGAAGAGGCATGAGGCTGGTCAGAAGTTTTATGTGTAGGGGGCTGAAGAGTCGCTGGTGTCTCCGGTGTCTCCTGCCTGCCCCGTGCCCCAGCCAACAATACCAAGCCGCTCGCTTCGCGCCCCCTCCCTCCCCCCTCCCTCTACTCCCTCTCCCCATGGCTGGAGACCTGTTGATTCTAGTCATGCACAGTATTTTATAAATAAGAATTTGAAACAACATGGTAGAAAACAAATGTTAACGCACTATTCGAGTGATAATTGCACAGCGAACCTACAGTTCAAAAATCGTGTTGATCGGACATTTCTTTAGCCGAAATGCTCCTGTTCTTCCACAAATCGAATGGCACTAGCTGCACTAGCTTCAGACGGGAGTTAAACCACCACCATGCGGATTATACTCCTCCCTCTAGCTCACACGACCACCCATTCAACTCGGCGTGGACCCCAAAACTAATTTTTAAAAACTTTACCTTAACTATATTTTTACTAATTCTTTACCCGTTTTCGGGAAAACGTTATAAAAATGAAAAAGATGACACGTGTATACAACTATATAAGACTTCAAAACGGTCACTTCTTAACTATAATAAGCAAAATAAATATAACACCATAGAAATTTTCAGCTAGAATAAGATTTCAATATCATCTGCTTTTTTTTTTTGACTTGAACGCATCAATGTTGGTTTCGTTTCAGAGCACGCATGATACTCGCTCTGTTTATTACACAAGAACCGGATTGGTTTTTCTTATGTTAAGGAGTCCCGAGAACGCACGATAAATGTACCGTCGTTAACGTTTCACAAGTACTTCATCGCCCTGTTGGCAGCCTCTCCGGTTTACTTCAAAATACTGGCCCGCGTGTCGGGGTGGCCTACATGTTTAACCAGTCCGGCCTAACTTAGCCCCCAGGTGGCCGTGATTCCGCCGCCGCGCGCAGACCCACCCCACCCCGCCCCGCCCCGCCCCGCCCCGCCCCACAGCGCTGCCGTGCGCGTGCGGTTATGTTCACGGCCATTCATACATGTGTGTCTTCAATAATTCCGTGTGAGTCCGACAGGAAAGCCCCGCCCCGCCCGAGCCTGCGCCCTTCTGAGGGAGGCCCGGCCCGGCTCGGCCCTGCCCGGCCCGCCAGCCAGCCAGCTTGCCCTTGGGGACCTAAGATTGCAGGAGCAGGCCCTGTGCGTATGTGAACATGTGCAGGCTGCATATTTAATGGCCACCGTGCAGTGAAGGGCGCCCCTCTGCTCTGCACACCTACACACGCACTCACATCGAGCTCGGCCGGCCGGACAGACGGATGAATCACCCTATGGCAAGGGGTCTCAAACACGCGCGCCGAGCCGCGCAGGTCACGCGCTCTACGATCAGAGTGAGAGAGACACTGGCGCAGCGGGAATGTACGGCCGTATGCCCACATGCCTGCCAACCCCGGTTGGCTAAAATATAACTAACTATAACATAAAATAACTATACATGAGATACTATAAAAAACGATGCGGCCCCCGAAAATGTGTATTTCACTTCAGTGAGCATTCGCTCACCGAAAAGTGAGTCTTGGTTTTTCGTACACCCACAAATGTATGACAGACTTTCACTCAAGTACAAGTGAGCGACATTTGTAGCGTAGCTTAGATTATTGAGCGAGCCGAGTCGTCCAGCGGCGCGGCGGGCAGAACCCTCCCTTCCCACACCGGGCAGGGCGGGGCGGGACGGGGAGAGTGAGGACAAGAAAAGAGTCCCGGACGCCATGCAAATCGCTCAGCTCCGGGAGGAAGCGGAACGCAACTGGGAGGGCGCGGCGCCAGAGATACGCCGGTCCATCGGGTAACCCTCCACGCCCCTCCTCGCCCCGCCGCCCCGCCGCCCCCCGCATGGCGCCTCTTTCTGCCGGCCGGCCAGTAGTCTAAGCCTCTTGTGGCTGATTTGCATCCGGCAGGCGGGCCGGCCGGCTGGACGTCTTCCCAAGGACTTATAGGGGCGGACGAGCGGGCCGCACACTGGAGAAAAAAGAATTAGGGGCCTAGTGCGGACCCGATGACGGAAGGTCATACCACGGCCGGCCCCGGCGGCCATGCGGGCTGGCAAGGTGGCACAGGGTGGATTTTACTCCAATTATTACCACTACAAATTGCATGTCATTTTTTTATATCTCAAGAATTTCGTGGAGAAGAAGTTATGCACTAATTTTGAGTGTACAGAACAGCGCACATGCGCCACGGTGCAGAGCGCAAGGTCCAGGACAGGGACAGGGGTAAAAAATCACAATATACCTACATTGCTGAGGTAGAAAATAAAAAAGTTGGGAGGTGAAGCTGATCTCTTAGGAAGGCCCAGCCCACTGGCCTCTGGGCAGGCGGAGAGCGGGACAGACGATCAGATCATCTCGCCAGCAACAAATCTCCGCGGCCGACCCACCCGCGAGAGAGAGAGAGAGAGAGAGAGAGGGGGGGGGGGGAGACGCCAGAGATAGCCCGGGCTGGGTAGGCAAATGAAGCGACTCGCAATAATAAAAATGATTCCGTTTATAGGCAATAAAACACGTGCATATCAATAAACAAGGCGAACCTAATTTCCGTTATACGTACAACGGCGCACTGAAAGGAGGTGAATGGAAAAGAAAGCAACACACATTGGACGGGCCCATAAAAGGCGCCTCTCTCTCTCTCTCTCTCTCTCTCTCTCTCTCTCTCTCTCTCTCTCTCTCTCTCTCTCTCTCTCCCACCCACTCTCGCCCTTTCACTTTATCTCAGGCGCGCTCCCTCACTGCGTGAATCATCAGCCTCTTGTCCATGAATTATTACGAAAGGGACCGAAAATCCAAATCTGGCGCAGCGTCGCCCGCCTCGGCCGCCCTGCCCAGGCCCAACGCAGTTATTCAAATGGCATCGGGTCCCTCTGGCGCGCGCTCGCCGAGGCAAAGGAAATTCAAATTTTCGCCAGGAAATCGGCGGCAGTTCGGCGCCGCGACGTCGCAGGTAAAAGAGACGCGTCGTCTACCGCAGCAGCAGCAGCGCGAATGTCACTCACTTGTAGGGGAGTCAACATTTCTCGTAAGTGTGAGACGAATTATTGACAACTTTTTAATTTATGTTGCGTCCGTCTGTATTTCAGAGCCCGCATAACAAGGGAGATTTCAGCACCAGTCCGACCAACGTCACGTCACGTAACGTAATGAACCCGCGGCAGGTAGCGCACCCGTCTGCCCAACGCCATTTTACACACTCGAGATGCGCTCCGGAATCAGTGACCGTAGATTTTAATGACGAGGATTAGGTCGCGCATAGTCGTACCTCGCCCCTTTCGACGACAGGAGCGGGGTAGGGGGGCGGTACGGAGACTGGTTTCGGGGCGGGGAGAGAGGGTTGATGAGGGGCCGGAGGGGGAGGGAGGGAGGAGGGGGGTTGACGACTACCTCGGGTCGGCCCCTCCGTGCCACGCGCGCCTCGATCACGTGGCTCAGGTGTGGAATGCCGGAATGTGGCCGCAGACATGCCGTGTGCGATGACGACTCACTCGGCGGCCCCCGCGGCCCCCGCCGCCCCCGCCGGGGCCCCCGCGCCCCACTGGCATCCCGCCGCACCACATGGGACCGGGCCGCACCCGCCGGGAAAACAAACAGTATCGCTTTTCAATGTGATACTTTGCCTCTCCGCGCGGCGTATATCTATATATGTATGTATACCGCCGCGGCCGCCCCCGCAGAGGCGTGGGAGCGCGGCGAGGCGCGGCGCCCAAGAAATGAGCAATAAGGAGGTGGAGGAGAGAGAGAGAGGGGGGGGGGGGGAGGGCGAGGGGAGAGAACATGAAGCAGATGATGAGAAAGGAGAAGCTAAGAAAGGGCGACTAATTAATTCATTTCGGGCGCATGTTAATAACATCTTCCTCTCTCTCTCTCTCTCTCTCTCTCTCTCTCTCTCTCTCTCTCTCTCTCTCTCTCTCTCCCTCGCAGCCACCCACACTAACGCACCAGCAGGCACTAATATTTAAGGGGGAAAAGTGCGAAAGAAACTGTAATGTAACGTATGCGCGGGTAGCATAGCAGTGCTGGGGAGGCGCTATGGGAGTGAGCGGCACGTCATACGGCCCAACAATACGCAGAAGTGTTGCCGGTCCGCCTACTCCAGCGCACCCCGTGCGTTCAAGACGGGGTACCAGTACCATTAGTCCGCCCTCCACTCTGGTAAGAAAGGGACGCTCGAAACTTCGCACACAGACCGGGACCTTCCCTCGGGGCGCTTCCCGGAGCTGCTAGCAGCGGCTGCGCGAGTGGCTCCAACCAAAGTATTTCGGGTTCAGTACCTCCGGTAGGTGGCGCGCGCGTACCTTACGTCAGGGCGGCAGCTTTGAGCAGAGAGAGAGAGAGAGAGAGAGAGAAGAGAGAGAGAGGGAGGGCGCGAGAAGGGAGATGGAAAGATATATTAGCTAAGGCGAGCATGAGGGCTGGGGGAAAGGGGTAGGGAAAAGGGGGTACGGCAGCAGGGCTCCGAGGAGCAGAGAGGAGGAAGCAAATGGAAGAGGGAGAGGGGAGTGCCTGGGGAGGGGCCGCCTCTCTACCCCCTCTCCTAAAGAGGCCTCGGCAGGCCCCCCGCCGCGCCCCACCGCGCCCCGCCGCGCCCCGCCGCGCCCCGCCGCGCCCCGCCACGCCCCGCCGCGCGCGGGTTGCCGCGTAGGCCTCGGCGGGCCTTTTGTGGGCTTTCTTCGGGCCGAGAGATGGCGGCGGCGCGGCAAGGCTGCTCCACAGCGTTTTGAGGGCAGCGCGGCGAGGCGGGGTGGGGCGGGGCGGGGCGGGGTGGGGCGGGCGGGGTGGTACGAGGCGGGGCTCTCAGCGCACGCCTCGCGGAAGCCTGCTCCTTTTCCCAACCGTGTCTTTAGGAGCCTCAGTTTCATCTCTTTAAAGAGAGCGGGCGGGGCGGCAGGGAGAGGCGGCGCGGCCTGGCTGCCCCGCCCCGCCCCGCCCCGCCCCGCCCCGCCCGGTCTTATCTGCAAGGCACCACGCCCCGCCCCGCCCCGCCCCGCCCCGCCCCGCCTAGCCAGGCCGCAGCGAGAAAAGAACCTGCTGCAGGGCGAACCTCAAACGGAAATAAATGCAGATGAAAGGAGGAGAAGGGGGTGAGCGGGGAGGGGAGGGGGGCTCTGAAGAGAGATAGGCGCGACTCGCTTCTGTGAAACGCGCAACCGTCAGAGAAATGAGTGGGCGGAGGCGTGGGCCCAAGGTCCAAACACACACACACACACACACAAGCGCGCGCGCGCACACACGCACACGCGCACGCACGCATAGGGTCCTTGTCCAGCCGCCGGCATTTCATTTCTCTCGTCTTCCTTTGTTTTTGCGTCGCAAAAGGGTCCTGTCCCCGCCCCGCCCCGCCCCGCCCCGCCCCGCCGCGGCGTGCCGGGCGAGCCTTGGCGCCGGCCGGCCGGGCCCGGCCTGTGTCCGGCTCGCAATTAACATTCCGATCGGTCAGAATGTGTCCACAGCCACCGCGGCCGGCCAGCGCTGCGCCCCGCTGCTGCATTCCCTCCTGGCCTCCTAACCCTTTCCGTCCACCCCAGCCCCCGCCCCGCCCCCGCACCCGCCCCGCCGCCTCGCCCAGCTGTTTTTGGGCTGCAATCTTTTGTAATTAAAAAAATAATATTTTATATTCCTTTCGATACAAGGGGAAGTAGGCTTGAACTTCGGTGTACGTTTCAGCTTTTGTTCACCTTTTTCAGTTTTTTTTTTTTTTTTTTTTTTTTTTTTTAAGGAAACTTTTGAGATAACGGCTGTTTTTAACCATTGCAAGACGCAACGCGTACCCCCTCCGTATGGTAACCGGCGCTCCCCATCACCTTACCTCAAAAGCGAGAAGCCCCACACAGACCCGCACTACGCGAGAGAGCAGGCTACAAGGCGAGAGAGGGGGAGGGAGAGAGAGGGCGAGGGGAGGGAGAGAGTGGGAGGGAGGGGAGGGAGAGGGAGAGGGAGAGAGAGAGAGAGAGAGAGAGAGAGAGAGAGAGAGAGAGAGAGAGAGAGAGAGAGAGAGAGTGAGAGAGAGAGAGAGATGTGAGGGGAGGAGTGCTAGCCCTGTCTCCTTTGCTTCCAGCAATTATTAATTAGGGAGGGACAGGGAGAGCAGCAGAGAGGCAAGGGAGAGAAAGGGGTGGGGGCAGCCAAAGGAGACAGGGAGCGAGAGAGAGAGCGAGAGAGCGAGAGGAGGGGGGGGGGGGTATGTGAGGAAACAAGAGTGATTAAAGAGGATACCGCCGCTGAGAAGGGAAAGACACCCGGGTCCCGTCGGGGCCGCAGGGCTGAGCCTGTGTCCGGCCCGGCCCGGGGGGCTCAGCGGACCTGCGGACCTCCAGACAGCCCTGCTGCCCCTGCTGCCCCTGCAGGGCACACGCGTGGTCCCCACGGCCCTCGCAGGCCCTCCGGCGGGGCCTCGAAACCATTATGTCCTTACGCTCCCCCAGGGGTCCCGGGCACGGCCCCGCCCCGCCGCGCCCGCCAGAGGCTGGGCGC
This sequence comes from Frankliniella intonsa, assembly GCA_033675135.1. NCBI lineage: Eukaryota > Metazoa > Arthropoda > Insecta > Thysanoptera > Thripidae > Frankliniella > Frankliniella intonsa. The sequence continues at coordinate 13,283,824 of CM066254.1, read as the reverse complement.
CCGCTGGGTAGGCAGCCCGCCGAGGGCCCGTGTCCTCGGGCGAGGAATGTTGCCTACCCACAGGGGCGCGGCGGACGCCACGCGCGGCAGGAAGGAGAGACGGAGTAACACACACTAAATGCTTGGGATATGAACAATTATGCTCATGATTGAAGTTCACTAAGTTCGCAGTATTCAGTGTGTAAACAATACCTTCTGAAAAAAAAAAAAAAAAAAAAAAAAGCCTACACAAATTATGCGAGACTATAGATCTCGCACGAGAAAAATGCATACGCAGGAATAACAATTGTTCATATACACCCCTAACCCCTTGCGCGGCGCGGATAAAGAAAACGAGGACCTCGCGCGTCTAGAAAAGGGGGAAAAGAGAAAGGCGCGGTGGCGCCACGCGTGGTGGGCAGAGCGGCGGGGCGGGGGAGGGGCTGGCAATAAGAAAGCCGAGCAGCGCAAACAAAGAAAGCAAACGGCTGTGCGGGGCGGGGCGGGGCGGGGCGGGGCGGGGCGGGGCGCGGATGCACTCCGACACACGTGTGGCCGGGCATTAGGCCTGCTGCCTTTTATTAACACGATTTTAAGCGTTTTGCCACACGCCCTCTGCTCGGCGGCGGCGGCGGCGGCGGCTCGGCGGCCTACACTGCGCGGAACCACTTTGTTCTTACTGAAGGGCGAAGACGGCATTAGACCTTGCTAAGTCAACAGTGAGACAGCACAAGAAAAAATAAAATTGTTGACAATGTTGTAAGAAAAATCTGTTTCAGGGCGCGCGCAAATTACATCCCCCGTATAAATAACTCGTGTCGGGTCGGATGCGCGAGGCTGCTGGCCAGAAGGGTGGAGCCGCGCCCGATAAACACTTGGTGACTCCCCTCCCTCCTCAGCGACCACCCTAAAAGCCTTGACCGGCCGCGCCAGCAGCCGCCCGGGGTCGGCAAAGGGTTGTGTACAAGTGTGTAAGTCGCCCAGTGCGGGATATTAAGGGCATAAATCCTTATCTAAACAGCAGGGAAGGGAGATAGGAAGCTCGTTTTTTTCCCTCCCCTCCGCCCCTCCCGCATACTCCGCCCCTCCCCTGCCCTCCCTAGACCCGACCGGGCCGGGCCGGGGCTCCGGCTGGGGCTCCCCGGGGCCACCGCGGGGCAGCGGAACAGAAACTGCTCCTCAAATCACCTTACATTTAATTACAAACGCGTGTGTGTGTTTGCGAGTGGGTTGGTGGGGGTGGGGGCGGTGGGGGCGGCGGGGGTGGCGGGGGCCAGACCGCCGAGCAGAGCAGCGTCTGCCGCTGGATGCTGCAAATCTCACCACCCCGTATTTTTTGTACCGCCCCGCCCTCGACAAGATCCCTCCTTTCCTCGCTCTTTGCCTCTCGTGTTTGCCGGGGGCTTACTTCCAGCATATTATTTTTAACTGTTGACACGCCGAGTCTTACAGCGCGGCGGCGCCGGCGGCAGGGGGCGTGGAGGGGGAGGGGGGGGAGTAGGGCCCTATCTGCGCCGCTCACACCAGCCCCCACCATTCACCCCGACATGGAGGTGACTACATATCACTTGGCAGGAGATAATCTGAAAACAATAGGGCGCGTACGGGCGCCAACGTGGGGTGGGGTGGGGTGGGGGTGGGGGGGCACGATCAGGGAGGTGGCGCCGTGGGCGGCAAACTCGCGAACTGCAATCCTTGTCCTGGGCCCTTCCGGCCAACCAGCAAGAAAAGGGCGAGACGCTCCGGAGGTTAGTCCTAGCAACGCTCTCTTACCAAAGCCGGGCGCAACACACACACACACACACGCGCGCGCGCGCGCGCGCGAAGCAAAGGCAATAGGCGATGGAAGATAATATCTGTCAACTCCGTTGACCGCTCGCCTGCCTGCCACTGGGCTGCACAGCCGGCCTGGACCGACAACGCCCTGCCCCGCTGCGCCCCGCCACGCCCCGCCACGCCCCGCTGAGCGCGGGGGACGGGGAAACCAAATGATTAAAGTTGGCCTAACGCTGTGTGTCAGGCGCACGCTCGGCTCGCAGTACCAACCTAACCGAACGTCACGACAGGCCCAGCCATGCCCCGCCCCGCCCCGCGAGTAGTTTGAGAGTTTGGTGTTGGCGACACTGCCGCGCAAAGCGCTCTCCAAATACTTCCCTCTAGTCGTCGGCGCCGCCACCTCTACCACCCCTACCCCCTCAGTCCAGAAAATTGCTCCGTAAAGTGACAAAAAAAAAAAGGATATATGGAAAAAGCCCCAACGGCAGAGACTTTTATGAACTATAACATTTTGGCACGACGGAATGACAGCCACTCGCAGCCAGTCAGAAAACGAACGACACAAAACTAGATGAAAATAACATGCAGCTACTTTACCATGATCTGCGTCGTGGGCACGGGCAGTGCTGCCAGAAAAGTAGGCAATAAAGCGCCCAAACACAGCGGAGCGAAGCGGGCTGCATCTGCGCCTGCCTACTAGGCAACATGCGTGCACCAGTACTAAGGTGTTGCCTAGTAGGCAGGCGCAGATGCAGCCCGCTTCGCTTCGCTGTGTTTGGGCGCTTTATTGCCTACTTTTCTGGCAGCACTGGGCACGGGCACGGCGGTAATCAGCTGACCTCCCTCTCCTCCGGCGTGGTGGTCTGCATGCAGGCGGGGCGGGGCGGGCGGCGCTTACGGCGTGCTCCTAAAGGGCCGCCACTGCCCGGCCCGGCCGCGCCCCGCCCCGCCCCGGGTCCGAGGCCCAAGGCGGTGCTGCAACAGGATTAGAGTCACCGATCATTGGTTCCTTACGGCCGGGCCCTCCAATCGCCCCCAGCGGGGCAGTTAGTGTCTCCGGCGGGTCGCGCCGCAGCTTCCGCAGCCCGAGCCTGGCCGGGGCCGGGGCCGGGGCCGGGGCCGGGGCCGGGGCCGGGGCCGGGGCCGGGGCCGGGGCCGGGGCCGGGGCCGGGGCCGGGGCGCCCTCCAGACCAGGCCAATCACATTCACTCCCGCAGTTTGTTTCGCGTGATGGCAGCAGTGCGGGCCGCGCCCGCGCCTGCTCACACGCGGAAGGAACTGGACGGCCCCCACGGTAAGAATAAAAAAAGAAAAAAAAGGGAGGAATAAGTAGCACACGCAAGTGCCTCTCTTAGCGCGCGTCCCGTCCGGCTGCGCGACGGAGGGCGACGCGACGCCCCGCACCATGCCGGACCACAATAAAAAGGCACATCAGAGAGGGAAAATAGAAGTGGCAGCTGACGGGCGGCGGCGTGGCGGGGCGTGGCGGGGCGTGGCGGGGCGGGGTAGCCCCGGCCCGCAGCTACCCCCACATATTCAGGCCGGGGCAGCGTGGCGCGGCCGGCACAGCTGACCGGGCCCGCCCCACCCGGACATCATATCGAGTGACCCGATGCGTGTGAGAGGAGAGAAGGGGAGACGTCAGATCTTTTTCTTATTTGTCCTCTCGTCCTCGCCCACTTCTCTCTCTGTCTTTTTTTTCTCCCCTTGTTTTATTGAGGCCTGTTTCGCGGACTGGTGGTGGTGCGGGGTGGAGCCGCTGGCCGGCGGGGTGGGGCGGGGCGGGGTGGACCCAGGCGGACCCCAGCCCTGTGTGGCGTGGCGTGGCGGGGCGCGAAGGGGTCCCCATTTGTCCCCGTACGTAACACGGCTGTCCCTGATGCACTGAGGCCCGGGCGGCGGCGGCCCCGGCCGGCCGGCCCTCCCTTATCGAAGACACTTGTACTCCCCCTCCGCCCCGCCGCGCCCCGCCCCGCCGCGGCCACCCTCGCCAGCCTTTTTATTTGCCGCTGTCACCTCTTGTCGAAACTGAGCTGCCGGGCCGGGCCGGGCCGGACCGGACACTCGGCCCCGGACACTGGACCCGACTCCGGAAGAAAGGAGAAGGGGAGCGGAGGACCTCGGGCGTTCAGGGAAAAAAAAAGAAGAGGAGAAAAAGATGAGGAGAGAGAACAGTGGGTGCGGGAGGAGGCTGCTCGTGTCGTCAAAGTGGTTTAAACCGCGCGGAAAATTCCGTCGTCGAGGATTCCGGACCGCGACATGAACTTCACACTGACTCCACCTGCCTCATCCCCCTGCGCGGACCAGCAGGCCGGACCAGACCCTAACCTTCCTTTCCCGCAATTAAAAAAATATGTATCGAAAACTCGATTTGACTTTTTTGACGCTCTAACGCATACAATGAAGGCAGATTCTCATGAATTTCGTTGATGAAGTTCTCGAAAATTTCTAGACGGAACTGCGGGTCTGCCTACGGCTGGAGCGGCTAGGCAAACCCGCATACAGTTATGTGTTCCCTGAAACACCCGGTACACTGGTGTACAGGGAGGACGCCCCCTCGGTCTCGGTTGAAGCCCATTTCCCCTTAAGGCCGCGCATCGTGTCATCAAGAGGTGTCCCGTCACATTCCGTCCTTCCAGGTTTTTTTTTCCGTCACTTCGAGAGCAGCACGGGTGCTTCCCCCCCCCCTCCCCCTCCCTTTTCCGGAGTCCGACACATGACACCCCTGCGGCGTGCCAGGCCGGCCCCGACGCCAACCCCACCAGGGGGCAAACTTCCTGGACAACCGAGTCTACCCCGGGGGCCGCGGGGGCCGCGGGGGCGGCGGGGGCCACGGGGGTGGGTGCCGCAGAGGCTGGGGAGCCGCGGCACGCCTGCCCGGCCCGGCGGGGGAGCTGCCGTGTACACGGGACGTGGCCCTACGTCGATTGGACCAATCGGGAAAGCCCTCGGGGAGGGCGGGCAGCGCCAAGAGTCCTGCGGAAGTGTGCGGCCGTCGAGAAAATATTGTCGGCCCTGAAGAGCTATAAGGTCATGTTGCACTGAGCTTATACGGGCGCAAGGTGGCGCTCCCGTCAGTCAAGTGGGAAGGGGTCCGCGGTGTGGACGTGGAGGCCGCCGTCGCGGAGGGCCGCGCGGGGCGGGGCGGGGCGGGGCCGCGGGGGGCGGGCCGGGGGCAGCCAGCTTGCTAATCGCGTAGGGGAGGCGAAGGGGTGGCTCCATGCAGTCGTGATTATCGTCAGAGGGCCCCATTCATCAACGACACTGCCGGCGGGCGTGGCGTGGCCTGGCGTGGCGGCCCGGCCCCACTAGGCCCACTGCGTTCGGAATAGATTGGGCCTGCCACGCTACGCCTAGCGGACAGCTTGTGCTAGCGTGGCGTGGCGGGGCGGGGCGTATTGTACAGCACGGCTGCGCCGCTGAGTTACTGCGATCCCGATATGAGTGCAGACCACCAGCGCAGGGCCGCGACAGAGAGGCTGCCGGGGCCGGGCCGGGCCGGGCAGGGCCTGGACCCGCGCTGGACCCGCCATGTAATATCGGCAGTCCGGCACAGGGGAGGACTGGACTGGACGGACCGCCCGCCCGGGCCCCGCCCCGAACCAGACCGGCTCAGCCGCGGGCTCAGCACTGCGCGAGTGGCGTGTATGAGTAGCCCAGCGATATTAACTGAATACATTAGACGGATGTAAGAAATCATATCGTCATCTTTTCACGTTTCTGGCTATGTTATTACTTACGTTTTACGAGCTCAGTTGAAAAACCACACACATGGCACTTTTGACAGTGCGATAAAAACAATGGCTTTTAAACCCTTTGTAAAGGAGAGAGGACACGGGCATAGGGCAGCCCTCCATCGGGGCTATCCCTTGGCAGAGTGGTTGTGCCCGGGCGGGGCGGGGCGGGGTGGACCGCTAGCCACCCCGCCTCCGCCTCACCTGGCGGCACAATCCGCCCTTTGTCTGGCCGGGGAGCATTCTATCAGCGGCCTGCAGGCAGCAGCGCCACCGGCCGCCACCGCCACATGCAGGGGTGCGCGCGCGCACACACACGGAGGGACAACTCTCTCCGGCACGCCCACACACAGACTCGGCCTGCATATGTATGGCGCGGCATGCGAAACTCGGGGACCCCTCAGAAAGTTTCACCCTGCCACCCCCGTCCCGCCATGCCCCGTCCAGCCCCGCCCCGCCCCCCACCCTCGCGAGTCCCTCACTGTCACTTTATATACGGGTTGTCCACGAATGGTACGTAACCTCCGCCCCGGCCCGGCCCGGGGTGAGAGAGCTGGGCGCGGCCAAGCGCGGCTCAGAGGTCACCACGCTGGCTGCGAAACTGCGGCGGGGCGGTAGTGCTGCTTCTGAGGAGACGCCCGGCCCGGCCCGGCCCCGGCGCCACCCGCTGCACCGACCCAATCAGCCAGCACCCCGGCTGCCAATCCGACAAAAACGCCGCTCGGAGTGAAGCGGCCGGGGGAGAGGGGGGGGGGGGGAGGAGAGGGTGCCGACTTCTGATATCTGGTTAGCCTCGGCGCCCCCAAACTCGAGCGGGGGGAGAGAAATGGAGTCACACTCCGAGAGAAGAGGCGGGGCGGGGTGGGGCGGGGCGTGCGTAAGGGAAACACTGGCCGGGCGATGCGCGCAGCCAAAGATTCCATTAGCCAAATGAGCACCAAATTTCCCAAATTTCGCCCCCGCCGAGACCTTCGCGCGGCACTGTGGCGCGATTTATCGAATGTTCTTCCCCGCTGCCGACCCTCCTCTCCCCGCCGCCGCACAAAGCCTCGAGGATGTCCCGGCCCCGCCCGCCCGCCAGCGATCATCTCGAAATTGGCGGATAAGTTTCTCTCCTCGCGCGGCCGGGCCGGGCCGGGCCGCGCGGGGCTGTTAAACAGGCGAAGCAGGGTCCCTGATTCGCACGGGCCGCAGCGGGCCACTTAAATTCCCGACCAATTTCTCATACCTTAACGAGCCAAGTGCGGCGCAAACTATAGCAGTGTGGCAAATAAGCGGGGGCCTAGTCGCGGCAGCCGGGGAGGGGGAGGGGGGGGAGGCGCAAGTTGGACCCGGGCCATAAATAAGAGCCAGGCGCAATGAAACATTGCCGCGGAGCGAGCGGAGCCGCGGCGGTGGCGGTGGCGGCAGCGGGCCGGGCAGGGCGGGGCGGGGCGGGGCGGGGCGGGGCGGGGCCGGGGCCAAGCAGGGCCGTCCCCGCCGAGGCGTCCCGGAGGCGTCCGCAGCTGAGGCCCACCCGCCCCGCCCCGCAGCCCACTGATTGGATTGCTCGGACAGCCACTTGGACCCACACCGGGCTTGGCTCCCGGCTCCTCACCCCCAGCCGCCCCCAGCCACAACGTTACTGCTCACAAGCACGATTCTTGAGAGGTCGTTGGGCAGGCGGGGCGGGGCGGGGGCCTGGGCGCAGAGTGCCAGCGCTCGGCGCGACAATGTCTCCTCCTGAGGAGGACGCTGCCGGTGCCACGGGGAACTCCTCGGACTATACCCAGGCGGTCCGGTCGACAACTCGTCTGATTCATGTCTACAACCGGCGGCGTACCGTACCGTACCGTGCGCGCCCGAGGAGGAAATGAATGAAGTAAGGAGCGGGGCTAACAGATTACCAGTCCAGTACGGGCCGGAAGGGCCGAGGGCCAGGCCCGCCGCCCTGCCCTGCCCCGCCCCGCCCTGCCACAGACAAATGCCGGGCGGGCCGGGCCGGGCCGGGCGGGGGGTAGCAGCGCGCTGGCGGGCGGGCGGCCCTTAACCCTTTCGAACGGGCGCGGGTGCCCTTCACGGCCACTTTGAGTCCCTTTCCTATCCATCGTACGGGGCGCGGCGCGGCGCCCCCTTGCGGCCGAGCGGAGCGGCTTGATTAAGGACCATTGCAGAGGCTACAGCGGCCGCCCCCGCCCAAAATGGACAAGGATTTGTTGCGATTTCACAAGCGTCTTTAGGGGTTCCTGGAGAAGGGGCAGGGGCAGTCCGGTGTTTCCAGTGCGGGGGAGGAGGGGGGGGGGGACAGCGGATGGAGCCAGGTTCCGCAGCGGCCTTCCTCCGCCCCGCCCCGCCCCGCCCCGCCCCGCCACGCCGGGTTTCCTCTTTAATTACGCGCCCGCCACCGAGGCCCATCGCTCCCCGACCCGGCGCGCGCACTAGTCTCCCTCTCTCTCTCTCTTTCCCTCCCTCCTGCTCCTTCCCTTTCTCTTTCTCTCTCTCCCTTCCGCTCTCTCCCCTACCCGGAGCGCGCGCGGTGCTGACGACGCACAAGACGCCTGTTCCCCCTTCTGACCCAAATACCAGAGGACACCCGGCCCTGCCCGCCCCGTTCACGCCGACAAATAATATCCGACAAATTTATCCAGCACAACATGGCCGAAAAAAAAAAGGTAATGGCGCCTTTCGTTGGAGGGACGGGCGCGGCGCAGTGCCAAGTGCGAGGGTCACCGTCACCCGTCCGGACGGACCTGACCGAGTGCTTCCGATCTGCTGAAAGGAGGCGCGGGGTGACGCGGGGGGAAAGCCTCGCGGGAGAGGAGGGGCCGTCCCGTGGAACCCAGGTGATGTAAGACAAATGGCAATGAAGAGGCCAAGGTCAATTTGGGGTCCGAGAGGCCTGGCCAGTGCGGCCTGAGGGCCCAAGGGGGCCGTCAAAGAGGCGCAGGGCGAGGCCGGCGCGGCGCCCAGGTGCAGAGTGCTCGCCGGGGCGGGGCGGGGCGGGGCGGGGCGGGGCCGCGGAGTGAAGCCCTGGCGGCCAGCAGCGCCCACCCACGCCCCTCCTCCCCCACCGCCACACCGCGCGACTTTGTTCGCGCCCGCAGGTCAAGTCCGAGCGCCCGGTCCGGCCCCGCCCCGCTTCGCCCCGCTCGGTCGCGCCTCACCGATACTCCTAATGCTGTTTCCTTGCAGCGCCGGGAGTGGAACGCCCCACCACCTCACCCCACCCCGCCCGCTCACCTCCGGGCGACAAAGAGCAGGAGTACGGAGGAAAATAAAACTACACCGCCTCGCCCGCTGCGGCGCCCCGCCCCGCCACGTCCCACCCCGAGGTCTTGAGTGCGAGAGAGACGAGTCTACAGGACACTCTTTCCACGCGTAAGGACCACGGCGCTGTCGCGCTCCGCACCTCCACGCCATCCGCAGTTGGGCGGGGCGGGGCGGGGCGGGGCGGGCTGGCCCAGTCACGACCTCACCCCGCCCCGCCCCAGTCCGGGGGATTGAAACGCCACAGGCGCAGCCGGGCGGGGCGGGGCGGGGCGCGATGGTATCGGCGTGACGGAGCACTTCCGACAAGGCGCTGCCAGCGCCAACTTTATCTGGCCGAAGTGAAATTGACCAGCAGCATGACACGCAGGCCGACCTCCAGCAGCGCTCCGGCCAGCAGGCTCCAGGAGGGCCTCCAGGAGGGCCTCCAGGAGGGCCTCCAGCAAGGCCTGGGGCAGCGGCTCTCTGCAGGACCACTAGCAGGCACCGCAGGTGCACCTCCAGCAAGGCTCTTAGGAAGGCTTTTGAAATTGTTTTTACAAAGAATGATGTGGCAAATGTGAAAGATTTGTGGACATCCCCGGCCCCCAAGGTCTGGGCCTATGTCTTGGCCGCGCGAAACACCTTAGGGACGGCCCCCCGCGGCCTCTCTCCATCCGGCCCGCGCGATCAATCACCAGGGTTTGGCGTCACTCAGGTTTACGCGCGGCCCCCCTCGCGGCCCTCGGCTTGACTTGACTGACTCCTCCTCCTTCTCCGGCTTCGGCGCCGAGAGTCAAAGGCATCCCGGAATCGGCAAACGCCCGGAAAGAAGAGAGTGCGGCGGGGCGCGGTGGGGCGTGGCGTGGCGGAGCCGGGCGGGGCGGGGCGGGGCGTGGAAAAAAAGAGACGCGTCCGCTGATTTTATCTCAATGACGGAGTGGTGACGGCCGAGGGGCGGGGACCTTATTATTTCAAAGCGCCGGCCGGCGTGCCACTCGGCGCCACACCACCGCAGCCGAAAGAGAGAAAGTTGCCAAAAATATAAAAAACAGAAATGTCGAGGGTGGAAAAAAAAGGAGAAGAAGAAGAAGGAGGAGAAAAAAAGAAGAAGACCGAAAATTTTCAATATTGTAATCTACTGTGCTTGATGACCCCCAAAACAACCCCGCCCGTCCCCCCACTCCGCAGCCGCCGGCTCGAAAAACGGCTCGCGGCGCAAGCGAGCATAAAACTTTGAAATAGAGCTATTCCGCTTTGTCAGCCCGGGGGCTAATTCTGCGTGGAATCCAATCCACTTTGCCCTAAGGCTCCTACTGACGCGGAGTATTGGCGCGCGGCAGCGGCGGAGCGGCGCGGCGGCGCGGAGGAGAAATATCAGACCTGGTGGCGGGGGTGGTTGGGGGGGGGGAGAAGTCCACACGCGCGCGGGGGGTGTAAGAGGAGGGGAGGGGTGCGGGGGCGCGGGAGGTCGTGTTGTCAGAATTTTATGACACGCTGTCGAAAAGAAAAGCGCTTGTTGTGCTGCTGCTGCAGGGGGTTGTCGTGGCCGCCCCCGGGGAGCCGTGGAGCGGGGCGGAGCGGGGCGCCAAGGTATGCATGAGTATGCAGCGTGTTAGTGTGGTTGTGTACGAGGCCAGGGCAACGTAAACAAACACACACACGCACACAGACACGGGAGCCGCGCACAGATTGGAGACGTTGCGCAAATCAATTGGCTGGTAGGGGAGCAAAAAAGATGTTCCACGGCGTGAGGCGCGGGGGCGCGCGGGGACCCGCGGAGCCAAGAGCTCGTCCGGGCGGGAGGGAGGGAGGGAGGGAGGTAGGGAGGGAAGGAGGGAGGGAGGGAAGGAGGGAGGGGAGGGAGGGAGGGAGGGAGGGAGGAATAGGGCGTGGCAGCGACGTCAAGGGAGTCTGGAATACTCGAGGAAAGGCGCGGCAAGGTAAGGCTGTCCTCCTCCATGGGATGCGCGAGGACTTGTGCACCCAGAGAAATCGCTATAGGGTCAACTTGACTTGAACCAAAGTATTTTTTTTTCCCGAGCGTTGTCTCCACTTTACGTAAACATGTACCCGCACCTGGAGAGACTATGCCGTAGAGCCGATGAGCTGGGGGGAACACCAGTCGTAGTAAATTGCCGTGAAATTGACGGTGTAAGGGGGATCGACTGGCGTTCGGCAGCCTCCGCCCCGCCCCGCGGGCCCCACGTGGGCGCTTCCCCTGCTCGCTACCGCTCTCCATCCTCCAGTTTGGCGTTATAACTACACAGCCCGGGGCGCTGAGCGCGCGCGCGCGCAAGGCCCGCTGCAGCCACTCGTGATTAAGATGACAATGGCAAACAAGAATCTGACGAGGGGCGCGGGCGGGGGCGCGGGCTGGGCGCGGGGAGGGAAAGGGTTGGGGCGGGAGCCAAAGTGACTCGTGAACACACACGGGGCGGGGCCGGGGCAGCACGCGGAATGTTTCATATCGCGGGGCGGTTTCAGAACGTTCTCAGCCTTTGGCTGTTTGGGGGACGGTAGAATAAACCCACCCGTGTTTCTTTTAAAGCGATCATCATATGGTCACTAAGACAGTAACACGTGCAAACTTGCAGAAACTCCTTAGAATTTGCACTTATTTCGGACAACTGTAGAATCGTGAAAAACTCTCGGGAAAAAAAACTGCTTTCACTGCGCTTATAGCGGCGAGCCTAGTACAGTACAGTACCGGTCGGGATCCGTGCAGTCTGCCTGCCACTGCGGCCCCAGCTCGTGTAACCTCGGGGTAATATCGTGTCGTCGTGAGCTGTTTAGTCAACACACAATGCCAGCGGGAGCGGGGCCGGGCCCGGCCCGGCGGGGCAGAACATAAGGCGCTAGCAGCCGCTAGCGGCAGTCTCACTCACGACGATTGACAGGGAGACAAATCCGCCGGGAGCGCGCGAGGCGCTGCCCCGGGCAGGCCGGGGAGGGCCCCCCTGTGCGCAGCCTCCTCCCGCCCCGCCCCGCCCCGCCCCGCCCATGAGCCGACAAATCCGACAATAACCTCAGGCAGGCGAGGGGTGTATTACACGGCTGCCAAAGTCCCGCGATCAGAATGGCTCGACTACGCCGTGTCTCCTTTCAAGAAAACCGTGATTGCAAACTCTAAGACTGGCAGAGTTAAAAGATTGACGTCACCTGGCGGGAATTTAAATTATTAACGGCAGACATCGACGGCAGTATGGGCACGTTTAACGCGTTACACAACACACATGTAATATTAAATGCATTACGAGGTGTGTTGGTAACGCTCAGGAAAATAAGGCGCGCGAGACAGAGATAGGCCCCTAACCCAGTGATATGAGGCAGCCGCGGCTGCTGTCTGCTCTTACCCCTCGCGGCGCCCCGCCCCGCCCCGCCCCGCCCCGCCCCGCCCCGCCCCGCCCCGCCCCGCCACGCGCCATTGCGCTCCGGTCGTTGTATGCAAATGTTGGCGATACTGGTTTCGCTCCTCCCCTAATCCCCTTTCTCTCTATCTCGTGTCTTTTCTTTGTCTTTCCCTTTTTTTTTCTTCCCCTTCCCCTATCAACAACGATTTACCGCACTGATAAGTACGCCCGTACCCCGCCTTGCGGAGGCACCGTCTGCACCGCCGCTCGCCTTCTCGCTCTCTCTCGCTCTAGAGCGCCCTTTTTCCAGTTCGCTTCGCACGCAGAAAAATGAGAGTTGTAGCAGCCATACCTAAGGAACGGCCAACCGCGATTGACGGTTGTCCTTGAGGCATAACCTTACGATGGCTGCTAAAACTTGTCATTTTTTTCCGGGTGGCGGAGACGTTCTTTTCTTATGCCCCGAACAGTAGATCATGATGTTAGTTGGGTTGCCTATCTGCCGGGCGCCCGCCCGCACCAGGCTACACTAGCCATGCGCAGCGCGAGGGGAAGGGAGGGGAGGAGGCGGCTCTCGTGCGGTCCGCAAAATCCCTATAACCCGCTCTTTGGGCGTCCCGGCCCGCGTGGCGAGGCGCAGCGGCGCAGAGCGTGTAGCACAGAGCGGAATTGAAGGCGGTTTGTTCCATTTATTGGTAGCCCTCCCTCCCCGCGTCCTCCCCGCCCAGCCAGCGCGCGGCCCACTATTGGATCTGTTTGCGGATATCACGGATAGCCCGATGGCCCGCGGATACGACCGCCTCGGTCCCAGCCCTACCCCGCCGCGCCCCGCCCCACCCCAGACAATGTAAGGCGCCCCGCCCCACCCCACCCCTCTCGCTGTAAAAGAGCCGTTTTCTTTCTCGCCATACGCGTCGCGTCGTCCAACGCGCAGCTTGAGTCGGGCGCAGTGTTCGAATTGCGGGGCGGCTGCAGAGAGAAAGAGAGAGCAAGAGCAGCTAGTAGTCACCAGACTCGGGAGAAAGCAAGAGCGAGCGAGAGAGAGCAGCAAGAGCCTAAGAGACAACAGGGAGCAAGAGAGAGACAGACTCGGAAAATCCGTCAAAAACTCGCGCGCTATGAGGCCGTGGTGCTGAGCCAAGGGCAGGGCGGGACGGGGGCCGGGTGCAACCAGAGTGAAATGTAGCGCGCGAAAACAATAGTCCTCTCGAGACTCCCCGGCTGCACCCACCCACGCCCACGCCCGCCCACAGCCGCTCGGAGACAAAATTTGAACTCTGCCGAGCCGAGCGAGCGGGCTGACTCGTTTCAACTGACTCTGCCGAGGAGGACTATAACAGGCTCACTCGCTCGAGCGCCGCGCCGCTCCTCGGTCTCACCATGATAAACGGCCTCACCATCCCAGTGCCCACCCCGCCCCGCCCCGCCCCGCCCCGCCCCGCCCCCGCAAGGGGTCTCTAGGGCAGAACACTACCAAGTCACGTACAGCGGGGAACACCATTGGATGTCCGGCCCGGCGGCACTGGGTCCTAGGGGTACGCCCCGCCCCGCCCGGCCCACCCCACCCGCAAGCTGCAAGGTCCTCCTCATGAGGGGGCAAAGTGAAAGGAGAGAATCATCGGGCCCGACCTCGTCGACCGCAGCGAGCTGTAAGCGACTGGTCAAGACTTCTCGCGGAGCGCCCCCTCCCCGGACGCGCCACCCTTCACCCGAGCCCTACCCATAGCATCAAGGGTCTGCGAAACTGAGTTCCTCCGGGACTCCACCCACGCTCCGGGCTCTCGTACACCGGAAGCAGGCGCACTCAAACGGGAAACCGGAAATGCCCTTCACATCTCATATTCCAGGCCAAGCCATCCCCGGAGCAATCCCCCAAGGAGTCGCTCGCCTCGCACGGCTCCTGGGAGAAGAGGGGCGGGGCGAGGCGCGGTAGGGCGGGGCGGGGCGGGCGGGGCCGGGGCGGGGCGAGGCGGGGCGGAGGTTCCAGAGAGGGGAGTGAAGGTCACAGCGACGTGGTGAAGGGAGAGGAGAAGGGCCGCAGAACGGGTTATCCGTCGCCTGCCATGCCATGCGAGCCTGGGCGGGGCGGGGCGGGGCGGGGCGGGGCGGGGCGGGGCGATAGGGGTGGCACGGCACACCAGGCCGGAGGGCTGAGGTTGCAATCGCACAGACAAATCGACCTACATTCCTAGCAAGGCGTCCGTTCATTAGCCTGCAGCGGGACAGCGAGGGGGAGTCCACTGCAAAACAATGCAGCCAACTTGCAAAAATTGTAACTGCTTAATTATTATATTCTTAAGTTCCATGGCGCCTTACGGTCTGGCTCGGCAGGCAACCCGCACACGCGCTTGCATGGCGGGACAGTCAGTCACCTAAGTACACCACCCGACACGCCACGGCGATAGAAATAGTTGAGTACCGGGCGGGCGGACAGGTAGACAGACATACGGACGGACACTGATGGCTCATTTCGGGCAGACAGGCGGGGCTTGCTCCGCTCTGCCGGGGGTAAGAGATTGGGGCGGAGTGAACAGAGGGTTATACAAGGGCGTAACGTTTCCCTGATCCATACGTATCCGCGGGACCGCCGTCCGATTGAACGGAAGAATCAAAAGGGGTGAGGAGAGAGAAAGACAGGGAAAGGAACGAAAAGCATGGGGAGGAATACGCGCGGAGCTGAAGGGAGGTAGGGTAGGGGGTGCGCGTACAAGAGCAGGCAAGAGGACGGAGAGGCTATGTAACATGAAAAAAAAGGGAGAAAAGGACAGAAAAGGAGCAGCGAATCACAAGAAAGAGCCGCCTCAAAAGCCGCTCCTTCCCTCTCTAAGTTGATCTGCATGCTGGATATGGGGCGCGGAGGTGCGGCCGGGACGGGACGGGACGGGACGGGACGGTGGCGCCGCGCCGACATGAAAGCGAACCGGGCCTCCTGCGGCAGCCCGACCACCACGGCGCCGAGCCGAGCCGAGCCGAGTCGAGCCGAGCCGAGCCGAGCCGAGCCGGGCCGAGCCGAGCCCAGCGAGGAATGGAGTTACACCCTCGAAAGGGCTTCGCTCAATTTGCCAGCTCATTCCATCAACGACGCGCAGCAGGTTTGGTATAAGGGACAGGCAGGGTGAACGGACAAAAACAGGGAGCATATATGAAACCACGCGGCGACAAGGCAAGACGCTGTCGCTGCTGGTGTTCCACTACCGCACGTTACCCCTTTCCGTTACAAAGTACAGAGAAGGCGCGCTTTATTCGTAGGCTCCCGCGAATCCTTTCCGCTTCATTTTCGACTACTAATCCCGCCCCCTTCCCTCCACGCTCTGCAATACAAAATACATTCGCTCAAGTCTAGACGCGGCCGGCCGGCCGGCGGGGCGGGGGCGGGGCCGCAGGCCGGGCACGGGGGCTTTCAGGGAATTCATTTGGGGGCGAGGGTGCGGCGCGCCGGCCTCCACGGCCTCCTCCAGGCCTGGCCGGGCTTCCTCCTCCGGTGGCCCCGCCCCGCCCCGCCCCACCCCGCCCCGCCCCGCCCCGGGGACCGGGGTCCGAGGGAGAGAAGGGTCGAGTCGCGATTAAAAGCCTGATTAATGATTAACTTGAGAGATGGGGCAGATTTTTGCACGGCTTTCTTGGGCACTTAAGTCGCCGTGTTTTTCGGCTTCCCCCGTGCTCCACAGTTGTTGGTTTTTTTTTTCATCGTAACTCCTTTAGGGAGGAGGAGAAGGGAAGGGTTGAAGCGACGTCGGAATAACGAATGAGGGTAATCCCACGTTGCGGCAAAGCTGCCGTTGGGCCAAGAAAAATTTTCGGGTCTATCATCATTATTACTACGCCGACGAGGGTATGGACAAGCGAGAATAGTTCACACTGTAAGACTAGCGGCGCGCTGCAAATGCAAAATCAGAAAGCCTCGCGCAATGGCTTTGCATAGGGAGCTGGGACAACAAACAGGGCGAATAAGGGGAGGATAAGAAACTAAAGAAAATCGGACGGCAAACATAAAATTCACGCGTGTTGGTGTGGGTGGGTTTACTGCCTCCAGGGCCGTATTATTAAACGGGGACACTCTAAATTTGCCTCCCCTTCCTCCAGGCTTCCCCCGAGCCGTTCCGGCCCGCCCCGCCCCGCCCCGCCCAGCCCCGCCAGTGGGCTACCGCCCTCCCAACCCAACCCGGATTCCAGCTCATATCCAAAGACCGGAAAGAAAGAGGCGAGGGAAAGGAGGTGGCGGCGAGAGGGGCGCTGGAAGGGGAGGGGGCCGGGGGGACATCGGCCGTCGTGATGGTGACCCAAGCCCCGGTGGAATTCGAATTGAGCCCGTCGAATGCGAGCTCGGGTGGGCTCGGGCCCGGCCGGCCGCGGCGGCCCGGAGCCCCGCCGCGCCGCATGCCATGTGGGCCGGCCGGGTCATGGGGGTCAGGGCCATGCGGCCTGCAATATGACCCGATCTGGTCATGCAGGGGATCAAATACCGGCCGCCCAGGGCGGGAAAAGGCCGCGTTTTTATTGTCCGCTACTAATTGAACCGCATAGGACTTTAGACACAGAGGTCGGCCAGATGCTAGCCAGCCCGCGGCCAGGCGGGTTGTGGCGGGGGCCGTGGGTATGGGGGCAGAGGGCGGGGGCGCGATGGTGGGGCAACAGTAACCGCACGCGTAGCTTGGGCTTTTGTTCCGGGAAGAACGAAATAAAGGGACCTCTGGACTGCAAAGCGAAACGGCACAGAGGGAAGGGGGTGGGGGCGGTGGGGGAGGGAGGGAGGGAGGCGGAAAACCCGACGGCAGTTAGCGCGAAATAGTTGGCGCGCAATTACGATAAAAGCTCGGAATAAAACAGGGGAATCCTTCGCAAAGGCGCGAAAGGACCCTTTTTCGCCATCGTCGCTCGCCTCCTCTCCTTCCACAGGGTGGGGGGAGGGGTCGGGGAGGGGCCACCGCGGCGCAGCCAACTGATTCTGAGGATCGCTGTCGTATCTCTGTCCTCGTCGCACTCATGGGGCACTGCCGTGCCCAACACAGGCGGCCGCCAAAGGTGCGACGAGGACAGCGGGGTAAGAGAGCGGTCTCCGGCATCCCTCCGCAGGGCGACGGCGACGTCGCGGGCGCGCCGCGCCACTGCTCTTTAACTTGAACCCGAAGCCCGCGCCGCCCGCCACTCCCAGAGCGCCCCCTCCTGTCCCATCCTCCGTGGAAGTTAGGATGAAAGACAATTTGTTAGGGGTATTCCAGTGAGTCGAGCAGCCCGCGGACTGGAGTGGACTAGACTGACGGGCTCGCGGCCCCTCTCCACCTCCAGACTGGACCAGGCGGCCCACGCGGTCAGGGTGCTGATGTGGGCGGGGCGGGGCGCGGCAGGGCTCATGCTTAGCCGGAGGTCCACGCCCAGAACAAGGAACGGCCAACGCCAGGCCAGGCGCCCGGGAAGCAGAGAAACGCCCACGGACCTCGGCGTCTTTGAGCTCGAGCTCTGGCCGAGCCCAAGACCATGACGGGATGCGGCTCGGCTCGGCTCGGCGCCGCCCCAGCCACCCCACCGCCTACCTAGCATCCCCTGCCCTGCCCTGCCTGCCGGCCAGAATCAAAAGTGGCGAAGTGGCTGATGCAAGTCTTACGACATCATTACGAGCCACCCTCTCCCCCGGCCCGGCCCGGCCGGGTAATCTATTCTTAAAACAGGCCTTCTCTTTTTTACATCCACCCCGTCGATGGGCGGAGCTCGGCGGCCTCCTTTTTTTATGACGACACGAGCCATGGAGCGCTGCAAGGTGCGCGGCGGCGGGTGTGGGGCAGGCCTGGGCAGGGCGGGGAGGGGGAAGGGCGGTCCTTGCCCTCAGAGCAATGGGAGCGAGAGAGAGAGAGAGATAGTATGTATCTCCCTGACTGACTAGTGGGCCTGAAAATTGCGTGGCGGGTCGAGGCGGTGCCGAGCATGTCCGCAAGGAGAGCATTCCAATAGGGAAGCAGAGAGGGCCATCAGGCCACTGACAGCAAGACAAACAGAATTTTTAGCAAGCAGCCCCCACGAAGAAATGACTATAGTGAACGGGTGTCACACCAAAGGCATCATCGCATTAAAATACTGGGATCCAAGATACGGACTACTATTTACAAGGAGTCCACAATCTTTTTCCTTTTGTCTCAATTTCAAAACATTATATGTAACACTAATGGGGCATGAAGTACATGTTAGTTATTAGCTGGGAAAATCTTCAACAGTAAATTTTACGGACAAAGAAAAGATAACCGAATAAGTATCGCAATGTCAGTAGGTACTGATGCTTTAGCAATCTAATATAATATAGGTACTTACATGGAGAAGCCCACCATCACCAAAAAAAGTGCGCAGCAAGACAATCTATAAACAACAGAGAAAGAGAACTCGATATACATTCGCTTAATTGATTGAAGTTAATTATTATAACTAATCCATAACTACCCTGAAATCTAAAGACTAAGATAGTACACAGAGTCGTCAATAATTTAAAAATGTAGAAATTGCTGTTCAGTAAACATAGCTGGATGCAAATTATTGATTACACATGTAACCAAAATTGAGCTCTGGATGGACGAGCCAAACTAAAACTTTAAAATTAGAATGATAGGTTTCACACTGAGAGTCTTTACCACTGCAAGAAGATATCAAGTTTCATGTGGGGACTCAGTTAACAGGAGGAGTAAAACCTACCTTACAGTGAATGTTGATAAGTGAGGTTGAGGTTAGAACAGCTCCTGGGGTTGATACAATTTCTGACGTAGACACTTCGACAAATTCACTAACTAAAACCCTTACTATACTAAATTATATGATGAAAACTGATTACCGGCACATTACATGTCAAAGAAAATAAAACGAATTCTTTTTTGAAAAACAAATTGTCCCTGTGATTCCAGACAAAACAAAACGTTATTATTACTCGGAGTCGGAGCCACTGCTGCCAACCACAAAACTAAACCGGGGAATGCCAAAACCGGTGAAAAGGGAAACGACAAGCGTCAACAACATACCCAGACCAAAAGAACTTTACTTTTAAAGCATAAATTTTAAGAGAAATTTGCTCATTAACAAAAACTGACCCTTTCCCGAAAAAAAAAAGTACATGACGTCATTACGAGTTGGCGAGACTCATAGCCCATTCCGCAAGCCCCTTTAAAGAATAATAATTACGTGAAAATTACAGATTAGTGGCAACGTCCAAAATATTTAAACGTTTCAAAGCTAGGGGGAAAAAAACAACCCGGGCAGCAATTTACGGCTTTCATAAGACGGCGGGGCGGCGGCGCGCAACCGCACGCGTTAATTGGGATTTAATTTTTCGCCGAAACGGTTATTGCGTTCCGGCGCCGAGCCTGGCAAGGACCTTCGCTTCCGGAAGCGAGTTGTGCGGAGCGCGGCCGTGAGCACCAGGACCTCCAGGACGTCGTCGGCGCGCTAAGAGGCAACCACCGAGCCTGCCTATCCGGGCCATCTCTCATGTGTGCGGATTGAGGATCTCTTACTCGTCCCTCGTTCGCGTCGGTACTTCGACAGGAAACTTGAAGCTGGGCATTAGCTGCCCCCTCCCCCTCCCCCGAAATCCACAGAGGGCACCACCAAACCAGCAACACTCAGGCAGGAAAAGAAAAATTACGCGCTTATGGGGTTGCATTTCTCATCTTCTCGCAATAAAAAGAGGCGCTGGCTCGCGCTGTGGGGGGAGAGGGGGATGGGGCAGGCCGGGCGCGGCGTGACGGCAAGTGGAGCAGACGTTGCGCCCCTCGGACAGCAGCAGCGGCGCGCGGGGCGCGGGGCGGGGCGGGGCGGGGCGCGGGGCAGGGAAGCTGATTTGATTTTTGTCTCCTTCCCTTCCAGCAGCCCGAGGGCAGCCAGGGCGGCGGGGCGGGGCGGGGCGGGGCGGGGCGGGGCGGGGCGGGGCGGGGCCCAGCCTGCCAGCCCAGGCCTGATTAAAAGACAAGACGAGACGAGGCACCGCCGCCCCAGCCCTGCGCGGAGCCCTTGGCACGCAGCCCGCCACACCGTGTCAGGGCGCGGCCCGGCCACCGCCGCACCCGCCGCGCCGTGGCCGCTGACGCCCTCTGCTCTGCCGGGTTAAAACCCCCGGCCTCGCCTCGGCGGCCTCCGCGCGACATCGGTGGACCATTTCGCCTCGCCCCTAAAGGGAAGGGCAGGGCAGCGGCGGCAGGGCAGAGCGGGGCGGCTGTTGTTATTGAGCCACCCCCCTGCCGCCCGCGCCTACACCGCCCCGCCCCCGGCCCTGCCCGGCCCGGCTGCAGCCCCAAGCTTCGTTTACGGCTAAAAAGATTATCAGCTCCTTGTCTGACTGCCCCCGTGGCCCCCGCTGCTGGCGCCCTCTGCTCTGGTCTTCCCTCCCTCCTATTCCCTTCACTGCGGCCGACCCCACCGCCGCCGCCGACTCTCCGGAAACACTTCGCAATCATTTAAATTTCCAACCGAGCTACGAAAGAGCGACGCCCGCCCCGCCTCGCCCCGCCTCGCTCCTTGTTAAATGCTTGTTCGTTTGTCTCTCCGAGGCTTTTTGTTCCCCTCGACGCTCCCCGCCACACCCCACCTCGACCCACCCCGCCGCGCCGCGCCATTGCCAATAAGGCCCAAACTTTTCTGCCGGTGACTTCGGACTCTTTGTCGCCACAACTTGCCGCGAGGCGAGGCGAGGCGAGCCGCGGCACGGGGCCGCCGCGCCGGGCCGGGCCACCACTTCCAACCCCCGCGGACCCGCGAGGACCTCGCCTCTCCCCTCCTCCTTCTCCTTTTCGCGTAAAATTGAAAAGCAACAGTCAGCCCTGGAGTGGAGGGTACTGTCCGTGCCCGGCCCGGCCAGGAGAGGAGGGGCCTCCGTAGCACCATAAGGGCGGACAGCGAGAGCGAGACGAGACGAGAGGACACCCCTCCATGCCCGGTGCCCGGGCCCTGCTGAACCGAGGGGATCCCTCCATTCATTTTTTCAAGATCAATTTCAGCCAATTTTTATTAGTATTGCTGATGAGAGGGGGGTGCTGAACCGGATAAGCTGAGCAGGGCGCTGAACCGGATAAGCTACTGAGCAGGGTTCTGAACCGTATAAGATGAGCAGGGTGCTGATCGCGGTGCTGAATCGGGTGAGCCGAGCAGGGTGCTGAGCGGCCGACAGCAGGGGCTTAACTGCAGTCTAAGCGCGGCAGCAGGGAGTGGCGGAGCGCGGCGGGGGCCTGGGCCCAGGCTCGCCTTAATGAAGACAAATCTTCCCTTTCCTGGTAATGAAAGAGAGAGGCGTTAGAAAGGGAGAAGAGCTGCCGGCGGGGCGGGGCGGGGCGGGGAGGCCAGGAGCCAGCAGGGTTTGTTGTCCACGGCGTCGTCGCCCTTGTCGAGTTTACGCGCGAGAGATTTGAATTGACGACCGCGCGCGCCCCTTGTTGGTTTGTATCCAATTCAAATGAGATTAACGCGCCCCGTACACGGCCGTGGCTCCTCCTTGGTTTTAATTTATAATTTATTTGAAATAGACGTGTCACTCGGCTTGCCTGTTTTGCGTGATGGTTTCCAAAATGGTATAGAATCAAACCATGAGAGAATGGCGCCCTGTGTCCTGCTCTCATGTGTCCTGGCCACGGAGTCGGACAGACCAGCGTAACCCTTGGGAGAGAGCGCAGGCTTATTGTTGGGTTGCTGTTTATGAACGCCATCCCCAAAACTATCACCAGAGGGGAGGAGGAGGTGGGGGTCGACGGGGGGTGGGGCGGGCCCCCAGCGGGGACCGGCACTCCCACCAGAGAGCCTCTGGTGGGCTGGCAACCACCACAATCTTGGGCTTGCTGGTCGCCGTTGCCGTGGTGGCCGTGGTGGCCGTGGCTGGGGCCGGGGGCCGTGGCTGCCGTGGCCACAGCGCGGCGGCCCAGTGGTGGCCAAAGCCACGGGGCGTAGCGCCAGGGGCCAGCGGCGGGGCGCGGCGCGGCGCGGCGGGGAAGAAGCGGTGGCAGATGAGTCTCTTGTTCCCACCCGGGCTGCGCGGGGTGGGGCGGGGTGAGGCGGGCACAGTCGACAACACGATGGCTTGGCTGGTCGAAACGTATGGAATGGACGGCATATGAGGAAGGCGCGAAAGCTTTGCAAAAGGGGCAACATTCTGTCCGTCCGTCAGTCAAAGTCAGTTGGACGGTCCGCAGCTTCGGCACAGCCCGCTCCCGCCCCCACTCCACCGGATCCGCCCCCGCCTCCTGCTCAGCACTCAGGTGGGAGTGCCTTACCCTTAGCGCCAAGCGGGCGAGGCGAGGCGAGGGAGACTGCAAGGTGCTCAAGGGGCGCCGCCTCACCCCACCGCATCCCGCCCCGCCCCGCCAAATAAGGGCCCAAGGAGGCCCCACCTTTCAGCTCCGCGCCCCACAAGGCGGCTCCTAAAGGGCGCTGCATGTTTTCCGCTCTTCGTGTGATGACTCATGAATATTTATACGTTATTTGGGAGCGGCATTATAGAGCTAAAGGCTCGGGGATTTACTTCAACAACGTTTGCCACTGGCGCCAGCCCCGCCCCGCCGCGCCCCGCCAACTTGCGGGACAAACCCCACCCCTTCCCTTCGCCCCACTCAGGTCTTTTCAGCTTCAGCATATCGATCCGATGGCACAGTAATTGTCGTGCGAAAATATTTTCCATGTGTATTCCTCTCGTGTTGAACGGCACACTGCTGCGCGAATACAACATCCCATGGCACAGCGAAACAACCGCCTACCCTTGTGACCCGGACACAGAACCGCGGAAAAAAAAGGGAAAAATTGGGAGGACCCCTACCTCACTCGCACCGTGCGAGCCCCGCCGGCTTAACTTCGGAGTTCTGATGGGATCCGGTGTGTTCCCGGCGACCACCACCCCACGGGCACGAGATGTACTCTCCGAAGAGAGCCCCCGCTTAAGGCTGGTGGCCCGTCAGGCCCGCCGTACTACCCTATTTAAACAGCGCCTTGAAGCCGTAGGTAGCATTTCAGACCACAGACAAGGCACCACCGGACCGCTTGACCGGTCAGTGGGAGGTAGAAGAAAGACGATAGAGGGGGAGAAAAGCAGAAAGAGAAGGTTTTTGCGGGAGACTAAGCGTGCGGCTGGTACACCTGCACTGACCGGCTCCCACTCCAGTCATGGAAGCGCTGTTTTAGGAGCCAGATTCTAGGACTTATGACCCCACGACCACCACAGCCGCGGGCACGGGATTGAACCCATGTGCCGAGTCTCACAGACACCCCGTTCGGTTTTCGTGGAGATCATTGTAACCACTAGACCGTCGGCGCTTCCACGAGGGAGCTCGGTTGAAATGGGGGGTTTGTATTCCACTCCAAGTTCTTGTCCTCAGAAAAATTAAATTTTTGGCTAAGATTCGAACCTTTGTTCTGCCACTCTCCGGGCGGACACTATGCCGGCACGGCTACGACGCCACGCTACCCGCAGCCGGACCACTACGAGTCATGCTGCGAGAAGCCGCAGTCACCGAAGAAACGAACCCGGTGTCATCAGCACGCCTGCTCTCCCTGCGGCGCTAGGCCAGCCGCGTGGCGTCATTGGTATCGGCACTGGTGATTGCACCAGGAGGACAGTGGTTCAATAACCGCAATTTTTTTTTGCTTTTTTTTTTTTAAGGTCACTAATTGTGTACACCCGTACCCGCCGCCTCGCCTCGCCCTCCCGGTGTTCACCCCTAGTATCCGGCCGACGCTATCGCTCCCTTATCCCCCGCCCCCGCCCTACCCTACCGGTGCCGTCGGTAATCCCGGCAGCTCTAGCCGAGTTCACTAATCTCTCACCAACCCTTCCTTTCTCCGGCCCGCCCGGCCCGGCCCGGCGGCTTACATTGCACCGCTCTCTAAAACGCGATACAGGCGGGAGGCGGGGCGCCCGGGCCGCGCCGCGCCGCGCCTGGGCAGCTCTTATCACCCCTACGGCCCGGCCCGGTGCAAAGTGAACTTAAATGTGGACGGGGTCAAAACACCGCTGCAGGCATGGAAAGTACGGGCGCGGAGCGGCTGTGATGGAGATACAGTAAACTGATTATGTACCGTGGACAGTGTTTACCTAACAAAACTTGACTTTTTACAACAAAAAAAATCATTTTTGAACATTTGGTACCGAGCAGAGGGCAGGGTGTAACGGGAAAGACATGACAGCATGCGGACCGCTGCTATACCCGTTCTTGCCGTAAAGTACCACGGCACCTGGGGGTAGGCCGACCAGACCCGCCCCGCCCCGGCCCGGCCGTTACCGTTATCAACCCTTTCCATCTTATTCCCTCCGTAAAGAAGCGGCCCGGCGCCGCTGGTCCATCGCTCATTAAAAAGTTTGTTTACCCTGGAATATCCCCGGCGTAATCTTCAGGTTAGTTTATTGGCATAGGCCCGGCTGTAAATATCCAGCTTTTGCGTTATTTCTGCACGCGGGCACAAATAGGGGCCCAGGCAGCAGATAAGAGCCGTTGCTTTTACTCAGTGTAAGAAGAAGAAAATAACCTCGCGTTGGGGCAGTCTGGACCATACGAAGAGCATTCGTGAAGCTGGGTTGGAAATAAGAGGTGAAATGGAAGCACAAAAACGTCTGAGAGTTTTAGTTAAAAACCATATTATGCATACGAACTATTAGAAGCCCTCTCCGTGTACACGGACACCCAGCGGGCGAGGGGCAGGGCGGGATGGGCCGGGGTGGGCCGGGGCGTAGCGGGGCATTGGCACTCCGTCGCGTCGCACTCTTCTGCCTCGCCTAGTCTCGCTTTCCGCTCTGGCGGGCCGCAGCTCTGCCTGGCTCCTGACGGTGAACATGCCGGGCCGGGGACACACACTCCCGTCGCGCGCACCGGAGCGCGCAGGTTGCCAACTCAGGCGTTCAGGCCCCGCGCCTGGCCGCGAGGGCGCGCTAGCTCCGCCCTGCCGCGGCATGCGAGGCGCGAGGCCGCGTCCCACGAGCGCACTTGACTCCAGTTAACAGCGTGAGCAGGAGGAGCTACAAGTTCATAACCTTATGAAAGTCAAGCAGTCATTTTCAATGAACCTGCCCTGCCCTCCGGCCCGGCCCCGCGGCGCGGCGCCCCTGAGAGCCCTCCGCACCCTCAAAAGGAGCAGGGCCGGCGCGGGGCGGGGTGGGGCGGAGGGGTCGGCAGAGGGGAGGACCAGGGTGGCGGCGGAGAGCGCGACAGCGTACCGCACCAGTCCCGCACCGCCCGCGCCCCGCGCTGGCACCAGCCGCACAGAGAGAGAGAGAGAGAGAGAGAGAGAGAGAGAGAGAGAGAGAGAGAGAGAGAGAGAGAGAGAGAGAGAGAGAGAGAGAGAGAGAGAGGGAGAGAGAGAGAGAGAGAGAGAGAGAGAGAGAGGGGGGGGAGAGCCAGCCGGAGCGGGGAGGGGAGCGGAGCCAGGCGAGCCAAGAGGTAATCGGGCGGCGATAGGCTCCATACTTTCAAGGAACACAAATAAAATGCAATTTTAGATTGAAACTAATTTGATTTTATACCTTGATTTATCGGGGCGAGGGAGATGCGAAGGGTGCGCTGCTCCCACTGCACGCAGGACGTAACCGGCCAATAGAAAATGAGACAATTATTTTCTTCTGGCATGTCACGCCTTTTCTGAAGTTTTTGACTTATCAACCACGAGAAATTTTTAATTTTCAAATCGTTTACCCCTTTTACTGTGAAAGGACAAAGCCAAATTTTAAAATACAGCGTGGAGAGTAAAGCGTTGCCGAGCTCCCCATCATCCTATTTATTCAGACATCTCCGCTCTTCCCTTCTTATTCGCGCAGCTACCATCGCCCTCTCATATCACCACCTGATTTATATCGCAAGTGGAAAAAAAGAGGGCGACAAATTTTGGCTCTCAGTCTAGGTCGAGTGTGTGAGTGTGTATGTGCGTGCAAAAGAAAGAATAAGATGGAGTCGGGTCGGGGGGAATATTTGTGTGGGTGGTGCGGCATGTGCCTGGTGAAGTGGCGTCAAACACACGGTGTGCTCTACCCTCTTCACCCCTCTCTCCCGCTACGGCCCCGCTCACCCCACCCTGTGAGCCTCCCGGCTCCCTATCAAGCCTCCCCCGCCCGCCCAGGTGCACCGCAAGCCCATACGCCTAGACGTCGCAAAAGCCCAAAGCTGCCACATGCGCACTCCCATGCAGGAACCCAACCAGCACTGCTACTCCGAACCATCCCGGGGCTCCGGTACTACTCGCACCTCACCTCAGCGTGGTCCAGGACTCAGCTCCCTAACGCGTGTGCTCGCGGGGTGCGCCGGCAGCCGTCAGAGTGGCCTGCCTGCGGAGCCCGCGAGGGTGATGTCTGTGTGTGTGGGTGTATGTGTGTGTAGTATTTTATAGCGACCATGAAGCCCAACAGCTCCGCTGGGACGTGCACTGCTGGCGAAAAATTCGCAAGGGTCCCGGGTGAGGAGAGCGGGGAGGGGAAGGGGAGAGGGCGAGGGACTCAAATATGAAGTGTGACTCGGAGGGAGTCGAGCTGCGTTCGAAACCAACGCGGGACGCTGATTTTTTTTTTCTGTTTACCCCGCTGCTTTTTGCCATCCCTGCGCCGGCGGTGCGACGGAGACGTAAGAGGCGCCGCGGAGGCCGGGCCGGGCCGGACCGGACGCGGCCCAGGGGTGCACGGCGCAGTGCGGGGCGGGGGAGGGAGGTGGGTCTCACCCCGGCACAAGTGAAAATAAGGCGCCCCGATTCACAGTTGTTGCCGCGCCGTGTTCTTGTTTGGAATCTGTTGTTGGTCTGACGCGACCCCCAGCCCTCTCTCTCTTGCTCTCGCATCGTGCCAACGTGAGTGAGAGAGACAGCGGTCGGCTCAGCTGGGCGGAGCGACCCCAGGGGACCCCCCGCCTCGGCCCGCCAGGCTTGCACGTTCACTCTAAACGGGATTTGCTGACGTGCACTTCGGCTCCTGCTCCCTACTGCTGCTGAGGCCACCGCCGCCGCTGCCACCACCACCACCACCGCCCTAACCTCCGCTGTCCGGCGGGCGGCGGGGCGTGGCCTGGCGCGGCGGTGTGCGAGTGCGAGAGAGATGAAGAGAGTCGAGGCCGAGATATTTCTGTAGATGCCAACAGGCTCACTTGTCGTCCTGTGCACGCCCGCCCCGCCCCGCGCCGCACCGCGGCCCTTGGTGACTTACCACCTCATCGCTTTGATCCCGACGAGCCGCCGCCCCGCTCCTCTGTGCCCTATCGGGGCGGGGCACGGCGGGGCGGGGCACGGCGGGGCGGGGCACGGCGGGGCGGCGCACGGCGGGGCGGGGTGCGGCGGGGCGGGGTGGCCGTTATCGGCCAGGCGCCATCTCCGGGACGCCCGTAACGGCACCTCCTGCACTGCGCTGCGTGGGGCGGGGCGGGGCGGGGCGGGGCGGGGCCTGGGTGGCGGCAGTCGACACCTGTACAGCAGGGCAGGCGCCACGGCCTGCGCCGCGCCGCACAGGTGGAGGGGAGGGGGGGGCATTCCGATTAGATTCGCTCGCGTCCAGCACGGCTTGTTTATCACACCAGGTAATGGCTCTGAATCACCATGCAGTGCGGCGGAGCGAGGCGGGGCGGTGCTAAAGCTGTCACCTGGCCGGACCGGAGCTGCGGAGCCGCCGCGCTGCGCCGTGGGAGCGCGCCGGGGGTGCTGGTAGCCCCGCCCCGCCCCGCTCCGCCCGTCCCGACATAAACAACTGCATTTAGCCGCCCGCAAGGAGGGGGCGGGGCCAGCCGATCGGACAATAACACACAAGGACAGAGCCGGTGCACGCCGTTACGGACCGTCTTCGACGATGTTCTTGCGGCCGCCCCGCCCCACCCCGCCCAGCCCCACGCCGCCCCGCCCGCCCCGCCGCACACCTGTGATATTTACGGTGCAAACAGTCATTCCCGCGCCCGACTAAAGGCCTGCCGATGGAGTCAGCGGCCTCCTCCTCCTTCGAGTGTGTGAAGTAGTAGAGCAGCGGGGCTGGGCGGCGAGACGGCCCCTGACCCGAGGACACACACGACGCCGGAGGCCGCTCCGCCCCTCCCCTCCCCGCCCCGGACCCCGGCCATTGGGTGGGAAGCGGGTCACTCCATAGAGGCAGGGCGAGGCCAAATGGAAACGCAGGTATTGCGTCAGATCATCGGTAGATCGCTTAGCTTTTCTTAAAATTGTAACCACCGTCGTTATAAACGTAATCCGCGACGAACAAAAAAAATTTGCGGTTGTTGAACCACTGTCCTCCTGGTGCAATCACCAGTGCCGATAACAATGACGCCACGAGGCCGGCCTAATCACTACCTTTCGTAGCAGATCCGCTTAGCAGCTTGCCGGATTTTTAGACATGGGGCGGGCCGCTACGCTCAGCTGCGCCACGCCACGCCCGCGCGTACGCCCCGCCACGCCCCGCCACGCCCCGCGCACATACTGTGTGCAAGTCACTGCCACTCACCGGCTTTTAATCACGTCTATGCCACGCGCAACACAGCGCTGTGCGCCCCCGCTGTAATGTGGAGGCGGGGCGTGGCGGGGCGGGGGGGTGGCGGAGACAAGCTGCCTCCCTCCAGTATCGTGACCGTAAGAACACTGCGAGCTGGCAAAACGTTTCAGGCGGCTGAGCTTTAGGCAAAGTTTGGTGACACCGCTGCCGGCAGGCTGGCACACTCCGCCCCGCTCAGCGCCGCGCGCGGGGGAGGGGAGGTGGCCCGCAACCCATGCATCGAGTAATTGCCAAAATAAGATCGGACAATAACAATGTTTAAGGTCATCGGTTTTATTACATAGTTTTCCCATTTTCCCCTCCTGCCAAAATACGTTGCTGGCTTCTTTGATGCGGCAGCAGCGATAACGTCCAGGACTGCGCATCCAGAACATCCGACAACCAGGGGACGAGAGATGACACCCGCGGGTAGCTCCAGCCCGCCCTGCCGCGCCCCGCCACGACCGCCGCCCCGCCTCGCTCTGCCGTCCGGAGACCCCTGGCCCGACGGGCCCGACCCACATCGACCCGCTAATCCCGGTGCCCCGTGCGTGTCGTGGCGAAGCGTAGTGGGGCGGGGTAAGGCGGTGCGGGGCGGGGTGGGGTGGGGTGGGGTGGGGCGCCCTCATTAACGCCGCAACTAACTAAGCGCGACGCTACGCCCCACGCCAAGGACGCGGCCGGGTCTTCTTACGACGGCGCCGACCTGACGGGCTCAGCCGAGCTCAGCCTCAGTCCTGGGAGTGACGACACGGCGGGGCGGGGCGAGGCGGGGCGGGGCGTGGCGGGGCGGGGCGGGGCGGGGCGGGGCGGGGCACCCAGCACCCGCGGCACCCACCCGCGTGAACCGCGAGGTGTGACACAAGGGTGGTCGCTCTCCGACCAGAGGTGGCGGGGCAGCGCGGGGCGGGGCGGAGCGGGGCAGGCGGGGTGCTTGGGAATGCGGGAGCAGTACGCCCTCAGTGGCGGTTCAGCGCGCCAGATAAGCAGAGGGAACGACACTGCACCAACAGGGCTGTGCGTAGGGGTGGGGCGGGGCAGGGCGGGGCGGGGTGTGGTGGGGCGTGCTCACAGGAGTGAAGGCGTCCCGGTGGTGGGAAGGGAGCGCGCGGGCGGCACTGACGAGGTTGGGTTTCATTAAATTAAATCTGAGTCGTTTGTTTGTCGGAAGACGCTAAAGAGGAAAGAGGAGGAGGAGAAGGAGGAGGAGGAGGAGGCGGAAGAGAGTGGAGCGGTACAGAGAGCGCGCGGCTGCGGCGTCTGCGTGCGGAGGGTGAGGTGGGGATGAGGCGGGGCGGGGCGGGGCGGGGCGGGGTAGCACGGCGTGGCGACAGCAGCATCCACATCATCCCCTTCCTCCGCGCGGTACGCCGAGCCGGTGGCGGTGCGCGCTGTGTGGGGCTTCGCCGCCCCGCCACGCCCCGCCGCGCCCCGCCCCGCCCTGCCACGCCCCGCCACGCCCCGCCACGCCCGGTGCCGCGACGCGCCGAGGAGGGCCAAGCTCAATGAACCATCACTGACTCCAACAGGGCAAATATTGAGCGCGTGCTGCGCGGAAGCAGCGGAGCGGAGCGAGGCGGGGCGGGGCGGGGCGGGGCGGGGCGGGTGCGGGGATGCCCGAGGCTGCTTGGGGGTTTAGAAGGGGGCCTCCGCTTTGAGCCTGCTCTCGCGGGTTGGGCTGCCAATCACGACGGAACACACCGTCACCGTCGCGTCGCCCCGCGGCCCCCGCCACCGCCCGCAACGCCAGGCACCGCGGTGCTCAGCGTACCTGCCCCGCCCGCCCCGCCCCACCCCGTCAACACGACGGACATACCGGTGCAGCTAGATTATCCGACCTATCTTTGTCCGACCTGGCGATTTCACCGAAATCCGAAAAAGCGCATTCCGACCAGTATTTTGTCCGGCCGTGTATAACGTGTCAGCCGCAATAATTGCGATGTTTGCCTCGGATGACTAACATTGAACAAGACCGTCGAGGTAAAACACTTACCAGAAGAGTCCCCCGGAGACGGTCATCCATTCAGGGATTCCACAAATTGGCAGCTGACATAGGTTACCAGCGGCATGACGTGGGCCATCTTTTTGGCGATCTTGTTTTCACACACAGTTCCGATTTATGACTTTTGCCGAAGAATAGTCTAATCTGACACTACTTGAATATCTCATGTTCACACCGATACTTTGCACAGATGCTAAAAGTTTTTCCAAACCGCGATTAAAACCGATTTAAAACGCCGTACCGAACGAGACGCGGCGTCACTGAGCGCTGCTCATTTCTTCAACTGTCCCTGCAACCGTCACTGCGAGGCTGCCAACTTCAATCCAACCTAACCACACTTGTTGCTGATGCATTAAAAATTTCGGATTTCAGCGGAGGTGCTACCTGCCATTTTGGCAATGAAAGCAGCTAACGTGACGAGAAAGAGACTTTTTCGTGAATTATTATTGGACATTTTTTGACGAATTTTGCAGACCTGAAAGCTGTTACTGAGCCTGGTTGGGTCAGGACGGGACGGGGGGAGGGGCGGGGGGCTCTCGATCTCTCGATCCATCTCAAGTATCAAGAGGATCGTCTGCTGGGATGAATGAAACATCATAACCTAACTAGGGACGACTCGGAAAATCCAGTTGCTTCGACGTTCAGATTGGTTTTGCGTCCAATTTACCCGTGTAAACAAGGTCGGACCGAATCCAGTTCGGACAGCGCTTTTTCGGATTTCGCACAAAGATAGGTCGGACAATTTACATACACCCGGACATACCATTCACATTACCTAGCGAGATTTTTAACTCATTTCATGTGAAATTATTTTTAGCCGGTGATACATTTTTCATAGCGATCCGGGCACGCTGGAAAGGCTGTGACGGCGGCGTCGCGGCAGACGGGTTCGGCCCGCAGGTTGATTCCATTCCCGTCGCGACGTAGCGCCAGCGCTCCGTTGCAACGGTTTAGACGGGGCTTCGTTCCGTTGTTCCCATCGTTGCCGGACTTCCGACGGCCTGCCGTTTTCTTGAAAATCAGTCCTCGCTGATGTTCCTATACTTGCTAGCTGTCAGGCGCACTCAATAAGCAATATTGGAACATATGTCCCCTTTAACTACTCTAAATAAATAGATTTTTGTCGAAAGACCAAATAGTGGGAACTCCGGCAACAGTGGAAACGACCGGAACGAAGCCCCGTCTAAACCGTTGCAACGGAGCGCTGGCGCTACGTCGCGACGGGAATGGAATCAACCTGCCGGTTTCCCTGGGGGTGAAAGGGGGTGGGGGTGGGGGTGGGGGGTTACGGGGTCGCGCACAGAAATACACAGTACTAGTGTGGTCGGGCCGACCGCTGTGTTGACCGTGTTTTAGCGGCATCGCTAATGGAACGGACAAAGTGCAGAGGCCGCTGCCGCTGTAGCCGCCCCGCCCTACTCCCCCCCCCCCCACACCCTTCCGCAGCCCCGGCCCGGCCCGCCCCAGCGCCGGGCGCCTCGCGCTCGCTCGCGCCACGGGGAAATCAGGCGTGAAGTACCGGCAAAGGCTTGGTTCAGGATTAAACGCGGTGCACTGGGCTGAATTTCGCCATATGACGGTATTGCGCTCGGCGTGGTGTAGTTAGCTCGGCGTGGCGCGCAGGTTTGCACCACGGGCACGGTCGCCAACGTCCCTAAAATTAAGTGATGTGCGGGATGCATACATCGCAGGTGCGATTATTGTAGTGCCCTTCTATTAGAAAATTCGAACTTTGCGTGTCCACATCTCCGTAACAATTTGACCTACAGCGCCCCTCTTAACAAAAGAAAAATCGAGGCGATATTGTGCCTATCCCCACATCTCACTGTATGGCGTGGTCAGCTGACACCCATTTCGAATCGCAGCGGTCGTCCATTCCATTCCCGCCCCGCCCCGCCCCGCCCATAAGTCGTGGACCGCAAATCGCAGGTAAGGATGTCCTGTCCGCCGCCTTAGCCTCGCCTCGGCGGCGCGGCGGGGCGGGGCGGTCCGACCCGGCCGGCAGGGGCAGGGCCGGCAGCGGGAGGGACGGGGCGTCACTTAATTCACGCACGGTGGCATCTTTATCTCCGTAAGCACGTCGTTGAGGCCGTTAAAGCGAATAGCTGCCTCGACTAAGCGGGCGTTTGGTGTGACGCCGACGTGCCGCCAAAGGCTCGCCGACGGGGTGGTGCGGGACGCCCACGGACGGGACGGCAACGATATGTCTGCTGGTGTCGGCCCGGGCCCGCCCAACTCCGGAGTGGAAGTGAGCAAAGAAGTACAATATTTCGAAACTGCGCCAGTCCGCCCCAATTTTCTCGGCATGCGTATCTACACGTTACTATGTTTTCGCCTGCACGGTAGAAACGGGAAAATTAAAAGTTTCATGGATGATAGTGACACTGAGCGCAGGCGTAATCATTCAAATGCCTTCTGCATTATTGTTTCGAGTTTGAGGGGATGGGTTGCGCCTACAGAGAGCGAAACTCAGCGTCCAATCAATTAAATGTATTAAAAGATAACAGACCAACGTCAACAACAGAAGCAGGTTGACAGCCCTACCCTGTCTCCAATAATTATGATGACAGTTAACTATCAATATTATTTCAAAGCCAAAACTTAAATTAAGATCACAATTATTTTTCTTAGATTTAAACATTGTCTGAATCGATGTTGCCTAGAACTTCCAACAATTGTGAGATTGTTACTTATAATACACTTCGATGTTTATGATACATCTGAAGCCTTAATACATTTACACATGTAACAAATTTATGTACAATACAGTATTAACAACGAAACACATTTTGCTTACACGTCAAATAAAAAACACAACAAAAACTTAAAACATTGGAGTAGGGGAAAAATTCCATTTAGCTACACACAGCTATTGGAAAATTCATGGCAACGTAAATTCAGAGGTCTCACAGTGTTTCACATCTAGCTGCGACATGAAGAGGTCTCACATTCACCGACGACATTCGGCAGCAGAGTTCAAGTCTCAGGAAAAGCAGCACAGCCCGATATGTGACCCCAGCCCGGCGCCATGCAGCCGCTCACTCCGCCATGGCGCTCAGTACGGCCTCCAGACCACCTTGCTGGGGCTGGCGCGCGCGCGCAGGGCCGTGACGGGGGACGCGGCCTTGAGCCGGAGGCGGTGCGCGGGGCTGTGCGCGCGCCCGGTGGGGGTGGACGGCGGCGACCTGGAGACGCCGGAGGACGACCTCGACGGCGACGGCGACCGCCCGTGGCGCAGGGGGAGGGGGCTGCCGGAGCCGTGCGCAGGGCTGCACGGCGCCGCCACGTCCACGTCGTCCTCGTCCTCGTCGTCCACGCGCCGTCGGCGCCGCCGGTCCTCGTCGTCGTCCTCGTCGTCCTTGTCGTCGTCGTGGACGTTGACCTCGCCGTCCTCGTCCGAGCCACCGGAGGACATCTTGGAGTCCGTGAGCGAGCCCAGCGAGCCCACCGCCGCGGCGTGGCGCTGCTGCAGCTGCAGCGCCATGGAGTGCAGGTCTGCGCCCTGGGGGAGGAGCGGAACGGTATACGTTTAAACACACTAAAGAAACGGTTGTCAGAGGTCTCAATCAGGTACGCGGACGACCTGCCGTTTTTGGTCGTCTTTGTGGCCGATTGAAAACTCTAACTCGGCGGTCAGGCAAAATTTAGTTGCTCTGCCTTTGCTTTAGAGTTGCCCTGGGGCACCCTATGCTCGACGGGGCCGGGCGGGGCGGGGCCAGGCGGGGCGGGGCGGGGCGGGCACGCACCTGGAAGTGCGGCGGCTGGTACAGCTGCGAGTACAGCCAGGGCGCGCCGGGCAGCGGCGTGCCCATGAAGAGCGAGAGGAAGGCGGAGTTGTGCTGCTGCAGCAGTGCGGGGTGCAGCCCGGAGAAGGGCTGCGGCGCCGGCGGCGAGAAGGGCCCGCCGGGGACCGTGGCGCTGTCGGGCGGGCTGGCGGGGGCGGCAGCCGGGGGCGATCCGCCGTCTCGCGGCGGGGGCGGCGACGCGCTGCTCGGCGGCGGCGACCGGCGCAGCGACAGCGGGGGCGGCGACGTGCTGCTCGCGGGCGGCGAGGGCGTCGGCGACCTGCCGCCGCGCGCGGCCGACTCCTTGCCGTCCTTGGAGTCGATCGTGTTGTTGTTGTTATTGTTATTATTGTTGTTGAGGTTGTTGTTGCCGCCGTTGTTGTGGATGTGGTGCTGCAGCGGGTGCAGCGGGTGCACGGCGTGGGGCGGCAGCGGCATGGGCACGGGCGTCAGGCTGTCCGCCGCGGGCCGGTCGCCACTCTCGGAGCCTGCAGGCGCGGGACGGTTTTTGTTAATGAACACTCGAATCCCTTGTGAATGTCGCTCACTTGCACGTGTGTGACCTCGCAGTAGCACACTTTGTAAATAGGAAATTTTTCTTCCATCTTCACACGCAGACAAGTATGCGATATTCACACATTAGTGTTTCCAGCAAGAGGACATAATTTTTTCCATCAACTATCCCGCCTCGGTTCTACTGACCCTGGCTGTCGTGCGCGTGCTGCGGCAGCGCCAGGACGTGCGGGAAGTGGTGCAGGCCGGGGCCGGGGCCCGCGGCCGGCCCGCAGCCCGGCAGGTACGGCGGTGGCAGCCCCTGGACGCCCCTGAAGGCGCCCCACTCGCCGCCCAGGGCCAGCTGGTGGGCGAGACCTGGTCGGCCAGACACACAAACATAGCAGCAGGGTTACAAATTGACAAGGTCTCCTGACGGGTAGGCGACCCGTTCGCATGAGTGCATAACCACCAGGCACCTTTGCTACCTGCGGTATGAGAAACAGAGAACAGAAAGTGTCCCGGAAACGTCCTAAAGAATTCATCGCGGAGAAATTTCTTTTCAAATCTACAAGAATCGGTCGTCCTCGCCTCACTCAGAGAGGCGCACATGGAGCTCGGGCTCGGGCTCCCGCAGACCGCGTGAGACCAAGCAATTTCCGCAACCGCCCCGCCCCGCCCCGCCCCGCCTCGCTGGCCCTCATGTCACATTGCGCAGCGCCAACGCCTTAAGAGAGACGGAGAGAGGCGTCAGAGAGGCCGAGAGAAAAGGGAGAGATAGAGAGACAGAGAGAGAGGGGGCAGGAGAGGGAGAGAAAGAGCGCTTCACGCCCACAGGACCGCCACCGCGTCTCTCCCGCGGCGGCGGCCCGGTCGGAGAGCAAGGGTGTCGGGAAAGGAGAGAGGGAGCGAGAGAGAGCGAGCGGGAGAGAGGGCGGTGAAGGGGTAGGGCGGAACGTCTTACTGGAGGGGGGCTCACGCGGGAGCGGCATCGCTCGCCATTGGCTGAGACCGGGACGTCGCCGCCCGCGTGGTGGGGGGCAAGACGTGAGAGGGGAGGTGAGCCCGAGAGAGGGAGCGAGAAGGGCGTAGCGCCTAGGGTAAGGGGCCGAGTGAGAGCGAGCGAGAGGGAGAGAGGGTGGTGGCGGTGAGCGGCCCGGCCTGGCCCAGCCCGGCCGAGGAGGAGGATGTGGAGAGGATGGGAAGGAAAAGGAAAGGGAGCGGACTCGACTTGTCCTGTTTGCTTCTTACCCTTGCGCCCTGGCCGAGCCGAGCCGAGCCGGGCCGAGCCGAGCCGGGCCGAGCCGGGCCGAGCCGAGCCGGGCCGAGCTGAGCAGGGCCAAGCCGGCATCTTCATCACTATTGACAAAACAAGGGCAGCTGCTCCCTGCAGAGATGAAGCAGAGAGCGGGCGCGAAAGAAGGGGGCGTATGCAGGGGAGAATTAAGGTTGCCTCTCGCCTCAAAGGAGTTGATGCGTATGGCCAAGGGAGAGGCCAGGCCGGGGGCGGGAAATCAAAACTCTGCTTCGATAGATAGAGAGAGGTTGACTTGAAAAGAGCCCGGCAAAAGGTAAGGCCGGAAGAAATATGACTCTTCATAAGCTCCACAGAGCAGAAAAGAAATCATTCAGACTTTTATTTGTGAATTTTACATTTCCCGGGAGAGAGGATGGGTGGGTTTCTAGCGATGAACTATGTGAGAAAATCAAACAGTGTTTGAAGTTGAGACGCCGCGCGCGTTCGCGGACGCGTATGGTTTTCTCTGCTCTGAAACCCAGGCAACTCCTCCTTCCTCCCGACCTCCCTCCAGCTCGGCGGTTCGCAATTAGACCGGTATGGCCCGCATGGGAGGGCAAGGCGGCGCGGGGTGGCGCGGGGCGGCGCGGGTAAGAAAGCTGCGGGGCGGCGCGGGGCCCCCGCAGTGGAGGAGGTCGGGCGTCAGGAGAGAGAGGACCCCCCCGGGGCCCAGCATGCTGACGCGCTACAGTCGCCGGCCGTGCTTAATTTTTCAGGCTGTTCGGGTTGTCCTCCTCCCGCTCTCCCTCCATAAGATCCTCTCTGCCCTCAACCCTTCCACCTCCGAAAACGTAAGGCACACGGCCTCATGGCTAAGCGATGCCGAGCGCGCTGTGGCGTGGCGCGGCGCGGCGCGGCGGAGCGGGGAGCCCGAGTCTGATGGCGGGGCTTCAAATCCTCTTACCGTGTTTGCAGCCCGCGGGGGGCGGGGCGTGGCGGGGCGTGGCGGGGCGGCAGCCCTTAACCCTTCCGATACGTGCGCCGCCCGTCCCGTGCCGTCCCGGCGCTGGGCCAGGCCGGGCCAAGGGCCCCAAAGGGAGGAAGGGAAGGAAGGATCAGGAGAAACATTTAGCCAAATTATAATTTTCAATCAGCTGATTGCTCTAATTGCGCGTCGAGTCGAGACTAGCGCCGCGCCACGCCACGCTACGCTTAGCATGCCGACAGAGGATCTGGGCTGGCAGCGTGAAGGGGTTGGAGAGAGATGGATGATACGGGTCCGGTCCCCAGCGGGCGGAGAGGAGGAGGGGGAGGACAGTACGATGGCGAGGAACAGGGCGGTGGATATCAAGGAAGATACCTTGTCCACCACAGGAGTTTCGTATCGAATACATTTTTACAACTGAGTTTGGAGCCTCGAGGATGACGAGAGTGGCCTTGGAGAAAAGTCTAGCGGCGTGGGGCGGATGTGATCTCGCCACTAGGCTCGGTGCGCCGCTAAGTAACGGCCCCGCTCTCCCGCTTCCGGTTCTGAATGAGCATACGAGGCAACGCGGTCTCTGCGCTGGCAACAAAGTTGGCGGTGTCACGGGAGTGGGATGGCAGCCCTGGCGGCAAACGCGCGGCGCGGTGGATACAGGACAGGAACGACTCTGCGCGGCGACCTCATGGCCCCGGCGCTGCGCGCCAATCAAGGGAATTGCCAGCAGCAGCAGCAGGGATTTAATGGCCTGGTCTTCCTGGAGGCCCAGGCCCGGCCATGCTCAGGAGCAACTGTCCAGGCCCCGGCAGGTCTGTTGGCAGCCGCCTCCGGCTGCGCAGACCGCCGCGCCCCTCCCCCCTTCTCTCCAAAGGCAAGCAGTGATCGGACGGGGGCCACGTCTGAAATCAGCGGCATGGATGCCATGCCGTCGGCCTTGGGGAAGCAGGGGCCGATCTCGAACGTGTCTTCGAACTATGTCGCTGTGAGAGGGAGCTCCTGCCGGGCGGGCGCGGGGCGGGGCGGGGCGGAGTGGGGAGGGGGGGCGGGGCGGGGCGGAGTGGGGAGGGGTGCGGTGGGGCGCCGTTCCAGGGGAAAGGCTTAACTGTCTCCAGGGGTTGGGGCGGGGTGGGACGGGGCGTCTCGCGCGCCCCTTGTGTCTCAACCCGTCCGTCTTAAAACCAAGGCACTAACTAGCACACTCATTTATGGGGGCCCCGAGCCGGGCCGCCCCGCCCCGCCCCGCCCCGCCCAGCCCCGTCCCTCTCCTGCTTCCACCCTGATAAATGCGTGTACAGTAGCACGGCTTAGGAGCCTTGCTCTAAGACTCGCGATTAAGCCGGATAGTGAAGGAGGGCGTTCGCGAGCCCATTAACAAATGAAAGATGGTGTGTGTGTGTGTGTGTGTGAGAGAGAGAGAGTGAGCGGAGAGAGACGGAGAGAGAAAGAGAAGGAGCGAGAGAGGGACGGAGGGAAGGTGTGGGAGGAAGACCACGGTAGAGGGCAGGAGTGAGGAGAGAAGGCAAAGGAGCAGAGTATGGAGGCGAGAGCTTTCGTTAACCAGATACATAATTTATACTGCGCCGGTCGGGGCGGGGCGGGGCGGGGTGGGGCGAGTATCAGAGGCTCCAGGAGGCAGCAGGCTGGTCCTGCCCGGCAGGCGCCGTGTGGCTCCTCGCCTAGCCTCGCTCCGGCCCGCGCCGGACGTTGATAAAGGAACGGGGCCGCAGCCCCAAGGAGGAGAGTGGCGGCGGCACCGAACGAAGCGATCCGGGGGAATTAGGATTGATGGAGGGATGCAGAGGAGAGCGGCTGACCTAACCAGCCGCCCCCACCCCCGCGGCTTGCGAGAGAGAGGGAGAGAATGCGGGGAGAGAGGGAGGGGGAGAGAGAGGGAGAGAATGCGGAAGCTCGCGGGAGGCTGTGACACCAATTATCGGTCATTTATTGTTGTTTTTCTAGCTGCTACGAGCAACACAGCATTCTATACCCAGCCCCTGGCACTGCACGGCCCACAGGAGTGGGGATACGGCGGGCATGTCCTGGCATCCAGCGTCTCTGAACTCCTGGAGGCCGTGGAGACCCCCATCGGCTAGCTCCGCCCGCTCCACCCGCCCACCCGCACGCCACTGCCGGCCTGGGCGCCAAGGAAATGTCATTAAGGGTCCTTTGTGATGCCCGCCCTGCGCGCCCTGCGCCCGCCTCCCTCTACCCGCCACGCTGCGCCACGCCACCGCACGGGCCACTTTTACCCGCCATTTCACTCAAGGCTCCCCACAGATACACGGCCAACAAAACGCCAGCGTTCGGTGGAGTAGTAGGAGGTACCGGTACCACTAGGACAGCATGGCGTGGGCGGGTTCGCCTTCGCGGCGTAGGCCCCGCCCGCCTCGCCTCCCGCCCCCGCGGGCTGCCGGCACATACCCTCTTCTTATCAGAGACGAGCGTTTTCTAATCAGATGCCGCGCCGTGCCGCGCCCCGCCACGCCACGCCGGGCGGGGCCAAGATGGATGGAGTCAGGCATCAGACATCAGCCCGGCGCGGCCCCTGGAGCTTGATGGAGCGGAGGCGAAGGCGGGCCGGGCCGCGGGGGTGAAGGGAAGGGCTCGGGGCGGACAGTACGGGCGGGGCCCTGCACGCCCCGCGCCCCTCTGCGAATCACGGCGGGCTGCAGTGTGGCCGCCGGGCGGGGCGGGGCGGGGCGGGGCGCGGGGTGTTCTGCCGGGCCGGCAGCCAGCAGGTGCGGGGCGGGGCGGGGCGGGTGGCCACGCACAGAGCCGGGCAGCACGCAGGACACTGGCAAAGCAGGCAGGATGGACGAGATTGACCGTCGTCGCCGGGCCGGGCAGGGCCGGGCCGAGGGCGGCTGTGCCGGGAATACGAGATGTGGTGGTGCCCCTGTGGAGGCTGCAGGCCGCCCTGCCAGATAGGGGCTGCTGGCTGGAGTCTGCAAGACGAGGGCTGATGCTCGGGGGCTGCCGGGTGGAGGCTACTTGCTAGAGGGGACGTAGGTCACAAGCGCTACAGATCACAACCGCCACAGGTCAAAAGCGCTACCGCTCGCTAACGCTACGGGTCGGAAGCGCTACAGCTCGGTAGCGCTACGGGTCACGAGCGCTACAGCGAGAATCCGCGCGTTAGGCGGAGCCGAGCCGAGCCTAGCTTAACCTTGAAAAATTACGCACGTGCTCTGCGAATGAAAGGATGGCGTGAAAACATGGAAAATTTTTGCGACAGTAAACCTCCCGAAGGAGGTTGCGGTTCCCGCCAGGCACAGGGCTTTTACCCCCCGTGGCAGCCAACTACTTCGGTGTTCTTATGGGAACCGGTGCTTTTCTGACTGCGATCCTGTCGCGCAATTCGACAGATTTGATCCCCGTACTGCCAGATTTAGTCGTACGGTGGTTAACCGAACTGCCCTGTCCCCAGAGCATGGAATAGCTATTTTTGGAGCCAGATTCTAGGACTTATGACCCCACGACCGACCACCAGTCGTGGGCACGGGACGGAACTTCCTGGTAACCCGCTGTCGCTACCAGTGAAGAACCTACCTGGGTTTGAACCAGGCCCCATGTGCCGAGTCTCACAGACACCCCACGGCTTTCGTGGCACCACTAGACCACTAGACCGTCGGCTATTCCACGAGGGAGCTCGGTTGAAATGGGGGGCTTGAATTCCACTCTCCAAATTGTTGTCCTCAGAAAAATTAAATTTCTTGGTAAGATTCGAACCTCCGTCCTGCGACTCTCCGCGCGGACACTATGCCGGCACGGCTACGACGCCACGGTACTAGATGCCGGACCACTAGGAGTCATGCTGCGCGAGAAGCCACAGTCACCGAAGAAACGAACCCGGTGTCATGAGTGCGCCTGCTCTCCGGCCAGTGCTGGGCCGGCCGCGTAGCGTCATTGGTATCGACGCTGCTTATTGCACTAGGTGGGCAGAGGTTCAAACACCGCGTATTGTTTTTTGCTTGTTAATTTTTTTTTTTTTTTTTTTTTTTTTCGGACCAAGTGCACTTTCCAGCTATGCCGTCCTTGTGACTTAGGCAACTGCAAAAAAGGCACTGGAAAGAGCACTTGGCCGGAGAGCAGGCGCACTCATGACACCGGGTTCGTTTCTTCGGTGACTGTGGCTTCTCGCGCA
This sequence comes from Frankliniella intonsa, assembly GCA_033675135.1. NCBI lineage: Eukaryota > Metazoa > Arthropoda > Insecta > Thysanoptera > Thripidae > Frankliniella > Frankliniella intonsa. The sequence continues at coordinate 13,242,689 of CM066254.1, read as the reverse complement.
GCATGACTCCTAGTGGTCCGGCATCTAGTACTGTGGCGTCGTAGCCGTGCCGGCATAGTGTCCGCGCGGAGAGTCGCAGGACGGAGGTTCGAATCTTACCAAGAAATTTAATTTTTCTGAGGACAACAATTTGGAGAGTGGAATTCAAGCCCCCCATTTCAACCGAGCTCCCTCGTGGAATAGCCGACGGTCTAGTGGTCTAGTGGTGCCGCGAAAGCCGTGGGGTGTCTGTGAGACTCGGCACATGGGGCCTGGTTCAAACCCAGGTAGGTTCTTCACTGGTAGCGACAGCGGGTTACCAGGAAGTTCCGTCCCGTGCCCACGACTGGTGGTCGGTCGTGGGGTCATAAGTCCTAGAATCTGGCTCCAAAAATAGCTATTCCATGCTCTGGGGACAGGGCAGTTCGGTTAACCACCGTACGACTAAATCTGGCAGTACGGGGATCAAATCTGTCGAATTGCGCGACAGGATCGCAGTCAGAAAAGCACCGGTTCCCATAAGAACACCGAAGTAGTTGGCTGCCACGGGGGGTAAAAGCCCTGTGCCTGGCGGGAACCGCAACCTCCTTCGGGAGGTTTACTGTCGCAAAAATTTTCCATGTTTTCACGCCATCCTTTCATTCGCAGAGCACGTGCGTAATTTTTCAAGGTTAAGCTAGGCTCGGCTCGGCTCCGCCTAACGCGCGGATTCTCGCTGTAGCGCTTGTGACCTGTAGCGCTACCGAGCTGTAGCGCTTCCGACCCGTAGCGTTAGCGAGCGGTAGCGCTTTTGACCTGTGGCGGTTGTGATCTGTAGCGCTTGTGAGCCACTCCGGCTGGAGGCTGCGGCAGCCCTACCATGTGCACGGGCCTGAGCGGCCTAGCCCAGCCCAGTCCCCGGTCCTGCGCCCGCCCCTGCCCGCCCCGGCCTGTTCTGGCTCCCCAAGTGTGGCCGACAGGAAACTAATGACGAGTCCGGCCGCGACAAATTGCCACGCCCCGTTCCTCTCTCTCTCTCTCGCTCTCTCTCTCTCTCTCTCTCTCTCTCTCTCTCTCTCTCTCTCTCTCTCTCTCTCTCTCTCTCTCTCTCCCTTTCTTCCTCTCTCTTCCTCTCCTTTGTCCTCCCTGTCTCCCTCTTACCCTCCCCTCTTTCTTCCCCCTTTTTACCCCTCCCACCTTCCTTCTGAGGGATCACCCTCCTCCTTGAATCGTTGACCTGCCGTCCCCCGTCTTCTCTCCTCTCCCCCGCTCGGCAAAAATCAGACGGAATCAAGTCGATCCCTCCCCGGCCCGGGCTGGTCTGCCACAGCGCCCGCTGCCCTGCCCTGCCCTGCCCTGCTCCGCCACCCTCGCCACGCCCTCCCTCCCCTTCTTTTCCGTCCGTCACCTTATTTTAAAAATCAGCCCACTCCAAGAGTAGCAGCTCCGGGACAGGACAGCCTCCCTCCCTTCCGGGCCTCCCGGGCCGTACCTCGCCAACGGCCTTCATCGTCACACAACTCATGTGTCTCTGCCCCACTCACGGTGTCGAGGAATAAGCCGCGCACGGAAAGAAAGTTATGCCATGTTAAATCTCTTCCCGAGTGTCCAATCGGTACCAGGTTTCAGGAACTCTCTAGGAAGCCGCAGGAGCTGCTTCGCAGTTCGCTTCTACCCCCCTCCAGCCCGCTCCCTCCTGCTACGGCCCCTGCGCCGCGTCCCTTCCGGATTCACCTCGGCCTTCACTTCGCCGTCAACTTTAAATTGCCTCGTTAGCGACGGTTTTCGCCTCTTTCTCCAGTGCGGGCGCGCCGCGCCACACCGCGCCCGACCCGTCAAGGCAGCGCGTTAGCCGAGCCGTGGAGGCGGGGCGGGGTGGGGCGGGGTGGGGTGTCTCAGTTGCGGCGGTGGCGGTCCTGGGTCCTGCCGGCGCCCAGGTGGGCGGGTGCCTTTGGGAGAACACGCTCGAACACACCGCGCCGCGCTGCCGGCGACCCCACTGACACCCACCGCACCCCGCCCCGCCCCGCCCCGCCCCGCCCCGCCTCGCCTCGCCCCGCCTCGCCTCGCCGCGTCGCACACGATCCGAACGTGTGAAGCCTCCTCTCCTCTCCTCCACCCCCCGCTGGAGCAGAGTATGTACAACGGTGTCATGGTGTCATTACACGTCAAGCGCACGCCCTCACCTTATTTGCTCGCCCGCCCTCGCGCGCTCCCTCCCTCTCCCTCTCCCCCCTCTCTCTCTCTCTCTCTCTCTCTCTCTCTGGCGCGCAGTCTCCGCCGCGTCCCTGCCGGTGTAGTCGGCGCCCTCCCTGCGCGCCCACCCCTTCTCCTCCCTCTCCGAAATTGATTCTGCGCGCGGCGCGGCGGAGCAAGGCCGGGAAGGTGGAGGTGCTTAGGACAGAGGCGCGGCTCGGCGCGGCGCTAGGCGAGGCGGCGCTGCCGGCGAAAAGAGACGTCAACTTGTCGACACACCAATTATAATAACAAACAAGAAAGGCGGTTTTGGTTCCACGCCGCGCCGTGGGACGTGGGTGCGGCCGGGCCGGGAGGGAGAGGAAGAGAGAGGGGGGGGGGCGAGAGAGCGAGGCGAGGGAGCAGAGGGAGAGGGTTATGAGGGCGCAAAATGTCAAATCGAGGAGCGCGTTGGAGAGAGGGAGGCGGGATGAGGGGCGAGGGTTCCCGTCGGGCCGGGCCGGGCCCGGCCGGGCAGGGTGGTTATCGTCAAGGCAAGTTTCACGCCGCGCCGGGGCCGAAATACGGGTCGGCGGCGTAAAGCAGAAGCGAAGCGGTGAGCGGGGAGCCAAGGAGACGCGGGGGGTGGGTAGAAATGAACGGGCGAAAAAGAGAGAAATAAGAGAAAGAGGGAATCAAATCAATATCCAGAGGGATGCAAAGAGTCGGTCGACCAGTCCAGCCACCTGCGGCAAATTGGAAAGGCGTCGAAGGACCCCTTGATGAGGGTGGGTCCTCAATGACTTAGTAAGGGAAGGGGGAGGGGGTTGAGCCCGAGAGAGAGAGAGTGTGCAGAGGGAGAGAGAGGGATGCGGGGTGCGAAACCAAGTTACAGAGGTGTCGTGGCTCAAAAGACGGGCCGGGTGGATTGGGGCTCGAAATGAGGTTAGGCGCAGTAGGGTGTCGGCGGGGGGTGCAAAGTGGAGGGCGGGCCGGGCCGAGTCCCAGGAGGGCGTGGCGTGGCGGGGCGGGGCGGGGCGGGGCGGGGCGGGGCGGGGCGAGGCAAGGCCGACAGAGTCGCGATCCGCATCCAAAACATATTCGCTGAGGACAGTCTGATCAATATGGCGACGAAGAGCGTAGCCTTGGCTACTGCTGTGGCGGTAGAAAATGCTGAGGAGTCGTCTCCTCGAGCAAAAAAAGAAGAGGGTTTCGCTCCGAAAGAAAACTTACATTGTCGCCGTGACTGTGTAAGCGGACCTTGCGCCCCTAGACCCCGTGTCATCACATTCGAGAGGCCGACAAAGGTGGCCTCCCCCTGCACCTTGCGGGGCGGGGCGGGGCGGGGCGGGAGAACGTGTGGCTCTGGAGGGAGCGGCCCGGACCTGGGCCTTGGTCTGGGTCTGGGCCCCAGCGAGGCGGCTCCATGGATATTTCATACTTATGCAGATTGGACGGTAGATCCGGCTCGGAGTGGCGGGGCGTGGCGGGGCGTGGCGGGGCGGGCGCGCAAGACCGCCCAGCCCAGATCCCCTGCCCGCCGCCACTCAAAGAACATGGAAATCCATCCTGCTTGGCAGCTTGGACCGAGCGCGGCGCGTCAGCGCGAGTAGGGAGGCGTGGCGTGTAGGGGCGCGGCGGGGCGGGGTGAGGTGGGGTGGAGCCGCGGGGCTGCGGGCCGGCCCTGGGCTCCTGCCTTGTTCCGGACATTTTAATTATGGTCTAATACCTGTTGGGGACGGCCGGGCCGGGCCGGGCCCCCCCCCCCCCCCTCTTTGCAGCCCTTACTGTTGGCGCTTCCTCCCCCGATCGCACGATGGAAAATTAGAGAAAGTTGTATGCGGCTGATCAGGTCTGCCCGGCCCGGGCTCGGCCCCTGCGTGAGGGAGGGAAAAGTTTACAGGGAAGTTTGGGGCGAACGCGAGGCTTTGTGCGTGTGAGTGGGCGAGCGGACGGTCTTGGCAGGCAGACGGACTCTCATGCTGGTGGCGATCGGCCCCCGTAAGTATCCCAGCGTTATTCCCTGTTAGGCACGGCATCGCGCAGGAGTCACCCGCATGCACAAAGGCGCCGGACATGACCGGCCCCGCGAAGTAAAAGCCGGAGCCGATGGCGCCAGGCCAGGCCACTGCCAAGACCCCGGCGAGGGCGAGAGAGAGGCGACCTCTAGCGGCGACCGCGCGAACCTCCTCGGGCGCCTCTCCGCTCTCCGCGCTGCGAGGCGCAAGAGCCCCCTGAGGTGGCGCTGGAGGAGCCCAGCCCAGGGTCCGGGGGGGGGGGGGGGCGCCTGTGCACTGACGTGACGACGTGACACTCGCGCCAAAGTTACCTTATTGCGGCGTGAAACGGGTAATAAAAAAAGACATTCTTCTCCTACCAACATATGCAGTTTTGAACACCTTAACGTTACAAAAGGTACCGTTCTTACGAATTTTACGTAACACCTATAGGTGATTAATGATGGTAGGTGATGACATGCATGAAGTGATAAAAGTAAAATCAAGTGTTTGACTCACCTTGGAGCTTGAAGGAGGCGAGGGGGTCCGCCACTCTCTGCGGGTCCAGGGGGCCGCCGAAGGGGAACGGCCTCGGCGCGAAGGGGAACGGGTGGAACGCCTGGTTTCCTGGAACACAGCCGAACACTCCACAAAGAAGTGGAAGCAACCCGATTTCAGAACGCGTGGAAGGGGCCGGCTGGCTGTCAGGTCGGGGGAGGAGGCTGCACTAGGGAGGTATTGGGGGGAGGGGGGAGTCGGGTCGGAGCGCGGTCGCCAGGGGGGTCGCCTGCCTGTTTCGCGCTGACAGAACTGACAGAAGTGACGACTTTTTCCCCGCTGCCGGCACGGCGTGGACAACCTAACCCACAGCCCGTTCCCCTCCACCTTTCCCCGCCCTTCTTGGCGATGAGTCTCATTAGCAGCGCGCCGGCCGGAGCACCGCCATGTTTGACCGGAGAGCAAAGTAAAACGCGTAGGCAGGCAGACTCCGCCACACCGCGCCCCGCCACGCCGCGCCGCGCTCCGCGGGGAAGTGTTAATTAATAGACTGGAGCCCCCAGAGCCGCCCCACACCCACCCTCTTTTACCTTCTCCCTCCCTCCCTCTCCCTCCCTCCCTCCCTCCCTCCCTCCCTCCCTCTCCCTCCCTCTCTCGCACCGCCAAACTCCGCGGCGCCTCACAACCCCTTGACTCGCGCCTGCCCCGCCCCGCCCCGCCCCGCCCCGCTCTCAGCCGCTCCTTCAGGAATGCCGCCCGAGGGTGAAAGGTGGCTCTGGCATTAATCTTAATATCGAAAATTATGGTGAGCGGTGCTCGCTCCTCTCAGCGGTGCAGCCGCCACCCCCCACCCATCATCCTCTCCCCTGGACCTAATTCAACCCCTTAAACTATAAACCATCGGTTTAGGAATGCCAATTTGGAAGTACACAAAACCACGGGGAAGGAGGAGCGCTCCGCAAAACCACCCGCACGTAGTAAACGATGCATTCCCTCCTAACATGAGCTCTTTCGTTGATAACGGGTTAAGAGTGCCGTCCTGTCGCTCTGAGGGGGGGAAGGGGTGAAGGACCCCCCGGGGGAGCAGGGGGCGGTGACGGGCGGGCTGAACCCGGTACTTACTTGTCTTGGAGCGCGGCTCCCGGGGCCCGTCCACCGTCACCTTGATGGCCTTGTTGTAGGTGGCGACCTGCGGCGGCACCGACCCGACGATGATGGTCAGCGTGAAGCTCTTCCCTGTAAGAAGGCGGACGGGGCGGTTAGCAGGCTGGTTCGGAAAAAAAAAAGGTGCTTTGTCAGCAAGATGAGGAGGAGGGAGAAACGGTGACGTTGGGTGGTGGAGGTTAGGCCCCTCTCCGGCTCGCTCCCCCCGACCCGCCACACCACACCAGACATATCTCTTCCCGCCTTGCGGTCTGCAGAGCGGTCTGGTACGCCCTCGAGACCAAGGCGGGGCGGGGCGGGGCGGGGCGGGGCGAGTCTGCGGATCAGCTGCATCAAACTTTCACCGGGACTACTTTTCCTCCCGCCTGCCGGCACTGCCACGCCACGCCACGCCGCGCCGCCGCCGCAGCCCCTGTAGTGGTTCCGCGGTTCTTTTGCGGAGATTCCGCCAACGTCCGCTTCGCTCGGCTCGGCTCGACGCTGGGATTGCCTGCGAAGCTGCGGGCCAGGGCGCCCCGCGCTGCGCCGGGCGCAGGAGGGGTAGTAGGGAGGGGGGAGGGGGTTTCCGCAGGGAACAAGTAGGAAACCTGTGACTGGGCCCGGGTGTTATGGCTTATAGTGTTGTACCAAGGTCGTCACTCGATTAATTTTCATGTGCAACGCACTGCCACAACCCCCAAGAAGCTGCTAGACCCACGCCAATCATCCTCTTTTTCTCCGTCTTTTATTTTCACTTCTTTTCTCTTTTTCTGTTTTCCTTACTTTCCGTCCGTCTCTCACTTTCTCTCTCATTTTGTCGGCGCTTCTTTCCTCTCACTCCCCCCAAAACACCCTACTCCAAGTAATCTATTACGAACTCCCACGCGGGGCCCCAATCACCCCTCCACGCCCCGCCCCGGCCCACCCCGCCCCGGTCCGCCCCGGCGACCTCGTTAAAGGCGGGACACGGATCGACAGACGGTCCCCGGATTCTTTCCCCAGCCTAATTTTCTGGCTTGTTGTTGAAAATCCTTCGATTGGAACGCGAGGGCGGCCCGGGGCTGTCCGTCGTGGCGCGGCGTGGCGCGGCGTGGTGGCGGGGTGGTTTTAGATGAGCACCCTCAGTAGCGCGGGGCGGGGCGGGGTGGGGCGGAGCAGGGCGGAACGGAGGGGCGGCCGGCCGGAAAGACTAAGGGGAAGGAATTAAAAAAGGTGAACGCACAAGTCTTCGGGTCGGGGCAAGGGCAAGAGCGAGGGCGAGAGTCTACTGGTACAGACTGCAAGCTTTAAGTTTCAGACAACGAATGAAAAAAAAAAAGACGACAAGGAGAAAAAATAACTCCGTAATTTGGGAAAAGGAAAGAAGTGGCACCGTTGCGGCCTCCGATGCGAAAAAAATGTAAACAAAATGGTTTGCAAAGAAGATGCACAAACTGCTCAACATAGAACACCATGTAAAAAAAAGCTAAACATTAGAATAAAATAAAAACTCGCGCTCTTACAGGAACACTGTGTCGTCGTGCCCCTGCGGTTCAATAAGTCAGAATGCGCAAACAAACAGAAACGTGTATGTTTTTTCCCCCTAGGCGAAAAAAGATGCTCGACTCGACAGTCCTCAACCCAACAACACACAACTTTCTTGATGCTTTGCAAAGTCCGTGGCGAGTGAGAGAGAGAGAGAAGGGGGGAGAGGGAGCACATACCAACGTCAGATCCTTCTCGGCCTCAGCTTACCCCGCCCGGCCCGGCCCGGCCTGGGCGCGCCACTGCCGCCACCCGTAGGACCCGCGCCGCCCCGCCCCGCCCCGCCCATTCAGAGCGCGAGCAAACAGCGAGCTCCGGCGGAGGCGAGGCGAGGAGTGAGGCGCTTGTTAAAAGTGCGGTAATATTTAATGCGGCGGAGCGGGGCACGGCGGGGCGGGGCGGGGCGGGGCGGGGCGGCCAGTCCCGCACTGCCAGCGGTTCGCCAACATTCAGCGTGGGAGAGCGCCCCGAGTCTCGCCCCGAGCACAAGGAGGGGGGTGGGGGAGAGAGCTAGAGAGAGAGAGAGAGAGAGGAGAGAGAGAGAGAGAGAGAGAGCAGCACCCTGGAGGAAAAAACTTGAAGTGCCCTCTCTTGCTACAGTGGCAATGACTACACAGCCCCGCGCCCTGAAAACAACAGAAACTGGGCAGGTGGGAGGGCGCTGGGCTTCACAACCCCGCAGGCCGCAGAAATTCCTACAGAATATGGTCTGACTAGTTTGTCCGATTCCAAGAGCTCCATACACCGAATAAATAAGGATAGAAATGTCCATCCGGTTGTGGAAAACCAGGTAAAATGAAAACATCGGCGATACGAGGGATGGTGCGGCAGGGGTACGCACTGCGGGAGGTGAGTGCCCCCCCCCCCCCCGCAAGCACTCTGCAGCCCACAGCCAGGGCGCGGCGCGCCCCGTGCGCCCGCAACAACCACTACCCCTGGTTACAGAGACAAACCTCAGTGGCCGGGTCCGGGTCCGGGCCGTGGCGGGTGGTTGCGCGGTGGCGCGGGGTGGGGCGGGGCGGGGCGGGGCGGGGTGGGGCTGGGCCGACCTCAGCATACACCTAAACGCGGTGCCGAGCCACAGGGCCGCACGCAGCCGCAGGCCTTGCGGCGGGGCTATGGTGGGGCTGTACCGCCATCTTGTGGCGGGGCGCGGCGGGGCGGGGCGGGGCGTGGTGGGGCGGGGTGCCATCCCCGTGCCCCTCCAGACCGCAGCCCCAACAGTGATCAGACCGTGGGAAGACGTTCGAGTCGAGCTTTCGCGCCCCCCGCCCTGCCCCGCTCCGCCCCGCCTCACGAGTGCACGCCACGCCACCGCCGCCTGTTGCGTCCCGACGGGCTCCACAACAAATGCAGCAGCATTTATACCGCAATGACGAAAAACACTTACAGCCGATTTTAAATTATACGTAATTAAAAGTATACTTATATAGCGGCGACACAATGAAGAAATGTTATTGTGCGGTGTGTATGTGTGCGTATGTCTTTGCACTGTAATGAATGGTTTTCAACTGACGAACATTGTAAGCCGAGTGTGAGAGGGAGCAAAATACGGATGGCAATGAAAGAGGGAGAGCGGGAGAGAAAGGGAATCAACATTGGGGCGCGGTTGGCATGAGCGATGTGGCCAGACGGAAGCCAAATATCTGGTCAGCGCGAGCACGGCGGGGCCGGGCGGGGCCGGGCGGGGCCAGGTCGATAGAGAGCACGACGCGGGCCAGGCAGGGTTCCTCCTGCAGGTATCCCAGCCCGGCCCGGCCCGGCCCATCCCCGGGCCAATATGTACCGACCGGCCAGCGGCGGACGTAAGCAGTCGGGCCCCAAAAGGGGCGAGTCAGCTTTGGGTAGGCCACCCGCACCGTTCGCGTGTCTTGCGGGTCTGCCTACGCCGAGATGGCAGGCGCACTGGCGGGGCGGGGCGGGCGCGCGCAGGGGAACCCGCTCACTCACTGACTCACCTCTGCCGCTGCGGCCGACGAACCTCAGGTCGTTGAACTTGGCCACCTGGTTCTTCATGGGCGCGCAGTTGTTCCGCAGCTCGGCGCAGAAGTTCTCGTCGTTGCCGGCGCGCACAGTGACGGGCGTGCCGTCCACCACGTCGCCCAGCGCCACCACCTTGAAGGCGTTGGGCAGCGTCTTGTTGGAGCGCCAGTGCGTGGGCAGCACGGTGCAGACCACGTGCGGGCTGCCCGTGCGCACCAGCTCGCCGGGGTGCTCGGCCAGGAGCCCGTCCAGGGTGCGCTCGGCCAGCATGTCGGCCGTGATGGGCGCGTAGGGCGCGGGCGCGGGGGCGGCCGGGGCGGCGGGCTCGCGCGAGGCCGGCGCCGCCGCGGTCGCGCCCGCCACGTCGGGGAGGTGCATGCCTCGGCGGGTCATCGGGGGGCGGCCGGCCGGCCGGCGGGGCGAGCCGTAGCGGGCGGAGGTGCGAGCGGGGAAGCCGGCCTCCGGGAGGACGACCTCGGCCTCCTGGAGGGCGACGCGCTAGTCCGCGCAGCCGCGCGTCATGTCCCGGTCAGCAGCGGCGGCCGGCGGGCCGCGCGGGGGCGAGGCATCTCCGGCGCAGTCTGAAACACACGGAGCACACGCCCACCGTCACTGAGGGGAGGGAAAAACAGACCAATGTTACTTGATCAAGGCGCACCACTTCTGCACATCATCGCAATTTCAGTCATCTAGTCGTCGTTTGATGTAACCAGCTCTGTTAGAAAAACCTGCGGAAAAATTCAACGGTACGTCCCGTGAATTCCTCATACCGCATCGCCCCAAATTTAGACCACGGTCCGATCATTAAGAATGCATTTTAACTTTAAAAATTTGTTGTAAAGTTGTAGAGTTTACACGAATCCCACGAAGTAAAGTACAGTCTAAATAATTGTTACGGTTTTGCCTTACGGAAAAATGTAAGTAGGTACGGTATTTTTATTACAGTGAGCGTCTCAGGGCGAGGAGTGCCGAGTTTACACGCCCGGCCCGGCCCGGCCCGGCTCCCGGAGAGCTCAATGCAGTGAGATTGCTGCTCATAACAGCGATGACAGTCAGAGGTGCGAGGCGAGGCGAGGCGAGGTGAGCGCGTACTTCTTGTCGCCAGGCAATTTAATGAGAGATGCCTGCCAAGCTGACAATGGCAATCAGAGAGACGTTTCCTCCAGTTCCGGCGGGGCGGGGTGGGCCCGTGGGCAGCGGCCGTGCAGCGGCGCGGAATGTGGCAATAACTCGAGATGAGGCGGGCAGGGCCCTCGAGAGACCCGGTTTGCCGTTTTGCGAGAATTATTGCAGCAGTCGCAGGACCATGACGCACGGGCGCCCTGGGAGCAGCGCGGCGCAGCACAGCGCATCACGCTGCGCGCGCCGATGAGGGGCCTGGCCTGACCTCTCGCTGCTGAACACTCGGCCGGGGAGGGAGAACGCCGCCGATTAGCTCGTCGCGGAGAACACAAGAGATGAGGAACATCTCTCGAGGGGTAGCCCGTGTTTCCGCGCGTCTCTCCCGCGCACGAGTCCGGCCAAAACGACCGCAGATTCGAAAAGCGCGTGGCGGATAAAGTTTGCGCTAAGCTGGTTGACCGCGCCCGGGCTGGGCCTGGCCGCGGGCGCCTCGCGGTCGCTGCGGTGGTCTCGGCACGGCGCCGCCACGCCCCGCCCGTGCGGCCCCGGGGCCGTACTGCGGCAGCCCTCGGGAGGAAGGCATGCGGTGTCCCGGGATGTATACAACAGCGTCCTGCTCAAGAAGCGTCCCGCAAAAACCGCCGCGACACAACTTTTCGTAAGCCGCCGCCGCGAAATCTTTACAATAACAGACAATGGGAGAGTACTTCCTGAACAGACAGCTCGCGGAGAAGTCCCGACGCGATCCAAGGAGCCAGGGTGGAGCTCTGAGGAGGAGGAGGTTCGCCCTGCAAAGTTGAAAGGTTTGTCGCGCGGAGGGGACGCTGCCGCTGCGGAGGCGCAGATAACCGCGCGGGGATTATCAGGACGCTGAAACGTGAAAGTGGGAAGAAACGGTAGAGGACCAGCTAAAAGTTCGGAAGGTCGTCGCGAAGTCGGGCGGCTCAGAGTACGGCGATGGTTCCGCCCTGCATGTGTCCGTCCGCGGACGTACGGCTGAGGCCCTAACGCACGGCTGAGGTCTTATCACACACGGCTGCGAGGTCCTACCGCACATGGCTGAGGCCTCCCGCACGTTGCTGAGGTACTTATCGCACACGGCTGAGGCCCCGCCGCACGGGTCCGGCACTTACTTGTAGCTTTTATTCGGAAGGGATGAACGGCGACCTGCCTGACAGCGACAATCCCGTGCAAAAGAACCCAAAGAGGCTTGGTCGGTGCGTTTCGCGCGCGGAGCTGTCCGCGGCAGGCGGTGCGGCGCGGGCCGGCGGCCGAGGCGGCCGAGGCGAGGGTGCGCGACGGCGGGCTCGAGGAGGCCGTGGAGGCCGGGGGGCTGGCGCGGCCCGGGGCCGGTGCTGGTGCGGCGCGGTGCCCGGCTCTGGTGCGGGTGCGGCGGGGTGGTCGGCGGCGGGCTCGAGGAGGCCGTGGAGGCCGGGGGGCTGGCGCGGCCCGGGGCCGGTGCTGGGTGCGGCGCGGTGCCCGGCTCTGGTGCGGGTGCGGCGGGGTGGTCGGCAAGACGCTGGCGTTTTGCGGGTTGCCGAAGCACTGGGGTGGCGAGCCTCAACGGTTGCCCGCAGTAGCCCCAAACGAGTGGGGGCTCGGGCCGCGCGGGCCGGCGGGGCCGGCTGGGGCTGCGGGCGGGGCTGCGGGGGCCGCGGGGGCCCCAGGGCCCAGGGCGTGGCGGGGCGTGGCGACGCACGGCCCCACAGGGCGGCCGCGAGCCGGGGCATTGTTTTCTTCATCTTGGTGGGAGATGCACTTGTAGGTTTTCTCGGTGGCGGCGGGCGGCGGGGTGGCGGGGCGCGGAGGGGCGCCCGGGTCCCCCTGCCTTGTCTCGGGGGCATGGGGGCACTGCTGAGGACTCGGGGCGACCCGGGCTGCGATTGGTCGACGCCCCGCGACGACGACGACCAATCCTGGCCCTGCCTGGGGATAAAAGAAGAAGCAGTGGAGGGGGCCCGGGGCCGGGCCCGGCCGGGCAGGGCAGGGCGAGGGGCGGGCGGGCCCCGCGGGGCGGCGGGGGCCTCGCAGTGCCTTCTCCTTTTCTTGAGACGTTTTCCCTCTTCTTCGCGCGGGCCGGGCACCCCTTCGCCTTCTCTCCGGACGCCTTCCCCCACTCCCAGCGCGCGGCCCCCGCGCCCCCTTCGGCCCCCGCGGCCCCGCACGGCCCCGGCCAGCTTCGCGTAACGCCACGACGCCCACATCTACCGCTCGACACTGCCACCAAACTTTGCCAAGATTCGCAACAACGAGAGACAATTTTTTTTTTACAGTTTCGTGCGTATTTTTTTTTTTGTCGCAAGCCAGTGGCGACGGCTTAAATATCAGCTCGCCCGTCTCGTCTCACTTGTCTCCCCTGACATACAGGCGCCGTGCTGACGCCTGCCGGCCGGGCGCCACCCCCCGGGCCGGCCACTTCACACCTCGCTGGACACCACGGTACCACGCCGTAAGAAGTGCGTCACGGCGCTGGCGGGCCCCCGAGACCGGAACCGGAAACCGGAAGCACTAAAACCGGAACGGATGAGCGAACACGACAACTTACAGCGCGGGCCCTGCCTCCTCTCCTCCCCCATCCGCTGCCACACTGCGTGCGAAGAAGCGCTAACCTCGCGATTAGTGTGCGGATACGCGGGGTAACACACACCCACACACACGCACGCACGAGATGAGCGGCGCGATACCACAGCGCGGGGGAGGCAACTTTACGAGCAAATTTTACACCATACATTTAAGTCTTGCCGCCTCGTAAGGAGAACAGGCCACAGGACTCTATCTTCCCTGATCTTCCCTTCATCCAGAGCGCGTGACATGTCGGTCGCAGAACTCTGTAACAACACGGCCTGAAGACACTCTATATGTTCTGCTTCTACTGCCCGGCCCGGCCCGTCAGCGAGAGCGAGCACTTTAAACGTTCGTGGAACGTTCTGCTGGGCTTTTTAATCGTCTTGTCAGCACAGCACTGGATAAAACAAAGGTGTGACCTTACACCTGTGTGTTTGCAAAGGTGTTAGAAATCCACAGAGGTGATTAAAATTAATGCCTAAGGTAGATTTAATGCCAACGCAGAGGCATTGAAAATGCTCTGTCACACGTTTGTTTGACGTGATGTCACTCACCTTTGGGACGCGACGCGGGGTATTCCTCGGTGTACAGGTGCGCGCCGAGCACCACGAGGTGTCTGTACGCGGGGCGCGGCGGGGCGGGGCGGGGCGGGGGTGTCGGTATGAGAAACTCGTGAGGCGACGCGGTGCTGCGCCGGGCCGGGCCACGTGGTTGAGCCGCGAGACGAGGCGCTCGCGCAAGGCGCTCAAGGCAGCTTCTTTCCCTTCCTTCCCTCCTCGGCTCCACAACAACACTGAAAAAGCGATTCTTTGCCTAGCCCGCGCGTCCCACCCCGCCCCGCCCCGGCCCGGCTCGCTCACCCCGCCCCGTCGCGCCCTCCCTCCTAGCCTGCCCCTAGCTCAGGGACGCCTCCGAGGCGCCCCGCTCCTTGGCCGCTCCGCCTAGGGCCGCCGCCCGGCCCGGCCCCGCCGCCGTGTCCCAAGGAGCCGCCCCGGACGCCTCCCCGGCCTTCCCCCACCCACGCCGCACCGCGGCCCTCCGCGGCCAGGCCGCCACGCCCCGCCACGCCGCGACGACGCCAAGAAAACAGCCAAGACCCGACCGAGGCGAGGCGAGGCGGAGGGGAAGGAGAAAGAAATGATGAGGAAATGAGGGGAAAAGGCGGGCGGGGCGCGCCGAGGCAGAGGCAGGCGACAGAGGGGAGGGGTGTCGGGTGGGGGTGAGCGCCGCACCGCACCGCGGCGGGGCGGGGCGGGGCGGGCCCTGCCGCCTCCGAGAACAATCCGCATCATCAGCCGCGCGCGACAGGCAAAAAGCGACAGCTTGAGACTCGCGTGGCGATGACAACATCCACACCGGTTTAGTTTAGATTTTAGGAACAAAAGTCTTTCTATTTTCGAGGACTGACTGACTGGGGCTTTGGTCGAGGCGGCACCTCGCGTAGCACAGGCGAGCTCGGCTCGAGCGTCGAGGTCCCCGGGCCTCGCCTCGACCTCCAGGGCTGAGGGGATATGATTCATGAGCGACCCATCTGGACAACGTTCCGACATGAGCATGTGATTAACGTTGACCTAAATTGGCAACGATAATTTAGTCTAGATATAGTGTTAGATAAAATCTTTAGGCACTGTCTGCTGGATTTAAGAAAATTTATTCGTAAAAGCTGTAAAGACGGCCCGAATTCAAGATGTTTTAAAGTCACGAGAAAAGAGCCCTTGTCTTATGTTTCATCCAGGTAACATGTGAAAATTAAGAGGGAAATTTTTGAGGCGCAGTGTGGTAGGTTACTGGCGCCAACCAGAGAGCTGCGCGCGGCCGAGGTGTAAGCGTAGGGGCGTAGGGGGCTGTGGAGACAGGGGGCGCGGCGGTGGGTTCCTGGCCGGGCTGGGGGAGGGGACGGGACACTATGCCTTTCTTGGATGGTTTTTGTGGGCGTGGCCAAGGAGGAGGGTGGCCCCAGGGCGTGGCGGGGCGTGGCGGGGCGTGGCGCGAACGAGGAGCGCCCCGGCTGGGGCCTAGCGGCAGCCGAGTCGAGCCCCATCAAGAGCGCCCGGGCAGGGCCGGGCCGGGCCGCGCCGGAGCAAAGGCGCGGAGGAGAATGCGGTCATCAGAAACGTGCCGCTGACACTGACGCGGGACGATAGGGCGTCCCAGGCCTAAGAGGCTCTGCGCCAGGAAAAAAAAAAACTAAATAATATTAATTTTGTTTAGTTCGCCGTCGCCGGTCTTCCTTAACAGAGCGACGCATTTCTTTGAATTTCATCAATCCCAAAACTGTCTATGTTTGCTTCCCCAGTGATCATTCGGGGACATCGTTAGATTGCACTGATGTCATTTTTTTAAAAAAGTAATATTAAAAAAATCTTTACTCAAATGGAGCGACGTTTCAAAATCATCATTCAAATTATGGAGTCACCAAGAAAAAAAATAAATCGCTTTTCGGCAAGGATACATTTTCTGACTCTTCGTAAACGGTTTCTGATTTCCCAAGGTATCCGATATGGACCGCGGAGAGATGAAGCCCGGAGGGAAGTCCGCGCCAATCAGAAGTCAGGTCGGTCGAAGTGTTAAGTCACGTGATACGGGTCCTGCTCGCCGGCACGTCCCGAGACTGATAGCGCCGCGGCTGGGAAGGGGAGGGGGAGGGGAGGGTGCGATAAAGAGGATATCAAGCTGCTCGGGGAGGAGAGGAGAGGGGAGGAGGGGGGGGGGGTGCAAGACGAGAAAGGCGGAGAAAATAACCGAGGAAGGGTTGTGGGGGAGGTGGCGCCCACTACCCAGCCAGGCATCAGCTTGTGCGCGAGAGAGACGGAGAGCAAAGAGAGAGGGATAGAAAGGAGAGAAGAAAGTGAAAGAGGGAAAGAGATGAGGGGGAGAGGGAAGCAGGGCGGTGCGCGTGAGGAGAGCCACATGTGTCCGAACACCCTTCTCCTTGCTGGGCCGCGCTGCCCCCCACCCCCACCCCTACCCGCCCCTGCCCCCAGCCGCCACCTGTCATATTGCCGTAGGCGACCCCACATTCACGCTGTCCCAAAACTCAAAACTGCTGATAATTGGACCGCTTTTGCGAGGCCACTGTGAGACCATACGCCCCTGCGAGGAGTAGTGGGAGACAAGACAACTCAGTCTTCGGTCTGACATTTCTGCGGGACATAACATTCTCGCACTCCTCCGGGGCGCCGCGCCGCTGTGCGGTGGGACCGCGAGGCACCCTGCCCTGCCCCTGCCCGCCCCGCCTTTGGCTGTAAAGGTCAAGCAGAAGCACGCCAAAGGGTTGCCGGTTGGGGCCGTGTTCGTGTCCGTGTCCGGGGCCGTGGCTGGGGCCGTGGCTGGGGCCGTGGCTGGGTGGGCCGGGCAAGGGCCTCGCAGCGTCGAGGACTCTTCCAGACACTCGGCAACTGACGCTAGTTAGCCGAGAGAAGGAAGGCAAGAATAAGGGACAACCGCGGAGTGGCTCGCAAGCGCTACAGATCACAACCGCTACAGGTCACAAGCGCTAGAGCTCGCTAACGCTGCGGGTCGCAAGCGCTACGAGTCACAAGCGCTACAGCTCGGTAGCGCTACGGCTCGCTAGCGCTACGGGTCACAAGCGCTACAGCGAGAATCCGCGCGTTAGGCGGAGCCGAGCCGAGCTGAACCTTGAAAAATTACGCACGTGGCGTGAAAACATGGAAAATTTTTGCGACAGTAAACCTCCCGAAGGAGGTTGCGGTTCCCGCCAGGCACAGGGCTTTTACCCCCCGTGGCAGCCAACTACTTCGGTGTTCTTATGGGAACCGGTGCTTTTCTGACTGCGATCCTGTCGCGCAATTCGACAGATTTGATCCCCGTACTGCCAGATTTAGTCGTACGGTGGTTAACCGAACTGCCCTGTCCCCAGAGCATGGAATAGCTATTTTTGGAGCCAGATTCTAGGACTTATGACCCCACGACCGACCACCAGTCGTGGGCATGGGACGGAACTTCCTGGCAACCCGCTGTCGCTACCAGTGAAGAACCTACCTGGGTTTGAACCAGGCCCCATGTGCCGAGTCTCACAGACACCCCACGGTTTTCGCGGCACCACTAGACCACTAGACCGTCGGCTATTCCACGAGAGAGCTCGGTTGAAATGGGGGGTTTGAATTCCACTGCAAGTTGTCCTCAGAAAAATTAAATTTTTGGCTAAGATTCGAACCTCCGTCCTGCGACTCTCCGCGCGGACACTAAACCGGCACGGCTACGACGCCACGGTACCAGATGCCGGACCACTAGGAGTCATGCTGCGCGAGAAGTCACAGTCACCGAAGAAACGAACCCGGTGTCATGAGTGCGCCTGCTCTCCGGCCAATACTGGGCCGGCCGCGTAGCGTCATTGGTATCGACACTGCTCATAGATCTCGGTGGGCAGTGGTTCAAAAACCGCGTAATTGTTTTTTTTTTTTTTTTACCAAGTGCTCTTTCCAGTGCTTTTTTTGCAGTTGTCCAAGTCACAAGGACGGTATAGCTGGAAATAGCACTTAGTCCAAACAAAAAAAAATTAACAAGAAAAAAAAATTCGCGGTTTTTGAACCACTGCGGCCTGTTACCGGGTGTTTCTTTGAATGCGTAACAGTGTTGCGGGTTTGCCTACCCCGTTCGCCCGTAAGGCGCCATGGCCCCTGCAGCGCTGGAGAGTATGCAACGCCGCAACACTGTGACGCATTCAACGACACACCCGGTACACGCTGCACCACACGCTACTAAAATAAAATATTAAGCGTGTTCTAAAATGTGTCACTCATTCGGCTTTGCATGGGTACATCCAGCAAGCACTTACAAAAGTTTGGGAGCGACAGACTAGTTGGTACAAGCCTCTACCGCTACGTGCGGGAGCAAGTAACTGGGCCACATGGGAGAAAATACGGACATAAAGGCACCAACACACGGAGAGGGAGAGAGAGAAGGGAAGGCGAGGAAGGGCTGTGGGAAGGGAGAGAGGGGGTTAAAGAGAAATGGAAACGGAGCGGAGCAGTTGGAGGGTCAATTAGTGCAATCCAAACGTATATGACATGATCTCTGATCGAGAGGGAAGGACCCGCGTTGTGTGTGTGTCTGAGTGAGTGAGAGAGAGAGAGAGAGAGAGAGAGAGAGAGAGAGAGAGAGAGAGAGAGAGAGAGAGAGAGAGAGAGAGAGAGAGAGAGAGAGAGAGAGTTTATGTGTGTCTGTGTGTGTGTGTGTGGGCGAGCAGGGGAAGCTGTGCGCTGATGGGGGCACTCGCTCCGGCAGTTCACAAGCACTGCGAGCGCAGCTCGCCTAACGAGAGCACTATCTCGCCCTCCCCTCCCTCATGCTCGTCCTGGTTGAGACCTTCCCCGCCGCTCCCATCTCTTTCTGTCTTTACCGCCCTCCATTCCCCCTCCCGCCTCTCTCTCTCTCTTTCCCTCACACCCGAGCTCATCCTGACTTCATATTGAACGTCCTTCGGCGCGGCGCGGCTCGGGCAGGTCACCTGCACACAGTTTAAACCATCGTGGACACGGAGTGATTACACACACCTTTCCAGACAGCACCTGATTTCCATTCGGAGCGGCCCGCCGTGGCGTGGCGGGGCGTAGCGTGGCGGGCAGGGGCGGCGTTCGGCCCTTAAGCCGAGTCCGGCGCAGCGGTGAGGTGAGGCACCCTATAACCATAAAGACAATGGAGGCGCGCTCTGTCTCTCTCCCGCGCTGTTACCTGGTCGTGCTGCGCCCCGGCCCCGGGCCCAGCCCAGCCCCAGCGGCCTGGCTCCCCATATTGCCCCGCCCCGCCCCGCCCCGCCCCACCTTACGCCCACCACGCCTCGTACATTGCCATGCGTTTCAGCGACGAATGGACTTTCCCATGGATTTAAAGCCGCTTCCTATCGAAGCAGTCTGTCGGTTCGAGGGCGGGGCGGGGCGGGGCAGGGCGCATGTAACGAGCGGTTATGACATCGGCATATATTATGAGGCTCCCCGGGGCGGGGCGGGGCGGGGCGGGGCGGGGTGGGGCGGACTCCCTTGTGGAGGCCACCGGAGCCGACACCGACGTGGCGGCAGAGAGTGGTCGGAGCGCTAGTGTTTAGCATGTAAGTAGTCCGGGTCGGTCGACTTTCTTGAAGGTCACAATTTGAGTTTGAGACGCAATTGAATTATTTCGTGGCATTCACGCCATGCTATTCTTCTGTCGCCGTCCCGGTCCCCATATGAAAAACGTCCCCAAACTGTTCCTAAGCCGTCCCCGTGCCGCCCGGGGGAATGACCGCATGGCAGCAGCCAGCAGAGAGCATTCATTCCTCTTTCGCCTCACTTTCGATTTGACTGCCTCTGCCGCTCGCCGCCTCGCCTCGGGGGCGGTTCGGGTCGGGAGGGAGGAAGATGGGGAGACAAAACGGCTTGGCGAATCGTCACAGGCTTTGTTTTATTGTTTGCCGACTTGTTTTCGGGATTGTTTCTTTGACGAGTTGTGGAGCGGGTGAGGGGTCGCGAGGGGCAGAGGGGAGATGGGAGGAGAAGGGGGGAGTAGGAGGAGGGAGGGACGGGGGTCCAAGGGAGTGAGGAGGAGGGAGAAGGAGGAGGAAGGAGGAGGAGGGGGTGGAGGAGGAGGAAGAAGCTATGAGGGAGGAAGCAAATGCAAAACCTCGGGGTTTAGTTATTGCCCCGCCGCCGCTATCCCGCCTCCCTCCGCCACCGTATGAAATAGTGAGCACTTTTCTCGGTGAGGGGATTTAAAACAAAACGACCGAAAGAGACGAAAACAAAAACAAAAGCCATTTGTATTGTCGGGAGGGAGCGGGGTGAAAGGGCTAGCAGAGCAGTCGCATTCCGTGCAGCGACCGCTACGCGGCGTGCAGCGCGGGGCGGGGCGGGGTGGGGCGGGGTGCGGTGGTGCAGCCACGCGGGGCGTTGGCGTTCCCCCCCGCGCGGCTCAAAAAATACATAAAAGAGAATGCGATTATGAGAACGATGCAAAAACGCGCTGCAATCGCAACCCGCCCCGTACCTGTCGCGCTTTGTGCACGCAGCGACAACAGCGCAGCGCAGCGCAGAGCGGCCCATTCCGCAAATGGTCGCGGAATGGACTGCCCTGCCGCGGTAGCCCTTTGGGATCGCGATTGCGGATGTCACAACATTCCCCCCCACCCCCCTCCTCCAGTAACATCACACGTTTCCGTAAAATGATAGTCTCTCTCGCTCTCCCTCTGCGTGTATCACATTACCATACGACAGCGATTTTCAGTACGAAAAATAGAACGAGTAAAAAGATATAAAAAACTCGTGCATTGCAGAAAAATAAAGCCGGAGATGAGGTGCATTTTGGGGCAGGTCGGCCGGAGCGAGAGGGGAGTGGAAGCAGGGGGTGCAGGGCTTGAGTGGCACAACAATCTCTCCCTGTGGGCTCGTATCCACACCGCGCCGCGCCACGCCACGCCGCCCCTCGTCGAGGCCGCGAGGTGTATCGGCTCCGACACGGCGGGGGCGGGGCGGGGCGGGCTGACGGCTGGTTTGAGGTTGGCCCGAGCAAGCTGATCCCGCCTGTTCAGCCAATTTGCCTACTTTTTTTTTATATCAGCTGAATTTGTGACTGTGTGCGGGACGGAGCGGGGACCGGGTGAGCCCCCGCGCGCCACCGCCCCAGCCCCGGGGCCCGGGAGGGTGGATTACAGTGATGTGCAACATCCTTGCGCCCGTAAATAGCCCGCAAATCCCTGTGAGATACACGGGCTTCGCGCTTGCACTCTCTGTAGCTGGCCCTCTGATTTTGCTGGTTTATTTGTTTACATCCGTCTGTCTGTCTATCCGGCTGCGTCGCGTCTGTCTGCCCGTCTGTCTGTTTGTCCCCCTTTTACCGGACTACCACTGAAGTTGCTTTATCGCGATCAGGATTACAATTTACTCGACTTCAATCCAATCGTGCCTCAGGTTGATATTGTCATACTTAAGAAGTAAGGCTTTTTTCAAGGCTATTCGTTTATCAACAGAAAGCATATATGTAAAGATTGCAAACAACAGCGAAAGAAGAAAAAAACAATGTGGGACAAAAGTTACTACGCTCCGGTTTTTTAAGCATTCTCTTTTTGTCTGCCGCCTCGCGGGGGCGGGGGCGCTGCGCCCTTCGACCCGCCTCGCGAGTCGCTAACGAGTGTGAGGTACGGGCGTGGCGGGGCGTGGCGTGGCAGGCGTGGCGGGGCGTGGCGGGGCGTGGCGGGAGGGTGCAGGGCAGGGCACGGCTGCAGCGGCAAGGCCTGGGCCTCGGGATTTAGGAGGGAAAGTTGGGGCGTGGGACAAGCTGTCACCAACTCACACCACCGGGCGAGGCGGGGCGTGGCGAGGCGGGGCGTGGCAAGGCGTGGCGGGGTGGGGCGGCGAGGGGCGTGGCGCTCACACATGTCCCCGAGGAAGCGAGAAGAAGGAGAAAACCGGAGGAGGGGTGAGAGTGAGAAGTGGCGGGGAATATCTATGTACTCTGTAACCGACGCGCTCCCCGCCGGCGCGGCGCCCGCGGCACAGACAGAGCCAGCGCGCGCGAAATGTGTCACGGCGCACCGAGTTTGTTTAATTTTTCTTTTACATAATCACCGCACAGGGTAAATATGTATGGAGAGAGAGAGAGTGAGAGGGAGAGGGAGAGACAGAGAGAGAGACAGAGAGAGAGAGAGACAGAGAGAGAGAGACAGAGAGAGAGAGGGGAAGTGTGTTTAGCGACAGCACCGCGCCGTGCAGGTGTTGAGGGGGCGACAACGGCGGGGGCGTGTAATGATAAAAGTAGGGAACGCTCGAGTATGAGACGGCGTGGTGTCAGCAGTACGGTGCGGCGGGGGGGAGGGGGCGGGGGAGCAAAAGTGGTACGCGGGCGCGAATGAGCTCCACCTCCAGGGCGCCCTGCTCTCATGGAGAGAGCGGGAGGGGCAGAGCGGAGCAGACGAGGAGGAGTAGGAGGAGAGGAGTCTGCCTCGGGCAGCAGCGGACGGCGCCGTCCGCACGGCAGCGTAGGCCGACCCGCCCGACACGAGTGTGCGGCGCATTGCCTACCCGCCCCTCTGCCAGGCGCCCGGCCGGTGTCCGGCCCGGCGGCCCCGGCCAGGCCCAGCCCGGCGGCCCCGCGCCCTCGCCCACGGCCGCATCCCATTACCGTGGCCTAGAGCGGGAGGGGGAGGAGGAGGAGGGCGGGAACTAGTACAGCTTCTGTTCGGAGTGGCTTTCCTTGCAAGGGTTCGCGGGGAGGAGAGTGGCGGGCGAGGATGCAGGCCAGGGAAGGGACGTTCCAGCCCCAGGCCGGCCACCCCGCCTCGCCACGCCGGCCGCTGGGGTGGGGTCTTAAGTTCCTGTGTGAGGCATTTAAGGATCACAACTAAACTGGACAAAATACGTGGTTTTTGTGTGTTCCTGGCTCTGTTTTTTTTAAGAAAAAGTGCTTGGATTTTGAGAGAAGGCTTGTGCCAAATATGGCATGACATTGTTTGTCGCAAAATCGATTCCAAAGCTGTGCTCAAAAAACGGCGAAGAGTGCCCGAAATATGGTCGCATCTGACTATCTATACCAACTTGTTGAAAAAACTCGAAGAGGGTACACGTAGCTAAAGCTTCTCACGGGATCCGCTTACGGGGTGGGGGCGCGGGGGCGGCCCGGGGCTTCCGTCGCCCAGGGCGCGGCCGGTGTGCCGTGTGGGTCAGTCAGGGGTGGCGGGGTGGCCCTGGGGCCGGAGGCAGGCGGGCAGGCGGGTCACACGGAGGCAATTAGGTTAGCTTGGGGTAGGGCATGCCATACCGTGACCGTATCGTCACGTGACCCGTGTCCGAGAGGCTAGGCTCCCCTCCCCTCCCCCACCCCCTAACTCCCCCCCAGGTCCACCCCCGCCCCGCCCCGCCAGGCTGTCGGCAGCCTCCCGCACGACTTCACCAGGCCCCAGGACCAGCCGCCACGATTCTTTTTTATTATCTCAGGCAAATGTCGCGGAGCGAGTCGTGCGAATGGAGCCTGCGTGGCGGGGCGGCGTGGTGAGGCGGGGCGGGGCGAGGCGCGGCGGGGCGGGGCGGGGTGCGGCGAGGCGAGGCGGGGCGCGAGGCGAGGGCTCCTTTTGCCATTCAGCTCCATTTGGTCCATTCCGGGTCGGTCCATATTTTACGTCACGTATCTCCGGCTCGGCCCGGCCCGGCCGCCAGAGCGCGCCAGCCAGCAGCCCGCGGCGCTGGAATGTTATCATTACAGTTGTCTTAAAGAGGCGCCGCGCCATCGGCGGGTGAGGTCCTCCCGCCCTACGGTGTTCTCGCCCGCGCCCGCCCCTCCACCCGCCCCTCGCCCGCCCTCTCACTCGCCTGCCCGCCCCACCGATGGTGTGCGTCTCACTGTTCCGTCCCCAGCCAAACATACCTACCGGTTTGGCGCGCAAATTCCCAGGCTGTTGAATGAGGTTAGGGCGGCCTGGCCCGGGCCCGGGGGTCGCAAGCCGGCATAGAGGTGGGTGGGGGGCAAACAGGAGGATGGCTCTTTCGTTGTTCCACACCCTGCTCGCCTACCCTGTTCTCAACCAAAGTGTGCTAGCGGCGAAATGGGGCGGGCGCGTGGAATTTGTTGTAGAAGGCAACGTTTGCCGTGAGTTTTGACGCGTCGAGGTAGCGCGGGGGAAAAATACATCCGAAAACGCGCCCATTCCAATGAATGCTTCTGGAACTCAGCCGCGAGCTTGGGCCTTCGCGTCGTTCTGCTTGAACAAATTAGAAAGAGAGAGCGAAGAAATCCTTCCCTCCCCTCCGGACCGCACCCCTCGCCTCGCCTCACGCGAGGGGAAGGAATACTGCAATATACGAATCCGCTGCAACAGATGCGGGGCTTCGAAAGAAAGGGGTTAGGAAATGGATCTATCCATCCATCTGTACCCATCGGCTGCAGCCTGATGACGCCCGACCCGCAGCGCGGCTCGGCTCGGCCCGCCGGGTATATATTTTATACCGCGGCAGAATGTCCTCCGCCCACCTCATATCGGGTGCGATATCGAATACGGAGCAAAAGAGAGAGGGGGTGAAAGGTATGACGAGAGAGGGAAGCCGAACAGAGAAAGAAGAGAGAGGAGGGAGGGAGAGAGAGCGTACCGACTCGGCGCTTATTAGACGACGGCGGCGGTGGGGAGGTGAGCGGTGAGCGAGGCGGGCAAGGTGGCGGTGACGGCGGCGCGGGGGAGGGAGTCATTTGAGACCGTGTTATAGGTGCAGAGCAGTAATGAAAAGGTGAAAGAAGAGAAGAGAGGCCCTGGGCGTGGTGGGACCGACCGGGGCGGTATGGGCCCCGGCCCGGCCCCGGCCCGGCCCCGGGCGACACGCCGTGGAACGCCCCATTCAAGGAAGCTTTTAAATTTTAAAGCGGGGTCGCATTGGCTGCAAACGCCTGGACTGGCCTCGTACCTCGCCGAGTGGCTCCTGTGTGCGGGACGGGATGGAGGGGGGGGGGGGCAGAGCACCAAGGAAGTCGTGTTAATTTTATGAAAATTATTCGGAACGTTTCCGGAACCCAGCTGACAGGTGCAAGAGATTCGGCCGTATGCGAACATTATCTCCTTCCCGCCCGCACCTGTCGTTTTTGGACGCATAGTGGGTCGCCTGGGTCTCTTGGGTCTCTCTGAGAACTCTTAGCGTTTGGTGGGCGGGGCCGCGCTTGTTCTGTCTGACTGACATTTGCGAAGACACTTCGAAAGACACGCGCGGAAACCGCTGCGCATACACCAGACGTCAGGGAAGTCGGCGTCCTCTTTGAACAGCCTCGCGCATGCCAGCCGCCACGCCCCTGCCACGCCCCGCCACGCCACGTCCCAACACGCACTGTGTCGCACGGCATTCATGCCGCGCCTCCCCGCGCCAACCCTCTCGTTGTCGCGGGCGTAATCCACGCCCCAAAATACAACACCCCGCTCGTATCACGCCTCGCCACGCCCCGCCACGCCCCGCCACGCCCCGCTAGTGGATCAGGGATGTAACGAGGGTGCCCGCGCTGTGTGCTCGGCCCGCCGACTCATAAAAATAACGAGTGTCCTTTTGGTGTCTGCGGGGTGGGATGGTGGCACGGCGAGGGCGGGGCGCGGGGTGGGGCGGGCCGGGGAGGTGGGGCGGGGGGGTCAGGAATCCGGCGCGCAGAGCATCCTGCTCTCTGTGGGGTGGGGACGCCCCGCGCACCTTACAAGTACGGGCCCGGTTTATTAAACAAGGTTGATGAACGGGGCGGGGCGGGGCGGGCGGGGCGGGGTTGAGCGGGCGGGGTGGGGTTGGGCGGGCGGGGCGGGGCGGGGTGGGCCTGCAAGAGCCTTTAGAGCATCCCCGCCGCGGGGCGAGGCCGCCAGGTAGCCCTCCTGTGGCCCCCGGGCCCCGGGGCCGGCAGGGGTAGGCGAGCGACTGCCTTGAAAGCGAAAGGGAAAGAGATCAATCGCATCCCGGGCGTCCTCCTCTGTCCACCCTGCTGCTCCCTCCCTCCCGCCCCCCCCCCCCTCCGTCTCGGGAGGCCGCCTGCCGCCGCCGCCCCCGCACTTGTCCTTCCTGCGGAACGGAAATTGGTAACGAGGAAGCACACTTTGGTTTGGCAAGTCGAGCGGAGGAGGAGGGACCGTGAAGAGGGGCTGGCCGCTGGCCGCCGTGGACCGGACTGGACCGCTCCGGCCGCTGGCCCCGGCCCGGCCCGGCCCGCCCTGTCCCCAAAACAAATAAGCAAACAGGCCTCTTTGTTCGCCGGTACGGGGCGGGGGGCGGAGAGTAGCGGCGCGGCGCGGCGCGAGTGTCCTGGTCCTGTCCTCTTTCGCCCTACGACCGTACTCCACGAGTGCGACAAGGACAGAGAGACGACGGCGCTGTGCTGTGCTGCGCGGCGGGGTGCGAGTCCCGGCCCGGGCCCCGCGCGACCCACCATCACCTCACCGACAACCTAACTACTGTACTGGAGGAGGCGAGGCAAGGCTCGGCGCGCTGCCGCACCGGCGCGGCGTGCAGGCGTCCTTCATGTTTAAACAGCGCCCCGCGACGAGCCAGCGAGAGCGCGCGCGCGCGCGCGCGTGTGTGTGTGTGTGTGTGCGCGCGCGTGTGAGTGGGGGCTTGCACAGTTCGCAACAAACGACAGCCATGTAATGGTCCTGAAATATTAATAAAGCTTCCAGCCCGTGCTGAGGCGGGGGCGGGACGGGGCGGTCGGGGGAGTGCGCGCGGCGCAGCGGGGCGGGGCAAGTGGGTGGGTGGGGGTGAGGGCCACCCCACCCCGCCGCACCCCGCCCTCCACTCACCGGGCCGCCGTCTTGCCAAACCCTTTCCGCGCACCATCATTAACACGTGCACCCTTTCCCCTCTTCACCCCAAACATTCTCCTCCCCCACCCCGCCTACCCTCCGCCACCCCGCGCCCCAAGACAGAGTGTGGGGCCGCGCAGAGCGGCGCGGCGGCCGCCCTGCGGCGAATTGGACTAACCGGGCCACACATCATGATCGGCTCGGACAAGTGACCCCGGGCGGGGCGGGGCGGGGCGGGGCGGGGCGGGGCGGGGCGGGGCGGGGCGGGGCGGCGGGGCGGGGCCGGCCTCCCCCTCGCCTCGCCTTGCCTCGGACTCGAGCACCACTCCCTCAGAATTACCCTCGGCCCGCTCCACTTGGAGGGGAAAACACTCGTAGGGCGAACGGCGGAAGAGCCCATAAACATGAGGACGAGCCTAGCCGGTGGCCCCCGGTCCGCCCCGGTCCGGTCAGCGCGGCCCCGCCCCGCCCCGCCCCGCCGGCCCGGCAGCGCATCGACATTTTTATGGGGCTAATAACGATGAGGAGGACACAGGCGGCACAAGGGTCACAAAGGGTCTAAATAAGGGATGTATGGCGCGGCGCGGACTGCGGGGCCCGCCTGCCCCGCCCCGCCCCGCCCCTCCACCTCAACCATGCAAGCGGCGTCCCTCTGTGCCGTGTTATGACCAGGCCGGGCCGGGCCGGGCCGGGCCGGACATGGGTGTCGCCACGTCGCCTCGCCCCGCCCCGCCCCACCCCCGTCGACCCAATCAAAGTAGCACCCGGCGGAGGAGGCGCGGCGGGCCGGAAAAAAAGGGGACGGTGATGTTGGGAAAAAATGCAAGTACGTGGCACGGCACCTCGCGCGGGGTGGGGGTGGGGTACGGTAAGGAGGGACCTGCTCGGCCCGGCCGCCGAAGATAAACCCTCGATGATGTGACCTGCGTGGTGATCGCCTTGGCCACCTCGGGGAGCCCGCCCCCGCCCTGACACTTATTCCGTCCAGCGCTCCCTCTCCCGGGCGACATTTTACTTTTTTTTCTCTCTCCCCTGAAAGCAGCAGCATCGGCAGTCTTGAATGCAGTAGGGCGAACCAATAAAGAGATTCGCCCACCCGTTACTGTACATACCGTGGGTGTGTGTGTGTGTGAGCACAAGTGTACCCCCTGGGGAGGCGGGGGCAGGAGGGGGCCAACTTGTGTATTTCTGTGCACCGGGCAGGTTCAGAAACGGAAACTAGTCACATGTGAGATTCTGATAACATCCATTCCACCGGTGCAGGGTGACTAACATTGAACAAGAGCGTCGAGGTAAAACACTTACCAGCAGAGTCCCCCGGAGACGTCCATCCAGTCAGCGTTCCACAAGATGGCAGCTAACCTAGGTTACAGCGGCATGACGTAGGCCATCTTATTGGCGATCTTGATATCACACACAGTCCCGATTTATAACTTTTGCCGAAGAATAGTCAAATCTGACACTACTTAAATATCTTATGTTCACGCCGATACTTTGCACAGATGCTAAAAGCATTGTCCAAACCGCGAAAACGAATAAAAACGCCGTACCGAACGAGACGCGGCGTCACTGAACGCTTTTCATTTCAAACTGCAGTTTGGGCATGCCCCTGCAGCGCAGCCAACTTCAAACCAACCTAACCACAATCGTTACTGATGCATTTTAAAAATTTCGAATTTGAGCGGATGAGCTTCCTGCCATTTTGGCAATGAAAGCAGCTTACATGACGGAAAAAAGACTTTTTCGTGAAATATTATTGAATAATTTTTGACGAATTTTGCAGATCTGGAAACTGTTACTGAGCCTGGTCGGGTCAGGACGGGGAGGCGGGGGGGGAGGGGGGAGGCTCTCGATTGCTCTCGATCCATCACAAGAATCAAGAGGATCGTCTGCTGAGATGACTGTAACATCTTAACCTCACTGGGGACGACTCGGAAAATCCAGGTCGGACAGCGCTTTTTCGGATTTCGGGGAAATCGCCAGGTCGGACAAAGATAGGTCGGGCAATTTACATATACCCCTAACCGGCCGGAACGAGGCAAAGCCGCTCCACCGTCCGCAGTACCGACAAGGCCATCGCGAGGCAATAAGTGACCCGACGCGACGCGACGCGACGCGACGCGACGCGCGGCTGCAGCTGCAGCGCTACTCGTTCTCCGCTCCGTCGCCCCCTTGAGCAAGCAAGTCGGCTCTCGAGCCATGACGTCAGCGCGGGCTGCTGGCTTCCTGTTTGATCCTTGAACCGCGTAAAGTCATGGTCGAGTCGCGAGAAGCGCGTCTTGGAGCTCTCGCGTTCACTCCGAGGCCGGCACTCAGCGTGAGCCACGAGAGCAGCAGTCCGACAAAAGACGCGATTGCAATTTTGCGGGTGTTCTTACAGGTGTCGCCAGACACGTAGGCAATACGCGATATTCCAGTGAGAGAATACCCACCTGGCGGGCCGACAATGCATTTTGACTGCATCTAGCGCGGTTTATGGTCGGGGAAGGGGGGGGGGGAAAGGGAAGCACCATCTGCCTGGTTTTCATTTGTCTTACTTTAGAGAGCGTTGCATAATATCGCACGCCGGTCCGGAGAGGACGCGACGGCGGTCGGTAGCCACGCGTGAGAGGCGAGGAGACCTTGCCGGGGCCGACGCCTCTCGATGATGACTCTTCCCAGGCTAGACTACACTGCTCGGCAAACATCCGGAGACCGGGCCGGATGAGACGCGGCCGGGCGCGGCGGGTTAAGGGCTCGGCTAGCCCCGCCGCGCACCGTCGAAAAGCAATTATTTCCGAAACGCTGTAAATTTTTTCCCTCTCATAATGAAAGGAAAAACACGCGGCCAGCTCGGCACACGCCGCTGGGCATTATCCTCGCCCATCTGAATGGCCGGAATGCTCATTTCTTTTTCTTTATTTTATTTTTTTTATGTCGAAAAACGACCTCTTGACCCAGCCAGTAATCTCCCCGGCTGGTCTGGCCTGGACCGCCGCGCCGGGCGGGGCGGGGCGGGGCGCCGGGAGGGCTGGATTTGGAACATGACCACGGCCAGGCCGCGCCTCCTCTCCTCGCGATGCCGCCGCCGCCGCCTCAGAGTCGAGTAGCCACAGGGGAGGCGGCGAGAAGACGGCCGGCGAATTAAATTAAAAATGTGCGCAGCGATATAAGCTTTATTAAAAGGAGAGGCTGTTAAGAAAAGGAATTAAAATCCATTATGATTATAGAGGGAGCGCTGCCCGAGGTGGGGGAGGGGAGGGGGAGCGGACAAGGGCCCGGGCGCGAGCCGCGGGGCGATGCGAGAGGCGGGGGTGGGCGGAGAGAAGCCACCGAGATCCAGATTGGGCGAAGGTTGCCCCAGTTGCACGACCATGCAGTTGTGAAAGACTTTAAAGACTGCACTGTGGAGGGAGGCAGGGAAGACCTGATTGCAATTGACTAACTGACGACAACGCTATGGATAGAAAATATAAATTTTTATTCTTCAAAATATACATTTCCATGATAAGAATAATTAAATATTTCAAAACGCGTGTTAATAAAAACTAATTTTGAACAGTAAAAAGTTTAAAGAACAAAACATTATATAAAAGATTGTAACAATAATATAAAAGCCATAATGACTTCCCACTTATGTTTCCAGTATTAATTCATTGTCACATTTAGAAGTAATAATTCATTACCAATGATTAGAATAAGGCTTTTCCAGAATGGAAGCTGAACACTCAAGTAGTTTTGCCACATGAGCTTATCACATAACACTTCATCACATCAAAACATACTTTTACAAAGTTTAAACCCAACTTTAAAAAATTGTAAATTTTATAATCCAATTTTGAACAAAGAGTGAAGGGCACAAAATCCAACATCTCAAAATTTGTGACATATAGGCCTCATTGATCTTCTTCTATTAGTCGGCTATGAACCATGGACAGATTCTGAAACAAAAATAATATGTTACCACAGTAATTTGTCATTGAACTAATTAATCTAAGGTACTGGACGTAATAAATTCATGCACAGGAATCCAAGCAAAACTTTGAAGGCAATAAGTTGATGATAATATATAATAAAATGTTAAAAATGGAAAAAGCCGTGCAGATGGAAAAAGTATGATAAAGATGTAGGTCATTTGTATGACAGGCCAAGAATCACACGGTCAAAGCAAGACACGCACACATACACAGAAGCCAAGGAATTCTGAGCAACTATAAACTCATAATGCCACAGACAAATTAACACACACACAGAGGTCTACACAAAATTACCAATCAGCAAAAGGGCCCTGACTCCTATTGTGGTTATTGACTCTCCTCCTCTATCAGACGATGGTGAACTGCACTTAAAGCCTGATAGTAATAGTGAGAAGTATTATTAGTACAACTGTAGATATTCTAAATCTATGGGTGAAAGTAATCAGAATTTTCAAGAGATCTATTAGATAGAATTTACATTATTTAAAACAAAGAAAAATCTGACAGAATAGAAGAACTATAGAAATAATCACCAATTTTCAGGACAAAATAGTAGGAATTTAAATTAAAAGTTATATACACACCTTGAAATATTTCACTGTTTTGACTCGGAGCTCCAGGGTAGCATCTTCATCACATATCATCAAAGTGTGAGGGTGTTGTTGGAATGCAGACACAGTCCACATATGATTCACACCCTCTTCTATAGCCTTATACAAAGCAAAAGCTTTATGGGTGCCAGTAATTAAAATCATCACCTAAATAAATAAAAATCCACAGTACTAACTTTCAGGTCTCTGTGGGATAAATAAAAATAGATATAGATGCGAGCAGACATTACATACCTCTTGAGCATCCATTACTGTTGCAACTCCTACAGTAAGAGCTTGTTTTGGAACTTTGGCCATGTCATTATCAAAGAAGCGGGCATTAGCCTCAAGAGTGTCTTGAGCAAGAGTTTTTACTCGAGTCCGTGAAGCCAAAGAAGAGCCAGGTTCATTGAAAGCAATATGACCATCAGGTCCAATACCTATAAAATTCAAAGATATTCAATATTTTATATTAGATAATAATATCATGGGATTAAATGTAAAACCAAACAAAAAAATTAAAACTTTGGGTCATCCCCCCCAAAAAATACATACAATTTTTTTTGATCTTACCTCCAATAAATAAATGTACGCCTCCAGCTTCCTTGATCAATCTCTCAAAATTTTCACATTCAGAATTGAGGTCAGTTGCATTACCATCTAGTACATGAGCATTTTTGGGGTCAATATCAATGTGTTTGAAGAAATTGTTCCACATATAAAAATGGTAGCTTTCAGGGTGGTCCCTGGGTAAACCTAAAACATAATTTATGGTTGAAATATTACAGAAGTACATTACAGAGGCCAAAAAACTGCCATAAAAATGACTTCTTACCAACATACTCATCCATGTTAAATGTCTTCACATATTTGAATGATAAGCGTCCAGCTTTGTGGAATTCAATAAGCTTTTTGTACATGCCCAGGGGAGTGCCACCTTCAAGAGACAAGAACATGTGGTGGATAAAATTAAATCCAAATTATTAGTCAATCCAAAAAAAGAAAAATGAACTTTGTTTCATTCTCTCACCGGTGGGTAATCCAAGAACAAAATATTTATCTGGGCCAGGCTTGAATTGAGTTATCTTCTTTAAAACATACTTTGCCGACCAGTCCGCAACATCATTTGAAGAATCCAAAATCACAAGCCTCATGATGAAGTTTGCCTTCTAAAAATTTGAAGACAAGAAGAAAAAGGTATCTGAAACAAATAGGAAATTAATTTTTATCATCTAAGGAAGCTAAGCGGAATCTAAATACATAACAAAAACTTTTACAATTATCTCTGAGCTACCAAATAATGTAGTACGCCCCCAGAGTTGGTGGCTACAGAAGAAAAATTTAATCTTCTAGTGGGACAATTCAAGTCGAAGGATCGAAGAGAGCGAGAAGACTGTCAAAGTGGAAAACAGGCTAGCTCACCGTTCTCAGACGTGGACCCCGCGCCGCGGCGCAACACTGGCAAGGCTGCTTGGCGCTCTCCACTTGGCACCCACGTTTCTGGGCTGTGACCTAAATTGCAGGAGAGTGCTCCCGTCCTATCAGACGGAAAAGCGGTGGTGGCAGAGCGGACCGGCTACGGGCCGGGGAGACGAGACGGTCAACAAACAAAATCTGGATTGACAAGACGTTTTGGGAAGGTCAATGGCCTTCGAATGTGGGGATCAGGCTGGCCATCCACGCTGATGCGCTTCAGCCTCTCTTGAAAAGGCCCAGCTGGGGAAAATGCGTTTTTTTCTTCGCTATATCATCGGTAAGTAACTAAATTTTTTCAGCACGGTAAGAAAAAAAAATATTTTGGTGATAAAATGACGCTAATTTCCTAAATTGAAAAAAGTAACATTGGCATCAGCACGGTATATTATGTTTACCCTGTATGAGAAATCTTCAGGACATAACTCTCAGCTGATTACGCGCCCTCTATGAATGCAGCCAAAAGGATCAATAGCTTTCTCTCTCTCTTACACATGTACAAGGTATATGGCCTTCCCTCTCTAAAGGTAGCAATACTCCTTTCCCTTATAGAATTTATGCAACCACTTGTTTCGTTTCTGCTAAGTAAACGAAATGTCGTCTGCTATTTAAAGTCTGACACTTGATTATTTAACGAGATTAGAGTAGAGTTGAACAATAGACATGCTTTGAACTGGTTCGTATTTGTTCTCTGTCGGAATATAGACTGTTTGGCTTTCTAGCATGAGCTTCCTTACTTATATAATAACCTGTTCGGTAACACGATCCGCGTCAGCTCCCTTGATCAGGAGTTTGTTTTATTTTATTTTTAGTGTCGAAGGTCGCGTTATATAAGCAGCCTCAAGCCTCCAGGAATTCCAGCACCAGTTAGTAGTGTCTGCAGTCGTCCACGTACCTCCGGCCCGATCATGTCTCGTCTTCCTGTGGGTTATTTGACCAGAAGAGAATATTTCAGTGCCTGTCACAGATTACACAGGTAAAACATTCCCTTACTTGCATTTTGGGCAATTTTTATATTTTTGAAAGAATAGATTTTAATCTATCTTTTCCTGTGCTCTCCCAGCCCGCAACTCAATGATGAGCAGAACAAAGAAATATTTGGAAAGTGTAACCACATCAACGGTCATGGACACAACTATGTTGGTAAATATCACGAACTCTTCAGTTACTATAGAGCGTGTTGCTGCACCATGAAAGCTATCAGTTTCCTAATGTTTTAAACGTTTTAGTGGAAGTAACCTTGCGCGGCCCTATTGAGCCTAAAACTGGGATGGTCATGAACGTACATGATTTGAAAATTTACTTTAAGAAAGCAGTAATGGATACAATGGATCACAAGAATATTGACAAAGATGTTCCGTACTTTAAGTAAGTCATTAATTAGAAGTTTTCAATATTCCAAATTTGATATCAAACTTTGTACCAGTTATGACTATTTTATTCAACAGAGACGTGGTCAGCACAACAGAACATGTTGCAGTATTTGTGTGGGATGGTTTGAAAGCCCAGCTCCCAAATCCAGAATTGCTGTACGAGGTCAAGATATATGAAACAGAAAAGAACATAATTCGCTTCCGCGGAGAATATACCAACTAAATCTGTCATCTATCATCATGGGTAATAAAATTTAAAGATTACCTCCTGGTCCCTTTTTCTTTACAAATCTATTTCTGAGTGTTGGTTCAGAGTGTTTAAAAATGACAAAAAAAAAAAGAAAGTTTTACTCTGCAACTGATTTGAGTTTTAAGTTGTATGTTTATGTATGCTCAGCAGCACTTAATTCTTAGATAAACACCAAGCACAGCAACAGATAACTACCTGCTTTTATTTCTAACACAAACAAAAAATGTTATCTTATCAAAACAAAATTTGTAATTGCTACAAAAATTAAAAAAATATGAAAAATAATACAAAAACTAGACATACATAGATATGCTATGCTACATATAATACCTAGAGGTAATTTAGATGGCCAAATTGTGCTGGGCTTAAGACAAATATGTACTATCCTCACATAAAAAATACATCTGTTGGTATCATTGGGTCAATAGTGTTTGTTGAATGCCAAAATAATCCACACTCAAAGGAAAAAAAATAAAGATCATTTGTAGGGAATACATTACAAAAAATGTACGGTAATAGATTTAAAAGCATCTTTGATCAAACACAACACTAAACCTCAATTCAATGGTAACTTCTCCGATCTATAGTTAAAAGTATGACATAGGAAACAAACACAAAACCAAAATTGAAATTAATTTTGTGCAAAAATATCACATAGCATTATAAAAATTGCCTTCATCAATGGTCAAGAAGCTATCTGCACAACTCTCAGTAGGTCAGATTAGAAGATAATCTGAAATTAAAATATTCTTTCCCAAATAAAAATCTAAATTGGGAATTAAACTCTGAAGTGACAAGATAAATATACTATCTCAATAAAATTAAGAATGAGAAAATGGCAAAACTTAAAAAAAAAAATATGTTGAGTATAGGATACTAAGATTTGGCTACAAATAGCAGATTAGATTACACACCTTTACCTAATCCCGTATTTTAAGCATACACATCTTTTCCATCACAAAATTCTTTTCCATGGGCACTGTTCTGAATAGTGACATAAGGAATCCCCAGTTCAAAATCATTTCTTGGCCAGTAACGCAGAACTGGCATCTTCAATGGTTTTTCATCTTTGACAGAAAAGTAAGCAAAGAGTACACAAACCGTGTATGAGGCTATGAAAATTAGTATGTGCCAGAGCCCGTGCAAGTAGGGGAAGTTAAGGGACGACCAAACTTCACAGAACAGGCGGTCATTGATCCAGCATGAAACTGACAGCAACCAAACAGCACAGCAACGTACTCCAAGACGGTAGACACGTCCATCATTGACTCTGTAACAATATATGTTCGTGAAATACTACAGACATTTCACATAAATATTTAAGGCCAATAAATATTGAGTTTTTAATCATTGTCACCTTCTTAATTCCAAGACCATAAAGACAAGGGCTGGAATGCCAAGAACCATGAGGACAAAAGCATTTATGGCTGGATGAACAACAGCCAAGCAAGTTGCAAAGATTCCCAAAGCCAGGAAGCCAACACTCAACTTTTTTCTGAAAAAAATCACCTTATTTACAATCAACATTATAAGACTTGAAAACATTTCTTTCTAAATCGTAATTCAATACATTACCTGTCATTTCGAGCTATGAGAGGAAAATGGCGTCTGGGCAAAAACATTGCAAAGCCTGCAATAATTACCCATAAAATTGCACATTCATCCAACAACTGGCCTATGAGTGACAGTGTGGCATGAAAATATGCTGAGCTTGCTCCCACAACCATTAGCATGGCCCATATTCCATGTATGGCAGGGTTAACAAAACGCCCATAATCACGAAACAGATGCATAAGTACGGGTGGCATTAAGAAAAATAAGACATTGCTAAACTGTAAAAAATTGTAAAGGGGGAAAATTCTGGTATATATTTCTCACTCACTTACATTACACAAGTAACAAGTAATAACCATTTAACACTTACTGTGTTCACAAATTCAGCAATAACTGGCGAGATGAGGTAATTACCCTCACACCAATCGACGGGTGAGCTGCCTGCCTCTAGGGGCTTCCACATGATTCAGGTTGTTATTGCAGCAATCACAGAGAGTGAATCTTTAATATATAGTGCTGAAATAAGAAAAGCAATCACAGAATGATAAAACCAAACAAAATAGTTTAGACCTTTAGACCAAAGGAGGCAAATCCAATTCTATGACAAATCATCAAGTTCGAGCAAAAGCACGGACAAACAATGTGACCAGCACAACAGCTCCACCTCGAACCAACCGAATGACTCACTTCTCGCACAAAGCCTCTCCTTTGTTCAGAGGAGCGACAGTTCATAGGTTAGAATCAGCTGTCATGATATTTACCACCTAGAAACTAAACGAATCTCACCGTCCAAATTCTGCTTTAAGTCTCCCAGCGGTACCTCTCAGCCAATAAGCTAATTTGTCTTTCATCATTTCGTAAAAAACGTCTTCAGAACTAATCCATTTGCGATCCTTCCGCTCTATTTACAATCGGATCCCAGCTGTTTTCTGCTTCGCCTCGCCAACCCCCACTCCTCCAACCAATCGTCTATCATACGCCCCCCACCTCCAGGTCCTCCCCCCACCACCACCACTGGCCTTCCCCCACACGCTGTTTCGTCCTCCAACCTTTTTAAAACCATTTCCGCAAGAAGTCTGCCCTAATTCCTAGTTTGTTCTAGAGGCGTCCCTGTGAAAACCAGCCAGTCTCCCGGAGAAGTTGTCACAGCAATGTCCAATAACTCCTGCCAAAACTGCTCAGGAATCACCTCACAAAGGAAGAATGGGATATATCGGGAAACAGGCAAAGTTAGGCGTTTTAAGGAGAGGCCAAGTTTGCGGATGATGACGGAAGGATGGCTCTGAACCCTGTGGGGAATGGGCACACGCCATTCGCTAATCAGACCGACACGCGCAAGGCGAGTCGAGGCGAGCTATGCTGTGCTATGAAAGAGCCATTGTGGGGAAAAACAGAGCGTCGCCTATGTTCTATACGAGTGCGTCCCCGTTATGCCCCGCGCCCCACAGGATGTCAACCACCTGGGTGTTAAGTGGGAGAGGGGATAATCAAAGTGAGTGTACACTTGCCTACAAGTAATAAAAGAGTTGAGGCCGCTGAAGGACAATGCAATTGCGCCCCCCTGAAAAGAACAACCACTACACAAAAATGGCCATCCAGTGTTCGGAGAGCGCCATGGAATGCGACGAGCAGCCACACTTTATATCGTTGCCAGCTGATCTGCTGTGATCGTGACCGTCCCGTCCCGCCCCGGTGCGCTGCCGTTTGCTGCTGTTCCACATCCGGCTAGGACCCGGCCAGCGCACGAACAGGGGCACAAAGGCCCGCCCCGTGCCCGCGTCCGGGAAAGGGGCATTAGCCGAACAGTAATAGCCGTTGACGAGGTTCCAGTCCGGAGTGTGAAGCTGTGCTGTGGGCTCAAGACACTGCCTCCCCCGAACGTCTTAGTAATCTACTAGAAAGGGGTAGAGGTGTGTGCCGCAGCCCATGTAATGACGAGAGTCCAGGTATCAGTGAGTTCAGGAAAATTCAAGCAAATTAATAAAGAAAACGATGTGAATTTAGAAAAAACTCACTCCATCTTTACTCAAAAATTCAGATGCGGCTTTCCCTTCAGGTATCAAGCCGGTATCACGGTCATCGGATGCCTCACGCGGTCGTCTGGAGAGCGGGGCGGGGCCCAGCGGGGGACACGTGGGCAGGGTGATGAGAGCGCAGGGTTGTAAGGCACTCTCTCGGACTTACCTGAGGGTGGCAGGCGTCGCGGGGTCCTAGAGGGCGCTCCGGCTCAGACCCGCTGCACAGCAGGCGCGGCGCTCACTCCAACGCGACTGCAGAGCGCGGGGCGGCGCGGGGACCACGCCGCCACCGCCGCCGCCCCGCCACGCCCCGCCACGCCCCGCCACGCCCCGTCCCGCCCGCCACGCCACGCTTGTTGTTCTCTGATTTGGCCGTATCTCTCATGCAGCCGCCTTACCCCGCTAACACGTGCGCGTCGGGGCAAGCTATCAGGTGAACGTACCTTTCCTTCCGGCGGCGCTGCGTTTCCAGGCGCTCAACTCGTTTATCGCCTATCAAGTCCGGTCCGCCGGCACGTGACGATAGGACTGCAGCCCCTATAAACAGAAGCAGAGGCCTGGTCTGGACTGCGAAAGGCAACCCCTGGATCAGAACCACGCCCGGAGCCGGGTCGGTCGGTCGCGAGCAACGGGGCCCTGGCGAACTGACGGAGACGACGCGGGCGCGCCTGTTCGACCTTCTGACGGTCATGGTGTACGACGCGACGCTACGACGGGTGCATACTGATGATGCGTGCGGGGCGGCGGGGCGGGGCGGTCGCGCGTCACCAAACAAAAACCATCGAGGCGTCTGCCGTCCCCACCCACCCTGGCATGGGGCCCCACTATAGTACTGCGGACCCCACCCATACACGTACATGAAGCGGGCACGTGTTAAATCGCGTTCTGTAGACACGGTCAGGCTGCTGTCAACAGTTTTCTGCACTCCTTGATCCTGACGGACAAGAGACTTAAGCCCTCGTGTATGAGTATGAGTCCCCCACCCCCACCCCCACCCCCCGGTTTCTTTTCTTTTCTGTTCCGATTTGCCTTTGCCGGATCTGCTCGGCAAGGCGTTTCAGCTGAGACTTGGGCATTCCCCAGCGGGCGCTGCGCCCGTCGCGCCGGCGGAGTCGGGCGGCGATCGGCACCCGACGTACGTTGGGCTGCCTACCTCCCGGGCGTTGAGGCTGCCGCCGACGCAACGCTCTGCCGCCCCCGTCCCGCCCCGGAGAGGAGCACCAGTGACCGGCCCCGACGCGACCCGGCCCGACCCGACCCCGCCCAGTCAGTACGTATTGCCCAGTTGCCTCGATAAGTCGTACACCCCGGCCTCTGTTTGCGACTTGGACCTGTCCAAACAAAGCGACACGCGTCACGCAAAAACGCCGCGTCGGCTGAGAATAAGCCGCCGTGTGTGGGCGGCGCGCGGTTAGTCGTACCAGGATGAAGACGGCGCTCGAATGGAAGAAAGGTGGGTAGGTCTGGACTGCATGGTTTTACAAGTTAGGGTTGCCAACGGGAGAGTCCTTTCCGCGCTGTACTGCGCTTGTCACCTCGCGCACTGCCCCTGCTCCGCGGGCCTGCCCTTCGCCGTCCTGAAGGAGGACTGGGCCGGGACATCACAGAGCAGACTCGAACATTTGGTCACCGCGGCCTCGGGACACCCATAAACATGTCGGATTATTCTTTACCGCTTTTAAAACGCCCTCGTGCAATAATTTCGAGTCGACCGGCCGGCCTGGTGCAGGATTGGACCATTTCGGCGAGGGTCGTCGAGCCTCGGGCCTCGTCGTCGACCTCAAGCGCCGCGCAAACATTATGTTCGCGCGCCACTCTCCCGCCCGCACCTATGTTTCCAGCAGGTCTTTGTCTTTAAATGGCGTACGCACTCCAGCAAATATCTCCGGACGAGTCTTGGACCACGCGACTGGCTCGGAGCTTTTTCCTTTTTGCGTGCGCGCCCGGCCGGCCAGCGGCAAGCTGGAGGCGGCATGGCGGGGCGCGGTGGGGCGCGGCAGGGCGCGGCGGGGCGCGGCGGGGCACGGCGGGGCACGGCGGGCGGGGCCGACGGCCTGCTTGAGACTGGATCCTAAAGTAGCCTGGCCTAACCGGGCGGCTAGTGAGGCTTGGAGCTGAGCTCTGCCAGGTGGGGCCCAAGTCACCGCCACCGCCACCGCCTGCCTCGCCCGTCCTGCGCCTGCTGCAGCCAGCGGCCGCGCCGGGCCGGCTGTGCAGCCGAGCCGCAGCCGCGGCCCAGCAGCGGGTGAGTAGGTGTGCCAGGCAACGGCGCCAGGCAATGGCGGCTGTCGGGCAGGCAATGCGCCGTGGGTTGCCTGAGGTCCCCAGGAGGGCATATCAGACATATCGACACTTGGCAGTGGTTCGAATGCTGGTCACATTTCCTTTTGTTTTTTATTCAGTCGCTGTGTTTTTTGCAGTTGCCCGAGTAATAAGGACGGTAGAGGTGAAAAGAACAATTGGTCGACAGAAAATAAAGTAAAAAAAAGAAGGACAATGCGGCTTTTGAACCACTGCCCACCTTGCTCTATGAGCAGTGTCGATACCAATGACGCTAAGCGGCCGGCCTAACAGCGCACGGAGAGCAGGCGTACTGATGACACCGGGTTCGTTTCTTCGGTGACTGTGGATTCTCGTGCAGCATGACTCCTAGTGGTCCAACTTCTGGTACCGTGGCGTCGTAGCCGTGCCGGCATCGTGACCGCCCGGAGAGTCGCAGAACCAAAGTTCGAATCTTATCCAAAAATTTAATTTTTCTGAGGACAATTTGGAGTGGAATTCAAACCCCCCATTTCAACCGAGCTCCCTCGTGGAATAGCCGACGGTCTAGTGGTCTAGTGGTGCCGCGAAAGCCGTGGGGTGTCTGTGAGACTCGGCACATGGGGCCTGGTTCAAACCCAGGTAGGTTCTTCACTGGTAGCGACAGCGGGTTACCAGGAAGTTCCGTCCCGTGCCCACGACTGGTGGTCGGTCGTGGGGTCATAAGTCCTAGAATCTGGCTCCAAAAATAGCTATTCCATGCTCTGGGGACAGGGCAGTTCGGTTAACCACCGTACGACTAAATCTGACAGTACGGGGATCAAATCTGTCGAATTGCGCGATAGGATCGCGGCCAGAAAAGCACCGGTTCCCATAAGAACACCGAAGTAGTTGGCTGCCACGGGGGGTAAAAGCCCTGTGCCTGGCGGGAACCGCAACCTCCTTCGGGAGGTTTACTGTCGCAAAAATTTTCCATGTTTTCACGCCACCCTTTCACTTGCAGAGCACGTACGTAATTTTTCAAGTTTAAGGCGGGATTGAGCTCAGCACTCAAGCCGAAGGCTTGCCTAGCTAGTAGAAAACCTAATCTGACGGCGAATACTCTGCGCTTAACAATGGTGTGACTTATACACATTTACAGGCGTATTACCAGTGCGTGTTACACGCTGCGCATGTATCACCTGTCGACAGGACCCTCTGCCGCCGTCGCCATGGAGACGGGCGTGGAGCCCTCCTGCGACCCATGCCCGTGCGCCCGCGGCCCCCGCCCCCGCCCGGAGCCCGGGGAGCGCACCCCGCTGCTGCCGAAAGGTGAGTGAGCCGTGAGCCCCACAGGCAGAGGCCCCACCGCACCCGCCAGCCCGGCCCAGCCCAGCCCCTCTAGTGGTTCAATACTCCCTACCGCGGCCGCGTCCCAGCACGGCCCGCGCCGCTGGGGACAAGCCACTGCGGCCCGGGGTATCTTCCAGGGGGCACCATATTGGAATATTCACGATCTTTCACGATTCTCGAGAAAATTCATATCTATCAGCTATTTATTTGACCCTTGTTTAAATTTCCGAGATGTTGCCCTCACGCTACTCTAATAATTATTTAAATGTACGTTCTCAAGGGTTTGTGATGGTAAGCCCGCTGGGTCGTCTGGTGAGGAAACTTTTTCAAGTCGCCCTCTTGCACTGGCTTGAATTAAGGATCGAAGCAAAACTCCCCCTATGCCCGCCTCCTTTCATACAAGGGGTGAGTACGTCGACCCCGCGTGGGCTTGTTAGCGACTGAGACCACCTCCCTCAGGACGGCCAAGTGCAACTTCGCGTCCCGAAATAAAACCGAGTGGCCAGGCCAGCGAGAAGCAGCCGAGCCGAGGAAGTTAGCGTAGAGCGCACCCCCGAACAAGCCTAGAAAGAGCTCGGTGCTGTTTGAACCAGAGAGATGACCTCTCCAACTCATGGAAGTCATACCACCCCCCGGCCGCAGTGCGGGACCGGGGGGGGGGGAGGGAGGCCTCTGCTCCCGGGTCAGTGCGGAGCGGGGACGGAGGTGCCAGGGGGCGGAGGTGCGGGCGGGGCGCCGGGGGTGGGCTGCGTGGCCAGCTGATCCGCAGCGGCAGCATCCCCCTCCTCTCGGCCCCCGCCCCCCGCGCTGGCGCCTGGCGCCTGGCGCGCGGCCCGTCCCAGCGCCGCGTCCGAAACGCGCCCTCTGCGCCTGCGCCGCGCCGCGCCCAGGCCGAGGCCGAGAACGACAACCAAGCCGT
This sequence comes from Frankliniella intonsa, assembly GCA_033675135.1. Classification (NCBI taxonomy): domain Eukaryota; kingdom Metazoa; phylum Arthropoda; class Insecta; order Thysanoptera; family Thripidae; genus Frankliniella; species Frankliniella intonsa. The sequence continues at coordinate 13,200,763 of CM066254.1, read as the reverse complement.
CTTTTCGAACGCCACACCACGGCGGAGAAGCAGCAGCGGCAGAGGTGGCGTGGCGGGGCGTAGCCTCCCTCTGCGCTGCCCCCAAAACATGGCCGTGCGGGTGCGGGTAGTCGAGTCGGAACCAGCCTGGTCCTGTGTCAATAGTCGCCGCATTGTGGTCCGCTTCTCCTCGCCTGCGCCACCAGCCCTGACCGTGTCGCGCGCGGCGAGCAACTCACCTGCAGCGGGGCCTTCGGGGAGTGAAAGGGGAGCAGAGCGGAGCAGTTAGCGCGAGCACAAGGTAAGGCACCGCACCGAGGGTCCGGGCCGGCGGCAGCGGCAGACGTTTGGGAGAGGTTATGTCGCCCACGGGACGGACCGGACGGCTACCAGTCCCACCAACCTCAAGCACCAACCGCCCGCTGCACCGCTCTTGCAGCGCCCCTCCCCTCACGTACTGATTCGTCCGTTTTCCTTGTTTTCCTGTTTTTCGAGGTGCGAGGTCGTGTGACATGTCGGGACGCCAGCTCGTGTACAAAATAATACGGGAGATGCGAGGTGGAAACTCGGAGAGGGGGGGGGGGGCGACGGCGGCTGGGTGCGTTTTTGGCAGGCTGCTATTTTTACGCGCGGCTTTGACCGAGCTCGCTGCCACCTGCGGAGGGAGCGAGGGAGGGAAGGCCTCTGTCGTGTTTGGTTTGTGGCGGCTCAAACACTCGCCCGTGGGCGCGGCTCGGCGCGCGCTGTGCTGGTCGAGCACGTCGTCGTCGTCACTGCTCGTGCCTGGAGGGGTAGTACCATGAGAGGAGGACGTGCTGACCGGTTGTGCCTGCTGGCCGGCGCCCAGTCCGCCTCTCCAGCTCAGCCGGCCGCGCCTCGTAGAGTTCGTCGGGAAGCTGTCGGCCGGGCCGAGAGGGAAACGAAAACGACTCGCAATGCCCAGGACGTTTCCCTCTCGCTGCTGGCGCGCCCGCAAAGCATTTGATTTTGTCCACTAAATGCACAACCACGTGTCCGTGCTCAGCTTCAGTTAGTAGTCGGTAGGGAGGGGGCAGACTGCATAGAGGCGACAGAGTTACGTACGGGAGAGGGGGTAGGAGGGGGCATTCCTAGCGAACGTAGGAGGATCACCATTGTGCAGGTGAGAGGGTGAGAGGTGGGTAAAGGAATGAGGCAGAGTGAGAGAGAAAGAACAACACGAGCCGGCGGGTCGCGAGTCGCTAGCCTAGACGCTCTCTGACTGGCGCGGCGGCGGGGCGGGGCGGGGCGGTGATACCGCGTTGGCCGCGGTTCAGTTCAGTTCGGTTCGGCTCGCGGTGTTGGTGTCGGTGCCGGTGCCGGTGCCTCAGTCAGACGAGGCCAGCGCGGTGCGTCGCGTGTTCACTCCGTTTCCTTCGTTGTACTATCCGTTTCTGCCCTTCCGCCCGCCCCCTGGGCCAGGGCAGACCACGTGACATCGTTGATCCATACCCCGCGCCGGGCCGGCCGCGATGGAGGCGCCCTGCGCGTGTCCGCGCCTCCCCCTGGGCCTTCCCTCGGGCCGGTAAGCAGGACCTGGGGCCTGGGTGCGAGGCTATCATGTGTTCCGCCGCGGGTGGACGTGGATGTCGCCGCCGCTGCTGCTTCCTCGCGGCCGTGCCTTCGTTTTTTCCTCCTTTCCATTGCAGTTGTGTGGGTGCGTCCCGGCGCCCCGCGCGGCCTTGAGCGCTGCCGGCCCGCCCCGCCCCGGCCCGACCCGGCAGGCACGTCGGCACATCGCCAGTGCGTTCGATAGATCAGCACGTCACCGCCGCCCGGCGCGGCGCCGCGCAGCACATCGCGGTGCAGCCCCTCTACTGCTGTGCCGGGCCGGGCCGCGTGTCGCGTCCAGCACGTGTCCGGGACCTTGACACTTCTTCACTCCTCCTCGCGGTGACGAACCCGCCGCTTGCCGTCCTTGAGGTTCGGCTCGGCGCAAGTCAAGCCCGCCCGCGGTCGCCCGGCTGATCGCGCATGTTTCACATTTACAGCGTCCACGTTGACGACCCGCGACTTTTCCGCATGCTACTCCACGCGGCCACTGGGCTCACCGGCGGCAGGCACCTGGCCGTGTTGAGCACCGGCCGGTCCCCCTGCCCCGTAGCGTCGCGTCCTTGGCTCGGCTGCGTGACTGGGGCACGCCGCGCCGCGCCACTCCGCGGTCTGGCCTAGCCTGGTCTGGCCTAGCCTGACACGCTCGTGCCGGCTCTGATACGACTGAGTGACACATTGGCCATGCCCGCCACGCCGCGCCACGCCCCTCCGCTCTCGCGAACATGACTCGCTCCTTGTTCGTCGTGGTCGCGGTCTGCCGATCGCGAGGACTGTGTGAGGCTATATTGCCCTCACACGTGACTGATTTCTCTCGCAACTTTGTTTCTCGCCGTGACGAATATTCCGCGGGAGAGTAGACGGACACCGCCCCGCCTCAGCGGGGGCAGCATCAGCGGCAGAGTGGTGGCCAGTGGCCAGCCCAGCAGTGCGCAGCGGCCGGAGTGGATTGCCCGTTTTTGCAAGTTTCAGGAGGTTGCCGGCGGGATACGGGTCCTCGGAGAGCCCTGCCCCGAGAAGGGAGGGCCCGGCCTGGCTCGTCTGTTTGGGGCAGTACGGTCGCCTTGACCCGGTCCCGGTCGCTCTCTGTCTCTCTGTTCGCGAGTCTGCAGCAGCGCGGCGGCGCCCGGGGCTAGGCAGCCAATCGGGCGGCCGGGTGATCCTGCGGGCCTGTAGTGCGGGCGGCCTGGCCCGTCCCCTCCTCACACTCAGCGCTGCTTCCTGATCCTACAGCTGACCGTGCTCGCCGTGCCCTGCATGTGTCTGCTCCCCGGTGCAGCCCTGAGATCTGGCTGTATCCGCCCTTGAACCATCACGTGACGCGCGGTACGTCGCGGCTCGTGTTCGGCCCGGGCCCGGCAGGGCAGGGCAGGGCAGGGCAGGGGACCAGTGGGTACTGGCGGGTCCTCGAGTCGAGTCGGCGGCCCCGGGGCCCGGTATCTCGCGCCGGTACAGCCCCGCGCTCCGCACCGCCAGCCGCCAGCCTGGCCGCCAGGCCCGGCCGGCGCACCTCAGGACGCTGACCGCGGACAGACGTGTCTGCTCTCCGCCGCCCCGCCCCGACCGACGCGCCGCCGTCCTCCTCCGACCGTTTCCATGGTGACCGGGTGAGCCGGCCTGCGTCAGTGTCGCCGTCGCGTCGCCTCCGGCCCCCCGGCTCCTCCGCCCGCCCGCGGGAAACGGAAGCAATGTCCGACGGCAAGGCCCGCCAGCAGGATGGCCGACTCGAGTGGGCGCCGGTGCCGATCGCTGAGGAGGAGGAGCTGGATGATGAGCTGGAGGAGCTGGTGCTGGGCGACCTGGGCGCCGCCGCCGTGGTCAGCCCCGGCCCCGGCGCCACCTTCAGCCCCGGGCGCCCCGGGCCATCGTCGCGCAACGGTTGGTAACAATGACATACTCGGAGGTTTTTGTTGTGTTTTTGGCTGCCCGCCTTTGGCTACACTGGGCCGCGGGCTCGCACCACGGCACCGCCCGCACGCTATCTCCTTGTGAGCGGCGGCATATGCGTCCTTAACACCAGGCGCTCTCTTTCGCACGTCAAAGTGACACACGGGTTATTGGACCGATCTCTTGGCGATGAACGTTTTGTCAAAATTGTAGACCGAAATCGTGGTTATTTTGGCCGGTAAACTAAATGTTCACTGCTAACTCAGGAGATAATGGAGGTCCTCCAAAAACAGTGTACTTTGATATCGTCCCTTCGCCTTAGCCTGCACCAATATTTGGCTCTTCTTCTCTCCACCACCTTTTATTTTCTGACGAAGCACTTTGTCACAAAGTTTGCGGTATTCTGGTCGCCTGCGCACCCCATTTACCGTTTTTACCACTGTTTTACCATTATTGCACCTCGCACTTGCACCTTTCCCCCTTTATTTTCTCACTCTCTCGCACTTGTGCTTCCTCGGCAGCGACTTTGTGGTCGTGGTTTCATCTTTCTTCAGGGTGTGCTTTAAGTTGCGTGGTGTGTGTGGGTGGTGCGCGAGTAGTCGCGGACGTGTTTGTAAGCAGCAGGTACTCTACCTGGGGCCCATGACGCCTTCCTACGGCCGGATCGGTTAGGCATGCCCTCACGCACCGACGGCGTCCTGCTGTACACGAGGTGCCCCTAAAACTCCTACGCCTCTAGAACATGCCCCGCCATTCAATTGTTTGCCTCATATTCACGAGACTGAATCCACCTTAAAACACTACAACTGCGGGCGGAGAAGACTTCGGCTTTGCCGTGCAACACTGTGGCAGACGCGTGCCCACCCTGCTCCTGTGTAATCTCGATCGCTCTCGCGTGGCTCTCAAGGCGGCTCACCGTAGCTCTCCACGGCCTCGATAAGGAGTGGGAGGCCGGGGCGGGGCCACCCTGACCGTGGACGACAAGCGCTTGCCTTGCCCCCTCCCCTCCCCGTCCTGCATGCACCACTAATTGATCAGCGTGTACGGCTCGGGCGCTTCGTTTACTGGTGGTTAAGAGACCCGGGGGCGGGGGCGGGGGCCTACGTATCTCGTCAAGGCGGTGCCTTTGGAAGTGCTGACCCTGACTTACTGACAAGACCTCGTGTGCGTGATACGACCAGAGGGAGCCCCGCCCCGGGCCTGTCCTGCACAGCGGAGGCGCTCCGTGTGACCGACTGGTGGTGGGTGAGCGCCCTCCTCCTGCCGCGAGCGCTGCCGCCACTCGTGTGAGGCGCACTGTGAGCGCCGCGCCGCCGCGCCGCCGCGCCGAGGCGCCCGACATGGCTCGTGTCGTTATCTCTCCTCCATTCGGGTGATCCGCACTAGTTTTAGGAAGGAGGGGGAGAAGGGCCTGCGCCCGTCCCGGCCCGGCCCGACCTCGTGCGTAGGCTGCACTCTTGTGGGGACGAATTGGACCATCAGCGGCCTTAATGAGAGCGCCGAAGCTCGTTGTCATTGCGGACAAAACAGCTGTTTCTCTAGCCCACTAGATCAGCGCCTCTTTGTCAACACTCAGACGCCCCCTCCTCCCGCCTCCTCTTTCTAAACTCGAACCTTACGCCCTCTCAACGCCTTGTTTTGGACAACCGCGGGGAACAAGTGACAACTTTTGAAAGGGGATCGATAGTTGTCACCACTTTTGGCGTAAAGAAGGGGAAGCTTCCATTAGAAAACCGCGCGAGATTTTCCACTTCTGGAGATCTTGAGCCTTACAGCGCCGGTTCTCTTCTACCCCCAGTTCGTAGTTCCCCCTCCGCCTGGACGACCGCCCTGCTTACGCATTCTTTTGCGGCGCCCCCTCATGTATATTACACGTGTAATCCGAGGGCAACCGGATTGCTGTTGCCGTGCGGGTAAAAATAGGGCGCAGCGTCGCGAGCGCGGGAGAGATATACCGGGAGAACCGAACCGCATATCGTCAAGTTCAAGTACCTGCCTGTGATTAGTTTTGTTTTTGCTCGGTCGGTCCGATCCGGTCGACCCCGCGAACCTCGCCCGGCCTCTTTTAACTTGCAAGTCCTCATGAGGATCGCACTCCTCTCACCTGGTTATCGGCTCCGGTACCTCACCGCCCGCCCCACCCCGCCGCGCCTTTCAAAGGGAGCGGAGCAAACCCTGAAGGGAGGGGAGAACCGAAGAGCAAGCTGTCACTGACAGTGGTCGGGGCGCCGGGGGGCGGGGCGGGGCGAGGAGGGATGCAGTCGCGGCTCTTCGCCGGGCCCCGGGCCGGGCCCCCGCGGCCGGCGTGCAGCAGGGCACACAGTCGCGAGATGCGCACGCCCCAGTGAGCGACTGGTTTGGCGCGGTCCGGAGCTTTGTGTCGCGCGCGAGTGTGTCCCGTTGGTGAGAGTGCGTTCCCGGAGCCAGCCGGGCCGGGTCCGTCTACCGGCCGGAGAGAGTCGCGGAGCGCAGCAGCGTGGTGTGCAGCGGCCACCATGGTCAGCGTCAGGGTGGCCCCGGCCGCCGCCGACGCGGAAGGTAAGCTGGCGCGCAGCGAAAAATCTTGTGCACATGACTTCAGGATTTCAAAGACTCCAAAAACTGCAAAGTACAAATTGAGCACAAATTTTTGGCGCATAGTTCAAAATTTGATCGGCACCGGGCGGTGCGTGCTTGACGGAGCTGCACGTGCCTTGCCTCGGGAGGAGAGCGCCTGCGGGAGCGTGGGGTAGGCAGCTCCGCACTACACGGGTGCGCGGCGGACGTGCCTACCCAGAGCTCCGCGGGGGCTGGACCCGCCCGACCCTCTGGACCTGAAGGGAGCGGAGGGCGCGAGGCGCTTGCGTCCCAGGAAATTTTATTTTGCCTTGCTTTGTGCGCATTTAAGTCTGCAGTCAGCAGAGTGGAGCATTGTTTTTCGAGCTCTTGCCGGCAGTGGTGGCGCTCGCGTTGTTACATCAGCCGTAACGTCGGTGACGCGAGGCGAGATTCGCCGTGGCGCTTTGCACCCCGCGATGCTGCTCACTTTGCTCTCAGATAATCTCCGCCGGTTTCGAAAGCTGCTTTGGAGTTGTAGGCGCGCGCGCACGGCCTCATAGACACTAGCTGAAGCGGGGCGGGGCGGGGCGGGGCGAGCGCGGATTTAGCGACTTGACGGCGGCGCCGGGGCCTTGCCGCGGGCGGGAGGATCAGCCCGGTAAACATGCACCCGCCCGCTGAGCTGCGCCGGGGCTCGGGGCCGGGTTCTCGTGGAGTGACACGAAACGAAAGTGTCCCAAAATCGATAATGAAATCGCTCTTTACAGCGAACTTGTAAGTTATGGTCCAGGCCGGACTAGCTAATCTCGACTAAATCCTGCCTAGGTGTGATCATGGGGATACACTTCTCACCCTGCCGCTCTTGACCGTGTTGCAGGGGAGGCCGCCGCCATCGCCATGGGGGAGGTGCGGGTGCTGCGGCGCCGCTGGGTCATGCTCGCGCTCTTCTCGGTGACGTCCATGGCCAACGCGGCGCACTGGATCATGTACGCTATCATCGCCAACATCGCGACGCGCTACTACGGCGTCTCGGACATGGCCATCAACTGGACGTCCATCGTGTTCATGGCGGCGTACGTGCCGCTCGTGTTCCCGGCCTCGTGGATCATCGAGAAGAAGGGCCTGCGCGTGGCGGTGCTGCTGGGCTGCTCGCTCATGTGCGCCGGCGCCTGGCTCAAGGTGGTGTCCGCCGCGCCCGACCGCTTCGACATCGCCTTCATCGGCCAGACCGTCATCGGCGTGGCGCAGATGTTCACGCTGGGCGTGCCCGGCCGGCTCGCGGCCGTCTGGTTCGGCGCTAAGGAGGTGTCCTTCGCGTGCGCCGTCGGCGTCTTCGGCAACCAGGTGAGGCAAGGCATGGCGATATCGTCTTGACGCCGACTATGCCGTTTTCACATCGTATAGATACCATATTGATGTCGTTTCAACGTTTACTTTTGAAGCTCGGCATCGCGCTCGGCTTCCTCATCCCGCCCGCCATGGTCGGCGACCACGAGGACCTGGACAAGATTACGGCCGACCTCAAGCTGCTGTACTACGTGTTCGCGGCCGTGCCAACCGCCGTCCTGGTGCTGCTGGTCCTCTGTGAGTGCCCCTCCACGTGACTTTGTTTCGGAATTTTCTTGTAAATGTCTCCGTGTTTTCTTCGATTGATTTCGATTCGTCAAACCCTCCGCCTGACGCCTCTCCCTTCCTGCCGTTGCAGTCTTCGAGAAGCGGCCGCCGGTGCCGCCCAGCCTGGCGCAGGCCGCGCTGCTCAAGCAGGAGCAGCACCAGGGCAACGGCCACCAGGCCAAGGCGGCGGCGGCGAGCCAGGGCGAGGAGGGTGCTGCCGGCGCGCAGGCGCAGGGCCAGGGCGGCGCGGGGAAGGCCAAGGCGGCGCGCGACTCGCACTACGCGCGCACCATCAAGCAGCTGCTCACCAACCCCAGCTACGTGCTCCTCATCCTGGGCTACGGCATGAACGTCGGCACCTTCTATGCCGTCAGCACGCTGCTGAACCAGATTATCCTGTCCAAGTTTCCACTCGCTGAAAATCCGGTAAAGATGCGTCGTCGCTACATGCAATGACTTTAGTCTTTGTTAAGTGTGGGTTTGCATACCTATGTTTTTGCTCCCAGTCGGCCATTGAAGATGCGGGTCGTGTTGGTCTCACAATGGTGTTGATGGGTGTACTTGGATCCATAGCGGGCGGTCTGGTTCTTGATACTTGGCACAAGTTCAAGTAAGTCTGTAACATGGTCAAAGTGGTAGGTAAGACGTAAGGTACTAAGAAAATTTTAAATATATATATTTTTTTTTTACAGGGAGACGACAATTGTGATATATATTCTTGCAGTCTTTGGCATGGTTGCATTTACATTCAGTGTCAGTAGTGGAAACATGGTATTGGTCTATGTCACTGCAGGATTCTTAGGGTAAGTTTGAGTCTACCGTTTTATCCTAGTGTGAATGCCTCTATATTTTCATTGATTTATTCATTGTTCTGACCAACAGGTTCTGCACAACCGGGTATGTGCCTGTTGGCTATGAGTTCGGAGCCGAGCTTACTTACCCACATTCCGAAAGCACTTCTGTAGGCCTTCTAAATGCTGCTGGGGAGAGCATAGGAATTATTCTGGTACTTGGTGCCGGTGAAGTTCTCCAGCAGTACGGAAGTGAAATAACAAACTACGGATTTATTGGAGCTCTTATTTTTGGACTATTCATTTCCCTCTTCATCAAGAGTGAGTTAAATTCTCAAATTTTGAGTCGGTTGATTTTTCCTCCAAGAATAACAAAATATTTCTGTGATTGTAGATGATTTGCGAAGATTAGCAGCTTCAAAACAGCAGCAAGACCTACATAACGAACCTGCAGGAAAAGAACATACAAGATTCTGACAACAAGCACCCCCCCTGCACCACAGCAACCAGAAGATTGCGTGATGTTGGGAAATAATATACTTGTGCTAAGAGGGCAGTTTGTGACTGAAATTAATTATTTTGTATGAGAAATCCGTGCAAAGCAAGTGGTGATATTGAATCCGAAGTTGTCAATGGTATAAAATGTTTTGTAGACGATTTACTTGCATCTTCTGAATGTGCCATTGGTTGTTTGTACAGTGCATCCCTTTTAAACCGTGTCGGCTGACTTGCACACAATCGTGACGGTTTAGGTGGGGAACTGTTTTATACGGGTGAATTTATGGGAATTTGACTCACTTGGGGAATGATATTTAGCAACGGTTTAAGAGGGATACACTGTATTATTGTTATAATAGTATTAAGTTTAGTAATTGGTATTTACTATTAGTGTTTTCTTATTAATACATGAACCTTTCATCTTTATTACATTTGAAGAAGTGCCAAATGAAGTCATCTCTGTATATTCTGCTACTTATACTTTGTTATGACTTAATCTTGCCATCTGAACAAGTGTGTCATTACATTACAATATTTTCTATCCGAATATTAACTTGTCTTCTATTTTAGAAGCACATTTACAACACATAGTTTAAGGTTTTGGACTGAAATTCTAACAAAACATATCAATATAGGAGGAGGTGAATTTCTGAATTCCAACTTGCACACAATGTATTTACAGCTATTATTTTAGCTTGTGTTTTACAGTATTTGATATCAAACTTAGTTTTCTTTGCTCTAGTGGCAGTGAGGAGGAGATATCATAACTTCTGTAAATTCCAGTTGTAGAAACTGGATTGTTGTATGAAATCAAACTCAAATTGGCAATATCTCAGTCTCCTTGTGCTTGTGATCTCATTTGGAAAAATGTGCGTAAATTGAATGGATAAGTACCTGAATGTGAAACAACATATTTATGAATGTTTCTCGACCAGAAAGCACAAAGATTCATTCTAGGCCATAAGAAAATGTGTGATCCAATTGTGACAGGCAGGAATTTTGTCTTACCATAATTAAAGAGATTTCAAAATTATTCTTGTGATTAACTAAAGAGTACTCCCAAATAAATGTAAGAGCTAAATTGGCATCAAATTTTAATAAAGCAGTCTTACATGGAATAACAATTAAGATGAAATCTAGGCTATAATACAGGTACATCTATTTCAGGTCTTTTAATCACTTTCTTAATGCTTTTCTAGAGCAAGGGTGAGAAGATCATTCATGCTACTTAATAAGGTACGAGGATCCTCCACAAGACCAGCTCCAACCATGGCATTGGAAAATAACTGGAACAAATTGGGATGTGGATTAATCAAAAGCAAAACAAGCAAAAGTCTATCCATTCCTAACTTTCAGAAAAAAATTTACCTGACTTGTGACAAGTTCTGCTAATTTTACATTATCCTTTGACAGTGTACTAAGTTTTTTAATAATTGGGTGCCTGCAAAAAAAAAAAAAAAAAAAATTATAATAAAATGTCAGAATAAATGGAAATTTAAATAAAGATACTTTCTTACACTTAAAATCTTTGTTAAACTTACTTTGGATTTATTTCCAACTGAGGCTGAAGAATTGAATAATGTGAGTCCTGAGGTATGCTATGGGCTTGAGTACGGATGAAGTGCCGAGCAGCAGCCATCTCTTCTACAGTGACCACGCAAGGGTGTGACTCAAGTCGGTTTGTAACCTTCACACTATGCACCTTTCCCTTTAGTGTGTTTTTAATCCAAGGAATTAAATCATCCACCTCTGTTTGGGATAAACTGCCAGCCTCTACAAAGTTAAATAAAAGTAAGCATGAATCTTAAATCTGAATTACAACAGTGCTTTTCTAGGGAATAATTCAAATCTTACCAAATGGCGATTGCTCCGGTTCTTTGCTTTGCCTCATTTCTTTTTCCACAGATACAATGTTTTTCATGTCAAACTGCCTAAGCTGCATCAGTACTAGCTCATCATATGGTTCATAACAGAAAAGAACTTCAACATCTTTTTTACGAAGAGCTTCAAGGTAAGGGGAACTCTCAGCTAATTCACGGCTGAAGATAAAAATAACAGAGTGAATTGGAAGATCTGTCAGATGGAATGGTGCAGTCAATGTCTTTGAAACATATTAAGGTATTACCTTGGGGCAGCAAGGTAATAAATATCTTTCTGTCCTTCTTTCAAACGGCTGCAGTACTCTGGGATACCAACTAGTTCTCCTGGTTGCCCACTGGAAGACTCAAATCTAAGCAATTTTGAAATTTCTTCCTACAAGCATTGGTTTAAAGAAAATTTAGGTACAGAAGATGTTAGATCCTTAGGTCAGATGCTCATGAGGATACAATACCTTTTCAACTTGTTCATTGCTTGTTACAATGCCCTCCTTCAAAAACAGACCATAATGTTTGTAAAATTCATTAAAGGATTCCTTTTCTTTTTGAGACCGATCATGAAGAAATCTTAAAACTCGGTTAGTTAGAACAGTTCGGAGTTTCCTGTACAAAATTCACATGAAAAATTATAAGTGCGATGAAAAGATAGATGCAAATTGAAGATGGTGGCAGAACATTCAGTTCACCTGATGAGGGCGGAATTTTGAAGAAGCTCTCTGCTGAGATTGAGAGGAATATCTTCTGAATCCACAACACCTGCAATAAATCACAGTTCAGAGTCTGCTGAAACAATCTAATCACATTTTTTCACTGATAGTAATATGAACAAAAGATGGTGTTACCTTTCACAAACCGTAGCCATTTAGGCAAGATATTATCAGCTTTACTCTTGATAAGAACTTTTCTTGTATAAAGGGCTACCCCAACATCGGTGCTTTGGCTCATTTCAAACAGACCTTTAAAAAATTTTGATTGTATTTATTATCAGCTCTCATGAAAGCATCACTGTTGAGGAAACTAAACATACCTGGTTTGCTATCTGGAAAATAAAGTAGAGCTCTTATGGATATAGGAGCATCTGTTTTATAATGTAGCCAAAATCTTGGGAAATCCAGAGAGTTACTAATAAACCTATAAAATTCATTATGTAAATTGTCTGAGACTTCTTTTGGGTCCTTGAGCCAGAGAGGCTGAAACAAAAATTTATTGCTTTATGGCATTTTTCCTCACAGTCATCAGTTTAATATATGCAACAACCAAAAAACATATTCATACCTCAATGGTGTTAGCTCTCTCTCCATTGACAATGATAGGACTTCCCACAAAGTTGCTGTACTTTTTAATGATTTCTAAAACAAAATTCAATACAATTACTGTAAAGTCCACAAAGGTTTTCTCTTTCAGAAATGTGTGATTATAACTAACCTTTAACTTTGTCTTCATCACTAAATTCTCGAGAGTCAGCCTTCAGACTAATGACAATTTTAGTGCCAGGTTCCACATTTTCAGCTTCAGTGATTTCATAAGTTCCCGACCTAATGTTTCAAATAAATGCATTAATGCTAGACAATAGTAGGCAACTTACTGATGCAGGCAATAGTTTAGATTTAGAACTAACCCATCAGATGACCATTTATAGCCAGGGGTGTCAGCAGTTGCAGAACGAGTGAAAACTTCAACAGAATCAGCTACCATGAATGCACTGTAGAAACCAACACCAAACTGACCAATGATAGAGGAGGCATCAGTCCCCTTCTCTTTCATCTGCTCCAAAAACGCCTGCAAATATTTCAAAATAATTTATGTCCGAGAGTTTACACCTATACAAACAGTTGATCAAATTTCACAAAAGGTGGTAGATTTAGAAGTAAGAAGGTTGACATACCTTTGATCCAGATCTTGCAATAGTCCCAAGGTTTGACACCAACTCTTCACGAGTCATACCAATGCCTGTGTCCTGGAGGGGTAATAAAACGTACTTGCTTATTTATTTTCAAAAAAAAATTTAATTGACTTTTTATTTTATTTTTATTTTTTTAAAGAACAAAACAGTGGAACAGTTAAGTGATGTCTGTTTATTTTGGAATGGAGGCACATGTTTAAGGGAAGACAATATTAATGCAGGTTGTTGTGAATTTTCGGCCCAACGGTCCGTCACGAGCATCTCCCGGACTTCCCTCCCGCCAGCCCACCCTCCCTGGTCCCGCATCGGTTCCCTGACTATCGCCAGACGGGCATCAGAACATCGCGGGGAATTCGGATGGATTCCAGGTCTGGGTCTAACGGGGAGGAGGGGGCAACCGGAGCCTCATCAGGAGAAGAGAAGGGGGTGTGGAGTGTGAGAGAAAAGGGGAGGGGGAGGGGGGGGGGGAGGGAACGGCGTGTCCAGAACCGCGCCGCGCCCCGCCCGGGGCTGCTCCGGGCTCCAGGGGAGAACGCCTCGGAGAGGGGGCTCAGGGGGACCGAGGGGACCAGGGGCTCGGGCCGGGAGGGGCAAGGGGGTCATTCCACTATCGATTCCCTGTCCGCGCTGCCTCCGCTCCGCGGTGCGGCGCGGTGCGGTGCGGTGCGGAGCGCAGAACTCTGCCGCCGCCCGCCGCCCCTCTCCTGTACCGCGCTCGGCTCAGACGCGCAGCACAGCCGCGTGCCTCGGAGGAGTACCGAGTACCTTCCGATATGTGGGTGGGGTGCGTGCGTGCAGGACCACGGCAACACAAAATGTTTAATGACATGTTGGTGGGGGAATTTTAGTGTAGGTGTTTTAAAAGAGAGTACTGATTACTACAGGATGAGTGAAATATTCAGGCTGCAATGAGGAAAAACTTAGTTCGAAATTTCGTACCTCTATGGTAAGAACGCGGTTTTGCTTGTCAGTGGAGATGCGGATCTCCAAAGAGCCTGGGTCTTTTCCATCAGCAAGGAGGGAATGCCTGAGCTTCTCTAGGGCATCACTTGCATTAGAAATTAGCTCACGGATGAATACCTACAACAAACAGATTAATTAAATACATAAGAGCAAGAGAATAGTATCATAATCTGAGCCCTTTTTCAGATTGCAAACAAAGCTTACCTCTTTTTCTGAATACAGAGACTTTGCTACAATGTCTAACAGCATGCGGGTCTCTGCTTGGAACTCCAACTTCTCTGCTGACCCTAATGATATAATTTAGAGGTGTTAAACAACCAACCAACACTGACAGAGCCAGTTAAAAGATTAATTTTTACCTGATGCATTTTGTGATTTTTCTTCGGTTGCTTGAGCACTCAGTGATCTGAATTGCTGGCGCCATTCTGAAAAGAAAATGACATAATAAATGATTGGATAAAAATGGGGTGGTTAAAACATGATGAAGACAAATTCGTCTCACTTTGATCAGAACTTGTGTGACAAGTGATGCAATTAAGTTATGAATATTCTAGAAATTGATAGATAAGTCTTTATTAAACTTGTTCTCGCATTAAAATAAATAACCCATAAGTATCGTGGGAAGAAAAACTAACATGTTTCTAAGACAATATCAGAAACACTATAGGTTGACCTTGCTATGTAATAAGTGACTTATTTTAGATCGATCTACTGTTGAAACAACAGGTTATGTTGCCCATTGGTAGACTATCGGCTTCTAAGACTTGAAGGCACACTTACGGATTCCGGAGTTCTTCGACAGGGATAGGTACTTTGGGCTTATAGTAGCTCTTAAACGATTTGAAGGTCGAATTAAATTCTGTCCAAGCCGCGAGACGGCGAAAAATCGCAAAGTAGCAGCCATCGTGATCCCTCCAGACAAAGTCCGGCAGACGCAGGGAAAGAAGCAGAAGAGAAGGAGAAGAACATGGGAGATATTGTGTGCCCACCACAACCAAGTTGTCGAAACTTCACTTCGCTGACAAACATCAAAAAAGTTTTTATGAAAACATTTTCAGAATTGAACATCGTAAAGGGGCAGGCATTCCCTACCAATCTGTGAAACTGTTTCTGTGTTGCCCCAGTAAATACAGTTTCGTTTTCGCGCGGTTGGTAAAAGTGAACGCTTCCCTGAAATAGAATTAGCGCGACAATTTGAAGCACAGAACTTCGGCAGGTCGGGTAGATCTTGCGTAAATCGTCGTGATTTCTTTTTCTTTACCTTTCCTACTTTACAAACACCATTTCGTTTGGTTGAGGGGGGAAACTAGACGATTTACAATATAACCTGAACCGGGACACATGACTAGCCAGAGACTTTTTTGAGAGTCGGGTGAAATTTACACTCCCACCATTCAATTCAAACTGTATTATATATCTCAAATTGTATCAATTAGATGTATGTGCCCTGTCCACGGTATGGTACACATCGGTAGCGAAGGCTTTCATTTACACGTGGGCTAAGTGAGTCTCTCCTCGCGGATGCGCTTAAGCAAGCGCGATTGTAAGGAGCTAACCGCTTGATCGCAATCAATCAAGGTGTTTGCGTTCCAATCTTTGTCTTTTAGTGAGTATGGGGAGGCAGAGCGGCGGTTGAAGAATCCACCGCCTCGCCTCCGAGGCGCTGCTGTCGCGCGCTGGTTAGGGCCGCTGGCGCTGGTGTGAGGCTGGAGGAGGGGAGGGCGGCGTCAGCTCGCGAGGAGGGGGTGGCGAGGGGGCGGGTAGGGGCGGGGGCAGGAGGAGGGGTGGGGTGGGGTGGGGCGGGGCGGGGCGAGACGTCGAGCGGTCGTCTCCGGCTGGGCTGCAGCACCGTGCCAGCGCAGGGCGACCCACGCGACCTGACCCTCAAGGCCGCGTTCGGAAACAACCAATGAGTGGAGCGGCCGTCTCCGTCGCACCCGTGCGCGCGGTGGGGCCCGCAGCCCGCAGCGCCCGCAGCAGGCACGCGGGGCGGGGCGGGGTGTAGCCCGGACAAAACAGAAGGCAGCGAAAATACATCCTGAGAGCTGCGGAGAGATTCAGCAAGTGCCCTGTGTCCTGATCGTCCACTGCACTCTGCGCCCCTTGAAACGTATCGCGCTCTCTCATCCTCTCTCTCTCTCACTCACTGATTCACTCACACACAAGACTGTGTCTCCGGGGAGGGCTCCGGTTATGCAGTGTGTTGGAGGTTGACGGGTGCAGCCCCGGGGCGGGGCGGGGCGGGGTAGGGCAGGGTAGGGCAGGACCCTCCAGGACGCCCCCTCCAGCCCCGGCGAGCTGGGCCCGTACCGCCCGCAGGTGCAGGAGGCCCGGGCCAGGCGGAGGCGTGCGTGCGTGCGTGCGTGGGGGAGGAGTGTGTGCCTCGAGCTGCCGCTGCCGCTACTGATGCTGTGTGTCGTGTCGCCGGTGTGTAGCAGCTGGCAATTATGCGCGAAAAACACCGGGATTACAGTCGGGTGCTTTTATCCGCCAGAGACGTCCTCCTACAGCGACCTAGGCGGGGCTGCGCGACAGAACGCGCCCGCCCCCGCCCCGCTCTGCCCCGCCCCGCCCGCCCGCGGACTTGGCTGGTCCCGAAGGCCCTGCTCGGCCCGGCCCGCACCCGGACACTCGGACCCAGTCTGACCGACCTGAACAGCCCACCGCGGCCACCGGCTCCGGCTGGCAGCCGCCCCGCCCCGCCCCGCCCCGTCCCGCCGCGCCCGCGCCTCTTGAGATGAATCTGCCTTGAAGATCGCGAGCAGCACCAGCACCCCGCTCCCGCCCCGCCCCGCCCCGCCCCGCCCCGCCCCGCCCCGCGCACTGACTGACTATTGACCTGGCCAGACCCACCAGTACCAGCGCAGGCCACGCGGTGCGGCGCGACGCGGCGGTCTTTTCCACCAGGCCGGCCGGCCGAGCCGGGCTGAGCGCTGAGCGAGATAAAGACAGATAGAGTCGTGGAGGAACCGAGGGAGAGAGACAGAGGGGGTGGGGCGAGAGGGGTACACCGGATACACGAAACCGACCGGGACGGCATTCTGTCTGAACCCGACCGAGCTATGCGCGTCGTGTGTGTATAGGTGGATTTTGTCTCGTGAGGAAAAGAGTAAACTGGATACGTTTAGTAGCCTTTGGAGACCCCTGATTGGCTAATTTTTATTTTTATCAAGAACGCACCCATCTCCTCTTTCCTCAAGAGTTAGTCCACGCCCCCGGACCCACCTCGTCTGGAAGGCGCATGGTGATGGGGACGGGTGCACCCTCTCGGGCAGTCAGTCTCCAGGCTCCACTCCTGCTTGTCATCCGGCACCGAGGCGTCGCCAGGGCGTCACCGGGGCGTCGCCGTCACCAGGACGAGCGTCATACCGGGGCGTCGTGTTGCAGCCGTACTCGGTAAAGAGCGGCGGTGACTCAGTCGGCGGCCCCGCTCAGCCCAACTCAGTCAACTGACTCAGTGCGTCAGTCGCGCTCCGCCCGGCCCGGCCGGCCCCCCCGGGCCCCGACCCGACGGCCAGCAGACTGATTCCGATCCCAGCTTCTCTATCCTTGTTGGACTCGCAGGGGCTCGTCCACTCGGCCACAGCAGAGCATCTCGAAGCGCTCTTCGGAATCCAATCTACAGCCGGCCGGCCGGCGCACGCCACTGAGTCGCGTAGCGTACCACACAAACGCGCGCGTGCACGCGCACTCACACGCAGCAGAGATAAGCCCTCTGCTGACGTCGACGCCGCTCGCCGCGCGACCATCCAGGAAAAGGCGAGGTTGAGAGAGGAGGAGCCTCGTGCTGGCCAGCAGCGGCCAGCGGCGTGTCGGGCCGCCCGCCACCCGGTGCGCACGGCCGCCTGCGGGTTGCCTACCCGCCCCGGCTGAACGTGTCGATGATTGAACCGATGGGATTAATGCCTCCCCACCCCCACCCCCCGCGGCTAGTACTGCGGATCCGAGCGCAGCGAGACTAGCTCTGCACTCCCACCTGCCCCGCCCCTCCCCGCCCCCCGCTCACCTGCCTTCCTGCCCTCTGCCGCTTCTGCGCCTTTTGTCCGCCTGAGCGCGCGCGAGCCCCCGCCCCGCCCCGCCCCGCCCCGCGCGCCAATCTCGAACGCATCCCCGCCGTCCGCATAACGGGTGTTGTGTGGGAGGCCGTACCGCGCCGGCCGGGTCCGACCGGCCTGCCTCCTCGGCGGCCCCGCCCCGCCCCGCCCCGCCCCGCCTCGCCCCGCGCCGCGCACTCCCGCAAGGACGCGTTTAGAAAACGCCTCGAGTGCGTCGGGCGTCGGGTGGCGAGGGGCCCCGCCCCGCCCGCGAGCCGATGGAGACCGCGGCGCGGCTGCAGGAGCTGGCGGACAGAGCCCCCTACCGAACGCGCCCCACCCCGCGGGTCAGCACGGCGCTCCTCCGCGACACAGAGCACCGCGGCGCGGCTGCAGGAGCTGGCGGACAGAGCCCCCTACCGAACGCGCCCCACCCCGCGGGTCAGCACGGTACTCCTCCGCGACACAGAGCACCGCGGCCGGGCGGGTCGGGCGAGCTCCGGGTCCTCGTTCCAGTCCCGTATGAGGTCGGGTCAGCGCCGGCCCGGTCCCGGTCCCGGGGCACGTCGCCCCGGCGAGTGCGCCCTCACTCACACCCGCGTACAACCCTTTGCACGACGAGGTCTAAATGGACAGTCGGGCGCGAGAGGGGTATGCGGGCGGAGGGTAAGCGGATCGTGTGCATCGGCTCCCCCCCCCCCTCTCCCCTCCGCTCCCACTTCTCCGCCTCGGGTCAGGTCGCTCCTTGTATGCAGAGTAGGCAGTACGAGTACGGCGAGTGCTGCCGGTGCTGCCCGGCCCAGCCCCCCTCGCACTGGGCGCTAAAGGCGGAGTGAAAATATGGGATCACAAAAGCGGACCTGGAAAATAGTGCACCTCATGATATGTCTAGTCTAAACGAGCTGTAAAGCGGGCCATTTAAACTCATCGAGATCGAAACCCCTTTTTTAAGCCCCACTAAGGGCCAAAAGTTGGGTCTAAATCTGCGCCCGGCCGGCCTACCTTCCGGAGAGGAGTACCGCTCTGCATTGTCCTCGCCGGCCCGGCCCGGCCCGGCCCGGCCGCGGAGATGCACGCTGCACGCATTCCCGGAAGAGAACATCATCCTCATGGCATGTGCGGCGGCGGCGGTGGCGGCGGCGCGGGGCCGCGGGGGCCCTCTCCCGCTCAGTAATCTGATTGCGATGCGCGCGACCCGCCCGGCCCGGGGCCCCGCCCGGCACAGTGGCCTGCCGCGCCGCGTCGCGCCGCACCGCGGGGCTCAGCTCTGCTCTCTGATCGGAGTGGTCCGTATACAGTTAAGCACAGGGCCGCTGCGGGGCGGGTTGGGGCCAGAGACTTTTGGTAGGGGGTGCTTACTCGCGTCGACCCGTCTACTTTTCAAAAAACAAGGGGGGGGGGGCGGGGCAAAAGACAGAAATTTCGGAAAGTTGGCTACCTACCGTACTACTGTACGTGCCACCACAATTTCCATAACTGTTATTTGTTTTTGTTAGCACATGCGGGGAACGCCTGCTCTCCCTGCGGTGCGAGGCTGGAAAAAACAATTGGTCCACAGAAAAAAAAAATTAAAAAAGAAAAAATGGTTTTGAACCACTGCCCACTTAGTGCTATGAGCAGTGCCGATACCAATGACGCTACGCGACCGGCCTAGCAGCGAACGGAGAGCAGGCGTACTGATGACACCGGGTTCATTTCTTCGGTGACTGTGGCTTCTCGCGCAGCATGACTCCTAGTGGTCCGACATTTGGTACCATGGCGACGTAGCCGTGCCGGTAAAGTGTCCGCCTGGAGAGTGGCAGAACGTAGGTTCGAATCTTAGCCAAAAATTTAATTTTTCTGAGGACAACTTGCAGTGGAATTCAAACCCCCCATTTCAACCGAGCTCTCTCGTGGAATAGCCGACGGTCTAGTGGTCTAGTGGTGCCGCGAAAACCGTGGGGTGTCTGTGAGACTCGGCACATGGGGCCTGGTTCAAACCCAGGTAGGTTCTTCACTGGTAGCGACAGCGGGTTGCCAGGAAGTTCCGTCCCATGCCCACGACTGGTGGTCGGTCGTGGGGTCATAAGTCCTAGAATCTGGCTCCAAAAATAGCTATTCCATGCTCTGGGGACAGGGCAGTTCGGTTAACCACCGTACGACTAAATCTGACAGTACGGGGATCAAATCTGTCGAATTGCGCGACAGGATCGCAGTCAGAAAAGCACCGGTTCCCATAAGAACACCGAAGTTGTTGGCTGCCACGGGGGGTAAAAGCCCTGTGCCTGGCGGGAACCGCAACCTCCTTCGGGAGGTTTACTGTCGCAAAAATTTTCCATGTTTTCAAGCCACCCTTTCACTTGCAGAGCACGTACGTAATTTTTCAAGTTCAAGGCGGGATTGGCTTGCTTGCCTAGCTCGTAGTCTTGGGGTTGCTCCGCACCCCCTATATTATTTTAGGGGGTGCTCAGCGAACCCCCTGGTCCCCACTTCCGACGCCCCTGGTTGAAGCTCGCTCTTCCCACAGAAGAACAGCACACAGAGCGCGGTCTCACATGCACCGCCACTGCGCCGCGCACCGCTCAGCACCCCATTATTGCCCTGGCCGAAGCCTGTCTTAACCGTTTTTCCGCTTTTAACCCGCCGGGCGCCGGCCGGGGGGCCGTGCCCCGCCCCGCCCTGCCCCGCCGCGGAGCGCGCGCTGCTCGGGGGCCGTTATCCTGTACTCCTCGCCCCTGTCATGCGGCGCGCCGGACTGTACCGCGCACTCGGCTGGATTGTAAGCCCAGCTGTAATCGTGGTAAATGTAAATGACTGGCCGTATTGCCTCTGCTCGGCGGAGTCCTGCGCGCGCAGCCCTGTCCTCGTCGCTCCCACAATACATTACAGCATTGTCCACACATGTACAACATGTCGCGAGTTTTGCGGTTTCGTAAAGTGAATATGCTTAATAACTTAAGCACATGTCTCGCCTGCCAGGATAAAACTGAGCTAGATGATTGTAGTGACCGCCGCTGGGGGCAACGATAGCAGATTAGCCGACGGAAACTACGACGGGAACTCTGGGTGCAACAACTAAGAGCACGCAGAGTTCTCTCAGTGTAATTGCTTAATTTTTTCGAGAGGCGCGTGGCGGCGGGGGACGGCCACACCTGCGGCACGCGGGCGCGCGCCGGCGCCGCGCCGCGCCCGGCCGGGGCGTGGTCGAGTTGGTCGCGAGGGTCATCTAGGGTAACAGCGCCCGACCAGGTCCGCCCGGGCCCGCCCCGCCCCGCCCCGCACCGCCCCGCACCGCACCGCGGGGGTTAAGCACTCCGGGTGCGTTACGCCCCACCGAGCGTTCACAGAGCACTCCGTGACGCGCGTGCACCTCCAGGCCACGCTCCTGCCGGTGCACCGCAACGGCGGGGACGCCTGGAAGAACATCACCGAGGCCCCTCCTCCCTCCAGCAGATAAGCCGCCCTGGCCTGGCCCCCGGCCCGGCCCGGCCCGGCCCCGGCCGCTATACACCGTGCCGCTCAAGGCATCCGAGCCGGACAGGACAGAGTGCAAAGTTTAGCCCAGCAAGCTGTACCACAAGGCAACAACGCTATGTGCTATGGGCAGGCCCCTCCCCCTCCACCGCTGGGCCCAGCCCGCTGCCGTACCGTGTGCTGGCTGCCAGCTGGGCTGTGCGGCCCAGCCCGGCCCGTCCGGCTCGCGGCACGGCTCTCTCTCTCTCACTCTCTCCCTCTCCCTCGCTCTCTCTCCGAGCCGTTCCGTCGCGCCTCCTCCCTCTTTCTCTCCTTGCTCCTCCTGCAGCAGCGGTGGCGGCGGCGGGGGGAGGGGTGGAACGGAGCGCGGTGGTAGCGGTGGTGGCAGCGGTGTGGCTCTCGCGCGGTGCCGCCGGCACGGCCCGGCTCGGCTCGTCCCGGCGCGCGCCGCCCCGGCTCGGCTCGGCTCCGCTCGGCTCGGCTCGGCTCGGCGGACAAGCCCGGCTGAGGCAGCAGCGGCGGAGCGAGCCGCGCCGCGTTCACAAGTGGTCGGTCGGAGCGAGAAGGCAGGCAGGCCGAGTGAGGACGCGCGCTCCGCTCCGCTGCCGTTAGGGCCGCATCGCCTCTCGTAACGAAGTAAACGTGACGGTAACGGACGCGCCGGGCGCCGCCGAGAGTCCCGCGAAAGAGTGTGACGAGGTCCGCGAGTGCGATCAAGGCAGACTTAAGCAGGAGTGCCGGGCCCGGACTGTGCGTGCGTGTGTGCGCGCGAGTGTGTGTATGTGTGTTTGTGTACGGCTGGGCTGCAGTGTTTACAACGGCCGGCCGTTGAGGTTATGTGCGGCCCGCAGTCGCAGGATGCGCTGGGTGCAGCGGGGCCGGTGCCCCGGCCGGTGGCCCCGCCTGTGCCTGTGCCGCTGAGCGGGAGCGGCAGTGAGTGACTTCCCTGGAGCACGCCCGCCCCCGGCCCCCGCCCCCGGCCCCCGCCCCCGCCCCGCCCCCAGGCACCATGAAGCCCTGGAGGTAGAGTAGTGCCCGGCCGCACCGGGGCTGGAGCTGGACTGACAAGGCGGGAGATGCCGGACCCGAGTGTTTACCCCTGAGGACCCACGCCCCGAACAAGAGTCGCACTGGCCTACTACCCTCTGGGAGGGCCTGGGCCGGTCGAGCCCGGCGGGGGGCTGCCGCCCGCCCCCCTGCCCCTGCCCGCCCCGCTGGCCCCCTCCCCGCAGCAGATGGGCGCTGAGGTGCTGCCCGTCAAGAAGCAGGTGGCCGTGGAGCGACTGCGCCGGCGCTTCGAGGGCTACCGCAAGCACCAGACGGACTGCATACCGAGGTTCAACCAGAGCTTCAACGGCCTGGCGGAGCAGAACATCCAGGAGACGCTGGTGCTGCGGCAGCGCTACCTGGAGAGCAAGGCCAAGCGCGCCCAGAAGAAGACCGACAAGAAGCAAAGTGATCCCCAAGCCCTGGGCCCCGGGCCGCCGCCGCAGGGACCCCAGCAGTCTCACGGGGTGAGTACCAGCTCTCAGCACACACCGCCCCCTCCGCCCCCCACCGGTCAGCTGACGGCCGCTGTCAGCTGGCGGGGCCGGGGCCTGCCTTAAGCTCTTGGTAACTTCTTAAGCACTCTAATCTTCTGGAGGGCAGCGAGTCCATTCGCCCACTTCAGAACGAGTTCCAATCTTGAGAAAGGTCACTCCCCCGCGGTTGTCACCTGGGGAGCGCGCAGGGTAGGGTATCGGAAGTAGAGAAAGACACGGGGCTGACGCCTGTCGCGGCGCGGCCCTTATCGTTGCGCCCTACGGGTAGGTCAGAGGCGCTCCAGGGCTGTCAGACGGATCCTGCTGGTTCCGCCTCTGGCTGTCACGGACCACGTGGGAGCAGAGGGAAGGGGGCGGAGCAGGTGCGATTACAGAGGGTGGTAGTGAACCACCCGAAAGATAGGCAACTCGGCCTTTAAAAAACCTGTGTCTTTAAGCAACTTGACGTACTTCGATCCCCCTTTCAGCTGGACCTTAAATCGCACCTGGATTGAAGGTGGGCGGGGCGCGGAGGACAGGCTTTTCACCGTCGGGGAGGAGAGGAGAGGGGGTGGGGGAGGGCGTCAGGTTGAGCCTGACGTCAGTGCGGAGGCCATGGTTGGGCGGGCTGCGCGGATTGTTTTCGCGCGTCTCGATTTGCATTAAGGCTCGTCTACTCCGTCTACTATGTTCGTGGCCGTCGGCGGAAAAATTCGCCCATCATCTATAGCTGTCTGCAAAATTTCCTCTCCACGCGGCCCAGCCCGTGGCGAGGAGTCGTCATGAGAGACTGGCGCTCTCTCACGGGGTAGGCCGGCTGCCTTTTCGCCACCCGTCGTGCTTCCAACGGACGCGACGTCCAGCTACCCGTACTCCGTCGGCCCGGCCCCGGCCGCTACCCCTTCCACCGCCCCCTCCTCAACCTGTGCTTAACATGTGGAATGGAGTACGCACCTGTCACGCGTGGCGCGAGGCGCCTGGCCGGTGAGGCGGGGCGGGGCGGGGCGGGGCGGGGCGGGGCCGGGCCGGGCCAATAGCACGCCTCGCCTCGTGCCTTACGTCGTCATGCCTCTGAAATCCCGTGCACTTTGAGGTGGGGCTATTTTCGGCTCCGCTAAAGCGCTCGCTCCGGGCCCCCGGGTCCTGGCCCGGAGGGGACGCGCATGGCGCCCGCTTCAACCCCCCCCCCCCCTACATCCCACCCCGTCCCCGTCCACCTGCGGCGCATGGTGGCGACGCCATCTCGCCTGACCCGCCCCCCTCGGGTGCGCCGCGCTGATCGTGGTGGAGAAGGAGGGTCTCGGGCTGAAAGGGGACGACGTGCCGCGCAGCGCGCCCCCCTCCCCCAGGTGGGGCGGGGCGGGCGGGGTGAGGCGGGGGCGGGCGCCCCTGGCGCGGGGCGCCGTGGCGAGGCGTGGCGGCGTGGGGTGTCGCCGAAGTTATGTTTGGCGAGGCTTTGCTTCGCTATCTCCTGCCTCGGTGCGTACTGCGTGCCGGGCCGGGCCGGGCCGGGCGCGGCGGGCTCGGCGTCGTGCGCTACACAAATATATTATCACTCTCGAAGAGAGTAGTCGAAGGAGGAGGAGGAGGAGGAGGGAGAGCGGGAAGTCGCGCGGCGCCAAGTGAGATACGCAAGCAGGGCCGGGCCGGACTGGGCTGTCTCCTCCCTGCCCCTTCTGCCTGCCGCCCCAGCCCAGCCCAGCCCAGCCTAGTACAGCAGCACTTCCTCTCCTCCACCCTGGTCGGTCAGCTGTTCGGCGGTGAAGCAGCGTGCTAGGCTCGGGCCGCGCCGCGCTACGGTGGCGTGAGAAGGCGGTGGAGTCCCCCGGCGCCGCTGGTGGTGGGAGGACGCGTGAAGGAGAGAGCGAGCGTACGTCGGGCACATTGGATTCAGGAGCAACCGCGCCGGGCTGGCCGCGCATTGCCAATCGGTGTATTAATAGAGCAGTATCTGCGATATCCGCTGCGCTCAGCTCTTGCGCG
Organism: Frankliniella intonsa; assembly: GCA_033675135.1. Taxonomy (NCBI): domain Eukaryota; kingdom Metazoa; phylum Arthropoda; class Insecta; order Thysanoptera; family Thripidae; genus Frankliniella; species Frankliniella intonsa. The sequence goes on along the minus strand of CM066254.1, from coordinate 13,176,151 downwards.
CGGCTCTGTGCGCCGCCGCGGCGGTACGTAGTCCCTCCCCTCCTTGAGGGCGGGGGAGGAGGGGGTGCCCTCCACGGGGCTCAGCAGCTCTGCCCGTCCCTCACCCCCTCTCACCACTTGTGTACTCTGTGCCCCTCGGGGTTGATAGCGCCCACCCGCCTCCCTCCTCGCGCTCTCGGGTCGGGTCGGGTCGGGTACTGCTCAACACGACACCGCCTCCTATGCGTTACTCTGTAGTGTCGCTCCCTCCCTCTCCTCTCCTCTCGTTGGCCAGATGTGCTACAATCCGCGCCCGTTGCATGCGAGAAGTGGCCTTTTAATTATATAACGAGCGGTTCGAGCTGTTTGGGGGTAGTTATGATAGTGCGGGGAGGCGGCGGCGGCGGCGGGGAGTGGAGCAGGGCGGGGGTGGGGGAGGGAGAGGTGGCGTAGGGGTAGTACCGCGGCCGCGCCATCTGTTGGCGAATGGCTGCATGATCGATCTCCCGGCCCGGCCCGGCCCGGCCACACCGCGCCCCGCGCAGCGCTCCGCTCCGCTCTGCTCGGCCTAGCACGAGTGCGTGCGCCTGGTCACAGCGGCGCGGCGCGGCGGGGTCACCCCGCGCGGCGCGGCACGGCGCGTTCTGCTCTGAGCTGCGCCCACCCGGGCCCGGCTGGGCTGGGCTGGGCTGGGCTGGGCCCCCCGAGGCCCCCGCCGGGGCGCCTGACTGAGCGGATGGCCCGTGCGATAAGCCTGTCCGAGGCGGGGACACCTCGGTGAGACCGCCTCGCCCCGCCCCGCCCCGCCCCGCCTGCCTCGCCACGCCTCCCTCCCCGCCCCGCCCCCTTCGCATCTGACTCGGCCCGGAGCCTGTCCCCGTCGACTCGCCCTGACCGGCCGGCCCGTCACATCACCAACTTGTGCCCACCCGTGGGCACGTCTGCACTTGCATCCCAGTTTAAAATAAACCTCAGGCCGCTTGCGTTGGCAGTGTGCTTGCTGCTGTTCGTCCGATTCGCCTCCTGCGGGTCAGGGATTGCGAGCGTTGAGTAGTGTACTCCTTCTTGCACCTCATGAGTGTGACAAGGACAGACGAAACAGCTGTGCAGAATCGCCCTGCAGGTTCTGCTATATCCCGGAGCACGCCCGTCCCGCCGTTTCTGGGTCTGTTCCACTGACGGGTGCGTTGTCGCCTCTGGCTCCTTAGCATTTCCGGAGGACACACAAGGCCCCCGGCCCCCGCCTGCCGACCTCCAGCCGTCACCGCCGGCCCGGCACACGAACGCTCAGGTGCTGGTGGCCGCGCACGGGGTCTACACGCTGAGGAACAACAAAGTAAACGTGCTTTACTAGTCCGTTGTCCCTGCCTGAGGGTGGCGTCCGGGCTGGGGCCGGGCCGGGCCCGGGTGGGGAGGAAGGAGTGAGCGAGAGAGTGGGAGAGATAATGTAGTTTTTCCGCCCGGTCCCGGCCGGCCCGTGCCGCGCTGCCGTCCGGCCGAACGCCAGCCGAACTTCTTTTGGAAGTGTCTGGATAAACTTCGGCTGAGCTCGGCTTGCCGGCCGGTGCCGGGCCGACGGCGGGCTGCGCTCCCCTCCCCTCGAGCCCAGCCCGGCTGGGCCCGCCCCGCCCCGCCCCGCCCCGCTGCTAGCTCGCTGCTGGGCTGTTGCGTCTCCCCGGTCCTCCTCTCGTCTCCTCCCGCCCCGCGCGCCGCGCCGCGCCCGGCCCAATGTGTTTATGGGGAGGTGCTGTGTCTAATGGGGCAGCGCGTGCATGCTCGCCTCGCCTCGCCTCGACAGCGTCTTCACTTGACTCGCACGTCGAATACTGTCGCAACACACCCGGCCCCGGCCCGGCCCCGGCCCGGCCCCGGCCCGGCCCTGGATGGCTGGCGTTATCTTCTTTTCCTTGATGGAGTATTCCGGTGCCCGTCACGCAGGATGAGGATGACGCTGCTGTTGGTTCGGGGTTTGCCCGTAGCGGGCAGGCCGAACCATTGGATTGGCCGGGACTGGGTCGTGCTTAAAAAGGGCCTACACGCTAGAAATTTCGCGGTGGCACTTGCACTGCGGTTGGTACGCCGCTGCCCGCGCGTCCCATCCCTTGTCGCCGAGACTAGCCTAGCCTAACCCGCGCGGGGCCTCGCCTGCATCTTCAGCCCCCGCCGCCGGGTACGCATGTAGTGCCGCCCGCGCCCGCCGCTGCAGACCAGGGGGCGCTGCCGGCGCCCGCCAGGTGAGCGCGGCGCCCACACCCCACCGACAGGACACGGGGATCATCCTGCACTTTTATCACTGGTTGAGGGCGGGCGGAGGCGGGCGGGAATGCCATTTTATTTCCTCGTTTGAATGTATCCGTGCTCCTTCCCTGGGGGTGGAGAGAGACTGACGCGGGCGCGGGGCCACTGCCACCGATGATGGGTGCTGCAACACCCACGTAACTCGCCCAGCACGCCGCCGTCAGAGGTTGCTGGCAGTTTCCGACAAAAATGAAAGAGAGACACAACAGGTAGCAGCAATGCATCTGCAGCCGGGCCGGGCGGGCGGGCGGGCGGGGCTGGCGTGCCTCCGGGCGGGTCTGCATCCCCTGCCCAACCCCGCCCCGCCCCGCTACTGTCTCTCAAGCTCGGCTCGAGCGCGAACGAGCCCAGGCATCCGGGACAGGTAGGCGGGGCGGGGCGGGGCGGGCGGCGAGCTGGTGCAGCACGCGGTTGCTCAGCAAGGCGATCCCGCAGCGCGCGCGAGGGGGTGTTGTCCCTCGCGCGACCTCTCCCTCTCTCTCCCTCTCTCTTTCTCCCTCTCTCTCCCTCTCTCTTTCTCCCTCTCTCCCTCTCTCTTTCTCCCTCTCTCTCCCTCTCTCCCCCTCTCTCTCCATCACCCGTCCAAACGAGACGAGGCGCCTAACCACCCCGGGGTAGGCCACCAGCGCAACAGAGAAGCACTGCATCTCGGGTCTTGCCTACCCACTAGGCCCCATCATCAGAAAATTTTAGATTACGTACGCATCTTTTCCCCTTCTTTCCCAACCTTTCGTTCCGCTAGTGAGTGTACCCCCTCGAGGTCACACTTGTGTTTTTTTCCAGTGTACAAACATTTTTCTCTGTGAAAAGAAGGGGTGTGGTGCGCTTATGCGGCCCGCCGCGCCCCTCCCCGCCCCGCTCCAGGCCCTCAAGTCCGCCACCCACCCCACCGGTCATCGTGGTCCGATCATAGACGGTGGAGTCTGAAGTAGGTCGGCCTGCGGGCCGCCCTGGCCAGGCCTTACTGGGGCACCGGAGCGCACCGTGAGACCAACAAACAAACAGGCGGGGCCGGGCGGGCGAGACACCGCGCCGCTGCTACTGTTTGACCCAAAGCGTCCCTGTGCGTTATGAACCGTGTGGCTTTGTACAGGCTGTGTGTCTGCCCCGCCCCGCCCCCCCCGCCCACCCTCCTGCCCCGCCCTGCCCGCGCTCCCTTGTGCCTGCCCTGCCCTGCGCTAATACTTGGGCCCGCCGGATATTAATTCGAGTGGCGTTAGGCTCGGCTGGGATGGAGATGGAGGTTCCATGTTTTGGAGCGCTCACCGCGCGCCACCAGCTTCGTGTTTATTTTTAGAGCCTACCCGGGGCCGGCCCTCTCTTGCGTCTGTCTGTCGGTCTGTCTGTCCGCCTGGCCCGCGGGCTGTCGGCCCCATATGGCCCCAGGGGTGTGTGGTGTGCTGTACCGGGCGCGTGGCTGTTGCTGGGAGGGTAGGGCAGGGCCGGGCCGGCGGCGCCCTGCCTGCAGCGCCCTGCAGCGCGCGCCCCTGCATCCCCGGGGCCCGTGTGTGCAGGCGAGGCGCTGCCCCCCCCGGGGGTGCGAGCGCTGTGCTACTGACCTGCTTCTAACGCTACCCGCTCTACCGCCGCACTGTACCCCGTGTACACCGTACGATCTGTGTCTCCAGTGCGCGCCGCGCCGCATCGCTTAACGACCCCAGCGGAGGGATAACCCCGAGGCTAGCCCAGCCCACGTGTCCCGCCGTCCCGCTCCCTTATCAGTCCCTCACCGGGCGGGGCGGGGTGGGGCGGCGGGTGTCTCTCCCCCGGGGCGCTTCGATCCAACGCACTGAGAAAAGTATTTGGTTGCGGCTGTCAAATTTTGTTCAATCCGTCCGAGGCATTTTAGTTCCCAGAACTCATGATTCGGTCACAGCAACCCAAGTCTTCAATGCACACACGATGATTCTCCGACGGATCGAACGACAGTCTGATGGTGGGCGTCAAAAGATTTGGTATGACTTCTACCGCACAATCTCGTCAGTGTGATAAGTCGCTCGGCCGGCAGCCTCCAAAAGCGTCGTCTTTTTCGGGGAAGCAAGACATGCGTCACGTCCTGTGTGACGGTGCGCGCCGCTCGCCTCGGCGCCGCGGCTCGGTGCAGTCGCGCTGGGGCGGGGCGGGGCGGGGCGGGGCGGGGCGGGGCGCTCGCAAGTCAGTGTCGGCCAAGGCGCAGAGGAGCAGCAGCTCGCGCGGGTTCGAGACTCCACGATACGTTTGGCCCTTTTTTGTTTTTTTGCCCGCCCGCGCTCCCGCCCTTGTGTATTTTTAGCCGCTGTGACCCTGACCCTCCACAATACATAGCGACCGCACTAGGGTGGCGGGCGCGGGCGCGGCCACCACCACGTGGCCCTGCCCGCGGCCAACCCCAAACGAACAACAATAATAAACCAGAGCAGACCAGGCCAGGCCCTGGGTGTGAGGGACTGAGAGGGCCTGTAGGGCTCTCAGCCGGGGGGGGGGGTCTTGGTGCCAGAGGTGGCGCCCCCTCGGCTATGTGTTTGTATGTATGTATGTGTGTGTGCGCGCGCGCGCGATAAAATTGCGACACTGACGGGTGAGCCGACAACGCACGCTGAGCGGTGCGCTGGGCGGCTGCCGCGCGCACTCTGCAGGCGCTGACGTGCGAGTCGAGAGAGAGCGAGAGGGGGAGAGAAGGGACCAGCTTCTCTTGTGTTATCATCGGAGGAGAAGAGAAGGTGGTGACGTTTGGGAGCGGGGTAGGGTAGGGTAGGGCAGGGCGCGACAGTAGGCTGCGGATGAAGTTACAAGTTTGCCGTCAAGAGAAGCCTCTGGGCGACATCCGTAAGGACCGCATGGCAATGAGAGCAGAGGACATTGTGGGAATGTGAGAGAGAGAGGGAGAGAGAGTGTGTGTGTATGTTGCGGGGGCGAAGAAGTTAGTCTGAACGGTGTTTGAATCGGAGCGTGCCACAGGCGGGCGCGGGCCGGGTGGGGCCGGAGCCTCCGCTGGGCTGCCGCCGCGCCGGGCGGGCGGGTCGGGTCGGGTCGGGCCTCGGGTCGAGCCGACGGCGGCGGCGGGGACCGATCCCCTCCCGAACCCAATCCGACCCGAGCCGAGCCGACGCGGCGCGACGCGCGTCCGTCTGCGTGCGGGGCCGGGCCTCGGCCCTCCCGTCTGCTCGCCCCGCCCGCCGGAGGGAGGCCCACCGTGTCTTTCACTCTCTCGCTCTCTCTCTCTCTCTCTCTGTCGTGCTCTCTCTCACTCTGTCTGTCTTGCTCTCCAATGGGCGGGCGAGAGAGAGACGAAAAAGGGTAGAGACGAACGTCGCCCGCCCGCCCGCTCGCCTGCCCGGAGCAAAGCAGGATGGTGGAAACGAGAGTGCGAGGAAGAGAGAGGGAGTAGGATAGAGTGAGGGCGAAGGAGAGAGAGAGAGCGCGCATGACAGAGTGGCCTGCCGTCAGGCAGTGCAAGCCGCGTCCCACCGCCGCCGCCGCCGTGTTGTCATGTTTTTGTAGAGGATTGTTGTTCATCGGTGGTCTATGTAGAGTGCCCCGCTCTGCCCTGCGCCCCGTACCCACTGAGCTCCACTCCTAGGACCCCACTTGTGTATGAGTGAGGAGGATGAGACAGAGAGAGAGAGAGAGAGAGAGAGAGAGAGAGAGAGAGAGAGAGAGGGGCCCGCGCCGCCCCGCCATGCCTCGTCGTTACTCAAACCGTCGACTGCTCGGCTAGACGGCTCGTTGTTGCAGCATATTCTAGCGGGGAATACACACCCGTTGCGTTAGGTCTTTTGAAAGATTAAGAGGGTGGGGTGTGGGGTGACGAAGCTGGAGTGTAATTGAATTGGAGACCTCCTCGCCGGGCCTGGGCCGGGCCTGCCGTGGGTTACAAGCACCCACTGCTCAGAGACCGCCCTGGGGATGGGGATGAAGGGAGATCGGAGGGAATGAGAAGAAGAAATCCGGATGTCAGGCGTGTGGGCGGGCGCTGTCGCAGTCCAGAGAGGGCGCTCGTTCTACCGCAGCCCCCTGTGTCTTATACTGTACCGCACGCGGGAGTGCGGGAGGGTTGCCTACTCGCACGGGGTCTTTGGACCGCACAGCCTCCTGTGTCTTATACTGTACAGGACGCGGGAGTGCGGCAGGGTTGCCTACTCGCACGGGGTCTTTGGACCGCAGCTCCCCGTGTCATATATAAGTGCCTGCGCCTCGGCGCGGCCGGCGCTACACGGACCGGGCGAACGGAATCTGGTATTGGGCGTGAGTCATCTCCGTCTCCGGGAACGAGGCCCGGGGCCACGCCGCGCCGGGCCCGGCCAGGCCGCCGCCGTGTCCGCGGGGGAGTAGAGAGTGGGTGAGAGAGAGACTGAGAGAGAGAGAGACAGAGAGAGAGAGAGAGAGAGCGGTGACTCTGAGGCTTCTTACTCCTCATCGTGGTCCGATCAGGCCACCCTGTCGCTGTCCTGTCCTGCCTCAGGAGACTTTGCCTTTGCGCAATTACTTCATCTTTAAATGTACACAAGATTTTGCAAAATTTTTGAATTCCCAAAATGAAATCATTTATTATCCCGAAAAGAAAGCCGTAATTTGTTGTTGTTAGTTTAACCGCGCCTCCCTCCTCCACCTTCTGCCCACCTCGTGCAACTGTGACTTCGCAACCTTGCTGCTTTCATGATGCTTGCAACCCAGTCGGCCGGAGCGTGGCGCGGCGGGGCGGGGCGGGGCGGGGCGGGGCGGGGCGGGGCGGGGCGGGGCGGGGCGCTGGGCACCAGCAGGCGCTACGGTACGGCTTCCTGCGGGTCCCGGCCCGGCTAGCTGCCTGCGCCGCGCCTGTCTCACTTGCCAGTTTCAGGGGCGGCATCGGCTCAGTGCGGGGCGCGGGGCGGGGCGCGGGGCGGGGCGTAGTGGAGTGGGGAGCCTCTACCGTGGTTCGCGCTGACATCGCCTCCGCCGCGGCCCGCGCTCCTCAGAGCTGAGTTGGACTGGACGAGACTGGCGGTGACCCCCCCGGGCCCCGACGCGACGCCCCGCCCCGCCACCACCGCGGTGCGGTGAGGTGCGCGGGTGAAATGCAATAAGAAAGCAGGTCTGCGCGGGACGGGGCACCGCCTCCTCTAGGTTCTCCTCAACACCACATCAGAGCGCAGAGCCCCCCCCCCCCGGCTCCACCTGTTTGATGGGCGGACGACTCGCCTCGCTCCGCCTCGCGAGCGCGGGGCACGGGCCGAGGCAGACGAGGCGGGACCGATGGTGATGTCAGTCTTGTCCGTATTTGTCGCCGCCCCGCCCCGCCCCGCCCCGCCCCACGCTTCACGCGCTTGGCTCAATGCACCTCTTGTTTTTGCTCCGGCGCGCGGCGTGGCGCGGCGCGTCCGGTCAAGTGATGGATGCCTGGGTGACAGGTTTTGCGATTGCGGTTCTACGCCTCTCCCCTTTTCATCCTCGTTCTTCTCCCTCTTCTTCTTCTTCTCCTCCCCCACTCCTTTCGTGTGAGAACATTGTGACACCTGCGATAAGAAATGACAAAGTGACAACGTGGTGCTGCAGCAATTAATGAATGGCTTTGTTTGAATTTTTATATAAGCTGCAAAAGGTGGGCAGTGTGTTGCGTCTGCGTGAGGAGCAGCCACATTCGTTATCGAAACGGCTGTGACGACGGGTAAACTGCCGTGTGTCGCGTCGCAGTGACTGTGGCCACGGTTACCATGTGAAGCAGCGAGCACCGCGCGGGCGGGGCGGGGCGGGGCGGGGCGGGGCGGCCCCCAGCTGGCAGGCAGATGCCCCTCCCTGTCCTGCCCTGCGCCCGGCCTGCGCCCGGCGCTCCGCCCCGCTCCGTCCCGCGACCTGCTCCGTGCTGCGCTGCGACAGGCAGGGACTGCCTCGTCGCCTCCCTCCCGATGCAGGCCTCTCCTTACCCACTCCAGTGCATATGGGCCGTGGAGCCCGGCCCGGCCCGGCAGCAGCCAGCGCCAGCCCCCCTGCAGCCCCGCGCAGCCCCGCGCAGGGCCTGGCATTTATTTCTGGAGACGCATCGACTGGCCCGGCGGGCTCGGCCAGGATGTCTCTTAGCTCGCCCTCGCCGCTGCTCTTGCTCGACTTGCTTGCTCCCTCCACCACACTCCCTCCCTCCCTCCCTCCCACTCCCACGCATTCTTGCCTCACTTTGGATGTTACGACGAAACAGTTTAATCGCTACGGGCTGGACCAAATTTTTCTGTTATACCAACTGAAGTGCTCCTTGCGGGGGGCCTGGCCGAGCCGTGCAGTGCCAATGCCGCCGAGTTTGTCTTTTCATTTCTCTCCTCTGCTGTAAGCCCCTCGTCTTCTCCCACTTGTTACCCATCTTCTCCCCCCCCCCCCTCTTCTCTCTCTTACACACACTCTCGGTCCCGCTGATGCAGGGGTGCGTCGGAGAGGGTGTCGAGTTACCCTTGCTGCACGTGTGTGTGTGTGTGTGTCCGGACACCTGCGCTCGTTTCGCTGGGCTCGCATTATCTCCATGAGCATCGCCCTGATGGTCTGGTCAGCGTCACCATCGCCATCGCCCCGCCCAGAACTTTGGTCGAGCCCGGCGGGGCGGGGCGGGGCGGGGCGGGGCGGGGCTAGGGCCGGGCTCGGTCTGTTTCGTAGCAGCATTGCACACTCGGTGCGCCCTGCCCTGCGGTTCGTTGTTTACACGGCTCAGCGCGTTGCCCTAGCGCCGCCTTGTTTTCTACCTCTTTCCTCTCCCTCGCTCGCCCTCTTTTGCTCTTTCTCCCTCATTCTCCCCCGCGCTCTCTCGCTCCCTGTCTCTTGCTCTTGCTCTTTCTCTCTCTCGCTCTTGGCCACTTGGCTACAGACAGAGACACCGGGCGTGAGAAGGTAGAATGTAGGTTATCGCACTCGCCAATGATCTGGATTGCGGCGGGGCGAGTCGAGCCGACGTCAGAACAGAACGCGTTCTCCGCGGTACAAAATGGGGCTCACACGTTTGGAGGGGGGGGGGGGGGGTCCAAGACGTGGCACACGGTCATCGGCAGCAAGGTCTTTGACTCGGGCGGCTGCCGTGAACAGAACAGACTCAAACCATCAGAATCGCCGGAAATGGCTGCGATGATGGCGCGTCAGTGTTGCGCCCCCCGCGCCAAGCCAAGCCGGGCGCCCGTATCTCGCTAGGACATGCGAACGCTGGAAAAATAAAAGTCCTGTCTAGCGCACGGGGTCTGCTGTACAGTAGTTTTTCGTTATTGGAACGTCCTCAGAGACTAGGCACGGTCCAACAACGAAAAATGCTCAGGTAGCGACCCGGTACCCTCGCCCGGGGAGGATCGCGCCCCGGGCCGTCCCCGGGCCGGGCGCCGGCGAGGGGATTAGTGATCCTTCCAGCACAGGATAAGGGAGATGCCTCCGGTGTTCCGAACAAACACTGTTCTGTTCAGAAATTAAAAGATCTGTTCATTGCATCGTCATCTCCGCGAAAAATCAAAGCGAATGAGCCCGAGCGGCACGCTGATAGTCCAATTTCTAGTTTTAACCACGCGTCAGCGCGTTCCAATAGCGAGAAGTGAGTTGCCCGTGGTTAGAACTAGAAATTGGGCTACAACGTGCCGTTTAGACTCATTTGCTTTGGTTTTTAACGGAGAGGACGATGCAATGTACAGAGCTCAAAATTTGTGAACAGAACAGTTTTTGAACAGAACAGCGGAGACCTTTCCCTAATCCCCTCTGGAAGGGTCGCTAATCCCCTCGCCGGCGGTCGGCCGGGGACGGCCCGGGGTGCGGTCCCTTTCTCGGGCGAGGGGGCCGTAGGTCGGGCGACTCAGAGTGGTGGGGATGACTCGCGTTCCAATGACGAGGGGTCCAATAACGAAAAACTACTGTACTAGTGCCCCCGCACTGCTGCCACCGGGAGGTGCTATCTTTTGCGAGAAATTAAGCAAGAAAAATGGTCAAATATAAAAATGTGCATCGGGCATTTTTACAGTGCTTAAAGGGGTCACAAAGGAAGATCACATTTAAGTAGAAAGTCAATCGGGAGAGGGGTCATAGAGGCCAATTTTTTTTCGCATTTTTCGTCCCTTCGTTACACTGTGGAGCGGGGCGGGGCGGGGCGGGGCGGGGGTGCTGCGCGGCGCGGCGCTGCGTCTGCCTCCCTGGCAATGCCTGGCAATGCCTGGATCAATGCGCCCCTGGTCTGGCGGGGCTGTGCCGGGGCTGTGCCGGGGCTCTGCCGCCCGGCCCCCCCAGGCCCCAGGCGGGCCCTGCCTGCGCCCCCAGCCCCCAGCGCGACGGACCCCACCACCACGCTACGCCACGCCACGGCCAGCGGGCGGAATGTACGGTCAACGGGGGGTAACTTCCGAGGAGCCCCCCTCGCCCCCACCGCGCCGCGTCCACGCCACGGCTACGCGTGCGCCGCGAGGAGTAGCGAGGAAGGACCTCATGGTCCTTCTCTGTACTAATCGAGAAGTCGCACCAGCACGCTTTGCTGATGTAACCACGAGTAAGGCGTGCTCTCGACTGAGAAACATAGACTTAAATTATTATGAAGACCGCGTGCTAATTTTAACGCAATAAACTGCCTCACGAGATTAAAAGGGGTTGAACTTCTAGGTATTTGTTCAGAGGGGCACAGAACTGAGAAATATAACCCTCACTTGCTGGAGAAAGGATTCTAAGATCACGTAAGCGTTGCCTTATGTATATACATTGCGGTTAAAACAACCCCCTATTTAACTTGGGCGGAAAGGTCCGCCCGTCTCTCTCTCTCTCTTTCCATTAAATACGAGACAGTTTGCGCACGAGCCCGTCCCGTCCCGCTCGTGTCGTCTGCTGCACCGCGCCGGGCCGGGCCCGGACCGACCCCGTCCCGCCGTCGCCGTCAGCCGAGCTGAGCCCAAGCTCAGCCTCCACTTGCTCCCTACCGAAAAACACGCGCTGGGGTTGGCGACAAAAGGGAGGATGACGAGGGGGAGGGGAGGGAGGGGGTGCAACGCGCAGCCCAGTGCACCCCTCCGCCGCAGCGCAGCGGAGCTACCCGGCCGGGCCGGGCGGGCGACCATCCCCTCCCTCCCCCCTGCAGCCCAGACACCTGTGTGTGCTCGTGAGTGTGTGTATGTGTGTGTGCAAGAGGGGAGAAGGCCGAGCCGACCCGACTCGTGTAGCATCGAGTGGAAGTTGATGAAGGAGGAGCAGGGGCGTAATTAGGGGGGGGGCGATGGGGGCGATCGCCCCCCCCTCGGGTCCCCGAAGGGGACCCGATTTTCCGATTTTCTGGTGGCATACGGGCCGCGGGCTGCGACCCCGTGCGGCCCCCGGCCCTGGCCTCTTATTAGTTTTTTCTTGAGTACACAGAATACAATACACAGAAACGGAATAATAGAGATAAAAATTATAATTCGATGGTTGCCCCTGAAGTTAGGCAACCCGCGAAGCATCGCCCCTCCCTCACACATGCCCTAATTACGCCCCTGAGGAGGAGGAGGAACTGTTGAATTTGCGTTTGGCCGCGACTCCTTGGAATCTGTTTTCGTGAAAGTGTTGCCGATTCTCCTCCGGCGCGTGAAAGGGTCCTCCTGTCGTCGTGATGTGGCCGCCCGGCCCGCCACGGGCACAGGGGATCTGCAAGCGTGTCTAATATGGAACAGAACGCGTCACTCGCTGTGGCGTTTTGCTTCTCTTTCTTTTCTTTTTTTTTCCCTTCATCGTGTGTCCTTGTTGCACTTGGGGCCAAAGGGGAGCGGCGCGGAGTGCGCGGCTTGGCCTAACCACGTAACTTTCTCCTCTCTATTCTTTCTCTCTCTTCCTCTCCCTCTCACTCTATCGTCTGCCTCCCTCTCTCTCCCTCGCACCCCCGCTCCTCGCCGTGTCGACGGCCCCTTTCATTGGTGTGGACCCTTCCCCTCATCCTTTCTGGTAAGACGATATTTACAGTACTCTGTTGCGTCGGAAGCGACTAAACTTCGCCAGCGGCACTCGACGAAATATACCGTTCCGTTTGGCTACTTAAAAGCTATCAGGTGAACCCTTCCGCGTCGGTATCGTGTGTCCCCGGTGTGACGCTCGTTTTTCAGAACCATCGCAGCTTCGAGACAACTCTTATAGGAGCCTTTTAGGAGCGTCTCTAATAACGTAATAACTGAAATGTGCGGGTTGAGGCGCCCGGCCGCGGCGTGCGTGAAGGAGTTTGCGGGCAACCCTGCCCAACCGCACCATTGCACTTGTACCCCGCCGCTTTAATTGCGAGATTAGCGCCTCTGTTAGGCCCCTCTGGCTCACGAGACGCCGGGAACGAAAACTTGCGTACGCCCCGCCCTACCCACAGCGCGACCCCGGGGTCAGGTGGCTCACGGAGGTGGGGTCGAGGGGGAGGGGAGGGAGGGAGGGGCACTCGGAGAAAACGGGTCCGTGGACCTCCACTACTCCCAAGCTGAGCACAGCCGAGCCGGCCGGGACGGGACGGGACGGGACGGGCTGAGTGCATCACAGCGAGGCTGTGAGTCGGGCTGCCCGCCGTCCAGGGGCAGGGCGGCCCAGCCCAGCGCAGCGCCCGCCCGGAGAAAGAGGGGAGGAGCGGGAGAGGGCGACGACAGCGGGCCAGCTGTGGGAGGGAGGAGGGGGGGGGACGCGCACCGCTGGGCGGGGGAGGGGAGGGGAGGGGCGCCGCCGAGTGTTCCACTCCCGAGCAGCTAAGCAGCCACCGTGCCGCTCTGCCCGCCCGGGCCCGGCCCTGAGCCGCGGTCCCGCCGCATTCCTGATATCGATTTGCTCCTTCTTGTAATTATTGATCAAAACTTGTCGCCGTCAAAGAGGAGCAGGAGCCAAAAGGCGGGCAGGGCAGGGCGGTGTGGTGGAGTATGCCCCTCGCTGAGGTGCGGCTGCGGCTCACTCCAGGCGTGAGAGTGTCGGGTCGGGGGCTCCGAGGGGGGTACCCGTGGGACCGCGGGCCTGCCGCCGGGCGCGCGCCGCGCCCGCGCCCCGCCACGCCCCGCCGCTCACCGCCACGCCCCGCCACGCCCCTCGCGCGGCCTATCCCGAGCCAGCGACCCCGGCGAGGCGCGGCGCTGGAACCTGTGTGGCGAGGCCGGGCCCGGCCGGGCCGGGCAGCTCGCCTCTCGCCGGGGACGGGCCGGGCCGGGCCGGGCGGGGCGCCGTGGAGGACTCCTTGAAGGCGGGTGGCGCGCGGCGCGGCGCGGGCCGGCCCGGGCCGGACGGCCTGCTCCCCGAGTACAACTTTGAGAAAGGGTTCAAGCGGTTTTTGTCGCATCGGGCACTGGGCGTTTCCAGAATGTTTCGCTCCGCTTCGTGCACGTGCAAGGCGGTGTCTTTGTTTTTACGCGTGTGCATGCGTGGTGTGTGAGTGTGTGTGTGTGTGCGTGTGCACATGCGCGCGCCCCTGTGCGTGTGTGTATGTGTGTTTGTGTGTCGGGGACCCATTGTTCGTGGCAGGAAGTCAGCCTTCCCCCTCCCCCCTGCCCCCTCCTCTCCCCTCCCTTTCTCCACGCAATACGGCCTGGTACTCTTCCTCCTCGTCGCTGCTCGTCCAAAGTGCACGAGATAGAAAGTATATTTCGTGTTCGGTTTCCGTGTCCGGTATTATCTGAGCGTGCCAAGGAAGGGACGCGCTGATCTTAAACCCCGGAGCTCCTGGTCGATATGGTCCTGCTGCCCGTGCTTCGTCAGGGTGTCGCAGCAGGGTGTCCTCGGGGTGGCGTCAGGGTGCTGCAGGGTGCCGTCATACTGATCGGGCGCGCAGCTGCTCGGCAGCCTCGCGCAGCACCGCGGGCCAATGTGACTGAATATCGTCGGAATTCCAAGGGTTATACACAGGCCACCCCGCCCCGGCCCGTGGTGCCCCGGAGCGGCGCTGCATATTGCATCGTTCTTCCGAGGGGCGGGGCGGGGCGGGGCGGGGCGGGGCGGGGCGGGATGCTCATTTCACCTCGAGGGGCGAGGCGGTGGCGGGGGTGGGCCGCCCTCTTGCTCGCGCTCCGGCTCCGCGTCGTGAAACCGACATGACATGGGGGTGTGGGGTGGGGCGGGGTGGGGGCCCGCGGGGGCTGCGGCCGCGGCCAGGCCAGGCCATTGGGCGCCTGGGGAGTGCGGGGAGGCAGCCCCGCCGCGCACCCGTGCCCCGCCGTGCTGCCTACCCCGCCGGGGGCTCTGCCTCTTGCTCTGCTCTGCTCCGCTCGGCCTCTGCGCGCCCAGCCTAGCCCGCTTCTCGGCGTTTTGTGACGCCAGTCCCGGCCCTGTCATCTTATACTTTGACGAATTTTCGCCCCCAATCTCCTCTCCCTCCCAGTTTATTTCGGTGTGTCCTCTTGAACCTTCTTCTCGCTCCGCGCACTTTCCGTCTCGCTCACGCCTTTCCTCCCTCGTTTTCTCTCGCTCTCCCTCTCTCTCGCTCTCTCGGCGCCCACGCCCCACCCGCGGCGCCGCGGTGCGCCGGGACAGGCGGGGCCCAGCTCGGCGGGGTGGGGACGGCTCGACCATGTTTATTGATTGTATAGGGAGAGCGAGTGAGACAGAGGGAGGCGGGTAGAAGGCGGGCAGGGTCTCGCCGAATTTGAGGCTATGACCCTTCACCGTAATTGCAGCGCTGGTGTCGCTCGCGGCCGCCCGTCCCTCCCGGACCCGGACCCGGACGCGCTCCTCACCAAATCCGGTTGAAGTATCTCCAGTTTCTGGAGGTCGCCAGGGGAAATGCTATGGTCATCGGGGAGGAGTTGAACCACTTGTGTACTCATGTGTACAAGCATAGTACTCCTGATACTGTAGTAGTCTACCCACTCAATGATCCTCCCTTTTGCAACGTACAGTAATCGTCGTGTATTTATCACTCCGTACTCCGTACCCACTCCGTGTATAATCAGCGGAGCGTACTCCAGTGTACTCATCTTTACTCATCTTTATTTACGAGTATGGTCGTGTACCATTAGTGCATGAGCACAGCTCCTCCGTACTCACGTGTACTAATGTTTCCACGATAATATCGAGCGGTTCACTTTGCAAACGCTGCGGCTACTTTTACATTCCAAAATGTTGGCATTCAAAGTAGCCGCCACATAGCGTTTAGTGATGGCCATTCAGTTCCGTCGCCTTCCTGGCGTAAGGACTTTGTGTCTTCGTCATGGCTCAGCTCGATACCCTGCCCCTCGAGCCTCACGTGCTGTAGCCCGCTCCGCTCCTGTCGCGGCGCGGCGTGGCGGCGCGTGGCGGCGCTGCGGGTTCAGCTTCAGAGTTTTAGGCTTTCCAATCTCTCTGCTGCGGTGCGCCCGGCCCGGGCCCGCTGCGCCGAGCCGAGCGGAGCGGAGCGGAGCGCCAAGCCTCGTCGCTGATCGCTCCGTGTGGGGGTTGGCTCGGCCCTGCCCTGCCGGGGCCCCGGAGGCTCTCGCCCCGCCCCGCACCGCCCCGCCCCGCCCCGCCACCCACACGGCGCCCCGGCTCGCGGCGGGGTGGCGAGGCTAGGCCAGGCGGGCCGGGCCCGGGGCTACAGGGTAGAGGGCGTACGAGTATTACGTAACCGCCAGAGGAATAACCTTAGACCACCCCCTGCGCCCTGCCCGCCCGGCCCGGCCCGGCCCGGTCGACTACCCGAACGGGCGCCGCGCCGCGCCGAGCCCGCGTCGTGTTTAACCCGCCCCGCGGCTACCCGAAACCAAATCCGCGCTCACCGCGCGCGCCGGAGGGAAAGAGGACGAGGACCGTGGGCGAAAACTTGCATATGCACACTGAATTCTTATGAACTGTCGTCACTGTCAGCTTCGGTAAACCTGTTTTGTTGCGTAAACTTTCACGTCCAATTCCAATTTTAGACAAAATTCTTCAATAAAATATTAGATTTTGATTTTAATTGCACTTGATATGCGTTAACGCGATCTACAGAAATCGTAAGAAGGAGAATAAGAGAAAGGTTTTAAGAATTTAGTGTGTGGGCAAATAAGCGACACGTGCATACAACATTTTGAAATCTCGGGTGATTCCCATTTTGCGCCGCACAACCTCCCGACATTCCACGGTGGTTCCACCTGGGCGACCAGCCGCCAGGCCAGCCAGACCGACCGCTGCTCGCCGCCGCGCCGCGCCGCACTGCGAACACTGCAAGTCTCCGTTACGTATTATCCCTGTGGCCTGGCGGCGGGGCGGGGCGGGGCGGGGCGGGCCTGTCGGCCTGGGCTGCCTCCCGCGGCAGGTTGCCCTGGCGCTGCCTGGGCCCGGCCCAGGCCGCACGCGGGTGTAGGGACCCTTACACCGCTTGCAAAATTTTAAAAAAATCAGTTCCGTGCTGTTGGACTTAACAGGTCAATTCAGCACCCGTCCAAGAAATTGGCTGTAGGGAAAAAAATAAGCTGTTCAGCTAAGTGGCGTTTCTCTGCTCAGCAACGAGATATTTCTGTAGCTGTACAGTAAAAATAATTTTACCGCTGTTGAGCAAATCAGCCCAGCCCCTACAGTAAATTTTTTTCCCGGAGCTGTAAACTGGCATTTTTTTTCTTTTTTTTGAGTACGTGCCCTACAGGTTGCTTGGCGTGCTTCCCCGCGGCCCGCGGCCTCCGCCCTCGCCTGCGATGCCCTGCGCAGTGCTGCAAGGTGGTTGGTCGCCTCTGCAGCAGCCTGGCCTGCAGCTGGCATAAACATTCCGCTTTACGACGCGAAATGGTTTCCATATCACAGGTCGTCGTCAATAGAATTGCTACCTCGGTGGGTGCGCCTGCCCCCCCCCCCCCTCCATGTCGACGCTACCGCGCGCTGCACCTTCCGGTCATTGGCTCCCCCACCCCACTGCGCCGCGGCCCCGACCCGACCCCGCCGCACCGCCGCCATCGCCGTCCCGTCTTACGCGGGGCTTTTCTCGTCCTTGGCAAAGTTCTGCGCAGACGACTGAGCGCGAGCAAATTTTGTCGAGTCAGTTTCCCCGCGCCAACTCCTTTCCTCCACTGCGGACGCGAACCTATTATTGCAAATTTTTGTTCCACAGTTTCGGAACTACGTTTTCAGAAACGGACTGTGATGTGACAAAATAATGGTAAATTTTGAGAAAGTTTGCACAAGTTTCATGGAGTGTTTGAGCACCATTGTGAATAGGGTGGAGTCCGCGGATGGTCCGGGCCGGGCCGGGTCGTGCTGCTGAAGGCACTCGCTGGCCGCGCCCGGGCTCAGCGTCTCATTTTCTCCGTCCAGCCGGAGCGGTGCAGCCGGGTGGGGTGGGGCGGGGCGGGGCGGGGCGGGGCGGGGCGGGGCGGGGCGGGGGGCGCGAGGAGGCGTGCCGGCGCACGGCGTGCCGGTGGCGTGCGCTCTGTGCATTGCATAGCAACCACCGCCGCCACCGCACCGCACCGCCGCCACCACACCTCGGCCCCGCCCCACCCCGCCCCACCTCGCCGCGCCCCGCCCCGCCGTCCTGGAACTGGTTTAGCTTGGGCCCCATCACAGCTGACTGAGCACTGGCGGCACTGGCGGGCCGGGCCGGGTCGGGCGCGCTGCGGCGGGGCGGGGCGGGCTGCATGCGCTCGGCAGCTGTGGCAGCTGCTGCTGCAGCTGCAGCGGCAACTCCGCCCCGCCCCGCCACGCCCCGCCACGCCCCGAGAGAGCCGCGGGGCGGACCGGCCCCGGCCCGGGCGAGCATGAGCCGGAATGGGATGGGATGAGCTCGCAGGAACAATGCTCGGCGCGCGAACGGGGCGGCGGCACGGGCACGGCGAGGATCCTGGGTCTTGGGTCGTGGGTCCTGCCCCTGTCCTCTAGAGTCCTCCAGTGAGACTCTGCTGCCCTCCGCTCCGCTCTCAGCACGCCCTACGAGACCCTACGGGCCCTACGGGCTCCGCCCCCAGCCCTTCTCCCGGCTCGCTGTCGCGAAGGATTCAAATACTTAACCCCAGCCGGGGCGTGCAGCGGGTGCGGCGCGTTTTGCAAGTCTCGGCGGGGCGGGGCGGGGCGGGGCGGGGCGGCTGGTCGAGTCGGCCTCGCTGCTCAGGTTGAGCACGATGAAGTGTAGTCGCTCTGCGCTGCGCGGCACTCCTCTGTCCCCCCCTCCCTTGCCGCTGTGCGGCGAGCAGTCGGGTCGAGCTAAGCTCCGCCTCGGCTCTGACCGGGCCCCGCCTGGCGCCCCTCGACCTCCGCGGCCAGAGGTTTGTCTGCCTCTACTTTAGATCAATATGTGTCAGACAAGCCGCGCGGCGCGGGCCGGGCCTTGGCGAACCCAGCAGCGAGCCTGGGCCCGGTGGGGCGCCGCCCGCCCCGCCGCGCGCTGCCCCCTTCCCGCGTCGAATCACGTGGCTTTATACTGTCAATAATTTGTGAGCAGCGAAACCACAAGTTAACGACTATTTCCCGCGTTCCACTTCATGAGGTTATCCCCCAACTCCCCCAACCCTTAAAAAAATCACGTGGTGTTAACATTGTGTTGTCTCTCTGTTACAGCAGCAGAAGAAGCGGCCGGCTGAGGACCTCGATGACGGCTACGGCGACGCCTCTCCGGCCAAGTCCGCGCGCAGCGGCCCGGGCCCGGGCTCCAACCCGCCGCCCACGCAGCAAGAGTCCCTCACCAAGTTCTCCGTGGAGATCGTGCAGCAGCTCGAGTTCTCCACGGCCTCCGCGCAGCCGCAGCAGATCTCCACGAATGTGACGGTGAAGACGCTGACCAACACCTCGGTCAAGAGCGATGTGCTTCACCCGAGCCCCGGCGGCGCGGGCGCTGGCGCGGGCGGGTCTCAGGCGGGTGGGGGCGGCGCGCCCGGGCCCGGCCCTGGCCCCGGCCCCGGGGGTGCGCCCGGCCCCGGCTCCGCCCCGCACACGCCCCGCACGCCCCTCGTCAAGCAGGAGCCGGGCGAGGACTTTGTGGACCTGGAGCAGTGCGCCGCCGCCCTGGAGAAGGACGCCCAGGCCAACGGCGTCACGGCCTTCCCCGGCCTCGGCGACCTCATGGGCGACGACACGGGTGACGAGATCATCACCTCGGACGCCTTCAAGGACCTCATTTCGGAGATCGGTGACTTCCACCCCGACTTCATGAGGGACTTTGACCTGGACGACAAGCAGGGGATCCTGCCCAAGATGGAGGACAACGCCCAGCACCAGCAACAGCAGCAGCCTGATAATAAGATGCTGGTTCAGCAGCAGCTTCTCCAGCAACAGCAACAGCAACAGAACCAACTCCATCAGCAGCAGCACCAGCAACAACAAAAGTCTGCTTTGGGACCGCAGTTCGGGCCGCAGCCAGGCGTACAGGGCCACGGCCAGCAGCACGGCCAGCAGCACGGTCAGCAGCACGGCCAGCAGCACGGCCAGGGCCGCGGGGGCGGAGGCATGTTCCCTGGACTGTCCGAGCTCAGCCCTGCGGCCCAGACCCTCAAGCAGATGGCCGAGCAGCACCAGCACAAGTACCAGGCGCCCGGCCCCGGCCCCGTTGGCGGCTACGGCGTTCCCCCCGGAGTTCCCTCCGGAGTCCCCTCCGGAGTTGGTCCCGCCGGAATGGGCGCCATGGGCACCATGGGCCCCATGCCGGGCATGCGCCAGCAGCAGCACCAGTACCCCTTCCAGGGCGGCCCGGGCGGCCCGTTCCAGGGCCCCGGAGGGCCGCACCAGGGCGGTCCTGGTCCCGGCGCCGCCCAGCAGGGCTACCCTGGGCCCCAGAAGGTGTTCCGGCCGCAGTGGCGCGGCCAGGACGTCCCCCGCGCGGGCCCGGGCCAGGGCCAAGGGCCGCAAGGGCAAGCCTCGCCGGGAGGGCCCGGGGGCCCCGGAGGGCCTGGAGGTCCCGGAGGTCCTGGAGGGCCCGGTGGTCCAGGACTGCAGATCAGCCAAGCCCAGCAGATGCAGATGCAGGTGCAGCAGAACATTCAGGTAAGGGCGGCTTCATTTCCACATGGAGGTTAGTAGGATAAATTTCTGGGAAGGGCGGAAACGGATTGGATTCGAATGAAAGAGAACAGAAAAAATGGGGGGGGGGGGAGGATGCGTTACCATATGATAGTTGAGTTTAGCGTTTCGCCCGGGTAATTATGCAATTGCGCGGGGGCGGGACGCGGCGGGCGGGGCGCCTGCCGCACACCTCCCGCCCGCCGCGCCGCGCCACTCCACTCCACAACGGACAGATTCCCACGCAGCTTTATGTAATGCGGGAGGTCGCGTGCCCGCGCGTGCCACGGCGCCCCGCCCCGCCCCGCCCCGCCCCGCTCGGTTAAGTAGTGAGAGGATAAGTAGTGGCAGTAACAACTGTGTGCCCCACGCCCCGCCCTGGCCGGGAAGGCAGTGACGAAAGTGTACACGGACAACGAACGGGGTCACTCCCGCCCCGCGCCGCGTGGTCGTGTCACCTTTTGTAATCGTTACGGGCGAGAGGGGGCGGGATACGAGTGCGCGAGACGATCAGAAGAGGGCGGTTATATGCGAACTGAAACCCTAATGTAAGCTGAAGTTGAAGTCGTCCCTTTAGGAAGTTGAAGATGAGAGAAGAGGCCTTGTTAGTCGGTATGTACAGTAGTTTCGTCTCCGGTAGGTGCGCTTTGGTGACATTTCAGAACTTGTCGTTGAGGCGAGGCATCGAAAGAAACCGGTGTCGGGCACTGTCTCGATGGAAACTCTGATTTTTTTAGAGGCTTGAGTTACAGAATTCTGGTTTGGGCAACTAGTCGATTTGATGTTTCAGAAATTGGCGCTCGCCGAATAGCGGGTAGTAACATATATGACCTAGACTTTTTCTCTTCGCGAAAATATCAAAGTACACTGGAAAGAGAACGAGAGTTTACCTCGGGTCATTAGAAATTGAAAGGGTCGTGGGCCATGCTTTATTGCTCTGGTCGGAGAAGGTGGAGAGCCAGGCCAAGGGATTAATAATGCACCGGGTGGGGTTGTAGGGCGGGGAAACATCCGGTCCCGCCTGCCGCCGCCCCGCCCCGCCCCGCCCCGCCCCGCCCCGCGCCACCCTCCGACCCGACTCGACCGCGACCTCCCCTGGCCTGTCCGCCCTGCTCACGTCTCGCTCTGTTCTGCAGGTGTCCGCTGCCCAGCACATGCAGATGAACGCCGACATCAAACCAAACGTGTCCGTGGCAGCAAACCAGGCCATGTTCTTCAACAGTGGCCAGCCGCAGCAGCAACCTCAACAAGCACCTCAACAGCCTCAGCAGCAACCTCAACAACCAAAACAGCAACAGCAGCCGGGTGACAGCTTTACAATGTCACAGAGTCAGACAATAAACTTCATACCCCAAAGAGGCAATAACGCCAGACAAAGACAGCAGCATCAACAAGCTCAACAAGCTCAGCAACAGCAACAGTCCCACCCGCAACAGCCTAGCCCTGTGCCTCAGCAAACAGCTCAACAGCCACAGCAGCCCAACGGTCCGCAACAACAGCACTCAAAGATGGTCCATCAACAGCAGCAACAGCAATTACTGCGAGCTCAGCAGGTAACTATCATTGTCACTTTCGCCATTTACTAAAATTGTCCTCGTGCTCCATTTCTTTTCTGGTGTAACTTACGTCCGACTTCTTCTTCCAGCAGGCGATGCAGCAGGGAATGGTGCGGCCCCCGCCGCCTGAGTATAAGCCCAGCCTCATGCAGGGTGTCCCTCAGGGCTTCCCTCAGCAGCGGCCAATGATGCGACCGCAGCAGCAGCCGCCACAACCGCAGCAGCAAAACCAGCAAATGTACATGCAGCAGCAGCAACAGCAGCAGCAGCGGGGCGTCGCCCCCGGAGCAGTCCCAGGTGCCGGCCCCGGGCAGGGGGCCTACCCCAACCCTCGCGGCGGGCACCCCCGCCAGCGGATGCCTGCGGGCATGGCCATGGGCATGCAGAGCTCCATGGGCATGGTGAGCGGCGTGGGCATGGGCATGCGGCCCGGAGGACCCGGCGGACCCGGAGGACCTGGCGGACCGGAGTGGAGGCACATGATGATGCAGCAGCAGCAAGCGATGGGCGCCAACATGTCTGGGGGAATGACCGGCAACGGTATGCCCGGCGGCCTGTCGGCTGGGGGTATGCCCGGAGGCATGCCTGGCGGCAACATGCCTCCAGGTATGCCCGGAAGCAACATGGCGGGAGGTATGCCAGGCAACAGTTTACCCGGGAGTATGCCCGGCAACAGTATGGCTGGCGGCATGCAGGCGGCGATGCAAATGAGAGGAAACTTCTCCCATGGACCTCACCCCTCGCACCAAGGGGCTCCTCACCAAGGAGCGCCTCACCAAGGGGCTCCTCACCAAGGGGCGCCTCACCAAGGGGCTCCTCACCAAGGGGCGCCTCACCAAGGGGCTCCTCACCAAGGGGCGCCTCACCAAGGGGCGCCTCACCAAGGGGCGCCTCACCAAGGGGCTCCTCACCAAGGAGTGCCTCACCAAGGAGCGCCTCACCAAGGGGCTCCTCACCAAGGGCCGCCTCACCAAGGAGCGCCTCACCAAGGGGCGCCTCATCAAGCCCCTCCCCACCAAGCCTCTCCCCATCAAGCCTCTCCCCATCAAGCCTCTCCTCATCAAGCCTCTCCTCACCAGACCTCTCCCCATCAAGGTGCTTCTCACCAAGGTGCTTCTCACCAAGGTGCTCCTCACCAAGGTGCTCCTCACCAAGGTGCTCCTCACCAAGGTGCTCCTCACCAAGGTAAGTTAAAGTGTTTACATTGGCTTGAGTATAGGGAATTACCACCAACGCCGATTAATGTTGAGTAAATGTTTTCACTTACCCATTTTTTTGTCTCTCATGTAGGCATTAATCAGCAGCAAATGGCTGCAGTGCAAATGCGCAGCTCTCATATGCAAATGATGGGCCAACAAGGCAATTCTCAGGTCAGCTTAGTGAAGGAACATCTCAATTTGAATTATTGGTGGCTGACAAATGTTTAATTGTATGTGATATATGTTTTTGTAATGTTGCAGATCCAAATGCAAATGTCGCAATCTCTTGGATATCAGAATTCTAATCACAACTATGGCTATGGGTTCGCTAATAGTCCTGGTCAAGGTGTTTCACCCAACTTTGTGAACAGCCCAGGCCAGCCCAACAACCAAGCAACAAATAATTCACAAAGTCAAAGCAACAGTGACATAAATTTTGATTTCCTTGAAGGAGATGCTGATTTGTTCGGCTCATTAGATTCCTCTGCTGGTTTCAATCTTCAGGACATTTTACAGTAAATGTGTGTTGTTTTGAAGTTTGTTTTTATCTTTGAAGTTTTAAGTTAATAATGTTTTGTTGTCCGTGATCTGGTGTATGCCTGTGTGTGTCTGAGTATGTGTGATTGTGAGTGTGGTAAAGGAAAGTGGATAACTGAGATGAGAGAATGTTTTTTTTTTTTTAATGTCATTGTGTGAAAGTGTATATTCAAATTATTATTTATCCAGATGCCATGTACAAGTTCTTTATGTCTTTCTGCCTCTCTTGTTAAAACATATCCTGTTCCCTATTTTTTTATCCCCATTTTTGTTTTTCTGATCGTGAAGTATTTTAGTTTGTTACTGTTGTCAGTTTAGTGCCAGATCTTCATGAGCACATAGCTCTCTATGATACCCCACCCATTCACTGCTGAGCGGGGAGTCCACTCATAACATTGATAAAGCAACTGATCCTCTAAATGAACAAAATTTTGTATAACTGTTTTTTTTCCCCCTTGTTATTTATTTTCTTTTCTTATTACTTAGTGGTACTGAGTGGGCGCCCTGCAATACACGGCAGCTTGTGATATTGTCTAGACATTAAGCTTCTTTATCCCATTTAGATTATGCACTTGTTTGTATGAGCTCAAGACTTTACTTTTTACCGTCACACCTGTTGTTGTCTCAAATTTCCTGAGTGAGACCCACGTCTTGTCTTATTTTGTGGTTTGGGGTTCTCATTACCTGAACTACATTCTACAAGAGTATTAGTGAAAAGGCAAAACGTGATCTGTAGTCAAAATTTGGGGTATATATTTATCCTATGAGTCAACTGTACAGCTGTGCGTTTCCTGTTTCACTGTCCAACTTGCCTAACTTTAAAAATTAGGTACAATTGTGACTTTTATTTAGACAAACCCAAAGGGTAACTTAAAGGGGAAGAAGATTTTGATTTTGACTTATCTAGACAATCAACGGAATCAACCCGGTCTAGATTGCTGCAATTTTTTTTTTCTTTTGGAGCAAGTAAGAATCTGTCCTTTTGCTTAGCACTTATCATAATTAAAATAAAAGATTTCATATTGTTGTTGACTATATTTCTTTATTTTATTCTGCATTTTATAAATTTAAAAGAAATCAGTGACATAGCCTTGGAGTTTTGTATTTCAGTTTTGTAGGTAATGTCTTGTGTGGTGTGTGGGGAGACAATTGGAATTCATAGAAATTATGTATGAATGTCTTTATTTAGATGGAGTGGAAGGAATATCAGAATCATAAATTTGTTACCAGCACTGCAGTGCTACAAGATTTTGAAGAAATTAAAGTAGTTGTTATTATGTGAGAGTGGATGCTACAGCGTTCTTTAATTAATTTAATTTTTTCCAAATTATATTTATATTAATTCTATTTTACCACATAGGTAGTTTTGCTGCAGATTAAAAGGATCAGTATTACATCATAGAAATGATACTTTTTATATTTTTTTTTATTTCTACAACTTTTTGCCAGTAACCCCTTTTATCATATAGTTTTCATGCCCTTTAGAAAACTAAAAGTGTACCCCATCTTCTTGCATGGATTCAAAGTAGTCTCATGACTGAATACTTCTCTACCTGTACTTATTTCAAATCATATATTTAACCAATACACTCAAAATTTGTTCTCAGGAATCTCTTTCAAAGCTTCATACTTGAAGAAGATTTCTGATTTACATATTTTGAAATTTCTTTTTATAAATTTGACTTGCACATTCCAATAAGACTGGTGAATACTTAGCATTCCTCATTCCATTTTTCTGTATCTTAACTAACAGCATTTTTGTTTGTTTGTAATAGTTAACTTACTATCTGCGTATAATTTTTGTGTTACAAAAAAGCATGATTTGTAATAAGTGCTGTTTCCAGCCACAAGGAAAACAAAACTTTCTCAGTTTTCAAAAAAATTCTTGTTGGTTGACTCAACAGCCAGGTGTGGCAAAAAGAGATATTGCTGTGTAGTGGAGTATACAGGTGTCTGCCCTTTAGTGTTATGATCCTGTTATCGAAACCATGTTCTTCAATAAGTCTTATGTGATGGGTCTTTAAGATCATGTCCATCAGCATTAATATTTTTGTTTCAAATTGTTTATTTTGTTGATTTGTTCCAATCATGTACATATACATATCTGTTACAGTTACTGCCATATCTGCTGACTCAGTTTTACATCTCAGTAGCATGTAGTAATGCCCCCTCCCAACTTATAAATGCCAAATTAGGTAGTAGGGCTAGTTAGTTATCTTTGTGATTGACATGTTCAGTTTAATCAAGTTAAAGGAAGAATGTATTTACATCAGATTCTCTTTTTAAAAAGATGAGTTATTTTTACAAACAAGACAAGTTTATTTTCATCACACTTTTATTAAGGTGAGTGTGAAGAAAGTGATTGTTTGATTTGTTTAGATGTAAATCTAAAATTCTGTGCATCATTTCATGATCAGCTGTATTTTCCCCATTTGTTGGTGATAGCCAAAACCTCCTTCCCCTAAGAGTTATCATATGTTTACTATGATAAAAAATATACAAATTAAATAATTAAGAAAGATTTATAAAAAAAAAAAATCAGATTTTTATGCTTTATTACATTAGCAAACCATTGAATTCTGCAACAAAATGCCTTTGAAAAGACATGACAAATCAGACATGATATGAGTAAAAAAAAGACGTTACAAATTCTTCCCAGTAGTAGTACTAAATCTAAATGCATGAATGCCACTGCAATGCGCGTAGGAATGTGCACTGAAGGCAATACCTTGGTAGTGCATTTAAGGCAATATATCTCATATAATATGCATCTATGCTCAATACACATTAAATGTTGTCCCAATTTGTTTCCTTTGGGGCCCATTCTTACTCACATTGAAGCGCATTGGCGCTTCTGGGGTTCATACAATACCATTGAGCATTTAGTTACTCTTAGTATCAGTGCTATGTAAAGCTAAATATAATCACAATTTTTATTGGACTTCACAAGTATAAAAGAAGAGTAGAAACACTATCAGACTATACTGTTACAAAATTGATACTAAAATAGAAACTATATTTGTCTTTGGTAGTTAACTTATAGTCACATTCATTTACAAACAGGAAAAAACACTTTCCTTTTACACAGCTCAAGCATAACTTTTACAGCTGTTGGAGTCATAACACTATTTGTGCTCAATATTAAAATTGAGCTGGGAACATTCTTGAAACCAGTGACTAGAAAGTAACTCATAGGAAAATCACAATTTTTAAAATATAATCATGACACATCAATTAAAAATTTGAATAACACTTTTTGAGCTTACCGAAGTATTGTAGTCCAAACATAACTTAAAATGCAAAGACTACACTCTTCCAACATAAGCAACTCTACTATATTTCTGCTCAAGGTCAGGCCATTGCACAAGAAAAACATCGGCAAAATAATACAAGATTTTACCTGTCATTGATAAACTTTCCACTCTACAAACACTCTCAATAAAAATAATTATTGTGTTACTGAGAAACAGTGTTCGTAGTAAAAAGGCCAGAATGCATATGGGAACACAAGTACCAGGCCCATTACAGAGGACTAATTCAGGTCTATGATATAACATCATTGGCACACATCTCAAAAACGAATAAAGGGTAGAAAATGTTGATGTGAAAAATGATTGACCAACATGTCTACTTCGAGGAATCTTAAATATGGAATATTTGCGAAATTTTCTGTTTGCTTTTGTAGCAAGATGTTCCTCTAAAACATGAACCTTAAACTCACTTGTAGTGTCTGAAGATGCCATGACATAAGTCCGCGGGCAATAGAGACTCGGAGTCATTACTTTCACTAGTCGAAGCATTTCTGTAGTATGTCCACCTGAGCCTATGACAATCATAGTACTCATTGCTTTATCTTTTGGTTGTTTAGGAAGTATTTTGACAACATTATTTGAGGTCTTTAGCACTAAATAAATAAATCGACAGAAAAAGAAACAGATTGAAACACATAATAAATGCACAGATGTGATGAACATGTCCCAGAGATCATCCTCTCCAGTCAAGAGGTTTAGCACTCTTTCACAAAGATCTGTAAGCAAACAGCAAAACAAATTGTGAGGAAGACGGAATAACAGGCAAAAATGTTGGGGTATTTTCATCAAGTTGTATACTTATATACTTACAAAGAGAGTAAGTAATTGGTAAACTGAACATGGTTATGTTGTTAAAGTACATCAAATTTTATGTGAAAATAAACTATTTTCACTTGACGGATGCTTGCAAAAACTAGCCTTTCACAAAGGTTTGCATTGCCACGTTTACTTTGGGGCTGCATACAATGCTAGCAGCCACAATATTGAATCATCTTCAATGAAAACAAACCGCCCGTCAAGCTTTGTTTAGATTTTGGTACGACTGCTTTCTGCTACGGGTAAACCGCGAGATTCGCCTTGTCAACGGTAGAGAGCAGCACATGAACTGAATCAGCTTTGCGCGCGAACCGATCAAACGAAAGGCCAGTTTGACTTCTATATCTCTAATAAAAATTGTAGAAGCAATAGGTGCAAAACAATGCCAGCAACCTCATCGGGGGCATTACAAGTGCCATTGTCTAATGGGAGACAGAGTTCTAGGAAAGTGCACCGCGGCCACCGCGCCGCATACTCAAAATTTAAGATGATACGATATATAAGAAGATTTTGATATATTTTTTAACACCCCTGAAGTTTCACATTATTTTACAAGAAATCTGCGACCCACATCAAGGAAAAACATATTTCAATTTAAAATCAGCAATAGATGTTTCTCTAGAATAAAATTAGCGTTTATCTGGACAAAGGCATTGACATGGCTACTGGAGGTAATATTTCAAAATATACGACAGAATTATCTGACAATCATATAAACTGAAAATAACTACTTTGGCATTGGCCCTCTCGCCCTCACCTGTTCTCTCAAATGTTTTCGCTGCACAATCGTACGCGACTCCCTGAATGCCCATCGATTATCGAGTCATGTTGTCTCAAAGTGTGTGTGCCACTCGGTACATCCGCGTACGACTTTTGCCCATGATCACGTCATTCGTCGCGGCACTCTCGGCAACCTTTCGGCTGCAGCCGCGGGCGCCGAGGGCCCCGCGCTGGGCCACACCTGGGAGGAGCTAGACGCGGAGGGGCGGCACCACCTGCTGCACGGCAGGGAACGCATCGCGCTGGCCGTCTTCGACAAGGCGGCCAGCGTGCCGGCGGGATGCGGCTGGTCAGTCTTCGCCAACCGGGCCGACTGCAAGCTGCGCCTGCTGGACTTCCCCGGCGCGCTCAACGACGCCATCCAGGCCAACGACCGGCAGGCGCAGGAGCAGCGGGAGCGGCAGGTGGGAGGGAGACTGCCGCGCCGCGACTCGGCCAAATTTAGCGTACCAAAAGCGTACAAATACTTTGCCGACTGAATTCTATACCAGGGCCAGGGCCCGCTGCCGGCGCCGACCTACGCGCTGCGGACGGCGGCGGACGCGCTGTGGCGGGAGGCGGAGCTGGAGGACGCGCTCGTGCTGGCGAGCCGCCTGAGCTCGCGGCGCCAGGACCCCCACGGCAGGCCCGCCTCGCTCATCGGGGACCCGCGCGGCCAGCGCGTCGAGGGCCTCAAGGTACGAGTACCCAGATGACCCGCGTTGCGTCTGAAAACGACGCAGGTGCGCAGAAAAAAATAGCCACGCAGCTTAAAATTAGCTATATTTACAGAATTTATTTTGGGAGCCATGTAGCTAAATATTAAAGCGTTTAGCTTTGGCTTCTTTCCCGCTACATAGCTCCAAATGTTAGCCACTCATATGTAGCTAATTTTTCTCTCAGTGAAAACCCTATATGCCTCCCCAGGCGGACATCCGGCACGCGCTGGGCCCAGCCGCGGGCCGCGTCGTGCGGCGCGACCTGCTGCGAGCCATGCTGCGCCACAAGGGCGTCAACCCCAAGCGGCTGACGGCGGGGCCGCGGCTCAGCTGGGTCACCGTGTCCTGCCTGCAGCTGCAGGACCAGGGCGGGCCACAGGGCGGGCCACAGGGCGGGCCACAGGGCGGGCCACAGGGCGCCCAGAAGTACCCGCTGCCGCTGCCCATCGTGTGGGGCGTGTCGCCCTTCACCGGCCGCGCCTCGGACACGGGTAAACCTCATCTCACGCGGCCGCACACCCACCGCGCCGCACTCTGAGCAAGGAGCGGTGCTTGTGATTCGCAGAGGACGCGGAGACCAGCGAGGAGGAGGAGGAGGAGGACGACGACGAAGACGGCGGCGAGAGAAAGGTAGAGGTACCCGAGGATGACAAGATTGGTGGGGAGGAGGGGGAGGAGGATGGAGGCAAAGAGGCGGCGGGGAGCCCGGGAGAGGCAGCCGAGAGTGCGGCACCAGACGCGCCCGCAGACGTACCAGAGGACGACCTGGCGGCCGCGGCAAAGAAGGTCGAAGTCAAAGAGAAGAACGAGGCCATGCTCAAGAAGACGGAGGGCGACACGCAGCCGCAGGCGCGCTGGGGATGGCTCAAGCAGATCCCGGGCCACGACCACGTCTGCGCCGACCCGCTGGTGGCCGCCCAGGCTGACCGCATCGCGGAGCTCAGGGTGCTGGGGCAGCTGGAGCGCGACCGCGGCTACCTCAGGAGGCTGCTCGGCGACCTGGAGTCCGTACAGGTCAGGCTAGCGCAGCGCGCCTGCGGGCCGGCAGGGTAGGCCAGCCCGCGCAGCACGCACGCTCTACGGGACTGCCTACCCGACAGGCGCTCTGCTCCCCGCCCCGCAGGAGCGGCCCAGCGAGCAGCGCGGCACAGACTGCGGGTGCCCACCGTGCCCGGGGCCCAACCTGACCATGTGGGAGGACCGCGAGGTGCGCGCCGAGGCCATGGACAATCGACAGGACCCGCTCGCGCACTCCAAGTGGGAGGCGCAGGACCTCTGCCGCAAGACGCTCGACGACCTGAACCACATGGTGAAGGCCGAGCTGCGGTGCAAGCCGCGTTACCTGCACCCCGCCACGGGCCGAGGTGAGGTCGGGCTGCGCTGCGCAGGGGGACATAGGCTTGACTATCAGTGACCTGCCCCTGACACACGGCCTGTTTCTGCGTGCAGGTCCCAGCGCCCAGATGCAGGCTGAGCGCGCCAAGGCCCGCCGCGAGCGCACCTTCTCCACGGTGCGCTTCATGCTGCGCCGCCTGCACGACGCGGTGCGCTCACGGCAGTGGCGCGACGCGGAGCCGGTGCGGGTCACGACCTTCCCCTCCCACCAGCACAGGTAAGAGCGCCTGGCGTGCATGCAGCGGCCTGGGCCTCCCCTTACAGGTGGGCGAGCGGCTGACCGAGTTCCTCGGGCGCCTGCCTTGCAAGATCTTCCCCGACCGCCTCGACGCCCTGGCCAGGGTCCTGGACTGCAGAGCGCTCGCCGCGCGAAAGAGGAAGAACAGCAAGGTTTGCAGCAGCAAATATGATGAACCGTCGGTTTATACATTTTTCTATTACACATTTCTCCGGGCCGCAGCTCGCCATCAGCATTCAGAAGCGGCGCTGCACTCTGGCGGTGGAGCACGGCATGGCCGCCCTGTACGCGCGCGCCCTGGACGAGGTGGCACTGCTGCTCTTCTCCGTGGCCGACTACCCGCTGGCCGAGGCCTCCTGGGCCGAGCGGCTGGCGCGCCTGCAGCAGCGGCAGATGCAGCTGCAGGAGCCGGGGGACGGGGACGGCGGCGGGGGCGGGGGCGGGAGTGAGGAGGCGCAGGGCCTGCTGCGAGAGGAGAAGGTGCAGGTGCTGTTCCAGCTGGCCCGCTGCTGCTTCGTGCAGGGCTTCCTCCGCATGGCGGGCACCCTGACCTCCAAGCAGGGCGCCGGCAGAAAGGACCACCGCAGGCTGCAGGAGTGAGTACGGCCCGAGGGGCAGGAAACTAGATTAATTTTGTCGTTCTCTGACGTCGATTTTCCTTTTAAACAAAATGACGTTTTTTTCTAATTTTGTGAGTATTCTGCAACAGAACCAACAGGTTCTCGCTGGGCCTGGCGCTGGGCCAGACCATCTCGGACCTCGCGTTTCGCAGTGACGAGGGTGACGCGGACGCCACCGAGGCCACGTCGGAGGACGACGCGGAGCCGTACAAGAGCGAGTGGGAGGACAAGTGCCAGTGGACGCTGGACCTGTTAAACTACAACCTCGGCGACGAGAGCACCGCAGAGCTGGGAGTTGTGGAGGCGGGCCCCGTGGAGCTCAAGCCCAACTCCCTAGAGGCGTGCCTCAGGATGATCATGCAGGAGATGGACACGGAGGTACTTTGGGATCGCTATGGTCTCACGCTTTCGGCGGCGCGTGGATACGGTCACTGCTCGCTCCGCTCGCCTTCAGGACCCCGTGGCCGAGTACGGCCACCTGCTGGCCGCCGAGCGCTACCCGGACATGGAGGACGCGGGCCGCAAGTACCCCTTGATGCCGGCCGACTTCAACCTGGAGGACAACGTTATGAACAAGGAGTACGAGGTGTTCGAGAAGCGCTTCCGGGATGCCTGCCGGTACTTCGTGTGCGAGATCACGGGCGTGTCGCCTGACAGCCCTAAAGACGCCGTCGCCAAGGTAACCTAACCCACGCGGTAAAAAAATAAACGGTACATTTAACACGGAGGCGTGGCCACTCACTAGTCACACCACATTCGTCGAGTTAAAGTGGCACCGTTTTATATGCGGTTAAAGTAATCCGTGGTCCTGCCTGTGGCACTTTTCCTCCAGACGAGTTCGACGGAGCCGGCTGCCGATGCCGAGGCCCGGGTTCAACCGGAACCGGACGCCGACCGCCTGCCCAGCGTGACGGAGGAGCCTGAAGTCCGCGGGGAGGAGTAGCCATTGTACAGCCTGGCCGGGCCTAAAACACGGGGCAGAATCAATGGCTGGGCGTTTGGGCGGGGGCGGGCGTCCCTGCTGGCCCCAGCCCCGCCCGGCCCGGCCCGGCCCGGCCCGCCGCGTCCCTACCTAGTTCGTATGGCGCCTCATCGTTAGCGGACCCTCGCGAGCCCCGCCCCGGGTCTTATGACTTTGGAGGTCGTGCCCAGCAGGGCGAAGGGAATCGAGAGGGAGAGTGTGGCAGCGCACGCCGCCGAGGGAAGTGCCAGCCCGGGCCATGCCAGGCCCGCGCCCAGGGTGGCGCAATCTCCAATGGGGCGAATGGAACTTCAAAAGGAGCTTACAACCCTAGCCTCAAGTCTAGCCTGAAAAACCGTTAACAAAATTATCCCGTGGGTCGTGGAAAAAAATGTTTCTGAACCTCCCCCAAACAATAAAAATTTTCATAAGTCGTAAAATTGGTCACAAATTTCGTGGAACTTGTAATTTGCCCGACGGCAATTGGCGGCGCGCGTTGCGTCGGCAGATGGCTGCAAGCCGCGACTCACGTCGCATCAGGTGGCCCTAGGGTGCTAACGAGAGTAGCTCAGTGAGCCACTCCGTGCGTGCCACCTCGCCTCTCCTCGTCACTCCCCCTACACTGCCCTGCCCTGCTCTACCTGCGGGGGTCCGCGGCGCTGTTCCGACGCAGCCTCAGTTTGGAGCCGCCGGCCAGGGGTCCGCGTCCCGTCCGACCAACAAAAGATCTCCGTCGGCTTCTCGTCTCTCGTCGCGCGCGCCTCCGCCGCCCTCCCCGACGAGTCCGAAAGCCCTTATCTCAAGGGCGTCGGTGATTGTGACGAACGGCAAAAAGTGATGCACGTGCGATCGGGTGCGATGCACCGCGTTGCGGTCATGGCACGGTTGCGATGATGGACGCCGTCGGGCACGAGTGTCTCCACGACCCTCTAGCGGGGGGCGCGCACGGCACGGCGAGGGAGAGGAATGCAGCAGTGTGACGGCTCCTGCTCCGGGCCGTGACTGTCGTCGTCGCCCTCACCATGTCGTCGACCTCGCCGCCCTCCCTGCCGGAGGCCACCGCGGTGGTGCTGCTCCGACGGTACTCGACGGACCCGCAGCTCGACGAGGCCGCCGAGAAGCTCACCAACTGCGCGCGGACGTTCAAGCAGTACCTTGCCGCCATCGTCGGTCAGTGAGGCAGCAGGCGGCCCGGGTGCGGGTGTCCCTGTGGTGTCTGCCGCCCAGGGCGGCGTCGATGACGCGACGCTGCCCTGGGCGCGCAAAAGCCGCCTCCGCCCGGCCAAGGGGAAGTAGGCTCTGAAATATCGATATATATCGAACTATCGATTTCGAAGGTCGTAGTTTATAAACTTCGTTGCTGAAGTTCTCCGAAATTTCTCCTCAAAGTTCCTGAACTCCCACCGAAGTTCATGAAAGTTCTACGAATTTCCTGCATCGAAGTTTATCGAGGGTCAGAAAATAACGCCTCGAAGTTTAAGCCTATTTTCCCTTGCGCGTTTGTGTCCCACACGCCACATGGTGACGAGTTCCTGCTCCTGCCCGCAGTGAACATGCTCGGCTTCGTGTTCGGCACGGCGCTCGGCTGGCCCGCCATTGCGCAGCCGCAGCTGCAGTCCAACAGCACGGACCTGAACCCGCTGCAGGACGCGGACGGCGGGGCGCTCATCATCTCCAACAACGACATGTCGTGGCTGTCGGCCGTGCTGTGCGCCGCCTGCGTCGCCGGCACCTTCGTCTTCGGCTGGCTCGCGGACCGCCTGGGCCGCAAGAAGGCGGGGCTGATCGGCGCCGTGCCGTACGTCGTGTCGTGGCTGTGCATCCTGTTCGCGGACCACGTGAGTCGAGAGCCAGGGAGTATGGCAGCACGTGTAGTATGTGTTTAACGACCCCGCTCAAGTCCATGATCGCTGTGCGCGCAGATCGCCTGGCTGTACGTCGGGCGCGTGCTGGCGGGGCTGGCGGGCGGCTCCTCGCTGGTCGTGTGCCCGCTGTACGTCGGCGAGACGTCCGAGGACGCGCTGCGCGGCCTCCTCGGCTCCCTCTTCTCCATCATGCTCACGGCCGGCATCCTCTTCACGTTCGTCGTGGGCGCTTTCAGCTCGTTCCGCGTGCTGGCCATCGTGTGCCTCACGCTGCCCTGCGCCTTCTTCATCGCCTTCCTCTGGCTGCCGGACACACCCGTCTACCTGCTGAGCCGCGGCGACGTGCCGCTCGCCGTGCGCTCGCTCACCTGGCTACGCGGCGGCCGCGCCGACCTGGTGAGTCTTCAAATCTTGTCTGACTCGCTGACACTCGGCGCGGGATACCTTCGTGTGTAATTCTAGAACACCCGCCTCTTGTGTCCAGGTAGACGACGAGCTGGCCAAGCTGGTGGCCAACATGAAGGACGGCCACGAGGAGAGTTCCGGCGGCGCCTCCTCGCCGGGGGCCATGGAGATGCTGCGGCAGCTGGTGGCCACCAAGGCGGCGCGCCGCGCGCTCTTCATCGTCATGACCCTCTTCACCATGCAGCAATTCTGCGGGATCAACGCCATCCTCTCCTACACTGTCGAAATCTTTCAGGTGACACAGCCAAACACGCGTGGCCTAAACTTTAGCTGCGTTCACCAACTTCGAACTTCGTTGTATAGATTTTTCTGAGCCTATTTCCCCTTGGTGTAAGCTTCCCGAATAACTCTCCGTTTCTCTGGCGTGACGCCGGTGACGGCGCCCTGCAGGAGTCCGGCAGCACGCTGCAGCCCGTCGTCGCCACCATCATCGTAGGCCTCCTCCAGCTGGTGGGCGTGTGCTCCTCGTCGGTGATGGTGGACCGCGCGGGCCGCAGGATACTCCTGGTCGTCTCGTACGTCTCCATGTGCGTGTGCCTCGCCATCCTGGGCGGCTGCTTCTACATGAAGAAGGTGGGGGCGCGCAGCCGAGGCGAAATTCCATATCTACAAGTGTACGAATGGGCATTCGGCCGCCAAAAATAGTGTGAGAAACTTTTCGCACACCTAAGGAGTGTGTACAAAAAACCTCACGTGAGCAGCGACATTCGTACACTTGTCTTCCCAGTGAAGAAATCTTGTTCATAGCAGCGTGTGTGTAACTCGGCCGCAGGCGCTGGGCCAGGACATCTCATCCATCGGCTGGCTGCCCGTCGTGTGCCTGTCGCTGTACAGCGTGACGTACGCGCTGGGCGCGGGCCCCGTGCCCTTCATCCTCGTGTCGGAGCTGTTCAGCTCGAGCGTGCGCAGCCTGGCCACCTCCATGAGCATCTCGCTGTGCTCCGTGCTCGCCTTCGTCGTCATGAAGTTCTACCCGGACGTGTGCGAGGGCATCGGCGTGCACGGCTCCATGTGGCTGTTCTCCGGCTTCGCGTGCGCCGGCGCGCTCTTCGCGTGGTTCGGCGTCGTGGAGACGAAAGGTGAGCGACGGCGCGGCCCTACCGACACCGAACAAAAAGTGTCACGTTATCGAAACTTCGATGAAAATGGTCGGAATTTCGTTTTTAAAAATTATTGAAAGGTTTCCGACTATCGATTATGGCACTTCTTCGGCAGGCAAGCCGATGGCGGTGATCCAGCACGAGCTGGAGGGCAGGAGGCCCGCGCCCAGGACCGGGCCGTTCGCCGGCTCGGCGCGGACTTTCAACCCTGCGCCAGGGGACATCTACTACCAGCCGCCCGCCGAGCGCGCCGAGGAGGAGAGCGAAGCCTCTGTGTAGGCCCGGCCGGATTTGAGCGAAATAAAAGCGCCGTTGTTTTGTTTTTTGTTTCCGCGTGTCTTAACTTTTGTTCTTTTAGTTCTGCGAGCTGAGCGCCCCCAAGATAATATTTTTGTAGATGCAGTAGTCAAACCCTTAGCGCCAGAGAATTTGGAATCAAGCCTAAGTTAGAGTTGAAGAAATGGGGTGAGCGAGAGACACTCTCCATCCGGCCCTCGGATCCAGTGGGACCCTTATGAAGAACACAGTTAAGTAATAGCCGACCCGCGCCTGGGCCGGGCCGTGTCCGTCGTGTCTATTAGAGCCGCCCGTCCGCCTCTAGATCTAGAGTGGGGGGGAGGGGGAAGCGGCTGGAGAGGGTGGGGGTGAAGGGACCAAATAACGAGAGTCAAGTAAGCTGTCGCCTCGGCTGTTGCGGCTGCAGTTCACCGAAAACGCTGGGCACGCTCGCCCGCCGCTCCCCGCCCGCACCGCACGCACCGCGCGAGCTCCTCGGCTGCTCTTCCCTATCACGGCGCAGTGCATTGCTTTATCTCTCCCGCGGGCCCGCACCCGCACGTCTGAAGCGACGGCGCTGCTCGGCGCGGCGGGGACAACGGCAGATATGGCGTCAGATCGGAAGGATGTCGGGCCAGACGACATGGAGTGCCCCGACGTGGACGCGCAGGCCGCCCTGGAGCTGGCGGCGCGCCTGTACGGCCTGCACGGGGGCACGGTGCGCCGCATGGATGGGTACGACGACAGAAACTTCTGGCTGCAGGTGAGTCTCGGGGGCAGTGGGGAGGGGTACACTCTGGGGCGGGGCGCTGACCCCGAACCAGCTGTTTACAGTCATTCTTCGGTAATGGCCATAATAACGAGACGCCAAAAACGAAAAATGACTAACGTACTTCTCAAATGAACATTTTGTTTTCTGTCTCTGCCAACGTTGTTCGGCACCCGTAGGTAATTACAAATTTTAAGTACGAAAGTACTTCCAGTATTTTCATTGTAACTTGACTTCCAGAATCACGAGGTCTCCGATAATCCTTATCTAACGGAGGTGTACGAGGCCGGCTACACGCTAAAAGTAACCAACAGCTTGGACAGTCGGAACCTGGCCTTCGTGGAGGAGCAGACATGTCTCCTCGCGCACTTAGGTGAGCAGTAGCACATAATTTGAAGCACCGTGAGAAAGAAATTTCTCTAATCCGCAGCACAGCATGATGCCTTTACTGCTTTCACCGCTGTACTTGTACTACTCTGCCGCTGTTTTCAGCTGATCACGGAGTCGACTGTCCACGTCCAGTTCGAAACAAAGCCGGAAAGACGTACTCAATTGAAAAACTTCGGGAAAATGGTAAGCGTCTCAAGAGTGGTATTATATCGCAAAGTGTGTACCCTGCGACGTTTGAGACGACCTTTTTGGGCTTGTCCCAGGACCCGGGCACGCTGTACGCCTCTTGCAGTTCGTCCCCGGAGAAATTTTAGGCAAAGTCCCCTGGCAGCCAGACTTTGCTTCTCAGGCAGGACGCGAGATCGCGAGGCTTCACAACTTGATGGATGTAAGTGAGCAGAGTCCCTATTTTTAGCGCAGACGATATTTCCTCGCCTTTCTCTCTCCACTCGCCCGACTCACTAAAGCTACTTTATCGCAGGGGGTGGACCTCCCCGCCGTCAAGGCTCGCACGACCGAGTGGAGCCTGTGGGAAGCCCCCAGGGTCCTGACCTACACGCACTACGTGGAGGACGCGGCGAGGCGGGTCCTGGTGAAAGAAGTAGGTATTCCCCTGGGGCGGGGCGCGGCGGGGCGGGCTAGAGCATCATCCCCCTTCGCCTGAGGCCGAGGTAGGGTAGGGTGGGGTGGCGGTCCCTGACAGTGACGTTTTCCGCGCAGGTGCTGGGAGCGTTCCAGGAGGAGACGGGTGCGCAGATCGAGTACCTTCGCGAGGACTCGGGCCTCATCCATGGGGACTACAACCAGTACAACATCGTGGTGAGGCGCGAGGGCGAGGGGAGCGGGTCCTATACCGTGGCGGGCGTGCTGGACCTCGGCGACTGCCACAGCGCCCCGAGGGTGTTCGAGGTCGCGCTCACTGGGGCGTACATGGCCCTGACCAGTGGGGGGGTGGAGGCCATTGCAGGTGTCCTGGCCGGCTACTCCCAGAAGAGGCCTATCTCCCCCGTGGCCGTGGACCTGCTCAGGGTGAGAAAGCGTTATTTTCCTCCTCTTTTTTGGAAATGATTTCTTCATTTGCACAAACGTTCCCTTTTGTATTTCTAACAGGTTTGCATATGTGCCCGTTTGTGTCAGAGCTTGGTGATGGGTTTGAGAGCCCATGCTCTGGACCCACAAAATACTTATGTACTTGACAGTCAGAGGCATGGGTGGCTAATCCTGCAGGACTTATGGAAAGCAGCACACGGTGAATTTGAGCAAGAATGGAAAGATAAAATTTTAAAAGAAGCTTAGAGGAAAGTCTCAGAGAAATATGGAAATTCAAAAATGTCAGTTGGCGGAAACATTAATTTTAAAGTAGGGAGAAAAACCACAAAACATTTTAAGATAGTAACTCCTATTTGTAATATTCTTAAAAAATGAGTTTTAACATAAATACAAATTTTTTTACAACAAATAAATTTTCTGGAAAAAGAGTTTAACATTACCCTTATCATGAAACTTCATTAATAAGAAACAAAATACTGACAGTGTCACCAATCAAATTAGATCTTCTTCATTTGGGCCATCAGCTGCTCTAGGGATACATCAGTATCTTGTACTGTAGGACCTGAATCTCCGCTGCTGGCTGATGGGAGTTCATATGCAACATCTATGCCTTTAGCAAGACCTGCAGGTTTATTCTGGGTTTCAGTAGATGTTTCAGCAGGTGTTTCATCCACAAGAGAAATACCTATAAGCAGAAATAATGAAAAGATAAAAGGCTTAATAACTTTGTGCACAATTCTCATTTGGGAATCAGAAAAACACACCCCACTCATTATCCTCATGTACTATTTCTTCTTCCACTATATCTATAACTTCGGGGGAGGCTTGCTTGGGACGAGCAGCAACTTCACTTTGCCTCTCCCGACAAAATGAGTCATCACATGCTGGGTTGGGTTTCAGTTGCATAGTAGGGAAAAAGTCTGTGAGAGCACTATAGCCAAGATAATGGGTCGTTTGTCCAAAATTAAGAAGATACCTACAATAAATTAAAAAAAAATATATATTTACAAGTTTGCTCTTTTCAAACTAATGTAACATGCATGTACAACTCAAAGATGCTTGCATACTTGAGGGTATTTTGGACAAGAAATCCAGCTACTATGCCCATAGTTGTGGGCAAGCTAGCTGCACAAACACCTTCTCTCTTAAGAGTTTTTTCATCAATATTGGAGGCAACCACCAGAGGTGGAGCGCACTGAAAAAGATAAGAAAGGGTTCCTTTGAAGCATAAAATTTCATATTTACAAAAGAAATTAATTTACTAATTTAATGAATACTCACGGCAAAACATGCAGTTTCTCCAGGAATTATAAGCTGGATGTGTCCAGAGACAGCATTTTCAGAAACACCAGATTCAAACCATGTCTGATTGAGCTCATTGCAAGCAGTGTTGATGGCCATACGAGCTTCAAAATTATCAACACAACTAAGAACCAGGTCAACTGGACCACCGGAGAGGCTACCCTGTCTACAAGTTATTCCATTATAGAGATAGTCTTCACAAAAAATTGTTAAGTACAATATTCAAAGTTCATAATTAACTTACTTTATTCTTTCCATGAAGTGATTAAAATTTTCTATAGTAGTAATATTGTAGTTATGTGTCTCTATCTCCACATCAGGATTTATACCAATAAGAGTATTTGCTGCGGCAGCCACCTTAGAGAGACCAGCCTGATGAGGTTGAAAGAAAAGTCGATTCATATTGGCAAGTTCAACCTTGTCATAGTCAAACAGCACTAGCTGAAAAAGACATTGAAAAGTTAAAATTTTTACTGGATAAATTTGTAAACTGTACAAAAGTAACCAATTTAAAATATACCTTCCCAATTCCGCACCGGGTTAACATTTCTGCAGTAACACTGCCAACACCACCCACTCCGACTACAGCAACTGAC
The DNA here is from genome assembly GCA_033675135.1 of Frankliniella intonsa. Taxonomy (NCBI): domain Eukaryota; kingdom Metazoa; phylum Arthropoda; class Insecta; order Thysanoptera; family Thripidae; genus Frankliniella; species Frankliniella intonsa. The sequence continues at coordinate 13,136,154 of CM066254.1, read as the reverse complement.
AGTTCTCGTATTTTTTCATAATTGTCAACAATGCCCATTCTCTTCAAAGCCATAAGTCGGCTGAAAGTTTTAAGATCAATACATTAAAAAATTGTCGAAATAAGAAGTCCTGTGTTGTGGCAAAGACTAATATTCGATAAACATATGGATAATGGGAGGTCTATTGTCTTGATCTGAAAGTTTTGCTTAAGCAACAGGAAAGATTACGCACGAATTTCTTAACAATTTTCTCACTTACATACCAGGTCTATGACTAAATGAAAGTAAAATTAACAAATCGGCTTTATATGGTAAACTCTAACCTGTACGGGTTCGAGTCTACAACTTCGGACGACATTTGTGCAATTTTTTCTCGAACCGGGGCATTTTTAGAGCTTTTCAACTTTTCTACCGCGAGTTGTTCTTCCAGATCTTTGATCTTCGCTTTAAGTTCTTCTATAGAAGTCATTTTCAAGCAGAAACTTCTGTAACAGGTGTCTGAGGCTGTTCAAAATGAATTAAAAACACCACAGCTGTCAGCGTCAGCTTTCTCTTCTGCTTCTCTGTCTTCTGCTTTTCTGATGTGGAGGGGGTGAGTCAGGGTGAGTGGGATGGTGTTTCGATATGAGAAACTTAGCAGTGAAAACTGCGCTGAAGTAAGCGTGAGCCAGCGTGAGCGTAAAAGATGTTCGCAGCGCCATCTGTGGTAAACTAAGGTACTCCGTCGCGGAGGCTAGATTTGACTCCGTACCAGAGTTGTGAACGTTCAAAATTATTGTCAATCTCTAAACAGTCTTTGAGAGAGGGAAAAACCACCAGTCTCGAAAAATCACTAAGTTTTTGATCACGGCAATGAATGGCTTATTACTTTTTAAAATCCTGAAACAAAAATAAATTTCAAAATGGGGCAATGGTACATATACTCTAGTCACTTCACAGTTCTTACCACAAAAACCGTAGAAATGATTCATTCTTCGTTAAAAATTCTTCAGCTCATTTAAGAGAGCACTGTACATGTCGGTAAATGTTTTATTTTTTACAATGAAAATGAGTGTTGTGTGGTGTGCGATGGTGGGTGATGTGCGAGAATCCATGTAATCCCAATAACCCCAATTATCCCTATTATCCCTATAATACCTATGATCCCTAACTCAACGAAGGGAAGCTTTCAGCAATGAAGACACTGACCCCTGAAGAATGAACTCACCAGGTTGCCGAGTTACCAAGCAGCGACAGTAACTCAGATGGAAGAAGGCCCTGCAAAAATAATAATGCAAAAATTAGCCAACAGAAAAATTCAGCTGACAAGAAGTAGCTAACTGCTTTGGCAATACTCACTGGGGGAAGATGGCCTGTTCGGTCCTCTATCCTGCAGCGTCCTCCATCAGAATGCGTTCTTGATGTGGCTGAGTAGAGGCTCCATACACCTGCAACAACGAGCAATGATGAAAATAAGAATTGAAAGTAAGTGTTCACTGATTAAGTAGGGGCACGGCAATATTGACAAAAAAAAAAAAAATTTGAAGGGTTAAAAATGCGAGCTTACCTTTTGCCTTCTCGTTGCAAGGGCAAGTTCTCTTCAGGGCTTGATACCATGTCCTCGAGTAAATGCCTGCTAAAGGTCTGCTTCAGACTTCATCCTCCAGCCAAAACAAGTATGGTGAACAGCCTGTGCATATGCTTTGTGCCTCAACTGAAGAGTGTGGGAACCAGCTTGACTTAGGCAAACTTGTTGACTAAACAAAGAAATTTGAAGGGTGTTGTCTCACTTTTTCAGCTATGAAGACGTTGACAATAACAAATAAAGGAGGGTGGCATGGTAGAAAAAATATCTTCAATCATGACTTACTGATCTGTTTCCAGCTGTTTGCTTCATTACAGTACACCGTCAAGAACTGACAGGTCAAATTAGATTGTATCAAGAGGGTTATATTCTTCTAAATCAGGCATGGCCAAACACAACATATGGTCGTCCTACCGAATGAGTAGGCTATCTATCTCTCTCGCACTCATGGGAAAGCGTATTCTTTTCACTCATTTTGTGTACTAAAATCTCGGCAGTTCCACTATAAGCCTGAAAGACAAGATAAGAGTGATAAACTCTCAAAAGTTATTCAGTTCAGTGCGGAAGTTGCGAAAGTTCCGCGCGGCTCCCCGGTGATTGCGACGCATCGAAAACGGATCAACACTTCTCTTTTTGGAAAGGGGAAGGAATAAGGGAAATATTCTGCACAAATTTGGACATTTCAAAGGCAAATAACGGTGCTGGGAAACATAAAGGTGCCACACAATGAAAGGGGCGGGGTTATTACAATCTGCTTTAAAAACATATGAAAGTGGGTAAACCAGCATACCTTTTTAGAAATGAGGAAGGTGTGAGGATAGTTTTTTCAGTAAATGTCGCATGACGTTAAGTGTTTTAGATGCAGCTGGGCTGGGCGATGGATAATGAAATTCTCTCAGCTGGCGACTGGCGAGCAGTGGCCGTTGCCGTTGGGTTTCAAGTTTGAATGGTAACGACGCGCCACACGCCTGGTCTCGATGTACATCGATACTATCGTCCTCGGCTCGTTTTCTAGCAGCCGATCAAGCAAGTTAAAAAAAAATAATGTATGCTTTTATAAAAACGGGGAACCGTATCTCGGTCTTATTTGTCAAATTCGAAAAATCTTCAATGTTTAAAGAAAATGTATATGAGTGCCCAACACCAGAGATAACTAGGGCCGAACCTAAAGGCCGACCCGAGCCGATGTGTACTGAGCGGCGAATTTCTCATGTCTGACTGTACCCCGGATTAGGAAGATGGCTCGTGCACAAGGCTGGTACGGAGTCAAATCTAGCGTCGCGGAGCCCCCTCCCCCCCCCCCCCCCTTTCCCAGAATGTGTTATTGCGGGGGTGTCTTTGGCCGGCCCTGGCGCCGGCACCTTACTTTATGCCGGCACCTGTGGGCGGAGCGGGACGGGATCGCGCGCATGTTGGAGGGCCGGGTGACCACCCCATGCGCCCCCGTCGCCGTCCTGCTCCACGCACTCGTTGGCCTGCAGCAGAGCGCGAACCGAATAGGGAAGTACAATATGAGTTTAGGAGTTCCTCAGTTTACCACAGATGGCGCTGCGAACATCTTTTATGCTCATTACTCCAGCGCAGTGCTGTGAAATGATAGGATGTGCAGCTTTAAAAAGGCTGTGGAATATGATCGAATGATTTTATAGAGATATTTATAAATTATAAAACATGGGCAAAAATAATATGGTGATGAGTGTCCGACTACACGGCAGCCGTATTCAGGATGAAACTTCGCAGCTCAGGGTCAGCCAGGTTGGAGTAGACGCCGGGCCGGCCCGGGGCCGCGCACCGGCCGCCCCAGGACACCACGCCGACCTGCACGCCGTTGACCACGAGCGGCCCACCCGAGTCCCCCTGGAACGGACGGCAGATGTGTCACAATGCAGAGCCACCAAGAGAACGACATAATATCCGGAAGTTCAAACCATTGAAAAGACTACCTGACAGGAGTCCCGGCCGCCCTCCAGCGGCCCGTAGCACACCATGCGGGGCGTGATGGCGAGCGTACCGTAGCCCCTCTTGCAAGCAGCGTCCGACACCTTCGGCACCCACACGGACTGCAGAGTCTTTGCAAGCGGGCCGCCCGTCTGGAAAACAGAACGTTGATTCGGCGGCGCCTCTTGAGAGGGAATGCTGGCGCTGCTGCTCGGCAGGTGACCCGTCGCTTACCTGGAGGTCACCCCATCCGGACACGATGGCGTAGGTGCCGACCGCGACCTGCTGGTCAGCCTGCACGAGCTGCACCGGCCGAGCGCGACTGCTGAGCGCGACGGGGCCCGCGAGCAGGAAGATGCACACGTCGTAGTCCGTGGCGTCGGGGTCGTACTTGGGGTGCTCGATCACCTGCGCGTATCGCCGGCCAAACAGGTATTCATTCACTTTATCACAAACTTGTGTTTTAATATGGAAAAAATACCCTGTTGGAAAATTGCGATTGTGTACATTTATAGTCCCTAATTAATTTCAAGTAAAAAGTAACTGACTTCTTTCACGTTGACCACTTGTCCCAGGGATTCCGACAGGGAGCTGCCCGCGCGGATCGACACCCCCGACGTGTCCTCCCTGAAGGAGAGAGCAGGGATGAACGGAGCGCTCTAGGAGTGCATCAGGAATGGTAAGGTCTTCTGGCCCTATACGAACCCGTGCACGCAGTGGGCGGCAGTCAGTACGACCGTGTCGGATATCAAAGACCCTCCGCAGAAGAACTGGTTCCACGCCAGAAGCGCGACCTAGTGGAAATAAAGACTCTACAGGCCAACGCCGTACAACCTTGACAGTGAGCGCTTGCCCAGCGCGCGGGTATACCGTCCCGCAGCGCAGGCGCGCTCGGCGTGTTGCCTGCCGCTTTGACCCTACGGAGCCGCTCGCCCTAGTCGGTCACCGTGTCGCTCACCTGGTAAGGCACCCAGATGATGTCCGTGTCGACGCCGCCGACGATGCGCTGCGAGCCGCCGAGCGCCGTCCGCGGCGGCACCCGGGCCGGCACCGGAATGGTCCTGCGGACGGGGACGCCGTCCTGGCGGGGCAGCAGCGAGGCGGCGTGCGCCGCGGCCGCCAGGCTCAGCACGGCGAGGACCAGCACGGCCCTGTTCATATTGGCCGTGTTGCGGACGTCACCGCCTACTCCCCGACTTGGACCTGGACGGGGCTTTTAACGCCACTCGAGCCTGGGCGCCTTATCAAGTACTGTATTTCAAACCGTACAGGGCACGGCCGGGGGCGGGCCGGGGGTGGGGCCGGGGCCGGGGGCGGGGCGGGGGGCGGGGCCGGGGGTGGGGCCGGGGGTTGGGCCAGGGGCGGGGCGGGGGCACTCGCGGGGTGTTGTGTTGATGACGCTTTGCAGGGAAGTCGGCCTTGCTCTCTGTATCTCGTGAGCGAGGGGGAAGACAATGGGGCGGAAGGATCAGGCTCCGCAGGGATCAGCAACCAGCATTGTAAAAGCACCGCGCCAGAGACGTTATATCTTAAATACTTGTGTGGCAAACGAAACTGACATCGATAAGGTATGAGGTTTTAGACGTAGTGGTGTAGGGCATTAGGGCATAATAGGAAGGTACACAGTTGTTCTTTTTCTTTTACTAGAAATTACGTCAGATCTTTACACATCTTTACACGGAAGTTGGTAACTTGGCGCTGATTATAGAGCCCCGCTGCTTGAACCCCAGAAGCAGAACGCTAGTAGAGCAGAGAGGCACGTCGCTGCGAGAGACGCGCTCGGGGATTGGCCGCCGGACGGCGTAGTCGAGACCAGGCGCGATGTAGTCGGTGAGTTCAAAGGGGAAGTCGAAGTCAAGGGCGTAGTCGACGAAGTCGTAGGCGGCGAAGGCGTAGAGTAGTTTATGTCGCTGTCCTTCGGTATCTTACGAGTGGCGATAAGTTTTTTGTAAAACGCGGCGGACTTTTTGGGAGTACGAGTGCGGTTCGGATCATTGAAGTCCACATGATGCAGTCCGAATTTGTGCCTGTGGGGAGAATACATCGTTGGTTTTTCAATTCTCCTCGAGGCGACGTTCACATTCCAGTCAATTGTACTCACACGTAGCCAAAGAACCATTCGTAATTGTCTAGAAGACTCCACGCCGTGTATCCGATAATGTTGATTTTATTGTTGTGAATTGCCTTTAAAACCTCGAGAAGGTGGTACTGAAAATTTCAGAGTTGTTTAAGAAATTGATGGATAACAGTTTTAAATTTTAGGCTCATTTCTTGTAGATCAAGATCTTGCTTCGTTCGAACGATAAGTAAGCTTTCGTGTCCTATTCATTTCTTTACCTACCCTGTAGTAATTGACGCGTCCGTTATCTACGAGTTCGCCGTCATCAGGATAACCATTCTCGGTGATAATGATATCTATATCACCATACTCCTTCTGCACCCATTTAAAAACCTGTCCGAAACCATCAGGAACCACCTGCGTGATAAAATGCAGTTATAATATTTCTCTCTAAGGTATCATCCGATCTTTCCTCCCTTTATCACATTGTCTCTTACCACAAGCCAGTCTGCAATGGTTTTTTCCCAGGTTGGGTCAAATGACAATACGACTTTAGCGTCGCCAAGCTTCGAACCTATCGCGGGCTGGACGTCGCTTGGTGTAAGTGCGGACGCTAACTGTGGCCTGTAGTAGTTGAGGCCATAAAAGTCCGCAGAACCTGGTCGAAGGAGAAAAATTAATATGGTTTCAAAAGACATTCTACCGCAGAGCGCAGACTGGAGAGAGAAATATAAAATGTTTTGTTCTGTTCGTTTTCATCACCCGTCATCAATCATCTGAATTCTACGAAAAGGGGACAACATTTTGCGCGAAAAAAATAGAATTTTAGACACAATACTGGTCAAACATTAACTACTTTCATAAGCTAGCCCCACAATGAACTCATCAGGCAGTAACGGCGCGAAATTTGGGTTACCAGGAATTTAATTTCTGCCTCCCCCTGCGCTTGGGCTCTCCGGATAGACCGCCACCTTCACATGATTGCTTGGCGGGTTGGCCTATCCAGTGAGTCGCAGGCGCTCCGCCTCGGTAACGTCCTTTGTGGGAGCGCCAATAAGCACGCGTTATAAAATGACTTCCTGGCATCAGCCACGAGATATGGCTTACGAAAGATAAGAGTGATAGGCAACGCTACCTCTGATTTCCTCTATCTCCTCCTTGGTGAAAGTTGGCAGGCGGGAGCGAGCTAAACCCTGGCTCTTGCTGGCGGCATCCACAAACTGTCTCATTACCGGGGGATAGTCACCGTCCTTGCTGTACACGGGGTGTGTGAACCAGCCGACCTGCAACATGGAGTTTTGGCCTTAGTTTTTCATTAGTATTATGGGTATTATTAAGTGTTGTGGAGTATCACAGGTATTATGGGGGCATTAGGTGTCTGTTTAAAGGTGCAGAGGTGCCCCTACAATGAGCTCTTCGGGAAGGACTAGGAATGTAATTCCTGCTTTTCCCTGCGCTTGGGCTCTCCGGGTAGGCCGCCACCTTCACACAAGTGCTTGGCGGGTTGGCCTATCCAACGTGTCGCAGGCGCTGTCATCAGCTCCGCCTCGGTAACGTCCATTGTGGAGACGCCATACGGAGTATTATATGTAACTTCACGAAAATTATACTTAAGGTGTCTCACCTGGAACTGTTGCATTCTTTGGGCGGCCGCGACATCATCCGGGTTGCTGGGGTCCTTGGGGTAGAAGAAGTCAGAGTAAGTCGACATTCCTATCTTGCCGCCCTGCTGCGCCTTGTACCTGTCCTGGTACAGGCGGTAGGCGCGGCCGTGCGCCCGGAGCACGTTGTGCGCGCACAGGTAGTCCCCTCGGCCCTCCGCGTGGATGGCGGGCGCTTTGCCGCCGCTCCCGTATGCCTCGTTGCACATGGTGTACGGCTCGTTCAGGGTGACCCAGTATTTCACCTGAAATAATGTTTCGATTGATTCTAGTTGTGCCCGGGCTAACATTTGAATTTTGGACGCCCGTGATTCGAAGTTTGTCTAAAAACGCGTACCTTAGCACCGAATGTTTTAAATGCAAAATCAAAGTAGTCCACCATGTAATCAACTACAGCGTCGTTAGGGAGTCCTCCAATGTCCTGGAGGGGCTGAGGAAGGTCCCAGTGAAATATTGTGACCTGCAAGAAAATAATTGTTACTTTCATATTCATGCTAATTAATCATTTGGAAAACTGTTGACAACAACTATAACTTACCAAAGGTTCGATTCCGTTTGCCTTACATTCATTTAACAGGGCATTGTAGTACCTAACTCCATCTTCGTTCACTTTGTCGATGGCCCCAGTTGGCAGTAAACGAGACCATGATAGGGAAAATCTATACATATTTGTCTGGAAAACAATTAAATTTCCTTTGTAAAGAACGACTGATTCAGTTGGCTTATGTTTGTAAGTGAGCTGATTTCAATTTAAACGTACCCCAAGTTCTCTTGCAAGCTGGATGTCTTCCTTATACTTGTGGTAGGAGTCACATGCAATATCGCCATTAGATCTATCGAGGACAAGCTCGGGATGTTCATGCGTTGTTCGGTCCCAAATGTTCTCACCTTTTCCTGAATTAGCAGTATCACATAGCGAACTATAACGTAAGTTCTGTCGTAATATTACAGTCTAAATCTGCAAACGCTGGCCCGTGTAGGGCGTGCGTTGCGTAGGCTATCGTCTACTTACCACTGATATTCCAAGCACCTTCTACCTGGTATGAAGCAGTCGCGGTACTAAAGAAGAATTTTTCTGGGAACTGGAGGTCGAAGTCAGGGTCGTCAGGACTGAGTGTTGGGGTGGCCCTTAGGGCTGGGCTCGCAGACCCGAGGCCTAGCATGGACAGCAGTACAGCTAACAACATTCTGAAGTGATCACGAGAATTTTCATCGACTTTCTGAAGAAAAAGCTATCTCTCGAAGAAAGATCAGATACGAAAGTCTTCACATGCTTTTCTGGCGCCTGCAAGTGACAAGGAGGGTGGCACTTTGTTATATAGGGCGGGCTTGGCGTTATCGGCAACTCCCATTGATCTCTGAATTCCGATCTGTTGTTGACTTTACGAATGTGGTATCAAATCACCTGTCGTTCATTTGATTGCTGTATCTCCTCTTCAAGATGGTTGTTGCTCTCAGGAGATTTTCTACTATCTTCCTATCACCACAAGAACTCGAGTGGAAAATGCTGGGTGGGGAGCCCCAAGTAACAGAGTGACGCTAGTCAAGGTGAGTCACTAGTCCCTCTCCCTCTCTCTCTCTCTCCAGTATATGCAGGGTAGTCAGTGGTAATGGCGCCACCACAATGGACGTTACTGAGGCGGAGCGCCTGCGACATACTGGATAGGCCAACCCGCCAAGCACTTGTGTAAAGTGCACGGCCTACTCGGAGAGCCCAAGCGCAGGGGGAAGCAGGAATTAAAGTCCTGGTACCCAAACTTTCGTGCCGTCACCAACCGAAGAGTTTATTGTGGGGGCACCTTAAGATCCGTGCACTTAGCGTGGTCTAGCGTCTTCGCTACTCCTAGCAGGTGTAGCGGCCATTTCCACTTGTTAGGGGTAGGGTTACAGTGCAAAAAGAGCTTAGACCTGACACACGATAGTTGTGATATTTCTTTTTTATTACGGTCTGGGTATGGTTGAGAAGGCAAAGTAGGTGCTTATTTTTTTTAGGGTCGGGATCTATGACCCTAAGTGTCTTTAAATTGTGATAAGAGTTTGGGTGAGGTATAGTTTGAATCAGGAAAACAAGATTCATGAGTAAGGAAAAGCTTGGGAAAGAAACAAATGTGCAATTAAAAGAACACAGTACACGATCAGCTCGGACTCAATCTGATCACAATGTGATCTGAGGACTGCATATTTGGGCAGGAAAGGTAGGAAGAAAACCATGATTTGTCAAGTTGCTGGCCAGAAGTAGCAAGAGTTTATTGAGCAAATAAAAATTTTCACTTATACATTATATTAAGCCTGCATACATCATTCAAGCAGGATACTCTCCTGGTCATCACTTCATTCACAATACATATACGTGCCTTTTCAAAATTCAGAATATTATTGCGCAATGTGAAAAAGACAATTAGTGAAATATTTAACACAAATTAATGTTATAATATTGAAAACACTCCTCTTTCATCCCAGCACATCCAACCAGCAAAAATTTAGTTTCGTTCATTCGAAACAAATGCTTTATGCATCTGTGTGCAGGGGAAAACCACTTGGGAAAATAACCCTGCACCGAAACTTTAAATGATTACATGATCAAAATATAACACAAGTAATTCTTCAAAACACAGGTGTGACATTTACATTATGTAGCTTAGATTAGTTAATTGAGGTCTTTCGACAGTTTCAGATTTATATCAACTAAAATTTTGATCTCTCAGAAGCAAGACAACACTGAACATTCATTTTTGAAAGTGACCATATCATCTGTATATGAAGGTTGCGAGTCTAAGTCAACAAATTTCACTGTACACTATTGAAGACAAGACAACCACATCAGCAGAAAATAAAACAAATAAGAGGGGCAAAGAAATGACTAGTGCAATAAGTTACAAGTCACAATCAAAGGTGAAAATATGTGCAGGAATTAAAAATGGCTGCATAATTGAATGCATTACCAGAAATATTACCCTCAAAAACAATTGAAAATTAAAAGATTAAAAATGAGTTAAGATGGAGGAGAGGATGGGTTTGGGAAAGGAGAGGAAAGGATATTGAAGTGTCAATGGCCCCTCCCAAAGACCAATGCCACTTCTTGGGATGGAATGGAATGCCAATGGCCGGAGGCAAAACCAATGGCAAACCTTTAAAGATGAAAGGGGAAGGATTGCGTGAAAATGAATATGATGTGTGCGCAAAGAATCAGCATTAATTGGAACTCCCTCATAAAATGCAAACAGTACTTGCAAAACAAAACTGCCAAATATTATGAAGCATTGAAATATACTATGCAACAAAAAGAAGAAAAAGAAAAATGAAATCCTGCACAAGTTTTCATTGTGACTACATTGTTACTTCAAAGTTGAGAACTAAACTTGAAACCAGCATGTCAAAAACGGAAACAGAAAATAGAACTGGACAAAAATCTATGAGAGCCCTATAAATAAGAATTGCTGAGAAGCAATTAAAATCTGTTTCCATGATAAACAAGTTAGAGAAGCATCATTAAAGTACTGCTTAAATGCACTCATTCTTTACCCGATTTCTTATCCCATTCTATCTGACCCTTGAAATTATAGCATTTAGAGTAATATGAAATATGTTTGAAATGAAAATTACTTGATTAAAGAAGTTTATGTTTTCTTCTTACAACAGTGAAGTTTTATGAATACTTAAATGAACTGCCTTTCATGTGCAGGAGACAGTGTCTGACGTGCTGCAGGGCAAGTTAAGCCCGCAAACTAGGACTCTTATTAACAAAGCTCTGCTGTCAGGTAAAGTATCCCACAAGACGCTTCTATGTACATCAGTACAACGACCAGACCAAAGCCGTTTTTGTCCACAAGGCTACAACGTAGCACCATGGAACCTGCTCCATTGGAGCTCATGAGGTAGGACAGGCTTCAGAGGGCGAATCATGACTGCAGTTATCTTCTCCTGAGACGTCAAGCGCTACAGAATCAAAAAATTCTGCAAGAAAAAGTTTCATGTTGTCAACTATTAAGGCAGCAAAAAAAATACTAAATTGTAGTAAGAAACATTAGGACTTACCTTGGATCCCAGATGTGATAATCCACCCGCAAATGAAGAAGTGGTGACACTTCAGCCGCCATAGAATTCACATGAAATAGCAGGAAGGCTCGGGGAAGTCTTCCATTTGGCAAAGGAGGCTCCAAATTACTAACTGGAAAAAAGTAATTAAAAAGCGAATAGTTGCGTTTTTTCTTCCAAAGTCCAGATGTTACATTAGACTGTATATTACCTGTCATGAGCTCAAAATGTACTAAACAGCATCTGTACATTCATAGCCACCAGCAATGATCTTTAAAGGCCCAAGTTCCAATTGAACAGTATCTACTTGACACTTAACATGGCTAGCACAAAATTTTTTGAAGCAAAACCATTAATGCTTGATCAGGTAACCAGATCTCCCTCAAGGGAATGCTGAGCTTGAGATTAATTTGACTCAAAAGCACCATCTAGTGTCAAGAAACAGAATCACGAAATTCTGCAAGAAAAAGTTTCATGTTGTCAACTATTAGGGCACCAAAAAAAATATTAAGTTGTACTAAGAAACATTAAGACTTACCTTAGATCCCAGATGTGATAATCCACCCACAAATGAAGAAGTGGTGAAACTTAAGCCGCCATTGAATTCACTTGAAATTGCAGGAAGGTTTAGAGAAGTCTTCCATTTTGCAAAAGAGGCTCCAAATTACTAACTGGAAAAATTAATTAAAAAAGCGAGTAGTTGCGTTTTTTCTTCCAAAGTCTAGATGGCACATTAGACTGTATATTACCTGTCATGAGCTCAAAATGTACTGAAAAGTATCTGTACATTCATAGCCACCAGCAATGATCTTTCAAGGCTTAAGTTCCAATTAAACAGTATCTACTTGACACTGTACACGTCCAGCACAAAATTTTATGAAGCAAAAGTATTGTTATGATTGCACATTGATATGAAGTTACACATGTGGAACTAGGAAAAAAGGGTACTGGGTATCAGAGCGCTCTGACTTTGTCCGACACGAAGAGACAGCATTAGTATGTTTAAACCAACCTACTAAACAGGAGAGCATGGCACCCAAACCACAAATACCCACACCACATATACCCACACCACATATACCCACACCACATATACCCACACCACATATACCCACACCACAAATACAGGCAGTAGAAAAGAGTTAGTGTGAGGCAAAGTCAGAGTACCCTCCCCTTCCTCTCTGAGTGAGGATTGTCCAATTTCACAGACTCATTAGTTTCAAAATAAAATTCACTGAAGATTAAAATTGATACAGGAGACAGACTTCTAGTTTTGTCTTGGCCTCTTCTTGAAGTGTGCCAGTAGTGTCCATTGGTAGTGAGGCAGTTAAGCAGAATGCTTAAATTCATACAGGAACCAGCCTGATGCTCACGAGAGTCTAAAAGAAGAATTACGACATTTTATAGCACCCAAATTTTACAGAACCATTAAGTTAGAGCTGTAAGCAGCAAAATGCGCACTTTTTAAAATGAACCTTACAAATTGATTTAGGGCCCTAAGAGTCATATTCAAGCGGCAACTTCAACACAAATGACTGTTCAGCCAGAACAAGTCCATGATAAAATCTTTATCCTGATGCAAGTTGCGCTGACACCACTTTGCTGTCACTCAACAAGGCTCCTGCATTGCCTCCTACAAAATGTGTGGTAATACAATAATTAAAAACCTGTTATAAAACAAAATAAAGACAACTGGCAGGCAAAATAAAGACAACTGACAGTATTACCTGGCATGAAGCTTATGGCAGGGCCGTTAAAGCTATCTCCAGAGCCATAGCTGTGATCCCCTGGGCTATCTATCCTTCTGATGATGAATTTCATTAACAGGCAGTATCCAACAGCTGAAAAGTTCTCCTAGATGGAGCAGAGCGAAGGCTCAAACCGCTGGGGATGCATTACCAGAACTTCGAAATCTATGCAACATTTAGAAAATGAGTTCAGAACAGATTTCTAAAGAAATAGCTCATTACATCAGAAAAAACGAACATACAGAAATATGGTCCATGAGAGTAGAGTTTGCCTTCACTTTATCCAAGAATTGGCTGGGGCAGATGAATTTCATTGACAGGCAGTATCTAACAGCTGATCTGCAATACACAGAAGCGCGTCATTAGCCACAGTGGAGAAAAACTAAAAAACTGAGAAATATTGTCGATGATAGTATTACGTTCAGGGGCGGGTAAGCTGACTGAAGGCGATGCTGAGGCCCCCCCACGGTGCAGCTAGGTCCTCTCGCACGCGCCCAACAGCGAGCCTAAGCAGAGCCAAGCGAGCCCAGCAGGCAGGCGTCCGGTGGTTAAGTCAGCAGGCTGCTCTACAGGCGAGCTTTGCCAGACGGTTCCAAAAGGAAGAAGGGACGAGAAGGCTGGCCGAACCATCTCCAAACTTGGCGACGACGGCTTGGCCGGGCTGCGGAGCGCCGCGCGGGCAGCCAACCCTTGGTGAACCCCGCGAGCCGAGGGCGCGAGGCAGGGCTATCGGCCGCCGGGGGTGGGCTGCTTGGCACGAACAAGACGGCGGGGCCCCTCTGCACAAAGAAGCGCCTTATTAGCACAGTGAATACAAACCACAAAACTCGGAAATGTTGAAGATAATGGTGTAGTTACCTTCGTCAGGAAGGACTTCACTGGGGCGGGGGAGCTGTGCTGAGGCGAATAGCTCCCTCGGCAGATGACGAAGGCGGGAGCAAGTGATGGTGGTGGTGAAGTAGTGCGGTGGATACGAAACTCCCACGGTGCGGGGGCGGGAAAGCTGGTGTCGAGGCAGAGAGGTGCAGAGCAGAAGTCACATGGTACAGGATCTGCTCGGACTCAAATCTGGGAATAAAAAATTAATCTAAGAACCCGAGAAAACAGTTGCATGGTAAAGAGTGGTGTACGCAGTATTTAGAAGTTAGCCACTAAAGCTTTTAACTCAATCCCTCAGGAATTTTCCCATTGCAACAATCTCAAAACTAAGTATTACATTGGCAAAAAAAAAAAAAAAAAAAAAAAAATTACGGGTAGTAACCACATTTTATCTACCCTAAGTTAAAAAAGACAAAAGCAAAAATAAAACAAACATTTTGCTTGATATAAGACTGCTCTCTTTCACGCTAATACCACTACACTCTAATTGTTTTCATCTTTTTTCTCTTTCCTTCTCTTGTTCAAAAATTTGACAAGTTGGTTTCCGATACTGTGCCCATAACAAGAGCAAAGAAAATGTAAACATGTATTTTTAAAAAGAGAAAGAATAGGAGTGCAGCGTAAAATATGCCACAAAGAAATGACTTGTGAATTAAGGCACAAGTCACAATCAAGGTGAAAACATGTGCAGCAATTTCAAATGGCTACATAATTGAATGCATTACCAGAAATATTACCCTCAAAAACAATTAAAAATTAAAAGATTAAAAATGAGTTAAGATGGAGGAGAGGATGGGTTTGGGAAAGGAGAGGAAAGGATATTGAAGTGTCAATGGCCCGGGCCAAACCAAAGCCACTTCTTGGGATGGAATGGAATGCCAATGGCTGGCGGCAAAACCAATGGCAAACCTTTAAAGATGAAAGGGGAAGGATTGCGTGAAAATGAATATGATGCGTGCGCAAAGAATCAGCATTAATTGGAACTCCCTCATAAAATGCAAGCAGTACTTGCAAAACAAAAAAACTGCCAAATATTATGAAGCATTGAAATATACTATGCAACAAAAAGAAGAAAAAGGAAAATGAAATCCTGCACAAGTTTTCATTGTAACTACATTGTTACTTCAAAGTTGAGAACTGGAAACCAGTATGTCAAAAAGGGCAACAAAATAGAAGTGAATAAAAATCTATGAGAGCCCCATTAGTAAGAACAATTACCAAAAGGCAATGATAAAAAAGTTAGAAAGCATCACAAAAGTACTGCTAAAATGTACTCATTTTAAACCTGCTTATGTCTTCTCATTTTGTCCGATCCCCAAAATTATGGCATTTACCGTGATATGAAATATGTTTGGAATGAAAAACGTTTTACACTGTTATAGAAGGTACTGTTTTTAAATTTCTAACATTGAATTTTTATGAATACTTATATGAGCCGGGAGGAGACTGGGATGGTGGGGGCGAAGAGCGAGAGCGTTGTTCTCCAATGGCGGTTGACGAAGTCTCATGCTGATGGTGGAAGATGTGAAGTGCAGACCCGCAATCCTCCCACGACGGATGACGTCTTGAGAGACTGGACGGCGGGGCCCCTCTACAAGACAAAGAACAAAGAAGCGCCTTATCAGCACAGACGAGACAAACGACAAAACTCGGACATGGAGATGGTGTCATTACCTTCGCCACGTAGGACTTGACTGGGGCCGCTGGAAAGCTGTGTTGAAGCGCGTCGTTCCCTCGGCGGATGGCGTCCCACGGTGCAGCTACGTCCTTTCGGCCGCGCCCGTTCCCAGCGAGCCTAAGCCGAGCGAAGCGTGTCCAGCAGGCAGGCGTCCGGTGGGTGAGCCCGCAGGCTGCTCTACAGGCGGGCCTTGCTTCCGAAGTCAGATGCAGAAGGCACAAGGTCGCTGGCCACACGATCCTGACCTACGCTCGGCGACGGGCTTGGCGCCGGGCTGCGGAGCGCCGCGCGAGGCAGTCAAACCCTTGGTCAATCCCGCGAGCCGGGGCGCCAGGCAGGGCTGTCGGCCGCCGGGAAGGCTGCTTGGCACGAACAGAACGGCGGGGCCCCTCTGCAACAAAAAAGCGAACTATTAGCACAGTGAAGACATACCAGAAAACTCGGAAATATTGAAGATGATGGTGTTTTTACCTTCGCCACGTAGGACTTGACTGGGGCCGCCGGAAAGCTGTGAAGCGCGTCGCTCCCTCGGCGGATGACAAAGCCGGGAGCACATGACGGTGGTGGAGGTGAAGTAGTGCTGGCTGAAGGCGGTAATGAAACGCAAAGGTCGAGGCAGGGAGGTGCAGAGCAGAAGTCACTGGGCACGAACAGGAAAGCTGGCTGAAGGTGGCTGAAGGTGGCTGAAGGAAGTGTGAAGGTGGGGGCAGTCGATGGAGGTGCAGAAGTCACATGGTACAGGTTCTGCTCGGACTCCAATCTGGAAATAAGAAATTGATTTAAGTATCCAAAAAACAGTTGTATGGACAAACAAATTAAATAGAAGGTATTTAAAAAAAAAAAGCTGTGAGTAAACATTTCATCCAACCCAAGTTAAACAAAAGAAAAAAGCGAACATTAAACCTTTTTTCCCCTTTGCTTGTTAAGAGACTGCCATCTTGTTTACGCTCGCTAGTACCACTAGTCTAATTGTCAAACTTTTTTTTATCTTGCCTTCTCTAGTTAAATAATTTGACAAGTTGGTTTCCCGGTCATATTTAACTTCACTGAATTTGGATATCTCCCCATATACTTTGTTTGCTCATTAGAGCTATGAGCACTATAGAGATTTATAGATATTTGATTTGGTTTTTTTTATATGCCACAAGGCTCAGCAACTGTATCCCAAGGAAATCTGCCCCCTAGATGGAGTACAACCACCTCCAGCTTCCAACTACCACAATTACGCAAGGGATACCAATCCACTTAGCCAAACCGAGTTAGGATCAAGGATCACGCCAGGGTAAGAGTAGAGAGCCAGCCCATATCCCATCAGGAGTGCGAGGGGGGGAATGAGAAAGAGAGGGGAAAACCCCTCACTACATCCATCAGCGAAAAGACTGGCACTCCAATAATAGGCCTCGATCAGACTACAGGCGACATGTGACAGCAAGAAACAAGAGGAGGCCGACCCAACTGGGTTAAGACTTCCTAAAATACTTCATAAAATGCAAACATTACTTGCCCCAAAAATTCCGGCGTCAATAGCAAAAATGAAATTGAAAAGCTAAGCTTCAAACTAAATGAAATATTATGAAACATTGAAATTTTACTTTGCAGAGAAAAAAAGAATAATAGGGGGGGAAAATCCTGCACAGTTTCATTGTGACTATACTGTGAATTTAAAGTAAAGAACTAAACTGGAAACCAGCATGTCAAAGGGAAACAGTTTAAAGAAGTGGACAAAAATCTGTTTCCACGATAAACAAGTTAGAGAAGCATCACTACAGTAATATGAAATGTATGTTTGAAATGAAAATGAGTATTACATGGTATAGGTTTTTTTACTTCTAACAGTAAAATTTAAGGAATACTTATAGGAGCTGAAAGGAGACCAAGATGTTCTTGGCGGAGAACAGCACGAGCCTTGTTGTCCAAGGATGGATTTCCTCAAGAAGTTCAGCTGCCCCCAACAGCCCCTCTGAAAATAAACATAGTGTTAACCCTTTTGCTTAACACCGTCCAAAAATTTCTAATTTCGCTACATTAATGAATGCAAAATCACCTTCGCCTACTGAGGTCTTCACGAGGGCCAGTTGAGTTGTGGAATCTGACAATCCAAGAAGGGTCACAGCTGAAGACCGAAGTTCTCTTCATTACGCAAGTGCACGATACTTTGCATTCGTGCCTCCTGTGCCATTAATGAGAACTATCCAGGCTTCGGCAAACAAGTGATGCAGTCTTGAGCAGCAGCAGTAGAAGCAGGGAGACAATTGAGATGTCTATTTGGATGTGTTGCTTCTACGTTTCACCACAACAATATGATCAAAGGTGCGTTTGTTGGCTGGGCAACATGATCAGGCTTTCAACCTTATGGCACAGAGTCTGCAAATCAAACAGAAGGATGTTAGAGTATAAGAGTCCGTCTAGAGCCATCCACTACAATCCACAAAACGTGAAAGATATAAAGCTGAAAGGCAAACATTGCATTAAGAACCATTTTGACCAAACTAACACGAGTGCTGGGCCCAGCAACAACTAACATAAAAATACCACTCCCCAACAAAAGCATTACAGGAAAGGAAAACAACTAAACAACAAGACGAACACAGGAGGACCAGAAACAACCAAATGGATGCAGACAAATGAATGCATTGAAACACACAATACAAGTGGTCTTAGACAATATTCGGGAGGCGCAAAACACTCATTCCAAATCAGGCACGGCCGTCATGCAGCCTCCACATGTTGTGGAGGTTGTGGGAGGGTTTTCTCGATGAATAATGACTTGTCTTCCACTTTCCACAAGAGACTTAATGCAGAGCAAATACCAAGCAGAGTGCACAGCACAGAAAGGCCACGTGGCTCAAGGTTTCTTGACTTTCAGCGTGGTGAGGTGTAAAAGAAGACTGTTTCTGATCTGACGCATAACCTGACGTTGACAGACACTGACACTTGCCGCGTGCCTTGGACTAAAGCACATGGCCTGTCCTTCTTTTTTTTTTTTTTTCCTCTCGCGTCATGGCCGTGAAGTCGATGCGATCGTACCAACCCACGCTGCACAGAGGTTTCAAACTATACAAGCGAACAGTATGGCGACATGAGACTTAATTGATGTCTTTTTTTTTTAATAATAAAAACCATCTAGTATTCATGTCAAAGTTAAGTCACTGAAAATTGAGAAATTCATTGATTGCCAACCATGCAAACCGTCCTCCCACCACCTTTGTCGCTACACCGAAGTTGGGTGTGGGGGTGACGGTAGCTGCCCGCGCCCCCTCCCACTCCCTCCCTAGTGCAGACTGCACAGTAGTGTACACACAGTGGAAACGTAAACATTGCAAACATGGCCTCAATCGAGAAAACCACAACGCAATTAGCCCCTCAGCCCATTGTTAAAATTGGACATTACACTTTAGGACAAACCCTTGGCGTTGGTACCTTCGGCAAAGTGAAAAGTAAGCGATTTACCGTCTCTTTTTTGCGTTAGGTAGTACGTGCTCCTTCACGGCATCCCAATGGCTGGCAGAAGACCTTGAACAGCGTTGAAATAAATGAAGTAATTTTATTTAATCTAAGAAATGATCCCTCTTGATGAAGTTTGAGTATTTTAATTTCATCAATTTTTACTTGTTTTAAATTGTTTCCATGCAGATCAAACTGTTCGCAAAATGTTAACTAACCTGATCATACTGATTTAATGCAAACCTTGGACCTTTAACTTTTCTCACCTTTTTACATTTTCCACCAGAATGATTGTTTTCCGAAATTTGTATAAAAAATTATTAAATACCACAAAATTACAATTTTTAAAAAAAGTGACTGTTATTGACAACTTAAAAAGTTCTGTTCCCAAAATTTGTGAGGGTAAATTTGCCTTACGATTTCACATTTCTATGAAGTAACATGTGTACTGTACTCTTGTCTGTTCAGTTGGGGAGCATCAACTAACCAAGCACAAAGTTGCTGTTAAGATTTTAAATAGGCAAAAAATCAAAAGTCTAGATGTTGTTGGCAAAATTCGCAGAGAAATTCAAAATTTAAAGCTTTTTAGACATCCACATATTATCAAGCTGTAAGTATATGGCATCTCTGGTCAAAGTTTACCTCTTTCAAATTTGTAATCTGAACAATCCTTATCTTCATTAGGTACCAAGTGATTAGTACACCTACTGACATATTTATGATAATGGAATATGTCTCTGGCGGAGAACTCTTTGATTACATTGTCAAACATGGCAAGGTGAGAGGGCAAAGTGTTGAACTAACTTGGAGTCTTGGCTGTCACACTAACATGACATCCCTTTTTATAATTCCAGCTAAAGGAACATGAAGCCCGTAGATTTTTTCAACAAATTATTTCTGGTGTGGACTATTGTCATAGGCATATGATTGTACACAGAGACTTGAAACCAGAAAATCTGCTGTTGGACCAGAATTTGCATGTGAAAATTGCTGATTTTGGTAAAATAACATTTCTTTCTTAAAGAAAAAAAACTTATGATTGTTTGATGTATGCTGCCTTTTGTATGTGTTGTTCTTGTTTTATGTGTCTTTTTTTTTTTCTCAGGTCTTAGTAATATGATGATGGATGGAGAATTTCTCAGAACAAGTTGTGGTTCACCAAATTATGCTGCACCTGAAGTTATTTCTGGAAAACTCTATGCAGGGCCTGAAGTAGATATTTGGTCCTGTGGTGTCATTTTGTATGCTCTTCTCTGTGGAACTCTGCCATTTGATGACGAACATGTTCCAACTTTGTTTCGAAAAATTAAATGTATGTTTGGTTTAGGGTAAGTCTATTCAATTCATAAGTACATTCTTATGCTTCATCGTTGTTTATTTTCAGCTGGTATATTCCCTATCCCAGACTACCTCAACAAATCTGTTGTTAGTCTATTGTGCCATATGATGCATATAGACCCCATGAAGAGAGCAACTATAGAAGACATTAAGTGTGTACTGCATAAGAATTATTTGATCTTGAAAGTCTTTCTTTTTTTTCCTCTTCAATTTAGGTGTTTGCTTCTAATTTAATTTGCATTGATGTTTCTAGGAAGCATGAATGGTTCCAGAAAGACCTTCCTGCTTACCTATTCCCCTCTCCAGTGGAACAGGATTCGTCTGTAATTGATACAGAAGCAATAACTGAAGTTTGTGAGGTGTGAATTAAACACAATAACACAAAATTTATACTTCTCTTTGACTTTACCTATGGTTTACTTCATCTACTGTTTGATTTCAGAAATTTGGTGTAAAAGAGAGTGAAGTACACAATGCACTTCTAAGCGGAGATCCACATGATCAATTGGGTATTGCGTATCATCTTGTAATTGACAACAAGCGTATTGCAGACGAGGCAGCAAAAGCTGAACTGAAAGATTTTTATGTCGCCAGTAGCCCACCTCCTGTACAGTTTGAGTTTAGTCCATCTCCTGTTCGTCCACACCCTGAGAGGATTGCTCGTAAGCTTATTGTGGCATTTTATAAATATCCCTTACATACCAATATGTCCAATGTATCTAGATCTATTTATTGGTTTCTCATCCCAAACAGCTACTTTCCGGAGTCGTGTTCCAAGTATTGACAGAAGCTCTCAGGGAGATGCAGCTGTTCGATCTGCTCCTGTTAAAAGAGCAAAGTGGCATTTAGGTTATTATTAATCAGGCTTGCCTATTGAATATATCATTATGTTTGTAAACTGATCCAATTTTTGTTTGATATTTTGTTTTAGGAATACGCTCTCAAAGCAAACCAAATGATATAATGAATGAAGTCTACAGAGCAATGAAGGTTCTAAATTTCGTAAGCATATTTTCTCATCTTTCTAAAGATTTGAATCTAAAATTCTTAAATAATATAACGCTTGTTCTGTACCCCTTGTCCTTTATTTTTTGTAGGAGTGGAAAGTAATAAATGCCTACCACGTACGAGTAAGACAAAAGTCAGTCAGCAATCCAGATAAGTACATCAAGATGTCCTTACAATTGTACCAAGTAGATTACAAAAGTTACCTCTTAGATTTTAAAAGTCTTAGCTCAGATGAGCCGGAATGCAACTTGGCAGGTAACTATTTATGCATATTGTGATAGAGTAAATTAGAAGTCCTTCTCCTATTGTATATCTCATTTTTCTTTATCTTGGAATATTTTACAGATACAAGCACTGTAGCACCAACCCAAAGCACAGGTCATCACACAATGGAATTCTTTGAAATGTGTGCTGCACTTATCACGCAGCTTGCTCGCTAATGAAGTAAGTTGCTTTGTAGTGTGATAAACATTTTCTTGATTTTATTTTATAATAGGAACTATTTGCTATTGGAAAGTTTTGCTTATAAAGCTTGGTCACGTGTTTCCCTTGGAAGTCACAAGATGTTTTATGTTATGTTTATCTTGTGTGTGATAGAATCGCTGATCAAATCTCCTTGGAAGCAAAGTTAGCATCTATGAACGTTAGATTCATGTTTCTGAAACTAAAGAAACATGATTTTGGTAATTTTGCTTTAATTTGTTTGCATGAGCAGCCTATGAGACCTGTGACATCAAATCCTCTCCAGGCATTCCTCAATTGTTCAGAATTAAAAAATATTCACCAGTGTTGTAACGTGTTCAAATAATCATCAATTCTCTTTTGTGTGTATCCGTTTAAGTATTTGATGTGCAATTTGTGTTTGGGAAGAATCAAATGTTTGTACTGCATTTCATAATTTGAGAGGTCGTTAACATTATTGGTAGTCTGCATAATATAGGGTAATTTCTTTACGGATCCCTTAATTTATAGCAATTGATATGTTTACAACTTAACTTTGTTCAAGGTTCAAAGAAGTCCACAATGTAATTTTATTTAACATTGTCTCATTTAACTTTCTTAGAAATTTTTTGTGTCTTCTAGAATTGTATTTGGAGCATGATGTGCTGTCCATTTAAATCTAGAAGTATATAACTTATCTATATCCTATAATTGTATTTATTTGCATCCATTTTGAAAAGCTAGCTGTTATTATGGATTCTTGAATTTTCTCCATTTTTCTCTTCAACATCTTAGATATTCAGTGACGAGAAAAGAATAAAATGGTGGTAGCCCACAATGTTATTCTATTTTCCTTCATTTTTAATTGGCTCAATATTCTTTCCACAGAGCAGATTATTGAATAATGAATCTTAACTTTTATTGAGATTCAGCTGCATTACTAAAGAGTACAGCATTACAAATATTGTTCAATAAAGATGATACCATTCCATAGGTAGTTGTGTACAATAGCAACTTTTAACAATCACTGGGGCTAGAAGTCAATCCAAATACTTGGAGCCATGGATGGATGATTGAATGATAGCTTTCACTTCACACAAGTAAATACATGACAATACAGACTTATGTGCTCTTGATCTCAGAACCCCTCATTCATCTACTGTTATTAATCATAATCCTTTGGAGGCGCCCGTGTGTGCTAGCGCCGAGTGTCTGCATTGTCATCAATATCAATATTGAAACCTACTGTCAAGTCAAGAAAAGTGGACAGCACAAATTCTATGGCTCTTACCAATGATAGCTTTCACTTCACGCAAGTAAATACATGACAATACAGACTTATGTGCTCTTGATCTCAGAACCCCTCATTTATCTACTGTTATTAATCATAATCCTTTGGAGGCGCCCGTGTGTGCTAGCGCCGAGTGTCTGCATTGTCATCAATATCAATATTGAAAGCTACTGTCAAGTCAAGAAAAGTGGACAGCACAAATTCTATGGCTCTTACCAACTTAGTCAATAAAAAAATAAAATTAAAAAAAAAAAAAAAAAATTGCTTAGACTATTGAAGTGACTTCTAGCTGGTGTTGTACATACAGATTACAATTATACAGTCATCGGTAAAAAAAAGATATAAAAGATGGTTTTAGATTTCTGTCCATATGTACACAAACATCAGTAATATAAAAATCACAGAACAATTAAGAATGACTGAAAATGAAGAGCATTGCTGCCAAACAATTATCATAAAATTTTGAGAGCATTTTAAACAGCAATGAATTACCTTAATATTTAAGCGTTGTGTAAAATCAGTTTTGATCATAAAAATGTTATTACTAGCCAAGTAACAGATTTAGAAATACTGTACTGTATCAGACATTAAAAACCCAATTGTTTAGACTTGGTTACAACAAAAGCCATAAAGAAATAAAATCCACAATGTTCCATCAAAAATATCACAATTACAACTTAGAAAGAACAAAACAATGTTACTACTGGACAATGTTACTTGCAATGGTTAATGGGTAACAGCCTTCTTCAAACACTTGGTTATTAGTGAAATATGAATGTATGCATATTTTGAAACCATTCGTTTTGCTGTTTCCCCTTATAAAACATCTTAAGTACACCTTCCGAACTAATAATATATTCTTTATACAAAATTATAAAGTTTTGACACAACAGACTTAAGCAGAAATTTTTTAATTTATCATGAAAGCAGTGCTGCTTAGACAAGTTACAATGGTACATCCATATAACTGACCAATTATAAATACCACAAAATCTAGCACTGCATATGAGAAAACATTTTTAATCTACACAAGTAAGTCCAGAACCATATTATTTCATATGACCCTAACCCTTCACTCGGTCCTGTTTTGAGCAATTTGGAGGAAATTGTAGAAGTAAAACGTTCAAAACCAGTAATGAAAAAATGCGTCAGCAAAATATCAATTGATGAACGAACACAAGCAGTAATTCCTAAAATAAACTGTGTCAAATCACAACCTTAGGATACAATCAACATTAAAACGTGATGCTGTTGTTCAGGCAGTCAAATGCTGTTACTTGCATGCCAATCTGGCATTTAAAGCAAAATTCATCTAACATAAAATATTTAACAGTCAGCCCATACTATCAGTATGTATACAGTGTTAGCATTCCAGCATTGCCTATTAAAGTTAATACTAGTCATATGACACATAAGAATGAAAACTACTAACTACATAAGCAAGATTCAAGTTGCTTTACATATGCTTCAAAACATGCAATCACTGGCATTTTGGATGATAAAGAATAGATGATAAATAAATAAAATGCATACATGATATGAAATAAAACATAAAATAGAAAAATCATGAGCTAGAACATAAGCCCACATTTCCACAGCACACTGACTTCCATGCAATCATTGCTTTGTCTGGAGGAGACTATATTTTGACTTTCATTGAAACCTTATCACTGATAAATTGGCTAGTGTAACTATAATTGGCCTATCACTGCACAAGACTCCAGCGATTTAGAAAGAATCTTTGGTAGTGCGTAGCCTTAAAAATTTACACATTATTAAAAAAAAGGGAAGAAAGAGCAAATGAAGGAAGGTCTCCAATTAAGATTCCTTTGCATTGAGACTTTGATATGGCTACACTGTTCTAGTGCAGGAAATTAGATTGAATTGAATTTACAGGTTGTCTTCAAGCAGTTTATCTGTATGTGATAGTTCACTAATATTTCTCATAAACTAACAAATTTCCTGAGCCATGACAATGTAGCCACAATATCACACAAAATTTTCTTAACAATATTAAAAATGTTGAGTCTACATTAACAATACATATTGAAACTAAGTTAAATCAAAGTAAAAACGGACATTCAGTCAAAAATCAACTTGCAACTGTAGGTGGAAAAGCCCAATACAGTAACAAAGAGAGAAATCACTGGGCAGAATACTTATTACATCTTCAATGAAACCACCAGTACCACCCATCCAACTCAAATCAATTGAGGGCAAATATTTAACTACAAAGATGACTGTAAAATGATGACAATATAGGAATACAAAGAATGAAGGTAACTAACAAGTCAAAACCAAAGCCAAACTAAAATTCAAAAGTAAAATTCATCACAAAAAGAAAACCATTGATTTCATAGGAAGAAAATGAATTGAATGGAGACATAACTTGAAAACATTTATAAATTGGAAGCTTTCAAAAATGATTGCAAATAACATAATGAGAAGTTATTCTTCACAAATGTAGGAGTAGGCCACAGTTAATAACTCAAGCTTTTCCAACTTATTTTCCTCTAACCCTAAGGGGGGCGGAAAAAAAGAAGAGACATTAAAGATACAGAAGCGGTTTAAATTACAGGCTTCAAGTACACTACCTAATAAAAAGGCCTACAGCCCAAAGGTACTTAAGAAGTTACACAAATTGCAAACATAAGCTGCAATAAAATTTGAGTTTCTTCCTTAACAGCACTATTTCTCTTTATTTTTTCCATCAACCACAATTTAAAACATCACAGGGGTGCTAGAGTTTCAGAAAAACTGTTTAATGTAGTCGTCATGGACATACTTTGAGTGTACTATCATCACTCTCAAGTTGCAAGCAAAATTCAACACAACTGGTGTGACAAATATCAAATTTTCACTGAGAAGTATAATTTTATATTCATTAAAAACAGGGTCTAAGACATCAACTGTAAACTTGAAAAGAACAAAAGTAAGCTGACTTTCTTCTCATCCATTTGTCAAATTTAAGATGACCACTCACACTTACTCGACAACTGTGGTCCCTTCCTAAGATTTTTGGCCAAATGTAGGAACATGTGCGTTAAAAACTTCCAATTGCTGGCTGGGAAGGATTTATAGACACACTGAATGACAACACAGACTAGACATTTCTAGGTACTTCCTGTTACCTAGGATAAAGAAATATATTGCGCTTTAACTTATTGCATATACATCTCTCCAAAAACTTCTGAAACAGTTAAACTTTAAAATATTCTTTCAGCAATAATTGGATACATTGTCAGTGATTTCTTGGTACATATTCCTTACCAAACAAGAAATTTTATGTATGGCTCATTTTTCAACTTCACAGCTTAAGACAGCAAGATATGTCGTTTTACTGAGGGACATAGTCTCACGTACTCACTGAGAAAGTCAAAACATTGTAGGGGAGAGATGACTAGATACCTCTTAGACTGGCAATTGTGCAGACAGGGTGAGTTTTGATGGGATGAGAAGCTGGCCCAGGGACTTGCTGCGAGCTCGACTTGGCGGTCTATCTGGCACTGGAGGTCCATGTCCAGCTGCTGAGCCGGCATGCCACTCTGCAGAAGCAGGTGGGGAAGTAGACGAAGCAGACGCGCCAAGGGCTGCAGCAGCCAATGGCGCGCCGGCGTCATGTCAGGTGGTTCCGTTACACTCATTCTCAGTGAGGTTGTGGAGGTCCGCATAGTTAACAATGGCTCGGTGTAAGAACTCATATTGAGCCTTTATTTTTGTAATAATTCAAAAGAGAAAAAAAAAGGGGGGGGGGGGGATAGAATGTGTGAACTAAAAATTTCAAAAATTTAAAATAATAGCATAAAGTGAATGAGAAAACTACACTTACGAAAGTTTGAAGCATGCCAGGTCGCTGTGATCTTAGTTTTCGAGCAACAGTGCAAACATCAATTTTCTTCTCTGTGCGTAGTTGTTGCACTAGAATACTAAGGGCTACAAACATGGAGCTGCGGTCTGAGCCCGTCCTAAAAAACATGATTATAATCTTAAAGGTTTTGTTCACAAAATTTTAATAATAGTTAAGTTTTAAAACCTTGAGTTTTAATGCTTTTAGTTTTGGCGCTTTAACATAGTACGCTATAACTGTAGATGCTTTAATTTAATATGTGTCTGGTTATAACTTGGATATGTTACAAGCTAGCTGATACAACATGTCACCTGCTAAAATCAAACAAAAGAAATCTGCTTTCACCTATACTTACATGCAATGAACAACTATGGGACCAGTTGTACTGCCTGAATTCAGTTGCGAAGTGTGATGACTTTGTGCCTGATCTGCTAATTCAATTAGACCACGAGTAACTTCTGGTACCTGACCTTCAACAGTAGGCCAACCATGATATTGGAATTGTGTTACTGAAGTATTTTCATTGTTCTAGAATCAGAACAAAAAAAGTTGCAAGTTACAATAGTAATTGATATCACATGAAATTCAGTGAGTGAAACCTGGTTAGTGTTAATCCCTTGGGAACACAGTCAGAACAAGATATATGCAAGAATTTGCTAGAAACGAAAACTAGATACAAGGAACTCTGAGAAAGCATGCATTTGGTTTGGGTCCGTAGGAAAATTATAAGGAGGAACTGTAGAGGATCACACTAACCAGGTTTCATTGTAGTCTGCATTTTGGTATACTACTCACCTTGGTATTAGTGACACTAAATTCTCTTCTGGTGTAGTATGGGCAACTTTCACTCTGAATGTATCTTACTCTGATGTGATCATAAGTTGTTTCATCATCAGGTTCTGGCCAGTATCGGAAACATTTCCGGCTATTGTCACCACTGTTGTTTTCCTCTGATGTAGGCCGTTTCTGAAATTTAAGATAGTTAAAAAGACATTTATAAGGCGATTACACACGCAGAAAACAAGTAGAGTAGATGCTTTTGCCTTCAAAATGCAATAACTACATTCAAACTGAATAACTATATCTTAGTTTACTTACATCAGAGAGCATTACTAGAGTGCTGATGCACTGTTCAGAAAGCATACGCCAAAAATCAGCACACGTTGTTTCCAAGGGATCTTGGGCAATGATGAACGATTCTGAATTATCATATCCCTAGACAAAAAATAAAACCAGTGATATTCAAGTTAGTGATAACTTCTATACTTTCTAGTAGAAACTCCATAATAATTAACATACTGACCTCAATAAAGGAAGCATTAATGTAGGTTGCATGCTCTCGACTAGCAAGTGGAGACAAAATGACCCTATTTCTGTCGTATGGAATCACTGATTCACTACGATTCTTTCCAGAATGTTCTTCAGCATTGCCAAAGTTGGATGGTTTTCTTTCTTCAACCACTGCACAGATTTTCTATTGAAAGGAAAAATTCATTAGTCAAAATACATTTAGGGCCAAAAGAATTAGTTGATTTATACAGAATTTATCTCACATCAAACTCTTCCTCCATCTTTGTCTTAGTTTGGCCATTCTCCCTCTGCCTTAATTTTTCAACTGATGATTTTAATCGGGCCAAAGACAATTCTGTATCACCAAATTGTGCTACATCAACCAAGGCTCGGTAAACAAATATATATTGTTTCTGTAAAGAACACAGCATTTATTTTTATAAATTTAAGAAAATTAATAAAAAGGTACTAATAGCAAAGTTTATTTGATTAGCCTTAAAATCTAAATAGGTAAAATACTATTTCTCTGAAACATGGAAAACTAGAACTGACCAAAGATTGAACCAGGAAATTTCTTTGGTGTCTTAAATCACAAACAGTATTAAAAATTGCAACATGTTTCTCGTCATTAAGTTGCTGGATTAAAGAATCCAGAGCCACAAGAGTTCCTGTACGACCAACACCCGCACTGTAAGTAAAAGACAATCATATAATTTTCCAAGGAGGCAAATAAGCTTGTACATAAAAATCACAGTAACAAAGCTACCAGACCTGCAATGAACTAGAATGGGACCCTTCTCCAAAGAGTATGCTTCATTCATCCTCCTAATGAACTTAAGTATTCCAGCGGGATGTTCAGGTGCTTGAAAATCTTTCCACATAAGAAAGTGGTACTGAACTATTTTTCTTGTTTCAGAACCATTCCCTCTGCTCATTTTTAGGTCTCTGACGATATAATCTGTTATAATTGTGAAAGTAATATGCATAAAGAAGAGCAAAATATCAAAACAAATCATGAAAATGATTAATTACTAACCTGAACACTTCTTTTCTGCGATATGAGTCACGGAAACATCACCAAATGACTTTGTCTCTTTTGAATCCGGCCAATATTTGGCACACTTTGTTTTCGAGTACTCCTCAAGATTTGTCAACATAAGCACCAATTCTAAATGTTGCTCCCAAATCATGCGCCAGAAATCTGATACTGTATCTTCCATGGGTCCTACACATGACCAATAACAAGACGAAATGTGAGTTTCAGGTAAAATGTACATAAAATATTGGTAGGTGGGTATTAAATATCTAACTCACCCTGAGCACAAATGAATTTTTTTCTCTCTTTGTATCCAACAACAAAATTGGCATTAATGTAATCAGAGCCCATTACGCTGTCAACTTGGGCAAGCTTTACTCTGGTTTGGTCATAAGCTTTAATATCAGGGTATCTATTTTTGTACATGTTTTCTCGGGTTTCAGAAGCCATTGTAGTTCGATCAGGGAATCGGTCAGGCAGCATCTACGTCAAAAGTATATAATGTGAAAGAATATGCTCCTCCTGCCATTTTAAATATGATCAAAACCCAAATATCAGAAACCAACCTCAAACTCATGTTGGAATCCATAGTCAGAGTCTTTGTGTCTTTCAGCATAGGCAGTAGGAAGGTCACTGGCAGCAATGGGTGTCATGTCAGGTGGCTGTTGAGAAACCAAAACGTGGCGGCCGCGGAGAGAACGATACAAGTGACTGCAAAACACAACACAATGAAACAGTCAACCCTAGAACGTAGCTGATTCATAAGACATTACTATATGTCAATGGTGAAAAAGGTCAAAAATTTTAATACCGGAATGAGGTGCGAAGGTTCATTTCCACACCCTGAGATTCTGCTACTTGCTTTGTATAACGCTGCAAGAGGCACAATGCTGCTAAGAGTAAAAGAATAACCAGCATCAGGGCACACAACACCTGGAAAAAAAAAAATTCCTCCCATATACTGCAAAAAACGAAAGTTGCAAAATCACAAACAATTAATAAGTACCTGTAAAATCATAACAATAGTAGTTGATTCAGTTGCTTGCAACACCTGCGGTCCAGGATTTAGGACAACAAAATAGCCACTATATGCTGGGATCATGGACTTCTGGTTGCCCGAAACTAGAGCAGTAAAAGATAGAAAAAGATAAGCTATACAGAATGAAAAGAGCAGTAACACAGTATTACCATAATTACTTACCAATGACTTCAACAAATCCAGTATAATTGCTATTCATATCCAACTGCCCATCATACACAGGCAGAGAATCATTTGACTCCAGAGGAGGCACAGAAGATGGTGTGACTGTTTCTGATTGGTTCTCCTCAATGACAATGTCATTGTTTGACCGACGTCTTCTTAAACCACTCACTGCTGGTGTTGATGGCTGGATAGTTGTTTCACCCTTAAAGTATTTAGAGCCACATAATTATTGCCACAAATACAAAATACAGTAAAAATCATTACAACTGCAAGTTACACAATTACGCTACCTCTAATTCTATTGGTACAGATGGCTCTGGAGTGGTAGACATAAGTGATGGAATGTAAGCAAGGGGAGGTAGAGTTTCAGAATCCACAGGTTTGGGAGTGGTGGGTCTGGATAAGACTCTTTTTCTTAGTCCCATACACCTTTGACAAGCACCAGTGTTATTGGTCTCAACCATACGACCATCTCCTACAATCACCTCTGTGCTTGTTGGAAGGCTGGAAAAAGTATTATGTTACGAAGTAGATGTTAAATTTAATGCTTTTAAAAAATAACAAGAAAAACAAACTATAACTTTGTTTACCTTTCAAACATTTCAGCTAAATAAGCTCCTCCTCTAGGACTCCTTTGAACTTCAGGATATGTAGACACAGGAAAATCTTCTGGTGATGGCAAATCAGAAACACTATGCATAGGAGGTAGTTTCACAACAAATACTCTGGAAACACAAAATCAATTTATTTGACAAAACACATTCCTCCATAAGCATTGAGACCAATCAAACCAAGAGGGTCACCTGTAGCAGCAAATAGGTCCATTCCTTTCAGTAATTCGAGGAAGGTATAATTTAAACATCCAGCGCCCGTGCTCTTCAACTTTGCCCCAATTTATACGAGCCAATTTTTCCTTATCAGGTATTGTTGGGGGTGTCATGCAGTGGTGAGTTGCTTCAGCACCTCCCCCACGAGATCTGGTAACTCCCGATACACTGACCTGAAATTAAATGTGAACCATCATTTAGCCCATCAACAATCATTTAACCCAACAACAGGATCACAGAAAATTTGTCTTTAAGCTTACTGTGTAATTTGTGTTGGGAGGAACAACATCAAATCTTGCAGAATGCATGTTGGCATCAATGCTCTTCACTTTAGGTCCCCATGTCATGGATTCAGGTACACCCTTTTCATTAAGGAATTTGGCCTCTCCAAATAGATGAACCTGTAGAGTATTGAAACATGATTGGTATAATGCTTGAATGTAACTCATCGGGTATTGAGAGTTGCAATGATGGATGTTGCAATGCTCACATTGTAGTGCGTGATATGTCCGTTGGGTTGCAATGGAGGAGCCCAACTCACCATCACAAAACTTGCATAGCTTACATTGTCAAACTTGCAAGTTACAGTTACATTTTCAGGAGGACTAGCAACTAAAAAAATGAAATTTATCTTAGTTAATTAGTTGTTTTTTATATTTTATATTTTTTATTTTAATTTCATACATGAGACTTACGTCCATCCATAGTTGTTCCTTCCACAGGTTTTGACCAATCATTACACTGTTTGGTAAATTCACTGCAAGCAGCAACTTTAAAATGGTAGAGTGTTGCAGATTCAAGGCTGGTAAACATGAAGACATTCATATTCATAGCTGGATGAATAGCCTCTCTTCTTGTTTTGTTGTTACTTAGCACAAGTGTGTAGTAATGAATGTGCTCTCTCAGTGGCACAGGCGGTAATGTCCAACCAATAGATATGGAGTCAGGAGTAGCTCCCTTCACAGATACCTCAGGAGTAAATACAGGATCTGTGAAAAGTATTCAATTAATTTTAAAAATGAGGACGCGACATGGGTGGGGTGAAAAAACACAAAAACACGCACACAAAACAAAAAAAAAAAAAACTGACAGTGATTAACATTGACTCACCCGAACTTAATGTAGTTACCCAATTTGGTAATTCATAGGTATTGCCTGTGCCTTGTGAGTTTCTGGCTGAGAGACGTATTTTGTATGAGGCATTAGGTTCTAGGTTACTCATAACATGACTAGTATTGCCCCCTCCCACATATTCATTATAATGCGTCCAGGACCCAGTTCCATTTTTCATATGCTGCAACAATAGTATGTTATAGAATACTGAGAAAATTGTGATCATAGATTGAAAATATTCATGAACGCACCTGCATAAAATATTGTTGAATGGGTTCATTTCCATCACTTACAGTCCAGTTCAGAAATATTCTAGTCGCTCCAACAGCTTTAAAAAAATCAATACTTACAAGAGGTGTGTCTGAAAAAGATGTCAATATTAAGTGCTGTTGTCCTTGATAAATAATCGACTGAACCGTAAGTTAAAATTAGATAGCTTACCAAGTACATAAAGTGGCACTGGTGCTACAGCTTCCCCAGAAGGCCCCTGTGCTTTACAAAAATAAGTTCCATTGTCCTGTCGAACAAGATCTCTAACCTTCAATGTTGTTTCAGCAAATGAGTCATTTAGAAACTTTGTTTCAACTGCATCCCTGAAAAATGAGATGATGCATTCCTTTTAGTAATAAGATGAAGAGTAAAATGTCATTTGGGTTAAAAATGCTAAGCAATCTTACTTCAGTTCTTCCGGAGATTGAGTATCATTTCCCTTTTGCCATACAATGGAACCTAAAGGGTGACCTCGAATAGAACACGAAAGAGTTTCTTCATTGCCAACTTTAGCCCGACCAAATTTAGTAGAAACTATTTCTGCAGGAACTGAAAATTTCAAAGCACAAAATTTAATATGACAACTCCATATTAAATATTTTTAATATTTTGAAATATATTGAAAAGCAACCTACCTCCAACATCAAGAAGCACTGTCTTTTTACTAGATAATGGGGCCTCTCCTTCAGAGGTGGACAAAGCAAAACAAGTGTAGTTGCCTGCATCCGTTACTTGTGCACATGAAATAACCAGAGTGGCATTGATAGTATCGCCATTTTCATCAGCTGTAGATTCAACAGCAATCCTACAAGATGAAGATTACAATTGAAATTAAATAGGAATTTATTCAATTAAGAAGATTGGGATTAGTTTTTTAAATTTTACCTGGCATTAGACTTGGTAATATTTTTCCCTCCTGAGAACCACCACACATGAGCTGATGCTGGACGGACTTGACACACTAACGTGGCATTGTCACACACAACAGTATTATTGGGAATGGATACATCTAATATTTCTGGAGGGCTGCTAACTCCTGTGAGTCAATTAAAGCAAGTGAGTTACTTCAATGATGCTCACAAATAACTAAAAAATAATCATTTTTGTTGAGCTTTAGGTCAGATTTAGTCTCAAATTGATTCTCCAAAACCTGACTTAAATAGAAATAACCTCTTTGAACTGCAATTTTAAATAAATGAGTTTCTAAACCATGAGAAAGGATTGAAGAGATTTTCTTTAAATGAATGTACAAACAGAATACATAACATCAATATTGGTATAATTGTCTTCAACTTTGCCTGTCTATGTGGAAAATGGCATCAAATTACAGCTCATTGAAAACGTCTAGAAAAACAGAAACGCATGAAAGGCGCAAATAGCTAAGATACTGAGGCAAAGTACCACTAAATAAGCAAGTGATGAATGAATGTAGGGTTGGTGTTCCCGTTTAACATGTAAACGGAACTAATAAAAAACTGGTCAGACCGCATACGCAATAAACAGGCAATTCGGCAAATAAATTCCTTGTCTGCCTGCGCGCTAGTTCGCTAACCAAACATCAAAACGCGCCGCAAAACAGGGGCATCCGATAACCTAACCCCTCCAACCGGCCGCCCCTCCTGTCACTCGGGGGGCGGGTTCGCGTCCCGCCTAGGCTGCGGGGCAGCGTATTAAGGACTCACCTGCCGAGATGACGAGAGAATTCACTCCCAGAGACAAGAGGACACATCCCATGAGCGCGGTGTGGACTCGAGCGGAGTGAGCTCGGCCCATGGAGCCACCCATGGCGTCCTTCTTGCCGGTCCGAGCTGGAGGACCTGCCCTGAGAACCATATCACACCCACTCCCCTGGAGTCGTGCCGGGGCTGGGCCGGCGCGGCGGAGCCTCCTCTCCTGGCGTCGGGCCCTCCCCTTTCCCTTTTCGCTGCCCGGGACGGGACGGGCCGCAGATCAGATCGACCAGACCCACCCTCCGTCAACACTGGGCCCGGCCGCGAGCCATCGTAAAATCAAAACACTCAATGTTTGGGTGGTGCAGTTGACATCTTTGTTTTCACTTGTCTCTTCCGTGCGTGCAGGGCGTGCGGCCTACCTCCCCCCAGTGCAAGAAGAACGCGAGGAAGAAGCGCGCCCGCAATGGCCGATGCACCGATGATGCATGCGGCCAGGAATGCCGGGGCAGGGGTGAGGGTGAGGGGATGGAGAGGGGGAGAGGAGGCGGGCCCGCGCGTCGCGGCGCGTGGGGCGGCGGCGGCGGCGGCGGCGGCGACGCGGCTACTGACTGCGCCGCGCCGGGGGAAGGACGAGGACGCAGCGCGCTGCGGGTCAGACGACGGGACGGGCGGTTGGACGGACTCCGGAAGCGACACGCGCACCGCTTCCTGTCGGGTGAAATAATGGAGAAGCATGACATATTTTTATTTTTTAGGTGGGGCCGTCGTCGTCATGGGCATGATAAGGCGTGCAGTGCAGTGCAGCTCCATGGTCAAAACCTGACTCATATGGAGACCCACTCAGTGTTTCTGGTTTTTCAGAAGTCGCGTTACTGGCAGGACACAGACAGGGAACAGTCTTTTCTTTCTGCCAAGCCCGGTGTGCAGCAGTTTAAAGCGACACTTCACGACACACTCTCGAGTAAAAAGCTGCGGCCTCGTGAGCGGTTTTAAGTTGCCGCATGTTTTTAGAGATAAAATTTTCCTTCAATCGGTAAGCAGGTTTCCCTTAAATCGAAGCCGAATCGATGGATTTTCTTCTGAAGCCTGCGAACGCAGGGCAGGTGGCGCAGAGGACGTCCCATTTTACAGGTGACAGATCACCTGTGGATAGCTCCCAAGCTTGGATTCTGGCCTGGATTACCGAAGACGGTGTCCTCCACGCCGCTCCGTCGGGGCTGGCGGGGCCCCGGCTGGGTCGGGACAGCCGGGCAGGGCCGTACGGCCTGGCCTGGCATTCCCTTGTATGGCGAGTAGACGCTGGCCAGGCCCAGTGTGTCGTGTCCACAGCCAGCAGGCAGGCGCCCCGTGCGCCCCGTACCCCGCCATGCCATGTCACGACTCTAGCCACACGGGCTGGGGCTAACTACTGTGGTTGTCTATGAGTGCGAGAGTAGACAGTAACGGTCAGCCACATTCAATATATTTTGATTTCTAATAAGTGTAGACCAATCTCGGTAGTGAGGCACCCCGCTCGGATTGGGAGCAGGGAAGCGAGTACTGTGTCGCCTCTGCCTGTATAACCCACCCAACCCAGAGGGCCGACGATATGGTCCGAGCCGTGAGTAATTTCGGGAGGGGCTTTGTGGCCCCTCCCCTCGGCGATGACGCTGGAGATGAGCTCATCTGGTCGCCCGTGCAGGCCGGGCCCGCTCAGTGGAGTAGGTCAGTGTCGCGAGGAGGAGCGGGGCCTTGGGTCTTCCCGACAGTGGCAGTGGCCTCGGATCGGTCCGCCCCGCCCGCGACCAGCCGCGCTTGGCCCCGAGAAAGGGCTGTGCCGCCCCGCCCTACCCCGCCCTGCACCTCCCCACCGCCTGCAATGACAAGGGGTGGCAAGCCCGCTCAACAGGCCCGCCGCAGGTGGTGGTCTATCCACCAGGGGCCCTCGTACCTTCGGATCTCCGCAAAACTGGAATCGGGACTGGGCGAGACGAATTATGTGCCCCGTACGCAGTCAGCTCGATGAAGATAATGATTACCCAGAAATGGTAGGTTCGAGTGGTTCGAGTGTGGACTTCGTAGTCTAGGGAAAGGTGTGGAGTAAAGGACTGGTTCTGGGAAGCAGGATTGGATCATATCCGATCCTAATCACCACTCTAAACCTGCAAACTTGAGGCAGGTAATGTATCGCATTTCTTATTAATAACGTTCTCCTTTCATTTGAGGGGAGACGGTCGTATGGCCACCTCGAAGTCGCCAGGTGTTCCCCAGAGTCGACATAGCATTTCCTTTTGCGGTGGCGTGGTGTGGCGGTGGCGCGGACGGACGGGCGCGGAGTCTGGGGGCTGGGGGAGGGGGCGGGGCAAGGCTGTACGCAAGAAACAGAAACACCCCTTCCCTTCCCGAGTCACTATGTGGGGACAGGGAGGGAGGTCGCGGGCCGTATCCGTCATAACTTTCGTCCTCTCTGTCTCTCCGGTTTTGCTCTTCCCGCCCGAACGAGCCACACACGGCATCCTGCTTCGACTCCTCACCCTGCTGACAGGACAGACGTTACCAAAAGGCGCTTGTGGTAATTCCCTCAACCGCACGCGCTTATACTCGTCTTGCTCGGGGCCGGGTCGACCGGGTGGGCCGGGCGGCGGCAGGGATGAACACCTTTTCGAAACCCAGCCAAGGCTCTCCTCACCAACCCCCCTGCGCCGCCCCCACCCCACCACCACGCCCGCCCCGCCCCGCCCCGCCCCGGCTATTCCCGGCGACCGCGGCTGCGTCCGCGGAGGGCACCGCCTGTTGCCGTCCACAACGTTTTCTGCTCTGCTCCCCTCTCTCAGCTCACGGCGGCCAGGGCAGGGCAGGGCGGGGCGGCCGGGGCCCGCGGATGGCTTGAGCTTGTCAGTACCTCGCGGCCCGAGGCAGGATACAGATTGGAGTAGAGCACCCGCGGCAGCCGCGTCGCGTCCCACCGCGTCACCGTCACGTCGCGGAGCACCGAGGGACCGCAGGGCACGGCAGGCACTGGCGCCGCGTAGCGTCACGAAGTGTACCGTCACTCGCGGCACCCGCCGCGCCGCGCCGCGCCGCGCCGTCAACACAGCTGTACCCGGGACCACCCGGGACCGGCACCTGCGCCGGGCGCTAGCGAGGTGCCGGCGCCACCGCAGGGCACCGGCCGGGCCGCCTCGCCCCGACGAGCCGTGCATCAAGTGCAGTGTGCAAGTGTCCGTCCGGCCCGACACCTGTCAAAGTGAGGCCGGCGAGGCGGCGCTACCCCGCGCGGCCGACTTCCCTCCAGTGCAGCACCGGGCTGGGCACGTGCGTTACCCGGCGCAGCAGAGACACCACTCGTCTTCCAGCGCGGCACAGACCGGCCCGGGTCTCGGGTACCGCCGATACTCCGCGCGCCAGGCGCTCTCCCCTCACCCGTTAGCTCCAGAGCCATGAGTGTTGTGAGCGACATGGGGCCCGGCGCGGGCGCGGGCGCGCCCGTCGGCCCGAGCCCGGCGGTGGGGTCTGTCGGGCCGGAGGCAGCCGGAGTCGCCAGTACCGACCAGGACTCGGAGGAGATGGCAGCGGCGGAGCGCGACTTGGCGGAGGACGCGCAGTGGAAGCGGATACAGCAGAACACGTTCACACGATGGGCCAACGAGCACCTCAGGACGGCGGGCAAGCACATCGGCAACCTCGAGACGGACCTGTCAGACGGGCTGCGGCTCATCACGCTCATCGAGGTGCTCTCGGGCAAGAAGCTGCCCAAGCACAACAAGAGGCCCACCTTTAGGAGCCAGAAGCTTGAGAATGTGTCGGTGGCGCTGCAGTTCCTGGAGAAGGGCGAGGGCATCCGCATCGTCAACATTGGTGAGTATGTCAGCGTTGGCCAGCGTGTGTGTGGGCAAGTGAGGTGGAGGGGGCGTGGACCGGCACGGCCCGGGCACGGCAGCCGTCGACATGCACGCCCCCAACAAAAGGCAGGCTGACATGTAAACCTCAAAATTTCAAACATCCGCCGTCGTACAGCGAGCTGTGAGCCAGCCGGCGGGCAGGGTGGGGAGTGGAGGGGAAGGGGGCGGCTGCGGCCGGCTGTCAGCCGCCGCATTGCCAACTCGGAGACCGGCACCGGCGCGGCCAGCGCGGGGCGGGGATCCCGGGATCGCTACCCGCCCGCCCCATCCCGTCCGCAACAAAAAGTGCCAACTCCAGTTCCAAAAAGAGGAGTGGTGCGTGGGGTGGGGCGAGGCACTGAGGGGCTGGAGCACCCCGCCGTCACATCACACACTCACACAGAGGCGATTAGGTGGAGGAATGCCGTGCTGGCCGCTGGCCGGTGCGGGGCGGCAGGCTCTGCCACGCTCAGGCCCAGGCCCAGGCGCGGGGCCTCTGACAGTTAGGCCCTGTGGCCGGGCCGGGCCGGGCCGGGCCGCTGGCTGCCTGGCTGGCCTGGCCGCGCCGGCTCTGCTCGCTCGCGCTGCAGGGCGGTGACGTCAGCCGGTGCCGCGCTGCTGCCGGTACGCGGCCCGCTACCCCCCCCCCTCCCTCCTCACGATTCCTTGACGGCGCGGCGCGGCGGTGGGCTAACCTTATCACCGCGGGGCGTGTGCCTTCCGCGGCCCGCGGCCCGGCGCAGGGCAGTGCACGGGTGTTTGCACAGGCGAGAGCAGAGCGCGTCCGGCCGACGCCCCGCGGCCCGGGACCCGGCCCGCTCAGGGGTTTCCCGCCGCCACCTGGTTGCCTACCTAGCAGGCGCGGAGGGAAGACCGCCCTGCCCAGCATGGGCTCGGCCAGCCAGCTCGGCCGGCCCGGCCGGGCGCAGCCAGGTTGACAACCCGTTGCGTTGCCGAGGAAGAGCGGCTCTCGACTGATTGCCGCCGCCCGCCCGCCATGTCGGCCGTTATCGGGAGCGGGACGGTAGCGACACCTCTCTGTGTCTCGCGCGCCGCGCCAGATACCCTGCCCCGCCCCGCCCCGCGCCCCGCCCAGCGGTCAATCACTTCTGGCCGGTGCTGCCGGCGCAGCGGGTGTCTGTAAATTGTCTGACCTATCTTTGTCCGACCTGGCGATTTCCCCGAAACCCGAAAAAGCGCTGTCCGACCTGGATTTTGTCGGGTAAATTGGACGTTACAGTCATCCCAACAGACGATCCTCTTGATTCTTGTGATGGATCGAAAGCGATCGAGAGCCCCCTGCCCCGCCCCCGACCTGACCAGTCCTGACCCGACCAAGCTCAGTACTAACAGCTTTCAGATCTGCAAAATTCGTCAAAAACTATACTATAATAATTCACGAAAAAGTCTCTTTTCCATTACGTTAGCTGCTTTCATTGCCAAAATGGCATCCGCTCAAATCCGAAATTTTTAATGCATCAGCAACGCGTGTGGTTAGGCTGGATTGAAGTTGGCAGCCCTGCAGTAACAGTTGAAATGAGCAGCGCTCAGTATCGCCTCATCTCGTTCGGTACGGCGTTTTTATTCGTTTTCGCGGTTTGAACAAAACTTTTAGCGTCTGTGCAAAGTATCGGCGTGAACATAAAATATTCAAGTAGGGTCGGATTTGACTATTCTTCGGCAAAAGTCATAAATCGGGACTGTGTGTGATGTCAAGATCGCCAATAAGATGGCCCACGTCATGCCGCTGGTAACCTAGGTTAGCTGCCATTTTGTGGAACTGGATGGACGTCTCCGGGGAACTCTGCCGGTAAGTGTTTTACCCCCTCGACGGGGCAAACATCGCAATTATTGCGGCTGTCACTTTATCCGAGGTGGGATAAAATCGTGGTCGGACAGCGCTTTTTCGGATTTCGGGGAAATCGCCAGGGCGGTCAAAGATAGGGCAGGTCGGACAATCTAGCTGCTACGGGCGCTGCGGGGCCGCCGGACACTGGCGACACAGGAGAGCGGGTCGCCCTGGAGGAGAAGAGACTCTGAGACTCTCCCCGGCGAAGCGGCGCGGCGCTGCGGTGGCACCGGCAGGTGGCCCCCCTCGCCCCGCCCTGTATTGTGGTGGCGCTCGGTATGCAGGCAGTGGCGCGGCGCGGCGCGGTGCAGCGTGTGGGGCACTGGAGGGAGGGGAGTGGGGCAGGACGCAGACGCGCGTGTTGTATCGGATGGACCACGCAGCACGCAGCGCTGCAGCAGCGCCCTCGCCTCGCCTCGCCTCGCGTACAGCTCGTGGTGATCCTCACTGACGGTTCGTCAGGGTCCCGTTGGCCCGGTGCCCCAGTCCGCGTTCAGCTAAGCTTTGGATTATCCCCGCGTGATTACGACGTGAGGCTCGCGGCTGCTCGCGGGGGAGTCGTCGCGTCGCGCGCCGAGTAGCGTACCGCTTGGTTCCGCTCCTTATCACCGCCGCGCCACGCCGCGCGTCCGGGTGCGTCGTCTTCTACACAGCTCATCCCCTGGCTGACCGGCTCCTACAAATCCTTGCAATCTAGTGTTCAATGGCCGCCCAGTTCAGAGCATCGCTTTAGCGCCACCGCTTCGCAGTCCATGAAAAATACCTGCGGAATAACGGTGTAACCACGGGGTAATCATGTCATAATCGTGTGTAATAACCGAACTGCACATATGCATTATAATGTCCGCGATAACAACGTACACTAGCGAAGTAATAGGCATACACTGAACAGGGCTACTCGACGCGTAGCACGGCGCCGAGAGGGCGGTGGCGCGAGAATGACTATGGGGATGATTCCTGCCGTGTCCGCGGGGCCAACCGCGCCGCGGCCAGCCGGTAACACGCGTGGCGGCCCCGCCGCGCCGCGCCCCGCCGCGCCCCGCCCCGCTCCGCCCCGCCACGCCCCGCCACCCTCACGCAGCGCTGCTGCTGCAGCGGCGGCGACGGCAGCGACCTATGAAGTGGAGCACGTTGGCCTAAAATAAAAGGAGTCGGTGGCGGGGCGGGGCGTAGCGCCCGGGCCGGGCCGGCCGGCGCTCGCGCGCGCGCACAATGGGCCGTGGCCGTGAACGCATTCATTCGACTTCGCGCCTTCGATATATCGAATTGATCTCGCGGCGCGGCGGCGTGTGATGGTAACGGTGCACGGCGGGGCGGGGCGGGGCGCAGAGGGTCGTCCCGATGGCACTCAGCTCCGACGGCGACGGTGAAGACGTTGTGCGGCTGTACAGTCCGGTCCGCGCAAACTCGCGCCGTGATCAATTGCTTGGGTGCGTGGATTTATTTATTCACGCGAGACAACGCCTGTGTCTGGTGGCGTCTCTACCTCTCCCTGCGCCCGCTCATTGCCTCCCGCCCGCGGCCTCTGCCCCCGGCCCGCCCCCGGCCCGCCCCCGGCCCGCCCCCGGCCCGCCCCCGGCCCGCCCCCGGCTCGCCCCCGGCCCGCTCCCGGCCCCCGGCCCCCGGCCCGCCCCCTGCCCGCCCTTCAGCACGCCTCCCGGCCCGGCCGGCCACTTTTCGTTCTAGCTAGACGTCAAGGTAGACGAATTGTCTGAGCTGAGACCCGCTCAGGGACAGCAGAACAGGGGAACTGCGCGCCCGACTTCGAGGAGAGTGGGAGAGTGGGGTACCTTACCTCTACCTTCACCAGCAGCCTACCCCGTTGAAGACTACCCCGCCCCCACGCGAGACCCCCCCCCCCTCCGCCCCACTCCCACTGTGAGCGTCACCTAACCCTGCCCTTGTCCCACTTCGCACGTGTGTACACCCCAGCGGGGGTGCGTTTTGCCAACACGACTCTCGAAAGTGTTTCGAGCTGGCCGTGCCGAGTGAGAAGTGGCGGGCGGCGGGGAGGGGAGAGAGGGGGGGGGATAAACGTGACTTACTGCCTGACCTGACACAGCCGCAGTGGGCCAGTTCTGGATATTTCGAGTACTGAGCTCTGAGTTCTTCGCGCATTCAGGGCGTGATACCAAATGATCCGGCGGGACATGGAGGTTTTAGACGGGTGGACACGTCCAAGATTCTAAAGAGACTGAATGCTGAATGAGGGGGGGGGGGAGGCAATGGCCGCCAGATTGTCTATTTTTAGTCGCCACCGCCTCTCCATCCTCCGCCTCCGCCGAGCACGCCGCGCGCGTTCCTCATCCCCATTTCACACGTAACGCCACCTGATTACCGGCACCGTACCGGCCACCGGCCCCTGGCCGTTTCCATCGAACAGAATGTGTTTTTATCAGTGTATCCGCGCGAAACGTGGAGGCAAAAGACATTCCGACTGGCTGATTGGGCGCAGCATATTCATACGGTGGCGGGCGGCGGCGCTGAGTCAGCGTCAGCGCCGGGCGAGGCGTCGCGATCTGAAATAGTCCTCGCGTCACACGGCCAGCTAAACGCCGCACCGCTGGGCAACCCGCGCGGCTCCGTGCTCAGGTTGGGAAGTATGACGATCGAAACCTGGACTCCATGATAGAAGGGGCGGGGCTCGCTGGTTCCTGCGTACAATTTATTTTTTGCAGTGCTTCCGGCTAGTTCCCGCGCGCTGGCCCGCTTCCGGTCGGTCAGCTACTACTGGACCGTACCGCCAGGGGGCCGGTGCGGGGCCGGTGCGGGGCCGGTGGGGCCGTGTACTGCCGGCTGGTCTGCGGGGCCCTGCAGGACCTACGGTCCCGGAGCCCTTCCCCTCCCCCGCCCCCGCCCCCACCTCCTGGCGCACATTCCCACGAGCGCCTCTCCATGCTCTGCTGTCCGCCCCGCGCACGTGAGCGTGTGGGAGAGGTGGAGGGAGAAATGAGAGAGGGGGGGGGGGGGCGGAGGACACTATCATTTTTAGTACCTACGATTTTCACGCGGGAGCGTGACCATACAGTGGCCCAGCTGCTAGAACACTAGACAAAGTGCCTGGTGCCTGTTTGAAATGAACCCTTTGATATCGCACCTTGAGTGGGGCACGGCCGTGGCTATAGAGAGCCCCGCTTCCCGGGACGCGGCCCGGCCCGGCGGCCGGACCTGAGTCAAGCCGAGTCAATATTGACGACAAACTGGCAACGGCGTTGCCGTTGTTGGCGGCGGCAGGCGGCGGTGCTCTGACTCGGTCAAGTTATGATCCGACCGCCTGTGAGGTAGGCAACCCCGTGCGGGCGTGTCTGGCGGCGCTGCCTATGTCGCAGGCGCTAGGCCCGGAGCGTGCTTGGCCCACCGGGTGATGATTAAGCTACTTAAGGAGTAAACGCGGAGGGATGGGAGCGCTGTGTGGCAGTAAAGCGAGTCGAGTCTCAGACAAAGTTGCCCCTCCGTTCTCAGGCGCAACAAAAGAAACTCGTTTCGGAATTTATTCGACAGCGCGATGGACGGGTAGGCATCTCTCAGCCCGATGCTCCGCTGACCGCCGCCTCGCCTCGCCTCACCTCTCCACGGGCGGCAGGCAAATTCTGCTCGTCGGTTTGAGCGCGCGGCGACGAGGCTATGGAGACACGAAGAGGTGGCGCGGAATCACCCTGCAGGGCAGGGCCATGAGGCACAGGAGGCCATGAGGTCATCATCCAGTGGACGCTGCCCGTGCGGGCTGAACCGGCTACTGGGCAGGTCAGCCGTCCCTGCCGGACCGGGCCGGGGCAGGGAGAGGAGATCGCCCGCCTCGCCCCGCCCCGCCGCCGGCCCGCTGCCGCCCCGCCCGCCTGCTGCCTCCAGACCGGGTGCCCCGCGTGCCTCAGAAGGTCACCTTGCACGAGGATTAGGGGGCGCGCACTGCCCCGCCCAGCACTTCCCCGCGCCGCCCTGCACTTGC
This sequence comes from Frankliniella intonsa, assembly GCA_033675135.1. Classification (NCBI taxonomy): domain Eukaryota; kingdom Metazoa; phylum Arthropoda; class Insecta; order Thysanoptera; family Thripidae; genus Frankliniella; species Frankliniella intonsa. The sequence goes on along the minus strand of CM066254.1, from coordinate 13,092,176 downwards.
AGTGCCCCGCCCTGAACCGAAGGGGGAAACGGCTAAGGTGATCCGGTATAATCCGAGGATATCTTGGTCAAATTTAGGGTGATTTAGAGAAGTTTCGGATGAAAAACAATGGCTATCCGATACGTATTTACGGTTTATCTGGGTACTCCGGCTGACACTGAAACCTTCAGTCGTTTCCCCGCCAGCCCTCCTGCCTCACCCTGATGCGCCCTGCCACGCCCACCGGCCCGCGACCGGAGACCCAGTGTGTGCTGTCGGGGCGGGAGGCGGCTATGGGTGCAGCTTTCAACCGGTCCACACGCGTGTGATGCTGGCTTGGGTTACCATGGTAACCACGCCGGGCACGGCGGGCGGGGCGGCCAGGCGTCGCGGAACAGGTGAGCAGGTGTCGTACAGGTGGGGGCGGCGCCGGCCCGGGCTAGGGCTGGGCAGGGCGGTCCCTTTGGTCCACGTGGAAACCACATGGCCTGGCCTGCCCTGCCGGCGGGGCTCCCTTTCACTGCAGGGCCATGTAGGGCAGGGCTGTGGTGCGGTGCGGGGGGCCTCGGGGCGGGCGGGCACTGCCTCCTGAACCTCCTGGCACCTGGGCCCCCGCCTGGGCCGCTCCGCTAGGCGGGAGGGGAGGGGGGGGCTCGCGTCATGTACGGCCTTCCAGGAATGAATAGGCGCGATTGATGCTCCGCGTGAGTCGTCGCCTCTGGTACGCCCCAACCGCCCCGCCCGCCCCGCCCCGCCCAGCTCGGCACGCCCTGCTACTCGACGACGCCACTTTCGCACCCACCGAGTCAGCAGTACGCCGCGGCCGCCTTGGGCCCGGCCGGACACATGCTGTTTGTCGTTCAATTTGCAGCCCAAGCATTCTACTTTTTCTGGTTGTGCAGCGCACGCAGCAGTCGCTTAAAAAAAAAAGAAACTTGCCCACTTGGCCAGACGGCAAAGAAACAAAAATGAGCCCTGGTATTTGAACTCGGTCCGACCCGACCCTTCCGGCGCGGCAGCGCAGCGGCGGCGGCGCCCACCATAACACTAGCCCGGTATGGTGGAACGGAAGAGCAGAGAGTTCGAACGTAGCGCGCACTATTATTGGTGATCTCTCTTTTTTTTTGTGCGCACTCCATCACACCTCGGCCTCCTTTCGCACCGCACCGTCCATTAGTGCCGGCCGCAATCGCTTCCTCCCCCCCCCACACACACACACTCACACTCACACTCACATCCGCCCGCGCCTTGCACTTCTCTCTCACCTGCCGGAAAACAAGTGCCGCCCGGCCCGACCGCCCGACACTCTGGTGCGAATAAAGATAAGGGAGAGGTTCGCGGGGCGTGGGAGCGGGGAGGGTGGGGGTGTGTCCCTCAGTCTCTCTTCTTCTCCCTCTCTCTCCGTGTCTCCCCTATCGTTCCCTCTCCCATCCGTGTAATCGGCTCCCGCGTAACCATAATCCCTGACTGGGCTGCCGTGCAGTGCCTGGGCCACCCGTCTCGTTTTGCTTGAAAATTTAATCTGCCCCCCCCCCCCTCCTCTACTCCTTCCACCACCGTTTTGGAAAACACGTCATGGTTGTCGCGGTGGCCGTATGAGAAGTCTAGCCGGAAGTGGGGGGTCCTCTTTGCTCCAGCATCTCCTTTTCCGGCAAGGTCGCCGCCCGCGGCGCGCAAGGGCGGACGGGCGTGTCCGGCCGGGCCGGAGAGGGGGACTTTCCTCCTGCCCCCACCAGTGCCCACCCCTTCCTGCTTCCTCTATTTTTCTCGCACTCGCCGCTCTAATTTCCGCCCTTTATCGCATGCACCGCCTCCCCGAGATCGCGTCGACGCCTACCTGGCTGAGTGGATTGTCGCCCTGCCTGAGGCGGTGCTGAGCACGCTGCGCCTGCTGAGCCTGAGCCCGATAGCCGCTTGCTGCGCACCGCGCGCGTCGCGCACCAGACATGGGCAGCACTGGCACGCCTCATAAGGACTTGCCGCCGCGCCGCGCCGGGCCGGCTGATCGCCCGCTCCGCTCCGCTCCTCTCTGCGCTGTCTCTCTTTCTCTCTTTGGACCTCCCCGCGCCCTTCTCCTTCTCGCCTTCTCGGCCCTTCTTGGCACTACCCCCCCCCCTCCCCCCTCTCACCTCACGCTCAGCCCCCCGCGTCAACGGCTGATTGGCGGTGTTCTCGCTAATGGCCCGCCCGCAGGCCCGGCCCGGGACGGGTGGCGCTTGGACCAGCTTCGACAGCTGTATAGTTTCAGTTGTTTGAGTCTCCGGCGGCGCCGGCCGCGGCCACTCGCTGAACTATTTCCGCGGCTGTGCCGTCCTAGCGTTTAACTGGGTCTCTGGTGACGCCATTGTTTACTGTCAGAGCGTAAACACGCAGCTTAGCCGCGGCATTCGGCGCTCTGACAGGGAAGACCAGGGCGGAGCCGGGGAGGGGCGGGGGGGCGTCTGGGTGGCTGGAGAGTCTGGGTCTGGGACGTCATACTCATACTCCTTGCGTGAGCTCATTAACAGCTGTTTCTCCTGTTTGCAGACTCGACAGACATTGTGGACTGCAAACTAAAGCTGATCCTGGGTCTAATATGGACGCTCATTCTCCACTACTCTATCTCCCTGCCCATGTGGGAGGGCGAGGAAGACTACTCTCCGGGCGACAAGCAGCCGACGCCAAAGCAGAGGTTCGTTGTCGTCGTCAGACTGCTGCTGGAAGCTTGTCGAAGTTTAAGGTCTTCTTCGTGGCGACGGCGACACTCACTCACACTATCTCTCTCTGCAGGCTACTTCACTGGATCCAGAGCAAAATCCCGGACCTTCCCATCACCAACTTCACGTCGGACTGGAACGACGGTCGCGCAGTGGGCGCGCTGGTGGACGCCGTGGCCCCTGGTACCCCCCCCCCCCCCCCTGGAAATTACAATTCAACTCAGACTTAAATAGTTATCAGTAAACGAACGAATGGGGTGTTTCAGGACTGTGCCCCGACTGGCAGGACTGGGACCCGAAGGACGCTGCCCAGAACGCGGCCGAGGCCCTGGGTCTGGCTGACGACTGGCTTAACGTGCGCCAGCTTATCAGACCCGAGGAGATGGTCAGCCCTAACATGGACGAGATGTCGATGATGACCTACCTGTCGCAGTACCCCAGCGCCAAGCTCAAGCCCGGCGCGCCGCTGCGCCCGCGCACCAACCCCAACAGGTAAGAGGCAGCTAATGTTAAAACCACAAAGCTCGAGAACATTGAGGATCGAAATTCAGTTTAATGAAACGTGCGTTATTGTGTACCTTTTTAGCATTCCACCTCCTCGGTGAGTGAGTTCGTCGCGTGATGTGTGACTCGTAAAACCTTAATAGACTGTGACGCATAACAAAGAATTTGCGCTTTCAGATTTTATATAATATAACTTTTGCGGCTGAGAACCATATTTACGAGAGATTTCGCTTGACTGTCCCTTCTTTGGGGCTGCTATTTTTCTTTTAAATTCAGGGCAGTCTTTACCGCTTTTCCTTTTCGCTTTTCTAGGCTGCTTCCTTCCTGTCCGGAGATAAATCTAGCGACACGCCCTCTAACCAGTAGCCGGCCGCGCCGGCACTTTGTCATGGTTGCTTATTTTGCTTTAATCTGGTGCCTTTATTTTGATCTCGTTGTTTAATATTGTTTCTTCGTTTTGTCTATTATCTCTGTTGCCTAGTCTGATGGACCTCAAGCTGTGATTTTAAAGACTTTTATACTTATATTGTTTAGAATATATGTTTGCTTAACTCTTCCTTGTGTTTTTGCTTTTGATAGACATGCCACATTCTATATCCGGCCGACGACAAACACGACATAAGCTTCTGATTTGTTTTAAAATGTCACTCTTACCGGATCCAAAGCCGATCCCTACTGACAATTTCCTCATACCGGCGCAGTTAGCTCGGCCGCCCAGCCGGGCCGGCCGGCCTGCCTCAACGAGGAACCGAACCAGGGACCTCTTTGGGCCGGGCCCGGTCGGGCCAGTGTTTATATCCCGTTGTTCTAAAAATAATGACAGTGCCAAGAACACACTGGCGATTACGCTTGGTGCGCGACTTGGCTGCATCTTGGCCGCGGTCCAGGGGGAGCCTGGCCGCCGGGGGCCCGTCACCGTGGTCGCCCCGCCCCGGCCCGCCCCGCCCCGCCCCGCCACCCTCTTACCCAACACGTGGGGGTAGACACGTCCTCTAGGCGCGTCCACCCTCCTCTTCGCACTTGACATAATTTACACACTGGGGCAGCGCGCGGCGGCGGGGCGGGGCGGGGCGTGGCGTGGGCGGGGTGAGTCACGATAAGCCTGGATGCACCCCCCGGCACAGACACACGTGGACAGCACGTGGCAATGACAGCAGGCCACGTTTGGCCTTAATGAGGCTGGACTGAACGCTCGTCTCTTGCTTAGGGTTCGCGCGTACGGTCCTGGAATCGAACCGAGCGGGCCTGTGGTGGCCGCGCCCGCCAACTTCACCGTCGAGACCTTCTCGGCCGGCAAGGGGAAGGTGGAGGTCACCGTGGAGGGGCCGAACGGACAGCCCGTCCCGGTAAGTGCACGCGGTGTCATCCACGCGCGAGTAAAGCCCGATTTGAGTTTTTTTCCCTTCTCTGAACTGAGACTTGTTAATCCCTCAGTGCGACGTCCGCTTCAACAACGACCGCAGCCTGACGTACAGCTGCTCGTACACGCCCAAGGTGGAGGGTAACCACAAGGTGTACGTGAGGTTCGCCGGCAGGGAGATCCCCAAGTCGCCGTACCCGGTGCTGGTCGAGGGCCACGCCGGCGACCCCAGCAAGGTGACGGCCTCTGGCCCGGGGCTGCAGCCCGAGGGGAACATGGTCAACAGGCCGACATACTTCGACATCTCAACAAAGGGTAAGCTTGCAGGGATATGGCAGTGCTGCTAGTAAAGTCGGCAAAAGTAATCTTAACGCGTGATTAAGGGAGGGAGATGAACGGGGTGTCGTCCCGGGCAGGGGAGCCTCGCCGCCGTCGTGACGATACTCCCGCCCTCTTACGCCCCTCTCTCCCCCAATCCTTTTCATTTTATTCGGTTTGCCATTTTTGACAGACGCTGGCCGCGGCGTGCCCGAGGTGATCGTCGTGGACCCAGCTGGCCACAAGAACACCGTGCCCGTCAACGTCCGCCAGATATCCCCCGACCTCTGGCGCTGCGAGTACGTGTCGCCCAACGTCGGGCTGCACTCAGTCAACGTGTTCTTCGCCGGCCAGCCCATCCCGAACAACCCGTTCGGCGTGAGGATATCACCAGGTGCCGTCTGGAGGAATTTTTGAGATGCTGTAATTTTTACATTCCGGGAGAATGAATGAAACTTACCTCATGTTCTAGTGTCGGACGCGCGCAAGGTGCGCTGCGCGGGCCGCGGCATCCAGCCCAACGGCGTGCGCGTCCGCGACGCGGCCGACTTCAAGATCTTCACGGAGGGCGCGGGCGAGGGCACGCCCGAGGTGCGCGTCATCGGCCCCGGCGGCATCAACGAGCCCGTGAGGCTGACCAAGCTGGACGGCGCCGCGGGCGGGCCGGCCGGCACGTACCAGGCCGTGTACACGCCGCGCAAGGAGGGCCGGCACGTCGTCATGGTGACGTTCGCCGGGCAGGAGGTGCCGCGCTCGCCATTCGAGGTGAACGTGGGCCCCGTCAAGAACACCAACATCAAGGCGTACGGCCCCGGACTCAAGGGTGGCGTCGTCGGCTACCCCGCCCTCTTCACGGTGGACACCAACGGCGAGGCCGGCGCGCTGGGCTTCAGCATCGAGGGTCCCTCGCAGGCCAAGATCGACTGTCACGACAACGGCGACGGCTCGGCCGACGTGCGCTACTACCCCACGGCGCCCGGCGAGTACGCCGTGCACATCCTGTGCGACCAGGAGGACATTCCCGGCTCGCCCTACATGGCCCAGATCCTGCCCAGCACGGACTATTTCCCGGACCGGGTGGTCTGCCAGGGCAAGGGCGTGGAGCGCGACGGCACGCACAAGGGCAAGCCCGCCGAGTTCACCGTGGACACCAGGAAAGCCGGCAACGCACCTCTCGACGTCCAGGTCGTCGACTCCCGCGGCGACAACGTGGACGTGGGTGTCCGCGACAACAGAGACGGCACGTACGTGTGCAACTACACACCCAAGCTCGGCGGCAAGCACCAGGTCCAGGTGAGCAGGGCGAGGCAGGCGCCCCGCGGATACTCCCCACGGCGGGGCCCTCGGCGAGGGGTATCTGCTAAACTGGTGACGCTCCCGTGCCCTTCAGGTTAACTACGGCGGCGTAGCCACCAAGAACAGCCCGTACCGGGTGTACGCGGCGCAGCCCCTCAACCCCAAGGCCGTGTCCGTGTTCGGCCCCGGCGTGGAGAGCGGCGTCAAGACCAACACGCCCACGCACTTCAACATCGACTGCCGCGACGCCGGCGAGGGTAGGTCCCGCGGACCCCCGGGATGCGCCTTGGATTTGTCGCGCGCTCGGGTCGACTGTTGGCTTTACGATCGGTGTCCTCTTACCCCAGGCGAGGTGCAGATCGCGGTCAGCAACGAGAAGGGCCAGGACATCCCGGCCACGCTGATGGACAACGAGGACGGCACGTACCGCGTGGATTACTGCGCCTCCAGCCCGGGGCCGCACACCGTCACCGTGCTGTACGGCGGCCAGTCCGTGCCGCGCAGCCCCATCCGCGTCAACGTGCAGCCGCACGTGGACGTCTCCAAGATCCGCGTGGACGGCCTGGAGCCCAGTGAGTACATTACGCCGCGGGGGGATTTTACACTGGGAAAGTGTCGGCCCTCACTCACAGGTGAGAAACATTTTTCACATACTTGAAGGTACAAGTGTGTGAAAAAAAAACTTCCCTGAAAATGAGCGACATTTGTACCCTTGGATTTCCACCGTACTCGCTCTGACGATACATTTAGAAAATAGGAACTTGCTCTGCGTTTGGGATTTGTACGGCCGCGTGCCGCGTTCATGGGGGCTGCCTTTGCCCTGGCGTGGTGTGGTCTGGTCTAACCGTCCCCCGTGGCCGCGGCCGCAGCCGCCCCCATCAACAGCCTGCAGCAGTTCCGCGTGCTGGCGCCGCCGGGCGTGGCGCGCTCGGCGGACCTGGCCGTGGCCATCACCAGCCCGTCGGGCAGCCGCATCAAGGCGCACGTCGTGCCCACCCACGAGGGCTTCCTCGTCAACTTCACCCCCACCGAGCTCGGCGAGTACCTGCTGTCCGTCTCGCTGGGCGGCGAGCCCGTGTCGCCGCCGCACCGCTTCACCTGCCTGTCCGGCAGCGACGCGGGCCGCGTGCGCGCCACGGGGCCCGGCCTCCAGGGCGGCGTCGTCAACAAGCCGGCCGAGTTCGTCATCGACACGCGCGGCGCGGGCCAGGGCGGCCTGGGCGTCACGGTGGAGGGCCCCTGCGAGGCGGCCATCAACTGTCGCGACAACGGCGACGGCACCTGCTCCGTCGCCTACCTGCCCACCGAGCTCGGCGACTACTCCATCAACATCACCTTCAACGAGCAGCACATCCCGGGCTCGCCCTTCCAGGCCGCGGTCTGCTCCGAGCAGGACCTGCAGCACATCAAGGTGTCCGGCACTGGCATCCAGCCCAACGGTACAGCGCAGCGACGTGTGGTGTGCTGTGGCCTGGCGTGACGTGAGCCTGGCATGGCTGACCTGCCCAGTGTGACTCCTAACACCTCCGGAATGATGAAGCGTTACCACCCGTCCTGCCACCCCTGCCTGTGAACAAAGCTGCCGAGGTGTTGTTTTAAAAACTTTAGTTTGTTTTAAATATTTTTCTCCCCTAGTCATGATGTGTGTATTTAAGTCTAATCGAATGAAATGTGTTGTCTAACTACTGCAGGGTGCGCTCCGACAAAGTGCTTTGACTTAACGCTTTTTTCCAGTTTTTTTCTTCTTTTTTTTTGTGGATTTAAAAAAATTATGTACAGTGATTATTAATAGCCATTTCTTGAAAATATTTTTCGTGCAGTGTAACGAAAGCTCACCCGCAGCCTTGTATTTTTTTTTCTAAATCGAGGTCGTCGTGTTGCCTTGCCATCGTGTTGCAGGCGTGTTCGTCGACTCGCCCACCGACTTCGTGGTGGACACGCGCTCGCTGGCCAAGCGGGACGACGGCCGGGTCCGGTGCACCATCACCAACCCCAGCGGCCTGCTCGTCGAGAACCTGGTGACGGCGCAGCCTGACGGAACCTACCGCATAAGCTACACGCCCTTCGAGGAAGGTGAGGGTCGTTCTCCACCTGCTGCACGCAGCAGCGGTGTCGAGCGGCGTGCCTGTCACTGCGACGTTAACGCACATGTCTGCGTTGCGCAGGCCGCCACACCATCGACATCCTCTGCGACGGCATCCCCGTGCCCGGGTCACCGTACGTGGTGAACGTCCGGGGAGGGTGCGACCCCAAGCGATGCCGCGCGTTCGGCCCCGGCCTCGAGAGGGGCGTGGTGGACATCCCCAACGTGTTCACCGTGGAGACCAAAGGCGCCGGCAAGGGCGGCCTCGGGCTGGCCATCGAGGGCCCTTCGGAGGCCAAGATGACGTGCAAGGACAACCGGGATGGGTCCTGCTCCGTCGAGTACATCCCAACAGAGGCCGGCGACTATGATGTCAGCATCAAGTTTGCCGAAGCGCACATTCCAGGATCACCGTTCAATGTAGGTTTTTCTTTTGTAAAAGAATGAGAATTTGGGGTGAGGCGAATATTTTCCATGCGTATTAATTTCTTCCTTCTACAGGTGACGGTTGACAGGCAGGTAAGCCCTCACCAGGTGTCGGCCACAGGGCCGGGGCTGGACCCCGCCCAGTGCCGCGCGGGTGCGCCCCTCAACATCAAGGTGAACGCGAGCAAGTCCGCCAAGGCGCCGCTCGGAGTCAACATCAGGAGCGACAAAGGTAGGCCACACGACGCCTTAACTAAAGCAAAGAGGTACACTCGTGATAGATCCGCAGCAATGAAAGCTTACGGCGAAGTTTCACCGTAAGCTACAGTGCTGCAGGGTGAAATTCGCAGTAAGGTTTTAACTGTGTGTCCCTGGATACGCACTCCTCACTCCGCTATTTGCTCGGTCGCTCCGCAGGCCCGCTGCAGCAGAAGCCCGAGGTGCGCGACAACCTGGACGGCACTTACGACGTCAAGTACGTGGCGCCGCCCGAGGGCTCCACCGTCCTGGGCAACATCACGTGGGACGGTAAGGACATCGCGGGCAGCCCCTTCCAGATGAAGGTGCGGCCCAAGGTGGAGCCGGAGCGGGTGCGCGTCGAGGGCCCCGGCGTGTCCAGCAAGGGAGTGCCCGCCTCCATCCCCGTCGAGTTCGTCATCGACTCCCGGCAGGCCGGCGTCGGCGACCTCCAGGTCCAGATCCTGGTACGTGCGGCGAGACCTAGCTGAAGTCGTCTTGCTGAAACATTCCATCGGGGAGCTCACGCGTGATGTTGACTTGCAGGGACCGGACGGCTACCCTCGCAAGGTGCTGGTCCGCGACAACGGCGACGGCACGTATACGGCCAGCTACACGCCAGACGACTGCGGCCGCTACAAGATCAACATCAAGTACGGCGGCAAAGAGGTGCCCAACTGCCCCATCAGCGTGCAGGCCTACGCCACCGGCAACGTGAGTACTCCTTACCGTCACCCTGGCGCCGCGTTGCGGATGCGAAAGGTTCACTGTCAGGATCATCTCTCTCGCACCGGTCATTTTCGGACGCAACGAGCGTCGTCCAGGTACCCAATTGAGGAGAACTCTGGCACCGCGTGCCGCGGACCGAGTGACACTGACCCACCGCTTTCTCTCTGCTGCGCAGGCCGACAAGTGCAAGATCACGGAGGGCATCCAGCAGAACCTGACGAGCGGCGAGGAGTACTGCATCACCGTCAACGCCAAGAACGCCGGCCTCGGGGCGGTCACCTGCCGGATCAGGTCCACCTCTGGGAGGTGAGTTGTTTTTTGCTGCAGCAGACACAACGCTGTCGTCGAGGAATTCAGGCCCTATTTTTAAACAAAGGTCCACGCGTGCCATCGCCGAGCTGTTTGGGGGCTGATTAGGGGGTGTGGTGCGCCGACTTGGCACGCCCGGCGCGGCGCCTCCGATTGACGGGCGTCGTCGGCGCGGGCAAGGTGTGGACGGCGGCGTCGACGCGATACGTTAACCTGCTCCCCCTCTCCCTCCCCGCCACTCAGCCCCCAGCCCCCCCAGCCGCCTCTTCCCACCCCCGTTGTCTTGCCCCGCGCCTCGGCGAGAGGGGCGGGGACTGGGTGAGGCGGGAGGTGGCCACACTACATTCTACAATGCTTTGGCAGGTTTACACTGCCCACCCCTGCCCCCTCGCTCCGCTCCCCCCGCCCGCGCAATGAGATTAAGTGGATGGTGTGCGTTGCATTTCTGCGCCGCTGTCCGACTGTTGCTTGTAGCGTTCGCTCTCCGCCGACGGTGCGGGTACTTACAGTACTCGCGCTCGGCCCCGCCCCGCCCCGGCCCGCGCGTGCTGACAAAGTGCTGGTTGTTGGCGGGCCGGCCGGGCGTGGTAAGCCAGCCCGCGCTGCCCTGGGGTGACAAGCGCCAGCGCCAGCGCTTTTGGGATGGCAGTGCAGTGCGCCGAGCCTGACCTCCACAGCCGATTCACTCCTAGATTTATTTTTTCTATGAGGCTCCTTGCCGCCGCGGGCGCGGGGGGGCGCGGGTGGCGCGGGCTGCGGAGCGGGACGACACGGGCCGGGCGGGGCGGGGTGGGATCCGAGGGGGGCGTGGAGCGATGCGACTCGGGTGCGTTCTCAAAATATCTCCGTGCGAAACAGTCCGCCCCGCCCCGACCCAACCCGGCCCCCGGCCGTGTGGCGGGGGAGGGGGAGGGGTGCGGGTCGCGCGCTGGGGTACGCAGGTCGCTACATGTTAGCGGCACTTGGTGCATTTAGCAGGGTGTGTGTGTGTGAGTGTTCCCGTGGCCTGGTTTTGACTTCGCCTAAGGGTGGAAGTGTCGTACTCGCCGTACACGTGGGCAACAGTCCTTTTTCCTGCTACAGTACCCCTGGCCCCCGGAAAGTAGGCAACACGCACGCGGCCGGAGCGTTTTATTCTGCCGCCAGCACGCTGATGAGGTGGGAGGGAGGAGAACGTTTGGGGACGAGAAGTTTCTGCTTGACAGTCAGATCGAGGACTCGGCCGTCGCACACGGCTGCCTTGCTCCGCTCGCACCTGTGACTTGGGCCCCGCCCGCTCTGCTCGGGGTACCGTGGCCTTGGAAGCAGACCATTAGCAACTTTTAATTTGGCCCAACACCGTTTGTACAACCTCTTTTCTCCGCACTGTTGTTTTTCTCCTGGGCACGTGCTCTTTAAGCCCTGCCCGTGCCGAGCCGCGGTGAGTGTGTGTGTGTGCGTGGGAGGAGAGGGGAGGGGCTGGCCCAGAGCCCCTATGTCACGCGGCTGCATTCCCCGTGACCCCCTCCCCCGCCTCCTTGCGCCCCCTCCCCGGGCGGGACGATCTCTCCACATTACCGCCGCCCGATCCGTCTTTCCGTTCTGCGTGTGTGGTGGGGGTCTCAATGCTTAGCCTGAGTCGCTCAGAGCGTTGCTAGTTGCCCACTCTTAGGAGTGGTGAGGTAAAGCCACGATATTCGCATCAGATGTAAGTTTTGTTTGCCCAGAATTTAAACACGATTAGGGGTAGTTTTCTAGGGGTAACAGCCACACCTCCACCTCCCGGTCGTCAGGCGCCAGCGGCGCTCCCCCACGCTCATCGCCACCGGCACCGCTCGGCCATCCCTCGCTCCCAGCGGACGTGCCCAGTCCCGCGTACGTGTCCCCCACTTTCGTAACAGTGTAGTCATGAGTCAGGAGGAGGGGTCTAATGGGCGGTGCCCCGCCCCCCGCCCCGCAGGGATATGACACTAGAATGGGGTTATTTTTGGTGAGATCGGCGTAACTTCGCGCCTGCCTGCCGCTGCCCCCCCTCCCCCCGCGAGCCTCTCGAAGCTTCCCGCCCTCTCGCGTCGCGTCCGTCTCGTCTCCCTCGAGTGGCTCTCGCGTCGCGTCAAGCAGACGTCCGATGCTGCGCTTCCACTTTCTGCTCCAATTGTCCGTCCCTGCCTGCTTCTCCCTGTCACGTCTCGTCACGCGCTCACGGCCCGGCACGGCGGAGGCCGCGTGATTGTCTGGTCTGTGGCGGCCAGCTCATGTCGTCACGCGGGGAGCACGACGTGACGTCACTGTCGCCGTCACCGCGCCGGTCCAAACTATATTGTCTTGTAGTGGGCAGGCGCAGTAGCTGCAGCCCGCTTGACTCGACTGCGTTTGGGCTACTTATTGCCTATTTATCTGACAACGCTGATCATTACCGCGCCGGTCCGCTGGGCCTGGGGCCATAGCCCGCATTTTTATTTTGTTGTGCTCTCCGCCCCGCCCGGCCCGGCCGGCGGATGCTTGCCAGGATAAAGCCCCGTCACCCCTTTGTCCCCCGCCCCCTCGGGGCGGGACGGGGTGGGCGGGGCGCTGGGGCGCCGGGGACCTTACCCTCTCTTGTTTTTAAAACGCGCGACGCCCCCCTCTGGCCTGGTGTCCCGGCCTGGCCTGTCCCCCGCGTGTTGTCCGCCGTGAAGATGAAGACTTTGTCGTGGGTAGTTGAGGGGGTACACAACAGGGGAAACAAAAGAGGATCACGACTTTCGAGAAGCGGCGCTAATAAATTTATAAACTGTACAATCTAGAAAAAAAATTGAGGGGAAAAAGATGGTGACGGACATGGTCTGTGGATAACTGAATGGCGACAAAAGCCTGCCGTTCAAAATTAATTCGGTCTTTCTCGATTTGTTTTTCCACCCAGCGATTTGGACATCGACATTGAGGACAACGGCGACGGCACGTTCAGCTTGTACTACACGGTGAAGGACGCTGGCGACTACACCCTGAGCGTCAAGTTCGGCGGGCAGCCCGTTCCCGGCGGCTTCTACACGTTCACGGTGAGCTACAACAACACGCCATTCCCCTCGCACTCCTCATGGCGGATGAGGGACTTGAACGCACGTCGGGAAGCTGATAGTGTATCAACGGTCTCCCCGGCCCCGCCCCGCCCCGCTGCAGTTCTTACATTTCATCCTAACAACCCTCCTGATGGCCGCCTCGAGGTGCCGTCCGCGCCTGCTCGAGCTCGGCCCTAGCCGCCGCGCCGCTCCGACTGACGCCGCCGGGCGCGCTCTGCAATTTTTCACACAATGTGAAAAACGATGCGAAATTGCACGAACGTCGCAGTGCGGCGACCAGAAGGGGTTGGAAGGGGAGGGAGGGGGCAGTGCACGAGTGAGGGCGGAAGTGGACATGACGCGGTGCAGGGGGCGGGGCGGGGCGGGGCGGGGCGGGGCGGGGCGGGGCGGGGCGGGGCGGGGCGGGGCGGGAGGGCGGGCGCGGTGCACCTGGTGGCCAATAACTCAGGCCCGGCCGGCGTCTAATTGTCCCCGCTGCTCTATGTGCGCTGCGGGCGGGAGGTGAGAACTTACCTGGTGGGCGGGCCGCCAGCCGCCAGCCGCCAGCCGCCAGCCCCGGCCCAGCACACCCGCCTGCTATCGCTTACTTTCGCTGTCAAGGGTTGCAAACGCGCGTGCCTTTACGAGCGGAGAGCTTTGGCGAAAGTGTCTCCAGAAAAGTAGGCGGAAAATGAACAAAGCACATCGGGGTGTTGAAGTGAGAACACCACCCTCATCTCCTCACCCATCGTTGCCTGAGTAGGGCACGCAGCTGCGCACCTACCGCGGGGCGGGGCGGGGTGGTGCGTGGCGGGGCGGGGGTGACGTGGGGCGGGGTGGTGTGGGGCGGGGCGGGCACGCCGCACGCAGCAGCCCGGGTGCTGCGCCCCTGACGCGCCCGGTGCAGCACGCGGCAGCGCTGAAACCTGAACGAGATTTATCTTCCGGGGTCTGGGGCTTAACCGCGTGCCTGCCATGCGGCCCCGCCAGCCGAGGAGCTAGGCCCGCGGTGGTGAAAAATGAACGACTGACCGACAGGCGGGCCCTCGGCCAGTAAGACTTGATTCCGCGGGGCGCTCAGAGGCGCCCTGTCTCGCTCTCGGTGGCGGTGTCCCACAAGAGCAACAAGGATGGAGACAGCCGTGCGCTGTTCGGAACCACTCTGCAGCAGCGCGCCCGTGCATCCCCGCTTGTCAAACGCTTCAGGCCGGCAAGGCCACGTCCGTGGAGGGCGGCTCGCAGCACAAGCAGCGTACGGGTGCGGTCGCGAGGCCGTGCCAAAAGGGGCTGCGGAAATTGAGAACTATTTCAACTCGCACCGAACTACATTTTTTTAAATCAGAGGTAGCAGATATTTTGACGGGCGGTACGCCAGGCCAGATCGTAAGCGGCAGTAGGGGTTGTCGTGTGGGGCCCAGGGGAGCAGACACGGGTGCGAATGAAAAGTCCACCGCTACCGGCTAGGAGGCCCTAGGCCCCTGGCCGTCGACGGCGGACGCGCGGGAAGTAACCTGAGCTGCAGCGTCTGCCGCGCAGCGCACAGCGTGCAGTGCATGCACGTCCAAACCACTTCCGCTTGGCGCACGCTGCACGCCCGATCCACTCCGCCCCGAGCCACCGCCCGCCCGGCCGGCCTCTGAGAAAAAAGGAGTAAACGTCGTTACCGCGAAATTGACCCCAACTAATGGACGGCGTAAAAGCGAAATAGTGGGCCGCCGCCTCCGTCGCGGCAGCGGGGCGGGGCGGGGCGGGGCGGCCTTGGCGTGCTGCACCGCAGGCAGGGCGTTGCGTTTGTGAGACGGATGGGATGGGGTTGTTTGTGCGGGTGCGAGCGAGACAGACGCCCTGGGGCTTTAGCCGGGGGGCTGCTGCCGTTGCTCTATAAGAGCCATCTGTTTACAAATCGTTAACGGTGCACGTTTACGTCGGGTTTGCGTCGTCTGCGTCGTTACTGGGGCCGCGCTGCACTGCGCCGTGCCCCCCGGGTGGCCCCCGCCTGCAGCCTCGGCGGTCGCGTATGTGTAAGGGTTGCGAAACAAACGCGCCGACTACGTGTCGCAGGAGGACCCTGGCTGGGTTGGGCATAGAGAATTAAATTGTGTCTTACTGACGACTGAGTTTATAATATTGTTAAAAAAAAGTCGCCTGTTATGTGGGCAAAGTCGCATACTATTTCGTGTTATGTCACACCCGGTACGAGGGTGCCTGACAGCGACGGAATTCAGCGGTCCGAGTTGTCATCTTCTTTCGCGAGGATCAGATCTAGCCGGCTGGCTTCTGCTGTTATACGCGGGATACAAATCGTCGAGTACAAATAGTGTCGTTAAAAAATCGACTTGGACTTGTCATCGTGGACCTGGGCCTGGGGGGGCCTCTTCCCTATCCCGCGGGGCCGCCCCGCCCCCATCCCACCGGGGCGAGTAGGGGCCGCGCGGATACATCGGCCAGGAGCTGCGTCGCGCCGCGCCGGGCCGGGCCGGGTCTGGTCGGGGCGGATGATATTGTCTGCCCCCACCCCGCCCCGCCCCGCCCCCTCGCTCCCTGCCCCGGCCGCCGAGTCCCGTGCCGCCCCGCCCCCGCGCAGACAGTGGGAGAGGCGGCGGGGCGGGGCGGGCGTACCGGGGCGCGGCCAGTCCCCGGCCCGGCCCAGTCTGTGTGTGTCTGTGGCGTGCTGTGGAGCAGAGCGTGCTTGGAGGACGCCAGTGTCCCGCCTGTGTAGGTGAGTCACTGCCGGGAGGTTATCCGGCACAATTCCGCCCCCCACCACCACCACCACGCGGAGCACTGCTCCCCCCCCCTCCCCTCCCACGCCACCCCACCCCCGCCGTGGCACCCACCTGCATCAGCCCTGCCCCAGAGACGCGCTCCCCTCCTCGGTTATGGGATACGCCCAAAGATCTGGGCGCGATACGCGCCGGAGATGTATCGTGTCAGATGGCTGCATCCGCCCCCGCTCCCACCCAGCCCTCCCCCGCCCTGTTTCTCAACCCACCGACCCGGGGAGGCGGGGACTGTTCTGCAGCGCCAGGGTTCACTGCCTGGGGTGGGGTGCTGCCCAGAACCTCCTCCACGGTGAACAACGAATACTATTCACAATACTGTGTTCGGATTTGATGATTTTGGTATGCCTCTGAAGTCATTAAAAAGGTTTGAATGTATAGTTTCCTCGTAGTTTTTTTCTGTCCTGGATGTGACATAGTTTTCAGTAGTTGTCCACCGCACCCGACCTCGAACTGCTCAGACTGTTCGCTGTTCTTCGCCGCGGCGGGGTGAAATCGTGCTTGTCGCCCTCGAGCCCCGCTCATCAGGGGTGGCGCGACATGCATGTAGACTAAGTACGATTGTCTTCCTCGCCCGCCCCCGCCCCGCGCTAACCAGGTCTCAGTGTCGCTTTGTACTCCGCCCCGCTCGGACCTGACCTGAGCGCCGCGCCGCGCCCCGCCCGCGCCCCGCCCGCGCCCCGCCCGCGCCCCGCCCGCGCCCCGCTCACTGCCGCTGCCGTAACGCCGCTACAACCCTGCCGCATCCCGGACGAAACAGGTGCCCTTGAACCGAGTTATACATATTTTTAAAAATATTCGTACTTGGTGAGAAAAAAAAAGAAGAAAAAAGGCAGCGCGAGAAGGACGGCGCTAATAAGTAGTCGGAATCCTCATAGCGTTTTCTCGCCGCTTGATGTAGTCTTGGTGACGTTATTTCGGTCTCTGGGCCGCACGGCATGCCCCGCCCCGCCCCGCCCGCTCGCGACTCCCCCGACTGTGGATTCCTCCCTGACGAACGCACAAACGCCAACCAGAATTAAACGTGAATTCTGCCTGAAAGTTTCGCGAAAAAAAATGCACTGCGCCTTAGGAGGTGAAGCTACAGTATAGCATATGTGAGGGTTTGGGGAGGATGAGACTTCGATGCTTGGAATACGGAAAAGTGTTGGACCGGGCACGCACCCATGTTTCACTTCTGCTCGTTGAGTATTGATTTAAATTTTATCTAAATCGCTAAAAAAAAATCTAAAACAAATCGTTGAAAAAAATATCCGTTTTGCAGCCATGAGGAGTAACGTTTGGCGTGGCAGGCAGGTCCGCCGTGTTGCCTCAGAGTCAATTAACGTGACGAGGAGCAGGGGCTGCGCGCCCCGTGTCCACCAGGTGTGGATGTTCGTACCGAAATACCAATAGCAAAGATCTTCACTCACACGCATGTTAAACGAACTGGGCGGTAACGTGGACTACAACTTTCCAAGAGGCAGATGAAGACTAGGGTCGACTAACTTTTGTTGCATATTTTCCATCGACGTTTTGAAGGGAGTGAGGGTGGACTTATGCAAGGCGGAGAGAACTAGTTCGAACTAATTAACCTGGAATTCTTTCTATCAATTCTTGAGAGTAAGACTACTATTGTTTCCTATTTTGGAAGTCTTGGTCATGGTCCGAGTGCGCCCTGGGGCGCCTCGCCGAGTCTTGCCGAGCGTGTCAATGCTCAGCCCGGGGTGCTCCTTCGGCTCCCAGGCGTCTTGTTTTACCGAGTTGGCGCCGAGCCAAAGCCACCCGCCACCACCCTCCCCGCCTCGCACTGGCAGGGAACGAATACAAAACTACATTCTGCCGCTTCGACGCAAACAAAAGACCCTTCGTGAACTACTTCGTGAAGCAAACAAGCAAATGAGTTTCCTTTACGTAAACGGCCCGTGACCCTATTTTTTGTTAATCCTGAAAAAAAAAAATTAAACCGTAGCGACAGCGTAGCCTCTAGCTAATTGTACCATATGTTTCAGGCACCCTGACCTTACTTATAGAAATTCCGTCGCTGATCACTATACCTACGGCAGGCGTGTAGGGGACCTCAACGCCGCGCTCGGTGAAAAAACTCGGTTCGGGGGCAGAGAACTGACACTAAGTCGCGGGAATAATCAAAAGCCTCTGGCGAGACCCCTCGCGCCAGGGACTCGCCGCCCCCGGCTCTCACCACACCCCCGCCCCCCGGCCCGCGCCCACTGCCGCACAGTGGCCCGTTGTCATGCTATTAATCCCTGCGTCCGTCTCGCTCCTGGCGCGCGCCCCTCTCTTTCTCAGCCTCGCGGCCGGCAGACAATAGCGCCCGGGAGGTAGGCCGCGCGCGGACACGCCTCCGCGGCGGGTGGCCTACCTCGCGCTCGTTAGGCGCTCCGCCTGTGCTGTGCCTGGGCTGCGGCCGCCCGGCTGGGCTGGCGGGGAGTGGCGGGGCGGGGAGTGGCGGGGCGGGGAGCACCCTGCACTACCACGTCCAGCAGGTTGGAGGGAGCGATAGAGAGAACGGGAGGGAGAGAGCACATTGAGAATTTGAAAAGTTCTGCGACAACTTTTTATTTTTCTGGAAGGGCATGAGGGTGAGCAGGAGAGGGAGAGCGGGGGGGGGTGCATGAAAAGCGAGCGGCCACCCGACCCGTTGTGCGCAATCACCCCGGCCTCTGCCGCTGGATGTGTTTGTTTCCGTAACGGGTCGACCGCTATGAATCGATCCACCGTCAGGCTTTGCCAGTAGTCTAGAATCACTCCGCGCTGCCGCTATCGTTTGGCTTTACGTGTCTTTCCTTTGCGGCGGCCTTGCGGATGTGGAAAATGTCTAGGAGAGGATGTTTGCGGCGCTCGGGTCTGATTGTTGTTTTTGTTTGATCTATCTGGTTGCGCTGCGGGGCGGGGAGCTACTGCGCGTTTCCTGGGAACCGATGATGACTCGCTCTGAAACGCGGGTTAAATGTCTATGAACTAGACTAATGGCAGCAGATTCCCTTCTAACGCAACTTTATTTTTGGTCATTTTGCAGGCTAGTCCCGAGGACGACTTCCTGAAGCAGGAGCGCGACGCGAACCAGTCGCAGCGCCGGGCCAACAGCAACACCAACAGCACCAGTAGGAGCAGCAGCACCACTACAACCCGCACCACCTCCCACCAGGAGTACCGCAGCGTCCAGTTCCCCAAGATCCCCTTACCCTCCACCGGCGGACACGTCAACGGTGAGTGAGAATTGCACGGCGTAGCGTAGCGTAGTGCCCCCGGAACGGGTCCGGGTAGGGTAGGATCTCCAGTGACAGCCACTGTACCAGTGATGGCCATTTATTTCTTGAATTTCAGCAAAATGGCGGTTTTTATTTTCGATTTCATCCCTTATGAGGTCTCCTAGTCCAAACCCTTCCTAAATATTTTGAACGCCATTTTGAAAATAATTTCTTTGTTTACATTGTTTGAAATAAGGGTAGTGCACAAGCCCGTCTCTTGAAGTGGCCATTACTGGACGTCTTAACCTAACTGGAACCTGAAACTGGGATACCCAAGCCGTCATCCCCGGCCCGCCCGGCCCGGCCCGGGTCCTGCCCTCAGTCACGCCCGATGTGCGCGCCGGCCTGGCGACTTTCTCCTTCACCCTCAGCATCCGCCCTGCCCCGCCCCGCCGCGCCCCGCCGGTCAGCGAGGTCCTTCCGTCCCGTACCGCGGCAGGTGCGGCGTAGTTCGACCAAGCGACGCGCCTACCCCGTCCCGCCCCGCCCTCCCGCCCCGCCCCGCCCCGCCCCGGCGTCCCTATTTCTGATTCGTAGCTGCGAGTTATGCCCTTGTCGCTGCCATTGGATTTTGTATTTATTTTTTTTTCCTTTCGTTCGGGAGGTCTGGGTTGAGGAGAGGCAGGGTAGGGGGTAGGGTTGTGGTTGGGGAGGAGGGGGGGAGGGAGCGTCGCGGCGCCGTGGTGAGCGTCGGTCAGCGTAGGGACGCCGCGCCGCGGCCCGTATTTATGAGGAACGTTATGCGGGTGGGAGGAGGGGTGCGGCGGGGCGGGGCGGGGCGGGGTGAGGCGGGGCGGGGTGGTGGTCCAGGCTCGCCGCGGGCCGGGCCGGGCGCGCGCCCCAGTCCCCCGGGGCAGAGCGGGCAGAGCGGGCAGCGCGCAGCAGAGGCTCGGCTCGCCTAGTGATGTACCGCTGGGCGGAACCGGACGAAGCCCCTCCCGCCACCTGGCAGGAAGTAAACGGCTTCTACCGCGCCATCCTCAAGAGCGTCACCATCTCGGAGGTCGACGGCGAGGTCCGCGCCATCTACTACGGCTCTGTGCCCTCCACCGTCGCCAAGGAGTGCCTGCTGCTCACGCCCGACAACTTTGGCCACTCCTTCGAGGGCCTCATCTTCCTCTCGCAGTACTACTTCAACACGCGCAAGGGTAGGGCGGAGAGGAGAGCGGCGAGGTGCGCCGCGGTGTGCCGGACAAGAAGATGCCATGTTTTTCCAGCGGCTGGGCGCCGGGCCCGGCCCGAGCACAATGGGGTTGGTTGTCGTCGTGACGCGGCCGCGACTCGCGGCTGGCAGCGCGCCCGCGGTATTGTGGCTCAGGAATAATGGGCTCTGCGATGGACCTCCCCTCCCCTCTCCCCCCACCCCTCCCTCTTCCGCCTGCCGCCGGCCGCGCTGAATGGTGGCCGGTGAGTAACGCCATTCACAAAGGTGGGCCCCACCCCGTGCGTACGGGTGGTGCGCGGGCCAGAGCGCCCCACCCCGCCCCGCCCGCATGCCCCACCCCACCCTGGAGGGCCGCGTCTCCCGCCGAGCCTCGCCGCGGCTTCAACAACTTCATTATCCGAGACGCCCCTTACAAAAACGAAGAGTACTCATTTTATTACGCGGAAAGTCTCAGTTTTTAGTGCCCTGGAAGTGCTAACCAAATCCCCGTGATGAAAAAAGCATTACGGTAATCTCAGAGGCTATGGGACTGGGGCAGGAGACGTGAGGGGACCACGGTGGTGTCCTTCACCGGGTCCTGCTCGGGGTCCTGCTCGGGGTCCTGCTCGGGGTCCTGCACCGGGTCCTGCACCGGGTCCTGCACCGGGTCCTGCTCGGGGTCCTGCACCGGGTCCTGCTCGGGGTCCTGCACCGGGTCCTGCTCGGGGTCCTGCACGGGGTCCACGGAGCCCTCCCCTCCCCCTCCTCCGCGTCACGTCTCTGACGAATTGGGGGCGCGGCGCGCGCCTGATGAATCGATTGCTGTTCTGGCCTAGATGTCGCAGACCAGACCCAGTCTGCGCTGCGGCCGGCCGTCGATGCCAAAGTGGACCGGGAATGAATTTGTTTGACATATTTTCGCCGTGCAAGTAAAACTAAAAATACCTTGGTCGTCCACCGCAGCGTTCCGCTTTATGAGTCAGGGAAGGCGCCCCGCCCCGCTCCGCTCCGCTCCGCCACGACCCGCTCAGCCGCCCGTCCCCGCCACGGGACCTCATATTCGTAATTTTAAAGTCCACTTTTCCGGCATATTTACGGCTGAGCTCTATTGGAATTATGCGCGGCAGCCATGTCGTTAGTTTTTATAAATGAATCCCTTTCTTAAATGTACTTTTTACGCATTTTCTTTGAGAACATAATGAAGACGGACATTCTGAACGCGGCTAGAGCCCATCAATTTACGCCGAAGTCACACTCCCGGGACGTGAAACGATTTTTTCTAAACCGCCGGGGCGGCACTGCGCTGTCCTGTCGGTGCGTGTGGGGTGTGGGGTGTGGGGTGGCTTGTGGGGGAGAGGACCCCGCCGCTTTGGCTCGGGAATGTTGGCCTTGGCAACGTTTTCCGGACCACTGATAAAAATTAGCACGAGATAATTTTTGTTTTACGAGGTATCCTGTCGCGAGTTTTATAGCGCACGTTTAGTATGGCATTTGCGGAATGTTGTTGAGTGATGACAGGTTTCAGTCCCCCTCCCCCCTCCCCTGCCCCTCCTCCCCCGGTGAAGAGGGTGGAGCACCCAGAGAGAAATGTATGTTTGCTTTCTCTGGTTGAGGTAGTTTATGCGGTGAGATTCTCTGCAGTTTCGCCGCAGGTGTATCGGCCGTGGTGACGAGGGGCTTGGGCTTTTGGCGGAACGGGAGCGGGGCCCCGCGGGGGTGCTGAGCTCGCATGGCGATTTTTCTTCTCCGTCACGCACTTCAAAGTGACCTCAGCTCGGCCACCTGCTACCCGATGCTGACGCAGTTGAATGGCCCTTTGATTCGAACCCGAGTCATCAGAGTCGCCCGAGTCGTCCTATAAAAAGAAGGGCTTTTTAGTGTGGGTGTCGTGCGGGCACGCCGGGGGGCGGGGGCTCGGCCCTGGGGCCAGTGCCGGTGGCACCAGGCTACTAATGGGACACGGAGCATTGCACCCGGACGGGGCGGAATAACCCCTCGCCTCGGGTCTTCCCTCCCCTCCCCTAAAGTTCCCGCCTGTTCGAGCGACCAAGGGTGTGTTCAACTAAGAACAAGAACTCTCGCGCCCTGACCCTGCTCCAGTCCCCTCTGCCAGTAGAATGCCGCTGCAGTATCACCTCTTTTGTGGCGGCTGGCGATGTCGAGAAGACCCTACCGTTTTTGTAATAGCCCCCTTCAAGGATTAAAACAGAAAAAAAATCTGTATAATTTTGGCAAGGTGCACAATGTACACCCAGCCCTGAAGTGGCAGGTGTGTGTGAGGGGGGGGGGTCGCGGATGAGAGGGGCTGAAGCCAAAGTCCTCGCTGTAACGGACTGACCTGCCCATTGGAAATGACGTCTTCTCTGCATCAGGACGGGGCTCTTCGCTTTGCACCTGTCGCAGGCCGGGCAGGGCCAGGAGACGACCCCGCTGCCGCCGCGGCCGCAGCACGACCCTAGCACCTGTCGTTCCCCTTAAGTTTTATCATCGCGAATTTATGTGGCAGGGGCAACCCGGGGGCCGGGGGCCGGGGCCGGGGCGGGTGCACTACCTGTAGTTGCAAGGGGGGTAGTAGAATGGAGAATGAGCGTGAAGTTAAAAGTCGACCCAGAGGATTGGCGGGGGGGAAGGAGGTGGAAATTGAAAAGTGATCAAGATCTTGCCGCGGCCGGGCCACGGGACGGGAACGCTCGGGCTCGTGAAGAGATTTATATTCCCCGTGCCTCCGAGGATCGTTGTCGAGTATGTAGCAGTCCGTTTCGTTTGTGTAACGGGGAGCAGGAGCAGGGCGGTGGTGGCGGCGCGGGGCGCGGGGGCCTGGCGCCTGGCGCCCGTCCAGGGCCCCGGCCCGGCCCGGCCGCGCGGAGGGCGGACCTGAGGGGGAAGTACCTGGCGATCATAGCAGAGTGCACGGCGTATCTCTATCCTTGTCGCGCTTAACGGGCACCTGCACCAGGGGTGAGTGAGTGTGTGAGTGAGAAAGAGAGAGGGACGCAGGACACCCCTGGACGCTCTGCGGAATCGGTCTACAGTGCAGCAGAGCATCGGGACGAGGCGAATGAAGTGCGCGTGAGCGCAGTGACGTGACGGACGGAGTGATGAGATGGCTGCTGCTGCTGCTGGGCGTTGCACGGAAACGGGGCCAATCGCCCAGTGTGCGCTGCTGAGCAGCCATTCATCACTCGGCAACCCTTCTGCCGCCAGGCGAGGGTGTCGCGCCAGACCAGGCCGGCCGGGCCGGGCCGGGCCAGGCCTCGCGGCCCTGGGAGGGAATGCGGACGTTTAAGTGGTGTGGTCGCGGCCAGTTGAGGGAAGAAGATTTAAGGCGTCCGTGTCTGCTACGCCCCGCCCCGCCCCGCTCCGCCTGGCCCGCCCTCCCTTCACCCGCGCACCCCGCCCGCAACCCCTGCGTCAGCGCTACCCCAACGCGCTGCCGCCGCCGCGGCTCGACTCTACCCCTCGCGAGCAGGCCCTCCACTTGGCTTGTATGCGGTGATGAAATAGCCCGCGGTGGCTAGAGTCCAGGGCCTTAACGGTGGCGAGCAGCGCGGCCGCAGCGTCAGCAGAATGCTTGAGAATTAATGGACTCCGTTTTTTCTTACTTCCGAGTCGAGCGTGCGAAGGCTGCGGGCAGATTATAGGATGACAGATGTGTATGGAAGTCGGTCGTGGCGCACCGCAATGTTTCCGAAAGTGACCTGCCTTTTTTTCTTTGCGTTCCAGCGGAGGTCAAAATGCCGAGCGGCAACGTTGACAAGCCGATCATCGAGGACAACCGTGATGGCACGGTGTGCGTGCGCTACGAGCCGCGCGAGGAAGGCCTCCACGAGCTGGCCGTCAAGTACAACGGCGAGCACGTTCAGGGTGAGTACTCCTCCGCTCCGGGTGCACAGTGCGGCTGCCGCCCTCTGGAGTGCAGCCCAGCTGACGCGCCCGCTCTGCTCTGCTTAACAGGCTCCCCCTTCAAGTTCCACGTGGACTCGCTGAGCAGCGGCTACGTGACGGCCTACGGCCCCGGCCTTGTCCATGGCGTGTGCGGCGAGCCCGCCAACTTCACCATCTCGACCAAGGGTGCCGGCGCTGGCGGTCTGTCCATGGCGGTGGAGGGGCCGAGCAAGGCGGAGATCAGCTGCCACGACAACAAGGACGGCACCGTGTCCGTGTCGTACCTGCCCACCGCCCCCGGCGAGTACAAGATCACCGTCAAGTTCGGCGAGAAGCACATCAAGGGCAGCCCTTACAACGCCAAGATCACCGGCGAGGGTCGCAAGAGGAACCAGATATCGGTGGGCTCCTGCAGCGAGGTGTCCCTGCCCGGCAAGGTGACGGACCAGGATGTCCGCTCGCTCAATGCCTCCATCCAGGCGCCGAGCGGCCTGGAGGAGCCCTGCTTCCTAAAGAAGCTGCCCAACAACAACCTGGGTGAGTGCGGGGCCGGGCCGGGCCGGGCGGGACCAGTCCTACCCTGGGAGACGTGGGTCTGACTTGGGTCTCTTTTCTGTACTCTCAGGTATCTCATTCACGCCCAGAGAGGTCGGCGAGCACGTGGTGTCTGTCAAGAAGATGGGCAAGCACATCACCAACTCGCCCTTCAAGATAACCGTGGGCGACAAGGAGGTGGGCGACGCCAAGAAGGTCAAGGTGACCGGAAACGCGCTCAAGGAGGGCAAGACCCACCAGGACAATACCTTCACCGTGGACACGCGTAATGCAGGTGAGCTTCACGACACGCCCCGCACCCACCACTCCTTCGCTTCCCCTTTTCGAGTCTTACTCCCGGCCGACTCTTTTCCAAGATTTTTACTGCCCCTCCCTTTCATTTATCCTCTATTTTCTTCCGTGCATTCACAATGTGGATTATGTGATTTGTGAGTATTTTACGCCACGTTTACCGGACGGCCTCTGACGGCGCAACGTGACCCTCTCGATTCTGCTCCGCTCAGGATACGGCGGTCTGTCCCTGTCCATCGAGGGCCCCAGCAAGGCCGAGATCCAGTGCCAGGACAAGGAGGACGGCACGCTCAACATCTCTTACAAGCCCACTGAGCCCGGCTACTACATCGTGAACCTCAAGTTCGCCGACCACCATGTCGAGGGCTCTCCCTTCACCGTCAAGGTGACCGGCGAGGGCAGCAACCGGCAGCGCGAGAAGATCCAGCGGCAGCGCGAGGCCGTGCCCATCACGGAGGTGGGCTCCGAGTGCAAGCTCACGTTCAAGATGCCGGGCGTCACGTCGCTCGACCTCTCCTCCACCGTCACCTCCCCCGGCGGCGTCACGGAGGACGCCGAGATCAACGAGGTGGAGGACGGCCTGTACGGCGTGCACTTCGTGCCCAAGGAGCTGGGCGTGCACACCGTGTCCGTGCGCTACAAGGACATGCACATCCCCGGCTCGCCCTTCCAGTTCACGGTCGGCCCGCTGCGGGACGGCGGCGCTCACCGCGTGCACGCCGGCGGCCCCGGCCTCGAGCGCGGCGAGGCCGGCCAGCCCACCGAGTTCAACGTGTGGACGCGCGAGGCAGGCGCCGGCTCGCTCGCCATCTCCGTGGAGGGCCCCAGCAAGGCCGAGATCGACTTCAAGGACCGCAAGGACGGCTCCTGTTACGTCAGCTACAGAGTGGCCGACCCCGGTGAGTGGATGGTCGCGAAGGTCCTCTGACGGGGAGGAGGTGGAGCAGCGCGGATAAGTCCGAGTCCGAGTGCGTTTTGGGGGTGGGGTGGGGTTGGGGGATCAGGCCAGCCGTGTCCCGGACCGGACGGGCGACGAGCCGCCCGCAGGACGGGCTGCATTTAGCACTGTCCGACCAGCAACAGGTGGATGTCTAACATTTGCCACTGCTAAAGTTAGATTCCGCGATGTGGGAGGGGCGGATGGGGGTGGGGGTTGAAGGTGTGAAACTGGGAGCAGTGGGTGGGGGTGAAGGGGTGCGATGCGTCAGCGCCCAGGGGATCGGGGGACCGGGGGACCTGGGGAGTGGCATTCCCCCTACCCTGGGCCCCTCCCCTCCCCTCCCACTCCTTGCCGTCCTGCCCGTGAGAGCGGCGTGGCGTGGCGCAGTGTTTTGGCGCGCAGGAGCTCTGTCAGTCGCGACCAGGGTGTGGGCAACATGGGCGAGTTCAAAACTCAGCCGTTCAAGACTTTCAAGGTGTGTCAGCAGATCGACCTTTCAGGCGATCACACGTCTCCGGGGCAGGATGAAGGTGAGGCCTTTCGTTCCTGCTCTTGCTGTCTTCGTGCTTTGAAAACTTTGAAATGTTGAAGCGGGTCGTCTCGTTGTTGTACCCATACCCAAGTAGAACTGTGTGTGGTTCCGATTGAGTCGCCCTGTATGATGAAGTTAAACTTCAAAGCAGTCAAGTGGCCTGCGTCACTCATCAGTGGACGCCCTCGCGGCTGCTGGGCGGGTGTACGTGTGCATTTACGCGGTGACTCAGTCACGCGGGCGGGTCATTCCCCGTCAACAGTGGAGTAAACTGTTTCGACGGAGCGTCCCTTAAGGCCGAGTTGTAAGCCCACTGAGGCAGGTCACGGTCATGGCGCCATGTGGGCGCATGTGGGTTGTTGTGGATGCAGTGCCCGCCCCGCCCTGAAGGCCCCGTAGTGCGCCATTGTTGTTCCTAAATGTTTTCCCCCGGTTGGACCCCACCCCGCCGGCCCGGCTCCTCAACGGGAGAGGAGAGGGGTCGGCCGGGCCGGGGCAGTGGGTAGGTCACACTGCCATGAGCTGTTCTTGGGCCGCTGCCATCACCATGGGGTGGGGACGGGGACTGTCACGCCTGCCTTCCCGTCGGGCTGGGCTGGGATGGAATGGGAGTGGGTGGAGGTATTCCTGTTCCCCGGCAAAAACCGACGCATCCCTCCCGAGGCGAGGCGAGGGTCGGGATCCCGAGGACGTGCCTGCCTGCCCTGGCCGCTTGCAGCCGCGGCACAGACAGTTTCCGAGGCTTGGTTCTTACTTGACATCACTGTGATGATTGGGTTCTGGATTTTTCCGGGGGGGGGGGGGGGTCGTCTCGTTTGGGTAGTTTTCACCTTGCTTGAGCTGTAGTGCATATTGGAGTCGGGCTGAGAAATACGACCAGTACCGGTATAAATGGACGGCAGCGAGCCTAGGTGGCCTGGGTAAATGTCCGAGACGAGCACCCCTCACTGCAAATACTATACATACTCCACATAATCACAGTTGGATTATCTTTTTGATGGGCGACGGGCAGCCTGCTTATGCTTTGTTTCGGTTTGCCCGCAGGCGAATACCGAGTGGGCATTAAGTTCAACGACCAGCACATCCCGGACTCGCCCTACAAGGTGTACATCTCCCCGGCCATGGGCGACGCGCACAAGCTGGAGGTGGCCCAGTTCCCCTCGGACGTGCAGGTCGACAAACCAGCCCAGTTCCTCGTGCACAAGAACGGCGCGAAGGGCGAGCTGGACGCCAAGGTAAGGCGGGTGCGAGGGGGGAGGGGGGGGGGGTGGCAAGCGGTGTCGGGAAGCGGAGCATCGCACGCAGGAGCGCAGGGGCTTAGATAGGCTAGCCCGCCGAGCGGAGCCGACCAGCCGGCGTGCCTACCTGCAAGGCGCTCCTCTCGAGCAGCTGCGAGTATGTGTGGCCTTGCACGGACTCATCTTTCTGTTTGCAGATTGTGTCCCCTGGCGGATCTGAGGACGATTGCTTCATCCAGCTGATCGACTCCGAGACGTACTCGGTACGCTTCATGCCCCGAGAGAACGGCGTCAACTCGATCCACACCAAGTTCAATGGGGTGCACATTCCGGGCTCGCCCTTCCGCATCAAGGTGGGCAAGGAGGACGCGGACCCCGCGGCGGTACATGCGCACGGCAACGGGTTGGGCGAGGTCAAAACAGGTAAGTGCAGGGGCAGGTGAAGACGTGCCGGTTTCATGTTCCTTAAAACTACCGGTACTGAGAGCCGTAATCATGTGCGTTTCTCTTGACTCAGGCCACAAGACGGATTTCATAGTTGACACTTGCGCGGCCGGAGCCGGAACTTTGGCTGTGACCATTGATGGCCCCTCCAAAGTTTCAATGGATTGCACAGAAGTAGAGGAGGGCTACAAAGTCCGGTATACACCCTTGGTGCCTGGCGATTATTACATCAGTGTCAAGTACAACAGCTATCATATTGTTGGCTCTCCTTTCAAGGTTTCCTGCTCTGGTAAATGTTGCTTCCAGTTTTGCAGTATAATAATCTAGTTAAGACGACAATTCATAAACGAATTCCGATTGTAGGTGATGATTTGGCTGAGAGGGGGGCACAGGAATCATCTTCAGTGGTTGTGGAAACTGTACATAAGGTTTCGAAGAATAGGACACAAGGCCCAGTTCTACCGCACTTTAAGTCTGATGCCTCTAAAGTTACATGCAAGGGAATGGGCTTGAAGAAGGCGTATCTTCAGAAACAGAATCAATTCACAGTACATGCTGGAGATGCAGGTACGTAGAAGTTACTAGACATTTTTATAGGAATTCAGAATTTTATCATAATTTATTTTTATATTTCAGGAAATAACATTCTTTATGTGGGAATGTATGGTCCCAAAGGTCCTTGTGATGAATGTTTCATTAAGCACATGGGTCGCAACAACTATCAAGTAAACTATGTTGTTCGTGAAAGGGGAGATTACATTGTGCTGGTCAAGTGGGGTGATGAGCACATTCCCGGCTCACCATTCAAAGTGGATGTTTAAAGTCATTATCTTTATATTAATTATCCTTTTCTCATTGCTCTTTAATTTTATTTATAGCAGTTCCTTTTTATTTTTGAAAGGACATAAATCAAACAAATTTTTTAAAATCCCATAGTGAAATATCTTCATGGAGGTTTATTTATAGAATGAATTTTTCACTTGTGTGAATGTGAGTGTAATCTAAATAAAGTGCCATGGTTGGATGTTTGCTTTCTCTTGTGGTTGAAGACAGTCTGTGCCAAATGAGTATTTTTTGTCACAGATTACAGACGTTTTCTGTATGTCTTTTCTTTCTCATCTTAGCTCATGATTTTTTTCATCTATAATACTGTTCTTTGCAGTTGGCACCCCAGACTGTGCCCTGTCTTGTTTTATATCTTTTGCATTTGTTTTGTTTTCTTTATTGCATTTGGTTATATAAATGAATAAATCTTTGTAGGGATTTGTAAAGAATAGCCTTTAGCAGTCTGATTTGGACTTCCTTTTCACAGGGTTTCAGTGCCGTAAACCTAGGATCTATTGTAAAACATATTGTGCCAAGTTGTGTATATTATTTGTTTTATTGTTTTATGTGAGAAGTGTTGGAGATTTCGCTTCCAATGCTGTTATTGACAACAAATTGTCTGGTCAGGTGTTCATTGGCTCTTCAGCAAGAGTACATGATTGTTATCTCCTTTATTACTATGCCACATATGTTATAATTTATTTATGTTGAAGTCTCAATATTTTTACTGAGTTGTGGGTTAAAATAAAAGAATTGGCCCCATTGCTTACATTTGCTTAAAATATACTTTCTTTTTTTTTTCCTTTGTCATTGCTGATGCTTTCATGTTGTGTAGCAGTATAATTTTGAATAAATGTATATAATGACTGACTGACAAATAGTGTGATGCAGTAGCCAAATCTTATTACAATGGTTTTCTTTCAAAAACAGCAAATTAAAACAAAGTGATTTATTTTAAAAAAGAAAAACAAATCAAAGTACAGATAAATTAAGATTCACATCAAACATGGCATTAACAACTTATTGGAGATCTAACTTGTCATTAGTCAAATAAAACAAAACACTTTATGTTCAAATGGCAAAATCACCTGATATAACAATTATGGTCCCATTGTACTTATCATTTAACTTTGTCAGTCTTACAATAAATTTAATGTTATTTTGCTGCAACAGAGCACCCAGATAAAGATGCAGCTCTTTCTTGTACAACGACTCTACCTCCAATTCTCTCTGAAGGGAAATGAGTGTGGAAAAATGAAGCAGCTTCAGAGTATTTTCCCCACCGGAGAAATGGATCCAGTTTTGTTTGCAATGTATCAAAATGTACAATGTGGGAATACAATAGTTCAGGTTTAGTCTGAAATCAAAGAAGCTTCGTTAGCTCTGTTAGAACTAGTAAAATCCATCAATGTTATGTTTTACAAACCTCAGGGAACTCTCTGGCAAGCCATGCCACATGATCAGCATAGAATGAATCAGCTTCGTCCATATAGCCAGGGTCAGGTACAGTTTGTAAGTCAGGTACACATGTCAGGAAACGTGTAGGAACATTGACATGCAAATGGCTAAAAAAATTATAGGGGTATACATGAATTTGTGCTGTCAGAAAGAGTCCTAGACTTATGTAGTCACAGACTTTGTTGTCAGCTACAGATTTAACTTCAGGACTAAAGAATTACCTGTATAATGGTGTTGAGTGGCAAGGCATTAGGAAAAGTATTCTTGTTTCATCAGGGCATGCTTTGGAACGATTTGAAAGCCAAGTCATAACATCTAATGTACCACGCTGATGTACCAAGCCAAAATAAAAAGATGGTACAGCACCCAAGATAAGAAGAAGCCAAGGAAGAAGCCGAGAAAGTTGGTTCACAAATCTCTGAGCTCTTCCCCAATTTCTAAAGGAATGAATAAATCAAATAAACAATTCAACAGTTTCTTTTCACATCATAAATAGAAAATTTCAAAAACTGTTGGTCTCTTACTGTTTTAATGAACTCTTCTCAAACCGACTCAACCCACCAGCAGACCAAAATAATGCAATGGGTAACAGAGGAAGAAGAAACCGTGTCTCTTTATGAGGTTGAAAGCTGTAACGCAGAGAACATTATAAAGATTAGATGAAATATGAAAACACGGTATAACTTATGATCATTACTTTCAGCACCTGTAGATGAAAACAGTTGACCAGAATACAACCATCATGAGAATATCATATGGCTGCCTGCTGGGACCTCTGACAATTTTATAAACTTCAAACAAAAATGGTAAAAATTGAATGCCCAACAATATTGGTATGCCATTAGTTAAATACCACAATCCTGGATGTTCACCATAGAAGCTAGCAACATTACGTAGAATGTTTGTTTTAAAAAAGTTAAAAGGGCTAAATGTTGAACTGTTAGAGGCATATGTATCAGCAGAAAATACTAAAGCAGCAGCAAAGGATCTGAAACAGAAAAAAACAAAGTTAGAGTTCTCTTGAAACTTGTTTATTTTTATGGGTAATTGTGATAAGTTAGTAGTTTCTTACCCAATTATTACAGTCTTTAGGATAACTCTTAGCCTTTCTTCACTTGTGACGATTTGGTAAACAAATAGCGGCAGTAATATAACTGCAGCTGTAGGTCTAACAATACAGGCCAGTGCACCCCATAGCAAGTACTTGCTGCTTCCTGCACAGATACAATGCACGAGTAAAAATTAATGCTCTATAAGTTAAATGTACTTAGAAAAGATGAAATTAAAATTTATAAGAAACCTGACCTGAAGTTTTTGAATTTGGCCATGGATATTGAGACAATGCAATCCCAATAAAGTCAGCTTCCAATGTGTTATAAAGAGTTCTTGAGCCAACATAGAATAGGTACCATGATGTCACAATAGTAATTTTAGCCCAAGGTGAACGACCATAGGTAGGATTTCGTATCCAAGACAAAATTGAAACATCAGCGTATGCTGTTACGAGAGCTTGAATGACCCGAGGAGCGGTGACCTAAGATTGAAAATAATTTTCATTTTGGTATTTTTAACTATAATATGTAAATGAACTACATTTTTCAGTAAAATGTCCCAAATACTTACAAGAATATTAACACTATCCAGCCGAAGAAGTGATAGGATCTTATACAGTCCAGTGAGGAAAAGAGGATACACATAGCTACGAATTCCCTCTTGCCATTCCCATGTTAAATAGCCATAGCTATCAACAATAAGAAGTTGATAGTATAAGCACAAAAAAATGCAAGTGTTGTAAAAAATATAGAAAACAATGTTGTTTTTTTCCCTTTAAAAAAAAAAAAAAATGAAATTTGCATCATACATACCCAAAGGATAATTTGTGGGCAACTTCAAGACTTTGCCAATATTCATCAGGGACGTATGCAGTTTGCACAAGAAATACAGAAACAACTCGCAGTACTGCAAACAAGGTGAAGTCCTTCGCCATGTCTGTGATAAAATAGATGGTAAAAGAAAGGGAAACTTTAAAATTGGTCTCAAGATTAAATTTGCTTTATTTGGAGTATTAAAATAGTGTTAAGTAGGAGGGAAAGTGTGAGCTGTAGGAAGGTTTTAATTCATAGGTAAAAACATTCCGCTGCTACTTTTAATTTGTAAAAGGTATAAAATTACAAATACTTCATTCAGGGAGAGTGTAAATTCATGGCAAAAAAGGGCTGCCGTCATAGGTAGGTTAGGTAACCTCAGACGCCATAAGTACTACAAGAAAAGGTGAGATAGCACTTATATAATATAAATTAAAAAGTGATTTGGCAGATAGCTACGTATGAAGGGAGGGCCAAACAGAAAACTAGAGGCTGTTGGTGATACTGCAAAATTTAGCGGTGCAAACAAAACATGCAGGGGTCATTACCCTGCCGGTGGATGTAGTAGTTGCTCTCGCTGCAGGTTCATGGAATAGTTACCTGATGACCTTCCCTCGTTAACGAGGTGACGAATGCGGCGGATAAAAATAAATTGGAGCCAGCTTTCTTCAGTACACGAAGGCCATGCGACTAGCGACTGTCCTTGCCCTAGAACGAGGGGCCTAAACCTAAGCTCCTGGCTCCTAGCTAGGGCCGGGTGCACTGTTGAGTTGCAGGGCTTCGGCCCAAGCCCTTGTTGCGTTCAGGCCAGAGTGGCGGGCGTAACAGCTCGCGGGGGAGCGCTGTGTGAGCCGGTCCAGACACTATTTTTGGAGCCAATAGCTTGGGTCCCGGGAATAGAGGGTTCGTTATTGGGGACGCCTGCTGGTATGCGGGAAGGGATTTTTCTCTAGGTGCTAGGCGAAAAGCATAGAAAATGCTCCACGTATGTATTTTGAAGATACGCATTTTAAATTAAAAGCCTTGCAAATACTCGTAAAGGGGGAACGAGTTATGGGGGAATCTGTTTCTGTTGATTGACGCGAATGTGACGGGAATTCCCCCCGTGGCGCGTTTTCCACTCTACCGTATATGTTACCTAATAGTAACCAAAAACTAAAATGCGTTTTATTTGCCACACAGGCGCATTGTCTACCTGGCCCTGCATAATCGGGTCGTCCCAGCGTTACTTTTTGGTCCTTGTGTCCTAGAGCTGCGCCTTGCCGCATATGGGTATACCCAACACGCCGATGTGGTGTGGCGCGCGGCACCCATGGAACAAGAAGTAACGCGAATAATTCTAATTCAAACAATCGCGGGTGAGCGTGAGCGGGCGAGCTTTGGTCCTGACGTCACGTGGATAGCCACCAGGAAATTCGAATTTGAATTTCCCGCTTATATCTCATCTTCGGGCAGTTCCGTTCAGTCCTTCGTTCCGGTCTGTAGTCTATGCTTGGCGGTAAACAGAGGACTTGACTTAGGCAGACAAACACGTACCTTCACGACGGCAAGGCAGGTGGAATGAGGAATTTTTCGTGTGGAATTCCGTCCGAATTATCTTGAAGTATGTGTCTTTAAAGGAAATTTAGTGTCCCGCCACCATGTCGTTAGTTCAGTGAGTAAATCTTTTGCTCCTTATCTTTGTTCTTTCGTGTTTCGGCCTTTCCTGGTTGGAAAACACAAACACCAGCACCGACCGATCTTGGCACTTGTGCCATTCATACTACATCATAATTCGGCTACTTATCTATTACTGTCCTAGTAGGCCACATTTGAGCACTCAGTTTAGGTTGGCAATTAGTTTGACTGACGTGAATTCACTGGTCCCTTTTCCACGGAAATCGTACACTCAGTGGTTTCACACAGTTTCATGAATGGGTACTCCTCCGCAACTAACAACTAGCAATTGACAAGTATCCTCACCCCTTCGATTTCATTTTCGGCTTATGTGCAATGGCAAATGGTTAAGTAGCGCAGAACTTCAGGTAGCGGCTTTCGGTACCAGCACCCTGTCAATTGCGTTACTATCCCTTGAAAGTAGGAGTGACCCGTTGATGATTTGGGTGTGGACTGTCATTCCTAACCTTTTCAGGCGGATGTGACTAATTCTCCTAATGATTGGTTATTTTTAATTCCTTATCGCAGCTCTTCAAAGTAATACAACGTTTTGTCCCTGCTCCCAGAAAGAAGTTTCTCATTGTACTTCATTAAGTTGAGTTATTGTAGTGTGTGTAACTAGTAACACACGTATCAGTACAAACCGAAGATGGTCTTAAAATTGTTCTCAGCAACTTTTATTTCCTATTCTAACTGGGGCTGCTTCTGTTTCTTAATCATAGATTGACTCAAACAAATTTTAAAAAAAAGAAAAAAAAGAAAAAGAACCGATTATTCCTGCGGAAGCTGTGAGTTTTCTAACATCAAATGTGAAGTTTGTATGAGCTTTTTTTCATGGTGAAATTTTGGTTTTGGTTAATCAAATTTATAGGTATTTCGCCAAAGGTACTTGCAAACATTCTTCTCTGACAAGATTTTCAGTACTCAATCTAAATTTAGCTATTGCAACCCCACGATCTGTAGAGGTGGTTGAGGTCATTCCTTTGATAAAGTCTTCGCTGGCAAAACTTATGTCACATTTAGCAAAGATCACTTTTGGATGTGAGCTTAATTTATCTATAAGTATATCTTTAAATTAATGTAGTTTTAGATTAAAATATAGCTTGTATGCAATAGGATATGTAAGTCTGAAAATGGGGCACAGCGTCCCTGGCCCTATGCCAATTGGCGCATTGAAGCACTGTTAATGTGTTTCAAGTTTAGGGTATGTAGTAGAAAATCCGAAGTTATTTAGATTAATTCAAATTTTGCTTTATCATTGTTTTCATCCCAAAAGTTTGTGCATGTGTGATGTGAAAACCCCAAAAGGCCCAATAATCCCCTAAAAGAGGAGAAATCTCTGGGAGTCAGTCACGAAAAAACGAAAGAGTAACGTGCTCAGTACTACATATTTTATTGTTATCATTCTAGGGCACCAAAAGGTTAAATGTTACTATGAACAATAATTTTTTTCTCTCTTTTTCCAGGAGACAACTGGATTTTCAATATGGATAAATATCTACTTTTATTACCATTGCATTGTGTTTATATAGCTCTCATACAACATTTTTGAGCATGGATGAATGGACTTTAAATGACTTGCTAGAATGTTCTGTGTGTCTGGAACGTCTAGACACATCAAGCAAAGTGTTACCTTGCCAACATACTTTTTGCAAAAAATGTTTAGAAGAAATCCTGGTTACCAAAAAGGAGCTTCGATGCCCTGAGTGCCGTGTTCTGGTTGAAACAAGCATAGATGACCTACCACCAAATGTATTACTCATGCGAATTCTTGAGGGTATGCGAAATGCTGCTCCAAAGAGAAGAAGTGGTGGTGCCCCAGCTATACACCATCAAAGATCACATTCTCAACCTGTCTCTGGAACCATCTTTCCCCCAACAACTATTGCAGCTGCTGTACCTGCCTCTGTCTCACAGCATGCCCCTCTTTCCTCTGAAAGTGCAGTTAGGAGTCATTCAAATACGAAACAGGTGTGGTAAGATGAAAGCAAGTTTAAGTTTAAATGCTGTACAACTTCTAAACTAATATGTTTCTTGCAGGTTCCTGTTGTAACACATCCTTGTGCAAGAGCTGTGTATGATTATATATCCAAGGAACCTGGGTAAATCTCTCACATTCACTGTTTTAGAGCATGACTTGCGCTTATGTTTCCTATTTTTTTAAATGTTCTAATTTGTTCTGTAGGGACTTAAGCTTTAAAAAAGGAGATATAATCACTTTGAAGAAACAAGTAGATCAGAATTGGTATCATGGAGAAATTGGTGGTGTACATGGTGTTTTCCCTATATGTTATGTGCAGGTATGTTTTGCACTTCTGTAAATGAAATAAAATTGAACATATATTTTCTGCTATTCTGCAGCTAATTTTCAAAATAAATTTTGTAGATTATGCCTCCACCTGCAAATATACCTCAATGTAAAGCCTTATATGACTTTAGAATGACTAATGATGAAGAAGAGGGCTGCTTAACATTTACAAAGGTTTGTTGTTTTTACTTGTATCATCATTCACTTAGTGTAATTATTGTAAGAGTCTTGCATTTAATATTATTATCATCATCATTATTTATTCTTTTTTAAATTTTCTATTTTTATTTTAATTTTTAATCTTTATGTTTCTAGGGTGAAATTATAACTGTAATTAGAAGAGTTGATGAAAATTGGGCTGAGGGACGTCTGGGTGAAAGAGTTGGTATCTTTCCTATAGCATTTGTTGAAATGAATGGAGTTGCACGTGCTTTTATGAAACTATCTTCAAAGTAAGTCAATTACAAGCTTATTGCATCCAAATTTCTAATCTCTCTCTAATTTTACTAACGTACCTCTTGTCTTTAGCATCCAACCTGGACCGTCCAGACTTGCTCCGCCAACTCCAACTACTGAAGAAACAACTCCCCTAATACCAACAGATCACACACACACAGCTCTCCCCTCACAACCACAAAACCTCAATTTGTCACCTCAACCTGCAAGTCAATCTCAGGCAGTGCATCAGCCTACAACTCAAGCTGCACAGCCTCCCATCCAAACCCCAAATCAAATCCAATCTCAGCTGCCTCCTCATCAACCACCTCAAACTTTACTCCCTCAGGCTGCTGCTCTTCCAATCCAATCCCAGCTTCCAGCACAGTCCGTACCAAAGCCACCATTAGGCATTGCTGCAAATTTTGTAAGTTTGGTTGAAATATGTTCATTCTTGATTAATTATTCCAATCTAGTCTAATCTTTTTTTCCTTACCCCATAGCCACCAACTGATTCAAGCTCATCCATTTCATCAAGCTCCACAACTCCTAACACAAGTAGTACTTCATCAAGCTCTAGTTTAAGTACAACTCCCTCATCTCCTGCCTCTCCACCACCCCGCCCATCAGCGTCGGCCTGGAGTCCACAAACAAGGTCATCTCGACCGACTACTACTGCAACCAGTACTTCTAATGAAAGTAACAAAAGGCACAGTCTCATTTCACTCCTCTCTACCCCGACTCATCAAGCTACATCAAATAGGTAAAATTAAATTTTGATAAATTTTCATGGATGCTAATTATTGATGTTGAGCCCTCTATGCGGAGGGAGGCACAGTCCCTTTGGGTAAAAACATCTCTAAATTCCTGCTCCTGAAGTCATCGACCATGTCAGAAAACTGCACTTCCTACACATGGAAAGGCTCTGTTTACGACAAGACTTCTATAAATCCTTAAAAAAATCTAATTTTGCTTCTCTTTTCAGACATTCTGCAGAAGTTCTAGGAACTGGAGACATTGCAGTAGTTCCAGCTGCAGAACCCTCTTTGAATGGAGAGTTTGTTAGGCAAGGCAGTGGCCGTAATCACCGGCGCTCTGGAAGCAGTGAACTGCCTATCTCTGGTGTTGGAACAGTTCCACCCCCCCTCCCACAGGGCATCCATCATTCTCTTGTCAATAACAGCAATCTCCCTGCCATGTAAACTATTTTCATTTTATTCATTTGTACTTATTTCTCTCTGATTTGTTAATATTTACCCCACTTGCTGTGTCCAGGTATATCGCTTTGTACCCATACAAACCTCAGAAAGCTGATGAGCTTGAGCTCCGCAAAGGAGGAGTCTATACTGTCACAGAACGGTGTCAAGATGGGTGGTTTAAAGGAACATCAAATCGCACTCAAAAAAGTGGAGTTTTTCCTGGCAACTATGTGGCTTTTGTTAAGTAAGTAAACCAGAACTCACACAATTCCTTGTTATTTGCATCATGCATCATGTCATGTTTCAACATTAAAATCTTCTAGGTCCATTCCGGCTACTCAATCCCAGCTGAGAAGTGTACCTCGGGGAAGTGTCAATGCTAGCACTCCCACCCGGTCGGCCAGTAGTGGTGCAGTTTCGCCTCATACCACGAGCACAAGTTCTGCTACTCCCACAAGCTCACTCTCTCCTGTTAGCTATACTAGAGATCGTAAATCTAACAGTACTTCCCCTCAGACTGCAAGTCTTCGACCGCCACAACCCGGTTTGTTTATTTTTATATAGATACTCTTTTGTTAGAATACTATTTATTCAATATTACAATTAATTAATTACTGGGTTAGCATCAGATCCACCTACTTTGCCACCACGTTCTGTAAGTCCAGCGCAGAGTTCAACGACAGCAAGCTCTGTGTCTTGGCTAGCCCATCAAAGTAATCATGCATCCACAGAAGTAACCAGAGCTACTTGTAAGTGTTCAAAGATTTCTTTTTTAATATTTCTTTAAAATTTGTAATTTACTTTGGAATTCTTTTTATTATTATTGTATGACTTATAGCTTCAACGTCTCCACAAGCTCAAGCAGGACAAACGGCTCAAGGTAGCTCCCAGGGAGCTCCTCATGGATCTGTTTCCTCTAACCTTGTTGTATCTTCTGTGCCTTCTACACCTAGCAGTACTCCTCTTAAAACATCTGATAAGGTATTTCCAATTCTGTTTTCTTTGCAAAGAAGTCAAGCAAAATTTTTCAAGGGCTACATAACTTACAAGAATCATTCTTTGTTGAAGCAGGTTAAAGATAAAAAGGAACGGGGTAGTGTCAGTTTGATGAGGAGACTGACTAATATGAAGAAGTCCAAATCACCTCCACCTCCATACTCCATGGACAATCCTGTTTTTGAAGATGGTTCTGTGTTTGGTACTCCAGCTCATAGCGTTCATCAAGCTCATCCTATTCATGTCAGGTATAGTAGTGCTAATTTTACCAAACTGCACTATCAATAACCAACACAGCCATTGTTTGAAATTAGAATGAGGGGGTTGTTGTGCCTAAGAGTTAAATGTAATCTGCTTACTGCTGTGAAAAATTTGTGTCAATACAAGCATGAAGCATATGTTTGTTGTGTGTGCACTTACATGTTTGTTTACTTTCATCATCACAAAATTTTCTTCCTATCATGTGCATGTTCCTTACCACATGCTATATCATACAATCTGCAATAACTGTAATTACACGTTTGCAACAAAGAGTACCATTTTCTGCAAAAATTTTATGATGTTGCACTGACTTCTACCAGGGGTCTTGAAAGGTCTTCTTGTAAGAACACAGATCGCTGAACTAACAAAACAAGACTTGTAATTGTTTGTATATATCAATCCAAGCTTTGTCCAGTCTTGCTTTAGCACAACAACTGCTTTATTCCTGTGTTTTGACTGTTGTTGTACTACTCTCAAAATCCTCAATAGGATTTGCTCCAAGCCATAATTCCTTTGCTACGCTGCACAACCTTCAGGTCGGGCTCATGTCCAAGCCAACTGCTTCAGCTTCCTCTACCTGAGTCGTTATCAACTACCTCTCCACAACAGTCTCAGCCTCACCATCGAGCAGTGTCTGGACCTACAGGGGCAGGGGGCTCTCAAAGAATTCGCCACAAGGAACGTCCAAATGTAGCAACGTCAAATTTCTCACTCAGTGGAAGGTTTGTGTACAATGTATTATTGAGGGGAAAGTTTGAAATGCATTTCAGCCATCCCTCTTGTTTTTATCTTAAGTCCTTTTCTGGTATGTCCTGTAACCATGTTGCTTGTCGCCTGCTTCTAGTTGCATGCTCCTGTGTTGCACATTTCCATC
The DNA here is from genome assembly GCA_033675135.1 of Frankliniella intonsa. NCBI lineage: Eukaryota > Metazoa > Arthropoda > Insecta > Thysanoptera > Thripidae > Frankliniella > Frankliniella intonsa. The sequence goes on along the minus strand of CM066254.1, from coordinate 13,052,285 downwards.
CTGTAAATTAGTATGTGTATCTGGAAAACTAACACTCTCATTTAATCTTTTCAGGCAAACTCTACTGAAAGCAAGTCAAATTCCTTATGGCTTCCAGTTTTCCATTTTGTGATATATTTCTTTTATCTTTGTAGGCCTGCTGAAATTGGAGTTGCTGCATCAGCATCTGCATCTGTCCCCACTCTTAACAGTCACCATCGGAAATCAAATTCCCTTGATGCTGGCAGTAGTCAAGGAAATGGGCCTAACAATCACACCTCAAATCAAGGAGAGTCAAGCCGGAAATCCAAACAACTTGTCCAACCTGCTCGTGAACGGTATGTTATTCCTTTTTTTGCTGTCCCTAATACTTGAATAAAGTTTACTTTCTTTTTTATTTATGTATGTGTGTGCGTCTGTTTCATTCTCTAGTTTCCGATGTGTAGTTCCTTACCCTCCTCACTCAGAGTATGAACTGGAACTCCGAGTGGGTGATGTCATATATGTTCATCGAAAACGTGAGGATGGCTGGTACAAAGGAACTCAACAGCGCACAGGTAGAACTGGACTATTTCCTGCAAGTTTTGTTGAAGCTTTCTGAGACACAGCTTCCGCTTCCTGTATCTTTGAGACTTACTTCTAGACTCACTGTCAGGTGGCGGATGTTTCATTCATGAGTTGACAAGATCTGTGAAATTATTAGGTTCTTAAAATAATTGTAAAGTAATTTCAGTCCTGTGATATCTTATAGCCATTCAAGACTAAACTCTCTAAATAATGAGAACTTTGTGTACACATTAGTGTGAGAAACTGATGGAACATGTACAGTATGTGAAATGTAAAGTGACAGAAATAAGCTATGGTCTTAGCCCCCTCCACCTCATTTTCCCAACTTTGTTTGAATTTTTGAAAATAGGGACAAAATCTCTTTTGCCCTATGCCAAGAAGTGTACAGGTTATAATACCTTAGGCATCAGCGTTTAAACTCACTGTATTCTATCATTTATTTATCTTCATTGCTTGAACCACGTTTTTGTGTTCATATTTATTTGTGCGCTTCGTAAGAAAATTTTCTTGCCTCTAGCTTTAGGTGTACATACCTTTTTTATTTTTTAAATGTTTTAGCTGACCTGGTAAAGACAGTTTATTTTGGGTTTCCAGAAAAACTTGCAATACGTTCTATTGTATCTAGTATGCCGTATGCCATACTTCATATTTGCATTTCTAACTATTAATTAAACAGTAGGTATTGCTGTATTCCTACAACTTATTTATTTGTTCAATATTGCCAAGTAACTTTCCTGCTTGAATCAAATTCGATGACAAATGCTGTTATTATGTTTTTGTTGGTCCTGATAGGAATTCATACATTTTCAGTTAATATTTTTTTTCTTTTTCATGTTTTGATTTCAAATTTAATTTTATACTTTATATGCTGCCCAATTTTCTCATAGATTTTTTCATATTGACTACATTTGTTTACTACTGTATCCAATTGGCTGTTGCCCACTATATTTTGTAGCTTTTTAAACTATCTGCAATACATTAATACATAGTTCATAGTTACCAAAATCTTTTGTTATGCTAAGTTCTTAATACTTACCTCACAAAAATCGTTTGAAGACAGCAACATGCACCATTCTCAAAATAGTACAAAATATTTTGAGCTGGTAGTGTTTGTGTTCAATCTGAATGATACTAAGTACTGTCTGTATATGTATAAGAGAGTCTGTGTGATATTGATTGTGAGAATTCTCTCGTTTTTCTCATAGTAAGGAGTTGGTCATGTATTTAATTGTCACTGTATGGCAAGGAATCTGTTCATTTTTCTTCAGTACCATCAGTGCAACCTGTATTATTGTAATGTTACGTTTGAAATATCACAGGGCTTATGAATATTGTGATAGTAGACAATCTTTGGTGTTCTGAAGGCCTCCAGCTCTTCCACATGTTGCCATATCTTACTTGGTAAAAGCATGGTCAAATATATGATAACATTTAATTTGCTATTAGATGTTTTCTCGCATCTTCCCAGTAACCAGCAAATACTTTTTGGGTGTTCAGAGAGCAACATTTCTCATGACCACCTGGTATTAATTCTTGTATCTAACATTTCTGTTTGGACATAGGTATTGCCATTTAACTGTGATCCATTTTGAATGGAACTTAGTTGTTGTTCTGTCTACTTAAAAAAAATTCACATTAGGAAATTTACAGCTTTTTCATTTGCTATAAGTTTGCTTTTATTATTTTGTTGCGTACCTCTGAATCTGATAATCAATGTTTGTGATGTCAAGCGCGTGTTCTTTTTAGCCTAGAATGTGTCATCAAATTTTTAATGACAAAAATCAATTTAGTTTCATGTAGAACATCAAAGACTGTAAGTCTTGAATGAAACCTACAAAGCCAATGAATCTGTTGTGTGGGAGTGTATTTAGAAATGTATCAAACTTTTTATAAATATATTTCTTACCCACATAGGGTAAACAACAGTAATTACCCCCCCCTCCCTCTCACCCAAAGAAAGGAAAAATGCATATGTTCCAGTCAATAGGTGGTGCCCGGTCAAAACGGGTACTAACCGGTCAAAACGCGAACTGACTGGCCGGGCCGGTCAAAACTGATATTGGCATTATGATTATGATCATGTTATGATCAGTTTTTTTTGTGTCGTGGTGGAGGTGACAGAAGACAACCTGTATCGGCTAGGGAACAAGCAAGGACGGCTGAACACGCTCCTCGCCAGGAGCATGTTCACCGTCCAGAAAGAAAAGTTTATCTCCGTGGAAGAAGTGCCGGACACGTACATGGCCCTGCGCTCAATGGCAACGGCACAGTCCCTGTCAGGAGGTGTGAGGTGTGCGGTATGTACGGTGTGCATGCAAGACCGGGTGCAAGCAAATGCAAATGCAGAGGGGCCAGCGTGCTGTGCAACTCGAAATGCCACAGCAGTAGCACATGTAGCAACAAGTAGAAAATTTCATGAAAAAAACATTTCGCGTTTCGACCGGGCACCAGGCACCACCTATTGACTGTAACATGTTGAAAACGGCAGTAAAACTTTACATAATACGCACACATTTTCACCAATTACACCCTGCAGTGCATACCTCTTAACCTTGGCGAGCAGTATCTATGACCACTTCTCAAATGATTTCAATACTTTGAGTCCAAGTTATGTGTGAGAGTCAACTTAATGGAAATATTTGATTTGCATTTAAATTTATTTTTTAGTCCAGTGGTGTCGGCACTGTGGTGTGGTAGCCCCGTCAACCATTGTCTAGGGAGTTCTCCCAAACTTAGTTCTGGGACTCAGTTCATGCATTGACTGTCTACACATTAAGAGCAGATTAGAACAATTTTGTTCGTTTTAATTTAAAGAATCTTGAGTTGAAATGTTTTTTGTAAGAAAAATGAAATAACAGCGTACAAGTATAAACTTCCAACAGACTAAAGAAAACAACTATAAACAATCAGGAAATTTGGGGCAATGGAAGACAAGTCAGCTAAATACATGTAAGGTGATTGAAACAGTAAGGTACTGAAAGTAGGTGAGAATGTAGGAAACATGATGCAATCAAAATATTTCATTAACATAGAATCAATTAAAATGGAATGCACCTACATGAAAATGCTGATTCAACTTGACTAGTAGTTGTGTTCCATTATCATACTACATAGTGCTGGGCACACAGTATTACTCATAACTTTGCAAAGAGGGAATTCCTTGATCTTACCTTACAGTGTAACATATTTTTTAAAAAATGGTCCATTCTTTCGGAACTGGTAAAGAAATAACTGGGCTGACATTATAGATATAAATTGAAATTTCAATAATACCAGTCAAACCATACTTAAAATTAAATTAACAACTAGCAAAAACACAAATGACAGCAGTAGAAATAAACAGAAAATTCTACACAACTCTATTTAGTGTATATTTATAATTCATTTCTGTTAAAACAAATTTCAGTCAAGTTTTTAAAGAATCTGCCACATGAGCCATGCACTTATTAAATATACAACTACAGAATTATCCATATATTTAAATTGATTTTCTGAAAAGTAAAATATTGATATACACCTTGCAATGACCGGTGGAGTTCATGATTATACTGCACACTTGTTTTCCCAGCTGGGACAACAAATGTAACACATTTCTCCCCATAAAGAAAACCCCAAAAAGATTGATTACAGTAACAATACTGTCAAATTAAGGCCACTTAAAATTCAATTAACATTCAACACAAATAGATTTCATTGACACTGACCAGATGAGATTTAATCATCTTGCAAAATAGAAACTGTTACAGGGCTTGATGTGTCATCAGCACCACCATCCAAATACTGCTGCTCATCATCATCATCATCAAGGTCCTGCTTCAGTTCAGTTAGGTCATCCATTTGTGGAATGTGCACTTCAATTAATTCCGGTAGATCATCTTGCTGGTGAAGCACATTAGGTTCTAGCAAACGGACAACTTTAATTTCTTGCTGGTCGTCCATTTCATCCATATCTTGACCCTCCTCTAACTCCATTGAAACCACTTTAACCTTTTGTGAGTTTGGTTGGCCTGAAGGTTTTTTTATTGATAAAGGGTTGTTTGGTGGAGGCCCACAGTCTTTTGAATGAGGTCTACCAATACAACAATTAGGATACATCTGATGTGCGTGCATTTTCTGTTGATGTTTCTCAAGGGAATGTTTAGCAACAAAACCTTTGCGACATAGAAAACAAGGGAAAGCTTTCTCTTGGTGATGAGTTGCTTCATGCTTTTGCAAATTTGTTTTCTGTCCAAAAGCGCGCCAACATTGGCTGCATGCATATGGCTTTATGCCAGTGTGAATTCGTTCATGTCGATCAAGATTTGCTTGCTGAGCGAAAGTCCTGCTGCAAAATCGGCAGCTATATGGCCGTTCTCCAGTGTGCAAGCGTACATGTTTCACCAAGTTAGCTTGTTGAGAAAAGCCTTTATCACAAACTTCACACTTGAAAGGACGCTCGCCTGAAATTGGGATGGTTGATTAAAATTTGACAGTTATGACAAATTTTCAGAAAATAATATTTGAAGTCAGATAAATGCTTCTAGAAATTACCAGTATGAGTCATATTGTGAGTCAATAAATTTGCTCTTTGAGCAAATGACTTGTCACAAACTTCACATTTGAAAGGACGAACACCTGAAGATAGAAGTGTTGCAGAGACATAATCATATTTTTATTCACAATTGTTGGTAGACAAGATGTAGAGAACTTCTTACCTGTGTGAAGTGTTATGTGCGTCATAAGGTTAGAGCGCTGAGCAAATGTTTTGTCACATTGAGGGCATTTGAATGGCCTCTCTCCTAGACAATCCAATGATACATTAGCCAAAATAAGTCCACACATGCCTTATAAAGAAATTAGAAGATTCATAATAAATAAAGCAAACCTGTATGGATTTTCTCATGCTTAGAGAGATTGCCTTGCTGGGTGAAGCACTTCTGACAGATACGACATTGGAAAGGTCGTTCCCCAGTGTGTGTTCGCATGTGCTTCCACAAATTTGGTTGTTGAGTGAAAGCCTTTTGGCAAATTTGACATTGGAAAGGCCTTTCCCCAGTATGAATGCGATAGTGAGTTTGCAAATTAACTTGCTGAGAAAATGTCTTCAAACAAACCTTATTTCAAAAATATTAATGAGAGACTTAATTAGCAGAAGAATTTCAAATTCTATAAGAAAAACATGGTGAGGTAAAACATACTTTGCACTGGTACTTGGCTTTCCGAAGTGCAGGATTGGCAGCGCCAGGGGTATTTGAAGAAGTTGAAGCTGGCAAGATTTTAGTTGAAGTTCTGTTTGATTTTGCTTGAATGTATTGGATTCCACCAATGGTAACATTCTAAAAAGAGTTAAGACATAAAGGAGAAGAAGCAGAAAAAATTGATATTTAGAAATGGGTCTTGTCATAAGTTTATCACAAGTCCTCTAAAGAAGCTTGTGTTTCCTGTAGAAAAACTTACTTTATTGGGGGCAAGAAATGTGGTTACGATTGGAAGTTGGTTTTGCTGGTCAATGCTTATCGTCTCAGAAGAGATTTCCTCTGCTCCGGCATCTACATCTATTTCTACAATTCCTTCGGGTAGAGTTTCAGATTCTGTTTTGTCTGGAAAAACTATTACCTACAACACATGTTGATACAGAAATTAACATTTGCTCAATAATAGCGCTTTATAAGCTGGGATGGTGTTAATCTCACCTCTTCACCAATATCAACAGATTGGACATTGGAGTGATTTGGTAAAATTGAAGGATCTGTCACTGCCCTCAGTTGACCATCAGCACCAATTGTAACAACAGGCAAGTATTGACCAGAACCACCAGAACCATCCATGATATAATGGTAAATAGGCTCATTTTTAATAGCAATACTCTGTAACAAAAACAAAAACAGTTACGTATAAATAGCAAAGTATAAAGATCAGTTCTATGTAGAAACTTTAACTACAACTTTCTGAGGTGGTTTATAAACTTAACAACATGCAAAAATAATTAAATTTACCAAAACAAAAAAAAAAAAAAAAAAAAAAAAAAAAAAATAATTAATAAATGAAAGGTTTAGAGTTACAAAGTACCCTTTAGATAGATTACTATCTAAAATGTCACATTTCTGGGAGCATGCGTCAGTAATAAAATCTGATTCCGATATCTGGCCCAAAGGAAATCTTGACCTCTATTTTCACCTACCGAAACATGGCAAAATGACTCATTCTCTGACATATCTTGTGGGAGCCAACAGGGATCATGGGTGTCTGAGTCTAATATTGTCTGTCAAATTTTATTAGAGAAAAAAAATTAGTTTTGATATGCCGGCATGAGGAAAAGACAAGCAAATAAAATTAGAATCTATATTCAGAAAATACTTGAGTTTTATAACAGCTCTGTACTTATACTTATTCTCACTAATATTTAAAATTTGCATGAAAACAAAAATCCACAAAATTGACTCAAAACTTGAAACGAGATACACCTGTTTTAATTATTTATTCCCCCTTTATCATGGCAGCAAGCAGTAACTAGCAAGCAGCTCCATGCAGTTCAGGCACAGTACATAGAATTGGCAAACAATAAAAACATTTTTGAATAGTATAATTTAAGGTTACTATTAAAGCTCATCAATAATTTGAAAAAGAAAAGAACTTAAATTTAAAAATTAATAACAAAGAAAAACTGTTACGATGGTAATATAGAGTGAATAACTTATCTTGAAGGCTTTCTACTTTCAAAACAAAGCAGTGTGATGGCAGAAAAAAGGGAAAATTTACTCACCGATACTTCAAAGAGTTGACGAGCATCTGCATTTTCTGCCATCTTTACTTCGAAAGATGAATAATTATCTGTCAAAAAAGATGAGTGTGTTGATGTGAAAATTGTATTTCATTTGTACCTGTACTCAAAATTAAATTTCATACTACAGACAGTTTAAGGCAAATGACAAGGATGGGTACAAAGAGGTTAGTAGATGTTAGAACCTATAACATTAAGGGTGAGATCAAATGGATCAAATAGAAATCAATCAATCTAAAATCATTTCAAAATTTAAGTCCTCAGTAATAACAAATTTTGCTGGCCAAGAAAAGAAAACAAACTGGAATTTTAACCAGAAGGTTCTACGTTCAGTGGTTGACGGGTTGACCTCCAATGACAACTTGAGTAGACAATGATAATCTTCGAGAAAAAATGCACTCGAACTGCAAATCGTACAATAGTGGAATTATTACCTAGTGAACGTAAAATAACGACGAAAATAGTAGGGGTTGATGCGTCAGGCGACACTGATCAGTCTCTCTTGAGATACAGAACTTTCAAACACATTACGGTGTGCGCAAGTGGCGGCTTACGAGGAAAACCCCAAGGTAACCACTTTAACTACTACCTCAAAGGCTGCATTATGTGCAATTTGTTGGGGGCGACAATGTGTATTTAATAGTGTAAAACAGATTCAAACTAAAGGCAGACTACCTATTATTTTGAATTTGTCTTTTTCTTTTCTTTCTTATTCTGAAAAAGAAGAAAATACTTACCCGTAAAAGAAACTACAAACGGAGGAACTTTCAACCAATCAGGAAACATGGACAAGGGTGTGACCGGATATGACCAGTTGCACCTCAGCCCAATAGCAATCTCAATCTCAATAAGAACCCTCTTTGTGCGGTCTGCTAGAAGAAACCAAATTGACAACATTAAAAATTAAAATTCCAATTTTTTAAGAGGCATTAATTTCGTTTGCCTTTGCCTGTATACAAGGAGTGCCTGATAACATTTTCTGTAATTGACTGGAATTGGATCGGGTATAGTTTTGTGCTGTATTGATAGAGAAAACATGCCTCGTTGTCAAGGATAACTGTTGCTCAGGTTGCTGAGCTGACCTGTCGAAAACAGCTGGTAATTATTCTTCTTGTATAGGTAGATTTCGCCATCAGGAAAAGGACAATGAAAACTTTCGCCTTTTTCTTGTAGTCATTTTTTTGCAGTCGATTTAGTGTTTGGAGACTGTTAGCGTACCTGATTTCGCATATACGTGTGTCAGGTATGCTTGTATTTTTCTATTTACTTCTTCACTTACTAAGTACAACTTTAGGCTTATTGATCTGCGTTTCGTTTATTTAAAAATAGACTATCAGCTTCCACAAAATCTTTCCCTACGACTGGCGTTATCTCTGAGGTTAAAGTCTTTGAGGGATTTTGCTTGCCTTCGCGTGTACATACACACTAACGCGTGCCCTTTCATGAACAAGTCACTGGGTTTTCAAGTATGCAAGCAGATGGAGGTGTCATGGTCGTGTGGTTAGTGGGGTATCGTGCTCGACCATGGTCTGTCTAAATTTCGTACCCTTTAATACCTTTTGATATTATGTTTTTAACGTTATAGAATTCATTTTAATACTATTGCTACAGTGTGAGGTGGGGCTCACTCAACACATCTTTAATCTAGATCTTTGACTTCCTGGTATGAGGATAAAGTAGGAAGCGTAAAAATTTATGTTTATAGTGACTGGTTAGTGTACGTAATTGACAGTTACAGGATCCGTAGATCTGTGCATCAAGTTTATCCTATCTTTCTTGGGGTACCATTCTCCGCTTTTAAAAATTTGTTCCGTGAAGTTACAACTCATCCCAAAAGAGAAAGCGTGATTGTCATACTTTTTTTCTTGTTTGGTTTATTGTTTTGGGTGCTTCTCATTTTACTTGATTATTGCAAGTACATAAGTTTATGTAGTGTAGTGAAAGTTATCTAGTTGATCTCTGATCAATGTCCACCAATCCTCTCTGTTGTTTCAGGCAAACCCTCCTGTTCAGTTAGATCATCTGTGATAAAGCCAAAGTCATGGAGACTCAATCAGAGGAAATGGATGAACCATCACAACCTCTTGAACAATATTTTCTAGATGCTGACCACCATGTGAAGAATTGGCTTGATATGTTTGATAATGGCCAATCATTATCGCCAGCTATAAGATCCTTATGGAAGGAATATGTACCTAAAGTTTTCCAGTTAGAAAAAGGAGAAAATGACGTGCCTCACTGGCCTTACAACAAACAAGAGAGGATTCTATTTCAACTTCTTGAGCATTTCATTTGTGGTGGGGATGATCTGAAGAGCATGATGGATCGTCTTACTTCACCTCCACTATGTGGACGAACCCTGAAAAATGGAGAACCTGCCTATTCATGCCGAGAGTGTGGAACAGATCCAACCTGTGTTTTGTGTGCCTTTTGCTTTAAAAATTCAATTCATCAACAACACAAGTATAAAATGCACACTTCATTGGGTAATGGTCGCTGTGATTGCGGCGATGTAGAAGCTTGGTCTTCTGGACCTTACTGTGATACCCACAAAGAGACAAAGAGGAAGCATGATTCTGATAATAATGTTTTCCCTGATGGTGTTGCACAAAGATCTCGTGCTGTTTTTGAAATAGTCCTGGCCTATGCTTTTGAGCTTTTAACTCATAAACACTCATTGGGTTTGCCATCTGATCTTAAGAGAACTGAAGATAGTCATCTCCAGTTTGACGTTGAAGACACATATTGTGTTGTGCTCTACAATGATGAGAGCCATACATTTGAACAAGTTTTTGAAGCAATGCAACGAGTTATGAATGATGTTTATAGAGATTTAGTCAATAGAGTTGACAGAGAAGGCCGCGCTGTCATCAAAGTGTGTAGCTTTCAACAGTGCACAGAAATGAAAACTGAAGTTGAGCGATGCACTTCTAGACAGCACACGCAACCACTAAAAGTTCAAGTTTTGCACACAGATGTAGTTGCTCATCAAATCTTTGCACTAAAGCTCTTGGACTGGATGGAAAGTATTGTTCAAACATCGTCTGGGTTCCGTCGTGAATTTGCCAATGTTTTTCTTGAAACTTTACCACCGTCATCGTCATCCTCACAAGCTGAAAGAGTGCTCATGGAAGACGCATATATGTGGATAGCAGCCCGCCTAGCTTGGCATCGCTTGATTATGGCTGGTTTGCTGATTGAGTATGATATCAAAAAGTCATTTTCTAAAATCTTCACCAGAAGATATGGATATATTACCAAGGAGTACATACGGGATGACCATGATCGCCGTGTGTCAGTTTTGTCATTGTCAGTTCAATTGTACACCTTACCAACTATTGCTCATTATCTTGTGGCTGAGGAAAGAGCTCTCCTTATTTTATGGAACACTATTGCATCTGAATTCAATGCCAAAGTGAAAGACAACAATAAGTTTGCATTTGAACGTCACTCAATGTCTCTTATAGGCCGAAGAATTGATCCTTTCTACAGAATATTGGAAACATTTTATGATATCAAGTACCTCCTTATTGTGGAACCTAAAGAATGGACAGATGAGTTGAGGCTTAATTTCCTGTCTGGCCTTAAAACAATGTTGGACCTAATGGTTCATATGCAAGATATGGAGCCTTTTAAAAGACAAGTTGGGCAGCATGTTGAGTATGAACCAGAATATGAGACAGGGTTTAACTTGCACAAAAGTATGGCACAAATTTACCCATTTGTTGTTGATTGGTGCTCCACTGATCGGGTTGTTCTCATCAAAGCATATAGGATGGTCCTATCAAAGTTAGCTGAATGTTCTCCCATGGATTCTCAGCCTGAGAGCACTGTCATTGAATTAGCAAATCACAGTGCTACCTGCATTGTATATGATCCAGCTGTGGAGCCAGTTTCCATCTATCTACCATTGAGTAGGCTTCTTGCAGGTCTACATTTAGCATTGGACAAGTATGGGCTACACTTTGATAGTCCAGAACTTCAGCCTGCAAAGCAGCCAAAGCCAACTCCTCATCTTCTTCTAGAGCCAGTAATGCGTTTGCAGGTAATGATTGCTCAGGTTTGGGCTGGAATGTGGCGCCGTAATGGATTTTCCATCTTAACCCAAGTGGCAAAGTATCGAAGTCCTTCTAACCGTAATGAAATGCAAGATAGAGACATTTGTATGATTCAGATTTGTGCGTCACTCATTGAAAGTAATGAATTTCTTATTATTTTGCTACATAAATTTAACCTGTTGAAATGGGCTGATGCAAATTTTATGGAAACTCGTGACACTGAGTCTGTCGTAAATACCACTCGCATTCTTGAGGAATTTCTGGGACTACTTGTCATAATAGTAACTGAGCGATACACACCAGGTGTTGGCATGGTTACTGAAGATGATCAAATGAAAAAGGAAATTATTCAGTTACTCTGTGCTGGACCACTATCACATTCAGAGCTTTACAGGGCCTTTCCATTTGGCCACAAGCATTTACAAGAAGCAAGAATAGAGTCTGTTATTGATGAGGTTGCTGATTTTAAAAGACCCAGCAACAAAGTGGGTGTGTATGAGCTCAAAGAAAAGCATTATGCTGATTGTAATGTGTTTTTCTACCATTTTGATGCAGAAGATCGAACTCATGCTGAGGAGATTCTAAGGAAAAAGAACAAAGAGAAAAATGGCATGGATTGCTGTCCACCTCCCCCACTGCCTCAGCTGTGTCCTCCTTTCACCATGATTCTCAACCTTCTACAGTGTGATGTTATGTTGCATATTCTCAAATTAATCTTGGAGCGTTCAATGCACATTGGTGCCCAGCATTCTTCGGAGCTTCAGTTACATATGGCTCTCCATCTAATAGGTCATGCGCTACAGGAGCAGGAAAAAGAACCTGATGGTTTCTTGAAATTCACAGAACGCGCCAGTCACTGGAATATTGAACAATTGATGGAAGACCTGCTGAACTGTGCTCCTCTAGAAACCTTGAAAGATTTGTTGAAATGGGTTTTGACAAAATACAGATCTGTGAAAGAAGGTTCATCATCTCCAGCTGTTGTTACACTATCTCCTCAGACACAGGTTCAACAGCCGGGTGATAAGGACAAAGAGTGGAGAGCAAAGATGGCAGCTGAGAAAAGGGCAAGAGTTATGGCACAGATGACTGCCATGCAGAAGAATTTCATGAAAGAAAATGCTAGTTTGTTTCAGATGGAAAAAGATAGTGACCAAAATGTTCAAGAAGAAGATATGGATACTGTTGAAATAAGTGAAAAGCCCCCGGTGGCTATTGGACCCAACCAAACGCCAGTTCAAGCTCAGGTTGAACACTACATCTGTATTCTTTGTCAGGAGGAGCAGGCTGTATCTTGCTCTGGAACAGCTTTGGTGTTAGCCGCTTATGTCCAGAAGTCAGTTGTTATGGCAAGAAAGTATGATGAATCAGTTCCACGACATGAATTGTTCCTCTCTTCATACCTGGGCCCTGCTCCGTATGCAAGTACATGCGGTCATGTTATGCACTCTACTTGCTGGAAGCAATACTATGATAATGTCCAAGCCAAAGAAAGTCGTAGACCTTATAGACTTAGACAGCCTGCAAGTTTTGACATTGAAAATAAGGAATTCCTTTGCCCTCTCTGTAATTGTCTTAGCAATACAGTCTTGCCTCTCATCCCTCAAACTCCGCTTATCAATTCTTCAGTCAAAATGGAGAAAGTACCTGATACCTCCATTCGTAATGTGACGATTGGTGACACAACCATTTCTTTTAAATCTTGGCTAATTGACATTAAGAAAACTCCACATTTACATCATGATAATGAATTAGATTGGAATCATGCCATGGAGCTGTTAGATGCTATTGACCCTCCCCCAGCACCCAAACAACAACCAGCTGGTAGCAATCTAGCTACTGTGCAAGAGATCCCAGCTGGGAAGACACAAGGAACAGATCTTCGCGTGACTGAGCCGCCTACAGCAACTACAGCCCAACCCCAAAGTCAACAGAGGTCATTACCAGTCCGGCAATTTTTAGAAGGGCCATCTTCTGAAGAGGTATACATTGTGTCAACTCTCAGATGTTTTTAGACGTAACTAATGTTAGATGTTCTTAATTATTTTGTTGTTTTTTTTAGGAGGATGAAAATGCATCTCATTCAGACTCAGAAGTAAAACATGCTAAAAGACTGCTACTTGAACCTGATTCATTCAGTGCACCTTGCAGTAGCATGGGTACACCCGTCCATAAACTTTCAAAAGTAAAGTTGTCAGATGATTTGGTTAACATGATTCTAAGATTTGTTGAAAGAATTGATGAAAAATGCTCCACTCGAGAGTTGGATGATGACACAGAAATGTCTCCTCTAAGAGCTTGGCAATGCTGTGCCTATACCATTCATTCACTTGAGGTTTTATTACGAGATGAAGGCAAGCCCTTGTTAGGAAATTTATCCTTGCGTCAGAATGACTGCCTTAAAGGTCTTGTTCGAATGATGGCAATTTTGACTACAGCATGGTCAAAGCCAATGCTGTCTTGTACTCATGCTCGAATGATATTTAGTCTTCTGTTGAACATTAACCCTGACCAAGGTTGTCTTCTTGACTGGGACAGTTTTGGTGTGATGGTTCCTCTAGTTTTTCTTCTGGCTAAACATCCAGTTCCCTCTGGAGGGGGATATGAAATCTATGCATTTAGGCTTGCTCTCTTTATGGAGATCATGAAAGCCTTGATATGTATATGTCGCAAGTAAGTACCATAGTTCTACGTCCTAAGTCACTTAAAGACATTGGTGTGAAAGTTATTTAACAGAAGACATATCTTCTATCTTTATATTTCCTAAGTATAATTTGATTCACTTATATGGCAATCTCTTATATTTCTTTAATTGCAGAGCCTTAACAGATGGTAAGAAAACTGAATGGAATGATCCTATGGAAGTTGATGAAATGGATGCTGCTTGTGGTGAATCTATTGGAGCACCAGATGATTTTTGTCCAGCTTTGCATGATTTGTGTATTTTATTACATGATCAAATTTGCATGCCAACGGACCTGTTACCAAGTCCTATGACTGTTGCAAGATTGGTGGGTAATTGTTTTCAATACAGATAAATTCTCACCAGATAAGCCAGTACACTGAACTATTGTTTCTGTGTTTTGTTTCAGGTGAAGGAGTATTGCCAGCCATTCCTACGATGCTCAGTCCTCTTTTTCCACTTTCTCACAACTGTCCCAGCAAGGGATGTTTTGACAACTCAAGGCGGTGACACATTTGATAATATGTGCTCATATCTTGGTATTAATGGTGGCTGGAGAAGTATAATTTTTGATGACACAATGCAAGCCTTGGTCATACATTGGGCAAATCATCCCAGGGTACAAACACTCTTCAGAAAAAAAGGAGAATTAGAGGTAGGAATAGTGTTAAGGCTAAGGCCATGTCAACTTATGGAAATTAACAGATTAACATACTAACAAATTGTGCCGTTTGAAGATGTTTCACATTATTTTTCATGCATATTAATGACCTAGACATGAAACTGTTGGAATGCAGAAACTCATACAGTGGTAGAGGGCAGAATTAGTGGCTTTGCGAGCAAAGCATTAACCTCAGCCTTCTGACTAAAACCCTGCCCTCCGCCACTGTTTGAGTTTCGGACTTTGTATAATTTGATTTCTTGATCGTGCCTTAGAAATAACATGAAACATCTTCAAAGGGTGCAAAGACACACATATGTAGCATTGTTAATATGTTAACCTGTTACTCTGTTCGTGTGTTAATGTGTGAAATTCCTTAACTTATGCAACCGAAATGAACGAGTATTTATTGTTACGTATGTGCAATGTATATTATTATTTTGTAACTACTGTTTATCTTACCTTTTCAGGTCTTTACATCACCACTTAAAATAAATCGACTTGTGCCACTTCCTGAAGACTACAGCGAGCTGCTTTGTTCAGTATTAGAATTTTACTGTCATGATAGAGTAGAGTCACGGTGCCCTACCATGTGTCTGGTTTGTGGAGAGATGTTGTGCTCCCAGACTTCATGTTGTGTGCACAGACTTGATGCTGTTCAAGTAGGATCATGCACATATCATGCTGTGAAATGTGGAGCAGGATGTGGTCTTTTCCTTCAAGTGAGGAGATGCCAGGTTAGTGGTGTTAACCTGAAGAAGGGACGCCTATTCTCATAACATTGGTTGCTTTGCCGTTATTGCTGTGCGGTATCTGCAAGAGAAATTAATTGTTACTCTCATCTGTTAATTTTAGGTGCTTGTGCTAGCATTGCCAAATCGGGGAACTTTCATGACACCCCCATATGTTGATGATTATGGAGAAACTGATCAAGGTCTTAGGAGGGGAAATCGTCTGCAACTGTCTCCTGAGCTGTACAAAGAATTGGAACATATATGGCTATCTCATGGCATTCGAGAATATGTGTCTCGTTCTATGGATAAAGGCGCACCACAAATTGCTGGTCAATGGCATGAGCTCTGAAGAGAACCAAACTTTCTTCTTTAATTTGGAGCACAACTCTGTATTTTACTACCCAAATAATTGTTAATAACATTAAAGAAAGAAAATAATAAACCTTCCCTTTAGTAATTTGTAAAGTCTCTATGTGTATTTTGTCAACTCAATTCATGATCCTAATACATAGTACATTTTCTGTTGTTTTGGGGTTTGGTCCAGCTGTATGACTAATTTTTGAATCTGATGATAATCATTTTGTGTTAATCTTTTCCTCTTCTTTTTCTATTTGCAGACTGAGTAGAAAAGAGAGTAATCTTGTTATGTGGTTCTTGACGTTTCTTAAGAAATAAATTGTTTATTATACATATTTTATTGCACAATGCAATCAACTATCTTGACTGTCATCAATTTGGAAATAATGTTTCCTATCCTGAAGATTTGTTGGCTCGAGGTGTTTTTCTATTTTATTTTAATTTTTTTTTTTTTTTTTTTTTTTTTTTCATTAACGGCCAGATATCAGTGGTATTGGCTTTGAAGACTGAGAAATACCTGGAGGTGCTTTGGCATTGACTCTGTGATTCTGAGTGTTTCTGGACTCTACTGGATGTTCTACTTAGTGGCTAAGTCAGATTGTTTTCATCATACTTGATTTCTGGTTCAGAAAACCAAAACTTTTTTGTTCTAACTGGTAAATATGTTAATGTTTGGCTCCTTTATCACACTTTGTTGTATTTTGAATATGTTTTAATGCTCAAAATGTGTGCTTGATTAATTTAAATAGTGTTATTTTAAAAATCTATTGTATTTAATAATAACCGTGATTTGTAGGAGCCTCTCTGTAGTTTTTGAGTCTATTGCTCTTATGCTGTATTTGTTTACTAATCTTCAAGATTTTCAAAGATACTAGACGTTACTTTAGGAATAAAACTTATGATTTCATCACTTGGTAAAATATATTGCTCAAGCAATTCATTTTATCACATGAGGGCCCTGAATGATGTTTTGTTTATTTCAGTATCATAAGTATCTAGCTGGTTTTCATGTGTATTGAATGATGACCATAAAATAATGCAACTTATATGGCCTGCTTTGATTTTAATTCTAGAAATTCTAACCATCTCACTATGTACACTTGGATATTATGTATTGAAATACTTGCCCTACTACAAAAGTGTGTCATGTTCCAAGTTGGATGTGTCGAGCCCACATTTAGAATCTTTTCTGGGACTAAACTGACTGTGTTAATGCAGTGGTGTTTCACCATGGTATGTTATTGTTACAGTTACCATTCATACTCAACAGATAACTGGAATCTTTAAATGTGCACTTTGCAATTAAAAAAGTTACAGTGTAGCTAAATAGACTTTTATTTGTAACATGGTTTTAGGTCTTACAAATTCAAGAAATTATTTTGTTGCTGTTACATAGGTGGTTTTAATTTTGATGTGTATACCTGTACTTGAGAAAGTATTTAGGGAATACAAGCACCTGAAGATTTACTCTAATAGGAAATAGGCTTCTAACACAATTAGAACTTCAAACCTTCAAAGTTCAGGTAACCACCTGGCTTAAAAATCTAGTAATAAACTTGATTAATGCCGAAGAATATGCAAATATTTTGAATGAAACTAAACCTAGGGAACTCATAACACCAAGTATTGATGTGGAATACAAATGACTCTCTCAACCTGACAGGATTTCTCCATTTCCATTAAAAATCAAGAGGACAAGTACAACTGCCAGTACTGAAGTCATTACAACCAGTAATTTCACATTTGCTCCATGAATTTTGACAAAATATCACCTTTGAACATTGCATGAGTACAAAAGAAGTCAATACAAAAAAATAAAATAAAACTAATGTAGAAGTAATCCGAGAGATACGGTTGATTCTTGACAGTATTGTTTTGAAACTAACTCATTTTGTAAAAACTTTTTTTAAATTTATTCTTTTCTTTTTTTTTCTTCTTAAGTAACATTACCAGTAGATTTGGGACAGTTTGTTAAATGTAAGCTCTTATTCTATGCATGGCTTCCGTTAAAATCAACACATAACCCAAAGTTTAGAGCAACCACAATACACTGAAATGAGATTCAATAAGAGGCACAAAAACTTTAAGCCATTCTACTTGATTAGCTACACGGGCAGAACAAAAGTAAGATAAATAGTTTGTTTTTACTTTCTCAATCTGAAAAATGAGGTACATTTCCAGAAGTACAGAATGCCTAACCGCAACAAAAGATATTTTCACTTAACCAGAAATATAAAATGACAATTTTTAAAACTTATTTTTTACAACTCTTCTACATGAGCTGTTATGTCATGAAATAAAACTTTCCTCTTTACATTCCCGTAAAGCAGGTAAAGGCTGTTAGGACAGTGCAAGACAAAGAAGTTACACATGTACCAACATCGTAAAAGAGCACACAATATCACAGATCCTAATGAACATAAAATTTTTAATTACACCTGTAATTGTTCCAGCACGGCAAGAGGAATATTTCGTATCAAAATAAGCAAACCTTTTTCTTCTTGTGATTAAATTAGGAAAAAGGATATAAAATTGTAAAAGGACAGCAAAATGATGATTGCTCAAGAATATGACTATACTGGCACACACAATGATATATTAACATTAGAACAAATCAATAAAATAGAAAAATGTGTGTGGCAGGGGGGACCTTATTGCAATTCAAGAAGGAAAATATGGCACCTTAAAATGCCATTTTAGATTCAGTATACATGCAAGAACTACAAGATATCAAAATATTGTGGTTTGTGATGAGATTATTTATGTCATAAGTTGACTAGAGCAAATTCACCAAAAGCTGCTGACAATCATGTACAATAAAGTTTTAGTTTTTGCTTGCTCCATCTGATGCCATTTGGGCGGCTAAGTCAGCAAACTTTGCTACATAATCTAAACTTGTTTCAGTCATGAGGCATTGCATATGTGTCTCCACCTAGTTTTATGAGGCAAAAAAGAAAAACAGGCATGATTAGATATATAAGGTTGACAATGGAGGTAGTTAGATTAAAATTTTACATTAGCCAGGTACGAGACTTACATCAGATGTAATAGAAGTTTGTTGACTTCCAGCTTGTAAGGGCTCAGGATTTGCTTTCATGGGAGATTCGAGATGTCCTAAAAAGCTACTAAGTGAAAAGTCCTGCAAATGGAAATTCAGAAGTTTAACCTAGCTGTATGAAACAATGTAATACAACTTTTGATCTAAAAACCTTATACCTCAGCATTAAGCCACTGATTTTCATCTTCTTTTAACAAGGTTGAAGGGCTTGCTGGGGGTGGGGATGATGAGACAACTGAGCTAGACAACAATCCTGCAAAATTGTTCTTAGATAAGTAACACCTTAAATAACCATAAAAAGCTTATGAGTATTCAGAAAGTCACAATTTACCAGTAAAATTTGTTTCCAATAATGGACTGGAGTTCAGACCAAGTTCACACGGAAGGGACAAATCCAACAGATTTGATATGCTTGGTGGTGAGTTGACAGGTGTGTCTAAAGTTGGCGGAAAAAGATCTTGTACTAAATGGGAAGATTGATGGGTTAGATCTTTATTTTTGTTAGACTGCTCCTGCATTGACACTGGTGGCTTTAACTTTGTTCCTAAAAGTAAGGGGGGAAAAAGGATTTCTAAATTATTTTTTTTTTGTAAAGAAGGATATAGTAGTTAAAAACAAACAAGTGTTTATACTAACCAATACTTTCACATAAGTCTGGCATCGAAATGTTGATAT
The DNA here is from genome assembly GCA_033675135.1 of Frankliniella intonsa. NCBI lineage: Eukaryota > Metazoa > Arthropoda > Insecta > Thysanoptera > Thripidae > Frankliniella > Frankliniella intonsa. Next base: position 13,032,753 of record CM066254.1, on the reverse strand, counting down.
CATTGGTGACTTTTGAATGGGTTTTTGAATTTGAGGGTCCAGCAGCTGAATTCGTAGTTGTAGTGACTTGAGATGGAGATTCAGAAACTTTGTGAACAAATTGCGGGATGGACTGTAATAAGTTTGATGAACTAGTTGGGGTGAAATTAAGGATACTTGGAGACTGAGCAATTGGAAGAAAATCTCCAGGCATTGAAGAACTCTGAGGTAAGACCTATAGGGAAAACATATTGTAATTAATTAATGGCCCAGTCCTTTGTTTTACTTTCCCATAACCACAAAATAAAGGGTTATACTAAAATACCTGGAAGGTGACAACAGATTGGCTTTGAGGAGATTTTGGTAAAAGAGGGAGTATTCTAGGCACAACAACATTTTTTTTCACAGATGCTGGCCTTCCACGTCGATTGCACCCCCTTGGTCTAAATTGCTGAGAGAGAATACAAAAAAATGAACTCGGAGAAAAAAAATGTTATACAGTAATTGATACAAAAAAAGATTATTAAAACATACCTCTAGCTGGGCTTTAAAGGCATCAGCAGTGCCAGGGCGAGGTGGGGGTTTAAAGTGCGGTGATGGCATTAGAGGTCTCCGGAATGGGCCATCATTCATAGATGGTGAGCTAATCTTTGGAGAAACAGCATGGCTTTCAGATGGTAATTCTGGATTCAATACCTTCTGTAAAAAAAACATTTTAAAAAAATTATTAAAAAATTGGTAAAGTTGAAAGAAAGACAATAACAATTTGTGTAGTGGCAGCGATGACAGCGGAATGCTCACATCAATTTCAATATTGCCTCGTGAAGGACGTGTTACTTTATTTTTTGATACATTTGACTTGGGTGTTCCATTGCATACATGACCACATGGGCACTAAAAACAAGAGAGCAAGAAAATCAGTTGGTAGAATATTTTTAACAATTTGAAAGTTTTATAGGAATGCCTACCTTTGCTTGCGAACTACACATTTTGGCAAGAGAGAGAAGTTTCCTTAATGGTAAGGACAGTCGATTACTCGGGCTTATTTGATCCTTCTGACCAATCAAACCTTCAAGTGGAGGATTATCATCTGAGGGTGGAGTATCTGTTGGTACAGCTGATGTACCTTCGGTAGATGAATTCTGTTGCCGTTCTTCCCACCAGTACTCCATTTTAACTTTTGAATCTGACCCAAACTATATAGAAATATGGAAGGATAAGTGAACCTGTTTAGTGCAAACAATTTATATACACAAGACTTATCCTTTCATACCATTAAATAAAGTTCACCAATAGTGACAGCATTAGCATTGTCAACAGTCCAGCCAGACCGAACACGTTTTATAACTTCTTCATTAGATTTAGTTACATTGGTCGGTTGGTTTGTGGAGCACACAGCATTTACTTGGAAATTCCCACCAATGCCAGAACTGCCTGTGTGAACATTAACTGAGTCCTCTTTATTACCAGGAGTTTTAGATGATAATTTCACAGATTCTCCATTAATCTTTGCCTCTCCATGACCTAGGGCAAAATTTTAAATTTAAAAAATGGAGGAATCAAAATACATTCGAGAAATCTGTAAATAAAGTATGACTGTTTACCAGAGTCCGCACTACTACTGCTAGCATCCAGGTTAATGCCACTGCCAAACAGGCGGAAAGGACATGAAGGCTTATCATCCTCTGTCTCAACAGAGGCAAAAGCACCAGACTGAGAACCATCCTTTGATTTTTCTGGGGAAGAATCAATGTGCAGTTGAGTTGTTTGCTGCTCCTTTTTCTTTTCACTTGAACTGTCATTTCTCTGCCGCTTTGTTCCCCTTCGACCGCATCTGGAAAGCACAAATAAAATCAGTCCCATATCAGCTGGTATACACTTTGCCATTTACCCTCACACTGGTCATACCCCTTGCTGCTTGCATGTAGCATTGAGTTGAAAAGTTGTTCAGCTGCATGGTTACCTAATCTACCTTCATGGGAGTTTAAGCTTAATCGAGAACTAGTAAAGTATTCACTCAGATTAAATGTAAGTGGAACGATGGTGGCATTTGACTTTGGGGCAATACGAAGGATATGTTGTGTTTTACGGAGTTCTTTTTTCAATCCAAAGCCAACAGCCATATTAATATCTGAACTATTCCGTTTCCCATCATGATGGGCAACAGTACTGGAGACTCCATTATCTGCATTTGTCTAAGAAAAATAAATAAAAATAAAGAGAATGTCAAAATGAAACAAATCTGATTAAATTAAGTTTCAAGAGATTTGCTTGGGCTTACTGTGGTTAATGAAACTTCGCAACTGGGCTCTATGTTAGCAGTTACATCATTCAGCTGAGACTGCAGTCTCTCACAATGTTTAAGTGTGTGTGGTTGCCACCGTTGTTCGAGAAAGCTTAGAAGAGTTGATAAGCGACGCTGTAGCGGAAGCAAAGTTTGAACTCTAGGGTTTTGAGCAGTTGCCTGCACTCGGGCCCATGCTTCATTTGTTCGCGGTCGCAGCTCAATTGTCACTCTTGCTGGTAACTTTAAATCTTCGACCAAATCTTCTTGCTGGTTTAACTTTCGCAAAGCCCGACATATAGGCGTTTTCACACGAATATTTTTCCCTCTCACTCTTATAGTGGTAAAGCCCCTAATGTGTTCCCCCACCAAACACACACACAAAAAAAAAAAAAAAAAAAAAAAGGAAAAGGTAAGGAAAATTCCTGAGTCATTAACTTTTATAACTATAATATAACAAAGCTAACAGTATCTTCTCTTCCATACCTGTAAATTAGCTCATTGAGTTTGAGACTATTCTTCTCGGACACACTTCCAATTTTTTTTCTAAGTTCCCCATAGTTTATGAGGCCATACAATTCTTGGGTTGCTTTTTTCACTTCATCTGGGAAGCGTAAATGTTTGGATATTTTGTGCCAAGTTCGATAGTAAAAATGTCTGATCTGTTCTTTGTTTTTGACCATATGCTCTGGGAGACTTTTACGCTTAGCTTTAGCTTCAAAATATCTTTGAATGGCATCAAAATCTTTGCCAAATTCATTTAATGCTTCAAAAAATGTATTTTTGTCCTCTAATGGCCATAACTCAAAAGGCCTTCTCTTCGGTTTTGCATCAAGCTTGTCCTCTTCTTTGGGTAAATCTGAAAAAGACAACAGATTTCTTGTGGTTAGTAATTTAGTCTGAAGTCCTTTCAAAGTAAATCTCAGTTGGAGCATCCAAATTACCTTTCCTTTCAGGAGGAGTCTGATTGGCAATTATGTCCAAGCGCATCTTCTTTGATACCCTTGCACTAGTCCGAAGTTGAACGGAACTGTTTTTGTCCCCATTTTCCATTTCATGACTTTGAACCACTGACCCAAGGATTTCCGGTGGATCTTCTGTGACTGTAGATTGTTCAACATCATGCATTGCAGTACTAGTTGACACCAAGTCTCCTTTATCATATTCTGTTGAGATGGGAGAAGCATTGTTGAAGGATTTGGAGCCAGTGACACTACTATCATTGATTTGGCAAGCACTCATCCTGCAATAAAGCATCAAGGATAATTATCAGCAACTAAACTAAAATATTTAAGAATATTGTACCAATATATGGTAATATACTGCTGCAAGTATATAAATTAGGACCAAAAACCCAACTATGAAATGTCAAAGTTTAAGTCCCATGTCACTAATATAAAAAATAAAAAATAAAATAAAAAAATTGGTAACAATAAGGGGCATAGAACCATATAATATCATTTATTAACTACAAGAATACAAGCACTGACCATGTAAAAATCATGAACCATTTCTACCAAATACACATACCCAGTGCTGTTTGCAGGCGATCTCCTCCAAAATCATGAACACAAGTAGGAATGATTGTTTGTTTCATATCGCCGTTTCAGATCATGGCAAATAGTATGTCACAACTTTGCGTGCGACACCGAGTGAAAATTTTGAGCCACTATCCAACATGTCTCCTGAGCATGATAGCAAAGCTAATAATAACTCGTTTCACCTTGCCACAAACTCAACTTTCCCAATATTCCGGATGAGAAAGAAAACCTTTGTGATATGTTCACATATATTTCATGAACGGGAGATAATAGCGAAAAAAAAACACTCTTTCTTTTCAGGAAACTTAATGAAGTAGTCTGACTAGCGGCGTTACGATAACCCACTCTTGCACCTTCTTTGTTCTTTAGCACGCATATAGCACCAATATAATTCAATCTCGACTCAGAAACCTAAAATTTAAGTTTTGTCATCAACATCAAGCAAATAGTTGATGTTCAACGGCAATTACTTCGAACAATAACCAATCACACAGACGCACGAACATTATGTTTACAACCCAATGAAAACTGGAGTTCCACTGAATAGCCAACACTACAACACTCAAGTTGCACTTCTTGCTTACTATGAAACATGACTCACAAGTAAATTTTAAGCAAGTATATCGGTTTAGTACACGACATTTCTGCCGCGTAACGTTTTGAACTTTGACAGGAACAACTTAATGAAATAATCGTAAAATTTTCTTTTGCCAAGTAATGTTTGTAGCTCTGGAGTCACCGCCTCCTGGGTCAACTTGGGTCAACTCTAACATTTCCTCTTGTCAGTTCATTCATTCATTTGATTTCGAAGGTTATGTGGTCGTGTGGGTCGTGTGCCCGTCAAGCAAAGAGTGTGAAGCATTGAAGACTAAATTTAAATTGTACTGATCTGCTTTCTCTTTCTCTTTTATTAAAAAGTAAATAACACCATCTTTTTGTTTTATAAAAGTCGAAAAGTTGTGATAACTATGTCAGAGGAAAGCAGCTTAGATGTCAAACCAAATGTAAGCAGCACTCTGACTCCAGCGCAGAGGGCTCTTATTGAAAAAAATAGACTAAGGGCATTAGAAATACGGAGAGCTAAATTGATGCCACATCCTTATGCTAAAGTGTAAGTGTGCTTTCATGTCATACATCAGCTTATTGTAGAGTTATTGTAGAGTAGAGCAAGATTGTAGAGTTTATTTTAAAGAGTGTTTTTGAATTATTTACAGCGATAAATCAGCTGCTGAAAGAACTGTCACGCGTTCTAAAAGTACGAAAGTTGTTGACACTGGTGGAGGGTTTTTGCTGGAGGAAGTAGATGATGGGAATCTGCTTACTGACAATGTAAGCAATAATATCAGTGTGAGAAAAAAGTACCACATGTTGTATTTGGAGACTTGTCCTTGCTTACATTCTTTCCACAGGTTGAAATCGTGAAAGAACCTGGACCTATCTTGCCCCCTGATTGTCCTATCTGTGAAGAATGTCAGAAGGAGTTTTCTGACTCCTGGTTACTGAAGTCTTTTGATCACTCTGTTTGTGATGGATGCAGGTAACTCCTATGAGCATAAAACTATTGAAAAATATGTGAATGTTCTTTTTATAACTGCTCTTGCTTAACATCTTATTGGATTTAGAGACAATGAAGACAAACATGCACTTATTACAAGGACAGATGCCAAAACTGAATACTTACTCAAGGATTGTGATATTGATAAAAGAATGCCAACTCTCAAGTTCATTGTTAGAAAAAATCCCCATAATCCTCGTTGGGGTGACATGAAGCTATACCTTCATTTGCAGGTAACAAAAAAAAGCTTGAAGCATGAGCTACATTATACCTTTTGTATAGTCTGGCGAGCCAAAGACGTTTCCTGTGATAGAACATCCGTACTGGCCCGCACCACCCATCTCACCCTAGCCAGTTCCCTGCCAGTTGTATCCAGATTACGCTCTATCCGTTGCAAGAATCATCTGTTCAGAAGGCTGTACTGTTATATCTCTAGCATTCTTGTTTAACAGAACATTTAACTTGCAGATTGAAAAACGAGCATTGGAAGTGTGGGGATCAGAAGAAGCTTTGATGGAAGAAAAGGAGGCAAGAGATGAAAAACGAAATGCATCTAAAGTGAAAAAGTACAATAAGCAGTTAAAAGGTGACTATAAGAGAACTACTTAAAATCAAATCTTTGTTTTGATGACTCATTAGTCCTATTTATTATTATTTTATTTAGTATTATTAGTATCATTTAGTATTATTTATTTATTGACAGCCCTTCGTATGAGTGTGAGGAGTAGTTTATACGACCGTACTTCAGCAGCAGCTCACACACATTCCTTTGGTGCAGAATCTTACAATGAAGAAGATGACACTTACACGCGAACCTGTACAACATGTAAATTTGTGGACACATTTGAAAAAATGTGATTTTTGTTACTATCCTGTTTTTGTTTTTTTATTTGCTGCTGCGGTTTTTACAGTACTGAACCACTGTACTGAGCCACACCTGAAGTATAGGAAGACTTGTACAAAAATGTCAAATATGGATTTCTGGCATATAAGACTTTTAAAAGAGGTGTCCGCCTTTTAGGCAAATGGCAAACAACTTAAATGTAAACCATTTCAGTATTCATTGATTTTATTCAACCAAGATCTAATTATTAATTACATACAAAGATCAGGTGTTTATTTTTAATTGCCACATCAGTTGCATATGAACTGTGATAATTTTATAATGTAAAATCAAAACTTTTCTGTGTGTTTTTTTCTGATTAAATCTGCTTTGGTACTATAAACATTCATAAATGAGCTATCACTTTCTCATCACATGCTTCTTTTGTTTTTCTGCTGTTCTGCTAGTCACTTGATTGTTTCAATTTTTTTTTTTCACACTTTGATAAGCCGAACGTAATTTTCAAAATTTAAAAATAATTATTGACAATCTTGAAGTTTTACAAAGATGTACTGTTATTATGAGGTGCCTTTCAATTTCAAGCAATGAATGTTAAGTGGCATCAGTAAACGCCGAAGTATGGTAACACTGTACCCCTTCCACCACTCCCACCCCTCCAAAATTTTCAGTCGGATCATCCTGAAGGGACGGGGCAGAGAAAATACTGTGGTTGACGCCATCTTGCTCTGAATTGTTAAATCTGCCACGTTTTGTACACATACTTTACCTTTGCTATGTTTGGGCGATTGATTTTGCCTGTCCGGGCTATCGTTAAGAATATCGTCTTTGAAAAATCTACTTCCAATGTTAGCGGCTGCTCTCCTAACTCAGGGGTTAGGATCGTAACGCAGAGTCTCGCCTCAGCGGGCTTCCACTCATCCTCGGGTCGACAGATTGGAAGAAAGGACAGGGGAAACGATGGACGATATACAGCGAAAGAAATGACCGCTGCTGGTGAAAGTTCTTCGTTTTTGGAAGCTCAAACTCCAAGGTAAGTTTACAACAGTCGATGGTTTGCCTGTTTTCTCTCTCTGCAGCGACCTCCTTTGTTGCTTCGTCCTTTCTCGAAAAGTCTGCCACGCCGCTTGTCTGGACAGCGTAGGGCTAAATTTTCTCCCAGTAGCTCGTACATCGCTATATTTATTAGTAACGCTTTCATGATTTCATCTCTCTAGTCATGGCTGCAAGGAAACGCTTAAAGTCTTAGAGTTTGCTGGAATAATTTTCCCCTTGCAGCTGGCTTTGTCCTTGGGGTGCCCTATCGTTCCTGAAGACATTTTATTTCGAAGATTGCCCGTATTCTTATTTATAATGAGCTTATCTACATCCCCGTTTTCATCTACTTAGTTGTCTCTTGATTCATACATGAGGCCTTTTTTAAAGTAATAGATTTTTTTCCCTTGACGTCCAACTGTATTTCTTTGAGAACCTCAGTAACACCATTATTTTTCTCTTCTCTTTATTCTGAATCAGTTCTGACTACTTTTGTAGTTTTCATCTAATGCTTATCAAGTTTTAATGTTTCCAATTTGTCCTCTTGAATTTTTTCCTTTCTGATTTTTATGCATTAATCTTTTGTTATCTTCTCTGATAACCAATCATACAGCAATGACAATCATTTTATTGTGACATCTTAGCTTCAAGAAGGGATCCCAATATGAAATATTGCAGCTTGTCTTAACATTATTAATGCACATCTCATTATAATCTGCTTGGAGACTCCATTCTTCTGTTGAGTTGAACTACTGTGTTTTACAAAATGATTTCTTATTCCGCCACCACTGCTTCGATACCTGTGTCCATACTCAAGAAAAAAAAATAGTCATTGGATGTTTCCGTTGGATCACTTCTCTTTTCTAAAATAGGGGGATAGGATTTGGGGTTTGGAGGTATCAAGCTTTCTTACAGTCGTTATTCACATATTTTTTTATCTTCGTGTTTTGTTTGCTTGGAATATGTGTTTGGTTTTCTGTTACCTCCACATCTATCTATCTTTTTAATCTCATTTCACAGTTGGTTTTTATTTCATGATTTTTTTTGTTGCAGGATTGATGATAGATTTCCTGATCTAAATTTACCAACCAGAATCTTCAATGGAGTTATGTATAAAGACTTGCCTATTATAAATGTGAAGGCTACAATGAACAACACAATCATGACTGTTACTGATATTAATGGTAAAATCACTATTTTTAAGTAGATTTTAGGTCTTTTATTTGTTACATATTTGCTGGCAAATGAATTCTGTGGTAACTTTCTTTTGTGCTTGTTTTGTATTTTTAGGTGCAGTCAACTTAATTAGGTCATGTGGTTATGATGGGTTTAAGAACGCCCGAAAGGGTACAAATGTTGCAGCTCAAGCTACTGCCTACACTCTTGGAAAGGTTTGTTCACATGCCAATATGCTTTTTGTGACATATTTGACTTAATTGATGACAATCTATTCCCCAATGAAAAATTTTCTCATCATTTTCAATTTTTACAGAAAATGGTACAGAGAGGTTTTAAAACTGTACGAGCAAGAGTACAAGGGCTGGGACCTGGTAGATTGGTGAGTTATATTTTGTCATGCACTTTCTTCATTTTACTCTGGAAATGCACTATGCCCGAATTCTTACTTTCCTAATGTTTTCATCCCAGGCATCTTTAAAAGGATTAACTCTTGCTGGTGTTGACATAGTCTCCATTACTGACAACACTCCTGTTTCATGGAATCCTTTGCGTGCTCGTAAGCAAAGAAGACTGTAAGGGATTTTAGTCTGTATCTGTAAATGTGACTGTAGTTTGTGAACCAATTAAGCATAAGTCAAATACTGCACCTTATGATGTCATCTGTCAACACTCCATTTGGTAAGTGTTCATGAAAGCATCATTACATACCAAGACATTGCCTCTGACCTTCCCTCAAAAACTATTTTGGTTAGCAATATTTTCCCTTCTTTTTTTTTTCTTCTGTTACATTAAATGTTAATTTTCAGTTTTTGTAAAAAGGTTTTAAAATGCTCAGTTGCAGTTTTCATTAAGTATCACTTTTTGTTTCCTTTCATTTTCCTTGCTACTTATTTTTTTTTTTTTTAAGATTATATTTTATAAGCCTTACCAGTCTCTCATATTTTCTGCCGAGCTTTAAGTTTTTTGAGTTCTGTGTTGGTTCATGAAAATCTAAGTTTTAATTATGTAAGTGAAGCATTTGATTTGAGTTAGAGTAATCCTATCATTTCATATTGATCCAAATTTGTTTAAACTCGTCAGAACCTGTTTTTCTTGGTTCCCCAGAAGAATTAATTTGACTGCTAAAGCCATACAGTAAAAAGTACTTGGTTTCTGTATTTTTTGCTTTGGTCTTTTTTTTTTTTTTTTTTTTTTTTTTTGTAATGCAAGCAGCAGTTTTGGAAGTGTACATTTGTCTAATACCTAGTCAAGTACTTATTAAGAAAGTCAAATAAATCAAAACCCTGCAAGCTGAATTTTTTATTGAGACAACCCCTCTGAAAATTGCTATAGAATTTGATCTAACCTTAAATTGCCAGAAAAGAATTGCCTTTTGAAAAGATGGGGGATCTTCAATTCTCAAAATAATTGCCAGTTCTAACAGTTTAAATTATCCTTGGTTGCATAAGTCACTTCATCATTCTTGAAAGATATAGTTTATTCAGTATGTTGCTTTCATAAATAAAATTGTTAAACATCCCATAGCCAAACTAATTGTTCAATAATAAGAAATTTTGCGTAGGAACAAAGACTGGTTATTTCTAACTGTGTAAACACTCCATTTTTCACTTCTTTGGGTTTTTTGAATATCAAATTTCAACTATGAGTTATGGTTTAATTATTGAAGAAAGTGCAGTGGTGTTAGGTTTGCATTAATGGACCTTGTGCTTCTTGCAATTGTGTTCTATTTCTGTGTTAATTTTTATTGAAGTTTGGATTTTTAAATTGTTGATTTATACTACCTAGATGGAATATGGGAGTTACTTGCTGATTTGTACCCTTTTGATTATAAAGTCTTACTACAATTTTAATCAATCTCTGTAATAATTGTTAGCCATAACACAATAATGTCAAATATTTTGTTGTTGATATTGGTTATGTTTTTGTAAGAACTTGCAGTATTGCTGGAGCCCACAAGGTTACGGTAGAAGCTGGTTTTACCGACTGCTTTTATCAGTATGACTGTGATATATTAGTGTACCTGATACTCATAAAAGTTAATAGAACTCGCTGTTAACATATGTTCTTTAATATTAATAAAAACGTACATGTTTTTCTAAAATATTACTTGAGTTTTTATGTGAGTCAGCACCTTCAGGGCGTGATGTTGTTTCATTTTTGGATGTCTCACAACATGTGTAGTTGAATATTCCGTATTCCCCTTAGCTTCATTTTCCCCCTTCATCGTGTCAGTTCGCAGGAGTTTGAATTCCGCGCCGAACTCAGCGGCGTTGCCAGTTTTTTCTACGACCTTAAGATGTCCCATACAACGTTGCTACGACGAGTCTTGCACTAAGCGTTCAGTTTGATGTAGCTATAAAAAAAAAGATAAAATAACACACGTGTAGAGTGTATCTTGGTCTGTTATCGTAGTAATAATTGCTTGCTTAATTTTTCTATAATGCCAAAGTGAGCATTTGTACTTAAGCGGCTCGGCTCGAGTCATGCGTTCGCGTCACGTCACGGCGCGCGGGGAATGCTGGGAGTTTCGTTGAGGAGAATCCATTCGGTCAAGATGGCGGACGTGGTGGAGTAGTGATGTGCCTCTCGTCCGACTTACCCTAATTTCGTGCTGCAATTCTCTTACAACAAGTTCTTTATCGGTGTGGCCCATTCCCCAAGTGTTAAATATGTAATTTGTTAAATGTCAAAGAGTGTGCTCTGCTTAAAATTTTGGATTTAGGACTGCCTTGTGGGTTACCCGTTGTCCACGAGAAGCTCTTCCCAAAATGGCAGCAAGCGCTCCGCGTTCAGTGAAAGTGTAAAATTTAAGACGGAACGTTTGTGTACATTGTCAGATTCATAAACATTACAACAAAATTTAGATATCTTCTGCCTCATGGTGTTAGATTCTGATTACTGAAGGCAGTTTTGAGAATTACAGTGGACAATAGGAAGGAAAATATCTGGAACAATGCATCAGGTAAGGTTGTCGGTCAAGTAATTTGAAAATCCTGTTTTTAGTTGTCAAACTCTTTTTGGTCTCTATTTTTACTTGAATTTTCGTAAGGTTTTATGGTTTTTATCTTTTGACCTTCTGGCTGCTAGGTGTGACCACAACCCACTGACGCCTTTCATTTCCCCTAGTATAGGTTAGGTTGTTTATGTGTTTATACGTTTGTTTTCTATGTATTTCGCTTCAATTTTTATCTCTTTTCGGTTCTTGCATATCCTTGGCAGTTTTCCCACACTCCCCTTCATTAGCCTATCAGTTGTCTGCTAGGTCCTGTTCTTGCCTTGTCTCATGCGTTATCCCTCCATATTATCCTTTACTTTGTTTACATTTTTGTAATGTGGGAGAAAAGTGCATTATAATGGGTGTTCCACTCATATTTTGGATTCCTTATGTGAAGGATGTGTTCACCTTCCCAATGACACCCATTTTTTGTCTTTTGGAGACGGACCCATTTTTGCTATTTTCTCTCAAAGTTTGGTGTCTCGCTCAGTCCAAGAGCTTTTGGATTTAGTTCTTGAGCATTTGTTAATCCAAGACCGCAATATTGCCTTCACTCTCTTACTATAGCATAAGCCTCTCTCTCTTGCTCACTGCACTTGTTTTCAAAAGTTAGTCCCTTTATGCGATGTTCTGTTTTACTTGCATTGGGGTCCCTCTTACATTCACGTAAAGTTATGCCATATTCAAATGGTGCTATTATACAATCAGGACTCCTTTCAAATAGATATGTTTTTCATTTCGTGCTATAGAGTCTTGATTGTGGACTTGTCAAGCTAACTCAGATGTTGCTACGAAGTTCAGTGTGGGGAAACATCAGGTGCATTGAAACCATATGTGGATAGATGTAATTCCTTGCCAAGATACACACTACTCCAATGCCATGATCTCAGTGGGAACCAAATACCTTGTTTATGCAGACAAGTGATTGGATTAGTAACATTTGCTGGCTGAGATGTATCAATTGACTATACCCTTCAAACCTGAGTTTCCCGTACCCTCATCTGGTCAGTAGTTACAAACTAAGTGGGAACCAAATACCTAGTATTAGCAAACAGGTGATTAGGCCAGCACCATATATATGGTGCGTTGGAACAATCTACGAAGCCCTTGAACCATTTCTCACATTTTCCTAAAGTTCCCTTCAGCCAAACAATCATGACAATCACACAAGGTTCAAAGTATACAACTTACCAAGTATTTCAACATACTCTCAAAATAAATTACATCTATCATGAGCACCACACTCAAGTAGAGATGTTGTTGCTGGTTAGTGACCCTATTATTTTAATATCATCATTGTACAGGGTTTACTTCCTTCAACTGTGTGTCTCATTTTTAAAATGTGGCTCAATTCCTTTCATCTCTAAGTTTTGTGTGCCACCGATTGTACAATCACCTTTTTAATTTGATAGGTTTTATCAGGAGAAGGCTCAGAATCTGCCTCAGATTCTGAGAAAAATTCTTCAGCTTCAGAAAATGAGTCAAACTCATCTTCAGCAGCATCGGGCTCAGACAGGTATGTGTGTTGTTACTTTGTACAGGTTTCTGTGTTCTCTGCTAACATCCTGTTTGGTATTGATAAGACTTATAAATAAGGCTCTAGCTTCTAATGGAATTATGATTAAATGTCTGAAGTCTGTCCTCTTATGACTTCTCAAAGATATAAGAAAAATATATATTTGAAGATGAAGTAAGTCTTAGAATAGAGAGTTTGCCTTCAGTGAAAATTTTGGAAAATTGGAAACTTTAAGCTCAAACCTCTTACCCTCCTAGTTGGATTTATGATTAAAATGCTTCTCAGTAGTCAAATCTTTTTCAAAGACTTGTCAGAGTAAAATATGTGGACACTCTTAACTTATGTAGGTCTCACTCAGATTTTCCCCCTTCTAAAGGTTTGATAATCCTTAAATGTATCCTAATGCAACTTATTATTAGTTTTTTGCTACTTTTACACTGTAAACCAGCAGTGATCAGTACGTCTATGTCAGACCTGAAAGACATTTTGCAACAGTAGGCGATTTTCACTATAAGCTAAAATGCTGCAAATATAAACTTAAAAAAATTTAATGTCACAATTTTGGGACCAGTAGTTATCCGTATTACTAAAACTTATCAGAACTTGACGTCTTTAAGATTCCAAAGTCTGCAAAACTTTTAGGGATGCAATACTTTGTAATTTTTGCTCATGGTGGGAATTGTCTATTTATGCATGTCATTTCTTATAAAGAGTGACCATTTTTCATATATTGCCTGAATACCGAGTTTGTATGTTAACTCATTGATGTCCTTGCTATGAATGTCCAAGGTCAGACAAAGTAAAAAGGGATGCTCATAGCACTGACCCAGCATGGGTAGTGTTCCACTTGTGCCACATTATCATATATACATTTTCCCCATAAAATTTTATTTTATCAAACATTTTGGCGTGATTAGTTAAAAATAGGCCACATCTATTACCTTTCTCATGGTACCATAACCTCTTGCCTTTGTTGTTACATATTGCATGTTGGTACTGACAATAACTCATACTCTTTTCCGAAGAGTAGAAATATATTGCACCAATTTGTAGTACATGTTAATTTCGCTTGCCATTTTGGCTTTACGTGTCAATTAAGTTAAAAATAATTGAGAGTACTTAAAATAACATTGTTATCTACAACTTGGAAACAACTTTTGATACTGAAATTTGTTTATTGTGACACAAGTAAAACCATGTCAATTGGTCAACCTTATTATCTCTTGTTTCACCTTTTTCATTATCTCTCCCTCCAGTGATTCTGGATCTAGCTCTACTGACAAATCAGCCTCAGGCAGCGGGTCTGAATCAGAAGGCAGTCCAAATAAGTCTCGATCTTCAGTGGTTAAGACTTCTCCCGACAAATCTTCACCGGATAAGTCAACTCCAGAAAAAGTTCGACCTAATTCAAGGTCAAGGGACAGGACCGGTTTAAAACAGGTAAAGAAGAATCGCGATAGATCCTCATCACAGACGACAGCAGAGGTAGGAGTCCTTGAAAGATGAAAGTGTCACAACCTCTTGCTCATTTCATTGTTTTTGAATGGATCATTTTAAGAAGCAGTTCCATTTGTTTTTTTCTATCCTCAGCCATTGACTTGCTTGATTAATTGTAAGGAAATTCAGTAATATACCATGCCATGAATTGTAATAGTACATACAATTTGCTGCAAGTGAAGTAACTGATTTTCAATTTCTTGGTCCATTCTCAAACTACTAATTGATGTAAATGAGAGGAGCACTTTTCAGCTTGTGTGGGAGTGAGTGTGTGCACTTACCTGCTTGGACTTTTGCTCTTCTGCTGTCTTTCCTCGCTTTGACACTGTGGGTACTATGTTTAATTTTGTGTGAATCCCAATTCCCAGTCCAATATAAATATGTGTAAATGTGACATTTACACTCCTTATTACCACAACTGTATAATTTCTTGTAAATGAATTTTTTTCTTAATTTTGTTGTATAAATTACAAAAACAACTTCCCTAGATGTCCCAGGAATTTAAATTTAGAGCTTTTGCAATTGCACTATTTCATGTTTTCGCTTGAGTGTTGTCAGTTGTCATGCTCACCAATCTCCTGAGGTTTTCCTCCACACAACAAGGGAAAAAAAAATTTTGAAACAGAAAAATCTTTTTTTTTTCTTTTTTAATATAAATTTTTTTTTCTTTTTTTTTCCTTTCCTTACCATTTTCAAGTTCATGCATGCTCCTCTAATAAAAAGCCTGAGAAACTTGTTTCTGCAATTAACTGCTTGTGGTGTATCCTACTTTTTTCTCCACTCTGCAAAGGCAACTGTTTGCATGTGCAAGCATTGCATTGTGTCAGATGTACAGTACTAATCTGAAAAATACACTTCTTTTTCCAAATTAAACTGATTTAAAAAAAAAAAAAAAGTTATGTTGTTGAATATTTTTTTTTTTAAATATAAAATGCAAAATATCCAGGATTATGTACGGCCTAACATATGGCTTTCACTATATTATGACCTTTTCATACATTTTACAGTGTTGGGAAGAGAACCCTGAGGTTTATGGTATCAGGCGTTCCGGAAGGTCAAGGAAGGAACCAGAACGCCTACGCGTAATTGAAAGTGACTCTGGAGAAAAAATAAGGTCAAAGAAGAGTTCAAGACAGTCATCTCGAAAGTAAGATTTGCATTGCAGTTCTCTACAGATATCTGGTCATTATTCTGTTCTTATTATCTATCTACTTTTTCCCCGTTTTTAGTCAGTGGAATTCTGATTCAGAATCAGAATCAGAGGATTCTTTCGATGAACGACCTCCACCAAGCAAATCAGTCCAACGAAATCGTACTATTCCCTCTCGCCGTCCCTTTGCCAAATCGAATGCTGGCGGATCCCGGTCATCAGTAAGAAAAGATGATAAGAAGAATCAAAGGAGACGAAGAGGAAGTGATTCCTCTGATGAATCTAGTTTGGACAGTGAAAATGGAGCCACAAACAGGTATGTTTCGCTCTCTAACCACAATTAAAATCTCTTACCCGGGTATTCATTATAATAATCCTGTGCAAAGCGTTCTTGGGTCTCAGCTGTACATTTGGTTTTGTTTTGTTTTTCTCTTCTGATATTCTGCTTTAAAATCTGTACTGTGCTATTGCTGCCGCAACCATTATTATGCTGCTTTCATCAGTTTTGGGAGTTCAGTCTCTGCTTTTTCCTCAGGCTTTTCACTTGCTCACAAACTCTCTTCAATTTAACTGATTTGGTCATCCAGTGCATTTTGACTCACATGGCTTTTCTTTGTTCTATTTTTAAATTCAAAAAAGGAATAATGCACAATCACCTTGAATTTATGTCAATAATTTTAATGTGGCCAAAAACTTTTTTTTTTGTTTTCTCCACACTAGTCGCACTGTATTATTGTTCTGCAATGCTCTCTGCTTTATACTGCTTTTATTTATCTTGGCTTTGGCAAAAGAACTAACTTATGAGATTGGTAGGTTGTATTCCAACGCCTACTATGATGATGACCCATACAGACAAACCTCACTGCGGACCAATCGTTCCGTCACTTACAAGGAAGCAAGTGATGAGGAGACTGGCTCTGAAGATTTGGTTGAAGTTGATGAAGAGGAATTGGCTGCAGCGGCGGCGGCATCTGCTGAGCAAGACAATGCAGAAACTATAGAAAAAGTCTTGGCTGCCCGAAGAGGTAAACGTGGAGGTAAGCTGCTGCTTCTGTATTTTGAACTGAGATTATCTGAATTATCTTATGAATGTTAATTCTCATTTGTGCTTATCCATATTTCAGCTGTTGGAAATGCAACAACTATGTATGCTGTAGAGGATAAAGGAGATCCCAATGAGGGTTGTGATCCAAATGACTTTGAAAATACAGAACTGCAATATTTAATTAAATGGAAAAATTGGTCACATATACACAATACATGGGAATCTGAGTTTTCTCTCAAAGAAAATAAGGTAGGGTCTAATTTTAACATTTAGGCTATGGTGTTTGTGTGTGTCCTTCTTTTGAAATTGATGTAATCATATAATATTACAGGTAAAAGGTCTGAAAAAGCTTGAAAATTTTATGAAAAAAGAAGAGGAAATCAATTTATGGCGGTCTCACTCAAATCCTGAGGACTTAGAATACTATGACTGCCAGTTAGAGCTATCTCAAGACTTATTGAAGAGTTATACCAAAGTTGAGCGTATTATAGGTAAGATAACACCAATGGCCTTTGAATTGGTTCTGAAGATGTTAAATTAATTTAAAATGTTCACCATTTTTTGCTTTTAGCCGAGACAACAAAATCTAGTGTAAATCAGTGTGATTATTATGTAAAGTGGGAAAACTTGCCATATAGTGAAGCCACATGGGAAGATGGTCTTCTTATCAACAGCAGGTGGCCTATAAAAGTAAAGGAATATAGAGAAAGAGAAGATTCTCGTCAGTGTCCATCCAAATCATCTAAGGTCCTAAAGTATCGGCCAAAGTTTGTAAAAATTGAAAAACAACCTTCATATTTTGGTGGTGAAAAGGAATTAATTCTGAGAGATTACCAAATGGATGGTCTGAATTGGTTAGTGGGCTCTTGGACTAAAAACAATTCAGTGATTCTAGCTGATGAGATGGGACTTGGAAAGACAATTCAAGTAAGCTCCTAATACCTTCACTCCTGTCTTTGAGGATTTTATCAAGAAACAACTCTGTATGAAATTTTTCCTTTTTGTTACAGACAATATGCACTTTGTATTACTTGTTCACGGAGTACCAGTTGTATGGACCCTTTCTCTTAGTTGTCCCCCTCTCAACAATGACATCGTGGCAAAGAGAGTTTGCCCTTTGGGCGCCACAAATAAATGTTGTTACATATCTTGGAGATGTTGTTTCCAGAAATATTGTAAGTTCCTTTCCAAAACTTAGCACCTAAGGCACAGGAAATGTTTCTGAAGTTCCTTTTTTATTTTCAGATAAGAGATTATGAGTGGTTCCATGCGGGCACCAAGCGCTTGAAACCTAATGCTGTACTTACAACATATGAGATTGTTCTGAAAGACAAAGTCTTTCTTGGCAGTCAAAGTTGGGCAGCACTAATGGTTGACGAAGCTCACCGTTTGAAGAATGATGATTCCTTACTATACAAGGCACTCAAAGATTTCCAAACCAATCATCGCCTCTTAATCACAGGAACACCTCTTCAAAATAGTTTGAAAGAACTGTGGGCACTGTTACATTTCATTATGCCTCATAAATTTGAAACTTGGGAAGCTTTTGAACGTGAGCATGAAGATAGTGCCAAGAAAGGTTATGCAAAACTCCACAAGCAATTAGAGCCTTACATCATCAGAAGAGTGAAGAAGGATGTTGAGAAGTCATTACCAGCAAAGGTAGGAAAAAAATTTATGGATATATATGACATCTATTTTTATTTATGGTTTCTTAACTCTTTAACTTTATGAACATTATTATTCATGCTCTCTTCCACACAGGTTGAACAAATTCTCAGAGTGGAAATGACCTCAGTACAAAAACAGTATTACAAATGGATATTAACCAAAAACTACAATGCTCTTCGCAAAGGAGTGAAAGGATCTTCTACTACCTTCCTTAATATTGTCATTGAGCTCAAAAAGTGTTGTAATCATGCATCGCTTACAAAACCTCCAGATCCAGCTGAAAATTTTTATAAAGCTCCTGCTGAGCATATCAAGGCAAGTCTTGTTTATTGTATCTTTCTGAATTTGTTGACTCTTACACGCCTAGTAGTATATTGTAGTATCACCTGTAGTCTATGTCATTCATGAAGTGATCCTCTGCTTTTGTTAGTTGGGGGGAATAATGGTTGATCATCCTACTGTCAATCAACTATTCATCTACTTCTTTTGCACAAATAATTTAATGCTGTGTTCTTTGTTTCAGGAACTGGTCAAAGGATCAGGCAAACTCGTATTGCTTGACAAGCTTCTTGTAAGGTTAAGGGAAACAGGCCATCGAGTCCTCATTTTCTCTCAGATGGTCAGAATGTTGGACATCCTTGCAGAATATCTACAACTAAGACATTTCCCATTTCAAAGGCTGGATGGAAGTATTAAGGGTGAATTGCGAAAGCAGGCCCTTGACCATTTTAATGCAGAGGGCTCACAGGACTTTTGTTTCCTGCTGTCAACTAGAGCTGGGGGCTTAGGAATTAATTTGGCAACTGCAGACACTGTCATCATTTTTGACTCAGACTGGAATCCTCAAAATGACCTCCAAGCTCAAGCAAGAGCTCATCGTATTGGACAAAAGAATCAAGTTAATATCTACCGTCTTGTCACTAGGTCATCTGTAGAGGAAGACATTGTTGAACGAGCAAAGGAAAAAATGGTTCTTGATCACCTTGTGATTCAAAGAATGGATACCACTGGTAGAACAGTTCTGGACAAAAAGTCATCATCGACAACAACACCTTTTAACAAAGATGAATTAACTGCCATTCTAAAATTCGGTGCTGAGAAACTTTTTGAGAAAGAAGATGATGCTGATGATGAAGATGAACCAACTTGTGATATAGATGAAATTTTGCGCCGTGCTGAGACACGTGATGAAGCACCAACAATGGCGGGAGATGAACTTTTGTCTGCATTTAAAGTTGCTACCTTTGCCATCGATGAAGATGAAGGCCCAGAAAATCTTCCTAAAACAGAAGAGGATGAAGAAAGCAAAGATTGGGATGACATTATTCCGGAAACGTTCCGTAAAAAAGTTGAAGAGGAAGAAAAAGCTAAAGAAATGGAAGATCTATACCTTCCTCCTCGAAGTCGCAAAACACTGCAACAAATAAACCAGTCTGACACAGAAGGTTAGTGCAATATTTTTACATCTTTTGTTGAACCCTGGAAATATAGTTGGTGTAGTGACTACATGCTAGGCAAATACATTGTCACAACAATCCCCCCACCCCTCCACCTCCACAACAATTGGTTGATGGTAGGGTAGAGAAACTATGAACTTGTTTGTTTAGTTTCTGAAGATGAACTCAAGGGTGTCTGAAAGTAAGCCAAACATTACCTTAACAGTGAGCTTTTATTATTAACATTTTTATTCATGTCTCAATTCACTTGTTAAGTGGCTCCCTAAGTGTTGTTATTTTGGTCTCCAACTTGGTTATAGGCTCCTGAACTAGACTCAAAGAATATTCCAAATAGTATTATTAACCTTTTCTCTCCTTTTCATGAAAGAAGGTAGTGGTAGAGGAAGAAAACGGCGGAAGGGAGGTGAAGAATCTGGTTCCAGTGAGGAGGAAAGCGACGAGGAGAGACCAAAGAAAAGAGGCCGCCCATCTAGAAGAGAAATCAAAGGATTCAATGACGCAGAGGTTTTTATTCCTTGTGCATATGCAATGCTGAAAAGTAGTTATCTTGTGTATTTCGTTTATATATCTATGTATATTTTATATTCTCAAACAGATTCGGCGTTTTGTTAAAAGTTACAAAAAATTCTCGGCCCCTATGAAACGTTTGGAAGCTATAGCTGAAGATGCTGAACTTACTGAAAAGTCTCAAAATGATCTTCGCAAACTTGCAGAACTTTTAAGAGAGAGATGTTTACAAGCAGTGTCAGAGAACCAAGAAAATCAAGCAGGAGAAGACAATACAGGTGTGACTTCTCACTCTCTTAGCACATAATTTCTTGTCTTCCTAAAGCTCTTACTGATAATTTATTAATTTAAATATTTTAGGCTCCAAGCAGAAAGGCCGTGTTTCCCTCAAAATTGCTAATGTTGCTGTGAATGCCAAAGCTGTTTTAGCTTGTGAAGAAGAACTGGCTTCCCTAGATGAAATAATACCAAATGATCCACAAGAAAAGGCTAAATGGATGATTGATTTCAAGTATGTCTCTCTAATGACTCTTTATTTCTCTGTGCATTTGGAAGATTGTAACGTCTTTATGGTATCTTACATTACAGAACTAAATCTGCCAATTTTGACTGTGATTGGGGTGCTGAAGAAGACTCCGCTCTTTTAAAAGGAATATATCAGTATGGAATGGGATCATGGGAAGCTATTAAGAGTGATAAATCCATAGGGCTTGGTGAAAAAATTTCGATGACTGCGGACAAGAAACCTCAAGGGAAACATCTTCAAACTCGTGCAGACTATTTGTTAAGACTTCTTCGTAAATATATTGACCAGAAGAAAGGGGTGGTAAGTGTTTTTGGGCGAAGGACAGGTTACATAACCCTCCATTTGCACTTGATCATACATTGTAATCTAGTGGAATCATATTGAATTGCTCCTTCAAGATGTTGTTCCATTAGCTATGATTAATAATTAACTATATTTGATTCTAGCCCAAACCGAAGCGTCAGAGAAAAGCAGCTGTCAAAGCTTTGACCAAAGAAATTGTTGATGATGATTCATCAGGAGAGGACAATACAAATATGTCTGCTGCCACTAGCCTTAACTCTTCAAGTACTCAAAAAAGATCTACAAAAAAGAATTCAGATGGAAGAAAGTCAGATGATGATGATGAATTGAAAGATAGTAAGGATGACTTAAAGGATGTTAAAGAGAAGGTAGAGAAAAAGAAGAAAGCAAAAGTGATGAAAGAGAAGAAAGAAAAGAAGAAGAAAAATAAGCAAGAAGGTCCCATGCATTTCACAGCAAATAGTGAGCCTGTATCCCTTGACCTACTGGGTAATTTGGATCCAGCTATTTTTAGTGAGGTAAGTGTTATCATATCACTTTTATGTATTTCCAGTTCTTTTGTATCATCTTCAAAGTACTCAGTGTATGTCTTTCTGTTTGTGACTTTTAGTGTAAAGAAAAGATGAGGCCAGTCAAAAAGTCGCTAATGGCATTAGACAATCCAGATACATCATTATCTGAACATGAACAACTTAAGAAAACTCGCCAGTGCCTTATGCATATCGGGGACAATATAAACAAATGTTTAAGTGAATTGAAAGATCCTGAGAAGGTTAAAGCATGGAGAAATTACTTGTGGTACTTTGTTTCCAAATTTACTGAATTTGATGCCAAAAAGCTATTTAAATTTTATTGTAAATATGCTGAGAAAAAGAACCACCATGATGAGAAAAAGGACAAAAAGAAGGAAAAAGAGGAAAAAGAGAGGAAACTAGATAAAGACATAAAAAAAGAACCTAAAGAGGAAAAGATTTCAGCGGGCAAAAGAACCCTTGAGGAAGATTCCCCGTCTGTTCCAACAAAAAAGACATTTGATGGAGAAGGAAGGTAAGCAGAGAGTGCATTTGTTGAACATGCTTGTCCCATTAATCAAACTCTTATTTGCCTCCTGCTTTTCTTATTCAAACTGTAACTCTTCATTAATATTCAGGGAAGAAAAACGAGAGAAAGATAAAGACAAAAAGAAGAAAGATAAAGAGAGAGAACGGGATAGAGACCGGGAACGTCCTTCATCTCGCGGTCCCTCTACTCCTCAGAGACCAGGGCAGGTTGGAGAGAATCCACATTCTGGAAGTCGACCACCTAATGACGGTTCTAATGATCGCTGGAACTCCAGTGGCAGTCAAAGAGAGAGGTAGATAAAGTTGTTTGATGTTCCACCCAGTTAAAATGCCTTTCCTCAAAATTTGCAAAATTTGATTCATTATTTTGCACTTAGATTCAGTGGTGAACATAAGCGGGATAGGTTCGACAACTACTCTCGTGGTTCAGCACAACAAGGCTACCACAGGGATAGAGAACGTGATCGAGATCGCGACAGGGACCGTGATCGTAGAGATCGGGACAGAGAACGGGACCGAAGTCGAGACTTCAACCGAGATCGAGACCGTGATCGAGATCAAAGAAGGTTGGTCCAGAGTTAAATTTAATGCAAATGTTTTGCGAGAAAACATTATTCTTATGATTCTATTTACTTGGGCGTTCAGGTTCCATCATGCACAACATATGACTTATGCGCACTATGGTGGTCCTCCTACTGGTCCGGGTTATGGTCATGCACCAGGAATGTATCCCCAGCAGGATATGTATGGACGGGATTCAGGACGTTATTCTGGTCCACCAGTAAGTGCTGCTGGAGGGGTACCGGATTGGCAATCGAGGCCTGGAAAAGAAAGAGAATATAGTAGGGACTTTGACAGAAGACCTCCACCTAACCCCTCATAGTGTTCAAAAGACATTTTTAGCCATAGGTTGTGATAAATAAATTCTACTTCTACTTGATGACAAAACTTTCAAGAGAAGTTCATTTGAAGTGCTCAAGACATTTTGTGCTCTTAAGATTATTGGTGTGGCCTACATGTGGCTCAAAAGACCTTCAACGTATGTGCCACTCAGATCTTATCATAAAATGTGAGTCAAGAAGAACCATGTGTCTCTCTGCTTACCTTGAAAGTCCCATGCAAGTGTCTATAATATTTTTGTTTTTTGTTTTTGAGTGACTAAGTTTTAAGGTTTGTGTTACAATGAATTTGACTGTTTACCATTTAAGTTATCAAGTTGACATTCATTTCTGTTGAATGTACAAGCAGATGATTTTCATCTCTTCATTGTGTGATCTACCTATAAAATGTGCAGTAAAATGTGATGTCGATGTTTATCAATTAAATTCCAAAATGTGACAGATTCACATTTTTCTAAATAAACTTTTAAACAGTGATTTGATTATACTTACAAAAGTTATTATTTTCCATACCAGTGGCTTTTTTTTGTGTTTAATAATGCAAACTCTTGGAATCATTCATTGTTATGTTGATTTTTATTATAATTTCAATTGTTAGTTATAAAAATAATTGCTGTGGAGCAAATTTGAACTGATAGGCTTTATAGTGGATATTTTTAATTTATTATAAGTTTTCTAAAATTATAGAAACTTTAGTTTTTCGAGGTCGCCCTATCTGTAGCCAACAGCAGCCAAGTAACTTATTTTTGTAATGTATATGCTTTTCACATGATTGTGTGGGGTAGTACAGACTGTGATCAGAAAAGCTGTCATCTGCTTTAGACTTATTTCAGTTAATGCTGCTGGATTACTACAATTTTTGGAAACCTAAGAAATCAACTGGTACTCACTATTGTTAGTGCCATTCAGGCTGAAAGTTGGGGTGCTGTAAATCATGCTTCCACATTATAATTTGGACAAAGTCTTAAAATTGAAGTGAGACATCTCAAAACTAGAGTCATTTTCAGTGCATTGTAGGGTTATCCCTTTTTATTATAAAGAATTTTCATAAACATTGAGCATATCTTATATGTGACCAAAAGATATCAAGTGGAATGGGTGTTATTTTGGGAAAGGCTTTTGTCTAGTCTTTCTTGATCCTGAAATGCCAGTGCAGGTCCACTGAACATTTTTGCATGCTATTGGCTTTTTAAAAATTAATTTCACTGTATTATGCTTATCTGGTCAATTTGTGCTTCTCTCTTATTACCTGTTATATTTTTTCTTTAATTTGAGGACTTCTAATTCCATTTGTTGAATCTAATGCGGAGTTCTTTTCTCTTTATTTTATTTATTTACCTCATTAGGCAGCCTTTTGTGATTGCCCATACTTGTATAGGCCATTCTATGCAATACAAGTAGCATATCAATCTGCTACTATCAAACCTCTTCAGATGTAAATTCAATCATACTAGTCTTCTGAGAATCACAATTTTTCTGACTAAAACGTTTTGTGTGGAATCCTTATCCTCTCACCCTCTAAATCTGTTGATCAATGTGAAGCCTATTTTTCAACAAAAATCTATGAATCTGTCATAGTATCCTTCATCTTTCTCCTGTGAAGATGGCTAGATTAAAGTGTTCTTTAAAGACTGCAACTTTTGTATACACAGTAGGTGTAGTTATTTTACCACCTAAATTTTAAGGAGCAGATTCTCTAAATTTACAAATGACTGTGAATTAAGTTATATGTAATAAATTGAAATACTGTATCTTAGATGGTTTTCCATGTTGTCACATTTCTCCTATTAGTCTTCTGAAGGCCCCATTCCTAAGCTTATCCATTATCCATCACTTTTGTTTGTTCTGTGCCTGCCTGTGTGCACCCAACTTTCTTGACAACTAATTTATTTCCAGTTTTCTTTTTCTTTTTCTTTTTTTTACAAAGTACTGCCTAGCAATCCATTTAAGACACATTAGGAAGGGTGTTTCAATACTTAATTTTCCGTCTTAAGTTTTGTTTTGCTTTATATGCTTTCATTAAAAACATCTGTGTCAAATATTAATTACCTTATTTTTCCTGTGCTGGTGGTGCAATCTGTAGATGCCTTGCAAATTAGGCCCCTCTTAGTTAATAATATTACATTTTGCATTAGAGAAGCATGTATGGTACCTATCTATCTGTGATCAAGATTAGAGGAATTGCTTGTGTGAGCAATATCACTTGCAGCACTAGTGTGCATCACCCACCAATCATTCTTTTTTTATTTTTTATTTTAAATGTCAAAAGCTACCATCTTAGAAGACATGTCAACCAAGTTGATTACCTTAGCTATTTTTTAAAATCAGCATTTTTCCATGTATGTAATAAACCTATTAATTATGTTGGAATTTATTGTAATTCAGTCGTTTGTACCAATATTTAAAAGTTATAAGCTTTGAAAATAAACATTGAAAAATTGAAAACCTCAACTTACTGTTCTTTCGTGTCCCCCGGTGTCTCATATCATCGTCATTTCTTCTTAACTTTGGATCTAGTTTTGAATATCGTTGGGTCCAAGTGGCTGTATGGGGCGTCGGGCCACTCCATAGTGTGCAAAGAGTGCGCGGACGAGTCCGGTTGATTAAGCAGCAAGTGCGGCGCGACCAGCGTCAACATTTGCTGCAACAGAATGGCAGAAATGAACGAGCTTAAGCTGAAGTCCTATAGACGCGACGCAGTGCCCTGGCCAGGCCTGCCGTTACCTCAGCCCAAGGCGTGAGCCCCATAGGCGTGCCCCGAAACTGCCACAGAGGGAGGCCCTGATGAACGAGCATCATGCGGAAGTAGGTGGTGAAGTCGCTCGCCAGGAAGTGCCACTCGAAGCAGCGGTCCAACAGCCAGATGCGCGGCTCGGGCCTCCGGGGCTCCAGCCCCTTATCCAGGTACACGAGGCACACCTTGGCCATTCCCTAAGACGGATATTTTTTTTTTTTTTTAAGTAAAAAAAGTTGTTGGCTCTCTGAGCGTACGTTACTTATGCTGGGATGCTCAAGGACCGAGAGGCAAAATTCGCTGAAAAAGTCCCCCACAGCACCCGGGCGCACCGAAAGGCGACAGGACCGACTTACCTGGCAAGGATCGAGCTCGAATATCTTGCACTTGACGCCGAAGTTTGGCCGCTCCGTGCAGTTTGGTCCCGCCCCACCTGCCGGCCCTGGGGTTGTCGGCGTTCCCGCCCCCGCCCCCGCTCCCGCCCCCGAGACAGCCGCCTGGCGGCAGATCTCCACGTCCAGCAGGGTGGGGCTGTCGGCGTCGACGAGGGACTTGACGCCCGCCAGGCGCCGCAGCTCGGTGATGGCGTTGACCCGCATGTGGCCCAGTGGAATCACCTGCCCTAAAAACAGGTCAAGGACAGCACCAGCGTGAGTATGGGGAGGAGCGGAGGGGTGTGTGTTAATTGTCCGACCTATCTTTGTCCGACCCTGCGATTTCCCCAAAATCCAAAAAAGCGCTGTCCGACCTGGATTTTGTTCGACCTTGTTTACACGGGTAAATTGGAGATAAAACCAATCGTGATGTATCGAGAGCCCCCACCCCGCCTCCTGTCCTGACCCGACCAGCGTCAGTAACAGCTTTCGCCAAAATTATACAATAAAAATTCACGAAAATGTCTTCATTGCCAAAATGGCAGGAAGCAAATCCGCTCGAAACCGAAATTTTTAATGCATCAGTAACGATTGTAGTTAGGTTGGTTGGATTGAAGTTGGCAGCCCTGGAGGGTCATATGAGAGCTCCCCGGATCAGGCTACTTCCGGGTCGTTTCGAGTTTGAGTAATGTGTATTTTAGATGGGACTCTACGCCGGAATTAGTCCGTTCGAGACAATCGTAGGGAGGTCTCCGATGACCCTCCAGCAGTAACGGTCGCAGCAAGGACAGTTTGAAATGAGCACCGCTCAGTGTCGCCTTGTCTCGTCCGGTGCGTTCGGTACGGCGTTTTTATTCATTTTCGCGGTTTGAACAAAACTTTTAGCATCTGTGCAAAGTATCGGCGTGAACATAAGATATTCAAGTAGTGTCAGATAAGACTATTCTTTAGCAAAAGTCATAAATCGGGACTGTGAGTGATGTCAAGATCGCCAATAAGATGGCCCAAGTCATGCCCCTGGTCACCTATGTCAGCTGCCATTTTGTGGACCATTGACTGGATGAACGTCTCCGGGGGACTCTGCTGGTAAGTTTTTTACCTCAACGGTCTTGTTTAGTGTAAGTCATCCTGGGCGAACATTGGAACATCGCAAATATTACGGCTGTCACTTTATCCTATGTGGTTATCATAACCTAACTAGTGACCACTGCAGTGGCTTCGACGTTCATATTCGTTTTACCTCCAATTTACCCGTGTAAACAAGGTCGGACGAAAACCAGGTCGGACAGCGCTTTTTCGGTCTTCGGGGAAATCGCCAGGTCGGGCAAAGATAGGTCGGACAAACTAGCCGCACCGGAGCGGAGCGGGAGGTCTTGCACGACGTGTGTTGCCAGAAAAGTAGGCATTAAGTAGCGAAACACAATGGAGTAAAGTGTGTGTGTGTGGGGTGGGGGGGTGCAAAGTGCACGCACCGGTGCCAAGGTGTTGCCTAGTAGATAGGCGCTGATGCAGCCTGCGTTCCTCCTCTGTGTTAGGCCTACTTTTTGCCAACTTTTCTGGCAATATTGCCCTCTGGCCTGTTCCTCTCAGTACCCTACCCTACCCTACCCTACCCTACCCTACCCTACCCGCGTGCTGGTAGTTCCATGTCAGGGAGAAGCCGTCCGAGGACAAGTAGAACTGGCGCAGGTCGTCGGGCAGGGCACAGCAGTGGCGCTGCTCCCATGAGGACAGGAGCAGCCGCTCGCAGGGGCTCCTCTTTTCCAGGCGCACGTCCTGCACCCCCGGGGTCTGCGCTGTCACACACACACACACACACGGCCGTGTCACACAGGTGTCACGAGTCACGCCTGCGGCCCCACACTGCGCCGCTGCCAATAAACTCACTCAGTAATTTGACCAGCCCGAGGGTCAGGTTCTCATAAAACGCGTCCTGACAAGTGATGTCGACCATGTCTCCCGAACGAGAGAGAGGAGTGATGGTTGCCCGGGAGACGCCGCACAAGTTTCCCGCCATCGATCGAACGGCCGCCGCCGCGTCAAGTCGACCCGACCGGCCGACAGGGACAGAGTTAGAGGATCGGTCTCGTAGCTCCGTCCCTGTCGCACCCGCGGGGCCCGGCGGCACCTGTGCCGCGGTCGCGGTTGGCGCGGAGGATTTCAAACCTGAGCAGAATCGTCTGTCGTTTGTGCGACGCGCCAGTAAGTTTTCTCCGGCGTTTGGTTTCTGGCCTGGAGACACCCCGCCCCGGCTGCGCGAGACGTGACCAGACCGCCTCCGCTAGAAATCGAATCGGTAGGAAGAGGAGGGAGGATGAACTCGTCTAACATGGCAAAGCGACAGTAAGACGACAGATACGCCTCCCCCGCCCCGCCCCGCCCCTCCCGGCTCCCGCCCGTCCCGCAGCGCCACGCCGCGGAGCCTTGTCCTGCACTTGCCTTTTCCTCCGCTGACCATACTAATTAAAGTGGATCGAAAACCCGTCGAGATGAAAGGGAGGAAAGTGGTCAGGAGCATGAGCTGTCCTCTCAGGGCGGCCGCGGCATCGCGGCGTCTGCTGCCGCCTCGCGTCGTCTGCAGCACCGGCCCCTCCCCGTCTAGTCAATGGAGGAGTCAATCGGCCGACATTACCCCCCCTCCCCCCTCGCCTCCTGCCCGCCTCCCCAGTAAGAGCGTGGGGTAGGCAACGCATAGTTTTGCGATTTTCGCGACGATCTCTGAATGATGGCAGGCGTAGCCGAGGAAGGTGGTCATTCCCCCCACTCTCTTTCCAGTCCTCTCCGCGGGGCAGACCACGACTCCAGCCCCAGTCCGGGGGGGGGGGGGGGCTACGCGCGTCTCTGCCCCTCCCCTCTCTCTCTCTCTCTCTCTGGCTCTGCTGGCTCAGTTCCTCGCGGTCGGTCGTGCGGGGTGGTCGTCTCTCCTCTCTGCCTCTCCTCTCCGCAGCGCCGCGTTTGCTGTCCAGACGTCCGCGCCACGCTACGTCGCCGGACCGCCGCGCCGCGTTCACCGATTCTCGCCCTGGCGCTCGCGACCTGGACGTATCGCACCGTAAAGTAGTACAACTGATAACGAAAAACTGACACGGAAAATTTCTGGGAAGTTTGTGAATGAAGTGCTTAGGGGCGCGAGTGAGTGAATGAATGAATGCAAGAGTGAACGAGTGATCTCGATCAAGACAAGACCCGGGCCTCACGGAGGCCCCCGGAACTCCCTGACCTACCTGCCCTAAAGGATTACTAGTTCCGGCTCCAGCCCGGCCCACCTGCCGCTGACTCCCCGCGGGACCTGGACCCGCACCCGCACCCGCACCCGCGGCCAGCGGGGACACCATTCCCTGTTCGCGCTAGGTAAGTCACATGACTCCGACAAGTCTCTCACTTTCTTACGCTAACCATCTCGAACACCGCGGAACCATAAGGCACCCGGTAAACGCTTCGCATGTGTTTTCCTTCCTGCGGATTTCCAGGCGGGGATTTGTCGAGTACTTGCGAAGGGCCCCGGCCGGCCCTCCACAAGTGTTGTCAGAAACGTAGGGAATACGTCCGTGTGCATCCTCGCCACGCCCACCCAGACCGTTACGTCGCGTCGGCGTGCGTGCGGTGCTGAGCTGTTGGCAGTGCGGTGCTGCTGGTGCTGCTGGTGCTGGTGCTCGCGGGTGCGGGCGGGTGGCGCTGCGGCTGCGGGTCGCGCCAGCGCCTCTGCTGCTGCTGCACTCTGCTCCGCTTCGCACCACTTTCCCATCGATATCTCGTTCCTGGCCGGCGCGCGGCGGCAGGCGCAGGCGGCCCAGGCGCGGTGCTTTTGTGCCCGCTTACCCCCCCCCCCCTCCCCCCGCCCCCGCCGGCCACGCCAGTGCCGATGATGGCGAATAAGAATAGTCTCTGCCGTTGCAGCAGCAAAAGTGCGAATCGCCAAATCATCTCAGATTTCCCTCTCGCCCCTACGCCTCCCTCCCTTGCCATCGCGGCCCTGCCCACCTACGCCACGCCTAGCTCAGCACTAGCAGCTACGCGGTTCTTCCGTGCTCATGAACCACCACCCCTCCCCCTTTTTTCCCCTCTGGCCCGGCCTGGGACGAATAACGAAGCCGACGAGGGGAAGTCCGAATCCCCCGGCCCGGCCCGGCCCAACGACGCGATCAGTTTACACGCGTTATTTATTGCATCCAATCCCGCATGTTTGTGACAGTTGCCCCCCCCCCTCCCCCCCCCCCTTCCCCGTGCCGTTGTCTTTCCCTCTTGGGCGTTTGGCGGCTCCGCTCCGCTAACAAGAGACAGGAGGACACCGGGAAAGGGGTGGAGGAGTGATCGGGCAGGAAGAGAGATGAAACAATAATTCTCTTCCGCCCGCATGTCACAGGAGGGGCGGGGAGGGACGGAGGGAGGGAGTGCCGTGCAAAGTACACCTCGCGCTGCAGAGCGCGGCTGCAGCTGCTGTAATGACGAGACATAAGCGCCGCATGGCGGGTCTGTCTGACAGGCAGCCGCTGACAGGTAAACGCCCTGCTCCGTCCTCCGTAACTGGAGGCGCCACTCGACTAGACTCGGCGCTTTGCCGCGATGCAGTGCGTTGCGTGGCTGTATAATTTTTATGTAATTGCTGGGGGGCCGGGGAGACGAGGAGCTCGGGGGAGAGGAGCGCCACCAGGGCTGCAGCCGCGCGCTGTGCGGAGGGGAGGGCCGTCGTAGCAAAGTAGGGCGCACTGGGTGACGCGCGATCACTGAAAACGGAAATGAAGTTCAGAGAAAAGTTGCATCAAATGCAATAAACGCTACTACTGCGGCGTGCGTCATGTCAACGACCCTCGTCTCTTGATGGAGCTTCCCTTGCGCCGTTACAAGTCCGTCTTGGGTGGGAATGCACCTTGGCCGGGCCTCGCCTGGCTGCGCTTTAGGAATGCATTCCACCGCCGGGCAGGGCTGTCTGGCCTGCTCGAACATCTTCCGGAAGCTGCATGAGATCTGGGACCTGCTGCTCTCGTTGGGCCATCGGTTTCGATCCGCGTGGACCTTGTGCGGGCGTGAGGCAACAACCCCCTGCCCAGCCCCGGCCCTGCTTAGCGCGCACGCTCAGCGTGCAGTTATTATTTTTGAATTCCGTCGCGCGCCTCACCTCGCCTCGCCGCCCGCCGCCCCTGGGCAGCACCGTGGCCTTGTCGGCCGGCCGGACGGACGGGGTGCAACAGAGGCGCGTCCGGCCCGGCCCGGCGCGGCCCGGCGCGGCGCGGTGCTGCAGGCTCTGGACCACCTATAGCGGGGCCGGGCCTCGTGGACTCTCATCCTCGACTCGAGATATCGAGTCTGGAGCATGCAGTAGAATGGTGGGGAGGGTTAACGACGTCTACATAGGTCCGACGTGCAGCCCATCCGCTTCCATCTAAGACAGGTGCCGGCTGGGCGGGGCCGGGCCGGGCCGGGCCGGGCCTCGGGGACGAGTTGCATCACTTTTGACCGCGGTTGGGCTCGGCCGGCGCGGAGCACTGCAGTCGGTGCGTGTTCCAGGGCGTGGCGGAGCGCGGCGGGGCGTGGCCCTGGGAAGAGCGTAAACGCAGCCGCGCCGCTGTCCGGGGACATGGCCCCACCGTGTACCTGCTAACGGGCCGGGCGGGGCCGGGACGCCACTGTACAGGGACTTCCCTGCCGCCCCCGCCCGGCTCAGCGCCCCGCAGGCCTGCAGGTTGACAAGACCGCCATGGTGTAAAACAATTTCGGAAGGGAAATAATAAAAACAAGAACAAGTAAATGAGCGCCTTGTTCCGAGCCGTTGCCGCCGCCGGTCTTGGGCCGGCCCGGCTGGTCCGCGCGGTCCGCTCCGCAAGGTCCGCAAGGCGGCGTACCGCCGAGCCGACCGGGTGCAAGAGAGACGGCTGGACCAGGTTGGACTGGGCGCCCCGCCCCGCCACGCCCCGCACTACGAGGTCTGCTTCTCTGTGTGTTGCGCTGGGTCGCCGTCCGGCCTGGAGTCCTGGAGTGTCCACTGCGCCGAGGTGGCCGCGGTGCGTATACATTCAAGCAGCCAGCAGAGCCGGGCAGTTGCGGCCGTCTACCCACCTCTCGCCCCGCCACGCCCCGCCCCGCCACGCCCCGCCCCGCCACGCCCCGCCCCGCTGCCTCAACTTCTGCCGCACGCCCTCCTCCGCCACGCCTAGCGTTAGCGTTTGCCAGACGCGTTGGCGAGGAAGAGTAACGGCATTCGATTAACAGCCGATCGGACCTCGCGCCGGCCCGGCCTTGTGTTGAGCCAACAGGGCGGCGTGGAGGGACCTCCTGGCCCGCACCGCACCGCACCGGACCGGGCCGGGCCGGACCGCGCGGACCGCACCGCGCCAGCTAATTGGCGAGACTCGGCGCAGCAAAACCGCCGCGCGCTCGCCGTTTGCAGAATTAAATCATTCCCGTCCGGAAACTCTGGGCATTTCGCTGCGACGCGCCGTTCACATAGCCATCCCCCCGCGGCGGGGGCCCTGCCCGGCCCGGGCCGGCGCAGGGGGCAGTGACTCACCTCACCCCGCCCCACCTCACCGCCTGCAGCCTGTACTGCGCCCTGTACTGCGCTTGCACGATGGTGGGGCTGGGCTGCGCGTTCCCACGAGCCATGTGCACAAGTAAGAAGAGACCCTATACACCTAAAAAAACCGTTTCTCGATTCAAGAAAAATGATCTTGTTCGAAGCTCATTTTGCTCTCAAATAAGACAAGATCATTTTTAACTCGGCCAGAGTGCATTTGATGCTTGGATCAAAAGTGCTGTTCTTGCCACAAGAGGGCACTCTTGAGGCAAGAGTAAATGCTCTTGATCCAAGCTCCAAATGCATTTGGACCGAGATAAAAATGCTCTTGTCACATTTGAGAGCAATTTTCTTGAAACGAGAAACGGCTTTTTTGGGTGTACCCAGGCCCACGTCCGGAGGCGAAAAAAAAGAAGGAAACGGCTCAGCGCAGGAAGCAAAAGTAAAGTCGGTGCAAGTCGCCTGGCCTGGCCTGCCCTGCCGAGCCGGCCGCGGGAGAACAGAGAACGGGAGACTTGCATTCCTTGGAACATGCGGCATCGCCCAGTCGGGCAAAAAGGAAGTCGTTCCTTTTCTTTGTGAAAAGGACGTACAGGATTTGCGGTAAAAATTGTGTTCTTGGGAAAGTTCTCAATTTTATTTTTCAGGCGATGAAGGAGTAGGGAGGGGGGATCTCCAAACGGTGATCAGGAAGAAAGTGACTCTGGTCCCGTTTTCGTGTCTGTCCTGTCCAGCGGCTGGACGCTTATGTCCCAGGGAAATGATCTGGCTCTGGTCCACTCCACTGGCAGACCCCAAAGTCCCTGTGCACTTTCTTCCTCTGGAGCGCCGCCGCCAGACTGGCGCGCGCGGGCCGACCGTTTTAACGACCGAAAACGCTTTCTTCGAGAGGCTGTCCGGTCTCGAGATAAAGATCGCGGTGGCCTTTCCTGCCCGCCTGTGAGGTAGGCAGCCCCGCTGCGCTAAGGAGCGCGCCGGTACGGCCTACCGGGCCGGGCGCTTAGCTCGCCTGTGAGGTAGGCAACCCCGTTGCGCTCAGGAGCGCGCCGGTACGGCCTATCGGGCCGGGCGTCCGGCCAGCCTGGACCGTGGGCTCGCGGCCGGCACGGCCCCAGCGCAGTCGCACCCCCCCCCCCCTCGCGGTTGGGTCGCGGTCCTCAGAGCCGTCGCCCTTGTGGTCCTGCGACCACCAACTCCAATATTTACATAACGGGAGGACCTGATGCGTTTTCGGGGTACGACCCTTCCGTGTGCTCCCATTCGCCATGCCGTCTGAGACCGACAGGAAAAGGATAGAGGAGGGGGGAAATGTTTGGTGGTTGGGGGGGGGGGCGCCCCCTCCTATGCAATGTAGGACCTGCTGCCGCCGGGGGCCTTCTGTGGCGAGGCGAGGCAGGACCAAAGACCCTTACCCGTGCGGACAGTAACGGGACCCTGGCGCGCGAGGAAGAAAGAGAGAGAGAGGAGTGAGAGAGAGAGAAGAGAAGGGAAATAGAATGACCCAGCCACCAGGCCTAGCCCCAGCCACCTTGCGTCTCTTTTCTCTCTGTCTTCCTTCTTCCCCTCATTCCTCCTCCTCCTCCCCTCCTACTCTTAGTGAGTGCGCATTGCTGGGCGCACAAAAGGAAAGGCATTACCTCATTATTTGTGCATTGAATGGCACCGGTCGATACGGTCTACATGCGGTGGGGCCGGTGCGGCGCGGTGCGGCGGGGCCTCGCGAGGATGCAGAGAGTGCCAGACCGCTGCGCTGCTGCCAGTGCATATATAGAGTGCCGGTGCAGTGCCCAAGGAGCGCGCACGAGTGCTCGCCACCCGGGCCGGGCTGGGCCGGGCGCGCGCCGTGCTGGAGATCATTTCGGACCGTCCACTGGAGACGGCGCGGCGGCAGTATGAGAAATGCAGGCGGGTAGGGAATAAGGAGCAAGGCCCCGGGCCTGGCGGGCGGGCGGGCGCGGATGAGAAGCACTTTAAGGATAAGCGCTGAGGGCAGTTTAGAGTTCACGGCCACGGCCGCCGCCGCGTGGTCACGGCTCGCCTCGCCACGCCTCACCTCGCCGGGGAGCGGGCGTGCATCCGCGCGGTAATGCTCTTTAACTGAAATGAATCGGCAAAGAGAGCGCCGGGGGAGGGGGGAGGGGGGGCACTGAAACTGATCGCGCTAATAATGAGAGCGACGGAGAGCGCTGCGGGGGGCGCGGGGCGGGGAGCACCGGAGCGACAGAGACGGAGTGGGCGAGACAGGTGCTTTTTCCTTCCTCACGCGGCCCGGGCCCGGCCCGCGGGCTCAGCCAGCACCAGCCAGGCCCGGCTCGGCCCGGCCGCGATCCGGGTCGAGTCCTCCTTTCTTCCCACCGACCGGCTGGCGTAGTGGCCCGGCCACCTCCCCCTCTCTCCTCTGCCCCCCCCCCCCCCCAGTCTCTTCTCCCCTCCCCCTCGACTAAGGTGTGTTCTGTTCGACATGTGTGTGAGTGAGTGCGTCGTGTCCAGCGGACAGGACACCGGGCAGGTCAGGTCGGGGCCGGGCCGGGCGGGGCCGCCCCATGCTCTACTCAATGAAAGTGCGTGGCACTCTGCCACACTTAGCGCCACAGCCGCGCGGGCGCGTGGACTCGTAATATTTTGGTTTTGCAGCTCGATATTCTTCTGGTAAAAAGTGGAGTTTTAGCCCTTTAGGGATGAAGATATCCGCCTCCCATAGCCTATGTGTCCTCATTTGTAATGGAATACGGCCAGCAACTATTTATTTTTTTAATTTTTTTCTGTGAACCAATTGTTCTTTCCAGCTATACCGTCCTTGTGACTCGGGCAACTGCAAAAAAGCACAGCGACTGAAAAAAAAAAAAAAAAACAAGCATAAAGAAAATGTGACCGGCTTTCGAACCACTGCCCACCGGTACTGTCACCAGTGTCGGTACCGATGACGCTACGCGGCCGGCCTCGCACCGCATGGAGAGCAGGCGTTCCCCGCATGTGCTAACAAAAACAATCAACAGTTATGGAAATTGTGGTGGCACGTAGTAGGTAGCAAACTTTCCAAAATTTCCGTCTTTTGCCCCGCCCCCCCTTTTTTTTTTTGGAAAAGTAGACGAGTCGAGTCAGCACCCGCTACCAAAAGACACTTCCGACGCCCCTGAGCTGCAACTGAGATCGCCAACAGAAGATGTGCTGATTCGGGACGCGAAAGCCAAGCGCTGGAGCGCTAGTGCTATTTACCATTACGCCGGGGCAAACAGCCGTAACTCATTTGTCCGGGCGCGGGTGCGCGGGGCGGGGGTTCGCGGGGCGCGAGAGAGCGTTGAGCTCGTGTGAGAAGCTCCCAGGGCGGCAGGCGCAATGCGCATCCGACCCGACCCGCGGTGCTATAACCGGGTAGTAGTAAAGCCGGGCAGAGCAGTGCAGGGCGGGGCGGGGCGGGGAGGGACAGAGCGGACAGAACAATCCCCCTGACAATGGCTATCCGCCGGCTGTCAAGAGAGCTGTCTATGGCGGCGAGGAAAGGGAAGAGCCGCCCGCCGCGCCGACCGAGCACGGCAGCTGGCCGAGCTGGAGCCGAAAAGGGCGCAGGCGAGGCGGGTAGCTAGCATAACGTAACGTGTGCAGTGTGCAACATAGGGGCCGTACACATACGGCCTGGACACGTTTTGGACACATTTTACCTCTCGCTGGCTCGGCTGGCACGGCAACAGACGCGGGCGCGCGTGCAGGGCTGGTTAGGAGCGTTACCCGAGCGTGCGGAGCGTGTGTGTGTGTGTGCGTGCGTACGTGCGTGTGCGTGTGCGTGTTTTCATGTGTGTGTTTTGCCGAGGCGTTCGGACAGCTCATGCGTGAAAGCGACGCCCCAGCTCTGCGTGGCGGTGCGCCCGTGGGACGGGACGGGAGGGGCAGGACGACCCCGCCTGAATAAAGCGCCCCTTGTCATTCATAAAGTGCACCGTCTGGTGCGCACCGCGAGCACCGCGAGGCGGGGCGGGGCGGGGCGGGGCGGGGCGGGGCGGGGCGGGGCGTGTCGCCACTCTGCTCGGGCGTGGCGCTGCGTTCTGGGGCGTGGCGGTGACAGGAGAACACCTGCAGCCCGGGTGGGGTGGGGCGGGGCGGGGCTGGCCGCGTTGCGCCTCGAGTTAATGAGTGTCTCTTCAAGGAGCACCTCGTTAGAAAGGGTTAGAAAGGTCGCCCCTACCCGACCCGGCTCGGTGCGGCCTACGGCCCGGCCCGCCCGGTTCTACGACTCACACCCGAGCAGCGTGCCTGCAGTTCCCGTGGAGTCGCGCCTTGGCTGTTCCGGCGGATGTTACGGTCCAGGCCGCAGGACGGTGACAGACGGACACCCGGCCCGGTGACACCTGCAGACGGAAGCTGGTGGAATCGTCGATTTGGCGCCCCGGCGCCCCTTCCGCCTTGGCCTTATGGCCACCGCAGGCCGCAGCGTAGAGACACTTTCCTCGCGCTCGTGCGTGCTGGGCTGGCGAGCATAGGGGCCGCGGCGGACAGGTGCTCAGCTGCACAGGTGCTCACAGATGCCGGCGGGTGCGCTCGACTGGACCGCGCGCGCGCACGAAGCGGTTGCAGCTGCAGCTGGTGACAGCGACAGCCGCAGCCGTTACATGTTTCATGGACGGTGCCAGATCGCTTGACTTGCCGCGCGTCGTTCGCCTAATAGACGTCGCGTCGCACCGCGGCGCGGGCGCGGCGGGAGAAATCTCTTTTCCCCCGACGCGACGCGCGCACTGCAAATTGCTGGCCCCAGCCCCGGCGGCCGGGCCGGCCTCGTATAAAGCCACTCGCACACGTCACTGAATCTTGATGCTTGCGTTGCGCCTATATCGGTCCCCCGGGCGGCGGGCGGGCGTGGTGGAGCATGGCGGGCCGGGCTGGGCTGGGCCGGGCCGGCGGGCTGCATTGCCGGGGCCGGGCGGGGCCGGGCCGGTGGAATTAATAAGAGTGCCACTTATTCTAAAAGCCGCGGGACTCCGTTTCCGTTAGGGCCGCTGCGCTGCTGCTGCGGGCCGGGCCGGGCCCGGCAGGGCCGCGGTGCGGCGTGTGGCGCTGCCTCACGGAGCCCAGCCCCCGGCCAGCACCGCGAGGTACAGAGGAACTCCAGCCTGGACCTGGCCTGCAACAAGGGCCCACTAAATTGCGCTCTTCTGTCTGCTCTGTGCCATCTATCAGTGTGTCTCCCTCGAGCACGGCGGCAGCGCAGCGCAATGGCGTTAATTCCTCCGGCTCCCGCAGGACGGAAGTGCGCGACTTTCAGTGCCCGCGGTGGCGCCTGGGCGGGGCAGGGGCGGGGCGAACGTGGGAGTGAAAGGCTCCAGTGGACTTGTGTGCGCGCGCGGGGTAGCCGCTCCGCTGCGCTGGAGGGCGGCACCGGGAGCGGGCGCGCTCGGAGACAAGCCGCGGGGACGGCGGGGCCGAGCGGGGCGGGGCGGGGCGGGGTGGCGGTCCTTTCCTGATGGGTTATCCTCTCCCAGCGCCTCGCCTACCAGAGGCTTCCTCTCTACGCATCCAGAGCCGCGGCGGTGGCGCAGTCAGTATTGTAAGAGAGAGATGGCGGCGAGAGAAAGGAAGAGCAGCCTTTGGCTCCCCCTCCCCCCCCTCTCTGGCCGGGGGTCTCAGCTCCCCGCAGGTGCGTGTCCTGCAGGTACACTGCACCTTTCCCGCGGTGGCGTGCAGGATGATCTTTCCGGTCAGCCTGCGTTGCCTTGCCGAGCGGGGCGGGGCGGGGCAGGGTCGAGCAGGGCTGGATCCGCCCCGCGGAGGACGATGCTGATGAGGATGCCCCGCCGCCGGCTCCGCCCCGCCCCGCCCCGCCTCGCCTTCCCTTTCCTTCGCGGTCCGTCGCACCGACACCACAGCAGCTCGACGTAGCATACCTCTCTCCGCCCCGCCCCGCCCACCCCTCCCTTTCGTTGACCTTGCTCCCGCGATGTCAAGCGTGTCAGCGCGCACCTCTCAGCAGGTGTAATGCAAGCCTCGCCCCGCCCCGCCCCGCCCCGCCCCGCCCCGCCTCACCTCGCCTCGCCTCGCCTCGCCTCGCCTTGCCATGCCTGGCCACGCCCCCTTCATCCCGTGTGCGCTCCTGCACCGTAAAAGAAACGGAGAGAAAATCGGAGGAAACCCCTTGCGCTCTCGTCCCTGGACTGTCGCTCCCTTCGTAGCGTGTGTGTCGTCACGGGCGAGGCGGCTCTCCTCCTTTTCTTGAGGACATTACCTCGCGCATTCGCAACGTGGGCTCAAAACCCTCCGCCCAGCCCGGCCCTCGCGGAAGACATAGTCTTTTTTTCCATTTCGCGCCCGAGTCGCACCTTAACGACGAGGTTATTGCCGTGGGATGACTTGTTCGGCGTTGTGCGGCGTTGTGCAGTGGTGCAGGCAGGGCGCCCGGCCCGGCGGCAGACGTTCCCGCGGTTTCCCTTTTACTCGCCATCTACTGTGAGAAGTTCGCCGCCCGTGCTACGGTTTCGCCCTGTCCTGTCGCACTTCACCTCCCCACTCCAGCCGGTTGCCACCCACTCAGTCACTCGTACACACAGCTGCGGACAAAAGAGGAGCGGGGCTCGGAAAAACACAGGAGATACGGTCCTCGCCGCAGACCAGACCAGACCTAGGATACGCGAGTGTTTTTTACAGCCGTTGGCGTTGTTTCCCTACAGTGGAATATGACGCGCTTCTTGTCTTGTGTTGCAGATGACCGTCGGCAGGTAGGATGCCGGCGGGCGGCGCCCTGCCGGTGCTGCTGGGATCGCTATGCATCCTGGGCGCCATCCGGGCGGGCTCCGGCGCCGGCCCCGGGGGCGGCTCCGGCTCCGGGGGCGGGCCGGGCTCCGGTCCCAGCACGGCCCCGCCGCCGATAGAGATCAACCCGGGCGCTAACACCTTCCTCGGTGAGTGAACCGGCGCCGGGACGGGCCGGGCGCGGCGTGTTCAACGACCTCCCTGCCTCAGCAGCATCTCTGACTGCAACGTGTGTTTGTTCCGCTGACCGCCAGGCGCGGTGGTGGCGCTGAGGTCGCGGGGCAGCGGGCTCTTCGGCTGCGGGCCGCGGACGCAGGAGGGGCTTGTCACGCTGGATGCCCTGGAGGCCCTGGTGGCCGCGGTCAACAGCGAGCGCCAGGGCTACCCGTCCATCCCCAAGGGCGTCAGTCTGGGTGAGTGCAAAACCCCCGTGTACTTTGGTAAGTACGCAACCCGCCCGAACTGCGAAGGCCCGGTGGCGTACCTTTGTACACGCGCTGCCCTATGCTCCGCCAGCCGGAGCGGCTGTTGGGACTTGGAGCCGGGCCGCGCCTCGCGGGGAAAGCAGCGGCGGGCCGCGGCGCAGCACCGCGGCGCTGACAATTGGGCAAAAACAGTTTGGTTCGCTACCCGGGCGGGGCACAGCAGGGCAGCTGACGGCTGACGCGGCTCGGCTCGCCAGACAGGTCCGGCCCGGCCCCGCTCGTTGAGGCAAGCGGAGTGATCCACCGCGAAGATCAAATCAAACAAGCCGGACTGTTGGGGGGAGGAGAGAGGGGATAAAAACGTGGGCAAAAACGAAAGCAAACCTTTACAGAGCGGGCAACACGGCGGAGCGACTGGAAGGAAGAATCAGTAGGCGGGGGCCTGCCTGCTAGCGCGACAAAGTAAGGCCGCTCCCGAACGCGAAGTCAACGCCCTGCCCTGGGACCAGGGCCCCCGGCATACCACCGGCATGGTGCGAAGCACATGCACGGCGCACGAGAGTCACGAGACCCCGTGTCTGCAGGTGTGCGCGTGTTCGACCACTGCGGACGCCCCCGGGTCGCCGTGTCGCAGCTGGCGGAGCTGCTCCCGGAGCTAGGGCCTGGCGGCCCTCCCCCGGGCGTCCCGACGGCGGGTGGCGGCGGTGCGGACTCCACGACCGTGCCGGTGCCCGTTCCGGGTCTGCGCACGGTGGGCGTGCTGGACGGCGCCGGCCTGACCCGCACGGACGCCGACGCCGACCTGGAGGTGCGGCACGCGCTGGCGGAGGCCATGGTGCCCGTGGCCGCCATCGACAGCAGCCACCTGGTGCAGGCCGTGCCGCGCGCGCAGGCGCTGGTCGGCGTGCTGCAGCGCCTCGAGTGGCGCCGCTTCGTGGTGGTGCGCGGCCCGGACGCGTACAGCGACGAGCTCTGGCAGGCCGTGGCCCAGCTCGCGGCTGGCCTCCGCACCGCTGACTTCTGCGTCGACTCGGTCGAGACATTCGTCTTCGATGGTCAGGGTCAAGAGCAGCGCGCCCACGACGGGGTAAGACACGTTTTTTTTTCTAGCACGGACGTGAATCTAGCCTCGCAACCTGCCACACGACCTCGACGACCTGTTTTAGGTTCTGGACGCGGTGTCGGACGCCGCGGTGTCGGGGCTGCCCGTGGTCGTGCTGCTGCCGCGCTCCTCCATGCGCCCGTTCCTGGAGGCGCTCCGCGACGCCCTGTTCGAGGCGGACATGCCGCCGGCCGCGCCGGCCGCCCTCATGCTGCTGCTGTCGGACCTGGTGGCGCGCGAGGACGCGGCGCTGCTGCCGCAGGGCGCCACGGTGTACTCGCTGGCCACCTCCAGCAGCGGGTCCGCCGCCGCGCAGGCGCTGGAGGACATGCTGCCGGACGGCTCCAACGACACCCTGGCGACCGCGCTCCGCTCCGACTCGCTGCTGGCCGCCGCGCAGCCCGTGCTCACCTTCGCACTCGCGCTCAAGCGCTCCTGGCGCGACAAGTGCCCCGGCAAGCTCTCGGGGGCGTGTCCGCCCTGGGCGGCCATGTCCCGGCCCGAGTTCCTCAGCGCGTACTTCGCGCCGCTGGCGGCCGCCATGGCGCGCGGGGAGCGCGTGCAGGACAGCGGCTGGGACGCGCGCTGGGCCGAGCTGCTGCTGCCGCCCC
Organism: Frankliniella intonsa; assembly: GCA_033675135.1. NCBI lineage: Eukaryota > Metazoa > Arthropoda > Insecta > Thysanoptera > Thripidae > Frankliniella > Frankliniella intonsa. The sequence goes on along the minus strand of CM066254.1, from coordinate 12,991,220 downwards.
GGGACCTCACGCTGTACCGCTACCGCCTGGGCGGGGACCGCGACCGGCCGCAGGTGCGCGCCGTGCTCACGGTCAGCTCCATCAGCGTCAGCAACAACAACAGCGTGGCGAGCACCAGCAGCGTCGTCGTCGTCGACGAGGCCTTCCACCCAGAGGAGGTAGGTCTGCTGGACCCGCTACTCAAAGGCGATTTATTCCTAGGATCGGTCTCGTATCTCCGTCAAAGACGGAATAAGTCGGCAGATGGCGCGTCGGTGTCGGTCCTGTACCCGTCTGCTCCACACCTGCAGGTGGGCGTGTGCGCGACCCGGCCGAGCGTGCAGAGCGCCGCGGAGTGCGAGAGGACGTGCCTACCGCTGCAGCGCCCCAGCCGCACGGCGGGGGGACGGCGTATCGAGTCCTGGGCCAACTACCAGGACAACCACCTGCAGCGCGACGCGACCGCGGACCCCGCCGAGCCCGCCGAGGTCCTGGACTCCGACACCGAGCCCGAGCAGCCCGACTTCCTCCGCCTCATCGAGTCCCCCCAGGGCGTGTACGTCCTCCTGCTGCTTCCGCTGCGGCAGGGCGACTCGGACACGGCTCTTGACTGCCCGGCGGGACTTGACGAGGACGGACTCGACGTGGTAGCCATCCGTAAGGTGGAGGCCTTCCTCTGGGCGCTCCAGAGACTCAACCAGCAGCTGTCACGCGACTCGCAGGTCCCCCAGCTGCAGGTGGGGGCCATGTTGGCGGACTCGTGCTCCTCCAGCTTGCGTGCCATGGCCCTCTCGGCGCGCCTGCGACCGCTAAGCTACATCCCGACTGCACCCGATAAGTACGCCCGGCTTGCCACCGCCCTAGAATTGCAAATCGGATGTGCGCGTTACCGTTTCCTAACGCCTTCCTTCTCCGCAGGACCGAGCGAGTTTTAGCCGTGGTGAACGCGCTGCCGCTGCCCGCCGCCCGCCTCGCGGCCGACGTCCTGTCGGAGAGGAATGTGACCTCCATCGCCACCTCCCAGCTGCTGCACGCCAACGCGTCGTCACCGTCCTCCTTCCAGCTGCAGGTGGACCTGCCGCTGGCCCGCACGGCGGACGCCGTGGTGGAGAGCCTGCGCCAGCTCGGCTGGTCGTACGTCAGCGTGGTGCACGTCGATGGCGAGTCTAACGGGTCGCGGCTCGCGGACCACTCGCGCGGCAAGGACATGTTCCTGGAAGCGGCCGCCAGGGCGGGCATCTGCGTCGCGCTCGAGGTGAGATCGCCGCCGAGCCGGCAGAGCTCCCGTGGGGCCCCTGCTCTCGCATCTCACTCCCTCCCCTCTCCTCCCGGCCCTACAGGCGACGCTGGGAGACGCCGGCGGCGAGCCCCAGGAGGTGCAGGCGCAGGAGGAGGCCGTGGTGGCGCGGCTGCTGGGCGCGCGGGCCGGCGGCGCGCGCGGCGTCGTGGTGTGGGCGGACGCGGCCGGGGTGCGCCGGCTGTTCCGCGCCGTCACGCGCGCCATCGCCCAGGGCTCGCTGCGTCGCGAGGACGTCTTCTGGATGCTGGCCAGCCCTCGCGGGGACGTGCGCGACGTGCTCACCGAGTTCGGTAACGTGCTCGCTGGAGCCGCCGTGTTCAGGTGAGAGGCCTCGGCGCCTGAGCGGGGTCGGGTAGGCAACGCCGCTGTGCACTAGTGTTCGGCGTGGTGGCCTACGTGGACTTTTACAGGCGCTCCAGGCCTGCTGTTGAAAACGAGCCGCGCTTCCCTTATCAGTCCACAGCGCCGCGGCGTTGCCGAGTTCCAGCACTTCCTTCGGCAGGAGGCGGCCGCCGGCGGTAGGGAGGGTCGCGGCACCGGGGCTGGCGGCGGCGTCACGGGGACGGACCAAGAGCTGCGGTGGCTGCGCCGCTACCAGGAGCAGGTGGGTCGCGTCGCGGACAAGGTGGACGCGCTTCTCGGGGTTCGCCTGCCTTACACGCGTGCCTGATTTTGCGCAGTGCGGTGGCGGCGTAGTGTGCGCCGCGGACGAGCCCGGCGCCGTGGCGGGAGACTGGGCGCTGGTGCAGGCCGTGCACGCCCTCGGCGCCGTCATCGCTCAGTTCAACCAGGCCACCTGCACCTCGGAGCGGCCCTGGACGCAGGGCGGCGACGTCTGCCTGGCCGAGGCCGGGCCGAAGCCGGTCGACGGCGTGCTGGCGGACGCGCTGCGCTGGACGGCGTCGCCCAGGGCCGACGGCCCCGTCGGAGCCGAGTTCCGCTTCTCCCCTGAGGGCGGCGGCCTGCTCTCGGTCGATGTTGATAACTTCAGACGGCGTTCCGGAGCCGCCCGGAGTCGCTCCCTGGGGGACGTACACTTCCAGAGGGTATGAGTCAGACCCACGCTTATCAAAGTACAGTCCCTGACGAAAGTCTTACGCGTACTGAGCCGCCCCTCTCCGCACCAGGTGGGCACGTTCCTGAACGGCAAACTGACGTCGCTCGACGGTAGTGAAGGCGATGGCGGCCTGCTTGCGTACAAGGACTCCGGGGACGAGATCCGCGTCGCGACCCTTACCTCGCAGTGCGGCGGCAACTTGGGCAGCTGTCACCACTGCCGCCAACAGAGGTGCGTAAAACGAGGTAGTGGATGTGAGCAGGGCCTCTCTTGCCACTGGCTTTTGAAATTACAGTGTGAATGTTTTTGTTTTCCTCAGAGGTCGTCCAAACAGCGCTCTAGGGGACTGGATCGTGGTGGAACCACCTGCGCCGGCCGCGGGCCAGCAGAAGGGCGAGCCCAGCGTGTACGTGCTGGCTACCCTGGACGTGCACGAGCCCTCGGCCAATCCCTTGCAGTGCGGCCAGGAGATCAACCAACGCGGCGTGGAGCAGCTCGAGGCCTTCCTATGGGCCGTCGACCAGGTCAACAGCAACTTCTCGGGGCTGCGGGTGGGCGCCGTGGCCGTGGACACGTGCGGCAGCGCGGCGCGGACGGCCCGCCTGGTGTCCGAGCTGCTTGCGGGGCCCGGCGTCCTGGTCGGGCTGGCCGACCAGCAGGGCGCCGCCGAGGCGAGCGGGGAGGCAGCAGGGCCGGGCGCAGCTGGCACTGTGGTCGCGCTGCTGGCAGGGGGCGGCACGGCCGTGGCCACGCCGGCCCTCGAGGTGGCGGCCGCCCTGGGGCTGCCCGGCTTGGCGCCCACCGCCCGGGGGCCGCCTCCGCACCGCAAGACGCACCCGCCGTACCCGCTGCAGCTGGGCCCCACCAACAAGGTTCTAGCCAGCGGCGTCATCTCTCTGCTGCTCAGGCTGAGCTGGCGCTGCGTCAGCGTCTTGTACCTGCAGGACGCCGTGGACTACGAGGAGACGTTCCGACAGGTTTGTGCACCCCGCTGTCCCCCTTAGACCCCCTCTCCTTGCCTGTCAGATAGACATCATTGCCACCACTGACGCAGGTGGAGAACCTCGCCCTGGCGGCCAACTTGTCGGTGACCGGGATGCCCGTGCCGGCGAGCGCCCGTGCCAGCAGCGCGCACAGCGGCAGCGTGAGGCAGGCCCTGCTTGAGGTCCGCGAGCGCCAGGCCAGCAGCGGCGCCGACGCCCACGCCGTCGTGGTGCTCCTGCTGCCGGCGTGGTGCGTGGACGTGGTGCTCCGGACGGCCGCGGCGCTGGAGGACGAGGGCCTGTGGGCGCCCGCCGAGGTGTCGCTGGTCGCGGTGGGCGGCGAGGCCGAGGGCGCCTTCCTGGCGCACAGCCGCCAGACCCTGGGCGGGCTCATCCTCCGCGCGCGCCCCGCCGCCGTCCCCGAGTTTGACCGCTACTTCCGCTCGCTTTCGCTCGACGGCAACCAGCGGAACCCTTGGTTCGGCGAGTTCTGGTCCAGCGTGTTTCACTGCCGGGGCAGTGCCTGCCGCAGCTCGGGCCGCGGCGCCCGCGGCCTGGAGGCCTACCAGATGCAGCCCGTCAGTACAACGCCACACTTTGCTGGAGCGCCGCTCGAGCTCGCCCTGCACCTCCACTCAGTCTCTCCTCGTTTACAGAACACCGACCCGGCTAACATCATCAACTCTGTGCTGGCGGTGGGCCACGCGCTGCAGACCGTCCGCCGGGAGCTGTGCCCGGGGGACGCCCCGGGGGGCTCCGGCCTCCGCTCGCCCTGCCGCTCCATGGCGGGCATGCTACGGGTGCGGGCGCGCATGCTCGAGGTGGCCCCCCGCATGGCCTTCGTCGGCGCGGGGCTCAACGCGGTCGCCTTCTCTGCGACCGGCGACAACACCAACGTGGCCGTGGAGGTCCTGAACATGCAGGTGTCTGCGCACAGCAAGGCCGCTGCCGTCGTGTCCGTCGGCGAGCTGTCTGCTGGCGGCGCACTCACCGGCCTACAGGCGGACACCGCCAGGGCGTACCGCGGACCCAACAGGGAGCCCGTCGACCTGCTGGACACCGTGGCCTCCTGCCCAGGGGTGGACCCCACTACCACGGCCGCCCCTGCAACCACTCCCCTGCCCGCCAGCTCCACCGCGGCCCCCAGCGGCACCACTAGCAGGTACTTGATGGAGCTGCCGGGGGCCGGCGCCGAGGGCCAGCCCGCACCCGCGCTGCTGGTGCTGCTCGCGGCGCACGCCCCCACGCGCGGCGTGGGCGCGGGCCCCTTCCACTGCGGGGACCTGGATGTGGACGAGCTTTGCCACCTGGCCGGCGCCATGTTCGCAGTCCACCGCGCCAACACCAACGACTCCCTGCTGCACGGTCGAGGTTCGTTCATCGCATCTCTACCGCACCACGTGACCCTGCAGGGCTATCACGTTCCCTTTTCGCCAGAGCGCCTGGACCCCGGCTAGACGGTTTAGACGGCACTCCGTTCCCCCCACCCTCGCTGTTCCCTCTGTTGTCGTGTTTCCGATTGCTTCCAAAATCAGTTTCCTTTTCCCATTTTTAATGTTTATGCTAGTTTATGATGATCCATGTCGCTAAAAGACTACCAAAAGCATAAACATCAGAAAGACACTGATTTTCGGACAGTCGCTAAGCTGTCGGAAATTCGGCAACAGAGTGAACGGCGAGGACGAGCGCCGTCTAAACCGTCTAGACGGGGTTCAGGCGCCCTGGCTAACACCGGAACGTGATAGCCTTGCTGTCCGTCTTGGTTCCCGTCTCTAATAGGCACCCTCCACCCCTCCCTCCTCCTCAGGTCCGAAACTGGGGTTGATCGCCGTGGACACGTGCGGCCAGCCCGGGCGCGCCTACTCCAGCCTGTTCGCGCTGCTGTCTCAGTCCGAGCGCTCCACCGTGCCGGTCGCCGCCCTGGTCATGGACGGTGCCTCCGTGGTGGAGCCCATGGTGGGTCCGCTGCTGCACATGCAGGCCATACCGTACCTCAACGCCTCCGACCACCGGCCCCAGCGGCACACTGTAAGCATCAGGATGACACACCGCGTTTTAAATGAGTTGATGGCCTTGTTTGATTCACTGGTGTGGTGCAGGAGGTGCAGGCGGGCACGGAGGCCACGGCCCGCGCGCTGCTCGACGTGTCCGTGGCCCTGCAGCGGCACGCCTCGGGGCCCGCCGAGGCCTCGGCGCCCGCCCCGGCCTCTGCGCCTCTCGTGGTGCTGCACGGCTCTGCGCCGCACGCGCGCGCCCTGGCTCGCCGCCTGGAGAGCGCCAGCCTGGAGCGGTGTCCCGGCGCGGGCCCCGCGCACGACCACCACACCGCGGGCCCGGGCTGCCTCAGCGCCGTGCTGCCCATGCCCGCCCCCAGCCCCGCCGGCGACACCGGCTCGACGGGCCGCTCCGGGCCGCTGTACCTCCTGTCCACGCTGGCGCCCAACTCGGTGGTGATCCTGGCCCTGGACAGCGTGGAGGACGTGCGCGCCCTGCTGCTCGTGGCGCAGTCGCCGCTCGTGCCGCGCCTCGTCTTCCTCACCGTGCCGCGCTCCGCCACGCCTCTGCGAGCGGGTAAGCCCTTGTCCGCGTCCCCGCCCTATTCTGTTATAAACCGTATTGCGCTGCTATCTCTGACGCGACGCCCTGTCCAGACGGGCACAGCGTCCTCAGCTTGGTGGCCGACGCCACGGTGCTCCCGCCCTCCGCCACCCCGCGGCGCGCCGGCGCGGGCAGCCTGGAGACGGCCTTCACGGAGTGGCTCCAGAACAACCCCATGTCGGGCGTGCCGGCGTCCTGGGCCGACAGCCTCCGCTCCTCCTCGTGCGACCCGGAGGACCTGGACCGTGGCCTGTGGACGCGGGCGGACATAATGCAGGCCGTGGAGCGGGTGGCGCGCGGAGTGCGCTGGGCGGCGGACAACGCGTCGCGCCCGGTGGCGGCGGCGGACCTGCCCGCCAGGGTGTCGCTCTTCATGGAGGAGGAGAAGCGCGCCGACACGGCCGAGCCCTCGCCGCCGCCCAAGGTCGACACCTTCCGGATCTGGCGGGGCGACGAGGCGCTCGGGTCGTGGAGCCCGCAGGGCGGCCTCGCCCTCAGCACCGAGCCCGGCCTTCTCGCCCTGGACGAGTGAGTGCCCCTGCAAATGCCGTGACTCCGGCCCGTGACAGGCGACCGTGTGCTTGACCTGGATGTTGCCGCTGCGCAGGCTGTCGGTGAGCGGGCGGCCCACCCTGTTCCACAACCTGCAGTACGCGTGGGCCGTGTCGCTTCTGGTGTTGGCGCTGCTCGGCATCCTGTTCACCCTCCTCACTGCCGTCTTTTTCCTCTCGGCGGCCGCCGTCTCCAAGACGCCCATATCGGGCGGCGCGGGTTCGTACAGTCAGAAATACCGTCGAGTGTTGCGTCCCGCCCTCGTACTCGCCAATGACCCCAAACCCCCGCGCTGTGCGGCAGGTACCTCGGTGCTCGGCTACCTCATCCTGCTAGGGCTGCTGCTCCTGCACGGCGCCGTCCTCGCTCTGGTCCTGGCCCCCGGGGAGATGACCTGCGGCGCGCGTAGGATCCTACCTGGCCTCGCCTACGCCATCATCTTTTCCGCCATGTTCCTCAAGGTAAGGTGCACGCGGAAGAGCTCCCAGCTTCGGAGCATGGGCGTGAAGCTGAGCTAATGCCACGTCTCTCGCAGGTGCTGACCACCTGGCAGGTGTGTGACCGCAAGGGCGGCGTGGTGCGGCCGCTGATGCTGGTGCTGCGCGCGCTGGGGCTGGCCGCGCCCCAGGTCCTCGTGTCGGCGGGCTGGCTGGTCCTGGTGCCGGCCGCCGTGCACATGGCGGCGCCCGCCCCGGCCCCGGCGCAGGCCGCGGGGGAGGCGCCCGCCGCCCACACCACGTGGCAGTGCGACGGCGGCCCCGGCCCCGGCGAGCACACCCAGGCGCCGCACGTGCTGCTCTCGCTGGCCTACACGTGCCTGCTGATGGTGGCGACCGCGGTGCTCGCGCTCCTGTGCTCCTCCAAGGAGGAGCTGCTCGAGGAGGGCACCATGCTGCGCCAGGAGTCGCGCTGGATCCTCGTGTCCGCCGTGGCCGTGGCTGTGCAGCTGGGCTGCTGGGGGCTGGCCGCCGTGGCCGCGCCCTCGCTCACCGGCCCCGTGCCCGCGCACGCCGACATGCTCGCCGCGTCCGTGCACGCCCTGGCGGCCGCCACGCTGCTGCTGTGCCTCTTCCTGCCCAAGGTGAGCTCCCCCTTCCCCGTCGTTCTCTCCCGACCCGACTGGTCGTGGTCTTGCCCTGACCCGGCCATTCTGTCACCCCCAGCTACGACTCTACCTGCGGCTGCGGCGCGACGCGCGGAACACGGCGGCCATCGCGGCCTCGGCCGCAGCGCGCTCCGCCGCCTCCAGGTCGCAGCCCATCTACGGCATCAGCCACTTCCAGCGGTTCGGCGGGAAACTTAACCCCGGTAGGAGGCGCCTCCGATCCAACTTTCTCACTATTTCGACCCGTGCGTGACAATCTGTCCTCCCTCCGCTAGCCTTTGACGCGCCGTCCACAGACATGTCCCTGGGAGAGTCGGCCTCCCAGTCGGCCTCCGACCACGGGTCGCACTCGGCGTCGGACGTCGAGGGCGACTACAACGACCCGCTGGAACCGCTGGAGCCGCTGGAGCCCATGCGGCCGCTGGGCTCGCGGGACCCGCTGGACCCCACCCAGGTCGTGCCCAGCTCGCTCTACTCCATCGACATGTTCAGCAGCCAGGACTCGGGCAGCCAGGGTGAGTTTACCCCCTCCCCTTTCTCACCGGGGCCTTCCCCCCAGCCCAGACTGTCCCTCACCTCCTTTTCCTTCTCTGTCCAGGAGTGACGGACATCGCCATTCCAGCGCCGGTGATCGTGGCCATGACAACGGGGGACGGTCGCGGGACAGTGAGAGGAACCCTTCGAGGACCCCACCTCTCGCACCACGGCCACCACCCCCATCACCTGTCCCTGTTCGGGACGGTGCGCGGCATGCCCGCGGCCCTCCGCGCCGCGCAGGGCGGCACGCTGCGCAGCGTGCAAGGTGTGCAAGGTGAGCACCCGCGCCCACCGCGCCGGCCCGAACCGGACCAATCCGAGAGATGGATGCTTATTCAATATATTTGCAGCCGTCGGCCACGGGGGAACGGTGCGCAGTCAGGTCAGGGGTTCTCTTCATGGTACCGTCAGAGGACCTCATTTCCTGCCCGGGAGCAACGAGTTCACCGCCCCGCACAGGAGTTCAAGCATGCTGTTACTGCCCGGACAAGGTTTGAAAATCGCATCCGTCATGTGATTTACCCAATTTACCCTGACACCCTAGATACGAAACGACACGATACTGTGGTTTATGTTATGTTCAGTTATCTTTGCGCTGAAGAGTCGCTTTGTTTTTCAGAAAGTATATCCTACATGTGAAAGTGGGATCACGGCAGATTGGGATACGACTACCGTCAGGGCCGTCAGGGCAGCCTCCTCTAAGGAGCCATCGACTGAATCTTCGCTCAAGACTATTAATCTGTATTTATTTTTCAAATTAAATTGTAATTTTGTGATATAAATTGTAAAATAATTATTTATGTATATGTAATATATGTAACAAGATTTCGATAAGCACTTTCAGTTTCATTCCAATCCCATTTTCCCATTAACCAGCTGCATTATGACAAAACCACCGAGAAACTTCTTTTTGAAAAAGACCCGCCATTTGTGTACGTAGCGAGGGGTATGAGAAAGAAACATAAAGTTGCCAAAGGTGTACCAACCAGATCAATCAGGTTGCGTACCACATGATCTTGTTTTGCTTTGAATCCTTCACTAAAACTACGCTTTAAATTTGAAATTCGTTTGATTAATTTAAAAATTCCCTCATTACTGATTTCTCAATGTGATGGTGAGTGTTGTTTGTTTTTAATAGTTCTCTGCTCGTTTGTGGCACTACTGGACTGATTTAACTTTTGGGGGGAAAATGAAAGTAACACTGTCTGCTTGTTTGGTTCAAAAGTACCACTTTCGACATGTTAGGCAGTGATCACTGTTTGTATAGCAATGTCCAAAATGTTGTCATGCCCTGTGGGAAAACGAAGGATTTACGAGTTGACGTCTTCGGTTTTGGGAAACCGGCCTCCGTAAGAATATTATCCCTATTAATTTTACGGACCCCCTTCTCGAAATGTCATGCTGTATCCCATGCGTAGGTTATGAATAAATGTCAAACATATCGCTGTTTCAGAAAGTCGAGGTCCGGATAACAGATGACAGTGATGCGTCCCTGTTGTACATTCTTCACGTGGCAGAATCCGATTTCAATACCATCAAAACACAGCAAGGCCTTTTGGTTGATTTTAGCAATTTTCCTGTTCATTTGGTGAAGTTATTTGAACAATGCTTAAACAGCGTAAAAGGGTATACATTTTTGTTACAAGATTTTTTGTTTATGAAATTTCAATTTTGCATTTTGCATTTATTAACAGCCTGCTGACTTTAAAAAATGACAAAATTGTTAACTGATTTATTCTGTGCTCAAGGTTTTTATTAATTTTAGAAGAAAATGGAGTAGAAAGCTACTTAAAAGTCGTTCAACCTATTGACTTAAAAAACCTCTGTTATATTGCTTTAAAAATTGCAAGAGGAACAGATACTGAGGTGATGCGACACATGCAAAACCAGATTGGTCTTCTAAAGGTAAATATGGTTTTGTAAATTGTTCAGCCACAGTATTTTATTTGCATCTTGAACATTTTAACTTGAGTAAATTTATTATCAATTGTACAATTTATTTTTTCCCAGAAAACCCTCTGTTCTAAAGAGGATGAATGTAGATGTTTGCAGTCGCAGAATGCTCAGCTGCAGCAGGAACTCAATTTCAAAGAGCAGCAGTGCACTAAAAATGCCAGATGTTGGGAGGAAGAGAAGAATAAACTTCAAGAACAGTTCTCAAAGGAGATGGATGCTCTGCGTGAACAATTACTTCAGGTAGAAGAAAGTTTACTTCAAAAGAGAAAAGGGTACCATTTTACTCTGGCAATAAAATTTTAAAAGTTAATTTATATATTCTTTTTATTTAGGATAAAAAAAGAGACCTGGACTCTGCAGCATATCAACGTGATAATCTTAGTGCAAAACTTGAAGATCTGAACAGAGAATGCACGAGGTATAAGAATAAACACATGCAAATCTGTGAAAAATATGAACAAGCTCAACAAACTGCAAGGTTTGTAAAACTAGTTCCTTATTGAGAATTAAATACATCATCAAAACTATAAAGAGACATGAGGTTTTAATTTCATTTATATTTAACTTAGAGAGTTGAGTATGAAACTATCAAGCTTTGATGAAATGCAGAAGTCAATGAATCGAGAATTGACTGATCTTCGAAGACTCAAATCAGAACTTGAATCAGAATGCCGTAAAAAGGATCAGGATATAGATCAAACTCGTTCACATGCTGATGCTTTAGACAAAGTTAGTCTCATAATTATTTTACCAAAATATGATGTAATTTCAGAGGACTTTCCATATGAGGATATTTTTATTGCAGGAGGTTGCAAGACTGCGGACTCGGTTGACACGTCAAGAGGGGCTTTTGCGACAGGCTGATTCCGAACAAGTATGATTCACTAGTTTTTGAAATTAATGTATTAATGGCTGCTCAATATCTAAGACCTCCTATTTCAGGTGAAGCTGAAGTCCGCTTTGACACGTGTGCAAGAAACAATTCAGTCACGCAGTGATCTTGTCCTGCAATTGAATGGGGACCTTACAAAAGCTAATCTCATTATTAAAGACAGGCAAAAAGATCTTGATAAAATGCAAAATGAGGTATTTACTCTTTTGTTATTGTGCTTCTGAAAAGAAGATCCATTGTTAACTTGTCTTCTTGATGTTTTGTAGCTTCAGAGATTAACAGGAAAGAAACATGAAGAGGAGAGTAAACTGAAACGTTTAGAGTTGGAAATGAAACTTTTGAGGGCAAATGCTGAGAGGGATGCAGCTCGTATTAAGGCTCTGGAGGGTACTGAGAAGTCACTTCAAGAACAACTGAATGCTGCAAACGAGGCTATTGTAGCTAAAGATGAGCAGCACAAAAAATGTGGAGAATGTATGTCTTTGTCTAGTTATCTCTTAGGTTCTCAGCTTATTTTAGTTACCAAGGCTATTATGTCCTACTTAAATTTACAGTGATTACATATCTGAATCGAAGTCTTAATCGTCAACACCTGGACCCCTCTCCACCCTCTACAGCTCATGGTCAAGCTGGGCATTCAGCTCTTTATAATTCAGCACCTTCAGCACCTATTCTTTACACACTTGGTTCGTCCCTAGGACGTGCTGGAGCAAGCGCTGGTCTTCATGTTTCTGGGCCACCAATGACAAACCAAGGAACAAGTGGTGTTAAAGGAGTATTACCCTTCTCCTCAACACCTCTTGTAGCAAGTACCACTGCTGGAGGCATAGGAGTCCAAACGCGACGCAGCTTCCCAGGAGCCATGGTAATTATTTTTTAAAATTTGGAACTTAATTAATTATTTTATTTTTTTTATTTTTAATATTTTACTTTAAGCAAAAAAAAAAAAATTATTTTTTTTCCCCCCCTCATTCAGATTCAACCTACATCACAGGTGCATAGAGTCATGTCAAGTGAAACTCCTGCTGCCCGCCCTACTGTTGACAGGATGACACTCTCACAGTTGCAAGCTAAAGATGAATCCAGATCCAAGAAGCAATCTAGCCCCCGAACTAATCCATCCTACACACAAGACAGCCAAAGGTTTGTAACATCAGTAAGAAGCAAGGCATCTAGTGGAGCAAACTCAAATTTAGGGTGAGTTATTGAACCTTAATCCTTGAAAAGGTTTGTCAGATTTGCTTTTAATTATATTTCAGAAATTCCAAAGATAACAAGATTGACCGATTGGGTAAAGGTAAAAAAGATAAAGAAAATAAGAATAGTATGACTTACAAGCCATCAGCTTATTTTCAACCAAACAAAATAATAACAGAATTTTAGCGTGACATTCACATTTAAACTACGTAAATATGAAACTATATGATAATTTTAACATCTTGTTGACAAATAAATATTAACCAAAACTCTTGATTTGCCCATTATGGTAAGATTGTTGCTCATCAGAGTGAAGCAAACATGAAGGTAAATTATACTTTCAGCACTAGTAAGGAAGGTGGATTTAGTTAAAGACAAATGTCAATAATCAAATTATATTTATTTATTTCCTATCATGATGAACTCTGCTTAAGAGGAATGATGAGAACACTGTTTTTTGCACTAGGATCCCTCCACCACCGACCCAGACGGTGTTCTTGTCCTACAGCTGCAACCAAGTGTTTACCATCAGAAGTAAATGCTAATCCATTGATAAATCCTTTAACAGGAATGTGGAAAATTGACACAAGTGATCTGTAGCCTTGGCCACTCTTCCATAGCATTATTTGACCATTTTTAGAACCTGTGGAAATGAAGACTGGTTATTGAAGATTTAGATTAGATTAAAGAAGGGGAGAAGAAAAAGTAGGATCACTAACCTGAAGCAGCTAGGTCAGTATTAAGAAAACTTGCTACACTAGAAATCCAATTAGGTTCATTTGTAGTCTCATCTTTGCCATGTGAATTCACAACACTACAGAGAGGCTTCTTCTTCATGGCACTCCAAAGACTAAGAGTTCTGTGTTTGAACAGAATCAAAAACCAGAATTAATGGAATTCTTGATTTTAATTAAACCAGGCAAAAATGTTGTCAACCTTACCCATCATCTCCTCCTGAGATAAAGTGCTGTTCATCAAGAAGACGAACACAATCAATACTACCCTGATGACCATTGAAAACAAGTTGAGATTCTTCAACTATTTTCCAAACTCTTAAAGAATTGTCACGGCCACCAGATGTCACAGCTCTTTCTCGAGCCAATGCATCAACTGCAGTAATTCCACTCTGGTGCCCAAATCTATTCATTGGATTATAATATAAAATTATCTATTTAAATAGGTTCAAAACAAAACATTTTTGAAAACCATATCTCATTATGAAAAGCAGTTCTAAGTTTTACTTACAATGTTTCAACACATGCCATTTCATCTAGACTCCATAGCTTTACAGCCCTATCAGTAGACACACTAAAAAGTTGATGGGTATCTCTCCGAAAAGCAAGGCCAGTAACTGCACCTTTATGGCCTTTGAATGTGTGCATGTGTTGAAGAGTATCACCACTCCAAATATGAATAATATTTCCCTCATCACCAGCAGCCTTGGAAAAAAATATCAGGAATAAGAATTTAATGTGACCATGCATTCTGAGGGTTACGGTGACATCAATCAACTATACCAAAAATTTGCCATCTGTAGAAATTGCTAAGGAGAGTATTCTATGCTGATGACATTTTGGCTTCATATCAGATGAACATTTTCGTGGATTAGGAGTAGCTTTTAATTTTTTCTTGTCCAAGAGGCACCCTAAATTGGTAATATAGTTCAATAAGATGTTTATCAGCAAATATTATAGTTGAATTAAAACTGCATCTAAAATAAGGCTAAAATACTTACATTTGACTATGACACAGTCTTTAGAAGCCGAATATATACATTTATTGTCAGCTGATATAGCTAAACAGGTAACAGGAAGATTATGTTCCTTACATCTCAAAACTTTAATGTTTTCAACATCATAGCCAGCATATTTATCAGCTACATTCTTGTGTAGCCGGCCTGTTTGCTCCAGTAGATCATATTTCAATCTACCCTCTATGACCGATTGGTCAACCTCCTGCAATTCTGCTCTTTCACGTTCTGCAAAAGAAAATTTTAAAAATTTAAAATTACACGATTTAGCCCGAGAGGTTGTTGGTGGTAATTGTAATGAGAAGATACCTTGTCTTTCAATTTCTTCTAAATACTTTTTAGCTAAACGAAGCTTTTTCTCCTGAGTTGTTTCTGCCAAATCCTCATCAGAACTGGTAGCTCCTTCTGCTTCATCATCTTCGTCACTATCATCAATGCTAAATTTTTCTTTGGAGGTAAGAGTTTCCTCATACTTTCTTTTGGATTTCTTGACCTCTGACGACTGTTGATAAAAGGTAACAACTACATGTTATGGAGAGTGGAAAGCATTTGGGTAACATCATGTGACTGCAATGCAAATCGTGTCTGAGAATTTGACATGACAATATCAAGGAATCTAAGCTGATACATCACTTGTGTCATTATTTTTTATTTCATAAAGAGCTCATATTGGTAATCACAAGATGAGGGGTCACGTTTTGTACAGAGGTTAGAAGAGCCGAAAATCGAGTAGAGAAGTTTATGACACGTAGTTTTAACATTATCATACCAAGACGTACCGTGCGTTTTTGCTTTTCTTCCTTTTTAGACTTTTTGGATGATTTATTGCGAATGAAGAAGGACATCGTCAATATTTCACATGAAACACGTGTGTATACAAAATTCGAACACTGCAAAGACTGCAACAACAATTCCACAGACCGACAACAGACAGAAGAAACACATTTCTTTTTGTTACCAACCTACTACACGCGTTAAGAAATCTGACAGAATATGGTTTCAGGGTATGTTGTGCCGTCAAATTATCTGCAAATCTACGAGATTGAATTTTTAATAATAATTTTCTCGAAGACTCGATAGTTTGTAGTTGTCGAGCAAAGTGAAAACTTGCTTTCATTTTTCTAAAGTTGGTATGAAAATCTTGTAGTGGAAGATGATCAGCGGGGCGATTTAAATCACAATGTGAGTAATCTGTTTTATTATAATGTAGTAATAAAATTATTTTGAGAAATGTAAGCTTCTATTAACTGATTGGCTAATTATGATATCTCGTTTACTGAGTACTTCATAAATGGTGAGGCGATATAAAAATCTGGATGATGTAAACAGTGCAAAAACTAAGCGTAATCGAAATTGTACTTTTTTTTTTTAAAAGGAGAAATCTTTTAAACCCATTTAATCGCTCTCTCAGCAAGCTCAAGCTAGGTGCGCCAGGTGCCAGGTTGTATGATTCATCATCCCCCCCCACCTCTGCATTTTTTACGAAATATAAAGGGACAAAGGCATTACGGAGGTCATTCCCTTCTGGTGTGAATGGTCTCTTCACCCCAGCAGGTTCATTAGCATTTATTGTGTGTGGATGTAGTCTTAGCTGCAGTGTATGTTTGCTATAATATATATTTTTACTTAATTACTTAAATGATCTATAAGCAGCGTGTTCGCTGGATAAAAAGTAGCAGCGTATCGGTCCGCCAGCATTTCGAACACGTTTTGTGTGTCTGCAGCCTGGTGCTCGCGATTTCTCACGTGCCGAGAACACTCATGGGAAAAAGCTGCAATCAACGCCCGATTTGTTAGCGAACACACATACCTACGATATATTTATAGATCGTACAGTACGTATCCCCCCGCCTCGCCGGCGACCGCACAGTTAGGCGAGTGAGTTGCCGTGTGGCGCGCTTGACCAAGTCAGTGCCTTTGTCCGGGCCAACACACTGACTACTAGGACTGATTTTCGTGCCAATGGAAATTTCTCAAAGGCGTGAGTCGTGACAAGAGATCTTCGCGAAACGTCGCTTAAACTTTGTTTCTGCATGCCAGTTTTGAGCGCATTTTTGTCATTTTGCCTCCGAAAAATCATTTCGGAGGGTCTGGAACGTGCGTACCGGCACTTTATTGTCTTTTTGAATGAACCGAGGCGCTGTGAGGTACAAGGATGATTGTCTTGGCCAGGAGCGGTGCTGAGCTGCGCAGTGCCGTCTGCTTGACCAACCCGTGTTGCATGTTGTTTGTATCTTGTTATGCTCTTCGCGTTGTAGCTCGATCCTGAAGACGACGGTGAAGGCGAAACCTACATCATGGTTGATGCAGAGGAGGAGGTCATTTCGGATTCCCTGCGGACTCGAGTTTTCCACGCTTCTAAAGATGGAATGGCCATAACATTGTATGCTCTTCTGGCCGACCTTTCCTCTAAAACGGCGGAGGAGCTTTTAGCACAGGTACTGGGGTACCATCCTTTGTGTGCCAGATTTTCTGTGCTACCATTTTGGATGGTTAAACTGACCTTATTAATCATGACATATACAAAAAGATTTTAATAGCTGTCACTCTTGTTATCATCAATTTTTACACTGTACCAATTGTCATGAAACTCAGTGGTGACTGTTTATGATTTGTTATTATTTTACCCTCTTGATTGCATCATTTTTATTGTAGCTTGTTGAGGAAGAAGATGGTCAGAGGAGTACTCCACTCATTATAGCAGCCCGCAACGGACACGACAAAGTGGTGAAACTGTTGATTTCAAGGTTCCGAATTAATCTTGAACAGGAGGGAGTTGTGAAGTTTGACGGGTTTAAAGTTGAGGGTGCTACAGCCTTGTGGTGTGCTTCTGGTAAGATTTGAGCTATTTAAAAATTACACATGCGCATGAAAGGCTTGTAAACTTTTGTTTTACTCCACTTCATTTGTTTGTGTAACAGGAGCTGGTCATTTAAAAGTTGTCAAGACTCTAGTAAAGTCAGGAGCTAATGTTGACCATCCCACAAAAACCAACTCTACCCCTTTAAGAGCAGCTTGCTTTGATGGAAGGCTAGATATAGTCCGCTACCTAGCAGAACACAATGCTAATGTGCATACAGCAAATAAGTATAATAACACATGCCTGATGGTTGCGTCTTACAGGGTAGGATTGTTGTTCCTCCCACATTTTATAGAATATTTCTCTGATAGATATTAAATAATTACTACTTATTTTAGGGACATGGAGATGTCGTGAGCTATCTTTTGGAGAAAGGTTCTGACCCTAATGTCAGAGCTCAGTGTGGTGCTACTGTTTTACATTTTGCTGCAGAATGTGGTCAGTTAAGCATAGTCAAAGAATTGCTTAGATATGGTGCTGTGTTCAGTTTAAATGAAAATGGTGTGTGAACTGCAAACTAAATTTCAAATAGCTTATGTTTCATTGGATCTGTTTTCTATCTTTAAATGTTCTTTTACATTTCTAGGCATGTCACCTTTGATGGTTGCTGCAGATCGTACTAGAGAAGATGTTGTTGACTATCTCATACTGCAAGAATTTGTTTCATTTGAAGAAAAGATTGATGCTTTGGAGCTGTTAGGTGCATCATTTGCAAATGATAAAGATAATTATTCCCCTACCAGTGCTTATACTCATATGAAAAGAGGCATGGAGTTAAGGTTCAAAAATAAAAATAATCCAATTCTGAAAAAGCTAGGTCCTCCAATTAGAGCATATGAATATTGGGTGGAAGCACAGAACATGGAAGAGATGATGGCTCGTGCTGTAAGTTTAAGAACCTCATAGAAATGAGCTAACTTCTGCCCATTTAAGCTATTAACTCTTCAAAACAATTTCTTCCATTTTCAGTCTGACATTAATTCAATACATATGGAATCACTGGCCATAAGAGAGCGTATTCTTGGGCCAAACAAT
Source organism: Frankliniella intonsa (assembly GCA_033675135.1). Taxonomy (NCBI): domain Eukaryota; kingdom Metazoa; phylum Arthropoda; class Insecta; order Thysanoptera; family Thripidae; genus Frankliniella; species Frankliniella intonsa. The sequence goes on along the minus strand of CM066254.1, from coordinate 12,973,419 downwards.
CCAGAGGTAACACACCCAATTATATACAGAGGTGCAGTATTTGCTGACCATGCACAGTTTGATCGCTGTATAGAGTTGTGGATGCATGCAGTAAATCTGCGTCAGAACACCAATACATCTGTTGTAAAGGACCTACTGCGCTTTGCTCAGGTACATTGTTTTTTCATATTTTCAATGTGATGCACATAATATGTCGTTAATACAGTCTTTTTGTCCTTTCTTTGATCTCAAGGTCTTTTCACAAATGATTCATGTGGGAGTTGATATACGTTACTCTGAAGTGGAATCTGTCATGATTGCTTGTGTGAAAGAATTGGAAAATAACAAAACAAAAATTTCAGATCCAGGTCCCAAAGATGATGTTGAAACTGTTCAGGTTATTCAAGCTTTCCAATGCATTTAGTTCCTTTAATATCTGATTCTGGATAATATTTTCTAATAATGTAATCATACATTACAGGAGGAGATGGAAACTAATCTTGTCACAATGTTGTACCTATTATGCATTTCAACCAAATTACTTACATCATATGACAGTCATCATGAGTATCATCAAAGTCTAAATAAAATTGCCTTCCAAGCAAACAGAGTAAATGCACGCACAAGAGATGGTGAAACACTTTTACATCTTTGTGTCAATGCTGATACACCACTTGATGATTTTCATATTAATGATGTTTGCAAGTAAGCTTGTAACTTTTGCAAATCTATTTGCTCACTGTAAAAAAGTATTTCATATGGTAATTTTTTTCTTGTCAGATTTCCCTGTGCAGTTACTGCCAAACTTCTCATTCAAACTGGTGCAGATGTGAATGCTATGGATAAGAATAGAAACACCCCTCTCCATGTTATTGTTGGCTTTCAAAGGCCCCTAAGGTATGAGTTAGTTGAGTTCTTTACTGTTCTGTGCAAGATACGATAAGATAGGATAAGATCATTTTTATCCACTTAAATATACATGAAAGTCAAAGGTACATAGTAAGAGGTTTTATAACTGTCTTTTTTAATTTGTTTGGAAAGAAACCATCATTCATGCATGAAAGAAGGGCGCCCTTCTTTCATGATTCATGGATAAGTTTATGATATAAACCAGTGGAAGTAGTAGAGATTTCTTTACATTTTTTACCTCAAAGCTTTAGATTTAATCCTCAACAAAAGATTTTTTGTTAGCTAATTCATTAATAAGTATTTTTTTTACTTCTGTTCATCCGGCTTTCAATTAGTGTCCTCATTTCATTTTATTTTGCCTTATTGGTTATTAGGGAATTTATGACAATCCATACTATTATCATGGACCTTACCTCTGCTGGTGCCCATCAAGACATTTGCAATATTAGAGGAGAGACTCCTTATGATGCTACTACTGGTAATACATTTTTAATTTTTGCTTTCTTGTTTAAGTTTTCAAGTAATAAACTAACGCTTTCATTTATTTATTTCTATCTGTATGTTTTAGAAGTAGCTGAGCTCATCTTGAGAACCCAAGTGAAGCTGAGCCTGAAATGCCTAGCTGCAAAGGTAGTTAAAGCTCACAACATACCATATATTGGCCAAGTTCCCACCACTCTGGAGAGTTTTATTGAGTTACATGGGCCAGGTAGGTCCCACACAAATCGTCTGACTTTTAAGGATGATGTGAATTCTCCAGAATTATATGTCCGTATTTAAAAGAGCAAATAAGTTTTTTTAGTGAGTAGTTACTTTTTGTACTGTAAATTATTTCGCTCAAGTTTGTGTTTTCTGTGTTTTAGTCAAGACCCTATCTTCAAAGTCTAGAGATTGAATTCCCTTTTGTAAAGCCAATATCTTAACCTGTTGGTTCTAAAGGAGACTTCTGCTTTTTAAAAGTAAACATGACATTGTGATAAATAATTTAATTTAATTTGTTAAATATTTGCAATTTTTAAGATAATGTTATCTATTAATATAATCTAATCTAACATCTCTTAAACAACATACACAATTTTGTATCTAAACTTGTAGTCCTTTCTCTCATGTTTTTTTATTTTTGTATGAACCTCAGGCTCACGCTCATGCTCAGGTTCAGGCTCAGCCTCAGCCTCATATGAGGAGACTCAAGATACTAATAAAGTATTTTGTCTTTTACCTGAGTTCCGGCCAAATTATAACCTGGTGAGACTTTAATAGACTTCTGTTTTCTAAATTTTAAATAGATCATTTTTGTAGGGTACTGCATGCTGATTCCCAAAAAGGGGATCTATATGGTTGCCAGTTGAAAGATGCAGTTGGTAGTTAATTTTTGCCTGTGTAAGCTTTATTAAACAGTTCAAACTGTGTTGTATGGAAAAATTGTTTCCAATAAAAACACATTCCACAACTGATTGAACTGCCTTCAACATATCATATATATTATCCATCAATTCTGATTTTGTGTTGTACTTTCTGCATGTGAAAAATTGTTTTAACTTTTTATGTGTTAAACCTTGTCGTTTTTATTCTTATTTTTTTATTATTCTGTGAGGAGTGTAGAATATCTGTTAGATTTTGTTAAATTACATTGTAAAATTTCTACCTTTCAGTTAATTTTCAATTGTTAGTTTTTCTTGCCTGAATAAAGTTTTGTTGACAGCTACAATGCTTCTCTAGCATGAAAACTTTCTGAGCTATGTTAGTCTTTATGACGTAGTTTGTCTATAACTCAGGTTCAAACAATTTCAAATGAATGTGCTATCTTTCAGAATTTGATTTTATAAACAGCTATACCTGCATGTCGAGCTGCAAGTTCCAGAGAACTCTATTGTCCTATTAGAGGTATGCTACATCAATGCTCACTTTTCATTTATGTAGTGACCTGTCTGCTGAAATCTACTACTTGTCAAGTTTTGGTGGCCCTTTTTTTTTTTTTGTTCTTTTGATACATAGATGAATGGTCTAACTCAACCGAATATTTTTATATCTTAAAATTTTGCTTTTTCTGAATAAGATTACAGTAATGGCTAGCACAAGGCCATATCTCACTTTGACATTAAATTTACGAGTCTTCTGATAATGTGACATTTTTTACTCACATTTAATGGTACTCAATACTTAATTCATTCTCCAATTTTTTAAAGAATCAATTCTATAAATATTTTGCTTGTTTGTATTCAATATGTCACACTAGTGCTTTCTAACATTTCTATTTTACTGTACTTACCTGTACTCGATGGATTTTGTTTGGTACAAGAATTCTTACTTATTTATCACATATCTGAAACTCAGGTAATTTTGTCTCTTTTGCAGATAGAATTGAAATTAGCAGCTAATCGTGCTGCCCAAGCTTATATTTGTTATCTGTGGCAGCAACCTGCCTTCTGATAGGCTTCTAAGTCTGATGAATATTGTTTGGGATGATATTCTATTTGTTCTAATTTTCTTTATCAAGTTTTCAAAAACCTCATCTTGAATTTTGTACATTGTCTTTGTTTTTATTGTCATATGCTTAATAGCTTTAATTTGTGTGTGAGATGTCTTATGCTCTTTTTTTTTTTTTTTGCCTGTAAATATGTTATCCTGTTAAAAATATTTATTATTTTGTACATCTTTATCCTGTTAATTTTTTATTTCTGTCTTGTCAGCAGGTCAGTTTTAGTTTGTTTTGTTTAATGAAGTCAATACAACTTCAGAACTTTTGAGATTTGCCTGTACAGTTTTACGCCTGTTTTTTTAATCCTGGCACTTTTATTTTTGCCAACAAATCTTAATGAGACGCCTTGTTATGGAACAAGTAGGCATTCTATGAAGGATCTGTCCCTTTGTTTGAGTACAAATATTTACTGAATTGTTGTTTTATTTCTTGAAGCTGGAATGTGACTGTATGAAAAATTGTTACAGACTGATAAAATTAAACATTTAAGTTCAATGAAATATGAGAATACCATCTTTCTCATGTATAGGGTAGTAATGTTAGATGGATGTTTTATTTATCTTAGAAAAAGACTGAAGAAGTAGAAGAACCTCATAAGGGCGTTTTTTCTTTTTGTGCTTTAATTGACAGTAAAAGCCAAAGAACAAATTAAGCATAATGAAATGATTTTTGTACCGTACAATAACAATTATTTTAGACCATGTCAATAGCAGGTATCAAGATATCAAACTAAATAATTCTAACTCTAACCTTTAATTTACATACAAAATCAGAAAATGGTCAGTATAATCCCAGCAATTCTTTTTTTACTAGTTGGACCTGGGTAAGGTAAGGCTCCACTGAAATGAACTTCATGTATGTTGTTGCTATGTACTATTCTGTGTGACAAATAAACTCCTCTTTTTTAAGGACACAGTTGAGTACTCATGAGAAGGCATGGCACAGGGTTGGCTTTGCATATACAGCTCACTGACCTCGGAGCGTATGGATTCTACCAGACCAAGGTAATGTAGACTTCTCATTCCTAGTCACCCCTTTCCCCTAAAGGTTCCCCAGATTATAACTGGGCTACATCCCTAGTATGGTCGTCCCACCGAAAGAATAGACTATCTATCTCTCTCGCACTCATGGGAAATCGTATTCTTCTCACTCATTTGGTGTACTAAACTCTCGGCAGTTCCACTATAGCTTGGGCCGGTCTCATGGTAGTTGCACAACAGACTTTTGCACATTTTGTAGCATATCTTTCAAATAAGCTTGTCTCATGATCAAAAATTTCAGGCTTTTGAAACTTATTGTGATTATACACAGGCAATATGGTAGGATTTAGATCTTTTTTGTTAGATTGGAAATCAATTCATTTATTGGTAAATAAATTACCAGAACAGAAGATAAACATTAATATCTATTACATAATGCATTATGTAGTAAAACTTGAGAGACCATTTTAAGTACTAGTGTTTGGATGTAACCCATACGGGACGAGCAACCTTCGTACTCAGAACTCTGCGAACAGTAATGCGCTCTTCACATGCTTCATTAGCATTGTAGAAACTTGTTAGATCCTCTATCGCTCTGTCTTCAATCTGGAAAGAAAGACCAAACTAACTAGTTTGCAAAGTTTCATACCTCTGTGATTTCAGTTCACTTTACTAACTTGCGTCAGATTGAGAGGCTTTGCCCTCATGCGTGTCCAATTCTCACGCTGCTTCATCTCATCTGCGATTATGTCTGAAAAATTGAGCCCCAACTCCTCTTTGTTGGGACTTGGATGACAGTAACTTGAATCCGGTATTGAGGGTGGTGTTGAAGGGCTCATGGGCAAATCCACTCTACCCCAAGGTGAACCAGAACTGTTCAAAGGATGGGATAAAAATCCAGAGGAGCCTGCCGGAGACCTGCTTAACAATATTAAATACAATCCTGTCAATACAAGTTTATTTCAAGAGTCCCATTAAAATGACTTTTTCTGACCTTTTTATACTGATGGGTTTTGTTGTAGAAGAAAAGGTTTTTGATTTTTTTAATTGCTCTTGCATAATGTCTGCTAGAGAGAGGCTCTGTGGGGTTTCAGGCAGAAGTTCTTCCTGCTTCTCCCATCCTCTAGAAACCACTGATACACGAGCTGGTTGAGGCTCCTCTGCAGCTAATTTCTTACGTTGTTTTTGAGATAACTTTCTAAGACGTTTCTCATTTGATGGCATTGCAACCAAGCTATAGCAGAAATGAAATTTTAAAAAGATAATGTAGAAAATTATTATCGTGCTTTCCACAAAAAGATTAAATTTGACACATACTTCACTCTTAAATTTCCTCTAGTCGTATCAGTATAACCAAGTTGTGGGAAGTGACTTTCCTGTGTATTTGCATTATTCTGTATGGGGGACGGACTAGCTCCTAAGCTCATATTTGGTGAGGGAGATTGTACTGGAGATTGTGTGGGTACAGTTGGAGAATATGATTGCAGCAAAAATGTGTTACAGTTGGATTTGGGTGGTGTGGTCTCCTCAAACTCCTCCTCACGTGACATTGCTGCAGCCTTGAAAAGAAACACAACATAAATTAAAAGAAAGTAGAGCCTCTCAAAGGCAATGTATTCATACTAAGCTGATTAGCCTTTTCATAAATACCTTCAGTCTGGATTGAACAGTTCTGTATGATTTGCTATTGTTTAGGACTTTGGTCCACTGATTTTGTTTTTCTGTTTTTTCTTTCATCTCTTGAGTGCTTTCTAAAGAAACTTTTCTCATAGACTGGTTTATATCTGACTCTTCCTTTTCCATTAAATCACTCCAATCTATTGGCTCTGGATCAAATGATGTATCCATGTCATCAGAATTTATAGAGCTCACTGAATCTGCATGTTGGCGTACCCTATAATTTTCACTTGAACGTCGCAAACGTGCCTTCTTTCTTGATGAATTTTTCGTTTTCTTTTGAGTTTCTGTTTTATCAGGTGATTCAAAATTCAAATCTGCAAACATAGAGAAAAAAATTGTTTGAATAAATATTGGTTCCAGTGGTTCCAGGCTGTGCAACCCTTTTCTTAAAATATGGGCATCTCACCATCCTCCCACATTATTAAATTTGAAGAAGAAATTTCTTTAATAAAATCAATGGTAGGGGCATATGAATAAGGAGTGATAACTCGACACTGCATCTTGGGATGGAAGGAGAGGTAGTAATCTCGTAATCCATCCAATAATGAAGGGCATATTCCAAACAAATTGCTGAAAATAAAGAAGATTTGTGAGTTTGATTGCTGTGAATGAAAGTTTCACATGGTGAGTTTAGTATGTTTTACCCTGATTCCAGCAAGGAAGGTAGATTTAGGCACACAAATTGGTAACAACAATCACGAAGATTTGGTGCATTGTATGTGAAAGCTAATTCCAGAACAAGTGCTACATTCCTTAAAGTCAGCATGGAAGCCAGGGCAGCTTCGCAACGTGTCTGAAAAAGTGAAAGAGACAATACAATCCATTTCAAAAACTACAAAAGCAAAGAAACACACTAAACAATAACTACCTTGAGAGGGATTATAAGGAGACCATCGGCAGCAATCAATGCATGCATAGCAAGATCAAAATCAGCTGCATTGATTCTTTCTAAACAGGGAGTAACATCCGTATAGATATAGTCCAAAAGTATTGACAGAACACATTGATCCAGAGGTAATTGTAGATTGCTTGTTCCTTTACTCTGAAATGGAAATGCAGGTTTAAAGAAGGAAAGAAAGAATACTAGGTGTGAAACTTAACATAAACTTAGTGTTTTTTTAAAAACAAGAAGCATCAACATTAGTTAAAACCATGAGCAAAATACTCGTTCAGTACACTGTAACTTTTAGAAGTTAGTGTGTAAAGAATGAGTAAAAAAAAAGAAGATAAGTATTAAGTTTGTAAATAAGGCTTACCTCAATCCATCCTCCAGCTAACATATTATGGAAGTATTCTGACCTAGCAGCCAGTATGCATTTATGTACATTGAAAGTTACTCCATCTTTAGAACGTATGCTTGCATCACTAAACTCTGATGCCTCCTTCCAATCCAATTCAACAATTTCTGATTTTGAAGCTTTTATCTTTTTTGAATCTGAAACCCATTGTATTCTTCCATCATGATACCTAGCACATAAAATTTTAGATATATAGACCTTTACAAAATTTGTTTACATCTATCTTTAAGAACACTACTAAAGTTACACTTACTTCACATTATTCAAAAGAGCAACAAATTTGATCAATCCCAGCTTTTTCCCAATTGTTCTAGCTTGCATTAAAGGACTGTTCAAACCATCATCCTCCTCCATCAGGTTACAATTTCTATTTTTACCCCCATTCTTTAATTTTTGTTGAGTGTGCTTTTTCTTTGCACCTGATATTTCTTCTTCTAAATGGATATCAGGGTAAGGACAGATGCTGTAAAATTTCAAAGAAAATTTGGTATAAAAGAAATAATGACATATCTAATTTTTTAAAGAGTTGAGTTGAGTATTAAGTTGAGTAGACTTACTCCTCTGGATGTGTTAGTGAACACTGTCCAAAATACATGAAGAGCAGTATTTGCTCAAACATATCTGCTGATACATCTGAAATTTTAACCACTGGAATAACCTCTTTATCAATTGATTTTTTGCTCTCACGAATCATTTGCAAAAGAACATTACTGTGTTTTGATACAATAAATTGATGTGCAGCAAAGCGCCGCTGTTCAACCTTAAGAAGTAAAAAGAATATGAAAGTTTTGAAAATGTATATTTTAGATGCAGTTGAAAATAATATACAACAGCGCAATATGGTTTGATACCTCAAATATAATATCATGTAGACTATCCCACTCATTGGCTTCATTAAGTAGAGCTAAAAGATCATCCCTTAAGCCTTGCTTCTCAGGAGGAAGTTCTGGAACATTGTTCAGAAAAGCAGATGGATGTGCCTACCAAAGAATAAACAGAACTGTTATATAAGGTTTTAAGACAAGATTGAATCAAAAATTATGTCCTAAATTAATAGCAGCAGAGTAATATTTTGTGGGTGAAATTGAAGAGGCTTATTTCTCTCACCTGGATGAGGGCAAAGTTTCTTCCCTTGGGATCCGATTTTATTCTTAAAGATCTGTGGGCATTAGGCAAACGACATATGGACACTGGGTAACAAACATCTGGGTCAAGAAACTCTTTGATACTTGTTTTGCTTTTTTCTGTCTGTTTATACACCACATGACATTCTCCATCGCTGTATGCAGTATCTGAATGAATAAAAGTTCTTTACACTTTAACCAATATATTTCAAATGACAACAGACAAAGCATCACTAGTAGAATACAACAATAGTTTTAATTCACTCTGAACTTACTTTTCCTCCCTTTTGAAGACTTTCCTTCTGAAGTTTTCACTCGACACGGCTTCACTTCTCCAGAGTATGCCTCTCCATCTTCAGTTATTAAGAGCAGAGCAGATTTACTTAAGTTGAGTTCAATATCTATTATTTTAAGTTGTCGGCTTGACGAAAGAATACACCTAATAAACAAAACATTAAAATCACATTTATTAAGAAAAGAAAAAAAAACTTTGAGGAATTTGATAATTTTTTACCTTGTCATTTGTAGATCTTTCTCTTGCCACAAAAATACTGATCCTTCCTTAGAAATAGCTGCAATCTTTAAGGGCTCCCCTTTTTCTGATAGGCTACTGGGATCTATTTCTGAATCAAGATGTCCACCAACAATTGCAACTTTTTCTATAGCTATTGGGTATCTATAAAAAGTAAATTAAAATTTTAAGTCAACAATTCTTCATAATTTTCCATTTTAAAAATGATTAAAAACAACCTCATAGGTAATCTTGTTTTCTGATACTCATGAAGAACCCAAATATGGCGACCACCTGTGGCAACAACAGTTGCTCCATCGCTGGCAGCTACATGTGTTATCTCTACATCTTTATAAAACAATGCATTTACCTATAAAAATAAATTAAAAGAACACATTGTTTTTCACTTTACATGGCTTGAGAGTAGAGGGTAATATGATGGACACACACAATAGTAAGTACTTACAGATTTGGGAACAATAACTGTTTTCTCCAAACTCTTTGGATGTCCCAGTTGGCCTGCATTTAGACCAAATGTCAAAATTTCTTTTCGACTCCAAATCACAGTATGGAAGCGACCAGCACACACACCAAGCGGTGTGTCCTTCAGATCTTCTAAATATCGCATGGGTAGCCTGTGAGGCTCCAAAACATTACCAGGGGGTGGGCTTAAACCCAACACATGATGAGTGTTCAATCCAAACACAAGGATCTAGGGAAATATAAAATTTTTGGTGAAACCAACTCTGCCCAAGGTTTAAACAAGATCACATGGTACCATAAACTAACAGTGTAGCTCTCCATTAATAATACAGTGTGGTCCCTGCCCACTGCAGCGGATACACAAACTTCAGGCTGCCCTGGTATTGATTTGGGATTCTGGGAAGGGCTCTTGGTTATAGACCCCAACTGCACAGGCATTGGTGCCAAAACTGTTCTTTCGGAACCAAGCCCTAGTCTGCCTCCTTGCCCATGTCCACAGGTCCAGACTCTGCCACAAGATGATATCATTATTGTGTGAAACTTTTCCATGAGCACCTAAAACAGCAGTGAGTTGAAATAAGCATAGGGATATAAGCATAGTGTCAAATGTAAGTTTAACACAAACTGTCATTTGATGGGAAGTCCACAATTACCTGTACAATGGACACTTGTTTATTCAGTTTTCGGAAAAAATCCAAAACTTCTGGTTGCTGTCTCCCTTGCATATTATCAATTCCTAAATTAAAGTTGGTGTTTGTCCCCCACACATATACCTCACAAGGAAGGTCTATGGTAAATTTATATTCCGGTGTACGGTCTTTCATGGCAAGCTCAAAAGAAGACAAACCATTGTTATCCTTAATACAAGCATCTGCACCCAACTGGGAAGAGAAAATATACATAAGATTAAATGTAAATAATTAAAAAATATAAAAAATACTGGAAAAATTGTCAGAAATTTTCTTTGGCAATATTTTCATAAACTACTATTAATAGTAAATACTGATGTAAAGTTTACCTGCAAGAGGACAATTGCCACATTTATCTGACCATAAAAGATACTTCGATGAAGGGGAGTGTATCCTGATTCATGGTCTTGTGCATTTAAATTTGCATCACATCTCTGAATAAGCCACTGTACTAATTCCCTCCTGCCAAGAGATGCAGCCATATGCAAGATGGTTCGCCCTAAACTGTCAGCTATAGACCCAACATTTCCACAGAGCAATGTTAGAGCTGAAGCCAGCTCCCTGTCAGTAGGCTCCCTCCAAGTCAATGCAGCACCAAATGCATCGCCATGCTGAAGACTCATGCAATTTTCAGTGCAGTCTCCCAGGAAATCTTTGCAAGTCATTTTGAAAAGTTATAAGGAGTAAAATCTGTAGGAAGATAAGTTATTTTCCATTAAATATCAGTCGACAAAAATTATTCAATAAATAGTGGAATCATACTCACACAAAGTGGTAGCAAGGAAGTATTAAAGTAACTTATATATCTAATCAGGTACAGAAGTACTTAAAAATTACAGCAAAAGATTGGCCCACCCGAGAAAGGGCCACCTACTCCAAGTTTAACAAGCCATGATTGTAGTCCGAGAATCCTGAGTAAAGACAAAAATTAATGAACTCAAGACTTGAGTGCCTTACAAACGAGATACACAATAAATCAGGAAGGTAGTAACAGCTATCTGTGCTGACAATCTTGTTGCTGACGTAAATTGCCAAAACAGCTAAATTACAGCGCATCAAATGCAAACAAGGCTTGATAGCACAAGGAAAACAAAAAAAGATTAAGGACCATGCAAGGTTTATATTGCTGATTTGGTTATTTAGAATCTGATCAAGAAGTTTTTCAGTAATTATCGAAAAATAATCTAAAGGGGAAACACTTACCTTCGTTACTGACAAATCCAAACAGGTTCAGTGTTAGCTGAGTATGTCATGGTGCAATATGAAGACATTTTTCACCGAATGATATAAGTAGGCATACAATCGGAGAATTAGATATACAATGAACAGTTATTTGATACTGTTATCAGCATACAATCGGACAGACAGCTGACATAGCGAGCAAAATGAATAGAATAGTTAAGCAGCAGACTCGAGCAGACTGAATTTGCCAGCAAGCTTAAGGCTTAAGGCCAACTTTCCGGTAGTTGAGGGGGAGGGGGAGGGAGAGGGGGAGAGAGGCAGAGCAATAGCAATCGTACTCCTTAGCCTGTTCGGCTGTACGAGAGACTAGTCTTGCCATATATTATGAGAAAGTATGTGGGATGCGCATCTCCTTCTCCTTTCCATCGGTCAAAATGAGGTCGAAAAAAAGCATAATCTGAAGAGTGAGTGGGTTGATAGAAGATGGAACGAACCTACAACATCACTACGTTTACGTGATTAGTGTCAAAAATGGATTACAATTGTAATGAATGACAGTTTCGGCAATAATTGTACGTGATAAAAAAGTATTCAACTTTCTACACAACTCAGATTTTCTGCTTTATTTTCAGTCCAGTTTAGACTGAGACGCAACATAATCGGAAAGAGAAACAGGGCGGTCCCCTCACCATTATTTATACCAATCAAAGCGTTGTAAATAAACAAATTTGTTTATTACTTGTCGAAACATGTTTTTCTAAAGTTTGCTTTGACTTTCGCCCTTTCGTTTTTTCTCGCCGCTTTTCTTCTCTCTGTATTGCCTTGACATAACCATGTTTAAGATCTAGGTGTTGTGTGTGCTACATTGGTTCCTTTTAATTTATTAAATAAGAAGACATTTGTTGACAACTAAGCTGTTGACAGTTTTGAAAGTTGATAAGTTAGCTGAGACTTTTAATCTACGTCTGTCAGTTTTTCTTTGGAACCAATTCCTGTTCTATTTCTGTTCCAGGGTTCATGCAGTGAATGGTCAATATGATGGAAATAAATCCTGTCTCCAAAGGTAGAGTACCCTTCCCCCTTGATTTGAAGAAGACATTGGTGGTACATTTATTGAGTTAAATAATTATCTGCAATTTCTTTTTACAATTTCAGTTTTTCCTTGATTTTTAATTCTTTCTATAATGAGCCACCTAGGCAGCCAAGTTTCCCTAGGGGCAGGAGCCTCTGGGATGGCACCTGATCTTGAAACAAAATCTTCCTCTCAGTTCACTCTCAAAGTCCATCTTCAGAATGGGAGTTTTAACATTATCAAATATGGAGATGCCACAGACATCAAAGTATGTGTTACAATCAGTTCAACCATTTGAAGTTACATCCGCAATGCATTCACTAATATCTATTTTTCTCCATGATCCAGAGCATTATCACCTTATTGACAAGCAACTTGGGTAGTCAGCAAGATAGTCAGCGACCATTTCAACAAATGTATGCCATTCGCTTAACACATCCTAACTCAAGAGAAGTTTATTGGCTACACCAAGACATGAATATGTTTCAGGTAAATTTTTGTGTTATGTAAATTTGTTGCTTATTGAGCAAAAATTTTCATTGACATTTACTCATTTTTAAAAATTAGGTTGAAGAAAAACATATATCAAAACATCCATCTGAAGAATGGAATTATGAACTGAGGATACGCTATCACCCTCAAAAAATAAGTGATTTGTATGAACGAGACCGCGTTTCATTTTATTATTACTATGACCAGGTAGCAAGTGATTACCTTGCTAAACAGCCAACTGATATTGAGCAGGACCTTGCTGTCCAGCTAGGAGTTCTGCACATGCGGTATTATTTCAAAGACATGGCTCATGTTGCTCTAGATAGAAAAAGCAATTTTGAATACGTAGAGAAAGAAGTTGGTCTCCATCGTTTTATACCACGTTCAGTTATTGATGCTGCCAAACAAAAATCTATAAGGAAAGCTATTCAGTCTCAGTTTAAAAGTGTAGCAAAACTTAGTGAACGTGATGCAGCATTCCGGTTTTTGGAATTACTTCGAACTCATATGGAGTATGATCATGAGCGTTTTCATGTATCTCTAGGTGTAAGTTATACTTAAGACTTCAGCTAATATTATTTTTACCATTAGTTGTACTAGAAGATCCCTATGACAGTTGTATTTCAATTTTCAGTCTGGCTGGTCAATACCTGTGGAACTTGTTATTGGCCCTAGTTTGGGTATCTCGTATGTCACTCACCAAGCCACAACAGTATGTATAATGGTTTTTATCGTGTATCTTCACTTTGCACTTTTTTATCCACCCATATTATTATCAATTCTTCTTCTTGTGCTTTAGCCAACAAAAATGGCAGAATTATCTCGAATTCAAGCCATTCAAACTCTAATGACAGAGTGCGAAGCTCATCGTAAGGCTATGGTGCAACTACGTGTTGCTGGAACATCGGAATCTCTAACTGTAACATGTGCTTCTATGGAGGCTGCAGAAAGTCTGGCTGACTTGATTGATGGGTATTGCAGACTCTCCGCAGGCACCAACACTTCGCTTTGGAATCGTAAAGGTATTATGCTTTGTGTTGTTTATTCGTCTTCTAGGGTCCAACAAAAGTTTAACTTCAATAATCACCTCCTATGCTCTCTTCCCAAGCTGCACTCTGGAAACGTTATCCATGTCCTTGTGCTGCCACTAAAGGTTTGTCAGGGTCCAAAAAAAAAAGAAAAAAAAAAAAAGAACCTTTGGAATTTATCTGTACATTTTTAGTTAGTACAAAAGTTAGACTGTTAAATAGAAATCACAATAGTAGAAGCTTTATAACTTGAGAAAATTTATGCAATGTTTTGATAAATTCTACTTTAGATTTAAACACCTCATCAGAAAATAAGAAAGAAAAAAATAGTTATTCTTCTTTAGTTGGTGGCTGGTGTAGATTGTATGTATGTGTCGTGCAGAGGTCTGCAAAATCGCGCTGTACCCACTCTGAGCCACGGTCGGTGCGGTCTGTCTGTACTAGTGATTTTACAGAGCTCTGGTTGCGTGTCTTGTATATGTATTTGCATGATATTGAAGATCAGTTCATAATTGTTTGATGGCATGTAGCTTTCATAGAATTCTTTTAGATTTGCTAAAACTTACAAAAATAAAATAAAGCGTGGTTTAGATAAAAGATAAAGGAAACCTCATAGTGTTGCTGCTACATATATATATAGCATATATGAAAATTTATTCAATTACATACTTGCAGTATGTATGTCATATTTTGTGGTCTTAAAACCTCTTTCTTATAGAGTGTTTTATTTCAGATTCCCATACTTCCAAACCAAAATCTGGTGGCCTCACTCTGACTGAAGACTATGCTGAAATTGTTGATGAAGAGGGTGACTATTCTACACCTGCAAGTGAGTTGTTTAATTCATTTTCAAAAATAGTGACAAAGATACATGCATATTGTGGCAACTGAATAAACCTCTATGTTATTCCTTCTTTTTAGCTCGCGATTATGAGCTTGTACGCAACCAGGTAGAGCTAGGAGAAATAATTGGTGAAGGGCAGTTTGGAGATGTGCATAAAGGAAGTTTCCGCTCTAACAAAGATGGACATATTGTTCCTGTGGCCATAAAAACTTGTAAACCTGATGCAGACCTAGCAACTGCTGAGAAATTCTTGGAAGAAGCTTGTAAGTTTTGTCATGCTATCTGCATGGCGTTTAAATCTCAGTGCACTTAATTTTATTGGGTTTGTTTCAGATATCATGCAGCAATTTCATCATCCTCATATAATTCGTTTGGTTGGAGTTTGTTCTGAAAGCCCTATTTGGATTGTCATGGAATTGGCAAGATTGGGGGAGCTACGTGCTTATCTGCAGCAAAATTCAGCACGCTTAGACCTTGCTACTTTACTGCTTTATTCATTCCAATTAAGCACAGCTCTCTCTTATCTAGAGTCTAAAAAATTTGTACATAGGTGAGATCATTGTTTAAAATCTAGTTATTTTTAGGAATTTTAAGTACATGGTTACCATATTTCTTCTTCTTGTGTACAGAGACATAGCTGCTCGAAATGTATTAGTATCCTCTCATCATTGTGTCAAGTTAGCAGACTTTGGACTATCTCGATGGGTAGAAGATCAAAGTTATTACAAGGCATCTAAAGGCAAACTTCCTATCAAATGGATGGCTCCAGAATCCATCAACTTCCGGAGGTTTACTACTGCTAGTGATGTTTGGATGTTTGGTATGTTCTTACTGACAAAACATTTACTGTGTTAGTATATGTATGTATTCTAGAAGTTGAATCTTAATTTTAAAACTGTGACAGGTGTATGCATGTGGGAGATCCTTATGCTTGGTGTGAAGCCATTTCAGGGTGTTAAAAACAATGATGTTATTGGCAAGATTGAAAATGGAGAGCGCCTTGCTTTACCAGCTCGTTGTCCTCCAAGACTGTATAGTCTTATGTCTTCATGTTGGAGCTATGAGCCTTCAAAGAGACCAAGTTTTAAGGATATCAAAGAAGTTCTCAAGTAAAATTCCATATGTTCTATATTTATATAATTTGCATAAAGGAAATATTTTTTTTACTCACAGTGTTGTTTTTACAGTGAAATTTTGTTGGAGGAGAGGAGTCAGCAACAAGAAACAATGCGAAGAGAAAATCGGAGAGTTCAGGCTATGTCTTGGGGTACGTATTTTTTATCAACTTTTCTCAGTTGTTCAACACTTTGTACAAATTGAAAAGTTCTCCCCCATTTCAGGCTCTTCAGGTTCTGATGATCCTCCCCCTCCAAAGCCATCTCGAATGCTCCAGGGTGGCAACTCGTCCTTGGGGGTTGCAGACTGTTCATCAACAGCTTCATTGAACTCTGCAGCCATTGTTGCTCCCAATGTTCAAACATATATAGTTGCACAAAGCCCAGAAGTTCTGATGCAATTGATGAGAGAAAATGAAAACCGTGTACTGAACCCTGCAGTGTACACAACTCCAGCTTCAGCCTTCAACACGTTAGCGGTAGATTTCAAAGACAAAGGACCTTCCCATTCTACCTCCACTTGTTCCCTCACCCAAAGTCCTCATTTATCAAGTTCCCGCCGTACTCTTGACTGCGTATCTCCATCCACCTCCTTGGGGGCTGTCAGTGATGGAGCATCATCTCCCATTATGCGCAAATCTCTCCCTCGTAACAAAACAAAGCAGGTTACAGCTCCTATGGTGGCGTCTTCTTCTTCCTTGAAAGATGATTCTGACGATGCCTCTACATGCTCTCAACTATCTATGACATTGTCTACACATTCTTCTACTGCGATGGATCAGACTCCCACTCAAGGCCCGGTGAGGGGCACAGCTATTGCATGCATACTTTAGAAATTTTGAACTCGATTTTTGGCGTTTTGCTACTAAAATTGCATTGCATTTGATTTTTTAGTAGAATTTTCTTCCTTTTTCCAAGGCTGATTTAAGCTGTTCTTTTCAAAGTTATCTTACCAATCGTATCCTTTACGTTTGGTGTGTGAAGTGTGATGCTTGGAATGTTTTTTTTAACAACCACAATGCTAACTAAAGTACTTGCAGCTTTTATTTAGTTACATGCTTGGCTGCCTTTCTACAGCAGTGAGTCCACAAAAGAATGCCTCTTAGTGAGTGATTACCTGTTTTGAGAATAAGTTTATAAATTTGCATGATCTACTTGTAGTCTATCTATCTATCTATTTACATCAGAACTGATAGCCTTTTCTTCAAAATTATTTATTTATTTACAATACACCCCGAGAGCCAAAGCTCTATAATGAGGGGTTGGTAAGAATAAAGAAACATAGTAATGCTTGCTTTACATTCTGAATTTTTGAAACAACTCCAATATGTCTCCCACACTTTTTTCCTTTTCTTTTCCTGTTTTAAAGAAAAGGGGGGGAGGGGCAACTGTTTGTTTTGCAGTGACATATTTCTTCAAAGTGACACTTGGATTCATTATTTTTTCTGCGCATGTTCTTTTCTTCAAATTTTGCATGGTACATATATTTTTATACCCAATTTCCCATCTTCTCCACCCTCCCCACCCCAATTTTTTTTTTTTTTCCCCCCCTTAATAATTTTTATTTTATGGTTACTAAATATTACAAGGTGTATCTACTATGTATTAATTTTTCTTTTTGCGGAATGAAATTGCATGAAATTTTGTTTGTTTTCTTTCCTTATGTTTTTCACAGGTTCAAAATATATCCCGATACTTTTTTTCATGGACTAGAGTTTTAATCTAATTAACTTTCTTCTGGTTCTCTCCTCATTTAGACACCCTCAACGGTTTACGGTGATTCTTCTCTTGACACTGAAGCAGAGTCAAGAAGATTAGAGCAGCGTTTGAAACAACAACAGAAGCAGTCTGAAGAAGATGGCAAGTGGCTTGCTGAAGAAGAGAGTAATTTGGTAACTATACAGCTATATTTTATCATCTAGTGTTCATTTATCAACTACCTAGCCACAATGTCACAATCTACAAATTTTATTGAAACAGAAAAAGCGTCTCTCTATGGTTGGTGTGGAAGGAGAAGAAGCAGCAGCACTCAGCACTGGCTCTGTTAGCCGTGGTCCGAGCCCTGATCATTCGGAACATTCCACTGCTTCATTAGATAGAGTAATTGTGGTTAAGGTATAGTGCATAACATATAATTTTATCTATTTTTTTTAACCCTAAACCTCTTCTGTATTTACATTTTAAAAAATTTAATTATGATTTAGAAAATGGAGCCAACACCTACAGCTGACCTAGACAGGACAAATGACAATGTATATGAGTGCACAACAACTGTTGTAAAAGCTGTCATGAGTTTATCACAAGGTAACAAATTTTTTAATATTCTATTTCTTTATTTTTTGGGGCTTTTCATAATTCGTTTTTCTTTTTCTGTTGCCTAGGTGTTCAACAAGGAAATGTTGAAGAGTACCTTGATCTTGTCAGGCATGTGGGGGTTGAGCTGAGGGCTTTGCTTACTAGTGTCGATGATCTAGTACCACTGTTTCCTATGGCTGCTCACAGAGAGGTAGAAATAAGAAATTAAGTTCTGAAATGAGATTCCTATTATCTATGTCTCTTTTTATTGAAAATACTTAATTTCAGGTTGAGCTGGCTCACAAAGTTCTAAGCAAGGATATGAGCGAGCTGGTCAATGCCATGAAGTTGGCTCAAAGCTACAGTACTACTACCCATGATAATGTGTACAGGAAGTATGTACCTAGTAACTGATATGTACAGTATTTTGTCAAAGTAATAGGTTGTCAGTCTCTTTGTTAAGTATCAGAAACTTCATATAGAACAATTTTTTTTCTTGTAGGGGAATGCTTTCTGCTGCTCATGTTTTAGCAATGGATGCTAAAAATCTTTTAGATGCTGTTGACTCAATTCGAATCCGTTATCCTGATGTTGACCGCATCATGTGTAATGGTGGAATACCTCCCCCTGAACCAGCCCCAGAAGGACCTCTGGGGCAATCTTCCAGAGAAATTGACACAGCTGAGACACCTACTAGTATGAGCTTTGTTTTCCAAAGTTTCTTTGTATTTCCTGTAAGAGATGGCACCCATTTTTAATAACTTCATTTTTTTTGTTTCTGTAGATCCATCGGTCTGTATAACAGACAGTGTAGTAGGTATTGCTGTCCCAACTACACCACCACCTGTTGATCCAGAACCAGAGCCACTTCCACATCCATTAGAACAGCCCATATATGTTGCATCTGGAATACCTGTGAATCATCTTCAGAAGGTCCATGCAAGTCAGGCCCCTACTAGAGCTGACTGTTTGTGATCTTAGCTGTCAGCTTCTTATACATTTTCCTATCATGAAAGGAGGAATTTTATTTACTGAAAAACAAATTTGTTTCCAAATGTCACTTTTATTCTTTCCCTCTCAGTTTCACTATTTCTCCTGCTTTATTCTGAGCACCTAGGTACTGCTCTACTGAAGATGGGTAGGGAACTGTCTTTGTTTTATCTTTACCTTAACGCTGGCAAAACTTGACTCTTCTTTCTTTACAATCTACTTTAGCTGTTTTCAAAAAATTAATATGAGTAAAATTAAGTATGCACACAAGTAAGTGATGTTGGCTTTCTTCAACCAAAGACAACACATCTTGGCGGTGTTGTTTCTGTATTTATGTTTCTATTTTTATAGAGAAATTACTGAAGATCAAAGTACAGTATTGATAGAAGGCAGTGTATTATTGTGCTATTGTGATAATTGGAAGACTAGTCAATGAGACCAAGTGTCATTCCGCTCAACACTCAGTCTGAGGATATTGTTTCCTGCCTTATCTTGGGGTTGCGAGGACTAGAATTATAGTACAAAGAAGTAGGCATTTGGGCCTGTGCTTCCACTAATGTGCTTAATTGTTATAAATATTTTTTCCCATTTCTAACTGAGTTTTCTTACTGATTTTTCAGACTGGGATTTTATTTGTTTTATCAACTGTTTCTTCTGTAGAACTAATCATGTTGATTTACTTATGCTAGAAGGGGGATGTTTTGTTTGAGTAGAATGATAAATCAATTCCTATGCTATTTTTTTTCTTTTTTTTCTTCTATTTAAAAAAAAATGGAAGTGTGTTGCTTTAAACGAGACTGAATTTGTGTTTCATCTATATATATCCTCTCTCCCTTCTTTTATTTAATGGTTCATTGGTTTCCCCTTTTTTTTCTTCGGAATGGACTAACTGGCTACAGGTAAAGTCAATTAAGAAGTCAATCTCCTCCCCTTGTGTTCTTTTGAACATTTTTTAGTTGTCCTTTTATTCCCCTTTTTAATACTATTCTGATAATTTGTCTGACAATGTTTTGCTCTTTTTCTTGTTCCTGTTTTGTAGATTCAATGACATATCAGTACCCTTTTTATTAAGTGCAAGAATGTGTTCAGTAAGGCTGTTTTCATTTAGGGAAATATTTCATGACAAGCTACTGTTTCTAGAATGCTTACATCGGTACTTAGCAATTTATTTCAATCTGATTTCATACTTTGAAGTAGATAGTATGTAGCTCACATCCTCCATTCATCTCACTCAGTATACCTTTTGTCCATTTTATGATTGTACTATTCATAAATGTGTAGCCAAAAATAAAGTTAGGTAACATTCTCATCCAGAGATAAGTGAAAAAGTCCTTCTGTGTTTCTATAATTACTGACAGTGTTATTTGATTTAACATTATCTTATAAAAATTAATTAAAATTCTATCATAGTGTTTTCTCGGTCCTCAGATTCAGTAGTGTAGTGTGGTTTGATCAGTTTCATGTGAGAAACTTTAACTCATTGTTTCAAAGTAATTTAGTCATTACAACTATAAATGTATTTACGTTTTAAATGGTGTATTATTGTAGTGCTTGATGTGATGCAAAAGATTATGAATACTCAGTATCTATCACAGAATTAATTTTAAAAGAAAATATGAAAATCTATGTATATTGTATATCTGCGATTCTTTAATTAATTAAAAAAGTGAGATCTGTTTGTTTTGTGCCTCGCTGGAAAATGATTTCACGCCCTGGTTTATCCTTCGGAGGCCGCACTGTGGTGCGACGGTGCGACTTCCAAGCACTTCCCTTCCCCTCCTCTCTTCCCCACTTCGCTCCCTGGTAGTAGGCAATCCCTCCGACACGGCTGCGGCGCGAGTAGCATCAGCATCCCTCACGCACTGGAGAAAGCTCCCCGGCGGGGCGGGGCGGGGCGGGGTGCGGCGGAGGGGAGGAGGCCATCCCCGTTCACGCACGCGTGCGCACGCGCCTGGAGCAGGACCGCGACAGCACGAGGCGGTGGGTCGGGTCGGGTCGGGGGAGGGCAGGGCGGCGTGGCGCCCATGCTCCCTTCACCATCTTCCTCCCGCCACAAGTTACCAGTTTAACCGCAGCCCGGCGCCGGCGCTGCGAAAGAAAATACCATGCCGTGTTTGAAAGGGGGGCGAGTGTCATCTAGGGACGGGTAAGGGAGGAGGGGTGCGTAAAAGTAGCCAAAGAGAGCAAAAGGGGACGGGGAGACACTGAGCTGAGCGAGCCGAATCATGTGATATACAATAAGAAGAACTTTCTTCCACGACCGGACGGCCTCGCCACCGCCACCATCGCCACCACCACAGCGCCGCGCCGCGCCGCTCCGGGGGGAGAAGGGGACTGGCAACTCACCTGGAGGCGACCGGGGGAGGAGGAGGGGCGGGGCGGGGGCAAGGCCGTAGCGCTGGGCTGGGCCCGTCGGTGCTGCGCGGGGCGGGGTGGGGCGGGGCGGGACGGGGCGCGGGGAGCGGAGCCGCGCGCGGCCCGGGGGCCCCGGGCCCCTCCGCTCCGCCGGGGGCCCCGCCCCGCCGCGCCCTGCCGCCCCGCGCTGCGCCGAGCCTTAGTTAGCCGAGCTCGAGCGTGAGCTCCGCGAGCGCCGCCCCGCCCCGCCCCGCCCCGCCCCGCCCCGCTCCGCGACACGGCTGGGCACACCACTACCAGACACGCCAGTCCCGTCGCGCGCCCGTCCCGAGCAGTGTGGTGCAGAGACTGCTGCAGCGCAGACGAGAGCGCAGCCCGACCCGACCGCCCCGCGCATCGCCTCGCGCGCCCCGCCGCCACCGCCCGGAGGCCGTGCTCGTCCTTCCCTCGCGCACCGGCCCGGCCCCCGCCGCCGCGCCGCGCCGCCCCCGCCCCACGGCCCGCGCCGCTGCCGCGTAGTGTCCACCACGACGACGTCCACGACCAAGAGGAGAGCAGGAGGGCCCCGGTGCGCGCCCCGTCCCGCCCGCCCCGCCCGCCCCGCCCGGCCCCGGCGCGTCCAGCCCCCAGTGATTGTGCGGTAGTGGATGTGAGTGTCAGTCGCAACAGCAGTCTGGTGTGGTGTGTGGTGTGTGTCTTGGAGTTGCGAGTCGAGTCGAGTGCGCCCTGATTGGATACGCTGCACCCCGCCTGCACCGTCCGCCGTCTGCCACCCCGCCCGGCCCGCGCCGCCCCGCCCCGCGCCGCGCTCAGCTGGTGAGCAGAGCGGCCGGTGAGCGTCCTGGTGCGCCTGGTGCGGTGCGGTGAGCACGCTCCTGCCCGGCGCGGCCCGGCCTGGCCCGGCCGCTCGTCCTGCTCGGCTCGGTCCCTCCGCCCGGCCCGGCCCGCCTCGCCTGGCGCTTTCTACTTCTGCTGGTGAGTGGAGAGTGGAGCTGGCCAGACTGCGGAGCTGGAAAGGGGCGGCCAGCGCGCAGCCAGGAGCGCAGCCAGCGAGGTGTGAAGTGTGGTGTAGCAAGTCCCGAAGCTCCGCGAAGCTCCGCGAAGCTCCGGGCCTCGCAGCAGCCCCCACTGCCCCCCGCGGCCCGGCCCCTCTTGTGCAAAATGAACGCCGCAGTCTGTTCCAGCTGAGGGCAGTCGATGCTGTGTGTTGTCGACGTGCAAAAATTATATTTCTTTACTGCGATATCGTACGTGCCTCGACTCTCCAGCTAAATCAGCATAGAGACGAGCCATGGTGATTTTACCCCGTCGCATTGGTCAGTCGTTGGATGTGGATGAGCGTGAGCTCTGCGATGCCGCGATGCCGCGCTGCGCCGCCGCGTCCTCCGGCCGCGACAGTCCTAGTCACCCGCCCCGCCCCGCCCCACCCCGCCCCGCCCCGCCCCGCAGAGGGTCCATTCACCCGCAACAAGGCAGCCTAACCAGCACGCCCGGGCTTCAGCTCTGCAGTGCATTCGCCTCCAGTACTCCAGAGTGAGCCAGTGAGCCGGGCCGGTGGCCCCAGCAGCGCCCAGCGCGCCCCACCCGGTTGCGCCATGCGTTCGAGCCTGGCGGCAGGCCCGGACAGAGTCCAGCCGGGGCAGTGCTAAGGAGAGCCGGGCTGGGCCAAGCCGGGGGCGGGGCGAGGTTGGGCAGGGCGTCACCGCCCCTCTACACACCGCTAACAGGTGCATGAGGGGGCCACCACGACAGGGCTGCCAACGGGCTTCCAACGGCCTGCCAAGTGGCCCGGGGCGGGGCGAGGCGGGCGGGGCGGGGCGGGTGTCCCTCCGCGCATACTTATCATCGCTACGCTACGCAATGCCTGGCCGGCCGGTGGCCTGGCACGGCGCGCCGTTGTATGTGGCCAGCGGACCCTCCCCGCCCCGCCCCGCCCCGGCTCGCCCCGGCTCGCCCCGCCCTCGTCCTTTTGCCTGATCGCGAGCGCGCCGTGTTTCTTTTCGCCGCTGAATTCGAAAACGGGTGGTGTGACCACATAGTAATTAATATTACTCTTAGGAGTAAGACTCCAGCGTCCAGCGTATCCATGGGATTTTCGGGTGTATGTAAATTGTCCGATCTATCTTTGTCCGACCTGGCGATTTCTCCGGGATCCGAAAAAAAGGGCTGTCTAACCTGGATTTTGTCCGACCTTGTTTACACGGGTAAATCGGACGTAAAAATCTAAACGTCGAAGCAACTGGATTTTCCGAGTCGTCCCTGGTTAGGTTATGATGTTACAGACATCTCAGCAGACGATCCTCTTGTTTTTGTGATGGATCGAGATCGAGAGCCCACCGCCCCGCCCCCGCCCCCCTGTCCTGCCTGACCCGACCAGGCTCAGTAACAGCTTTCTGCAAAATTCGTAAAAAAATTATACAATAATAATTCACGAAAAAGTGTCTCTTCCGTCGATCACGTTAGCTGCTTTCATTGCCAAAATGGCAGGAAGCTAGCACCTCCGCTCAAATCCGAAATTGTTAATGCATCGGTAACGGTTGTGGTTAGGTTAGATTGAAGTTGGCAGCCCTGCAGTAACGGTTGCAGCTGCAGCAGGGACAGTTTCAGATGATCAGTGCTCAGTGTCGCCTTGTCTCGTTCGGTACGGCGTTTTTATTCGTTTTCGCGGCTTGAACAAAACTTTTAGCATCTGTGCAAAGTATCGGCGTGAACATAAGATATTCAAGCAGTGTCAGATTAGACTATTCTTCGGCAAAAGTCATAAAACGGGATTGTGTGTGATGTCAAGACAAGATCGGCAAGAAGATGGCCCACATCATGCCGCTGGTAACCTATGTCAGCTGCCATCTTGTGGAACGCTGACTGGATGAACGTCTCCGGGGGACTCTGCTGGTAAGTGTTTTACCTCGACGGTCTTGTTCAATGTCGGTCATCCTGGGCAAACATCGTATTTATTGCGGCTGTCACTGTATCCAAGGTCGGACAAAATCCAGATCGGACAAAGATAAGTCGGATAATCTAGCTGCACCGGGATTTTCCTGGCTATGCTGCCCACACAGACCGCTGCCTTAAAAAGTCGGGTAACGCTGGGAAGTTGTAGTGGAGCGATGGCCTACCACAGGCCGCGTCAGGAAGACGAGGAGGAGCGCCAGGATATCCTCTTTGCGTCCCGCTGGGGAGCCGGCAGTAGCCGGCCGCAGCACTACCCGCGCACCGGCCAGCTGGACGGGGTGCGGGGCGGGACGGGACGGGACGAAACGAAAGGAGCAAGGATTTGTGTTCGCTCGCATAAGCGGCGTTTCATCAGCGCTCGCCTTCCCCTCCGCCGTCCCGCCCTTCCTTTCCCTCCGGTGTGCGGGCGTGGCGGGGCGTGGCGGGGCGTAGCGGACAACGCCGGCCGGGCTGGCGGCCTGCATGAGGCCCGCTGCCAGGCCAGGCGCCGGCGCCCCGCCCCACCGCCCCCTCCAATAAGAGGATGGGCGTGCACGCGCCGCTGGAATCACGTCGGCAGGTACGGCGTCTACTTGTGGGTGCGGCGGCCCGGCCCCGCACCTCCATCGCGACGTCCGACTGACCTTTGTGGAACCTGTGCCCCGCACACACACCTCTGAAGGGACCCCGCGCTCTCCTCCGCCTCCTCCCGCTCCGCCTCCGCCTCCGCCGCCACAGGTTCATCTGCGCGGTGGCGTTGTGGGCCATTTCAGGTCGCAAACACACGTTGAGCAAGCGGGTGGCCTTCCCTCCCTACCCCGGCTGGCCGGCTGGCCGCGGCGCGGCCCGGCTCCGCGAGCCCGTCCGACAAGTCGAGTGCAAGCGGCGAGCCCTCCCCAACCCTGTTCCCCGCCCCCGGCCCCGCCCCCGCGGGCTCCGCCTAGAGGGTAGGCTGAGCACTATCGGGACCGCTTGGTAAATCGGTCAGGTATTTTGGGGAACTTTTTTGTTAGTGCGCGCGGCGGTCGGGCCCGCCCAGCCCGAGGCGGAGGCGTCTCCCCGGTGCGAGCGCCTGCCGGGTAGGCAGTCCCGCCGCGCCGCCGTGTCTCTCGGTCGGCTCGGGTTGCCTACGCTGCAGGCGGCAAGCTGCAGCGCGCCGCGCCGCGCCGGGGCGGAGTCGGACCCGTCGGACCTCGGCTCGCGCCCCGCCCCACCCCACCCCGCCCCACCCCGCCGCGCCGCGCCGATCGGCCCCGTATCTGGACAAACCTTACTCAATACCCGTTTCGTTTCGTGGCTTGATCCCCTTCCAACCGGACCGAGTCCTGTGCGGCCCGTGCGGGGCCGGACTGTGCCCGCGCCCGTGCCCCAGACATCATGTGCGAGTAGAGCGCCAAGTGCACGCCACGCGCACACGTACGCGCGCAGGCGTTACGCACACAAACAAACAAACACACTCACACACACACGGAGGCACGCACTCTCATACAAAGTCGCACACCGTCTCCAAGGCACGCGCGACGCATTCGGCTAGACTTCACAATGCTCATTACATAATTTGCGATGGCTCTGCAGCTAACAGTTTGGCGTTGACGCTCCGCGCTGACGTCATGTGCGTGGCCGGGCCGGGCGGGCTGCACAGTAAGGCACGCTGCATGGTGACACTGGCTTGGCCCGGCCCGGCCCGGTTACATACCGAAAAAAATCGGTTTCTTTTTCCCCTTTCCTCTCCCTTTTTCCTGTAATTATCGCGTGTCGGACGCCCCCTCCCTCTTCCACCGCTTTTTTTTCCCCCACAGTCTTGTTATACTTATGGAACTCGTGAATCTTGTCAAACAGTTAGATTTGCAAAGTAGGTATACATGTCGCACAGATAATTTTTTTGCATTACTTTTGTTAAATGGTCCCGATTTAACTCCTGTCGCCAAAAAAAGCATGTAGCCACGCTCTAAAAATTTTGGAGCCAGGATCGAGAGTACTAAACAAAAATGTGAATGTACTGTGCCTGGCAGGAAAAAAAACCCTCTCTCAGTGCGCGAGCAGCGGGGTGAGAAAATTTATTGTACGGTTCGTGAGCCACGGGAGTTATTATCGATGCCAATCAATACGATGTGCAGGGACGATACGCTTTTACCTTTTTATTATTATTATTTTGATGGTGATTATTATTTTTAAATTGGGCTGGGCTCACAAGCCCGCCCGCCGTCCCAGGCGGCGCCCGGCGAAAGCAGGCGGGCCCGGTCGCTGGTGGTCAGTTTCCGTTCAGTCGGATTGCGTACGTTCAATTGTTTCGGGCGGGCGGTCACGCGGCGATCTGGGCGCGCGCGCGCTCGTGAAAGCCCCGGCGCTGCGAGGAGGAGGAGGAGGAAGAGGAGGAGGAGGGAGAGGAGGAGGATGAGGAGGAGGAGAAGGCGGAGGGCTCACGACTCTTCTCGGCCCGCGCCCGGCCCGGCCCCACGCCCCACAGACAGTTGTTATATTTGCCACGAAATCTTTTCGCGGTTTTTCACGATGAGTATCTTTTCACCCCAAACGTGAGAAAGCAGCGCCTCAGCCCGCAGGGGTGGGGTGGGGGAGGGGCCTCTGGGATTCACTCGGGCGATAAGTACATCGGGCAGAGGAGAGAAAAAAAAACAATTGTTACAATTCTAAATTCCACGGACGTTGTGTCGAACCACAAAAGGAAGGTAGGGAGCGGGTAAGACTGTTATTTCTCTTTGTAGTGCGCGAGGAACAGACAATAAATCGGTGCCCGTTTATTTTTTTTTATTTGATTAAAAAAAAATTGGCAGCGGTGTCAAATAAATATTTGAGTCGCTGGAACGTAGCGTTACTAAACAATTGTACAAGGTTGAAGCTCTGCAAACTTCGGTAGTGTCCCGTAATGAGAAACTCGCTTAACGCGCAGCAGATTCCTCTTGAGTGAAGCACGAGCCACGCTCTGCGCCGCTCCCGACGGGACGGGACGGGAGTAAGTCAATGAGAATGTTCACAATACGACGACGGCCTCCCCGTGTGGTAACGCACGGTAACGCATCGGCACAATGACAGCGGAGCGCTGTAACGCCGTGGTAACGCCGCGAGGAGAATGAGGCGACGGCCTCACACCATGTTACATGCGGGAAGGAGGGAAAAAAACGGTTATAATTTTAGAAAGCATTTCGGTAAAAATTTCAGAGGAATACTATTGGCTTAAAGTACGACCAAAAGAGATTTTTTTTTCGGTCCTGGCGCACTTGTTTCGAGCCGCGCCACGCGACACCAGGGGGGCTGTATGCCGGACGGGACGCCACGCTCAGATACACGTAGCCTCTGGCGCGATTCAAGGACGCGGGGCGCGACCAGTAGTAGAGGGGACTGGGCCTGCTAGACTTACTACTCGGCCCCACCACATTGACCACGCCCGCCACGCCCCGCCTCACCCCGCCACGCCCCGCCTCACCCCGCCACGCCCCGCCACGCCCCGCCACGCCCCGCCACACCCTGCCCAGAGCTGAACCGCGACCACACCCAAGCCCCGCCCCGCCCCGCCCCTTTACTTTTTCCTTTGTCCGCGCCGCGCCGCGCTGATATATCGCAACTAGTTTGCCGCTGCGCCGGGCCGGGGCCGGGCCGGGCTGTTTCTCGGCTGTTACAGATGTTGCAGTCGGTTGGTGCTGGACCGGTAGTCGCTCTCGTTGCATGCCCCTTTTCCGCTGCTCATATGCATGCATAAGACGTGAAGCAGCAGTGTGAAGGGGACGTCTTAAATAACCGGGTTTTGATTTTCGTGTGCGACATAAAGTTTACGATAACTAGACTGGACATGAGCACGATGGTTGTGGTACCCAGCGCGAGGAGCAGCCCTCCACTGCCCCGCCCCGCCCCGAGCCGCCCCGCCGCGCCGCGCCTCTTCTTGAAAGAAGAAGACCTCTGCCGCAACGAGCAAAGCACGTTGTTATTAGACTGCGTAAGACGCCCTGGCCGGCCGGCCGGCCAAGCCGACCGTCTCGGTGCACTGTTATAAAAAGTGTTGTAACGGCCGGGCCGGGCCGGGCGGGGCCGGGCCGGGGCGTCCTGCAGGCTATGCCGCTAGCCCCTGGCCGGCGGCGCCTAGCTAGCTGCTGTAGCAGGCTGGGGCCGGGGCCCTGCTGGGCCCGGGGTAGCCGCTCTCCACCGCGGGCTCGACAAGTTTTGGAACTGCAACGTAGAGTTCCGCCACTGACTTCCGATCGTCACACAAGTGTAGAGTGCGACCCCCCACAGACAGAAAACCCTCTTGAAAGCGGTGTGCGTTATGACGAACTGAAGAGGTCCATGGTGCAGATATCCTTGTGCTCACCACGCGGCTTGGGCCTGACGCGTCTTGCTTGACTCTGTCCTCCTGGCCCCTGGAGGCGCATTGGGGCCGGCCGGACTTGGCGAAGGACCCATGCAGTTAAAAATGTCAAAGAATTAAAAATATTTTAAAAACGCGAAAAAGCGGAGAAAAAGAGAAATCTGCTGTTAATTAATTTGAAGCCAGCGAGCTAGTGCGGCGCCGCGCGCACGCTATACCCGCGGCACGCCAGACATGCCCGCCACGCCACGCCACGCCGCACCGCGCCGAGTCTGACTTCTTTCCTAAGACTCATTCGTTGTGGGCTGTAGTCCTGGATGCCTTCACAGTGATGTTCTTCCAGCTTGTGTGTGTGTGTCTTCCCCCGTTGGATCGGCCAGAGATGTCTCTTGCGCTAGATCGTCGCACATACTCACGCGCAGGGGGAACCGTTAGAGTTGACGGGTGTGTCAGTGGTGGGGCGTGGCGGGGCGAGGCGGGGCGGGGCGGGGCGGGGCGGGGTGGGGCGTGGCGGGGCGGGGCGTGGCGGGGCGGGGCGGGGCGGGGCGGGGCAGGCTCTCCATACCGGGTGGGTGCGGGGGGCGCCTCGTTGCACCGCACCGCTACGCCGGCGCTTCGCGCTCCAGCGCCTCCCTCTTCCCGCCCCTCCCCCTCTACCCCCTCTACCCCCCCCCCCCCCACCCCCCGCAGGCCCCAGGAGGCGGAGGCGGCGGTAGAGTTTCAACAAGTTTCAAATATCTACAGAGTGCATTATGACGGCGCGTGGCGCGGCGAGGCGTGGTGTAGCAGGGCGGGGCGGGGCGGGGTGGGGCGCGGTAGCAGGGCGAGGCGGGGCAGGGTGAGGTGGGGCGCGGTGCACCGAGCCGGTCTCTATCGAAAACGTATACGCTGCCCAGAGTTGGCGGTTTGCACAACCGTCGATCCACCACGCCGCGCCGCGGCCGCCGTGCACGGCTGCCCTGGCTGCCCACACTGCCCGCCCCGCCCCGCCCCGCCCCGCTATATTGTATTGCAAAGAGGCGGCAGCTCCGGCCGTTTCCGAATCCGTGCGATACCGCGGCAATACGCCCTGATACAGGATATACTGTGCCGTTGCGGCGCACATGTCTCTTTGTACACTCTGTGTCTGTCTGTCTGTCTGTCTGTCTGTCTGTCTGCCTGTCTATCTGTCTATCTGTCTGTCTGAGTGTGTGTGTGCGAGCGAGCCCGCCTGCTCGCTCTGGCTGTATGAGGTAGAGGCGCGCTGGCCCCTGAGGTTAGGCAGACCCGCACACACCGCGCTACCGCGCTGGAGAGCTTACGCAAAAGTTTTCTGGCCGCCCGGCAGGTAGGCAACATCTTGACTGTAGTGCATGTGTGGACGGCGGGCTGGCCTACCTAGAGTCTCGCAGGCGTCGAGACCCCGCATTTTTTGCTGATTGCATCTTCAGGAAACGGTCGCACTGTACTTTCTGGAGTTTCCCGTCTCGTCACCGGACTCTGTAATGCAGGCGACTTGAATCACCTCACTCGTCCAGCCGACGAGACCGAATAGTGTAGAATGGCCGAAGTTAAAAGGGTCGCGACGTGAAATAGACCAGGACGGTACGGTCACCACTTACCGTAGACAGCACGGCACACCACACCACACCCTTATGTGGGCGCTCCGTACAAGGGGTCCGGCGGCGGGCAGGGCCGGGCAGGGCCGGGCAGGGCCGGGCAGGGCCGGGCAGGGCCGGGCAGGGGAGCCACCCGTGCGCCTAACAACGCGAGCAGCGAACTAACGGGCAAACCATATGCAAGCCATCCGGGTTGGCAAACAGCTGCCCGGGCCCCGCCCGGCTGCAAACCTAACGAAACTACCCGCGACCCGCGACCGGACCGGGGCCGCGCTTCTGAAAATGCCGGTGGACAACGCATAAGTAATGCCTGTGCCGCCATACTTTGGTTACCACAACCAAATATTCCTCCGGGTCGTGTACCGCGCCGGCGCTCGTTACACCGCGGCGTCCTTCCGGCACCTCCAATACAGGCTGAGGCGGGAATGATTCGCCTGGAAACTGTAGGTGCGCAGAACAATTGTTTGTGTACGTTGGCCGCGAGCCGGGCAGTGCCGTGCCGTGCCGGGCCGGGACCTTGACGTCAAAGAACAGAGAATAAGCCGCGGCGCGGGGCGCGGGGCGCGGGGCGCGGGGCGCGAGGCGCGAGGCGCGGAGCCCTCGGCGAGCCCTCCTCTCACCTCAGCGGGCCCGGCCCGGCTCAGCCCGGCCTCTCGCCAGGCCAGGCCAGGCGTGTCCAGTTCCCACAGTGGCGCTTCGCGTCGCGTCTCCTGGCCGCGGGGGCCGCGGGGGCCGCAGTGACAGCCCGTCTGGAGGCTGCGGCTGCGCCCCTCGTCCCGCGCCGCTGGCCGCCTGGGCTGGCCGCCTGGGCTGGCCGCCTGGGCTGGCCTCCTGGCCTGGGGCCTGGCCGCACCGCCACTGCTGGCAGGCCAGCGCGATCCTGCCCCGCGGTGCGGTCCTGAGC
The DNA here is from genome assembly GCA_033675135.1 of Frankliniella intonsa. NCBI lineage: Eukaryota > Metazoa > Arthropoda > Insecta > Thysanoptera > Thripidae > Frankliniella > Frankliniella intonsa. Next base: position 12,942,163 of record CM066254.1, on the reverse strand, counting down.
TCACGCGCGGCGCCGCAGATACCTATAGTGTACTCCTCCAAGGGCGCGCCGTCTGGACAACTCCAAAGGACGCTTGTTCCCGACGCTCCGCGCCGCGGTCCTGGAGGCTCACTCCAGTGAGGGCCAGGCCAGGCGTCCCCGCCCCGGGGCGGTGGGTGACCTTAACGCTGGGCGCCAACAAGAGATCCGGGCCGGTAGCACGCGGTGCGAGTGCGACGGTAGCCCGACAGTGCCCTGCTGGGTCCAGCCGACGGTGGCTTTGCGGCAGCCTGGAGGTAGCCCGCCCGACGATGTCGGCTCTCTGCAAGCCGGCGCGGGGCGGGGCGGGGCGCGGCGGGGCCGGGCAGGGCGGCTGGCAGCCGTTGCATAAGTTGCTCCCAAATGTCAGCCACCCGCATGACGCAAACTGGCCGGTCAGTCCGCTACGTAACGCCGCACAGCAGAGCAGCTCATTGGGGCGCATATTGTTCACTTGACCCCGATGTGTGGCCCGGGCCGAGCCGGGTTGGGCCTGAGCCTGAGCTGCGAGGGGAGGGGTGTGCTTGAATCGTACCGCACCGGCACCGGCCTCAGCGCACCGCCGCGCCGCGCCGGCTGACTTGGCGGAGCGGGAGTGGAAAGCACGGGAGAAAGAGGTACCTTGGTCTCCTTGGTCGCCTTGGTCGCAGCTTCTCTTGAAACCACAGAGAAGGGCGACTATTGGGCGGATCACCTCGACTTACCGCATCCCGTCCCCGTGTCCCGTCGCGGTGGTCTCGGTGCAAACACTCAGGGTTAAAGTTGGTAGCTTCGCATCCAGTGTGAAGGGGATTCGGCCCCGGCAGCTGGCGTCTTTCTCGAAAAGCGATCGCCGGAATGGCAGGCGAGTTGGTGATTTCTGGGCGTGTAGGCGTTGTATGGTGGACATGGACAGGTGCAAGTGGCCCAGTTTACTCGCCTTATCCAGACCGGTGGAGGTGGAGGCGGCTTCTGCAGCGAAGGTCCCTCTCCCCCTCTCTGCCCTGCTGTCCGCCCCGCCCTGCTGCCTTGGGGACAGAACTAAAAGGCCCGGTCTGCAGCGTGAATACCAGACAGATGTTATGTTTTAACACTCACCCGGCATGCCTTCTAATGCAGTATGGCGCCGGAAGGTGTTGCCAGCGTGGTTTTAATGGTTTTAAACGCAGCTCCCGCCCGGGGCTTTCGGAGCGGGGCCTTAAGGCCTCTACCGTCACGGGTTATTTTGGACTCCGGCCGACCGCTTAAGCATTTTGCAATGCAGCCTGACGCGCCCACGCCCCACGGCGGCCCACGGGTTCACGGCGTGGGACGGGGCGGGGCGGGGCGGGGCGGGGCGGGGCGGAGCGGGCCAGTTCAGCCGGCATGCGGTCCAGCTGCCCTTACCTCAGCTGCCTGTATCCCTGCCTTTACCTGCTTTACCCCAGTGCCCAGCCCGTCCCGTCCCGTGGCCCACCTGTATTTATCTGAACTGCATTTAACCCCAGATGACTTCATCTCAGCTGCCTTTGAACCAACGGCCTGTGCACTGGCCGCAAAAGTGCTAAGTCAACCGGGAACTTCTCGAGAAAAAAAAAAAAAAAAAATCGCTGTGCATACCGGTACAGCATTCTCCGCCCTGCCCACCGCGGGCGATGTGCCTGCAGGCTGGGATCCGTCCCAGTTAATGTCTCAGCAAACACTTTAGCAGGGGTTGTTGTTTCAGCCCGGAAAACTGATGTACCCACCCAGTTGCTGTCGTTGCTACCCGTCCCGTCCCGTCCCGTCCCGTCCCGCAGACACGCGTGATCAGGTCCACGTCCAAGGCAAACTGGCAGCCGCCTCTCTCTTTCTTTCTCTTCCTCTCCCTCTCTGCGCCCCCTCCATATCTCTCTCTTCTCTCACACTCACTAACTCTCTGTCTGTCTCTCTCTCTTCACATGGAATCGCTGGCGAGCGGCGGGCTTGGATGAGGAAAGCAGGCCGTCCCGGATAGTTATTCGCTTTGTAAGAGAAAAAAAGTCGTAAAGTTGCGTCGGTTTATTTCGCTGCCGTCATTGCGTTTTCGTTTTATCGTTCTATCGATGGAAAAACGTGGACTATCTGTGACACCACTCTTTGGCTCATTGCTTTCCGAATGGAAAAGGGAATAAAATAAAAGCTGTAAAACGGGCGCGGCGCTCGCGGTGCACTAGCTGGGCTGGACTGAGCCAGCTATCGCCGTCGTCCATACACTGGCCAAAGAAAATTCGTCAATTTTCACCAAATTATATTGGTTTGGATTGGTTTGGACCTGTAATGTTACAAATTTAAATCTGGAGAATTATGACAAATTTCAAAACTAGAAATTTTCGTCGTAAAACGTTCGAAATTCCAATAATATGTCTGTGGGGAATTTTTCTCATAAACTCACGAATCTTTCACAGTGTATACCCCGCGGCCCCGTTCTTTTCTTTCAGCGTGACAGATCGTGGCGGGACGCGTCTGCGTGACGTGTGGACGCGTGACGTGGACGCGTCACGTTCCGTGACGTGACGTGCCGTGACGGACCGTGTCGTGACGTGACACGCTCGCATAACCCATTGATCGACTCGGCTCGGCGCGAGGCGTTTCCTTCTCCAGCGGCGACCTTTCAACAGGACGGGAGGAGAAGGATGTGTAGCGAAACGTCCCCGGGGGCGGGGCGGGGCGGGGCGGGGCGGGGCGGGGCGGGGCGGGGCGGGCGGTGCAGGGGTATGGTTGGGCACGGGCACGGCTGGCATGGACCACGACGAGGTACTGGACTGGCCTGTGTATTTTTTTTAAGCAGGTGACACATTCAATTATAGCCAGCCATTTTTTAAAAAACCTTTCCGCTTGGTGTGGCGGGTAAGTGGTAAGTGACGGGCCAAGAAGCGGGCCGGGCCGGGACAGGGCGGGGCGGGGCGGGGCGGGGCGGGGCGGCGAGTTGAGGGGCGTTTCCTTCACACCGTCGTGTTCCATGCATATTGTCTTCCCACGGCGCGGGCCGCCCCGTCCGGCCCCGTCCCGTCTTGCCTGCAGCACGGTGCTGCGGCTGCGCGGCGGAGCGAGGCCCCGTGCCGCACAGGGCCGTGCAGGGCATGGCAGCGGCCGCGGCCGGGCTGGGGCCGGGGCCGGGGCCGGCCCGGGGTAAGCGATTGTACTGGTGTCGTTCTGTTCTGCCGGATGTACGACCTTGGTTCCCCGTGCGGTGCAGCTCAGCCCCTGCCTGTTCTGCCCCGCCCTGCCCTGCCGGTCGGCCCCACCACGCCCCGCCACGCCCCGCCACGCCCCGCCACGCCCCGCCACGCCCCGCCCCGCCCCGGCCGGGCCGCGGAGAGTGGCTGACCTCAGTACGACAGGTGTAGCGGGGGGAGGGGGGAGGAGTGGTGTGACATAACGAGTTGGGTAGAGCCCTGGGCACGCCCCCCTCCCCCCCCTCCCCTCCCCGCCGCGGCGACGGCGCGGGGCGCGGAGTGTATATACGAGGTGCTAGGAGGCTGCTCACGTGCCAGCCGCACTGACGAAAACTAATTCATATTCGGATTCGAGCCCGCGCGTCGATACCTTCCCGGTTGTTGAAATAGTCGAAAAAGAAAAACAACCTAGACACTCACTCGACACTGCTAGAAACACCCCTTACGGAAAATGTATGTCTTTTAGATGTCGAAAAGATGTATAGCTCTAGATGGATTTTCGTCTATTAGATGACTAGAGTAGATGTCTAGTAGATCATCTTGTTGACTGCTATCGTTGCATCTATTAGACGTCTATAGAAGATCTAACTGACATCTAATAGATGACTATGCTAGGTGTCTATCAAATATTTATTTTACATCTAATAGAGTGCTGTAGGTACTGGCTGACCATTTTGTTCCCACACCTTTACATTCTGTAGGTGTTTATTAGATGCAAGAGCTAGAATTAAGACAAAAGAAGATTTTTTTTTCTTCGTTTTGCTGTCCCCTTCATTCTCTCATGCCTTTCTTTCTCCTGCCTGCCAGTACATGTAAGTGAACATTGAAGTGATAATGACATTTCTTACCGGATGAAGAGTTGAACCTCGGACCTTTGGCTTGTAATCCCGCAATGCTGACCACTGGACCACCAGGACGTGCTACGGGGCCTGCCCCACCGGCCCCGGGCTATCCCAGAGCCGCGCGCCGCCTCTCGCTGGGCTATTCCCGGAGGGTCGGCCAGGTGGCGGCGGGCAGTGCGGGGTGGGCCCACTGGGTAGGAATTTCCTACTAGTTGTTTTGATGCCTCCTTTTGCGTTTCACTCCCTGACCTGACTAGAATGTGTATTACTAGCAATTAACCTGCATTTAAATAAGAGTTTGAAAATAACAAGACTAACGAATATGCTAGAGCGGACAGGGAACGACGGGAGGGAGGGGTCACGGCCCTGTGGGAATATTCTTGTCGAAATACTAAAATTTCGAGCATTGCGTATTCCCCGATAAGTTAGACATTGGATCGCCACCTCATTTCTGACCGGGTATAGACGTCTTTTAGACACCATATAGATTATTCCCGGCCGTCTATTATCAGTACACACATAGACTTCTATACTCTGTAGGAGCTAGACACAATGCAGATTATCTACGGCAGTCTATTTTCAGTACAAACATAGACGTCTATCGTCGTAGATGAGCTAGACACGCTGTAGACTATCTACGGCCGTCTATTTTCAGTACAAACATAGATGTCTATACTGTGCAGGAGCTAGACGGAATTTAGATTATCTACGACCGACTATTTTCAGTACAAACATAGACGTCTATCCTGATAGATGAGATAGACACAATATAGATAGTAAATTAATGTCTAGTGGTAGATGTACTCTTCTATTAGGGGTCTATTAAACATCTTTCGGTAGATGTCTAGCAAAATAGACGACGCACACAATGTTTAGATTGTCTATAGACATCTATTTTCCGTAAGGGACGCCCACGAGGCCCGACCCCTCCCTATCGCACACATTCACTCACGCACGCACGCACGCACGCACGCACGCACGCACACACACACACGTCAGCCGGCTGCGTTCCGGTTTGGACAGAGGATGGGCCCCGACCCGCCTCGCCCCGCCCCGCCCCGCCCCGCCCCGCCCCGCCCCGCCGGCTGTCCTGCTCCATTAAGTTTTTGAGGCCGCGGTGCTGCCACTCGTGGAGCACTGGTGAAAATCTCGCTCTTCTAAGAGAAGACATATTGTCTTTGCTGTTGCTGTGAAAGAGCGGGAACGAGCCCAGCCGAGGAAGGTAGAGGAAAATTTCAGAACTCTGTCGCCCTCCAATTTGTAGGGATACATAACACAAACATGGCGCAAATGTCCGCTTTTCGGAGCCGAGCTGGTATAGAGTCCTGCTCCCGCTCGGGCCGCTGGGGCCTTGTCGGTGGGGGCAGGGGGCGGAGGCTGGCCCAGGCGGAGACGAGACGGTCTCTGCTCTATCAGGACCCCGGGCGGGCGGGACAGGAGGAGAGAAACCGTCGCGTATCGCGCTGCTTTCACGACATATTAAAACTTTTGACGGCGCCCCTCGGGCCACGCGCCCCGCCGCCCCGACCCGGAGATAGCCATGCAGTGCACGCTCAGGAGCACACACGCCTTTCCTATCTAACCCTTCCCCATTGTCTGGAAATATTTCCGTCGACTGTGGAGAGAAAAAGTTTGTGAACGCATACCCATAGAATTGCGAGGAGTGGCTCGCAAGCGCTACAGATCACAACCGCTACAGGTCACAAGCGCTACAGCTCGCTAACGCTACGGGTCGCAAGCGCTACGAGTCACAAGCGCTACAGCTCGGTAGCGCTACGGGTCACAAGCGCTACAGCGAGAATCCGCGCGTTAGGCGGAGCCGAGCCGAGCCGAGCCGAGCCGAGCTAAACCTTGAAAAATTACGCACGTGGCGTGAAAACATGGAAAATTTTTGCGACAGTAAACCTCCCGAAGGAGGTTGCGGTTCCCGCCAGGCACAGGGCTTTTACCCCCCGTGGCAGCCAACTACTTCGGTGTTCTTATGGGAACCGGTGCTTTTCTGGCCGCGATCCTGTCGCGCAATTCGACAGATTTGATCCCCGTACTGTCAGATTTAGTCGTACGGTGGTTAACCGAACTGCCCTGTCCCCAGAGCATGGAATAGCTATTTTTGGAGCCAGATTCTAGGACTTATGACCCCACGACCGACCACCAGTCGTGGGCATGGGACGGAACTTCCTGGCAACCCGCTGTCGCTACCAGTGAAGAACCTACCTGGGTTTGAACCAGGCCCCATGTGCCGAGTCTCACAGACACCCCACGGCTTTCGCGGCACCACTAGACCACTAGACCGTCGGCTATTCCACGAGGGAGCTCGGTTGAAATGGGGGGCTTGAATTCCACTGCAAGTTGTCCTCAGAAAAATTAAATGTTTCGGTAAGATTCGAACCTCCGTCCTGCGACTCTCCGCGCGGACACTATGCCGGCACGGCTACGACGCCACGGTACCAGATGCCGGACCACTAGGAGTCTTGCTGCGCGAGAAGCCACAGTCACTGAAGAAACGAACCCGGTGTCATGAGTGCGCCTGCTCTCCGGTCAGTGCTGGGCCGGCCGTGTAGCGTCATTGGTATCGACGCTGCTTATAGCACTAGGTGGGCAGTGGTTCGTAATTTTTTTTTCTTGTTAATTTTTTTTTTTGTTTCGACCAAGTGCTCTTTTCAGTGCCTTTTTTGCAGTTGCCCAAGTCACAAAGACGGTATAGCTGGAAAGAGCACTTGGTCCGAACAAAAAAAAATAATAAAAAGAAAAATACTTACGCGGTTTTTGAACCACTTCCCGCCCAGTGCTATGAGCAGCGACGATACCAATGACGCTACGCGGCCGGCCCGGTACTGACCGGAGAGCAGGCGCACTCATGACACTGGGTTCGTTTCTTCGGTGACTGTGGCTTCTCGCGCAGGATGACTCCTAGTGGTCCGGCATCTGGTACCGTGGCGTCGTAGCCGTGCCGGCATAGTGTCCGCGCGGAGAGTCGCAGGACGGAGGTTCGAATCTTACCGAAACATTTAATTTTTCTGAGGACAACTTGCAGTGGAATTCAAGCCCCCCATTTCAACCGAGCTCCCTCGTGGAATAGCCGACGGTCTAGTGGTCTAGTGGTGCCGCGAAAGCCGTGGGGTGTCTGTGAGACTCGGCACATGGGGCCTGGTTCAAACCCAGGTAGGTTCTTCACTGGTAGCGACAGCGGGTTGCCAGGAAGTTCCGTCCCATGCCCACGACTGGTGGTCGGTCGTGGGGTCATAAGTCCTAGAATCTGGCTCCAAAAATAGCTATTCCATGCTCTGGGGACAGGGCAGTTCGGTTAACCACCGTACGACTAAATCTGACAGTACGGGGATCAAATCTGTCGAATTGCGCGACAGGATCGCGGCCAGAAAAGCACCGGTTCCCATAAGAACACCGAAGTAGTTGGCTGCCACGGGGGGTAAAAGCCCTGTGCCTGGCGGGAACCGCAACCTCCTTCGGGAGGTTTACTGTCGCAAAAATTTTCCATGTTTTCACGCCACGTGCGTAATTTTTCAAGGTTTAGCTCGGCTCGGCTCGGCTCGGCTCGGCTCGGCTCGGCTCGGCTCTGCCTAACGCGCGGATTCTCGCTGTAGCGCTTGTGACCCGTAGCGCTACCGAGCTGTAGCGCTTGCGACTCGTAGCGCTTGCGACCCGTAGCGTTAGCGAGCTGTAGCGCTTGTGACCTGTAGCGGTTGTGATCTGTAGCGCTTGTGACCTACGTCCGAATTGCGTCGTCTGCTGCACTCACTGTCGCTCCCAGGGTCCAGCAGTGGCGTATCCCGTCGTGTCAAGTGTCAATCGAGCGGTTATGCTCGGTCATCCCCGGGGCGCCGAGGGGAGGGGGGCCTGCTTGAGGTGGGTGACCCGGCCCGACGCGGGCCGCGCGTGCAGTACGAAGGGCAGTGCACTAGACCCCGCCGCGGCGGGCGGCCCCTGCCCCTTGCCCCCTGTCCCCCGCCCCGCCCGGCCCAGGCCCAGCGGGCCCAAGGCCAAGGCCCCGGGTGCCTTTATGAAGACGTCCAGGCGCCCCTCCCCCCCGGCCCGGGCGCACCCAGGCGCTGGTCGGACGAGTGGGCGGCGCGGCGCGGCGAGGAGCCCGGCCAGCCCGGCCCGCCCCGGCCCGCCCCGGCCCGTACCTGCTGGGCTACTTGATTGAGGAGTCGAAACGATGCAATCTCGGTGGTCGGGTTTCGTCACCGGCTGCCGCGCGCGCGGCCGGGCCGGCCGGGGCTTGGAAGGAGGAGCAGTGGGCAGAGGCGGGGTGGGGCGGGGCGGGTCGGGTGTGATGCTGCGGTTGTCACCGCGCCCGCCCCGCGCTGCCCCGCGCTGCCCCGCGCCACTCCGCCGCGCGGGATTAGGAAACGACGCGTTTCCTCTTAAAAAATAACAATCTGTGGCAGGATGAGGGTCAGCTGTGAGCCCGCGGCGGGCGGGGTGTTGTGAGCTCCTCTTCACGGCGGACGGGCCGGGCCAGGCGAGATGGTTCAGTCACGCCCGTCCTCGTCTAGCCGATCCTCCTCGTCCTCCACGTCCTACTCTCCCCCTCCGCGGTGCGGAGCGGCCATGCGTGTGCAGGGCGAGTCAAGTGACGCAACGCAACGCGCTTCGCTAATCTCTTTACGCGGTACGCCCGCTCCGCCCCGCCCCGCCCCGCCCCGCCTCACGTCCCGTCCTGGGCGGAGGGCAGGGCTCCATGCCCGCGGGGCGCAGGGCGGGGCGGGGCGGAGCGGGGAGAGACCATCGGCCAGCAGACCCATCCCGCGGGCCGATCGAGCGCTCGCGCTCAGCTCCACGCGCCACGGCCGCGCTCTGCTCTGCCCGGCTCGGCTCTGCTCTGCCCGGCTCGGCTAGGCCTGGCCCTGCTCGGCTCGGCCCGGCTCTGCCCTGCTCGGCTCGGCTCGGATCCTCTCTTGCTCTCGCGCGCGCCGCGCCGCGTTTTCTCTCTAAGCTGTTACCCGCACGCTGCTGCAGGCCTGCATGGCGCTGCGGCGCGGGTGGCGTATCATCAGGAAAGCAGAGTCCCGTCCCATCCCGTCCCGTCCCGCGCCAAGGAAACGGCGCGCGCGTCAGCCTTGGTTTCCCAGCGATACTCGCCCGCACGCAGCGGTGCGGGCGGGTTGCCTATCGCCCCTCACCACGGCGCTCCGCACACCCCGCAAACCCCGACTTAATTTTTTTCTCACTACAATTAGGTCTGTAAGGTCTGCTGGGGAACTTGAAGGCTGGCGAGATGCAGGAGCGATACGGCTCGGGGCGGGGGGGACGTGGCCGGTGACTGACAACACCGGGAGGCCCTGGGCTGGGCGCGGCCTGGCGCGGCGTTAGAACAATACGCGCCGGACGCGATGGACTGGTGAGGAGTGAAAGGGGAGGCCCAGCCCCGCCCCGCCCCACCCGCCCCACCCGGGCCCTGCCCCACTACACCTCGCTTCGTTATACGGACGATATGGACCGTTTATCACGAGACCTCCGCTGAAGACAAAGTGGAATAGCGAGGTAGATTGAGGAGGTGTCTGCTGTTGCTTTCCCAGGGGGAAAGAGAAACAAAGCGACAGACCTGTCCTGTCCTCGTTATAGCCGATCCGAGCCGTGCCGAGCCGTGACCCCACCGAGCTCATGTCGGAGCGCGAGGAGTACGTGTTGGATCGTGCAATATTTTTTAAATGCGAGTCTAATTTTGTTAAGGAGGTTTTGAAAATCGAGATGTAGTATCGGGTCGCCTTTTTTCTCCAAAGTCCAGGAACAAGAGAGTACGGCACGAGACATGGCCGCGCGACGCGACGTCCCCTGTTGACACGGACACGTCATGCGCATGTGGCTGACGGGACGGGCGGGACGGGACGGACCGAGCGCCAGAGACAAATCTGGGACGGCCCTAAACGAAAGAGAAACTGGACCGGAGTCCTCTTCTGTCTTCTCTCGTCTCCCCTCTCCCCTCTGCTCATCACTCTCCACCACACACACACACACACATCACGCACGCAGACTTCCCCTCATATTCCTTAACTGCTATCTCGTTTTGTAGTTACAAAGAAGCGCGAATCGTTGAGCAGCCGATACTACTTCTTGGTCGATTCAGGAAAAACGATTGACAATAACGACGGAGAGAAACCTCTGAAGTTGACCGCTTTCGCCCTCTCTCCTCTCCGGCCCGGCTGTGTACAATGCAAGAAGGAAGACCTTATTTTTTACCCTCCTTTTCCGAGCGGCATCGAGACGTTTGTCGTTGGTCTAGCATAGGCCGGCCAGTCCTGCCCTGCCCAGGTCGCCGTGGTCACGCCGTGGTCACGCCCCGTCCTGTCCTTCCCAGAGAAACTCGTCCGCGCTTGGCTCGGCTCTGCTCGGGCACGGCCCGACTTATGTACTCTCCTTGTTGCCTTAGTCCACTTCCGAGAGAGAGAAACAAGTGTCACCGTGCCCGCCCCGCCCCGCCCCGCCCCGCCCCGCCCCGCCCCGCCCCGCCCCGCCCCGCCCCGCCCCGCCCCGCCCCGCCCCGCCCAGCGCCGGCGGCTGGCTGCCCGCCCACCCACTGGCTACCTGTCTGGTCTTCCCCCTTCAGCCCTCTCAACCCATTGCTACGTCCCCTAAACCACCTACTTTAAAAAAAAAAAAAAAATTGTTTTCTTTTTCTTGAAACTAACTGCTGGTGTGTCGCTGTCCCACCTCCCAAACTAGTAGGGCACTTTGAGCAGCTGAAGGGTTGTCGGGAGAGCTGCCCATCTGTCACGCTCAGCACAGACGGCATATGGGGCCAGACTGAGACGACTCAATTATTTTGGAAAGTGACTTGTCTCCTTCATATCCCCCCCTCCCCTCCCACCCTTTCCCTCCCGCTCATCTAAAGGATGCTTCGCTGCAACATTAATCTTCTCGTGTGTGAACAAAAGCCCAGCGCGGCGGGACGGGACGAGACGGGACGGGACGGGACAGCGCCTGGGTGTTACGGCACGTGTTGCATCTCTGCGCCTAACACATATGCTACCCCCCCCCCCCCCTTTTTCCTTCTTTGTGGTCAGTGGGGGCCACCCATAGCTTAAAGCGCACTGTGAAAAATAGTTGTAGGTTTTACAGGAACATTTTCTATGAAGCATGTTTTAAGTCTACGATTATATTCACCATGAGCCTTTATAAGAGTGCGCGGATGAGACAGAGGTTCGAGTGGTCGTGTGTCTAAGAAAAGAAAAGAAAAGACGACTAGTTTGGCGAGAGGAGAGACGAGTCCTAGTGGCCCGGCGGCTTAGCCGGGATGATGCCTTGAGCTCGGCGTGCAAAGTGATGAAAATGGGAAAGTAATGAATCGCTTTTGCCGACTTAGCCTGTAGTGCGAAAACTACTGCCGACCTCTGAAATATGCTCGTTTTGAATGTTCGCGCGTGTGGAATTCCACCTTTTTAACTACTTCACTTTCTGAAAACTATAACAGTCTGGTGTACCTCGCAGTCACATATAAATACGCATGAATATGGTATTTGAATATGTAGAGCTAATTTACAACAGTGTCCACAAACTAATTGATCCGCCTGCAGAATGGGGGTGAAGACTTTCCAGTTCCCAGTAGTAGCTCGGCCTGGCCCCGCCTGGCCGGGCCGGGCCGGGCAGGACGAGCAGCGGCAGCATCAAATCGCAGCGAGGCGGGGCGACCTGTGGCCGGACGGGACGGGACGGGACAGCCTCGGGACAGGACAGGACAGCGACTGGACAGCGCAGCGCAGCGCGGCTGGAGATCCTGCCCGGCCCGGCCCGGCCCGGCCGCAGCAGCCTTCCCGGATGTAACCCACTCATAATCAGCTGTGCGGTTTTAAAATTCGTTCTGCAACTCTGAAAATCTTCTTGTCGGATCTCGTATTGCCGCGGGGGGTGGGATGTAGAAAGACGTGTGTTATTCCCGTGTTGCTTTGCATGTCGCATTCTAGTGCGGAAAAGTTGCCCTTTTCTTGTCGTTATGTACACATTTTTAATCTGGTTACAAATCGCCGATCACTCCATACTCTCCCACCCCCACTCATCGTTCCCGTAACACCTGCCCTGTTGTGTGGTACTCAAGGACGCCCGGCTTTAAGCAATAAAAAGAAAATGCGTTTATATATTAAACGGGTCCGTTTGAGTTTCTGTCGATTTATTTTCGTCATGACCGGACCGGGGCGCGCGCGGGTCGTAAAAACTTGGAGTACGGCGGGTGGCAACACTGCGACCCCATCAGTCTGGTCCAGCTGACTTCTGATCTTTTCCCTCTTTACTCTCAAGAGATATTTTCAAAGATTTATACGCGCCGCAGATTTAAAAGAAAAATAGATCAGGGTGTTGCCTCATCTTGTCGTTTTTGCGGCTCGGCTCGGCTCGGCTCGGCTCGGGCCGCACCGCGGCGGAGCACACACGGGAATGTGACCTCTGCCGTTTCTCAACGTTTAATTAATGCAAATTAAGAAAGTGTCAGAGGTGAGCCCAGCCCAGCCCAGCCCAGCCCAGCCCCGCGGATGGCTCGGCACAGGCGCACAGCCAGGCGGTGGAGGCCTCGGCGAGGTGCTCCATTAAGCCCCGCGCTCTGGAATTGCGCTAATTCCATTGGATATGGGCGACGAAACTCGCAAGCGATTGAATTATTTTCCAGAGTGTGCTGCTCCCCGTGCTGCTCGTGTACACCACCGTCGTGCGAAAGTAGGCCAGCGCATTGTCCTTTGTGTTGCCGGGGGTTCAATATTGGTCCGCGTCGCCCCGCCCCGCCCCGCCCCGCGCCGCCCCACCCGCTATTCGCACGCTCGCATGCAGACCTGTCGTGCCAATAAGCCGCGCCCGCCGCGCCCGGCCCGCGCCGCTCTGCCAACAGCTCTGTAAACGCACCTTTTTTTCTCTCCTTGTTGCAGGTTCATATGAAGCAGTCCGAGTGTCGCATGACAAGAACACCTTGATTGTGAGTATACGGACCGGCTGGCTGCGATCCAGTGGCAGCGAAGCCAGCTGGATTGAGTTATTAGTCGGATCAACTCGGCACATCGCTTAAGTAAGACCGATATTGAGCCGGTAAAAATGAACGCGTGCCTCGTCCATTTCACTCCGGTCGTCAAAACTCGTGCCTGCGGTCTGCCCCGGTACCCGCGGCCGGGCGATATCATTTCTCGCGCCGCCCCGATATAGTTCACGCTGGACGACCGCAACAGAAATAGGGAAATAGGGCGAAGTGATCGGGTTGATATGTTGCATCAAGCGCCCCCTCCCACCCCGCCCCGCCCCGCCCCGCCCCGTTCCGCCCCGCCCCGCCCGTTTCAAGGCGGCCTTTACATCGGCTGGGTATCGGGATCAGTACGGCACTGGCGGCCACGCTGCGCCGGGCCCGATCAGCTGACCGGCCCCGCGAAGCCGCGCACAGCGCCGGGCCGGGCCGGGCCGGGTCGCGGGGGTGGGGTTGGGGGCGCGACCTCGACCATTAAGCGTTTTTGTTCAGAAGCAGCATCCGATGACGACATTCTTAAAGTCAACTTAAAAACTTAAACATCAGGTTCGTCGCCCTTGCCGTCCTTGCACCCCCCCCCCCCCCCCCGGCCTTCAATTGGTTGTATAACGCGGCGGTGCCGCGGTGCTCCATATTGAGCCACAAGTGAAAGTAATGACAGCCCGAGTGCACTGCTAGCACTGTGCCCCCTCCTCCCCGGCCCCTCTCTCCTCCTACTCCTCCTCCCCCTCTCCCCCTCTCCCCTCTCCCCTCCCCTCTCAGCCTCTACTCCGCGGGGCGGTGAGCGCACCTCGGTACAGCGGCTGCCGGTGGCCACGTGCCCACAGCCCCGGCCCGGCCCACCCGGTCCTCTCAGAGGACGGCTGCGGCTGGGACTGGGACCGGACTGGGGGGACATGGGGAACATCTGTCAGTCTGGCGGGTGAAGTTGGAGGGGAGAGGAGGGGGGGGGTCAGTGAGTGTAACCTCGGTGTGGCCGTACTCCCGCTCTCCCACTCCCAGCTGACGACGGCGGGGCGCCGCGCTGGGCTGGCCACCGCCGCCGCCGCCGGGGGGCGGGGCTGGACTTCGCTGGAGGCGGCGGGGGCGGCGGCGGGGCGGGGCGGGGGCGCCTGCAGCAGCGGGCCCTGTCTGTCCTGCCTGCCCTGTCCTTGCGGTCGAGGAGGACGGCTCGGTTAATTTGCATTTACTCGGTTGCAGGTGGGGCGCAATGCGAATCCGGGCCGCCCCGCGAACACCATGGCTCCTCCTCGCTGCCGGTAAGTAGCGCCCCAACTTACTTGCAATGCTTGTGCCGCACCTGTTATCATGTTGTCCTCTTGTTTCTAGGATTGGTGCTTCTGCTAGTTACTCCAATACTGGGCGCCCTGAAACCGCCTTCGCTGAAGACTACCACGACTACAACAACGACGACTACACCTAAGCCGGAAGAAGAGGTAAGGGTTGCGGCGAAGAGGCGAGTAGGGCTGCCGAAAGATATCGACTCATTCGGTTAGACGCCATACCGAGTGCGAGGAAGCTTTTGTTACGGGCTGCAATCGCTCCCTTTCGACTTTAAGACCTGTCAAAACTGTTACTCCGCGCGAGTACTTTGTGCGCAGTGTTAATTTTCCAAGCGGTTGCTTATCGAGTTACCCAAGGGGGTGAAGGACGGTGCGGTGCTGTGTGGTCATAACGGCGGCGTCTACCCGCTCCGCTCCGCTCCTCGACGCTTATATTGGTACCTGTCCGCCATGACGGCCGTTCGGCGCGTACGTGCGTGTGTCTGTGCGTCGGTGTAGGGCACGCAGCAGCTGCAGCAGCAGCTGCAGCAGAAAGAATGTGGCCGTCTCCGTGTGCTGCGCTGCACTGCGCGGCGCTAAGCACTCGATCCACTCGATTCGTAGTCAAGGGCGCTCTGCTCTGCCGTGGGCTCCTCGGGTCCGGTCTGCTCAGCTCAATGATATGCGTACCGCATATGTACTTTCCCTGGTGCAGCGGCGCCGCGCCTATCACTCACTACTTCTCTTCCGCCATCGCCGCCGCGGCCACCGCGCTGCCAAGGGCGACACACACACATACACACACCACTCTCCCTCTCACTCCGTCTCTCTCGCACACACATTAACTCATTCATTCACTCGCTATCACACACGAGCTCCAACACGTACGGGGCGGGCGCGAGCGCGTGAGAGAGAGGCGTGGCGCTCCTCCCACGACGCAAACGAGAAGTCATTTCATTTACTTTGTTTACTACCGGGCGGGGCGGGGCGGGGCGGGGCGGGGAGGCGCGTCTTCTCAGAGCGGCCTATAGCAGCCTCGCGGACACACGGGCCTGAGGAGCATGCGATGCAGCTTGATTATATATTTTTTTGTAGGTTTTACTGCAACCAACTAAACTTATGTGAGTAGGCAACTTTTACGACGCGGCCACAGTGCTGCGCGGCGCGGCTCTGCACGGCGCGAAACTCGCCGACCCGATAGCTCCGCTCCAAAGCGGGCTGCGAACAGTGCGGTCATTCGAAGCCGGCTGGAGGCTCGACGACTGTGAATATAACTCACGTGCTTTTATTCGCAGGCCACGACCACCCCGGCGCCGGCGTCCAACAGGTCGGCGCTGCTGACGGGCGTGCCGCAGGTGGACTACAAGCACGACCCCAACCTGCCGCGCGAGCTCAACGGCGCCGACCTCCGGGACTACCCGTTCTACTCCGGCGTCCCGGACAACATCACCTTCCCCTGCGAGGGACTCAAGGATGGCTTCTACGCGAGCGTGGAGCACAAGTGCCAGGTTCGTGTGCGGGCGCGGGGGTGTGGAGGAGCAGGGGCAGGAGGAGGAGGAGGAGGAGAGAAATGAAATGACGGAGATCGCCTCGCCTCGCCTCGCCACGGTGCAGTGCCCCTGATCTGTCCTGTCCTGCCGCGCCGCTGACTCGGCTAGGCGGATCATCGGCCGGCCTGCAGACAGTCACCGCCGTCAGCCCGCCGCGGTCAGGTCAGGTCGGCTCAGGCTCAGTCAGGCTCACGGGGGACGACATGGTGACGGGGCGCGGGCCCGGGCGCGGTGGTGTCCGGGACCAGGATGCTGCTCGCAGCTCATCTCGTCCTGCTCCTGCTCGCGGCCGCCGGCGGGCTGAGCGCTCGCCGCGCCGTCAGGCCCAAGAAAGTAATGACAAGCGTGTAAAGTCGTAACTGTTCTTCCGTGGGGTGGGGGAGGTTGTGAGAGGCGATGCCCTGCGGCTCCTGGTCTTGCCCGCCGTGTTCCTGCTGCTGCCGGCTGGTCTGCTCATGTTGTGACTGCTCTGCCGCAGGTCTACCATCACTGCCTGTTCGGGACCCGCTACGATTTCCTGTGTGCCAACTACACCGCCTTTGACCAGCGGACCTTCATCTGCCACTTCGTCTCGGAGGTGGATTGCGAAAACTCGCCCAAGTGGTTCGACAGGTGAGCGGGGCGGGGAGAGGAGGGGCGGCGGCGCGGAGCTCGACGCGTTCGTCGTGCCCTTCGGGAGTGACTCGCCGACCCCATTGACTCCGCGGCTTTGTGTCGTCCAGGAACGAGGCGCTGTACAAGGCGACGACCACGACGACGCTAGCGCCGCCGCCACTGCCGTCCAGGGCCATCTACGACCGGCTGCCTCCGTCTGCGGACGGCGGCGGCCCGCGCAGGGGGGCGGGCGGCGGCGCGGGCGGCGGCGCCGTGGGCGGGGGACGTCGCCGTCGGCCGTACCGCCGGCGCCGGCCCGTGTACGAGTACTACTACGACGACGAGGAGTACGACGACGAAGAGTACTACGACGAGGAGCCGGCAGCGCCGTCCAGCACGACGCCAGCGGTAAGCACGCCGCCCCCGGGACTGTAAGGCACCGCCGCCCGCACGCGGTTCTCGTTTTCCTCCTCTTGTGTTTGTGCCGTGCGCAGGCCCCGTCCAAGCCCCGGCGCAGGAAGAGGCCGCGGCCTGCGGGCGCCTCGGAGGGGGGCGCCAGCCACGACGGCCAGCACGCCGTGCAGGACACGGCGGAGAGCCAGGCCGGCCCGAAGGTCCGCGCCCAGGGTGAGTCCCGGCGTCCCGACCCCGCTACCCCACCCCCGGCCCCGGCACCGCGCGCTGTCAACCACAACGCTCTCGGCCCTGCAGGGTCCGCGTACTCGTCGGGCCAGCGGCCGCTGCCTAAGGTGCGCCGGCCCGTGCCCCTCAGCGAGCAGCCGTCCACCACCACGACCACCACCACGACCACCACCCCTGCGCCCGCCGCGGCCGGGGACTACTACGACGACGAGGAGGAGGAGGTGCCGCCGCCGCCCAGGCAGCCGGCGAGGTCCAAGGGCTCCAAGCGGCAGGGGGGTGAGTACTAGCCAGGCAAGCCTTCGGCTTGAATGCTGAGCTCAATGCCACCCGTGATACGGTCAAAAATTTTGTCCGACCTCCGCTTTGTCCGACCCGTGTACACCGCCACGAGCACGCAGGCAGAGCGGAGTCTACATCGGTTATCCGACTGTCAACCGCAGGACCGGAGTTCAATTCCCACCTACTTCATTTTTATTTCATTCTCGAACTTTCTTGCTCCGGTTGGAATTTTTTTGTTTGATGTCAGCTCGAAAAAAAAATTTCACACAGACATTTTCGAGCTTAAACTTGAAAAATTACGTACATGCTCTGCAAGTGAAAGGGTGGCGTGAAAACATGGAAAATTTTTGCGGCAGTAAACCTCCCGAAGGAGGTTGCGGTTCCCGCCAGGCACTGGGCTTTTACCCCCCGTGGCAGCCAACAACTTCGGTGTTTCGCATATACCAGCGTCCTTTCTGACATAAGGACAACTACTCTCAAGTGCGATTACAAATTAGGACAAATTCAATGGAGCTATCCTCTCACGGCCACTGACGCCCTTCCAGGTCGGCGCCCCGAGGACTCCTCGGAGTACGAGGACGACTACAGCGAGGAGCAGCCCCGCAGGCGGCCCCGGCCGGGCTCGTCGCGCCGCAGGAAGCCCGGGCAGCGGCGGCCGCCACCGCCCCGCTACAAGGACGACGAGTACGAGGACGACAGCTACGAGGAGGAGGCACGCCCCGCGCCACCTCAGCGTCAGCAGCACAAGCGCAAGCGCGTGCAACAGGTACTGCACCGGCCAGATGCTCGCCTGAAAATCAAATGAAAAGTGTTTCATTGGCCAGTATCGCGAATTTTTTCTGGGTGACGAGAACACGGAAGCCTTGACTATGCTAACGACCCGTTCCACCGTTCCACCGGCAGCACGACAGCGGCGAAGTGACGCCGGCGCCGACGTCGACAACGACGACCACGACGACCACGACGACAACACCGCCGCCGCCGCCGCCGCCCAAGCCGAGGCCCAAGCCGCCCAGGAAGCAGCCGGCGCCGTCCACGACCACGACGCAGGCGCCTCTCTCGGAGGAGGATGTGGAGTACTACGACGACGAGGAACTGCCCCCGGAGCCGGTGACGCCCAGGACCACGTCGACGCACCGGCCGACGCGGCCACGGGCGCCACCGGCGCCTCCCAGCACGACCACCACGACGGCGGCGCCTCCCAGGAGCACGACGGCGGACGACGCGATCCAGGCGCCGCGGTCGGGCCGCCGGCCGTTCCTGCCGTCCCGCGGTGGCAACCCCGTGCTGCCCCGCGGGCTGCAGCCCCTCGGCGCCAAGGCCAAGCCCGCGTCCACCACGCCGGCCACCGCACCCCCGCCCCCGCCACAGCACCAAGACGACTACGATGAGCGGCCCGTCGCCCAGGCTCCGCGGCCCAGCCCCCAGCGGACGCCCGCGCAGAGGCCGCCATTCGACCCAACCGAGGTGAGCTAGCCGCGCCCCTGTCGGGTAGGCAACTACCCGCCGCTGCGGACACGCACGCGCAACGGAACTGCCTATCCCCCAGGCGTTCGACATAAAAAGTACCTGTGCCTTTCCTCCTGCTTGTTGCACGCTTCCGCCGCGCGTTTCCCCTTCTCTCTCGCTCTCTCACACGTGTGGGCCGGGCCGGACCGGCGCCGCGCGGCGGCCGCACAACTTGCTCTGCGTACCGGAAACAACTCTCACGAGGGGAACGGCACCAAGCGCCCAGGCGGCGGCGCCCGCCGGGCCGGGCCGGGCCGGGCCGGGCGGCGCCCCACCCCACCTCACCGCCCCCACCGCCCTGGCCGGCCACCGACGCGGCAGGTTGCCTACTCCCCGGAGAGTTTTGACCTCTGACCCCACTGCTCTCCCGCAGGTCATCGAGCCCGTGACGTACCGGGCGCAGGTGCCGCCCACGGCGCTGGACAGCTCGGGCTACCGGTCGCGGGTGCCGGGCTCCGCGGTCCTCTCGTACCCGACGACCAGCAAGCCCAGGTACCACATCGTCAAGACCACCCCGCCGCCCAACAACCACGTCGACGAGTACCCCAAGGATGACCCGGAGGTGAGTCCCGGAGTATGATTTTGTCCGGAAGAAAGCTTCCAGTTGTGAACTGAATAAGGTGTCGCAGGCAGCAGCCCGCGTCGCCAGTCAGTCGATCGGCCTGTCAATCAGACCTTTCCCCCCACCTGCGCCTGCGCCACCCGTTGGCCCTTCTCTTGGAATCGGAAACGCCCCTCTAGTTCCGAAAGCGAAAGTGTAGCCGCGCGATGGCTGGCTGCCTGCTTGGCTGGCACTGTGGAGTGGAATGTGTTTGGCAATATCGATCTCCTTTAATTCATTTTTTTTGCCCCGTCACTTCCCACGGTCGGCGGGGTGGAGCGGGGCGGGGGCCCGGGCCGGCGGGGCGGCGCTGTTATGCCGAAAATGACTCGGCGTAATGACTGCCGCGGGACGGGAAGCAAGGAGCGTTGTCACGGAAGGAATGGGCCGGGTCGGGCCGGGCCGGGGCGCGCCGGACGCTAAACATTTTCGATTGTTGTTACTGTAGCTAATAACAAAAGCGCACGCACACTGTGCTCCCGTCTGTTTTCACTGTCCTTTCTACTGATCCTCGTGATGCCCGTGCAGGAGTACGACGACTCGCTCAACGACGCGCTGCACCCGCCGCTGGCGCCGCTGTCCTCCCTGGCGCCGCACCACCACGTGCCGTACCGGCAGCTCCGCTCGCACGCCTCCAAGGCCGCGCGCAACGGCGAGCAGCAGGTGCTGGCGAGCCGCGAGCGCGCCGTGTACGAGCAGCAGGCCCAGAGCCAGGTGGCCGCCGCTCGCGCCCCCGTCCCCGCCCCGGCCCCGGCCCCCGCCCCCGCCGCCAACCACCACCAGTACAAGTCCAGGGGGAACGTCCACTACCAGGTACCGTCGCAGCGACGGGCCGCCGCCGCCACCACGTTTTGAACAAAAGTGTTTGCAATCGCTGACGCTTGTGGCTCCGCGGTGCAGGCGACCGCGGCCGCGGCCTCGCAGCAGCACGTGACGCGCGCCCAGCTGCCGCAGGCGCCGCCGGTGCAGCAGGCGCAGCAGGCGCAGCAGGCGCCGCAGGCCGCGCCGCTCTCGTACGACGACTACGAGGACGAGAGGCTGTACTACCGAGCCGCCCCGGCGCCCGCCCCCGCGCCCGCGCCCGCACCTGTCGCCCAGTCCGCACCTGCCGGCCCCGGCCCCGCGCCTGGCCCCGTGTACCAGGCTTACCTGCAGTACAGGCGGTACCAGAACGCTCGAACGCCTGTGGGCGTCGAGTACTATAGCACGTACTAGAGGGTAAGGCTGAGCGGAGCTGAGCGGAGGACCCTGCCGCCGCCCCACTCTACCCTGCTTCACGCATTGCCGTGCTACGCGCCTGGCTGACACATCTCACCATCGAAGTGTTCATCAAAATCTAAGATTTATTCTTGCCATCAGAAAAGACTTTTTTTCCGCAAATTGTACGCGCCGGGTTCCTACATCAGAGCTGAAGCCGGCGTCAATGCATGCCGGCTTCCATCATCTTGAACTGAAGCACCCTTGTTATTGTGATCCAAGTAAGTGGGCAGTATTGCAGCAGGAGGTTCATCTAGAAACAAGCAACACAAGAGAGGAGCAGAACAAGAGAGGAGTTTTCTGTAATGTCTGTTAGCTTACACCGGCTGTGCAGAAGTCCTATAATGAAATGACGATCAGAGAGTTTTTGTTGTCGAGACATTTTAAATTAATGGTATTTATTTTGTGCCTTTTAAAGAACGACAGGGGATTGCTCTGATCAGTAATTGTTTAGAAAAAAGTAGTTAATCAAAATGTATTGAGGAAGAGATTTTCAAGATTGGTTTGTGAAGTTAAAAATATTTGTAATTGTTAGTTTTGTTGATGAAAACTTAAGTCTCTGAGTGAAAGGAAGACTGTTGTGATATTTAGGGGAGGAAAAAATACTCACATTAGAACATGAAACAATAAGTGTTGTAAAAAGTAATAAAACATTGTTAAAATGGCACTAGCTTCATGATTCAAATGCTTACCACCATGGTGTCTTTTTTATGCATTGTGATTTCAAAAACGCCTCAGTCAAGACGCATGGTTGACCACATCATTGTTTTTGTATGATATTTAAAAAAAAATGTATATTTGAAATATATCTATTAAGAAAAACTTTCCAAAGGTTCCATGGTATGGGCGTGCGTCCAAAATAAAGTCCATCCCACGAAGCGCTACGGGGTAGTGAGAGCGGATTGAGTGCGCCTGGAAGGTAGGCAGCACCCTTGCCTTCATCGCTAAAAAATTCAAGACAAAAAGAGAATATAAGATAAGCAAAACAAATAATAATGAGACTAATAGTAAAAAAATTAAATTTTATTCTATGAGCCCATGTTTTTCACTATAAAAGAGAAGAAAAAACATTTTTTAATGAATAATTCTTAATTTAGGCATTTGTCACACATAAAATGTTGAGACTTCACCTATCCTGACAGCTCCTAGTAAGAAATGTTTAAATATACCCGCTGCTATACCTTTCATGTTTTACCCTCCGCCTTGTAGAATACGTGGCAGTATTGTCTTTCAAGTGATGTTGTGTTCGTGATCTTGTGGCAGCCCCGAAACTGATTGTAAACATAAAGCAGAAGCATTTTAGGTGCGGCGAATGCGTTTTAGTCCCGTGACACATCCTAGCGAAATCTAGAGCATTCTATTTTTTGTAAATGAGGATCTTTGGCTTCATTTTAAGTAGGGGTTTTACAAATATGTGCTCTGGATCGGCCTATTCAAGCGGCGTTTGCAGGTATTGTTTGTACATTACTTATTTGTCAGGTTACTGTTGTCTCTCAGTTCCTCTTTAACTTTTATCTTACATTTTGGAATACTAGACTTATGTCGCCACATGAATTACTATTTTTCTATAAATTTGAGATTCTTCAAATCTTTATCTCGATCTTATTGACTTAGATCCAATTATTTTTTCAGTTAAAACAATGAGTGTAAGCTACTGCATTTCATGCCAAAATTATGCTTGCAATTTCCTGAGAATGCTGTCAAACAACTAGATCGCTCCAAATGAAACCAAGTATTTTATTTATATGTATAGATTTGTCTGGAGGCCCAGATCATCATAATGAGAAATGGAACTATCACCCTTTGTTGATCTAACTCAAAGAAAGTTTCCAATTTCATCCATCCCACACTAATAACTTCTTCCAAAACCTTCAACAAGGGTCACTGTGACATCATCATATTGTTTTTCAATATTACCAGTTACCTGACTTAGCAAGCAATCTCAAAAATTGTGACCTCGTAAGTCATAAAGCAAGTAGAATGGTTTCACTCATTGTGATTATAAATCGTTTTCCTTGAGTAACTAACAGTGATCAGTCCATTATAGTATGTTTTGTACATTTTTCATTGCAAAATATTGAATTTTGTTCTTGAGTATGTCTTGTACTCATTTTATCAACATTTCTATGGAATTCCGTAATTTTTACAGGTACCTGACATGGCTTTAAGTAATTGTGACATCCAACACGATTCTGACCTTGATACAATCCAAGATGAATATGAAAGAGTTCGCGGTGAGTTTGAAAGACTGGGCTTCCCAGCTCGACTTCCAATCTCAATTGCAGATTCTGGCGAAAGTGAATCATGGGACATGATGCAAGATGTTGAGCTGGAGGAATTTCATTTTGATCCCTCATCACCACCGGTAAGAAAACTCTCTTTGAATTAACATATGTGCATCCATTACCCATTTATGGATTATTTTTCTTTACAGACAGACCTGAGTGATGGAGAGTTAGAGGAAGTTATGTTGAATGGAGGCATTTTTAATTGGCAGCAATCCAGTATTAGTAATGACATTATGACCCTTGAAGATGAAAGTGAAAGCAGTGAAATTGATGATGAACTAATGGCTTCTCGATCAGAGTCATCGTTATCAGGGGACAGCGATGGTAGTCCAAGCACAATTTCTCCTACTGCTTTGAGTCCAGTGTATCGTGATAGCCCTGACAGTATGGGGAGGTCAGATTGTGAAAATCATCCCATTAGTCCATGCCATTCCCCATGTTATTCAAGACCTGGAAGCCCTTGGCCTATGTTTGCTCGACCATCATTCAAGAAAACTAGAAGCCCATTCTGGACTACATTTCGTGTGCGGGAATTTCGCTGAATGAGAAGTTACTGCTTGATAACTCCACTTGCCACACAAGTGCTCAGATAGATGGAATCTTACCTGAATCTGAAGCTCATATCCAATAGCTTAGATGTAGATTTTTAAAGCAAAGCATATTATAGAACAGTTGAAAATTAAGTTTGAATAAGAATGGCAGTTGAATATGACAGTGCCTCAGTTGTAAACACTAATGGAGAGCAAATTTATTATTGCTATTTTTTAACCCACTCTTAGTCTTCTAAAATCATTTCAGTTTCATAATTTCATATTCTGCTGCTCTAAATTTATTTAAACTTAGTTCACCAATTTTCTTTTAGAAACACTTTTACATGTGGTGCTTTTGTGCAGAAAAAGTATGGTGTAAAATTCTAGTCATGCCCATGATTTTTTTTTTTTCCTCTTCACCTATTTGTGATTTGTAAAATATCTTTACTTCTTTGGTTATCTTATCTTATATCTTGTTTATCTTTTATTTTTAAACACAATAGTTGTTATATGTGTTTTCTTGTCCAGTTTGCAAGTGTCAGAAATTGTCAAATGTATGTGTTGTAGCCTGTAGAGGTAGAGGTGTCACATCATTTCCTTGCTTGTAATGCCCTTTCCATATTTGCTTCTTAAAATCTTTATCATCCTTGTTCATACATAAAGAGGGAAGAATAGGAAGTAGGGTTTTGTTGGTTCAAGAGATCTCCTGGTTGATTATTGAACTAAGGAAACACTCTTGTTGTAATCCTTAACATACAAAATTAAGGATAATTGTTTTTTTTTTTTTTTTTACAATTCTGTGATATAAAGCCAATGTGGTCAGTCAATGTTGTTAATTAGCTACGTCGGAAAGCTGATTTTAAATTTTATAGTACTTTCTTTTCACAAAGTCATCTTTGGGAATAGTTACATTTTGTATGAATATCTATTGAGTTCACATGACCACACTTAATTGTTTTGACTGAGATAACATTTAGTCTCATAAAAACATAACTTTTATTTTTTAAGCTTATCTTCCAATTTTGTTCTCTTTTCTTGGAGATAGCCCTACAGGTTGTAAGATCATTTATTTTAAAGGGTGCAAATGGGTTGCAAATTTTTGCAACAAGGATAATTATGATGTTATGCAAGTTAAGGCTCCTATGTGAAAGAGAGACAGCATAACTGAGGTATTTTCAACAATTTCTCCCTTTAAAACAAATGGTCCTAGTAGAAGTGTTATCCCCTTTTATTTCTTTTCGTTAACATTTCTTACTAGTATAATACTTTACATTATACATTATTAAGCTTAGCATTTTGTATTATGAGATATAACTTTGCTATAAACAACTGTTTGTGGGATGAATAAAAATGAGCTGGACTGACAACGGCTAGACTGTTTCTGTTGCATGTTTGTTACAACTAATACCCAGTCTGTTGGGGCGCCTGTTGTAGCCACAACTTTGTGGCCACAAACAGGCACGTGTCCTAATACCATCTAGGCTGTCGAGACGTTTTGCTGGTTCGATCCCGACCGATTCTTTCTTATTTTTTTTTCGATGTACACGCTGGCTCTCGGGCAAATTAACTCTTGGGGATCGGTCTAGGGGTACATTAGAGTACCCCTGACCACATCATAGAAGAGCCGTAAAAAAAAAAAAAAACGGCCGGGACTTGAACCAGCAAAACGTCTCGCCAGCCGAGATGATTTGGGACGGGGGGAAGGTGCGTTAACCATCTCGGCTGGCGGGACGCACACCTCACGGCGATGCGAACTGGAATCCCTATCTACCGGCCATTTTCAGCGCCAAGAGGCAAGAACGGAGTCGGAGCGGAAGTCGCCTCTGCCGGCCCCGTCCAACCGGTAGATAGGGATTCCAGTTCGCCTCGCCATGAGATGTGCGTCACGACAGCCTAGTGGTATCGCCCTTGCCCCCCGTCCCAATACCAACTAGGCTGTCGAGACGTTTTGCTGGTTCGATCCCGACCGATTCTTTCTTATTTTTTTTTCTTTTTCTTCGATGTAAACGCTGGCTCTTGGACAAATAACCCACGGAGATCGGTCTAGGGGTACAATAGAGTCCTCCTGCCCACCTCAGTCATTTGTTGGCCGACCGGGAAACGGGAAACGCTCCCGCATCGTCTTCGAAGAACGCGACATAAACGCGATTTTACCCGGAGGTCAGCAGGAGCGAGGAGGTAGCCTCCCGTGCAAGTGTGCATTCTCCGGTTCCAGGTCGGCCGACAGATGGCGCCACCATGCGTTGTTGTTGCGCGCTAGGCCTCGACAAGGCAGAGCCTATAGGGCCTAGTCCAAGTACTCTTCGGTCGGTTGGGGATTTTCGTCCTCGACCAATTCTCGGCGCGTTATTTGTGCGCACGAATTTTTGTTTCGATCATTTTAATGATGAGAGAACCATATTATATTGCTAAGAAGACGTGGGCTCTCGATTCTGACATTGAAACGTCAAATAACCAAGTCCAAGTTTTTCGAAGTTTGGTGGAAGGGTGGGACTTAGATTCACAACCAACTCCAGTCCAGGGTGTTTGCAGATTAAACATAGCAAATGCTTGCCAATGTCAACAAGGAAAATTCGTGCGCATAAGTTGCGCATCTAGAGTTGGTTAGGGAAAAAAGATCCCTCCGTGCGAAGGAAATTTGGACTAGGCCCTATAGGCTCTGCCTTGTCGAGGCCTAGCGCGAAACAACAACGCATAGTGGCGCCATCTGTCGGCCGACCTGGAACCGGGGAATGCACATTTGTACAAGAGGCTACCTCCTCGCTCCTGCTGACCTCCGGGTAAAATCGCGTTTTTTTTCGCGATTTTTGAAGGCGCTGCGGGAGCCGTTTCCGCGTCGGCCAACAGATGGCGCCACCCTGAAACGCCATCTGTCGGCCGACCGCGGTAACACTCCCGCATCATCTACGAAGAACGCGAGAAAAACGCGAAAAAATACGCGATTCTACCCGGAGGTCAGCAGGAGCGAGGAGGTAGCCTCCTGTGCAAGTGTGCATTCTCCGGTTCCAGGTCGGCCGACAGATGGCGCCACTATGCGTTGTTGTTGCGCGCTAGGCCTCGACAAGGCAGAGCCTATAGGGCCTAGTCCAAATTTCCTTCGCGCGGAGGGAACTTTTTTCCCTAACCAACTCTAGATGCGCAACTTATGCGCACGAATTTTCCTTGTTGACATTGGCAAGCATTTGCTATGTTTAATCTGCAAACACCCTGGACTGGAGTTGGTTGTGAATCTAAGTCCCACCCTTCCACCAAACTTCGAAAAACTTGGACTTGGTTATTTGACGTTTCAATGTCAGAATCGAGAGCCAACGTCTTCTTAGCAATATAATATGGTTCCCTCATCATTAAGATGATCGAAACAAAAATTCGTGCGCACAAGTAACGCGCCGAGAATTGGTCGAGGACGAAAATGCCCAAGCGGCCGTAGAGTACTTGGACTAGGCCCTATAGGCTCTGCCTTGTCGAGGCCTAGCGCGCAACAACAACGCATGGTGGCGCCATCTGTCGGCCGTCCTGGAACCGGAGAATGCACACTTGCACAGGATGCTACCTCCTCGCTCCTGCTGACCTCCGGGTAAAATCGCGTATTTTTTCGCATTTTTCTCGCGTTCTTCGTAGATGCTGCGGGAGTGTTACCGCGGTCGGCCGACAGATGGCGTTTCAGGGTGGCGCCATCTATTGGCCGACGCGGAAACGGCTCCCGCAGCGCCTTCAAAAATCGCGAAAAAAAAAGGCGATTTTACCCGGAGGTCAGCAGGAGCGAGGAGGTAGCCTCTTGTACAAATGTGCATTCCCCGGTTCCAGGTCGGCCGACAGATGGCGCCACTATGCGTTGTTGTTTCGCGCTAGGCCTCGACAAGGCAGAGCCTATAGGGCCTAGTCCAAATTTCCTTCGCGCGGAGGGAACTTTTTTCCCTAACCAACTCTAGATGCGCAACTTATGCGCACGAATTTTCCTTGTTGACATTGGCAAGCATTTGCTATGTTTAATCTGCAAACACCCTGGACTGGAGTTGGTTGTGAATCTAAGTCCCACCCTTCCACCAAACTTCGAAAAACTTGGACTTGGTTATTTGACGTTTCAATGTCAGAATCGAGAGCCCACGTCTTCTTAGCAATATAATATGGTTCTCTCATCATTAAAATGATCGAAACAAAAATTCGTGCGCACAAGTAACGCGCCGAGAATTGGTCGAGGACGAAAATCCCCAACCGACCGAAGAGTACTTGGACTAGGTCCTATAGGCTCTGCCTTGTCGAGGCCTAGCGCGCAACAACAACGCATGGTGGCGCCATCTGTCGGCCGACCTGGAACCGGAGAATGCACACTTGCACAGGAGGCTACCTCCTCGCTCCTGCTGACCTCCGGGTAAAATCGCGTTTATGTCGCGTTCTTCGAAGACGATGCGGGAGCGTTTCCCGTTTCCCGGGTCGGCCAACAAATGACTGAGGTGGGCAGGAGGACTCTATTGTACCCCTAGACCGACCCCCGTGGGTTAATTTGTCCAAGAGCCAGCGTTTACATCGGAAAAAGAAAAAAAAAAAATCGGTCGGGATCGAACCAGCAAAACGTCTCGACAGCCTAGATGGTATTGGGACGGGGGGCAAGGGCGATACCACTAGGCTGTCGTGACGCACACCTCATGGCGAGGCGAACTGGAATCCCTATCTACCGGTTGGACGGGGCCGGCAGAGGCGACTT
Organism: Frankliniella intonsa; assembly: GCA_033675135.1. Classification (NCBI taxonomy): domain Eukaryota; kingdom Metazoa; phylum Arthropoda; class Insecta; order Thysanoptera; family Thripidae; genus Frankliniella; species Frankliniella intonsa. The sequence goes on along the minus strand of CM066254.1, from coordinate 12,913,978 downwards.
CCGCTCCGACTCCGTTCTTGCCTCTTGGCGCTGAAAATGGCCGGTAGATAGGGATTCCAGTTCGCATCGCCGTGAGGTGTGCGTCCCGCCAGCCGAGATGGTTAACGCACCTTCCCCCCGTCCCAAATCATCTCGGCTGGCGAGACGTTTTGCTGGTTCAAGTCTCGGCCGTTTTTTTTTTTTTTTTTTTTTTTAAACGGCTCTTCTATGATGTGGTCAGGGGTACTCTAATGTACCCCTAGCCCAGTCAGAAGAACGTGGTCACTTTGACGTCTAATAGACGTCTTAACGTTTAGTCTAGGTTTCATCTAGAATTACGTCGACGTCGACGTCTATCTGGTTTCCATTCAGACGTGTTTTAGATATCTAGGAGACGTCTTACAAACGTCTTGTAGACGCCGACTCAAGCATCAAATAGATGTCTCTTAGACTGTTGCACAGACGTAAATAGACGTCGCCCCGAATATTCCGAAGAGTGTAAATGTGTTTGTAATATGTCATAAGACTCGGAAACACTTAGTTCTGTGCCGCTAAGAAGCAAATTTTGTCGACAACTTGCTCAGATGCAAAAAATCGTACTAGTCTAGATTTTCAAAATTGAGACCAATTGTAGACTATCCCTTTCCTAAACGTATAGACGTCTACTAGACGTCGAAGTGACCACGTTCTTCTGACTGGGAGACCGATCCCCAAGAGTTAATTTGCCCGAGAGCCAGCATGTACATCGAAAAAAAATAAGAAAGAATCGGTTGCACAATCCCCCTCATTTTAGAGCAATTTTTTTTCGAAAGAAAATCGTCAAACTGCTTTGCGTTTTTGCGATTTTTGTCTGAATAAGAATTGTCTCCGATTTTGACCAAACTTACAGGTTACCTGCTTCTGGGTTCATGAAAGGAATCAAGTCCAAGCAGCCCGACAAGAGACTCAATTTCAGAGAAATTTGCTTGGGCAGAGGGACTTCCCTCTGCGTCGTGCAAAACTGTCGTCGCGGAATGCGAAAGCCTCATGTTTTCGTCGATAGGAAAGTGTGGAAGAATGTGAAGAAACATTTTTCTTTTTTATTTGTCAACTGTTTTGACAAAAACATTTGCGAACATGTTTTAGCAACAAGCTTCACTTGGTGCGACGCTTCATAAATTAATTACAAAACAGACATGAACATTTACAAAATAACAATATTCATCCGAAATAACTTTTACCTAATCTAGTAGCTAATAATCTATAAACAAATAGCACAGATTTCATCAATCATTCTTTTTTCACTATATACATTCTTTGATACATTTACAATTTAGTAAAGATCTACATTCTATTATTTTTATGTAATATACAAAAGAAATAGGTTTTTTTTTTTTTTTTTTTTTTTTTTTTTGGTTTTGTATCGTTTTAGTAACCCATGTTGGCTTGATAAACGAGCATTTTAATTCCATCACAATATAATAACATCAATATGGTCCTTCCATCAAGAAATGACGAATTCTTACAAAAGCAGTACTGAAAATCTAGAACATTTGACGGTGAATGAATAAAAATAATTTGCATTATAAATAATTTAATTCTAGAAACAAGTTTCTTGTAAGTTTGATGGTATTTGAAACTGACCAAAAAGTTTGAATGTAGTGGGCACCTTAGAAACCATTATTTATGGAAGCAAATGGTTTTAAAACAGTAAAATAGGGGAACAAACGATGACGGGGAACACTGAATACCGAACCCAAGATGAAATGAAATATAAACGAAGACGAACACCACATTGATGGAAATTTTTTCCATAGCACAAAATAGAATGAGTGATGAATAAGTTTCACAAAACAACTTAAAATCAGTTAACAAAGCATGCACAATCAATTTTAAACAACAAAAGTATTGACTGCATTATATTTATGCTCTATCAAATGGAAGCAACATATGTGCTGCTTCATTAAGAATCACATAGTAACCCTAGTCTTTTCAACCCTTGCCATCACAGTATTCAATCAATATCACATGAACACCAATGACTTAATTTCTTAGTGGTTTCTGCCGTATCTACCATAAGAAGTTGTTTGACATGACTCTCTAATTGTACCTTGGCATGGTCAATGATTTCACAAAGAATGATACGTAAAGCTTTAAAGTTTTAATCACACCGAATAGAAAATGGATATACTGGGCCAAAATACATATCCAAGACATCTACTAGCTTAATTGCACACAAACGCTCGTACTTACGTACATACTTAGGAACATATGTACAAACATACATACATTGATAGTTCCCTTTTTCTTTTTTATCCCCACGCGCAAATACAAACACATTCACTCACACATGACACAAAGAACAAGCTAATACAATTGTGATTTCTTACCAAAATATAAAGTGTTCACATTTACAAGTGTTAATAACCATACACATGTAATTGGGAAAGAAATACAATAAACCTTGACCTCTGATAAATTAACAGAAACTTACAACACTACCTTCATAAAAGTAAGAGGCAGAAAAAGACTTTCTTATTTCCTTTCAATAATGTTTTTATCACAGATCCGAAATCTATATAAGTCCTGTTTCCTGCCAAGATAAACTTAAAGTAAATGCTGTCAAAATTTACATTTCAAAAAATTAAGATGTCTTGATGATTTTAAATCACTAGAAAATACACTTGCACACACACACACATACGCACTATGCAGAGTCCTGATAAGCCAAAGACCAAATGTATTGAAATTTCAATAACCGGTGGTAAGGCAGATGACAATGCAAGTAATACACTGCAGAAATCTAGACTAGGCGGCTTTTGCCCCAATAAAAATATTAATATAAATAATATAATAGGAACTCCGGAAGGTAAGACAACCAGATTCCTCTTGTGTGGTTATGAATGTCTATCTGCCAAATCAACACTATAATCATGGATTTTTCAATGGGAAGTTTAACGATTGAGCAAAATAATTACTAACAATAATTATTACTAAGACAACCAGGAAAACACATGTTTCAATTGTGTTAAAAAGTTGTAAATAGTGAATGGCTACTAGTATTACTTCACAGGTTACTGACAGGAACTACACAAACACGAAATTAACAACCTAAACCCAAACTTCAACCTGTAAGGCATAAAATTTATAAAGTCAAGCTCCAATAAGAGTTTCTAAACACTGCAAGGTTCAAAGTAAAAGTTAAAACTCCAAGTAAGAATTAAAAAATTGACAATTTGCAATTGAGATGTAATTACAGTACTAATATCATTTACAATTTTAAAAGGTTCAGTAAGAGAAGAATGAAGCAGAACACATAAAATAACAAGGGATATAAAGTCAGTCTTCCAAATTGGTTTCCCCAACCATTTCATTTCAGGAGATTCATGTGAAAACAAGTTTTGAAATTAAGACTTATGTCAGCAACAAATACACCGGCTTTGGACCAAGGAGGGATTTAGTATGGTAACTTAAAAACACCTACATATGGAAAATCTTTAGATAAATACAAAAGAAATTCCTCTTTAATACCTTTACTTATTGGTGGTAGCATCTGCTGTACTTGATCTTCTTCTCTTTGCTGTCAGCTGTGCAGCTAAAACAGCTGGTTTTTGCTGAAGTTGTGGTTGTTGAGGCTGTTGCTGCAAGGTGTGTAACTGTTGAAATTGACCCTGTTTCTGGAGAAGATGCAACTGCAAGAGTAAAAATATGTGAGGAAAGCATTTCAAATATGTCCTGTGCTTGGACAGTAGAACATTTGACACAGATCTCAGCAAATGCAATCATAAACTCACCTGTTGCTGAGAAAATATAACTTGACTACCTCCTCCCTGAACACCAGCTGTAACTGAAAAGCAAACAAAAAAAACAAAAAAAACATTATTATTATTATTATTATTAGTGAAATCCGCTTATAACGTTTCCGTCAGTTGCGCAGTTTTCCGAACGTTATAACCGGAGAACGTTACATCCGAAAATAGCATTTTTTTACCATTTTACGATTTTAGGGCCGTTTTCCGACGAAACCACCATGCGGCAATTCCTCCACTAATTTTTGGCTGTGTTATTGTTATCTTGGGTTGAGGGGAAGTTGTAAGGAAAACAGTTTCAAAATTGCGAGCGAATTCCCAGTATTTGATGCGGAGTGGGGGGCGGGGTCGGGGCGGGACAGGCTGGGGGGTGGAGGCTGCGGGGTGGAGGCTGCGGGGTGGAGGCTGGGGGGTGGAGGGTGGCGCAAACGGACGATAGATAGCGTTCCGAACGTCAGGGAGTTCCCCTAAAGTGATTTCGTCAAGAAAACTGCCCTTTTTTGGATAGAAAAAACGTTGTAAGCGGATGAAATGCTCCCGAAAACCTACGTTACAGGCGGAGAAACGTTATATGCGGATACGTTATATGCGGAGTTTTTTAACGTTATTTATACCCGGATTTTTTCGGGTAAAACGTATTTGAACGTTATAAGCGGAGAAACGTTATATGCGGATACGTTATAAGCGGATTTCACTGTATTATTATTATTATTATTATTATTATTATTATTATTATTATTATTATTATTATTATTATTATTATTATTCAGGAAATTGAAAGTACATATGTATTTTTAGTGGTCATTGATTCATGCCACCATGACAAAGATACTGTTTGTAACTTACGTTGGGGACTACTTAAAACAGCGGTTTGCAGCTGCCGGCCCGCAAGAACGTTAGCTTTGCCAGCTTGTAAAGCCTGCATTGTTTTGCCTCTTTGAAGTGTAAGCTGGATTGCTTGACCTGATCCCTACAATGAAATAAAAAAAGAAAGAAAGAAAAACAGTAAAATTAAGTAAAAGACAATAACCAAAATTTATTATCTTTAAATTTGTTGTAGTCAATATTCTTACCTGCTGCAGTTGAATTGAATTGGCAGTGATCCCTCTCAGACCAGTTTGAGCACTTACAGCTTTCACCCCACCTGTCATGAGTTGAGCTAAAGGACAGAATTTGAACAATGTGCAGGATTTATTTGATACAATTCTGTAATTTATTAATAAAATCAATTCAATAAGATTTCTGAAAAAAAAAAAAAGAGAAAAAAAGTGTAACATACCAACAGGTAAAGAAATGTTAGGGTTTGTAAGAACCATGGTATGGGGGGCACTGGAAACGGCAGTAGCATCACACACGGCTGTAGCAACTCCACCAGCAGTTACAACCTACGAGAGAGCATTTCATGAACAATTGGAAGATTAGATTATCACTAGACCACAAGCCCACTAGTATAACAGCACAACTTTCAAGACTCACTTGTGGTTGGGTAAAAATCACTTGGCTCCCGCCAGGAATACTAGCTGTCACTGAAAAGAATGCAGTTAGTGAATAAAAATAGCTCTTAGATGGAACTTTTAAACAAAAAGTCAAGTATATGCGTCATGACTTTGCTATTAGAACTTTTACTAGTTTCTTATCCTCTTTTATTTTGATAGAACACAAGTAAATGCCTCTCAAAGTAAGAACAAGGGAAAAAGAGAGAAAAGCAACAAACCTGTGTTTGAAACTGGCAGTTTCCTCTGACCACTACTTAAAACTGCGGCTTGTAATGGCCTCCCAGTCAGGACATTACTTTTTCCTGCCTGAAGGCCCTGTGGCTTGGCCCGTTGGAGTGTGCCTACTAGAACACCACTGGCCCCCTTTATTAAAATGAAAAAAGAGAAAAAAATATGTGAATTAAATATGCAGCAATACATAGAAAGATGCAGATAAATTAATTCATCCTTATGAATGGAAACTAACTTGCTGCAGTTGTATAGAATTTGCTGCTATTCCTCGAATACTGGTTGGACCACTGACTGCTTTTACATTGCTGGCCATGATTTGTGCTGAAAACAGTAGCAAGGTGAGATATTAAATTACTCAATAAAACTTTTGTTCGCCCACAGTGTGGGAGAAAAATCAAAAATATCTTACCGACTGGTACGGAGAGGGACGAGTTTGTGAGCACCATTGTATGAGGAGTACTTGATACAGCAGAAGTATCACAAACAGTACCTGTAGCTCCTCCAGAGGAAACCACCTGCAATACCAGTAACAAATAGTAATATTGAGATTATGTACTATCATGTACATGTATTTTAGATGACTCAATGTGACATTTAATTCAATTGTTTTTACATGCTATTAAATAGTTCTAACTGACTATATGTTGGTCACTAGTATTTCTACCAAAATGGGTTTGGGAAATAATAACAACTACCATCCATCCAACACCACAAAAATCAAGAGACAAAGAAATAGTATGAGCAATCTTATATGCTTAATGATTGAGTATTTTCAAGCCTATTCAATATGAAATTACATTTAGTGTGACAGAAAAGGCTATACCTACAATAATAACTGGTAAAACAGGAAAAAGAAAGAAGAAGGAAAACTTTGATTTAGAACATTTTAAAATCAATGGTTGGTATATGAAGATTTCCAAACGGTTTACGTTACAGATACAAAGAGCGCACGGTATGCGACGTACTGCAACTCAAATTGTACTTGTACCACACAAAAACTAAGAAAGTTACTAGTATAATTAAAAATAAGCAACATCAAAAACATGCTTAAAATTTCAAGTACAAGAAAAGGGCAAGCATTTTCAAGAGGTAGAACACACCACATGCAGAGGATTGAATAAGTGCCTTGCACTCACAGTAGCAGAGGCGATGTGTGGCGTTGCACTCGAAACACTCAAAGACAAGGATATTGGCGCGGAAATGCCAGGAAATGAAACCTGATATGACATGAGTAAACAGTTACTAGGAGACGAAATGCTTGGCTTACTATAACCATCCTGGTCTTATCTGAGCTTTTGTGTGTATGAAGAGTGTTTTCTGTATCATAAATATTTCCTTGCAGTTAGGTTGTGTAAAGAATGGATAAAATAAGAATAGAGTTATGAGTCAACATTGGGAATGTTACTTGTATGTCTTAATGGCAAACTAGATCCCAATACATAGAGGATATTTTATGAGATGGGTAGGTGAGCACCTAGATTAAGAAACAAAAGTTTTCAAGCTAAACTCATTCTAACTTCAATTCAAATCGTTTAAAGAGGATAAATACAGAGTAAAATGTCTTGATATTTGGATCATGAGAAGTAAAACATTGTATGAAATTTGAGTGTTAAACACAGAAACTTGCTCAGAAATATTTGGCCTAATAAATACCTAAACTCCTGGGTGTCAGGGGTTTCATGATGTGCATGAGATGAGGTACACAAAGCACAAAAGGTCATGAGCAGAAGGCAACATGGTAATGCAAACCATGAGCAACTCTGGAAGCAAACATTTTCCATACCCTGCTCAGCAGAGATTAGAACTGACCTGTACATTTTGAAGTCCTGGAAGTCCAATAGCACCTTGGAGACTAGCTAAGTTGAGACCCTGTAGGTTAACACCTGATACTGTCAAGCCTTGTCCAGCATTAGTGACTTGAGGTGGTTGACTAGGAGGACTTGACAGCGGTGAGGCAATTGCTACTGCAGGTGATTTTGGTGTCACAGGTGATGCCGCGGGCGAATTTGTAGGCAAATTCGGTGTTGTAGGTGGTTTAGAAGGTGAGGGTACAGCAAATTGAAGCGGAGGTGGAGTGGGGTGTCCAATGGGATTTGCCACAACTGATGTAGTTGCTGAACTTGCAGACAGTCTTTCCAATAATGTTGAACACGAAAGAGAATTTGAGGAACCAGGCATAGGATTGTCTGCTGATGGCGTTCCTGAGATGACAACCAAAATGATGTTACAGCACTCGTCTTACTAAACTAATGATGTGACATTCTTAAACCATATAAAACACACTAAACCCTTGTACCTACCTGCTAGAAGGGCAGATAAGGCTGACATTCCATGAGTGCTGGAAGAGCTGTCACTGTTGCTTGTGCTTGCAACTGAGGCACTAGCTGAAAGTCTCCTGATAGTTGCACTGGCAGTTCCACTAGCTAAAATACGACCTAATAAGTTTGGTCCACTTGTACTAGTGCCACTCAAAGCAGCGGCGTTTGAAGATACAGGTACACTTTTAGAGGTAACAGGAACAGTGGTAAAGTTTGAGGCACCATTAAAATCAAAACTGTTCTGAACAGTGAGAGTATTGTTGCCAGCATCAAATGAGTTTATCTCTGGAAATGAAATCTGGTAACTAGGTGCTGATCCAGTTTGTTGATTCAAAAATTCTTCTACAGCAGCTGAATTCTCTATAGTAGGATTAGATACAGGCAGTTCAAAGCTAGTAGCAACTTGATTAGGCATATCAGTTGCTGAGTCTTCTACATTGGGTACTCGTATTTCAAAATTTGGTAATGATGCAGCAGTCGATACTGCTATTTCATAATTTGGTACTAAATTATTAGCACCTTCAGAAACAAGAGCGCTTTCTACAAAACTTTGAAGATCAAAGTTTGTTGCAGTATTCAGTGTAGAGGTTGATGAATTAGGTGATGTGAGAGTATTTACAGTTGCAGTATTGTTGAAATTTGAAGCACTCAAAGAATTAAAATTGGTTACAGCTGCATTAAAATTACTTGGAGTTATGTCAAAAAGGGGAACAGCAGCATTTGTTCCACTATTCACAGTGGTTACTTGTGAGGGTATGCTTGTGTTATTGTCAAGCACATCAAATTGTGCAGGAACAGCAACATTCACATTCACAGTACCACTTCCAGAGGCATTTGGTACTTCCACTTCAAAACTTGGCAGCATTGAGTTCACTGACTGCTGTGAAACTTGCTCTTGGCCAGGTTGAACGAGGCCAACACGATTAGGTGAAGAAAAGCGAATTTGTGGTGACGTCAGAGAATGTTGCAATAAAGTTCCTTCATTTGCTGGTGGTGAAGCCAATTGGGCAGCAAGGGCTGATATTGACACACGTTGTTGTTGTTGCTGCTGCTGTTGTAATATTTTCTGTTGTAACTGTTGCTGCTGGGATGGAGTAAGGACCTTGGAGTTAAGTAGGTTGGTTAGTGTCATCTTGCGTACTTTCTGACCTCCTGCACTAGGTGTATTGTTCAATAAACCAAGAAGGGTATTTGGACTTCCTTTGGTTGAATTAACACCCACAGTGGTGTTTGTCACAGCTGAAAAATAAATTAAAACAGAATATTTGTAAGAGTTTGTTAAGAGGAAAGAGAGCAAATTAGCAAAATGGACATTTTGTATTGAGGGACACTTAAGGGGGGATCCTAGTGTAGTGGGCTGCAATTGCCTGGGCGTACACGCCCAGGTCGACCTAATTGTCTGAAAAATTAGAAAAAAATATTTTTAGGCTCAGAAGGAACCTGACTATAGTGTGAACTAGAATCTTTGCAACAAATGATTTTTGGTAATTTTTTGAGCAATTCAAACGTTTTATATCAATATTTTGTTTTGATAGTAAACGTTTAAATTGCTCAAAAAATTACTCAAAATCATTTTATTTCAAAGATCCTAGTTCACACGGTAGCCAGGTTTCTACTGAGTCTAAAAATATTTTTTTCTTATTTTTCAGATAATTAGGTCGACCTGGGCGTATGCCCAGGCAAATGCAGCACACCTGTTTCAACAGGCCATATATTCGGTTGAGTAAGGGTCTAAGGGCAGTTTTTTTTTCCTTTTTGGAAACCAAGAAGTAGTAGCTAATAGACCCTGTGTTGCGATTTTTTATAGCAGCTATAGTTTTTTCTTTAAAAATTTCCCCCAAAACACCCTTGTTTTGAGCCCGCTACACTAGGATCCCCCCTTAAGAAAAGTGGGGATTTACCGGATTGTTGAAGCTGCTGTTGAAGCTGCTGCTGTTGAAGTTGTTGTTGCTGCTTTTCTTGCTGCTGTTGAAATTGCTGAGCAGAGTTCATAAGGCTGGTAGCAAGAGCATCTATTTCTGGATTAGTTATAGTACGTCCTCCAACTTTAGTTGCATTTTCTAACTGCGATCTCAATTGCGTTGGTGGTGGTTGTTGATGGGTAGGTTGTCGTTGAGGCTGTACTGCTTGCTGAATTGTTTGTTGTAGTTGTTGGGGTGGCTTCACCTGAGTTAGTTGTGTTTGCGAACTGTCGACAATGGGAGCCTGTAATTGAACCTAGAATATAAGAAAATATATTAAGAAATTACAGCATACATACATAACACAAGAAGTCTTATCCTAGATGTTGTTCTTTCAGATAAACACAAGAGAATTATGGAAAACTGTACATACCACTGGTTGCACAGGTTGAACGTGTTGATTGCTTACTGCTGGTGATAGTCCAGCTGTTAATGTTGAATTGAGGATGTTTGTGAAGTTATTAGTCATGGGTGGAGATGAAAGAGCATTCACTAAATTAACATTGTTTGACACTGCATTTAGAGGATTTGGACTTGAGCTTGTAGTTGTCCCTGGGGTCAGTTCTGCAGCATTATTTACAATACTATTCACAGTGGCATTAGTTGAACTAGCAACTGGACTTCTAGCATTAGGAGGATTTGTAGTGCTAGTGACTGCAGCTAATGTGCTTCGTGCAAGGGCCTTAGCTTGGGCCTGGGCTTTAGCATCTCTTTCTCTCATGCCTGGAGTGCATGTTACACGAGGTTGATGGCCTGGCACAAGATGCGTGATCTTTACAGATTTCCGACCCTCCTCCGTAAAAATCTCACTAAATTGTTGGATATAGTGACTGGCCTGTAATCTTGATCCCAATGGAAACCTTGAACACGTGAAACAGAAAATTATAGAAATCAAATATCGTGTGGGGAGAAAATGGTAGAGAGATACAACAAACTAGTGTACAGAGCAAAATACCTGCAGGTGCGGCCATTTTTTTCTCCATCTCTGAAATCTTTATCAACATATAGTTCCCCAATATACTCTAAATTTGAAACTCTTTGAAACAATGAGATCTTGATGTGGTATGTTTGACCTACAAATTTTTTTTCAGAGGTTACTAAACAAAGCATCCAGTGAATGGTATAAATACTATACTGTAGTTGAATTGATTCTCACCTGTTCCCCTGTCAGCCTCAAGCACATACTCTTCAATAAGCTGTGGTGTACAGTCAGCTGTTTCAAGAGGCCAAGGCACTTCTCTGGCAAACTTTTCAACATCCACACTACCTTCAGGGGGAGTCTCAAGGGGTGGTAGTTTGAGCTCTAGAGGTATCTTTGGCACTTCAAGTGACACACTTTCCACTTGCTAAAAAGTAAAGAAATGTCTTTTAGAAAACATAAAAAAAAATATGTATCATTGGTTGTGCCATACAAAACTATAATTGAGCTTCATACCTTTTTATGAAACCTTGTTTGGAAAGATGAGCTGCTTGTACTTTTACCTCTATGCCTATTTATTGCATCAAGTAATGATAACTGTGGATGAGATGTGAACTGATCTAATTTTCTCTTTCTATTAACTGAAACCTACCGTCAGGAGGAAAGGGTATAAACATGTATATTCCATTCATCACAATGAGAATTAATAATTAACGGAAAAAATTAGCAGGCATTTCTACTCACCTGTGAAAATTTACGAGCACATCTTCTTAATGGCTCTGTTGATAATAAATTCTTTTGATGGTTTGCTGATGAATGGAAAAGCACAAGAGATGGTCTAGGATCAAGACATAATGGGCCTTGAGTTGCAAGAACCAGTTCAGACTCTAGCAAAAGTTTTTCTTCATTACTAAGGTCACTTTGAGCTGCCAGCAAATTAACATCACTAATGACACTCTGCAAGGCACAAAAAAGGTTTGACAATTAGCAAAAGAAAGAATTTAAAGAGTTTGAAGATTAATTGTTCTACTTGTAATGGTTAGAATTTCAAATCATACTTGTGTTGTGGGCTGAAGTAATACATGGTGAGTATTGCAAGAATAGTTAGGAAATGATTGTCTGTAATCCCGTACTTCTGCTATAATACACCCTGAATAAAATACTTCGGGGTATGTTTCTTCAAGGAGGTCAACAAGCATAAAAGGCAGTTCACCATTATCTAAATAACTAAGGAAAGTGTCCATTTGGTATGGCCATCTTACAGTCTCTGTGATAGAATCACTTTGGCCTGAAAAAATTAGATTATAGATGTAAGTCTACTATTAGAACTGTAGTTTACTAACACTATGACAATTTCATTTTTAATTACCTGGCTGACGCATTGCAAGGGAATAACCTTTATTTCCTGGATAAAGGTTTACTATAAGAGTATTAAGGTTGTCTTTAGCAACAAGCTTTTCCAGGAGAAGTGATGAAGATTTAAGATCCTGTAAATAGATAGATAGATAACTTCCGTAAGGCTAACTTATCCACTTTTACGGCTCATGACCTAAAACTATTTCAATAACAAACCGGAAGTGGTAGAGAACTGCTCTTTGTGCATTCTTCATAGTAGAGCCGCCTGAGACGATTATGAATGGAAAAATAACTTTGTCCATTTTTCTTTTGCTGAAGAAATGGAATAGATTTTGGCTTTCTTCTGACCAATTTCATCAAGTGCTGAAGAAGAGGATGGTCATTAAAATGGGGCAGAAACTATTGAGGTGCAAGAGATATAGGTTTTAACTCGACTTACATCAGCTTCCTCACAAGCATCCTCCAGACTTTGCATCGTCAATGCGCTGAAATGCCTGCATTCAGCTTGAGGTGATTGAGCCACGGTTGAACTAAACGCTTCAGTTCATCTCTGAAACCAAGAAAGGGAGTTGATAATCTTTGCTGTGAATGAGAAAAATATAATGCTAGGAATAGATAATAGAAAACAATCCAATCAAAAGAAGTAATGAAACCATCGTACAACACAGACAATCAAAGTGTCAATAAAGTAGTCATTAGGGATCCAAACCTTGCATCAGAATATAACTACATAACCTCTAAGAACAGCTTGATAAATTAAACTCGATCAAACTAAAGCAAAGAAAGATGTGCTGTAAAAGTAAAAAGTATCGAAAGGGTTGATCCGCATTATACTCAGATTTTACGTTAACTGTAAACATAACATGAACGAGGTAACCTAACCTTGAGAAACCAATGTAGGACGTAAGACGATACAATGAAAAGTGTTTAGCATACTGCAGATAGAAATATTGTGGAAGTATTTCGGTAGACAACCCGCACAGTAGCACACCGATAGACAACCAAACTCATTCAATAACAAGAAAGTGGCAAATGTGTGGCAAATAACCTGACTGCAACAGGGACAGTGAAGTCAGTTTCTCACGGTTTGACATGCATTGTTTGGTTCCATAGACATTTTTAAAGAAACCTACTATTTCATAGATTTGCCTGCGGACGTTCTGATTATAACACCTCACTTGAATCAGTGCGACAAGTTTGTTGATACAACAATTTAAGATCAAAACAAGTACATGAAAGCAAAAGTTTACGTTTCTACATCACTGCTGGCTGGATGCAATACATATAACAGTTGAGCCAACCATTCAGAAGAAATCTTTCTCTTCCGTGTGGGTCTGGCTGATTTCTTAAGATAAACGAAAACGGGTTAAAAGTTAATAAAAGCCTTAGCACCTTCGGAAACAAAATTTTCTGTACCTCCTCCGCGTGGCGTAGTCATTTCAGAGATAAGTCCCAAGCTACACAGGTTGGCAAGTTGTGAACGCGGCAAATGAGAGACGATTCGACTTTATATTGTGATCAGTAAATCATCGAGTAAGAAGGGTCTCGCATCTGTACACCTGACGCGTGCAAATAAAAGAACCATGTCTCAGGGTGGTGTTACTTCATTGATTTGCTACCCATTGTAAGTGTCTAATGGTACTCTGACGTGTGACAACGACAAATTTCGATGTGCCTCAGTCCTGAACTTTGTTTTACTGCACCTCAAACTTTGTCGTTTGGGAAAGTTGTCAGTTTTTATCAGTCGTCCATCGAAAGTATAGTTCGTTTAGACGGAATCCCAACGCCACCTCGATGGCATTGTGATATTATGCGCCGTGTCCCCACATAACACCATTCGCGTTTTGAAATGCCGCGCCGATACTGCCTGGTGTATTTATCATACACTAGGGAGGGAGGGGGAGGGCAGGGGAGGGGCGAGGAAACGAGACACGCAACTGAGTTCGAGGTCCATCGAAATCCGAGGGGAAGATACAGTGTTTACTCTGCTCGCTTCTCACAACTCATATTGTTTGCCAAGAGGCAGGCACCTTTATCGCATCTTTCAAGGACATTCCTAGTTGCCTAATTCAATCGTTCAAAATGTTCAAGTGCACCAGGACTTTGTCTAAGTTCACTCAGGTAAATCATTTGGGGCCTGTGATGTAATGAATCCTCCAGACAAGATAAACTGTACATTTAATCAAAGAGTCAAAGTGCTACCGGACATTTCCGACGCTCCTTACTGTGTACAATCATTTTGCACTCATTTCGGTTTCAAACTGCTTCAAGACACATATTTTTTTCTCTTTTTTTCGGCTGTTGCTGGAAGTAAATGTGCTACCAGGAGTTTTGAAGAAGACAGCTGTCTCTTCTGTGAACCATCCAATCCTGACATTTAACTATGAAAATAATTTTCTTTTCCTTCTTTTCTTTCTTGATTTAATTTCTAGCTTAGCTCACCTGGCCGCAGCAATGCAAGTACCTTGGTGGTGGCTGAACACAACAACGAAGCTCTCGCACCAATCACTCAAAGTGCATTGGCTGCTGCATCCAAGCTTGGAGGAGAAATTTCTGTACTTGTTGCAGGAACTAAATGTGGACCTGTAAGATGTGTTTCAAAGTTTTGTGCTCTTGATTTTATTATTACATCAAAATATTAATATTAATTATTTTGCAGGTTGCAGAAAAAGTAAGCAAGTTAAAAGGTGTGAGTCGTGTGTTAGTGGCTGAGGGAGATGCATTCAAAGGATTTCTTCCGGAAAGTATGACATCACTGGTTGTCAAGGTTCAAAATGACTTGAAATTTAGTCATATTCTTGCTGGAGCATCCGCTCAGGGCAAAGCACTCTTACCTCGTGTTGCTGCTAAACTTGATGTGTCTCCAGTTTCTGATGTGGTTGGTGTTAAAGATGCTGATACTTTCGTCCGAACAATCTATGCTGGTTAGTATATATCAAAATAATTTTATTCTTTTAATATGTTAAGTGTGTAATTGTTTCACACTCTCCCTATAGGCAATGCTGTTATGACCCTTAAATCAAAGGATGCAGTGAAGGTTGTGACAGTTCGTGCTACTAGTTTTCCTCCACTTGAGGAGGAGGGAGGCAGTGGTAAAATTGAGCAAGCACCAAGTGGATCTTACAACTCAACCACAAGTGAATTTGTCAGCCAAGAGCTTGCTAAAAGTGATCGACCCGAGCTTGCTGGAGCCAAAGTGGTTGTGAGTGGAGGTGAGTAGTCTGTGATTCCTAATTTTCATGTATTTCTGAAATGTCATGCCATGTTTTTCCAAACTAATTTATTTAATGCATTTCAGGGCGTGGAATGAAGTCAGGCGACAATTTCAAAATCCTGTATCCACTGGCTGATAAACTGAATGCTGCTGTTGGAGCATCAAGAGCTGCTGTTGATGCAGGCTTTTGTTCCAATGACCTCCAAGTAGGCCAAACTGGAAAAATTGTTGCACCTGTAAGTTTGCTAGACTGTTTGCCACTTTATTTCTGTAAGCTTTACCTACATGGTCGATATATCTTATTATAAATCACTGACATTCCCAGGAACTGTATATTGCTATCGGCATCTCTGGAGCAATCCAACATCTTGCTGGAATGAAGGACTCTAAAACCATCGTGGCCATCAACAAGGACCCTGAAGCCCCAATTTTCCAAGTATCAGATTATGGTTTGGTTCAAGATCTGTTTAAGGCAGTTCCTGAGCTGACAGAAAAACTGTAAATGATTTTCCTTTAATCAGAGACTATCAATCTATTTTTTTAGGCTTATGTGATGCTGTTTCTTTTTCTTCTTCTCTGTTCAATTGCTTTTATATTAAATCAAATTTTTATCAAACTTATTGTTGCGCATGAGGAACTTTGCTTAAACAACATTAAAAAAAACTGTACATAAAGTGATCTGAGGGAGTCATATCCTTTAATTCCTTCCCCTCATCAACTACAAGCACATAAAAATTAAAGCCAAATGGCCATTGATTTAACTGGAAGCTACGAACTCAACATATCAAGTTGACTTCCCTTCCTTCTATTTTTGATGTGAATCTGTGACAAAAAAATTTCAATTAATAATAGTAATTATTAAGCTAGAGAAAGAAACTATAATTAAATTTACCTGAGCCACTTTAACAAATTCAGGTCTACCAAGAAGACTGTAACCTGTTGATAAAAGCTGTAATGCTGTCTGCTCAAACTCAGATTCACCATAAGCAAATAGATCAAGACCTAGTTCTACGCTGGTGCCAAAGTCACACTCATCATTTGCAATGTTTGCTGCAGTGACAACTTGTTGGAGTTGGTCCCTTGCTTTCTCTTTAACATCTTCCTTCTCACTTTCAATAATTCTTTTCAGTATCCTTTTCAAATTAGCTGGAAAGAGATCAATACTGCATAAATTTGGACCTTACCAAAATTTGAATGATAAACAAAAAGTTTACCCATACCATCTGTTTCTATAAGTTCTCGATAACCAACTTCGGTCTTCTTTTCAACGGGTACAAGAAGACCAAGTCCATTAAAAGTTTTACACACAGTTTTGCGATCTCTCTGCTTCATAGCTGCTGTTCTAGTCTCTAGAGTAAACCCATGTTCCTTAGCATAATGTTGAACAGCTTGCTGAAATTTCTGAATTTTAGGTTGCAGAAAAGGTGTAGCCGACTTCTTTGAGTCAAGCAATACTGCACTGTTGTTAAGATGAAATAAAAAGTAAAAGATAAAAATACATGGCTTATGGACACTTTATGTACAGAAATAGTAATATGCAAACTTACTTGAGAGCACCAAATATGTTCTCTGCAACTGGAGTGAAAACCCCGTCCTTAGCAGCACAATTACTAGCTAAAAATACAGGCATAGATTTGGGCTCATCTCTGTAATAACCAATGTGATATTGTTTTTTGTCATCTCCTTTCAATACGGTCTACAGTAAAACAGAATATTCCAAAACTGTTAGCAAATAAGGATATATAGTTTAGTACTTGAAGTGAAATCAGAGAGAACATTTTTTTAACATTTTACCTGAAATCCTGGAGGATCATAGTAGTACCGCCAATGTAATAAGAAGAAAGGTTGCTTTTTCTTTTTAGAATCTAATTTAAAATGACTGGAGAGAAGGTCATATGGTCCAACAAGCTCAAGACCAATATCCTTGAAAGCCACTGTAATTTTCAAAGTTTTAATGTGAATTGGGGTAAGGCATTTTAATATATTAATAATAAATATGGAAGATAAAGTAACATACAAGCGGGATTAGATCCATTCAAGGATTGGCAGAGATCCCAAAAGCTGTAGAAATCCTCAGGCATTTCAAACAAAAATTTCTGCTTGATATTGAGTTTGATATCAGTTGGTGAGGAAGGCATCATTGGTTCGGTCTCAAATAGATCTCTGGTCTCGTCACTAGAAAGAGTTGAGCCCACATTATTGGACGTTGATGGTTTTGAATTGCCTTCGCTTTCATCAGTACAAAGTGGGTTTGCTGTGTTCACTTTCCTCTTGGGAGATGCTGATCCAGAAGAGTCATCGGATATATGCTCATCATCTGATGCACTACTACATGGTGCCTTAGGAGCAGGGGCTGCTTTTTTAAACCGCTTAGTACCCTTTCTAATTGTACCCTTAATCTACAAAAAACAAACAAAGTGACCATGAAACAAATAAAAATAAATGACAGCTGAGCGTCCAGTTACTTCACATGTCATTAAGGACTTGGGGTTATTGACGGGGAAGGTTTCCTGAGTACAAACCTTAGGTGGGTGTTTATATTTGCTTAGGTGAACTGGGTTCGTTTGATAACATTTGTTTCCGTATTTGCATGCAATCCGAGAGTCAGACTGGAATTCCTCAATAGATTCACAATTTAAAGAAGCGCCTGTATCACCCGCCATTTCTGTTGTTTACCATATGACCATATGACCGCCGACATCGCAAACGTCACCCGCATCCGCTAGGTTGCGCTAGGTGCGCTTTATACCGTAAAATGAGAAATTGCGCTGTAAGTAAAAACATTGGTAAACATTGGTACACATATAACATTTTTTATTAGGTGTGTGATACGAAATAGATAGTACCACCTTTCCCAAACTAACAAAAATTCATACTGCGTCACTTGACACATAGGTCTCTAAAGTTACGGCCGTCCGTCCTCAGGTTTTTTCAAGGATCTCCGTCCACGACAATTTAGTTTACATGGGCGGGCACCCAATACGACGCAGAGGGTGGGTGGGTTGCCTGAGGTCTCGGCGCCGTTGCCGGTGGAACAGCCTAGAGCACGACGACCACGGCAGGACCGAGGGAATGCCCACCCGCCTAAGGGAGAAACGACTCTGGGATCTTGTGTTACAATGCGTTTCTCCGGACTAGCCTTGGGGGGGGGAGGGGGGGGCACGCCCTCTAGCGAGCCGCCTGATAGGTAGGCAAAACCCCCTGTAAGTGGGCAACCCATGATGCGTGGCCCTCCCTGGCAGGTGAACCTTAAACCGCCGCCAGCTAGCATATTAACACTGCCTCGGCGAAAGGGTGGTTCCGGCCTAGGACGGCAGCCACAGGGCAGCCACAGGGCAGCCACAGGGCAGCCGCAGCCACAGGGCAGCCGCAGGACAGAATACCGCCATCCTCTAGTGGACCCCGTCATCATCGATTTGGCTCAATTCCCACAACCAGCAGCGACATGCGGCGATGGGGGAAGGAGGGGGAGGAAAAAGGGAGGGGGAGGATGAGGGGAAGTCAGGTCTGACGGGACCGGGGGGGGGGGGGGGTGCAGGCGCGTGGGACACGGAGCGGGTGATGTCACCCGCCGCTGCAGAGCGAGTGACTCGGGAGGGGTCAGGGCGCGGCCAGGCTGACTCAACGACACCGACCGAACCAGGCAGGACCAGAGAGACTGTCTCTCTAGACAGGACTAGGACTAGAGACACTGTCTCTCTAAACAGGACTAGGACTAGAGACACTGTCTCTCTATACAGAGACTAGAGACACTGTCTTTCTAGACAGGAATAGGACCAACCGGGCCGCGTGCGACCTCCCCTCGCACCCCCAAGCCGAGTAGTTCTCCTGTAAATACTGGTACATACTCCTTTTTTAATCCCGGAGGGATGCCAAGCTGAGAGGAGAGGCGAGGGGGAGGGTATAACTGAGGCGATTACAACCCGTGACGACGCAACGCGACGCACGGGATAGGGACGGTAGGAGCCCCAGTCGGTCCGCCCCGCCGCGAGACTTGGCGCGAGGCCCGTGGGCTAGGCCAAGACTCCCCGCCTCGCTCGCCTCGGTCACAGAGGCATCTCTTGTGTACTGCCACCTCTGCCGCTCCTACAAGACGACCAGGGACATACGCAAAACCGTTTTCAGCAACACCCGAGAGATCAAAGAGCTGACGAACAAAGGGCTTCCTCGAGGACGCGGCGGGGCGGGTAGGGAAGGGGGCGCCCCGCCCTCGCGCCGCCCCGCGCCGCCCCGCGCCGCCCCGCGCCGCCCCGCGCCGCCCCGCGCCGCCCCGCGCCGCCCCGCGCCGCCCCGCGCCGCCCCGCGCACCCCTCCCCTCTGCCGCCGGGCGAAATCAGCGACTTCTCTCGCCCGACCTCTCTTTTCACACCCGCACCCCTGGAATTTCTTCCTTTCTGCCACCCACCCATCCGTAGCCAGAAAGTGAGAAAGCGAGCGCAGGGTAGGGGATTTTGCTGATTTAGCGCGGCCCGTAGGCCGACTCAGTTGGGATGAGGTCTCTGGGTCGGCGGCGCGGCGGCGCGGCGCGGCGTAGTGTTGAGTGGCGCGGCGTGGCGTCGCTGCGCGGGAAATATTCCGGGGATCCGTTCGCTCGCACAAATCACCGGCACCACGGCCGCTACGCTCTCCTTATCTCTCCTCGATTTGGCGGGCCTCCTCTCCTCGGCTCGTCTGGGCTGGGCGGGGCTGGGACGTGCCACGCCGTTGCGACCTCCCTTCACTTTGCGACCTGCTGAACTAGACGGTTTTCTGGGTGCTCTTTGCGCAGCTCCACGGTGGAAGGGGTGAAGCCGCGACCCAGCCCGACCCCGTAGAGAACGGGACAAACAAGACAATGGGGCTGACACGGTCTCATATGGCGGACATTTATTAGGAGGCGATTCGCCGAAGAGCTGCGGCGGCTGGGGCGGGGCAGGGCGGGGCGGCGGTTCGCTGTAACCTAACGGCGTGCGAAGAGACTTAGCGCCGGCCGACCCGCCCTGTCTGATTTGTAGGCTGCCGCGGGACGCGACACGCCGGTCCCCGCCCTGCCCCGCCCCGCCCCGCCCCGCCGCCGCGGTGACTCGCAGGAGGGGACTAGACGCCTCTCGTTGGCTCATGCTCCGATATACAGCCGTGACTCACGGTATGGCGCGCCCCGTGGCACCGCACCCCGGCCCGGTCACCCCGCCGCTATCTCCCACGCGGTTTTTCACACACGCGTAATTCGGGACACTCCAAGTCGAGCAGCCCTAGTCAGCTGCGGCGGGGCCGAGCGGGGCCAATGTCGGGGCGGGGCGGGGCGGGGCGGGGCGGGGCGGCGCGCCGGTCAGGATGGCTGTCGTCGCCCCTGCCCGCAGGGGCCGCCCCGCGAGTGACGTTGAGTGGCGTGGCGTGGAAGCGCTGAGAGTTGTCGGCCGCCCCGCCCCGCCCCGCCCCGCCCCGCCAGAGCACTCAGCTGGACACGGCCTGCTTCGCCCTGGGCGCGGACTGGGGCGGACGCCGTGCCCCGCGAGCCTCGCTCAAAGCGGTGATGAGAGCGCGGGGCCGGGGCGCGGTGCCGGGGCGGCGCGGCGATACGAGGACTGGTGCTGGCGTGACGGCCCGATGGCGCTGACAAATACAAACAGAAAGAAAGGGCTGGCGCCGGTGCGCGGGAGAGAGAAAACTGCGCGGGAACATGGCACCCCGCCGCGCCGCGCCGCGCCACTTGCAAGCATGACGCCATGCAAACTGTTCAATTTAGTATGGATGCGAACCTCTTAGCGTCAGTTAACGCTCTACTTACAAGAGCGCATTACTGTATAGCCAGCAAATTGACGGACGTGGTATTTGATCGATTCCAATCGATGAACGCCGCCCCATGCGGCTCCGCCACAGCGCTCATTCACGTATCCCGCCCCGGCCCCCGCCTCCGCCCCCGGGCGCGCCGCCCCGGGCCCCGGGCCTCTCCACCGCCAGTACACCCCGCCCTCCCCGCCCCCAGACTGCTAGACAAAGACATCAGACCCCCCCCCTCCCCCGTCCCCCTGTCGCGTCGCCCTTTCTCCCCCTGCTGTGTCCCTTTCGCTTCGTTCTGGATAAATCATGACAATGGGCTCCGAGTAAAAGCGACCCTCCATGGCGGGCGGTGAGCCCGGTGAGCCCGCCCCGCCCCGCCCCGGCCCCCAGCCGAGCACTCTCTATCCGCCGCACTTCCGCTTCCACTTTAAGACAAGGAGGGCAAAGCTTTGTGTGTGTGTGTGTGCGCGCGCGCGTACCCGCAGTAGGGAAGGATGTGACAGGAGCAAGAGCACCCTGACAGACATACCTACGCGACCGAGACACGATATAATAGCCGAGGGCGACGGCTACATACATGATAAATTACTATCAGCTCATCGGGCCTACAAGCTTGAGCAATAAATAGATAATGATAAATTTAATAAACTAGTGGGATACAATTTTGAAAGTCGTTATAATTACCTGGTGCTAGTGCTGCTTCTCGCGCCAAAAGCTCTCGCTTCAGCGACGCGCACGTTTTGAAGTTATCTCTCGCGCACAAATATTTGGTCGTGGATTTTCAAAGCTAGAGTTTTAGACCGACGTGATATCATTATGGTGGGGTTTAGAGTGGAGGGTGTCCCGTCCCGTCCCGTCCCGTCGCGGCTCGCGAGTCTGCCTAACTTTGGTCCCGCTGGTCCAGCGCTAGTGTCCAGCTGCCGTGGATGGGGGATGAGAGACCTGGCCCGGCCGTAGCCGAGTCGGGCCGCCCCGCCACAGCCCCAAATTATTCAACATTTCAGGTCGGGGAACTCGTTGAACTTCCCGCGCGGCCAATCACGTCCTTTCTTTTTAACGCGTCTTTCGTTTTCTTTCTCCATAAAAACGCAAACTCCCCCCGGTACATCGCCGCGAGTCGTGGTGAGCGACCATTGTAACAAGGAGGCCAGGCGAAAAGCCCCTTTGGAAACTAGAAACTTGACAAATGAACGGCGGACCATGTTGACGCCGAGGCGCGCAGCGCGCAGCGGGCCGGGCCAGGGCCGGGCCACTCATGACTTATGTATGGGCACGTCTCATTCGGCATCTGAACTCTTTCCCTTCCCATCCGCAGCCGACTCGAACCGGAACCCCTTTGCCACTCCCACCCCATCCCACCCCAGCCGGCTTAAACCCCTCCCCTCCCCTCCCGGCGCGGCGGCCCCCCGCAGACTACCTCTATTCTCCAAATAAAATCTCACCTTGAAATGAGCTTGTTAGGGCAGGGCGGTTCGTTACCAGCCCGGCCCCGGGCCATGCGCGGTCACGCCTCACGCCCGCCCCGCACCTCCCCCCCCCCCCCCCCTCCCACCCCGCCTCGCCCCGCTCCGCCCCGCCCACAATGTCAGTGCGTCGCCTCATGCCATGCCGCCGAGCTGAAGATAGACCTGTTCTGTTTGACCCCGCCACTTTCGGCCAATCATCTGAACACACGACAAGCATTTTAAATACAAATTTGGAATTACACAAAGGACAATTTTGCTTCGAACCAAAATATGGGACTGTTCTCTGATTGATAACACTCTAGAACTGGATAAACAAAAAGAGACCAGCGTTCTTTCAGGTGTTTTGTGTTCCACCCGGTATACTCGCGGTGTACTACTTTACTACCGGTACTTGCGAAAAATGCACAAGGGCATACGCGTAGCAGAATTGTTGTTTTCCGCGCCCTTTGAGGGGTGCTGGCGAGGGCTGTTGTTATTCATTGCGCCAGGCTTTGTCGGCTGGCCCTGCTGAGTGAGCCCCGCGCCGCGCCCTATGGAGAACAGCCCCGCAAGGCCCTGTGGGACCAGGGCCTCCTGGGCGCACCGGGCCGGGGTGGGCAGGGCGCAGGGCCGGGGTGGACCACCGCTGGCCACGCGCCCCACGCGCCGCGCAGCACGGGGATGGGCTCACGGGCCGACGCTCCTTCACCCTTTTTCACTTCCGCCACCACCACCACCTCCAGGCAGCCCCGCGCCCGCCCCCTCCCCTTCCCCTCTCCAATTTTCTCTCTCTCTCTATCTCCCTCTCTTACGCCGCGCTGTTCCGAGCGGCCGCCATGTCGGAGACGCGCGTTTGCACTGCGTAAAAATAGAGAGAAGAAGAAGAAGAAAAACACGAGCAACGTGTTTGAGACAATAAAGCTTCGCGACCGTGATGCAGGGCGAGGGCGAAGGCGGGGCTGGTGGGGCGGGGCGAGGTGGGGTTGGCGGGGCGGGGCGGGGCGGGGCTGTACGGGGAGGGTTGGGGCGGGGCGGGGCGGCACGGGGGCCCTGCGGACGTGACAGACGCAGGGCTCTCGCGGTTGTCGCGTGTTTCATCTCAGTTGACATCCTTGAGGCGTTTTCGGCAGGAGAGCGCGCAGCCGGCGCTACCTCCACCGCGTGGTGGCCGAGGCAGGGCGGGGCGGGGCGGGGCGGGGCGGGGCGGGGCGGGGCGGGGCGGGGCGGGCGGGGCGGGCGGGCGGGGCGGGGCGGGGCGGGGCGGGGCGGGGCGGGGAGGACGCAAGGTCGGCGCTGTGCTGCCGGCGGTGGCCTCGGGGACGGTGGCGGTGGCTCTCTACCTCTGCCAAAATGTGTTCCCCGCTATCTGGTGGTGAGCGCGCGGGCGCGTGTGTGTGTGGGAGTGCGTTGGTGTGAGTGTATGGGCGTGTGTGTGTGTGTCCGCGCACCGTTGGGTAGGTCACGGCCCGCTGGGTCGGCTGCCAGGGCGGCGCCGCCACCGTCAGGTAGGCCCTGAGACCATGGGGCGAGCGGGGCGGGGACGTATTGATGTATGGACCCGGGAGCCGATCACAGAGAGCGGGAGGAGGGGAGGGGAGGGGGTCGGGCAGAGCAGGGCAGGGCAGGGCGGCCCTTAGGGCGGCCCTGGTGCGTGCGAGCGAGCGAGGCGGAGCCAGGCGGAGCCAGGCGGAGCCCTGCTGCCAGTGTTCCGAAACTCAATCACGAATTTACTAATCTCGGTCTATGCTCTGCGCAGCGTGCACCAAAAGCAATCTCACGCACTCACATCCAGAAACATTCCTGTTATGTGCGCGGTCTGGGGGAGTTCCAAACCCCACGCCGTACTTACAGTTACACGCACTTACATCCGGCATCACTCGCAAGTGCCGTCAGAGCGAACGGGTAGGCAAGCCCGCCCACCAGGGATGCGGGCGAGCTGCCTACCTACTCGAGCTGCAGCCGTTTGGCACCGCGCCAGCGCCAGCAGTCGCGCCGCGCCACTGACTAATAAAACTCTATCCAGTTACACTACGTCGCATAACCTGACTTGAAACCCGCCGTAATTTCGCGTAATAACACGTGAAATGTGGACGAGCCTGCTACAAGAAAAAAATAAAAGATAACCTTTCAGGTGGAGGGTGGCCGGCAGAGTCGTCTCCCCCGGCGGCAGTGGCGGCTGACCTGGGCTGTCCTTCTCGCCCCGCCCCGCCCCGCCCCGCCTCCTCACATTGCGGCACTACGCCGCCAGGAAAAAGGAACGCGACGAGGAGGAAGAAGAGGGGGCGGGGGTTGAAGGGGGGCGGCCTGAGAAATACAAATTGTCGCGTAACGAGGACAGTTTTTCCCGAGCGAGCGCACGTCCGCTCCAATTTTGTGGGCCCAGCAGCAGGCTCGAGCGGCTGCCCCGCCCCGCCCCGCCCAACCCTGAGGGCGCAGCGCGTGTTTGTGTTTACACACACATATTTCGGCCAATGCTAATTTCTCTTGGCTGGACCCACCCCGCCCCATCCCCCAGCCCGCGCAGCGCTGCGCTCCGCCCCGCCTCCTCCACCGTATAGTGTGCCTTTTATACTATTTGCAGTCGCTTGAAGATGAGGGATGTTGCCGGCCGCGTTATTATTCGCAGCGCCCCGCGCCCCGCGCGGCCACGCCTCACTCCAAATCCCTCGCGGCTGGCAGGTGGGGTGGGGTAGGGTGGGGTGGAGCGGGGCGAGGTGGGATGGGGTTTGCGGGGATGGCGGAGCGGGGCGGCCCCGCACCGCTGCTCACGCAAACGCCAGGGCGGCCGCAGCCTTTCGGCACCACGACGACGACGACAACAACAACAAGTGGAGAAGGGGCGCGGTGAGGCGGGGCGGGGCGGGGCGGGGTGGGGCGGGGTGCGGTGGGGCGGGGGCGGGGCGGGGGCGGGGCGGGTCGCTGCGCGCTGCGTGCTCATTAACTAATCCACTTTGAGGGCTCCAATCCCACTTGCAGAATACGGAGTCCCCGGCCAGGCCAGTCCTGAGGCCCGGGGCGGGGCGGGGCGGGGCCGCTCGCCTGCGACTGGAGGCGTCGTGGTTGTGATGTGACTGTAACCGCGCCCGCCAAGTCGCTAACGATCTGCCCCGCCGTGCCGCACACTTACAGCACACGACGCTCACGCTCATGCCTCGCTGTCGTTACGCTGCGGGTAGCACCTTGCCACCCTGGGCGGGGCGGGGCGGGGCGGGGCGGGGCGGGGCGGGGCGGGGCGGGGCGGGGCGCGCATGGGCAGATGGGCAGACGGTCCCTGCAGGCCCGCAGGCCGCCAGAACACCGCCATCAGCAGGGCGAGGCGAGGCGAGGCGAGGCGAGCAGCAGGCGTCCCCTGCAGGAGGCCTGCTGCCCGCTGCGGCCCGCCCGCAGTATTATGTCGTGACGCGCATCAGTCGGCGCAGCGGAGAAGTGCCTCCCGGGCCGGGCCGGGCCGGGGCCGGGCGTGGCGAGGAGGGGGGAGGGGGACGCAGACGCCCCGGGGACCCCCTGACGACGGCATCGCCCTCATTCGGCCCTCCTCGCCGGCCGCCCCACCCCACCCCACCCGACCCCACCCTGCCCCAGCCCGCCCCAGTCCGCCCCGCCTCGCAGCCAGGATGACATCGTCGCGCTGCAGCGGAGCAGAGGCACTGAGCGTGAGGCGTGGCGCGGCGCAGCGAGGGCTAACTCGTACCTCACTCCTCCAACTCGAACATTTTTAACGTTTCCAGGGGGTCGCGGGCGGCTCCGGTGGGAACGCTCCCGGCCATGGGTGACCCCATGGGTGGGCAGAAACACGCGCACGCGACCCATCCCCGGGGAATCACTTTACGGGGCACGTTTGCTGGACGGGCGACACTCAATACAAAATGGACGAACTCGGTCGCGCGTCCAACGCGGACTGCCGTGCATGTGTGCATGTGCTATGTAAGCATGCGGTGAGAAAGGTAAGGGCAGGGCAGGGCAGGGCAGGGCAGGGCAGGGAGGTCGTAGTTTGCGATAGCCTTGCCGAGCGGGCCGGAGCGAAATAGGGCGGGGCGAGCCTTGGAGGCGCATCTTCCCCGCATCCAGGTTAGGAGGGGCACAGCTCAGGTGAGGCGAGGCGAGGCGAGGCCGCGGCGTAAATCAACGCCATCTAGCGGGGCGCAGCGCCACGCAAATTTACGCGGACGCTCGCGTGGTTTAGACATCTAACGCCGGCCCGAGACAACTGCACTATAAATCTGGGGCCACCTGGGCGGGAGGTGGGAAATAGCGGAGCGCCGCGTGGGGGGTGGGGCGGGGCGGGCGGGGAAGTCGGGGTAGGGGAGGGGAGGGGAGGGTTAGGTCTGCAACGGCAAAATAATGTAAATACATTTCTGTATCGTCTCATCGGGCGCCCCAGCGACTACTGGAGTTTGCGACGCGTTACATCTCTAGGCGCGGCAGAGCAGACCGGCGCCAGCACGCACCACCCACACCGACCCGCCCCCGCCCCTTCCATCTGCATGCATGCCTGTCACTCCACCAGAATCTCACTAACAATCTTCCCACACCCCGACGGAAGGTGGTGCGGGGCGCGGGGCGGGGCGCGGGGCGGGGCCCTCACCCGCCCGCCCGCCACCCCACCCCGCCCCGCCCCGCCCGCGCTCCTGCTGGAGTTGGGAGCGCAAAAGTTAAACTACCAGCCGGCCAGGAGTGTCTAGCTTGAATGGAAAGGGCGGGGGGGGGGGGGGGGGGGGAGCGTTGAGGTTGGATCTCCCGCGCGCGTGGAGTTGGAGAGCGGGGAAGTCTAAGTGGCAGAAATAAGAGACCCTAGAACGAGGACAAGTGCGGAAACAAGCCCGGGTCAGTAAAAAAAACATATAACATATAACTACGAGACTTGGGTCGGCTAGGCTAGTGGGCCACCTCCCAGGAGGCCCACTAGGCTGCCGGCTAGTCCACGTGCGAGTGCGAGTCCCCTCCTCTCCTCGCCTCGCACAGCGTTAACAGTCGGGGGCGCTGGACGCAGCGGGGGCTGCTGCGGGGCAGGCCTGGGGGGGGGCGCCCACAAGATCATATCGTTAGCAAATCTGACGACGGGACCGCCGCACGACCAGGGCAGGCCGCCAAAAGTTACAGCGTGGAGTTGTTTCCACCTGGGGAGAGGAGCCCCCCTGAAGTGTGTGTGTGTGTGTGGGGGGGGGGGGCGTACACAACATTTCCCCCCGTTTGCCAAGCTGTGATGGCGCCAAGGTAGACAGTCTGTACCGGTTCAAGGAAAAACTCGCGTGTGTGTACGTCGGCTTGTTTCTCAGCTCAACGCCCAATGTAACTGCGACAATGCGACTGCACGCGCAATTAGGGGCTTGCAGATCAGTGGCCCCTCCCACTATTTTGGATCAAGTACGAAGAAACAAGACGACCCTCGGAGAGGCCGAAGGGCGAGAGAGACGGCGAAAAAAGCTAAAGAGAGAGGGAGGGTGTTGTTCCTCATAAAACCGCAGGCGAGAAGTAAGAGTAGTCGCTGTGAGAAGCTGCCGAGCGAGAGAGAGAGCGAGAGCGAGAGCGAGAGCGAGAGCGAGAGAGAGAGCGAGAGCGAGCGAGAGAGAGAGAGAGAGAGAGAGAGAGAGAGAGAGAGAGAGAGAGAGAGAGAGGTCACAGTGTGGCAAGGAGGGAGCTCCGCCCGAGCTCGCCTCGCCAGCCTGGTTCTCCGTAGCGTATTGACGTAGAGAGAGCGCCCCGGGCCGGGCCCCGGGCAAGCCTGCGTGTGCGTGCCGTGCCGCGCCGTGCCGCTCAGCCTCTATAAATTCATTTCTGTCCTCAGCCCTTCCTTTTCTCGCGAAACAAGTTTCCTGTGACACGCACGGCGAAGCCCGGCGGCAAAGCAGCGGGCGCGGCGCGGGGAACTACCCCGCCCCGCCCCGCCCCGCCCCGCCCCGCCCCGCCCCGCCCCGCCCCGCCCCGCCCCGCCTGTGTTCAGCAGCGGGCTACCTCGTTCGCTCGTCTCTCGGAGCATGGCCGCCCTCCCTGGCATACCCTATCGGAGCAGCTGATACTGTTCCTGCCAGCGCCCTGAGCGCAACACGGATTGAGACAAGCCTATCGGTTACTTTGGTTACAACGGCGCCCCGTAACGCGCCGCCCTACCTCACACCGCCACCGCCTCTCGGCGCCACGCCCACCCCCGCCGTTACGGTTCTCTCATTAGTCATCCCCTGGGAGTTTGTTCGACAAGAATCCGACATGAGCGGAGCTGCTCACCGTGCAGAAAGGGGCGGCCGCAAGGGAGCGCGGGGGGGGGGGGGGGGGCAGGGGCGGACGGCGCGGGGCCCGGCCCGAGCTCGGAAAGAGGAAGCCGCGGTGAAAGCGTCGAGTCACGCTTGCTGCACAATGAACGCGTTCGCTCGAACCAAGAGGAAATAAATTCTCTCATCCGCTGAACCGAGCCGAGCCGAGTCGAGTCGAGCCGAGCCCAGCCGAGCCTCGGGCGTCAGTGTCGTCGTCGGCGTCCCCAGCGAGGCGGCGGCGCGGAGGTCAGGTCGCGCCGCAGCGCGCTGCCGTCGTCGTCAAAACCCTCGCTGCTCCCTAGCTCAGCTCCCGTCTCGTCTGGCAGGCGGCGCAGCGCCACACCGCTGTCACGCTCCGCCTCTGCCCGCCTCTCTCGCACCCGTGCCGCTCGTCAGGGCCCCGCCCCGCCCCGCCCCGCCCCGCCCCGCCCCTCACTCGCACGCACCCACTGCGCTAACGTCTGTCGTCTACCCGTCGTTTTGTGTCCAAGGCAGCCGTCGTTGTCTGGTGCGGGGGGTGGGGGTGGGGGGCGATTATCCCCCCGCTGTGCTGTCTCCTGCCCGCCCCGCCCGCCCCGCCCCGCCCCGACACCCTACCCGCAGGCCGCAGGCCGCAGTAGCGTGCCAACGGGGCCCTGCGGGAAGGCGACAGAGAAGCTTCTCAGAAATGACTCACTTCACCTGTAGCAGGAGGAGTATCCTCCCCCCGGGGGCCAGGGCGGGGGCCGCGGGGGCGTGACGCGCGGCGGGGCAGGGCGCGCCGGGCCGGGCCGGGCGGGGCGGGGCCGCTGTGTGTGTGGGGATACCCCGCCGCCGCCGCCGCCACCGCGATGTAGTGGAAAGTAGGCAAGGCGTGACCAGAGGGCGGGGGAGGAAAGGGGGGCTGGCAGAAACAGAGCAGGTTCATTGTACACGCCTCCGTGGAAGCGCAGAGTCTGCCGCGCCGCCAGCACCCTACTGTACCCGCTTTCTGATTATGTCAACGACGGCTGCCAGCAGGGTGGCGGTGTTTGTGTTCTTCTGGTGCTGAGCGCAGTGCGGGGCGCACGGCCGGCTGAGCTGACCGCCGCCTCCGCCGCCTCCGCCGCGCCGCGCCGAGCACACAGGGCCGCGCGCTCAAGAGTGTTCATGCGGTGGGTAAACTTTCCCTTCTTCCCCGCCTGCTCTACCGCGCCCCGCCCCATGGCTACGAGGGCGGCTCGGCTCACCTGCATATTTTAACCTCTTGGGGGCTGGGCTGGGCTGGGCGGTGGCGGGGGTGGGCGGGGCGGCCTCGCGCAGCGCTCCACCGCCGTTATGTTATACGTGCTCCAGCTCCACTCTCGCCGGCCCACTTGCCTAGCGGGGTGGGGTAGGGTGGGGCGGGGCGGGGCGGGGCGGGGTGGGGCGGGGCGGGGCGGGGCGGGCGGGGAGGCCTCACGCACCGCCCAGCTCGACTGGATATGCAACGGCGGCGGCAACGGCAGGACATCAAACGCACGCCTCGGCCGCCTCTCAGCGCAGCGCTTGCCGGGCCGTGGCGTGGCGTGGCGTGGCGCTCTAAAACGCACGCGACTTTGTTGCGACCGTCTCTCCAGTCCGCGCTATTCCTGACGCGGTTACTGCCGCAGCCGCCACCACTGCCCCCTCCCTCCCTCCCTTCATCCCCCTTCTCCTCCCCTTTACAGAGAAATCACGCAGCTGCGTAATTTTTACGTAAGAAGGTTGGAACAATAAATCCGCCGGTGGGAACCCCTCCGCGACTCGACACGCGCGGTGCGGCGCGGACACGGGCCCGGTGGGCCGAAGGCTACTCTCTCCTCGTGTTTCAGCCGGGCCTGGACCCGGACCTGCCTGGGGAAGAGATTGATAAACAACAAAAAACGGCTTTTCCAAGCGTAAGAAAATGAAGGAAGGAAAAAAAAAATACTGACGGAAAGCGCTTGCTAGAGCTAGCACATCGGTGGGCCAGGTCGGCGAGAGAGAGAAAGAGAGAGAGAGTGAGAGAGAGGGGGGGGGGCTGGTTCTGATTGGGCATCGGCGTCCCCGCGAGCGCAAAATGATGTAATGAATTCAAACGGGAGTCGAGATCTGCGGAGCCGGGCCGGAGCGCCGGTCCCACCCCAGGGCCAGGTGCGCGGAGCGGAGAGGGGGGGAGGTGGGGGATGCCATTAATATGGAGAAATGGAAGGACGCGATGAGCTTTGGCAAAGAAAAACGGATGAAACCGCTGTGAAAGAACAAGACGAATTCAGAGAGTTTTTCTCCCCCTTGTCTCCCCCGAAAAGGCAATTAATATTAAGAGCTACCCTATAAAATATTTTTCTTTGCCATTTCTGGTACCATTCTTCCTCCTGTGCCCCTGCGGCATCGCTGGGTTGCGCGAAATAGCACTCACCTGTCTCCTTCGCAGCATTAGAAAGTGAAAAGAGACGGCGAAGCGGAAGGTGCAAGAGGAAAAGGGGCGGGCTGGGCAGCTGTCAGATGACGGAGAGCCTCATCAGCCGTGAGGCAGGCGCAGCAGGCTGCGGTTGTGTTCGAACAAAAAGAGCGATACAAGTAAGTGGCGGGACTGAAAGGGATGGAGTAGGCGCGCCCCGCCCCACCCCGCCCCGCCCCGCCCCGCCCCACCCCCCGGCCCGGCGGCTGAGGAAGACGCGGCGGTTTGTCGCGTCGCGGGGAACTCCCAGGCAGCATCCGTGAGAAATCCCACGCGTAGAGCGGTGGCGTCCGTCCCCGGGCAGGGGAGCATGGCGGGGCGGGGCGGGGCGGGGCGGGGCGGGCTGGCACGATTACAAGGGGCGTCCCTGATTGTGAATGGGACGGCCCGGCCGGCCGGGGACGCCAGATGGACGTGTAGCTGCGGCGGGGCGGGGCGGGGCGGGGCGGGGCGGGGCGGGGCGGGGCCGAGGCGGGTCGTAACTCCGAGATCCGCTCCCACGGGTCTACGTGACACAATGAGCGAGCCGGTTCGGGCCTCCTTACTGCTTCCGACCAAACTCAACAACATAAGAGCGGCGGGACGGGACGCGGCCTAAGCCTCCCCGCCAGCCGGGGTGTGGTGGGGCGTGGTGGGGCGTGGTGGGGCGTTGCGTGGCGTGGCGGGGCGGGGCGTGGCGGTGCGTGGCGGGGACGCTGAACTCCGACCCCACGAGACGCGGTGCAGTGGTGCGGTACGGCGCACCTGAGCAGCAGCACCGGGAGGTAAGGCGAGGTGAGGACAGAGACAGAGAAATGTTTCTTGCTCGCGCGTCAGCGTCAACATTGGGGCCGAGGTGGGCGCAGAGCAGCTCAGCTCGCGAGACACGACGCGCTCGCCGTCAAGCTGCATCACTGTCTCGGCTGATCACGGGCTCGAGCGTGAGCGTGAGCGTGAGCGTGAGCGTGAGCGTGAGCGTGAGCGTGAGCGTGCGTGAGCCGACTGCCAGCACTGCTCGCGTCTGTGTGAATCACGCCGATAATTCTCCGGGCGTGGTTCGAGCCTCCCCTCGCGCCGCGCGGCGCTAACACGGCGCTAACACCCGGCCCGTCATTACATGCGCCGCGCCGCGCCGCGCCACTCCCCGCCCCGCCGGCCAGTCCTTTCAGTGTTGCCAACTTTAACCAGAGCCACGGTGCTGAGCGAGGCGCGCTGTTATGACTCGGAAGAGGGTGCAAATGCGTATGTTGGCACAAGCGCACGCAAGAGAGGAGTATACGAGAGAGTGAGAGAGAGAGAGATCGCTCGAGCGAGGGAGCGAGAGGGAATAAGAGAGAGACAGAGCTGAAGGAAGAGTGATTGTCGAAAGAAGCCGCAGTGCTAGCGGATGCTAGCAGGCAGGGTGCATCGGCTGCAGCGCGGCGCGGCGCGGCGCGGCCAACGCCCCCGAGCCGCTGCATGCGCTTCTTTGCCAGCAGCCTCCAGTGTTTGACCCGGTGTGCTGCTGCTGCCGGGCCGGTATGAACTCATGTGCGCCTGAGCCACTCTAGGCCGGGGCGGGGTGGGGCCGGGTGGGGGCGTCTCTTTGATGTTGTGCATGCTGTAGGAGTCGAGGGAGGCCGCTGGGCTGGGGCCGTGGCGCCGGGGCGGGGCGGGGCGGGGCGGGGCGGCGGCTGCTTACGTTTGCTGCACGCGGTGTGCTCGCTGTGGCTGCGGGGCCGGGCCGGGCCGGGCCGGGCCGGGCTGAGCCGCGCTAGGGCTGGGGCTGGGCGGTATACGCACGCGACCGCGCCGCGGGGCGCCTGGCTACAAATTTTAGAAAGTTTGTCTGCGACGCGGTGTGACCTGGTCCTGATGGCGCCGAGGCGGGGCGGGGCGGGGCGGGGCGTGGTGTAATGCGGCTTCCGAGTGACCAAAACGTGCGGCGGGGTACTAGTCTGGTCCAGAGTCCATATTTTATATGTCTACTTTTCTTTGTTGCGCGCCAAGTTCAAACTGTTGTTTAGGGTTTAAAAAAAATATATCGCGCGAGGTGGTCTTTTCTGTTATAACAACAACTCACACCATGAAATACGCATCCGCATCCACCGGAGACATGACAGAGTTGGAGCGCGTTGCGCCGCACCCGCCTTCCTCCAGCCAGCCAGCCGCGGCTCCAGACCGCCCGGTAGGTAGGCATCGGCGAGACACTTGTGCGGGCGCGTTGCCTACCCAGCAGGCGCTCCGCTCTCCGCCGGGCCGGGCATCGGGGCCGGGGCCGTGGAGCGGAAGCGTGAGATGGGAGGGGAGGCTGGCGACGGGGAGGGGAGGGGAGGGGAGGGGAGGGGAGGGGGAGGAGGGGAGGGGAGGGGAGGGAGGAGGAGGGAGGGGAGGGGAGGGGAGGCGGCAGGGAGCGGAGTGGCGTGGCGCCAAGCGCACCGGCGGGCGCGGCGCGGCGCGGAGCGGATCTGTCGCAGCGCATTCATCTGTCACGCCCGAATGTCACTCACAACGCGCTTGCCTTTTGAGAAGAAGAGCCCCCCCCCCCCGCCGCCTCAACGAGTCAGACAAAAAGGATTGCAGCAGGCAGAGTACTGCGCCGCGCGCGCCACCCTGACCTGACCCCGCGCAGCCGCGCAGCGCAGTACACCAGCGTGAGCGGCGGGTGTCCCGCGGGGTGTCCCGCTGGGTGTCCCGTGGGAGACAGCACCGCACCGCGACAGCACAAGACGAGCGCAAAAAGAATTATATTGAATCTCGAAGACGCATGAACCCCCCGGTGCGGTGAGCACGACAAGTGTTGAACATCTCAAGGAGGCACAGTACAGACCCAGGCATGCCACGCCCACCCCGCCCGACCCTGTCAATCCTTATTTGCAGACCTGGCCGCGGTCCCCGCTGCAGGGCTGGGCCTCACCCCTGACGCCATGGGGCGTCGTGCGTATCGCGGGCAAAAAAATCTGCGCCGCAGCAGGTTCCGCATCTGCGCTTATGACCTCTCGGGCGGGTGGGGCCTAACCTAACCGAGCCGAGCCGGGCCGGGTCAGTGTACGGGCGGGCGATGCACCGGCGCGAGGGGGAGGGGGAGGGGGGTGCAGACGAGACTGCTGCAGCGGATCCGTGCGCTGATTAGCCTGATGTGAAGCGACGCACGCGCGCGCGCACACACACACGCGCGAGGCGGGTGACGTGCGAAGAGGGAGGAAATCTAGAGAGACGGCGACAAGTTTAAGCCCTGACATCATGTAGCTTGTACTAGCGGCCCCCTCCCCGGCCCCTGCTGCCTCTGCACCTGCACTGCATCAGGACTGCTGCACCGTATGACTTAGCCAGACGGCCCGGGCCGGGCCGGGCCGCGGGGAACGATCTTTGTCGGAAGCGTGCGGCTGCAAGCGCACGGGAGGGAACGGGCGGGCTGGGGGAATTCCCTTTTGAGCTGTCGAGAAGTTACTGGCTGGCCGACCTGACCAGGCCGGGCCGGGCTGGGGGTCGGGTTCGATACCGTGCCACGCTACAAACTTCTTACTACTGTCGGCTCAGGCTTCGACTCACTTGTGTGTGTGTGCGTGTGTATGTGCGAGAAAGATAGAGAGGGAGAGAAAGATAGCTGGAAAGGAGAGGTAAAAGAGAGAGCGAGAGTGAGCAAGAGAGAGATAGTGAGTCAGTGATGACGATCCGTGATAGTCAGTTCCTTTGTCAGGAAAAGTTGTCGAAAGCGAGTAGGGGCCGGCGGTTACAAAGGGAGAGAAATATAGAAGGAGAACTAGAGAGAGAGAGAGAAAAAGAGAGAGAGAGAGAGAGAGAGAGAGAGAGAGAGAGAGAGAGAGAGAGAGAGAGAGAGAGAGAGAGAGAGAGAGAGAGAACCAACGACGACGCGCTCCGAACAACTTCACTTCCATCCACTCCCGCCCACCCCGCCCCCGCCGCACTGTGCAGGTCTCAGTCTCACGCGCCTCTGAAATGTTCGATACCAATCTCCAATTAATCTCCAGCCCCCCGCCACACCGCGAGCGTGGAAAGTTTGAGCACAAAGGTGAGCCCGGCCCCGGCCTGAAGCACCGCAGGGCAGGCAGGCAGGCAGGCAGGCGCGCTTTGTTGTGCTGCAGACACCACGTGACCCGCGCGCTCACAGCCACAGCCGCCTCGGTTCCCTTACTCCCGGGTTTGACTCCCCATTTGCGAGCCAAACTCGCAGCGTGGCGGGGCGGGGCGGGGCGGGGCGCGGAGCCGGCCGGGCCTAGCGTCCTAGGTTCCGCTTTATGGCGGGCCGAGAGAGGGCGGGGCGGGGCGGGGCGGGGCGAGCGGGAAGCTAGGCCAGCGAGCCTTGTGCTCTTTCCTGCGAGTCAATGAACCGTCCGCCCCGGCCCGCCCCCGGCCCCGCCCCCAAGCCCTCCCTAGTGTCACCCAGCTCCCCTGGGGGCGATAGGCGCGGGCGCGGGCCCGGCCCCTCCAACGAGGAGTAGGCCACACTCGTGTTGTCGCATCGTTTGACGTCAGAAATGACTCCCTTCTTTTCTTTCTCGTTCTTTACCACGCCACCATTCCTAATCCGCGGTGAAAATAACGAGTACTGTTCTCGGTGCGGTGATCCAATTTTCCAGTTCCTACAATTATTATCTCTACAGACACTGTGAGAAATATTCGTAAGAGTTTTTCCATGAGAAATGTCGTAAAGCTACGGTATCATATTGTAAAATTACAATATTTTAAGGACACTTGGTACCGACTCCTAATTCTTAAACCAGCACAAATAAGCGTTCGTAAATTTACGATTTCGATTGTAAGTTTACAACACCATTTGTAAATCACAAATTACGAAAAAAGTCGTAAACTTACAGACATATTTTTCACAGTGGATATTGGTGTTCAGAAAGTCTACATGAGACTTTTTTTTTGTGATTTCTTCTCTCAGCGTCAGTGGATAGCAAGCATGCACAGTGCGTCATTCACTAATAGAAAACTAAACAAATTATCAGTGCAATTTATATGAAAAATTTGTCAGCAGTTTGATATCTCGGTCTTCTTGGCAAAATTTCCTTCCTTATTGGTGCCAAAACTACGCCCCATCGGTCGTTTTATTTGACAACAAAGAAGGCAGTGCCGAGTGGTGGGCTGAGGCTGAGCTCCCTTTTCAATCATCGCCACTTCTGGCTCCGGCCCGACCCGGCGCGGCGCGGAGGCCACTCGCCCTCTGCAGCCGCTTATACGGCAAATCCCCTGTCCGTGCTTGCTGTCGCCGCCTCCCCAGACGACACACTCGCCCCCGGCCCGACCCGGTCGACTGTGTGCCGCGCCATCATCGATGCCGTGACAGTCTCTCCGTCCCGCTCTCAAAAGTGTTGGAATACTAAGGACGCCGCCGGGCCGGGGATGCGGCTGACGCGGGACGGATCGGGCGGGGCCAGCAGGCTGACGACACCACCGCCGCACCGCCCGCCCCCAGCGGCCCTCCGCCGAATATTAATTAGTTTTTATAACTTGGACTACAATTCAGCCGAATTCGCAGAATTCATCCCACCCTTTCTCCCCTTTTGGAAACTGACGCGATATCTCTCTAGCCTGCCCCCCCCCTATCTTTCTCTCTCTCTGGCCGCTCAAACAAGCGGCCAGTCGAAGAGCTGTACAGACAGGCGGGCGCGGTCAGGCGGCCCAGCAGCAGCAGCAGCAGCAGGCTGGGTGGGCAATTTCACGGAACACTGCGTCGCTCTAACAAGGTTCGTCCGCAATATGAAATAATGTGGGTGCTTTTAAATGGGCCGGCCGGCCGGCCGGCCTGGTCGGGGCGACCTGCCGAGCCGAGCCGAGCAGAGCCGGGCAGAGCCGGGCAGAGCCGAGCCGGGCAGGGCGTCGAGGCCTATGGGCCTGGAGACCCGCCAAACGCTCCTCGCAGTGCGGCCCGGCGCGGCGGCCAAAGTAACTCGGCCCGCGTGGGGACCGGGGCCGGGGCCGGCGGGGCGGGGGCCGCGGGGCGGGCCTCTGGCCGGCCAAGCCCAGCCACAGAGAGTTGGCGGTGTCCGCAGCGGGCCGCGCGGCGCCTGGCCTGGCCCGCCCCTCCCGACAAGCGGCAGGAGCAATGGAGAAATAGTGTGAGAGCGAGGACGGGATATTCATTTGCAATTTTCATGTACACGGTATTGCGTAATCTGTGTATTGCACACAAAATACTACGGGTTCGGCGCACACTTCATCATTTTTTCGGTATTGCGTGATGCGTAATACGTATATTAGTTGTACACGGTATTACAGGAGTAAAAAAAAAAAAAATCCCCGTGCGTGAGAGTTGCGGAGAGTGACTCTCTCTCTCTCTTTCGGCGGTAGAGTAGGACTATGGCTCGCGGCTGTCTCTCTCGCACTGCTGCGGTTAGCGGCCGCGCCGGGCCGGCCCCCAGGGGCCCCGCGGGCCCCGCGCCTCAGCCACCGCTAATGACTGTAGGCCAGCAGACGCCACGGCGCAGCCTGGCCACCAGCCTCACCCGCGTGTTTATTTTTCCTTTTGAAATTCCCCTTATTCCGCTTCCTTTTTTACGCGTTCTCTCTCTCTCTCTCTCCCTCTCTCTGTCTTACTCACTCCCTCACTCACCCCACTGTGGCTGGCGCACACCTTAAAATGTGTGTTTGCGTCTGCCGTTTGTATAGAGTTACCTTCGCAGTCCATTACCGACAAGCAGCGGCATAAGCTAGGGCTGCTGGCGCCCTGTCTGCTGCACCTCGGACTGTGTGTTTAAGGAGGAGGCGGAGGAGGAGGAGGAGGAGGAGGAGGAGGAGGAGGAGGAGGAGGAGAAGAAGAAGAAGAAGAAGGAGGAGGAGGAGGAGAAGAAGAAGAAGAAGAAGAAGAAGAAGAAGAAGAAGAAGAACGCATGTGCCTCGGCGTTTGCTGCGAGCGGCTGATAAGGCGGATGGAAGGGGAGTGGGGGGGAGGTTGCGTGAGGCGGGGCGGTCCAGAAAGCCTCCACAAGGGTGTCTTCTGACTGTCAAAACAGCTTGCCACTCCACAGCATGAAGTCGACAAACCGGAGGGGGTTTGGGTGGGGTGGGGCAGGGCAGGGCAGGGCAGGCCGGGCGAGGACTTGAGCATTTGAGATTAGACGACGAGGGGAGGGGCGGCGGGGGCGGGCCTGTCAATGAGCAGCCGCTTGTACCCGCGCTGCGCTAGGACCACCGCGCCGGGCTCAGACAGGCAGCAGGTCGCTGCTCTCCTCTACTAGAACCCTCTTAAAGCAGCTCAGGGAACAGCCCAGCCCTCACTCCAGGCAGGCGGCCGGGCCGCCCCGCCACCTCCCAAAGAGCAGCCCAGCGGCTCAAAGCGGTGCGTGCTCCCAATCCCGTGCTCGCTGCTAGGACATGGTCCCGCCACTCGCGCACGCACTGGCGCACGCACTGGCGCGCCCGCGCCGCGTAAAGCTCGAACTACCCTCAAGGGACTTCCCTCAAAGCCACGCGGGCTCTCTGCGTTAAAGCTAACGTGCCACCAGCCTCTTCGCACGCGCCTTTTTTTTTCTTCATTTTATTTAACGGGTATCGTTTTGGGGGACAATCTCTCCCAGTCTGTCGTTACGGGCTCGTCAAGGCGATGGCGGGGCGGGTGGCGGTGGGGGCAGCTTCTCCCCCGGACTCCTTACTCACTCACCCCGACCCCCATCTCATCCTCTCTCCCCGTTACTCTCTCTCTCTCTCCCTTATAAAAAAAGGAGCGGGGCGCCCTAGTTTCCCTCTACCTTCATCATCACATTCAACCAGCAGGAGCTGTGCGGCCTGGAGCGGGGCGGCTCGCTCACCCCGGCCCCGACCACGGCCTCCCGCCATGACTCTATTTCACTCTTTGCAACGTGATATTTTTCGACACAGAGAGAAGCCCTCGCTCTTTTGAAACGCTGACTCGCGGCGCGCAGCACAGCTCCGCGGGATTATCATTCCCATTCTTATTTCCATCCGCAGGGAGGGGGGGGGGAGAGAGAGAGAGAGAGAGAGAGAGAGAGAACCTCGTCGGAATGAGAGGAGCAGCGAGACTCGGCTCCCCTGGTGCGGGGATGGGCGGGGCGGGGCGGGGCGCGGTGTCGAGAGAGAGGTGCAAGCGTCACCGCGAGGTCACTGCATCGTACGGTATTCGCATAAAGTGCCGTATTGGTCCTGCGCTTTCACCGCGACATCCGCGTGCACGAGCCCACCCCGCCCCGCCCCACCCCGCCCCGCCACGCCCCACCCCACCCCGCCACGCCCCACCTCGCGACTCGGCCCCGAGTGGCGGCGGCGCGGGGCTCGGCGGGCGCGTGGCGGGGGTCCCACAAACAAACTGTCTCCTTCCACACAACTGACACCTCCGTGTCCAAGGTAATGATGATGTATGGCTCTTCGAAAAGACTTTTCCCCCCCCCCCCCCCCCCCGTTCCCTCTCCACCACCTCCGCGCCCTGCTGCCTCCAGGTCCGCGTCCACCACGATGCGCGCAAGAGCAGCGCAAGTTTATTGAGGTGTACGTCTGTCTCTGTCACAACCACGCGGTGGACCACGTGAGCGGCGAGACAGGGCTAGGCGGTGCGGGAGAGAGAGAGAGAGAGACGCATCGAGGCCGTTGGACCCGCCCGCCCCGCCCCACCCTTTCCCGCCTCGCCCTGTCGCGCCGCTCGCGCGGGGCAGTCGCGGCTGTATTGTGGCTGGCCCGGGCAGGGTCCCACTTCTGGGCTGGGAGGAGAGGGGCGCGGCGGGGCGGGGCAAGGCGGGGCGGGGCGGGGCGGGGCGGGGCGTGGTGGTGAGAGGCCCAAGCAGCGGGGGCAAACAACGCCGTTCGGCAAAATAATAAAGACTGATGAGGCGGGGCGGGGCGAAGCGGGGCGGGACGCTTAGGCCACGCAGCGCCATCTCGAGTCGCGCCATCCTCATAATTTAGATTCAACGTTAATGGGGATAATGACATCCAGAAAAAGCAATACGGTTAGGCGAGAAAGGTCAAATTACGGCATCTGTGTGAGTGAGCGTGCGTGTGTGTGTGTGGATGAACTTTGGCGCTGGCAAGAGTGGCGTTAATGACCTGAGAGAGGAGAGGCCCGGCGAAGATTGAGGGGAGTCCGTGTCGCCCTTCCCTCCCCTCATGGTGCCGCCCCGCGCGTAGGGGAGGGGGCGGGCGGGGGCGGGGAGGGGCCTAATTGCAGTGTAACTAGGAAGCCAGGGCGACAAAACACAAAGATGATTGCAAAGAAATCTCATTCCAAGTTGAGGAGGCTGCGGCGGTGGACAGGACGAGGACGGGGATGATGACGAGGAGGAGCAGAGGGGCGGCGGGGCTGTGCCGTCATCATCCCGCACCCGCACCGCACCGCCAGAGGAGAAAGAAAGTTGTTCTCCTCGCCGAATCAACTGTCTAATTGGCAAAGTTGTATCATCCCCTTTAGGGCGATGGTCGCGTGCCCCGCCCCGCGCCCGTACCACCCGCCCCGCCCGATGCGATGACCGCGGCACACGCCACGTGGCCGTGCCCCGCCCCGCCCCGCCCCGCCCCGCCCCGCCCCGCCCCGCCCCGCCCCATCAGGCCGCCTACGCCTACGCTCCCATCCCGTGGGGCAGGCAGGGCGCCGCTGCGGGGCTCCCACTCCCACCGCCACCACAGCGCCCCGCCCCGCCCCGCCCCGCCCCGCCCCGCCCCGCCCCGCCCCGCCCCGCCCCGCCCCACTCCCCGCCCCCCCGCCCTTGTTGCGTGCGCGCGGCCGTGCGGTCCGCCCTTGGGTCCACCCCGCCCCGTAACGCCCTTCTTGAGGCTTGCGGTCGGGCTGGACCGGACCAACAGCTAAGAGCCAAAAGTGCCGCGAAGGACGCCCCCGGCCCGCCCCAAGAGCTGAGCACTAAGGGCTCGGTGGGGTAGCACAGCGCGCGCGAGTGCTCGTGGCTCACGGCCTCGGCGCAGTACCTCAAAGGGCTTATACTCGAGGACCGCGAGCGGGGCGGGGCGGGGCGGGGCGGGGCGGGGCGCCGGCTCGTACATGACAACAACGAGTTCCAACCCGGCTCCACGACGCGGAACGTTTTCGAGCGTTTACCGGCGGTAATAGAATGCACGACTAAGCTCGCGGGTTAACCTGCCTAACCACCTCGCCCGTGTAAGGCGCAAGATGGTCCCTGGAGCTGGCACACCCGCCCGCGCGCCACAAACACACGCGTAATCTCTCGCGGTTGTATCGATACTCTCGAACTCGGCCAGAGCTGGTGCGGCTGCTGCTGGGTGACGCAATTAGCGGCCGTGCTGACCCACATGATCCACACGCGGGACAATCGTGACAGTAAAGTTGGGGCGGGCGGTGATGTGTGCTCCTGCCTCGAGGCCCTGCCTCGCCCTGGCCTGCCCTGAGCGACCCCAGTCAAAAAAGCGCGGTCCCCAAAAATCATTTTCAAACTCCATGCGTTTGGTAAAAATAAAAAAAAATGTCATTATTTTATCACATTTATTGTGATTTTATTTCGTAGTCCTAATGATTCATTTTATTTTATTTGCCGATATGGAAACCCTTGATAGTTTTCTTGGGCTCCGGGGGATTGGACGTCTTGGGCCCGGACGAGCCACCCTTAGGGGGAGCGTGATTCGGATGGCTGATGCCGCCGGATAGACCGAAGTGACCGCCGGTACTGGGGATGTTGATGGGTTTTGAAGGCTTTCCTGGCTCGGCCCAGGTGCCCTGGAAGAAAGGCGTACAGTGTGGAATCCGCACCGAGGGAGCAGCTCACAGACGACACTATGAAGGTGCAAGTCTTACCACCAGGCAGGCGGCCAGCAGGAAGGCGACGACGAACAGGGCAGCGAAACGCATGTTGGAGGGATGCAAACAACGCGAAAGCAGTAGTGACTCTTGTCTGCTGCAAGGCCCATACTTATACCCCCCACACAGGTCGTGCGCGTCAGCGTCGTGTCTGGGTCACGCGCCACTGGTTGCAATTTTAAATTAATAACGGTGCACGATTCAGCGGAAGGGGGACAGGCGTCGTGACACGCTTAACTCGATGTGTGCACCGCGCCGCCGGCCAGAGCATCAGGTGATCGTCACGCCCCAGAAGGTATGTCCCTAGGACGACCGTACATTTACATATTTTCAAAGTTTGAAACTGTAAGGTTTAAAACTTTCGACTTTTTTTTTATTTTGAATTTTTTTTTGTTAGTTGTTTTTTTTTGTGATATCTTTTTATACATTCCAGTAAATCAAGTAATGGACGAATAATGCGGGTGATGCTTGGGGCGCACAATGGGCTGAGGGGGAGGGATAGGATGCCTGTGCACTAGTTAAAGAATTTCACTGTAAGCTTCAGTGATGCTGGGTTAACAGTAAGCTTACAGTGAGATTCACCGTAAGGTTTTAACAGTGTGAAGGGGAGGCGGGCCAGCAGACGCCTGCCGGGGTGCGTCCCGCCGTTAAACGCCGCAGTACCCGCCGGCCGGCCGGCTAGGCCGAGTGGGCGTTAAGGGTTCTTCATAAACCCGCCTCCCTCGCCCTCGCGCCGCCTGGGCGCTATACGCCGCGGTGTCAAGGTTGGCAGGTGGAGTCGTGTAATTGGCGGAGCGGAGCGATCGACCGAGTTTACCCACCACGCCGGGCGGGGTGGGGTGGCGGGTGGGTACACACTATTACTTGTTGCGAGCAGAAACCAGGCCAACAGTACGTCTGAGCTTGATTGACACGGTACAAGCGGCCGCACCGTCCGAGGGGGGCAGGGTGAGGTGGGGCGTAATGGGCGGGGCGGGGCGGGGGCACCGAGTGCGCCGACCTCCGCCGACGCGACCGCTGTGCGCGCACTGTAAATCTAGGATGCCCGGCAAGAGGTTGACTCCAGAAATGAGGCCCGACTCCAGAAATGAGGCGATTTCAGTCAGACACCCACTGGATACCTTCATCCCATTCCTCATACTGCGTGACATGAAATACCAAAAGACGGCAGCGTGGTTGACTTCAGTCGCCCCATTACATCGCGGTCAGGAACCTGAGTCACTGACTTGCGCCGCAAACCAGATCAGTGCTCCGCAGTAGGCTAATCAGGCAGTTTTTGTTTTTTTCAAAAAAAAAAAAAAATATACCTATGAGTATCCCCACGCCTGTCTACTCCGCAAATAACTGTCTCCCATGTGACGAGTTTGCCTAGTACGAGGGGTAAATCACTCTGAAATTTTTTTGTACACCACTATTTCAATTTATTTCTAACTATTTCAACTATTTCAAACCAGCTTGCCTACTTTTCTTTGCAACCCTGCTTCGGATTGACAGTGTGTACGGGCGGGCGGGCGCTGCCAGCCAGTGGGAGCGGCAGGGCGGCGGGCCGCACCGCACCGCGCCTGGGGCAGGGCGGGACGGACGTCTTGTGTTGCGCGGGTCACGAATAGACACGCGCGCACACGCACACACACTCACACCCACACGCACGCGCTCATAAACGCACGCGAGCGCCACGCCGTCGCGCATTTGCGCATTGACTGCGCGCAAGACGCGCTGCTTCCGTGTAAGTTGAATCCTCGGCACCCTCCCCTATCTCCCTGCTGCCGCTCGGTTTACTCAAACAAAATGCGCAAACGCGCCTCGGCGCGCCCCGCCCCGCCCCGCCCCGCCCCGCCCCGCCCCGGCACCAACGCGCGCGTGTCGGCTCGCGTCACCGTCAGAGAACAGACCTCGACTCGGCAGCCTTTTTCACAGTCGGACGGTCTTAAGCTCGCCTTATCCGTCCCCGGGCTCGAGGCGGGCCGGGCCGGGCCGGGCGGGCTGGGCCTAGCCCGGCGCGGCTGTGGACGGCAGCAGCAGGCGGAAGCGAGAGAAAGCGGAGCAGAGGGGAGGAGGCGGAGGAGGAGAGAGGAGGAGGAGGAGGCGAGGGGCATCTTCGTCTACTTTCCCTTCTGTCAGGGCAGTCAGGGTGATGGGACGCAAGCAGCAGCGCGTCAGGCACGTCAAAGGCCCCTCTTCCCCGGCAAACCCTCCTCCCCAGAACCTCCCCTACCTCTCGCGCGCACCGTGTGAAAATTGGTCTCGCACTACTTGTTGTTGTTTCAGAGAAATGACCTACTTTTTATCCTCTCGAACCAAAACACAGCCGAAAGTGGGTGAGACCGGGCCGGGCCGGGCCGAGGGAAGGACAGATTGATGAGTGTTCTCATCGCGACCGTCATCGCGGACGCCGTCGGTTCTAAAACTGTATCATGCGACTGTAAAAATGATGAAAATCCGAAACTTGAATGACGAACGACAGGGTAGTCCATAGACCTCTCGGACCTCTTTCGGCTTACACTGGTTTCACCACACCAAATTAAAT
Organism: Frankliniella intonsa; assembly: GCA_033675135.1. NCBI lineage: Eukaryota > Metazoa > Arthropoda > Insecta > Thysanoptera > Thripidae > Frankliniella > Frankliniella intonsa. The sequence continues at coordinate 12,869,618 of CM066254.1, read as the reverse complement.
TTTCAAAAAGATTTTTTTTTTCGTGTTTTTTGATGAAATATCGGGAGAGATATGTCAGTGCGGGATCACACGTTCATTACAGGCTAACGTGTTTACAGGAGAAGGCCCCCTCGATGAGGCCCCTTGGACAGATGCATACGGTGGCGCAGAACCACAGAACACACTCATAGGCCGAGGTCTTATTTGGTCGAGATACGCATCAGGAACATTATTGCAGGGAAGAACGTCCTCTATCTATACCTTTACGTGAAAGTCGTGACGAGAGCCGCTCGAAAAATATACGAGCGTACCGACCGACACAGAGAAGAAAGGGCCGGCGCAAGACGCACCGCCGGCCTTTGCTAAACAATAACATTTCCCATGAAATGATGTAATACTTTTCAAGCCCACCGGCATACAGCGCGTGTTTGGGGAGCGCACATGCACGCAACCCGGTCAAGGAGCCGCATGACGTTGGCTTTCAATGGAACGGCCAGCCGACACCGCCGTGCGGCGCGGGGCGGGGCGGGGCGGGGCGGGGCGGGGCGGGGCCGGACGGGCAGAGGAGTCGTGTGCGCCGCATAAATACGGGGCGTCTGTTATTGTGGTCATGAAGACCCACCGCTATGGCCTTATTACGTCCCGCGCGCTGTCAGCGGGCCGGTGTGATTGGCAGGCCCCGCCCCGCCCCGCCCCGCCCCGGCCTGCCGGCGCAGATCTGCCCCGCACTCACTCACTCACACAATTGTGAACGGCTTTCACTTAGGGCCGCCCCGCCACCGGCGCTACGGCCGCGATTGCCACCCCGACAACTTGCCCTCTTTTTGCTGCGCCCTGCTTCTTTTTGCCCCGCTCTCTATCTGTCGCTCTGCTGCCCCCCCCCCCCACCTCCCGCGTCAGCCCCCCCGGGGGGCCCGGGGCCCTGACCCACCACCGCGGTCGCATGACAGGTAGCGACACAAAAATCGCGCGGATCGGCGACGAGCACGCCCGGCCCGCGCGCGAGACAGACATGTCTCGAATTTCCGCGATGAAAACATTTACATCAATTTAAGCGGCCGCGCGGTGGAAGAGCAGGAAAATATGTCACATAAAACCGGACCCAGGGCATCACGCACGAGGCAAAAAAATAAAAAAAATACAGGTTAAAAAAACTGAGCAATACGTAGGGGGACGGCCGGGCTTTTACAAATCACATAACCGACCGCAACTGAACCGGGCGGGGCGGGGCGGGGCGGAGCGGGCGACCAGCGCGCGGCCGTATCGGATTCATATCGGGTTTTGCTAACGAAGCCAATTACTGGGGATCGCCCCGCCCCGGCCCCGCCACTGATGTCCGCCACCGCCTGTCCCGCGACCACGCGCCCCTCAGTCTCCAGCCTCCAGGACCAACCGGGATTATGGGAATATTCAATAGCCCGCCAGCGCTTCCCTTTTCCACCTCCCCTGCCGCTGGGCCAAGAATTATTCATCTTTCTTACCTTGATTACGATGGGACTTTTCTTCAGAAAAATCGCCTCTCCCTCTCTCTTCCCACCTCCACTCCATCTCTGTCAGTTCCTTCCGAGACGCTGTCGCCTACTTTTGGACTATAGGCCTGCTGTTTGACTTCGGCAGAGGAGTGGCATAAGGAGTGATGGACTGCGAGGGTCCTCATAGTTGGGCCTCGGGCTTGATAATCAACTCCAATGGAACGGTCTCGAAATTCGAAATTATGCCGACGAAAATGATAAAAGCGAGGTCTCCCTCCCGTTCTACGTTTTTTTCTTTTTACCTGAACAGTCCATCTGTCTGCGGCACTAAATCCTCCCCGGAGTTAAACGCACGCCGCTCTCCCGCCCAGCTGCAGAGGATTAAAGGAACATCACCAGGGGGCCTCAGCCTCCCGGAGCGAGCCCCCCCCCCCCTCCCCCCTCCCCCCCCCCTCCTCGGAGTCGCACCCAAAAGACTTTCATTTCCTTATCGCGACCAAAAGGAGAGGGGTAGAGCGGGAAGGGGAGAAAAGAGGGTGGACCAATGCAAAAGTGCGCGTAAATTAAAGACGTTGGTGTCGCGGTGGGGCGGGGCCGGCGGGGCCGGCGGGGCTGCCCGCGGTGCTTGCGGCCTGCGAGGTTTGGCCGCGCCACTTCCGTGCGCCCTTTCCCCTCGTCCCTCCTGAATTGCAATGTGAAACTGTACATAGCGCCGGGGCGAGAAGGGAATTCCGAAACAACGAGGTAAAAAAAATAATAGAAAAACGGGAGTCAGTCTTTCTGCGGCGGGATGGAGTGCGGGAGGGGGAGGGGGCGTAGTGGCGGAGTGGGGCGAGGGGGGGGGGACGGGGACGGGTAATGGTCGGCCTTGGCATAAAGGGCCGCGGGTGACATTATGCGTGGAACAATTTGCAATATACGCGTATCACTGCGCGGACAAAATAAAGAGAAAAAGAGACTCTTTTTTTAAAAGAGAAAAAGCTGCGCAAGTAACTAATTTAAAGACAGAGTGGGTCATTGGGCGGCAGCAGCAGGCGGCAGGGTCGCAGTGTCCTTGGTCAAGTAGAGCACCATGGGCGCCATGAGGCTTACGGAGATAAGGGCTGGGAAGCGCCTCGGGCGCCGGAGTGAGTGAAAGAGCGAGCGAGAGAGAGAGGAGGGGGCGCAAAATACAAGGGGCAAGCTTAGGGCGAGGGGGTAAGATTCTCGTGTTTTACCGAACGCTGTAAAACGTCCGGGGCAGTACACGGGCAGGAGTCGCTTTGCGGACAAAAGCGAAATAAAATTAAACTTGTACCCCGCCCCCTCGGGCCCTACGGCACCGACGCTGGGGACCCGTTCCACCCCGCCCTGACGAGTGGGGTAACATCCCTGTCCTTCTCACCCGCCCTCCTCTCTCTCTCTCTCTCTCTCTCTCTCTCTCTCTCTCTCTCTCTCTCTCTCTCTCTCTCTCTCTCCCACTAACCCTCTCTCCATTTAACGGCACCATAAGTCAGGCGCTTACGACTCGTCACTTAGGCCCCGCGGGTGTAACTGGAAGCTCTCGATACCACCTGCCCGGGGCGCTGCTGACCTACCTGCCGCCAGAGAGAGGGGGCAGGCTATCGGGTCGCGAGGGCTGCGGTGCCAACTCGTACAACTAAGTCATCTCATCAGACGGACTGACAGGGCGCGACAGAGAGAGCGGGAGGGAGGGAGGAAAATGAGAGAGAGGGAGGAAGCTAGTAAGTCGGTCGCGCCACCTGCGTGACAGTGACAGAGCCTTCAAGGAGCAGCTCAAAGTTTTGCGTTATATGCTGCGTCTCGCGTTACACGCGGCAGGATCAGGAAGTACCGGCATAGACCTCTCGTCTACACAGGCAGGCTCTCGTTATACACGAACGCTTTTTGCTATGGCCAAAGTTTAATATGTCACTCGCCATTTCCCGAACATCAAAGGCTAAAACTGTATTAATCACGCGGGGAATTTTTTAATCCCTTTGCTGACCATCGCGCTGGCCGCGTACCACATGGTTACCCAACTGGTCGAAAAGGCAGAGAACTGCGTGCCTCCCCAGCCCGCAGCTGCAAAAATTCACCGTAAGCTACAGTGCTGCAGGGTTCACTGAAGCTGAGAGCGAAAATCGCCGTAAGCTTCTACTAGAGCAGGCTGCGAAAGAAAAGTAATAATCGTTTTGAGATACTGGCCGGGCGGCTATTTCTCCTTCTCGTTCCGGGAAAACGTTCTAAGATTAGCTCGCCGGCAAGCAAGGTCAAGAACACTGAGAGAGTCCTGAGGCCGTGCCGAGCGCGGGGCCGGGGCCGGCGGGCCGGGGCCGCCGGGGCCGGGTCGGGGAGGCGCCCAACAACTACAAGTCATTCGGATGCCAATACTTTTTTTCAGGATTTGGGTCAGCCCGGCCCGGCCCGGCCCGGCCCGGCCGCCCGGCCCGGCCCGGTCGGGCCCGGGACCTTTGTGGACCTGCCAGAAGCACCACGGGCGCAGTGTGTACGCGAGGGAGGGTGAGGTGAGGTAAGGAGCCCGAGGGGTCCAACACTCGCTGCAGGAGCGGAACACATGATTAGATTATACTGCACCGATGTCCAGGGAACACCAACAGTTTTCAGTAATTTTTATTGTGTGAGGAAAACTATGTCATTCCTTGTGTATTTCCATGAGGGAAAACCAAATAAAAGCATTGAAAATTAGAAATTTTGAGATTTGATAACCAGACAAAGAGTACCCATGAGTAGCAGAGTTACGGACCCCTCGCCTCGGCAGGAGCCCGCGCGCGGGACGGGCCATAGCGCAGTGCCCAAAGGGAGAAGACACTTCTCTGTTGTATTTTAACAGTAGGCGGGGTTGACTGGAGCAAAGGGGGAGGGGAAAGGTACGAGAGAGAGAGAGAGAGAGAGAGAGAGAGAGAGAGAGAGAGAGAGAGAGAGAGAGAGCTGTTAGACTGCCTTCCGTGAGCCATCAATCACCTCCATCGCCATTATGAGTCTTTTTCTGAAAGGGCGAATATAAGTGATATTATTTCGTTGGCGCCGTTAATGAGCCACTCCGGACGGTGCGGGGCTTCCGAGGCCGTGGGGAGGGAGGGGGGGGGGGGGCTGGGGAGAGGCGGTGCTGTGTGTGTAGGGCGGCCTCGGTGCGCAACGCCCAAGGTGAGAGGAGAGAGAGGAGAGAGAGAGGGGCGTAGGGTCGGGCTGCAGGACTAGGGCGGGCGTAGCGTAGGTGGTCTTCTAAACAACAACACCCCGCCCTCCCCCGCCCCACCCTGGGCCCCTCTCTGTGTGCACGGGGGCCACGGGGCCGCTGCCGAAGTGCTTGCAATATCTCCCTACCGGCTTCTTTCTCTCTTTCTCTCTAGCGAGTTCCGACATCAAACGACTGCTCAGCACGCTGCTCTGCAAACCACGAATGACGCTCGTTAAATCACAAAAGGATGAAGCAGGTTTTATAAAACATTATCTCAGCAAGCTTCTAAATTTTATTTATTTCAGTGAGACCACATGGATTCCTCGTAAAATTTCCTTTTGCAAACAGGTTACAAGCTATAGAGTTCCGAGCGCAAATAATATCACTTCAAAGAATGCAGGGCGATAGGAAACTACTACGGCTCGAGAACCCCTATAACATGCAGGCTCGTTCACACGGAAATTTTACGCCTCGCCTCGTCTCCGATACACTTCGAGGAAGCGCGGATGTTGTCCGCGCGCGCCGAAAGAATTTCACCGCACCGCGCGCCTTTCCCAGCGCATCGCCTCGGGCCGCAGTTCCCGACTGGCCCGTGTTGATCGCGCCGCGCTGCTGCGTACGGGGAATGGAACCCCGCCCCGCCCCGCCCCGCCCCGCCCCGCCCCGCCCCCGCCCCCGCCTAGACGGGACGCAGTCTGGACGTGACGCGGTGGGGCGGGCCGAGGAGGGCATCAACACGAAAACGAAAATTTCGAGTGAAAGCGGAACAGCGTAAACTGGGACTCTGGGGGAACCCAGGAGTGCGAGTGCCACACGCACTCGTGAGTCAGTGAATCTCATTCCCACAGTAGGATGGGTAAAGGTAGGAATTTTCCAAACACTACACTCAAGATTATGTCCCTGCTGCTACCAATGTAGGGGCAAGTGTACGAATGAGAATTCACCCGCGCACACGTTATCAGCCGGTGCAACTTCACAGAGCTGGGGCAGAAGCCTTGCCAGCAGCATGCCATACGCCATGCCGGTTACGCTCGAGTCCACGGCGGAGCGATAGGCGTCGCGACGCGGCCCTTACAAGTCAGCCACACCTCAAGAGACGCCGCCGTCGCTGAGGCGAGCAGCAGACGACCCGGCGCCGCCGCCGTCCTCTGCGACAGGGGGGGGGGGGGCTGCGAGCTAACGGACGGTGTGTTTTGGGGTGTGTATCTTTCCGCTGATCCGGCCCGGCGTGGCGGGTGTCCAAACACCCCTCTCTCTCCTCCCCTCCCCACTACTTTATCTGAGGGAAATCAACGATATAAACCGGACGCTGCGACAATATTGTCGTCCCGGCTCCGCCCGCGCCGCGCGCCCAGCCCAGCCCACGTCTCACCCTGATCCTGCCTCCAGCGGGGAAGGGAGGGGCAGAGGGGCGGGCGGGGTGAAAAACAGTCGCAGAGTTTATTTAAACCACTGCTAAATAAATTTGTACTTTTGAGGGAAGGTTCGGATCTGGCAAATCAAATCAGTTCAGTTCAAAGAAAAAGAAAGACATTAAAAAACAAGTGTGCGATGCAGGAGAAAATATAATGTAGAAGTCCCTACCCCACCCCACTGCTACCGCTGCTAGAGCCTCCATCAAGCAGCGTTAGTCAGGCCCTGCCTCCAGCCTGCACCCCTCTTGTGGGCTCGCCCGGCCCCGTCCGCCCCGCCCGCCCCGTCCGCCCCGCCCGCCCCGCCCCGCCCGCCCCGCCCGGCCTGACCTGGCCAGGGCCCCTGCGGACTGGAGAGTAGGCCGCCGGGCCCGCGGCTGTGCGGCGGGGGGTCCGAGGTGGCCTACCTCTCAGGCGCTTCCGCCCGGCCCTGCCCGCCGCCGGCCGGCCGGCCGGACACACTGCAGGCCAGGCGCAGGCCCAGTTCCAATTAGAGGAGTCTCCCGACCCCCCGCAGCCCCCGCAGCCCCCATAGCCCCCGCAGCCCCACGCTGCTCCCCGCTGAACCCGTTTCAATTTGAATGCGTCAAGCTGCCCTGCCCCAAAGGAAAGGAGCCTCTTTGTAGAACCGCTCAACCCCCGGCCGCGCTCCTGGAGCCGCCTGACAGGTGGAGGATGGATGGATAGATAGGCAAATAGATATATAGATAGATATGCGGCCCTTTACGCACGCAGGGCCCTGCAGAACACGCACCGGGAGGACGCCGCCGCGGACCACCAGATTGCACTCGGGTCTATTCTGAGCCAAACGAAAGGGAAGGGAGGCGCGGTAGTAGGCTGCGCGGGGCGGGGCGGGGCGGGGCGGGGCGGGGCGGGGCGGGGCGGGGTGGGGCGGGGCGCGGCGGGGCGGGGCGCGCGGCCGGGCGGGGCGGAGCAAGGCGGGCTGGCAGACAACACACATGTGCTCTGAATACGTCACTCGCAAGACGTCACACTCCGAGAAGAGGGAGAGGCGGCCCGGCCCGGCCCGCTCTGGTGGGGAGATGGGCGGGGTGCGGCGGGGTGCGGCGGGGTGCGGCGGGGTGCGGCGGGGTGCGGCGGGCGGCTCATGTCGAGGAACTCCCGCTGCAGCGGCAGCGGAGCCGGCGGCTATTTAAGCAGCTTGCCGCGGGCGTGGACCGCTAGTGTAGCATTCGCACCGGACCAGACCGCGCCCCGCACCTTGCAGCCCCGAGCAGAGCAGAGGCCCGTCGCGAGTTCTCATCCGAACAGTGTGTGTGTGTGTGTGTGTGTGCAGTGCCTTATCAGTGACTCTTGTGCTGGATAAAAGTGACAATCAAATAGAATCATCATGAAGCAGTTTCTGGACGTCGTGAACGCCGTCACCCTCAACCAGCTTCACGGAGAAAAGATGAGGTAGGCAATCAGGAAACAGCACAAATAATCGCTTCTTTCTTACAAAAAATTCTTCTTATTATCAAGATACTAAATTTTACTTTCACGAAAGTAAATTAAACGCGGGGTTAAATTACGGCAAACGTGAAAAGGGGCGATCTGACAAACTTAATGCTTCGTTAACCTTAGTCCATAAAAACGGAACCTTTTATTTTTGCAATATTGAGCAAACGCGTTAGGACAACTTCCCTGATTTGTACCGTGCTCTCTCCGAGGTCAGTACCCTGCGAACGGCCCGAGGCGGTTTTATCGACATAACGATCTCCGAGACGACCAGAGTGATGAGTGTGTGTGTGTGTGTGAGTGCGCACGTGTATGTGTGCGTGCGTGCAACGTACAGTAGCTCCCCCCACCCCTCCTCGCCCCCTACGGTGCACCCCCGGCCGGGCGCACACAAACACACACACACGCGCGCGCAAACTCACAAGAGCAAGCGAAAATTTTCGCGGAAAGTTGCCAAGGGGCAAAAGCGGCCTGGGGTCACGCGCACCGGGCTTTATTCTGAGCTGCACGTTCTATTCCAGACACTACTTTGCCTTGAGTGCCGCGCACTCACACTGCAGCGCCGCCCCCCGCGGTGCAGCGCCCCGCGCGCGCGCACACACACACCACACACCTGCATCATGCATGATATCACTCAGTATTTTTGCGCGGCGACACTCTGACACTCGCCCCTCTCCTTCCTATGCGTCGCACCCACGGCAAGAAAATATGGCAAAGAAACAAAAAGAAAACATGAGTTGGTTGGCAATCAGACAGGGGGTCTGCTCTGCTGCGGAAACGAAAAGAAAAGTCGGCAACTAATTTGCATTTCAACCGCGTTTAAGCAAATAGAAAACGAGAAATTCCAGATCCAAACGTAATCGAGGCATAAAGTATACCGAAAGGAGGAAGGAGACAAACGAAATCGGAAAAGCATTTCCATTTGGAGGCGGGGGAGGCGGGAGGGAAGGGAGACAGCGGGATTACCTGCGTCCACGCTGGGACAGTTGGTAAACAGAGGGGCGCTGAGCCGTGGCCGCTGAGCAGCTCTGGACACCCCGGCGCACGAGGAGGAAGCTGGGGAGAGAGATAGAGAGAGAGAGAGAGAGAGAGAGAGAGAGAGAGAGAGAGAGAGAGAGAGAGAGAGAGAGAGAGACTGCACGCACCACTCTGCTCAAAAGCAAGCAAGCAAGGCTCAAAACCCTTCTTGAATCCATGAACCGTCTAGAGTGGTGCCGGTAGTGGCGTAGCCAATGATTGAGAGTGCGTTAGGGGAGCAGTGAGGGAGGGGGGGGGGGTAGCTTCATCTCTCTCCCACTCGCAGAAGCCTGCTCCGCTTTGCAGACTCTGCTAGCGCCGGCCCCGCCAGGCGGCCTGAGGACCACAGAGAGGCGAGGGCTCTTAGCTGTGGCGCTGTGGCCACACCCTAATCCACTAACCCCCCCCCCGCGCGCACCGCCCTTTCAGCTCGCAGCACGTGCCGCACCGCGCCGCAGCCTGTGCGTGCACGTGCGATGCACCGCCTGCTCGAAATAACCGCGGGACGCGCATCCGGCCTAAAGAGCCCGCATTCATCATTACGTGCAAGGCGCAGGGCTTTGAGTACCGCCGCGCCGGCAGCGCTCTCTGCCGCGGGCCCCGCCCCGCCCCGCCCCGCTTGCACTCTCCTGACGCGCCGATGAGCTCTACACTAATCCCCTTGTCCCCGACCAGGACGCCCCAAGGACACCAACCATCCCCCCCGCACGCGCGCGCGTCCGTGTGTTGGTGTAAGTGCGTGTGTGTGAGGGTGGTGTGTGTGTGTGTGTGTGTGTGTGTGTGTGTGTGTGTGTGTGTGTGTGTCTGTAAACATGCAGTCCTTCCTTCCGGGCGGCTATAACTGGGGGATTAGGACCGAGCAACAGTCCTGCACTGTTCGAAATATCTGTATTAGAGTATTATTCTTACAGAATAAACTGTACGGATGGATCAGTAAAATAAACCATAATATCTCTATTGATGTTGCAGAAAAACTCATTAACTTACAAACGAAAGCACGAGTATGTCTTTTTAGCATAATCTGCTAGCAAAACTTTAGAAAATAATATCCGTAAAGTTGACAGAAAATCAGAATCACGAAATGCCAGAAATTTATCTACAGCTTCCCAACAGTTTTTCAAACAGTGTGGGAGAGGGGGGGGGGCGTTGGCAGTGGTCGATTGATGTGAGCGGCGAGGGGAGGCTCGCTCGCGCGCAGAGAAATCAGACACCCGGGGTGTGCGGCCCGCCCCGCGGCGCACGTGGCTGACCCGACCCGGCGGCAGTAATGCTAGAGCAGCGCACGAAAAACTGCCCCCCGTAAAACGACAGCGGCACGGCTGCGCCCCGCCCCGCCCCGCCCCGCCCCGCCCCGCCCCGCCCCGCCCCGCCCCGCGTCCTCGGCGGTCGGCTCGTCGCGGCTTCCGCGGTGGGTTTGTGTTGCTCGCCTCGCCTCGCCACTCGTGTCGCGCTCGTGTCGCGCGGTTGTAACTTTGCACAAGAGGAAACCTTCAAAGTTTGGGTCGCCGTTGCTGCTAGCGCCGCTGGCCGGCTCGGCTGGGCCGGACCGGCGAGGTTTAGCGCGACGGGACGCGCCCCGTCCCCTCGGACAACCTCCGCGCTCCCCTCCGCGTCTCTCCTCACCCGTCCATCCCGCCAGACTCCGACGTCTCCCCCCCCCCCCTATTCTCTCTCTCGCCATTCTCCCTAGCGCCTTCCTTCCTCCTTGTCCGTCACCACGACACCCGGCCGGCCCGACCGGCTGCTCTATCTTCTCGCGGGGTGTTCTTGTCTCCACTGCAATTAGCGTCAGGGCGGGGCGGGGCGAGGCGGGGCGGGGCGGGGCGGGGCGGGGCGGGGCGCGGCCGGAGCGGCGAGGGGAGAGGCGGGAGTAGGGGGAGCGGATAGACCAGTTCCCCCAGTTGTTCCCATAACTCTTTCCGGTGTCAGCGGCACTTCGCCCGCCTCGCCTTCGCCCTCGCCTCGCGCCCTTCGCCGGTGAAACTTTGAAAAGTCGCCTGGATGTATACAAAAGGAATACGGGGATCGCGCGCCGAAAGAGATGAAAGAAATATAAGGGAGGGGGGGTGGCGATAGAGGGCAGATGGGTCACGCGCGCACCCGCTTTCCTGATTAGATCATAAAACTAAAACTCCCGGGAAATTAAAGCCTACAATTTATGGGCGTGAAAACGCGACACTGTGCCGAAAGAAAGGGGTGCGGGACCGGGTTACGAGTGAAAGGGATAGGGGGGTGTTGAGCGAGAGGGAAGGGGTGCGAGATGGAAGCAGGGCAGGCCGGGGGAGGAGGGGGGGAGTGAATGGAGTCAGGGGACGCGCGGGGTAGGGGGGACGCAAATGGATGCAGAGCGGATTGAGTTCCAGTAGGCCTCATGGGAGGCCCGGCCGCCTACACCTGTGGGAATGGTGATTGTAATTATCACTGCACAACAGCCTATGGAAGCGAGAGACAGGCAGTGTGTCGGAGAGGGATTGGGGTGGGGAGGAGAGACAAAGGGGGTGGGGGTTTAATGTATCGGCGCTTAAAAGGGGATCCTCCCATCCAGGCGATTGAGTGATACAAGTGTTTATGGCAATGGGTCCATTCGGAGAGAGATTGCTACTGTTTAGTACGGACTGATGGAAAAGACCACACTGCGCTGACTCTTTCCCTCTCGCGTAATCTGCAGTAACTCGTCATCGGGGAGGAAAAGTCACTCTGAAATATGAACTGTATTTTTACAGAAAAGATTACAAGATAGGTCAGCTCAAAAATTTGCATAATGAAACTGCACCATTTGAAACAGTGGTACAAAACACGTATGCAACGCGGGGCAAATTATGCATGTACCGAGTGTTTCAGAGAACAAGCGTGTCTGCGTACCCGCACCAGGCGTAAGGGGCCCCTTGGGTATACGCAGACCCGCGCAACACTGTTACGTGTTCTCAGAAGCGCCCGGTGCGAACGGGTGGATGGCTAGATGGATCAGTGAGTCAGAAGCTGGCACAACTGCGGGGGGCATTAGAAGGCAGTCAGTGGGCGTGGTGAAGGGCGCTGGCCGCGGTGACACTGCCCCCGCCCGTCGCCCCCGCCCCGCCCCGCGGCGCGCGCGGCGCACTGTACAGCTGGGCCCCGCCCCGCCCCGCCCCGCCAGTCCTCAGACTCACGCCCCGCGGTACGGCTGGGGTCCGGCCCACCTGTCTCGCCTGATCAGCCGGCTTACGCACCGCTCGGGCCCGGTGGGCCGCCCGGGCCCGGCTTTCAGGCCCTCGGTCGTACAGCGGCCTTGGCGGGGCGGGGCGGGGCGGGCCAAACCGTGCCTGACCCGGAGCTGGTACTGCTGCTACTGCCGCCCCGCCCCGCCCCGCCCCGCCCCGCCCTCAGCGAAGCTCCCAGCGGAGCTTCCCCCGAGAACCCTTGGAAAATCATTTCCTACCAGCGGTGCATGCGATAGCAGCAGGGAGAGAGAGAGAGAGCACGGGACGGAACGGGGCAAATGTTGGCATTGGCCGAAGAAAGAGCCACTGGGGGGCGGGAGTATAGCCCTGCTGTGCGCGGGCGGGCGGGTCCTGTCCGGACGCCCTGCTCTGCTCTGCTCTGCCCTCCAACAGCAAACACATTTAGGAATAAACACTCAGCGAGCATTGGTTGGTGGGGCCGGGCCGGGCCGCTAGCCGCTGCTGCGCCCAGCAGCACCACGCTCAGGTGGCGTGCCCAGGGCGTGCTATAGGGGCGGCCAGGCCGGGATCAAGGCCGACAGGAAGCTAAACCACTCACCAACACCCCACCCCCACCAGCGGCGTGAGAGAAAAAAGAGTGGAAAGGAGTAGACATTCGTTTGCTTCGACCCGCCGCGCCGCCGCACCGCAGCCGCCCGCACCCAAAATTATACACGCAGCAGGTTGGACTGGGGGCTGCTGTTCACATGCAGGGGGCCGAGAGTTTTCAGCAGGGTGCCCCACCCCCTCCAGTCCCACCGGGGCGCCGCGCCGAGCACGTTGTAAAGATAAGGCCCGCAGGGCAGGCCAGGGAGGTCCGGGCGGGGCGGGGCGGCGCGCGGCACGGCCAGTGCGGCGTTCCGATTCATAAATTTCCTACTTTCGGGCCGCGTAGCGGCGCGTAACGTCCATTGACATTCAATTAAATATACGCTGCTAGAGTGGTGGGCCGGGCCGGCCCAGCCCGCGCGTACAGCCTGCTGATCTGCCGATAACGCGCTTTGCCAATAACGCGACGCCTGCCAATAGTGGTTGCGGCATTATCTCTAACACACGCCAAGGTTGTGTGCGGTCTGCCAATAAGGACCGCACCGCTGCTAGGGCGCAGTGGAGCGCAGGGCGTCCCTGATTGGACTTTTAAATAATTAAACCTGGGGAAGTCGGTGGTCGTCGCGGCGTGAACCCTCGAGGCTACAGACGGCCGTGCACGGTGCCGTGTGACCCAGACACGTCTACCTCCGCGAAAACAGTCGGGGAGGGAGGGAGAGAGTTGCCATTATTAAAATGGCCGAAATTGGAATTCCAGCCTCGCCTATCCTGGCATGTATACCATCCCGCCCCCGGCCGGCCGCGCGACCCCACCCGCCCCACCTCACCGCTCCGGCCCGCCACGCCACGCCACGCCACGCCCCACCGGGGCAAGACTAAGCTGTCACTCTGCGAGTAATTGCATTTTAGTTTCGTTAGCTGATGTTGGGGTTGTTGGTGTTCCAGGAGCAGCAGCGTGTCGCCCAGCCCGTGCCACGCGGCCGCGCCCGTGCAGCGCGCGCGCTCCATGCGCACGCCCGTGCGCAGCCCCTCCGACTGCTCCATGGGCGGGCCCCCGCGGCCCCGGCGCGCGCGCCCGCGCTCCCACAGCCGCGCCCGCGCCCGCCGCGGCACCGTGGGGCCCGGCAGCCCGCCCTACTACGTGTTCCCCAGCGGCTCCAGTTCGGAGGACGAGGACGAGTCCAACGAGTACTACCTGCTGAGGAACTTTGCCATCACGGGGAAGGGCGTCGTCAACCGCGGTGACTCCGTCAAGAGCCGGCGCTCCAGCGCTGACAGTAACGACTGCCCGAGGTGAGTGCCGAGATATTACGACAACAAAGTTTATAGATATTCAGGAGAGCTCATTCTGAACTACACAAATAAAGCGAGTATATCAGAACTTCGTGAATATTTCAGAATTTCTATGAATTGAGAAAAGAGTTGGGACGTAAACGCTTTGCTAACGTTGTCTCGTCTCGTCTGCCCGTTAGCCCTGCCGAGCGCAGCCGCAGCCCGCCCATGGACACCCGGGTGCCGCCCAGCCACGTGCACCGCGTCGTCATCCTCGGCGCGCACGGCGTCGGCAAGTCGTCCCTCGTCCAACAGTTCAGCACCTCCGACTTCCTCCACGCTTACTGCGCCTCCCCGGACGAGGACGCACGCGAGCGTTCCGTCAACGTCCTGCTGGACGGAGAGGAGTCCGAGTTGTCCTTTTTGGAGCAGCACGACGCCGACGTCACCGTGAGTTTAAAGCAAATAGTACTTGGGGGACCCAATTGTTAGAATGTCGCACGCTTCTATATGCGTGTGCCCTACGAGGGTTTATCTAAAGCAAGCATTGAAATGTGTTGCAGTGTGACTACGAGTCGGAGCCGCACGCGTTCTGCGTCGTGTTCGCCGCCACCGAGCGCAGCAGCTTCCGCCTCGCGCTGGACGCGCTCGAGCGGCTGTGGCACTCGGAGACGGTGGGCACGAAGGCCGTCATCCTGGTGGCCAACAAGACGGACTTGGTGCGCGGACGCGTCGTCAGCACCGAGGAGGCCAAGTCGGCCGCTACCCAGTACGACTGCAAGTACATCGAGACGTCCGTCGCCATCAACCACAACGTGGACGAGCTCCTCGTCGGTCTACTCACCCAGATTCGGCTCAAGCTGAAGGACCCGGAAAAGTCCCGCAGCATCTTCCGGAAGCGAAGTTTCTCCCGGAGGAAGTCGCTCGGGAAGGACTGCGCCAACCTGGAGCCCACGGACGTCATGTCGAGGTCGAGCTCGCGACCGGAGGGACACATCGCTCGCAAAATATACCGAGGCTCCAAGACGTCCGCGTCGTTCAGGATGAAGAGCCTGCTCGACAAAGTGCTCGCCAGGGACTCAAAGGCCAAGAGCTGCGAAAAGCTCCACGTTTTGTGAAGCAGGCAGCCGTGCCCGACTTATCTGTGATGAATCCGCTGGGACGGGCCAGGCCGGATCCATTAGGCCTAAGTACCGCTCACCCGCGGTAGAACCAAACGACTGACTGATGTAACGTTAAGTGATGACAGTATTTTAGGTTATTTCGGAGCGCGAGCTTTCATTATACTTTTCTAGCCGAATGGGGGATGAGCAAAAAGCTTATTTCAGCTCAAACTAAAAAGTTTAGCGGTTCGAAAGGTGGTATTGTGTAATTTTTCGTGATGTAGGTTAAAATAATATTATGATTTTCATATTTGTATAGAAAAACCAGAATATTATTGTAGTATGTATGATGCATTTCATTCTAAGTGTTATGTGGTACAATAAAAAATTTCTAACGTTTGAAGGGATTGAGTTCTGTCATCAATTATCCCGCAAAAATAACATAGACAGGTGTTTTATTTCAATATTCTAGACACGACGAATTTATAAAACACGATTCCCAAAGTAAGGGAAACAGTCTCCCAAAATACGAAAAAATATCTAACACGTACAAGATAATATTTAATAAACTGATCCGCTTGTGCGGTTTACACAAAAGTCAATAAAATATTCACACAGGTAGGTGATACACATAAAAAGGCTTTGAGTTCATGTCAAATGAATTCAGACATCGCCCTGTTTCCTTAATTAAGATAATGCACAGAATGTAAGCAGGATGTCGATTACATTCGACAGAGGGGGATCTGTAAAGACTTACGAAATATTGCAGTGTGCGTTGATCGGAATTGGCAAGTGATTACAGTGCATTAAAAATTTCAACAAAACTTTGCATGTGACTTGTTTTGATAGAAAATCTTTACTAGCGCACGCGTGGCACGCGCCAGCAGTTATCTGAAATGACAACTGTATCGACTGCTTGAAGATCCGATAAAACAAATTAGGAATGCCAGTAAAACTCCTAAATTGGTCCTTAGAAAATGGATTCTAACGATTAAAACTTTACAGTTCATTCCCCATTAATCATGTTGGGGTGATAATTGAACGCTATTATTAATGGACCCAACATCCAGCCCACATAATAAAACTTAAAGACAGTTCGTCATGATTCATTCCTCTTTCGCACTCTTCAACTGGTTTTGAGATCTAAACAAAAAAGAAAAGAGCTACGTGGCTTTCGCAAAACTGAGACCGCCTAATTGCAGCCGAAGCTTCACATCTAAAACGATAATAAAGCATGACTTTATTACGTAATTTACCCGGTATGTCCGAACACAGATAATACACGAGATATTATCCTTACATCAAAGAACCGAAAAGAAACAAAACTTGAAATTAGTTGTAGGAATCGTACTCTTCGCAGTAGTCGTGAGAGAGGAAAAATTGGTGAGGCGATGGAAGAGCTGCAATATGATGTATGTATGAATCGAACTCTACTAATCAGGTAAAATTAAGAAACTTCGCGAAGGTTTTCGTTGGAAGTCTGTGTTTGACACACTTAAGTGTTACTTTTTGGAACGCCTTGACGTTGGAAAGGGTTGAACAAACCTGGTCAAAGTAAAGACCAACGTATGTAAAAGAGATAAATGTTCCAGTAATTAGACTGGTTACATTAAAGCTGCTACAGGAACAGAGCAAAAGAGGCAATCACCACAAAAGAAAACCAAAGTGAAATAAAAAGTATTCACAAAATACTGGTGCAATGTGATCAATTGTAGGGCTTCGTGTTCCCATAAGCGTAATCTCAGAAGCGAAGGGCTAAGAACAAGCGTCCTTTCAGAGCCGAAAATTAATGAGTAATAACAGTAATTGTCAGTTCTTTACTCAGTCACCTGCCTACTTTAAGAGGTTGGGAATAACTCAAACGGGCAGGAAAAAAATCTCATACTGTTCTCATTTCAGAAGAGCCCTTGTTCTTCACTCGCATTTTGGGGTTTAATTTAAAAATAAACGGCCGCACTAGTGGAAAGAATTGGAGTGTACTTTGTGAAATTCACGAGAATAATGTTGTAAAATCAACCAGTCACCACCTCATCATCACATGTATAATGATTGGTATTATTGGCACCGTTTTGAAGGAGGGGTGCGATTAGCTCTAAATTGCACCTATGTAACTTAATGCATTTGCATACTTATATTAACGGAATGGAAACATTAGGAAACGTAGTAGGTATATACACTTAAAAAGGTAAATTAAATACCCAAACCTACGCAGCTACTTAGCACATATGTACACAATAGTTTTAGAGTATACAAAAGCTGAATCGAGAACACATGCAATAAACACCGTCCTTTCGGCAATTGTACTTGGTCTTGTCTC
This sequence comes from Frankliniella intonsa, assembly GCA_033675135.1. Lineage (NCBI taxonomy): Eukaryota > Metazoa > Arthropoda > Insecta > Thysanoptera > Thripidae > Frankliniella > Frankliniella intonsa. The sequence continues at coordinate 12,852,661 of CM066254.1, read as the reverse complement.
GAAACAGCTAGAAACAAATATATCACATTAATTAGCGTATTCGTTTCAAATTTATGCACACGTTTCATTTCAAACTGACACCTCAAAAAATAAAAGCAGCTTGCCATGATTAAATTTGACAGCAAAAATCTTCCCCATAAATTATGAAATAGAGAAAATTTAAATTTGAAAATGTGGTTTGACGTGCTTTAAATAATTTTGGAATTCAGTACTCGTGCAATTTTGATAAAAAGTCACAAAAATACGATAATTCGAAAGTGTACACAACAGTGATACGGCAGACATGTTCCGCTGCCCACTCTGTTTAGCTATCAATACTATCCTTACATGTAACAGCCAGTGAAACCTCCATATGCTTGGACCACGAAATTAAATCTTTCTTTAATTTCTAGCACTACAGATATTCATTTTGATTTAGTATTGTAAATATCGTAGTATCAAATATGATTAAAGTTTATTAATGAATAAAATGTGCACTACTCACTATACACGTCATGATAATAAAACTTCGTAAAATTACAAAGAATATAATTCCTTGCAATGTATGTTACAGGACAATGAACAATTATTAGCCTTGGGAAAATGTAGTCCTTACTATGTAGAATAATGATATTGAATCACAACAGGGGTTACTACAGCTACTTCAACAACTTGATAATGTACAAACACTTTTAAATCTATGCTCGATGCTGAGCTTCTTTCAATACTCTAAGAGTCACCAAAATATGATTCCATGTAAAAAAATAACCTACGTTACGCTAAGAATCGCACGCCTTTGACGTTATTAGATCGAAGCTTATTTATTCAGAGCGATTTTTATGAGAAATATGAACAAAAATGCCGCGAGACCATGTTCGTTTCGTTCTAGGGCAGAGCGTAACCATGAACAGCTTTTTCGTTGGACGTGATTTTCAGTACTAACTAAATAGTTACCCACCACGATTTCAGGCGTATACACATTCCAGAGCACAAGTTTAAGAAGACGGGTTGCGATTTTACTTTAGAGCCTGAAAAATTGGGAGGTGGGGGTGGGGTGGGGGTAGAACGGGCACTTTCGACCGAAATGTTCGGAAAAGGACGGGTAGTGTAAACGTTTCCACAAAATTACTTTGCTATACTTGTACTCAAGGAAATCTTCGCGTATTTTCGTTTATTGTTTTTGATCAATTTTAATCATAATATTTTAAAAGTCGGGGTACTAAGGTGTGCGAAAGACTCGATCAGTCAACACACTTCATTCATTAAAACTACGCCTACGGGCGCGTGATGCGCCTAAACGTCCTCGTGATGCTTCCCGTTTCGTTCATTATCGAGTAATGAATCGAATATAAGGAAAGAAAAGAAACCAAACATAAGGGGAATTATAATAATGGATATGTTTTAGGCCCCCGGTAGGAGTGCCTATTATGTTTGTCATTGAGGCATAACGTGGTACATATATGCTTCACAAGTACCACACACTTTCGCTCTGCCCTTGAACGAAGAAATAATATAGGAAATAGGAATAGTTGACAATGGATCAGTTCAGAAATACTCACAACAGCACAATACCATGCGCTTGCGCATAAAAAAGGTTAAGAAAGAAACCTTAAATTGTAAAGCTGCGTTTACGAAATGAAAACGGAAATCAACAGTTGTAAAAATCCGTTTCAATTAGGCTGCAACCCATCTCAGAGCCTTGGATTTTTTGAAATAAATAAATTTAACTTGGAGACGTGAACGTATAGAGAGCGACAGAGCACTTGCTAATACCGATAACAGTATCTAACACAAGACAAATAGACGCTTTAAAAGAGCGAAGAGCAAAAAATCTCGAATTAACAATGCGTAAGTACGATCACTTGCCAAGTGCGTTTAAATTAGCAGGACGCCGCCACGATTTGATACGGTCACTGGCCACAATCCTTCAGCGAACAAAGTTTCTTGTTTTAAAATAAATTATTTAGACATAATACCAGTGACCGTATCAAAACTTGTTCACAGGACCAAGGGCACACGAATTTCTTAGGCCCGTACCGAGAGCCAACCACCCACGACTAACCAGCCCAGAACATGAAGAAATCAGTAACCTCGAGCACGCCGAAACTAACGGCAGCCTTCTCATACCCACGTTTCGTCAGGCTCCTCGGTGAGCGCGGCACCCTTCAGACCCAAGAAATTCGTTTCCGAGATGGGACACAGCCTAATGGGCCTTGATTACAACACGTGGAGGTTTTCGCACGACTTGGACTTGGAGTCGCGAGCCCACACCTTGTCGAGCAGCCCCCGGACCTTGAGGCTGGCGGACATGCGGTTCCGCCGGCACCGCGGCCCGGGCGACCCGGGTGGCTCGCCGACTCCGGGGTTGCCGTTCTTGTCCTCCGTGCCGACGCACGTCGACGTCAGCCCCCCGACACACGAGACGATCAGCGGCGACCGCGACCGGCTTTTCGAACGCGACGCGCTGCGCTTGCGAAAGATGCTGCGGGTGCGCTCCGGGTCCTGCAGCTTGAGGCGGATCTGCGTCAGGATGCCGACGAGCAGCTCGTCCACGTTGTGGTTGATCGCCACGGACGTCTCGATAAATTTGCAGTCGTACGAGGTCGCCGCCGCTTTCCCCTCTGCGCCAACGAACAACGTGACTGTCAGTACAACCGGCCCGCGTCTCTCCCTACCGCCTCCCCGTAAGAAAAAAATATCGTAGGCCGTTACGGTGCGTCTAGGGCTCGCAGAGTACTTTTCGTGTACGGTCAGATCGATACGGTATGGACTGCGCTTTTCTTTTTTAAAGTATTGTACAAATAAACTCTCTGCGTACGGTCCGGACCAGGCAACTGATTAACGCCACTATCGTAGGTTCTTTAAAACAGCGCTCCCTCCACCACCCGGTACCCTGAGGTACCCTCTGGTACTCACCTTCGGCAGTGACGGTGCGGCTCCGCACCAGGTCCGTCTTGTTGGCCACGAGGATGACGGCCTTAGAGCCGACGCAGCCGCTGGTCCACAGTCTCTGCAGCTCGTCCTCGGCCCTTCTGAAACTCGCCAAGTCGGACTGCGAGTACACCACGCAGTACGCGTGAGGCTCGGGCTGGCCCTCGTTCAGCGGCTGCCAACAATCAAATTAAGGCCCTTAGTTGATGGAGGAATAATGGCCCGAAACACGACTGTTTTGCGACGCTCTAAAAGAGGAAAGAAGGGCGGGGGAAACGGGACTGCTGGCTCCGGCCTCATGCTTCCGCAAGGAACACAATCAAGGTCTCCCGAACATTAATTAGCCAAGATCAGAGGAAACCATTTCAACAAAATTACACCCTCGCCAGCCGGAGGAGTGGCGTCCAAAGTTGCCGTTCAAGGGACCGTTTCAGGGGCAAGAAAGGATTGATTATGGGTCTGAGAAACTCCTTTGATATAATTAAATGTGAAAGTGGAGCGCCCCCAGCACGAGCTTCACAAAACGCTTGTTCGGGGGCGTGAGGCAGTGCGTCAGAGGAGGGTTGTCACACGGATCAATACTAGGATGACAACGCAAGGTGACAATCATGGCGGACAAACAGTGTGCACGCCTGTGAGTAGAGAGGGAGGGAGTGAGGAGGTGGGAAAAAGGAGAGACATCGTGGAGAGAGCGGAGAGAACGCGAGGCAGTCAGACATAGACAGACAAAATAGATTCGGAGAGGGCCAGCGCCTGCAACCCCGATCTAATTTTAGGGCAAACAGCCGCAGAATCAATTTTCCCAGAAATAAACTTGTTTGGGGTAAGGGAAAGGGGTGGTGCGGAGAGTGCGAAACGAAGAGAAACGAGCTAACGGGAGATCGGTAGATAGCGAGATGGATGAATTTACTTTTTGGCAGTGTCGGAGGAAGATTGATGGTCCATCGGGCGCATCTCTGCGAAATGGGACAGTGACCGCCTGCCTGCCGCGAGCCTACAATAATAGACGCACCCGAGCTATTTCAGAAATCGTCAATCCCGTCTAATTCGGTTTCGAGCGCTCCCGAAATACAGCGCTGCACTCATGGCCTACGGACTGTCAGCTTATTAGTGGACAGCGCCCCACTTCACCCCTTGCTCTGGCAGGGCGGTGGGGAGTCGGTAGCATCAAGGCACATCTCCCTTCCCTCACTCTCTCTCTCTCTCTCTCTCTCTCTCGCTCGCTCCTGCTCCCGCTCGCCCTAGGCGCTGGCGCTGGGTACAATTACCTACCTAACTTTGTCAACGTAAATGGAACACAGGCTTGCTGGAGTGAGGGGCGGCTCCAGAGGGTAGGGGAGGGGGCTAAAACGACAATCACTGTCAGCGGGTGCGCGAGCGGGGCCCCGACCACAAAGTGCATGCGGTGCATTGCGTGGTGAGGCGTGGCACCAGGGCGGGGCGGGGCGGGGCGGGGCGGGGCGGGGCGGGGCGTGGCATGTCACGAGCCCACCAATACGAGTCCTGCGCGCGTCACGTGCGGCCCGGGCCTAACTGCAGCGCGTTATGTCTTCATAAACGTATATACGACCGAGCAGAGCCGTGTGCCCAGCCCGGGAGGGGGGTGGGGGAGGGGGTGCACTACCACCGGTAGCGTGACCCTCCCACCACCCACCCCCCACACAGCTTCCCGTAAAAGCCCAACGGCCGGAAGCAGGACACGGGAGCGTGTGTGTGTGTGTAGTGGAGGGACACACGAGTGAGTGAAAGCCCCTAGGCGGCCTGCAGCTTTTATCTACTTTCTTCCGCCGTGCGCACTGCGCACTGCGCTGCGGCAGAGTTGTCATTCGGGTGGGTCGCACGTCCGCGGGTGAAACATCGAACCAGCGCGTCGGGTCCGCCGCTGCCGTAATAAACGAATGAAAAACTCTGCGCTGCTGTCCCCCCCCCCCCCCCCCCCCCCCCCCAGCCCTGAACGGATGAATGCGTGGCGCGATATCATCAGTGAGAGAACACCTGATCATTCCCGACAGAGAGGAGAGAGAGAGAGAGAGAGAGAGAGAGAGAGAGAGAGAGAGAGAGTAAGCCAGCTGGGGCTGCAATCTGCAACCTTGCGTTGAAAGGCAGAGAATTCTGCATTTTATAAACTGCATAAAATATGTTTGTATTTCTGTGCGCATTTTATTTACGAGCATGACTCTCAGAATTTCGCCATCAAACTGACACAACAAAAAAAAACTGTAGCGAGCAGCGTGAAACAACACGATGCCGTATGCGCGCCATTAAAAACGATCACGCTCCCACAACTTTTTACGAGACACACAGAGCTCTCGAGGCCGCTTCGCACTGGCCGGTCGGGGGGAGAGGGTAGGGTCTTTAATGTCAGTCATGCAAAGGCACCTGAAACGTTCTTTCTCTTTTTGTTAAATCAACGCAGAAAAGTTTTAGGTAAACCAACTTATACATACAAACAATATACTTTCCGAAATATTCCGGGTAGACTACCGACAAAGTGTGCACCCGGGAAACTCAGGCGCGTAGGATTAATCGGCAGAACGCAGTGAAGTGGCTGCACGTTTTGCCGAAAATACCGTCACGACACGAGAGCGGTGATGGATCGGGCGGGACGTTCCGTCGCACCCGGCCCGGGCCTGCGCTCCCTTTCCTTTCCGTCCTTTATTTTTGTAGCCAAGTGTTGCAAGCTGCGCCCAGCTACGCCCCTCCCCCCTCCCTTCAACACGCACTCTCCTATCCCTCTCCCTCCTTCCCTCTCTCTCTCTCGCTCGCCCTCGCCTGCTCGCCCGCTGTGGGTCAGCCCTGACGTCAGCGAGGGCCGGCGGCGATAGAAGGGCGCCTCAATGTGAACGCGTCTTTTTTTACGTGAGTAAATAGTCGTGCGTGGCCATCAGAGACCAGCGCACATAAAATAAAAGCTGTCATCGTTACAAGCCCCGCGAAAAGCCCATAATTGCGCGGAGCAATCGAAAGCAACAGATGTGCGCTTGATTCTTAGAATGGTGGTGTGTTGCGTGATGCTAACGTAAGTTGGTCGAACTTACCGTGGTGTCGGAAGACGGATGGTCCACAAAGGTAAGCTCAGACTCCTCCCCGTCCAACAGAACACTGATGGACTTTTCAGCGCACTCGTCATCTGTGAACAAATAATAATAATAATAATAATAATAATAATAATAATAATAATAATAATAATAATAATAATAATTTTGCAACAGTGTACGGCATGTTGGTGGAAATATGAAACAATCAGGAAGCCATTAAATGGAACATAATTTCCGCATCGTCAGCTCCGCAAAGGGCTTTCAGCTGACAGACTTCATGAATGGTCATGAAATCATGTGCGAGAAACCTCATCAGGAAGGGATGGGATAATCGCTTCGGGAATCACGAGTACACCGGCTTTCGAACCATTGGGAATCAGCAAGAGTCGAAATAAGCGTTTTTTGCCCCCAGAAAAAGCCAGAAAACAATAAGACACAGACGGGAAACATGTAAAAAAGGTGTACACATCAAAAGAGAGTATTTGCCCCCTCACCCGAGAGTACAATGCTTTTTCACGTTCCAGGACTTTTTCCCTCGCTGTAGCCCCACTCCGGTCAAGTTTGGGCTCCATTAGGATGTTCTACACCTGCCTCACGAGCAACCAAACACACGGACATGGCGATTTTGTTTACTTTTTTCCTCGGCCACATCGTCCTCAGGCGCCCTTGGCCTATAAAACACAAATACGCGACGACGGAGCTCTTCAGAATCAAACAGAGTCTAAATTTTCACTTTTATCGGGGAGGGGGTTTCCCGAATAGAACCACGGACACACACACACACTGCGGTCCTCTTCCTCAGTAATTTGGATGGAAACACCCGCCCACGCGTCCTAAACAATAACAGCCCGTGGGGGACGGGGCGCACCCAGCATGAGGCTGTCGATTGGGGGAAGGGGGGAGGGGAGGGGGGTCCTGCTCGCTCGGACAGCACAATATGGAAAATGGAACCCGGGGGGCGGAAGAACATGATGATGGGCACAGACAACAAGAGGGATGAAAGAGAGAGAGGAGAGAGAGAGAGAGAGAGAGCAGAGAGAGAGAGAGAGAGAGAGAGAGAGAGAGAGGCGGCCTATACACGTGTCGCGTGCCGCACGTGACGCGCCGCGCCTCTCAAAAAACATTGATGGATGCCGCGTGCGGCTTATTCCCGCACGCGAGGGAAAGTCATCAGGAGAGTGAGCGAGGAGGCTGCGGGGCGGGGCGGGGCGGGGCGGGGCGGGGCGGGGCGGGGCGGGGAGGAGTGTGGAGACACGAGGACTCTGTCGCCTCCACAGAGCACGGCACGATCGAAAAATATACGCCAATACCACAAACGAGGGGCGATTTCCACGGCAGTTTATAGAGGAGGGAAAACAAGTTCACCTCCCGCCTGCGGGGAAAGAGGGGGGGGGGGGCTGCAAAGCGCCGCGCGGGGCGAGCAGCGGGGCCAGGCGGGGCGTAAGAGAGCGTGCGGGCTACGCTCTCCTGACGCAGCTGCTGAGTTTCAGTAGTCGCGCGAAACGTTGTCCACGAAAAAAAAAACGCAGCACACCTGAATGCGAAACGGCACGTCACGGCCTGGAGTGGCGCAACTACCGCGGGGCACGGCACGGCACGTCAGGCCCGACCGCCGCGCGCGCAGATAAAGCGCGTATAGGAGGCACCGCAATGCCTTTGGAAGGCTTGGAAAGGCACGGAAATGTCAAGGCCTTTCGAAATTTTCGTATGCCTCACCGCGAGGGCAGCAAAATTTAACGCCCTTGAAAAGGCCTTTGTTTTCGTAGTGATCCCATGGGAAGTTTTACGCGGACAAATTGAAACTCACATGTGAGATCACATGTGACGCACTCGGTAAAACCCACATGGTGACGTGCCATGGTATGTCACACGACAACCTCTCCATGGGACGGCACAATGTCAAACTTTTCGCATTATTAGGAAATTTTCTTGACCGCCTTGACCATTATATGGGGACGTCCCACGGGAATGTTTTAACGAGGCGAGGCCTCGCACTCGCTGTGGGTACGCAGCCACTTGCAGGGGAGACACGTGGCCGCCCCGGCCTGCCCCGCCCCGCCGTGGAGGGCGAGCGGGAGCATTAATGACAGGCAGTATGCGAGTGGACACCGCAGGAGCAAAGTTGCGGCCCTGCGCGCAAACAGGCCGCGGCCCTGCCCGGCCCGGCCCGGCGGACGGGACGAGACCCGCGGCATTTCTAAACATTCCCTGCGTGCTCTTGCTTGCTCTTCTTCTATTTTGCATCACTTTGCGCTTCCTATACTCCTCTCTCTCTCTCACTCCCATACAGCGCAGCACGAGCAGAGGCCCGCACACTCCCCAGCACTACGCGCTACTCCAGGCATTTTCTGAGGAGAAGCCCCATCGCGGCATTCATACCCATGAATATTTCAGTTTACACAAGAAGAGCATTCCCGCAGAGCGGCGCGGAGGAAATCACAATTTGAACAGTTGCAATTTCTCTGTCTATTTCGAAGACGCGGCGAGGAAAAAATCCGATTCATCACAGGAACAATGTATGAATAGAAAACGCGCTGCGTTGGCAAATTGTATAGAAACGTTGGACTCGTTGCGTTAAGTTTGCAGCTGGGCGCGCCCGGCTGACGGACGGCTCGCGAAACTTAACGAGGGGTGTTGTTAATGACGGAGCCTGGTCAGGTCAAGGGTGGCGGCTTAAGTCGTGACAGTGGAGGGAGGGAGCGAGGAAAGGACATACAGACAGAGAGAGAGAGGGGGAGGCGTACTCCTGGCTGCGCCCGGCCGGCGCCCGTGAGGTGCCGGGCTGTGCCCACCTGCTCAGGACCTATCGCTTCCGCCAGAGTGATCCCCTGGGGGACAAGAGGCTATGTTTAGATGGGGTAGTGGCGGCGGGCGGGGAGGGGCGGGGTGTGGGGTCGGGGCGGGGCTGTAGGGAGAGTGAGGGAAGGGGGGAGGAGGGTGCAAGTGTCCCTTAAGGGAGAAGGGCTTAAGGAGGTGAGTACGATACAATGAGGGGATGGTGGGGATGGACTGGGACGGCGGGGAAAGCAGGAGGGGAAGGCAAATTGAGGACGGCTGTCTCTGGTTGATGCGCGAAGGGATATAAGGACACGCACGCAAAAAGAATCATAGTTTGTCGGCAGCCCCGCCCTCGGCCCCGCCTACCCTCATAAATATTATTGGAAGGCGCCATTACAGCCCTAGCCTAAAATCGTAGAATCAGAGGAAACTAATTTTTCTCCGGAACGTATAGACAGTTTAACATCGGACATATCTTAAAAAAAAAAAAAATCGATGTATTATTTATATAAATGTCGCGCTGCGTACCGCACCAGGTAGGCCGCGCGGTGCCTCCCTCCACCTTGGAGAGGCAGAAGGCGGGCGGTGCGGTCCCGTCCTGGCAAGGTCTTGCGAATGTCCTTGAGAGCTCTACGGGGCCGGGCCATGATGGTCGACCGCGGCTCCAGACATTCCGCCTCCATGCTCCTGGGCCGGGCCGGGCGGGGTGGGGCGGGGCGGGGCGGGGCGGGGCGGGGCGGGGCGGGGCGGGGCGGGGCGGGGCGGGGCGGGGCGGGCACCAGTGGGACCCGAGGGGACCTGCCTGGCCGCGGGGCAGAACCCCCTCAAGTCTGCCGAAGCTACCAAGGAGATACAAGCCCCCCCCCCCCCCCCCCAACACTGCCCCGGTCCCTTCGAATCGCACCTCCCCACCAGACGCGTGCCGAATCCAAGTGAAAGGACCGAATAACGGGTCTCTTTACCCCTTCTGACCCCTAATGGAAAATTAAATGAAGAGAGCCCTCTCTTGGAAATCCATAAAGGTCTATTTTCTCCGATTTTCTCTTATTAGGGAGGAGAACAAGTCGCCTTAGATTTACAGCGTAGCTGCGTCATGGAGTGACTCACCGAGCGAGAGGTCGTAGGCGTGCAGGTACTCGGAGGTCATGAACTGCTGCACGAGCGACGACTTGCCCACGCCCGCGCCGCCCAGCATCACGACCCGGTACGGGACCGTGCAGGTGGACGAGTCCCTGGAGGAGGCCAGCGAGCAGGTGGCCGAGGACCGCGCCGACCCGGTGGGGCCCAGGTGCTCCGTGCTGCGGGCCAGGTCAGGCAACATGTCATTGTGGAGCTCTGGACACTGCGAGGGCAGCGCGCCGCGCACCGCGGACACACCAAATACAAGCCTCAACTCCCGAGGAGAGTGTACACCAAGCTGCTGGTACTGGTCAGGTTGCTGGTGGGAAAGTTTGGCTTTTCTTTCACACAAAAAACGCCTCTAAATACGCACAACGCACACTACTTTGACCCTGCAGGTAGGCAAAAAGCACAGAATTTGATCCACATATTTTAAAGATTGCCGAATATTTTTGTATAGATTACCGCCAGATTGTCCAGCTTGAGGCCCCTCCGGACACATACACACACACGCACACCGAGGAAAGGACACAAAGTGCTGACACTGCTAGTGCAAAACTCTCCTAGCATATACACACACTGCGGCCTACTACACAATGTGGTGTCGTGGTCGGGTGGGGCGGGGCAACCCCCCGGGGTTAGGAGTTTTTATTGTGTACAGGATGTGGGTGTGGTGGCTGGCGCAGTGTTGGGTGCGCGGGCTGCAATGTCCTCTAGAGGTGCTCACAGGTGGTGTTGCATGTTGCATTGTAGAACAACTCTCATCAGTCAAAGTGTGCGTCAGCTGTTTACGCATGCCGCTCTGCATGCATTTGTGCATCTGTGTGTTATTCCAATGTCGTCGAAGTTACGACATGGCTCATCAAGGAAAGTATCGGGAAGAATAGTCCGTTATTGGCTTTCCATTTACGTTAACGTTTAAATTAAAATGTTTGAAAGAATCACGCGTGACTCGAATAGGGGAAAATAATAAAATTGATTTCCAAAGATATTGTTGAAAAAAAAACAACCTCACAATTCGTGTCGGTATATTTGTGTACATGTGTATCTAGCCATACTGATACTGGGTGTGTCCGTGTCAGTCTGCGTGTAAAATGCTGGTGTAGTGTTTTATACGCCAGACTCACCGCGCCAAGTCTAACGCGTCCACCAGAGGAGTGGCGACGTCATCTCCACTGCAAATAACATTACAGAGTCACGCCAAAACTTTGACAGCAGTAAAAAAACACGCGAACAGTACTTGTGGCCGTAACAAGCGGCGGACTTCACTCGGCGGGCTTTTTATTATTTAGTCATAGAAATGAAAGGCCGGGCCAGGGCGGGCCGGGCCAGGCCGGGCGTTGTCGACAAAAACGACTCCAGCGCGTTGCAGCAAAGTGCCCGGGAGGCGGAAAGCGCTATGCCGCCCCGCCCCACCGCGCCCAGGAGCACGCCCACGCCACGCCAACAACCATTGATCGAACGGCAATAAAGCGAAGCGCCTGCCTCCAAACATTAATAAAGTCGGCACACAAAAAAAACGAAATGGAAAAGTTTAAGTTTGCTTCTTTTGGAACCCTGTCCGTCAGACAGCAAGCAGGTCTCATGCATAAACTGGTGAAACTGTTTACGAGGGTTTGGTCAAATAGTCAAAAGAACGATCGAGGACCGAAGAATTGTACGACGTAATTGTTTTCGCGTTACATTTTTTTAATGAACATTAACAGCCCTGATAAATGTTAACTGGTGTTTGCACTGCTTGACAGCAGCCTGGCCGCAGGTGCAGAAGACCTCTCGAAAATAAATAAACCTGAAATTATGGCTGCGGTACTGGAACTCGGCGTGTATCAAAGCCATATCAGGCAAGGGTCGCTCGAGGCCGCGCGCGCGCCTGGCCGGGGCGGGGCCATGCCAGCAGAGCAAAGACTCGACCAAGGTCTCTCCCAGCCCCACTGGAAATCCACATGTGCGAATGTCGCTCGCCTGCAGGTGAGAAATGTTTTTCGCACTTCTGTAGGTGCGACGAGAAATCATTCCTGCACACGCAAGTTAGTGATGGCCATTGGTACACTTGGAAGCCTTAGCACTGTCCTCGTCTACAAGTGTAAGAATGGGCATGTTCTCACCTATACAAGTGTGTGACAGTACACTCACCCGCACGCGAACGACGTTCGCACTCTTGGATTCCTGCTACCCTGCCCAGGCCGCCCGGCCCGCACTCACCTGTGACTCGAGTTGGACGAGGCGACGCTGTTCTTGGAGCGGGAGCGCCGGCTCTTGAGCGAGTCCCCGCGGTTCACGATGCCCTTGCCGGTGATGGAGAAGTGCCTGAGGCGGTAGTACTCCTCCTCCACGCCCGTGTTGGGCATGGACGCGACGCGCGCCCGCTGCTGCGGCAGGCACAGCAGGTGCGGCCGCTGCCGGTCCGACACGTTGCCGCTGCGCCCGGGGGTCTTGACGGACTGCGAGCGCGCGTGGTGCGTCCGCCCGAACCTGCGCCACGACAAGAAGCACACCCTCGTGGTCATGACCGAGACTCGGCAGCGCAGCACGCGCGCGAAACACATGTCGCTCTCTAGTAGGTGTGCGAATTTCCATTCGAACACTTGATCGAAGGTTTTTCCAAGGATTTCACGCACTTGATGGAACAAGTGTTCGAATATAAATTCACACACCTACAGGTATGAAACACACTTGACGCCGCTGCTTTCTTTTCCGTCTCTACAGGTTTGCGAATCATATTTTATTCGCTGCTAAGACAGCGGTAGGTTGGCAGCCAAAGCTGATGGCCATACTCCCCAGGGCCTTAACACATCAGTTATGCGGGCGGGACCTTCAGCCCTGATCCCAGCCCGGGCCCGGGCCCAGCCCCAGCACTGAGGAATGGCGCTCAATTTGCTTTGACGCGGGGAGAAGCAGGCGTGCTGCATCAAAGTTCAAGGTGAATTGATATCAAAGAACCCTGCGCGCGCGAGGGGTGAGGGGGTGAGGGGCGGGGCGAGACGCACAAGGGCCTCATCTAGACCATCTTTGAACATGGCGGGGCCCGCCCAGAGGATCGCGTTGCGCCATCAAGTCGTTGAATTTGAATTAAGCGCGGTGTACCCCCCCCCCCCCCCCCATCCCATTCACCTCCGCTCCCGGATGCACTCCCAGGTCCCAAGGCAGGCTTTTGTTTCCCAGGAAAACATTTCAGGACGCCTTGTACCGCAACGCCACCCGAGACGAGACGATGGCGAAAGGGGTTTTCCCTCTTGAGACAGTTTTCAATGGAACTGCTCCCCCCGCGCCCTCCGCCCCCAGAGCCTGACGGCGAGAGACTACCGGCCCGGAAAACTCCGGAAAACTTGGCCAAAGCGAAAATACTTAGGCCCAGACGCGCGAGAGCGGGAGTCTTTAATGTCGAAGAAAGTCGCGGAAGGGGGAGGCGGGGAACGTCATGGCAGAATGGGACAGAGTGAAACTTCCTCCTCCTCCCCGGCCACGTCACAGCCTCCCCCCGCCCCACCACCCACAGCCTCACTCTCGTTTCAAAATCCGACTTGATCTGTCGGATCAGTCGCGGGGGAGGGGGGCGGGAGGATGGGGTCCGCTCACTGGCATCCGACCCGACGCACAAGAGTGGATCACCCGGGGCGGGCGGGGGCGCCGCCGGTCTTTTCAATGCGAGCGCGCGCCGGCGCGTCACCCACCTGGTCTCCAGGCACTGCAGCGTGTTGAAGTGGCTGTTGACGTCGAGGCTCTGCCGGTCCAGGATGAACACGTTGGCGTCGACGTGCTGGCTGTTGTCGCCGCCCTCGGGCGAGTTGGCCGTGACGGAGGGCTGCTGGACCACGATGGTGGCGGGCGCCTTCCTGGTCGCGGCGGCGGTGGTCGTTGTGGTGGAGGCCTTGGACGCGCGCCTGCTCTGGGGCGCGGGCCGCGCGGGGCAGTCCGAGTCCGAGTCGTGGCCGTTGAGGGTGGCGGCGGCCACCGTGTGCGAGGCCGTGTGCGAGGCCGTGTGCGAGGTGGAGCGCGGCTGGTCCGACATGCGCCGCCGGTCGCTGGCGGCGCGCACCGACAGCGTGGGGCTGGGCGGCGGGTGGTAGTGCGAGTGCCGCCGGTCCGCCACGTGGCTCGACTTTCTGCTCACGTGCTGCTTCCGCTTGTAGTGCCTCTGCGGCGGCGGCTGCGGCGGCTGCTGCAGCTGCTGGGGGAGCTGCTGCGGCCGGTGCTGGGGGACGGTCTTGCTGAGGGGCGTGTTGGGCGGGGTGCCGGGCGGCGACGAGGCGGCCGTCGTCGTCCGGGACAGCGACGACAGCGAGATGACCTGCGACGACACCGACGTCCGACACGACGGCGACGCCGTGGTCGCGGGCGAGGGGGTCGTCGTCGAGGCGGCGCCCGCCGCCGCCGCCGCCACCGACGACACCGACGACGAGAGCCAGGTCGGCGACGACGGGTCAAAGTCCTCGCCCTCGTCCTCGATCTCGGTGCGGGTGAAGATGTAGCTCTGGTCGCCCGACCGGCGGTGCAGCGCGCTCAGCAGCGGCGTCGTCGGCGTCGCCTGGAGGCGCGAGTCGCCCCCCGACGCCGGCGTCCCCGCCCCGGGCTTGACGAACACGTCCTCATCCCGGCTGTCGCGCACGCGGTCCAGCGAGTCCTCCGTCTCGCCGTCGGTGGCCGTCACGGCCGTCACCTGCGTCGTGGCCGAGTCGGTGCTCGTGTTGATGGTCGTCTCCGAGGTGGTGCTGGAGCCCATGATGACCACGGTGGGGATGGGCGGCGGCTGCTGCTGCTGCAGGTTGGCGTGCTTCCCCTTGTACCTGGAGAGCACACACACAACATGAGCGCTCTGTACACTTCCATTGCACACTACGACGGTACACTTAGGTGCACCCAGGAAAATGTGTTCTTCATTTTCCAAAGTACCCATTTGTTTGCGTGCAATGCACTTGATCTGAGAACAATTCCACTGACCGGCACGGCGCCACGCCACGCCACGCCACACACACACGCACACTCACCTGCGGCTGGCGGAGGACTTGAAGTGCAGCCTGCGCAGAGCGGAGGACGCGCTGGAGAGCAGGTCCTCCCGGTGCGAGCCCGCAGAGTGGCTGGGCGAGCTCTTGGGCGACCCCTTGGGCGTGGCGTCCGCCGAGTGGGTCCCGCTGGACGACGACTGGCCAGAGGACCGGTGCAGCACTGTCATCTTGGCGATCGCCTTGCTCTGCGACAGACGCCGCAAGCTCTGCAACAGCATGCGGGGGAAAGGGGGAAAATCACCAACAGCCCACAAAAAAATTTAAAAAAAAAAAATTAAAAAAAATACAAAAAAAAATTGCTGAGCTCAAAAGAAAAACTAGAAAAGACTCCTTCCAGCTGGACAGCGGCCACGGCTGAGCTCACTCGAGCTCGAGACTCGGCGGCGCTCGCAACCGCTCGAATCTTTTACAGATCGACGGCACTCGGGCGGGGCGAGGTGCGGCGGTGGCACACTTTCGAGTAGAAGTTATAGTGTTGTTAAGTTTTGAACCGTTTTTGAAAAAAAAACTGATCCGCCGTGGCCTGACGACTGGTAATGAAGAACCCATTTAGGGTAGCGAGTCGGGCGGGGGCGGGTGGGGGCGGGCAGGGGGCACTAAAGGAGTTCGGCAAACTCGCTCAGTCGAGCGTACGACGGCGGAGGCAGGCGGAGCGGCGGGCAAGTGAATTTGTAAGCTGACAGGGGGCACTTGGCTCCCGTGGCCGCGCCAACTCCCTGCCGTCCACGCAACAACGCAAACTCAGATGTACACACACACACACACACACACACACGCACGCGCTAGGGTGGCGGGTCTGCCCTACGGCCCCGAACGATCTCATGAAAACTGCAACAGGGGACGAGGGCGAAAAAAAAGGAAAAAATAACCCTTGGTCCTGTGTTAGCCCCTTTCCCTACCCTGCACCCTTTATAAGGCCCCTGTAGGGCTGCGAGCAAACGGAGTCTCGATAGCTTTGTCATGTCGAGGGAGGAGCCTCACGGCGCCGCAGAGGCACGGGAGAGAGCAGGAGGGAGGGGCTATACAAACCTCCGGCCGAGTCCAGAGCCGACGGAAATAAAAATACAAGGGTCATTGGTTATTTCCACCGTAGTCCTCTCTGCCGTCCGAGGCTGCTGCTGCGCTGTCCGCCCCGCCCCGCCCCGCCCCGCCCCGCCCCCGGACTCTTTGCCCCACCGCACAGCACGTCAAACTGAGGACGCGCAATCTAAGTTTGTGGAGCCATCCGCCGTGCTTCAAGGACGTCATTAGGATTGAACGGTGGCAGCAGCGGTGCGGGGTACACGTCAGCCGAGAACGTACTAACTCCAGTTAGTACACATGACACGCACGAAAAAAGTGCATTCTCAGTTTAAAGCGGTTCAAAGGCTGAGAGTGAGAGACTCGCAGAGGGTGTACAAGTCCGTGCAAACACGAAAGGGCGTGTACAGTTAGGGGGCTGAGGGACGGAAGGGGCGGCCGATATCTGTCGTGCTGCACAATGCGACGTGGCGCGGCGTGGCGTGGCGTGGCGTGGCGTGGCGTGGCGCGGCGTGGCGTGGCGTGGCGTGGCGTGGCGTGGCGCGGCGCGGCGTGGCGCGGCGTGGCGCTGCCAAACAGCCCCAAACTCGTGCCCGGCCCGGCCCCACGCGAGTGCAGCGGGCCAATCAGAGGACCGCTAACAAGGTATCGAAGGTCAAACAAGTCACCCCCAGCCGGGCCGGTCGCCCCGGGGGCTGCGGGGACGTCAAGGACAGGACAATATCACATTCTCGATGAGTCGTTATTTTTTAGTTTGACGGCAGTTTAGCACGGTCGGGTCGGGTCGGGTCGTCTTGTCGCCGCCGGGCCGGGGTCGGCCGGGTCGGATACCTCCTCGGCGGCCGCGCGGGCTGATGCAGCAGCGGCATCCAGGTCCAGCGGGGCGGGGCGGGCCCCAGGCTCCGGCCGGCACAGGGCCTAATGGTCGCCTCTGACGTCACACACAGCTGATTGCTTGATTAATAGCCAAACGCGCTTTGCTTTTGTTGTTTCGTGCGGCCCCCGTTCATCACGGCAGCTATACGCGCCACGTGTACACAGTCAAAAGCATAAATGCGTAATAATGAACATCAGGTCGGCGCGTCGGGGAGAGAGAGGGAGAGAGAGGGAGAGAGAGAGAGAGAGAGGGAGAGAGAGGGGGAGAGAGGGGGGGAGGGGGGGGGGGGGCGTGCTCAAAGGGTGCGCTACGCGAGGGCTGAAATGAGCGAGCCAGCAGCGGAGAGAAGGAATGCGGGTCTGTAATTGGACGTATCTTATTCCAGTGTCCTCATTAGACGTTCGGACGCATAGCCGCTCGTTATCACCACGGCGTCGAGCTGGCCATTGGACCAAGAGAGAGAGAGAGGCGGACGGAGACACAGAGAGAGAGAGAGAGAGAGAGAGAGAGAGAGAGAGAGAGAGAGAGAGAGAGAGAGAGAGAGAGACTGAGTGAGATAGACGGTGAGCAGAGCAAGCGAGAGAGACGCAGGGATGGGAAGGGCGGGGCTGCCGTCCCGTCCTGCCCCGCCGCGTGTATTGAGTTGGGACTGTAATTAACAGAGGTGGACCGGACCAATTGGTCAGGCGGGATGGAGGGGGGGGGGGCGTGGGGCAGGGTGCGCGGGGCGCGTGCGGCCGTCCATAAAACGAGAAGCACGGCGCAAGGAAATTGTACTCCGCGAGTCTCCTTTTGTCAAGAACTAACAAAATTAAAAGCGCGCCCTCTGCAAACGGACGAGGCTCACGGTAAAAACGACGTCCAGACGCTACCATGTATTTTCTCCTACGAGTTTCCTAGCTGCTCGGAAAGCTAGGGCGTAGTTTTTACCGTGTTGCAAATATTTCGAAAGTGTCAGCGGAAAGCTCTGTTGTTGTGCGTTTGTCTGGTTAGAAAAATGGGATCTATAGACCAAACCAAACCCCAGAGCTACTCTATTTCAATACCGTCGTCAGTCCTCCCAGACGAGATCTTACGTCACATTACAAGGTGAACAAGCAGCAGATCGTTATTCATGCAGTCTTACACGCCGCGTTACTCACGAGACCTCGATCCCCCGGCCCGGCCCGGCCCGGCCCGTCCGAAGCCCCAGACCGTCTGCGGCTAGCTGAGGCGTGGGGCCGAGGGGCGCAGGGGCGCAGGGGCCCCAACCACCGCCATCACCTGCACTCACCTGCTAACAGACACCAAGACAAACAAGGTCAGTACAAAACACAAGCACGGGCAGCAGGGGTAGGGGCGGGCGCGCACCATCATATTCCCTTGGCAGGGGCGTACGCAAGAGCGGGCTGGGGGGTGGAGGAGGGGGTAGATAGTGGAAAGATAGCAGGGCAACGGAAGTTAGGGGGCTTGGAAGGGGTAGGAGGGCCTCAAGGTGGCTCTTCCCACACCTAGCTCCTGTACGCACGCACCAACTTAAACCACGCAAGGTAAGTCCCGTAAAGCCCATCAGCACTGCCGTCATACACGGTAGCCAGAAGAGTTGATGGAAACTGAAGGCTACACGTACTACGCTGAAAATGCAACAAGGGTTCCCCACTGCTGCAACCATGCGTAAAGAGTGGGCATCTTTGTCCCGCACGTTTTTAAGTAAATACATATTGTATAAATGTTGTCAACCTGATAAAATTATTTGAAATAAACTCAATGCAAATTTAGTCCATACAGCTAAAATATTGTCGGTTTTGAATTGGGTCCCCTGAACTAAAGTAGTAAATGCTTTTCTTTCTACATATTATTGTTTTTACCAACAGCGTAGTCACAAAAATCAAAACTGCTTGTTTTCTAATTCTCCCACAGGCGTGCGGGGGTAGAGCGGGCCTCCAGTGCACCCCGCCGGACCCCGCCCCGCCCCGCCCCGGTCCCCACAGCCGCGGCTCCCCCGGGGCGGGGTCTGGCTGGCTGAGGTTTGCCGGACCGGCTGGCAATTCCCAACTTCGCATCTACGCGATTGCGCCACGCCACGCCACGCCCCGCCAACGCCAGCCAGACCGAGTGGGGGTGGGGGGCGGCGCACAGGCTAACCCAGTCCCAGGTGAGGCCGGCGGGGGCGGGGCGGGGGTCACCGTGGGAAATAAGAACAGAAGACTGTCTGGCCTGTCGCCGGCGCGGTCCCACCCCGTCCGTCTCCCCTGTGGGGGCCTCGGCCTGCAGGGTGTGGATCGTTTCTCCTAATTATTTCGAGCGGCCTTACCCCCCAATGAGGGAACTGCCCCCCCCCCCCCCCCCCCCTTCTACATCGGGCCGGAGCAGGAAGTGCGAGGTAGGGTGGTGTGGAGCTCCCCCACCCCTGCAGACCCAGCCCAGAAGGATGTACGGCAATAATAGCACCCTAATGATCCCTCGTACTGGTTTCTGTTTCTCCGCTTTCTGGACTTTCAGCCTATATCCAGTAAATGGGATTCGCAGTCTTTCGCTTCGGTCTTTCGTCCCTACCCAGAAAAATAAAACGTTGGGATCACCACACCCGAGAACAAGTAAACCATCAATGCTACAACTTTTCTAAACGCAAAAGTTAAACGCGGGATAAAAAAAAAAACATATTCCCATATACCTATGAGCGCCTTTAGGGAAAATATTAGAAGAGGGTCTAACCTTCCCTTGGACAACGGCACTTTCAACTCTACTCGCCCAGTACAGTACAAGCAGACCCGCACAATAAAACAAAAAGGGTGTCGCCGAACAGGTTGACAAATGGTGGTGCGCAACTACAGTCGGGGTCGGCGGTTGCTAACAATCAACCTGCCAGCTGCGAGTGACAGTGCCACACTAGGGCGTTCCGTCTTTTTCGAAAGTAATCGCAACGGCGAGTTTGTGTGTTTAAAATGTGCCATTTGGTGAGAAAACGCATTTGTCACAAAATGGGGAGTCTTGCGATGCACCTTGGCCGAGGCCGAAGGGGGTATAGAACCTGACGGGTCCGAAGTACTGGGGGAGACGGAACAGGTCAGGCATGTGCCTCAGTGCTGCGCGGATCGGTCGGGTTTCGCTCCACCCGACCGACCTGGAACACTGATGTGATGTTACCGCCACCGCGCGGAGAAACTAGCCACCGCAATTTTTTTTTCTTTCAGCCGTGCTCTCTATTTCGCCATTTTCTCACCACACACGCGCCCAGCCTGGCCCCTCCAGTTTGAAACCCCTGTTGTCTGGTTTTATTAGATTTCCTCCAGCTCATGGCCCATCACCCGAGGGCTGCCCCTGCCCCCTTTCTCCTCTCCTTTTCCCGAGATCACACCATGAGAAACCCCCGCGTGGCGAGGCGCCGAAGCTCGACGGGTCTATCCCGCGCTGCTGATCCCCGCCGCACTCTCTCTCTCTCTCTCTCTCTCTCTCTCTCTCTCTCTCTCTCTCTCTCTCTCTCTCTCTCTCTCCCTACCTCCCCACCCTCTCTCGTTCAGGGCGACGTGCGCCGCAGTACAAACAACTCACGTAGGAGCGCTGGATACAGGGTATTGGCGCACACCTGTCGTACTACAGCCAGGCTGGCCGTATGGCATACCGCAATACCCGATTTCATATTATGCCAACGCCCATGACATTATCATTTCTCACAAAATTAACATGGTTTTACTGAAATAAAAATGCAATTCTGTTCCTGGAAAACCAAGTGTGTACTACAAGAATTCATTATGTACTGCACTTTCAAGTATCCAGTAGATGATGAATACTTGTCCACCCTTGGTTTCCCGGAGTGGGGTGACGGCATCAGTTCCGGGAAAGCAGCTTCCGGCTCGGCATCAGGTAAAACAACCTGGCCGTGATACGGTCCCGCGTGGCAAGGCGAGAGGGCTTTTCAAAAAGTCATTTCCCGACAGCGCCGCCTTTCAGACTGCTCTCCCGTTTCGCGAGAAACAATCTCTCGAGCCTGCTGAGCCCACTTACGTGTGGGCGGGGCGGGGGCGGCGTCTGTACGCCCTCAGCTAAGGCACAGAGGAGGAAAGGCATACAGACAGTATTTCGCGCCGAGAAGAAATACTTGAGAGGGCGGGATACCTCCTAAAAAGAGCCGTCTGAAGGCTCTCCGCAGCGGCGAAACGGCGTCGCCGTCACCACTTGAACTAGACGCCAGGGCCACAGGAATCGAGATATCGATAATAAACTTGGTATGTGAATTCAGGAGAGTGAAATCTGCGCATCGATATGTTCAAATTATATTCTGAAATATTGATGCAAAATCCTATAGAGCCGTAGTATCCCCGCAGTAACCTCTGGATGATTACAGTGAACAAGACTCCCACACGCAGTTGCTTGTCCGCTACAACTTCCCGCGCTTGTTGCTCGCGCAAGACCACGTGAGACGGCACGTGGCGGAGGGGGGAGGGGGGCAGCCGTGAAGTGGGGCAGCGTAGCGCACCGCAATTGAGTAACTTTTAATTTATGCCGGCCGTAATCCCCCCACATGGCGCGCTGCAGTATTCTGGGCGCGTTCCATGGGCCCGGCAGTGGCGGGGCGGGGCGGGGCGGGGCGGGGCGGGGCGGGGCGCAGCCGTGGGAAGTTGGGGGAGGGAATAGGGATTGGAGGGGCAGCAAGGTGCTAGTTGGGGCCATCGCAGCAGAGGTATAACGGCATTGTTCCGCCCGCTCTAAACTCGGTCGGCGAGGGGCGCAAGGTCGAGAGGGGAGGAACAGCTGGGGATGCTATGTAGGACGGCCGGGGGAAGAGGGTTATGGCTGTGCTATTAAATACGATTTTTTTTTTCCTTTACGCGTGAAACACGACTGCTCACGTGAGAGAGAGAGAGAGAGAGAGAGAGAGAGAGAGAGAGAGAGAGAGAGAGAGAGAGAGAGAGAGAGAGAGAGAGGCCTGAAAAACGCTGCAATCAGGTGCGCACACACATAGACACACACACACACACACACACACACTCGGGCGGGCGCGCGTCCGACAGACGGCGGCGCATCGGGCGACACAGAAGGACGCCATGACGCACTAATGCTCCTTGAGTAGGGTGCGCGGGACGCACTAAGCCATTGCGTACCCACAACACCGCGCCAAATCCCTCCGGAGGCCCCGGCCCCGGCCCCGGCCCCGGCCCCGGCCCCGGGCCGCACATCCCTCCCCCGTCCTCCCTGCCCCTTGTCTCTCTGGCGGGTAAAATTGGCTGTATAGGCCGTATCCATGGTCACCTGTTCCCCCTTCTGTTTCCAGCGCCGTCTGGGCCTCGCCTCTCACGCGTATCTCTCTCTCTCTCTCTCTCTCTCTCTCTCTCTCTCTCTCTCTCTCTCTCTCTCTCTCTCTCTCCCCCTCCCTATCTCTTTATTTCTCTCTCACCTTGCTTTCAAACAGCCATATTTAAAACTACATGGGAGCTTATACGAAGTTGCTTGCAAACCAAGACATCGTTTTCGCCATGCTCTTCCATCTTCCACGCGTGCCTATCCCGCTCGCACCCTGCCTTCCCCTTTCGAAGCCAGAGCCACGTGTCGCGAGGTTACATTCCAGCGCACACCGCCGAGACTCTTCATCACACACTCCAGATATCACGACCCCCCGGAGCACTCCCGCTCCCGCCCCTGCCTGCGCGGCCCACGGCCCTCTGTCCCCCTGGCCTGCTTTATTTCTACGGCCAAACCATTCTCTTCTCAAATGAAACGGCTGCTGGCCTAACTCGCGGGGCAATCACCAATCTCTGGAAATAAGGAGCGAATGGCAGGGGAGGAGGGGGGTGGAGTAGACCCGGGTGGGAGGGGGGAGGGCGGAGGCGGTGAGGGTAGAGGGCGGACGTCGGCGCGGTATTACCAGGCGGAAGGGTCTGGGGGGCGAAAATTGCTTTCCATTCATGGACGGATAAAGGCGTGGAGAATAACGACTAAAACGCGGCTTGTTCAGCGCGTTTAAATGCGGCATGGCGTGGTCGGGCGAAGTGGGGCGGGGCGGAGATGGGCGGGGCGTAGCGGACAGAGCAGTCCTGCCGTCGGGGGGCGGCGTGAGCAACGGGTCACCCACTGAAAACCTCGCAGTACGGGAGGAAAGATACTCGCCATTACTCACGGGCGAAACTCGCAGATACTCGCTCGGGAGAGTGGGGCACCCCTCAGGCAGGCAGGCGCTAGGGGTTGTGCCACCGGCTCAGACCGCCCCGAGTTAATTGGCAGTGGGAGCAGAAGCGGCGGCGGGCGATAGTGATTTGTTTGGCGCCTCAGACGGTTTTAGCCGCTCAGCTCAGCAGGTCGGGGCGGGGCGGGGCGGGGCACGTCTGGCCGGAAGGATGTGCGGAAGTCACGGTCTGCGGCAGAGGCGTTATTGGGGCAGTAGGAAAGGCGGGGGGGGGGGGGGTGCAGGTCAAGCCAGTGGGGGGGAGACGTGGCGGGGGTGCATCCGCCCACCTCCCTCCCCCCCCACCCCGCGCGCACCGAGCCGAGGGGGCGGGGCGGAGCAGCAGGGCGGATTCTTTGGAACATTTGTTACCGGCGGGGCGGGGTGGGGCGGGTTAGTCCCATAGGCCGGCCAACCGCACGGCAAAAAAAACGCGCACAGGTCGCCAATACAAATTATGTATCATTTTCATTGTTAAAAAACATACGTAAACTTTGTCCAGAATTTCCAGGTTTTACTAATTGCATACGTAAGCTACGTGTTCATAGTTTACTGCCCCACGTATGGAATTAAAACTGTACCTACACTTGCCCTATGCACGGCGAAGGCGATGGCCATACCTTAGGCCAGCTCTCGACGTCAGTGAATAACCTCCCCTATCGCTCTGCGCCGCACCCGGTGCGTGGCGTGCTCGTAATGAACGTCGGCGACTCGGCCGTTTAGGACGGCAGAGGACAGGTCACCCCCGTCCCGTGCATCGGCTCGGCCTCGGCCACGGCGTCCGGCCCGCCCCG
This sequence comes from Frankliniella intonsa, assembly GCA_033675135.1. NCBI lineage: Eukaryota > Metazoa > Arthropoda > Insecta > Thysanoptera > Thripidae > Frankliniella > Frankliniella intonsa. The sequence continues at coordinate 12,828,983 of CM066254.1, read as the reverse complement.
CCCCGCCCCGCCCCGCCCCGCCCCGCCCCGCCCCGCCCCGCCCGAGGCTGACCCGGCCGGAAGCCGGCGTTTAATAAATCACGACGGCAGCGCCGCCTGCACCTTCCTCCGCCCCACCCCACCCCACCCCCCCCCCCCCCACCCCACCCCACCCCACACCTTACTCGGCACACAAAACAGAGGCGGCGAAGAGGGTGGAGGCGGAGGCGTTGAGCGTGGCGGGGCTGAGTGCTTGAACGGCGCGGTTTCGGTGGATCCTGCGGTGCAGCTCCGCCCCGCCCCGCCCCGCCCCGCCCCGCGTGCAGCCCGTACACGTACCGTGCCCGGCCAGCTGCATATTAATGCCATCATCGATGGCGTCATGCACATTCATGACCGCGGCGTGCGTGCGCGCGTGCGCGGCCGCCGCATGGCATATGCCATGGCCGCGGTGCAGATCGAGCTCGCGTCATTAAAACGCCATGAAGGACGAAAAGTGAGTGAATGCCGCAGCGCGACTCAAATAATTAACGAAACAGAGGCTGGGGGAAAAAATCACGGGCGACGCGTCAACGATACTGGGGGGAGCACACACTCCGCAGTGGGGTCGTGCGTGGCGGGGCGGGGCGGGGCGGGGCGGGGCGGGGCGGGGCGGGGCGGGGCGGGGCGGGGCGGGGGTGGAGTTGCCAGCCACACATTCAGATTCATTTCCGGATGCATTACGCCGCGTCATCACGCCGACGCTAATCCCCTCCGGCGTGGCGGGGAGTGGCAGCGAGCGGCACTCCTTGCAAGAGTGATGGGCGGGCTCATGTTAGGGGGCCGGGGCCGGGCCGGGCCGGGCCGGTCACGCTGTCACCCGAGCAGCAGCATGCTCAGCAGCAACCTCCGGCACTCCGCCCCGCCCCGCCTTGCTGTGCCCCGCAGCCTGCCAAGCCCGGCCCAAATCCAATTTCCGTCTCACATGTTACCGCGAAAGAATTCCTGGGGAAGCACAATTTGGCGCGCGCCAAGTTGTGAGCGGAGGTGCGGCGGGCGGGAGGGGGGGGAGGGGGGGGGGCGCTCTACAAAGGAGATAGAGGGCGGGGTGGGGGGAGGGGGGTCCTCTTCCTCCCTGTCGCCCCGGCTGGCGCGTGCGGCTGGGGAAACCAATTTGCAGGACATATTTTCTCGTCAATTAATTTCCCGCTACGGCGCCAAGGCAGGCCTGCCGCTGCCGCGCCGCGCCGCCTAGGCCAACAGGACCCACTCCCGCATCCTAAAGTGCACAGGCTGCCTGCTATGGCCCGGGGCGTGGCGTGGCGGGGCGGGGCACGGCGGGGCGCGGCGGGGCGGGGCGGGGCGCGGCGGGCCGGGCCGCGAGCAGCTCGGCGGCAGCAGCCCGGCCCGGGCGCCTCCCACTTTCCCTTACTCTGTTAGTGGAAAAAGTTGCCGTCGTCGCGCCAGAGAAATAGGCTTTGCATGAAGTTTTTGAAGATGCGTGGATATATTATCCAAAAAAATGTGGACCACCTTGCCCTCCACGCCCCGCCATTATATGAGTCCCCTTTACTGAATTACAAAAAAAAAAAAAAAGCACGAAAAGTTAAGTGTTGCTGTGCTTGAACACGCCCATATAAAAAGATTTCGTAGAAGGATTTGTGGGGGAATGCCAAAGTCAGCGACCGACTGTTCGGGTTCAGGAGACAGCAGTAAGGGGTGTACAAGAGGGGAAAGGGAGGGCGGGGCGGGGTAAGGAGAGATTGAGTCTTTTAAGCGGTCTACTTTCTCCCTCCCCTCCCCCCTCTCTGATGTTAGCCATTTGACCTTGTTGGGGGAGGGCAGCTCGCTCGCCTCTCGCACCCCGGAGCATTTTCCGGCCCAGTGGTCGTGACGGACTGACCTTGCGAGACACACGCACCGATTGAAGAGACCTACAGTCACCCCACCCCGCGCTGGCCCGAAAAAGAAAAAAGAAAAAACAAGAAGAAAAAAAAGCTTTGTTAAACTGTTGAGGTGCTTGTTGACCAACGGGCGTAATCTGGAGACTGTTGTATTTTCAGAGTGTATTTCCTCCATAAGAGGTTATCTGGGCAGCTCGAAACATGCTGGACGTGGCGTCCACCGTGAGTGGTGGGTGGGGCCCGGCCGGGCCCCCAGGGCAGAATGAGAAAGCGCACTTAGTCAGCTCAGCCAGCCGGGCCGGGCGGGGCGCTGGACATGCATCTCCCCGGTAAGTCAATCAGACCAACTCGAAACAAGCTGCCGCAGCAGCAGCTCCAACTGCGCAGCGCAGCCAGCGCGGTAATTGTTTGTCTCCCCCCCCCCCCCCCCCCCCTGCCACGCCCAGCCCCCATCGGACTGTGCTAAAACTTCAGGATCGTTGACTTGTGTTTATCGTCGAACCCTGCTGCTGCTGCCGTCGCCTCTCCAGAGATATTTTATAGGCCTTGGTCTGCACAGCCTGTCGTCTAGACCCCGGCCCGCCCCGGCCCGCCCCGGCCCGCTCCGCCCCATAGCCCGGCGACTTTACGGTCCCGCTGAACATCTCGATGGAGATCAGCTAGGCGACGCTGATGGTCATGATGAAGATAACGATTTCGAGCAATAGCCCTCTAAGAGCCGCGCAGCAAGAAGACGCTGTGAAAAATGCTTGTAAGATTTTTTCACAGGAAATAAGTGTTTCGTAGAATTACAATTTACATTACACGTAGGTTTCGTGTTGTAGGGCCTCAAAAGATATTTAATAATACCTCTAATTGTGCCTCTGTCTTCACACGTAAGACTTGCTCGTTACTCTGACGCGTCACGTGTCCTATGCAAATTTGGAGGCGCGCCTCGACCCAATTTCAGGCAAGACTTCCCGTCGCCGCTGTCTCTCTCACTCGCTTTTGTCCCGCTCTTTATTATATTACTGCCAGAGAGCGAGAAAGAGGGGGAGGCGAAAATTAGTATTTGTCGCAGTTAATTACTCGTGTGTGTGTGTGCAGAGCAGAGGAGGTAAAAAAAATTGTCGCCGAAACGAAGTCACTTCATGGGTCAGGCATGAAACAAAACCCCAGAAAAAAAACATATTGAAAGCGGAGGAGAACGGAGCAAGAAAACGTCGCGACTCGTAAACGAACCCCATAGTCACCGACATGAACGAATAAAAAACGCCACAGAGGGCACGCGGGAGATGTTGTTGTATTACGGGTATACAGCTGAATCGGGACGGGGGGAGGGGACTTGAATGTGACCACTTTGCCAAAGGCTGCTCCAGCAGCTTTTCTCCCCGCGCCCTCCCTCCCCATGTTCCATCTCAAAGCGCGCCCGGCCCGGCCTGCCAGCGCCCTGCGCCCACTCCGCATGACCCCCTTATATTTGCCTTCCCCGCTGCCCCATTCCCCCCCTCCCCACCTCTTTTCTCTACCCAACAAAAAACACAACCGAGACTAAAACCCTGCAGCAAAAGTCTCCCCTTCCCGCCTCCGTCCATTTTCCATGGAGTGAAGGCAGCAGAGCGGCGGCGCCAGGCCACTGCAGGAAATGAAAGACAAGGCACGGCCGTGCCAAGGTGGCGGGGCGGGGGGAGGGGGGAGGAGCGGCTCCGCGCCGACGACTGCGTCCGAGTAATATAATTCAGAACAAAACTAGGCTTTCCTTGCTTTGGCGCGGGAGGTGCAAATAACCCTGCCGGCCCTGCTGTGTTTGGCAAAATACCGCGAAAATAAACTACCGAGGCCGAGATGAAAACGGAGAAAGAGACTGAAATTTCGTCCTATAGCATGACACAATTTTTTACAGGGTTGAATAAGAAGCGGTGGTGGTGAAGAAAAGGACCAACTGCGAATCGCAAACGTTGAATAAAAAAAAACAGCGCCTCCGACAGCTTGTTAAAGACGCGATGCGAGAGCGCTGCGAATCGTCAAACACACACACACACAGGGCAGACAGACGGACCAGCTGCTGACGAATGCAGATGTACCCAAACCTACATAATACACAGCGGGCCTTTTGTTCTTTTGCGGGTTGATAAATGTGCCGGAGCCTATAGGGACGGAACGCACCGCATCGGCAGCTGCTCGTCAAACAATACAGCCTCGAAACAAAACGCCGGGCCGGGCCTGGCCGGCGCGCGCCGCGTGCAAACACGCTCACGCCCTCCCTCCGCACGGTATTAACAGCATCCCCCTCCCCTCCCCCCTCAAGAGTTTGTTTCCCATTGGCCAGAGTGCTGTGCGGCCCATGGGAGGGCAGGGCGGGGGCAAGGCATGGCAGGCCTGGCTGGCTGAGGTGGAACAATTTTTCATGCACCCTCCCATCATTACATTAGATTCAGCAGCGGTCCGGTCGCCAGCCCGCTGGCCCTTGCTCCCAAAGCGCCGCTCGCTCGCTCACCCCTAAAAACGCGAATTCCCTTTTTAAACTCCAATGTGGTTACCCTTAACTGTCTATCCGAAACTCTTTGGATCTCAATCTGAGCAAAGAATGTATGCTCAATCTCCACATATTTCTCCATCCGAGTGCACCGGATACTATTCAACCACATTTGGACCACAGTTGTTCAAGTGGAGAAATTCAAGACCAGAGCTGAGCTTGAATCAAAAACTCATTTTTTGTGCTCTCTCTCTCTCTCTCTCTCTCTCTCTCTCTCTCTCTCTCTCTCTCTCTCTCTCTCTCTCTCTCTCTCTCCGCGACTTCTGACCAAACTTTCCGCCGCGGGGAAAAGAGAGGGGGCAAGTTTGGGGAGTGAGCGTGGTCCCTCGAAGGCATTCATGAATAACATCGGATAGCATGGCCTGCCCGGGCCGGGCCGCACGTGGTGCCTCTTAACCCCCCCCCCCCCACACACACACACACACACTCCAGGTCCGCGACTGGACGGTCTGCGTGTGCAAAGAAAAAAAAATAGATATAAATGTATGGCTAACATTTGGAGCTATGTAGGTAGGTAAAAAAAAGCAATTCAGCTATTGCTCTTGTGGCCAAATATATAAGTGGTACAGTTAATATGTCAGTTATAAATAAGCTCGAAACATCAGCTTTTCGGTTAGGTTTTCGCTGCATAGGTTGCGTGGGCCGGGCTCTTTACGAGGACCGCTGCGGGCTGCGGCGCTTGCGGCTGGGCCGGGACCATGGTGGAGAAGGCCCTGGTGTCGCCCGGCACCGCACTGCAGCAGCGTCTCACGCGACAAAATAATGGAGAAAAGTACCCCTCGGTGCAATATAAAGAACAAGTAAGGCTGTGCCATGTGTGTACGTGAGGAGAGAGAGCGAGAGCGAGAGAGAGAGAGTGGGGGGAGTGAGAGAGGGAGGTAGCGCGCGCGCAAAGAGCGTGAGGCACACCACTGTGTTGTTGTTGTCGCCCCCGTAAGAGAGACGACCTCTGGGGGGCAAACGGAGCACAGGTGTATAAAGCGATAGGAGAGAAAGAGAGAGGGAGAGCCGGGCAGAGAGAGAGAGGGAGAGAGAGAGGGGTAGAGGGCGAAAGCGGGAGACAGAGAGCGGGAGGAACAGTGAGTAAAACACGGAGAGACGGGAGAGCGTGCCGGCGGGGCGGGGCGGGGCGGGGCGGGGCGGGGCGGGGCGGGAGGTAGGGAAGCTGACACCGGCGCTATATGAGCAGTGCCCTGACATGTGATGGCCTCCCAACGCATGGTGAGGGTGTCCCCTAGCAGCTCCCAGCTGCCATCCACGTAGGAGTGTCACACACCGGTAGGGGGGAGGGGGGGCGCCGGCGACACGCCCGACCGAGTCACCTCCTCTGCGGCACCCTGCAGGACCCGTGCGGCACCCTGCGGGACCCGTGCGGCACCCTGCAGCACCCTGCGGCACCCTGCGGCACCGTGCGGAACCCTGCGGGACCCTGCGGCACCCTGCCCTCGAGCTTCGGCGGGGAGGACGCGGGCGCATCGGAGCGCATCGTGCACGACAGACGATTTCGCAATTCACGCCAAGTATGGGCCCCTTTGAACAAGAAGATGAAACGATATTCGCAAATCTTCTCGCACACCAAGAAAAGCTTACGGTGAATTTTACTGTAAGTTACAGTGATGCTCCCTGATTCACCGTGGCTTACAGTGACATTCATCGCGTAACCTTTTTGAAGTGCAAAATACAAACAAAAAAATTCGTCGACAGCATTTTTTTAATGTTCACGTCAACATAGCGCTGAGGGGGAAAGCGGTGACGCGTTACGTTACACCTCTCGGCAATAAACCGCGCCAATCACACTCCGTCGTGTCGTAAAATTACAGTGTCCCAGGGAAAGCTATTGTCACAAACTGGGGGGCGGTGGGGGACAGGGGCCTGGAAGGGAGTGGAGGAGGGGGGAGGGCAAAGCCCCAATAAAAATATACGTGTTGCAATGTACGAACGGAGAGGCCTGTTTCTCACCATTTGCCATACCGTTACTCTATATTTTCTTTATACGTATTTTAGCCTCAAGAGTACGCGCTATACCCTACGCGGACGCGTAGAAATAAAAACTGGTGTAAACAGCTATCAGCGTGTAAAGGAGGAAACCTTTGGTGTTGTTTTTCTTTTTCTTTCCCAAGAAAGATGATGGATCTTAAAGACGGCCATATGAGCCCGTCGCTGTTCTTGAAAAATATGTCCTGCGAAAAGGTCATGGAGGAAAAATGGGTGGACAGCGGAAAATAACATGGGGAGAGGGGGTGGCAGCAGAGAGGGAGAGGGAGAAACCACAGCGTTTCGTCAAATATTTAGAGAACGGGTGGTTTGGACCGTGCTCAGGTAAATATTGAACAAGCCTTCACATCTTTATCACGTCTTGCGTGCCCGGCCGTGACCGGTCCGCGTCTCCCTCCGCCTATCCCTGCGCACGACGTGTTTGTGGTGCACGGCCCGGCGCCACGCTCTCACCCACCACTCCACGGCGGACGCGAGAATTATTCCATCTTCCCCAAAATCCCTTTTATTTCATCCCTATATTGCTTTCTATAGCAGAGCGGGCGCGCGGGAGTATGGAAGAGGTCAATAGGGACAAGCACAACAATGCATGCCAACCAGGCGGGGCGGGGCGGGGTGTGCAGATGAGGGGGGGATTATTACATAGCGCGATGATTTCCCCCCCCCCCCCCCCTACCTCCTCTGCAGCCTCGCGCCCCGCCCCGCCAGCAGGACAAAGACCCGGCCCGACACAGCTTACCTCTCCACACCGTGAAAACAGGTCGATGGAACGGTATACAGAGAAGAAAGACTGGCGGGAAATAAAACTCTTTTTTCTATCCGCGCCAGGAGGAAGAGCCGATGGCACTGGAGGGTCGGGGCGGGGGCGGGGGCGGGGTGGGCGCTCAGCGCTCCTGAAAGGTTACCTCTCCAATCGTACGGATAGACGGAGCGGGCAGGGGAGGGGCGCGGGGTAATAGAAGGCAGCTGGGATAGCGAAGAGTGGAGCTGCAGAGAGGACCCGTTCACGGCAAGCTTCACGCCACTTGAGAAAGTCAACTTAAACCTCGTCCTCGCCCCTCCTCTCCCGCACCCTCAGCGTCAGCGTCTTCTAATTACGGCCTGGATCCACATTGAATCGTGAAATGTATGCTAATGTATGGTAAGTTTTCTCAGTGTTTGCGCTATCGGTGTGCGCGGCTGCTCCACCCAAAAGAGAGGAGGGGGGGAGGGGGGAGCAGTGCGGGCAAGGGCGCGGGTCCGCGCGGGGCGGGGTGTTGTCACTCGGGGAATCCGATCTACATTGTAAATTAGGAATGAATAAGTGACATGTCCCAAACTAAACCGCCGACTGACTCGCGGGAGAAGCGGGAACTACTGGGATGAGGGATTTGTGTTCGGGTGGGGGTGGGGGTAGGGGTAGGGAGACAGTGCTTTGTTCCTCTCGACAGGACTGCACAGCATGCCATGCACGTTGTGCGACGCTATACCCGGCGCGCCGCAAGGTCACACACTCTATCTCTTTCTTTGCTCTCTGTTTCCCTCAACATAACAAAATTTGGAGGTGAAATAATCAAATCCCTATCCACGGCTTATACTGCGCTTTAAATGATTTTGCGATTGAGGTCTTGAGTCAATACAAACACCGCAAAAACGGCCCAACTATCCGCGACAAGGCCGATAGCGTTCTCCAAACGCGGCGACGCCGGGCCGCCGACCCTGAGTGCCCTTTCGCGTGGGCGCGAGGGAGCTTGGGGGAGGGGGGCTTGCCGGGGTTAAAGAAGGAAATCGGGCCATCCGTTCGTGCTCAACCCCCTCGGGAGGAACTAGCGCCCGACGGCGCGGGGACACGGGTACAAGAAACGGGAGCGTGCATAATGCAAAAATTTATAAAATATAAAAGTTTTGAAACGGTTTCTATGTCGAATATGTTACACATACATCAAGCGTGGGCCCAGCACATAAATTTTCCGTCATTACTATGACTCTGCATAATGTAATAAAAATGAGAGGAAGAGTTGAAACGTAGTTTCCACAGTATCCATTTGGTTCTGTCAGAGGCCCCCTCAAAGTGACAGTGTTTGTTATGTCTTCCACAAACACAAGCTCTGAAGCACTATCTGACGCAGTGGTCGGTCGTGGTCTCATTGGCAGTTTACCCTCCTCCCCCGGGTCACGGGTTCCAACCAAACCAATTCACTGGGATATGATTCTTGTAAGTGTCTATTTTCGGGGTTGAAACCCCATGACATGTATGCTCGTTCGAACGGAAATTTTACGAGGAATCCAATGGTGTCATCAAAAATAAATTTCAGAAGTTTGCATCAACGATATTTTACGAAAACCGCACGATACCGCGCGTTATCCTCTCGTGATAACATACATCATTCCCCCGTTTTCAGTGTTGTTGAAGTGCATGCCTGTGCCTGCTTAACTATTATGACACAGCAAACAATTTTTTCCCGTTTCGCATATTCCTGAAAGTACTCTCTACAACTGAAGGAATAAATATTCTAAGTATTGCTCCTTGAGTGCTCTAGTGAGCAGGACACATGTTTATCATCAAAGTTATTTTCTCATTTTTTAGCCGTCCCCAAGGTCCGTCGCCCCGCTCCCGGCGTCACATGTGAGAGGATCCACGATACTGTGCAGCCCCATACCACCGAGAAAAAATCAATAAATATTCTCTCCTCTTTTATTACTGCGGATAAAAATAAATGGCAGTCTCATTGTTTGGAGCTGCTCCGCTTCGTGTCCAGGTTTTCTTTTTATTTTGATAACGGCACTTTTCGGCATGTACGCAGGATTGATAAAATATGAGATTACTGATACACAAAGCCCGAGGTGGAGTTTCGTGAATTAAGGATTTCCGGTAAATATTCCTTAAAGAGGGAGGTGGATAAGAGAAGACAGGAGAGGACAAAGTCTTTCTGGAGCGGAGGGCGCCTGCAGTGCTGGAGGTAGGCAGGCCCGGCAGACGCGCGCGCCCACCACGTTGCCTACCCACTGGATGGCAGGCGCTAGCCTCGCCAGGCCAGGTCGCAGCTCAGCCAGCCCCCCGCTGTGAGCCCGGCCGAGCCCCAGCCGCGCTTTATGAGAGAACCATTCCAACCAGTTTCAAACTTTACTCTCATATAGAGAACGAGGAAAAAAGGCAGTTCATTCATTTCTATTCCGATGGCAGAATAGAGCGGGCCTTTTGACAAACGAGGCGAATAACTCCCGACTGGCCAGAAACTTTGCGCAACGAGTGAGATTTTCAAACCATAACTCTAATAAAGCGAGAAAATCAAATCTCGCCGTCACAAATAATAATTTAAAAAAAACAACAAAAAAACAGAAAGATTGTGGAGCGAGCATGTCCAGTGTCCCTGGGTTCTGCACTCCCGACACCAGACAGACCCTATTACTACCAGCAACAGCAGCAGCCCTTTCAGCTGCGCAATGCACCGCGCACCCACCTATGATCTGCTATGCCTGATGGTCCGCTAGCACAGCATACCATAGCGAGTCCACACCCCAAAGCGAGCCAGTCCCAGCCGGGGCGGGGCGGGGCGGGGCGGGGCCGCGCGGGCCTTATTGGCACGGGCATGCACTACTTATTTGCACCCACAGCAGCCCTGCTGCCTTTACGCGCGCCACACCCCGCCACGCCGACATCCGTACCGCAACACAAGCCCATAATTGGATTCTAGTGAGCGGGGCGGGGCGGGGCGGGGCGGGGCGGGGCGGGGCGGGGCAGGCCGCAGGGCCATGCCGTGCGCACGGGAGCACCCCTCTGCGCTGCCGCCGCCACGCCTCGACACGGGTGCCTTTCATAACCCCACTGTGCGCCGCGCGGAGCCTCCAGGCTCACGAGGCGGGGCGGGGCGGGGCGGGGCGGGGCGGGGCGGCTTACTGCACGCATGCTCACTCGCTCCGACCCGGCCACTCACGCACTCGCTCACCTACTTCCTCACTCACTCACTCGCACGTGTTGCAAAGCACTGCCGCAACGCTACGCGCTACGCCTGGTCTGGTGTGAACAGGCGTGTGCTGCACGTGTCCCCTCTCAGTTTTTATTTGCCTTGATTGTGTACCGGACGTGCAGCGCAGGGACGCGGAGCAGAGAGGGGAGAGGGGGGGACAAGAGCTGCCACAATGGACCGAACGCGAACGGTTGAGCCGCGCAGCCCGCCTGGCCGAGAGGGGGGAGGGGAGGGGAGGGGAGGGGTCGTATTGACACTGACACTGGGTCCACAAAACACGACGCTGGTGTCGGCAAACTCAGCGAGGCACGCGGCGGCCACCTGCAAAAGAGTGAGGGAGGGAGAGAGAGAGAGGGACGGCGGAGTATTCGCAAAGTTCCTGAGCGAGACAGGCCACACTGCAGGCCGCACATACGACGCGTCGACACTCCAGAGCAGCCACACCTATTCCACGTTAAAATAAAGTCGAACAAGACCCTAAAAGCTAGTGTTTATTTTCCTGTTGTTTAATTCGTATCTAGATGAAATTAAATAGTTTCTTTTTCGAACGCTGTGTTTTAATTCCTGCAGAACTCCAAGAATAAATTGTTTATCTTTAGTCCGAAGCGAAGCGTCGTACTGGAGGAAGCAATGTCCCCGTCCCCCTCCAGCACGGCCCTGCCTCCTGCAGCCTCTGCAGTTGGCGCGCTACCACCTCGCCTCGCCTCGCCTCGCCAGCTTCGCGCGCCGCACCGTCAGGGAAAATCACATCTCCCCCGATATAAAATGAGACTCGCAACACAATAAAAGAAGAGAGAGGGAGAGGGATTTCCCCGCTGCCCCTGACGGCCTCCTGGCCTGCCCCTCAACCCCAGGACGGGCAGGCCGGGGCGGGGCGGGGCGGGGCGGGGCGGGGCGGGGCGGGGCGGGGCGGCCAGCACGTCGCGTCGCGTCGACAACTCTCTCCTTTAATGTTCGCCGTGCCGTGTCGCGCCGCGCGGAAGACCTGTCCTGTCCACTCAACACGCTAAATTTATTTCGTTCCGTCTCTTCATTTTCTTTTCGCGCCCGCCCCGCCTCGCCTCTCAGCCCCTCCCTCTCGCACTACTACTGACTCCGCACAGTGCCCCCCCCCCCTTCCTCCCCCGCCTCTCTCTCTCACTCTCTCTCTCTCAACGTGCGCCTCTTTTTTATCGCAACTCTGGTCGCAAATAAAAAGAGGGGTAATGGGGGGGGGGGGGGGGGGGGAGAAAAAAAGGAGTGGGCGGCTTTGGCTCACCTGGTGCAGAAGTCCAGCGCGGGGCGGAGCGGGGCGGGGCGGGGCTGGGCGGGGCGGGGTGGGACGGGAGGACTGGGGTGGGCCGGGCCGCTCCTCTGTCCGGTCCGGCAGTGCTGACCGAAGTAGAAATACGCGCGGTGTGGTGGCCCGCCCCGCCCCGCCCCGCCCCACCCCGCGCAGCATTTCCTCGCCACCCGCCCCACCCCGGCTCCAGCCGCCCCACAATCTCATAACGTTCTCCTCCGGCCTCTCCGAGCGCCTTGTCGGTCTTGTCTGGCCGGGCCGGGCCGTTACGTAGCGGAGCCGTCCACTCTCGCGTGACATGGCATCCTATACTCGCTGCAGGCCGGTGGTGGCACTGTGTGTCTGCCGCCGGCCCGCCCCGCCCCGCCCCGCCCCGCCCCGCCAGCTCATGCAATCGCCGATGATTGGGGCCGCTCACGGCACGTGGCTTTGTCCCCGCGGGCGGGGCGGGGCGGGGCGGGGCGGGGGTAGAAGAGGGACTGCTGCCTCGAGTGGAGTGGCCTGGCGGCATGACCGTGGCGCAGTGCAGTGGCGTGGCGTGGCGTGGCGTGGCGTGGCGTGGCGTGGGATGCTCCGGCTCCGGTCCAGACATCATCATGGTACCAATCAGTTCAATTATATTCGGGGCCGCACGGTCCGCCCCGCCCCGCCCCGTCCCGCCTGCTGGTCTGCGGCCGAGCTGAACCGGACCGGCCCGGCGGGACAGGAGGACAGGACATCGAGAGCCTCCATGCCCGGCCACTCAAAGAGAGCTGCCGCCCCGCCCCGCCCCGCCCCGCCCCGCCCCGTCCCTAAACCCCTTCACATCATGGCACGCCCGAGGCAACTGCACGAGCACATACCCCGCGCATGTGTCACGGTTCGTTCCTAATGTTTTGTTTTTCTCGAAAATGTTTTCAATCGTGGAGGTAAACGTCACACGGTGAAAAAAGTTTCTTTATCCAAGACCGGGTCTTGAAATACAAGAAACTGTTTTACCGTGCATAAAAGTTGCTTATCAAATTAAACTGTTAGCCTAATGAGTTGCGTAAAACGTAAAAAAAAACAAAAAAAAAAACTATCAACAAGTGAGCGACATTTTTTTTCCACTTACTGCGACGCCTCCTCCGCGGTGGTGGTGGTGGTGCTGATCGGCGCCAGGGTCGGGACTCGCGGACCCGGACCGGCTGTTGGAGCGGCTGCGGCTGCGGCCCACCAGCCCCTGGCCCTGGCTCAGGGTCCCCGGCGCCGCCCCCGGCCCCGCCCCCGCAGGCGCACCGCCCCCGGCACCGCCCCCGCTCGTGCCCTGGCTCTGGTGCCGCAGCCGGGAAAGGGCACTTCGCAGCCCCTCCGTGCCGATGCCTTAGGGCCGGACCGGCCCCGCCCTGAACACAGAAAAAAAACACAATTAGTCATGAAAAGCTACACTAAAAATTCAACAGTGAGCCATGCACGCTGTATGTAAAGTATGCGTGGAATCGAGATGGAATGCATCTCTCCCTCTGTCTGTCTGTCTGTCTGTCTGTCTGTCTGTCTCTCTCTCTCTCCCTCTCTCTCCTTCTTCCCCTCATCTCGCATTCTCTTTCTCTGTCTCGCCCACTCATCCCCAGCGCGCCATTCGTCGCCCGCTGCCCTCCTGAACCATGAAGACAACAAGGCTGGTTGCGGGTCAGGCGGGGCCAGGCGGGGCGCGCCGAGCCTGGGAGCCTAGCGAGCACTAGCGAGTCGAGCAGCGGCCCTAATAAAAATTAATGGCACAGTAAAAAGCGAGATGATCCCCTCCGCTGCCGGGATTAGTATTTTTTAAACAAAACAAGCGTCTCGGCGCAAACCGGCGGCTGGAGCGAGGCGGGGCAGGGCAGGGCGGGGCGGGGCGCGACGGGGCGGGGCGCGACACCCTGGTCCAGCACAGTGTGAAGAATAAAGAAACAAGAGTTGATCCGTAAAGGCCGTTCAAGTTTTCGCCAGTTTAACGAAAAGACTTCGGCAGGCTGCTGTCCTCTGCAGAGGGAGGCGAGGCGAGAACCAGCTGCGAGTCAGTCACTCTGTCCGAAAGAAAGTGTACCCTTTAAAGAAAATATACCGGTATACTAGTTTAAAGCGTACATGTATACTTTTTTCAAAGCGTACAAATGCACAATTTTTCACTGACAGAGCATCATGCACCATCCGGGCTTTTCCGAGCTCGGCTGCCATACTCTGAGTGGCAGCGGAAGAATAAACATAGGATCCCCGCCAGACCGGACGGCACTCAACTCAAATACAGGATCGTTTGGCGCATGGAATAATTCTTCTTTGTCAGCACACAGAGATATAAATAAAAGTCGAAAGAGGATTGGAGAAAAACAGGGGAACGGGAAAAGGGGCTCAGGCTAGTTCGGGATAGGAGAAGGGGGAAGGGGGAATGCCATGGGACGGGAGTGAGGGGAAAGGGAGGGACTCGGCGCTTCACTGAATCATCGAATACTAGCAGGAGCTTGCACGACTATAGAGTTTCGCATTGCAGCACTGTACCTTACGGCGATATTTTTCTCGTACTTGACCAAAGCTATGGACACATACCATATATGCGACCTCCCCAGAACGTCAAAATTGCATGTCACATTAGGTTTTCTATTGAATGCGACGGCTGGTACTTGCATCTCTTGCTCACTCAGACTCTCATTCAGAGCTCGCTCGCTCGCTCACTCACTCACTCGCTCACTCACGGCGCGCGTGCGCCCCGAGCCGGACCGGTCCGGGTCAGAGCCGTGTTGTGGCTTCTGGATGAGAGAAAGGGGCTGTCACATTGATGGGGCTTCCTGGCTGCTGAGCCGCCCCGCCCCGCGCCGCGCCGCACCCGTCACCCCCGGAACTGTCACCGTATGATGATGACGACGAGAGTGACGACCGTGATGACACCCTCTTTGATTTCAGCCCCGGCGAGGCGAGGCGAGGCCTCCACAGTTAATTGAATCCGTGATCGAATCACCGGGGGCTCTTATTTCAGAGCGAGGCCCCTCGGCCCCTCTCAGGCGCGTCTGCCACTGCCGACGCCTCCTGGAAGAGAGGAAGAGGGAGAGGGAGAGAGGGTGAGGAGAGGAGAGAGAGAGAGAGAGAGGCCGGAGGCAGAGTAGAGGAGGCGGAGGGGAGGGTGCCGCAAGGAGAAGGCTATCGTGCTCCTTGATTGAAGCACTCTCTCACAGGAAGACCATCATGCCGCCCGCCCTTTCTGGGGGCCAAACTCGCTTAGTCTCGGCAGGCCCCGCTCTGCCCCGCCGCGCCCCGCCCCGCCCCGCCCCGCCACGCCACGCCGGCCCACGCCACCACACCACCTCTAAAGGGGGCGTGCTGCGGCCCGCCGGGCCAGGGCGGCGCAGGGCGGGGCAGGGCGGGGCAGGGCGGGGCAGGGCAGGGCAGGGCAGGGTCGCCCCGCCCGGGCGGGACCCGCTCACCCACAACCAATCTCAGCACGGGACGGAGCGGGGCGGGGTGTGAGGCCACCGCACCAGCAGCCCGCCACGCACGGCAAGGAGCGCCCGCCCCGCCCCGCCCCGCCCTGCCGACCCGACGGCTCGTCGATCAGAGGGTTTAATAATGCTGTAGTAGGCGCTACTGAAAGGGACGGGATGGCGGGGCGTGGCGCGGCGGAGCGGGGCGTGGCGGGGCGAGGCGGGGTGGGGCGGGGCGGAGAGCAGCTGCCCATGGGCCCGTGGCCAAAGTCGCGGCAGCGGCAGCCGTGGCCATAGGGCCGTGCGCCAGGGCAGGCTCCAGGCCTCGCCTCGGCCTCTGCCTGGGCTAGGCCGCCGAGACTCCACGCTCCTACGGAACTTTGTAAACCCGCAGTGAAATCTGGGTTAGTTTATTGAACCTTATGTTAGCTTGTTCACGCAACGCTCTCCGGTGAGCGTTGGTAACCTTGGCGCTGGTGGCGCCGGCAAGGGGGTGAGAAGGGGGAGGCGGAAGGGATGGGGGCGGCCCCCACGTGTGGTTTGGGCTAATAGTTCCCTCCAGCTGGCTCCCCGTCACCCCGGCCCCGCCCCCGGCCCCCGGCCATGCGCCGCCCCCCGGCACCGCCACCGCCGTCCCCCCCGGCGCCTGTTGTGTTTACTTTACAGATTAATTAGGAGCCGTTAGTCGCCCCAAGTAATGTCTCCGCGTGTTTCCCCCGGCGCGTGACTCCATCCCCCGCCCCGCCCCGCCCCGCCCCGCCCCGCCCCGCCCCGCCCCGCCCCGCCCCGCCCCGCCCCGCCCCGGCCCCGCACGCCTCCGTCCCGCAGCGTCAACATGACGTCGAAAACCCGGCCGCGCGGAAACGGGGCGCCGCAGGCAGGCAGGCCAGTAGAGGGGCCAGGGCTACACACGGACCGCCCGGCCCGGCCCGGTACCCTCTTGGAAGAAAACAACAAGTGTAACGCGACGCGACAAAAGCGCAAGAGATCGTTATCGGAGACGACAAAAATACCACCTTCGCGCGCACGCGTATATTCGTGTTTTTGTTTTAGTCTTAATATAGCCACGGAAAAACCCCGCCAACAAAGATATTTCGCTTGCCGCACGGTTGTTTTTTTTCCCCCGCTTGCAGTACATGACGCACGGCCGGCCGGGGCAGGGCCGGGGTAGAGTCCTACAGTGGGAGAGAAGCGCGAATGGCGTCCGCCTCATCCGCGCGCGCACATTCTCATACTCCCGGATTCGCTATGTGTAATTTGCCATAGTTTGGGCCCGGGCCGCCCGGGCGGCCCGGGCCCGGGCCTACGTAAACAAACCACAGTTCTCTCCATGCTCTTGCCAGCGCCAGCACAGACGAACGCAGAACGCAGACCCTCGAGAATGTGGCCTGTCTTCGTCTTCTGCTGTGAGCTTGGGTCCGGGCCGGTCCGGGCCCAAACTATGGCAAATTACGCATAGCAAATCGGGAAGTATGAGAAGCGTGCGCGTAACGTTTCAGCCATTCGCGCTTCTCTCCCACTGTAGGACTCTAGGCCGGGGCGGTCCGAGCCGTATCGCTGGTGATAAAGGATACCCACCCGCTGTGGGTATGAAGGTCGGGCAGCCGGCCGGGCCGAGCCGGTGTCGGGCGATAGAATTACCCGCCCCTCTACCCCCGGGTTGCAAACATCGCGCGATAGTTTAACCCCCCTCCCCCCGGTAAAATTAAAGCGCGGTGATTTTACCCCTCTTCATAAGGTCTGAGGGGGTGTAAAACTCATCGCATGATTATCTTATCTTCCATCAAACAGCGCAAAACAGCAGCAGGCCCGAGCAGGCCCTTCTGCGGGACAGGGCAGGGTGGGGCAGGGTGGGGCAGGGTGGGGCAGGGTGGGGCAGGGTGGGGCAGGGTGGGGCAGGGCGGGGCAGGGTCGGCGTAGCGGGGTGGGGACAACGCGCCGTTCCGCCGACCTTGCGGGGCAATCCGAGTTAAATGATCATTTTACGACATAATGCAGCAGGGAGGTAGGCGCAGGCGCAGGGGTCGTGCCCGAGGGGGTGAGGCAGGGCGGGGCGCGGCGGGGTGGGGCCAGCCCTGCCTGGGACCTGCGTGCCGATAACACAATTACCACATTAAGTCCTGGCCGTTGCCGCGCTCTCTGCACCCTCTCCTGTTTGGACAATAAAAAGCAACACTCTAACGCCCCCCCTACCTCCACCCTCTGCCGGCGCGCGCCCTTCTCCCCCATTAGCCCCTCTTAATGTGCGCCGCGCCCAAAGAGAAACGCACTTAATTGGCTGAGCGTCGTCGTCGAGTGGAAAATATCGTAGCGGCAGAACTAAGAGCCGGGCCGGGCCGAGATCGAATCTCATAATCTCAAAGAACAACAACAACAAAAACAGCAGCAACAACAACAGAGAACGCGGAGCTGGTAAATAAGGGCAGCCGAAGCTCTTGAGCGGGAGGCGGCGCGCTTTTAATGCCCCACGACCCGTGCAGCAGAGCAGAGCGGAGCCGGCGAGGATCATGGTGTCTGGAATCTATACGACAGGTGTGCAAAGAAAAAACGGGCGGCAAAAAGCACTCGGGATCCTATTATACGCTCTCAAGCGCTTTTAACTCTGGTAAACCCCCAGATTACAGTAAATTTAGGGGCCATGGGGGGTAACGGCGAGGGCTGTTAGGTGGTGTTGCAGGTGAAATGTTCCACCCTGTACACACAAAACGAGAAAATCAGTTGAATTTTCGTCGGGCACAGAGTGATGTTCGCTTTGACGGCCGATCGCAATGCGCGGTATGGTGGACGGACGCTAATTGGCACGCGGTTTTCATCACTAAAGAGAGCTATTCCCCAGGCGCCCCGCCCCGGCCCGCCGCGCGTCCACCCTGCACTGCAGGACCGCGCCACGAGTCGTGTGAGCTCGGCCGGGCCGGGCCGGGCCGGGCCGCCATCCACTTGGTACTTCATTGTTTGAAAGCAGCTCCACCCTTACTTAACAACACGGTAGAGCAACTTCAGCCATCGTATTTCAAAGTGCGCCACTCTTCCCAACCCCCCACCCCCCATACCCATCTCTCCTTTACTCTCCCCCTCTCCTCCCTCCCTCCCCGTCTCTCTCCCCCCCACCCCTTCTGACTTACAACGCCCTGTGCCCAGGCTTTAGCGCCTCCAGGGACACTTAGCGCTCGCCCCACCCCGCGGGGAGGGGCGACGACCCCCCCCCTCCCCCTCTCCCACCCCCCAGCCCTTAGTCTGGTCCAGTCCCTCAGCGGATCATTCCACACACAGCCTGGGGTGCGAAAATTGTTTTCCCGGCGCAAAAGTATAAGTACATGCAAAACATCTGGAGGGGTGGGGGAGCGCTGGGTGGAGGTAGGGGCACACATGTAAGGCCCTTCCAACAACCAGCGCCCAATTCTCGCGCGCAAAAATAAAAACAAAAAAATATATAAAAACTTTGAAAGTTGCTGTGCTCCAATCACAATGTGAAAATAGCAGACCCCCATTTGGTCGCTTTGTCTGTCGGACTAAATCGCGCGGACGATGTTGACATGTGTACACACCACGCCCCACGGTCGCTCGATGCTCTGCCCCCCTCCCTCTCTCTCCGTCGCTTCCCTCTTTCTCTCTCCCCCCCCCCTCCCCATCCTCTCTCTCTATCGTCTCCTCGTACGCCCCCTGCAATACAAGCCCCCTCGGCTGTGCACAACAGTTGGTTTATGGCCGTACCGACTAACAACTCCTTCGTTTTTCAGGAAGGAGGAAAAGGGAGGATGAAGGTTACGAACGAGGGTGGGGTCGTGTCGTGTCCAGGGGAGGGAGGGGGAAACGTCCTGGGGGTGTGAGAGTGCGTAGCTCGGGGCGACATTGTAAGTCCCAGAGTAGCACGGCGGCGTCATGAGAGAAGGGCGCCCTGGAGGGGAAGCGCCCTTTTCCTATAAAGCTGAAACATAGCGGCCGCCAAGCAGACGGCCCTAACCTAACCGATTTTCATCGGGTGAAAGCGGCTAACGGTAGTAACAAGGTAGGCGCGAGCCGAACAATTAAGGCCTACAAGGACCCGTAGTATGGTGCAGGGGATCAGCGAAGTTTTGAAACGTTGAGTAGGGAGCGTAGGGAGCCGTGGTCCAGGTCCAGGGGGAAGACCTTCCACTCCAGGGCGCCCTTCTCTCATGGCGGCGCAGCGCGGAGGGGTAAGGTCGGGCGGGGTGCACAGGCGGCGCGGGGGGCACTTGCAGCCGAGGCTATTAAATTAACCCGTCCCGCGCTTTCTGGCAGTGTACTCGTCCCCGGGGGTGAAAGCCGCCGGCTTTAAATAGCGTTTTCCAAAGAGAGGCGACGGGGCTTGTTGTGTCAGCCGACCTGGTCCGCTCGGTCCACTGAGCCAAGCCGGTGGGCAGCTCCACCCCGCCCCGCCCCGCCCTCCCGCACATAAGGACACCGCCGCGCCCCGCCACGCCGTGCGAGTCAAAGAGAGGACGCGGCGTGCCGGGCCCGGCCGGGCCGGGCGCACCCCCTAAACAGGACGCGGGCGCAAAGGGAGGTGGGGGGTATTTCGGTGCTTACTGACGCGGGGCGGGAGGGGACCGACGACCCCCCGGGTCCGGCCCGGGTCGGGCAGAGCAGGGCGGGGCAGGGCGAAGTAGGGCGGGCAGCAGGTCGGTCGACGCCAGCGGCCCGGCCCACTTCAGCACCTCTCCACCTAGATCAGCAGAAGGCGGACATCCCGTCCATTTCTAGTGTGGGGTAGGCGCGCGGCCGCCCTCGGGTAGGAAGGGGGTGGGGGAGTCACGCCGAGCGCCGCGGGCACGTGACATGAGGCTGCCTCGCCCCGCCCCGCCCCGCCCCGCCCCGCCCCGCCCCGCCCCGCCCCGCACCGCCCCCGCCTCGCCCGCACTGCCGACTTCCAGCTGATGGACCCCGGACTTGGACCCGAATCCGAATGTGCAGCGAGCTGTGTGACGAGCTGCGAACCCGAACCTGAATGTGCGGCGGGGCGTGGGGGTGCTGTGCTGGGGCCCCCCGCCGGCCCGCCCCGCCCCGGCCCGCTCGTCGTCACAGCAGTCTGCAGTCGCGCGCTAGCACGTCTCCCAGTGGAGCGCCACCGCCGATCTGTTTGACCGGCGCGGGCGGCGGAGGGGTGGGGCGGCCAGTGGGAGGAAAAGCTTCGTCTTCTTTCCCCATGAACACACATTAAATACCACTGCAATATTTCCGAAAATCCGCTATATAAGTTTCGCAGCGGCTGCGAACAGCAGAGCTCTGTGCGCGGGGGCGTGCCCCGAGGGCGGGGCGGGGCGGGGTGAGGCGGGGTGGCGGCGGCTCCAGTGCCCCTACAAAAACCACCCCGGCTGTGCCTGGCCGCCCCGCCCCGCCCTCCCGCACACGCTCGGCTGGAGAGCGAGGCTGCCAGGTGTGCCGTGGTGCCGGGGCGGGGCGGGGCGGGGCAGGACAGGACAGGGCAGTGCACAACGAGAGCACAGAGAGCTGGAGCAGAGCAGAGGGGCGCGAGAGTTTTACCCTCTGTCAAACGCTTTGAAATTTGCAGGCAGGAGCTGGGTGGGCGGGGCGGGGCGGGGCGTGGCGGGGCGTGGCGGGGCGTGGCGGGACGTGGCTAGGCGTGGCCCTTGTCGCCTAAGGGAAAGGGGCGACGGCCAAGCCACCTGCTTACGCTGCTAGAGAGGGAGAGTAATTCGGGGAACACCGTCCCGACCCGTCACATTTTCGGGAAGATTATTTTAGACTTTTTCCCGCTAAAGAGAGAGAAATCTATAAGAACGCGCGCCCGCAAAAGCTAAGGGTAGGCCAACCTATACTGTGCTGAGCTAAGCTGGTGGAGTGGGTATGATAGGCGCGATTCATGACCCCTGCTCGTTAGGCCAAACTGCGCAGCAGAGCCGGGCAATAAGTAAAGGGGCCCGGGCCTCCGCGCGCTGCATCGCGGGCCCTGACCTGACCCGGTGGTACACACCCTGCCCCGCCCCGCCCCGCCCCGCCCCGCCACGCCCCGCCGCGCCCGTACAACAGACTGATGATTACCGATCGGCCCGCCGGATCATTGATCCGTCCCATTTCCGCTCCGGGCCGCTCCGGGCCGGGCCGGGCTGCTAGGCTCCGCGGTATTTATTCCCCCGAGCCGCCGCCGCCGCGCCGCCGCTACGCCAC
This sequence comes from Frankliniella intonsa, assembly GCA_033675135.1. Taxonomy (NCBI): domain Eukaryota; kingdom Metazoa; phylum Arthropoda; class Insecta; order Thysanoptera; family Thripidae; genus Frankliniella; species Frankliniella intonsa. The sequence goes on along the minus strand of CM066254.1, from coordinate 12,807,825 downwards.
AACATCAAACACCATCAACTTCCCCCTCCCCTGTCGCTATACCGTGCGACTTCCCTCTCACTTTGGCGACACTGCCGCAAAGTAAAAGTAAGTAATTTAACAGACACCTGCTTCTCTTTCGAGCTGACAAAAGTTTTCTGTAATTGTAAAGTGCGTTGACGTTTAGTCAAGTAAAAACAAAACTTTTTTCCTAATTTGAGTGCGGTTTGTTTGCTGGTCTTACTTTTCCTCATCGACTGACAAATTCACGGGATTTTGTTGACAGAGAAAAGCGAATGGTCATTAAATATCCGAAACGGCAAACGACTCGGCTGCTATCGCCTGATGTGCGTTTACGCGATAACGTGCCTTACGGGCGTGCCCTAATTATTGATCAGCAGGCAGGGCGAGGCGGGGCGGAGCGGGGAGTGGCGGGGCGGGTGGGGCAGACTAATCACCGAGCAGTTTGACAACGCTATACGCAGCACAAGACAGGCTCCAATCGCTAAGCGGCCGCCACGCCAGGACACGCCAGGCCGCCGCAGGTCACAGTTTGTCGCTGTCGCAAGTTATCGGCCGGATAACAGCAGTCCCCGGTTCTAGTTCCAAAGACAGGGGCAGGGACACACAAAAGCAAAGACTTCTTAAGAAATTTTGTTCTTTACTCCTGGCTTCATGAAATGTACAAGTGCGAGAAGGGTTTCGACTTGCGGCGAGGCAAAAGGCGCCTGGATGTGGGGATATTCAGTTGAAGATGTCACCAGCGCGACAGACGCGGCCCCCGCCCGGGGGCACGCGAGACAGAGAGGGGGAGAGGCAGCGAGGGAGAGAGGGAGGAGGGAAGTGAGAGGGAGAGGGAGGGTTGGAGAGATGGAGAGTGGGGTGTGGGAAGAAGAGACGAATCGCGAGGAAAAAAAGAACATATCAGGGTCCTACCAAGGGGACTTTACGTCGCGCGGGAAAGCTGGGCCTAGATAGGGGGAGAGGGAAGGGAAGGGGGAAGCAGCTAGTCGGCTCACGAGATTTAGTGTGACTCCTCGGGCAAGCAGCAGCTACTCTGGATAGCGTTCGCTCGCGTACTCACGAATGAGAGGGAGGGAGAGGGGGTGGGGTGGGGGCGGCGGCAGCTGGCGTATAAAAGTGGCTCGGGTGCGCGAACTCTGCTGAATTTATACCGCGAACCCAAAAAAGGGATGAAGCCTCTGTAAAAAAAAAAAACATTTTCGCGTGTCACACACGAGCGAGTGTGTTTGTGACTGTTTGAGTTGGGGCCGAGCAGGGCGGGGTGGCGCGGAGCGGGGGTGGGGTAGGCGGTCTTTACAGAGTGTTTCATGGAGCACGTAACAGTGTTGCGGGTTTGCCTACACAAGGAGGCCCTAGCGGCTGGTCGAATCACCCTATCTAAACTTATCCGTCGGACGCACACAATTGTTCGGTCGTGCTGACCGAACTTTTGAATCGGGATGTCTAAACATTCTCCTCAGTGTGGGCGACGGGCAAGGCAAGCGCCGCGCTGCCGCCCCGGAGCAGTGCGACGAGACGAGACGAGGGCAGAGCACTCCTCTTTGGCATTACCGATGCAAATGGCGATCCTCTCTCAGGAAGAGCCAGAAAGCCATGAGTCGGGGCGGGGCGGGGCGGGGTGAGGTGGGGCGGGCTGGGGCGGCGACATCAACACTGCTCCCTCCACCCGCGCCACTCAATGAGGAAAATGTTCCTTTATTTTAATTTATTTCTTTTTTTCTCTCATTGAGCGCTTAGCGAAAAGTGAAATGTAGTCTGTTGAAAGGTCAAGTTGGCACTGGTGCCAGGACCCTCGCACCCCCTTTCGTCGCCTGCGGCTGTCTCGCCCCGCCCCGCCCCGCCCCGCCCCGCCCCGCCTCGCCCCACCTCACCCTACTCCGCCCCGCCCCGACGCGCCCCGCCGCCCCGAGCCTGGAGCGCCCGTGCGCGCTGGGGTAGGCCGACCAGCACGCGGGGCGGGCTAGAGGTTTGCCTATCCGGCCGTCGACAGGCGTTCGCGTGACTAAGCGTTGCCGTGTACTGTACGTAGATGTAAGAACCCACCATGCGCAATGTACTGGGCGGTTATATACATCTCTAAAAAGTGTGATGCGCTCATTAATGACCATGTACCATTGGTTGCGGAAAAATTGTGGCCAACGAAAGTGCGGCGTCAGCACGAGGTGCGAGGGAGGTGGGGCGCGGGACGGGGTGGGGCGGGGCGGGGCGGAGGGTAGAGATCGGGCGCGGAAAGCGGAGACAGGGAGATATTGGAGATATTTCATTCAATATCAGAGCAGCGGGGCTAGGTGGCCGAGTGTCGTACCGAAAGGGGCAATTAGAAACGGGGTGTGGCGTGTGGGGAGAGAGGAGGGTTCGTGCACTGTCAAAATCCAGCCAAGAGGACCCAACGGGAGGGCCGTAAAGCATACAGCGGAGCGTGCGCGCAAATATCTCCCATTCCGGGTGGGTCTGCCCCGCCCCGCCCCGCCCCGCCCCGCCCCGCCCCGCCCCGGGGAGGGAGGCCTGATAGGAGTGATAGGGACGGGCAGGGTCTGCCTCCCCAGGTGTGGGTGGGTCTGAAGGGGCTTCCCCTCAGGCCAACTCGTTTAATTACAGCTCCGCCCCGCGCCACCGGTCCACCCGCACAGCCAGGCCAGACCACAGCAGCGGCAACACCTCCACGCCGTGGAGCGCTGCACGGTGGATGTTGATTGGTTGTTTTTCCTCGCACGCAGTTTTTCACACTCATTGTTTGTTGCTTTCTTTCCCGCCTATCTTTTTGTCTCGGGCGCGCCCCGCACCCCCGCCCTGGCCCCCGCCTCTGCTGTCTCATTTTCTCCTCTCCCTTTCCGGGCTGCTGTTCTCATTCAAAGGGAAGACGACCATTTTCCCACGGCGCCGCCGCCGCCACGCCCCGGCAGAGCGACTCACGCGCGCTTTCTTCCCTGTTCATCCCACGGGATGTAAATAGGGAGAGGTGACGGGACGAGACGGGACTGGGCCGCCAGACGGACGCCAGCCCGTGAACCCCGCCCGCCACCGTGTTTTGAGGCGTCGGGGCGGGGCGGGGCGGGGCGGGGCGAGAAGCTTTCACCTCCCATGGGGTAGCGGTGACCCACCGGCAGCCCGTGACAAGCGCGACCACACTGCGCCCTTTTAGATTTGGAGCTCATGCTGCTCCGCACCGAGTGATTCGTTTTCAAATCAAATGGAGCAATCACCTGAGGCTGGAGGCGCGGGGCGGGGCGGGCGGGATGCGGCTGTCTCCAGGGAAGGGGCGGGGCGCGGCGGGGGGTGCTCTCTGTGGATAGAAGTGAGCCTGCCGTGCCCCCCCCCCCCCCAACAGTAAGCCCCTTTCACACAGAGCGGCATCGTTACGGCCCAAATGGATTGTAAGCAGGGCAAACGAGCGTGTAGAAAGCAATGGAACACATCACGGGCGTAATGGCCAGAGGCGGGAGGGAGCGCCGGCCGGACCCGGGCTGACGGGCGGGGCGGGGCGGGGGGGGCGGGGCGGGGCGGGGCGGGGCGGCGGATAGCGCACCTGGTTCGAGACGGGACGGGAAACGCAAGCAAGCCAGCCTGCCTCTTCCCCCCCCCCCCCCCCTCTCCTCTTTACCTTTTCACGCACCACGTCCCCATTAAAGGTTCTAAAAATCGGCGCACCTTACTCTCCACGCCACACGACCTCCCCCTCCCCCCCCTCCCCCTTCTCTTCAACCCCTCCGCTATGACGAGGTGAGGGGAGGGGAGAGGAGGGGGCGGGGGCGGAACCCCTCTTACCTACCGCACTGCAGCAACTGCAAGTGCGGGAGTGCCGGGATTTTACTATCATTTTTCGAGGAGACATTGATCAATATCTGCGGAGGTTTCCTGGGAGTTACTCAATAATTTCCCAGTTTCGGACATCGTTTTTAGTTAAGCGTGAAGTTGTTCGGAGCGCCGCCACTGCCCCCAGGCCAGGCCAGCGCTGCGCTACACGCCACGAGTCTCGCTACGTCACGGCACGGCACGGCACGGCACGGCACGGCACGGCACGGCACGGCACGGCACGGCACGGCACGGCACGGCACGGCACGACACGGCGCAGAGCGCCTGGCCCACAGCCTCATTGCTGCCCGCTGGTGCATTATACGCGTGTGCATTGCGCCACTGAGTCGAGCGGGAGCCGCTAGACCCGCCCCAAAGCCTGCAGTGCCTGCCGCGCAGCGCTAGCGCAGTGCGAACGAGGCGGGGCGGGGCGGAGCGGGGGGCGGGGCGGGGCGGGGCGGGGCGGGGGGGGGTGAGGGGAGGAGGGGCGGGGGGAGGGGAGGAGGGGCAAGTGGAGGAGAGGAGGGGCGAGGGGATGAGAGGTGGGCGAGGAAGCCCCTTTCCATCACCATCTACCACGTGAACAGCATCGCCCACACGCGTACCCGCCCAAGACGAGTTACGCGGGTAGCGGCTGGTAGCGGCGCGGCCCCGTGCGGTGTCGGGTGGATCGGCCGCGGGCCCGCGGGCGGCATTAGAGGCGCTAAAGCGACGCGGCCGTGTCCCGGTAGCGAGCCCCGGCCCCGCCCCTTTGAAGTCGAGCACTGCAAGGCGAGAAATCGGGACAGCAAGAGGGACGGGGTGGGGGCGGGATGAGCAGCGCTGGGTCGGGCCTGCCGGGCCGGGCCGAACCGGACCGGACCGCGCCGAGCCCCTACCAGCCTTGTTCCTTCTTTGACGTGTTTTCTCCACCGTTTCCCTCCTTCCTTTGTAAAGGAAGAACACCAGAAGATCGTCTCAGTAAATGGCGGGGTGAGGGGTGTGGGGTGAAAGGGTGAGCTGTGGCGCTGGTCGGGGGAATGAGGGGCGGAAGCGAGACCTTGGAGGAGAGGGGAGGGGGGGGGTCAAGAACTTGGGCGCCACTTGCAGCATGCTAACTGGGGGAGGAGACGGAGCCAGTCCTAGTGGTTAGACTACAAATGAAAAGAAAAGGGGAATAAGAACTAGTACCAAGACTAGTGAATCGGTTTTCTCATCGGGTTCCAAACAAAACAGGCTAAACACAATGAATGCGGCACGACTTCTATAGCATCGCACTCCTGTGTTAAATCATTGGGGACAAAAACTCCACAGAATATGTTCATTTGTTTTAAATCAATAAGGCAAACGTAATAATTCCTATTCCTTGGTGCAACATTTCAATTAAAAACTGACACCAGATTTCATCGGACTTTTCTGTTTTATAAACTTCTAAACCTTGAAAAGTGAATCAAACGTTTTGTCAAAAATTTGTTTTCACTATTTACTTTGTATTGGTATTCTCAGTATCAATTGAAAAAATGTGCATGCCCCCTAAGAAAATAATACCATTTTCATTCCAAAAACTTGAACAAGTAAATAAAGTAAAAGAACTGACAAAAACTGTTGTGGTACCCTCATTAAAATGACGAGGATAAATTGATGGTACATACACTGACAATATAATCAGGAGTATGACAAGAAAGTTCCAGTTGTGGTAAGATGACAAAACAGATTGTCAGAAGAAAACATTCATACAAAATAATGTAAGGGCGAACCTTACCTCTATGGCCGCACATCCTATGTTGATCTTTGGCATTCTAACCTCTTCCATGGCAGGATGTAGGCGTGCCCATTGATAAAAACCATTAAAATTTAACGCGTCACAACATAGTTTTACGGCACAGTTTTCTTTCTTGCAATTTAAATTAAATATGCTAAAACTTTCAACATCTTTTTTATTCCCGTCGAACCGTCGTTTGTTTTGTTTTGTTTCCACAAGTCACGTGACTGCTCGGCTCGGCTCAGCCAGCAGTACCAACATGAAACACAATATGTCCCTCGCCTCCCGCCAGTTTCCCTCTCCCCCGCCGAGCCTGAGTCTCATCAGTCAAATCACTGAACAAAGAAAGGCCGCGAACAAAGGCCGCGTCACAGACACACGAACACACAAACACTGTTATTGCGAGCGGCCCCCGGCTCCCCTCCTTGCAAAGATACTCGAAAGGAGAACGAGGCAGCGCGGGGGTGGGGGCGGGGTGAGGCGGGGCGGGGCGAGGGTTGTTTGGGGGTGGAATCGCTTACCGCCCGCGTGATGAACTAGCTTCCGGTCACCTTGGCGTGTTTTGCCGGGGAAAAAAAATCAGTTCGATGTGCATGTACTTGGCGCGCGTGCAGCAGAGCTCCCCCACCGCACCCTCCGCCCCTTACCCCCTACCCCTCCCACACCTCATCCTGAACGGCCCCGGCACGGCCGCGGCGGGGCGGGGCGGCCCCGTCCCACGCAACGCCCAGGCAGGCTCGTCAGGAATGGCCCCACCCAGGAATTAGGGGTTTCTCTTGTACGGTTCGAACTTTAAACAGGGCGATCAAGGTTAAACACTCACCCAGATTGCCTCGAAAATAACCTCTTCTTTGACCACTTTCCAGCAGCTTTCCGGTAGATGAAAGCCGAGCGACTTGTCCAGCGGATTCGTCATGGCAATAATGTTTTTAAACAGTCGTAATCTACTCTGACAACAAATTATCTTTGATTGAATATCTGAGATTAACGCTTGTTAAGGGTAGAAACGCCCGCGAACGACGGCGAGATCGAGACGTAGCGGCCAGCCCGGGCTGGGTTACGCGGAGCACTGAGCTATCCAGATCGTGCGACCGGTACAGCAGTGTCGCCACCCTCAGCCGATCCACCAACTTAACAAATTCCATCTGCCAAAACTAAACTATTTTTTCGTAGTGGGAGGATTTTGGGTGCGATTTGAGCTTATTGCTCAATCTGCACATATTTGTTGTCTTTCTAAATTCACCCTACGGCAAAATTCAGCGCCAATAGCAGAACATGGCTGACTCTATTACTTGATCAAATTGGCAATGCCTAATCGGCACAGGGTCGGGAGGGGAGATTTGATTTGAATTTATTTCTTTATAAAACGCGTCAATATAGTTAAGCAGAGGGGCGTACGAGAAATTAACGACTTGCTGTCGACTCTTCCGTCGTTTTTAAGGGGTTGAATGCGAGTGATTTGTGTGTCTTTCGCTTCATAAGAAATATTTCAAGTCATGTAGGCCACAGTGCAGGGTGCGACGCATGTTATGACTAGGTGGACAGGCGTGCCGGCGGGTTGGGGGTATGGGGCTGTAAAGCGCGGGGCGGCGCGGGGAGGTAGATATTATGGCGTGTCTCTTTGCCCTGCACCCGATCCACTCGCGGGCCTGGCTCTGGCTCGCCCCGCGCCGCGCCGCGCCGCCCCGCCCGGCAGGCCTGGCCAGTAGTTGCGGTGGGGTTGGTGGCGAGGCTGACAGGCCGCGGGGGCGTCCCTGGGGGGCTGGGGAGGGGGAGGAGGCTTCCGCAACGCGCGCAACGCCTCAGACACGCGAGCCCCATAACCGCCCTGGCAATGCCCTGGTGTCTCGCTACCGGCGGGGAGCGGCGCGGCGCGGCGCGGCGCGGCGCTAGCACCCAGGCACCCAGCACTATCGCACCCCTCCCTCCACCACCCGCACGCCCTCGGCCGGCATGGCCTGGGGCCTGGTCTGCCATGGCCTTACCCCTCATTTTCTCAGGCCCCCCACCCCCTTCCCCTTCCCCGCACCCCGTCCCGCCACGCCCGCGTTTGATCTTCCGAGAGACGAGGCCGCGTGACCGAGTCGTCCGGGTCTGGGAGGTGTGCGTCTGATAAAGGAAAAGGGAGCCCCCCCACCACCATAACCAGCTCCGCCCACCCCTCCCCCAGTCCTGCCCCCTCCGCACCTCTCTGCTCCCGATTCACTTTCCGATTCAGGAGGGAATGCGTCCTGGATGCGACCCCGCGGCTGCGGCGCCCGCCCCTCCCCCCTCCCCTCTCACTCACCAACCATTCGCGCTTCCAGCGCTCACCTTACCGCCCTGCTCCCCGAAACCCGGCAGCTCTCATCCCCCCGCCACGCTTCGGTCAGCTATTGTCTTTCAATCAGTAACACAAACCCCTAAAGTTGGCTAATTGCAAGTCGCTTGGCTTCTCGTCGGGCGTGGACGAGGGGAGCGAGGAGAAGGGGGAGGAGAGGGAGATGATGGTAGAGCAGCTGGAGACGAACACGGGGGGCAGGACGAGGAGGAAGCAAGGCCACGCGCCGAGGCACCTGCACCGCTTTCCGAGCGCCTCTGGGCTCCGGGCCGGGCCCGAGATGTGCCGCCCGGACTTGGCAAAGATTTCACCGTCCTCCATCATGTCCTGGTCGCGACTCGTCTCAAAGCTGCCCAATCGCAGCCTGCTGTCTGCACCCTGTCCCTGTCCTGCAGCCGGGCGAGGCGGGGCGGGGCCGAGACAGATTACCTGGCGGTGCTCGCGGTGCTGCTGGCGGATTGCCTGCACGGCACGGCCCTGCCTAGGGTGAATAGGTGGGTATGACAAGATGCAGAGACCTGTGGTTTCGTCCCTCTCTCTCTCTCTCTCTCTCCCTTTGCTGCACGGCTTTAAGGAGCAAGAGAGAGGACACTACTACCCGCTGTTCGGAGTCACCCCCCCCTCCCTCCTCCACCCACCACCACCTCGCACGCCGCAGATCTGCCAGTCGCAGAGGCCGGCGCCCGCCCGCCGCGCTGCGCCCCACCGAGCACCGCCGAGCCGGCCAACCTCCAGCCTCCAGCATCCACTCAGTCCGTACCGACCACAAACCTCTCAGCCCGCCCCGCCCCGCCCCGCCCCGCCCGCACCCCGCGCCGCCCGCACCCCGCGCCCCCCGCCGGCGCCAACCCCCAGCGACTCGCCGAGTCCCGAACCATAGTGTCAAGTCAACAGCTCTCTTTGCTCAGCGTTATAGGGCTTTATAGGATCCAATCTCGGCCGCAGAGTTCGAGTCGGGTCGGGTCGGGTCGGGTCGGGTCGGAGCGTCCGGAGGACGGGTAAGGTCGGGTAGAGGAGAAGAAAAGGTTGCGGGGAGAGGAGAGGAGGGGAGGAAAAGGGGATGAAAAATTGCGCGACCTCCGCAACTTTCTGACTTGAGTCGACGCACCTGCGCTGCCACCCGCCCGGCCCGGCATCGCTCGGCGAAGCTCAGTCTGAGAGGCTGAGAGAGGCCCCGCCCCTGATGCTGAGACTCACGCGCCCGGCGCGTCGCAACTGGCCCGTGGTCGTTTGCGGGCATGACAGGAGTCGCGAGGGTCGTACTTGGTCGATTGCGGGCAGGCCGTACCTGGATGGCCGATTCCGGGAAGCTGCGGGTGTAATGTCACCTATCTCTGTCCGACCTGACGATTTCCCCGAAATCCTAAAAAGCACTGTCCGACCTTGTTTACACGGGTAAATTGCAGAAGCAATATGTATCGCAGAGGATTAGGCCGGAGGATGCGCTGAAAAAATTGGACGCCACCTCAACTTTATAACAAAACTATAAAAAGAAATTTTTTAAAAAAGGAAAAATTTTCGGCTCGAAAAATTGTTTGCACAAGATATACTTTTCTGGGCGTTTTGAAGCCTGGGTAACAACATATCGAAAGCTGGCGGAATATTTTTTTCAGTTCCAGTCAGAGTGTACCGGGCTCGGGACTTTGACGAAAAACACTACTGGGTGCCCTCACCTGAGCGGAATTTTTCTAAGTGTCGGCTCCAAAAATTGTTCGCACAAGATATACTTTTCTGGGCGTTTTGAAGACTGGGTAAGAAAAAAGGGGAAAAATTGGGAGGACCCCTACCTAACTCGCACCTTGCGAGCCCCGCCGGCTTAACTTCGGAGTTCTGATGGGATCCGGTGTGTTCCCGGCGACCACCACCCCACGGGCACGAGATGTACTCTCCGAAGAGAGCCCCCGCTTAAGGCTGGTGGCCCGTCAGGCCCGCCGTACTACCCTATTTAAACAGCGCCTTGAAGCCGTAGGTAGCATTTCAGACCACAGACAAGGCACCACCGGACCGCTTGACCGGTCAGTGGGAGGTAGAAGAAAGACGATAGAGGGGGAGAAAAGCAGAAAGAGAAGGTTTTTGCGGGAGACTAAGCGTGCGGCTGGTACACCTGCACTGACCGGCTCCCACTCCAGTCATGGAAGCGCTGTTTTAGGAGCCAGATTCTAGGACTTATGACCCCACGACCACCACAGCCGCGGGCACGGGATTGAACCCATGTGCCGAGTCTCACAGACACCCCGTTCGGTTTTCGTGGAGATCATTGTAACCACTAGACCGTCGGCGCTTCCACGAGGGAGCTCGGTTGAAATGGGGGGTTTGAATTCCACTCCCAAGTTCTTGTCCTCAGAAAAATTAAATTTTTTTGGAAGATTCGAACTTCCATCCTGCGACAGTCCGGGCGGACACTATGCCGTCACGGCTACGACGCCACGGTACCCGCTGCCGGACTACTTAGCGTGATGCTGCGAGAAGCCGCAGTCATACCTAAGAAACGAAACCGGTATCATCAGTACGCTTGCTCTCCCTGCGGCGCTAGGCAGGCCGCGTAGCTTCATTGGTACCGGCACTGGTTATCGGACCAGGAGGACAGTGGTTCAACAACCGCCTTTTAATTTATTTTTTTAATTTTTTTTTCTTCGTTTGTCGCGTGACAGTTCTGTGGTCGGATAGTAATATGATTACGTGTATAACGACGGTGGTTACAATTTTAAGAAAAGCTTAGCAACAGAACAAAATTACTGAAAGAAATCGGTTGGGATTCGAATTCGAACCAGCGCAGACGAACCGAGGGCCACTGTCCACCTGGTGCAATCACCAGTGTCGATACCATGCTCGCAGCATGACTCCAAGTGGTCCGGGATAGCCGAGCCCGTTCCCCCAGTGACCTTTTCGGGGCCCCGCCCCCCGCCCGCCTCGCCCCTCAGCCCCGCGCCTCGCCCTATAACTCCCCATACCGCAGGCCCCGAGGGGCGGGCGTGGGGGTTGCCCATGATGCAGATTCCTTCGCGGAATGCCGTGCTTCCGCCTCAATTCTTCGTAGGTGATTCCCCCCACCTAAGCTGATATCACCCCCCCCCCCCCCCCCAACCCCAGCCGACTCGAGGTGAGGCGCGCAGCGCGCAATGGACGCCTTGCGAATGGGCGCATGGCAGGGGCGGGGCGCCGGGGCGGGCAGGGGCGGGGCGCCGGGGCGGGCAGGCGCGGAGAAAGGGGAGAAGAAAAGGCTACCCGCGTGCGGCACCCTCGTCTCGCTCTCCGAGAGCCACTTCCAGGCCGAGCTGGCTTCTCTCAGCTTCCCGCGCCGCGCCGCGCCGTGCCGCGCCTGGTCGGGACCGGGACGAACTTGCGCTGCGCAAAATGGGCCGGAATAATGGCACTTGATAGTGGCAGTGCAAAGTGGTTGTGCGAAAGGCAAAATGGTGGGAAGGAGGGGAAGGGGAAAAGCCTCGCATAGGCTTGCGAGCTGACCGGGGAGAGGGGGAGGGAAAATGAACTGCGGTCCGCATCATCCCCCCCCCCTCCCCTGCTCTGCTACCCTTCCATAATCAGGTAATCGCCTTATGTATCCGCCGTCCAATCGATTCAAAGCGCTCCGAGCTGAGCGCAGCTGAGCGTTAGGAGCGGCGCGCTCTGCTGGGCGGCAGCAGCGCCTGGCCCTGCAACCAGTACGTACCAGTGTTGCCAGAAAGGTAGGCAAAAATGTAGCCTGAGCACAGCGGAGTGAGGCGAAGTTATTTTTCTCTAAGTCCCGACCGCAGTGCACATTCAATGAACCTCAAAACACTTTTCGCCAGCTTTCGATGTTTTTCCCGGGGCTTCAAAAGTATATCTTGTGTGAACAATTTTTCGAGCCGATACTTATAAAAATTCCCAGCCGGTTTTGTTTCATGTGGCGGGGTAGCCTAACCCGCCCCGCCCCGTGGGCGCAGGGAGCACAGGTAGCAGGAGAGCGCGTATATTTGCTGAGCTATGAGGAGAGGAGAACGACTACTCCCAGACTGAGCCAAAACGAAACGGAAACGTGGCTGTGCGCAGCTTTGATCCCGAACCAAACAGTTGAGTCCGCTCCGCTCCGAAATGGAAATCACGCGAAAGCGAGAGAAGGAGGAAAAAAGAGAGGAAGCGACGCGGTCATTGCGATAAATGTGTTGAGTCGAGAGCTTCAAAGCGAGAGGCACAAGGGAGCGGCTGGAGGAGTGGGGGTGGGGTTGGGGTGAGGACAAGTAACTCGTCGGGTGGGGCAGTAGGGCAAGTCCCAGGGGCCCCGCCCCACCCCGCCCCGGCCAGCACCCCGTGCCGCACCCAGCCGCACCCCGCCCAGCCATGCCCCGCTCCTCGCCTGCCGGCCCCTCTGATTACACCTCCCCCCCCCCCCCAAACTCCCTCCAGTCGATAAGGCCAGCAGCAGAAGCAGGACTGTTCATCAACGTCGCCGTTCGAACGCCGCCGCCCCGCTGAAGGGCTCCGCCGCCCCCGTCCCCAGGAGCTTCTGGGCGCCCTCGGCTTTCGCCTGCCCGGCTTCCAGAGGCCGGCGCGCCGCGTCGCGTCGCGGCGGGCAGCGGTGCGTGAAGCCCCTCCAGGACCGGGGAGGCTGGAGGCTGGGCCGCCTGCGCTCCGCCCCGCCCCGCCCCACCCTGCCCGCTGTCTGTTCAGGTGTACAATCCCTTCCCCTCCGCCCCAATTCCCTCCTGCGCTGTACCCTGCTTGGCCTGGCCGGGCCAGGCCCCTGGGCCCGCGCACCAGCAGCCGCAGCAGGCCGATCAGCACCGGCACCACGTGGTTGGTCGGGGGCAACAGTGAGGGCACGAGAGGGGACAACTGGGAAAGAGAGTGGATGGCGGAGGCCCCCCCCCCCCCCCCAGGAGGACCCGCGCCCCGCCATGGACCCTGAGGACAAGCCTGAGGAAGGGCGAGGGCGGCCAGACCGGGTTTTGAATTTCGTTTTTTTTTTTTTTTTTTTTTGTGGACCAATTGTTTTTTCCAGCTATACCATGCTTGTGACTCGGGCAACTGCAGAAAAGCACTGGTGACAGCACCGATGTGCAGTGGTTCGAAAGCCGGTCCGGTCACATTTTCTTTATGTTTTTAGTCAGTCGCTGTGCTTTTTTGCAGTTGCCCGAGTCACAAGGACGGTGTAGCAGAAAAGAACAATTGGTCCAAAAACAAACAAAAAAAAAAATTACGTGGTTTTTGAACCAATGCCCAGTTGGGACTATGAGCAGAGTCGATATCAATGACGCCACGCGGCCGGCCCAGCACTTTATGGAGAGCAGGCGTGCTGATGACACCGGGTTCGTTTCTTCGGTGACTTCTCGCGCAGCATGACTCCTTGTGGTCCGACACCTGGTACCGTGGCGTCATAGCCGTGCCGGTTTAGTGACCGCGCGGAGAGTCGCAGGACGGAAGTTCGAATCTTACCAAAACGTTTAATTTTTCTGAGGACAACAATTTGGAGAGTGGAATTCAAGCCCCCCATTTCAACCGAGCTCCCTCGTGGAATCGCCGACGGTCTAGTGGTCTAGTGGTGCCGCGAAAGCCGTGGGGTGTCTGTGAGACTCGGCACATGGGGCCTGGTTCAAACCCAGGTAGGTTCTTCACTGGTAGCGACAGCGGGTTGCCAGGAAGTTCCGTCCCATGCCCACGACTGGTGGTCGGTCGTGGGGTCATAAGTCCTAGAATCTGGCTCCAAAAATAGCGTTTCCATGCCCTGGGGACAGGGCAGTTCGGTTAACCACCGTACGACTAAATCTGGCAGTACGGGGATCAAATCTGTCGAATTGCGCGACAGGATCGCAGTCAGAAAAGCACCGGTTCCCATAAGAACACCGAAGTTGTTGGCTGCCACGGGGGGTAAAAGCCCTGTGCCTGGCGGGAACCGCAACCTCCTTCGGGAGGTTTACTGCCGCAAAAATTTTCCATGTTTTCACGCCACCCTTTCACTTGCAGAGCACCTACGTAATTTTTCAAGTTTAAGGCGGGATTGAGCTCAGCATGCAAGCCGAAGGCTTGCCTGGCTAGTAACATGCGCGCGATCCCGTCCCGCTCCGACCACAGGCGCCGGCGCCAGGGCCGGCGAAAGACACCCCCGCAGAAACACATACTGTACTTCCCTATTCGGTTCGCGCTCTGCTGCAGGCGCTTGCGAGCCACTCCCGGGGGGAGGATAGGAGGAGGGAAGAGGAGGGGCTGTGGTGGCGCGGGGCGGCGGGTGGGTGTGGCGCGGCTGCGCACATGTAAGGATTGAGCGCTGGAATTGACGAGCGAGGCTGGAAATAAATTGGAGCAGAGAGCGATTCCGTGTTGTCCCGATATTTTATCCTTTCGGGTAGGAAGCGGAGGCACGTCCGTCCGGCCGGTCCAGTTCGGCCCGTCCCGTCCGCCTGTCGCTCTGCGCCCACAGCGCGTCCGCCTGTCCCTCCCGTCCCGTCCCGTCCCTCTTCTCCTTGGAGGAATGGCTTGTGCCCGCCTCAACCACCGCGCCGGGTTATTTCGATCGCAGAGAATGGAACCCCTGCGCCCCGCCCCGCCCCGCCCCGCCCGTGCCGTCCCAGACAACAGGCGGCAGGAGACGAGTCTAGCTTCCTGCAGGACTTCTGGGGGACTGATCGGGGAGTGGGCAAACGTCTGCTGGGGGGTCCTCTCTGGGGAAGGCCAGAGGGCACATGTATTGATGACAATGTCAAGTACGCCATAGTGATGGATGACTTTGTGATGATAGTATTTTTTTGTGGAAAACTGCGGCGGGAGATCTATTCAGTACCCGACTGGAGTGTGAGTTGTCGGCCCCGTATGGAGACAGTGGTGGGGAAGGGCGCTGGATGACTTGGGCCAAAGCCGGGCCGCAGGCCGGAGGCCACACCGAGTAGGGCTGACTACATGGCGGGTTGCCTAGCCGGGCAGGGCCGGGCTGGGACCACGTGCTATCGACCCGGCGTCCCGCCCCGCCCCACCGCCCTACCCCGCCTGCGGGTTTGAGTTGAGAGCCGCGGCGTGGCGCAGAGCGGCGGGGCGGGGTGCGGGGCGGGGTGCGGGGCGGGGAGGTTGGCGAAGGGTGGAGCGAAGCGTGCCGGGCAGGGCTGCGACGACGAGCAGTGACCGCGCCACGCCGCGCCACGCCACGCTGCCACAATAGAAGTCGCCCCAGTGCCGCGCCGCGGCAGGGCCTATAGCGGCGGGCCTGGGCGGGGCGGGGTCCTGGAGAAGGGCGATGTACCCCTCGCCTCGGCGGCATGGAAGCACCCACCACGGCCGGGCCGGGGCACGGGGCACGCAGGCAACCCCTCGTGCTATGGAATCCGCCCCCGGGCCCGAGCCCGTCGCGTTCTCTGCTGCTCGGCCGGGGCCGGGGGGCCGGGCCGGTGCTGGTCAGCGGGCAGGCCGGCCCGGTCCGGCCCGACCCGGCCCGGCCCCTGCCTGAAGCCTGGCATAAGCCACCGTTCGGGCGCTGGAATTCGCCCCCCTAAGCTCGCGTTGGCTACACTGCCAGGCGAAGCAGCCGCCTCGGCCTGGGACCCCCACAAACTAGGTAGCTAGCGACAGAAGTTTACCTGCTCGGCGGGGACCCTAATGTACCCGCCCCGGTGCAGGACGCAGACCAACCCCAGCGCACAAGTCCAGCAGCGGAAAGGACCAGGAGAGGACATACCCGAGGCAAAGAGTTGGCCGGACTCCCTGCCAACCACCCGGAGCAGACCCAACACCACACTGTGGAGCAGGCAGTCCCTACCCTGCGCTATACCGTCGCGCTGCGCTGAGGTGTGCGTGCGGTGCGGATTAAGTTTTCATTTGTGACCCAGCTCCATCCAGCCCGTCCCGTCAGCAGTGTGCCACGCCGCGCCACGCCACTCCGCGCCACGCGACATGCCAAACGCACTACCACCACCCCCAGAGCGCGTCGGAGGGGAGGGGCCCAGAAACAGAAACGAGGGCTCGGCTCGGCTCATATTGGGGGCGGAGTGAGAAAGAGGAATGTCAGGATAACTTGAAGACTTGGAAGAGGGTTTCTGCCCTCGTCTATCCGCCTCCACCCTCTACCTCGCGCTCCATCGCGTTTTCGTCGCTGTCTCTCTCCCTCTTCCTTTTACTTGTGCTCTGCCTACTCCTCGCCTTTCTCCATACTCACCCTTCCACCCCTGACAACTCGCCACTTATTCAATGTTTCTCGCACACATAAAATACTGAGTTAGTCTAGGAACCGCCCTGGAGTAATGCGCAAGAAAGTGGGGTGACGGGGTGACTAAGGTTCCTGACTCACGCCTGTGGCACAACGTTATGTACTGTATACTGGTAACCGGCATTGCACAAGGTGTACTTTCTACCCTTCCCCGTGGTATTCCCTGGTGGTGCACTGCTCAGGAGCAAGGCACGTCAGGCCCCGGCGAGCCAGGACGGGAGGGCTGCCTACCTGTCAGGCGCGCCGCGCCGCTCTGTGTGCTGCCGCCCCGAAAGTCAAACAATCTGCGAGGAAATTAATGCTACATATTAACGAGACATTAATTCACCTACCGTGGAGGTGGAGGCTGGGTCGCGACGGCAGGAAGGAGGATTGAAGGGGAGGAAAAGAGGGGTAGGAGAGAGAAGAGAGGGGGAGCGGAGGGAGAGAGAGAGAGAGAAGGTCGAGGAGGCGGAAATAGGAGTCCAGGAAACTGAAATGGGACAGGAGACATATATGGGGTGCTCGAGAAGACGCGTGACAGTCTACACGCAAGGCACCGCGGGACAGTGGCGGCCGTGCCTCACTGACATCGACACCCGCACTGTACTACTCGCCCCCCCCCCTCCCCCCGCCCCGAGACCACACTATGCCACCCTGGGCCAGAACACGGGTCAAGTCTCGCGCACGTGTCCGGTGTACGGTAGCGACGCTGGGGCTACATGCCATGAGAACGAGAACGCCTTTTCTTTACTTTCCGCGCATAGTGGGAACGAAGGAATGTCCAGCCCTATCGGATGCACGTCCTGGCTGAATAAAGGGTTAGCAACTGCCCGCTTGGAAGTATCGTTGGAAAATAATCGTTTCATTGACTCAAATCGATGATTTTTTGATATTTTCTGTTCGTGGGTTTCTAGAGCCGGTACACATTTGTGCAAGCTGGCACCAAGGTGCTTCCCTGTGGAATTGTTGGTTTGAAAAAGTGACCTGGATAGGAGTGATAACACTACGGCAGTATGCCTCATAAGCCCGCGCGAGTCACAGCAATCCATGCAAACTTGCCGCGTTTTTACGGGGCACATTGCCTCATGAGCCGAACACTCTCCCGGGGGCCGTCCGCCGGGGCAGGGCAGAGTCACCAGGCCGAGGCGAGGGCGACCAGAGGCCACTGCGACAATAAATCAGGGTGTGATACTGCTTCCAAATCCCTCCCCCTCCCCCTCTAGAATGTGCGATATTTCCCCCGACTCTGCTGCTGGTGGGCTGGGGTCACATTACCTTCCAACTCGTGGTGACAGCGGCTCGCCCGAAGGCGGCTGGAACAGCGGGGGCCTCGTGGCCGGGGCCGCCCTGGGGGCCGCGGCCGGGGCTGGGGCTGGGGCCGGGGGCCGTGGTGGACTGGGACTGCACTGCTGTATCCTCTGGCTCGTTCACGACATGTTCCCTGCGCGATGCACTTCGCGGGCTCGTCGCGGGCCGGGCACCTCGCGGGCACGTTGGGGCTACGGCGCGAGCACGTGGTTTCTGTCCTCCGTCACGGCGACATCGCGGCGGGTCAGGTCGGCGCGCGCGCACACGGGGCCCCGACAGCAGCGTCGACGTCGTGGAAGTCGTGGGAGTCGCAGGCGAGGCGCGCCGGCCGGGCCTGAGCCTAGCCTCTCCAGGCGTTCCGCCTTGGCACGCCGGACGACCGAGTGCAACTGGCGTCGCCCGCCTCGCGGCCACGCGGCGCCACGCCGGCAACCCCCTCCAACCGCCGCGCCCACCCCTGCCGCGCCCTGCCACCCCTCCGCCGGGCCGGGCCGGGCCGGGCCGGCACGGTGAGGGTGGAGAGGCTCTCCACGAGGGGGGTGGGGGCGCGGGGATCCGCGTAGCGCGGCTTGGAAACGGGGACAAGTATCCCCACGCTACACTCTTCCGCGCTGGCCTCGGCGTGCGGTGGGGCGTGTCGTGGTGGGGTTGGTGGGGATGCGGGGCTGGGGTGGAGCGGGGTTGCCCGAGCGCCCGCGCTGCGAGAGTGAAGGTGTGCGATAGTAAAACGCGAGGCACTGTAAACAGCCCCCCCCCCCCCCCCTCTCGCCGCACCGGCAGGTTTCTGTATGAAGTCACGCGTAGGCCAGCAGATCATAGTCATATAATAAACCACGCCAATGATCCAGAGATATGTGTGCGAGCCGGCGCGCATGTAGTTGGTCTTGAGTGGTCGCCGCGTCGGCCCGCTGACGTCGGCCTCACCGTCCCGTTCCGCAGTAGCTCTCGCGGCCCGCCTGGCGGGATGGGGAAAGGTTCGGGCCTCTCTGACACGACAACCTTTACGACCCTTTATGATCCTCGAGCTGCTCGGCGGCACGGCGGTGGCCCTCCCTGTGGAGGAGAGGGGACGCTAGAGTCCAGGACTCTAGGGGACGAGAGCCGCTCGAGCCAGTGCACTGGCATGCCGAGGCAGTGCTTTGCTAAGCACAGAGCTCAGCGAACGAATATCGTTCTGGTCGCTCGTCCAATACCTTGTCCTTCTCTCAGCACGGGCCGCGACCTTATTCGAGGGCGCACTTGACCACGTCCATCATCCTGACGACAAACACACTGAGCCTCTTCATCGCCGCCTCGCTCAGCATACACTTGACGATCTCAAACGAGTCGCCCTTGGTCGAGCAGCCCGCCAGGTCAGCGAGGAGGTCGGTGATGATTTTGTACACGTCGCTGGATGCCCTTTGCAGGCACTTAACGAAATTCATCAAGACCGTCGTGATGCGGCTGCGGCCTCCCAGAGTCGCCATGATGGACTTGGCCGTTGTATCCGCACACTGCGAGTCTCCCGCGCCCGCACCCGCGTCCTAAGACAGAGATCATTGCCATTGCCCTACCCAGAATGACTCGAATGGCTAACACGTTTGTGTCAACAGGGCCATTGTGTGAAGTACGGCAGGCACAGGTGATCACGTTCAATCATCTCCACTGCTCTTGAAAGCACATGCAATAAAAGCCGCGAAGACCTGCACACGTTCACTTACAAGCAAAGCTGCGGTGCTGAAGGGTCCGACGAGGCACATTATCAGGAGGATGGCCATGCTGGCGCAGCCGAAAGAAGGAGTCGCCTTCATGACTTTGGCCCTCGTCGTCCCGAACTGTTATCGCGGGAGCGTTTGCGCCTGGTCCTGCGGCCACCCACGGTGCATGGCGGCCGGTATGAGCCTGCGGGCTGCACGGCCCGGCGCGGCGCGGCGCGGCGGAGGCCTGACGGACCTGGGCCTGGGCGGGGCGGGGCGCGACGCGTGGCCGAGCACAACCACGCCACGTACACGCCAAATAGTACGTAAACGCGACTGTTTAACTCCTGGTTTCACCATTTCCAGTTTCAATAGCTGATTACTAGGTAATAATAAAACCAAGGTGCCCAGGCATTGCATTTTGTACCTAACTGATTGCTGAAGATGGACTGGTCTTCCCTCTCCCTGTCTTCACAACGGATGAACGTTGATATGTTCTCAAAGATCTACTGCTGCAGGGATTTTTTTCTTTTATTTTTACATTCTTTTGCTCTCTTTCTCTGTCTATCCCCCCCCCCCTCTCAACGACCTACTGCTGCAGGGAAGTTTTTCTTTTTCAAATTACATTCTTTTGCTCTCTCTCTCTCTCTCTCTCTCTCTCTCTCTCTCTCCTCTCTTTTTCTCTCTCTCTTTTTCTCTCTCTCTCTCTCTCTCTCTCTCTCTCTCTCTCTCTCTCTCTCTCTCTCTCTCTCTCGTCCCCTCCCTATCGCTCTATGTGTCTCTCACTCTCCATGGAGAGCTCGTCTTCCCTCACGCATTTACAGCCATCACAAAACCTGGATTTGTGTTGCACCCCCTGTCAAGGCCCTGTTATGCAATAATCTTCTCGCACAGTGCTTGCATTACTTGTGTACGCCGTCGTTCGTATATAGACAACCACGATTTCTCCTCGGTGTTAGCTTTCCATCCCGTAAACTCCACACGAAAACGCCACCACCTTGGTAACAAAAACAAGTTATACTATTAGTGACAACTGTTTTCTGGCTTGGGGTTGCAAGCAAATAATAAGACAGTAAGTTTCCCCAATAGTGGAGGCTCGAGGCATTCCAATGAAAGCGGCCCGGCCCGGAAACGGAGAAAGCCCTGCCGGCCCACGGCCACCATGATCTAAGGTCCCGTGGATAGTAGGCAAAGTCGTGTTGTGATGGTTTGTTATACCTGTACCTAGGGTTTAATATCAACCGGTTTTCGGCCTTTATTATGTTAATTGGCTTGCAAAAGTTTCAGTGTTATAAAACTAAACTATCACATGAATGGTTAAAAAATACAATGTTTCAATCTAAATAATCTAGTAGCAGCAATGCCATAGATAAGGGGCTGATTTTGCCATGGCTCCATAGGAAAAGGTTAGTATGCTCCATCTTCAAATATAAGTATTTTTTGAATTGAAAACCCTTTGTTGGCATTTTTTCACTACGTTAATTTCATGTTTCCGAATTCCTCAACGAGAACTGACTACATGAATTGACAGTGTCTGTCAAATTTGAAACTCCTCCCGCTGTCGGGTAGAAGTTTGCTTTACTCGAGCCTTTTAAATTATACTATTTCATTCTCCTTTTTTTTCATTTTATTTTAAGGTAACATGGCAAGCCCAGAAGAGCAGGTGATTGCAAACACAGATGGAAATAAAGTGCCACTTTTATCCTCTGTATGTACTGCCAAACAATTATTTTTGCTTTTTCCATAGTGATTGTTTTGCAGATGTTTTTGACCAAAAGTTTTATGTTTATGTGCTTTTTACAGAAATCTCAAGAAAGGTCTGACATCTTACAACAAACAGACAACCAGTTTGATGGATTTACATCTGCTGATTTTGAGATGTATGTTATTTAATTTCTCCCTTTTCCGTATCACTTTTACTAGTTTTTAAATTAAAGCTAATATTTCCTCTCTCCTTAGATCATCCTCCAAAGCTCTCTGTTCAAAATTCTATGTTAATCATAGAGAAAGAGTTAGTAAGGAACTTGAACAAAGGATTTTTCTAAGAAGTAAGCACTAAAATCTAACGTACTGATCTCCCATTTTTCAAAACACTTCTGTCATTGACAGTACTGACCCTTATTGTTATAGATGACCTCAGTTGTGTGAAGTGCCAGTTGACGTTTTCATCCACATCTCACGTTGAAAAACATAATGAATTTTGTGGCAAGTTCTCAGTTTTTGTTCCTGGCACTATTGAATATTTGACTCAGAATGGAGAAAAACTACGAGAGAATGCCAGTAAGTTTTAGTTGGTCAATATTTTCAGAGGCATGATATCCCAGATACGTTCCTCAGGTCATGAACAAATTTTTATGTTACAGGTGACATGCTTATTTGTCCATGGTGCCCTGTTCTCTGTGCACACACAGTTGCACTTCGCAAACACATCTCGATATGCAAAGAAGCAAACAAGAAAAAAAATGAAAAAAAAGTCGTGCCCTTGTTATCATGTCCTGAGTGTCCTGTTGGGTACCTATCACTATTGGATCTTCTTTATCATTTGCATTGTCACTATATTGGTGACATTCAATGTAGTCGCTGTAGCAGGTCATTTTCAACTACGAGTTCATTGGTGTCACATTTAAATAAGTGCGACATGAAAAGGGTATTTATTTGTGGTGACTGTCAGTCTCTCTTCCGCGATTCTATGGAACTGCAACATCATTTGAAATCCTGTGAGAGTAAGACGCAGTGTCTGAAATGTGCTAAAGTAATTGGATCAAGAAGATTATCAATGGATCACATAATATTGCACTTACTAGAAGAATGGTCTAAATCTGGCTTTGAAATGGATGATGGAACTTTGTACAGCTTACCACAAAATCAGATCAAAGAATCAAAAGCAGATGCACCACCCAAACACAAGTTCAGGCGCCGTAAGAAACTCAAGTCCAAATTCTGGACCCACAGCAAAACATTAGCTTCATCATCAAGCAATTTCCGTTCTCCTAAACAAAGTATGCCACTTTCTGAGAATTTGCAGGATGCCTCAACCAGTTTTGCTATGAACCCACACTCAAAAACTTTTAAAGAACCCTGTGTGCTAACGAAAAAAAGAAAGTCTTCGGCAAAAGATTCTAAGTCTTACAATGGAAATATATCTGAAATTACAGAATCATGTACTGGCCTCAATGGTGCAGAGGCAGACTCTATCCCTGAAAACTTTTCTGGTTTAGGAAACGAAATGTACGAAATTGAAAACGATATTTGTGAATCTGAGTGTATACTTGAAACTGAGTCGTTTCCCACTGAGCTGCTGCCACAGAGTCATATAGCAGGTATGGATGACAAAGATCCATTAGAGTTTGATACTAACAGTTTATTTACTCCCAGTTTGGAGGGTAATGATGGGCTAAGCCTTACTGTTGTGAATGTTGAAGGTGGAGCACATCTCTTCAACTGGGATGATGAAAATGATTCTAGTACTAGTTTAGAAAATACTCAAGTAGGTAATCTTGAACAGAACTTGGTGAATGGAAAATGTTCTAATATCTCAGAAGTTTCAAGCAGTTGTGTTGCTTCATACAAAGAAACATTTGATGAGGTCGACGAAAACGAAGACCGAGACAGTGGAATAGATGCCACTGAAGATGGGGATAGCAACAAAGATAAAACTGAGGATCTTGACAATCAGCTGGAACCAGTAACAAATAAAGATATTTCATCTGATGAAGTATTCTCTAATGGAATCCCTTCTCATCAAAATGAGTGTAAATCAACCTCTGAGGCTGCTCAATTAGAAGAAGTTGTCAACAGTGAAGTTTTTGTTTCCACTGAAGTTACAGTGTCAAGTGAGGGTGGTGATTCAAAACCAAAGAAGTACTCTGTAGTTGAAGAACATTCATATTGTCTACCTAAGGGTCAAGATTTGCCTTGGTTTAAGATTCGTACTTTGCACAACAAGAAGCTAAGAGAAGAAAAGAAGAGAGAACTGATATTGTCTAAGGACGATAAGCTTGAAACTTGTAATCCTGCCAATCTTAATGCTTCAAAGAAGCTTGAACCTCAAGAAACAAGAAGGAGAATTGCACAGTCATCCAAGATTAAGGTGAAAGGAGTTAAATCAATACTGACTTGTAAGAAACTGTCAAAATCTGGTTTAAAACTTTCAGTTAAAGCTTTATTTTCAAGACAAGGAACACGGCAGAGAGTCAAGAAAATCAGTCGTGAGAGGACTGTCTTTGGTGAAGTTTGTGAAAATCTTTTATTAATGGCTCCTGAAAGTTCATCTGTTGTAGAGCATTCTAATACTCTATTAGTGTCAGAGAGTTCTAAGCTGTCTACTGCTGAAAAAATTGATAAGAGCGCGTTTGGTGA
Source organism: Frankliniella intonsa (assembly GCA_033675135.1). NCBI lineage: Eukaryota > Metazoa > Arthropoda > Insecta > Thysanoptera > Thripidae > Frankliniella > Frankliniella intonsa. The sequence continues at coordinate 12,784,474 of CM066254.1, read as the reverse complement.
AGCTTGTGGAAGTCCTTTATCTAAGGCTCCTGAGAATTTATGTGTTAAAGAACAGTCAAACTCAGCTTTGGAGCAAGAAAGCTGTGCCCCATCTTCTGTTGTCAAGAATATTAAAAATGATTATAAAGAGATGAACAGGGAAACAAGAAAAGATTATGGTGTTCTTCCTATAGAACTTGGGAAAGATATATCAGATAAGAAAAAGAGAACCAACTCTACTTGCTCTGTTCCCTCTTCTATTAATATCACTGCAGAAACACCTGTAGATATTTGCAATACCCCAAAATGCAAAGACTTAATGGAGCAACCACTTGAACCAGTGTTGGACTCTAGTAATGTCTTAAATAGTATGATGGTTGATGAGGCAAATGGAAGAGAAAATTTAGAAATGAATAATTCTGACTCACCAGCTAAGGACTTCATTGCTATAAGGCAAAACAAAGAAAACAAGAATTCCAATGGAAAAGTAGTAAATCTACCAAGTCTAGTTCCTGTTATCCAAAATAACACTGTCATTGGTTACTTCATGGCCTCTTTCCCATCAGAAAAAGTGGAACCAAATGTTACTACCCTCCAATTATCTCAAAAGTCACAAGATCAAGATACCACTAATAGATTAACCGAAGCAAAAGAAACATTTAGCAATAATACTATATCATTAAATGTTACTGCTGAAAAGCAAAATTGTTTTGATACATTACTTGCACCACTTCCAAAAGAAAAGAACCTATCAGTTTCATCAAGGGTTGTAATTAGTCAACGCTGTCCAATACCAATTGGTGATGAAGATTATAGTTCCCAAGTTAATCAGGCAGGGAAAAAATCAGAAGAAATATCTTTGATACCTCCAAATGAAAAGGGAGAAGATCTTTTTCATCCTATGGAAACTTTGTCAGCACAGGAAAAGATGACTTTACCAACTTTCTTGGAGAAAATACCAAAAACTAATAGTAAGAAAACATCGAGAGAGCAGAATGAAAGGCTAAGAAACTATAGGAAGGAGCGAAGTATGTTGTCATGTGGCTTCAAACAAATTGCAACTTTATTTCCTTGGAAGAATAGCGCCTCTTCAGTGGCAAATCCTTTGGAAGAAATTTCCAGACCAGAAGCAGACTTGAGCAAACCTTCATTGGCAAAAACTTCTGATAGAATAACATTTAACTCACAGTCCAGCCTCTCTACTTCTACTGTGTCATCAGATGATGGAGTGTTCAAGACAAGTTTAAAGAAACTGACCTCTGAGCTAAATATGTTATACTTACAAGAACTTGAAGTCCGCAGACTGAGACCACCGAGCCACAATGTTAAATCTATTGTCGTAGAGGTGCATAGTATACTAATAAAATATAAGAAACTTTTAAATAAGGTTCCTATAAGTAAACCAGGTGATGATTTCTTCAAATATCAGCTGAAGGATTTCCTTGCAGACCTTCTGAGTATATTAGATAGACCGTACTGTATGCATGGTCCTGACAGAGGGTTACTTCAGGAAGATGAGGATAATCTAACTACAGGCCTGAGGCAGCTTGTCAGTAAATGTTCTGATACACTGATTGATCTTGATTCTGAAGCACCTGATTCCGGAACCAAATGTTTGCCTGCAACAAAACCTTATTCTGGACCCGAATGTTTGCCGCCAACGAAATCTTTAATGTTTGTAGTTGCCAGCGATGGCAGCTTGCAGCCTCATCCAAATTTCCAATCATCTGCATCGAATGAATCTTTAAACAATGTACCCTCTGCTGTTCGTCCTTTAGGTTTACCTCCTTGTATTGCCTCAACGACTTTTGATGTACTCACAAATGAAATACCTGCTAAAGAAAATGTGAATATATGTACCCTGCCAGTTAAAAGTACTTTGGAGTCAGAAAGCTATTTGGAAGCTATTGTGCAAAGAGAAGAAGAAAGTGTTTCAAGAGTTTCTCCATGTTTGACTAAACCAAAAGAAAATGACAGCGCAAATACCCTGAACATTGTTGAGGCTGTACAATCTGAAAATGTGGAGCAATGTCATGTTGTAATGTCCTCCTCTGCTGAGGATAAAAAGGAAGAGAGAAGCACTAAGAATCTGACCAGTGTCGACTTTCTACAAGCTAAACAATCTGTGAAAAGCCTGGAGAACTGTGGTGTTAAAATTCCCTGCCATGAAGATGCAAAGAAAAATGAAAGCAAGAAGACCATGAATGAATTTGATCTTTTTCAAATTCAACATTCCCTGGTACATTGTGATGTTACCATGTCATCTGATAAAGATATGAAGGCAGAGATAAGCAAGAATACTTTGAAAGGTTCTAATGATGATGTTTTAGAGGTTCTACAGTCTGTTCCAAATCTGGAGCATTATGATGTTGTATTAATGTCATCTTCTGATGAAGATACTGATAATGAATCAAATTTTGGAAGCTGCTCTTCTCACTACAGTAGTAATCATAAGGAGGAAGCTCTGGAAAAGCATAATTTTTCAGTCTGCAGCACAAATAAAGAAAAGCATCTGGCTCCTTATGCTGTGATAACTGAAAAATCTCAATTTAATTCTAATGTTTCAGGTAGTGCAGCAACGTCTCAAAATGAGGACAGAGCAATGCCATTCTATACTGGATTGACGAGCTGTCCAGATATAACCAATGACAGTAATGACAACTGTTCTCTTCGAGAGACTGCATTTTCTAAATTATTCTCAACTACAAATGATGGCTTGGACAGCAGTAAGGAGGAACCCTATGATAAAATTATGCATTCTAGTTTGGAGAAAGCTGTGGATAATTCTCCGAAGCCTTCTAAAGGAACTGAAGAATCTTGTGGGTTGGTTCTGGATGCAAATGGTAGCTTGGATAGCAAACAAGAAGAGCCCCCTGAAAGATTTATACAATCTGGTGTAGAGAAGGCTAATTCTCCCAAGCTTAACAAAGGTACGAAAGAACAGTATGGCCTGGTTATAGATGCTTCTACCAAGCAGAACCGCAAAACATTGGCAAATGATTCTAAAGAGGCTGACATAACAGAAACAGATGTGTGTAGTAACCCAAAGCAGATGCACTTAATGGGATCAAATAATCGAAAGTCGGCCAATATTCCACAAAAATATAATGCAAATAACTCTATATTGAAGAAAAAAATAACGGAAGAAAGCATTCCTACTGAATCCAAGGTGGTGAACACACCTCTAAAAAGTTTATTTAATGATGCTGTACTGGTAAAATTAGGGAAAACAGATATGTTTAAGACTAAGGCTGACAATTTTACATCAAGCATTACTAATAGTGCACTACAACTAAAATTAACAGATACAAATTCATCCCAGAAGAAATTTGTTACTTTGAATGATGGTCAGTCAAAGATGGTAAAATCATCTTTAAGGAAAAGGAAAGACGTTAGAAAGCATCTTACTAAAGCAGGTGGAAGTAGAAAGTGGCTATCACATTTCAGAGTCAGCAGTTTTCTTTATCGAAAATCAATGCCAGGAATGAGGTATTTCAGGAGAAAAGGAATGGGCCGTGAGGGACTGCAAAGAGTCACCAAAAAATCCGTTTTTGCATGCAAGCAATGCCCACTGTGGTTCTACACCCAAAGGGATTTGGAACGTTTGCATGTCTGTTCAAGGCTAATTCTAGAGAAGAAATTGAATTCAGACCAATTTGACCGGTTCTTTGATGGTAAGATTAATGTAAATGTGCTAGAAGAAAGAACTGAGCTTAAAGAGGCAGAAGACCTCAAACGTATCTGTGGTTTACAAGAAGATTCGAAGGTTGAAGAAAAGAAGGCAAATTCTGACTTTCCAAAATCTAATATCAGTCAAGAAAGTCTGCTTCTCAAAGAAACCACAGAAGACAATGGCTTGTCACCTTTTGAAACATATGTAAGAATGAAGAAAATGCGCAACTTTTCTTGTGATAAGTGCCCATTAGCATTTAAAAGCTTTAGCACTTTGCATGCACATAAAAGTAATGTCCATACGGATGCTTTATCATTGGAGTGTCATATATGTGGGAAGCAGTTTTCACGCCTTCAAAAACTTGCAGTCCATTGTGCCAAAAGTCATAAGATGAGCATTAAGTCTGAAAATTGCAACAAATCTTTTCAAATTGCATCCTCCAACATATCCTCAACATCTGTGCAAGTTAGTAAGGAAGTGCCTATCCAAAAATCTGAAAATGAAACTTCAGAAACAAACCAGATGAAGGTATCTCCTTTAAAAGCAAAGGTAAAATCTTACCCTTGTAAAATTTGCAATAGGGCGTTTTTGGGATCAGGTGGTCTGCAGTCCCATATTAACCAAGCTCACAGCACTCTGCACAAGTGTTCTTTGTGCCCTCGAAGATTCACGTACTTTGAAAGACTTCAAAAGCATTATTTGGATCTTCATCCTGGTTCCGTGCCCAATTTGTTACAACAAGCAGTCCCCTCATTAACTGAATCCCAAACTGACACTACCAAAGAGAGAAAAGATATTGGTGTGTGTGAGAAATCTACCAACAAACAAGAGGCTGAAGGGTGCAATCCTCTGACTTTGATGGACACATGTGCAGATCCATCACTGAAAATTAATATGAGTAGTAAAATTGAACCAGAAGCTAGCCAAAACCGCTCAAAGAAACGAAAGAAAACCAAGTGGAGAATAGTCAATGATGAAACAGATGAAGCGCATGGCCCCGAGAAAGGAAACAAAACTCCAAAACTATCTGATGAGAGGTCACTTGTTATATCATTCAGCAAAATTAAGAAGTCTCAGTATAAATGCATGTTCTGCAGTGAAAGTTTCAAGAGGCATCAGTCTCTAGTACACCATCTTAGCGATAGTCATAGGAATGGACCATTTTCATGTACTGTATGTCACATGGAGCAAATGGATGCCCTGCAACTTCAGCTTCATTTTAATAAATGTAAGAAGAGCAAATTTAGAGGAAAGTCTGCTATCAACCATGTCACATCTCTTCCAGGGCCTGATATACCTTTGACATGTTCTAAAGTTAATGAAATAGTCCTTAATGAACGTAATGAGGGAGCAAATAAAACTTCAAACGTACCAGATAATAATAAAATTGACTTATCTAAAAACACATGTGCAGAAATTATTGGTAAGACTGCATTTGAAGAAGATGGTCTATCCAAGGTACAAGTGGCTGAGGAACTTGAAGAACCTACTAGAGGAAGTGACCAATCCCAACTGGTGGCTCAAGAACGGGTTGATAGTCATAATTTGAGTGTGGATAACACCAATCAACAAATATCAGCTCCCAAATGTGACTCAACTTCATCAAATATTAAATTTAAAATCAAATCAAATCAAGCTGGCTCTAACTCCATCGACAAAGATAAGAACTCATTGGTCCGGAAGCCAACGTGGATTCGTAAAGGAGGGTGGAAATGTCAAATATGCCAAAAAGACTTTGGTGCCAAAGGCTTCCTTGAGCGCCACTGCATCAAGTCTCATGGGGCACCGGCCAAATACAACTGCCCATATTGTGGGAAAATTTTTATTGATTATCGAAGCCTTCGTATCCATCACAAAACAAAACATGGTAAGAAAAAATGGTTATCTGTTGAAAGGTCCCAAACTGATCATTTGCCATTGTCTACTGACCATAGTGAACCTTTGTGTTCTTCTGAAACACTCAAGGATCAAATAGTTTTGAAGACGTGTTCAATTTGTGGTAAGGGTTTCAGAAGAAATATTGATTTAAGAAGACATAAAAACAGACACCGCACCGCAGTGACCTGTCTTCTTTGTAACTTTCAATTTGAAACTAAAAAAGCACTAGCTTACCACAATTCTCAACTCCATGCTCACGAAACATTTGATAAAAAAACCATCAGCTCACAGCCAGTAACCAACTACTCAAACTTGTCAAGCTCTTCAGGCTCTTCCAAAAGTTTAGATAACCATATAGAGAGAAACAGCTTAAATCCATCCTCACCTAGTCAAGAAATGGATAAGGCTACTCCACATTTGGAGGAAGTTGTGCAAAAACCTTTGTCAAGAAAGAACTCTAGTGTAGTTGGTATTACAGAAGAATTCAAGTGTGCTGATTGTCCTTTGTCCTACAAGAAATATTCTTGTTTGAAACGGCACCGCATTTTGATGCATGCCGAACCAGCAAGCTATTATTGTAAAATTTGTGGTAAAGGATTCTCTTATCCTCATTCCCTAAAAAATCATGTCATGACTCATTCTCGGGGAGAACTGAACTCAAAGAGATCTGACCGATACGCTAAAGACACTCAAAAAAGGAGGTCAGCTGATCAGGAAAACTTGGAAGTCTTTGATAGTTCTCTGGAGAAAAATGTACATCAGGACTCAGAGCAAGAAAAGTCCTTCCCCTCTACTGGGAGTGCAGAAAACCATGCACCATTAAACGTATCAAAAGAACCCCTTACCGAAGATAATTCACTGACTATTATGTCTCTGGAGAATGGTGATGATTGTTTGAGCCCTAATGACTGCGAAGCAAAATCAAATGGCCAAGAGTCACTTGATCCTGAAAACAAGAAGAAAACTGATAGTAGTAATGTGCCATTTAATTCAGAATCTGAAGAAAAAACAAGTTGTCCAAACAGTGGTGTTATTACTCCTCACACTATGTCTGTAACTGATGTTAATGTTTCTCCAGCCATTTTACCTTGGAATGGTGTCATTCCAAATGCTTTCCCGCCTTCAAACTACCCTACTTCAAGTCACCCTACATCAAGTTATTCTCCATCAAGTTTTACAACGAATTATTACCAATGGAAACCTAATTTACAAAGTTCGGAAGCACTTAATACATGTTCTATTTGTGGTCTGTGCCTGCCCTCCTGGCATGGCCTTCAAGAACACTTTAGTATTGCCCACCCTGATCCAAATGTTTATGCTCTTCCTGTGACATATCAAACCTTTCCTCAAGACTATGCAACATACAAAAGTTATGGTGCTTACCATGAGGGTTCTTTCCCAATTCATCCAGCTGTGCCATTCGACAATGGATCTTCCAGCTCTTTCCAAGAACTTACAAGTCATAGTGTTGCTCATTGCTCAGTCTGTGGTTTGTGCTTTCCAAATCTCTTAGCTCTTCAAGAGCATTATGCATCACATATGGCATCATTATCCGCCTGTGGTCCTGTTTTCCAGAGCGCAGGATTTTATTAAAATTTTATCTGTACCAATTGTGATAAACAGTGTTCAGTTTATTTGTTCCATGTTTTGAGATATTGTAAATAACAGAGCAGAGATGGAACTGATTAGGTCATTTCATGGTTAGTAAAATTACTGACAGTGACCTAACTAAATGTGATATGAATTTTGTATTATGTATATACTGTATAATTCTTTTTGTTATGTTGTATCTCCTGAAAATACCTGTTTTTTTTTTTCTCTCTCTCTCTCTCTTTTTTAAACATTCAACTTGATTAGCATCAGTCTGGAATTCAAACCCTTTCTTTTTATTAATAGAGAAAAGAATTTGATGAGGCTGGACTGATTTCTAGTCTTCTAGTCCTTATCAATCCACTCTTAGATATCCCTCTCCTATTAAGTTTGTTGCAATAGAACTGATAAAAAAAAATATCCATTTCTCATGTACTTTTCAGAAAAAAATGTGATTGTCCTGTTTTATTTAAGTGATTGTTTTCATAAAGCATGAGAATTAATGATACCCCCCTTCCCTTTCTTACAATGTGCATGATGTGAAACTGAGGATGATTGAGTTGACTTGATTTTCTTTGTGACCATTATTCTATGATTATTTTATTTTATTCTTGTGTGCTTTGGATGTGTTGTTGATTCCATGTTAAATAAATTGTTTTCATGCAACTTTTGTTCTTATTTTATGTTGAGATGTAAATACAGTAGGTTTTTGAAACATTTTACAAACTGGATTATATTTCATTGTTTAAAAATATAATATATAAGGTACCTAATAACAGTGATATAATATGAGAAAATTGGCCTCTTAAAAATGGCTTGTAAGCATTATAAAACATACTATAGTACAAAAGATAAGTAAATTAAAGGGTTCCACTGTACAACTAAATGAATCATGAATATGTGATCACAGTAATAGCAACCTAACAATACACTCCATAACAGCTCAAACAAGAACAATAATAAGTGAAATTACACTATGAGAGCAAATTGTCTTCATTGTGTAACTTATATTTTCTTTGCAAAATATTCTTTCAGCATAAAACACAGAATGTCTCTAATTAAAACACATAATAATGTAGAAAATAGATAAGCAAACTTCAAAGATCTCTGAAGAGGAAAATCAAGTCCATCTGGCTTACGTGAACTCAAATACTCTCAAAAAGCTTTTAAAATATGGCACACAAGAATACATTATCTCAGATACTGTTAAAAAATATATACAATAAAAAGAGGGAAATACAAAATAAACAAAATTCTCTTATCTTAAGGTTGTTTGAGATAAAACACTGGCATAATCTAAAATAATACTTGATATTTCTTTGAAAATGTGATGATGACATCAATGCCATACAGCATTACTTATGAAATTTTTTGGGGGGCACAAATTAAATTTTAATATAGATGAAGTCTCCCCACCACCTGAGTAACTCAAACTAAAAAGATAATTGCTTTGATTCTCATGAGAAGGATTTCATAAGTATGACTAGCATTCTTTTTAAAGCAGCCACAATATTAAAATACACATTTGACATGAAAATTAATATCACTGGCAGGACTGTGATTTATCCAAAGCATATGAATATGATAGAAGTTGGCACAAAATTGATTAGTTTACATTGTAGTTAGATTAAAGAATTTAGGAGTTTTATTTGCTCCTTTTATACCACCACCCTCCCAGATAGCAACCACTCCATCTGAGGATGAGACATACAAGTGCTGAGAATCAAGGGAATATGTTAAGCTGTTGAAGAAAAAAGAGAGAATTAGCTTTCATCTTTGCATGATGATACTACAAGCAATATTTTAACACAAACCTGATGATTGGGAATGTCAATGCAGGAGAACTAATTTCCTTTACAGGCGTCAGATCCCAAGAACTCCATAACCTTTAGAAAAAAACAAAAGTAGATGGTACAAGACAATTGCAATATTTGACTTAGAAATACTGTAGTATGTTTGAAATACTTACCGTATAGTGCCATTAAAAAGGCCTGTTGCAACAACATTTACAGAAAGGCCCTCAGTAGCCGTAGAGAAACAGACAGCTGTAATCTGCTCTGGGATATCAATTCTTCCAATGAAAACAGTGTTTACAGTATGCAGGGTGAGGGAAGATCCCTTGACTGACTGTGATTGAACAAAACTTTCAGCTTTCTTTCCTTGGGCAGATGTCTCATTTCCTTTCTTGGTTCCCCGATTACCGAATTTTGGCAAACTTTTGAGAGACCATGAGTAAGAACGGACATTTCTCATTTGCTGTGCTTCCTTGGAGGTTTCGGACTCATTTAAGATTTCCCAGTCATCAGGAACTCCAGGTGAAGGTGAGTCTGTGTCTGAAGTAATATCATCCCTCACATCTACTGAAGATAAGTTGGCTTTGACACCCCATGGATTGTAGGAATGGTCTTGATTGTCAGGTGCATCCACATGGGAAGTTGCATGACACACTGTTGCAATATCACCAAGGGTTTCACTCACACTTACTAGGCTCACAGGATATCCAAGGTGAATGCTCCTTATGTATGATAAACTGAGAGGAAAATAATGGCGGTTCTGAATAGAATAATATGAAATTCAAGTCAAAATTGACATTGCTTTGAAAATTTGTATACCTGTTGAGATCCCAAATGATGACAGTTTGATCCTGACTGGCGCTAACTGCAATGCTGAAACTTCGACTTAGATGGATTTTAAGTATGGCACCCGTGTGGCCAAGAAGTGTTATGGGATCTGTATTAAAATCCAACTGACCACGTATAGCTTCAAAGTTATAACGATAGACAACCAATCGTCCAGAAAAGTGACCCATCCAGAGCTGATGGCAATCTGGGACACTTGCACAAACACATATCTGAGGGAAATAAAGTTTACTGTTAGATACAGTCCAGAATGGGATTATCTATAAAGTTAAACCATTAATTTACTCACTGGATCAAGTTCTGGTGCTCTTACAACAGGACAAGGAGGAAGCTCCTTTTTTAGTTTGACTCTTACAATAGAGTCCGCATGACCCCACGTGGCAAGTGCAACATTTTGAACAACAGAGCTACTCACAAGACTCAGAGCTGCAAAGAAAAACATCCAGGAAAACCAGAATGATAAGTAAGAGCTTAAATTAAAGAATCAACCAAAACTGATTTATATAAGATACCTTTCTCTTTTGAATAACACAACAAAATGGAAGTATGAGGGCCTAACCCAAAAGCATCATTAGAATGTAGGGGGACAAGATCAGCGACCAAGGTGTGATGCTGATGTTTTGCCACAAGCACTGGTTCAGGATCAGCAGGGGATCCCACATAACTTCCCCAAGATAAACCTTGTACAGAATGAAGCACTGGAGGCTAAAAAGAATAAAGGGAGTGTAAATGTTTAATAAGAGGGAAAACAATAGTAAGGAGTAATTGACAGTTAATAACAATAATCAGTTGGAAATGGGGCTTACCACACAGTGATTATTAGCCTTAAGCGTTAAAGATTGTTGAGCCATTGGGTGAAGAGATCTGAATAACTGGCGGGGCATTTGTCCGTACGTCCTCACCATTGTTTCACGAGCAATTCTCTCCAAAGGATCTTTAATACTTGAAACATCAAAACCACAATAGGTCTAAGGGGAAAGAAATAGACAGTTTTTATAAAGCTAAGCCAAGAACAATGCACAAAATTTACTCCAAAAATTGAACAATTCATTAGAAAACCTACAGCTGGGTGGAAAACATTGATGGAATCCACGGCAGCTTTACCAGACTGTTTGTACCCAAATACAAGGTCAATCCAATGAGGTAGATTCTCTCTAACATAAGCTGATTCAAGAGCCTGTCGATGAATCAAGACAAAGAGGCGTGGGTCATTTAAACTCCATGGGGGAAGCTGCACTGAATCAACACGCTCCCCACTTTGTCGCAAACCAAAGTCAAACCCTGTAAAAACAAAAAGAAAAATAAGATTTAATAGTGGTGTGGCTGCAAAATCAGTCTATTTGAGAAAATTTCAGATCAAGCAGTATGAAAAGAAAAAGAAAAATATTTGTCAAGAAAATAATTTACCTTCATGGTTTACCAAAAATTCAGGTAGAAAAAAGAACTCTGGGATCATTTCTTTAACATCAGTTGTTGAGTCAGAGCTTGTAAGACGCCAAGTTGTGTGCATTGAATGAAATGTTCGATCAGGTAAATCAAAATTGTCATCTTAAGGGGGAAAGTAAAAAATTTCAGAATATTAGGAAACATTGACATAAATAATAATAATAATAATAATGATATACACAAAAAATACCTTGGTAGTGCAGAAACATTCCAGTAAATGGTGGCATTCGCACTAAAAAGTGAAGCACAATTCCAGAGTTAGAGTAATGAGAACCGTAATGGTAAGGTTCATTGCGACCAGCACGACCCAAACCTTCAGAGAGCTCCTGTTTTACATACTAAAAGATGAGGCAAAAGAAAAGAGGAGTTATTTTTATTAAGGGGAAAAGAAATAAAAAGCTGCATTGCTTTCTACAGAGGTTAAGCCTAATCTTACGTTGTATGTATCAATGTAGTGCTGCTCATTACATTTATTTTGAATAGCCATAGGCTTTTTAAAATTCCGGAAGGATTTTGAATCATTTAGATCCAGAGTAACTGATGTATAATCAGCCAGAACAAATGGAAAGACAGGATATTGCATTAAATCATTGTAAGATCTTCCAGCCATCTTGTTCAGTTGAGTTAGATACTCCCAATTACTTAATGTTCCCTCTCTCCACATATCTAACACATCAGATAGATTGTCTCCATGCATTTGATTCACAAGCTCACATTGGGAAAGCTGCTGTAAAAATGCATCTCTTTCCTAAAACCAAAAATTAGCTAATATAATAAAATAAACAAACAATGCTTTTACTGAAAAATGTTATTTATAAAATACCTCAACTGACTGAAAGGCCACCAAGTAAGTTCTTCCATTCAAAAGAAAAATCTCAAGTGCCCTTTCCTGCAACTGATACCGTCGATTAATAATTTCCTTGACATTTTCAAATGGCCAAGCTGTTGAAGACATGTCCAGACGCCCTGCTTCAACCTGTAACAAAATATAATGATAGAATTCTAGAATAAAATTTCGCCCTCATTCTCATCGGCTCTTATCTCACCTCACACATATCAGTGGAAATAGAGTCATCAGCAACAAAATAAAGGCAGCTTTCTCCGATCAAGAGCTCTCCAGATATTTCACATGCCGGAGTGATGATCTGAGCTGTACACATGTACTGAATCGTCTCATTAGTGTGAAGTCTATCAATCATGACAGAAGATATGGAGGAAGCATTACTCGATCGAACTTGATTTGGATCCTTTTCAAATAAATACTGAAGAGGAGATGGCCTTTTCAAGTGCTCTAGATAAACAAAGAACACATTAGGTTTTTTTATTTGACTGCATGTGTTACCTTTACAGGCTTTCATTACCATACCAAGCTTTTCTTGCTGATCAGGTAATAAGAATTTCTCTTTAATGTGGAGATGGCATCGCTGAAGTCTTTTTCTTGTGCGAGCTGGTCCTTCTGTTGCGTCTAATTGCCAAGACCTAAGAATTCAAATAATTAATATATGTTCAATGTTACAAAAGAAACGTTAAAGATAAGAAAACATACATAGGATAGGATTCTGGGAAGAACCACACAGCTCTTTCATGAGTAAGCAACTGAATTAAGTGTAGCCATTTCATTCTTAACTGGACATTTTCATTAAGTGTACTCTTGAGATGCTCCATGAAAACTTTCCTTTCACTGTTCTGTGCCTCTACAACACTTCTTGTAGCTGTCATAGCACCATCAACCAGAGCACAATGCAGCTGTTCCATTTTGTGCACACTTCTAAACCCATAATAAAATAATAAGACGACTCAATGATAAATGACAGAAATATTAGAAAATAAAATGTACATTAGAGGACATACTTCTCCATGCCATCTCGGTTATGTGCTATATAAGAAACCCTTTGACGCTCAGCCTCTCGTAAAAGTAATGTGACTTCACCCTCCCAATTATCATGTGCATGACCAATAGCATGGGGTGATAAGACTCCCCAGCGCTGTAGCTGTTCTTTCATTTCCTCAAAGGCGCGCACATCTGCTGAGGGCAATTGATGCGATTCTTGTCCATACATCAAAGACCACAGCCAAACTGTGAATTTTTGTTCAACCTGGATACATGCACAATTATTAAACACCTTTTCTTTTGAAACAAAGTCTACTTAAATACTGATATAAACTTAAAATAACCTGTGTATGAGTGTGAAGCATTGAGGTGATAAGTTCCTTCATTCGAGGCTCGGACCTCAAGGAATGAATAGTGAACATTTTCATTTTTAAGGACTGCCATGGAGACAAGAGCCACACAAACATCTGTGCACTTCTTACTCTAAAGAGAAAAATTAAAACAGTTTTTATTTTGAAGAAATTGGCAAAATTAGAAGCATTGTTTTAAATACTTTATACTTAAAAACTGAAAGAACAGTTTACCTTAAGGTGTCTCTTGCGGCCCACATAGCTCCATTCCACAGGGACTTGCTGTCCACACTTCGTCGGTCAACCACACTACAAAGCCCTTCCAAAAGAGTGGCGAAGAGCCGCCTAGCAAATGTTTGCTCTACCTCTGTTGCAACTGCAATGGACACATCATTAGGTTCTGAAACATTAAAAAATCAGGTTTATTAACAAAAAATAAAAGCAGAAGGCTAAATAACAAAAATAGAAAAAATGTGCAAAAAGTAAACAGCACATTATCAAATTTTATAAGTGTAAATAATTTATTTTATATTACAAACCCGAGTAAGTGAAGTATTCAACTGATTTTACAACAACTGCCTTGAATCGTTCAAACAGTTCTGATCTGGAGATATCTTTAGGTCCTTTAGAACGTAACAAACTTCCACTGTGAGAGCTGAAGGAGCTGTGATGTGAAAGTGATAGAGACATTACAGGAACACGCAAATGCCCGGAATCTACTGCCCTGGACCAGCCTATTTTCTCATCATAACTGGCAGAGAGAAGAGATTTCCCCTTCATTTGTGAATGTTGTAATGACAGTTTTTCAATCAATATACTCAGAGTCCCATCAAGTATAGTACAATGTGCATCACGAAGTACTGAGACACACCGAGACTCCTTCCCACAGCTATTGGACTCTAATTGATAGAGGAATGTCAACTGGTGTTGAATATCATTAAGGACCTGTAGGGACAAATTTCAAAAAGGGTAAAGTGGCACTTAAAAATATTTTAGAGCAACTACTTGAAGTAATATTTTTAAGTATCACCTGCATGCTTTGACTTCCAGGTACTGTTAAGATGTGTCCCATAATAGATAGGAGGAAAACATTGATATCTGAGATGATGAGGTCTTGTGTGTAACTACCAGCGATGTCAGTGGGCTCAGGCGGTTGATGAGACACCAACACAAGTAGCTTGAGTAGCACTTCCAAAAGTCCTGCATCCATCAGAGGTCGAAAAGCTCCTTTGACCTGTAGGAGGACCTCTTTGATGAATGCTAGAGTATTGTGTGTTAAAGCAACATCATGAATTGCACGAGGCAGTAGACCAAGTAGGGGTGGGAAGGCCGACAGCTGCAATGGAGACATGGAGAGCTGATCCAAATCCAACTGCTCTGTAAATGAGACTAAACAATAAAAATAAATATAAGACTAAAAACACTTGTTTTATGTTTAAAAACAGTAAAAGTAATCACCAGACCTAACAATTCCTCGATGCTTGTATCACCACGCTGAGTCACAAGTGCAGCACAGCTCTCAACAAGGTCTGCTGTGGCTGGGTACAAACCAAGCTGGCTAGCAAGTTGATAGAACCCCTTAATCTTCACAAACTTGTTCAATTCTTCTTCTGTGGCCCTTTGAAGAAAAGCCCCTAAAACCTAGAAAATATGAAAGTAGATTACAACACAGAATTATTCCAGGAGGTACTTCTTGTGTTATAGTTTTGGATGAGCATCATAAGATCTAGAAAGGATTTTTTTACCTTTACAACTGCACACCTTACACGAGAATCACTATTGTTAGTCATCACCAACAGTGTTTCAGCTTGAACAACATGATTTAAAACCTGAGAGGCCATGTTATCAGGTAAGACAAGTAAAGTGTCTCGAAGTAATAAGAGGAGCCCCTCTACTACAAGGCATAGAGCATTGTTGCTACTAATGGGCTCACTATTATTTTGTGTAGTTTGATCATTCATGCTAATGTTGTTTCTTGAATTAGGTGTAATGCTTGACCAATCAAAGAGATGTGGCTTTTCTTTCTGCAAGATCCAGGAATAATATTTCATCAAATATAACAGTTTATGATACATATTCAGATCAGGTAAAATATGTCTGTACTAACTGAATTCATTTCGGTGGTAAATTTCTCCAGATTGCATTCAAGGTTTTCACATAGTTCACTTCCCTCAGCTTGCATGATTAGAAGGTCAGCCCTATCTAGGACACCAGATTGATTAAAAACTTCTTTCTCTTCTGGAGGGCCCTCTCTGACATCTGCATCACTACTACCTGTCTGATCACGGAAACTGCCAGCTATACCAGAATCAAATGCTGTTTGCTCCCCGCAGCCTTCGACAGGTTCCAAATCAAAATCTGAAGCATTGGCTTCACTTCCTTCTTCAACTTTATTGCTGTCTAGGACTTCCACTGTTGTATTATGACTTCCTGATGTTGAAATATAACTATGCCTACCAATTTGCACTTCATCTGCATGTCTCTTAATCTGAAAAGAATCTCTCATTTATTTTCAGAAATGAAAGTAGAAGTATTTAAGTGACAGAATTAGTTGTTTCAGTACCTGGAGGTTTGCAAGGGCCTTATTCAATTTAGATGGGTCAACAGGTTGAGCAAAGGCTGCAGGGCGGTCTTTTCTTGTGTGCTGATATATCTTTTTTCTATTGAAAGTTTGTTTCTTTCTTTCATTTTCACTATGTTCAAACAGACCTAGAAAAAAGGAAACAGTATTATAATTTTTAAGTAATTACATTCTCTCTCCCCATTTATAGTATGTGTGGGTGTGTGTGTGTGGTTAGGGGTAGGGGTAGGGTTAGGGGTAGGGGTAGGGGGGGCATATATGGTATTTGATTTTCTTTAAACAAACCTGCACGCATCTTGTTTTTTGGTTGAGGGTGAGGTGAAGCTGATGGAGGAGACGGTGACAGAAGAAAATAATAGCTTGGTCTCACATGTGTTATATAGGTAGCACTAGCAGGATGTAGAAGCAACAGGCAATCAGCAACAGCCAAAACATGTGAAAACTCTGGAGGGGCTCCCATCAGAGAACGCACAAGTTCCACAAGTGAACAGCACACTGATGGATGGAGCGGTTGCCACTCATCATACAGAAATCGTTCCTGAATTTTGCAATCTTTGATTAGAGAAACAAAACAACACCACATTCAAGATATTTAAGCCTATATCCATACCTTACAAAAAAGAAGTAATCCTTCAACAAGTCTCACTCTGTTAAACTGTGACGCATTAAATTCTCGAAAAGGATGGTCATCTCGAAGTAAGACATGAAGTGCGCGGAAAAGCGTTCCCAGCACACCACCATCTTCCCCGGCTACACTTATTCTCTCCCAGTCACGCCATGACCCAACTATAGTTGAGAGAAGAAAGGAGTTGACGACAATAGCTTCTGACTGATGTACAACTCTAAATTGGCATTGAGGCCCAGACTGGTGTTGAAGAATTGGCTTGTCACAACATGCATCTAGTACAGCCTGTATAGAAACAAAGTAGGATGTGCTGTAAGTTTTATTTCTCAACAGTTTGTGATGTCCCAAATGAAAACTAAGGCCTGGCCGATTAAATACATATTTTATAATGGAATTTTTACAAGAAATTTATTATGAACAATACCTTTAACATATGATGTCCTGGAAGACATCGCTGAGATGCAAGAACTTTCAGAAGTAATTTATGACAGTCTTCTTGCACAAACTGTGAAAAAAGTGATGTGTCACTTTGAACCAGCTTTAAAAGTAAATATAAAGCTTTCCCCTGTTCTATCTCATTAGCTTTCAGTTCCACAACCTGTATAAACAAACAATGTTCTTTTATTATTTTCCCTAAATATTGGCATTAAGGTATAAAATATTTTGAATACATACTCGAGCAAAAAGGAATAGAAAGACATGAGTTCCGCCAAGAGTTGAAACAGCTGAGACAAGACCTCTATACTGCTGAGTGTTCAGAGGGCCAAACTGAGTAGGTTTGATAGGCAGAGGCAATTGCTGACTGGCTCGCTGGTCTGGAGTAACTACTCTAAATCCAGTCTGCCCAGGAAAAAGTGACCCCATGCCAGAAGTTGAGCTAGCAACAACTTGAGGATAAACATTCAAAGTCAAGGGATTCTGAGCTGAATA
This sequence comes from Frankliniella intonsa, assembly GCA_033675135.1. Lineage (NCBI taxonomy): Eukaryota > Metazoa > Arthropoda > Insecta > Thysanoptera > Thripidae > Frankliniella > Frankliniella intonsa. The sequence goes on along the minus strand of CM066254.1, from coordinate 12,766,952 downwards.
GGTAATCAGAAGATTATCCTGAAGCTCCTTCAAATTAGCTGCACCATTGTCAAGAACTGTGTCCCATGCAAGTCCAGAATTAAGTATCTTGGCTCCAAATATATTGGTAAAATTAGGGCTGTCCCTTCCAACTTTGCAGTCAGTTAAACTTGTATGACTTGGTCCCAAACCCACCAAATACACAGCACGTTCTCTATTAAAAACAGGGCTTTTGAAAAGCTGCAAGCTCCCCAGATACCATGAACCCAAACCGGGGGCTGAGTAGGATGGAGAACTGTTTGAGATATTATTTGAACAATGTAATGCATGGCCTACAAGAAGGCAAGTAGGCTTCACCTTACGGAGGATAATACCACTAAACTGAAGAGGACATTTTATTTCTCTCAATCCATCAATAATTATTGTAACCTGAAAAAGTAAGGAAATATGTTTGTAGAGAAAAGATATACATACAATGTAGATAAATGAATAGATACATTTCAAAAGAATGTACCTCAACAACACTCTTTTTGCGTTGGACATAGTCATGAACATTAATGGCCATGTGGTGCCACTGGCCAGGAGGCAAACCACTCTCTGTGTAACTTTCAGCTAGAACTTCATTTGCCTTGCTATCACTGCGACGTAACTTTAAGTTTAATCGGTCGGTACTGATATCAGCCCATAACTCTAGCAGAAGGTTGTCACTTCCAATTGAAACAATGTGCAATTGGCCTTTTAGTTCTGAAGAGGCAGCAGATCGAGAACCTAAGGCAAAAAGACAAATCAATATTTATGAGCATAAAGTACAAAATAACAATGAAAATTAAATCAGCAATTGATTAAAACAAACCATCTCTCAGCCAACTAGCACTGGACATAACACCCCATTCTGACCATGAATCGGAAAGACTATCAGAGAGATGACCACTGTAATTGCGATGAAGACCAGTAAGATGTTCCATACGTGGGGGAGTACTCTCCGGAGCAGCACCTTTTTCCAACCTCAGCCATAATGAAATAGAAAATCCACTTAACCAGGCACACCAACCCAAATCAGTGTCAATTGGCAAAACAAGAGCACATTCTGACCAAGCAGATGGTGTTCCTGGTAAATAAACCAAAGTGTCACTAAGTAAAAGCATTCAAAACCTGCCATAAATTATGAAGTCAAAAGTACAAATGAATTCGTACTTAAGGATATATGCTGAGAGCGAATACTCTGGGCCAAAAATGCTGAAGCATTTAGAAACTTTGACATTTCATTGGGTGTTTTCATAATCTCCTGGTTTAAATTATTTCTACCAGCCAAACTTCCACTAGCTGCAAGGCTAAACAAGCCACTGGTTTTTCTCTGTGGAGACTCCGGAGAAGTTTTGTCAGACAGATCACTGTCCGGTGAAACTTGAACATTCAAAGAAGTTGCCAACACAGGAAAACACAAAATAAAATTTGGTTGAGGTCTTGCGCTTGTAACTAAAGTTGTCAATGGCTGTAGTAAAGACTCCTACAAGTGAAATAATAATTACATAAGACTCAGCAAAGAAACACAAACGTCCAGGTCACTGAGAGACAATAGTATTGAAAATATGCATTTCATTACTTACTAATGGAGGGTTTTTAGCCTTGAAGAAATTCAAATATTTGGCAAGTTCTTGGGAAGTGAGGCTGTGCTGTGCTAGCAATGAAACAAGTTCTAGGACAACTGATTGAAGATCTAGCCAATGAGAACAAAAAAAGGAAGCATAAATAAGTTAAATGAACAATAAGTTACTAAATGGGAATGAATGTTAATAACCCACACCCACCAATCAGTTCAGCATTTGCAACTGATAATGCATATGAAAAACCAGTAAGTAGAGTGTCTATAACACCTTCCTGGGAAAGGAACATACAATTCCGTCCACTTTCTCTGCAGAGAGCAACGATGCGTTGAACAACATGGACCTTAACACCAAAATCAAGTATGAAGAAGTAACAGAAAATAATCATGATCAAGGGATTACAAAGTAATGGAAAGGTTAGACTATGTTAACTCACCATATCTGCCTGAAGTTGGGATTTTAGAGAGTTACAGTTGTTTTTGAACCTGTCAGTCCAATGTTTGGTTGCTTCAAATTTTTCCTCATCTTGCTCATCACCAGTTGATTCATTAGGAGTTTGCTGATGAGTCTCAACTTCAGAAGACAGCATCTGAATTCTGAAGAGAAATAAATTAGTAATACATTTGTCAAGAAGAAAGTGATAAGTAACCCATAATGATAAGCAAACATGTACACACTCGTCATGCAGAAACACCAGCAAATCCAACGCCAATGAACATAGCTTTGGGTATGCTATTACATTAATGATTTTTTTCTCTGATGCATTGCTCTTGGCAGTATCTCCAGAGCCTGCAAAATTTTGTTGAAATCCCAAGCTTCCTGAGGTACTTGAGTCATAAGCAACTGACATCCTAGTAAATGACACAAAATTATTTGTAAGCAATACAGGAATGAAAAATTATATGATACAATTACACATTTATAATTATAAACCAACCCATTTGATTTATTCTCTAGTATTTCTATGTCAGCCTCATAGCCTTCATCTGCAGTGACATAAGGATCTTCTACTGAACTGCCTTCTTCACTCACAACAATATGATCGGTGCTTGTCAATAAGCTCTTCTCAGAGGAATCTTGCTGGCTAGCATTATCATCTTCATGAGAATCATCTATATCATCTATTTCTTCAGGGAGCACTTCGGGAACCATAATTGTGGGCAGCTGTGGCAAGGACAAGGCAAATTTACTTCAAAGGGACTTAATTTCATATCCAAACAAAAAAGACAGAGACAGAAACAAACCTTAGCTTTGCGGAGAGCAGGCAATATTTGTTCAGAGCTTGCTTCAGATAAAGCACAGCGAATAAGAACATCACAAAGACGCCGCAAGCTACCAGCATTGCTAGGACTTCTTTCACAGAGTGTCAAAACCTCAGATCTGCACAGTGTGTTTCTCAAATTACTAATTAGTTTTTCTTGTGATGTTGGCAAACCTGATTTTACAATTCAAATAAAAAATATAGTTAAAAATAAGATGTATAAGGGAATAAAAAGATTGTTAAACAGGAAGGTTGCAACTTTACTCACCATTTTGCGCATTGACTGGTGGAGCAGTAAGGTGTAAAACTAAGATTGATTCAATAAGGCGCATATACAAGAAACTTTTGGTGTCTCTATTGGATGTTTGCTGCTTCCAGCTGGAGCAAACAACAACTTTTTTGAGTGTTGCTTTTAAAAGTACAAATCCTAATTGGCTCATTGAATGAGAGGCCAAAAATGGGCGAATTTGCGGGCTGCAGAGAGCTAAGTTAGCAATGGTCTGCCAGAATACAACAACATGCTGAAGCAACTTAAGTAGAGCTCTTCTGTTTGCACTTAACATGCCTTCTACAGTCACATCTTCATTCTCCATTTTGTCTAAAAGGTCATTTGAATACATTTCTAGGTATTCAATCAACTTTGCTAATGATGTTAACTGATGTAGCTTTTCCAAAGGTATGGAGCTGACCAAAAAATAATGTGAGTGTTTTGGTTGATCTTTGATTTTTTCACTATGCAACATCTTGTCTATCTCTAAAATGTCAACAACAATAACTATTTCCAATACAGAACAACACATTCTTAAAAATGTAGGTACACTCATCAGATCTAATATGTGTTGCAATCCTCCAAGAGACAAGAATGTTTCAGCCAATGTCAAAGATGACATTAAGCAAGAGAATGCAGACATACATGACAATATTATGAATTTGAAAACATCTTTCTTACTGCTAAGATAAGACTTTTTAGCTTGAATGAAACTAGGATAAAACACATTTGACAGTAGAGCTAACTGCACTTTTTCATTGCAACGTGGAGACAGTTTTAAAAGATGAGATGCTGCAGTATGACATAATTTGGGATCCTCTGATGAGAGTAGGTCTCGGTAAAAATCAAGACAACTCCAATTGCACTGCTTTGCTTCTGAACTCTCTGATCGGTCACTCAATGCTGACAAAGACAGACATTTTTCAGCATTACTTTTGTAAGAATCCTTTCCGAGCAGATCCTCTCCTCTACCAAGGCTGCTGTCATCTTGACTATCGTCCAAGACAGAAGGTACTCCTGACAGTGATTCCATGCTTCGATTACAGACAGAACAACGAAAGTACTCTTTAGCTGATTTTACAGATGAAATTTCAATGGCACCCAGTTCAGTAAATACAGTATTTTCGAGAAGTGTGAATCCAAGGGCTCTTGCTTTCGCATTTCCAGTTTTCAATATTTTGGTCAAACAGCTCAAAAGTGCTTTGGCTGGGTAACAACAACATGTGCCACATTCAAGCATCACCTGGATGGAAATTACTATAGCAATTAAATGATTTAACTTGGCACAAGACACAGAAATTATAGAAAACTCACCTTCATAAGGGACACACTGAACTCAGATAGATGGCTATTGTTATTCAGGATACGAACTAATGCTGCAAACAAATATGCAACATTGCAAACACTACTGTGTTGCCCCATACCACTCACGCTTCCATATGGATTCCCAAAGAGGTCATTGTGATGGTGACGGCGTACATCAACAGTCTTGCAATGTTTGTGCCGTGTCTTCCTGCATTGAAGTGAATGAACTATGGTACTTCTTGCTTGTTTGATACTCAAAATCAACTGAACAATTAGATAAACCACCTGTGAAATTAAGATTTAAAGTAATTGATTTAAAATGAAAAACAAGCTCTTTTTCATAAAGAAAAAAAAAAAGATTAAGATAGAAACATACTTTACGACCCCTGCTGATTGAACCTTTAGAAACTTGGGAGCTGCAATTGACTAGTGTCATCACAGTTCTCTCCAGAAGCCTTCCACCATAGCTACTAGCAAAGAGACGAAATTGTTCTTCAAACTCATGGATTCTTTCTGTACTAGAACGATGTAGAAGGAGACAGTGAAGAAAAGTTACAGCACCATAAAGTATGCCCATTACAAAGTCTTGCAAGCCACAGATTTCGTTTGAAACCTCCGCCTCAGAGGTCTTTGGCCTTTTCTGAGATGATTTACTTTGAGCCTGCTGTGATTTTGATACATTGCTGTCAACTTTGTAAAGAGTTTCAGCTCTACGCACAGCGTCTTCCAGTACTCTTAACATTACTGGAAGCACACCCGCATTTATCAGCTGGTTTATTATTTCAGATTGCATTAATACTTTATCTAGTGCTGTGAGCAGCAGCTGTGTCATTGCCAGTTTTAGCTCTGTCACCTGCAACACAGTTTGAATTGCACTTACACTGTTGAAAAGAATAGATATTATGGAAAACACATTTGGGGTAAACTTTACCTCTGTTGCCATGAGAGCATCTATGGGAGTGGAGCCAAATTGCAAAGAACAAAGATTTTCCAAGGCAAAGTTAACTGACTGAAGTGATACTTGTTGGGTTGAGATTAATAATTCAGCTCTGCATAATTCTTCAAGTAAATGTAGAACAAGGAGGCTAAATTCTGCACAATTTATGGATTGAGAGCAAACTTCACGCATGCGATCATCGGTCAGATCCTCTGCAGTAACCTTGCTAGTTGTACCACGTGTCTAGAAAAGGAGAAAACTAGTTAAGATGTGGATGGGAAGGAAAGAATATCTGTCATTACTGCCATCATTAAGGTCTTACAAATCTCCAAAACGGCTGGTCCCCCTTAGATTCATCTTCACTCCGAACCACTGACTCAAAGTAATCAAAATCCATAGGATCTAGTCGAATTTTTAGAGTGTTTGATTTGTTAAGCAGCACCTCTGATGCATCTTGTGGAGCCTCTGACTCACTAGTAATGTTTTGGATGCCACTTCCTCCTACCTGCGGACTCTCTGGATCAAATGTACCTGTTACCAGAATTTAAAAATTAGTAAATTTGAAGAAAATTTGAAAAGGAAAAGAAAGGTAGAGAATGAGTCTTCTTACGCGACCGTCTTCTTTGCTTGGAAAGTGAGGAGCTGCTGTAACTTTTCATCTGTTCACTACGGCATTGTTGATTGCCACCTCCACCAGTGGATCCGGGTCGGGATGAGATAGACCATTTCCGATAATGGATCCCATCACTGGGAGAGAATTTCAGTAACCCAGGTAAAGAGTAGCCACGAGGTCCATGACTACTGAATGTCCCTGGAGAACTATGACCTGTGCTTCCCTGTTGATCCCAATTGTTGCAGAATCCTGAGAAGGATATGTATGGGTTTCTTTGAGAGCTGCCATGAGCTGATTGAGGTCTGGAGCCAACACTTGCAGTGCTTATTTTGTTATTGGATGATTGAGGTTGCAAACACACTGGATACAGTGAAATCAAAAGTGTTGCTAGTTCAGTCCCACAACTTACATCCTGAAATAAAAGCACCAAGGCTAATTAGCGCATTGGACTGCACATAAGGTAATTATCTGCAGCTGCTAAAATACCTGGACCCCTAAATAATGAAGTACTGCCAAAGTTCGCCAGCCCCTTCCAAACAAAAAATGACGACGTAGTGGGGATAAATCATCCCCATCACCTGGCTGTGAACATATCTGATGTACATCAGACAAAAGTTCACAACCAATCAGAGTAGCTACTCCAGCTAAAGGCCTGATTTAACAAAGAAATGGTTTTTTAGACAGTCCAAGGAAAAGAAGGTGAAGAATGATAGTCAATAAATTGACCAAGTGAAGGAATATTTTGTTTCAAAGACTTACGTAAATGGAAGAATGTCTTTAATAGAATTGCCATCTTTAAATTCCACCAAAAATTGGGTCAAAAACCCATCAAACCATGTTGATCTCTAGCCAAAGCAATAATAATAATTAAAAAAAAAAAAAAAGAATATGTTGGTGAATAATTAAGTTCTTTAAATTCCAAACATAAGTTCCATGCATGAAGTCAAATTCTTACTTCATAAGATGCACTTTCTGCCTGAAGAAATTTCTCCCACAAAACCTGAATTTTGCTGGAAAACTGTTGGGACATCTTTTCTCATTTATGATACAGAGAGGAATGGAAGTACATGGTCAAATATCATATTGATGTGCCTGTTAAATAAAATTATGGAGACAGATTAGAGTACCGTATACACACAGATAGCAGGTGCAGCAGAAAATGTTAAGAGAAAATTCAAAGTGGAAATTGAGTAGAAGAACATGCAGCAGCCATAAACAATGAGTCAGAGTGTCAAGCAAGATATAAATCACGATAAGGCACCTTTGAAAATGAAATTAAAAACAAGGTTTGTAAGGAATTCATAAATTAAACCATTCGTATCTTGATGTGAAGGGTGACAATGGGTATGAAAATGTAAAAGGCAGCAAAGACCTTCCTGACAGTTTTTAAAATTAATGAAAGTACCATGAACATTGGTCAAAACGAAATTAATGAAATTCAGGGGAGTTACATAACCTGTGATATACTCTCTTCAATTTACGAAAACCAATAAGGGGACACTTAACAATGTGATTACACATTGTCCCCTAGCAGACAAGCTATCCCATGTCACGAATGCCACCGGACGTTAGCTTGACACAAGACAACAAACTTACCAAAATCCGGGCAACGATGTAGTTATGTAATTGCTCCCAATAACAAATGCACATCCTACCCGGAATACGTCGGTGTTCGAAGACTGACAGTCGAGGTAAACATCATGGTCATGTGACATAAACACAACATGGAGGCTCTGTAGAGTAGAGAGCGCCACAAACGAACCAATTTCTTAATATTTGCCATATAAAATATTAAAAAGCATTGAAAAAATGCGATTATTTGCTTGCCTTTGTAATTTTATTCTTAAATTTTATTACGTGTATTTTTTGTCACGTCACATTATTTTCTCGGTGACTTGAAAATAAAACCCTGGACGCATACATTCTTCCTAAGGGCAACACGCCTTGCTTCTCTGCGCACTTGATTTCGGGCATCCGCAGCGAAGCTTCGTTTTGAATGAACTTGATATTCTACACGTCTTATATATGGCATTGTATTCCGATACTTGTCGCGTTTAATTTTCCTAGGTCTAGTGTGCTCGTTCGTGCTATTTGAGACGTTATCGAGGCGGCTCGTTATCGTATTTAGTGCTTGGAATTTCGACGCTTCTTTAGTTTGCAAACTCCCATTTGACGTTCTCCAGCGGACGCCATATTTGCTACCCTGAGAGATCCGGCCGATTTCGGCAATTAATGTTCATCCATCTGCATCGTCTAAGCATCATCAGGTACTTTCATTATTCCTATCTTTCATACACGCGTTATATTCCACCTTTTATATTTGTTCGTCATTAGGATTTTTCCTCCCGAGGTTTACCCTTGTTCTTAAATCCTCTGTTGAAGTTGAGACCCTCTCTCCCCCTCTCCTGTTGTCCCGCTGCCGAAGAAGGTGGAAGCGTCAGGGGAACTCAAAATCTGCGTTTTGTAGTTCATTGCAAACCTTCCTGAGCTCAATCATCGTCGGTCGAGTTAAATTTTGGTTCGGCAATCGCATTTTCGGTATTCACACCCGGTTTTCCGGTTACTTCATAACGGTTTTCCGATTCGGTTACGTCGCTTGGTTGGGTGAAAGCTAGTTTTCACATCTTGCTGTAATCTTTTTGTTCCGTTACTTTGTTACTAAGACCAGTTTGGTTGTAGCGTCCTCTCTTCTGTTTAGAGAATGACCCGTACATAATTGCCTCGCGCTGGACTTACGCTAACCTAGTGCTTTGTCCAGTCGGCCTAGCGTCTATTGTCGGCTTTTAGGAAGCTAATTACATTCAGTTCAGATTTTAACCTTATCTTTAGAATTTTGTATATCATCCAAATCACTTGTAACTCTAATTTGATTTTCCTTTTCAGTTATTTATCCTCTAGTGGTTGGCTTTGACCTAATGTATTAGAGGAATCTTTTGGTCAGTTCCAGTACTGATTCATAAGTTCATTGATTGCCACTTGGTGGCAATTTACCCTTTACAATGACAGAAGTACATAGCAACCACGTGATTGGCGGAATCAGCATGAACAAGTAAATAACAAAAATTTCAATTAGTTTGTGTAGTTTCAGCAAATTCTGACTGCTATGTCATTCTTCTAGGGATTTAGATGACGGAATTGGCTGGAAATCCAAACTGAAGATCCCCCCAAAGGATCAGAGAATTAAAACAAGTGTAAGTCTATTTTTCTGCTCTTTCCAATTTGACTATCTAATATGTGGTCAAAGGTTTTTGCTATCGTGATGATAAACAGATTGGATTCCCCTTCATTCGAATTTGAATGAGATCTGTGCTCTGAATCAAGTGTGAATGAGGTTTGGACTATATGGATATTATGTCATGATGATAAACAGATTGGATTCCCCTTCTTTCGTTTTGAATGAGATCTGTGCTCTGAATCCAGTGTGAATGGGGGAATTTCATAAATTTTTGTATAGGAAATTGTGATGTTTTACAGATGACTGTCATTAACTTTCCATGACCTACTTACTCTCGCAACTTTTCTTGACTTTGTGTTAACTAGCATCTTTTTGTGATTTGTCCTGTCTCTCAGGATGTCACAGATACTCGAGGAAATGAATTTGAAGAGTTCTGTCTGAAAAGGGAACTTCTGATGGGCATTTTTGAAAAAGGTTGGGAGAAACCATCCCCCATTCAGGAGGCTAGCATTCCCATTGCCTTGTCAGGCAAGGATGTCTTAGCTCGGGCAAAGAATGGAACAGGAAAGACTGGAGCATACTCCATTCCGGTTTTGGAGCAAGTGGATCCAAAGAAAGATTGTATACAAGGTAAGGCTGCTGTGACTTATGATAATGTAAACTGGCCTTACAGCTAATTGATACCCATTTTTCTCATTTAGCCCTTGTCATTGTGCCAACTCGTGAGTTGGCTCTACAGACTAGTCAAATTTGCATTGAGCTTGCTAAGCATATGGATGTCAAAGTTATGGTCACAACTGGTGGTACAAACTTAAGAGATGACATCATGAGAATTTATCAGAAAGGTAATCAATGTTTTTAATTTCTTAAATTACTGTTTCTACCCTTCCTTTGTTGGATTCTTTAATGGTGTTTCTTTTGCAGTTCACATCATCATTGCCACACCAGGAAGAATTCTGGACCTCATGGATAAGAATGTGGCCAACATGGAAAATTGCAGGATTCTAGTCTTAGATGAGGCAGACAAATTATTGTCACAAGATTTCAAAGGAATGTTGGACCACGTGATCTCACGGCTACCCAAAGAGAGGCAGATTCTTCTGTATTCAGCTACTTTTCCTCTAACAGTTAAACAGTTCATGGAAAAACACCTGAAAGAGCCCTATGAAATCAACTTGATGGAAGAACTGACACTCAAGGGAGTTACTCAGTACTATGCGTTTGTACAGGAACGACAGAAGGTTCATTGTCTGAACACTTTGTTCTCAAAGGTATGACTTAGCTCTTGTATGTTGGTGCTAGTTTTAAGGGCATCTCAATTTATAATAAATATTTGTGTTCCAGCTTCAAATCAATCAGAGCATCATATTTTGTAACTCAACTCAGAGAGTAGAACTCTTAGCAAAGAAAATCACAGAACTGGGATATTGCTGCTACTACATTCATGCTAAGATGGCGCAAGCTCATCGGAACAGAGTGTTCCATGACTTCAGGAATGGTCTTTGCAGAAATCTTGTTTGCTCAGGTTGGATTTGTTCAGTCTATGTTCTTTGTATGCTGTCTATTTTTGTTTCATAACTGTCAAATTTCTTTTCCCCTAGATCTTTTTACAAGAGGTATTGATGTGCAAGCAGTAAATGTTGTAATCAACTTCGACTTCCCAAAGATGGCTGAAACATATCTTCATCGTATCGGCCGTTCCGGGCGATTTGGCCATCTTGGTATTGCCATCAACCTCATTACTTTTGACGACAGATTTGCTCTTCATCGTATTGAACAAGAACTTGGCACAGAGATCAAGCCCATTCCAAAGGTTGGTCAGATTTTCCAATTGCCCATTGTATTTATTTTAATTATTATCACATTGACTTAAATTACCACCTTTAATCTGCAGGTAATTGATCCAGCCTTGTATGTAGCGAAGTCACTTGAGGATTCGCAAGCCATTGAAGAAGCAAATAATATCAGTAAATGAAGCGCCTGCCGACACTGCTGTCGTTCTCCCCGGCAAGTGTCCTTCCACCAATGAACTTTTATTTAAATTTGTAGGGCAGTTAAGTGACTTGTTTATTTTCTTTCCAAACATGATGTATATACTGTCTAAAAAATTCATAAGAAAATCACCTTGTTACTGTATGAGCCATTGTTATTGTAGCTGTGCTAATGTCTATCAGTTGGCAAGTTTTGTTTCGTTTGGGAGGTGTGTTACAAGGTACTAGAACACTCAGTTCTCCTATTGGTGAATAGAAATGTTTCCTTTGTTAGATTTTTATACAATTTATATAGTAAACAATGCCATTTAAATTTGGCTTTATGAGATAGTCTGGAATTGATGGATGAATTGCACAGCTCTATGAAAGTAACATTTTACATTAGCTACTACCTGTGATAATGTTTAACGATGTTAACTTATTTGGCTCTAATAAGATTAATTTGACTGAAAAATTATGAAATTTCGGAGTGTTTCTTCATCAAGCTGTGCATGAGAGACTAGTATTGTCAATTTATTTTTATAACCTGAAAGAGGAACTTAAAGCAACTAACATGATAGAAACTGGAAAGAGTCAGGTAATGTATGCATAGGTGGAAGATGTGGAACTGTTCATTGATGTATGTTCACATTTACCATCTTGGATCCCCTCATACATCAGTGTAATGGTAACTGTACTTTTCCCCCCCACCATCGCATTTTTTCTAGATTCTATCTGATGGTTGTTCTTGTTCCTCCCATGTACTCTCTACCGTACTTCAGAGCAATATTGGTGCGGTTGTATGGAAAGGACTAGGGTTATTGTTGATCTGTAAATGTGTAAATTTTGATTCATTCATGCCACTACTTGCGTTCTCATAGTGGCCCTGTGGTGTAATGTCTTTTTTTTTTTTTTTTGTTTTTTCATTCTTGTTCCTTTTTGTTTTTGGAGAAAATGACTCCTGTACATGAAAGTGAGAAAGGTGTATGTATGTGTGGGAAAATGAAATTGTATATAATCAGATGTTGAGCAAGAATATCCTAAACGAATTGTAACCATGTGATGTCGCAATCTGTTGCTGATAAGTTATTGTTATCTGCCAATGAGGAGTCTTTGGCAGTTTCAAATTTTCATCCTGTGATTGTGGGGATCCATCTAGTCAGAGGCAAGCCACAGCTTGTATTTCATTATTCTCAAATGCCTTTGATATGTCCTGATGCTGTGGTTGAGAATGTCTGAACAATTTTACTATTACCAACAATGCATTTGCAATTAATTTTGTCCATGCATGTGTGCATTGTTCAGACGGAATGCCCATGGGAGGTGAGGTAATAGTAAGCCTGATAACTGTTGTGGTACGGACCCGCCACAGCAGTCCTTACTGGCTTGAGGTCATCTTAATTGAGGAACAATCCTCCCACAAGCTATTTCAAATTTTGGCTAAACATTCTAAAAAGCTTTGTGTTCCTCTAGGGTACCTGTCTAATGTGTTTCTTGATCAGGTCTTCGGCTTTGAATTTGTTGTAGTTTGGCTTGTAGTGAAGAGCATCTGAAATCCCAATCAAATCGTTGTTTATATGCCGAAGACTGATCTTAAAAATTCTAAAATAATTAAATGGTTTGACTCTCTTGGATTTAGGAACACCTTAGACATTCTATTGCCATTGTGAAACTCATTTGGTACTGTATTTGTATTTTTTAGTCTCAGAAGTTGTATGTTTCTTTTGTACTGAGAATTTTGATCTTCAGTTTTTAATTACTATTTATCTTTTCATATCATGTGTTGATCAGATTATTTATCTTTGGCTGAATTACAAAGTAAAAGCTCTTCACTCAACACCTTAGTTCTGTTTTCTCAAATCCTTTCCTTTTTTATTGCTGGTTCTTAAAGCAAGGATGTACAATTCAGTGGCCCGTGCGAACAGTGCTGCCAAGCTAGGGCCGCCGAGTGAGACAGCGTGCTCAGAGTCGACTAGGGAGGTGGCGGAGTGCGTCGCCCAGCCGCTGGCAGCCGGGTGCGGGTGCCCACGGGTGGCCCATCCCATAGCCTACCGGAGCCGAGCTGCACACCCCTGTCTTAAGGTAAGATACTTGTACACCATATATAATATAAACATTAGATAGTTTATTAGCTAGCATATGTACAAAACGGCCTTTTCCTTGAACACCTTTAATGAAGCTCTTGGCCCAGAAGAGAGAGCTGAAAAGAGAATGAATTAATGTCGTGTTCATTAAACTTTAAAGTTTGAGGATAAGAAATTTACCTGTTTTAAAAATTGTTTAGCATTATTCAAAGTAGATGAGCCATAAATTATCCTCTTGGTTGGACCACCAGCACCAGCCTTGGACTAAGTAAACAATTGTGAAAAGGCAAGTCAACTCAAGACTTGTATTAGTTGTGGCAGTATCCTAAACTTACCTTCGTGTAATCCACAAGGTTTTGATACTCAATATAATTACCCCCACCAACAACAAAAACAATAGCTTCTTGGAAAGCTGTACGGTTGCGTGGTACTTGGGAAGCATCAGTTATCCGTAACTGTTTAGGGTCGAAGTATCGATAATCATCTGTTTCTTGAGAAGCCTTAACCTCCATGAGTTCATCAACAATTCTTGTCACAGGCAAGTTCTGAAAGCAAGTTAAAAGAAATATCACAATTCTAAAACAGGGTACTTAAATATAAAAATTTCTATGAAATCAGAAAAATTTGAGTGTCAAGAATTTAAACTTACATGTCTTTTCACAACAAGATTCTTTACTCCTTCCATGACAAATGAAGATCCTTGAGACACAAGCTTTGAAAACATGCTTACAGTTTTCGTACCTCCACCCACATACTGGTTTGGTGTTGCTGCCATTTTAGCATAAGCTCTAAACAGACACATGAAAGGTACATTTCCAGCATTAAATGAGGTACAAGATAGCAAGTTGGTTAAAAAGATAAGAAAGATTAGAGTATTACTTCCAACGTTTGATGTAATTCAGTGGGTTTAGATCACATCCTGCATTTTGTAAAGCAGTGGCATATCTGTCAACTTCTACCTAAATTTAAAATAGAACAGGCATAAACCTAAATATCACTTTATCAATGAGTAAATTAAAAATTTTAGACAGCTTAAAGATATAAACAAACCTCTGACATTGAGCTGCTACAAATGTAGTGAATAATAAATAGTCTCATTTTGTCATCGGGAGTGATTCCTGCATCTGAGTCTGAAATTAATTCCAACAAATTGCGATCTAAAGCGGCTTTACTCATGATTTTTTCTTCCAGTTCAAAGAGTGTGTCTAATCTCCGTGTTTTGATTGCATTCAGAATGCCTATAGAATGAAAGAGTATAATTTTAATAAAAAACCCAACAAAAGTGTAAAATTTAAAAAAAAAAAAAAAAAATTAAATGTATGTCTATAATAAGAAAAGACCATATGACCTGTGGCAATAGTTGTGTGCATATCAATGAGTCGCTTCTTTTCAAGTAGTTGAGGTAAAGAGTTGACAGCACTTGTTAACTTAGCAGTATTATCTGATACCATTGCCATTGCTGCATCACTATCATTATCTATTCCCTGTTTAATAGAATTTCATGATAATATGGGGGGGAAAATTAAAGGAAAACAAAATTGTTGATTGCAATACACACCATGGATGCTTTCAGCTTCTTGACTTCTACTTCTGAGGAACGGTATTCTTCTAATTCCTCCTGAATAGCCTCGGCTACAGTTGGAAATGGACTGCCTTTATGAGTCATCCAAAATTTATCTTTGGAATCAAGATCACAAGCTCTTGTTTTGGCCTTTGCTCCACCAGCTGGAGAACGTCCTGCATTCTCTTCCACAACCACTCTATTTAAAGCAAGGTCAAGAACATCATGAGCTAGAGCTTGATAAGTCCATGTATGGTGTAGTGGTGTTGCCATATCAACATTTCTGTCCAGAATAATTAGAAGAGGTCTCTGGAAACTAAAAATAAAAGATAAAAAAAAAATTAAAATTAGTAATTAGTAAAACAAATGACACTCAGCATTTTATGTTAAAATGAGTAGATGGATATATATTTTATACCTATATGTTCCTGCTTGAGAAGCATCCATCATAAACAAACTGTTACGAGTATCCCTGAGATTTTCACGCAACTTTTTGTCCAGCTTTTCTGCAACCATTTCAGCGGCATTCCCTCTTGGGCTACGTATAATAGGAACTGTCCCTAAAGATAAAATATTACATACATAATTTATTTCATTAAATATGTTTCTATGGCAAAGATAGTTTGTACATACCTAGTGTAGCAAATACTGAAAATAAGCTATCTACAATTGAGTCCATAATTGACTCCATTTCAGAATCTTTTATTTCTCCACGATTGATAGCTAAAACGAGAGAAGAAAAAGGATAAGTAATACATTTACCTGTGTAACTTTGATTTTAGTACAAGATTTTAGTACAAGTAAAAAAAAAAAAAAAAAAGATAGTGGTATTTGAGAACTACAACTGTACCATAGTAAGATAAGGAATCACTATTCTGGTGGCGTAAAATGAACATGTCATCTTCTAGGGAGATGAAGTTAAGATACTGATCATAAACTTTGCTGATGCTAAGGACACAATTTGCACTAAGCGATGCTGCAGCTAAGTCTTCAAGTCTTTGACGACTGATAGGAGAAATGAAATTGAGATGATAGGCGTCATAAAGACCATTGTGTAGATCTTGACCTATTCTGCCAAGATTTTCCTCTGTTGGCATGCAGAAGTAAACTGCTGGGACCTCAGGAATAGGATCACGATCTGAATGTAGTTGTCTGTGAAATTATTTAAAATATTGATTATCAAGTTAGAGTAAGATACAAAGACTGGAAAGTAAAATTCTACATACACATGAAGTGTAACACCAAGTTCTCTCAGGTCTTTGATGGAAATGAGAGGAGAAATGATGTCTTGTCCATATCGATCATAAATTAGAATCTTCCAAACTGGTTCAGCAGCTTGACCTCGGCCTTGTGGATCATTTAAATTTAACATCTGCTTTAACGCGTCTGAAACAAGAGGAGAAATTATTTGTTATTGTCGGGCATTGTTGTTGCAATTTAATAAAAAAAATAATAATCAAATACACAAAATGTATGAAATTTTCATAGAAATTAGAGAAAAATAATTGTGAGTTTTTATTTTAAGATATGAAGAGTCAAAAGTCAATTATTGAGCAGAAGCTTGCTATATTAGGAAACAAATAGTGGTACAGGTTATGCTCGAATGGCTTGTAAGTCATGCTGAAACCAACTTTTATCATAAAAATGTTACTCACTTATTTGTTTTTCTCGTATACTTGTCATTCTTACAGTCTGTCTTAATCGTCACGCATAAATTGACAGTAAAATTTCAAGCTGGTGACGTGTAGGTTTATGTCAGCTCAGTGCTTGTAAACGATGCGGGCCATGCTGCGAATAATTTTGTTTTCGCTATGCACACGACCATGTTATACCCTTGCCGGTCGTTATCGTGTCGTGTGCGCTCGAGTTCGTCAATATCTTTTCTAACATTGTGTTAAGTATTGCCTACTGATTGTGTTGCATCGTGTTTGAAAAATAGATGAGACCGTTGATTCCTCCAAATATTATCCTAATCCTAAATAAATAAACTTGTAAACATTGCCAATAACGGACTTCCCCCCGCCAATGAAATCAGCTGTTGTTGACGGTACCCTTCGCCGCCGGGGTGGTGGTGGCGGACTGAGCGACGTAAACATGAATAGCGCCTTATCAGCGATTTTAGTCATCGGCCGGCAACAGGTCATAGGTCACAGCACGTCAATTTCATAACTATCTGTATTATCGTCTCCCTTTCAACGCGACGTTCTTTGGTTACCGCCCGAGAGTGCGGGGACTTGGACTTGTCGTTCGGTGTCGTCTGCATCATCTGATTTCCGTTACAGTGTACCTTTAAAACTCGGAAATTTACCATGATGAACTTATCTAGGGGTCAGAATCTCATCCGGCAGGTAAGTTTATATCAATGTAACTTAATCTTGTGGTATTTGAATATGTCATGCATTTGCGGCAGTGTTTGATAGGTTAGCTTTACTTGGAAGTTACAAACTAAAAGCCCCCTTTTTTCTTGTTTGAAAAATCCTAGTTAATGAAACAAGAGTCACTCCAAAATCGGCTTCAATATGTACGATTTTCTAGTGGATGGACTGGACAAGAATCTATCCAACATGATGATCCAGAGATGTGGGCATTGGTGCAAGAGGAGAAGCAGCGACAGAAAAACGGATTGGAACTTATAGCTTCAGAGGTGACAATTATTTTATTGAAATTTGAGTGCAACCAATTTTCTTTTTTCAAAGATGTACAACTTTGCCTATTTTTTTTCTATTTTATAATTTTAATTTTTCCCTTTGCAGAATTTTTGCAGCAAAGCAAGTTTGGAAGTTTTGGGATCTTGCCTGAACAATAAATATTCTGAAGGCTACCCAGGACAAAGGTAAATAATTATCACATAATATTACATCCTAAAATTTTAAAGTAACACAATTATTTTTATCTATTTGTTGGGTAGATATTATGGGGGAACAGAGGTTATTGACAAAATTGAAAACCTTTGCCGAAAACGAGCCTTAGAAGCATTTCACTTAGACCCAGAGAAATGGGGAGTTAATGTTCAACCATATTCAGGCTCCCCTGCCAATTTTGCTGCCTACACTGCTCTTATGCAGCCCCATGACCGTATTATGGGTTTGGATCTTCCCCATGGTGGACAGTAAGTTCTTACTATTATGCTGTAAAAATTGCTTGTTATATTTGACACTTGTGACGTATTCTTTTTCTTTGCAAGTCTTACCCATGGTTTCATGACAGACACCAAAAGGGTGTCGGCAACTTCTGTCTATTTTGAGTCCATGCCATACCGCCTGGACCTTGAGTCTGGTACTATTGATTATAAAAAGTTAAGAGAAACTGCTGTATTATTTCGACCCAAAGTGATTATTGCAGGTACCTCTGCTTATTCCAGACTGCTGGACTACAAACAATTTAAAGAAGTATACATCATAGTTATCTTCTTGTGGTCTTGACTGGAAAGACAGTCAATAAAATTGTGTACCTTTTTATTCTCCCAGATATGTGATCAAGTGAAGGCTGTGCTGTTGGCAGACATAGCACATATTTCTGGGTTAGTTGCAGCTCAAGTTATTCCTAGCCCCTTTGATTATGCTGATGTTGTGACAACTACCACCCACAAAACCTTAAGAGGAGCTCGGTAAGCTGATTAATTTTAATGTTTGTCGTACCTGAACCAGATTCCAATAAAGTTACATCATGGATATTTTTCTAATCATGGTTATACATCTTTTTAGATCAGGCATGATTTTTTACCGAAGAGGAATTAAGGGAACAGACCCTAAATCAAACCAACCAATTTATTATGATTTTGAAAATCGTATTGATGCAGCTGTATTCCCTTCTTTGCAAGGAGGTCCTCATAATCATGCAATTGGAGCAGTTGCAGTGGCTTTAAAGCAGGCTATGTCTCCCGAGTTTGTTTTATACCAAAAGCAGGTCTTAAGAAATGCCAAAGCCATGGCTAGTGCCTTATTACAAAAAGGATATTCCCTAGTTTCAGGTGGTACTGACAACCATCTGGTATTAGTTGATCTTCGATCAAAAAGTAAGTTGCAACCATGCAATTTTATGTGAATGTAGCAGGAAAAATAAAGTTTTACTTATCCTCTTACTTGCACCATTACAGATCTTGATGGTGCTCGTGTTGAAGCGGTATGTAATCTGACTCACATAACTGCAAATAAAAATAGCTGCCCTGGTGACAAATCTGCTCTCTATCCTAGTGGTCTAAGGCTAGGTTTGTGGTTTATACTGATGTGACATTTAGTTCGCTTGTCGGTCTTAAGTGCCGTTCGTTGGTTTTGTTAGTTTAATAAACCTTATTCTATTTTTTTAGGTGCCCCTGCTTTGACTTCAAGAAATTTCAAAGAAAAGGATTTTGAAAAAGTTGTTGACTTTTTAGACATAGCTGTGGATATTGCAGCTGAGGCCAAAAGCAAATCTGGTCTGTAGATTTTACCTTCTGCTTCTTCTTGCTGCTACTTCTTTGCCTGTTCTAAGATAAACCTAGAGGGCAGTGGGATCACAGATTGCTATTTGATTCTTGATTTCAGGTAAAACTATGAAGAATTATAATGCCTTTCTTGCAACTGACCAGAATATTATAAAAAGAATGGCTGCTCTCAAGTCAGATGTTGCATCCTTTGCCTCAGGGTTTCCTATGCCTGGATTTGATGACCATTAAACCGTTAGTTTTATTATCACCAATATAAAGACCTTGATGTTGAAACCTCTCATTTTGTACCTTATTACTTAATTTATAGTTTTCAAGCTTTATGTATTTTTTTAAATGCTATCTAGTCCAGTACTGTCACATAAAATGACAAAATCAATGTTGTAAATATTTTATGTGAAATATAAATGACAAAATTTTATTTCTTTCTATTTCTATCTTCAAATTCACGATTAATAGCTTCCTGTATGGCGACCTTGTCTCTAATGTCTCTGAGGAAGTCCTGGAACTGGTTCACATTGGTGTAGAGACTGATGGGGTATCCTAGTAGACCTACACTGACCACGCCACGCACATACCATGTCTTCTTCTTGTCAACGAAGCATAAGCCTCCACCACTGTCACCCTTTGAAGGGCTTGGGACTATCCCGTCGGGAACTGCAAGCGGAAAACACATACATAGTTTGCTTTGACGTACAAAATTCTGGATGAATTTTTCGGAGACGCAGAGTTTGTCATGTAATGCCCGCGACATTCCAGGTCTCGCAGTTTCATGTGTTATTTTCTCACCTCGGAGAAACCCAGCACAAATCTTGTCTTGTGTTATGTATCTTTGAAGGGATTGCGGGAGATTTTGGAAGCAATCGTTTTTGGAGACGATGGGCACTGTAGCCGCGTTTAGAGTCTCGCTTGCCTGACCTGTGGACTCTAATTTTCCCCATCCCGCCAACTGGATGCACATGATGTGCAAAGTGATCAAACAAATAAGGATCTAGAATGTCCAGATAATTATTGGTAAAAGAAAGGAATTGTCGCGAGTCATACCTTGCCCTTTACGCCAGAACGTAGATCCACATTGTTTTCGGGTGTCCAGTTGACACACACGGGCGTCACCACCTCGCTGAACTTGGCCTTGTTTTCCAAAATCAGCACGGCAATGTCATTCGCGTACGTCCCTGTCCCGAGATAGCCTCCTTCGGTCTTCACTTCAAGTACCTGAACAGTCAGAATAAATTAGGCTGAGTAATTTCAGGCATGAGCTCGAATAAACACACCGGTGCCCCGTCCCGTCCCGCCTCTGTGCTCGTGTTTTACTTTGCGCTTCACGGCTTTCGTGTCCTCCGGAGCATCCCACGCAGACTTGGTCTTCCCCAGCGCCACCATGTACTGGAAGTCGTTCTTGATGCCTCTGTCGTCCGTGACACAGTGCGCAGCTGGGGGTGGGGATGGGGGCATAAGAAAGAACATATGAGTGGGAGTCGCGCCTCCGGTCCGGTTACCGCCTTCCACCGCGACGATGGCGTGGCGAGCACTCACCCGTGAGCACCAGATTGTCTCGGATGAGCGAGCCTCCGCAGATGAACTCCATGGTGCCGGACTCGTTCTTGTAGAGGCCAGCCTGCCAGGGGAAGTTGATGATGTCGATACTGTGGCCGTTGTTGATGAGGCCATCGCGCTCGCCGCCAGTGTTACCGCAGCCTAGCGAGGGGCAGAAAGGCATTACAGGAGTTGTCGCCCTGACCTGAGCTTCCCCGAGTGCCCACTCGCGAGATAATAACGGGTCAGATACGCACTCTCTTTGCACAGCGGCGGCTGGAAGCCCGAGCTGCAGCCCTGCGTGCAGTGACCCGTGTACGGGTCACAGGGCGCGCCGTTGTGGCAGCGCCCGCACCTGAACTCGCAGTTGGGCCCGTACTTGGTCGCCTTGCACCCTGTGCGGGAAAATGAGAAACATGAGGCCGATGCCGGCCATTGTTGCCTGAAAGGTAGGCCATGAATCGCCCGAACACAGCGGAGTAAAGCGGGCTGCATCTGCGCCTGCCTGTTAGGCAACACCTTAGCACAGGTGTGCAGAGAGGAGAGGAGAGGCCGGGACGGGGAGCTTCCTTACCATTCTCGCAAGCCTTCCCGTGGAAGCCCGAGGCGCACTTGCACTTGAGTCCCGGGCCGCACAGCAGCACGCCCTCGCAGCCCTCGCGCAGGTCGTCCGAGCACGTGTCCTCGCACTTGGTGCCGAACTTGTTGTTGCCGCAGCCGATCTCGCACGTGGGGCCGGTGAAGCCCGGCGGGCAGCGGCAGCGGGCGGCGGCCACGTCCAGCACGCCGCCGTGCAGGCAGGGGTCGCTCTTCCCTGCGAGCAGAGGAGAAGCGAGCACCAGCTAGTCCAGGTCCGTCATGGGGGAAGTGGCGGACTCACCTTCAAACATGTTGGCCGCACTCGTGCTGGCAATGTCGAAGCCGAAAAGCTGGTCCTTCGGAAGCGTGTCGGGGACAATGTTGATGATCTGGCGATCGGCTGACGACAGACAAAACCTAATATGGGATCTGCTGGCGCCCCCAGTCACCATTTTCGTCTCTTTTGCACTCACAGATGGGGTCGCACATGTCGGCCAGCTGAACGAACACGTTCTCGTCCGTGCTCTTTGTGGCGGTGAGCACCAGCTGGATGCGGTCGGACCGGCGCACCAGGTCCAGCGGCAGGTCCAGCATCTCCCTGCGCATGACCCAGCCGTCGTCGCTCTGCAACGGGAGGTAACACTGCGTCATCGCGACCCCGACTGGCGCCTCCCCGCCCCGCCCCGCCCCGACGTCCACCCCCAGACTTCCGTACCTCCCCGGGGACAATATTGATGACGTTGATGATCTGCCTGTAGCCGGGGCCCGCTCCCTTGAAGCCGAGCAGCAGCTGCGCGTCGGCGGGCACCCTGGCCACCACGATGAGGCAGAGCTGGTGGCCCGGCGGGGCCTTGACGGGCGGGCTGGTGAGGGTGGCCTCCGTGCGGCCCGAGTCCATGCCCCACACGGGCCACATGACGCCCGGAGTGGAGAGTGTCTCGCGGGCCGCGCGCACCTTCACCAGCCCCTTGCCCTTGTAGGAGGCGACGATGAGGTAGTTGTAGCCGACGGGCACGTCCCAGCTGTCGGCCACTCCGCCGTCCAGCCCCAGCGTCACCCGCAGCCCCTGGAGCCTCAGCGTCAGGTTGAACTCGGGCTGCGTCCAGCTGGATATCACGTCCTGGACGGGAAGCGGGAGGGATTTCGAGTGAGGCGAGGAGATACTGCTGTCCTTACTTTCGGGGCGTTCCGGCCGGCGGTTCTGCCTAACTTTGCTGGCAGCCACGCTTACCGTCCTCTTGGTGCTGAGCACCATCTTCCTCACGGCGCTGCCGCTCCTGCTGGGTAGCCAGGCCTTCACCTTCTCCCCGCTGCCGTACCTCGCCCACTCGACGCCGAGGGCCTTGCCGTTGCCGCTCGTCACGAGCGCGCCGTAGCAGGCGTCGCCCTGCGGCCTCTGGCAGAGGAACACCCCCAGCTTGGCGGACCGCGACGTCCCGGGTGTCCACGTTAGCGGCACGGCCTTCCCGGGGTCCACGCGGCCCTCCCAGGCACGCGAGCCTGCGGACGAAGAGCTTCAGAGGCGCCGACGCGCAGGAGAGGTAGGCAACCCAAACGACACCCCGTGCGCGCTCGCGCACTACCATTTCATCCCAAACCTAACCCGGATTATCGACCTCAGAAACAGGGCGCTTGTGTAGGAACCTACTCTCCGGCCGGACACCAACCCACCTTGAACGCTCAGGTCGCCCTCCTTCTTGTAGCGGTCGACGAACAGGTACTTGTACTTCTTCTCCGGGATGTCGAACACGAGCTGCTCCTCCTGTTCGGGGTCGCCGCCCTCCAGGCTGACGAGCAGCTGCTCCGAGGGGGTCCGCTCCAGCTGCAGCGTGTAGCGCCGCACTGGCACCCAGCCCTCGCGAATCGTCTCCTCCTTGCTGTCCACCGTGGCCTTGAGCGTCGCCTGGCGGGGACGTGACACGTGACGTGGACGTGAGGTGGTCAGTGTCCCCAGCCCAGCCCACCCTGCCCCGCGCCCCGCCGAGGGCCCCGTGGACTTACCGAGCCGCCGCCGGGCACCCAGTACGGGCCGCTGACCTCCTCCTCGCCGTAGCGCATCCAGTTGTAGCGCATCCGGCCCAGGCTGTGGCCCGAGAACACGGCGCCGTAGCAGTTCTTGGGGAAGGGCGAGTCGCACAGCAGCGCGGCCACGTGGCCGAAGCCCTGGTCTGTGGGCGTGAAGTCCACGCGCAGGCTCTCGCCCGCAATGAGCGTGCCCAGCCAGCCCTCGTCCGTCTCGCGCAGCGCTGAGAGCAGAGGGGAAGGTCAGTGACGGCGCGGTGCGACGGGCTCCTGGACCTCCAGGGCCTCCAGGGCCTGCAGGCTCCGCGGCCGCTGCGCCGCTTCGCTCACCCTTCTCCAGCGGGTTCTCCCGGAGCGCCAGGTCGAGCATAGGGTCCGTGTCCTCTGCCTCCTTGGAGCTGAGCCTCCTCCAGCCGTCGTTCTGCCACTCCTCGCAGCAGCGGTCGTCGCTCACCACTGTGGAGGAGATCGAGACGTTACGGTTATAGACGTTACGCCGGCGTACTCACACACGCTAATGTCTAACGTCATTGACGTTATTACCGGTGTGTACGTCTCTACCCCGGCGGAGCGGCATGCCCCGCGAGTTGTTCCGCGCGATGATCTGCGCGGACTCCAGGGTGGTCCCTCCCGTCGGCCCCCTCTGCAGCTTGTACATGGTCGTGATGTCAAACACCTCTGCGCGGGCGGGAGCAGAGTCGTACGTGTTAGTATACCGGTTCTGGCCGGGGTTCCCCGCTCCCCCTCCCCACGTCGGCCACGATGGTGCGTGGGAAGCGGGGAAGGGCGAGCTTGTCATCCATTGACGGCGTCACCTCACCTGTCGCACTGCAGAGCTGGGCCGCGGCGGCGACGAAGCAGAGGCGCCACATGAGGTCCATGTCTCTTGGCGGGGACGGTACCTGTAAGCGGACGAGAACACGAGAACCGATGATTTGAGGAATCGAGTGTCGTGTTCTCGCACTTGCTGACGTCACCACGCCCCTGCTCGGCCGCAGTGCACGCGAATAAAAATAAGAAGGAGAGAGAAAAAAAAAAACAGCTCAAACGAGTTGTGTGTACTCGGCGAGGCGAGTGTGATCCCCGCAGGTTTGCCAAGTTTGTTTTCCTGGACGCGGCAGCAAGCGTCGTCGAATGAGAAGAGTGCCGCGGGGAGAATCCTAAACCCAATCAACACTACTTACCAAATTCAGTTTGGCGCCTCTCTCACTCTCTCCACCCCAATAAAACTACTTTAAAAAAAAGAAAACACGCTCTCTCTCTCTCTCTCTCTCTCTCTCTCTCCTCTCTCTCTCTCTCTCTCTCTCTCTCTCTCTCTCTCTCTCCCTCTCTCTCTCGCTCTGCCTCTCCCTATCTCCCTCTCACTCGCTACACACATGCTTGCGGTGCGGTATAGCTACGAAAGCGTACCTGTGTAGTAAGCGATCTCCTCTCTCTCCTCGCCGTTCCTTTGACGTGCGGGCAGTCCCCGCTCGTCCAGGCGGGCGCAGGTGTCCGCGAGGCGGTGAGGTCTGGAGGTCCTGCTCCCCGGCCGGTCCGCGCTGCTCTGAGGCTCCTGCTCCTGGCCTCCCGCCAGGCCCGCCAGCGTCCCGACGCGCCCGTCCCGTCGTGCCGTCTCGTCTCTCTCACTCTCCAGCCTTCCAGGCGCCCCGTGTGTTTGTGCCGCACGTCCAGGAGGGGGCTCAGCGCGAGTGCGCAGCGGGCCGGGCCGGGCCGGGCCGGGCCGGGCCCCACCCTGGGACTTCCCCAGCCGATGGCGTGGTGTGAGGCGAGGCGTCGTCGCTGGCGTCACTGGTCGTGCGCTCCCCCGAGTTGCTGGAGACGAAGGGGTATCAAAATTAGTTGACCTCGTTTGACTCCTCGCTCTGGGAAGAACGGGCCGTAAAACAATTTACACGAATATTCCTGGAGCACTCTGCATTAGGCTTGCGACAATTTTTGCATGGCGTTGATGCGGCCCGGCAGCGACCCCAGGGGCATGGCGTTCCCACAGAATGACGGCGAAATTGTGTGTTCTTATTTCGGGCAACGTAATTTGATGAGCATACACTGTCATTTAAAGGTGTACCAGGAGAGTACGACAAAGGTGTATGCTACAGAAAACAGAGCAACTTAAGTCGCCTCCTGGGCATACACCTTTGTCGTACTCTCACCATACACCTTTCTATACATAATATACTGGACAAGTGCAGCAAGATGTCTACCTGCCATACACCTTTGAGCCGTGCCTGTCCCATTCCATCAGCAGGAAAGGTGCTTGGCCTGCATACACCTTGTGTCAGATATGGTACAGGGAGCAGTACAGGCTCATGCAGTACGGTCTCAAGGTGTATCCGTGGTACGCGCCTTTTGAAGTCGCCTAGGACCACAGTGGTCATACTGCACTATATTGGTCTAGGGGTACGTTAGAGTCCCCCGGTACAACCCCCGTCATTTTGGAGAGGCTATAGCCTTTGCATTTTTAGGATTTTGGGTCGAATTTTTTTTTCTCTAAAAAATGACGGGGGTTGTACAGGGGGACTCTAACGTACCCCTAGACCAACCCCCAAGGGTCAGTTCGTCCGAAAACCCGGTTTGTCTGCGAGGGAATGCAGTATTCCTAATAGCGCGCAATATGTTCGGGCGAGGTGGCTTAGGGGCCTATTTTCTCACTAACGAAGTCCGGTATAGGACTCCTAGGACTTGCTATGTGTTTTTTGGTCCCAGAAGGAGGTAACCTGTGAGTTTGGTCGAAATCCGAGACAATTTATTTTCGACCGAAAATCGCAAAAAAACGCAAAGGCTATAGCCTTTGCATTTTTATGATTTGGGTCGAATTTTTTTTTCTCTCACTTGCTATGTGTTTTTTGGTCCCAGCAGAAGGTAATTTTTTTTCGTCCGATAATCGCAAAAACGCAAAGGCTATAGCCTCTAGGGACTCTAATGTGCCCCTAGACCAGCCCCCGCAATGGTCGCATCACCCTCATACCGGGTTTACAGCGAAGAAATGCAGAGCGCCGGCTGAGGTGAGGTGGGCAGGCATCCTGTGCGACTGCGCAGGTGAGTGGGTTGCCTACCGGCACGGCGGCCGGCGGCAGCGTTGACTCCTGGCCTGTTGCAATCACTTTGTTTTATTATATGACCGGACACACTCTTTCCCTACGATTATTTATTCGTTCTATCTTTTTGATTTCTAACGCTATTGTTTCTTGCATTTTTCATGGTGCTGTCAGCTGAACCGTGGCATTCAGCACATCATAACAGGTGATGCGACCATGCAAGTTGCATCGGTTTCATTGGTTGCAGAATGCCAGTGTTGGCAAAGTAATGGTATGTGGCATAATCAGGATATTTTTTCCTGCATGCGTACATTTTACTGAAAATTACAAATGACTCTAATGCCTGCTTAATTTTTTTTATAAGTTACTTTTCTGTTAATTGCGCGTATTTTTCCTTTCAGATTCTGAGTTCAACTACGGAGACGTTTCAACTTCACGATAAATACTTTATTCCCTTTCCTATTGAAGTTGATAATTAGAGTTACAATATACTGTAATGGTATGCACTCTTATAGTTTTGTGAAATTAAAAGAAGAATGTGCGCAATTTTCTGATCAGTGTGGTCCTAGAGTTAAAGGGGAAAAGCACCTGGAAGTTGTTGTTTATGTGAACTTGTTTTCTCACTTGCCTCTTGTTATGGTCAGTTTCTTTGAATTGCAATCAAGACTATGTCCCTGAGGTACTCTGAAAATTTCATATCATTAATACATATGTGTGATTTAAATGACCGACCGGAACTTGTGAGGAATGGAAGCAGTGGGAGCGGGGAGGGAAAGGGTAGTCACGGTGGTTGAACGTGCCGCTTGCCACTTTCGCGCCTGAGAGGTAGGCAGACCATTTGACGCATCGACGAGACGAAAAACGAGGCGTTTGGAGGCAGTTTGACCCTAAGGTCAGCAGGAGCGTGGAGGTAGCCTATCTCACCTCGCATTTGGTCGCAGCAGGGAATCACCAGATATGAATAGCTGGTTTCAGGCTCACATCACGGTACGGCCGCAAGATGGCGCTTTAAACTGACCCAGCGTTGTTGTGCGCGCGGTGCTTTTAAAGCATACTCGCGCATAAGTACTGTATGCATTCCCTCGTGCTCAGACCGTGACATAGCTCAAGTTTCCTTCGCACAACTGGAAAGTTTTGTGCCCAACCTACCCTCGAGGCGTAACAAATGCGCACGTATTTTTATTTCGATCATCTAAATGATGAGGGAACCACATTAAACTGTTAACATACGTTGGCTCTCGATTCTGAAATTGAAACGTCAAATAACCAAGTCCAAGTTTTTCGAAATATGGGCGAAGGGTGAGTCAAAGTTTCCCAACCAAGTCGTGCGCATAAGTCACGCATCTAGAGCCGGTTGAGAAGAAAAGTTCCCCCCGCTCGAAGCAAACTTGGACTAGGCCCTATAGGCTCTGCCTTTAGTCAGTGTGACAGTTCTGGTACAGAAGTGTGAACTCTACTCCTAAATCTCAGTTGGGCAGCACTTCCTGTCATTAAAACAACATAGTTGGCATAATGTCTGTAGGGTTATGGTGCATTGTTTTGATATGGTATGCTGCAATGATGCCCTATGAGAGGATTTAACTACTGACTGCAGGTGGATGTATCCTACAATCTTTCAGTTTTGTAGCAACCTAAGGTAAGCAGGTTTTCGTGTTGCCAAGGGTTAAGGTCACAATTGATTTCAAAATCAATATTTGGAAAATGCTTTGATATTCTATTTGTTTCAAAGCTTCTCCTAGACCAATACACCCGAAACCACCAACCCAAAACATACATTAACATTTAATCCCCCTTTGTTTTTGTTTTTTAATTTTTTTCCTTTTATTTAATCAATGAATGTTGCCTCATCTAACCTAATCTGTTTGTGTTCTGGAAAAATATTACTTCTCACTGTTTCTCTGATATCTTTCTACCCTAAGGATTGAAAACTTTAAAGAAATGGTTATTTCATGGAAGTTGATGCGGTTCCTCATTACACAGCTGTATATATAGTTAAGTAGTGACATCAGTTCATCACAAGCACGTCCCTTACTCAAAGTGTTATATCTTTCTTTCAAATCTTAAAAAAAAAAAAAACGAGAAGTTTCTTTAATAGTATATGAGCTATGCTGGTTTGTGGAAATATTTATACATGTATAAAAATGTATTTTTCTAATTTAAGGGTTTTGGGAACCATGTTACTATTATTGTACTGAAGTACCACCTTTTTCTTTTAATCTGACAAATTTAAGTTCGACTAAGTGATCTACAATCATTGTTTCCATTTATTGCAAAAGTTGTTATTTCTGATCTGTTATAATAAAGAGTTAAACATTTTTAAGGTAGATGTTAAAAGAAACCACATAGTTTGCCTTTGGTATAAGCCATCATTTATTGTTCATTGTTTTTATTCGCACTATTTACTTAGGGAAAGCACCTACCTCATATGCCAGTAAGTTATAATGATACTGAACCTCTGTTCGATTGATTTTCTACTTTAAAAGTCTGATGTGTATTCCAGAAGTATGGAAATTTCTGAATATAATTGTTTGTATAGAATTTAACTTATGTCTTTTTCCCCCTCGAATTCCCTGACAGATGTTATGACAGATTTTACCCTTTCATTTTCCTTTTACTTGTGACACTGTGATAAAATAATTTTGTTAAGACTATTGAAAAGTACCCATGTAAATATATTTTTCTTTTCTGAGCAGCAAGTTTTATATTAAAACCCCCGAAAGTAATGATGTGCATAATCTATCATATTTAAGTGTGAAAGATTTGTGTTAGGTCTGTCGTATAGAAAAATAAAAAGACTTTACTATTTCACATCATCGTAGGTATTATTTCACAAACATTAATTCCCCCCATTTCTTTGCTATCAGTCCCAACTTCAGAGTCCTTCTACACAACTTTTGCTCCCAAATAATGGGGGTCGTGCAGGTTCGAGTCTCAGCCGTAATTTTTTTTTTTTTTTCCCCGCCTTTAATATGACTTGGGTGGGCAGGGGGGACTCTTATGTACCCCTAGACCAGCCCCCAACGACTGTTTAGTCCAAAAACCCGCTTTTATATCGAAAAAAAAAAAAAAAAAAAAAAAGAATCGGTCGGGATCGAACCCCCAAAACGTCTCGACAGCCTAGTTGGTATTGGGACGGGGGGCAAGGGCGATACCACTAGGCTGTCGTGACGCACACCTCTCGGCGATGCGAACTGGAATCCCTATCTACCGCATGGACGGAGCCGACAGAGGCGACTTCCGCTCCGACTCCGTTCATGCCTCTTGGCGCCGAAACTGGCCGGTAGATAGGGATTCCAGTTCGCATAGCCGAACAGTGTGCGTCCCGCCAGCCGAGATGGTTAACGCACCTTCCCCCCGTCCCAAATCATCTCGGCTGGCGAGACGTTTTGCAGGTTCAAGTCTCGGCCGTTTTTTTTTTTTTTTTTTCCAACTCCTCCAATATGACTGGGGTGAGCAGGGGCACTCTAATGTATCCCTAGACCGATCTCCGAGAGTTAATTTGTCCGAGAGCCAGCGTTTACATAGAAAAAAAAAAATAGAAGAACCGGTCGGGATCGAATCCGCAAAACGTCTCGACAGCCTAGTTGGTATTGGGACGGGGGGCAAGGGCGATACCACTAGGCTGTCGTGACGCACACCTTGCGGCGGTGCGAACTGGAATCCCTATCCACCGCATGGACGGGGCCGGCAAACGCGACCTCCGCTCCGCCACCCCGAAACGCCATCTATTGGCCGACCCGGTAAACGCTCCTCCCGTTTCGTCTTCGAAAAACGCGAAAAAAAACGCGATTTTACCCGGAGGTCAGCAGGAGCGAGGAGGTAGCCTCTTCAGCAAGTGTGCGTTCTCCGAGTCCAGGTCGGCCGACAGATGGCGCCACCATGCGTTGTTGTTGCGCGCTAGGCCTCGACAAGGCAGAGCCTATAGGACCTAGTCCAAGTACTCTTCGGTCGGTTGGGGATTTTCGTCCTCGACCAATCCTCGGCGCGTTACTTATGCGCACGAATTTTTCTTTCCATCATCTTAATGATGAGAGAACCATATTATATTGCTAAGAAGACGTTGGTTCTCGATTCTGACATTGAAACCTCAAATAACCAAGTCCAAGTTTTTCGAAGTTTGGTGGAAGGGTGGGACTTAGATTCACAACCAACTCCAGTCCAGTGTGTTTGCCGATGAGACTTTGGAAATGCTTGCTAATGTCAAGAAGAAAAATTCGTGCGCATAAGTTGCGCATCTAGAGTTGGTTAGGGAAAAAAGTTCCCTCCGCGCGAAGGAAATTTTGACCTGGCCCTATAGGCTCTGCCTTGTCGAGGCCTAGCGCGAAACAACAACGCATAGTGGCGCCATCTGTCGGCCGACCTGGAACCGGAGAATGCACATTTGTACAAGAGGCTACCTCCTCGCTCCTGCTGACCTCCGGGTAAAATCGCGTTTTTTTCGCGATTTTTGAAGGCGCTGCGGGAGCCGTTTCCGCGTAAGCCAACAGATGGCGCCACCCTGAAACGCCATCTGTTGGCCGACCGCGGTAACACTCCCGCATCATCTACGAAGAACGCGAGAAAAACGCGAAAAAATACGCGATTCTACCCGGAGGTCAGCAGGAGCGAGGAGGTAGCCTCCTGTGCAAGTGTGCATTCTCCGGTTCCAGGTCGGCCGACAGATGGCGCCACCATGCGTTGTTGTTTCGCGCTAGGCCTCGACAAGGCAGAGCCTATAGGGCCAGGTCAAAATTTCCTTCGCGCGGAGGGAACTTTTTTCCCTAACCAACTCTAGATGCGCAACTTATGCGCACGAATTTTCCTTGTTGACATTGGCAAGCATTTGCTATGTTTAATCTGCAAACACCCTGGACTGGAGCTGGTTGTGAATCTAAGTCCCACCCTTCCACCAAACTTCGAAAAACTTGGACTTGGTTATTTGACGTTTCAATGTCAGAATCGAGAGCCAACGTCTCCTTAGCAATATAATATGGTTCTCTCATCATTAAAATGATCGAAGCAAAAATTCGTGCGCCCAAGTAACGCGCCGAGAATTGGTCGAGGACGAAAATCTCCAACCGACCGAAAAGTACTTGGACTAGGCCCTATAGGCTCTGCCTTGTCGAGGCCTAGCGCGCAACAACAACGCATGGTCCGCATGGTGGCGCCATCTGTCGGCCGACCTGGAACCGGAGAATGCACACTTGCACAGGAGGCTACCTCCTCGCTCCTGCTGACCTCCGGGTAAAATCGCGTTTATGTCGCGTTCTTCGAAGACGATGCGGGAGCGTTTCCCGTTTCTCGGGTCGGCCAACAAATGACTGAGGTGGGCAGGGGGACTCTAATGTACCCCTAGACCGATCCCCGTGGGTTAATTTGTCCAAGAGCCAGCGTTTACATCGAAAAAAAAGAAGAAAAAAAAATAGAATCGGTCGGGATCGAACCCCCAAAACGTCTCGACAGCCTAGTTGGTATTGGGACGGGGGGCAAGGGCGATACCACTAGGCTGTCGTGACGCACACCTCTCGGCGATGCGAACTGGAATCCCTATCTACCGCATGGACGGAGCCGACAGAGGCGACTTCCGCTCCGACTCCGTTCATGCCTCTTGGCGCCGAAACTGGCCGGTAGATAGGGATTCCAGTTCGCATAGCCGAACAGCGTGCGTCCCGCCAGCCGAGATGGTTAACGCACCTTCCCCCCGTCCCAAATCATCTCGGCTGGCGAGACGTTTTGCAGGTTCAAGTCTCGGCCGTTTTTTTTTTTTTTTTTTTTTTTTTCCAACTCCTCCAATATGACTGGGGTGAGCAGGGGCACTCTAATGTATCCCTAGACCGATCTCCGAGGGTTAATTTGTCCGAGAGCCAGCGTTTACATCGGGAAAAAAAAAGAAGAACCGGTCGGGATTGAGTCCACCAGGTCTGTTTAATAAAAGTGTAACTGCATGTTTTCAATTCACTCTATTAATATGTATTCATATACAAGAATATACACAATTGCCAAAGTCTTAATATGAGATTTATACAAGCATAAAACAATGCTAAATTTTTATGACTGTACAGATACAATATTCAACATGTCCAATTGACCAGTCCAATTGTGCATTTGATGTGCATTGGAAATATGTTATGCACAAATTTAATGAGTCATAAAAACAAATTATGGAGTAGCTAATAGCACCACTGCATTCACCAATCTGACCTAAGTAAAGCAAGTGTGCAGTGAGCTCTATTTGCTTATGTATTACTTCGTACAATGGCCTAGATTCAACGAAAGAATAAACTAGTCATTGAATGGCAGTTTATTGAATGAGTATTAGAGGCAGGGGATATTAGAGAAGAAGAATTAAAAAATCAAGTAAGATGAACTATGATGGAAGAAATCAGTACAGACTTACATATAAAAAACATAATTTAAATTAAAAAAGAAATGACTTAAACGCTCAGTATTCTAAAAGAAAAGGGGTCTGAAATTAATAAGAGACAAAAGCACTGATTTTAATACTACAGGACAGTGCAGACGATCCTAAATCACATAAGGCTTATACAGAGAACAAAAGATAATATGTATTCTTTGGTTTTTCAGTCATGCTTTATGCTACAAAATATAAATAAATTAAAATTTTAAGGATTTCTAATTAGCATCTCACCATAATGTTTGAGTCTCAGAGTGCCAAAATCAGAGTGCAATAAAATATGCAAGGCAACACAAGTAAAGAATGACACTGAAAATTGAGTTGTTTCCTTTAAGAAAAAAACAAAACAAAACAGAGGAACACCCTCCAATAGGGCCTTTTCTGTTGTAGTTAAAATCAAAATTAAATAGAATGGTAATGCATGCTTATTTTCAATTAAACATTGGGAATACATTTATTGCACTTTGCCAGCTTCTAAGGCAGTAATGCTGTTGGGAAATCTACAATTTGGCACTAATTACATTTCGGAGGAAACTAAGACAACAGCAAACATTTAGAATAAAAGAGAAAACAAACCAAGGAAAAAGGAGTAGAACGATGAAACATGTTGGTCAAATAGTGCTCAATGAAACAGGGAAGATGACTAACTAAAAATCCTTACACTTTAGTGGCACAAACACCCTACTCAATCAGACTTTAAATACTGTCATTGCACCTACAGAAAAATACAGTTGATGACTATAAGAGATTGAGAAATTGAAAGTAAAAAATAAAATAATTAAAACGTGCTGAGAGAACCCTCACATGATAAAAGAGAAAAATTAACACAGTTTACCATTCTATAAAATATGCAGTAATTAATTAATAAAAATGTTAAACAAAGTAAACCTTCAAAAGAGCGTTTCATTTGAAAGCACAATTTATTACTCTCATGTTCTTGAAATGATTATTGTGTTTACCAGTTCAATAGCCAGTAAAGTTGTCTTGTTTTCTCCTGTATAGTTCATTTGACTATACAAGGTTATACTCAAGAGAACTCAAACCAATTTTTTGACACTGACCACACCGGCATGTCTGGATGCGATGGTAGCCCTCAGAATGTATTTAAGTCAAATATTTTCTTAAACTACACATTCTTGAATAAAATGCAACATGCTCCTCTAACTCCTATCCTACATTCTCATCAATATAAAAACATTTCAAGAGTACAAAATAGCTTATTTAGCGCAGCATTTAGGAAGAAGCATACAACTGATGGAGATAAGGTGTTATATACATGATAATATCTAAGATTGTTACTTTCATACAAAAATGAAACGTTAGTTACAACTGCAACAAATTTAATACACATTGTTAAAGTGTTATGGCAACAGAAATACCTGTCTATCTTCTCTGCTTGGGACTATTAATAATGTAGAAATACATACTTCTATCTAAAGAATAACTAGAAATAATTAAAAGTAATGCTCTGCCAAGTTTGAAATATTTACAATAGAATTATATATCAATACCATAGTAATACAAGCTGGTTGAACACTCGCCTTGTAACAATACAGAATAAGTCTGTTAGTAAAAGACAATGACTTGAAAGTTGTGTGTACAAACTTTGTGCTAATATAAAACTAACATTTCATAAAGATACATCCCAAAAAGCTGAGCATAAAATGAGTCAAAAAACAAAACTGATCCTCAAATATTAATAGACGATATTTCATCATAATATTGGGTAATAATTATTCCACTAAAGAGTAGTATAGCCCAAAACAATCTTGAGAAGTTCTTTGCAAATCAGTGAAATCTGATATTGGCATAATTCCTTCTGACTAGATTCAGGAGGTGACAGAATAAGCCATACGAAGCTGTTACATCACATAAACTAAAATCTGTCTGAAATGTTTTCTGAACGTATACATCTGCAACAGACAAGTCTAAATGACTAGTCCAACATGACTTAATTAACAAACACCATGGCGCACTAGATGAGACTATGACACCCTTCAATTCAACATGTACTTTTTTTAAGAACGAGAATTTCCTTGAAAGAATGTCAAAATTCAAAGATGGTAACATTTTTTAAAATCTACAGTACCATTTCATAAAATGCAGATTCTGATAATTTAAAAGAAATTAATTGATGCTACATCTTTTGCAGCAAGTCTTCACAACATTATCTTTGGTTGAAGCCTGAATAAGCTACGGTGCACATTCTTTGCACTGCCCATGTTGGAATGTAGTAAACAACTTCAGTCTTCTTTTCAGTAGCTTAGTATCTCACTCCAACTTTAACAACATTTTCAAAATGTCCTTTTTAAAATATGTCATTAATAACACAAAAATATCACAGTGTGGCAATGTTACTGACACACCTGGAGTCAAGGCATCAAGAAAAAAGGTTTATGGATCAACAGTTGGTAGAAAAAAAAAAGTAAATTAAACAGATTTTGACCCATTAATACTTGAACCTCATATGAAACCTTTCCAAAAAAAAAAAAAAAGAAAACAAGGTAAGATAAAAAATTAGATAAGTTATTGACAACATTATTTATACCCAATAACAATAATTTAACGTCATTTTCACATCTCAGTAAGAATAAATCTAATAATCACTTTTCATGTGTCATTGGTATGGAAGGGATGGGGTATAAAAGTCTAAGAATGTCCATAACACTTATTGATCCAGTCAGGGAAAGCTGAGACCTACTTAACTTATCTAATATTAAAAAGCAAGGAAGGGAATAAAAAGGTGCCTACTCTAACTGAATCAATACCCTATAATACCTACAACTCAATAAACAATACATATCTTTAAAAATGATAATATTCTACATGAATGTATGTATTGCTTTAAAATGAATGTTATAAAATACCAACTAAACTAGGTTTGTAGATAACTACAAATAGCTGGTAAAAACTTACGAGTTGCAAATTTAAATCCTTAAAAGTTTCATCATGGTCAACATCGTTTGGCAATGGCAAAACCCTGAAATCCCCACAGTATCTTTCTTTGTAACAATTATCCAACAATAAATATGACTTTTAGAAAATCACAGTTGAGTAGGCACCTCATTACAGCAGTGATGTTATTTCAAAGCATCAGAAGAAAAAGAAAAAAGAACGGAACAATGGGGTTTAGTATTTAAAATTGATGCCAGTCATCAAAGAAAGGCAATATTCAAAATTTCATGTCAAAGGCCCTAGATTGATCATTCTGACATAAGATACAGAGAATAGAATTTAATGAAAAAAAAAGGAGACAATAATAAAAATTAAGTAGGACTAAAAAAGATCCTTATTTAAATTTAAAAAAAAAGCAGATTTTCTTGAGCAATGCTGAAGTGCTGTTATAAATTGTTTGTTCTGGTTTGTAAAAACATGGTGAGATTCACAGTTTTCTGCTTGCATGGAATTTCCAAATCACAGCAGTCCTCATCAAGGAGCTAGTTTCTTTTCCTTTCGCTCACCTAAATGAGCATGACGTTGCCTTCTTCCAGAGAGGCAACTAGCAACACACCGTCGCCCCAAACAGAGACAAAGGGGCAGAGGGAATTCTCACGTCGGTTCGCCGGAGGGCTGGGCAGCGGGCACTTTTGAGCTCCCCAACCGCGCGACCATAGCGACGGGGCCCGCGACTTGGGGACTCACCTATATTCCGAAAGGCACCCCGAGGCCATGCCAGAGGGCCCCGGGTGGCCGGGGCCGGGGCCGGGGCCCGAGGCCGGCGGCCGCCAGTGGGAGCACAGCGTCTCCACACTGAGCGAGTCCAGGCGGGTGGACGAGCGCCCTACGGACGGAGTGTTGCTGCTCAGCTGCTAGGTCCTGTAGATGTAGCTGCAGGGCGGCATGCCCACGCCCTGGCCGGGCCCCGGCCCAGGGTCGTTGGGCGGCGGGGAGGGCGAAGAGGAGGGCGGCGAGGGGGAGGAGGAGGAC
This sequence comes from Frankliniella intonsa, assembly GCA_033675135.1. NCBI lineage: Eukaryota > Metazoa > Arthropoda > Insecta > Thysanoptera > Thripidae > Frankliniella > Frankliniella intonsa. The sequence goes on along the minus strand of CM066254.1, from coordinate 12,730,276 downwards.
GCGCTGGACGGGGGGCTGCTGGTGGCGAGGGGGTGAGCCCCCCTGGGCCGGCGCGAGCCCCCCTGGCTGCGGTGCGTGCCATGACCCGGGCGCGGCTGGTGCCTGCCGTGCCTGGTGTGGTGACCGAGGTCATGGCCGTGGTCCTCCTCCCCCGCGGAGTCTCAGAGGTACACCTTTTTCACACTCCTGGTGGTCCCGAAGCCGTCGTGGTGGGACCGCAGCGTGCCGAAGTTGTCCCGAGGCATTCGCTGTGAGAGGAATAAAGTGAGGGTCAGACTGGGCTTGGCGTGATCACAGTGAGCACACTTCACGTGAACACCACGTGCACATTTAAACTAAACACCAAATGGTGTGCAACTTTCCACATTTGTTTCACCAGTGCATGGGGTGTCGTGAAGAAGGACGTTACCTGCTGAGCGTAGCTCGGAGGAGCGTACGCCTCTGGGAACTGGAAGAGCGTCTCCTGCGCAGCAGTGCTGTTGGCGTGCTGCTGCACTTTTCTTAACGTACTTTTAGGGGAGTTTAACGATTTGCTGTTTTGCGTCGGGAGATGCAGAGGCTCTGCGTACGTCACCTCTTCTTGAGGCAACAGTTTTGGTTCTGCAGTGAGCCGACTGTCGAGGGAAATGCAAGAGTTAGAACCACTTGGCGCAACAAACATTTCTTTTTCGGCAAGTCCGATGGTTTCATCAGAAATTTCAGGGCTTGGCGAGTTAGTATTTCATAATGATATGCCTTATCTCACCTGTTGACGTTTTGGCGCTGCTCGAAGTACTCGTACTCCGTGTCCGGGTAGGGCAGGTTGTCATCGTCGTCCTTCCTGCACTTCCGGCCGCACAGGTAGCCCATGGCGAAGCCGATGAGAAGCGCGGCGGCTGCGCCGGCCACCACCGCGATGGCGAGGGTCTCTACGGAGTACTGCGGCATGAGCGAGTCCGCCGCACTCACCTCTGGGCCTGCACACAGTTACAGCGCAGCGTGAAAATTATTTTAAAAACTGAAACCGCGAAGTTTAGGCAGGCACGGTCGCCGCGGCGCGGCGCGGCACGCACCCGAGTCGGTGCCCTGGGTGATGTTGATGACCTCGCCGTCGCCCTCGCCCTCCTTGCCGGCCTGGCGCGAGTCCGGGTTGTGGTACGTCTTGTGGGAGGTGTGCGTGGAGCTGGCGCTGGTCGCGTCGCTGTGCTGCCGGTCGCTGTGGCGCGTCGAGGCCGCCTTGCTCGCCGGACAGCCCGGGTGGCTGCCCGTCGCGATGCTCTGGTAGAACTGCTTGTCGTCCGCCCAGCGCTTGGCGGCGCCGCCCCCGCCCGCGCCCAGCGCGCTCTGCGCCAGGCACCGGCCCGACTGCTTGTCCCAGGCGCAGTACGGGTCCTGCAGCGCCACGCACTCGCTGCACGACAGGATCTTGTCCGAGTAGCAGCGGTGCAGCCGCAGCGCCTGCACCTCGCCGTCCGAGACCACGACGAGCCGGCCGTCCGACACGCCGCCGTCGCCCGCGCGCACCACGCGCACGTTCCGGATGCGGATGTGCGACGGGAACACCTGCATCTCCTCGATGACGACGGGGCTGACGCGGCTCGTCGTGTCCGCCGCGTCCGCGTTCACGGCCTTGATCACCTTGCCGTTGTCCGTGCCGATGAAGAGCACGTCGTACGCCTTGCCGCCGGGGGTCTTGACCTGCGGGTCCACCGCGATCTGCGTGAAGCGGTAGCTGCGGGAGGGCAGGAGAAGCACGTTATTGCAGGGCACACCAAGATCATTGTCATCCTGGAAACGCAAGTGTCACGTTGAGACTCACTTGAAGCTCGTCCTGATGACGACGGGCTGCTTGAAGAAGGACGCCACGGAGCCGTCCATGAGCGAGTGGGTCTTGATGAAGTTGAGCGTGAGGTCCGGCAGGGTGCGCGAGTCGTTGACGCACTGCCCGGGCCGCGGGTCCGGCACCTTGTTGGGCGGCACCGGCAGCCAGTTGGCGTTCATCTCGGCCTGCTCCTTGAACGAGCTCTCGAACGCCTTGTTGATGTCCTTGAGCGAGAAGGCGCACACGGCCGAGCCGGAGATGCTGTTGACGGGCGTGGTGAACACGCCGTACATGAGCTGCGACTGGTTGCCGCCGTACACGCCCGAGATCATATCCGTGGTTGACTCTGGAAAGCAACAAGGAGGTCCGATTAATTAAAACACGTGAAACGTGACCTGACAGAGAGCAAAGAATTAGTGCGAGGTAAAATATACGCAAACCCGAGCGCACTTTTTCTTGTGCAAGTAGAGTGAAATAACGCCTTTCATAGATAACATTCATACTGCAAAGCTAGAACTTACGCATCTCGTTGAAGTAGAAGGGGAAGTCCCCGGGCACGGAACAGTTGAGTCGCGCCTTCAGGAAGGACGTCCACCGGTTCCGGAAATTGTGAGGTCCGCCGCTGTCACGCTTGCAGACTCGCGCCACCCGCGAGAACACGGCCTACAAAAGGAAAACGTCAAGTTCGCGAGTTAACTTTCCAGTGTAGACTTTAGTAGAATGTTAAAAAAGGAAAGAACCACTGTCCCTCTGGTCCGAGCATTGGCCCCACTCTCCTCTGGCTAGAGAAACAAAGCACCCGGTGAGCAGAAGCGGAAGCAGACCCACACAGTCCTCATCGCAGCGGTCCCTACGCCGCCTGCGGACTCCCGGGTAGGCAACACGGCCAAGCGGCGGGCGGAGCGGGTGGCCTAGCCTCGACTCAGCAGGCGCTCTCATCCCCCCCTCCCCTCGGCCACGCGTGACTAGGCGTAAGATCGCAAGCTTTCCGCCCTGAAACAGCAGAGCAGCGGACACGGGACACAGGGCCGGGCCGGGCCGGACCGGACCAGGCTCGGAGGAGGAAAGGGAGATGGAATTCGGTTGAAAGAAGAGATTCCTGCTGCCTGCTCTCCATCTCCCAGGAACAGCAGCGCAGCGCGACGCTGTGTACAGACATTTTATGCTTCCGGGGGGTGGGGGAAGGGGGGAGGCGGAGCTGGGCCGGGGAGGGGGCGGGGGAGCTGTACGCGCGCAGGCTGAAGAGGTTCCGCCATCCATAGGCAGCGAGAAGCAGCAAGGGGATGGGGGAGGGTGGAGGGGGCGGGAGGGGAGCCCGGCATTGTTAAACAGCAAAAGTATGTTGACATAGCAGCGATGACTCAACGGTGCAGAAAGGGATGAGGGCTGCTGTGCCGAGCAGTGCCGAGCGAGCGGGCTGAGAGCACGATAGATAGATAGATAGATAGATAGATAGATAGATAGATAGATAGATAGATAGATAGATAGATAGATAGATAGATAGATAGATAGATAGATAGATAGATAGATAGATAGATAGATAGATAGATAGATAGATAGATAGATAGATAGATAGATAGATAGATAGATAGATAGATAGATAGATAGATAGATAGATAGATAGATAGATAGATAGATAGATGAGTGGGTGGGTGGATGGATATGGCATTAGCCCAGCTAGGCCGTTATTGCTGTTTTTGTTTCATTATGTTTTAACGGCTTGCTGCCTGTACCCGAGTGGGCTGGGCCGGGCTGGGCCGGGCCGGGTGTGGCCGGCTCAGCAGCTGCAGCAGCAGCGCGGATCTGCCGCACGCCTTGCAAGTTTTATGTGCGGCCGCGAGCGTGGTGCGGGTACAAGCGAGCGAGCGAGCGAGCCGAGGCCTCCTGTCCGCCCCGCCCCGCCCCGCCCCGCCCCGCCAGGTGCAGCCAGGTGGTTACAGTAATGGGATTCTGTTCCCGCTCCCCGCCCCCGACCCGTGGAGCGGAGGGGGTCGCGGTCCCCCGCGTTACTAGCGGCGCGGGGAGCAATTAGCTCTCCATACGCGGTCCGGTCCGGTCCGGTCGCACATCGGAACGCGGCGCGGTAAAGGTGACAACCGCCCCTTTTCAATCTAAAAAGCTTTCGGTGAATTTCACTGTAGAAGCGAAGTCTTTGACTCTGCCGTAATCGACGAAATTTTCGTTTGAATTACGGCGTAGCTAGGCGACACGGCGCGGCGCGGCGAGGCGAGGCGAGGAGGGCAGCAGCAGGCTTTATTGTTCAGCCTCTTCCTCGCCCCCTCGCCCCGCCCCGCCCCGCCCCCCCACCCCGGCTCAGCCCGGTCCAGGGTTCTCCAGAGACCGGCGCGGCGCGGCGCGGCAGGCCGGGGCAGAGGCTGCTTCAGCCAAGACGTCATCGTCGCCAGACTGCAGAGTCCGTCACTCGGACCGGGGCGGGGCGGGGCGGGGTGGAGGAGGGTAGCTCAGCAAGCCCGCCGTCCATTAAGATACTTTACACCCCCGGCCCGGCCCGGCCCGGCCCGGCCCCGGCCAGCCTCCCGCCAGCGTCTACCCTGCCCTTGCCTGCAGTCCACAAGACGGGAAGTTATGAATTTCGTTACTTACACGGGTTCTCCAGGGAAAGGAAAGGGAGGGGAAAGAGAGGGAGCGGAAGAGAAAGAGAGAGAGAGAAAGTTAGAGAAGGAGGAAAAAGAGGAGCAGGCGCGGTTTTAAGTCCAGCTGACGGGAGGGGAAATGTACGGTGCGTTGCCTAAATACAGGCGTTGTTGCGTGTGCGAACCCCCCACCCCCACCCCACCCCCAGTATCACCTAGAAGGGCATAAGGAGGGCGGATGCGGAGAGTTGGATCAGGGATGGTGGATAGGGGAGGGAGTCACTGCAGGCATGCTGCAGGTAGGGGCGCAGGGGTGGGGGGTGGGGTGGGGCGGGGGTACAGGTGGGGGCGAACAATTGACCCCAGGACCTCATAACAGTGGCCTACGAGGGTCCCTTTGGCCCTCGCCCGACCCGACCCAGCCATGCACACAAGGTAACTCTTCCTGACTGCCACCCCTCTACGCCCTGTACTGTGTGTGTGTCTTTTCGCTGAGTGAAGCGAATCTCTACTCCTGCAGTGGGTCGCAAGTGTACTTGATCGCGAGTCTGCCTATCTCCGTGCGACCTCCAAACCAACGCGCTTCAATTTTTGTCTAAACTTTCCTGACAGAAGGAGTTTGAAATATTTGAAAATTTGAAATATTTTGAAATATTTGAAATATAATAATATCTGGATAGTAGGCAGGGAAGGACCTTGGCAGTGAGCGGTAGCGCCACCTACCGGCAGCGCGCAAACTACTTCACTTCAGCTACGCCAGGCCACGACTGCCTCTCGTGCCTCATGTACCCATGTCCCTCCCATGGACCCATGGAGTAGGGCTATAGAGGTACCTGAGTGCTTCTCCATGTCCCTCCTCATTCCCAGCTCCTCCCCCTCCACTGCCCCGCTTCTCCTTCCCCGCTACCCCCCCCCCCCCCTCTCGGGCAGGGGATAGGGAGGGGGTGCCCCAGCACAGGACAACCGGATTCTGGAGGCCACCATGCTTCCTTATACCGTCGGGTGGACTGTCATGTAGGTTGCCTATCTATACGGCGGTACGGTATAAAATCATCCTTTTTGTTTAAAAAAACCTCTTTGCTGTTTGTCTAATTCAGACTTCCTGCCGGACTGATGAACACATCCCATCCGCATATCGCGGATGAGTACCGGGATAAACGTACTGTCTAAATACTGGTACCCGCAGTGCATGCATAACCCCTTTTGCCTCGATCTCCCAAACAAAGCAGCACACTGTGCCAGTGAGTGTGTGTGTGTGTGTGTGTGTATGTGGGTGGGGAGCTGAGAGGATCTGGTGCAGCCAGCGAGCGGCTCGCCGCCCTGCAAATAGAGCGATCAGGTCCCTTGGGGATGGAGGGGGAGGGGGGCGTCGGCCCGAGGAGCAGCAGTGAGATAAGGATGTTGATGCCGTGCAGGGGGTATCGCTTATCTCCTGTCATCCGCCGGCAGCCTCGCCTCGCCGGCCGCGCCGTCAAGCATGGGGGCTGATGTGGAGCACGGGGGGCGGGGCGGGGCGGGGCGGGGCGGGGCGGGGCGGGGCGGGGCGGGGCAGTTTAGGATCATCATTTACTAGATCGGTCGCGGAGAGCGGCTGCAGCGGCGGCAGCAGAGTAGGTCACGGAGGGATAAAGGAAATTTTTTCGCCGCAGCCATTCCGCCGCCGCCCGTGGCTGCTGCTGTTCGTGATTGCGGTCCGCTGCCGCTGCCGCTACTGCTGCTCTGCCAGACCCCCCACCCCCCACCCCCACCCCCTCTTCGAGACCGTTTTGAATCGCACGTATGCGAGGCGAGCGGCCCGCTGCGCTGGAGAGGTGGTGGACCCCGGGTGGAACCCGGGTGGACCTCGCAGCTCCTGCTGGGCTGGGCTGGATTTAATGTAAAGGGGGGCGGGGCGGGGCGGGGCGGGGCCGACCTATAATATAAACGTTGGCACTACCGAGTTTTATGGGGTGCCGGGCTGGCATGCAGCTCAGTGGGGCGCAGCGGGGCGCGGCGGGGCGCGGCGGGGCGCGGCGGGGCGCGGCGGGGCGCGGCGGGGCGCGGCGGGGCGCGGCGGGGCGCGGCGGGGCGCCCTTAACACACCTTGACCAAACTATCTTTTGCAGTGAGACGAAGCGGGGTGGAGGCGGAAACAGCAGCAGGAAGATGATGACGAGGACATGACTTAAAAATGCGAGTTGGACGGGAGCGTTGTGTCGAAAAAGAGGGGCAAGCCAGAAAGGGGCGAGTTACCTCCCCTCTCCCCTACCGCCGCCGCGGCTCGCGGGGGGCTGTCAAGTGCAAGAGGGATCCGCCACAAGTGGCTGACATATTTCTGCTCCCTTTACGGCTGGCCAGTGGCTGCATTCCTCCTCCTCCCCCTCCCCTCCCTCACGCTCACTCGCACGCTCCCCCGGGGCACTAGGCAACCCGCATCACGCGACATGTTGAGCGTGGCGCGGCGTGGCGCGGGGCTGTGGTGAGTGCCGCCGTAGGGGAGGTGTGCGTGTGTGTGTGCGCGGCGAGCGTGATAGTTTGTGTCGTGGCGTAGTGCCGCGACATGGGGGCGCAAAGGGGGTTATGTTAATAAATAGGAGAAAACGCAAAGGGAAATGCAATGCAGAATTTGCCTATTCCGGTCATTTTCACCCGCAAGTCTGTATATTAAGTTCTCATTAGAGTCGAGGGTAAGCGGGGTCGAGGATGAATGCTCATATGCAAACATGCACAAAAAAAAAAGGGAGACCGTCGTTGCCGCGGCGGGTTCAACACCCGTCGCCGCCCATCCATTTTCCTTTTTTATGAAGGACTGGTAATATCGCCGACCTCGCTCATTGTCAGCGCCGGCCCGGCCCGACCAGGCCCAGCCGTGCCCCGTCGAGTCGCCCGCAATGTTCGCCGCGCGGCCCCGGCCGGCCCCGGGCCTCCCCGGAACTAGAGGGGCCCCGCCCCGCCCGCCCCGCCCCGCCCCGACCGGAGCCGGAGCAACCCCAGAAGTCCCTCCCAGAGCCCAGTCGAGAGTGCCTGGGCGTGGGCGGGGCGGGGTATGGCGGGGCGCAGGCGGGGTACGGCGGGGCGCGGGCGGGGCGGGGCGGCGGCCGCTGCTAATTTCGGACACTCCGACTTTGTGAATATTTCAGGCGTTCCACCAGGCAGCACCAGGGCGCCCCGCCCTGCGCCCGGCAGGGTTCCACGGAGAGGCGGGGCGGGGCGGGGTGGGGCGGGGCGGGCGGGGCTCCACCAGAGGCTGTATGTTGGCGAATAATGAGGGGACGGCCAAGAAGACGAGCGGGGAGACATTTAAATATTCACATAAAGCAGCCTCCGGAGCAACTCCGCTAAAGCCTGCTTGATCTCTTTACACCCCGCGCCCCGCCCCGCCCCGCCCCGCCCCGCCCCGCCCCGCCCCGCCCCGCCCCGCCCCGCCCCGCCGGGGAACATCTGCGCAGCGCTTACTTACAGTCTGCCATGCTGAGAAATGAGCTCAAGAGACTCGGGCTATTTGAGGACAGTCGTGTCGTACGAAAGGTCGCGGGCCGAAATCAAAGCGCGGCAGAGAGAGACAGAGAGGCAAGCCGAGGCAGGGCAAGAGAAGAGCGACTGGACTGGGGACTCACCTTGCCGCAGTTGGTGTACTCGACGGCGGTCTCCCTGAAGAAGAAGTAGACGAAGTCGCCATGGGCCATCGAGTTGACAAAGTTGGGCGCTGTCGACAATAAAAAGGAGAGAACATTAGGACTGCGTGGAGATAGAGAGAGAGAGAGAGAGAGAGAGAGAGGGGGGGGGGGGAGGCCGAAGGGCATGGGGAGAAAGTGGGGTGGAGGGTGGGGGGTGGAAGACAGGCGGACAAAGTCATGGATGAGGAGGGGTAATATGTATGCCTGCGGCATACGGTCCTGTACTAGAAATCGGTAGGAAGTAGGGCGGAGAGAGGGGAAGTGAGAGTAAGAGAGAAAGAGATAGAAGCTCGGATAGAAGGGGGAGGCAGGGGAGGACTGACCGTATCGACATATCGAAATACGGCGCAGTTCCAGTCCACTGCCGGGCCAGGCCGGGGCGGGCGCCCGCCACTAGTTGTGTGTTCTCCCCGCCGCTCCCCGCACCTGACCTGGATACTAATGGGAACGCCTCGCGTCGCGACCGGACCCCAAGAAAAGCAAAAACCTCGCCCACTCTGGATATACTTGAACTTGCCGACTTTTATTTCCTTTTTTTCCCAGCGAGGTCCTGTGCGAGCCGTAACTACGCGTAAGCAAACAAACAAACAAGTAAACACACACACGCACGCACACACTCAGAATACCTTGGGCTGCGGGAAGACCAGGAGGGGGGGGGGGGAGTCAGGGGGTCGCCAACTGCATAGGCCAGTCAAACAGTTTGGAGCGGGTTGCCTATCCTCGGACCACAAGGCGCACCGCTGCGCGCTAACACACACACACGCACAGACACTAGCACGCACACACACACTCACATACAAGCACATACACACACTCAAAGCGCGTTTCCGTGTCCGCGCACGTCCCCACAGTGCGCAGGGGTGGGGTAGAGCGGGGTGGGGTAGAGCGCGCGGGGTAGAGCGGGGCGGGGGTTGGGGCGGGTCCGCACAGCAGCAGAGCTATAAACATGGCGCACAGCGCCGCACAGACTAGCGAGCGAGGCCCCATCAACTTGTGTGAGCGAGTGTGAATCTCGCGGGCCTTGTTCAGCTCGAGCGAGCGCTCTCTCTCTCTCTCCCACACGTACCCCACAGTAGTGTTGGTAGTAGTTGCGGGTCCGTTTCAAACGGACTGTTGTCGAGAGAAAGGAATCTTGCCCGTTCTCCGCCCCCCGCCCGCTCCCGGAGCAGCTCGGCCCCCGGCCCGCCCCCCGGCCCGCCCCCCGGCCCGCCCCCCGGCCCTCCTCCGCCGTTCCCAAAGACCCTATATCGTCTCACAATGCCAGCAGCCTAGCTTGCCCTGCCCCACCAGACCAGGCCTCGCCCGCCAAGGCCCGGAACGCTGACTCCAAACTCTTTACAAGTCACGGATTGTAAATCCTTTGCTCAAGTTAACGGTAGGGCGTGGCGGGGCGCGGCGGGGCGTGGCGGGGCGCGGCGGGGCGCGGCGGGGCGCGGCGGGGCGCGGCGTGGCGCGGCGGGGCGTGGGAGCGCGAGCACAGTGGCGGGGGTGAGGAGTGGGATTGTATGAGAACGGCGGCCAGCCGCACGGAATTAGACCAATAACACCAAAGGAACTCCCATACTTTAATTACCTGAGGCGTAATCTGCAGAAGTGAAATACTGGACCAGGCAGGCTCGTGCCTGGGTAGCCAGCCTCAGACAGACGCATACATACGGCTGTTATCGACTGTTATCTAGCAGCAGGGGAGGAGGGGGAGGGAGGGAGCATCCCTCACCACAACTGCAAAACGTGCGGGCAGGGGCGGGCGGGGGGTGGGCAGGGGGCGGCAGCACCGCCGAGCCTTATCTCCTATCTCGCTCACGCCCTTAATGGGGCACAAAGCGCTATCTCAAATTAGGTGAGAAAGCAAATGAATAGCGGACTGCCATTCCCCCCGCACCCGCACCCCACCTCTACTCTATTAGCTCTGCCCGGGGCCCGGCCGGGCCGGGCCATCCCGACCAGCTTCCCCACCGCTCTCGCTCTCGCTCTCGCTCTCGCTCTCGCTCTCTCTCTCTCTCTCTCTCTCTCTCTCTCTCTCTCTCTCTCTCTCTCATACACACACGCGCACATCACACTCACCGTTAAGGCTCATGGAGTCGTACTGCTCCGTCTGCAGTGGCTCTCGGTAGATGATGGGATCCAGGCCTGAGAAGTCAGACACGGTCCCGGTGAAGAGCTCGCCGTCTGGAAGCACGCAAAGAAAGGAAAATTAGCACACTTTTCTCCTCTCAAAACAAGGCACTTTTCAGGAGTCTACCCGCTCTAAACGTTCATAAAACACCTCGTCTGTGTGTCTGCAGTTACAACCGGCGCAAAAAAACTTTTTCAAAAACATAACATTTAATTGAACAGTGACTTTCGTGTGACAATCGCGTGCAACACATGGACAGCCGAGAGACTTTGCCCAGCCTGTTTCGGCGTTCAGCCGTCGCTCTTTTCGTTTCGGTTTGACAGAGTGCTTGGCTTGCGTGGGGCCTGCTGGACTGCGCGGCGTGGCACAGATAATCTCTCTTCTTCTTGTGTATAATGTTACCGCCCCACCCCGTCCCACTGCACAGCCCTTTAGTAATTCAACCCTTTCGCTGCCGGCCGCGCCACCCCGAGCCCCGCCTCACCCTCCCCCCGGCCCGGCCCGGCGGTCTCAAAAAAATATGATGAGCACACGGCTACTGCTGGTGCAGGGCAGGGGTAGATGAGGGGGGAGGGGGAAGGCATCCAGCCGCCTACCCCCTCACCCCCCCACACCCGTCCAGGCGGGCCGCCGGGCAGTCGGGTCATTCCAGAAACTTGCGAAGCTGGAGAACACACCCAACTCTGCTGCGGCCTGGCCCGGCCGCCGGCACATCCCTGGGAAGGGCAGGGGAGGGAGGAGACTCTTAGTAGCGGATTTATTTAGAACTGCGTGCGAAAGGCAGTAAATCATGGCAGAAACTGCCGCCACCCGCCGCACCACCAACCCCACCCCACCCCACCCCACCACGCCTGGAATAGCACGAGGCTGCGCCGCCGCGCCGGGGGACGGCGTGGGGGTGGGGTAGGGGGCGGAAGGGCTGGGGGTAGAAGGGGATAGGGGGGCGGGGGTGGGGGCAGCACTCATCTCTCGAGCATAAGGATCAATCTACAGCAGGCAGGAGGCTGCGCGGGGCGGGACCTCCATGGAGGTCACAACGGGAGCTTCGCACGCCCCACCCCACCCCGCCCCGCCCCGCCCCGCCCCGCCCCGCCCTGCCCGCCCGCCGAGCGCTCCACTGCGCCTTGTTTTTGTCGAGAGGGGACGAGTGGAATGGCTTTATTTGCGCCTAGGTTCGCCCCGCCCCGCACAGCCCCGCCCCGCACAGCCCCGCCCCGCCCCGCCCAGGGCCGCGCCTTGGGCTCTACGGCCCCTTTTGCCGGCCCTGCTAGCAGAATGCATGTGGATAAACACGCTTTTAAACTCGCATCAACTCTCCCGTAGCGCCCCGTCCCCGTCTGAGCGCGGGCGGGATAAATGACACCGATTACCCCCCCCCCCCCTCCCTCCACCCCCACACCCTGACCTTCCCCCTCCCCTCTAGGCCCTCATCGTTTGTTATACAGGGCATGATAAAACTACCAGCGTACAAACGGCGCCCGGCCGCTCGGCCCGGCTGTGCCGTGACACTATCGCGGCGCGGGCGCGGGGCGGCTGGCGCGGGGCGGCGCGGGGCGGGGCGGGGCGGCGCGGGGCGGCGCGGGGCGGCGCGGGGCGGCGCGGGGCGGGATCAACCCCCTCCTCCTCACAACCTAGCCTGCTGCTCACTGCTTGCGACCCTGACACGTTTGACGAGAGTACTACGTACCTTACTTTTTCCATCAAATATACAAAAGAGAGGAGGGGGAGACATGATGCTCAGTGTAAGACACACAGTATTGGCGCAAGGTCTTTAGCGCTTCCCGTAATATTTGGAAAGTAAGATATTTTTGTTTTCAAAGAATTCGATCGAAATCTTGTGATCCGTAACCCGTTACTTACTACGTACTGGTTTCGGCGACGCCTCTTTCTCATACCATGCGTTCTTGTAAAAGTAACACAGCAAAAAGGAATTAAATGGATACTCACCGACATAGACGGCCGTGCTGTTGTGCTGCGGGTCGTAGGGGCAGAGCGCCACGCCCGCCTTCTCCTTCTCCATCGTGTAGGTCCCGGTCTGGAACAGGAGAGAGAGAGGGGTTGATAATAACATCAGAGCTGCTGTCCCTCTGCTGCCTTTCTCTTTCGAAATTTGCACCCCCCCCCTTCCCCGAACCGCCCCTGCCGCACCAGCAACCCCTCACCCTTCCGTCGCCCCTAAATTCACTACCCGCCCCTGGCGCCCCTCCCACCCTGTTAAACGATGAGCCCCCCTTAATGAGGCCGCCAGAACAGGGGACTGGGGCCGGGCGGGGGCGGCGGGGGCCCCCAGAGACCACGGCAGCAGGCCGGCCGGTCCCTCGAGCCACCCCGCCCCACCCCGCCCCGCCCCGCCGTCCTGCCCAGCACACCGATACACTTAATTACCCTCATACTGACCCTAAAGCAATAAAGTCCTCCCCGATATCTTCATGGCAGGCGAGGCGCGGCCCCGGCCCCGGCACAGTCTCCGCAACTATCGCGATTTCTTTTTCATATCAGTCGCATACAAGTCAACTTGTATGCCGGATATGTATGCTGCCAACACTTAAGTCTTGCACATGACTGTTTGGCAAGAAGCTGGTAACAAAATTTTAGAAAGAATCCAGCCAGTTACTTCAAGTGTCGCGTTACAGTTACAATAATTCTCCTTGTGACGGCCGGCCACGGCACAAAGCGCTGCGCCAGTGGGCCAGTCACTGTGTGACGGCACAGTCCTGCCCTGCTCTGTCCAACCAGGGGCGGAGGATGGACAGCGGGGAATGATGACAGAACAATAAAACGCCGTCACACCCCGCCCCGCCCCGCCCCACCACCGACCGGGCTGCGATTGCGCGCAAACGCGTGCCTGCGACGATGACCGCGACGCCTGCCGGCCCCGCCCCGCCCCGCCCCGCCCCGGCACGCCCCGCCCCACCCCTCCCCAATGCCGTAACATAAAGCACAATACGAACACCCGTGGTCCGAACGTATTTGAAACCAAAATCAAGCACCGCAACAACGAACGCAAGCGTGGCGGGGCGGGGCGGGGCGTGGCGGGGCGCGTTTGTGTTATTTTCCCATTCGGTGAGAGAGGCGGGGCGGGGCGGGGCGGGGCGGGGCGGGGCGGGGCGGGAGTGCGAGGGGGAGGCGAAGAGGGCCATGACAATGGTGAAGCCTGCCGCCAGGGCGGCGCGGGGCGCGCCCAGGGATGCGTTTAACTGTTGATTGTTCCAAACAAAGCGGCGCTGCTAGAGCTGTAAAACAATAGAAACAGATTCCAGCGATCGACGCGCGCGGCCTGGCGGGGCGAGGCGGGGCGTGGCGGGGCGGGGCGGGGCGTGGCGGGGCGGGGCGGGGCCACTACGCGCGGCAGACAGATTCATCCCCCCCCCCAACCACAATTAATTCGGGGCGACGTCCCGGAACACGTTAGCTCGGAGATTTCCGATACGGTCCTTTACGCCCGGCTGCAGCGGAGCCGAACTCAACTCAATCTGTGACTACGGGCGGGCGGGACACGACTGCGGGTTGGATTACTAACCGTAATCCATGCTTTTCTTATGTATTATTTTCAAATAAACTTATTGTAAAGGCAACGACTCAAATTCTCCCGCCAGCCCCTATCGGTAACCAGGACCACTAGGAAGAAGTTCAGTAACGATGTTTTTTCAACTTACCTTTACAGTGTACTCTCTGCAGAGCGGTTTGAAGGAATTGGTCCCGCACAGCAGGAGGCGGCCGGGGGCCGTCCTCGTCAGAATCCGTATGTAGTTCTGACACGACTCCTGCGACAGAGACAGACACGCACAGGGTGAGCGAGTGACGAAGAGCGGCGTAAATGATGCGTGGGGGGGCCTCACAGGGCCAGAGAGAGAGAGAGAGAGAGAGAGAGAGAGAGAGAGAGAGAGAGAGAGAGAGAGAGAGAGAGAGAGAGAGAGAGAGAGAGAGAGAGAGAGCATGGGAAGGGGGAGCAGCCTGTCGCGTTAATCCGACTTATCTGCGGTAACGAATGGCCAAAGTTGTTATGAGGTGATGAGGGCAGACGGTACGGTGGGGCGCCATGGGGCGGGCGCCATGGGGCGGGGAGGAGGGGGGGCAGAGGGCACCTGCACGACCCCCCACCCACCCAGTACCGCATCAGGTAGAGGTCACGTCCCAAAATAAAAGTCTCCGACACTTTGACAGAATCCGGAATGCTGACGTTGCAGAGCCCTCCTGCTCAGCAGTCCGAGTAGCACCCGCAGAGAGACATAGAGCGCGCGCGCGAGAGAGAGAGAGAGAGAGAGAGAGAGAGAGAGAGAGAGAGAGAGAGAGAGAGAGAGAGAGAGAGAGATAGAGAGAGAGAGAGAGAGAGGAAAGAGTGGGAGGGAGAGGGAAAGAGAGTGGTGTGTACAATGTTTTTGTTTTAAGAAATGATTTACAAATTGCAAAGTTGAGAAGCTTATTTCCCGCGCCCACCCCTCTCTCCTCTCACTCCCCCCCCCCCCCCCCCCACCCCTGCGAAGCTGATGCGTTGATGCAGGCTTAAATTCTCTTAGCCTTGTAATTTTTTTCCGCGGCCAGCCAGAGGGGCCGTAATGCCATGAGGGGCGTGGCGCCGCGTAGCGCCGCTCCGGCCCTGCCTGCCTGCGGTCTGGGGATGGACGGGTCTCGTGCACGCCACGACAGCGTGTTCCCTCCTGTTCCCTCCTGTTCTCTCTCTCTCTCTCTCTCTCTCTCTCTCTCTCTCTCTCTCTCTCTCTCTCTCTCTCTCTCTCTCTCTCTCTCTAACATACACTGATAACTTAAGTGTTGAAAACTTCAACGCATTAGAGCGCGTGTTTAAATACTAGTGGGGCACATTTATGTGCTGATAACTCACGCACACACACACTACACTGCTTCACTTACCTCGTCCTTTCCCTTGATGATGCACAACTCGATGTCATCCGGCTTAGAGAACCACACGAGCCTCTGTAACCACGAAACAAAACCAACAATTAGATACATATAATCAAAAGGTACACACATGATAAACATATTAAAAGCGCGTGACGAAGAAATATTGTGTGTATATGGGTCGTAGGTCTCTACTGCTGGCGGCGGGCGGCGGCCTCGGCCTGCCTTTCCCTCCCAGGATTGGGACCTTGGGGCGCGCACAGCCGTACAGTCGCGCACTTTACGGCCTGGAAGGCGGGCGTGGCGGGGCGGAGCGGGGCGGGCCGCTCGGCACCAATAGACTAATTTCACAAAATTTAGCGCGCCGACACAAAGTGCGAAATTTATGCGACACGCCTACTTGTACCGATAACGACGCAGCCCCCCCTCCCCCCCTCCGCTTCCACCATACCGGCCATATGCCACGCCCGCCGCCCCGCCCCGCCCCGCCCCGTGTGAGAACGCAAGGGGGTTATAAGGGGGAGGGGGAGTTTTAGGACGGCCCCTTCGCCTCGCCTGTACGCGTCTCTCTCGGCGCACAGCAGACGAGACACGCACGGACTCCACGTTCATCACCCGGAGAGTCTGCTGCACCTTAAAACAAGCCAGGTTCTGTAGGAATGGAAGAAATTTCCTTTAGAATTTACCAAAGAAACTTATCTTTATCATTGGTTTGAAAATGTGACGTACAACTCGTTCCGAGTTGTTTTTAGCGAACATCGCTCTGATTGAGCAATGTAGAAATACGTCGCTCACTTTGGGCGAGAAATTTGACTATTCCAAATAGCGTGCCGAGGCCCGGCCCAGCCCAGCCCAGCCCATCCCGCACACGTCCCGAGGTGTCTGCTTCTTCTCCGGCGCACCGCGCGGCGCCCGCAGTGCCGCACCCCGCCCCGCCCCGCCCGCCACGCTGGCCTCCCCTTAAGAATTATGCTAACTCGATTACATCTCACCCTTTCTCTGGGGGTCCAACCCCCTTCTCTCTCCTTCCTCAACCCAACCTCCCCTCTCTCCCTCTCCCCTCCCTCCCCCCTCTCTCCTCCCACTTTACCTTCTCCTTGCTCATCCGGTCTCTGTCTGCTACGACGCTTGTCTTTCTCCGAGAACGAATTATGTTAACTTCATTTCCTTTGCGGCTCCAGCCCCCCCCCCCTCCAGCAGCAGAAGCAGCCGCGGCGGCAGTACCAGCGGCAGCAGCAGCAGCTGTGGCAGCACACTCAATAAATCTTGCGTTTTTCTCGGCGTACACGCGGGATCGCCCCTAACCGCACGCTGCTAGATTAAGACCGCAGCCGCAGCCATTGTGCCTCGTGTTGCGGTGCGGCGCGGCGCGGCGCGGCGCGAGCGATGAGCCAGCGGCGATGTTTAACACGCCCATACCGCCGCGCCGGCTTATTTTCCCTCTCTTTTCCCTCGACTCATTTTTCCTGGCTGTCTCCGTCGCGCCGCGCGGAACACATGGCGCGCACCGCGGATATGGGAGCGCACAAACTTGGAACAAATAATAATCATGACTGCAGTCCGAATAATTAAGACCGGACCATTCCCTTTGTTTACGAGCAGCCCCGCCCCGCCCCGGCCCGCCCCGCCCCGCCCCGCCCCGCCCCGCCCCGCCCCGCCCCGCCCCGCGCGCGGCCGCCCGACCCAACGAGTATTAGCAAATGAGAGTAATCTCCCCAGAGCGGCGCGGCGCTCGAACGTCGTAACTGGGTCACAAAAAGGAGCAGAAGCGAAAGCGACGAGCGGAGAAGAAAAATGATTACGCCACGGGTATGAGAGATTTATCGGCGCGTGCGTCGCGCGGTTGCGTTACGGGAAGCAAAGGTTCCGGGTCGTCGGGGCAACCTCAGACAAATTGAAAGACCCATTCTTCTCGTTTTTAACGGGCGGCAGCGGTAGCGGGGAGAGTAAAAATGGAGCGATACATTCATATAGCAGGAGCACCGGCGAGGAGGAGCGGCGACTGTGTCGAGTAGTGGGGAAGAAAGAGGGGCCCGACCCGAGCCGGGACGGGACGGGGGAGGAAGGGGGGGAAACGCATAAAGAAGTTCATTTTCTTCTTTAAAACTTTTTCATGATTGGAAGTTTGCCCGATTTCAATCAATCCCAGCGAGCAGCTTACTCCCGCTTGTTCGCGGGCTTGTAGCGGCGGGGCGGCACGAGGGCGGCGGGGCGGGGACTGAGATTCTGTCTTTATCTCCTGCTGCTGCTTCTTTTCCTTTATATTCTTTGATCCAATTCTGCTTTTCGAAACCGTCAAGCAGAAGCGAACGCCGTGCGAAAAAAAACCAATACGCTTTGACGTGCTGAGTCAGCAGGTATGCCCTGTGCCCCGCGGGTTGTCACGTGACCTGCTGGCTGATGCACTCCCCACGAGTCACTCTGCCGCCCCGCCCCGCCGCGTCACGCCACGCCACGCCACGGCGATGAGTCAGACAGGTAAATCCTCCGCAAACCCGCCGGGCCTCCCCCCTGCCACTCGTATCCATCACACGGGGCACGACATTTCTACCGGCCCGGCCCCGGTCACGTTTCCGTCGCATTTCTTATTCTATCATAGAGGGAGTGCACACACTACTGTATACAGTAACGTATAAGTTTCTTAACAAAAGCAATGTTTTAAATAAAACTGCAAATTTTGCAAAAAAAAATTGCTGCACAGAACACTTAAAGTTTGCTGCAAAGATGACTTAAATTTTCGGCAAAAATGACTTAAATTTGCATCCCCGTCGGGCAGCAGAACGGAAAGCCGCACCACTCGCGCGCGTGTGGTGTACGGCTAGCAGACGACGCCGCGCCGCGTCTCTCGAGACGTGCAGTGCCGCCGAGCCGAGAGTCGCGGCAAAGCGTGGCGCGAGACCCATGAATAAATGTGGAACAAATTGCGGAACTGTAACC
The DNA here is from genome assembly GCA_033675135.1 of Frankliniella intonsa. Lineage (NCBI taxonomy): Eukaryota > Metazoa > Arthropoda > Insecta > Thysanoptera > Thripidae > Frankliniella > Frankliniella intonsa. The sequence continues at coordinate 12,712,315 of CM066254.1, read as the reverse complement.
CCCCGCGCCCCGCCGCGCCCCGCCCCGCCCCGCCCCGCCCCGCCCCGCCCCGCCCCGCCCCGCCCCGGCGCGGTGCCGCTCTCGTCTCGAGTCGGATAGGCCTTGGCCTGCTGAGCGCGGTGCGGCGCGGCGCGGCGCGATGGTCTGCCCTTTATTACACTATGGTAATCTCCCCCGGAAGGGGTGGAGGCGGCGGGGCGGGGCGAGGGCGGCAATACCCGTGCGAGCGAGGGGCACAAATACTCATCATATACCGCGCCCGCCGGCCGGCCGGAGGAGAGAAGGAGAAGATTAAAGTAATAATAGTAAAAAGAAACACACGACGGCGCCTCACGCGACACGGCAGCGCCGGCGCCGGCCGGCCGTGAGGGCAGAGAAAAGCGGTCGCGCTGCAGTTCACACACAGGCACCAGGGCGTTTAGTTAGTTATTTCTAACAGCATTTTACTTTTGCCCGGATATAGCTATGGAAGGTCCCTAAAAGCCTTTAATCATAATCATTCCTTACCTGGTTTTCTGAAAGGTCTGCGAGGCTGAGATTGTACACCAAGTTTCTGAAACAGGAAAAAAAAGTTGAAATTAGATGAGACGCTGGCGCCGAGAATGCATTCCTATGGGAGAGGGGATGAATGGAGTCATTGAATGGCGAGGGTATCGGTAGCAGTTAGAAAGAGACAGAAAGAGAGAAATGGAGAGAGATAGAGACAGGCTGAGGAAGGACTCTCCCGCCTTGTCACGGAACCGCGCGAGTGTGTATTCCCTCGGCATTACCTGATTAAAGGGCAGAGAGTGGACAGTGCGGGGAGGGGAGGGGCAAGCGAGCACGGAGTGTCGGGCGAGAGAGAGGGGAGGGGCGGGGGTAGGGAGGGGGTCATGAGTGAAGGTGAGCGAGGAGAAAGAGGGAGCTTTGTATTCTCTGCGCTGGGGTAGACTTGTCGGGGCTCAAATGCGGTTTGGTTCGGCGTCGCGCCGCGCTGCTGCGCCCGGCGGTGGCGCCGCGGGCTGCTCCAGGGCGGGAGGCTGGCCTTCACCGTCGCCGCCGCCGCCGAGGCGGAGCCGTATAGCACGCGGGGCCCAACAACAAGAAGACCACCAGCAACAACAGGGTGTCCCGCCCGGCCCGGCCCCGCCCCGCGTCCTAGGTCTCAAAGGGCGGACGTAAGCCTCTTCACTCTCCCAAACTTCCATGGCCGCAACACGGCCCGACGTGGAAACGAATAGTCTCCGTTTCCTCCTGCCCTTACTCCTACCCTACACACATTTCTCCCCCTTTGGAAAAAAAAAGTAGGATTACTGAAGAAAAAGACGGCGGGAGAGTAAAAGAAGTGGGAGGAAAAAACGGCACAGCGCGAAAAAATGTGTGTTATAAAAAAATGAAGAGAAAAGGCGAGGGAGCGCCTTTGTGGCACGGAGGAAGGGGAGGGGGAAGGGAAGGGGGCGCACACGCATGAGAGGGATCAATCCCCGGGATCCAGCGGGAGTTTGACCGCACCGGGCCGGGCCGGGCCGGGCGGGGCCGCCGCGCGAGGCGAGGGGCTATTTTATTGAAAAGGTGGGGGGCGAAGGCCGCAGGTCGGGTTGGGCAAAAGGCGCGGGACAGGAGGATTAGCGGTACGGGGAGGAAGCGTGGCGGGGCGTCGTGCAGAAGAGGAGGGGAGGGGAGGAGGAGGAGGGGAGGAGGAGGAGGAGGGGAAGGGAGGCGGGAGAGAGGCGGACAAACGACGCAGATTCAGCCTTTGAATGGCGGCGGCGGGGCGGGGCGGGGCGGGGCGGGGCAGGGCGGGGCGGGGCGGGGCGGGGCGGGGCGGTGAAAGGTGAAAGGCTCCTGCGGCCATCGTTGCACTCGTTGGCGGGGCGCTTGTGTTATTGTCAAAAGGAATTTGCGCCTCACGTACGTACGTGCGCGCCTCTCCCTTTCTCTCTTTGCTCGTCTTCTCCTCTCTCTCTCTCTCTCTCTCTCTCTCATGATCATTCCTGCTGCCACCTCTTTCCTCGCAGTGCATGAGTCATTTTGCTGCATTGGGTCAGCGCGTGTTTCGCATGCTGTATGCCGTTCGGAGGAAACAGGAAGTGAAGAGGGAGAGAGAGAGGGAGAGGGAGAGGGAGAGAGAGAGAGAGAGAGAGAGAGAGAGAGAGAGAGAGAGAGAGAGAGAGAGAGAGAGAGAGAGAGAGAGAGAGAGAGAGAGAGAGAGAGAGCAGGGAAAGAGAGCGGATTAGAGCGAAGTGCTCGGAATGGCAGACAGGGTGGCGGGGCGGGGCGGGGCGGGGCGGGGCGGGGCGGGGCGGGGCGGGGCGAAGGGACGCCCCATTACATTAGTAAGGTCGATCTGCTTGCGGGGAGCGGGCCGGCAGGGCGCACGACCACCAGGCTTGGCTCGTAGGGTACACGGCAAAAAAATAAAAGGTTCAATCCCTTATGCGTCCTCTCTCTCTCTGTGTCTCCCTCTCTAACACATTTACGGCAGCATTACGTTCTCGACGCCCACTTAGAGAGCCAAGCAAGGCATTCGGCGCTTTAAACGAGGGGGTAGGGAGGGGCCCAACGGGCTGGTATGGCGACCTCCCGGGGGAGGGGAGAGGGTCAAGTAGTGTGAGGTTGTCATTTCCCTGGCAGATAACAAGGGAGTCGCACCTAACAGGGAGGGAGCGGGGGGCGGGGGGTAGAGCCAAGGACCAGGGGCCTGGATGGGATAGGGCACATGACTGGCTGTTGCCACCGCCACGACGCCACGCCACGCCACGCCACGCCACCCCGTCCTTCCCTCGGGACCCAATTACGCTGTTTGTCCAGTCCAAGGCGCGCTGCCGCCGGGCCGGGGCTGGAGCCGCTGCTGGAGCCGCTGGAGCTGCGGGGTGCGTCTGACACCCTAGTCTGGAGTCTCCGTTATCCCCAGGTGAGCGGCCGGAGCCCCCGCCCCGCCCCGCCCCGCCCACCTCGCTCGTTAAATTGCCTTCATCCAGCCATTCCCTCTCCAGCAGCAGTAGCAGCCGCCGTCCCACCCAAACAAAATAGCTCGTCCGGTCCCCTGATGTATACAAGGCCACGGGCATGACTACAATGAACGCGACCTGCGCGCCTGAAATACGTAGTCATTAGTCCGAGGTCTTAACAGAGCTCTTGCTTTGCTGACTCTAAACTTCACACTCAAATCGAAGTAAAGTCAGATACTCTTTTGTAAATTAGTATCTTAGCGTTGAGATTACGTATGCACTTTACTGAGAAAAGTTTAGTATTTTACATTACAAAGCGGTAGTAATTTTCACTTATATTTACAAAATCTTTTCCTATAGTGCAAAGAAATTGGGTAGTAAAAAATATAGATTTATTGTTTACAAAAAAAATTTTTTTTCGTGAACTACAGGTGGATGCAAGGTTATTTAGGGCGAAAAGAAGGCGTAGACTGAAGCAAAGTCTTAAACGAAAGGGAAAAGTAAGAATTACGCGGCGAGGAATTACAAGAGAAAGTCATCAAGCTTACCTCCCGCCGACCAGCAGCGAGTTGCCATCCCTGATGGCGAGACGGAAGTAGTCGACGTGCGACTCGTTGCCCCCAAACCGGAACACGTCCTCGGGCCCTGAAACACAACAAGCGCATCTATATTGCAACTGCTAGGAGAGAGAGAGGGAGAGAGAGAGAGAGAGAGAGAGAGAGAGAGAGAGAGAGAGAGAGAGAGAGAGAGAGAGAGAGAGAGAGAGGGAGAGAGGAGAGGAGAGAGGGAGAGAGAGAGAGAGAGAGAGAGAGAAAGAGAGAGAGAGAGAGAGAGAGAGAGAGAGAGAGACGGCGAGCGAGCGGTACGGAGGTGCGGGTGGCACCTGGGGCTGCGAGCCAGGCTCAAGCAGGGCGCAGGAGCTTGTTGGGGAGGCAGGGGAGATAGTGGAGCGAGAAATCAGCCCCGCCTCCCCCCTCCTCGCGGACAAGAGCTGCACTACTGGAGCATCATTCCCAAGTCATGGTGAGCATGTATATTTAACGCTGGCTGGCGCCGCCCCGGCGATACCCCTCGCATTCAGAGCGCCACGATATACCGCCGCAGCCGCACACACCACAGGCAGCAGCGGGAGATACCCCGCGCGCGGCGGACCTCGGTACACAGCCTGTGACGTCTTGTCGCAAAGGACATCACTTGTAACGTTGCAGGGATAATAAATGGATCCCAGCCGTTCGGTCAGGTCGGACAGACTCTGCGTTTAGGATACTTTTTTTTTGTCTCCTTCTTAACGATCGGAGACTTCATTTTTTTTTTCTGCAGGGGCCAACTCGTAAGGACAATACTCCGTCGGAACGGCGGGCAGTGAATTTAAAAGACCGCACACTCCGAGGCATTAGGGGCTCCCGGGGACCCCTGGGGGGGAGGCAGCAGCGGGCGAGAGAGAGAGAGAGAGAGAGAGAGAGAGAGGGGGGAGGGCGGGGGGGAGACAGGGAGAGGGAGAAAAAGAGGAAGGGGTTGCGGAGAGAGTGGGAAAGACCGCGCAGAAGGAAACAGGCGCCGTTGGCACAGCGGCACAGCGACCTCTTGCAATGGTCATCGCACGCGGTGAAATTGCATATTATTCCCCGCCGCGGAGCACTTGGGCTTTTATTCGCGCAGTCTAGGCGCGGCTCTCTGGAAATAAGGAAAACTGCAATAATTTTTGCGACGTTCCTCATGACCTCCTCATTATTATTATCATCGTCATCATCAGCAGCGCCGCCGCCGCCGTCATCATGGCCGACCCTGTTCATTTTCTTATTACGGCTGCGATATTATTTTTTTTAAGAGGAGGAGAGGGCGAGTTAGGCCGCGCAGGCCGACGGCCAAATAAACACAAAGAATGGCTGTGGAGGGACGGGGCAGGGCAGGGCAGGGCAGGGACCAAGGCAGAGGAGGGAATCTCAAACGGCCCGCAGCCAGCCAGCATGCACAGACAGCGCAGACAGAGCAAGGCTGCACGGTCGTGGAAAGTCAAACTCTGCAGAGTCGAGTCGAGTCGAGTCAGGCCTCCTGCCCGCAGCCGCCAGCCTACCCTCCCCTCCCCTCCCCACCCTCCGGCCCCGAGCCCGAGCATTGTCAGGCCACACCACCGCCTGGGAGGTAGGCCCGCCCGCACAACTTCCACGCGTGCGGGTTGCATAACGTCCAGGCGCCCCCGCCGCCGCTGCTTACTTCGCAAAACTGCGCAGCGTAGTTCTGAAGCGGCGCGCCGTAGCGTGGCGGGGCGGGGCGGGGCGGGGCGGGGCGCCCGCGTCTGACAACGGATCGAATACGTCGTGCCCACTCACGGCAGGCTGCAGACCCAACCAAAATATAGAGCGCGGGAGAGAAAGATAGAGAGAAAGGGAGAGAAGAACAGAGAGGGAGAGAGGGACAGAGGGAGAGGGCGAGGGACACAGAGAAAGAGAGACGCTGCAGGCAGGCAGGCAGGCAGCCGCCACCACAGTGGTACAAAGGGGAGAAAAGGAAAGTGGTACAGCGGCGCGCGGGAGGCGGCGGCGTGCCGTGGCGGGCGGCCCGGCCCGGCCCGGGGCCGGGACTTTGGAGAACAAAACGGTTTACTGCTGCGAACAGACTAACTCGTGAGCACTCTACAGCCGCCGGGCCGGGGCCGCGCCACTGAGGGAATTGGGAAGAGGAGCGGGGCGGGGCGGGGCGGGGCGGGGCGGGGCGGGGGAGCCTGGAGCATCGGGTAGCAACGCGACCCGCGTCAGAACTGGGAGCAATGCCGGTGGGCCCGGCCGGGTAGGTGGCAGGTAGGTGGCGGGTAGGTGGCGGGTAGGTGGCAGGTAGGCATCCGATGAATTATTTCACAACGAACCCGCTCCGGTCCGGGTGCAACACCGCTAAAGGGAAGGGGAGAGGAGGGGGGGGACGCACTAGGTGACACGGCAGACAGCGACAAAGAGAGACAAAGATAACGCAGACGGGAGAGTAAAAAGGGGGGAGGGGGCAAAAGAACGCGCGCACGGGCGCGCAGAAATGAAATTTAGTAAAGCAAACTGCTTGACAGCGATAGGCGTGGCGTGGCGTGAGGGGGCGAGGCGGGGCGGGGCGGGGCGGGTTGGGGCGGGGCGCTGGGCCCGGCGGCTGACATGACAACGACGATGGTGATGTTGCGGCGTGGCGCGGCGTGGCGCGCCGTCACCACCGTCATCATTCTCATCATAATCTCCCTGGCAGCCACCGCACGGCCGCAGCCCGCCCCGCCCCGCCCCGCCCCGCCCCGCCCCGCCCGGAGGAATGTTTGAGATAAGAAAGGGCGCGCCAATCCAATAACACCGGCCCGGCCCAGGGGGATGCTGTGGAGGGGCATGGGAGGGGCGTAAAAAAAGCTGACATTCCGATCGAGGCTACAGTGGCCGCCCCGCCCCGCCCCGCCCCGCCCGCCCCGCCAAGTCCGGCGTGTAAGAGCGGCGCGTAAACTGGGTCGGAGCTGAGCTGAGCGGCTCGGAGCCGGCCTCTCCTCTCTCAGATAACCCGCCCCAAAAGTGTCCCAGATGACCGCCACTCGACAGGCCTTTAAAAGTGCACGCGGTAGCGAGTGTGCGCGCGCACGAGAGGGAGAGAGAGAGAGAGAGGTGTGAGAGGGAGGGCCAGCCGCCGAAATAAAAGGAGAAAACACGGCAGAGACGACGAGTTGAAGGAAATGAAGGAAAGTGAATAATGAGATGAGAAACGGCGGGGCGGGGCGGGGCGGGGCGGGGCGGGGCGGCACGGGGCACGGAGGCGCTGCGACGGAGAGCTCTATGGGTCCCCTGCAGGCAGGGTACGGTTTCACCTCTCCCCAGCAGTTTGAAGGGTCGAGACGAGACACCTCATGCCGCCGGCCGCAACCTCGCCGAATCTGACGACCCGGACGGACCAAAGGGACCATGTAGTCAAAGATAAATTGTACGAGAGGAAGAGATGAGCTCCGGCCTAAAGCGGAGACGAATATCCGGCACACTGCACACGTAAGGGGAGCCCGGCGGAGGAACATCAAGATACATGCGAGGCGAGCTCCACGCAGATCAACCCGCTTGGTCCAGACGGAGACAAATTGCGGAGGGGAGAGACGGGTCGGGGGCACTGCAAGCCGCGGGGGAGGGGGAAGGGGGCAGGGTGGGGAGGGAACGGGGAGGGGGAGGGGGAGAGGGACACCGGGAGGTCTTTTTCATCTGCGCCACGCTGGGCAGCCATAGCGCCCGCCGCCGTCCAGCCCGGCGGGGCGGATATACCGGGCGTCCGGGGGTGCATACCGGGCCGGCACGTCAGTTGTGCTCGTGACGCTTCCGCTCTCTCTCTCTCTCTCTCTCTCTCTCTCTCTCTCTCTCTCTCTCTCTCTCTCTCTCTCAGCACGCTTGGGCGCACCGGGGGGGATAAGCGCGGGGGAGAGAGGAGGGGGCCAAGGGTTGCAGCGGCCTGGTTACATAAATCTGATCCTGGTGGGCGTAAATCCAGCAGCGAGAAGGAATTTACGCTGCGCGCCAACGGCATCAGTCCTCGTTCTGCAAATGCGCCGCGCCGCGCATCGCCCCCCCCCCCCCCCCCCTCCCAAACCGCGTGGAGCAGCCAAAATCACTCACGATTTTTCTCCGTGGCGCGCGGATAAGGGAGAGGGCTTTGGTTGCTCCCCGCGGGACGGCCTTGGATCAAAGCACCGCCCCCCTGCCCCCCCTGCCCCCCTGGTGCCCGCAGTCAGCTGGGGAGAGGGCTTGATGAGGGGGAAAATAAACCTGGAAAGCAGTTGAGTTACATGCTAGCGACGCCACTCCCCACCCGTGTGAGCGCACACACCCGAGGGACGCAAAATGCCAATGAGTTGCCAGAGTATTCACTTTGGGCGTAACTGTTTCAAGCTTACAGTGTTTACCCTAACGCTCGCACAAAACGCGCAAACTGCAAATCCACCGCAATTCCTCTCAAAGTACGGTCCGCACGAAACTCATCCTCTCGTCGTCACTGCACCGGAAACCCGTGAACGTCACAGGGACCAAATCGAAAAGTGCACCGAGTTGGGCTGGGATTCCAGGAAAAGGGGGCAGCACTGGACTTCCTCCTCCTCGACCCGTCGTTTAGCGTGTCGCACTCGAGGGGCGTGGGGGTTGAAGAAAGGGGGGGCGGGGGGGGGCAGCAGGGTCCTACCTCACCGCCCGGCCCCGGCCCCGCACCACGACCACAACCACCCGGCCTCCACCCCGCCCCCGCCCCGCCCCGCCCCGCACAACCACCGCCCCATTAACCGGGCGTTCCGTAATATGATCGGCGTGTAATGAGGTTTTGATGAGGGATTGCGGGCCGGCAGCGGCGCGCAGGACAGGACGGGACGAGACGGGATGTGCAATCACCTCCCCCCCCCACCAAACCATGACCTACCCGCCCCAGAGCCACGCTGCCCATTGGCGCAGGGCTGCGAGCACGCCGGGGCCGGGCCGGGCAGGGGCCTGGGCCGGGAGATGGCGGTCGGGGTGGATTACCCGCAGGATTACCGCAGGGGCGCGTGTACCGGGTGCTTCAGAGAACACGTGACAGTACTCCGGGTTCGCACTAACATATCGGATTCGGAATCGAGAATTACCGCGCCGCCTCGTCTCGTTACGACGCTCGACTCCCCCATCCGTCTGTCCCTGTGTAACACCAGACCCGGCGGGCGGGCTGCTGGGAGGGCCGCACAGAGTGGCGGCAAACTTTAAATGCACAAGTTTGTGCGCGCGGGGACGGAACGGGGGCCGTAAGGGGTCCACGGACAGGGCCGCAGATGAGGGGGAGGGGAGGGGGCCTGGCGAGGGACCAATCCAACCGAAGCATCTCAGATGGAGCAGGAGCGGCGAATGATAAAGACAAGATCGAAAACAGCCAGCACTACCCGCAGCGCTGCTGCTGAGGGTGTAAACCAAGCGGGAGAAAAGTGAACGATTAAAAGTAGCGCGTGCGCACTGTGCGCAGTACAGAGAGGATGAGTGCACTTTTCGCAGCGACTATCATAGTCGTTTTGTCGGCTGTTTCGCGCACTGCGCTTTCGTGCTGCTCAGCCGAGCGAAGCTTTTAAAAAAAAAAGGGTGGGACGGGAGGAAGGTGTTTGGCGCGAGGGGCGGTGGGCGGTGGGTTGCGGGCGGGCGGGCACTAGTACGGTAATAGCACACGCTCGCTCGCTCGCTCGCTGTTGTGGCTCATAATTCTTTCCACGTCGTCAGCAGCCATAGTCCGAAACGTCTGGCGAGTGATTCATAAGGCGCCGCGAATCACCTTTCACCCCCCGGCCCCTCTCTTCCTCCCCTCAGCCGCTCCCCGGTACGTGCCGCGCTGGGCTGGGCCGCGCCCGCCTGACGCCCCGCCGCGCCCTCGGCATGCGTCATGCTCGCTGGGGCATCGCATCGGGAGGGAAGCCGTCCAGTGCACGACGCCGGGCCGTCCGTCAAACTATGCGCCAACTTTTACACGTCATGTAGAAATTAACAGCGAACAAAAAAAAAAGTTGGCGCAGAATTATTATTTGTGAAAAGCGGCCACCATCACGATAGGCAGTATAACATAGTCGTGTCGAGACAGAGTAAACAAGGTAAACAAGTTATTTCTATAGAGACTTACTGCAATGTTTTTTGTCCCCATTTTTTAATAACAAAATTTTTAAATTTAAGGCGACATTGCGAGGGACACAAAAGACAAGTGGGAGTTAAGTTGGGTGACTGAAGGCTGCTGGAGAAGGCGCGGGGAGCCTCTCTGCGAGACGCAAAGGAAACAATAAGATGTAGGCCAATATAAGAAAACGAGCAGGGCGGCTGCACGCCCCGCTCCGCCCCGCCCCGCCCCGCCTCACCCCACCCCGCCCCGCCCCACCTCACCCCACCATCTCGTCCGCTCGACTAGTTTGGCATAAAGGGGATGCTGCAGACACACGGCCCGCCCCGCCCCGCCCCGCCCCGCCCCGCCCCGCCCCGCCGGAGCTCGATCAAATCAGCCGAGAGGAGCGCGATCAGAGCCCCTAACTTATTCGGATGGTCTTCATAATCCCCTCACATCATCCTGAGCTTTCTTTTTATTCCATTCCGTATCCGAGTGCCTCTTCTCCCCCTCCCCTCCGCGCCGTAGGTGGCTAAAATAAAAAGAGAACGTGGACGCGGGGCCGAGAGGGCTGAGCCGAGGGCAGCTCGGAGAGCCTGCCGGGGTAAAAGATTAGAGAGATGGGCAGAGGAGATTGACTCGACGGTAGCAACGACAGTTAATTTTTTTTATCGGCGCATGGAGTAGGGCGGGCGGAGTAAATTTAGCAGACTTTACCAATGGAGTCCTCGCGGTTACAGATACCATTTTTCTGAAGAATGCATATTGTTCTTCCCAGGTGTCTTACAAGAACTCGACAGCGAGGCGGCCGGGCCGGGCGGGCAGGTCCTCGCCACCCACCCGCTCTCATCTCAATCCGCGCCTGACTGACGCCCATACCTCGCACACCCAACCGTTGCGGGAGAAAATTTTTAATCAAATACACGGATAAGTAAATATGCATACGAGCCGTGGGTTTCATCGGCCAGGCCAGCTGACCTAGTTCATCCAGCCCACGCCGCGCAGGGGCTCTGGAGTGTAGACGGCAGCCTGAGCGCGTCGGTCACTCAGCCCCGCCACGCTAGGATAGGATCGGCCCGGCCCCGCCCCGCCCCGCCCCGCCCCGCCTACCCAGCCAATCAGTTTGCGAATTCAAATGGAGCTACTGGCACGAACAAAGGAGGCAGAGCAGAGAGATGCGGTCGGGGCGGGGCGGGTCGGGGCGGGGCGGGGCGGGGCGGCCGCTATACTCATGCGATATGCGCTCGGCCTGTATATAGGTCTATCCACCCCGGCCAGCCCCGCCATGGCGGCTGCGCAGCCGTCCCCCAAGCGCAGTAAATAGGCACAAAAATTCATGAACCGCGCGGCTAAAGCTTGCGCTGAAATTTCCCCTTGTTTGAACTTCAAACCGCCAGAGTATAGGCGTGTTGCGGCTTTGCCTCTTTCCCCCTGAGGCGCCATGCGGCCCCTGCGCCCCAGACGCGAGTATGCAATCCCGCGATGCACTACTCTGTTACACCCTGCACTGTGCCACGATAAAACGCGCAACCTGCCTACGGCCCAACGCCATTCAACGCCAAGATTCCCCACCCTAACGAGGAACGCGCATAACTTTATAGGGTGGGAAGTTAAAAGTAAATTTTGACTCAGCACTCAGCAGTTGGCGGGTGCTGCAGCAGCATCGACACGACACGCACCTGCAACAGAGAGAGAGGGGGGGCTTAAAGAGGCGCGCTAGAAACGCGAGGGAGAGCGCGACCACAAAGAGAGACGGCGGCGTGGCGCGGCGCGGCCTCATTTTGAATTTTAAATGTCAAATTCAGAGGCGCGCGGGGCGATATGAGGAGCCCTGCCTGCCCTGCCCCGCCCCCGCCGCGCGCTCAACAGGTGAAGGTGCGCGGCGCAGCGCAGCGGGCGGGGGCGGGGCCGCGCTGCAAAAGTGGCGAATAGAAAGAAGACAAAGTGAAATTACCAGTTTAATTGCACGTTCTGCGAGGTATAAAAATAATAATAATAATAAAAAATACAAGTGGGAGCGGAAAGCGGGACGCGTGTTCCCCGAGTGTGCGGAAAGGAACGGGCGCAGGCGGGAGAGGCGGAGAAGCCGAAATGGAAATAACCGCCGTCAAAGAGGAGGCGCATTTCTTTTCAGCAGATTGTGCAGCTGCGGCGGCGAGAGAGAGAGAGAGAGAGCGAGAGAGAGAGAGAGAGAGAGAGAGAGAGAGAGAGAGAGAGAGAGAGAGAGAGAGAGAGAGAGAGAGAGAGAGAGGGAGGAAGGAAAAGAGTGAGGTGTGTGTGTGTGAGTGTATGTGAAAGGTGAAAGGGCCACGACAGGCAAAGAGAAGCTGTGTAGGCGCGGAGTGCACGTCATATGGTGCCGCTGTGCTGGTGAAGGGCGTAAAGCGGACTGTCGGCCAGACAGACAGGCAGACAGACAAACAGGCAGACACTCCAGACACATCGTTACCTCTCCTCCACATTAACGCACACGCGTGTCGTGTGTGTGTGTGTGTGTGTGTGTGTGTAAGGGGAGGGGGCGTACGTGAGTGCGTGTGTCTGTGTACAAGTATAAGCCGGCAGACAAGCGCCTTCCCATTGACAGCGACGGTTTGCCTATTTCGCACGTTTCGTCTTCTTCAGGTTCTAAATGTAGTAAACAGTTTAATGTTTCTTAAAAATGGCACTAGAGCGACGTTATATTAATGTGTGGAAAGGAGGGAATGCGGATGAGGTCATGGGGGCAGATAAAAGTATTACTACACACCCAGAAAGAGAGCCGAGAATTCTTGGGAAAGCTATTGGATGAGAGTGTTTGGATGAGAGTTTTTGGATGAGACTGCTTGGATGAGAGTGCTTGGATGACTGGCCCTCGCCAGCCCCGATAAGTAAGCACCTCAGCCCCCCCGCTCCCCCTTGCCCCAGGGGGCTCAGTGTTCGCACCTGCAGAGGGTTGTCCCGCCCCGCCCCACCCCGCCCAGAGAGCCCCCGCCAGCAGAGTAGAGTAGCGAAGCGCTAATGGCTCTAGCATGTCACATGGAAATCACTCGCCCAGGGCAGGGGTGCGGCGGGGCGCGGCGGGGCGGGGCGGGCGGGGCGCGCAAGGAGGCCTGGGCGCGGCGTGGCGGCGACAAACAGTGGTACACGACACACGGTCATAACTCAAGTCTGCAGACAGGTATTCATTTCGGTACGGAGCCAAGCCTCTGGCTCCCAATGAATTTGAGACGCGAGGGGGGAGTGGGGGGTGGGGGGGGCAGTGGGGCCGCAGCTCCGCGACGAACCACGACGCAGAGCTAACAAGGGCGAGCACCGGCAGCGCCGCACTTGTACTGTTTCATCTCTGGAGAATATGATTTTCCTTGTTTCGATGCGCGGAGGGCTTCTTTAATTTTGTCAGCGGAGGAACGCATTACCGCGCGAAAGGGTTGTTATTATTTCGTCAGAACGCTTTGTCGATGATTTCATAGGCCAGCCACCGGAAGGGGGGGGGGGGGGGCTCTTCTCGCCGTGAAAGTAATTTCTCAGATTTAGTTTCAGCGCTCAAAGTTATGACAGCAGTTTATTTTTTGAAGAGGAGTTTCAAAGAGCTTTTCGCGTGGGGCAAAGATGGGTGGGGTGGCCGTGCCAAGGCACGGGGGGTGTTTTAAGACGAGGGTGCGGGAAACGGGGGTGCGGGCGGGTAGGGCGAGACCCACGAGTCCACGACCTCGAGGCCTCCTCCTCCCAAAGTCAAAGCAGACAACAGAATTATTAGCCTTTTCGTCAATGGAAGACAATTGAAAACAAAAATTTTTATGTATAAAACTGCGACAGCTACCGCGCGCATGCGCACCCCAACGCGTTATTGCCAAACTGCCCCCGACAGGCTGACCCAGACCTGCCCAGACACCGAAGATAGGTAGAGTTCTCTCCTCTCTCATGTTTCTTTTTTTCTTTTTTTTTTTTCTTTCTGCCTCCTTCTCGATTCTGGCCGACCCAGTGCGCGATAGGGCTGCCGCGCTCGAGTTGCCTCAACTTTACAAATATGGCCAGCCAGGCAGCCAGGCAGGCGGGCGGGTCTGGCGGCAGCACACGGCGGCCCCGCCGGCCGGCCGGCCGGCAGGAAGCAGCAGGGAGAGAGCGGGGGAAAAAATCACATCCGTGATAGGAGGGAACTCCAGAGGCCAAATCCCACCATAACGCGGCGCGTCTGTAGCGGCGCGCCCTGCCGGCCAAACGAGGAAACTTGCAGGACTTGCTGCGAGCTTTTTGTCAGTTGCCAGTTGCCAGGCGGGTGGCAGCTGGCAGCAGCATCCCGCCGCGCCGCCCAGTTCGGTGAGCGCAGGTCTGTGGGAGCAGGCCGGGGAGCGTAGGCCGGTGAGCGTAGGACTATGGGTATAGGCCGGTGAGCGCAAGCCGGTAAGCGTAGGCCGGTGAGCGCAGGCCGGTGAGAGCAAGCCGGTGAGCCCACAGCCGCCGCCGCCACTGCAGCAGCTCAAATTAAGCGACTTACTGAAAAAGTTACCTCATTTCCTTTTCGACTCGCGAGAGAGAAATATCACGGCGGCAACCTTTCTGCTAGATTTCACCGAGAGGCAGCGGCGGCGGCGGCCCGCCGACGCGTCTCAAAACTTTCGGGGTGCACAGCGCAGAGATTATTTTCGGTAATGACTACTCCATCGAAAGACGCCCCCGCTAATTCTCTTATCTAAGTGGCCTTGTCTCCCCCACGAGTGCGCGTCTGCCGCCGCCGAGAAAAAAAAATACCCTCATAACGACTGTGTTTTTGTTTGTTTTTTTTTTACTTCCACATTTCAGGCGCCGGTTGGACCCCTGCTTTATACGACATGGACGCGTAAGTTTCCTTATTCTCGGGCCTTTATCACCTTATCAAAGTGAAATTAACAGCGCGGTCGTATAATTAGGAAAATAAAATAGAAAAGTGTGTAATGAGGATACCGCCGCACTTTAAAAGTAATCAAACAAACGCAGTCAGTGGTGGTGCACTTTCACAAGAAAGAAGGGGGAGGGGGAGTGCACCGCTGATATCATGGCAGGCAAAAGCATAGCGTGAAATTACACAAGAACGCGAGTAGACACCCTAGGAGACCGCGCCGTGCCCCCGGTCCGGTAGGTGCAGCAGGATGTGGCAGTAGCGTGCTACAAAACAAAAAGCACAAAAAATAGAAAAGTAAAAGGTTTTAGGAACTTTCAGCACCTGGCAGTATACGGCTAAATAGGCACAGCGGTGAGCGTGCTACGCCCCTGGCGCGTCGCGCCCCACCCCGCCCCTGGCTCCGCCGCTGGACCCACTGCACCTTGCACGAGCCGGCCGCGCCCCGCCCCGCCCCGCCCCGCCCCGCCCCGCCACTGCGCCACACCGCCAGTGTTTGAAGCCGCACCGCACCCCGCGCCGCCACCCTTCGCCCCGCCCCGCCCCGCCCCGCCCCGCCCCGCCGGGCGCCCTCGGACCCTGGTGGCGTCCTACCCGCCCCCGCAGGGTAAGGGTCGGATCAATACGGCGGGGTGGGGTGGGGCGGGGCGGGGCGGGGCGGCGCGCGGAGGGGCGCGGCGGCGGGGGGCGATGCCCTTCGGGAGATGAGGAGGAGGCCCCCTCACCCTCCGCCCCCAGCCCAGCCTTGGCTGCAGACAGACCTACACCGTTATTCTTCACACGCGTTTCCTGTGCCGGTACGCAAGGTAACACTCTCTCTCTCTCTCTCTCCCTCTCCCTCTCTCTCTCGAGCGGGAGAGAGACACTCGCGGCACTCACACGCTGGGAGTCAACCTCAAAGAGCACGTCGTTGCCCCGCCCTATACGAACGCAGCGGCCGTTCAGTTAAAAGGAATTGCGACTGGAGCGCAACATCCCCCCCGCCGCACCCCACCCCACCACACCCTCCACGCCCCACTGCCCCGCCCCGCCGCCGCCGCCGCCGCCGCTCGGCACAGTGTGTCGCATTTCAAAGGGAGAAGTGACCCTTTGAATGGACACGCTCGCCTACCAGTCCTACCAACCTGGCCGGCCGGCCGGGCCGGGCCGGGGAGATGGGAGGAGAGACACAGCATTATGGAGGGGGCTGGGCCGGGCGGACAACGACAGGGCGCGTCACGTCCAAGGACACCTGTCCCAGTTCCACTTCGCACCTGTTCGTCCGCCCCTCCCCGCACCACCCCCAGAGCTCCCCTTGAACGACCTCCTTACACACCCGTGCCGTCGCGCAGCGCGGATAGGAACTCAATTCCTTGAAAACATTTGTCGCGCCCCCCGCGAGCTCTCAGCAGGGCCCCGCGCGAGGAGCCCCCCGCGAGCTCACGCCCCGCCTCGACACGCAGATGACTGCTCGTCTGTTCGGCGTCTCGCCCCGCTCTCCTTTCCGCCTGCAAAATGACGCTCAAAGTTGTCTTAATGAGACTTTGTCCTTGCGCCACTCCCCTGCCCCCCCCAACCTCCCAGCCCGCCTCCTCCCGCTCAAACTTTGTAATCCCCCGCCCTTCCTCTTCCCCAACAGCCAGCAGTGCCGCAGTCACCGTGGCGCCGACCCCCTAACCTCCGCCCCCTCCACACACACACACACACACACACACACACACACACATTTATATATATACCACGCGTCTCACACGTGCTACACAACTGGCGCGGGGGAGATAACACGCAATCAATGAGTTCAGAACGGACGGAGCGAAAGAAAGAAACGAAACAGCAGCAGCGCAACTGAAGATAGCACGACACGACGGTAATGATGAAGGAAAAGAAGGGGAAAAAAATGTGACGGCGACTGGGCCCGGACCTCCTGACCGGGGATCGAACCAGTGCCCGCAGTTTGATGAAGAGTAGAAATAATGAAAATTTGGGTTGTTACATGGTTACATTACAACATTGAACGACTAGCTGTGCAGGACTGCTGAGCAGGACTGCTGAGCAGGGCTGCTGTGCAATGCTGCTGTGCAGGCCTGCTGCGCGTGCAGGACTGCTGTGCAGTCGAACGCCCGGACCTTTGTGCGCCGGACAATGCAGCCACGCCCCTAATTGCTATTGATTCATATTGCAAATGATGCGGCTGGGAGCGTCCGGTGTGCGCCCGCCCGCCTGCGTGTGTGTGTGTGTGTGTGCGCGCGCACCTGTGTTCAACAATAGCGCTCTATTTGCACAGAGGCGCGCGCGTTCACACACACACACACACACACACGAACTTGTGTCGCTACGACGCGCGCCTGTTGAGAACCGGAGACGGACAGGGGCGGGCCGGGAGCTGAGTGAGCGAGGTAGAAGGGGGAGGGTCACGAGAGGAGAGGAGGGACGCGACGGCCGTAACACTACAGCGTGATATTACGGTAGTAGTATTAGTAATTTACGGCCATTTGTAACCATGCTCAGCGTCATTGTGGGGGTTTGCGGACCAGAAAAGGAAGAGAGCAGCTGGTTTGGCATGAGCATGGCAAGACTCTACCAGCGCCTGCAAGACGCAGGGTAGGCAACCGACTACACCCGTGTGGAGGGCACTGCCTATCTGCCAGGCGCTCGCGCCGCCGGTGTTCCGTTGAGCCGCGTCGACTAGACCAGCAGAGGAGCCCAGGAGGATGGAGTTCTGTAGCAAGCGACGGGAGGGTGGAAAGAGGAGGAGGAGGAGGAGGAGGAGGAGGAGGAGGAGGATAAAGTGGGTGGAAGAGGAGGGCAAGGAGCGTGGGATTGATTCATCGTGTAACCATGGGGATGGGATGTACGGGGAGCACGCTCGCTCCGCGCCCAGCTGGCAACCACACGATTAATCTTATACCTGAACATTTAACAATGAAAACACAAACACGAAGCGGAGTAGGGGGGGGGGGGGGAGCTGATGATCAGAGAGCGCAGAAGCCCACCCTGTCCCACACCTTACCCCTCCATCTCCGTAACATTCTTGTCTGTCAGTCCGTCTGTCTGTCTGTCCGTGATGCCCCCGCTCTCTCTCTCTCTCTCTCTCTCTCTCTCTCTCTCTCTCTCTCTCTCTCTCTCTCTCTCTCTCTCTCTCTCTCTCTTTCTCTCTCTCTCTCTCTCTCTCTCTCTCTTTCTCTTTCCTCTCTCTCTCTCTCTACCTACGCCAATGTTAGCTCGTTACTGGGCATCATCTAGGCCCGCAAGCCTCAGAGGGACCGGCCGCCCGGGGGCCGCACGGTCAAACACGCGCGCTGAAAGAAGAAGGGAGGGAGGGAGGGAGAGAGGGAGAGAGGGAGGGAGGGAGGGAGGGAGGGAGAGTGAAAGGGGGATGCCCTTGTCGGAAAAAGGTACCCTGATCGCCGGGCCTGGCTCGCACATAGCCAGCGCAAACACAAACTAGGCCGGCCTGGGCGCGTGTATGTGCTCACGGTTAAGTGAAAATGCATACCTATAACAGTAGGGTTATCCGCGACCCGCTGGGGAAAAAAGGGAACATATTGGTGGCGCGTGGCGTGCACACGTGGATATTTCCCCGGCAGCCTCATCATGTTTAATTAATTGCCACCCCACCCCGCCCCGCCCCGCCCCACCACGCCCCGCCCCGCACAGCTAGATACCCGGCCGACGCGCCGTCCGTTTTCCATGTGAAAGCAAATAGTATCGAAAAGTGAGCGGCTTCGTCCGCGCGCGTGATGGCATGCAGTAGGGCGGTCGCAGCCCCGCCCCGCCCCGCCCCGCCCCGCCCCGCCCCACCCCGCCCCGCCCCGCCCCGCCCCGCCCCACCCCGCCCCACTACTACATTCGCCATGCGCATTTCAATCAGGCCGGCTATACATACACGTACGTACGTACGTACGGGCTGCGTACAGCGCGCTGCTCCAGAAAGAAAAAAAAAACATATATATGTATGATAAAAACGAGAAAGGACGAAGCGAGGTTTCTTTATCTTTTTCTTTTTGTTGGTCTAGCAGCACGCTAGTCGCGGTCATCGTACCCTGAGCGGCACACAGCCGGCGCACACGGGCCGAGCCAAGCCAAGGGTGTGGCCTAACATCTTCATAGGCGTGTTGAGTGTTCACAAAGGTTTAACGTATAATGCCTTTCGAAAGGCGTTAAAAAGACCCAAAATATATTAAAAATAACGCGTTTGACAGTTGCAGTGCCTCAGCAAACGCACACCTAAACTATGTCAAGTCCTCAGCTGAGTCACACCTATGTCTTTTGCCAATGCTCCTTTTAAATTTTTTATCTTATTCCGCCTTCCGCTCGTTCCTCCGCTTCCCACCAGTCTCTACCAAACAGCGTCCTGTACTCGCTTTTCCTTCCTTCATTCCCGCCGAGTAGTTTCGAATTGATGAGACAAAGCCCGGCCCGGGCCGCGCGGCCTGCGCCGGCGGAGCTCTGCTAATGGCGCAAACAGGTGTCAAGGTCTGCCCTTTATTCACTCGGCGGGAGCAAAGGGGAAAATCTCCCCGTACCGACCAATTGAATTTGAGTTTGCCCGGCGATTGGCGCATTGCAAAAAACCAAGGACTGGAAAGCGGGAGGGAGAGGAAACAGGAGAGGAGAAAATGGAGAGCGAGAGAGAGAGAGAGAGAGAGAGAGAGAGAGAGAGAGAGAGAGAGAGAGAGAGAGAGAGAGAGAGAGAGAGAGCGGCAAATAAGCCTTTGCGAAAGTAGAAGAAGGGTGGAAAGGGAGGGATAGGTGTTACATCATTAGCATGCAACGTGCGACCCACCTGCAGACGCCCCCTGCCCCTTCTCCTGCCCCTCTGGCCACCCAATCACACCTACACTCTTCTACGACGTTTTATTTCCATTTTTTCAGATGTCGCCCAGTCACATGTATCCTTTTTGCCTCAAAAATACTTTTCTCTCCCTCCTTTATTCCCTTAATGCAATGCTCACTTTTTATTTGGTAAGGTGTTACTCTTGATGAGCGGGCGGGGTGGCTCAGCAAGACTTTGGTGGGGGGGTCCTGACAAAGTGACTCGCATCACAGGGGCTTATAGATTGGCGCAACGTGTCTCTTCAATTTGAGATTCACGCGGCGGAGCTGTGAAGGAGGTGGGGCCAAAGGATGACGAGGAAGGGGGCGGGGAGGGGGGAGGGGGCTGGAGGATGAGGAGGAGGGGGTAGAGAGGGAGGGTGTCACGTCTGCACATCGCGCCGCATCGGCTTCACTTTCAGCCTCCCGTGGGTCCGGACGAGCCAGGGCGAGAAAGAGAGAGAGAGAGAGAGAGAGAGAGAGAGAGAGAGAGAGAGAGAGAGAGAGAGAGAGAGAGAGAGAGAGAGAGAGAATGAAAAGGGGTACAGTATAGCAGGGGCTGCTGACGGAACGAGAGAAGGGGAGGGAGAGAGAGAGAGAGGGGAGGGGAGGGTGCTGGCGTCCCGACGCCTCCCGACGCGCCACGACACGCCTCCGAAATGCTAAGGACGACGCCTGCTGCCGGTGCTGCTGGGATGCATGTCTTGTCGCCCCGCCCCGCCCCGCCACACCCCGCCCCGCCCCGCCCCGCCCCGCCGCGGACGTGCTGCGCGTGTCACAGGGCATTCTATCAGGGAGTGCCCGGGAGCGGCGCGGCGGGAGAGCCAGCAGCACGCAGGAGAGTCACCGGGGGAAGAGAGGGAGAGGGGGAGGGTCACTTCCACGGGGTGCTCCTCGGGGTGCTGCCCGAGTAGAGGCCCGCCCCACCCCGCCCTGTGGAGTGGTCTGCAGGGCCAGCCCGGCCCACGCCGATGATGACCGTGTACGTGCGGCCGTCCTCCGTCTCTCTCTCTCTCTCTCTCTCTCTCTCTCTCTCTCTCTCTCTCTCTCTTCCGCCGGTGGCACACGGTTAAAAAAAAACCTGGAATCCTTTGCGAGGAAATCCCAAAGCGTGCAGAAAATGAATCGTTGAGAGATGCCGACAAGTTTTTGCCAGTGTTAGCGCTTCGCTTGCGCTCACCTCGGCTTTGCCAGTGCCGTGGACGTCACTTGGTCCCCGCCCCGCCCCGCCCCGCCCCGCCCCCGCCCACGCACCGCCACCCAGCCATTCCCGGCTATAGTCAAGTGGGGCTAACAGCAGTCTACTGCTGAGCTGGCTCAGCTTAAGAGGACATCGGGGACGCATTCAGCCCGCCCGGCCCTTCTGCCCGGGGCCGGCCCCGCCCCGCCCCGCCCCGCCCCGCCCCGGCCGGCGCGGCTCAGCCGCTGAGGGGGCCGATATACGGGGAGGACCCTGATGCAAAGAGAAGCGGCCCGCCGTTATGTGAGTTACGACCGCTAGCTCACATACACCGAGGTCATAAGGGTCGCAGCGATGGGTCGAGGTCGAGGAGGGGTCCACAAAACCTACACTATCAAAGTACGTTCGCGCGAATTCGACAATGCTGCAGGGTACACTGATCGAAGCTAACGGTTGAATATATATATATATATATATATATATATATATATATATATATATATATATATATATATATATATATATATATATATATATATATATATATATATATATATATATATATATATATATATATATATATATATATATATATATATATATATATATATATATATATATATATATATATACGTCTTCTATTGTAATATACGCGGAGCAGTTTTGAATTCAAATCATTAAAAATTTGAAAATTGTTAGCTTTTCATAAATTTGTAAAAGGCGCGAAAAGACTTTCGGGGCCTCATTTTTGCAGGCTTTCGAGAGGGAGCGCGAAGTTGCGGGGGAAGGAAAAAGGACGGCGAGAGGTCGATGGGAGTGACGGCCGATGGGGTGAGCAGGTGGCCGGGGCGGGGCGGGGCACAGCGTCGCGCCGAGCCTCATTTGCGCATTAGCAAGTTTTAACCGTATTTAACAGCAGGCGTAATAAGGGTACACTGCCTGGGAGTGGCACATGGGCGACAGGTGCACAGCAAAAAAGGACGGTGGTAAAATTAAAACTATTGACCAAAAGTCGACATTGCCGACGTGTGTTCTGAAATACAGTCAGTATTTTATTTACTGACGGAACTGTACCTGCCTCCGACAACCGTAACAAAGACGGGGTGAGAATGATAACGAATAGGAGGGAGGGAGAGAGAGAGAGAGAGAGAGGCGATGAGGAGGAAATAAAGAGAAACAGTGGGTGGTCCTGGTTTTGACAGGCCGGGCCGGAGCCGGCTCACAAAGACATGAGCGCGCGGAGGGTTGAAAAGTAGCCGGCTGCTTTTCATTTCCAGTTTGTTGTTGTATCTCTCGGGGCTGGCGGCTCCCGCGGCGCATCAAGCCCGCCTCGCCCCGCCCCGCCCCGCCCCGCCCCGCCCCGCCACGCCACGCCTCGCCAAGCTACCCTTGTGCCATCCCATTACGTGTTTTCTGTTACACCTTGCAAAGGATCAAATTTTGTGCAAAAACTGGTTGCACAAACACGAAATCCTGAAATCATCTTATTGCACGGGAATGGAAGAGGATTTTGCCGAGTTAGTGTGCACGTTACAGTACTCTAAAAGGATGGAATGCTCTTTTTGAGTCCGATCTCACACGGATCGGCGTAGGTAATCACGAGCCTTGTTAACAGGGTGGCGCGACCGTTGGCACGAGCCTAGGCGAGGCGAGGCAAGGCGAGGCGGGGCGGGGCATGGCGGGGCGGGGCGGGGCGGGGCGGGGCGGGGCGGGGCGGGGCGGGGCGGGCCCTCCTGGGGTCGGGAATAAACATGATTAGGCAAATTACAGGCTTGCCGAGCCGAGCCGGGGCGAGCGTAGCGGGGCGTGGCTGCGAGAGGCGCCCGCCCGGTGCGTCGCGCCGTCGCCCCGAAAGCCTCACAGCCTGACAAGAAACTTTACACTTTTCACGTAACTTTGCCCGTTAGCGGGCTGGGGGAGGCGGGCGGGTGGGGCCCAGGCGGGGTGGGGCGGGGCGGGGCGGGGTGCCTACGCCGCCATCAACCACACGGACTGCCCCGCCCGCCCCGCCCCGCCACACCCCGCCACTCGTCAGGGCCTAACAGGGTTCCTGAGGATGCGAGTCGCGCTGGCACAGTTTCTTCCGGCCGCTAAACAGCACGGCGAGGCTGGCCTGTCCGACACACGTCGATACTCGGGGGGAGGGCGGCCACAATATTTATTTCGCATTAACTTAATTGCTAATTATTTCTTTATTTTTCGTCTTTCTACATTTGGTAAGGGGAGCGCAGAGGGCGCGGCCATGAAGAGGGGTGGCGCTGCTGAGGCGGTGCGTGTAGTCGGCCTGGTCTGACAGGACAGCCGCGCCGCGCCACGCCACGGTTAGGTCTTCGCTCCCGTACCCTCCATGTCACGCTCTCTCTCCTAGCCAGCTCTTCACGAGCCCCTCCCCCTCCCCCTCTCTCTCCCTTCCCCTCTTGCTCTCTCCCTCTCCCTTTCTCTCTATCTCTCTCTCACTCACCCCGGCAGCTCGCAAGGACGACGACGCTTCACCGGCCGCTGCGGGGTTAGCGCGGGTAGCACCCTCCCTCAAGTAGGGGGTGTCGAGGGTGGCGGGGCGGGGGCGGGGCGGGGGAGCGCGCTTGCCCGACCTTCTCTGCGGTCACCGCTTACGCACCCTCCTCCCCCCCTACCCCCCCTGCCCCCCGCCCCCGGGGCCGCCTCCGCAGAGGGGACGCACGCCAGAGAAATGTTCACAGACTGTCCATTCAGCGTATACGCGTGCAGCACAATGGCGCCAGCTGCTGCAGGCCGGCCGACCGGACCGGACCGGCCCCGCACGGCAGCTGCACACAACGGCCCTCCCGGCCGCCCCCTGCTCTGCCCCTGCACTCCAGTGCTGATCCCAGCCGATACGAGCGGCGGCGGGGAGGAAAGGCGCACGAGCAGGCGGACACGACGGACTGTGGCCGCCACGACCCCACCGCCCAATACCCCACCGCCCACGACCCCGCCGCCCACTACCCCACCAGGGCCACACCTGCGCGACATGCAAGAGGCCTGCTCGCCTCGCCGGCGCTCTCAATGGGAATGGCCCAGCTGGCCTCGGCCTAGCCCGCCGTGTCGACGACCAGCTTAGAGGCCATCATACGACGCCGCCCCGCACGGCCCCGCCTGGCCCCGCACGGCCCCACCTGGACGCGCCGTACGGGTCCTGCAGCGCAGGACTCGCACCATTTACATAACGACGTAGCGCAATAGTTCCATGCCTACTGTACACGTTTTGCATCAATTCTGATACGTGTATCAGTGTCTATTTCATGTATGCTGATAAAAGCAAGTACAACGCTCTCCGTTGGGCTTGGGCTTTCAGAGTAATGTCCAGTTAATAATTCTACGACTATTCGTTATTTTATGGTAAGATATACACCTTCGCGAAATCACGAATAATTTATGTAAGCCTATGGAAAAGTAGGACGACACTTTTCAGTCGGGACATTTAATAGTGGTTATCACGGGCAGACGGGTATAAATGCAGTGCTTTGCGCAAATGTTCGCAAAGACAAAAAAAAAAAAAAAAAGGTTACCATTGCAGTGATCTGTCACTTTGCCACTTTATTAGGCACATGGGACACCTCTCCGTCCGGTGGACCTTTCGCTGCCGTCGGGGATGGCGCCTTTCTTTGCCCTGGAACGCGTGCATGACATGAATGCTCCCATCGAATACCCCCAGCACGTTGCACGAAAAGTAGAAGCAGTAAGAGAGAAGGAAGAAGAGCAAGAGGAAAAAAAGGAGAAGAGGAAGACGCGAAGAGCAAGCGAAGAGGAAGAAGATCGGCGCGCAGGACGGGGCGGGCCGGGGCGGGGCGGGGCGGGGCGGGGCGTTTGATTTGTGGCGGCGGTCATGGCCCCTGTCGTTCTGCCGGCGCGCCGCGGACATTCATCGCGAGCCTGTCCACCGCTGGGCCGCTGTCCGCTGCCTCAGCGGTGAGGGGCGCTGCTCAGCCGCAACGACACGCCGGTCCTTATCAAACGACGAGCGTGGCTCAGCACGGCCTCACGCCCCGCCACCCACAAGCCTCTAGATTCATCGCATCTCCCCCTTTCCCTCTCACTGTCCGTCCGTCCCGTCCCGTCCCGTCCCGTCCGTCTCTCGTTTATTTATTTACTTTTATTTTGAGTGTAATGACGCTCCCGACGACGACGGCGTGGCGCCTCGAATCACAATGGGCCTGATTCGAGAGCGCGCGCGCTGCGAAGGGCCCAGAGAAAAAAAAAAAAAGAAAAAAAAAAAAGAGGAGCACTCACTGCGACATGGTCCGGCCCGGCCCGGCCCGGCCCGGCTCGGCCGCGCCAGCGCAGCGCGGGCCATCCGCATCCCAGAGAAAATCTAGTCAGGAATATATATAGATCTGAAAAATATAACGCGCGGGGATCACACGGAGAGAGAGAGAGAGAGAGAGAGAGAGAGAGAGAGAGAGAGAGAGAGAGAGAGAGAGAGAGAGAGAGAGAGAGAGAGAGAGATGGGGGGATACTAAAAAGAGGCCACTGTCGTTGGCTGCTGTTGCAATACATAGAGAGAGGGGGGAGCGTGGCCTCGCCCCTGCACTGTGCGCAGGGTGGCACCACTGCAGGCCGGGCCGTTACTCACTCGCGCACGGCTGGCAGTTGGCAGCAGTGGCTGTCCCCTCGGCCCCTCAGCGCGGGGGCGGAGCAGAGCGGTGCAGTGAGGGGTGTACGCCTCCTGAGCACTGTTGTTAAAGCGATATCTTTTGGATTTCTCGCAGCACGCTTCATTTTATACCTGTTATTCTGACGCCGTCCCATGTCACCCCTCATGGCGGCTTCTGTCTTGTCTTCCACTAAAGCGTCGTCTTGTGACAGGATGGAGCATTCACATTTCAGGTAGGATAATTTTTCAATTTAAACTCCGCCATTGTCGAGCACGACGCGAGGGCGGGTACGCGGCCGGGCCGGGGAGGGGTATGGGGTAGAAGAGGAAGAGTAAACAGGAAAAGTGGCGTAAAGAGAAGTGAGTGGAGTGGGGAAGGGCCGGCCGGCCGTCACCGGGGAGTACATGGTACGCATCGCGATGCACGACCCCGCCCACGCCCGCCACGAGTCAACAGCGCTAGAACTTGCCTGAGGCCGGAGACACACACACATATTAACTGCATTTCATTCATGCAAAGTATTACAATCAAATTTTTCTCATAAATTTGTGCGTTAATTTTCACGTTTTTTGTACACGCATTTATATGAGGTAAAGCATCTTTGCGCACAAATTCGTGTAACACGTATTAAAATGTATACATCATAGAAATACAGTTACAGTGTGTGTGACGGGACGTGACAGCCCCGTGCAGCAGGGCCGGGGAAGAAGAAGAGAAGACGCGAATCACTGGGTGAAACGAGGTGAACTACCCCACCGCGCCGGCCCAGAGGTGAGAGAGCGCCTCCCCGGCCCCCGCTCCCCCGCCGCTGCAGCCCCACCCCACCCCGGTGCACCGAACCCCGCCCCGCCCCGCCCCGCTGCAGGCCAACTCGATAAAACATTCTGGTCGGCCCTGCTGCGGTGCCGGCAGCGGGGAGGGGGGGGGGGGGGGGGGGTCGTGCGGTCTTGCGGCGAGCAGGAGGGGGAGGGGGAGGGAAGAGGAAAATTGCAGGGAGGCAGTGCTGGTCGCTTAGCGCTGCAGCACGCACCGCAGCCGTACACTGCCAAACCAAGAGGAGGAGGGAGAGGGAGAACCTCCAGGCAGCTGACAAATTATTAACGAACGACGAAACGACCTTACACGCGAACAGTTGATTCCTGAGGGCTCGGTCACCGCGTGGGGAGGGAGAGGGAGAGAGACAGAAAGAGATAGAGAGAGGTAGAATGGTGTTGGGCTCTAATGAGAGGGACATGTCGAACCACGGGGACGGTGAGGCGGTGAGGTGGGGCTGAGGAGTGGGGAGGGGGGGGGGGGGTCGTGTACTCGTATGACAGGGTCCAACCCCCAGGGGACAGGGGGGTTTGGCCGCAATGATAAATGCTTCTCCAGCGACGTATTCGAGGGGGCGGAGGGGGGAGGGCTTCAAATATATATGTACTATATATATAGTGAGTGTATGTGCGCCTCCCAAGACAGTGTGCAGTGTTTCTCTTTTTACCACCCCATCCCCATTTTCCCCCTTCTTCCATTCCGAAATGAGTTTGCTGCTTACTTAACGGTCCAAGGCAAGGCGGTGAGAGCGGGGCGCCCCGTCCGTGGTCGCTCTCCTTCCTTCCTTCCTTTCCGGAAAAGCACTCACCTGCAACATAAAAAGAGCAATCGTTAGAACAAGACCAGGAAAGAATAAAAATTAATTTCCTTTATGGAAAAGTCATGTCTAGTGGAAGCGTCCCGCAAATAGTGAGACCCCTCGTCACCCAATTCCGAAAGCTCGGCGTCCCTCCCTCCCACTCTGGAGCGTCAGTCGGGGAAAAGAGGAAAAATTACGGCTAAAAGGTCGCAAGGGCACCAGGGGGCGCGCTGCACTTATTGCTTTTACAAATATTTGCAAACTTGTTCTTTTTTTTTCCCCTACGGCGGTGGAGGCGGGAGCGATGGTGGCTGCGCAAGAGAGAAGGGGGAGGGCGCCAGGGAAT
Source organism: Frankliniella intonsa (assembly GCA_033675135.1). Taxonomy (NCBI): domain Eukaryota; kingdom Metazoa; phylum Arthropoda; class Insecta; order Thysanoptera; family Thripidae; genus Frankliniella; species Frankliniella intonsa. Next base: position 12,685,400 of record CM066254.1, on the reverse strand, counting down.
CGCGGGTGCTCGGCAAAAAAAAAAAAAAAAAAAACAAAAGGATAAAAAAGGGAGAGGCACACACCGTTTCAGACCGCGGCCAAAAATTAAGGGGTTAGTGCCATGATAGATATTCTATTCACATTTTAAATTTAAATATTTGGTATTGGTATTAAAGGTCTCAAAATATGTAGTACTTAAAATCTACAGAAAGTTCTCATTTCCCTTCAGTCAGCGACGCAAATAAAATAGAGCCACAGACGAAACAAAAGGAAAGAAACAAAGTAGGCGGTAGCTAAGCTGAAACCCGGCGGTCCAAGTACCATCTAGAGCTTTACTGTGCTTCGCAGCGGGTCGGAGCCAAGCCGCCGAACCAGCCACGGAAACGAAATGCAAGGCGAGGTCTTTTCCATGCCCATGCCCCATCTCATCCCGCTGCCATTGCATAGGGTATGACCGTGGCGGGGCGGGGCGGGGCGGGGCGGGGGCCCCCGGCGGGGCCACAGGACGGAGCAGAGCTGGACTAGGAGAAATAATTCAGGGCATGTGATTGTGTGGGGCGCAGCGAGAGCAGCGCGGAGCCCGGCGAGAACAACAGGGAAAAAATGGGTTGAAAAAATTGCGAAGGACGAGAGGAAGGGAGATGGGGAGAAGGGAAGGGACTAAACGTGAGGGAGGAGGAATAAGTAAAGGGGTAGCGAGGAAGAGGAATAAAAACAGTATGCGAAAATAGCAAGGGAAAGAGGAGCAGAGAAACAGAGGAGAGAGAGAGAGAGAGAGAGAGAGAGAGAGAGAGAGAGAGAGAGAGAGAGAGAGAGAGAGAGAGAGAGAGAGCGGTCAATGAAATCTCGCTAACGCTAATCACATCTAAAACCGGCGCTGTTCGGATTACAAACGAACAGCGCGGCAGACGTGCGATGGCTCGTCCCGATAGGACGGCCTCTGTGCGGGGCACACAGCCCACCCCACCAAACCCCACCCCACGCATCCCGCCCCGCCCCGCCCCGCCCCGCCCCGCCCCGCCCCGCACCGCCCCGGCCCCACGTCGCCGTGACTTAAAGCAGTCCACGCCACCTGGCTGGCAGCGCGCACCCCTAGTAATTTTCTTAATGTTTTTATTAAGGCGCACAATTGTTTCGCATTTGATGATTATTCCGCCGCTGCTGCCGCTTCGCTCCGCCCCTCCGAGCACACGCAAAAGGTAAACCAGGTCGCACAACGAGAATGAGAGTGAGGGAGAGAGAGAAAGAGGATGGGAGAGCGAGCGAGAACGAGAGAGACAGATCACGGCAGGGAGAGAGAAAGGGGTTGGGGAAACACTTGGCAGATGTATGACCAACACGCACGCAAGCCAGACACAATGACATAGGCCCCCCGCCTCTCTCTCTCTCTCTCTCTCTCTCTCTCTCTCTCTCTCTCTCTCTCTCTCTCTCTCTGCAGTCCCCTCTCTGTCGCGTAGAACCAGGCGCGGAACAAGTCAGGCGGCTGGAGGCCATTGCGGCGAAGGCAGACGGAGGCAAGAACAATGACTCGCCAGAGGGCGGAACAGCGCGATATGAGGACAGGGAGAGAGAGAGAGAGAGAGAGAGAGAGAGAGAGAGAGAGAGAGAGAGAGGGGGGGGGGGGCGTGCCATAAGGACTAGGTGCTCCGGTAACCACAAAACTGACATGCGATACCGGCGTGCAAATGGTTAAATGGCAGTGGAAGCGGCCAAACAGCGGCCTGGCCGGGCGGGCGGGTCCGGTACCGCTGCGGCTGCGGTCCGGTCGCCCTAATGGAGAGCCGGGGCGAGGTGGGGCGGGGCGAGGCGGGGCGAGGCGGGGCGGGGCAGGGCGAGGGACCCCTTGCCCCACTTCCTATACTGTTTCGACACGGACGACGCCAGACCAGACCGCTGCTTTTCATATTCATACTGATCGGAATGCAACGCAAGACCAGTGCTGCAGCGAGCGTTCCGCCGCGCTCAGAGGATTATCAAGGGTTTTCTTAGTTTTACAACGGACTTTCGTGGTTAAAAAAAAAAGGAAATTGAAAAAAAAAAAATTAAGGTATACGCGGGAGTGTAGGGGTCGCGCAGCGGTCGCGCTGGTATGCAGGGACCAGGGCGTCCTGCGGACAACATGACAGCGCGCGGGGCCGCACGGTCGGACGATCACGCCCCGGAGAAAAATCGATAAAACTCGATATTTTTTTCGGCGCGTTTTTTTTTCTTCCCTGCCGACACACGGCTGAGCCCCCCGTCCGGCCGTGCCCAGCCTCTAGGACCACTGCGGCGTGGCGGGGCGTGGCGAGGCGAGGGTGGGACTGTAGCTGGGCGGGGTAGTAAAGCATGGGCCTGTTATCGGAGTCCGATGCATTGATTGTGTCGTAAAGACGCTCGTAAGGTCCGTAGGGTGCAGGGGGCCGAGAGAGAGAGAGAGAGAGCAAGAGAGAGAGAGAGAGAGAGAGAGAGAGAGAGAGAGAGAGAGAGAGAGAGAGAGAGAGAGAGAGAGAGAGAGAGAGAGAGAGAGAGAGAGAGAAAAAGAGAGAAGGATAGGATGCCAGCAAAAAAAGAAGGCTGCGCTAGGCCAGGCTGCCAGGCCCTGCACCCCGTGAGGGTAGGCCGGCCCGCCGTACACATAAGCAGGCGGGTTGCCTAGCCGCGGGATGGCGGGCGCCGAGGCGCTGCGCGCGCCGGGCGGCCTGGCCTGGCGTTCCTCCCCGGGCCGGGCGAGGCCGGGCGGGTCGCTCTGTTGGCCGTCTTTGCGGGTCGCAGGACCACATACGGCAAGTTTATTGAATGTTTCCGCCGCAATAGCTATGAGCAACGAGTTCGCTCGCCGCCCCGCCCCGCCCCGCCCCGCCCCGCCCCGCCCCGCCCAGCCACTTGCTCCGCCAGGAGAGCGCGCGCTGCGGCCCGACCCGACCCGCCCGAGCAGCATTCTATTATTTCTTTTCATTTCGTTTGCAGCAGAAAGGAGAGCAACCGCAATTCTAAAGTTGCGCTTTCGCCGCCCGCCGAACCGCCTTTTCTTTTACTCCCTTGCCTCCCCCGCTCCCTATCTTCCACGAACTCCTCGTCTCTCTCTCTCTCTCCGTCTCTCTAACACACCCACGCTTACTGCAGGGCTCGTAACTCGACAATATTAATTGCCGCTACAGCATCATCGGGGCCAAGGTCTGCCCAGCCTCACTCAGGCAACCCCGTCTTCCGCTATACACGCTCAGCAACGAAAACCACTGAAGTTTAAAAAAAATGCCTGTAAAATACGCTGACAACATGACACGAGATTTTCGTCCCGTGTGCCGTGCGCCGAGCCTCCCCCGCCCAGTGCCGGCCCAGCCGCCACCCTGCCGGCAGGGGCGTCTCACCTTGCAGCCGCCGAGGCCTCCGCCATTAGGGGCAGGGCAGGGGCCCCCTCGACCCCTCGGAGGGTCGGGACCCGGCGGGGCCGGGCGGGGTCGGGCGGGGCCGGGCGGGGCCGGGTGGGGCCGGGCGGGGCCGGGCGGGGCCGGGCGGGGCCGGGCGGGGCCGGGCGGGGCCGGGCGGGGCCCCACGGGGGTCAAAAGGACACGCGCCGGCCGGGCTGGGTCCGCGCGGCTGCATGGCTACTCTGCTAGAAAGGAAAACACAACTACATACTTGTGCGTGCCGATAGGACACGCTGAGAGGGGCAAGCGCCCCGAGGGCCCTCCACGCGTGCTCATTAGCCCGCGCCCCTCCGCTCTCTGTCCAGGTCAACTCCAGCAGGCCCACAGGGAGGTAGAGAGAGAGATAGAGGGTAGGGGAGAATGGGAGAGGGAGAGAACGAGAACGAGAAACGAAGAGAGCGGATACGCCACCCACTCCCCGGCGCCGGCCCCCGCCCCGTCTTTCCCTCTCCAGCACAGCGTTCGTTCGAACACACAAAAGCTGCATAGGCCGCAGGCAGGCAGCGTGCTATACAGCTGAGCCCAGCCCGACAGGTGAAATGCTCGGGGGGTGCCGCCGCGCCGCACGCTGCTCTGACACACCCGTGACATTTGTTGCCATGTAATACCGTTTCCGTGACTTTTTCTTGCGAGTGTGTGTGTGTGTGCGTGTGAGCGCTCGCAGCCCCTGAGATTGCATGCACACGAGGTGCCTTCCCAATCCCACCCCCGCCGAGCAGGACTCGGCGCCGCCACTGTAACCCCGCCCGACCCCTGGAGAAGGACGACCGCAATGCTATTCACAATACCAATTTGCAGGAGTGCTTTATGTGGAACTTGTTTGGGCGGGACCAAAAAAATAAATAAAAGAATGAGAAAGAGAGAGAGGAAAAAGAAGGATAAAGAATAAGAAGTAGAAGAAGAAGAAGAAGAAGAAGAAGAAGAAGAAGAGCAGGCGGCAGCACGTTTGTTGCAAAGTTATCGTTGTGAGAGAAGGGAGACGTCAATAAGAGGTATAAGTCGTGGGAGCTGTGTGTTTCTCTCCCTCTCTCTTTCTCTCTCTCTCTCTCTCTCTCTCTCTCTCCCACACACGCGCGCGGGTAAAACCTCCTGCAGGCCACTAAAAGGTGCATCCCCGCCCGTCCCGTCTGCAGACGGCGCGGGGCGTCGGGCGGGGCGCCCTCAGGGAGATCCAAAGAAACGGTGCACGCACACCTTTGGCCGCCCACTCACCCGGAACGCCTGCACGGGTAGTGGGGCGTGGTGGGGCGGGGCGGGGTGGGACAAGGCCCCCGGGGCAGGGTGGGGTGGGGCGAGGTGGTGATGGTACGCCCTCGCTCTGCAGACTAATCCAATCATTCCAATTCGCAGAAGATACCTACCACGGGGAGCGCGCGAGGATGGCGATGGCGGGCGGGGTGAGGCGGGGCGGGGTGAGGCGTTGCGGGGTGAGGCGGGGCGGGGTGAGGCGGGGCGGTGAGCGCACACGCACACCCCCGCTAGTTGTAGGCAGCTCCTGGCGAGTGCGGGGGCAGCAGTGGCGTCTGTCTCACGCCGCAGGACCCCACCGGGGGCCCCGCCCCGCCCCGCCCTGCGCCACGCCCCCACCCCCGGCGCCCCCACGGCGCCCCCGGGGGGGCCCCCTACTCGGACGGACGGACGCGGCCGTTGCTCCCGATCCACTTTCAAGGCCGTTCCTACGGGGGCCTCTCCCTCCCTCCCCGGCTCATCCACCCGCCGCCACGCCGCAGCGGCCCGCCCCCCCCCCACCCCTACCCCTCTCTCTTTTCTTTTCTATAGTATTTCTCCTATCCCTCCCCGGTGCTGCTGAATGTTCTCTGCCCCCTTCATATACCAGCAGAGCTGGCGTCGGCCGATTGCTCCTCGCGCGGTTCACCGCCCTCCCCTCCCCTGCCCTCCCCTCACCGATCTCCTCAACTTGGAGAAAACTGCAACACAACGCGCCCCCCTTACGAAACGAAATCATTCCGAAACTTGTCCTGGACAGTTCCAAAGTCGATCCGAAGGTCTCGGACAGGCCCGAATATATTCCGGGACAGTCCGTCAGGAGCCCGAGTCCGACTGAGGACTGCCCGATTCAAGCCCGAATTAGCGAGGGCAGTCCGAATGAAGTCCGGTGGCACCGGTCAGCCCGGGAGCAGTCCGTCGAACGTGTCGCAAAGCAGGATGGGTCCTACCTAGGGTCGGCCGGGTATTTCCTTTCCCGGAATTCCACCGGCCTGCGCGCTGGACGGAGGGAGCGGAGGGAGCCTAGGGTTTTCCGTGTGCCCGGCCCGCTCCCCCAGGGCCAGGAGACGACGGCTACCTGGTCACTCACTTGTGCTCGGCGAGGGCGAGCCGTAGCACTGCTCGCCTCGCTCGCTCGCCCAGTCTGCTGGTGACAGCCGTGCTGCACGGACGTACATGTGCACAGCAGGAGGCCGCAGGACCACGCTTACTCTTTGCACGTACTGCGCCCTGTGACCTTGTACAGGTCAAGTTATTAGCGCAGTTCAGGTGTCAGCTTTAGTACGCATCGGGGCGCCGCGACGGACTGCCGCAGTTTGCCGCCGAGAACGCTTCGCGGCATACGACAGTGTCGCGGTCTCAGAGGATGGCGCGGTGTTCCGCCCTGCCCTAGAGTCCTATACACTCTTCCTGCCGCCCCAATCGCCCAAACCGCTACTAGTTATGCCAAGACTGTTTCTGTAACACCTCCATTTTTTTTACCAGTGTCTCTTAAAATGATTTTATGCAGAGTTACAGTGCTGAAATTGTAATAAATTGTAATGGACTTGATTCTATTTAGCATGAATAATTCGGTCTCCACCCGAGGGCTAAGTTGGGTATCGATAAATTCGGAAATAAAGGAAAGGATTGGGTGCATGTTTAGTCATACCAGCTGTTGCTGAAAGGGGCAGGGGGGAGGGGAAAAGGGGCTGGGGAAGGGCAGGGGAGGGAGAGGAGGGGGCAGGGTGGTACGGGGGAAAGCCTACAGCTCGGGTTCAGGATCGGACTCCTTCCGGGCTGTCCGTCGCTCGGACTACTCCGGCAGACGCCCGGTCAGGCGTTTCGGACAGCTCCAGAATCTTGCTGATTTTACTCACTTTCGGATGAATTCTCGGCAAGTCCGGGATGTGGCTTCGGACTGTCCGAATTTCGGACTCCTTTCGGTATGAAACCTGGCGTGCCTCGGCGCGCCTCGCCTCCCTCCTCCCCATCCATTTCCTGCTATTGGAAATGTCCCTAATTTGGCAGTAATGGCACGGCGGAGATCAGGACCTCTTTCACCGCACCCACCCCCTCCCACCCTTATACTGTTAAGCCCTTCGCTCTCCGCAGCCGAGCCACAAATCAGAGGGGAAAACTCTCAAGACGTCTGTCGCTCGTGAATCATGGCAAAGTTGCATGTATGGCCGTGCCAGGCGGGGCGGGCGTGCGCGGGCGTGCGCGGGCGTGCGCGGGCGTGCGCGGGCGTGCGCAGCTAGTGGCGCCATCTACTGGCGCCGGGACGAAGCAGATTGTGTAAGAGTAAGTGGTGCGCACGAGCTGCGCATGGCTGTTTGAATTATTTTAAGTGCAATTGCGACGACGGCGTACCTTACACGGCGCATTCGCGATACCAAACTTTCCGCATAGTTGCGTTGCCGTCGGCACGATGAGCAGCAGGTCACTTCACCGCAATTAATAAATAAATAACTCTCACGCACGCTTATCTTAAATCGATTTCTTTTTAAATTATTTAAAAAAAAAAGTCGCTAGGAGAGTCCGGGAAAAAAAGTAAGAGCGGGTGAGTGCTTACATATTTCAGAAACAGCGCGGGGAGTAAGCGGAGATGGCGGGGGGAAGGGGGAGGGGCGAAATCCGGAGGCAATGGCCCTCGGCAGCAGCTCTTTAGGTCTGCCATTATCCCGTTGGAGAGGGGAGAAGAGAAAAGGGTGGGAGAGGGGAGGGGAGGGGGTGGAGTGGTGGGGGGACGCCCGGTGGTTAGGCCAGCCTGCTGCGCCAGGTATACAAAGGGGCCTAAGCTCCTTTACACCTCAGTAGCTTACAGCTCGATCCTTGCGGCCGCGTGTGCACCATGTGTGAGTGAACGAGAGAGAAAGAGAGCGAGAGAGACGGAGAGAGAGGGAGGAAGGGAGAGAGAGAGAGAGAGGGGGGGGGGAGGAAGGGTTAGAGCCACGACCAAGTGATTTTCTGCCCCCCTCACTTCTCCCCCTACCCCAACCGCGGCCGTCCAGTCTTTACGAGACAAAACCGAATGACGAAGGGGAATAGCAAAGGAAAATGCAGACAGGTGTACGGCGTCCAAAGGACGGGAGGGAAAGAGAAAGCAAGAGAGAGAGAGAGAGAGAGAGAGAGAGAGAGAGAGAGAGAGAGAGAGAGAGAGAGAGAGAGAGAGAGAGAGAGAGAGAGAGAGATGCAAGGTGCAGTGCTTCAGAAAAACGTGAGGAAGACGACGATAAAGAGGAAGGGAGGGAGCGGGCTCGAGCGGGGCGGGCGGCGGGCCACTGTCGTCGCTGTCCATCCAAAACGTATTCTTCCGCATATCAAGCACGGGAGACGGGGCAAAACCATGACAAAGCACCAGCGGGACGCCCTGCCCCAGCCCCGGATAGAGGCGAGGCGATAGAGATAGAGCAGATGCTGGAGGCGGATAGACCAGTGCGGCTAGAAGGGGAGAGAGGGAAGGGTATGTTATTATTCCGGTCTCCGATCACAAACGGTGTGTTTGGTGTCGTCGCGATGCTGAGCTCTAGAGCTACGCAGCAGCAGCCCGGATTTTTTCCCCCAAAGAAATGCGTATTCAGGGGGGAAGAATTCAATATCGGTATATGTTGCGCGTGAAACTTGAATTGCCAACACTGCCCTGAATACATCGCGTTATTCCGAAACAGGGTGCGTTGAAAAAAACAAACAGTGAAAAACAGCAGCAAATATTAATCTTTCCGCAACTTTTACCTTGCAGAAATCTTATCAGAACCCGCATAGCGATACCATCCGACAAACAGTGCGGGACGAAAAAGAAAAAAAAAGGTGAAAGGAAAGAGAGCGAAAAAAGGGGAAAAAAAGAAACTCGGTGGAGCCCTGGGACAGGAGACACGGGTTGTGATGCTGGGGCCGGAGCCGGACCACTGCCTACTGAACCGTGATATTACAACAATAACTCCCTCCACCCTTGGCCCGGCCCCCGTGTGGCCCCGAGGCGGCGGCGGGGGCAGGTCGCAAAGAATAGTCTGCTCTGGTCGTGCCTGGCCGGGCTGGGCGGGGCTGGGCGGGGCGGGGCGGGGCGGGGCAGGATCGCCCCGGGGTGCGACCCCGGCTGGGCGGCGGGGCTGGGCGGGGCGTGAGCCTCATTTCTTGAGCACACAGCGAGGGTTGTGATGAGCTTTACGTCGACAACAGAAAAAAAATCACAACTCGTAGCGAGGCGGAAATCATCGGGATAGGCGGGACCGCTGCGCGGGTACGTCAGCCCACGTCAAACTCAAAGCCAGCAGCATCCATTTCCGTATGCCAATTTCAAACATAAAACGGGATTGGAGTGAGCAGCTAGTGCGGGGGGCGGCGCTGCACAGAGAAATACAGGGGGTTTGGGGGGCAGGTGAAGGCGACAGGGTAGAAGCAGCTGGCTGATTGGTTGAGCTGCTGAAAGAACGTGAAGAGGGGGGGGGGAGGGGGCGGCGCTACAGTGAAACAGGTTTGCAACTCATCACAGTGCACGACGTTAATTTAAAGCCACCGTTGGTCAATAAAAAAAAGAAGAAAAAAACAGGGGAAAAAAAACGAGAGAAAAAAGAAAACGTTTCGATCTTTCTGCTCTTCGAGAGCGAGGCGAGGCGAGCCGAGCCGATTCAGGACGGATCACTGTAACAATGGCAGGCGCGATCGAAAGGTACGAAACGGAACAGAGCAAAGCGAGCGACCCGACCCGTCTGGATGAGAAAAGATAAAACAGGAGTTGAACCGAGGGGGCTCGGACACAAAAGGTCGGGCGCCGGCCGCGCCTGCTGCGCCTGCTGCGCCTGCTGCGCCGGCCGCGCCTGCTGCGCCTGCTGGGCCTGCTGCAGCCTGCAGGACCGGCCTCTCCTCCACGCCCCACTCCGGTCCAATTTAATACTTTTAAAGTTTATTTACCGTCGCGGGCGTCTCCGGTCGGAAACAATACCGTCAGGAGGGAGGTAAAGAAGAGGTGGGCGGGGCGGGGCGCTCAGAAAGGTGAGCACAGCTCACGGTGATTTTCACTGTCAGCTACGGAGAACCCTACAGCAGTGTACCCTACGGTGAATTTTCACCACGTCTTACAGTGAAGCCACCGTAGTTTGCGGTGAAAATTCACCGTAAGCTACGGTACTGTAGTGGTTCAACGTAGCCAACAGTGAAATGCGCCGTAAGCTTTTAAGAGTGAGAAATGCAAAAGGCGGTGGGGCGGGGGGAGGAGGTGCAGCTGGCTGCTGCCGCAGTGGCAATGAGGAGTGAGGGGCGGGGCGGGGCGGGGCAGCGCTGCCTGACTGCAGTGAGCTGCAGGTCACGAATCAATAGTCTGGAGCGGCGCGGGACGCGACGGGACGGGGCGCCGCCAGGTAGAGAGAGAGAGAGAGAGAGAGAGAGAGAGAGAGAGAGAGAGAGAGAGAGAGAGAGAGAGAGAGAGAGAGAGAGAGAGAGAGAGAGTGGCGCGGGCTGTGTGAAAGTCTACACAAACGTCACTCACTACGCGAGGCAAAGTATTTTATTTCACCCTCTACTTGTCGGTGTGTGAGAATTCATTTACACCCTCGTGTATGAGACGCAGTGCGGTAAAAAAAAATCAATCGCCCGTAAGCGAGTAGCAGGCATTCATATACTGTGTGGGTTTCCCCTAGTGTAATCATGGTAAAGTGCATTTCTTCACACAAACACTTTCAATAGTCCCTGTCGCGGCGGCAGTGCCAGTCGATGTCGGAGAAGGGGAAGAGATTGAGCTAAAGGGCGTGAGAAAGAGAGAGAGAGAGAGAGAGAGAGAGAGAGAGAGAGAGAGAGAGAGAGAGAGAGAGGGAGAGAGAGAGGGAGAGAGAGAGAGAGAGGCTAGAGCGGAGTCTTGGCGGGCCCCCAAGCCAATACCTCGGGCGGGGCGGGCAGCAGTACAGGCCCTGGTCCTGCAGGACCCCGCCCGCAAGACCCCGCAGGACCCCGCAGGACCCCGCAGGACCCCGCAGGCCCGGTCACAGGGCCAGCGCCTGGCGCTCCGCCAGCGCCGCCAGCCAGCCGCATTGTTTATTGCGTACCTTGTCCAAGTTATTTTATTTTCTTCATGAAAATTTAACTCCTTAGCGAGAACCTTGTAAAGCGAGTCCCGCAATCTCTTGGTGGTCCCTGCCCCCACTCCCCACTCCCCACCCCGCCTGCAAGCCCAGTCGTCACACATTCCGAGTCTCTGCGACCAGGCGCAAACGATAGACAACCGGTTTCGCACGGAAGTATCGAGATTGTGAACAAGCTAGGGGGGGCTAGGCGGACGAGGGAAACGTAAAAAATGAACTCAATTTTGCAAAGTAGCCAGCGCAAAATGCCTCGCTTTCACAACGCATGGGGAACGATTCGCCAGGAGTTCCGGCGTGTAATCCAACGCGAAATTCATAAGCCCGCCCGCTCCGCGTCCAGCCCAGCCCGCGCCCGAGCACGAGCCCTGCCATGGACTTCCATTTTGCACCATTTCCGCTCGCGCCCGGGGTTGCCATTCCAGACGGGCAGAGCGCATGTTGCTAATTAATTAACAGAAGCCGTCAAAGTACCCACGGCGGAGCGTGGCGCGGTGGAGCGTGGCGGGGCGGGGCGGGGCGGGGCGGGGCGGGGCGCTCGGGAGGAGCGTGGAAACCAGGCTAATAGAGCGGGATTACAGCCGCCGCGGCAGAGCTCCCTGAAGGCGACAATAATCGCATTTACTGAAACGGAAGAGCAGCGTGGCCCCGCCCCGCCCCGCCCCGCCCCGCCCCGCCCTAACCGGTACTCGAAGCAGATCCCTGCCGTGGCCAGCTCGCCCCGGCCCAGCCCAGCCCAGCCCGGGCACAGAGCCACGCGCAGCAGCAGCGGTCCGAGGTCGAGCACCCTCCTCGCGGGCGGGGGGCGGGCACTAACCAGCGCCGGGCCGAGGCCGGGGCCGGGGCCGGGGCCGGGGCCCCCATGGCTTGGGGAAGAAATCCATTTGCCAGATTGCAGCGCACGACACACACACACACACACCCTCTTTGTCTATAAAGACCGTGCACACACACACAACTCTCGCTCAAGGTCGGTCAGTACCCGTACCGCGCGCATGCATGTATGTACATCCCGGGTACGCATGTAATGCCGAGGCCCGGGGCAAATAAGCAGGGCGGGGCGGGGCGGGGCGGGGCCGGGCGCGGCGGCCTCTGCCTCGCCAGCCCGGCCCAGCTGTGATAACACGGGCCTCAAATAAAACGGGGCCGGGGCCGGGCGGCGCCGCGAGGCCGACAAGGCTCCGCTCCTCTCTCCTAGTAGTTGGCGGCGGCGGCGTGGGTTTTATAAAGTAAACATTCCGCGCACGAGGAAAATGGGCGGAAATAACGAAAGGGACGCGAGACGGGACGGGCGAGCAGGCCGAGCGAGAAGTCAAACAAGTCAAACAAAATGTCAAAAACGGCTTCACAAAAGTGAGAAGTCAAAAGGTCTAACAAAAATGTAATCAAAATTCCAGTGTAAGCCAAAAAAATGGCCAAAAGGAGTACAGCTTTTTCAAACCAGAAGAGCGGGCTCCATATACGCTTGCGCGAGTACCTCACTCAGCGAGCACGGGACGCTTATGCTTTTACCGCCCCCGGGATGTACCGGGCCGGGCCGTCTGCCGAGCCCTTTAAGAAGGAGCTCGTGGGCCCAGTAGGCCTCGTGGCCTGAGCGGCAGTTCAGCTCAGCCGAGACCAGCGGCCGGGCGGTAAATCTGCTTTATGACGCGCACACCTCCAGCCCTGGGCCCCGGCGGCCTCGGCCACTTATCTGGCATTTCGCGCGCTCGTGGGAGTGTCTCGACGCCCGGCTCGGCCCGGCCACCGCTCAGGACCGGGCGGCGGCAGAGGTCGGGGAAAGGACACCGTCAGGACACCATCAGGACACCTGCAGGTCGCCCTTAAACAGGGCGGGAACGACGCGAAAGAGCGCAGATCAGCCACAGAGGCGGCAAGCTGAGCTGCCACTGTTCAGCTCAGCAGCCCTCGTGAGACTTACACGCTGATAAAAGAACAAACGAGTCCTCTACAGTAACACAACGCAGAGCGTAGCGTGTGACATCGATACATACTTTCATATGACACAGCGCGGCCCGCCCGGCGCGACAGCAATGCGACCCCATTCCCGCTCCTCTCCCTCTCCCCTCTCCCTCCCCCTCCCCCGGGGCCGGCCCGGGCACTCATACTCATGGCCGCGACGTACACACAGAGGGCGGGCACGTCCATCGGCATTTGATACGCTCCCTAACCACAACATCCTCCCTCTCCCTCTCCCTCTCTCTCTCTCTCTCTCTCTCTCTCTCTCTCTCTCTCTCTCGCTCGCTCGCGCGCGCACAACGCTAAGCCTGCGCCTGCCGGGTGCGGGCGGCCGGGCTGACACTGACGAGTGCGCCTGCAGAGCCGGGGATAGGCAGGCCCGCGCAGCGCGCCTGTCGCGCCGTGTTGCCTACATTGCCACCCGCAGGCGCGCGCCCACCCGGGCCTAATAGATGGTGGACAGGCCCGCCGCGCCCCGCCCCGCCAACCCCCGCCACGCCTCGTTGCGGGCTGGTAATGCCCCACCTCTGTCATGCCGCGGAGAGAGAGAGAGAGGGGGGGGACGCTACGATGAGCAGGCCAGTGTTACTCCTCGGTGGCGAGAGAGAGGAGAGTCAGAGAGAGAGATAGAGAGGGGGGGGGGGGATATGACCAAGAAGACCGTTGTGGAAATGAGCGAGCGACGGAGACCCCTGGCCGCGCGGACTAGCCTAGGCAATTCCTCATGCCACTTCCTCACCCCCACCCCCACCCCCCTTTCTGCTGTAGTATGTCGCAGGGTTGTGCGATGAGAAGAGGGTACATTAAAAGGGGAAAAGAAAGAGGAGTGAGAGGAACAGGGAGAAGAACTGGGGGGGGGGGGGGGGAGAGGGATGGCCTGCACTCCATAGGGAATGTGTGGAACGCATATTGCGATGCGACGTACTGCTCCTCTACATATACGTTCGACTGTCACTAGCACTTTCCGTGCGGACAGCGTTGACCTCATACTGTCTCCGCCACAAGGGGCGGGGCGGGGCGGTTTGGCGACAGTTTGCCTCATACATTCAGAAGTACTCGAGCGGGTCCAGGAGAAGCGAGGGGTCGGTACCTCAAGGAGAAAGGGAGAGAGAGTGAGGCGGGGCGGGGCGGGGCGGGGCGGGCGGTACCGGCCCGGTCCTTCTCATTATGCAAACGATGCTATCTCTCGTGACCTGCAGCCGGCGCGCGCCGCCACGCCCCGCCACGCCCCGCCACGCCCCGCCACGCCCCGCCGCCTACAGAATGGCACCCGGAGTACAACCGCATTCAGACCGCGCGACAGGCATTACGCACCGGTTTGCAACCCTGTTACAGAGATAAAAAAAAATTCGCTTCTGACTGTATAAATATGTTTTGGATTCTGGCACAAGAACTAACATTCTTAAAAATAATAAGCTTAATTTCAAAGGGTGCATACGCAATAAAATTGAGTTAACTAATATTATTCGCCACTTACAGCTTCAAATAACTCGAATGTTCTGCACACCCAACAGCAAATGAGACATACCTGAAACAATAAACAGAAAAGAAAAATTAAAAACTTGCTCGAGCGTCAGAGATAGGAGGCTAATTAGTCATAACCAGCCGTCACATTCAGCATACTGATCTGTCATCATTAGCGTGATGACCGACCACAGACATTATCATCATCATCATCATCATCATTATTGTACTTTCACCGCAATGAACCATCGGCTCGTCAGCATTGCAACATGTGTCACGCTGCAGCTGCAAGTGGGGCGAGTAGTGCGCGTTTTGCACTTTGCACCCCGCCCCGCCGCACCCCGCCCCGCCGCACCCCGCCCCACCCCGCCGCACCCCGCCCCGCCGCACCTCGCCCCGCCCCGCCCCGCCGCTCACTTCAGTCGAATCAGGCGAACATTCCAGGAGGCCGTGCCTGCCCCGTCAACAAGATTGATGATGGCGGCGCGGGGCTGCAGCAGCTCACCCCGCCCCGCCCCGCCCCCCCGCCTCGCCCCGCCTCGCCCCACCCGCGAGGTCGCCGACACTTGTCTCCGCGTCGTCACCCGCTAACGCGACACCCCATCCCTATCCAACACCTTCCTCGCTATCTATTCATCTCCCTCTGTCTTCCTCTCTCACTTTCTCGTACTCTCTCTCTCTCTATCTCCCTTTCTCTCTGCTTGCGCGAGTAGAGTGGCGCGCAAAAACGCAGAAAGAATAGAGCCAGAGCAGCTCGGCGAGGCGGCGGCGGAAAAAAAGCACAGCAGTGGGTATGAAATGAAAGGCGAAAATGGATTTGGGGTACACTGCTGGGCACGGACGACAGGGCGAGGGTGACGGAGTCTGGGGATTGAAATTGAGTGAACGGAGGAGGAGGAGGGAGGGAGGGGGGCGCTGAGGACGCACATTCGGTGAAATGGGCCGAAAGGGTAAGGTAGGGGGAAGCGAAAGGAGACGTGCTCGCGGGAGAGAGAGAGAGAGAGAGAGAGAGAGAGAGAGAGAGAGAGAGAGAGAGAGAGAGAGAGAGAGAGAGAGAGAGAATAGGCGGGGTAGGCGGGAGGAACGCCGATAAACAGATTTGTGACGCGTGGGCATCTGGCGACCAAAGAGGACTGGATCCGCCCAGCCCGCCCCCTGGCCTGGCCTGGTCCTGGTCCTGGTCCGGCCGGCGCGGTTAGGCCCCTGACCACACGTAAGAGCCGGGCCGGGCCGGCCGTCCCCTGGGGGAGGGGCGTCAGTGCTCACGAGTGTGTGCCCGAGAGAGATAGAGAAAGTGTGCGTGTGTGTGTGTGTGTGTAGGCGGCCGCGCGCCTGTCGACACACAATTCGCATTACTATCACATTCGCGTAGATTATATCTCCGTGCGTGCCCGCGTGTTATGCACACCGTGCATATAGGCTTATACGCGCTCTTCTATCCTCTCTCAGGCGGGGGATATTGTATACCTCTCTCTATCTCTCTTTCTCTTTGATAGCACCCATGCTTTTACTTGTTCTTTTTCACCCTTCTCTTGATTTCGCACGCGCTACTTTTTAAACACGAAAACGGCGTGGATTTTTTTTTTTGTGAAAATGGTTATGTAAACAAAAGAGACTGGGCATACAGAATGCGACCGAGGGTGTAGAGGAGCAGTGAGCGGGGTGCGAAAGCGAGTGGTAGGGGAGAGGGAAGGGAGGGAGAGAGACAGGGAGAGAGAGAGAGAGAGAGAGAGAGAGAGAGAGAGAGAGAGAGAGAGAGAGAGAGAGAGAGAGAGAGAGATGCAGGCAGTCAGACAAAGGGGTAGACGGTGCTTTCCAATATCGTGGCTCAGCAGCAGTATGGAGGGCTCAGTGTGTGTGTGTATGTGTGTGTGTGTCTGTCGAAGTGCACCTGAGGTCTTATCGGAACATCCTGGGGATATCTCCTAGTCACTTGCCTCTTGGCGGGGGAGGGGGGTGCGGGTCGGTGGGGTCGCGCCCCCGGAGGCACAACGGGCTGGGTGAGGCCCCCCGCGGGGCCCAGCCCCCGCGCCTGAGGATGAGCCATACAGGCGGGACCAGGGGGGGGGGGGGGTGAGTGATTGCGTTATCGGGCGATAAGAGGACTGGAAGGGGTAAGAAAAGGAGGGAAGGGGGTAGAGCAAGAGGGAGGGAGAGAGGCAAGGTGCGGGTTTAAGTCAGGGTTGAGGGGAGGGAGGGGGGTTATCTCTATCTCTGTCGGTCGGACATGTAAGAGCAAAGGTAGTGGTGAGCAGGTGAGTCGTATGCTTTTAAAAATGCTTTTAAGAAAGCAAAGTTATCTCCAAGATTCTGTAACCAGAAGTAGACTATGAACGTCTTACAAAGCAAACGCTTTACAAATTGCGAATAATTTGAAACCTTTTCTAGATTTCAAAGCACTGCTTTGGAAATGGGCGCTTGTGTACCTGGCCACGCGTGGTGGACCCCCTTTCCTCCCCCCCCCTCTCTCTCTATCTCTCTCTCTCTCTCTCTCTCTCTCTCTCTCTCTCATACACACACACACACACACACACACTTTCCCCCTTTCCGAGATCGGCAATCGCGGCCAACTCCCCTCTCCCTAACCACCGAAACCGAACGCGTCGAGACTTTCTTCCTCTCCTTGCCTCGCCCTTTTCTCTTCGTTTCCCTCTTTCTCCTCCACCGCGGCCTCCTCCACATCCTCCTCCTCCTCCTTGACAAGCACCTCACGAAGTGCAATCGGATGCCACACGATACATCGCGCGAGGCGATGCGTTAAGAGGAGGGGAGGGAGAGAGACGGAACGAGCGGCATGAGTAGCGAGAAGAACAAAGACAGAAAGAGGAAGAAATGGTGGACGGTGGCGTGGCGTGGCGGGGCGGAGCCCCCTGAATATCAGATGCTGCTCAGCTCTATGATGTAGCACTGATTGTGCTGGGCGGCGTGATGATAAAGGGAAGGAAAACACATCAACACACACACACACACACACTCACACACACACACACACACACACACACACACACACACACACTCGCGCGCGCACCAGCTAGTGCTCGTGTGAGCGGAATGCTGAACAGGTTGGACAAACAACACATATTGCTTCCCCCACATCTTTCCCCGTACCCACGGACATCGCGTTGTTTTTCTTATTATTGTTACTGTTATTAAAGTCATTCGCGGAAAAACGGAGAAATACTCGCGCCATGAAATCGCGGGCGCGCCAAACGGACAGGACAACAAAATGGGGTCAAAAGAAGCACCGCGCCGGTCGCGCGCTCGACGAAAAAGAAACACCGCGGCGTATAACGCGATTGGCGGTGAGGTGAGGCCACAGCGCCCCTGATCCCGGCCGGCGTCACACGCCAGCCCCGCCCCGCCACGGCACCTGCCTCGACATCACCTCCCTCCTCACCTCCAGGCTCCACGGCGGGCCAGGCCAGAGCGCACAGCGGGGCAAACGACCACGCCATCTGCAGCACCAGCTGCATGCCCCTCCACAGGACACACCCTGCTGCTGGCTGTGCCTGGCGGGTTTTTGCTATGCAAGCCAAATGCCCCATCGCTGGAACGGCGCTGTCCTCTCCAGTCGGAGGTACAACAGAGAGAGAGAGAGAGAGAGAGAGAGAGAGAGAGAGAGAGAGAGAGAGAGAGAGAGAGAGAGAGAGAGAGAGAGCAGTCAAGCCCCGACACTAATTGCAGCAACGTATTGCAGGTGCACGCTGCTTTACATGCATATGGCCCCGCATCGCATCGCATCGACTCGTAATGAGCGGTGGAGTGGGGCTAGGTTGGGTAGGGCGTGGCGTGTGGGGCGGGGTGGGGCGGGGTGGGGCGGGGTGGGGCGGAGCTACGCGAAGCCGCGCAATCACCTTGCCGCAAGAGGCAAAGCCACGCGGCGAACGCAAAAACCGCCCAGGCCAAAAAATACACCAATCAGTCACACGCTCACAAAAAAAAAAAAAATGCCGCACCCGTTCATTGAGCGCTTACAGTGCTTTCCGCACCACCACCACTACCAGCAGTTCCATTCATTCTCTTATTATTCTTTTCCCCCCGCTGCTCTGCCGCCGGCCGCACTGCTTCCCGCAGAGGGCCCCCGGCGGGTAGGCCGGCCCGCCCGGCGCGCGCGCGCCCGCGTTGCCTACCTCCCAGGCGGGCGGCGGCGGCTCGCTCCACCTCTCAATGCTGCTGCGTTGTTTCTTTTTTCTCATAGACTATACCGGGCCAGCCCGCCGCGCTCAGCACGTACCCGCCTGGCCTGGGGCGCGGCCGGGGTAGCAGGGGCATCAGAAGGAGGAACAGAGTCTGGTTGGAGGAGAGCGGGAGCCGCGCGCACCGCGGGATTACGGCTGCAGCACCAGCACTGCGCCCGTGCTGCGGTTTAGCTGCGGCGGGTCGAGCCCGGGCCGTGCCGGGGACCAGGGGGGTGGGGGAAGGGGGGGACTTATTGGAGCAGTAGGGGGGTAGGGATAAATCAGGGGTGCGGCGTGCGGCACTAACGCGCACCGGGCAGGATTAGGCGCTCATAAAAGTGAACGCTTCACCGGACCAGAGCACGCGTGGGCGGGGCGGGGCGGCTCCGGGGAGGAACGCAGCGTCGCCTAAGTCACCCCCGCTGTGTGTGTGTGAGCATGTAATGGATGTACCAAAGCAAGCGCAAACTTTTTTTTTCTTTGCCCGTTGTTGCTGCCTGATAGAGATAGGCCCCGCCCGCAGCTTCCGACGGGACGGGACGGGACAACGCGAGGCCTCCGGCTCGACCGCCAGAGCTCCCCCCGCGCCCTGCCCTGTCTGTGACTGATAAGGTCGACAAGTAATGGAAACTGCATTGTTTTCCGATAAACGCGGGGGAGTTTTAGCGATAAGGCCTTTTGCAGTGAGCTGCTGGCGTAGGGAGGGGGGGGGGGAAGGAAGCGGTCAAGCGGAGGGATGGCGCAGGGGGAGGGTGGGGGGTAGCTGTCGGGTAGGCAGCCGGCGTGCGGGCGTGCTGCGGAAGGATTAGGAAATTAGAGACCGGAGTTTAGCAAACTCTTTCTGCTCTTCTTCCTGAATGTTGAATGTTTCTTTTTAAATTGTAGGACGTGTCGGGACTGCGCGACCGAAGCGCTGCGCTCCCGCGGGCGGGGCGGGGCGGGGCGACAACGTCAGTTGGCCCCATTCCGCGAGTTCCGAGAGTCGGACTACTTAGGCGGCACCCAGCGGCCATAACAACAAGGGGAGCTCATCTGGGGCAGGTACACCGCCAGAAAAAGAAGAGAGAGGGAGAGAGAGAGAGAGAGAGAGAGAGAGAGAGAGAGAGAGAGAGAGAGAGAGAGAGAGAGAGAGAGAGACTGTAAACGACGAGCAGTGTCGCGACCGGGTCAACCGGGTACCGTGGATAGGAAGAGAGGCAGATGGAGAAAACATAGAGCTTGCACTCTGCGGTTGTGTTCATCTCATCCCTTCTCTCATCTGTCTCTTTCTCTCTCATCTCTCTCTCGCTCGCAGCTCAGAGATTCTTATTCCCTTCCTCCCTCCCGGGGCACCTCGCCACCCCACATTTGCTCGCGCCGTACGTTCATCAAAAACTTTTGCAACTGCGAAAAGCGTCTTAATAAAGACCATCTGTGGAGTGAAAAAGGCGGCGGGCGGCCGCGCGGCGGCGGGTTGGGGAAGGACCCAGGAAAGAGGGAGGAAATAAGTAAGAGGGAAGATCCCCTCGGAACAGAGAGAGAGGAAGACAGAGAAAGAGAGGAAAAGAAAGAAGGATGAAAGAGGAAGAAACGGAAAAAGGAGGAGGGGGAATAAAGTAAAACACGGCGCGCTGTGCGCAGTTGAGGGCAGGGCACGGGCACGGCATCACGCGGCTCATCGTAAAATTGTCGTAAAACCAAAAAGGAATTGAAAGAAAGTTCTGCGGTCGAGACACAGTCGTACCCCTTTTCACTGCTCTCTCACACACACACACACGACGCCGTGCAAAAGGGGGAGAAAAAAGAGGTGGTGAGGGAGGGAGAGAACGCGCGCGAGAGAGAAGTAAAAGTTTTTAAGCCTTTATCAGTGGCTTCATAGGGCTTAACAACTCCCCAGGACAGACCGGCACAGCACCAGCGAGCGGACCAAACACTTTTTGCACCCACCGCTGCTAGCCCGCAGTCAACGCGAAAAAAAAATTTTTCCCCTCCATTTTTCGGGGATAGGATTCTCGCCCGCCACAGCAGCAGTGTCTGTCGCGCAGTACTACCCTCACTTCCTTCAGCTCTGTTCTCATCTTTCTACTCGCCACTTTCAGGGTGGGCGGGGAGGGGGGAGGGGATAAAGACGGAGACACAGAGAGCGAGCGAGAGAGCGAAAGAGAGACATGGCCGAAGGGCAGGAGCAGAATACTCGGCGAAAACCCGAGTTTTATATTCCCGCGCAGGCGCAAGGAGCGGAACAAGTCCCTCACACACCTCGTTGTTGAACTTGCAGTTCTACCGCTACACAGCCGGGCGGCGGGGCAAATATTTCCCGCAACGGCAGCGGCGCCCACGTGCCGATACTGAGCAAAATTTTTCTCTTTTGCAAAATTTAAACAAGCAGCAGAGGATAATTACCCGCCGCAGCGCACCGCACTCGGGCGCGATAGTTTATATGAACGCAAATAATTATGAAAAATTCATGGCGCGCGATCGGCTCCTAGGGTAGGGTGGGGCGAGGCGGGGTGGGGCGGGGTGGGGCGGGGCGGGGTGGGGCGGGGCGCGGCCGAGCTGCGCTGGCCGTAATTAATACTCAATTGAGTTAGACAAACAAAGCAAAATGAAAGTCTCTGGGGCAGCGAGCCAAGAAGGGAAAGGAGAGAGGAGCGGGAAGGGGGGCGGGGGGGAGAGGGGACGGGTACGGTGCGGCGGAGTGAGGGGTGAAACTATTTCCTTCCGGAGGAGAAAACCATTTTACGGCCATTCCATGTCCCCACTGTACCGCGGTAGCAGCAGCGGCAGCAGGTACCCCCCCCCCCCCCGTAACCTCCTTTTTCCTTTTTGCTTTCAGAGCTAATTCCTTTTGCCGCTGTTTCAGCACCGCACGCTTCGGGGCATTCGTGATGGCGGCAGCTGCTGTACCTTTTCTCCTTACACGGCAGCGCCCCAATGAAGGCCCCCCCGCCCCCTCCCCGGCGGGGCTCCGCTTCGCCGCAACCCAATCGGCTGCAGGCAGGGTACGACCGGGGCGGGGCGGGGCGGAGCGAGGCGGGCTGGGCGGGGCGGGCAGGGCGGGGCGGTGCATAGGCCAGGACTGCCTGCCCTAACGAACGGCCGACCGAACGCTGCCGGTTAACCCTCTCCACGCCACGCCACGCCTCCCCACGAAATCGCCAAGTTGGCCGACGCCTGCCCTAAACAGAACGTTAGGGGAGGAAGAGAGAAAGAGAGAGTTAGAGCGGAGCGTGTGAGAGAGAAAGGGGCGGTAGGGACCCCTCCGCTCCTGCCACCACTGGAGAGAGACCGGAAGGGACCTGACGACGACTGGGCACACAGCAGGAGGGGAGGGGCGGGGCGGGGTAGGGCTCAACCGCAAACAGCCGCATGCGCACCCAGAGTTTACAGATCAATTACTTCGCTCAGATAAATGTGTGACGAAATGGAAACAGTCCAGGCGGGCGCAGCGAGTGTGCCGCGGGCAAACCTCCGCGGGGCAGCAGGGGCAGCAGGGGCAGCATGCAGGCGGCAGGGGCAGCAGGAATAGCAGGGCAGCAGGCAGGCTCGGCAGGGTATTCAGGGAGGCCCTGCAGGCAGGTGAGGCGGTCATCATTCTCAATCAACCCCCACCCCCTCTCCCCCGCCATTTTCTCCAACTCCCAACATCGAGCTATTTTCTCTCTGCCACTCGATTGTCTCACGTGCAAGAGGGCGGGGCCATTGTCCTCAAACAATCCAGAGACAAAACTCAATATTTATGACCTCCCCAATAGCAGGGTCGGGATCCCTCCCCTCCCCTCCCTCCACCGCGGCAACCCTTTTTACTTCACTCGTGCCTCTCCCGCCCCCTCCCCCCTCCCCCGAGATACATAGATGGATGAGTCAACGGGGTCGGGCTTAAACAACCTCCCCTACGACCACAAGGACGTCCCGACCGTCAGGGGCGGGAGGGGGCGGAGGGGGCAGCCGTGGGGGTAGAAACAACCTGACGAAAACATTAAGCCCGTCAAATTAAATTCAAATCGCGAGGGACAAGAAGAAGAAGAAGAAGAAGAAGAAGAAGAAGAAGAAGAAGAAGAAGAAGAAGAAGAAGAAGAAGAAGAAGAAGGCTGGCGGCGCTGCAAGGCATAGGCAAAAGTTGATCCGAGAGCATGATTATATTTCACCGCGAAAGACACAACGCGACGCAAACACTCAACAAAAACAAAATTTTTTGGGGCACAGCGCGTCCTTGTACAGTCACCGCCATCGGCTGCTATGTGGCGCGGCGCGCGGCAAGGCGCCCCTCCGCCCAGTGCCGCGGGACCAGCCCATCAAAAGTTTACAAATTCGCCGAACGCGAGCGGGAAAACAATATTTTGATCGGAATCGAATTGGGGGAGGAGCGGGAGGAGGAGGTGGAGGGCGGGCTGAGTTGGGAGGGGCGTAGGGAGCAGAAGTGCAGCGTCGCGCGTAGCCGCCGGCCCCCACACTCCGCCACGCCAGATGTCCCCCCACAGATACCGTGGCCGGGCGTGGCGTGGCGGGGCGTGGCGGGGCGGGGCGTGGCGGGGCGGGGCGTGGCGGGGCGTGGCGGGGCTCCGTGCTGAGCTGGACCGGATATTTCCCGCGGGGCCCAACCTGAAGGGTGACAACGCACCAGCGCGGCCGAACGGCTATGGGGATGGGAGGGGACGGGAGGGGAGGGGAGGGTGTTGGTAAAGACTGGGGGGAAACGGGACGGATAGCCTCCTATCTTTCTCGAAACCGTTAGGTCGCCCCGCCCAGCAAGGACCGGCCTCTACTGGCCTGGACAAGGGCTACCTTCGGAAGCCAGGGGAAAAAAAGGGAAAAAAAACTCCGTGGAAGCGTCATTTTTCAATCAATATTAGCGCGTGCGAGTTCGGGGCTTGTGTGTGTGTGTGTGCCCACCCTGTTAAAAGAAGTGGGAAAATTCCTCGTGCGCGACACGCTTTTGCGTGCAAACAACCGACAGCGCGGGAAATGAAACAACAGTGCATTTCCCACAGCGCTGCGCGACCTCGTCAACGGCCTCGGCCCGCCCCGCCCCGCCCCGCCCCGCCCCGCCCCGCCCGCCCCGCCCCGCCCCGCCCGCCCCGCCCCGCCCCGGCCCGCCCCGCCCCGCCCCGCCCCGCCCCGCGGTACAGCAGTACGCTACAGTCGAGTACAGGGGCGAGTGGCGGTCGGTGGTTTGCCTGCGAGAGGGAAGACAATGGTATGAAAAGGTCCTTCAAAAAATTTCCCCCCGGCGTCCATTTTGCTGTTGTCCACCTGCCCGGCCCGGCCCGCGCGCAGAGTCGTGTCACGGTCCCCGCGCCGCCCGAAACAATCGGAGGAGAGCGGCGAGGAGCGAGGAGCACACAGCAAAAAATAATCATAACAATAATAATGATGCTGCGGGCGCCACCGTGCCGCGCCCGTGCCGCGGATCTGATGTGCAAAGCCCTCATTCCATTCGCACGGCGGGCAAAAGGCAATAAAGATTAACCCGCATGGCTAATAAAAGGAATGGAAACAAAAATAGAAATAAGGAAAAAAAGGGGAAAAAAATGACACGACGTAATAAAAAAAAAAGGGAGCATCAAACGCCCGCACATCAAAAAAAAAAATAAATAAAACAGGCAACAGAGAGAGAGAGAGAGAGAGAGAGAGAGAGAGAGAGAGAGAGAGAGAGAGAGAGAGAGAGAGAGAGAGAGAGAGAGAGAGAGAGAGAGAGAGGAGAGAGATGGCTCTAAAGGGACTAATTTCGGTGAGGCCAGGCCGGACAGTGGTGTGGATCACAACGCCATACATTTGTATGCGCCGCGCCACTCCGCGCCGCGCCGCCCCGCCCCGCCCCCGCCCCGCGCGGTCACGTACACCCTGCCTCTTTTTATGTCGTTGCTCCTTCTCTTGCCGTCATTTCACACCCATCTAAAAACAAGAAATAAAGTTGGAAGAGGAGAAAGAATTATACATCTTTGTGCATAAATTGTAAGGAGCGCTGCGCTCGGCGGCACCCAGCTGATACAGTCAGCGGCGTGAACAAGACACATTGACAGCGGCGCGGCGCTACCCGGCCTGGCCGGGGATGCAGCGGACCGCAGCTGACGTCATTGAAAAGGAAGAGCCAAGCCGAGGCTGCTTCAAGGGGCTGGCGCCGGGCACCCGCCCATTCAGAAGCCCCGCCCGCCCCACCCCACCCCACCCCACCCCGCCCCGCCACCGCGTGGCCCACCTCCAGCCTGAGCTTGCCTGCGGCGAGGGCAAATAAAATTGCCAAAGGGTCAGAAGGTTTGGGTTCGGCCGGGAAAGCGGAGGAGGGCATAGGGAAAGGAGCAGGGGCGGGGCGGGGCGGGGCGGGGCGGGGCGGGAGTGCTGAGTATTGGAGAGGGAGGCCTGAGTTTACGTCAAGAAAAGGGGGAGGCGCGGTGGGGTGGAGCGGGGCGGGGCGGGGTGAACGCCCTGCGCCCTATCCTTGTTGTAGTGGAGATGCCGGTACGAGTGCGAGGAAGACGAGGGGCTTGGGCAGGGAGAGGAGCGCGAGCAATGCTTAAAATTAATCCGTTATCGGCAGCGCGGGCGGAGCGGCACGCGGGCGATACATGGGCCGCTCTTGCTGCATCAAAGTGCGCCCTGCGCCTCGCTTATTGGCAGCCCATCCCCTCCCCCACTCCATCCGCTCGGCACACGAGTTTCACTTGGCGCGAACCACCTCATATACGGTTCTTTTGTGAAAGGGCACCACAAATAACTGCGCCGGAACATTATCGCAGTCGCCGCGCGAAATCGAAGCGCAGCAGAGGTGCAAAAACCGAAATAATAACGAAAAGTAAATCAAGTTTACAGAAACAACCCAAGGGTCCCGCCCGCTCCGAAACGATGAGGTACTTTTCGGCTTCCCGCCAATAATTCGAGTCTCTCCCCCCGAGTGTCCCGGGTGGGAGAGGTGGGGGCAGGGGGGCAGTGCCGACTACTGCAGCGAGCTGTCATTCATGCAGCCGCCAGATAGAGGCTGGCCGGGCCGGGCCGGGCCGGGCGAGAATCTCAGAGTGGATGCCAATAAAAGCCATGCACCCCCTCCGCATCTCTCATCCCGGACCCAATCCCGTTCTTGGCCCCCCTCCCCCCTTTATGATGCAAATCTCTGGCGGGCTTCCATTTCACGGAGTATTTGTCTTGTCCGTCTCTGTCGCACTCATTTACGAGCGGCGGCGCGGACCGAACGCGGGGGCGACAATCCAAACGGAGCGCGGACGAGCTGCCGTTCAGTTAATACGTTTTTGTTATAATATTTCTCTTCATTTATCCTACCTCGCTGTGATTGCACGCGCGCATTGGCAGGAGTACGCGGTCATGCTGCTGCGCCTTCACTGCGCTGAATCTGTGTTAAGTTACGACGCTTTTGCACATAGCGGGGCGGGCGGGAGAAACCCTATTCAGTTACGAGCCGTGTCAACTCGGCGTATAGTAATAAAACGAGCAAAACTCCATCCCCGCTGAGAGCAGAGCGGCGACGGTGCGGACGCGGCTCCAGCCCGGTGACACCCCGCCCCGCCCCGCCCCGCCCCACCACGCCCTCATCACAAAGAACAAAAGCCGGCCGCGTCTGTTTGCGACAGTGTACCCGCGTGTGTCCCCGCGCCGCGCAGTGTGCCCGGCCCGGCCCGGCCCGGCAGCCCGTTCCGGCGCACGGCTTTCCATTTCCGTAAGCGTATTTTTCTCCATTCGGACACCGCCGCCGGTGCTATGGGGGGGCCGGGCCGGGCCCCGCCCCGCCCTCAGCTGACCTGGCTGCTCCGCTCAGCCCCGGGCGCCACTTGAGGAGCGGTCATGTGTGAAGAGCACAGCGAGCGAGCGAGCGAGAGAGAGAGAGAGGGAGAGAGAGAGAGAGGGGGGGGGGGGGAGTCAGACGATCGCGATCACCATTAGGGCGCATGGTCGCTGGTCGTCGAAGTGTCATTGAGGCTGCAAATAGGCAGCCACGGCCCGGGGCGGCCTGGTGAGAGAGACGAGAGAAGGAGCATCTGCTCTCTAAGTCGCTCCTTTTTTGCCGTTTGCCTATCATGCCCTCCTCCTCCACCCGCCCCTCTCCTATCTCTCTCCCTTTTTTTTCCGTCAAATAACAAGACTTCAGCCCCTCCCCTCTTCCCTGAGATTGTGTGTAATTCTAAAGAAGATTACACACGCGCGCAGACGACAACCATTACACACACTCAC
This sequence comes from Frankliniella intonsa, assembly GCA_033675135.1. Classification (NCBI taxonomy): domain Eukaryota; kingdom Metazoa; phylum Arthropoda; class Insecta; order Thysanoptera; family Thripidae; genus Frankliniella; species Frankliniella intonsa. The sequence continues at coordinate 12,658,971 of CM066254.1, read as the reverse complement.
ATACGAGAGAGCAGGATCGACCTCTCTCTCTCACACACACATACTGCAGACATCCACATCCACGTCACGGCGACACCTAACGCCGCGTAACACCTTTCCTCCCCGGAGCCTGCACCTGCCGCACCTGCACGCCTAGGGGCGCGTCGTTATCGCCCGCATCACGTGCAGCTGCGACGCACCCGAAAAAGATGCGCTCGCGCGCGCGCGCGCACACACACACACACACATATGCAAGAGTGTGAATGAATGTGTGTGTGTGAGCGCATCTCTTCCGGGTGCTGCTGCACTGCACATGACGAGTATGTCCACGGCAGTGTAGGAAGGTGCGGGGCGGTGTGGGGCGGGGCGGGGCGGGGCGGGGCGGGGCGGGGCGGGGGGAACAGATGAGGCGGGCGGGGCCGCAAACGAGCGCCACCAGCCAACAGCATCATCTGAGCCCCAGCCGCCCGCCCCGCCCCGCCCCGCCCCGCCCCGCCCCGCCCGGCCTCCTCGGGCGCCAAGTCTTCACACGACTCGCCTTTACGAGCAGAGCACCGGGTGTGGCGGGGTGTGGCGGGGTGTGGCGGGGCGTCGCGGGGTGCGCCGAACGACAGGCGAGACATCCACCGGTGAATGTCTTTCTCCAGAGATAGTGCGAGTGAATCCCAAACACTCGGAGCTGGGGGCCGCGCCGCGGGGCGGGGCGGCGAGGCGTTCCTCCTCTTCAGCTTACCCCCTCGAGGCGGTCCTGTCCCCGTCCCGAAGGCCCCTGCCCCGCCCCGCCCCACCCCCTCGTAAACACAGTCGGCCGCCGGGATAAAGCTCCTCGGGAGTTGAGTTAAGGGCGCGGTGTGTCCATCCGACTGGATGCTCCTTCCGACGGCCGGGGCAGGGCGGGGCGGGGCGGGGCGGGGCGGGGTGAGGCGGGGCGGGGCGGGATGGGGCGGGGTGAGGCCCGTTGCCGCGCGCAGAGAGTGGAGAACAACCAGATAGCCGCAAAGCGAGAGGGGTGGCTCTGCTGGTGGTTTTGCGCGATTGGAAATTACCGACGCAAATTGTCGAGCGGGAGGCCCTAGGCGCACAGCGGCCCCTGGCACATGGGTGCCCAAGGGGGCGGGGCGGGGCGGGGCGGGGCGGGGCGCGGGGCCTTCTCCCCAGTGGCACCGTGAAGGACGCGGCCGCCTGGCATTCTAATCCATGTCACACTCCATTTGGCCCCGCGGGAGGGGAGGGGAGGAGAGGGGCGGCAGCAGGAGGGCGCCCTGGCGGGGCGAAAGCGCGGGGGGGAGCGTGCGAATCGGAGCACAAAAAACAAGTTGATAGCAACGGAAAAGAAATTACGCAGCTCGGGCGGTGGGGCTCTGCCGGGGGCCGGGGCGAGCGGGGGAGGCGCTCTGACGAGGTGCACGCCGATCACAGCCATAACTTTGTATATAAAACCGACAATCGCAGGACGACAAAACGAGCAAAAGGAACGGCAGGCGGGGCGGGGCGGGGCGGGGTGACGTGGGGTGGGGTAGCCCCGATGATTGTTCCTCCCCGAGCATCGCCGTGGCAGACGACACCATATCGGGTCGAGACTCTGCTGCGCGCTGAGGGTTAGTCTTGCAGGCAGGCAGAGGCAAAAGTTATGTTGAAAAGACACCGCGGCGACGGCGGCAGCACTGCCCCGCCCCGCCCCGCCCCGCCCCGCCCCGCCCCGCCCCGCTCGTCCCTGGGACGCCCCGTACCGCCCCTCCCCGCCCCAGCCGACGCGGCGCACGCCCCAAGAAAGCCATTCAAAATGAATTCGGGCCAGGCTATCACCGCCCCGCCCCGCCCCGCCCCGCCCCGCTTCCCTACCCCTATCGACCTCCTCGCCACCCCGCCCAAGCCATGCAATGGCATCGGAGCACGCGTCGGCTGCTGCCCTAACAACAACAGCAACAAACAACAACAGCAGCAGCAGCAGGGGCTGCGCTACAGTCAGCCGCCTGGAGTCTGAAAGCGCCCGCTCTACCCCCGCGAGTATTCACGGGACAGAACCGCGAACGGCGTCCACCACGTCCGAGCGGAAACTCCCCGGCACTTTCCGTTCTATAAATACCCAGGTGGTGGACCGAGGTGGACGGTCGCGCAAGCTGCCTACGTTTCGGCTCGCTGACGGCGCGGAGGGTATCGCGAACTATACGCCCCCTCCCATCCTGCCTCCAGGCTGCACCCCCCCCCCCCCCCCCCCACACCAGGCCTCCGATTGTCCGGCCACTTTCTCCTCCAGCGGGCCGCTCCTCTCCATCGCCATTCTCCAGCAAGCAGCAGACCCTCCTACCCTCCGGCCTCCAGGGCGCCGCGCTGCGCCCCGCACACGAGTGGGCTGCTGGAGGGGGCGGGGAGGGGAGGGGATGAGGTGTGCTCAATGTTTGCGTTTAATTTACCGTCTCCTTCATAACCACAAGCACCACACCCCACCCCTCCGGCTGGGCTGGAAGCACACCGTGCTCCCTCCCCTGTGCTTGACTTCAAAGTCCTTCCCAAAGTGCAACTTCCATTCTGCTACCTGAGTGCGCTCGGCGGGGCGGGGCGGGGCGGGGCGGGGCGGGGCGGGGCGGGGCGGGGCGGAGCGCTTCCGCTGTCCACACGCCCGCCCACCGCCCGCCCCCCACAAACACACGACTTACATATTACTGGAGAGGCCGGGGCCGAACGCAAACCTCCTCTACCTCTACCTCATCCTCTGCCGCTCCAAAAAACTTTTCCTTTCCGCCGAGTTGGTAATCTAATTAGACAAAACCAGCGAGTTTCTTCCTCCTCCTCCTCCTCCTCCGCCCTGCTCGGAGGGATTATTTGAAGCCAGCGCGGGCTGCTGTGTGCACAGGAGTGAGTCGTGGCTGGCGGGCCGGGCCGGGCCGGGCCGGGCGTCCACCTCATCGGCGTCCTGGATTAAGTTCCGGGCGGGACGCCGGCGCAAAGGTAAAGGTAGAAGGACGGCAGGCAAACCGTCGGACGTGAAAGGGGTACCCTCGGTACCGCCCCTCAACCCCATCCACACACTATCAATTCACAGCAATTAGCAGAAGTGAGTAGGTCGATCTGTCGCCCCGCCCCGCCCCGCCCCGCCGTGCGCTAGAGGGACCCCAATCTGCGAATGATGTGCGGGCCATAACCACGTTTGCACAACACGCCCCCGGGGGCCCTCGGGTCTCGGGTTCGCGTTCGCGGTGCGGTGCGGCGGGGTGCGGCGGGGTGCGACGGGGTGGGGCGGGGTGCGGCGGGGCGGGGTGGGGCCAGCTGGTCAGACCGCACGGCACGCCCTGCAGCAGACTCAGTGCGGCGTACCGTTATTGAACTTGCAAGGCACGATCCAGGCAGCCCTGCTGGCCCGCCCTGCCCCACCCGCCCCGCCCCACCTCACTGCCCCCCCGCCCGGCGGGGTGGTGGTGCGGCGGGCGTGCCCCTGGTGGTGGTGGCGGTAGTGCGGTCAGGGCAGCCTGGCTGGCCGGGCCGGGCCGGCCAGCACTTGTTAACCCAATCAACACCGGGCGGGGCGGGGCGGGGCGGGGCGGGGCGGGGTGGGGTGGGGCGCGGCGGGAGGGTTAGCCAGCCGGACCAGACAGGACCGTCCTGGCCCCTGGCCCCTGGGGCGGCACACACACAGGACCCCCTGACCCGCCCTGGCCGGGACAGCTTCGATAGAAAAAAAGAGAGCAGCGTAACAGATTCCATGACTGATTTAGAAAAAAATCCACATCTACAAAAATCAAACAACACATGCACCACCACACGCAACGCTACGAGAATTTTAGCGTGAATGCAGAGCGCCAGAAAATTAGAAGAATCAATAATAGTAAGGTCTCTTCCCGCAAAATCGACAAGACTCCGCCCGCGCGCTTTGAACAACTATTAATGTCCGCGCTCAAATTAGTTCGCGTACAAAACCGCAACGGCAACAGAGCGCGTGTTTTTCTCTATGAACACTGCCTCTGTCCTCCCCCGGCAAAAATGTTGCCGCAACTTCGCGGTACATTGCCCAGAAATACTTTCCGACTGCTTTAATTTGGCGTGCCCCGCCCCGCCCCACCCCGCCCCGCCTCGCCCCACCCCGAGGACAGTTGTTTAACTCTGGCGGCTCGGGCGCGGCCGCCGCAGCGCCACGATCACAAACTTTTGCCCCCACACCGCGCCACGCCGCGAGTCTCTGTCCGGTTTTGTTATTCAGCTCGTTTACCTTGATTTCCCGTCGTCAAGAGCGCTAATTGCTCGCCAGGGCCTTTATCTACCACCCCACCCCCCTTCCCACCCGGCCGCCGCTGCTTTCAAAGTGACTTCCGGAGCAGCAGCGTCACCCGATTGAGTCTCAAGCCCCTCTCCGCTCGCGCAGGATAGGCGAGACTTCCCTCTAGACTCATCGTATATTCCCGCCGCCGGGAACTTTTTCCAACCCACTTTGCGCTTGATTCTAGCTAGCACCGTCGTGCCTCCCTCGCGCTTAAGCCTGACCCGTATCAACGGCTAGCAAAAAAAAAAAAAGCGTGCTGGTGAGTCTCGAACCACCGACCAGCCTGGCCTGCCCTACTGGCCAGGAGGCCGCACTACGGCTCTATCCCGCTGTCTTGCACTAATTATGGGGAGTTTAAATTGCGCTCTAAATATTCAGCGGCCGGAAGCCGTGGCCTTGCGGTATATATCGCATGTAGCCGGCTGGGGCCGGGTCGACCTGCCCTGCCCGGCCCGGCCCGGCCGCCCCTAAGCCCCCTGCAAATGCCGCTCCGTCGACTCTAGGGAAGGAACCTGCATCGCGAGGAAAAAAGTAGAGGAAAAGCTTTGAACGTGGGTAAAGCGTTTTGAAGCAAGGTTCATCCGCAGAAATCGCTTGTGCTATATATATTTTTTAAAAAACTTTGGTTCCACGTATCGACTCAGCACATCACAGCTGTCACATTTTTAACATTTTTTTTCCTTCGGGTGTGAGTAGCGGGCCAGCAGCAGTACGCGGAAATGCAGAGAGCGTCCGCCTGCCTGCGCGTACGCCGCTCAGGCATTCCCTGTGGCCGGCGTGGCGTAGCGGCGGGCGAGGCGGGGCGGGGCGGGGCGGGGCGGGGCGGGGCGGGGCGGGGCGGGGCGGGGCGTCCTCCATCACTGCGGCATTTACATTTCATGGCTCATCCTCAATGGGCCTGCTAAGCCCATAGGGCTCCATCAGTGAGCAGCGGTTTCACGCCCGTCTCGTCTCGCCACGCACACTAAGTGCAAGCCCTGGCGCGGCGGGGCGGGGCGGAGCTAGCAAGGGGAAGTTTGTAGTTTTGCCCCTCACTGTTGGGGTTGGCCCCTCTATAGCCGCTGCTCGTTTGGCGCGCGGCGTTCACTCATTGCCGCTGCCCTGCCGCGCCCCGCCGGCCAGTAGGTCAGAGCCATTGATTTGTGGGGGTCCCTTCCCTTCCGGCCAATCGTCGCCCAGAGTGAGGTCAGACCTCCGGGCAGGGCAGGGCAGGCCCGGTCCACCGCTCATGATGGAGGCGTTTCGCTCCCAAACTCTCTCTCCCTCACTCTCTCACTCACTCTCCCTGCCTTTACGTCATCTGGTCCTTTGCGGCTTTCCCAACTCCTCTCCCGTTGCAGACCGCAGCTTGCCCCCTCTCCTCTCTCTCTCTCTCTTCTCTCTCTCTCCCGTGTCACCTCACGACCCGGCTATCTCATCGCCCGGAAATGACGCCATCCATCAGCTTTCTCCCCAACACCCGACCCTCGCCCCCTTTCTCCCTTTCCTACTTTACTCAAATCACTTTGTTAATTGGCAAAGCAAGTTCCTGGCCGCAGCGTGCGCACCCTCCGAATCTTCTTGGAACACAACGCTTGGCGCCGCCACTAGTTACTTCGCCGCCCAGGTCGCTTTGCCCTCGTCCGCTCCAGCCGGCTCCAGTCCCCAAGAGGACGTCCTCGCCCCGCCCCCGCCAGCACGATCCTCGATCCCAATACCCGCGGTTCCTCGCCTTGCCTCGCCTCGCACTCGCCGACGCTGGTACTTTCTTCCGGGAACGAGTTCCTCCGCTCCACAGATAGCCCAGCGGAGGGATGAGCTCCTTGCAGCAGTCGAGTTATCGTCAGCATTCCCAGAGTCCATTAGTCTTGTACCTGCCGGGGCGGGCGGCGCGGAGAAAGAGAGAGAGGTGATTTCGGCACCGAATTCAACTTGGTCCTAGCGCGGCCCCAGACGGGGACCAGCAGGCCGCGCGGGGGCGGGGCGGCAGGACCGGGCGGCGGGCGGGGTGGGGCGGACCACCGAACTTTTCCTCTGACTTTACAAGAAATGGTACCGAGAGCGGCGGCGAAAGAGAGTAGCGCGCCACGCCACACGACGACGCCACCCAGAGAAACGTCTTTCTCACGTTCAGTCGTGTGCTTGATTTTTCTCCCTTTTTTCCGAGAACATTGTGCTTGTTACGAGATCATTGCGTCGTGTACTTGTTACAAGCACACAAAAAATCAAGCCCACTAAAAATCAAGAATACTTTTTTCTGGGTGCGCCGCGCCAGAGGGGACACCGGATAAGACGAAAATAATAAAACAAGGCTGTCGGGTATATGGGCGGCGGCGGTGGGTTCTCGTTGACGATCCGGGCCACGGGCGGTGGTGCCACTCACATTTTCTCCCGAGCGCTTGCCGGCGGGTATCGGCTCGGCGGCGCGAAAATAACGGAAACACCCTCTCCCGACACGTACCTGCGAACAGACCGGAAAAGAGAGCAAATCAGAACGAGCGTCTAAGGAGACAACCGAAACGGCGGGCTATCGCTCACCGACAAGCGGCACACCAAGTTCTCTGCAAACACAAAGGTGGGGCATCGTACACATACGCTGTCCACTAAGCTATTTCAACTTTAGCACCGCACGACACTTGAGTTTCTAGAGTAACAAGGATCTGTGAAAGTCCTTTTTTTTTTAAATTAAGAGTGTACTGCGATGCCAGCGCCCGTCGACAGGGAGAGGCGCTATTGCGTTCTCTGCCCGACGGAGAACAGACTGAACGCACAGCGAGGAATCCCGGTCGGGCAGCGGCGGGCGGCAGCCGGCAGCCCCATCGGACAAAAGACTCTCTGGGAGCTTGGAAAATTAAGTTGGAGATGTGCTTGTCTGCTCCTCCGGAAGACCCGCAGACAGGCGAGCGGACGGTCAGGCAGACGCACAGACAGACAGACAGACAGACAGACAGACAGACAGACAGACAGACAGACCGACGGACGTCCAGATAGATGAGCGGCAGATCCCGCGGTGACCGTGTGGACCGCGTGCCCCGCGGGCCGGGCGCCTCCAGCCTTATCGCTGGCCTCATTTCTCTCCGCTGATCCTGGCCCGGACAGGTCTGGAATGTCTACACCAAAGTGCGCCCCGCCCCGCCCCGCCCCACCCCACCCCGCCTCGCCCCACCCCGCCGCGACCGCCAAAGTCGACGTCGCGCCCCTATATCCCGTCCGTCTGCTGTTTATTTGGACACAGTTATTTACGAAACAGAGCGGACAACGAGAGAATATATTCACATTTCGATTGACCAGGTAGCTATATAGAATACTTGACCCACCAAAAAAAGAGAAAGGATTTGCTTGGAGAAAGGTTTTTGCGTCTCGCCAGACAACGGCCTCAGTGAGATAGTGTTGTGTGTAAGAGAGTGGGTCCGGCTTCGGCCTCCGGCCTCCGCGCCGCAGAGGTGACGGAAAGGGTAGCAAAGTGGCCCCACCCCGCCCCACCCCGCCCCGCCAGTGCCTCGCCCGCACTGGCCCGCCCCGCCACGTCCCCAAGCGCTCGACAAAGAAAACATTTACCGTGGCGGCAGCGCAGGCCCGGCCGGCGCGGAAGAGTGACAGAGAAGCCCAGCCAGCAATTTTTTTCCCTCGATACCCTTGGCGCCATCCCTGCCGCCCCTCCCCCGCCCCCTGCCGCCCCTCCCCCGCCCCCTGCCGCCCCTCCCCCGCCCCCTGCCGCCCCTCCCCCGCCCCCTCCCGCCGCTGTTTGGCTCCTTCCTTCCTTCTTTGCCTGTCGGTGTGCCCTAGGGTGGAGGGAGCGGAGGCGGCGCTGGGGGCGGCTATGAAGCGGCTCCAGGGGCCGGAGGAGGGCGGTGGGGGCGGTGGGGCGGTGGGGGCGGAGGGGGGCGAAGGGGGGCCGAGGCCAGGGGCAACAAAGGAGCAGCCGCTCGGCCTCGGCCCGGCTCAGACCTGGAGGATATGATTTTCCTCCGCCCGGCCCGGGTCTCAAGGCACGCCATCTATAAAACACCATGCACCCAAAAACTTGATTCATTGGTCGACGACGCGTTAAAATATTACATAACGTAAATGTCTACAAGGTCGAACTGCCACCCGGACTGGCTGGTAGGCTGTCCGATGACAACGGACTTATTTAGGAGGGAGGCAAGGACGCAAGCGCGGCGGAAACTAAAACATCGCTGAGTAACGGGTTTCCCTACTTAATGGCCTCTCCTCGCGCGCGTTTGTACTGTACACATACAAAAGCAAAGGCCAGAAATAATATCAAAGCCACGCTAGCAACGAATAAGGGAAAGAGGAAAAACGAGAGTTCCACCCGAAAAAAAAGAAGGGTACACACACAAACACACGGGAACACATAACACAACACGGCAGAGCGCGGTACTTCGCGTAGGGAAAAGGGGTTAATTCGCCGAGGGTATCTCGTGTTTCACAAAAATATAAGGGAGAATACACAATGACCATTCATCAGATTGATAAGGGCAAAGAGCGGCGCGCAGTGGGCAGCCCAGAGGGGTGGGCCATGATGCGTGTGCGCGCGTGTGTGTGTGTGGAGGGCGGCGCGGGGGCGGCACGGGGGCGGCGCGGGGGCGGCGCGGGGGCGGCGCGGGGGCGGCGCGGGGGCGGCACGGGGGCGGCGCGGGGGCGGCAAGCCCGACAAAGCCGCAGTCTGGCCTCCGGAAGAGACGTGGACATGGCGAGGGAGCGGTGGCGGTAGCGAGCAAGGCCGGCCCCCGGGCCGACACCAGAGGTTGTCCGAGCGCCCCCCTCCGCCCCCTCTGCGATTTTAACTCCCCCCGCCCGCCCGCTACCCCCTGTGGTCCCCTGCCCTACTGGGGCCCCACCGGGTGTCTCCGTGGGCACTCCATCAACTGATAAGGGACCGGGCCGACTAGCAGAGGGGCCTAAATCAGAGCGCGGGCCGTGGCGGGGCGGGGCGGGGCGGGGCGCGGCGTGCGGGCCAGGAGCAATCATACTGTCGTTAGGGCGGAACGCACCCCTGCAAACACACGGGTATTCGAACCAAGGCCAACCCCCTCCCCCTCCCCCAAGTCCCTACACCCCGCCCAAACCAAACCCCTATACCTCCACCAGGGGAGGGGTCACTGCCGGTCCCCGAACTAATTTCACCCTCCCCCTCCCCCTGCCGGCCGTGCGGGGATGGAGGACCTTAGCCCAGTTCGACCCGCCCGCCCCGCACGAGGCGCGCACCGAGCGCTCCGGGGAGGAGGCGGGAGATGACGCGCCAAGGGTTTTAGGATAACCGGATATTCATCCAGGTTTACTTCCGGTCCGGGCCGGGCCGGGCCGGGCGAGCCGTCCGCCGGCCTTGGCCCGCCTCGCCTCACACCCCAGGTAGCAGCCAGTCGGGCAGCACGGTAACGAATGGCCAATTTCCACGACCAGCAGAGTCTGCGTCTCGGGGGAGCCAGCAGTGCGGAGGGGTGGTGTAGAGGAGAGGGCGGAAAGGAAGAGAGAGATGAAGGCGGGAGAGGAGGGAGAAGAGAGAGTGAAGCAGATAAAAATGTAGGGGGAATAGTCACCTTGTTGAGGCGGACGGAGCCGAGAGGTGAGACCTGTCAACGACCCCCAAAACAAAAATAGCATTTCTCGGTTAAAGGTAAAACTTTTTTCCGTCTGGACGGCGGTACAGCCTGGCGCGGGCCTTTTTATTACAAATCTCGGCCGCTATCCGATTGGCACCACGGCGCGGCTCTGCGCTCGCGCCCTCGGCTCGGCTCGGCAGCCTCGTTGGGGACAGCGACACGAAAATTGATCGTTCCGAGCCCCCTGCCCGGCCCTGCCCCCCTCCCCCTTTTACCCCTGGGCGTGCCCTGGTATTCATATCAGGGCCTGTGTAGGTAACCTCGCACCTCCCCCGCCCCGCCCCGCCCCGCCCTGACAGTGAGGTGATTGATCACTGGAATTGAGTCCCCGCGTGTGCATCCGAGGCGTCGCGCCCCGCCCGGCCCGGCCCCGCGCCGCCCTGCTGTACCAGTCCGAAATAAGCCCGCCCCCCACCCCCTCCTCTATCGGATAAAAAACCCACGAGCGAAGCCGAGCGCCGCCGACACGACGGAAGTTCGAACGCCCTGACTGACGGGCCAAACGAGCACGCTGCCTCAACCCCCTGCCAAGACTGGCAAAATAAAAATAAAAAAATGAAGAAAAAGAAATTTACGCGCATTTTCGCGCCGGCCCCTAGGGGATGACCCGACCCTCGCTTCCTGCTAAAGTAGGTACTCCCCGGGAGGACGCGTGGCTGGGCCGTCCTCTGACGGGGAATCAGCGCGCGAAGTTTTCTTTATATTTTCAAAGCGGTTGAAACAAACTGATTTATTTTTATTTTTTTTAAATTTTAAAATTTGAGATTTTGAAAAAAAATAAAAATGTTTGACTTAGGGACTGGAAACGAATGGGACCAGTACACCGGTTGGTTGAAGTAGCGTGCGTCCCCATCGGTCAGCGGTCAGGTCAGCACTTTTCCATTCGTCACTAATCGCCGAGGGGCGGGGGCGGGGCTGGGCTCAAACACACACCCTGCCTTATTAATAGAGTTGCCACCTCTCCGCCCTGCTGTGCCCCGCCCTGCCCTGCCACCGGCCGGGTCAATAATCGCCTAGTTGCCTGCACGGCCATTGCCCGCCCCGCCCCGCCCACTACCTGCCTACCGGGCTAATGGCTAAAGGTTAAAATGAAAAATCTATCGGCCCTACACTGACGGAAAATAGACGCGCGCTGCAGTCACTGAAAACAAAAACTTCCGGTGATTTTCGCGATATAAGCTAGAGTGAACCCTGCAGCACTGTAGCTTACGGTGAATTTTCACCGCGTAAGCTGCGGCGAGAGAGAGAGAGAGAGAGAGAGAGAGAGAGAGAGAGAGAGAGAGAGAGAGAGAGAGAGAGAGAGAGGGCCATAAACGTACACACAAACCCGCACCTGAAACAAAAGGCGTGCGCCGGCACGTGGACGTAATATTCGCGCCGCCGCCGCACATCACATTCCACGCGCGTTTGGGGCGGGAAGGGAAGCCGGGGCGGCGAGCAGAGCGGGGCCGAGGGAGGACAAATGTTTAAAGGGAAGGAAGAGGGAGAGGAATATAAAGAATAATAAAATCAAACCCGCACTCTGCGGCGCCCGGTAGAGGGGCGGAGGGGAGGGAGGAGGGGCCTACATGACACCCACGCACTGGGGTAAACGATCGCAGGGGTGAAAGTCAGAGGGGAAGGGTTGGGGAGAGCAGGGTACGGTACGGTCGCCGCCGGGGGCGGGGGGCTGGTCAAACTGACACAATGCTGCATTCCCAGCTGCCAAGCGACGCTAGCCGCGCACAGTCAGAGGGAGCTGGAGTGGAAAGAGAGAGAGAGAGAGAGAGAGAGAGAGAGAGAGAGAGAGAGAGAGAGAGAGAGAGAGAGAGAGAGAGAGAGAGAGAGAGGCTGTAGAGAGTTACGCGGTACTTGCGCCAGAGCGACGGCATGATGGATGACCGCAAGGAGACTCTTTCCTCCACGGCGCCCTTGATTGAGCTGGCGGCCGGCGGCGTGCTAGAGCACCGCTGGGTCGTGGTGGGGCGGGGCGGGGCGGAGCAGTGCCGCCAGGCGTTCCAATCCGAATACCTCGCCTTGTCAGGCAGCGCGGCGAACGGCCCTCTTTGACCCGGGCCCGGCACGGCCGGGTCGCATAGCACCCTAGAGAAGCGCTCGGCACAGATCACAACCAGCCTGCAGGCGGCGGGAAACCAGTTTGACACTTACGGCGGGCAGCCAGCCTGGCTGAAGGACAGGTGGCGCGGGTCACAAAGCCCCTCTCGCTGTCGGCCCCGCCCCGCCCCGCCCCGCCCCGACAAGCACGACGGTTATTGTTGTCACCCTCGCCAGGGACCTCGATGACGCTTCGCACTAGCCAATGAGCCTCATGGTTTTCTTCCCTATGCACTCCCTCTCCACCGCCTCAATCCCCTTGGCCGCCGCTCCAGAGGCGTTCAGTACAGGCTGAGCGAGGCGGGGCGGGGCGGGCGGAGCGGGGTGGGGGCGCAGGGGCGCCCGGCCGCCTGGGGAATGCCAAGAATGGCAGGTGAAACGCAGAGCACAAGGGCGTTGTGCCCGACCACCAGCGCCGGCTACTCGGGTAGAGAGAAATCCAATAAAAAGGTTTCAACGCCAGCGAGCAGCAGACGTCTCTGCACAGCGAACATTTCTTTGTGAAGTCCCAGGTTAATGCCAGAGGGCTCTTAGTATAGGCAGTTTTACTACACTTTTTGGTGTAGGACCAAATAGCCCTACACTTGTCGATGAATACGGTAAAAACAGTGTCTGATTTTTTGAGGGAAAAGGGAAAAGTTTGAAAAAACTAACATACTTAGAGAAAAGGCCAACTGGCACGTCTGCCGTGTGCATCTATCTAGTTGAATAAGTCAGAAAGGACGCTACGGCTGCGACCAAAGACGTCTTCCGCTTCTTTCCATTTTCATTTATTCGCGTCGCGCTATCGGCACGCACGTCAAGTTTTGACGCGCGCCACGCGACTGACGCGAGAAAAGGACGAAATGAGCGAGAGAGGACAAAAGAAGGGGAAGCAGTGCGAAAATAAGGAATAAAATATAAAAAAAAAGAACACAAAGCTGAGCGGCGGCGGCGGCGCCCTGATTGCTTTGAATATTCATCGCGGCCGCCAAGCGCGGCCTGGCGCAGCCCGGCGCGGCCCGGCTCGGACAGACAGGCACGGCAGCCAATCGCAGCGCGGCGCGCCGCCAGTGTCGCGGGTTCAAATGCCACACAGCCAGCCCATTTTTTCTCTTCGCCCCGCTTTCTCTCCACTTCGCTTTTTTTTTACATCCCTGATGCCCGCACTTCGCGTCCCTTGACGAGGAGAGGCGAAATCGCAAACTCTAACGGTTATCGCCGCGATATGGTTTGGGCCCGCGGCGCTCGGCTCGCGCCGACAAGTGAGCGATGAGTCCGCGCCGTACGCACTGGCGGAGATCGGCGTGCGAGTAGATGGAGCAAGTTTTTTTCTTTCTTTTCTACCCTATTACACTATATCTTACCGCTTAGGCGCTGCTTCGTCAAAGAATGCCAAGGGTAAGGTGAGAGCTGAACGTGCGTCCCCGGCCGTCCGCGACGGACCGGGCGCGCCCTGAGACTCGAGGAGGAGAGGACAGGACAGGAGCCTTTCTCCTCTCCACCCTCCAGCACTCGGTCGAGTGGCCGTCTGTCTCTCCAGCCCGGCCCAGCCCGGCGCAAGCACGAGCACCGGCCGCAAGCTCGTTACTACCTGCAGCCCGTCCCGTCCCGACCCGTCCTGTCCCCCGCTGTTCGAGCGCTGGAAACACAAGTGTGTAAATTTCCATTCGTACCCTAGTTCCTCCAAGTCAAGTGTGTGACATATCTCGGAAGATTCACATCAAGTCTGCGAATACGAATTCACACCCCGCCGACAAGCGTGTAGCATTCTTGCACTTTGGATTTTTTAGTGTACCGCTTTTTCTTTCTGGGTCCTTTCTGCTTTCGCTCGCTCTCTCTGCTCCGTCTCCCTCGTCCGTTTCCACAGCGAACGAGAGAGCGGAGAGTGTATGAGGCATTGATAGAGCGGTAAAGCTACAGGCAGGCGAATGGAAAGTCAGAAAGAGAGGGAGGGAGAGGGCAGTGGAGAGAGAGAGTAGGATTATTGATGGCGACTTGGATTGGCTATGCGAGACAAATGGTGGATATGTGCCCTAATCCTCGACAATCCTGGGCCAAATATCGTTGTCAGCAGAAGGGCCCTTCTCTTTCTCCCCTCTCTCGACTCTCCGCTCTTTCACCGTCCACCGCTCTCTCTCTCTCTCTCTCTCTCTCTCTCTCTCTCTCTCTCTCTCTCATCTCACAAACACACACATCATTGACGACCGACGGCACCGCGAGACCGCACTGTAACGGTATTCAGCGGGGGGCCATGGTGCGCGCGGGCGGAGGCTTTTCGAGAAAGCCAATATTATCATGGAACAATTTTTCCTTCTCCCCCCCCCCCCCCCCTCACGGTAACCCGCTTCTCGTCCCCCTGGTCCCGCCCCCCAGGGTGCGGTTGCTCGCATGTCATACTCCCCGTGGTTGATGCCGCTCCGCTCTAGTCGGAGCGTTTTTCACGGTACATGGCATTTCACTCGCCCGGCGTCGTCGAGGGACTATGGCGGTGCCCGGGCCGGCGTGGCTGGGCGGGGCGGGGTGGGGCGGGGCGGGGCGGGGCGTACCGCGTACCACTCACGCCCACCCCCTCCACCCCCGCCCTGCCCCCTGCCCGCGCCGCGCGCTGCGTCGAGGCCAACATACATTTTCATCACATCCATAAGAAGACCCCTCCCCCAACCCACGGCCCCGCCACGCCTGCTGCCTCCGCGGGTGGCCCCGCCCCCGCCCCGCCCCGCCCCCAGCCCACCCCCGCGCCGCCCCCAGGCAGCCGGCGCACACGACAGACTTTTCATTCGGGTGGGTAATGCGGCAGCGGCGGACCCGACGCCCCGAGGTCCGCTGTTTTACCCGACCCGACACGACCCGAGGCTACGCCGGGTCGGGTGGGTATGGTAAGAAACGACAAGCTGCAGTGTAGTGGGAGTGGTAGCCCAAGAGCTCGGGTAGGGTCTCTGGACCCGCCAGGCTCGCCACACCTGTGTGCTTGGTGCGCTCCGCACGCGCCAGCTGATAGCGAGGCGCGCCAGGCGGTCGGGCAGTGGGGCGGGGCGGCAACTCTAGCACACGTGGAGGCACACGTGGACGCCCACGCGGGCTGCTTCCCCTCTTAACTTTATTATTATTTTACCGCGCGGACGGAGATATTAAAATATCGGGAGGCCACCGCAACCCTCGCGGTCACCGTAACTTTTGGGTCGCAGGGCAAAATATATATCTAGCGCATGGAAAAGAACGAATGGAAAACAACAAAAAGTTTGAGGGTTGCGGGGGTGTGGGGCGGAGCTATAGGGCTGGCACAGAGCTGCCATCGGGCGGGGCCGCCCCGGGCTCAGCCGACAGCCGACAGACCCTTATTGGGGCCGCGCCGCGGCTGCAACTTCAAGGAGTCTGACGTCACAGGTCGAGGCCTCCTGGAGAAGGAAAGGTCCGACGAAAAGTTCAGCGCAGAGCAGCAAGGGCGGGCAGGGCAGGTGTTAGGCATAAGCATGGGCGATAAGAATGTGGCACGACGCCTTTTACGCAGATAAATTTTGTCAAATCAGACATTGAAACGCTAATGGTACTGACTTGATTTAGCAGCTGCTAGTGCACTAGTGCTGGCGCTGGCA
Source organism: Frankliniella intonsa (assembly GCA_033675135.1). Taxonomy (NCBI): domain Eukaryota; kingdom Metazoa; phylum Arthropoda; class Insecta; order Thysanoptera; family Thripidae; genus Frankliniella; species Frankliniella intonsa. The sequence goes on along the minus strand of CM066254.1, from coordinate 12,643,483 downwards.
GACCCCAGCAGATGGTCTCCGTGTAACCAGGAGGCGAGACACTGGACGCGGCCGCATTAATTCAAACACACCTAACTCAATAAGACAGCAGGGTACCTCAAGACCCCGCCGGCCCGGCAGAACCCCGGACATGGACCACGCCGGGGCGGGGCGGGGCGGGGCGGGGCTGGGCGGGGCCCCCAGGGGCCGGCACAGGGCTCCGGTCAGTGTCGCACCAGATGCTGCGGCGCCGTCCGCCCTACCCTGTCAGAATCACTCATTAAAAGTTTCAGGAGCAACATTACGAGCGGCCAGTAGGCGTCGCCACTCCGCAGGGTCCGATAGGCGGCGGAGGCAGGCGACGGCTGCGCCGGACGTTGACGGTCGAAATGAAACGGAGACGATCGTGACGATGCGACCGTCACGGCCGTAACGCTGCGCCAGTACAACAAGCAGCGTGTACCGTTACGAGGCCGGTGAAATTAGAACACGCCTGTCGTGTCGTGGAGGCGTGAGGCAGGGGGTGGATGGAGGCGGAGGGGAGGTCGTGTCCCGGAGGCCCTGGGCGGGCGGGGCGGCAAGCAGTGACCCTGAGCGTGGCAACTCGTCCTCCGGGTCGGGGCGGGGCGGGGTGTTCCCTCCGGAGCCGCCCTATTTAGAGCAGCGGATAAATTGGCCCCATAAGGAGCGCGAATGCAGCAGGTACCGCGCGCTACCCGTGAGCGTGAGGAACCTGTTAGGACGGGGCGGGGTGGGGCGGGGCAGGAGGAGAGGTGTTCCAAGCGGTACCGACGGCAAACTCCACGAGGCAATCTGCCCCGCCCCGCCCCGCCCCGCCCCGTCCTGTAGCGCTCGTTATAAGTACCTGCCGCTAACCTCCAGGCACCTCACCCACGCCACCGTGGCGGGTCGGGAGTTTGCTCAAAAGGGGTCGCCCTGCTCTTCTGCAAACACCTCCTGCTCCTCCTGCTCCTCCTGCTCCTCCTGCTCCTCCTGCTCCTCCTCCTCTTCGCCTCTCTCTCATGACGCGCACGCCACACCGCTTAACGCGAGTCCCCCCGCTCCCCGCCCCTCACACGCCCCTCACTTTCGCTCCGACTCGCGCCGCTTATTCACACTCCGTAACGAGTACCAGCGACGGAGGCGGCCGCAGAGGAGAGAGACAACTTTTGTGGCGACACGTTGTGGTGAAGCATAGAAACCTCTACATTTTTTTTCCGCTACTTGGTGGTATGGTCTATCGGCACAAGCAGGGCGGCTGGATGTTGCGGTACCACAACACACCCGCCTCTCGAAACTTGCCAACCAGCGGCGGCGAGAGACGAGTTCACATGAGAACTTGCCTAACAACTCGGCTACCCCTCTGGGCCCCACCCCGCCCCGCCCTGCCCCGTCCCGCTGCAAGCGCAATTGCACGAAAGCCCAGTGGAGTGGCTGACCCACATCTAGTCTGATATCTGACCCCTGAGCCAGCGCGAGCTCAAACAAATCCTCTCCCCCTCTCTCTCTCCCTGCTCTCCATACCCGCGCCATGTTTCGGAGCTCCATTCTCGGATTTTCCGGGCGGCCATTACTTAAACTTTTTGTGGTTTAGCCGCCGCGCCGGATTTCACGACATTAGGGATGCTGTGCGATGCGGGCGCCGCTGTGCGCCTCGCGAGCAAGATGGAGAGGGGAGCGAGAGAGAGGGAAGACCCCCTCTCTCTTTGAGAGAAAGAGAGCGAGAAAGAGAGAGGCGCAGAGCGGGAGACAGACAGAGCGAGGGCGAGAGGGCGTGGGGGCGGCAGGAGCCCGGGCGTATAGCGTCCTAATTCATTTAAAAGCCACACGACAGAGCGACACCGCGCCAAAGAAACGCGCGGAGAGCGGCGGACGGTGGAGGGAAAAGGAAGAGAGGGGGAGGAAGAGCTAGGAAGAGTAGATAGAATGGAAGAGCTAGGAAGAGAGCGGAGCAGGGAAGGAAGAGGAAGGGCGGGGAGTGGGCGTTCCCCCGCGCTCAGTGGAGCGCCACTCGCCACCCCGCCACCGCAACATGGCGCCATGCTGACTCCCGTACAGAAAGAGGAATCTGACGCCGAGTCGCTGCCGTCACCACAGTCTGTATCCACATGCCCGCACATTTCCGGTCACAGCGCGTACACACTCCAAGTCAGTCAGTCAACCTTCAACCGCTAGGAGCTGAGGAGCAGACCTGGGAGGTGCCTGAGGAGCCCAAGGGGCAGGGGCGGTGGCGGTGCCCGGGGGCGGGGCGGTGCCCGGGGGCGGGGCGGGGCGGGGCGGCGCCGGCAGATAGCGCGCGCATTATCCAGAGCAGAGGCGAGGACCGCCGCCGCCCCCGCTGCAGCACTTAATTGTGGCAGCAAATTACCGGTTAATGTCGGGAAGCGAGAAGCGTGGGAAGGGGTGGGGTGGGGCGGGGCGGGGGCGGGGCGGGGGCGGGGGCGGGGCGGCTTCCTCACAGCTGCTGATAGGCGGCACCCGCGCCGGCATTACCGACGCCCCCGCCCCGCCCCCGACCTGCCCCGCATCCGACGACGCCAAAGCCACCCCCGGAGGCCGGAGGGGCGGCCACTGCTGCCGCCGCCGGCGGGCGTCGACCAGGTGCGCCCCAAACCTCTTTGAGCAACACGAATTATCCCAATTAACACTTTCCGTGCGAAGCCCTTTTTTAACCCACCCCCCTCACAGGCGCAGACTGTTTCGTTCCATTGGCGCCTCCCTGCAGGTGCTGGTGTCTGCTAGGGGTCATACATGATGCACCCAGGTCGCCCTCCAGGCATACAGAGCGGGTCCACTATGTGGACCCGTCGCCGTTGGGTCTGTTTCAGTGGGTCCACACGGGTGGACCCGCCGTCTTTTAGGTTCCTGGCCACCCCACGGTGACAGGAGACTTGAAAGGTATCTTATGGGTCACTCCTGGTATCGAAACGCCAATGGCAAATCCTTGAAATGACCTACGGGTCGTCCTGGGGACGTCGGAGGTTCGTCGGCGAGGTGCCCCTGGAGGTCCCTGATGACGTCCCCAGGACAGCCCGGAGGTCATTTCCAGGGTTTTCCATTGGCGTTTCGGTGTCCAGGAGTAGCCTTAAGATACCTTTCAAGTCTCCTGTCACGGTGGGGTGGCCAGGAACCTAAAAGGCGGCGGGTCCACCCGTGTGGACCCGCTGAGACAGACTGAACGGCGGCGGGTCCACCCTCGTGGACCCGCACTGGCGTTAGTAGCTCAAAGCAGGTACTGGTACACACTGTCCAGGCGAGGGAGGGTATGAGCCAGCTTTTAAAACCGACGGCACAGGGCTTTATGAAAGGGGGGTGGACCCACGGTGGACCCGTAGCACGGAAGCGACTAAATTGCCGGGTCCACAATGTGGACCCGTCGCACGGAAAGTGTTAAGCGGGGGAAAAACAAAACAAATAAAGTGGCCTCCACTCCTCTCATCAAAGGCAACAAAAAGAAGGCGAGTCCCGTGACGGTAGGGGGGTCTGAAGGGCTGGTCCGGGCCGGACCGGGCAGTGGAGGCCACATGTTCGTTACCTCAACCTTCGCTACGTAACTGAGGCACATTGTCCAGACGTCAAAACCATAGCAGTGGCGCGTGGGCTGCTGCTGGCGCGCTGCGGGAGGAAAGCAGCCACCCGCCCACAACCCCTGTCCTGTCATTAGCCGCTGATATGAAGACAGTTTGCAAACCACTGGCGTTCCAGTTTGTACGTTTAGCGTTCTGCTGTTCGAATGCGGCTGGATGGATATACGGTTCTAGGCCACCCGGGGGGGGGGGCGCTAGGAAAACAGAAGCTGGGATGGAAGGGGGAGGGGGGGGGGCGGACTCGACGGCAAACTAAAGGCGCGGCAACTCACCGTCGTCTGCTGATTGGCTGCATGCCGTAAAGCGGCTGAACCAATCAGAGAGGGTGAGAGAGGCAGAGAGAGAAAGATAGACGACCCTCGCGGGGCTCGATAACTGTCGCTGTCGCTATGCAACTACACTGGTCTTGGATTTTCTCTCTACAATAAAGGTCGGGATTTACATCGTATCGTGGAGCATATCCATCCTTGCCTCCGCTCTCTCTCTCTCTCTCTCTCTCTCTCTCTCTCTCTCTCTCTCTCTCTCTCTCTCTCTCTCTCTCTCTTTCTCGCTTTACAAAAAGATGAGGAAACAAGCTCTCTTATCGGCCTGGCCGCGCCTACTCCGACGCTAGGCCTGGGGGGCGCCCGCTGCAGGTCAACAAGGCCCAGGTCGACGCCCCCTCTACCTGCCAGTGGCCAGGGCCAGGGCCTGGGCCTAGGTGGCGCCGGATTAGCCCGCTCGCATCCCTGGAGGCTCACTTCTCCGCCGCCCCGGCCCCGGCCCCGGCCCCGGCCCCGGCCCCGGCCCGGCAGAGGCGCGCCATTTGCATTCCCGCCGGGCCGGGCCGGGGCGGGTGGCCGGGTGCACTGCCATCGTTAATCACAAGGACGCGAGGGGTCCGCAACGCTATGGATCCTGCCTGCAGAGTTATTATTCTTGCCGCCTTCACAAAAAAACAAAAAAAGTTAAGTAGCGGGGAAAATAAATTGTTTTATTGAGGAAAGAATTTCTGGATGAGTGCTATGTCGAATATCAATATATGTCATTCGAAAACATCGCAGGCCATTCTTTTCTCGTTCCGACTGTTTCCGTCTCGCCCGCTCCGGCCGTGTGAGAAGTGAAAAGAGTGAGTGTGAGAAGAGTGGACGAGAGCGAGAGCGAGAGCGAGAGCGAGAGCGAGAGAGAGAGAGAGAGCGAGAGCGAGAGAGAGAGAGAGAGAGAGAGAGAGAGAGAGAGAGAGCGAGAGCGAGAGAGAGAGAGAGAGAGCGAGAGAGAGAGAGAGAGGGCAGAGAAAAGGGGTAAAAGTGAACTTGCGGTTTAAAATACATGAGCGCGAACAGCGGCGGGCCGCGCTCCGCGCCTCGACTCGTTGCGCCGAGCATTTGCCAGGACGGCGTCGAAATAATACATGGGGGCCTCGCGGAGCAGGAGAGCGGTGAACCTGCTGGAAACAAAAGGGAGCGAGAGGTGTGGAGCGAGGCGGGATGAGGTGCCCGACAGCCAGGATAAAAAGTTGGCCTCCCGTTCGTTCAGGTAATAAGGAATACAAGGAATGTAATTTCCCACGATCATTTCCCTCTGCACCGCAGCTGCGCCGCACCCGCCGCAGTGTGGAATCAAGACCGGCAGAGAGACGATAAAAGTTAAGTGAAGAAAGCAAGAGGAGAGCGAATAAGGGAGAGGGGGCAGGAGTGGGGGCGGAGAGAGAGGGAGAGAGAGAGAAAGAGAGGGAGAGAGAGGGGGGTGATCAGCATCGACGGTGCCCCGCAGAGTAGGACACAAGGACGCCGCGGGCCGCGGACAAAGAGACGCTCGTGGCCGCCGCGCTCTGCCCGCCCCGCCCCGCCCTGCCCCACCCCACCCCGCCCCGCCCCCCGCTCGGCTGCTTCGGACGACAAACTAGTTAAGGGAAAAGCGGCTCACCGGCCGGGCCAGGCCGGGCCTCGGGCCTCGCGAGCCAGATAAATGATCGTGCAGATCGGCCCATGATTGGCTGAGAAGAATTGCAAATGGCGGCCGAACATAAGGAGCAGCAGCGGCGTCTGCTCTGTGGCTGTGTAACGGGGACACGTCGAGTGGAGGCGGAGTGCTGGGCTGGTGGGGAGCGGGGGTGGGGGAGGAGGGGAAGCAGGGTGCCAGATGTGGACCGCTTTGATCAGAGGCGAGGAGGCTTGCTGGCCATTAAGGCGATTGCTGAAAATTCCTCGGCTAAAGTGAGCCGCCAGAGTGGAGGGGGGAGGGGGGGGGGAGCTGACAGACGGGCTTACGCGGAGGCACGGGCGGACGGGCGGATCTGGAAAGCGGAGAAACCGTACCCAGGACACTCAAGACGCGGAACACTGAAACGATGATAGATAACCCACGTTCACACACCAACGCGTTGCGTTCTTAATACACGAACCCGCGTCTACGTCTAAACTAAACTTGTACCGCGAGCGGTGGCGGGGCGGACCTGGCGGGCGCGCTGCGCTACCCAATACGCGAGGCTCTGCAACTATTGAAACAACTGCGTGTTCCGGGAAGCGTGGGGGACAGAGGAGGAGACGAAGCAGGATAACATATATAGGACGTAGGGCGGGGGCCGGGGCCGGGGCCGCAGGGCGTTGCACACTGGAAGCGCCTCTCAGTTCCGGCTCCCGCCCCCCAAGGCCCTCAGGCAGGCATCCTCTATTGGTTGTGGCCGCCGCCACCTTCACCGCGCCGCGCCGCGCCGGCTGAGCCGCCCGCTGAAATCGAGACTCTCGATACGCTGGCGTCTGCACAAGGCAGTGGGGCTCGAGTGGGGAGCAGCGGTACTGGCCTGGAGCCAAGTGGAGCGGCTACAGACAACTCGAAATGTTAACAAAAGTTGCGCTTGCAACACTTGTCTTTTTTTTTTACAGTGCAGGCTCTGCCGGGGTCGGGATCAAGCCATCGAATACACGAGGCACATGAGCGAGGCGGGGCGGAGCGGGGCGAGCGCGACCATAGTCGGGAAGCCCCGCAGCCCAAACCGCTCGCCTCCGCCCTCGCCGACACCAAACAGTTATAATAAAATAACACAGCGGACACAGTTTACAAGCTAGGTTTAGCAAACGTCCAATACACTTGAATGTCGCACACTTCTATAGGTGAGCGAATTTACATACTATTGTTATTTCTTAACACTGTAAAAACTTGGACGAAGTTTCCACCGTGTTGAAGTGTGTAAAGTTTATAGGAAAATTCACACCTCCCGAGGGGTACGAATAGAAATTCGCGCAGTGTGCGGGGCGCAGGGCCCTGAGGTCATTCGCTAAAAACAGTGGGGGCGGACAGTATATGGGGCAGGCGGGCCGGAGCGGGCCCGGCTATGGGCGCGTGGTGGCCGGCAAAAATGACGCCAGTGTGAGCCAGCAAAACTTAATTACACAATGGCTGATTGTCGCCCTTTGAAGTGGGCGCCCCGCCCCGCCCCGCCCCGCCCCGCCTCGCCATAGGCCAGCAGTGGGGCCGCGTGCCGGACGTAGGGACGGAAGGGCGCGACCCCTTCTGTAGGTCCGCCAGGGCGGGGCGGGGCGGGGCGGGGCGGGGCGGCCGCTCTGATGGCTAAGAGCTGCGCCAGTGTACGGCACACATTCCGGGCCGGCCGCTACGCGCCGCCACCCCTCACCGCCGCACCACTATATCAATACATCAGCTGGGCGAGGCGAGGCTGGCCGGGCGGGGCGGGGCGGGGCGGGGCGGGGCGCGGCGGGCCGGGCCGGGCCCCAGCCGAGCGAGGGCGCACATCCCAAACCAAGCGTACTCTGCTGAGTAAAAAGGCGAGGCAGGCCAAGGCGGCATTAAAAGGGGACTAAAAAAAACAACTTGCGTGTACGCAGCAAGGCGATTGTCTTGCGGAGAGCGCGGCGCGGTCCAGGCGAGTTATTCCAAACCCGAGACAAGTGAGACACGAGTGGTAAGAAGGCGTCCATTCCGGCGCGCACTGAGCGGCGTAATCCGGAGAGGAGAGAGTGAAAAACAGCACCAGCAGCAGCAGAGAGAGGGAGAGGGAGAGCGAGAGGGAGAGAGAGAGAGGGAGAGAGGGGGGGGGGAGAGAGAGAGGGCACAGCCGGCGTAAAGCTATTCACACAGCCGGCGCAGCACCGCACAGCACTCACTGAGAGCCCATCAGTGAAAACGACCGCCTGACAAAAAAGCGAGAGACTGAGAAAAGAGAGGGAGAAAGGGGGGATTTGGGGGGGGGAGGGGGAGAGGAAGAGAGAGGGAGAGGCGTGAGAAAAGGACGAAGCAGGGCGAGAGCGAAAAAGAAAGAGGGAAACGGAGAGACTGCTATGCGATATGCTATACCCACACCCACGTATCTCTATAGGTGAATTTCACGACGAAATGACCACGGTGCACAAACGCGGTTTCCGGCAAGATGACGTCGTTTTAGGCTAAAAATACCCTCTTGCGTTCGGGGCGGGCGGGGCCGAGGCGGGCCTGCACGCGAGCGCGAGTACAACACAGTGGCCAAACAGGCGAGGTGTGAGAGGGAGAGGAAGAGAGAGCGAAAGAGTGGGAGAAGGAGAAAGAGTGAGGGAGGGAGGGAGAGAGAGAGAGGGAAGAGAAGGGGAGAGAGAGAGGCATAGACATGAAAGAGTGAGGAATAAAGACAGACAGTGATGGGGCCTGACGGCGCTGCGCTGCGCGGCACGGTGCAGGGAAGCCCCTGCGGGGTAGGCAGCCCGGCCACGGCCGTGTCCAGCGGGTCTGCCTATGCGATGGACGGCAGGCGCCGAGCGCGCCAGATTCGAGCCGGGCCGAGCCCAGCCGAGCCGAGCCGAGCCCAGCCGGGCCGAGCCCAGCCGAGCCGGGCCGCCGCTGACAGGAATAAAAATAAAACGAAATGAATCTATTCTAATACTGCTGCGGGTTCATCGAGCGCAACACAGGGGCAAGGGCGGCTCGGCTCGGCGGCACGCTGTCACACACTCTCGAGCAAACTACTCAGCAAAAAACTACGACACGAAGAAAAAACAAATTCAACGCGCGAGAAACGGTCCAGCAAGCCTGGGGGCAGCCTGGTGGAAGCGAATGGTGCGGGGCAGCTCTGATTGGCCAAACGCGGAGGGGTAGAGAGAGGGAGAGAGAGAGAGGGAGAGAGAGGGAGAGAGAGGGAGAGCGTGGGGTGCAGCAAATGGCCAGGGAAGGGCTGACAGTCCAGCCGAGCCGGGCCGGGCGGGCGCGGGCGGCGGCATGCAGTATCGTATCGCACTCCCCAGACCAGACGGAGTGAGGGAAGGAGAGGAGGAGGGAGAGGAGGAGGGAGAGGAGCAGAGATACGGCAGATAATCTCCTAGGGCGGAGGCGGCGGCGCGCGGCGCAGGGCGAGCTGGGGAGGAGGAGGAGGAGGAGGAGGAGGAGGAGGAGGAGGAGGAGGAGGAGCGGGGAGATGAAGGATTAAAAATACAAGGAGGCGGAGTGCGTGCAAAGGGGGAGAGAGGGAGATTAGAAGAATGGAGATGAAAGGCGGGGTGGGGCGGGGCGGCGCGGCACATCCCCCTTCCCCTCCTCCCCCTCCTCCTCAAGGCCTTCTCAAAAGCGAGCCGGGCCGGGCGAGCCGCCGCGGCGCCGCCGGCCAAGAAGTGTTCCAAACACGGTAAACACAATCAGAGTTATGGGCCCCGCCCCGCCCCGCCCCGCCCCGCCCCGCCCCGCCCCGCCCCGCCCCGCCCTGCTCTCCCTGGGCGCGCCAGAGGGAAAAGCGCCGCAGTTCACCTGCATCGCGAGGGTGTAAATCAACCGCTCATTTGGGTACACGAACGATTCGGCGGGAGGGAAGGGGGAAATGAGAGGAGGAGGGGGGGGGGGCACGCCTGAGGAGGCAGAGGAGCACGAGGCCCCCCTCCCCCTTACCCCCATCCCGCATGGCCTAATTACCGATGGATGGTCGAATCCGCCGAAATAAGCGAACCGAAATGGAATACAAACAGCCCGGCCAGTAGCAGCAGCGGCCGCGGGGGCGGGGGGCTGTACAATCACGGTCACGGAGGGACTTGGGCGTGGGGAGGGGAGGGGCGGAGGCGGCTTGGGGCGGCGCTGACCGCGGGGTGCGGGAGCTAGCGACTGACGTGTGACACTTGTCATCGCGCATTGGGCGGGGCGGGGCGTGGTGGTGTGGGGCGTGGTGGGGCGTGGCGGGCCGTGGCGTGGTGTCATGTCGCTGCTCTGCCCTACCTGTCGCTATCGTCCTGCACCATTAGCACCTGGAGGCGCGTACGTACCTGCAACAGACAAGATCAATGTCACTAACATTCCACATGGTTGATGAAAAATCAAGAGCAAGTGTATGAATGAAATACACTAGTAAGTGTGTGATATTCGCACACTCAGGTTTTCAGGATTCTGTGGCAACCCCGCGAGTCAGAGGCTAACACACGACTGTGAGAGTGACGTGACGGCGTCGCGACCTGTTTATACCAGACTGATAGTTATTGTCCCAAGGTGTCGACACGACAAACTTGTCACCAGGTCAGATTCTCACGTAGTGCTGCAGCCTACCCCTGCTGGCCGGCGTGCTGAGTGCGTACCCGTGTTGTAGCCTCGCGGGCGGGGCGGGGCGAGGCGGGGCGGGGCGGGGCGGGGCGAGGCGAGGGGCCTCAGTTTAGCAGCGGCCGGCGAGACGTGAAGACGCGCTGGCATCGCATTTGCGACAAATATACACGCGCGCACAGCACCGGCCGTGAGAGCGCGCGAGAGAGCGAAGAGAGAGAGAGAGAGCGAGAGAGAGAGAGAGAGTCTTGGAGGGAGAGGAGAGCGAGAGAGGAGACGAGACGAGATGACAAACTGGCAGCCGGAAACAAGACCAAGTTGTGTGGCAATAAAAGGGACGCGAAGGGCGACTATAAATAGCGGGTGTAACGACGAGGGAGGCTGAACCGAGCGGGGCGGGGCGGGGCGGGGCGGGGCGCGGCGGGGCACCTGCCTTCAGGGAGCGGGGAGAGGAATTTGAAGCGAGACGGAGGAGAAAGGAAGTGGAAGCGGAGAGGCGCTCCAGAGCGGGAAAGACGAGGAACGAGAGAAGAGAGGGAGGGAGAGGGAGGGAGAGGGAGGGAGAGGGAGGGAGAGGGAGGGAGAGGGAGCAGTGAGTAGCGAACGTTCTTGCCGTCTCGATACCATTAATAACTGCGAAGATAATATGCGCAACATAATTCACTTGACATGCCGTACGGGTGGTGACGTTATAGGGGCCATGGCGAAGCAGAGAGAGAGCGAGAGAGAGAGAGAGAGAGAGAGAGAGAGAGAGAGAGAGAGAGAGAGAGAGAGAGAGAGAGAGAGCGAGAGAGAGAGAGAGAGCGGGAGGAAGACTAAAGCGAGAGAGATAAATTCCTGGCGAGAGGAGATGGAGGAATAGAGTAGGAGAGAGGCCTTGATTTATGCCTATGTTTTGTGGGTGGAGCCTTTACTACCCGGTCCGGGACCTTACTACGACAAGACCCAAGTACTACTAGGAGACCGTGAGGACCGAGTGAGCAGTACCCCCCTCCCCTCCCCCGGCTGTCTCGTCTCCTCAGACAAACGCCCCCTACTGCACAGCCCCTCCCGCTCCCGCTCCAGTCCTATTTCCACTCCTCTCGAACCAAACTTATATTACGGAAAAAACCTCTTCCTTTGAGCCCCGCCGCTCCGCGCCGCTCCAACCGGACCATCATCCTCTTTGCAGTTTGATTCGAATCGGTAACAAAGTAGGGCCTTGGCAGGCCGGGCCAGGCCAGAGCACCTTGCTCTCTCCTTTGGCGCGCAGGGGAAAAAAAGATAGGCAATTTCCATGTTATTGCTCTGGCATCTCTGTCCCTGTCTGTCCCGCACCGGCTGCGCACCTGCTCTGCTCTCCTCTCCTCTCGCTCAGCCCGCCCGGCCACGCCCTCGAGTATTTCTCCCCTTCACTCACCTTCACCGTGGCGGGGCGGGGCGGGGCGGGGGCGCGCACCTGTGTAGGCAGCTGTCGTTCAGCGCCGCACTCAGGCAGTGTCGTGGCGGGGCGGGGCGTGGCGGGGCTGCTATGGGCCTAACGCGCTCAGGCGTGGGCTGCGGCGTGCAGGGCGGGGCGGGGCGGGGCGGGGCGGGGCGGGGCGGAGCGGGTTGGCTGCTGACTTGACCGACTAACTCGCGCGCAGGGCGCCAAACTTTTTTCTCTGCATCCACCTGCCACCCCCGACCAACCCACGCCACGTCACCAACCACAATGAACGCCACCAAAGCGTTTCATCACCACCGGACCTGCTCTGACCCAACCGTGAGGATTTAATTTTTTTTTTTATCTTTCTCTCTCCGACTTATTAAAAGCAAGAGGAAACCAGAATACTAAAACGGCTCAAAATTTGAGCCAGGCAGGCGTTTGGCGTGTCTGCTGATGGTCATGCCCTCCAGCCGGCAGAAGTTTAACCAGTGGGTACAACTACCACGGCGTGATGGTCATACCCCCCGAATCGCTTTAAGTTCAGAGCCGTGTTTTGCGTGGGCATCTGGCCCAAACCACCCCACCTCGCCTCAGTTTCACATTGTCCAGCGCCGACGCGACACACTGCTTTTTGTCCGCCGGGCTCCAAAATAACAGGCAGGCGCTAGCGGCTCCGGGAAAAACAACTGCGTCGGTATACTCGGTATACTCCGGGGAGGGGCTGTGGAGGCCGAGGGGGGGAGAGAGGGTGGACTTTTGAGCAAAAGTTAGCAGCGGTATGGCGGCTGGCGGTCGCTCTGCAGGGCAGTGATGGCCGCTGGCTCGTTGCGTTTGCAGGCTGCATTGCATTGTCGCCCGTGGCGGCGCGGGCATTTCGCCTCAAATGCACACACCCCCGCCCCACCCCGCCGCTAACGGCTGATGACATGAATGGGATGCGTCCCCCTGCCCCCGCCCCCCCCCCCCCAGCGCTAACATGCACTTGCACGCCCGCCAGACTGCGCCCCGCCGACACATGTCGACATTTCCGCCCACCGAGCCGTCCATGCCCATGGGCACACCACGCGCCGCCACGACACGACACTGCCGCCCCGCCCCGCCCCGCCCCGCCCCGCCCCGCCCCGCCCCGCCGGACCGGGGCTGCTTGGAGCTCAAACTAAACCCCGCTCAGCACAGTGACACAGGTGCACCCACACTCACTGCAGCTGCACTGCGGCGGCACTGCAGGAGGCCGGGGCGGCTCTCTCTCTCTCTCTCTCTCTCTCTCTCTCTCTCTCTCTCTCTCTCTCTCTCTCTCTCTCTCTCTCTCTCTCTCAGGCATAGCGTTACGCGCGATAAAGTGGCAGTAATTAGACTAAGGAGGAGCAACGTTAAGTGGACCGTGACGGGCGAAAACGCTAAAAAGAAGCGACGCGCGGCAGCGCTGCGCGCGAGTGAGGAGTGAGAGAGGAGTGAGAGAGGAGTGAGAGAGGAGTGAGGGCGAGAAGTGGATAGAATGAAAGGGAAGAAGAGTATGGTAAAAGGGCGAGGCGGAAAGATCATGAAAGCAGAAAGTTAAAAAAAAAAAAAAGGAAAGAAAAGGAACAAGACAGAAGACAGTAACGCCGACATGGGAGACGATGTGGATGAGGCAGCGCGCGCATACAGCTGCGGCGTGGGGGGGGGGGGGGGGCGTGGAGGCCGGCGGAGACTGCGGCGGTGGGTGGCTGAACGGTTCTAGTTTAGAAACAAAGCAACAACAAGCATTTGCAATCCCCTTGCCCTGCTCGGCCCCGACCGACCCGGCCGCCGCGCTTTCCCCATGTCGCCTCTCTTTCTCTCTCGCGCTCTCTTTATGCCCCCTCCCCTTCTTTCTCTCTCTCTCTCTCCCACCTCGCTCGGTCGCTCTCACCGCGACAAAGGCATCGCTGCTACTGCTGCTCCCCGCCGCACACAAACTTCCCCTGTTCGGCCACGCTTTCGTGCCATCCCCTCTCTCGCACTTTCCCCGCCGATCTCTCTCTCTCTCTCTCTCCGAATCTCCCTCACTCTCACGCTCTCTCCCTCTCCACTGCAGGGCCGGGAGAGAATAAAGCGCCAACCGCTAATTGCAATGTGCAATCTGCATCCGGGGGCGGTAGGCGTGCGCAAGTAAGGGGGCCCTCTAGGAGGCACAACGGGGGAGGGGAGGGGGAGGGGGAGGGGAGGGGGATGCGGAGGGGGGCAGCTCAAGACGCTACGGGCGCCGTGCGGCGTGCGGCCCGGCCCAGACTATAGGCGCGCCGCGCCATAACACGGCGCCATCGTCCCCCTCCCCCTCTCGCACAGCCTCCGTCCTTCCTCCCTCTCTCTCCCCTTTCTCTCGCCCCCCTCCCTTACAATCCCCGCCCCATCCAACCCGCCGCCCGCCCGCCCTTTCTCTCCGTGCGTCGTGACACTCACTAATGAAAAATAGTGGACAGCAGTAGCGGCGGCAGCCGTGCGGGGACCGAGTGGAAGAACAAGAAGAACGAGAAGGAGGACAGAAAAAAAGGGTCAGGGGCTGAACAGAGACGGCTCGGCGCGGCGCGGTGCGAGAAGAGGGTTTGAAAAGCAGGGGGAGCAGGGGCGATGGAAAACTCGATTAGGAAAACTGTACGCGGGAATCATGGGTAAGGGATCTGAACGCGGACCGCAAGGAGCGCGGGGGCGGCACGGGGGCGGCGCGGGGGCGGCGCGGGGGCGGCGTGGGGGGCGGCACCTCGCGTGGACGCCCCGTACGCCTTTGTGTACGGGTGGCGTGTGGGTTGGCCAAGGAGCTAAGAGCCGCGGCCCCGCCCGCCCCCACCCGCCCCCGCCCGCCCCCGCTACCGCCCCCCGCTCGGTACCCGCTCCCCGTGGCGAGGAGGGGGGAGGGGGCTGCTGCTTGTGATTTACCGCAAGGACGTCTGGACAACAAGATTGGTCAAAAACGCGCGGTCAGAGCGGCCGGGCGGCGCGAAATGGCCTCAGCGATTTGTAGCGCGGTCGCGAATCAAAAAACCATATCACCAAAAAAAGAAAAAAAGTGGTAATTAATTTTTTTTTTCATTAACCGGGTTAGATCTAACAACTCAGCGCTTGCGGGGTAAAGAGGGGGAGGCGGTGGCGAGGGGAGGGGAGGGCGTTCATTACGCGGCCGTGTCGTGTGCAAACTGGCGGCGCGGCGCTGTGCGGCGCTGCGGCGACGTGCTCTATCAAATTCGCACACCCAGAGGGAGTCGCGACGGGACACGCCGCGACCCGCCACGCCCCGCCACGCCTCGCCACGCCCCGCCACGCCCCGCCACGCCCCCATTCCATAAAGAAACAAAACAACCTGCTCATATGCTATCGTAGGGGCCAATCACACTTAGGCGACATGGGGCATTAACTAACTTGGAAATGAGGGCGTTGTCGAGGGAGGGCGTGGCGGGGCGTGGCGTGGCGTGGTGGGGCGTGGCGGGGCGTGGTGGGGTGCGGTAAGCGGACGGCGGCGGGGCGCGTTTCGAGAACGGCTATAGCGCACGCAGCAGTAGGACGTCGCGTCCAGGACAAAAGGCGAGGGCGGGGCGGGGCGGGGCGGGGCGGGGCGCGGCGGGGTGGCACAATAGCCTGTGCCACGTGGCCTCATGGCATGGCCCATGCCCTCTGCTCTGCCTGATGTGAAGCTGACCTACAAAGCGACGGTGCTACTCGGAAGTCGCTTGCAGCAGGAGGGCTACCAGGAGGGCTACCAGGAAGCGAGTGAGGGGGACCTGCTTCCCAGACCCGCTCCACCGCCGCCGGCTCTCAAACCACTCCGCGTGTTCCGAACGCTCTGAGACGCACCACTCCAGTCAGAGTCTGCTCGCCCGCCTTGCTCCGTGCTAATCTTATGGAGAGAGAGCCGAGCCCGCCCGGAGCTTCCGGAAGCGTTCCAAACCCCGGGAGGGAGCAGGTCGCACTCGCCCCGTGTTAGCCCTCCAGAGCGTCTGGCCTCTGATAAATACAAACTTTTGTTATCAACGCCTTCCAGGCTGAGGCCCTAATTCTCGCTTCGCATGTCCGGCGTATTTGGCGGCCAAGGCAGGAGGAGGAGGAGGAAGCAGGGTGGGTCTTCCCGGTTGGATGGTCAAGGCAGGCGAAACTCGCGCTGCCACCGCCGCCGCCACCGCCTCTCAAGCCCTTTCTTTGCTCTTCGTCTTCTTACTCTGCTCGCTGAATTCCGCGCGTTAACTTTTCGTAGGGAAAGTAAGTAGAGAGAAGGGCCGGGGCGGGGCGGGGCGGGGGCAGGAGCGGGAGCGGAGGCGGGGCGGGCAGGGGAGGGGCGGGGCGGGGCGGGGCGGGGCGGGGCGGGGGGACTGGCCGTGCCCCCGCGCTGGAGAGGGGACGCTGGAGGCCGGCCGCTGCTGCACTGGGACAGGGCGGAGGGAGTACTTGAGGCGTTCCGTTCGGCTCCCCTGGGCGGGGCGGGGCGGGGCGGGGCAGGGCGGGGTGGGGCGGGGGTCCACGTGGCCAGCGGTCCACTCGTCTCCAGAGGGAAACCTCCAAAGTATGCGGAGGGAGCGGGCGAGGGGCCCGGCCGGCCGGCCGGCGCGGCGTCCCGTCCAGGGCCTGCCCGGCCCGGCCCGGCCCAGCGGGGGTGGAGGGTCGCCCGAGGAGGCGGCCCAACCCAAGGGTCACTCACCCCCGACCCACTCCCGCGCAAACTTGGGGTAAAAGGGAAAATAAAAAACACTGCAACAAGCTTCCAAAGAGGGACGCACCCCGGCGACGGTGTGAAATTGACACGTTAATTTACCCGAGATAGGGTGGTTTTTTATTTTCAGCTGCTTAAGACAGTGCTCCCCTAGCGCCGGACCTTGCGGTATCGGCGGGGTACTTTCACCGGCAGGGTATAGCTATGGGCGTGGCAGTGGCCGGAGGGTCGGGGCGGGGCGGGGCGGGGCGGGGCGGGGCGGGGCGGGGCGGGGGGGGGGGGGGGGGGGCGGGGCGGGGCGGGGCGGGGCGGGGCGGGGCGGCGGCAATGCGCACTCGGCGTCATTTCTCACCATTAAATAGGGTGGACGGGACTGCAGGGCCGAGCAGGGCAAGAGGGCTGCGGCGGAAGGAAGGGGAACACCAATACGATACGGGAGCAGAGTTGGGGTGTGGCGGGGCGTGGCGGGGCGGGGCGGGGCGGGGCGGGGAAGGACAGGCGCGGCACAAGTGTCCGGGAATCTGAGATTGAACTGGGCGGGGCGACTGATACGGCTGCGTGGCGTGGTGGGGCGGGGCGGGGCGGGGCAGCAGAGCGACGAGCACCGCACACATGTGCTGGGCGTCGATCCGGCTCATCAATAACCCGACGAAAATTGCCGAGTTTGCAAAAGCGAAAAGCGGGCAGGCGCGCGTTATCTTTGGCGAGCTTTATTTCTTTTCTTTCCTTTTCAATTTCCCATTTCTCTTCGGCTTTTTTTCTCTTCTTTGAGATTTGATGAAAGGCGCACTTGCAGCCTGTATACGAGCCGCGCCGCGTGCGCGTAACGGCCCCGCACCGCAACACAGTGTGACAGTGAGGACCGCGAGGACACGGTCACACGGGGCGGGGCGGGGCGAGGCGGGGCGGGGCGGGGCGGGGCGGGGCGAGGACGCTATAATCACATGCCCCTTCGCTCTGCGTCCTCGCCTCGCTGTTGTGTCTCTGCTCTGAGGAACCAAACACGACGGCGGTCAAACGAGCAGAACGCCATCTCACAGGGAGCAGGCCGGCGAGGGAGTATAACAAGAGTGAGTGAGAGAGAGTGAGAGAGGGAGAGAGGGGAAGAGAGGGAGAGAGAGAGACGGGGGAGAGAGCGACAGCTGATTGCCCACTCCCTCCCCCGAGCGCGTGAAGAGATGGGTGGGAGGGTGATTGAGGGACGGCAGCCTGGAGGGGAGGGGAGAGGAGGGAGGGGTTAGGAGAGGAAATTAAGCACAGCGCGGGGCGGGGCGGGGCGGGGCGGGGCGGGGCGGGGCGGGGCGGGGCGGGGCGGGGCGGGGCGGGGCGGATTAGGCCCGGCCGGCGTGACCCACATGGCCCACGGGGCTGGAGTCCACACCGCCGCCGCCGAGCTGTCACCGAGGCAACTACTAATAAACTAATCAAGTTAACGGCGGCGGCACGCGGCGGCGGCGGCGCCCTCAGAGGAGCCGTCTCCCGCCGCAGGCGTTCCAAAAAAATACATACAAAAAACATTTAAACTTAATAAATAAAAATAACAATAACCGGGTAATAAAATGGGTCGTTGTTGGGGTCGAGTTACACAACACCGCCTGCGGCTGGGCGCGTGTGTGGTGGTTACACAGTCCGCTACACTCTGGCGGGGCGGGGCGGGGCGGCGCACGGCGTGCAGGGGACGGTGGACGTGCCATCTTCCCTCCCCAGACAACTGTCCGCAAGCTCCGTTAGTGTACGTAC
Source organism: Frankliniella intonsa (assembly GCA_033675135.1). Lineage (NCBI taxonomy): Eukaryota > Metazoa > Arthropoda > Insecta > Thysanoptera > Thripidae > Frankliniella > Frankliniella intonsa. Next base: position 12,625,632 of record CM066254.1, on the reverse strand, counting down.
ACTGCTGCAGGATCGCATGGGAGATAGAGAAGAATGAAGAGTAAGGCGGACAGCAGGAGGGGCAGCAGGAGAGGCAGCAGGAGGGGCAGCAGGAGGGGCAGCAGGAGGGGCAGCAGGAGGGGCAGCAGGAGGGGCAGCAGGAGGGGCAGCAGGAGGGGCAGCAGGAGGGGCAGCAGGAGGGGCAGCAGGAGGGGCAGCAGGAGGGGCAGCAGGAGGGGCAGCAGGAGGGGCAGCAGGAGGGGCAGGCAGGAGGACTAGTAAGCGGACGAGCGGGCGCTGCGGCCTCCCCTCCGCCCCTCACACACACACTCACACCCATGAGCGCGCGCGCGCACACAGACACTATCGCACTGGGGAGCAGGAAGACGATTTGGAGTCGCCGTCCGCCGCCCGCGCGCGCAAATTTTCAGGGCCAAGGCGCTTTCTGCGCGGAGTGGGCCGGCGGGGTGGGGTGCGGCGGGGTGCGGCGGGATGGGGTCGCCTCAGCGCGGCGGGGTGCACCGCAGGATGACACGACGTAATGACCCGTTGGGGGGATCCGGAAACAACGCCCCTCGCCTCGCCTCGCCTCGCCTCGCCCTGCCCGGCACCCCCTCGCCACCCACCTCCACTATACCCCCTCCCCCTCCTCCTCCTCCCCGCCGGCTCCGCGCTCCGCTCCACCCGGCTCCCACCCCAGGATCAATACACGCGAGGGACGGTGCGGGGTGAGGCGCGGGGAGGGCGGGGCGGGGAGGACGGGGCGGGGAGGACGGGGCGGGGAGGACGGGGCGGGCGGGGAACCACCACGTGGTTTCCAGCGTTGCCGGCTTAGCGGACTTACTCCAGACATGAGTCAGATCTGGGTGGGGCGTGGCGGGGGCGTGGCGAAGAGCATCGGCGTGGCGGGGCTAGCCTGGGCGGTTTTGCTGGGGTGTTGTGCAGGGCGTGGCGGGGCGTGGCGGGGCGCGGCGGGGAGGGGCGCCCACAAAGTGACCATCAGCCGGCCGCGGCTCCGCAGAGCCGAGCAGAGCCGGCCCGCGGGCATGGTCGTCTTGGCTCCTAATCCTGTAGGAAGGCCCCGCCCGACGTCAAACCACATTTCGGGGGTGACACATGGTAAGTGCAAAGTCACTGTCAAAATATTTAACGCACATCTCGCCATAAGTAGTTTTCGATGCCATCTCCGCCGTAAGCGCCTATCATTGAAAATCCGAAGCCAGCTCACGACATCGTGACCATTTATAATGCTTTGGGGCGCCTCGCCCGCCCCCGGCCCCGCCCCCGGCCCCGCCCCCGGGCTCGCCTCGGGACTGGCTCCTCCTGCCGCCGCCCAGCCGCCCCGGCTCGTCGTCCCGCCCGCAAACACGCTTTTCCTTTTAATTAACAACTAGCCAGGCCTAGCGGTGGACCAAAGGCGGCCTCGCCTCTGCGGCCAGGACGGCCTCGGCCCCGCCCCCCGCCCCACCCCGGAGCCCTTACCAACGGCGCGCCGCGCTACATCATTTCGCGCAGAAGAAATTCTCCGCCCGGTCAGATTGGGGCTCGCGCTCCAGATAAGGGCATCCCGCGCCGCGCCGCCCCCCGCGGATACACTGCCAGCACCTCTCGTGCCCGGGGCGGGGCCCGGGGCGGGGCCCGAGGCGGGGCGGGGCGGGGCGGAGCCGGCGGCACGGCGGCGCGCGGTGCGGTGTCGGGTTGCACGCCGCCGCCGCCAGCAGGAGCGCCCCCTCCCCCCCCCCCCCGCCCGCAAGTCAACCCCATTCCCTTTCTCTACCCCCCTCACCCCTACTCCGTCCCTTCCCAACCCGTCCACTCACCGTGTCGCCTTGAGACGGATGATACCCCGTCGTGCCCCTAAGAGGCGGTGACTCGGTCAGGCGAGCCGAGGTGGCAGGGCGGGGAGCGGGCCCCGCCTGAGGGCCACCGGCAGGCCGGACCGCGCGGGGCGGGGCCCACCCCTGTACAGGCACCACGCCCCCGCAGCCCCCGGCCCGCCCGCGGGTAGGAGCTGCGGCCCGTCTACACAGGCTGGGCCTAACCCCTCCCCTCCCCCTCCCCCGCCGCACCCGCTGGTTGGATTACACCCGGGAGCAAAGCACCGAACGCTTACCGACACACGGGGATGGTATATCTCGCACCTCACTCCTCTTAGCTTTATGGCCCGAGAGGATACAAAAAAAAGTGCGTGGAAGCCGAGGAAGACGAAGGGGAGAAGGAGGTGAGAAAGGAGAACGAAGAGGAGGAGGAGCAGGATAAGGAGAAGAAGGATAAGGAGGAGGAGGAAGATATAAAATCCTACAAAGAGAGCGGGCTGTGGGGGCGGGACGTAGAGGGAAAGGGGCGCGGGAATTTCAATGTGCGTCGTAGCGCGACAACATCCTGTCTATCCAACAGCGGCAACACCATAGCGGGGGCCGCGGGGGCGGCACCGAGAGAAGTACCGCCGGGCCGGGCCGGGCCGGAGCCCAGCGCGGGGCCGCGGCCCCCAGGTCCGGCCCCGGCGGCGGCGGGATCAGAGACTGGCGCCCCATAAGGGGGCCGGGGGTGTAGCAGGGTGTAGCGCGGGGCGGCGCGGGGCGGCGCGGGGCGGGGCGGGGCGGGGCGCGGCAGGGGAGGGGCGTTAGACCCACGCACATCCGCCCCTGGAAGGGCTCCAAGAGTGCAGAGCAGATAGCTGGGCGGGGCGGGGCGGGCCCGCTCAGCCCGAGCCGAGCCATATCGACCTCTGGCCCTGCCAGCCCAGCCAGTCGCGGCCCAGCCCGGCGCGGCCAGGCGCGGGCGCCGTTCTATTTCAGATCGCAAAAAATTAGCATATTTTGGGGCACATTCCATGCAGAAAGGCGCAAGCAGCGCGCGTGCGCCTTGCGACACACACACACACACACACGCGCGCGCTAGGTAAGCTGAACGCGGGCGGTCCGACCCGCGCCGCGTACAGAGAAGCTTCCCCCCACTTTTATTGAAAGAAGCGACGGGAGGCGAGGCGAGGGAGTGTGCGGGGATTTCATTATACATACAAGGGGATTACCTTTCTCGCGGGGACACACACACACACGCATGAGCGCGCGCGCACACACACCGCGCCGCGACACCTGCCCCGCCCCGCCCCGCCGCACCCCGCCCCGCCCCGCCGCACGGGAGAGGGTCCCTCGGCCACCCACGGATACCTAATGCAGGCAAAGGACACCATCTGGAACGCTCCTTCCTCTCCCCCTCCCCTCACGCGCGCGCACACACACGCACACGAGAGTTTGTTCTCCGCTCTCTCTCTCTCTCTCTCTCTCTCTCTCTCTCTCTCTCTCTCTCTCTCTCTCTCTCTCTCTCTCTCTCTCTCTCTCTCCGGTGAGTAGAGTCGGTTCACCCGCCAGCCAAGGTAGGAGAGCTCTGTCTCTCTCTCGCTCTCTGGTGAGCTAGTTGGTGAGCCAGCTGGTGAGCCCAACAGCCTCGCCTCGACTCGCTTCGTCTATTTCAATGTTTGACTTACGCACCCCTCATGCTCGTGCATTATTGTGCAACCCCACCCACCCCCTCCTTCATCCCACCCCTTTGCTCATTGTCCGTGTCCGTCTCCCTCCGGCTCACAACCCGCGCGCCTATACCGCAGCAGCAGCAGCCAGAACGGCTGAGAGCGAGCGAGAGAGAGAGAGAGAGAGAGAGCGAGAGAGAGAGAGAGAGAGAGAGAGAGAGAGAGAGAGAGAGAGAGAGAGAGAGAGAGAGAGAGAGAGAGAGAGAGAGAGAGAGGGGGGGGGGCTAGTCTCCGTACCATATTCAATTAACGATCACTATTGCTTCTCTGCCCCCCCACCCCTCCCCCTCTATCTCCAGCGGCAGCACGATGCAAAGCAAAGTAAATGATTCCGTGAGCCCCTCTCCTCTCCTCTCCTCTGGTTGTTATCTCGGCTGCACGGCGGATTGTGCGGAGGCAGTAGGAACAGCCAGGGGGATAGCACCGCAAGCGCAGCCCCATAGCCGAAGCACTAGCCGCGGGTCTCGCTGGAGCCTCGCTGGAGGCTGGCTAGACGCTGGCTAGAGGCTCGCTGGAGCCTCGCCGGAGCCTCGCCAGAGCCTCGCCGGAGCCTCGCAAAAGGCTCGCCTAGCAACACTGGTAAACTTTTCTAGAAACCCTCATCTAAAAAGCTGAGAGTTTCACTGTGGGAACGTTTCCCGAACACAGAACACAAGCAGCGAATAAAGTGGCCGACACGTCGCGGCGTTCACATGATGACACGCAATGCAAAACCATGGCGGCGCCAATGACCCCGGCCCTGCTACCACCCACCGCGACACCGCGCGCCACACGGCACCGCATGTTACCATTTTTCATTTCTTTTTTTCCCTTTTTTTTGGTTACAATTGAATTATAGCATTTTTTTCTATATCCCCAATGTCCGCATACATGTAAGTACTTTGGACAGGCCCAGCGCCACACCCTCTGAGGGCGAGAGGAAGAGCGAGAGAGACAGGGAGAGCGAGGGGGTCTCCCTCGCGCGCAGGGCGTTTATTGCTCTCTCTCTCTCTCTCTCTCTCTCTCTCTCTCTCTCTCTCTCTCTCTCTCTCTCTCTCTCTCTCCCGCTAGGTACGATTGCCTCTCGAAGCTTCATCTCATCTCGTCGAGGGCTTTCACACATTAGTGGCTCCAAGTGGCGGCCCGGCCCGGCCCGGCCCGGCGCGGCCGCGCCATACGGGAGATGGGGTGAGGGGTGGGGGTCCTTATACTGTGTCTATCATAATAGGGGTGGAGGGGGGCCGGGGGGATTCAGCGGGTCGAACTAGGCCTGGCGGGCCGTGGCGTGGCGGGGCGTGGCGGGACGTGCGTGCCACCTTGCTAGCCAGGGCCCGGCTGACTGCCCTCAATGGAATCATAAGGCCTCAGTGGGTCGCCGGGGCGGGGTGGGGCGGGGTGGGGCGGGGCGAGGCGGGGCGGTATGAAGCAGGGAGCAGCGGGGCGCGATGGCCGATCCTCGATAATATCTTGGTCCCTTCTGTGAGCCACCCTTTCCCTCCGCTCCTCCCCTCTCCCCCCAGCCGCTCCACCCCGTTGCCGCCACCCCGTTTTGCTCACATACACACAACGAAATTATGCTAATGAATTACAAGTGAAATTTGCTCAGTGTAGTGCTACACGGGGCGGGGCGCGGCTACAGCACGGCTCCAGACGGCCACTTTGCGTGCGGCGTAATGACAACGTTGTCTCACCGCGCCCAGACACGTGTCTATCTGCCTGTCTATCTGTCTGTCTGTCTGTCCGCCCACAGCCGCGCGGTTTGTGTCACCGTGGTGGTGGCGCCATAGTCGGAGGCTACCAGATAGAAGGAAAAGAGGAGGAGAAAAACGTAACAGAAAGCATCAGCGCTAGGAAAAACAAACAATAAGACAAATGTCAAGCTCGTGCCATGCCGCATTTTTCTGTGGGCGGTAGTGGGGACGGGGTGCGGAGGGCGGGGCTGAGGGGGGCGGGGTGCGGCTTGTGCACGTTCTCAGCGGCGTGATGGATGCTAAATGTCACACCTGGGCCCGGCCCGGCCCGGCCGGCCGTGCCTGTGGGGGCAGCTGCAGCCGGCGGGGCGCGGCGGGCGCGGCGGGGCGCGGCGGGGCGCGGCGGGGCGCGGCGGGGCGCGGCGGGGCGCGGCGGGGTACACGCCAGCAGGCGTCGCGGCCGCGGCCCGGCGCCCGGCTCGCCCCGCTGCCTGCAGCCTACTACTATGCGGCTTGTGCTTGTGCGGTAGCTCGTCGGATAACACTTCATCATGGAAACTTTGTGCTGCGGCTGGACTGAACTGAGCGCCGCCAGCCGCCCGCCACGCCCCACCCTACCCCGACTGCCGATAAATCAGCCCACTCAATTAGGACATTGAAAATGGCGGCTTAAAAAGGAGTGGGAGTGAGATGGAGAGACATATGCCGATAGAGAGAAAGAGAGAAATAGGCAAGGAGCGGTGCGGGCGCGCGCGGCCGAGCGAAGGGAAGGGAGTGATAGAGATTTAAAGGAGTGGCAGGCGGGGAGGGGTGCGGTGGGGCGGGGCGGGGCCCGGACGGGGTTTGCGCCGCGGTGCACGCCGGGTAATGTATTCTGCACAAGTAGTGGTAGTGGGGAGTGCGGCTCGGGGCGGGGCGGGGCGGGGCGGGGCGGGGCGGGGCGGGGCCTGGACGGCCGCACCACAGGCAGGGCAGCGCAGCGCCACATGTCTCGCTTGCGCGCCCTTATATACAGGGCGAAAGCATGGCAAAAAACACTGTGTTATTTTTCGAAGCAATAAAAAAAAAGGAATAAGGGTGTAGGGAGGGAGTGAGGTTAGTTCGGTTGGACGGATGAATGAAACCGACGAACGAATGGGTTCAATGGGATTGGCTCGGGGTCGGTTGCCGATCGAACCCCTTTTTAGTGAAGTTGATGGTGATGTTAATGCGTGCGAGAAAAGTAAGAGCGGAGGAAAGGGGGCGGGGCGGGGCGAGGGGGGGCGGGGGGAGGAGGAGACGAACATCTCCCTGGCGGCCGCAGCGCGCCGCAGCGAGGCCCGGGCCCCAGGCCCGCCCGAGTGAATGGATGAATGAACGGGGCAACCATTCCATTCATTCGGGTAGCAGATAAAACACCCCCTCCCCTCCCCGAGCTGCACTAGCTATTAGTGCGCCAAACGGCCTCTACATCGCGGGCGGAGGCCGCCGACGCCGGGGCGTTTGGGACACTTTCTTTTTTTTTATTGCTGTTTCACCCTCATTTACCAGGCCGTTCGCCTCGGCCCGTCGGGTCCTTCGGCGCCATTCGTCCTGCATTCAAACCCTCCTACCCCTCCTATGCGACCATAGGGGTGGTTCACCCTAGAGGGGTGGGGTGGGGAGCGGGCGATACTCCATATATGAGCCAGGTGGGTAAATTTACTCCCGAAAGTCGCATGCATAATCGAGCTTGGCCGGACCGGGCCGGGCTAGCCAGCGCACATGTGTAGTGCCTGCTGCTGGCTGCTGCATGATGAGACCGCTGCCCGCCGCTCCGCTCCAGTCAGACATACAGTTGTCCCCCCAAAATAACATCTTTTTTCGGATGTGGTTTTAGAGCAGTTCACAAAGAGTCTCTATGATCTTCTGCTTGGCCGATTTGGCGATTAAAAGTGGCTTTACACATTAAATTTACAATCCTATTAGCGGCCGCAAGACTCGAGAAGATTGTCTGGGACGACTATAACTTTAAAGAAGACAGCGGGTACAGAGAAAGGAAAAGTGCGGCATCGGAGAAGAACTGCGGCCCGATAGAAAGGGAGGGATAGAGGATAAAGGTGGCCCAGCCCAGCAGCCCTCCGCCCTCCGCCCAGACCGGCGCGTCGCAGCGCGGCTCGGCTCGGCTCGGCGCGGTGGCAATCCGCAGGAGAACAAACAATGTGCAAATATATTCGCGCCGCGGCTCGGCGCGGCTCGGCTCGGCAAACGGCGGCAATGTCAGCAATGCGATCCCGGGGGGCGTTACTTTCACACTGCTGTGTTTCTTTCTCCCGCCCCGCCACGCCCCGCCACGCCCCGCCACGCCCCGATGCCTGCGAATTCCGATGAGTCCCCCCACATGGCATTGGCCAAGCAGCCCTAGTGGTTTTATTCCGATACCACACACACGTACACACGCACATATATATGTATATTTTTATTCCTCTAGCTCGCTCTTTGCTGACCGTACCAAATATGCATTAGACAGCCGGTACACAGCCGTCGCTCAGGGGGTGGGGCCGGGAGGGCCGCGACCCCGCACGGGGCCCCCAATAAGCCAGGACGCGTTCGCTCCCTCGTGATATGGGTGCACTTTTGTCATTTTGAAACAAATAAAGCATTTTTGACAGTGTATAAAGCTACTGAGGTTGGGACAAGGACTCAAGACTAGAGGAGTAAAGAAAGAAAAAAAAATCTTCAACTCCTCACCCCCCCCCTCCTCCCGGCCTGGATGAGTTAATTAGAGCGCCTTGCCAGCTGAAAAACTTGTGCAATAGGATAGCAGCAGGCGAGGCATGGCGTTCGGAAAGAGTTGGTCGAATAGGGAGGAGGAGGGGTGGGGGGAAGAACACGGGAAAAGTAGGACGAATACTGCGGCTGCTTCCACAAAACAAGAAGGCGAAAAGGATGAAACGAGGGTGGAGAGAGAAAGGGAGACAGTGGCGAGAGAAAGGAGATCGGGGGCGGGGGCGCGGGGTTGGCTTTCACCTTTCAAGAGGAGTTCGGCGCCGTTGGTTTGAATGATCGTCGGGTGTCGGTACGACGAGGTATGCCACTCTAGGTCCACGCTACGCTACGCCACGCCACTCCCCGCGCTTTGTAGAGGGAGAGAACCGCAAACGGGCGTCCGCCTCATGCGCCGCTCTCGGCCATGGATAGGACAAGCTAGTTAGGTGGCAGCGATCTGCTTTCCGCCCATTCTGCCGCACTCCTGTTACGCCAGCTTCTCTGCGATTCTTTGTATTCGCACTCGCTGGGACTCTACTACTGTACCGGGCCGCGCTAGGCCAGGCCGCCACGCATAGGGGCGCCTCCGCCTGCTCAGCAGGGGCTCCGGAATAGAGGGGAGGAGCCCACCACCCCGCCCCGCCGAGGCGGCGTCGCTTGTAAACTTGTCACGATTACCCGGCTCGGCTCGGCTCCGCTCCGCTCGGCTACTTTGGTGCATGTCACGTGTTGATAACCAGCACGAGTGGTGCTCCTGCCGTCCTATGGGGCCGAGCCGTGCCAGGGAGAACTTGTGCACGCCAGGCGGGGCGGGGCGGGGCGGGGCGGGGCAGCCGCACGGACACCGGGCCTCATGCCGGCGGGGCGGTCCCTCGGGGACCCAAAGGGGGACACCCGCCCCCTCCCCGCCCCCCGCCGCCCCCTCGGAGACGGAGAGGGGCGGGGCGGCACGTCGGATGGCCCTTCACCCTACTTGCACGCCACGCCAGGCCACCTCCAATCGGTCCTTTGTCCACACTGCCGCGCCGCGCCGGAGGGGGTGGGGGCGGGGGGGAGGAGGGGTAGGGTGGTGGTGGCGAGGGGGAGGCGAGCCCTACACTGCTGCAGACACTTTAGCGAGCGCGCCCGCGCGCGCCGGAGATACCTCTAATTAATATTATTATTCCATTATTGCAGTTATATTATTATTATTGTAGTCGGTTGCGATGCGATATAATTATTATTTCCAGTCGCGCCAGCGCGGGCCTCGCTGGAGCAGCGGGGAGGGAGAGGACGACGCGTTCCTGCGAATAATTAATCCCGGGGCCTCCCGATAAAGCCCCATGAAATATTCGGCCGGGTCGTCGCGTTATTGTGCTCTGCAGCAAGGCAAGAAGCGGGGTGAGCAGGCGCGGGGCGGGGCGGGGCGGGGCGGGGCGGACGCGAGGGTGGCGCTGAGGAGCTCGTCAGTGACGCACAAAATCAGGAGGCATCGCACTCCAAGCAGCCTCTGACCTTTCGGTGGTCTTTGTCGGTCGCAGTACAGGGCGCGGTGCGGCCCGGGTGGGGGGAGGCAGGGAGGGATGCGGGGAGGGAGAACGCAGGCGCGCAGGGGAGGAAGGGGGGGAGCGGCTCTTCTTCCAATAAGGGAGCCACGTGTCCCAGGGCTGCGGCTGTGCTGCAGGGGCCGGGCCGGGCTGCAGGGCGGGCTGCGCCGCGCCGGCTGGGACGCGCCGCACCGCGCCGCACCGCGCCGGGGCCACAGTTGGGCCTCATCACTGGCGAGGGGAGGAGACGAAGAGGGAGGGGGGGGGGGAGGGAGAGACCGCCTGGTGTTGTCAAAACAAACGCCGCGGCTGAGGCGGAAGCTGAGCGGGCCGGCAGGGCCGCGGGGCTGGCGGCGGTGGCGGGGCTCCCGCTCCTCCTGCCTCCCCCCACCCACCCCTCCCCTCCACAACTTACCCTCCGGCGTGGCGGGCCTGCCCCACAAGCCTTTGACATGTATCTAGTCGGGCGCGAAGAACACACGAAACTTGGTCTCGTCTCTTTGTCAAACAACCAAATTTCGCGATGAAGTCGGAACCAGGAGGAAGGGTGGGACTAGAGTTGCTGCGTGCGAGGGGAGAAGAGCGGTGTAGAGAGAGAGAGGACAAGGAGAGGGAGAGAGAGACAGAGGGGAGGTGAAATAATTCATATGCCGGTGCGGATTCATCCCCGCTCCGCTCTGCTCCGCCCCGCCCGCCCGGTGGTGTCGGAGTGAATGGACGCTAGTTGAAACAGCCGGGGGTAATCTGAAGCTGGTGCTAGGGACAGGGGCAGGGGCGGGGGCAGGGGCGGGGGCGGCGCGGGGGCGGCGCGGGGGCGGGGGGGCGGCGCGGGGAGACGTCGGGGTCCCGGCCGCTGGGGAGAGGCAGGCAGGCGCCGACTCGAGCCTATGAGCCTGCCTCTGATTCGCGTATTCACAACCCACAGCCATTCAACGGCCGCCTGGGCTGGGCTGGGCGGCCGCTGTCCACCCCGCCCCGCCCCGCCCCGCCCCGCCCCGCCCCGCCCCGCCCATGGCCCATGGGTGTCTAATCGGCCGTCCAAAGCCCACCCTGAGGCCAGGCCCACCCGGCGCCCCGCCCGGCCGGCACAAGGTGTGTAGTACACCGCCGTTACAAACTGCCCCCTCGCCTCGCCTCGCCTCGCCTCGCCTCACGGCGCGAGCAGCACTTTGACTTGCCCAAAGTGATATTAAAGATTAACATCGAGTGTTGCGGCCCGCTTAGGTGCCGAGCCAAACTTTTCGTGCGCTCTGCTGCTCCCCGCCGCGCCCAGCCGCGCCGAGGAGCCATTGGTACGGCACTACGCCACTTCATGGCCGACGACGGCATGGCGACGGCGACAGGCGGGGCGGGGCGGGTAGGGTACAGGATCGAGGTGGCGCGCTGCGGGTTGGGGGCCGGGCGTCGACCCACCACTGTTGGTGGCCGACCAGCCCGCAGCCCGCCCCCGCCCCCGGCGCCGCCCCCGCCCCACGGCGCAGAGCGGTGTTGTCATCCCCAAACAGGGCTGCAGATAAGCGCAACTTCGGTAGGACCCGTACTGTCGGCTGTCGCCTTTTTTCCCCCTCCCGGCTGCTCCCGACGACGACGACGGCGGGGGCGGGAAAAGTCGACCAACACCGAGGGGGAATCTAGCTAATCCACTGCGCCCTGTCGGGCGGGGGCGGGGCGGAGCGGGGCGGGCCGGGGGGCGGGCGGACAGACTGGCCGGCCAAGCCAGGCAGAGGCAGGGCGGTGACAGCTTACCATCCCGAAGCCCCTTTCTTCCTTATCACTTGAGAAAATTTTCTCCCCGGGATTAATCCGTTGCCGGGGAGGGTAGGGAAAAGGGAGAGTGGTGGGCGGCCGGGCGAGGGGCGGTGGAGGAGAGGGAGGGGCTGCAGGCGTCCCCGCCCCGCCCCGCCGGCTGCAGGGCAGGGGCTGGTCGCCTCGCCGGCACCGGGTGTGGGCTCGCGCTGCGCCGCGCCGCGCCGCGTATTGTTTCTGGAGGGAGAGGAGAGAAAAGGGGCGGTGACCCCCGGGAGTGCCCAGCCCAGCCCAGCCCAGCCCGCAGCCCTCGCGTTGAGGGCCGTGTGTGACGGCCGCGGTGACGGCCGCGGTGACGGCCAGTGACACGTGACGACGTGATGTGACGACGACTGACAGCTCCGCACTACTCACTCACCTAGCTCCACCTTCATCTTGGGCCTGATGTTGTCCTGCCAGTTGAGGGCGTCGGCGCACGGTCCCGGCAGCAGCGCCGCGAGGATGGCCACCAGGGCGACGAGCAGGGCGCGGCGGGGGGTCGCGGGGGCCCCGGGGGCCCGGAGGCGCTCGCACAGCCCCATGGCATGGACCGCGGGCCGGGCACGCACTAGCACACTGTCACGCACTCACTCGCACACGCTCACACGCTCATGGCGCACGCGGGGGGCGCGGCACGGCGCGGCACACGGCACGGCACGGCGGGACGCGGTGCGGCACGGCACGGCATTCACATGGCGCGGGTACGCGACGCGGCAGACTGGCTCGGCTCGGCTCGGCGGCGCTGCGCTGCGCTGCGCGGCTCTCGCGGCTCGGCCCGTCCCGTCTCTGTGACGCGACGCGACGCTACTGCGGCGGCCGCGGCGGCGCGGCGGGGTGGGAGCGACGCTAGCGCCCCCGGCGGAGGGTGGTGGAGGCGGCGCGCCTGCAACAGAAACCATGGCAACGTGAGGAGGACCAGCGTGTGAGGAATGGGGTCCAGTGTCATGTATGCAAGTGTGAGGGGTGGGGGGACAACCATGAGCCAGGGGCCCGAACCAATGTCCTGGTCAAAGTTCCATGAGATGAGTTCGACTGAGTATTGATTCGAGTGACAAGTGTTAATCCCCTTCTGATGCGTCATTTGAGGGGAAAAAATCCAATCTGTTAATCTCAATCAAATAAGATAAGCATAATATTCTCAACAATAAAGTAAAGAAATATCATCAGTAAAGATTACCGTATAATATAAATACATGGTAATAGCAAGAAATGAATGCATTAGATATTGTAGATAGTCACTAGGTTTGACTGAGATATTGTTCTCTTGCTCATTTCAAAATGTTGTAGATTGGGAGATCTAATTTGAAATTCCAAGCATAAAGGCACCCTGTCGCAAACAAAATGGGTAACAGCCTTAGAAAGAAGTATATCACAAGTAGCTGCTTAATATTAATATTAAGTTAGGAAACATTTGCGGATTGGAAATGCAATGTAGATATCAAGATAATCAACACAAATAAGATTTTATATATTCCTGTCAATCTGTTGTACATACAACACTCTTTAAGTAAATTATTACAGTAAAAAATCGTAAGAAGTGTGAGACACAAAAGGAATTTACGCTAATTTAAAACTCCCATAAAGTGTACTCAAGCTTACCTAAGCTGCTCAAATGAGTACGGTAAAATATTTTGGCAGCTGTCAAGGAATTGGGGTTAAAAAACCTGAAAGATGTTCTGTAACTTAGACTAATTCTGTATAATGTGGATATGTATGTACAAAAATAATGAGTACTGAAATGTTTATATCCAGATAAAGATTAATATCTAGATTTTCACTTTAAAAGAGAATGTCTAAGGACATCACTTGGGGGCTTTGACCTTTCAGAATGTGGTGCTTTGTAATAGTAAACAAACCTATCAATTGGTCCAATATTAGTCTACATTACTAAAAATAATCTATGAAAATTCGTGCGCACTCCTCAGATTTCAATATAAGAAGAAAGATTCTAAGTTCTTAAAAACGGCGCATCAGAGCAGATGAGGACCCTTAAAAGTTCTGAGCCTATGGGACCACTTAACAAGGGATTCATCAATTTCTATTGGTCTTACTTTAGGAGATGTTCACCTATCATATAAGTCTCCACACGTGTCCAGCCAGTCATCAACCACGTAAATCAATTACATATGTAAACCTTACTTAAAAATACATTACCTCACATAAATAAATCGTCAAAACACCGAAAGTTCGATAAATATCAACATTGGCAGACGCTAAAGAACAGAACTGTCACAACACGTCCGCCATCTTAGCCTGATCGATACAGTACAGGACTGCAACTTTTCAGCATGTAGAAGCCCATGGTCGTCGCGATCTACGGCAACAAAACCTTTCATAGAACACCTATAATATAAAAATCACGTTTTTGTCACGGGCGGCAAACGAAATTTTGAATACAAAGTCGAAAACATTGGCGTTTCTGAGTTAGTCACGGGTGATTGCTCTTTTCTGTCGGACTGTTGGTGTCCTGCGCCTGCCGTTGGCTGGTGGCGGGAATAAATGGGCGGATTCAAATCCACGGCCGGCGGCCCCAGCAAACCGTTACCGACCTGGTGTGGACAGGACATAATACTCGCGTTTTCACGGAGCTAGAAGCCTCACGACTTTATATGGACGCGGCGTCGGCCGGCGAGGGCGGAGGCTGGGTCGGGGCCGGACCACTGAAGGCCGGCTAGCCTCAAGATCAGGTCGGTGCAAAGGTTCATGGACCGCCAGTGCTTCATCTTCTGGGGCGGGAAGAAGGACGGGTTGGGCGAGATTGGGGGCGGTATGCTGGCGGTGGGCGCGTTCACGCGAGCGGAAGCCACCGGCGGAATCCCCTGTAACAGCAGGGCGGGGGCGGGGCGTCAGCCTGCTCCACGACGCGGAGCCGCCAACAAAATGTTTCCCTGGGTGGAGCTACGCTCGTCTACCCGGTGCAGCTAAATTGTCCGAACTATCTCTGTCCGACCTAGCAATTTCCCCGAAATCTGAAAAAGCGCTGTCCGACCTTTGAACGAGACCGTCGAGGTAAAACACATACCAGCAGAGTCCCCCGGAGACGTTCATCCAGTCAACGTTCCACCAAATGGCAGCTGACATAGGTTACCAGCGGGCCATCTTATTGGCGATCTTGACATCACACAATCCCGATTTATCACTTTTGCCGAAGAATAGTCTAATCTGACACTAATAGTCTAATCTGAATATCTTATGTTCACGCCGATACTTTGCACAGATGCTAAAATTTTTGTTCAATCCGCGAAAACGAATAAAAACGCCGTACCGAACGAAACGAGGCGATACTGAGCGCGAAACTGCCCCTGCCTCCAGCCTGCAACCGTTACTGCAGATCTGCCAACTTCAATCCAACCCAACCACACTCGTTGCTGATGCATTAAAAATTTCGGATCTAAGCGGAGGTGCTTCCTGCCATTTTGGCAATGAAAGCAGCTAACGTGACGGAAAAGAGTCTTTTTCGTGAATTATTATTGTATGATTTTGACGAATTTTGCAGATTTGAAAGATGTTACTGAGCTTACTAAGCCTAGCCTGGTCGGTTCAGGACAGGGGGAGGGGGGGGGGGGTGCTCTCGACCCATCACAAGACTCAAGAGGATCGTCTGCTGGGATGACTGCAACATCATAACCTAACTAGGGACAGCGCTTTTTCGGATTTCGGGGAAATCGCCAGGTCGGACAAAGATAGGTCAGACAATTTCCATACACCCCGTCTACCTTGAGAGCGCGTGCCAGGAGCTGGGCGTTGCTAACGGCTCTGGGCTGCAGGCTGACGGTGTGCGGCGAGTGGTAGCGCTGCACCAGGATGCGGTTGACCATCTCCACCTTATCGCTGGACGCGGGCAGCTTGCCGTTGTCGGCGACGCACTCGTAGAGCGTGAGCGCGAGCGCCGCCACGCCGTTGCGCACATCGGGCGCGGTCGCCGCGGGCAGCTCCACGCCCAGGATCACCAGCAGCAGCTCGGACAGGTTCCACGTCGACAGGACGGGCGACCCCATGGCGGCGCCGTCCGGCAGCCCGAGCGTCGACTGCACCAGCACCTGTACAGGACAGAAACAAAAATTAAGGAAAATTAAAGACAATTATTCCAAGAAACATTAAAGAAAAATTCACGTGTTTTCTTGTCATAGATTTTGCTCGTAGGAGTGAGGCCGCTGGGTGCCGGCCCGGCCCGGCGGTGCTACCTGCGCCAGCTGCTCGCAGTTGAGGGCGGTGAGCAGACCCTCCTCGACGGCCGTGAGGCGCGACATGGAGGCGAATGCGGCGAGGATGCCGAGGGCGGGGGCGCTGATGGCGCGGCCGCGCACGCCGTTCACCTCGCCCAGCGTGCAGAGCAGCACGATGGAGGCGGTGTCCCACGGCTGCAGGAGGCGGCCGTTGGGTGCGGGCGGCAGGGGCACCCACCCGGGGCTGGAGCCGGGGCCGGGCAGCGCGGCGCGCGCGAGCCCCACCAGGCGGGCCAGGAACAGCTGGGCAAGCCGCCGCGGCTGCGGGGAGGGCAGGAGATAGACAGCCGGCTGAGGAGCATTCACAGCTTGATCATGTCCTCCCCACACTGTATGGTGGCAGCAACCCTACCGCGGGCGGCAGGGACGCGTGGCTGAGGCTGGTCAGGATGTCGCCGCGCGCTTCGGACTGGGACACCAGGTTCCGGTGCATCGAGGCGAGAACGACCAGGGTGCCGAGGTCCAGGGCCTCCACGGTCATGTTGGGTTTCACCTTAAATGCAGCCGTAGGTTGCGATCCCGGGTTATTGAAGCTCCCCAGCGGTTTTGCAGCGTGCGCACTGTGTTGCACGTTGCCCCCCGATTGGCTGCTTCCTGGAGGAACAGCTGTAGCTGGCCCGCTTGATGGGGGAACGCTCCATACATGTCCACTCTCCGGGGGAACTGCTGCCGATGACGCACTCATTGGCGGAACTGTTCTTACAGCGGAAATCATCCCAGCCTGCCCACTTTCTGAAGGCAGGACTCCAACTGATCCACTGCCTGGAGTAACCGCTCCTCCAGGCCCGCCCTGAAGAGGCCCTGTCCCTAACTGACCTGGAAGAACCACTCCGACCTGACCACCTCCGGCGGGAGATACTGAAACTCCTTGCCCACTTACTGGGGGATATCCCCCTCCTTGCCCAGTCCCTGGCGCAGCTGATCCTAGCTTTCCGCCTCCTGGCAGACCTAGCCCGCTTTCTAACGCAACCTCTCGTTCCCCCGTTGGACTAACGGGCTGTGGCCGGCTGCCGCCGCCGGCCTCGCCGCCGGCCGCGGCCACAGGTTTGCCGTACTCCGGGGCGGCTCCGGCCGCGCCCCCCAGGTCAAGCGGCGGCAGTCCGAGGTCTGTGATTGTCCCGTCAGCGTTGATGGTCAGTAGCTGGTAGCTGCCCCACGACTGACCGTCGCCGTCGGGGCCCGGCCGGTCGTCCCCCGCACCTATCACCTCACTGACCGGTGGCCGTGCCCCGCACGCTCCGCCCTCGCCACCGGCGCACCTGCCCGCCCCGGCCGCCCCCGCCGCCCAGGCCAGCGGGCTCACGGTCACGCCGCCGAAGTCAGTCACCTGCGGGCACACCGCGGCAAGGGCTGGAAACGCAAGTGTGTGAATGTCACACACTTGTGGGTGTGTGCCTTCTCATTCACACGTGTGAAATTTAGTATCAAATTCGCGATCTTGGAGGGACAAGAGCACGATTGGACATTCACACGCCTACAACGCGCGATATTCACACTCGTGGTTTTCCAGTGCATGACAAAAGACACGGAAGCGTCGCGGGTCTGCCTACGCTAGGTGCCATGACGCCTTGCGGCAAGACCGCTGTCACTAGTGGTACTTGGCACAGAGAGAGGTGTCACCTGCATCGCTGCCGCATTTTCTCGCCCCCGACTCAAGCTGGCGTGCTCTGCCGCCCTGGCTCCGGTGGATGAGAACCCCGGGGCCAGCCCCGCCAGGGACAAGAGGACCAGGATCCTCATGGCCAGCCCGAGCGCTCTACTCGCGCTGTACAGGCAGGGCGCAGCGCACTGCACTACCGGGCGAGGTACTACCGCCCTAGGCCTATCGCCACAGGCTCACCACTCTCCCCCACTCTCACTTCACAACACTGATATCACATGGTACACCGCTATCGTGTTCAATGGGGTGGGGAAAGACTGGAACTCGGCTTGTATAGAGAAATCAATTTATTTATTGTACACCCAGATTCACAGGCATTCAGTTATAGCCAATTGCTGAAAGAGGCATGAGCAAAGAAATGTGATCAAAACATGAACATGACTAGATCTCAGCATAAAATGTAAGACAGTTCACTCATGCCTGCTTTCAATGAGCAAATCATTGAGAAATATATACTCATTTTGGTAATATAACAAAACTGAAAGAGCATAAGCATGTGGTTTAAAACAAGATAAAATGACACACTGTAAGCAAAGCAGTCACATGAATTTCTCTTCAGAAAGTTTTAAGAACAATAAAAATGTATTTTGGGTTTGGGTGATATTTATAAAATTCATTATCTGTATAAGATAGCCAAAAGGCTTGAACAGTTGATCTCTGTAGACATGGTTTTTCAGACCAATTTTTCATAACACAGTTTCAGTAAGATCCAGGACTGAATTTGAGAATTGAATACTTTTTGGTAAAGAAAGGCAAGACCTATGCTAACTGTTAAGAAGTTCATCTTTAAAAGGCGCAAATACTTATTACGTACTCTATTATGCATAGAAAATGCCACATTATAAGATAGAAAACTCTCAAGAATCAGTTCTAAGCAAATATACTTGCCAGATATTAACTATTTAGTTTCCAGATTCAATCCAAGACCCCCTAAAAGTTGACTTAAATATAGCAAATATTACAGAATGAAAAGCATATAAATTTTTATAAACTAAAACACACACTTGTTACTAAATGCATATTAATGAGTCAAAATTGAACAGAAACTCACTGCTCAAGGAGTGAATACATCAACTCAAGCTACAGCTGTAAACGTGGACTATAAGTCTGCTTATTGAATTCCATTAACCCGTCAAATGACTTTAATCATAAATTGTTTTTAAGGAGCAGATGTATGTGAATTCTGCACATACCCTGATCATACATGGCAATCACGTTATAGCAGCAACATTAACTACTGTACATTTCATCATGTTAAAATAAACATTCAATCTTTGAAATTAACAGCTTTTTCTAACTTCAAGTATAAATCTTTGTACCCAAGCAAACACTAACAAACTGAAATCTGCACATCAATTATGGGAAATCTGAAACTTAACAGTATTATTGTTACAGAAATTTCTCAAAAGGAGGATGAATGACACTTTTCCTACATAATACAGTCTTGTTTTATGGTCTTATGGGTATTTCAGTGGTTACATCCATTCTAATCTGTGATTTTGAATGGTCAATAGGAAAGAAAGAATTAACATATTTCCAACAATTATTGCAGCTTCACCTGGGAGCTACTAGGTACTAGAATAATAAAAAAAAAGGGGGGGGGATGAAAGAGATATGAGACTTCAGAAATGGCCAGTTACTTACAAGGCTCATGTAAAATTAACTGGTGAGAGTGCCAGCAAATCTCTCATTTCAAAACTCAGTAGCAGTATTGTAAACTAAAACTAATACAAAATCTTTATTTCAAAAACTATGACAAGACAATATCAGAAGAACACATGATTCACATTCATACTAATATTCCCTAATACCATTTTTGGTTTGAAAGATTTCTTTATCAATCTCAAAAAACTTGAGCCACAAATGCATTTTTTAGTACTAGGAGTCCAACACACGTGCTCGAAAGAGAATTAAGCTTTGATGAAATGAAATGCAATGCAATATGGACAAAGGGATAATATCAGTAAGCTCAAACCCTTTTTTTTTTACCCTTGTCTGAAACAATAGCTGCACTTATCACATCCCCTTACTGGCAAAGGAGCATAATAACAAATCTATGTAGGAATGCCATCACCGTCTTCTATGGTGAGGTTTGATGAGAAGATAATATTTCAGTCTTTGCGAGTACGGCGCTTCCGTGGCGAGCGGGGCGCATCTCCCGACCCTTCAGCAGCCTGCAGGAATGGATTATTGGAATTGGAATTTTTAAGAAGCCTTCAGATAAATTATACTTATACAGAATATATAGTGAACACTTACTTGCTCATTTTCTTGAAGGTCCAATTGAGTCTTTGATGTTCTACTTGTTTCAGATGCAGCTGTACCTTGAAATGTAAACCATATTTTATAACAAAGTGAAAGGATGATAAAAATTGAATAGAAATTTAAAAGACATTTACTTACCTGTTTCACTTTCATCATCACCATCCTCATCCTCCTCCTCTTCATCTTCCTCATCATCATCACCAAGCTGCGTCTGGTCCTCCTGCAAGTCATCTTGCATTTCATTCATATCTTGCACATCATCAGCAAGATCCATGTCAGTCTTCTTTGCTCTTGCTGCTTTTTTCATTTCTTCCGATTCCTGGAAATTTAATAACACAAGAGAATTAACACCTTGGTAAACATTGTTGGTGTAAGATTCAACAATCTGTTTGTGACTGCTACAATACTCAGTCTTGTATCCATTTAAAAGGGCACAACATCATATTATGAAAAAGATTTGGGTACAGAGGACTTGTAGTAAATGGTGCACATTGAAGCTGAAATCTATAAGCAATAAACATATAGATATAAAAAGAGAAACACTTACAGAAGAACTGCAGCAAAATACGGCGATTAAAACAAGGGGAAGGCCAACAGCTACAATATAGATGGCGTATAACCAGGGGTTATCATTGCTGTAGTTTATGATTCGGGTAACAAGGGATTCCTGTGGAGCATCATAAAGCAACATAATGTAATGCAAACATTATATAGTTTTGAGGAGACAGTACAGGTTTCTACTGACCACAAATATAACTGAGACAATAACACAAGGGGAAAGGGTAAGAGGGCTTCTAAGTAACGTTGTGAACTTCTAACCTATGTGAGTATTGTATGATTTAAATGAAGCACAATAATTTCTGGAAAAACCAGCACAGACTAGTGCCAAGGCTCATAAACTTGTACCTCTTTTACTTGACGGCAGAGATACCAAACATAAGCTGAGATAGGAACCAAGATGTACAAGAAGTACAAAGCCCACCATCCCGGTTTGTAATTCATTGACTTCATGACACGGCTCCAAACTGTTTTCTGTTTTCAAAAACAATGTTCATGGGGAAAGTATAGGCACATACAGGTCTACCTGATATACCTGTGTCTTAAAGCAACTCAAACAAACACAAAACTTAAAAAAAAGAAACTGTTCTCTTGATTAATGAGATGTAATCAGCCCATTGACTTTAATTGTATTTGAATGTGGAGAAAGAAATTTAATGAAATGTTTAAGAATTAGTTGTTGCATTGTTTCAAGATATAATGAGAAAATGGTTTAGGTAAGTAACTAGACGATTAAGCATTTCACAGACTTATACTTACAGCACTTTGGTCAAGTTTTTTCCTCTTCAAATCAAATGAATCAGCAGCATAGGCAGCAGCAACTGACGGATCATCAGTAATAAGCAGATTATCAAAGAGAATACTATTTGACATGGACCATAATTCAAAGCCAACAGCAACCTGAAGAGGTAAGAGCAAGGCAAATCATATTATAAAAAACGCAGTGAAATGACCGTATCTTATCAGAAATCAAAATCCTGCTTACAATTGATGTCATTCTGAAAGGAGTTTTGTCTTCAAAGAAATCAGGGTTTGCAATGCGCCTTGGCTTCCAGCGCCCCTGGTAGTTAGGATTTGGCACAAGCGGTGCACGCCATTTCCCCTTGTATTCTGGGTTATTTATCATAGGGGGTGACCATTTGCCACAGCCAGCAGCCTTCTCACAGGCGGGGTTAGGAATTAGAGGAGCTTCCCAATCACCATCCATTTCGTTATCCCTGACATATTAAAATAACCAGTTAATTATAAGAAGCAAAGAAGAAAAGTAAAAAGGTTGTTTATTAAAATTTATACTCCTTACCAATCATCAGGTTTCTCAGCATTTGGATCAGGAATCATTTCCAGCTCATGGTCAAGCCAGCCCTCTGGCTTTGTGGCTGTAGGGTCTGGGATTTGCGCAGGAGCTGATTCATCCCAGTCAGCAGGTTTACGGGCATCTGGATCAGGGATCTTTTCAGTTTCATCCCAGTCAGCTGGCTTTTTGTCATTGGGGTCATCAATCTCAGCTGGAGGATTGACAGCTGGAGTAAAATCCTCCAGCAAGCTGCCTTCTTTCACAATCTGGAAGCAATATAACAAAGTCAGTCCTCTGGTCCAAAGAGGAATCGTACTAAAGGAAATTTACTGAACTTACTTTGTGATCAACACTTATCTGGAAAGTATTGTCAGGGCGAATGATCAGTGTGTATAGATGGGGCTGCTTGTCTTTAAATGGCTCTTCCAGTCTTTCTTTAGGTTTCGAACAGTGCTTCTCCTCAAAAGTATTATTTTTGGGATTCTTGTGTCGGAAAATAAAGTGCAGCTGAGGAAAATCATTAGTTAGCATGTGAATTAGTCTGTCATTCTTAAACTAGTTTCAGGATATCTATGAACAAACCTTGTGGTCATTTCCACACTTGTCAGGACCAAACATAATTGAGTAAGGAGTTTTGTCATGGAAACTGCGTAAATCATTTGTGGATGGGTCGGCTGAGAGAAGTTTAAGATAAGAGCCTCCACATTCCTGACCCTCTTGAAGCAGAACTTCATATTGCACAACAAATGGTTTATCATGGAAATGGAAAGGCTTCTTCAGTCGTGAGGAAATAGCAGCATGCTTAGCTTTTGATTTCAGAACTAAGCCTAGGTCTCCTCCTAGTCCATCCCTCACAGGCGCCTCAATTTCCCACACACCTTAAAACAAAAGATGATTTGTGATGTTATTAAGAAAGAACAGTAAAATAATTACTACAGCAAAAAAGGATTGATCATACTCACCATCATACTTTGCAATATCTTCATCAATACCTTCTTTCTTAGCTTCTGACAATACCCAGTTTTTCTTAAAAGCTTGAATGTCATCGAAGTTTTCAGCAAAATGGTAATGACCGTTCGGTTGAGGGCTTCTATAATCTGAAGAATCTTCAACTTCTACAGTCACCTCCTAGTACAGAAAAAAGTTATGTATTTTACAAAACTTCCAAGAAAAGTAAGAAGTATGCTAAAGTAGGTAGAAAATAAGAAACAAACCCCATCATCATCATCATTGTTGTCTACTGCTTGAGAGTAGTGAGACAACAGCAGCACTCCTAGTACGAGAAGGCTTGATAGCCTATATTGACCCATGATTTTCAATTTCATCCAGGACTGCTGCAAATTTAAGCATTAAAAGTGTAATATCCAATCGACATGATTACATAATAACACTGACTGCTAAAATAACCAGCAAGTTTGAATATTTTATTAATTATTGTCAATAATAAACTGGCCAAAAATTATGAGATAGATGTACACAATAATAAAAGATATACTGTATTGCCCTTACAGTTTTATTAAATACATCTGACATCTCACAATTGGAATTAACTATGCAAATTATGTGTGTGTAAACATTGATAGCACAAAAATTGTAAATTTAGAAAGTGTCTGTGAATACAAGGAGAGAACCCCAAAGAATTGGGAACAACAGGACATCCAATTGAGAGTAATGTAATTTTCAACAAAGTGCTAATCTAATAAAGCATACCTCCTCCCCACTAGACCAACCACAACTACCTCATAAAGACGGCATAAAAAATAAGCGGATCAAAAATCCAACTAGTGATTATAAAATATTAACGATTTCTAGGAATAATTCGTAAAATTACAAAGGGCGCAATAGCATTAATGGCTCGAAAACGTGTGTCTTTTTATATTTCTCCGGAGTCATCGCTTTAGGGTACCGACCGTACCGACGGCAGAACTATGCAAGTCATGAGGTTACGTTGCCATGGAGATCAATAGGTCAAAAGCTACAGGCGCTAGCTAAGCTATAAAATTTAAAGGTTTCATAACATAGCAAATATAGTTAAAATCTACTGTAATGTGAAAATATACCTTTAAAACACGGCAGCCGAAAGGAGCCGGCCACACAACATCAGACGACTCACAAGCTTCAGACGTCGTCTTCGTCGACCAATCACAAACAAACAGTTGGCCGTAGTTGCAGGAGCACCATCTTATGAAACAAAAAGTACTTCGATAGTGTTGGGATGTCAATCTGAGGAACAAAACTGAAATAAAACGCCAAAAGTAAAAAACAATGTGTTTGAAGTCCATAAAATCAACTTCTGAATTCCAAATTAAAATATATAAACAAGTTGCTGTCCGCACAACCTGACTGCCATGTGTGGGGTATCGTATGAAAAATTGACCACGGCGTGTTGTGTTTTCTGCTAGAAATGTGACAATAATATATTGAAACAGAAAAAATATGTTTTCTTTGCTCATTCACTCCGTCAAGCGTAGAAATTTACTGGGGAAATGTGCAATTCGGACAGAGTTAAGGCTGAAGTCTTCTTGGCATCGTACGACTTTCTGCACGTCTCATTTATTTAATGTTTATACTACATTGGGTTATATGGCTAACTTAATGTTTTCAAAATTCTACAGATATCCGACCGTGTCATCTGCTTATAGATAGCCATGCCTCATCACCTTTATTTCATATTTCAAAGGGATTCTATGCGACGCAGCACTTGCAACCAAACCAACATGTTAATACATCAAGCAATTTACTTAAGAAACAAGATAGTATCTCAAAACCATCAGAAATATTCCCCAGGCCATTAGTAGCTCTAAATACTTTAAACCAGCGACTACATTCAGTTTTAGGATCATCAGAAAAGTTTAAAAAGATTTCTTTCATGTCTACGTCTTCCGGCCATGTCTGTGAGCTACAAATTACGTGGCCAGAACCTCTTACGTTTTCAGCCACAGCGAAACGTAAATCAGTAAGTTTTCATGAAATAGCAGCCAATTATGCTTATTTAGTCTGTTTTGATATTTTATTAAATTCCGTCAGGTTGCTGAGACTCAAGCAGCTCTACAAGCTTTAAGCTGGTTGTATTCTCACAATTTCATTGATGACTCCGCCAACCCTAATCTTACAGATCTTGCAATTAGTACTAATAGTATTCAAATAAATCTTGATGAATTGGCTTTATCAGGTTTGCATAAAGTATTAAAAGTTCATTCAGAGGTAATTCTTTTTGATTTTTAAAAATTTCACTCTACAATATATGCTTAAAACTCAAGAATAAACTAGATATCTTTGTTTGCAGAAGGTTATTCCAATTCTCGCTGCACTCAACTCCAAAATATCATGTAGGGGTGAGAATTGAATTATTTTTGAATTTACACTTGTATATTTAAGAAGTCTAATTTTCATAAGAAGTTGACTATCTGTCTGAATTACAGTTAACACAGACCAAGAAGAATATAGTCATCCGACTTTAGGCATACCTTTTCCTACATCTGAGGAACTGCGGGCATGGAACGAGAAACTAATTAAAAAAAAGCCAAAAACAAAACAGCAAGCAGGACCTATTTTACCAATTGAAAATTACAGGTAGAATGTCTGACTCTCAAATCTGTGTAAGTGAAATTTTCTTTCATTTTGTTGTCCCTTTTGTTTCATTTTTAGAGAAGAGATTTTGGAATCCATTGCCAACAACAGAGTAATTATCTTGAAGGGTGAAACTGGCTGTGGGAAAACAACTAAGGTGCCCCAATTTATTTTGGATGAAGCCATTGATAAAGGACAAGGAGCGTATTGCAATATAGCAGTGATTCAACCCCGCAGACTAACTACTCTAGAAACTGCAAAGTATGTCGCCAAGGAGCGTGGGGAATATGTAAGCACCTCTCTGTCACCCAAGACTTTAAACATAATAATTCATCATAAGTACTAAAACATTTTGATTGCATATTTGTCTGTATCTAGGTTGGTCAATCTATTGGATTCAGTGTAAAGATGGCAACAAAACTACCTTCTGTTTTAGGAGGCTCTATCATGTTTATGACAGGAATGAAATTTGCACATAAATTTACTGACAATGCTGCTCTTCAAGGTATTTCACATGTTGTACTGGATGAAGTACACTTGCGTGATATAGGGACAGACCTTGTAATGGTAAGTTAGTCTAGTTGTATTTTTAATATTTTCACAAGTTTATTCATGAATTTCCTAGTTTTCATCAATATGTTCTCTTGTAGACTTTGCTAAAGCAAGCTATGATGGTAAATAAAGAACTACGTGTTGTAATTATGAGTGCCACTGTGGACACAAGCATGTTCCAGACATATTTTGAGTGCTTTGGAAACGTGCAAATCTGTACTGTACCAGGACGCACTTTTCCAGTAAAGATGCATTTTTTGAATGATCTTCCCCAAAACTTAATAACTTATCGAAAAGAAATGGAAAAAGAGGATACTGAATTAAGAGTTGATTTTGAACAGGTATGGCTTGTAACTTCTGACATATCCTGTTTCCATGTATGCTGTTGTCCACTTTGTAAAATAATTTTTTTTTTTTTCACTTTCATAGGCTAGAAGGGTGGTATCATGGATTCACAAAACAAAGCCTGATGGGGGAATACTGGTTTTTGTGAGTGGCTGGAATGAGATGGTTGAGTTGCAAAAACTCTTGGCAGGAGAGAAAAATCTTCTCATCATTCCTGTACACAGTATGTTCCGCGATTGTTCTCAGGCTTTTGAACCAGCTCCCAAAGGACAAAGGAAAGTTATTTTGGCTACTAATATTGCAGAAACTAGTTTAACATTTCCTGACATAGTTTATGTAGTTGACTGTGGAATTCACAAGAAACCTAAAAGGTAAACATTTCATAAACCTCTTTTTTTTTTTCATTCTTCTTTGTTTTTAATTATTTAATGTCAGTTTTGCTGTATGAAAACTTGAGTTTGGTTTACTCTTGACTGTTGTAGAAATGTGCTTTCCCCTGGTGGTTGGTCTACTGTCAGGATGAACACTGAGTGGGTGACAAAGGCAAACGTACTACAGCGTAAAGGGAGAGCTGGAAGAGTACAGCCTGGTGAAAGCTTTCATCTATTCACCCAAGAAACATTTTCGAATATGGAAAACTATGAGTTGCCTAGCATTTTAACTGAAAGTCTGGAATACCTTGTTCTAAGCATAAAGGTACATAATTTAAAACTCTTTTTCATCTCCAAACATTTTGAGTCTAATTGAATACATTCAATATTTTATTCAAACATATGTTTTGTTCAGATGGTTAATCCAGATATTAAAGCAAAGGATCTGTTAAAACAATTTCCAACTCCTCCCAGTGAAAGAGATGTCAGACATGCAGTACACACCCTCCAATCAGTGTCCCTGTTGTCACCTTATACAGAGAAACCCACTCCATTAGCTGTAGCTGTTATGCGCATGAGTACCTCTCTACCATCAGCTTTAGCCCTCATCTATAGTTCTATATTCAGGTAAGTGCCAACAAGTCCGGTCATCCAGAAGTTTTCTTTGTCTAAAAACAAATTCTACGTAATTTCTTTGGAAAAAAAAAAACTTTTAGGTGCTTTCACAAGACTCTGGACGTTATAGCTGCTGAGGAGGCTCCATTAATGTTGCCTTCTCGTCGGGAAGAGGGCAAAACAAAAAATACTTATGAACGATGTTTCAAATCAGTATACCATGAGTCAAGTGATCACCTTGCTAAGGCTTGTGCAGTCAATGATATTGAGAATAAAACATCATCTTTCAAACAAACCAGAGGTCTGCACCAACTAGAAGAATTTTAATTAAAAATATTGTCCACAACTCTTAATTATTTTACGTCTTACTTTTCAGTTCTGAAAAGATTTTTAGAGAAGCAAATAAAATCAATGAATGCTACATTTAATGATTCCACCCTCAATGAAAATTGTAATGAGGAGCTTGTTTTATCCATTATTTTGAACTGCTATGGATCCCTACTTGTGAAATCTCATGGAAAATCAATGAAAGTTTTCCTACAAGATAAGTAGGTTCTGAAAAATAATTATCTTATCTACAACTCTTGTATTTTATGTTCCTAAGTCTGTTTGCTATTACAGGTCTGGCATAACAGCACTGATTAGGTCTAGTAGTATTAATTCAAATTATCAAAAACTTCCATCTCCATTCCTCATTTACTTAGCTGGGCATGTAGTAAGGGGGAACCTCTTGTCAACCAGTGACACATCTGTGATTTCACCATTATCTGTCCTTTTATTTCTACCAGTTTCTTTCAAAACTAAGGTCAGCTTCATTGATGCATTTAAAATTGTATTCTGCCTCCCAAGTTTTGCCATCCTTCTAACATTACTTCTTAATTTTTGATCACAGGAAGTTGAACCTGGCAGAGTTGAGATAAAAGCGTGGCACAAAAACGCAGTGTGTTTAAGTCTACAAACGGAGTAAGTCTTCTTCATTTTCTTCAAAATCCTTGTCAATATACAGCTTTTAAATAATTTTAATTTTGATCTCGCAGCCATTACCGCCATATCCTGGGTCTTAGACAAGCTCTTAGAGATTGTTTAAACTACTTTGTCATCGCGGAGGCCCTCAATCAACCCGACGAAAACTATGAGCTGATGTGTGACATTAGAGATCAACTCATTCAATGTGTGTCTAGTATGCTTGCTGGCAAGCAGAGGCAGGAGCTGACTACTGAGTAGCATACTTTTGTACCTGTGTGATTTAGCCCCTAATAAATTTATATATATAAGCCTATATAAAACCATTACGACCTTCGCACCTTTATATTCTGAATGAGTTAGAGAGTTGAATTACACGCGACGGATTGGCGAAGAAAAGAGGGAAAGAGTCCGGAAACGCAGGGGCACCAACAAAGGAAAGTGACCATTAACGACTAGACGGGGCGGGGCGGGGCCAGGCGGGCCGGGAGGGAAGCAGCAGAATTATGAATGGCATGGCGGCGTGGCGGGGCGTGGCGTAGCGGGGCGGACCAGGACCAGGCAGCGCTGCGGGAAACGGAGGCCTGCCATTCCACACCGAAAGAGAATTTTATTCCCAGTGGGTGGATAATGAAAATTCTTGAGGAGTTAACAGAGGTAAGGTAGCGCGGGGTGGGGCGGGGCCGCGATGCGCTCTGCGCCGGGGCCGGGGCAGGGGGTGTCCCTCACCTCACGGAGCCCAGGCAGCGGTGGGAATGCGCGAAATTTAAGTAAGCCACGCACCGACGCGCCGCACCGGCATTGAGCTCATCCGCACCTCCTCCCCCTCCCCCTCCCCTCTCCTCGGCCCGATAATAAAAGGCAGCTCACTGCGGATTCTTTCAGGCAGCCGAGGCGGCGCGGCGGTGAGCACCAGGAAAACATTCACACCGGTAAACCAAAGGGAGGACAGCGCAGCTTTTCTGGGTTGCTAATGAAATTCTGCGGTCTGTAAAGTGAAAGATTTGTCGCACACCTCCAAGTGTGAGGAAAAATCACCCACCTTCGAGAGCGACATTTTTACACTTGTATTTCCATTTCTGTGGCCGGACTGCGCAAGTTAGCCCCTGCGCGTGTAGGCCAGCCCGCTGGACGTAAGTGTCTCGCGGTGTGGCCTACCCTCCTACCGTAAGGGGCTCGCAGCGCCCAGCCCGGCTAGCTCGGGGCGGGCGGGGAGGCGACATCTTGGATGCGAAGCGGCCGTTGGCGACAACGACATCAACTCGTGAAGGGAAAAGGGAACTGTCAAATTTGGACAGCCATAGGATGGACCTTGGCGTCAGCGGCTTGTGGGCGCGCCCCGCCCCGCCCCCGCCCCGCCCCCGCCCCGCCCCCGCCCCGCCCCGCCCCGCCCCCGGGCCGGGGGTGGGGGAATACTGATGAGTTGGTCCAGCAGATGGTGCGGCAGACACGCTGCTGCCAGCCCCGCCCCGCCCCGCCCCGCCCCGCCCCGCCCTCGGAATGTCCGCACTATTTGCCCCAAGTTAATACTGCAATTGCATGCGAAGAAAAGGCGTGTCCGACGCGGCGGGGGCGGGCCAGGGCGGGGCGGGGCGGGGCGGGTCCGGGCCTCGGACATGTCGAAAAAGACGTTCGAGTTGTCGACGCGAAGCCCGATTGGTTTGCGAGCCGTTCGTCGACTAGGGCTTTTTCTCTGAGTCCAGAAAGTATAGGAATGTCGTATTTTATTGGTAGTACGCTACAACACAAAAACAGTTTTGTCATAAGGAGTACATCCAGACTTTCAACTCAATTTCGCACACATCCTAACGCAACCATACACCGCAAAATATACACATACGCTCGCTCATGAACATGAAACATTCAACGATTAAGTAAACAAACAATGAAACAAATATTTCGGTCGTAGAAAAACACGATCGGAATTACAGGTGAGCATTCAATGGAATTCATTGAGTTTTTTAAACAGTACGAACTACTGCACAAAGTTCCCATCACGGACAGTTCACAGCTCACGCGGAGCCAATTTAGTCACATCACACGCATACATTTGTTTTAGAAAATGTTAAAATGTAACTTTGTGGAGACGTCTTGAACACACCACTTAGCAAGTCCAAGGCGACACGCTAGCCCCCTCCGCTTCGGTGCGGGAGGCGAGCAGCCAAGGGGAAATAATTGGCTCCGAAAAAAAAATCATTAACTAAAGGTCAAACCTTATAAACATCGCCGCCGAAAGATTTCCAATTCAATTCAATCGCAGTTCATGAAAGTTCGGTTGAAGTTAATCAAAATTCACTAAAGTCCATGAAATTTTTCGGAGTTTGACGAAATTCTCTAATGGAGGTTCATCGAAATTAAGAAAACTTGCTAAAGTTCGGGCATATTTCCCCTCGCGAGCAGCGCGATCGCACAGCGGGTACGTGGTCAGGACGGGGACGCCGTGCCACGGGTACTTCTGCCGCACCCGATCAGCTGATCACAGCGGCGGCCCGGGGGCCCGGGGCCACACATGTCTTATTCACATAAAATCTCGTAAAATCAAGAGACGTTCATTATAACGCTTCGCCCAGCAAGAATGACTCTTAAATACATCGCAGTGTGACTGCGGCCGACGCAGCTGCAGCCCACCGCTCGGTGCGAGAAAGAAAATAAAAATAAATATGGTAGAAAGCTTAAATGATATTATTTATCTTTAACAGTCGCGACGTTAAGCATACAATGTCCTTACTCGTCGCACGTAGTAATGATATGTAGTCGTACACGTTTGAAAATCCTCTCCCCAGGAGGGGTGCGGGGCCGGGGCCCCTCTCTCAGAGCGCACGGCACCATCGCGTAGATTCCGAAATGCTAAATTAACTATTATTAAGGCACAACGAGCGTATATTGCGGTGCGGGGGAAAATTTTCGTTTGGTCTATTGAGTACACAATTCAAAATAGTTTTGCGCTTTACAACCGCTCTGTAAATTTCGCAAATTTCGTTCACTTTTTGCGATTGCTCTCCTGTCAAAAGGAAGGAACGCATGAGTACGTACGTGGCACAATTTAAATACCCCCCCCCCCCCGCTTTTTGCGAGACGTTTTAAATCAAATTGCGCAGGGTCGTTTCGCGTGGAAACGGGAGAATATGACTACCGCCTCTGTCACCGCCATACGGCGCCCTCTCACCGCTTGTCTTCCAGCGACAAGAAGTCCAACAAGGCGGAACGCCGACAACACCATGATAAACAACAACAGAAACAACAACAACACGTCTCACGACAGGTCCCACACATGTCCAGCATGCTCACTGCCGCACAGGAGGTTCATCGCGGCGACGGACTGCTTGTCCTGGTGCAGGCGCCGAGCCGCGCTGCGCTGCGCCCGGCCGCGCACCACCAGGGCGCCGTCGGGCTGGCGGCGCGGTCGAGGTGGTGGGGCTGAGCCGCACGCCGCCGCTCGCCAGGGCCAGCGCGCCCAGGCCGTGCCCTCACACGTGCCCTCACACGTGTCCTCACACGTGCTCCACGTGGGCGGTGACCCTGGCCAGGATGGCGACGAACAGCAGCGCCCAGCACCACGGCAGCAGCGGCGCGCACCCGGCTGCAACACACAACAGCGTTTAGAAGTGCTCTC
This sequence comes from Frankliniella intonsa, assembly GCA_033675135.1. Classification (NCBI taxonomy): domain Eukaryota; kingdom Metazoa; phylum Arthropoda; class Insecta; order Thysanoptera; family Thripidae; genus Frankliniella; species Frankliniella intonsa. The sequence continues at coordinate 12,594,384 of CM066254.1, read as the reverse complement.
TCTCTCTCCCCCTCCCTCTCTCTCCACAAAATTCAGAGTGTTTGTGTGTGTGTGAGAGGGAGAGCGAGAGAGAGAGAGAGAGAGAGAGAGAGAGAGAAAGAGAGAGAGAGAGAGAGAGAGAGAGAGAGAGAGAGAGAGAGAGAGAGAGAGAGAGAGAGAGACTAGAAGAGGGGAGGGTTGAGGGTACACACAGAAAAATAAAGGAAGGGAAGGGGTTGGGGGGGGGGAGGCGGGGTGAAGTCGTTACTGTCATCGGGAGGGTGCAGCCTCCCGGCCGCCACTTAACTTGACTGATGAGGGGGGAGAGGGAGGGGGAGTTGTAACTACTTGGTCCCCGCCGCGCGCCCCGCCACGCCCCGCCACGCCCCGCCACGCCCCGCCGCGCGGTCCTACAGCACGAGGCGAGGACGCGCTGCAGCCCGGGCCGGGCCCGGACGGGCACTTAGACGCAGGTACGGGAGGCGACCGGGGCGTAAAGGCTGGCGGGGGAATATGACAGGGCCGAGGCGGGGCGGGGCGGGGCGGGGTGGGGAGCGGGGCAGCCTTTGAAAATGAGCCTCGTTTGGCTTATTTAATCAGGTCGAGCCCGTAAAATGCCAAGAAGCTCAGAGGGAGGACCATTACTTCCCTATTCGGTTCGCGCTCTGCTGCAGGCCAACGAGTGCGTGGAGCAGGACGGCGACGGGGGCGCATGGGGTGGTCACCCTGCCCTACAACATGTGTGCGATTCCGTCCCACTCCACCCACAGGCACCGGCGCCAGGGCCGGCCAAAGAGAATCCGCACGTTAAGAAGAAAAGGTCATTTTTGTGTAGTCGTATTTCGCAGAGTAGTGCAATCCCTCTTCCTGAACCAGGTGATTCTTGTCACACAGTTACTTGGCAAAAGAAAGGGCGCCAAATAGGTTAGGTGGTGAGGGGAAAAAAGTTTCTTTTTCATTCCCTACGCCCTCTCCCGCCCTGCCCTGCCCTGTCGTCCCCCCACCCACCGCGCGCCTCGCCCCGCGTCGCGTCTAGCTGCTTCTAAGGTGTGACTATCATGGGGTAAGGTGATCACGCCACACCGGTGGAGTAGAGTCCTACAGTGGGAGAGAAGCGCGAATGGCGTCCGCCTCATCCGCGCGCGCACATTCTCATACTCCCGGATTCGCTATGTGTAATTTGCCATAGTTTGGGCCCGGGCCGCCCGGGCGGCCCGGGCCCGGGCCTACGTAAACAAACCACAGTTCTCTCCATGCTCTTGCCAGCGCCAGCACAGACGAACGCATTGGAGTCAAAGTCGAGAATGTGGCCTGTCTTCGTCTTCTGCTGTGAGCTTGGGTCCGGGCCGGTCCGGGCCCAAACTATGGCAAATTACGCATAGCAAATCGGGAAGTATGAGAAGCGTGCGCGTAACGTTTCAGCCATTCGCGCTTCTCTCCCACTGTAGGACTCTACGGTGGAGGACTGCAGACCTCGCCGACCCTCGAGAACGCGTTGTCTTCCCCTTTCCCTCTGCTGAAGTCTTGATGGAAATGATATGACGCTCGCAACACTTTTGTCCAGAGGTTTATTTCGATTGACCCACAGTAGTGCGAGCTTAGGGCAGAGCGGGGCGGGGCTCGGGTGGGGTGGGGGGTCAACGAGGTGCCATCGCATCGCATCGGGAAGATTGTTTCTAATACGAGGCCGTGGTGGCGGGCGGGTGAAGGGGGAGGGGGGCGGGCCGGCCAGTCGAGGGCAATCATACCGGCCGGGAGGCGGGGGCGGGGGCGGGGGCGGGGGTGGGGGCGGGGAGGTGGCGCCGTGTGGTGCCAGAGCGTCAAAGGAAAATATTAGACGGGGCCCGGGCCGGGCCTCCCTATCGACAACGACGTCGTTGGGATTAGAGAGTGGACCCGGACCCGGCCTCATCTGGCCCGCCGCGCGCGCCGCGCCGCGCCGCGCCTCTGGAGGGAAAGGCCCCGGCGCACCCGTCCTGGCAGGGAGGGAAATAAAGTCAAATTGTCGCGCATCTCGGGGGATTTTTTTCCCCCGCGGAGCAAGTTCTAGAGGGTAGATAAAATGCACTAGGGATAGCCGGCCGGACAGAGGACTTTCTGGTGGCGCTATGATGGTCAGTCAGTGCGGCGACCGACCCTGACCTGTATGTCGCGCGGGATGGGGATGGCGGTAAAGGCATGCGATCAAAACCGCCTTGAGGCGAGTTTGAGGGTAAGTTGCGGGTTTGGGGGCTGGGGGAGTGAGGGGGGGGGGGCTGCGGTGACGTAACGCACCCACGCTAATAACGGACGCAGTTGGTGGTAACGCTGATGTCGAGGGGCTTGATGCCGGCGTGTCGTGGCGGGGCGGGGCGGGGCGGGGTGGGGCGGGGCAGGGTGGGGCGCGGCGGGGCGCGGCGGGGCGACCGCCCTCTCGGAGCACGTACCGGGCTGCGGCTGATTGGCAATTCATGTCAACGCGCAGACTCGCCTCGCCCGCCTCGCCCCTCCCTCCCCTCTCGCCTGTCCTCTATTTCTCTTCCTTCTTCTCCCTGCCTCCCTCTCTCCCGCATCTTCCTTCCTTCAACCTTTCATACCTATTTCTCTCTCTCTCTCTCTGGTCCGCGCTCTCTCTCTCTCTCTTCGCATGTGGGCGGTGGTGTGCGAAAGCGAATAAGGCGCTCCTTTCCCTCTCCCTTTTTAACGCTCCCTTCGACACTTCCTCTCTCCAAATACGAACTCGGCACGCCGCCCTGCGCGTCGCCGTGGTGCGGGGCGGGGCGGGGCGGGGCGGGGCGGCTGCAGTCCCTGGTACGCCATTTATTCACACTCGTTGGCGTGGCGGGGTGGGGTGGGGCGGGGCGGGGCGGCCACGCGCACGTCTAGCAGCCCGGCCGAGCCGCGGCATATCAGCAGCACAAACACAAGGCTGACGAGTCTCCCAAGGTAAACCAACGCTACCCCCCTCTCCACTACCCTCTCTCTACATCAGCCTCCCCAGTTCCTCCCCTGGCTCACACGCACCCCCCCCCTTTCCCGCTCTCGCTCCCTCTCTCTTTCTCCGGATGCCCTGGTGCCCTCGCTGGTGGCGGGAATTTTAAACTCACAACGCGCCTATCCGGTGGCGTTCCTTATTACTAGGCCATGTGCCCTTCCTCCCCGCCCCACCCCGCCCCGCCCCGCCCCGCCCCGCCCCGCCCCGCCTCCTCGGCTCGCTCCTTGGCTTTCCGTTTCCATCAGACCGGGGGGCGCTTCCCGCCGCCACGCCGCGCACCTCACGTGGCTATCGGGGCGCGGCGGGCGGGCAGGTGGGAGAGGGCGGGCGAGCGCGAGAGAGACAGAGAGATACTGAGCGAGATGAGGGGAGATAGTGGGAGCGAGAGAGACGGGGAGCGCGCGGTGGGGGCACACGGGCGGGGCCCTGGCCCTGGCGGCACGGGCACGCTCGCAGGGTTTGCGTGTCACGTAATCCAAACGGCCGCCAGGACCCCCGCAGGCTGCTACGGATCCACGGAGCCACGGAGTGAGCCAGCAGCCAGCGGGGCGTGGCGCGGCGCGGCGGGGCGGGGCGTGGTGGGGCGGGGCGGGGCGGGGCGCGCTGTGGCGGCCAGGAGAGCCCCAGGTGAAGAAGAAGAAGAACGCGGGCTGCCCTCTCTCTGTCGCTCCGCTTCCCTCTCTCGACATCTCGCTCCTTTCTCTCCCGGGTTACCTAATCGCGACCTGGGCAGCGGGCTCAGCCACGCTACGCCATGTCAGGCCTGCCCCCCCCCCCCTACCCCACCGCAGGAAACTTTCACCCGGAGGAGCTGCGCCCCAGCCCCTGGGCATGGGCACCTCTGGGTGGGGCCCAGCCCCAATCACCTGGGGGCGGGGGCGGCGGGGGCGGCCGGGGGCGGCGGGGGCGGCGGGGGCGGTGGCAAACATGTCGGTCAGCAGGTCAGCTCACGGGTTATTTGCACTGAGATTTGTTTCTTGCGATGCGATCTACGCCGGAACGCTATGGCATTCAATGGGTCCAACACGCGTTTCCATACACGGTTTTGCAGAAGGCCTGTGAGCAGTTCGCCAGTTGACATGCTTGGGAATTGTAATTCAACGAGTAAGGGGGTGTGGGGTGAGGGTGGGATTCAAGGCTGAACAAAGACAGCTCCACCACGTTTTCTCTGGCGCTGACTCCCTGCAGCTCGCCGCGCCGCGCCGAGCCGAGCCGAGCCCCGCTCAAAAACATCACGTCGCTCTCGCGGGTCTTAACTTTCGCGACATTTGTTCTGTGCGCGCCGAGGAGCGAATGTCTCAGTGGTGGCGGTGCGGACACCCCGCCCCGCCCCGCCCCGCCCCGCCCCGCCACACCCCGCCACACCACGCCCCACCGCCGTACCGGTGATGACAACAGCGGCCAGGCCCGCAGCAAACGCAGCACAGCACCGCGCCCCCTACCCCCGCCCCCCGCTCCGCCCCCCGCTCCGCCCCGCGGGCCGGGTCGGGTATGATAGATGGACCTACAGGGATGAGGGAGGCGCTAAAGATCCTCAGCCCGATTGTGCCTACCAGTTGGTCTCGTGAGCACAGAGGTGCACGCCGGGCACTGGGCACCCAGCCCAGCACCGCACGCAAAAAAATAAAAATCATAATAAAAGAATTAGTGTAATAGCCAGGCAAGCCTTCGGCTTGAATGCTGAGCCCAATCCCGCCTTAAGAACAATACATTTGTTGTGGTATACATCGTTTGTCCGACCTGGCGGAATTGATTTCTGCCGCCCGTGATACGGTTAAAAATTTTGTCCGGCCTCCGCTTTGTCCGACCCGTGTACACCGCCACGAGCACAGGCAGAACGGAGGCTACATCGGTTGTCCGACTGTCAACCGCAGGACCGGAGTTCAATTCCCAACAACTTACTTTATTTTTATTTCAATCCCGAACTTTCTTGCTTCCGTTGGAATTTTTTTGAGTGTCGGCTCGGAAAAAAAATGTTCACACAAGATATACTTTTCTGGCCGTTTTGAAACCTGGGCAACAACATATCGAAAGCATCCAGACATTTTCGAGCTTTACCTTGAAAAATTATGTACGTGCTCTGCAAGAGAAAGGGTGGCGTGAAAACATGGAAAATTTTTGCGACAGTAAACCTCCCGAAGGAGGTTGCGGTTCCCGCCAGGCACAGGGCTTTTACCCCCCGTGGCAGCCAACTACTTCGGTGTTCTTATGGGAACCGGTGCTTTTCTGACTGCGATCCTGTCGCGCAATTCGACAGATTTGATCCCCGTACTGCCAGATTTAGTCGTACGGTGGTTAACCGAACTGCCCTGTCCCCAGAGCATGGAATAGCTATTTTTGGAGCCAGATTCTAGGACTTATGACCCCACGACCGACCACCAGTCGTGGGCACGGGACGGAACTTCCTGGCAACCCGCTGTCGCTACCAGTGAAGGACCTACCTGGGTTTGAACCAGGCCCCATGTGCCGAGTCTCACAGACACCCCACGGCTTTCGCGGCACCACTAGACCACTAGACCGTCGGCTATTCCACGAGGGAGCTCGGTTGAAATGGGGGGTTTGAATTCCACTCCAAATTGTCCTCAGAAAAATTAAATTTTTGGCTAAGATTCGAACCTTGGTTCTGCCACTCTCCGGGCGGTCACTATGCCGGCACGGCTACGACGCCACGGTACCAGAAGCCGGACCACTAGGAGTCATGCTGCACGAGAATCCACAGTCACCGAAGAAACGAACCCGGTGTCATCAGCACGCCTGCTCTCTGTGCGCTGCTAGGCCGACCTCGTAGCGTCATTGGTATCGACACTGTTCATCACACCAGGTGGGCAGTGGTTCAAATACCGCGTATTTGTTTTTTTTTTTTTAATTTTTTTTTCTGTGGACCAATTGTTCTTTCCAGTTACACCGCCCCGCCCCGCCCCGGGTGCGAGCAGAAGTAGGACCTAACCTCTAGCAGTCGGCGCGCGGGTCCCTTTGTGTCCCAACGTCCCCGCGGCCTACAGAGAGCCCCGCCTCGCCCGCCCCGCCCCGCATCCCCTTCCATGCGCCCTCGTCAATATTGCAGCGAGGGTATTCAGCCGAGTCGGACAGGGTCACCGGCAGCGCCTGCGGTTCAACCACGCGCGCACGCACGCACGCACGCACGCACGCGCACGCACGCGCGCGGAACGTAATTAAATAATTACCGGACACGAGGGATCTTTTCCAGTGAAAATTGTAAGTAATGGCCCCACCCAAAGAAAAATGACTCGCTTCTCACTTTTTGAATAAGCGGTGCGTGAATGAGGCGCAGCCGTGCGAGCCGAGTCCGAGCCCTGACCCAACGGCCATGACTCTGCTCACCTGTGCATGCGGCGGGGCGGGGCGGGGCGGGGCGGGGCGGGGCGGGGCGGGCGCACCTCTCCCCCACACTGGGTATCAGTCGCCGCTCTCATAATAATAAGATAAAATAAAAAAAAGTGAGCGAGGAGCGGCTTTGCGTTTACTCTCTCGCTCTTCTTGACGGGAAACCCATTATATCCCCCCACTCACCTTCCTCATTCCACTCCCATTTCTCACCAGATTTTTCACTCTCCCCTCAGCACCCCTCCCCATCCTCCCTTTTTTCTCTCTCTCAACTCTCGCTCTCCCACCGCCTTGTTTGCTTTTAATTTTATATACAGGTGCGTGTTGTCCGATACGACGGCACGCCGTTAATATAGGGCAGAAGGAGAAAGAAAGAGGAGGAAGGGAGAGGGGGTGATAGTCGGGGATTAAGGGGTAGCACCGCGTTGGAGAGTGAAGCTCAGCCAGCAAGTCGTGCGCGGCAGATTGTTTGAATCTCATAGCGGACAGGCTCGGCTCGGATCTTCAAAAATAAGAAAAGCGTTTCAGGGGGTGGATTTTCTTCTTTATCCGCGCAGCTATGCTGCTCCTGAAGTTTCGTGTCTCTACTGTATATACTCTCCTCCCGGTTTGGCGGTGGTGGAGGTGGGATCGCTACTCTACGGTCTGAGCTGGACTGGGGTCCAGAGAGAAGCGAGAATAGCTGCCCTGGAATGCTCGCGCTGCTGGAAGCTGCGGAGGCTACCGCTGGGCGTGCTGGACCGGGAGCGGTGGGGGTGGGGCGAGCCAAACCAGCCGCAGCCCGCCGTGCCGCCCCGCCCCGCCCCGCCCGGTCGGCCTGTAGCACAATGAATGAATCGGAACCAGTTTGGGACGATTATCATTATATTGGGAGGGCGTCCGCAGGGGGGCGTGGCGTGGTAGGGCGTGGCGGGGCGTGGCGGGGCGTGGCGGGGCGTGGCGGGACGTGCGGGCACCGGGTGTTCCCTCTTTCCCAGCGACGCAACCCCACCTATGGAACCTCACGCACGCACACGCACACACACACACAAGCTGCCCCATTTGTACTCACATACCCGCTCCCAGTCTACGCCTACAGGGTTGCGACCAGCTCAAGCACGCCAAAAAGCGGGAAGTGCGACGATACGGTAAATCTCGAATTATCAAAACGGATCCCTCCCCTTTCGCTCTCATACCAAGCAGGGCGTATAGGGCAACGGGCGACCCTCCCCCGACCTGCTACCCCCTCCGCCGTACACGTTACAAGCAGCCCGGCAAAGATCTCAGGACGGCTCGGCGCGGCACGGCGTGTTGGGGCGGGCTGCTACTGTAGCAGTAATTTGCTAGCTCTTTGGCGGTGGGTCGCTTCTGCCTCTCGCCCGGCCCGGCCTGCCCCTGCCCCTGCCGTATGGCTTCCCCATACGGCTCCCTCCGTCGTGGCGACCCCCCCCCCCTCCCCTGTGCAGCAGCCCACCCAGCATCGCCCCGCCCCTCCCGCGCGGTGCGGCTCAGTCCGAGCCGGGCCAAGTTGAATCCAAGTGATATCGCAGTAATTCTTGGCAAAGTTGTGACAATAGGTTATGGCGGCGGTGCCTGTGCCCCCCGCCCCCGCTGCTGCCTCGCCTCGCGGCCAGCAGTGGCTTCCCCTGCCATACCGCCCACCCCCCCCACCCCCACCTCGTGTCATTCTGGTGCCAGACCGGTTCGGCCGCGTTTGCCCACGTTCAGTTTGCTACAAACGGAATTATTTTCATTTTTATCTTAGCACAAATAACAACAATATTTTGGGGGTGCAGGCGGTTTTAGTTACAACGAGACTGCTGGTTTTTCTGCCCCCATCTCGCTTTAGGTCCGAATGCCATGATGTGCAATGCGCCCTGGCCCCGCGAGCGCGGCCTCAAATCGACCCCGCTTTTAGTAGGGAGGGGACGGGATAGAGGCACGGACAGAATCATTCGCTCTGGCAAAAGAGCAGGCCGGTAGACAGGGCGGGGCGGGGCGGGGGAGAACGAGGAGAACCCTGCCGCTAACAATCGTGTGACCCAACGGTAGAGAGGAGATACATTGGCGTGTCCCTTCCTACCCTGCCCTTCTCTCCCCCTTCTCTTTTCCTCCTCTCTCTCTCTCTCTCTCTCTCTCTCTCTCTCTCTCTCTCTCTCTCTCTCTCTCTCTCTCTCTCTCTCTGGCCGGCAGGCCCGCCAAACGTATACTGTCCCAGCCAAGACCCACCACCAGCACCAGCCACCAGCCCCCAAGCCACCCCGCCCCACCAAGCCCACCATACGGACCCATTGTTGAACCGAACGCGAATATTTCTCCGGCGGGGCGGGCTGGGGCGGGTCTGCTATCCCCCCTCCATCCCCCCCCCTCTCCCCACGCCCCGCCTGGTCTGACTTTACAGTCATAATCAAAGAGCTGTGTGCACCGATGGGGTAGGGAAGGGGAGGGAGGGGTCGTGTAGACAGATTATTTGGTGAGGGTCGCCCGATGAGAAATTGAGAGAGAGAGGAGGCACAGAGCGAGCGAGAAAAAGAGAGAACGGTAACAAGAAGTGATGTCGAATGAAAAAGCAAATGAGAGAGAGAGAGAGAGAGAGAGAGAGAGAGAGAGAGAGAGAGAGAGAGAGAGAGACAGACAGAGAGAGAGAGAGAGAGAGAGAGAGAGAGAGCAAGGGAGGGAGTGTGAGTGTGCATGTGTCACCTGACACAGCGTGGACGTCTTTACAGGCCAGCCTTGCAAAAGGTTTTACAGCTCCCGTGCTTTCAGAGAATAATACATGCTAGTAGAGCTAGCCTGAAATTATATAGCCATTTCTAAACGTAAGATAATGGTAGCTAGCTTGTACTCTCATGCAGCGAGTGGGGCAAAGTTATACACAGGTGGTGAAGCGCCAAACTGCCTTGTTTCCCATATTATCGCAGTATCATTTTCGGTTCAATGCCAATGGGATTGGATTTTTTTTTTCAGAGTAATTGAACGGGTGTACGTACACACTAAAGCCGTCGGAGGGGTATGGCGAACGTAAATAAAAATGCGATTCATCAGGCGAGGCCCGGCATGGCCCGCCTGGCCGGGCCTTTCGCCTTTCCCAAATCACCTTATCTCTTTTGGGGCGGCGGCGCGTACACATCGCGAACAATGGCGTGGCACTATTCGGCAGAGGGCGGGGCGGGGCGGGGCGGGGCGGGGCGGGGCGGGGCGGGGCGCGGCGCGCACAGGCGCGCAGCATGGGAATGAGTCCCACAGAGGGCGGAGCGAGGCCGGTTTAGACTGCGGCTGGATATCAATCGCCATCAAAAAAATAGTTCCGGAACGTGGAAAGTGAAAGAACAAGATACGCATTGTTTTGTTTAAAATTGGTGTGAGTTGTTATAGACTGATAAATAGAATGGAAGGGCAGGAGGCCCGGGGGGGGGGGGGGGGGGCTGCTCCGGAGGGTGGAGGACAAACACACAGAGCCCAATCGATCGTTTAGCGGAACAGATTTAATGGGGGCAGGAGTAGGAAGCTCGTGTCCATTGACGACAGAATCGCCACTGGATGTAGTGGATTATCCAAGGGGGTATCAACTTCGAATACTCGTGCACGCGCCAGTAAAACTGAGCAAACGAAGAACTTCGGGAAATCCCAAAGCGTGCAAAAAATGAATCTTTTGGACATCCCGACAAATTTCCAACAGCGAGCCTCTCGTCCCTGCCCCGCCGTGTGGAAGCTCGTCTAGCTATTTCACCTCCCAAACACATCCCTCCGCTCAAGTCACCCACCCCTTCCCTCCCTACTCAACCACCCTCGGTGCGCCCCCTCCCCTCCACTCCGTGAGCGCGGTGACCATGTTACCGGGGCCATTAATAAATTACCACCGACACCGGGGCTGGGCTTAAGCGTGTCCTTGACGCTGCTGGCCACTGGGCATGCGGCGCGACGCGCCCTTCACCCCGACTCAGATCCGCACATTTCACACACCGCATCCAAATTTTGGCGTCAATAAGAGAGATTGAGTAAAACAGCTTACTCGACAAAGGACACCATCAGCTCAGCCCCGCCTCCCGCGGGTGGCCGGGCCGGCCGGGTCGGGAAGTTCTTTGAGTACTGCGCCGTCATGTGGTGTGGTGTGGGCATTAAAAGGGTGCGCGAGGGGGGCGGGGCGGGGCGGGGCGGGGCGGGGCGGGGCGGGGCCCGTCTCATATCCTGGATTAAGGCCCAATCTCCCCTCCTTCCCCGTCCCGCTGAGAGAGAGAGCGAGAGAGGGAGAGAGAGAGAGAGAGAGAGAGAGAGAGAGAGAGAGAGAGAGAGAGAGAGAGAGAGAGAGAGAGAGAGCACTGCCGGTATGATGGATGAGTCCTGGGGACCCTCCAGCCCAGCTGAAGGGGCTGCCGCTGGGTCGAGCGTTCAAAGGTGTGGCGGCCGCAGTGACAACTTCATGAGCGGGAGGGATGGAGGGGTGGGGGGGGGGGGCCTGGAGGGGTCGCTGGAGGGGGGGGGGGCGTTCGCTTAGTCGGATTGCATGATGGCAAATTGCTATGCTTTTTTCGTCCTTTAGCGGGTGACAAACGTCGACGTCCTTTAAAAATAAATCCGCAGAAAGGTAAAAATACTTCGACGGCTAAGTAAAGTGACCTGGCATCAGTGGGGAGAAGTCCAAAAAAAGGGGGACATTTACTAAGTGCCCTGTGACCTTGCGAGACGAGACTGCGCGGCTGGCTGGTGAGGGCTGGGAGAGCGCCCGGCCGGTAGGCAACGCGCACACACCGATGTGTGGCAGGAGTGCCTACCCCGCCCGGCGCCTCCGCAGCGGCCAGTGCGAAAATCTCTCCCAAAGCAGCCAGATGATAGGGGAGCCGGGAGCTTCGGCTGGTCCGACCCGGCTTGACCGTTGTGAGCCACCGGCCGGACCCTGGCCCACGGGCCGAACCGACCCGGGGCTCTCTAATTTTGGTGGATTTATTTTGCACTACCTCTCCCTCCCCATCTCTCTCTCTCTCTTCCTCTCTTTCCTTTTTCGTTGCGTCTCTCCCTCTCTCGCTCGACCATGACGCTACGTCACGCCACGCCCTGCCTGCCCGAGCCACTTGTTGCTGCGGGGTCCCCGCCCCACCCCGCCCCACCCCGCCCTGCCCCGCCCCTGCGCTCAACAAGTGGCTCCGAGGAGAAACACAGCACGGGCGGTGTGGTGTAAGGGAACACAATTCTTTACCCACACGCGTTGCGTGCGACTGGAGGCGAGGCCCGGGCGGCCGGAGAGAGAGAGCGAGAGAGAGAGAGAGAGAGAGAGAGAGAGAGAGAGAGAGAGAGAGAGAGGCCCAGCTGCGCTCTGAGACAGCGGGAATGCGAAGACTCTAAAGGGAGAGGGGAGGGAGAGAGGGCGAGTGACAGGCAGGAAAATAAAGGGAGAGGGAAAGCGGGAGCGGAGGGACGCGGTGCGGCACGGCACAGTGCTGCGCAGCGCCCTGCGGTCACGAGCCTACCGCCCGCCTGGGCCTGGAGTGGCGGCTGCTCATCGCGTATTCCCGCCCGGCTTTACTCCGGAACCCTTTTCCAAACTCGACATTCTTCACCCTTTCGTTTTGCAGTGCTACTCACACGCCGTGCTGGGCGGCCACTCCTGTCTCGGACCTTTGCCACCGGCGTCCAGTGACTTGTGTTCCGACTTGTTGATGTCGTTGAGACTTGACAGGTATTTGGATCCTGAAAAAAGAGAGAAAAGAAACAACGTTTACCATCACAGTGTTTTTTTTTACTTGGATACGAAAGATGTTGAAGCATGGTAGTTGAAAAGAATGGGATGCGCGTCATTCACGATGAACTCGCCCAACTCGTATTTTACCATTTCATGAATTCTGAGGTCACTGATGAGTTTCGCTCCTCTGCTATAAGATAAACCCCCCAGCCCAGCCCCCGCCCCGCCCTCTTCTCCCTGCTCTTCTGATTTCTCGCACCCCTGCGCCCCCAATTCATTTCATCTCCTCATTTCCTGGAATCGACAGCGGCCGTGTTCTGCCACCGCGTTCAAGGTCCTTTTTTAGGGTAGGATGGAACAAGGCGAAGGACTGGGGTGGGGGGGCAGTGCCCTCAGCGTTCCAGACGTATCCTTGGGGATCGTCGGCGACTGCCGCATCCCGGCACAGCTCGTCCCCCCTCCTCTCGCTCTCTCGCTCGCTCTCTCCTCTCTCGCGAGCGACAGAGACAGAGGCACGCGGGAAGGAGAAGGAAAGAATTTTCCCCATGGCTTTTCATTAAACACCCGCCAGTCACTCCTCCGCGGCCCCTTTTTTTATTTCTCTCACTTTCTCTCCCTGCCTCTCTCTCCTTCCCTCCCTCCCTCTCTCCCCTTCTCTCTTCCACCCCGTATTTTTCTTCTCCCGTCCCTCTCCCTCTTCAGGGGGTCTCGCTGCCTCTTTCCCCTTTTTTATTTGCATTTATTTCACGATCATCAAAATATTTCGCCGTCTGCTTCGGGAAAGGCGCGGGGTTGGGGGTGCTGCATGTGCGGCGGAGCGAGAGAGACGGGGAGATGTGGAGACAGGCACCTTCCACGACCAGAGAGGTGAGAAGTAAACAGAGAGAAAGAGACAGAGAGAAAGGTACAGATAGAGGGAGAGGTGAGAGCGACTTTATAACGATACCGCGAACCCGTGGAGTCGGGATGGGAGGGTAGGTAACTGTCGTGGTAAGAACGCGGGTCACACGTAGGTCCGGTATGCGAGAGTAAAAGAGAGAGGGAGAGCGGGAGAGAAAGAAAGAAATAGGGAAAGCGGGCGAGGGAGGAGCTTTTGGCAGAGGGAGGAGCTCGAGCTGTGTGGAGACCGCCTTTAAAGGCGAATTAATTAAAGGGTCGTACTAAGGTGGGTCGGGAGAGAGCGCGAGAGCGAGCGAGGGAGAGAGATAGCGAGAGAGAGAGAGAGCGAAAGACAAACGAGAGAAAAGGCTCCTCGCCTAGATATATGTATGGATGAGGGTTTGAAGAGATGGTTACTTAAATCATGGGGCCGGGCCGCCGGGCGGGGCGAAGCGGCAGGCCGCCGTCCGAGAGCAGGGAAACAAGTTCCTCATCAAGCAGACAGCTTTTTTTGCTGAGCGTAGCGAAGCACTCTGTTGGGCAATTATGAAGCCATTTTTTTGAGTGTCGGCTCGAAAAACAATTGTTCACACAGCATATACTTTTTGGGGCGTTTTGAAACCTGGGCAACAACATATCGAAAGCATCCAGACATTTTCGAGCGTAAACTTGAAAAATTACGTACGTGCTCTGCAAGTGAAAGGGTGGCGTGAAAACATGGAAAATTTTTGCGACAGTAAACCTCCCGAAGGAGGTTGCGGTTCCCGCCAGGCACAGGGCTTTTACCCCCCGTGGCAGCCAACTACTTCGGTGTTCTTATGGGAACCGGTGCTTCTCTGACTGCGATCCTGTCGCGCAATTCGACAGATTTGATCCCCGTACTGCCAGATTTAGTCGTACGGTGGTTAACCGAACTGCCCTGTCCCCAGGGCATGGAATAGCTATTTTTGGAGCCAGATTCTAGGACTTATGACCCCACGACCGACCACCAGTCGTGGGCACGGGACGGAACTTCCTGGTAACCCGCTGTCGCTACCAGTGAAGAACCTACCTGGGTTTGAACCAGGCCCCATGTGCCGAGTCTCACAGACACCCCACGGCTTTCGCGGCACCACTAGACCACTAGACCGTCGGCTATTCCACGAGGGAGCTCGGTTGAAATGGGGGGTTTGAATTCCACTCCAAATTGTCCTCAGAAAAATTAAATTTTTGGCTAAGATTCGAACCTACGTTCTGCCACTCTCCAGGCGGACACTTTGCCGGCACGGCTACGTCGCCATGGTACCAAATGTCGGACCACTAGGAGTCATGCTGCGCGAGAAGCCACAGTCACCGAAGAAATGAACCCGGTGTCATCAGTACGCCTGCTCTCCGTTCGCTGCTAGGCCGGTCGCGTAGCGTCATTGGTATCGGCACTGCTCATAGCACTAAGTGGGCAGTGGTTCAAATACCACGTATTTTTTTTTTCCTTTTTTTCTGTGGACTGATTTTTCTTTCCAGCTTTACCGTCCTTTACCGTGAGAGTAGGGCGCCCTTCTCTCATGGGCGACCCCGTACACCGTCGTGTCAGTGGCAGGTGGTGTGAGGGGGGGGGGGGACGGCCCGTGGGGAAGGTCAGTGCCGGCTGGACGTGCGTCTCATACGCCCTTGGGACGGGAGCATCCGGTCCTGCTGCCTGCCTGCAGGCCACATGCCACTGCGCAGACACCCCCCCCCCCCCTTAATACCAGGACACGCTGCACTCGTGATATCTCGGAGAGATAGAGGGAGAGAGAGAGCGCCTCACTCCCACTTACAGGTTTCGGACGCCCGCCCGTTGTAAGGCAAGGCTCTGGTGGTGATGTCTCCTTAGAGCACCCGCCCGCCTCGCACTTGCATTGTGTTTGGAGACACCTGGCACTGCACTGCGCGTGGAGTGAGTCGCCCGGCGGAAGGAAGAAGTCCAGTCCGCGCTTCACTTCCATGGCGCACCCCCTCGGCCGCGAAGCGAAGCTCTGTCAGATGCGGCCCCAGCAAAGGAATATGACGGGGGGTGGCGTGGCGTGGCGTGGTGGGGAGGAGAGGGCAGGGGTGGGGGCCGACCGCGCACAGCCCAGCAGCGCACAGCCGTTCCCTCCGGCAGCTGTTACGTGCCCCCTCGAGAGCCCGCCCGGCCCCGCCCCACCCCGCCCCACCCCGCCCCGCCCCACCCCCCACCCGGCCCGCCGCGCCACACCAGCGCACCACGGAGATTTAAACTCGGCGTGATTTTTCAATTATGGAAAGCAACCTGGGAGAATAAATAAAAGTAGAGCATGATAGCCGCATACATCCGGCTAGCGCCCCACCCGGCCCCACCCCACCCCGCATCGCCCCGCCGCACCCCACCACGCCCCGCGCGCTGATGGAGCGCCGTGCGAGATGCAAACAAAGCGCCCCCCCTCTCCCCCGTAAAAGTTATGCTGTTCTCGGGAGATAATGCAAAATTTCGCATTTATGCCACAGAAATAACAAAACGTAGGAAACTCTCAGTTTTCTGGTAAGAATATGATTGCTTAATTATCAGTATGTGTTAATGTCATAGTGTGGGTGCAAAAATTTAAAATAAATAAATAATGATAAAAAAGAAATGTATGCTTTGGAAAAGACAAGTAAATAGAAACGGTTCAGTGGCAGAAAATAAAGCAAAGTATGGCGCGCGTGTCGGCCGGGGCGCTCCGCTCTGCTCTCGCTGTAATTAGGGCCATGGACGCCGCCGCACCGCACCGCACCGCACAGCGGCCGGGCCCGACGCGCCGGACCGCATGGGTTAATTGACACTTCCCTCCGGGGCGGGGCGGGGCGGGGCGGGGCGGGGCGTTCCCTGCGGTCCGGGGCGTGATTAAGGCCGCCGCACAATGGTTTGCGTGCGTGTGGTGGGGCGGGAGGGGGGGGGGGGTCTGGTGGGGCAGTCGGACTTCACACCGGTGTGCTGCTTGAGGTCATGATTGGGGTGGAGACGGACTGATTGACAGTTCAACAGGTTCGCATAATGCTCTCTCTCTCTCTCTCTCTCCCTCTCTCTGTCTCTCTCCCTCTCTCTCTCTCTCTCTCTCTCTCTCTCTCTGTCTCTCTCCCTCTCTCTGTCTCTCTCCCTCTCTCTGTCTCTCTCCCGCCCCCAGCTGACCCGCCGGTAACTAGCTGCGCCGTGCGCCTCCTGGGCCGGGGTTCCGGTACCACATCGGGCGTTGGGGGGCGGGGTAGAGGGGGGGGGGGAGGGGATGGGAGCGGAGGCCTGCGGCTTCCAATATGAGCGCGCTGTGCCTCGCGCTGTTTGGAGTAACGGCATCCTTATGGACGGCAACAGATGCAGACTGGGCCTCTCTAGGTACCGACTGCAGCGGGGCGGGGCGGGGCGGAGCGCGATGGAGCGCGTAGCCCAACTTCACCGTTGCGTCCTAAGCACTATCCAGGCCAAAGGTCAGGGGAAGGTGAGCCCTCTCCACTCTCCACCCCGCCCTCTTCAGAGCCGTCTGGCCGCCCCGCCCCGCCCCGCCCCGCCCGGCAGCGCGCCCTGATGAGGCCGCCGCAAAGTGAAATCATCGGCAAATGGGGGAGTCGGTGACGGAAAATCTCGTGAACATTCCCCACACGTTCGTCCCACAAATTCCGGCGGCCGGCGGCGCGCCGTTGTCTGCCGCGCACGCCCCCCTCCCCCCCCACCCCCATCTGCCCTCCCCTTTATGGTCCGCCCGTCCCGCCTTCGCGTTCTCAAAACGCACAAGTAGTACCTTTAGCTTCTCATGGCGAGGCTTAGCTAGGAAACCTTTTCTATATACTTGAACTCGAACGAATATTTTGCTCCTCCCAATAAAAAAATATACCCAAGTTGAGAATTTGGGAATTCCACGTTTTTGGTGTTTAGGAAAGAAGGGATCATTGAGGGTTCACATGTCCCATACTGGAGCCCACTATCCACCGCACACACATGCCCGCGCGACCACACACGCGCGTCAGCTACACCCACACACAGCCGGCCCCGCTTATTCCGGACACGTCTCATATTCGGATTATCTCATTGTTGGTCCCCGCTCTTTATCCCCCGGGCCGGGCGGCCGGCCAGAGGACACACTGCTATACTTATCGACTAGACCCTTCGCCGCGCCCCGCCCCGCCTCGCCCCCGTCGCCTGCCGGCCGGCCGGGGCAGAGTACAAGAGGACTAGTTGGGGCTAGTTGGGGCGGGGCGGGCGGGGTGGCGTACCTCAAAATAGGCAATACATTCAGCCTGCATGTAGGTAAAATGAATTGGTTTTATATCTAAATGTCCGAAGGTCGCCGGGCCGGGCGGAGAGTCAGCGGGAGGACCAGGCCGCCTACCTTTATCTCGTTCTCGGAAGGAGTCCAGGACGTTGCTGCTGCTGCTCGTCGCCTCGTTGCGGGACTCCACGATGGGGTCTGGAACAAGAATGAGACGGACCCCGTCACTGACTCGCGTGGCGTGGGCACACACACACACACACACACACACACACGCGTATGGATTGGCGAAGCGCAGAAGAGGTTATTGACGGAGGAGGGGTGAGTGCTCTGCATGCCCCCTTCTCCCGCTCCACCACCACGCGGCCAAAGCAAACAGCGCGACGACGCCCGCTGACTTGCTAACTCCGTCCGGAGCCCCCGTTCCGTTCCCGTCCCCCCCCCCCCCCAGCCCCTCTTCTCACCCCCCTCCGCGCCAAGGCGGGGCCCTCGTCATCCCCATTTCCCGCGGGGTTGTTTGCACTATTAATTGCGTGATCACTTGACGAAATCCCCCAATATTTGACAAGAGGGTGAAGACACCTTTGGAGGAAGAAACAGGCATAAGCCACACCGGCCCGAGCCGAGATTGGAAGTTATGGCAAAGTAGTTGTCGAAAAAACAAAAACAAAAAATATAGCAGAAATTTGCCAAATACTGTTTTTTTTTTTACTGTCCGCAGTTCTCACCGCACCTTCTAATTTCGCTGGGAAACATTGAGGAATTGCGGACATGGATTCATTTCCTGGGGCGGGGCGGGGCGGGGCGGTACGCCCCCACGCTGCTGCCCCGGCCCGGCCCGGGCCGCCAGCCGCTGTCCTGTCGGCCGCCTGTCCGGCTGCTGTCCGCCTGGGGTGGACAGCGCAAGGAGAGGAAGCTCTCCCCCCCACCCCGCCCCCGGTAGGGTCACAAACGCGCTAAATGTGACAGCGGCCGCGACACTAACTCGACGTGGGAGCGAGGAGGGGGGGGGGGGGGCGTCAGCAAGGGGCGGCGGCGGCGTTAAAGCAGCTGTGCGATTTGAATAGCGGAACGTAAACAGGACTACCGCATTCTACAAACACGAAATGATAAAAGTAAGGGGTGCAAAGCGTGAATCGAAATAGGAAAACAAAAGAAGGCTTTCTTTTTTCCTTCTTAACGCGTCCTTCCAGTCCACTGTCTACAACGAAGAATTCTCGATTTTTTACAAGCGCAGTTCTGCTATTAAGCTTCACAGGAAATCTCACTTCTAGGTGTGTGAATTTCCATTCGTATATTTAGACAAGTTGAGGTTTGAATTTTTACGTACTATTAATTTCACATGCATAAAAGTACAAGAAGTAAACAAGTAGAAATTCACACTGAAGTGAGCGACATTCGCTCTGGTGTTCTTTTTGAAAGGCAGTTTATCGAGATGGGATTGTGCGCTGCGCGAGGCCATGCACAGACGGTACGGTCCGGGTGCGCTTACTCACCGGTAGACGGCTGCAGGGGCGGTGGCGCGGTTGTGGGCGTAGTGGACACTCCGAGAGACAGACAGACACAGGTACATGTAGCGGCGGTGCAAGGAAACATGGCACCACGTCGCAACCCAAGAGCTTGATGGATAATGATCCTTAGTTTTTGATACAAGAGCCGTATGATGTGTTGCGAGAGAACGTGGTGCCATTGGAAATACGAAGTACAGTGCATAGTAAAATGTTGTTGAGATTGAAAAGTACAGACACACAGCGAGATGTGAGCAGATTTTGGTGCTTGCAGTTCAAAAACAATACTCCCGCAGCTTACAATGGGGAAAAAAAATTACGACAACTTTACGTCAATTTTAAAACAAATTCTGAAATTCCCGTTTGCGCACGAGGTTTACAGAATCGTGACGACTGGCCAATAACGTGTTCGGTGCAAAAGTAGAGCGTAAATAGAGCGTGACACACACATGCATGTGATAACGGTGGGGTTACTGAAAGCTCCAAAACTCAACTCCAAGAGAAGAAGTCAATATACATTTACATAATTCATTTTTAAGAGAAAATATAAGATCAGAAAAGACGTCAGAAAAAAGACCACTATACAGTAGTATCAACAAAACAGTAATGATGAAATTTTAATAGCGCGCGCGCACACACAATCCATGATAAAATAAAAGAAGTGCTCCTGACACGTGTCTTAGCGACGGGACGACCCGCAACCCGCGCACCCAGGCCGGGCCGACTCAAGCACCAGCACAACACTTCGCGTACATTTCTTTCGCCTTCGCCTCGGCCCGCCCCGCCCCGCCCCGCCCCCCGCCCCGCCCCGCCTGCCGCTTCCCTCTGCAAAAAGTCGCTGCGGGGCAAAAGCCTTCCGCCCCACACAGGGGAGGGGAACCCCCAGCGCCTCCGACCACCGCACCGCGCTCCCGCCGCACCGCGCCGCACCGCCTCAAACATCATCGCAGCATTAACTTCCGCGTCAGATTAGTTTTCCAAGAATGCTTTTGGCAGTCGGTGCGAGTTTTATTTATTTTCTTTTCACTTATATATTTTTTTCTCTCTTTCGCACGTCGTAGCGATTGGTGGATTGGGCGCGCAGGGCCGGGAAAAGGCGCAGAGCGGGCTGGTCGAGGGCTGCGGCGGGCGGGGCGGGGCGGGGCGGGGCAGGGCGGGGCGGGGCGGGGCGGGGCGGGGCGGGGCGGGGCGGGGCGGGGAAGGGTGAGGCAGGTGCGCGAGGCCGCAGGGCGCTGTATATTCGTGATTGGGCTCCGTCCTTCTGTATTTAAAATACACGCCACGTGATTTTTGCCAGCCCCGCCCGCAGAGCGAGCGCGAGTGCGGGCCGCGCTGATTTAAGTGTCAGCCGGTGCGACAGGTGCCGCAGGTGGTGTCCGCCCCGGCGGCCAGCGGCCAGCCCGCGCGGCTGTATATGAGGAGACCGACGCCCCGCCACGCCCCGCCACGCCACAGCGCTCCGGGCCCCGCCGCGTGCAGATATCGGACATCACGTACCATCAATTTAACGCGAGCAGCGCGCGAAAAATTAAGGGGCATAATATAGCAGTGGAAATTGAATTGGTAGGTTGTGGAGGCGGGAAGGAGAGGGCGGGGGGCGGGGAGGACGTGATGTCACTCCTGTCACGGCCGTCCCCCCGCGCGAAACGCCACGCCACGCCGCGCCACGCCACGCCACGCACTTAGGGTAATTGTGCCAGTAGATGCGGCAACCTGACCCGGCGGAGAGCGGCCTGGTCCGGTCTGGACTGGCGGGGTTAGAGGGGCGGGGCGGGGCGGGGCGGGGCGGGGCGGGGCGGGGCGGGGGTTCCGGCGGTGAGCTTGCCACCACTGCAGTGGTGCTGCGAAGGCGGAGCTATATATATCCAGTGAAAGCTCATAATTTAGTCGTCTCGGCTAATTTCCGCCGTGGGTTTTACCTGTGGTAATCCCCGGAAATTTGGGCCAAATTCACGGTAATTAAGGCAATTAACAAATGATTATCCGACTAGTATTCCATGTCGTAGTCCGGATAATCCGGGCTATCTAGGTAATCCGGCTGACACCGTAACTTTCTATCGCTTCTCCCTCGCCCTTGAGGCAGTACTTGAGCACATACAGCACTCCCCATACTCCTGGCTTTAACGTCTCGCGGAAACGGTTTCCTTCGTCCGGCATCACGCCGTGCCAGGGTGGGGCGGGGCGGGTGAGGCGGGGCGGGGAGGGGCGGGAGCCAGTTCCAGTACCGATACCCAGCGACGACGCGGACGTGCAGCGGCTAAAGGCCACGGCGAGACGGGAAATGCGCCATTTCCCCGTCAGGCTATTGACTGCGAGTTACATCTAAAGCGACACTCTCTGGGGCGTGGCGGGGCGTGGCGGGGCGTGGCGGGGCGCGGGGAGCCTGGCCCGTGACTACGACACGACACCCCCCATTCATCAGCAGTCACTCCCCTCCCTACCCCCTCCCCACACCCCCTTCACCTCCCTTCATTTCCCCTGCTCCCGCCCCCCGCTGCCGCCCCCGCTGCCGCCCCCGCTGCCGCCCTCAAACCCCTCCGCCCCTCCTTCGGACGACGTGACAAGCGTAGCGATGTACTCAACACATGTCTGTGTGCGGGCTCCGCTCCCGCCCCCACCCCCTCTTCCCCCCCTCCCCCCCCGCGGCCCCTACCCCGCCCCTCTTACTCCACCCCACCCTGCCCCGCCCCGCTATTCTTTTTTCCACATTTGGGGCCAAAATCTCCCCACATGCTGGGAGGAGAGACTAGAAGGCTCTGAAATTGTATACAAGGGTTTCAATCACTCCCCCGCCAGGCAGGCTCGCGTGGAGGGTGGTGTGTCTGGGGGGAGGTGGGGTGGGGGGAGGCTTTCTTAAAGACTCGGCGCGCTCCCGCCCCGCCCCGCCCCGCCCCACCCCGCCGCGCCCCGCCCCGCCCCCGCCGCGGTGGTCTAGTTCGTGATGCAGCTCAGCAGCCGCGGCGGCAGGGGCGCGCTACACGGAAAAGGGAAAGTCAGAGACAAGGTAGAAGACGAGGGGCTGGAGGGGGTGGAGGCGAGTAGAGTAGTGCGCTAGCTGGGGAGGGCGCGGGTGTTCGAACCACGCGATGGATGGCTTCAGCCGCACCCGCGCGGGTGTATCGCGTTCAGAATTTGGTTCGCACGGTGCGTGGCACTAAATAAGTGGGACTGTATTGTGTAGCGGTGCTGTGGCTGTGCGGTGCGCCGAGAAAACTCCACTCGGCACTCCGCTCCCTCCTCCCCCCCCCTCCACCCCTACACCCTCTCTGCTTTATCTCTGCTCCTTCGCCATTCCCGACATTCCTCACGAGAGAAGCGTAAAAGCACATCCGGCCGGGCGGAGTAACGAAACTGACAGCCAGTCATTGGACCCGCCCGCCCCGCCTCACCCGCGTTACTCAATGCAGCTGCATGTGAAATGGAAAACAAAGGTCCCAAGTAGCATCCCTCAGGGGTGCTACTGCACTAGCGCATCTACAGAGGCACGATTACCATGTAACTGACCAAACCCTAAAAGTGCGGTTGTAAGCACTTCTCGTCCCTGTACAGAGGCATTGGTGGTAGTCGACGCAACGCGACACCGCGCTGGGATTCAAGTTTTTTCGTCCTCAAAACAAAGCCACTGCCGGCATTTTATTTTTATTTTTTTCTGGCGTGCGAGGTGCCGCAGGACCTCCCACTTTCCCCTTTTCCTGGTCTGCTGCGTGATTTCTAAGCGATGGGATCCCAATTCAACGTCTTGGTGTGAGACGCTCGGAGGAGGAGGGGGAGGGGGCTGATAGTGGATGAGAAGGGAGTGGGGGAGGGGGCTCGTCATTTCCACACGACCTGATCAGAAATGCATTGGATTTGTGCATTCCACAGTCAGCCTGCTATGGCAGCGCGCGCGCCTTGTAGGGGGGAGTGGGGAGGATGTATTGGAGGATGGGAGAGCAGGGGGCGGGGGAGGGGGCAGGGCGAGACATGTGAAAACATTGCTTTTCCGTCAGAGAGGGTGAGGGGTGGTCGCGGACGTGTTGGCATCACCTGAGACAGGAGGGGGGGGGGGGGGGAGGGAGGTGCGAATTGGGGAGGTGGAGGGGGGGGGGGGCGAATTAAACATGTATTCGACTAGGGAAATGGCGAACGCGGTGCTGCTTTAGTCACGACTTCTTTCTTATTCCCAGTCGAACGGCGGCGCGGCCGGGCGCAGCGGGCAGGGTCTTAGGCGTTAACGCAAACCAAATGCGTAGTGAGCGAAGTGAAGGCGGGAACTTTGAACACGTGGACCTGTCTGTGTGTGCGCTCGCGAACAGAGAGAGAGAGGGAGAGAGAGAGAAAGAAAGATAGACAAAGGTCCGTAGAGAAGGAGGCGACACTTACTGTAGAGTCGAATCACGCCGTCCGTCTCCCCCCGCGGGTTCTTCGCCACGCACTTGTACGTGCCGTAGTCGGACTGCAAGACAGAGGGTTGCCAGAGAAATAGATGAGAAATTGTGATCGCATCGCAATCCAAACCGGCTCAAGTTATCAGAATAAGACTGTTATAATTTTTTTTAAAAATGATCTCAGCACAGTAGCGAAAAGTAAGAACCTCCTACAGATAGCGATTATATAAAAAAATAAAAATAAAAAAAAAAAATCAGTGATGAGATCTTTGTAAAAGGTGTGTGAGTGTGAGTGCGTGAGCTTGCCTGTGCCACGTTCCGGATCTCCAGCGTCATGTGGCTCTTGTACGGCACGTCGGCGCGCTGCGTGTCGGCGTGGTACTTGTGGCTCTCGTGGATCATCTCCTTCTCCCGGGTCCAGTAGTTGAGGCTGATGGGGTGCGCCTCCGTGGAGCACTCGAGGGTGACGGTGGAGCCCAGCGGCGCGCCCACCAGCTGGTGCGGGATCTGCAGCATGGGCGGGACTGCAACACAACACGTCAAACCGTTAAAAAACACTTTCAGGGAATTGACGGTATATTTTTACTCTAAATCACGGTGACTGTCACTGGAAGTTACGGTGAATAACCGCACATCGCCGAAACTTAGAGTGGCATTCACTAGCTTGCGGTAAAAATTCACTGCAGGGTTCACTGCAGGTTACAGTAAAAATCACCGTAAATAAAAATCTTAAAAGCATTTCAAATTTAGTCAAAGCAAAAAGTATTACTTTTTTTTCCTTTAAGGTAAAGCAACGGCCTGCAATTTTTCTCGCACTGCTTTGGGCCGTTTGAGGGGAAAGTAGTGAAGGGATGTTGCGAGGCTTGTGTCGTCTGTCGTGGTGCCGGGCCGGGGCGGGCCGGGGCGGAAACGGCCTTCGATCGCCTCAACTTGTTCGTCAGGAGGAAAGTTTTCGCGCGATGACCACGTTTTGGGGAGGGAGCGGGGGTGGGGCGGGCGAGGCGGGGCGGCAGCAGAAGGGGCACGACAGCGACATGAGGCGCCCTCCCCCGCCTCCCCCATGTGCGGATTGCTATGCCTGCAGTGCGTCCAAATGCTGCCGCCCCAATCGCCACCCCCAAAGGCTTCTTCTTTCTCCCCTCCTTCTTCCTCCTCTTCTTCTTCTTTGTCTCCGTCTTTTTGGCACCGGGCCTAATTGAGGTCCGCCAGGGCTGCTGGCCCAGCGCGCCCGGCCCGGCCCGGCCCAGGTGTATATATGGGGTCCCCACAGCCCGCCCCGCCCCGCCCCGCCCCGCCCCCGCCACAGCCACGCCCTGGCAGCCAGCGTCCCCCCACGTTCATGGTCACTTTCGATGAGGCCCCCAACTCCCACCCTCCACCCTCCTGTACGCTCGTTTCATTTTCGAAGCTGGTGTAACTGCTGCAGCTGCGGCCGGCACCAGGCCCGGCGGAGTAGCGAAAAAAATATTTTACAAACGCAGTGAGAGATTTTAGTTTATCTTCCTGACTCTCCCGGTTTTGAAATTATCCATTCTAGCGGGCGTGTGAGTGTGAGTGTGGGTGTGCGGAGCGGGGTCGGAGCCCCTACATAGGGCTGCTCCCCCTCCTCCCCGCCGCGCCGCCGCCGCGTCTGCAGACGATCAGGGGTAATATTGAATCCTAGTCCCGCTTTAGGATGGGCGTACGTGTGTAGGGGTAGGAGTAGAGCCCCACCAACACCAGACACCCACGACAACCCCCGCCCCCGCCCCGCCCCCGCCCCGCCCCGCTGCAACTTAACTTTCAATATAAATTCTATCTCTTTTGACGCCACCACACCGCTCGGCAGATTTGCTTTTCTTTTTCTACCCACCGAACCCATCCCTACAGACTGAATTTTGATTTACATTTTTTTTACGTAAGGCAGTAAACTGTGAACATGCATAGCTTTGCGTAAAGTCAAACCAAGAAATTATGTAAAACTATCGACAATATTTTACGTACAAATTATACAAAGTCATGTAAGAAATTTTACGTAGCTTATGCCCGGCGTTACAGAATTAACGCTCGCTCACGTCTGGGGTAGTGCTGCAGTGTTGTATCGCGAGTGTCATCGCCCCGCGGGTAGCTCACGCCAAGCCACGCCCTCCCCCTCCCCCCCCCCACCCCCCGCCCGCCCCGCCCCGCCCGGCACGGAGGGACACCACGCGGAAAGCGTTTACGTGTCGCGAGGGGGCCGCGGGTAGGTGTCGCGCCGGCCACGCCGCGCTGACCCACGGAGCCGATTGTCACGACACCAGCTCACGCTTGTCCCCCAGAGTTGATCACGTGTTTTGGAATGTATTCACAGTACTACCAGTGCACCTAGAAAACCCATAGTTCTTGGAAGCAAGCGATATGTGTGACAAAAAAAAAATCTCGGCCTCGGGCTAGTGTAATCCTACGTTTTTCTTAATTTTTTCAAATGATCGGCTTGGCACTATCTTGTCAGGGAGGTAACTCACAGTCCACGCTGACGCGGATGCGCTTGCTCATGGTGGGCGGCACGCCGTTGGAGGCGATGCACTGGTAGTCGCCCATGTCCACGCGGCTGATGCGGCTCAGCTCCAGCCGGGGGCCCTCCCACTCCGTCACTGCAAGTCACAAATAACTGCACGATTAAACACACTACAACAAGAGAGAGCAGACGGGGTGCGGTGAGGAGTGAGCCGGGGCGGTGGACTACTTGCCCGCCAGGGTCTTGTTGATGTTGATGGTGCTGTTGTCGGCGCGCTTCCACTTGACCACGGGGTCCGGGGAGCCGGACGCGGCGCACGACAGCGACACGTTGGCGTTCTCCCGGACGATCACGTCCGACGAGCTCTGCGTGTCCGAGATGCTGGGCGGGACTGTTCGACAAAGAAATCTTTCATCAATAGGAAACGAAAAATAAAACTGTTCAGAAGCACCTGCTTCTGCGACGTTCCAATTTTACCATGGTATCCCCCTAAACTAATAAACGCTGGAAGCTACTCGGCGAGGACGACAGCCTGGCGACACGGCGGGGGTGGCTTTACGCACTACACAGGCGCGGCGGGAAAGGTCGACCGGCGCACTAAACGAACTTAACCCCCATCCCTGTCACAATATATTTCCAACAAAATCGGCGATAAATCGTTGGCGCTCAGGTTGGCACCTCTGATGGCAGGCAGTGATAACGCGCGCGCCGCGCCGGGCGGGACGGGGCGGGGCGGGGCGGGGCGGGGCGGGGCGGGGCGGGTGTGTCATGCCTGGGCACATTACTGAGCCCGGTCATGTCTGCGGGGGAAGGGAGAGGGTGGGGGGTGAGCGCCTTCGAGAAACTGCAAGCACACTACAGATTACTGCTCTTAAAAAAATAGAGAGAAAATGTGTTTAGGTGGCAGCAGGCCGGCAGGCAGGCAGGCGGGCGGCGTGCGGTCGGGTCCGGGCGCGTCTAGCCTCAGCCCGGGCATGCCGTCCTGTCCGGCAGCCGTGCCGTGCGGCGAGACCCTCAGCCCCCCACGTCCACATGAAAAATGACGTTTTAAATAAGACAGCAAAGCATGCTTCTGCGTAGACCTTCCATCCCCCCTCCCCCCACCACAGCTCCTCTTCCTGCTGGTCCACATCCCCTCCTCGCGACGACACTCCCCCTCTTTCTCTCTCCCTTCCTCCTTCCTGCAGGTTCAATCTGTCTCCCCTACCGCCCCGGCCGCCTGCTCCCAGATAAATGAACGTACGTGTCAGTGTCGCGCAGCGCTGACCACAATAAAGAAAGATCGCAGGTATTTGTATCCTTCCAGGAGTTCATTGGCAGTGCGCCCCGTGCCTCCTGCCCCCTGGCGCCCTGCGCCCCCCACTGCGCCCCGCGCCCCACCACCGCACCCCGCCGCGGCTCTCCACGCAGATGCGCGCATACTGCTTATTTAATTTTTTTTCTGCGTTGTATTTATTGGAACTTTGAGATTTTTCTATTCTATAGGCGCAGTGCAGCGCGGGGACATGCGCGGCGTATACTGTCCGGCGATTCGCTTTTATGATCGGTCAGCCGCGGGCCGGCTCGGGCCGCGCCCACTCCTCCGGACGCCTTGTGCGCAGCACGACTATCAACCGGGAACGACCGCTCAATACGCCATGCGCGCGGCAGCTCGCCGTGGTCCTTCCCGGAGCCACCATCTCTCCTTTCCTGTGCCCCCCCCCCCCCCCCACGCAAAGTCTAAGTATATATATATCCTTTCTGGAGCATGAATATGCCGCGGCAGTACTCCATAAATATTTTCCGAGTCGCGTCCGAGAGAGAAAGACGAGAGTATACGAGAGACGGCACCCCGTCAGGACGCCTTCCGCCCCGGAATGAAATTACCCCCTTTTGCTTGCCAAATTCGTCGTTTACTTCGGCTGGTCCGTTCTGCAGGGGCGCCTGCGGAGCGCGGGATAGGCAACACGGGCGCAGCCGTGCGCGGAGGCTGCCTACCTCCCAGGCGCGCTGGGGACAGGCCGGACCCAAACGGGCCGGGCGGGGCGGGGCGGGGCAAGACGGCAGCGGAGCGGGCCGGCGAACGGGCCTCGCTGCTTACGCCTTACCTCACGGGGGCGTTTAGCAGGGCGGGGCGGGGCGGGGCGGGGCGGGGCGGGGCGGGGCGGGGCGGGGCGGATCCTTTGGGCCGTGTATTCAATCATGAGGCCGGCGGAGTGCCTCTGCCCCGCCCGGCCCGTCCCCGGCGCGGCGCGGTGCCCGGCCAGGCCGAGAAGCGCCGCGTACGTCCGGCTTGCTAAAAGGACCTCGTCTTCATTTGATTTACTAGGACCTTCTGCTCCTCGTGCTGAGCTGAGCTCCCGTCCTTTTCGCAGGCCTAGGGGGTAGGGGGTACCATCATCATGCAGGATGATCATACCTCCCGTCCTTTTAGCAGGCCTAGGGGGTAGGGGGTACCATCATCATGCAGGATGCTCATCTCCCGTCCTTTTCGCAGGCCTAGGGGGTAGGGGGTACCATCATCATGCAGGATGCTCATCTCCCGTCCTTTTCGCAGGCCTAGGGGGGAGGGGGTACCATCATCGAGCAGGATGAATTTCGGGAGCCCTTGGCTCGCCATGGGCTTTGCTCGCTCCGAGTACCCCGCCCCGCCCCGCCCCGCCCCGCCCAGTCCCGCCTCAGCCGTGTGTGTCAAATCACATCCCGGAGCAGGATTAACGTGGAAATCTCTCGTCGACTGCTCCTCTCAACAATCCGCACCCAGAAAATGGGCACCTTGGAACAGGGTGAGACTCACGTTATTGCATCAAGAAGGTTTTTATACGTTTAAAAAAATTCCTTTTTCTATTATTCTATGTTACTTCACATCAAGACACTGTGTATTACTTTGTTAAGATTTTTCGGAATCAAAGAGCTTTCAAGCAGCCGACAACTTGACACTCTACGCGGCTTTTCTCCCTTGTCCTCGCCGAGCTCCGCGCCGTTCCTCCCCTCTCCACTGCCACCCCCATCCTCTCCCGCCCTCTCTCTCCCCTCTCCCTCTCCCTCTCCCTCTCCCTCGCCCTCCCCTCTCCGCTCCCCATCCAAATGCACGGGCCGTGCTGCCGCGCACGCTACGCCGGTGCGGTGCACTTCCACATCCTTTGGTGTGATCCGGAAGCGACAACGGAAATGCATTTACGTCTGGCCCGCGCCGCGCCGCGCTACGCCACGCCCCAGCCCCAGGCGCGCGCAGCTGCACCCGGCTGCCGGCCGGGCTGGTCCGGGCTCACGCTCAGGCTCACGCTCAGGCTCACGCTCAGGCTCACGCTCAGGCTCACGCTCACGCTCACGCTCACGCTCACGCTCACGCTCAGGCTCACGCTCACCGCGCTGCTCCGCCCAAACAATACCCCTGTCAGCGGGCCGCATCACCATGCGGAACAGCCCTGTTTAGTGCCGTCCGAGCCCCCTAATAGAAACTCTAAGGACGGGGTACAACCATCACGTGATGATTGCACACCCCCATTCAAAGAGAATTACAACCTCCACGTGATCGTTGTACCTCCCTCCCTCATCTAGAGCATTATCCTTCCTCTACTCACCCACGACGTGCAGGTAGCCGATCTGGGTCTTGGCGTTGGCCGTGTTGATCTGGCACATGTAGCGGCCGCGGTCCTCCTTCTGCACGTCCCGGATGTGCAGGAACCACGTGCGCAGGTTGTCGTGCGACACGCTGATGCGCGGGTTGCGCGTGATGACGTGCGTGTGCACCGTGAGGATGGCCGACTGCTCGAAGTGCATCCACGCGACCTGCGGAAGCCAAAAGTGAGAGGGGGAATCTAGAGTATAGAAAACACTACGGAATCTAAGGGTAATTATAACGCAAATTTTCCCTAATTTTAATTTTTTTTTATTAATAAAACTTTTATTAAAAAGTTTAATTTATATCTTTCTGATTTTTAAAATTATTTTCTATATTGTATGGAGTCCAAAAAAATTGGGTCAACAGCGGTTCGGACCATTATTCGCAAGAGATTCACAACGGTGCGTTGAGTATTTCGTGAAATGTTTCTAAATCTTTTTGTCCCGTGCTGGTGATGCGCGGCGCGGCGCGGATGTGCGTCGGGGCGCAGCAGACAGCGCCAGGCAGGCAGGCCGGTGGGAGACGGGTGCAGGAGTGCAGGAGGGTGAATAATGTCGCTCCGGAAGCTGACAATATGCCATGCCATGCGCTTCCGGTGACGCGGCTAAGTCGACACAGACAGACATATGGGCAGACACACGCGCGGGCGTGCGCGCGCACACACACACAATATCGCAAAATAATATCCGGTGTGAAGAGAGGGAGAGGGAGAGGAGGAAAGTGTTGAAAAGCAAGGCATTCACCTGCTCTGTCGTCTTTCACCCTGGTTCCCCGTTCTCTGTCCCCCCCCGCCCCTCTCCCTCTTGCTCGCACATCCGTTGCAACGCCACGACGCCGTTTACCCTCCGTTGCTAGCTGTCACCTTCTCCTGCAGCACCACCCCGCGGCCCGCGGCGCCCCGTCCTATGGCCCGCCCTGGGCCCGGCCCGGGACACAGAGGAGAAGAGGCGGCACGATATTGAGTTATCGCGTGTACTTTCCCGCCCCGCCGCGCCCCGCCCCGCCCCTGCCTGCTAACCCCTATACGACACTTTGATCAGTTGTCACCGGGCGCGGCGCCGCAACTTTTATTGGAATAACTTCCGGGGTATAAACAGGAGTGGCATCGCTGTAGAGCAATGCCCGAAAATGCCTTTAACCGGCTGGGTCAAGTGGACACCGCAGCATTTTGCGGCGAAAATTAATTTTGTATTTATTTTATTATTATTGTATGGCATTTGCACATGCGGGCCCTTATAGAAGAGAAGCTTAAATCTTAGCGTGACACACGTTTTTCCCCTCCGCCCCCCGGCCTGGAGGCACTTGGGGGAGACGATGCACTGGTGGCCTTGAGTAGAAAGCTCCCTGATGACTGGGGGCCGGGGCGCAAACGGTGTGCGGTAAACAGCAGGCGGGGAGCGCGGGGGGCGGGGCGGGGGTGGGGGCGGCGGCTCAGGGGCGGGGCCCGGAAGTTGGTACAAGTGGAGAGACAAACCATGCAAATGAGACAAACTCTCCTCCCGCCCCCTGCCCGCCCCCGGCCCGGCCCCGGCCCGGCCCGGGCCCCGGCCTGCCCTTGCCCTGCACACGGATCGCTGTGAGCCACCCGCGCGTCTACTCCAGCACTCAAGGGCTGTACGAGTACAGGGCGGGGCGTGGCGCAGGGGGGCGGGGGGCGGGGCGTGGCGGGGCGTGGCGGGGTGGCCTCATTAGGCTGTTCATACGGCCCTGGCCCTTTGAGCCGTGCCACAATGTGTCACAATCCACCCATCCCGCCGCGATCCATCGCCTTCGCCTACCCCCCCCCCCCCCCCAGGCCGCTCCGGGCGGGCCGCGTGCACCCGTCCCCGTCTGCTGCGGCGGCGGCATTAGGCAAAAAGTAGCAGCTACTTTAGCGGCTCAGAAGGCAGCTAGCAGCCAAACTTGTGCAATTGTAAGTTTTGTTCTGCGGGCCAACACCCCTCGCCGTTCTCGCCCCGCCCCCACCACCACCCCACCTCTTGAACCGGATGGGCACAGATGCCATTTCAAGGCCCCGCCCCGCCTCGCCCCGCCTCGCCCCGCCGCGCCCCGCCACGCTGCAGTCTGCCATCGCCCCAGTGGCCGGGGCCCGGGCCGGTACGCGCCCGTACGTCGGTACCACGGAACCTTTACACTTAACCTTTCTCACTTATTGTTACTTGTGTCACGGATCAGCCGCGTACCCACCCACCCACCCTCCTCCCCTCACCCCTAATCCCAGCGCCCTCCCTCTCCCCACATCCCTAATCCACCCCCGGCCCTGGGGGGGCCCCGGCCCGGCCCCACTGCATGGCCCTTCATGGGCCGGCGGCAAGTTGTGGGAAAGTAGCTGGCTGCGGGAACATGTGTTGAATACGGCAGGAGCGGTGGGGCCGGGGGCGGGGCGGGCGGGCGGCCGGGGGGGGGGGGGGGGGGGCGACAGCGGTACGTGCAGACTCGAAAAAATAAGACGATTCCGATTCATGGTGTTGTGTGTGTGTGCGTGTGGTGCGAGAGAGTAGGAGGGAGAGATAGCAAGAGTAAGCCAAGGGCGCGGCGGCCGGAGAATGATTAAAGAAATTTATCAAGGTGATTATATGTGGTGATGGGTGGAAAAGCAGAGATGTTAACCTACCGCAAAAAAAAATCCTTACAATTTTTTTTTTGTAAGAGATTTACACGCTCTCACGGCGAATAGAGCGACATAAGTTAAGGAGTCTCTGGCTATTATTGAGAGAGATTCAGAGAAAAAAGGAATGAAGTGGAAAAATGTAATGGAAAGTTAAGTCGCGCAATCATCATACCAGCCGCAGCTACAAGTGAAAGATCCGCGTAACCATAACGGCAATAGTATTAATCCACGGAATACAAAGCGGGGCGGGGCGGGGCGGGGCGAGGAGAATCCCGGCGCGCGCATTCAGACGCATTATTGGGTTTGCCGTGGCGCGGCGCGCCGGTGGCGCCGGTGCGGAGTGGGACCTGACCCACCCGCGGGGGAACGCCCGCCCGCCCGCCTGCTCCCGGCCCGCCCTGTCGGTGCGACGAATTCTGCATAATCCGACGCTTTTCCGGAGCCAGCGGGTGGGGCCGTGGCGGGGCATGGCGAGGCGGGGCGGGGCGTGGCGGGGCGGGGGCTAGCTAAAGCAACACTACCTCAGTCACACAAGTTGCTAAACCCACACGCAGGTTTGTTGGCCCCGCATCTCCCCTTCACGCCTTCGCTCTACGCACCACCAGCCACAGAAAACATCTAAACTGTACATCTGTCTGTGGCCTCCTGTACCGGGTGTAACACTGTAACAGTATGAGGGTTTGCCTACCCGCTCCAGCCGTAAGGGGCCACGCGCCCTAGGGTAGGCAGACCCGCAATACTGCTACGTGTTCTCTGAAACGCCCGATACAAGCACATAAGCGCCACTCCTCTCTTTATTCCCTTTTTTGGGGGTACTTTTTTTAAGTTTGAATGAAGCTTACTCTGCCATCAGACCCTCTCATATTTAAAGAAACCATCATCCTAACCACCTATCCTTGCTGATGGCGCTGGGAGGCCAGAGGGCACCGCAGGGCACAGCAGGCAGGGCACGGTCCTCCGAGCGGGCCGCTCCCCACAGCGCCACAGCACGGCGCCCGGCCGGCCGAGGGGAGGGCGACGCTTTGCAGGGTAGGGAGGGGGTAGTAGGGGTGTGGAGGAAGTGCCATCATCTGGCGTGTTATTAGCCTAAACGCTGGGTGGGCCACGGAGCGAGCCACGAGCGGGCCACCACATCGGGCGGGCGGGGTGGGGTGAGGGGGTGGTGTGGGCCTACTGTGGGCGGCGTGGCGGGGCGTGGCGGGGCGTGGCGGGGCGTGGCGGGCCCATCACAACGCCAACAGGCGCAAAGCGTCCCTCGCCGCCCCCGCCCCCGCCCGCCTGACCCCTTCCTCTCCCCAAACAGGCGGGCGTCTCTACTTGTTTTATTACGATATCAACTTTAGACGTCGCCATTACGGAGGGCGACCCCTGGCAGCAGACAAGAGCACCACCCTTGGGGCGGCGGGGGCGGGGCGGGTGGGGAGCTCCAGGTGAGAGCTGGCAGGGGATGGTCTGTCGCACAAGATGTTCCCACGCCCGCCCCGCCCCGCCCCGCCACGCCCCGACGCACCCCGCCACGCCCCGGCAGAGGACACCGACATCACATAGTGACAGTCCTGACAGGGGAGTGGCTCTTGCAAATGAGGTTACACGCCTGTATTGTGCCGCCGTTTCCGACGGAGACGCCGCGCTGCGCGCAACCGGAGACTATTCGCTCGGGCTCCAAACACTTGCTGATTTTTTAAAAAATGCTTTTTGTGGTTTACTTCTTGTGTATTTTACATTGAAAATTTCATAAATTACCCTCTTGCAGCGTGTACCGGGCGTTTCATAAAAGACGCAGGTGCGGGCGGGTGTGCCTACCCGATCTCCCCGTAAGGCGCCATAGCCCCTTGGGTAGGCAAACCCTCTCGCACCTGCGTCTTTTATGAAACGCCCGGTACAAGGCAGTATCAGAGAGTCGCGCTATAGGGACGGACCTCAATTCCCGAACCGTCAGCCTTACGCGATGGCTTTACCATGATTGCAGTGGGTTTTTCATTCGCCATCTCGTCCCCCCCCCCCCCCCCCCGTGGCTATGGGCCGTTTCCCCTCCTCCTCGTCCTCGTCTCCCCCGCCCCTCTCACCGTCACCCGCCAACTTAGCAGATTTCAAACATTTCAGTAATTAGAAGTATAAGGGTCGTCTGTGGAGGGCTGTGCCAGAGGGTTACTGGCCGCTTGCTGGGAGATAGGGAGGGGGAGGAGAGTGAGAGAGAGAGAGAGAGAGAGAGAGGGGGGAGGGAGTGACAGAGAAGAGGACGCAGATAAAGAAACAGACGGGAGGGGAGAGGGGCTTATAGAGGAACGAGGCCAGTCGGTGTTAAGTGAATGCGGTGAGAGAAAGGGAAAGAACGTCCATCATATTACGTTACTATAGGCCGAAAAAAAAGCTCCTCCTACGCATGAACACAACCCTATCGTGCGGTCGTCAAAACGATCGCCTCAACAAAAATGAACTGGTTTTTACATTTTAAAAAACTAAAGGAGCTTGCGGGAAAATTTTCTATGAGATATGCCGTAAAGTTACGATATCGAAATGTAAAATTTATAATATCGTATAATGACACTTAATATCTACGTATCATTCTTAAACGAACACAAACAGGCTTTCGCAAATTGACGATACCGATCGTAAATTTACAAAATCATTAGTACATCACAAATTACGAAAAATGTTGTAGTTTTTTTTACAGTGCGTTCATGCGTAAGAATGAAATTTTCACACAACTGCAAGTGTGCGACACTCCACTCCACTCGAGAGACTCACCCGGTAGGCGCCCAGGTCCTTGACGGTGCACGACATGCGGATGTTCCTGCCCGCCGGCGCCGTCACGTTCTCGATCTCGTCCACGAAGCTGGGGTCGGGCACCTTCTTCTCGTCCTTGTCAGTCGTGCCCGCTGCAATGGGAGCAGAACTTGAATGGTAATGAAAAATAAAAGAGAGAGGGAGGGGGAGGTGTGCGCGAGACAGGACACACACAGCAAAAAAAGTGTCGAGAGAGGTAAAACTGAAAGGTGAGGGAGCAACCCCGTCGAGCCTTGCAAATAATTAATCACAAGGAAATATTATTGTAATGATTAATTGCGCTAGGGAACAAATCTTTTCATCGTGTTATTAGAGACGCATTTAGGGGCGCATTTAGACTAAAGAAAGACGCGGAGGGCAAAGGGCGCAGTACCACCTAATCTTCTATTGAAGTCCCCCCCCCCCCTCCCCGCTCTCCTACCCCGCGAAATGACCGGATGATTTACAATTAAACTTACGGGCTTCTTGCCGTCCGTACGTCTCCAAATACAGATTGAATACCAGGAAAATAGGTCGATCTACCCGTGGATTGCACCAGTCTCACACTCTAACGAGATTTGCCGCCCCGAGGGGATAAAGTAGGCCCCGTCAGAGCAGGGAGGGGAGAGGAGGGGAGGCGGGGAGCGAGTCACGGTAAGTGTGGCTGCCGAGCGCAAACACGGCGCCACAATGACGCAGGCGGGGCGGGGCGGGGCGGGGCGGGGCGGGGCGGGGCGGCCCTACACTGGATGGGGCCACTTGCCGCCCCACTACTTGACTTGGAGTCTCTCTCCGCGGTTAGCTTTGGGGTCACTCTTGCGGCGGCGGCTCGGGGTGGGTTGGCGAGGGGGTGCCCAGAGGCACCCACAGGGGTTAGGCAAACCGAGTCTGCGGCGCGGCGGGGTGGGGTGGGGTGCGGTGGGGCGGGGCGGGGCGGGGCGGGATGGGGCCCCCGCGCCGACCAACCGCGGAATGGCGGGAGTGTGCGGCTTGCGGCACGCCTATTCGCCGCGCCACGCCGCGCCTCGCTTTCAACACGTGCCATTGTGTGTGCAGGGGCGTTCCGGCTCCAGCAACGGGGCGTGGCGTGGCGGGGCGGGGCGGGGCGAGGCGGGGCGGCTTCAGGCGGACCTTCAGGCGAGGCGGCCCGCCCGCGTGGCACTGCGAGAGAGGGGCAGGGAGGAAATGATATGGGAGAGAGAGAGTGAGAGAGAGTGAGAGAGAGAGAGAATTCGCCGTCCCATTCACATCCGTGCACTGGCCGAGGCCTCTCTCTGGTTGGTCCCCTCCGGCTCTTAACGTTCCCCCGCAAACTATAGTGATAGGGATAGGAATTCGACATGAGTGTTGTCCGCTAGATTCATTATATAACAATATCATCCGGGAGTCTAGACAGCAGCACTGCCCCGGCGGTCACCTTCTGGCCAGCAGAACGGTGCGGTTGAGGTGCTCAGCGAGTCACGGAGAGGGAGAGAGAGCGGGAGAGAGAGAGAGAGAGAGAGAGAGAGAGAGAGAGAGAGAGAGAGAGAGAGAGAGAGAGAGAGAGAGAGAGAGAGAGAGAGAGAGAGAGCAGGGGAGGGGAGGGGTGTGTCTGGATGGCCTTGCGATCGTGCAAACGCCGTCCCACCAGCCGCCCTCCCTCGCCCGGCCCGGCCCCAAACGGCTTTCCGATTTCACTCCTGTTTCTTGGGCAATAAATGCCCCCAGGAAGGGCACACGTTGGTCAGAATATCAAAGGGGAGGGAGCACCACGCCTCACCACGCCTCGCCACGCCCCGCCGGGGGTCCTGGCGCCCAGCGGAGCTCCCGAGGGGCAGAAGCGTGGGGGGCAGGAGGGGGCGCAGAAGGGGGAGCGTAGGGGGCGGTGGGAGGGCGAGATGCTCTCTGTCCAACTCTCTCCCTCTCTCTCTCTCTCTCTCACTCTCTCTCTCTCTGTCCCTCTCCCCACGGCGAGACCTATCCATGTGGCTCCGGAGATAAACGTTTCAATTCGCTGAAGACTGATCCGGACCGGAAGTGGCTCGTGTCCCATTCCTTTTCTTGCGTGCGTGCAAAACTTAGTAAGGTAGGTTCTTCACCTCACAGTCTGCCTTGCGGCTCAGTGGGTCTCTGGCTACACGACCAGCTTGCCAGGCCGGCCGAGCCCTCTCCCCCGCGGACTCTTACAGGGACGCAAATACATCTCTTTTGCTCCGCCTTCCCACTCTCTTTCTCCCTTTCTCACGAGCGCGCACACACACACACACCTCGCCCCTCTTGCCCCTCTCCAATTCCCCTGCGCAGGCCAATGCCTTCTTGAGGTGCATTCGTGTTTTTATTTGTCGATCAGGCCCGGCGCGGCGTGGCGTATCGCGGTGGAGCTGGCGGGGCGGGGCGGGGCGGGGCGACGGGGCGGGGCGGGGTGGGGCGGGGCGGGGCGGGGCGGCTCAGAGAGCATCCCGTTATGGCAGTGTTCGGGACATATATTTCCCCGGTCGCCTCTCAGCCCCTCCTAGCCTCGCTGCAGTCGGATCCATCCCCCGTCGTTCGCTCTCCACGCAAAGCAAATTTATCGCGAGCATAACCGGCCACTAAATGGTGGCGCCTCAGCCGCGGCCGCCGCGGTGCAGCCGACGTGAACTCGCCTCTGATTCAGAGGATCGCGCTCGTAGCCTCGTCCTACACTGTAATTTAGGGGTGTACTCTCAGAGTACGCCATAGGCGTATGCTACAGAAAACAGAGCGCCTTAAGGCATACTGTCAGAGTACGCCTAGGCGTACTCTGAGAGTACGCCTAGGCGTATTGATCTGACACACCTTTATCATTGCATGCGTAGCAGACAATCCCCACAGCACAGAACAGGCCCTGGTCAGGGTGCGTGCATTGTAGGCACCCTTCACTTCACCTTACATGATTTATGCATGTAAAGGTGCCTGCCATGTAAACACATTTGGCCAGAGCACCCTGTGGGTTTGGCTGCAGCGCAGCCCAGAGGTGTCTGCATGGAATGCGCCTTGTGTGGCGTCTCTGTCGACTTTGATATAAAGGTGTGTCAGATCAATAGGCCTTGGCGTACTCTCAGAGTACGCCTAGGCGTACTCTGACAGTATGCCTTAAGGCGCTCTGTTTTCTGTAGCATACGCCTATGGCGTACTCTCAGAGTACACCCCTAAATTACAGTGTAGTCGCAGTCATGGAAGTGCCCCATGAGAAACTCCTTCAAATTAGTGTTGATGTTGCAAGTAAAGAGGGCAAGGAATCGCTGTTAAGGCAAATAGTGACTGTTTGCAGTGGGTAGTAGAGCCCACCCCGAGCCCACCTGACAGAAATCAGCTGATCGCGTATGATTTACTCACTCTCAGTGTCAGCGATTGCGGCACAATCACTGCTCGGTGGGGACGAGAGAGGAGGCGAGGGAGACCGCGTGGTGAGAGGAGGAGGAGGGAGGGGGAGGGGGTAGCATTTTATTGGTTGCTTCCCTGACGGCCGGCGCATTAGCAGCGAAGTTGCGGTGGGGGGGAGGGGGGCGCTATGGTCTTGGTTTGGCCTGTAACTGCCAGTTTCAAACTCTTCGTGCAGCGCAACTTACTGCAATAATTCTCCGATCCGCGGCGGAGGCGGCGCCGGCGGCGTGGTGCCGCGCGGCGTCTGTGTCTCAAACTGTTTCCAGACCGATTCAATAGTGCGAGCAGCAGCAAACTTTTCTCATAGTGAATATTAATTGCAGCCCTGGGCGACCCCTCCGCGCCCGCCGCCCCGGCCGGCAAAGTTATGATGCGCGCAACCTGTCGGCACCTCTTACCGCACTGTCGATGCAGAGCGAGGGAAACCACCCGGAGAGTGCTCTGCTCGGTGTTTATAGAATTATGGGGGTGCTCCGAGTTTCAGAGGATTTGAATCAATCATCCTTTTGTGATAGAGAGCGTCAATCGGGGCTTACAGTAAAAAAAATTATTTCCCTAAAATTTCGACACGATTTGTGGCTGTGGAAAATTTTCTTTTCCCACCCTTCCTGGCCACAGCCCGGGCCGGGCCGGCCCTTGTCCCATATGGGGTGCCGTGTCGAGGGCCTCTGTCCTGCGCATCCGGCTGGCTCTGGGAGCGGCAGGGCGGGGCGGGGCGGGGCGGGGCGGCAAGGAGAAGGTGTTCGCCTTGGCACGCCCTGCGCGCCCCGCCCTGCCGTCGACAACCACACCACTTCACGGGACATTCCTCTCCCTTCGTGCCCTTTACCACTTCCTTCCCACTTCCTTCCTCGCTCCTCCCGCCCGGCGCCCCACCCCGCCCCGCCCCGCCCCGCCTCCCCCACACGGCTTTCTCCTTCCTCTTTCTGCCAGTCGGAATCACATTAACAACCCTGTTTAACTCCACCATCCCATTCCTCCTCACCCCCTTCTCCAACTCTCTCCCCTCCCCCGCCTCCTCTCCTTCTGGGGGCGTTAGTCTCCAAGAAAACCAATCGCCTTCCGCCCCTCTCCTGCCGCCAAGTAGCGTCTCCCTGACTGACACCTGCAGACGTGCACCAATGCCTACCCTTCCAAAAACGCGACTCCGTTAAAACCGGCTTATGGCGAATTCCACTGAAAAGTGCAGCACTGTTACTTACACTGAATTTAAACGTAAGTTTTAGTGAATGTTGCACGATGTATTTGTCACATGTGTTTCGTGTTTAGTCAACCTTGGTGTCCTTCGTACCCAATAAAAGTGCGGACGCAATGCCAAACGATGGCCTCAAGGATAACTTAGCATGCGATGAAATAGGACGAAATAACGTCACTCTCGAAATTCTTTTCGGTAGATCGGACGCGAGCAAGCAAGCTAAAAGCAAGCAAGAAAGCGGCTGAAAGACGTTAAGTCCCTTGACGTGCTGAAAGACGCAATAGTGGCCACTTGGGGAGATGCTGCCAATGGACCAGTAGGGGCGCGGGTGGGGAGGGGGGAGTGGGGCGGCGACGGGGGTGGGGTGGAGGCGGCTAGGTGCGATGCCGGGGGTGGGGCGGCTACTATTGGAGACGTGGCTCGCGTACTGATGCCACACGCCGCCGACGCCGCCGCCCCCGCCGCCCCCGGGACGGCTAAGGCCAACGGAAGGTGACTAACACGATGGCCAGGCGTCCCCGGCCCGGCCCGGCCCGGTAGGACCCTCGCCCCGCCCCGGCCCGCGGGGGGAAGGAGTGCTCCGCACCGGAAGCATCAGCAAACGGGAGGCTCCGGCTAGCGCCCACCAGCGCCGCGCCGCGCCTGCCCGGCCCGGCCCGGCTGCATGGAGCAGGAGGCGGGTAAGCGTCGGGGCGGGGCCGGCGAGTAAACGCGGAGGGAGGCGGGGACGCTCTGCTCTGCCCGGCCGCGGGTCGGACAGTCCAGGCGCCTACTCACCCTACTCACTCGGTAGAGGAGTCCGCTCTCTAGGACTCTACCGCGCCGTAGTGGAACACAGCCCGGGACCTGCCCGGCCGCGGAGCCTGACACCGAGATGAAACGCATTCCACCCTGACCTCTTTGTGATCCACCTTCGGCGGCAGAGGCGTCGGAAGTGTCTTTTGGTAGGGGGTGCTGACTCAGGGGCGTCGACTTGTCTACTTTTCCAAAAAGGGGGGTGAGCGGGGGCGGGACAAAAGGCAGAAATTTCGGAAAGTTGCCTACCTACCACACTACGTGCCACCACAATTTTCATAACTGTTAATTGTTTTTCTTAGCACGATTAATACCCCCCTCCCTCCCCGGTTTAAAACACCTAGGGGTCTTGTACCCCCTTCGGTATACAGGGGGGTATTAATTGTCTGGGCGATTAATACCCCCCCGGTATCTAACGCCTAGGGGTCATCGGTGACTGCGGCTTCTCGCGCAGCATGACTCCTAGTGGTCCGGCTTCTGGTACCGTGGCGTCGTAGCCGTGCCGGTATAGTGACCGCCCGGAGAGTCGCAGAACCAAGGTTCAAATCTTCCCCAAGAATTTAATTTTTCTGAGGACAAGTGGAACTCAACGAGTGGAGGACGAGTGGAATTCAAGCCCCCCATTTCAACCGAGCTCCCTCGTGGAATCGCCGACGGTCTAGTGGTCTAGTGGTGCCGCGAAAGCCGTGGGGTGTCTGTGAGACTCGGCACATGGGGCCTGGTTCAAACCCAGGTAGGTTCTTCACTGGTAGCGACAGCGGGTTGCCAGGAAGTTCCGTCCCATGCCCACGACTGGTGGTCGGTCGTGGGGTCATAAGTCCTAGAATCTGGCTCCAAAAATAGCTTTTCCATGCTCTGGGGACAGGGCAGTTCGGTTAACCACCGTACGACTAAATCTGACAGTACGGGGATCAAATCTGTCGAATTGCGCGACAGGATCGCACGCCAGAAAAGCACCGGTTCCCATAAGAACACCGAAGTAGTTGGCTGCCACGGGGGGTAAAAGCCCTGTGCCTGGCGGGAACCGCAACCTCCCTCGGGAGGTTTACTGTCGCAAAAATTTTCCATGTTTTCACACCACCCTTTCACTTGCAGAGCACGTACGTAAATTTTCAAGTTTAAGCTCGAAAATGTGTGCGCCCCGCCCGCCCCGCCCCGCCCCGCGCTCTCGCTCCTCCCGGTACGCCCGGTACCCGGTAGGCGCGGGGCGCGCTGGTAGGCGAGGCGATGGCGATGGCCACTGGCTCGGCGCCACACATCGCCTCAGTATTTCACGCCGAACCACGCCAAGCCACGCCACGCCACGCCACGCCACGCCACGCCGCGCCGCTGCGCCGAAAATTAATTAGAGCTGGTCGCCAGCCAATTCCTTTGCCGTTTCAACTTTGGAAGTTTCGTTGGATGTTCCGTAAGGCGCGGCATGGCGCGGGTGGCGGAGGCTGCCTCGGCAGCATCTCCTGCCGGCCTCGCCTCGCCTCGCA
This sequence comes from Frankliniella intonsa, assembly GCA_033675135.1. NCBI lineage: Eukaryota > Metazoa > Arthropoda > Insecta > Thysanoptera > Thripidae > Frankliniella > Frankliniella intonsa. The sequence continues at coordinate 12,553,147 of CM066254.1, read as the reverse complement.
CACCCCGCCTCTGCCCCTCCTGCTCTCCCCCTCCTCATCTCCCACCTCTCCAAATCACGCGGCCCCGCGCCCTACCAGCCTCCCCCCCTGCGGGCGGAAGGGTTCTCCAGGGCGCGGCTGCACTCCCGGCGCACGCAGCATATTGCCTCTAATCTGACAGTGCTTCCTGTCACACGCCCCCGCCCGCCCCGCACCCGCACGAGTGCTTTATTAAAGTAGACACTCTCTACTTAACAAAGGTGAAGTATGCGTCCAGGTCACATCAAAGAAATGTACGAAACATTTAAAGGGGTACACCGACAGCCCTCAGTGTTCAGGGAATACCTGTTTGGAACCTTAATTTTTCGCGTCTAGGAACCTTTTCTTTTTTTTTTTTTTTTTTTTTTTGGCTCTTTTTCTCTTTTCTCTTTTTTTCTCGCACTCCTTGTCGCGCAGACAAAGGAGGGCAAAGAAGGGCAGGCCGCCGTGGCTGTTTGCCAGCAGTTACCCGGCTAATTAAAAGTAGTAGTTCTCGTTAACACACTAAGAGACTTGTCCTCCAGCGCGGGGGGGCGAGAGGGCCCCGGCCCGGCGCGGCGCGGCGGCCCCCGCCCCCGCCCTATGGGTCCTGCACGCCGTGCCCTCGGTCTGCTACGGGGCACAGCCTCTCTTTCCCATCGACTTCGCCCCACGCTAGCTCTCGCATGTGCGAGCACCGCCCCACCCCGACACACACACACACCCACACCCACCCACATACACAACAGACTCACACATAGACAGTACTCATCGACGCGCATCAGAGGCAACAAAAATAATCCTCCCCTTTTCTATTTTCCCTGCTTATCTCGCACTCTTTCTCTTGCCTTTCTCACCCCGACCCCGCGTCTCTCTCTTGTCTCTCTCTCTCTCTCTCTCTCTCTCTCTCTCTCTCTCTCTCTCTCTCTCTCTCTCTCTCTCTCTCTCCTCATAAAATCCGATAACTGGTAATGGATCATAATGCAGGACGCGCCCAGACCGACCGTGGAGGACGCCCCACCGCGTCGGAACGAACCAACCACAGATGTTCGGCGAACTTCGACAAACTCGGACCAGCCCCCCCCCTCCCTGCTCCGGCAGCCGACAGGGCTCTCACGGGCTGGACAGTCGAGGAGCGCCCCTGCCCGCCCCTGCCCGCCCCGCCCGGGCGATAGCGGAGCAGGAGATGGAAGGTGGCGCACACAAGTCACGGCAGAACGAGACCGCGTCGTGACCGGGGGAATTCCCTGGCTCTACAGCAAAACTGACGTTTTCAGTCTGGTGAGAAGGCGGTTTCCGCAACCCTCCCGCCTGCTGCCTGCTCCCGGGGGGTCGCCGTGCTCGTCGTCGACACTTCCGGCCTGGGCGCAGTCACCAGCACGCCCGCCACACCGCGCTCACAGCCGTGCGGACTGCTCCCCCCGCCGGGTACAAGGTAAGAACACCATTCCTGCGGCGCCGTTATGAGACATAACTAAACGAGGGGGGAGGAGAGGGGGGGGGAGGGGGTGGAGCAGCACAAGGAAAGAAGAGCCTTTCTCAGCACACCGCGCTGCTGCTGCGCTTAAAGTTTTATCGCCGGCAAACTGTGGGCAAATGCGTGTAATTCGCCCATAAAGCTCACACATAAAATGTCAGACCGCCCCTCCCCGCCCCACCCGGTCCCGCTCCCGCCCCCCTACCCTCGCATAATAAAAATGAACAAGCCTATACGGGCGTGCTGTGATTGCGGTGAACACCAGCTGATCCCCACCACCACGCTCCGCAGCGCCACGCCACGCCACGCCACGCCACGCCGAGCCACGCTCGCGCGAGACGACACTTTGACGATGTGACGCTTATGTCTCAATGTTGTCGCCGCCACCGAGGGGAAAAATTTCATCACGACGCAGGTAAAGTCGCGTCATCTTTTATCACCTTTAATCGTGTAGTTATTTGTAAGGCTAGGGGTGGAAATGCGCGAGCTCAAAAGTGGGAATTAAAAGACATAAAAACGACAGTTTCATTGAATAAAAATCCCCCAGGGCCCAGCCCAGCCCTAAATTTCCTGTGGCAGAAAAACATCGCTGATATCGCTAACTATAAGCTACCGTAACGAATGTTAATTTTGCCTGGGATAATGTATCTTTCAGTAGGGATGGAGACGCTTTAATTTTGCTACGGGAGCAAATAATTCGCTATGGCAGCTATCATAAAGTAAGCTAAGGCGATTCGCGACAAGTTTTGCTGCGTCAGCAAAACTTGTTTTCTTTTTTGTGAGGGCGCTGCCGCCTGTGAAATCACACATATCCGCGAGTATCCCACACAGTGGACTGGCGCGCCCCCGCTTTGCCTCGCCCCGCCTCGCGTAGTGTGGAAGTTAAGATTACGCGTCGGTGGTGGCCGGGGCGGGGCGGGGCGGGGCGGGGCGGCCTTGGTCCGCTCTGCCGGCGCGGCGGGAGTCAGTGAATAAAAGTGCAGAGGGAATGGGGCGGGGCGGGCGGGGCGGGGCGGGGCACCCGGGGAGGGGAAGAGTTCCGGATGAGCCGTGATAAGGGTTTGCAATAGTTGGCGAGTGCTGTCACTTTGCCTTTTCAGACCAGACAGGCTCCGGGGGAGAAGGAGGGGGGGAGGAAGAGAGGGGGCGGAGAGAGAGAGCGAGAGGGGAGAGGGAGGGCGTCAGAGAGCAAGAGGGCGAAGAGAGGCGCGGCCAGCGGCTAAACATCAACAGCACAGAGCCGAGAGCAGGAGGGCAGGGGAGTGGGAGAACCACAAGACCGACTTGAAGGGAGCATCGCCTCCCGGGTAAGTAAGTGCCTGGTGACTGGAATCGCACAATGAAATTACTGGCCTTTTAAGCATTTATAGAAATTGAAATATTCAAGAGGTGCGAATTACATTGGAGGCGGCAGCTCCCTGCTGACGCGGTAGGGCGTCAGCGTTGGCGCATTTTAAGAGAATAAAACGAGAGGTTACTCACTGTACTCGGGCAGGTCGGTGGTTGTCTCCGGCGGAGGCGTGGTCGTCGTCGTCGTTTTCCTCTTGGCTGTAAAATAAAAGAGAGCGCGGTTACTGAGACAGTGACAGTGACAGGAGAGGACGGGGAGGACGCAGCGATCTCGCTGCACACGTGTGCGGGGCGGGGCGGGGCGGGCGGGGCGGGGCGGGGCGGGGAGGGGCGGGGAGGGGAGGGGCGGGGAGGGGAGGGGCGGGGTGGGCCTCACCACACCATGCCATGGTGCGGTGGTCATGCCTTTTTTATCACGCCCCGATCTAATCGCCTTCTAATTATGATTTACGGAAGCGGCCAGAAATTATGAGGCGTTGGATCGGAGCCGGCGCGGTGCTGGCCGGGCCGGGGAAAGGGCTTAGGTGGCCGTTTGTCTCTGAGACTCGCCGGGCCGGGGCGTATCTGCCTCCGCCCCGCCCCGCCCCGCCCCACCCCGCCCCGCCCCGCCCCGCCCCGCCCCGCCCCGCCCCGGCCCGGCCCGCCGCTGCAGGCAGCAGGCCGGGCTGCAGGCGTGCTGCAGGAGGCCGCCGGGGCTGGCTCCAGGCGCCAGTGGTCCTGGAGGTGAAGCCTGGAGGCCTGCGGGGAGGTGGGGAGGGAAGGCATCGACGATGCTGTCGTCAGCGTTTCGCGGAGGGGAGTGGAGGGGCGAGGGAAGACCCACGGGGGCTGGCGGTGGAGCCGGGAGGGTGGGGGGCAAACGGCTATTTATTGTATTGAGGGCCGCGCCGCGAATAGGAATGAGACGAGGCGGGCTGACCGTGGTGGGCAGAGGAGAGGAGAGGAGAGGAGAGGAGAGGAGAGGAGAGGAGAGGAGAGGAGAGGAGAGAGGAGAGGAGAGGAGAGGAGAGGAGAGGAGAGGAGGGGAGAGGAAAGGAGAGGAGGGGAGAGGAGAGGAGAGGAGAGAGAGAGGAGAGGAGAGGAGAGGAGAGGAGAGGAGAGGAGAGGAGAGGAGGAGAGAGAGGAGAGGAGAGGAGAGGAGAGGAGAGGAGAGGAGAGGAGAGGAGAGGTGAGGAGAGACTTCAGATTCGGTTATTGTCACTAAATTATAGTGATAGCAATTTAACGGGTTTTACGCGACGATTACGCGAATATTCCAACTTCCTGGAAAAATGAGAAATTGTAGCAGCTATCTATTGTTATCTCGGGCGGTACAACCATAAAATCATGGTTAAGGTATTACAGTTTAGTTCACCGAAATTCTGGTCATCACGAACATTATTGCTGTCATTTTTTATGGTTTTATTTTATGGATATTTCGGTTACCTCTGAGCTAACAATAGGTGGTCGCTGCAACTTTTCATTTTTCTGGGTAAAACTATCACAGGGCAAGTGACCCGACTCTACACAAGTGAATGCCCCCTGTGCGGATGAAGTGTGCCTATATTTACCACACAAGCGGAAAGGGCATAGCTAGGCGATGCGGAGGGCGGGTCGCACTAAAGGCCGACAGTTTCATTAGCACCTGAGTGCATGCTGACAGATACGCGGCGGGGTGGGGCGGGGCGGGGCGGCCAGGCGGCACATGCAGCAACTCACAAAGCCCTGCACCTGCAGAGTCTTTCAAGCCCCAGAGAAACTATTGAGTGTGTATAAATCATAGAACACAGACGCAGTTCTAGTAGCAGCATGCAAAAATAATGGAGAGAGAGAGAAAGAAAAAGGAAGGTGTGCGCTTAAAAATCGTGCTCTGAATAGACTTTATCGTGGTTGTATACTCACAAAGGGATGACGGCGTGAACATGTACGCTGCAAACAAGAGAAAACAAATTATTAGCGGGGCAGAAATATTTCTGTTTACGACAGTTTGTAAGCTAAACGTATAAAGAGATGGGGCGGCTCAGCGCGCGCGTCCACACTATAGCTCCGTCAAGCACGCACCGCCCAGTGCCGATCAAAACCTGTACCATCTGCGGAGCCCCACACTATGCAGTGGTCGGGCGCCGGGAGGGTAGGCCGGCCACACACGCGCGCGCGTGCCTGTGTGGCGGGCGGCCTACCCACGCGTTCGCAGGCGCCGAGCCCGCCGCTCCAGGCTCCAGGCTCCCGGCTCTCCAGGCTGTGGATAGACCTACGACTACTGGAGTCGACGGGGCGGCATCACTCCAATTAGAGGGACTCAAAGCAGCGGGGCCGGGGAGGGGAGGAGGGGCACGCCATCTGCACTCGTTATTGGTAGAACGAGTCGAAAATTAAAAATAGAAAAAAAATTATCAGCAGAGCCACGGATTTATACATTTATTTCGAGTTTCCACGAAAATGTTGTGATGACCTTTAACCAGTCTGATGACCCCTTCGTCTGAGGAGGGAGGAGGGGTTGAGAGGGAGACGATGAAAACAATGAATTTAGACCCATGACTTTAATTTTTCAGACCGCAAAAGAAAAGGAGAGGGAGACCGCTGCAGCAATGATGTTGTATTTACATGGCGACGTCAGCTGGACGGGTCTTTAATTGTGGCACTGAGGCTGGGGCGGAGGCTAATGTATTATTTATACGCAACGCGCTCGTCTTGACGCGGGCGGGGCGGGGCGGGGCGGGGCGGGGCGGGGCAGTGCGGGGCAGTGCGGGGCAGTGCGGGGCAGTGCGGGGCAGTGCGGGGCAGTGCCGGGCGGGGCTCGAAGCATTTCTACCGTCAGGGACCCACAGATCCGTGCGGCTCCGAACCCCTAACTTCATCAAGTAACTCCGTAACTCTACCCGGTGAAATTTTATGATCGCCTTTTCAACTGACTGAGAACTATGTGATTTTAAATAATAAAAACAAAACTGGTGTCCGTCTACACCGAGAGGTGTTCACGTGCTCATCGTCGCTCACTAGTACCCCCCCCCCCTACCCTCCACCGCCTCTGTCTGTCTTCGGCTTGGGTCGGGTAGCCAACAGGTCCTATCAGCGCTGCCTCCCCTCGGCTCCCGCTGTAATTCCCGAATCCTAAACGCTCCCCATTATTTAGTCCGCAACCGCCACGCCCCGCCACGCCCCGCCACGCCCCGCCACGCCCTACTGCTCTAAACCATTTCGCCCCACCACCACCCGGTCCCCGTGTCCCGGCTGTCTTTTTCGCACCGCCGGAGGGGGGGCACTGTGGCGCGGCGGCACGAAGGAGAGAAGCGAACAGTGTTTTTTTTGTAGCGCATTTTTGCAGTGTAGAGTTTGAATCACGGGCGCGCGTAGCGTCGCGGCGCGGGGCACGTGCACCGGGAGGAGATCGCGGTGATAGCACCCCACCGTCTTTTCCCGCGCGCCGCCGCCAAACGGGGAGGGGGGGAGGGGGAGGAGAAAAGTCTACATTGCGTGCAAAACGGGCAAAGCGACTGCAGAAAGAAAAAAAGGGGGGAAATGTCTTTAGCTTTTTACAGTCGTGGGGATTTTACTTTAACTCCATCTTCCTGCGCCAATAACCAGACAGTCTTGTGAGGTTAAGAGAACTCTAATCCGCGGTCGGTCTGGATTGCCAAAAACTCCAAACCAGCGAGAAGCCGCAGTGCATTTTTTCATCTTTTAATAAATTTTTTTCGTCATCCAGCGGGGCGGGGCGGGGCGGGGCGGGGCGGGGCGGGGCGGGGCGGGGCGGGGCGCGGCGCCTGCATGGGCCTGGGCTGGGCAGTGTAGATGGGGGTGGTGAGATAGGCCTGTTGTTGTGTCGTAGCCCGGACCGTGCCGCTTCCGGTTGCCAGCCCTGCCTGTCCGGCCCGGCCCGGTGGCCGCCTGCTCAGTCAGGACCGCCTCGGCCACACAAGGGTGGGGGAGGTGTCCCGGCCCGGCCCGGCCCGGCCGAGGACCTCCTGACAGCGCTCCACTCCAGGGGGTCACCGCTGCCGCCCCGCCCCGCCCCGCCCCGCCCCGCCGGCGCAGGGGTGGATAATCTATCTTCAAGTCGGAAATTAAAATCGATTTGTGCCGTGACGCTTGCGTCGTCCTCAGGAGCGTCGCCCTCTCTTCCCCTCCGTCCCTCTCCTCTCCCTCTCACCACTCCCCGCAGCCTGTCTGCTCTCTTTCTCCCACTCTCCCACTCTCTCCCTCTCTCCTGCTCTCTTTCATTTCGTGTCCTACTTTATTTGCGGGAAGCAGTGTCTACCGCGCCTTGTTCCTCTCCGCCTCCTATCCTTCTCCTCCCTTTTTCCCCCGCGGCCCGTCTTATTTTCTGTCTTTCGTTCTTCACTCATTTTCTCACTCAGCCTCTCTCCCCTCCCCGTCCTCCGCCTTTCTATCTCCCACTCTATTTCTATTTCCCTATTCCTCTTTTTCTCTTCTCGAAAACCAATCTTGTTAACCAGCCTGACCAACGTCTCCAATGATCAGTTTCTCTCTCACCGCAGCTCCCGCAAAGCCGGGAGGTGACAGAAAAAAAAAATCAAGGCAGAGCGACCCCACCTCATCTTGTGGCGCCGGGCACCACCTCGGCGCCAAGGTCGAGTCGAGTCGAGTCGAGTCGAGTCAATAAGAGGCGCAACTCGAGTCGAGAAGTCGAGTTGAGAGTCGTTTACATAAGGCGAACTCGCCCGCCCCGCCCCGCCCAGCCCAGCCCGTCTGTCTCGCCAGGGGTCCGCCGCGGCAACGACACCTGTTGTGCCCCCTCGCCACGCCCCGCCCCGCCCCGCCCCGCCCCACCACGCCCCACCACGCCCCAAGCCGCCTGGTCCCACCGCACCCTTCCCGCTCGCCGCCCGGATTCTGGGCCATCTGGCTCATCGGGCCCAATAACACGCCGCGGCCCAACGAGTTATTGTCTGCCGATTTGTAACAGATTGCAAATTAATCGCCTGTGAAAGGAGCCGCGCGGCCGGGAGCGGCAAAGGCGGAGCAAAAGTGTGATCCTTAGTCGTGCTACTTTCTTAAGAAAACGTTATGCTTTATTCCTACATGAAAAAAAAATAAAAAAAATAATAGAGATGCCAGAGCAGACCGCATTCCGGAGGAGACCTCGCGGCCTCGTTCTCGAATAAGCGCCGCTGCTTCCTCCCGGACTTCCCTTGCGACCCACCCCACCCCACCCCGCCCCGCCAGCGCCGCCGTGCGTCACCTGACTTCCTCGCCGTTCTGCCCCACATCCTCCCCCGCTGGTCCGCCCAGGCCAGGCCCAATAAGGCCTGCATCCGAAATTACTCATCCCCGCCGCCTCTGCGCTGTCTGCTCCGCTCAGTCTTAGTTCAGGTCAGGTAATCCGAAAATAAACGCGCCGTGCCGCCCCGCCCCGCCCCGCCCCGCCCCGCCCCGCAGCGCAGGGCAGGCGTACTGAATTCGCTTCGCTGACGAGGCAGATGCCGCACGCCCCCCCCCCCCCCCCACTCACGTTGGAGGGCCGCCCGCGCGCTGCTGCGGAGGGGAGAGGAGAGGAGAGGCCGAACAAACTTAGGGGCAGATATGAGGCCACGTTTTTCAGACACAACTGGTGGCGGTTTACAAAGAGGAAATCTCATCCATCAAAACAGATGGTAAAGAGGTGTGCGCACCCCCCCCCCTCTCTCTCTCTCTCTCCCCTTCTCTTTCCCTCCAGTAGGCCAGACCCCTCCACGTTATTCCACACCCTGCTTATTTTCCTCCCCTCCCCCCTCTCTCTCTCTCTCTTTCCTTGCTTTTCTTTTCTTTTTTCATCACTTTCCTCTCATATTCTGACCGATGATGCAGTTTAATATTGAGGCTGCTTTTCGAAAGTTAGTTGGCGAAGCAGAAAAAATGGGCGTGTTTCTTAAACTTCATGTTTGTGCCACGCGTGTGGTGCAAGGCGTCGCGGTGAGCCTACAATGGCGGTACAGTACGCCTCGGCAATTAATTCCCCTGGCACAAAAGAGTTGACATGGGAACCTGGGTTATCTGTATAGAAGTAGGATTATGACATCTAAATTTTTTTCTCCAAACATCACACCCAATAGTGGTTTCCTTAAGTTCTTTAGGTTTTGATAGTTCGGAAAAATTTCTAAAGCCATCCGACTTTTACGGAGGGGACACAAAACTGCGCGTTTTTTCCGTTCTAAATAAGAGTGGAACAAGCGCGTCCCGTCCCGCCGCGCCGCGCGCCTCACCGTCAATTTAAATTCCACCCTGCTCCCTCCCTACCCTCTCCGGTGCCGGGGCGGGGCGGGGTGGGGCGCCCAGCGCACCCCTCTCTTTCCCCCACCTTCCCCTTCTCCGCTCCGTGGCCAAGGAGGCCAAGCGCCAAGCGGGAACCGAAGGGAACTCCCCGTCCGTTTAAAGGGGCGTATTTCTTTCTTCTGTGTGGGAGGGATGCTGCCCCGGCCCGACCCGGCCCCTCTAGTCACAGCTATTGTTAGTTAAATGAAGTTCCCGTTTCCCGACATTCGTCTCCCTGCCTGCCCCGCCCCGCCCCGCCCGGAGGAAGAGGACCTCTGCTGCCGGGAAGGGGGGGGGGGGGTCCTCCCGTCCTCCACCAGCGCAGCGGTCCTCACCACACAAGGCCCTCCGGGAGATGGACAGTCCTCCGCGGGGAGGGCGAACATGGTGAGCAAGAATACGGTTTTAAAGAACCGCAATGGCACACTGACGGCCTGTCAGTGGGCTGACTGCTCACTGGCGGTTAGTTAACATTTCTCCAAAGATAAAAATTAAAAGAAAGAAAATCTCAGGCAAGATCGGAATTGGAAGCAGAATTTTAGTAGAGGTGCGGGACCGACGGGAAATTAAGAGAGAAAAAAGAATTCTCGGCGGGTAGACCCATGGGATATTTAGGACCGGGGTGATATTCTGTAACCATCTGTTCGCCTAACAGTTGCCTCGTTAGTAACGATACTGAGAGCGTTCAGGGCGCGGGCGGCGGGCAGGGCGTTACCGTGACCCTGGTCCGGAGTAGCCTGTCTCACGCCTGTCTCGGGCTTGGACTGCTCTGCTCACCTCCGGGATCTGGAACAGGAAACGAAACGCATGAGCACATGAGCTCTGAGCCTGGTGCAGGGGAGAGAGGAGCGGAGAGGAGCCGAGCGGGGGGCCGTGAGGACTTTTGCTCCTATGATGTCATCGGCACAAAAACCAGCGCCTGACTCGGCCCAGCCACCCAGCCCTGGCCCGGCCCGGCCCGGCGCTCCAGCACGGCTACGCCACTCATATCTGATTGCCCCCCCCTCCCCTCCCCTCCTCCGCGAGCCTCCCCTGGACGGCGTGGAGCGTCGCATGGAGCATTATGCGACAGCTGTGCGACGGAACAGTGAGAGGAGGGGGGGGAGGTACCGAGGCCGATTGAGTGTACAGTTATGCGTAACGAGGGCGAGGTGGCGGGGCGGGGCGGGGTGGGGCGGGGCGGGGCGGGGCGGGGCGGGGCGCACCGGCAAGATGGACAGATAGACGGACAGAAAGACAGCAGACTGAGTGACTGACCCGACTGAAGTGGTAGTCTGTTTGGCTCGGAGGAGGCGGGGCGGGGCGGGGCGGGGCGGGGCGGTGATGCGAGAAGGCAATCGCAGTGACGGGAGGAAAAAATAGGAAAGTGCGGCGCAGACGTGTGCGCTACGCGGCGCGAGCGCGGGGCTGCAGAGAGGGGACATTGAGGGGGAGGGGGGGCTGGCAAACAAAAGAACGTGATCGAACGGTATATAAGGAGGTATATGGGGGTGTCTCAACCACGGGCTGGGGGCTCGAGCTCGGGCTGGCTTGCGCTGTACCACATGCTTCTTTAGGGGCTTCTCGTAAGAAGGGTGGGGCTGCTTCCCCCAATTGGGGTGTAGGGGATGGTAGGGGGAGGGGAGGGAGAGGGGAAAGAGGAAAGGGGAAAGGGGGAGGGGAGGGGGCACTGGGCCGCATCCACCACATCCCGCAGATTGAGATGCACATATCAAATTTCCGCGACCGCGCGTCACGCTGGGTGTGAGAGAGAAGGGGAGAGATGGCGAGGCGGAGGGAGAAAGAGAATAAAGGGGAGGGAGGGAGAGAGAGAGAGGGAGAGAGAGAGGGGACCCGGGTGTGTCGGATAGAGGGGCGCGGGAAGCCAGTCGGGCCCGCTCCCAACACGCACACACACACACACACAGATACAGTTAGACGGACGGGGGGAAGTGAACAGCTGGACACTTCCTCCAGCTTGTGTGGACATGGCGTCAAACATGGCATTCCCGCCTGCTCCGCTCACTGCTCCCCCTCCTCCTCCTCCTCCTCCTCCTCCTCCTCCTCCTCCTCCTCCTCCTCCTCCTCCTCCTCCTCCTGCTCCCCTTCGCGACTGCTTGCGTCCCCTGCTGGACCGAGAAGTTGCTCCCCGCGCTGCGCTAGCCTGACGCGGCACACGGCAGGGGTAAGGTAGGCAGCCTGCGGCAGAGCTGCTCGGCGGGCTGCCTACCCCAACGTGACAGGCGCGCTGCCGGCCGCGCGGGCCACCCCGCCCAGCCCAGCCCCGCTCCGCCCCGCCCCAAACCTCCTTCCTGCTTCCTGTGTGGCCCCGGCCCGGCCCGGCCCCGCAGCGCTCCGGCGGCACAGGGATTAAAACAGGACGACTTTGAATGTGTCGCTGGCTCCTCTCTCCGAGCCTCCCATTCTCCCTACGTTCCTCGCCCTCTCGAGGAGAAGAGAAGAACTGGCTCACGGAAACGGTTCCGGCGAGTGGCTCCTCCCGGTGCTCCGGCGTGCTTACCGCCCCGCCCCGCCCCGCGCACGCTTACAGGTGTCCTGTCCTGTGCTCTCCCCCGAGGGGCTCCTTTAGGCCTCTCGAGCGCCGCAAGAGCCTCCAAGGGGATCCCGAAAGGCGGGCGGAGGCGGCGCGAGCGGCGGGGGCGGGGGGCGGCCGGGGGCCGGGGGCGGACTCCTCAGGGGCGTTCAAGAGCCGCACGCCCGCAGGGAGCCCCATTCACACATCCCTCTCCTTTCACCTTCTACCTCTTCCGTTGCCCTGCCCCCGGACGCCCCCCCCCCCCCTCGCTTCCCGCTTAAAAACGAATTGTTCCTGAATCCGTCCGCCAGCGGTCCGAAAGAGCCCCCGAGGCTCCGGGCTGTCCTGTAGAGAGTCCGAACGCCTTCGGGGTCTTCCGTATTTAGTCCGGTGGCGGGGTCGGACTTGTCCGAATTGTGCTCCGGGGCCTTCGGACAGTCCGGTATCAGTCCGGAAATTCGGTCTTAACCCGAAAAGGGTCCGAGGTCAGAGTCCGGACTCCTTGCGGGCTTTTCTGTTCTTAACCCGCTACGGTGGACTTGTATTTTTTTCACTTTCTTGATTATCTAAAAAAGTTATAGAGGAGTACCAATCACACATCGAAGTCATGTTATACACTTTAAAACCATGCATGCACTGTAATAAAAATTAGTGATTTTATATGGAATATATGTAAAGTATTACATTTATTTTATGGTTATATTACAGTGGTAACTTTCCCAAAGTTTTTACGGTAAATTTACAAGTTTGGTAGTTTTACAGAGGTTTTGTGGTAAAATTGACAGAATCCCGGTAATATTACAGGGTAAAGCGTTGTAATTTTACAAGTGCTTGGAAATTTACAAGTATACTGTTGTAAAATTCGTAAAACATGGGTAACTTTACGGAGCTGCTCAGACGATTTTACAAAAAACGACTGTGATAGTCCACTGCTGAGTAGTAAATTTACAACTGCCTGGCGATTTTTAATTAAGTTAGTGTATTTCTGTTCCTATGTTAAAATGTACCTACGTGTTCCTAGCGACCGATAATATTTTGTCTACCAATGTTTAGACCACGGACCGTTAGTCGCGTGTTTAATTCAATGTAATCATGTATTCAGCAGCTTCATATTTATATTTTGGTGACTTTTGAAACGTCCAAACAGCCGTTCCGAAACAAGTGCGTCATCTTCCCTATGTGCTCAGTACCTTGCTCGCTATAGCGTGCGAGGGGCCGCGCCAAGGGGTCGGCGGGGTATTTCCCTTCCCAGAATTGCAGCGCCCGGCGCGCTGGACGAGGGGAGGGAGCGGAGGGGGAGCCTGGGGGTACCCCGGGCCGGGTGCCGCCCGCTTCTCCTGGGGCTAGGAGTCGCCGTCGCCGGCTACCTGGCCACTCGCCTCCCTCGCCTCAGCCTCGCCCTCGCTCCGAGTCGCTCGCTCTTCAGTATGCTGCCGGCAGCCGTGGTACGCGGACGTACATGAGTGCAGCAGGAGGCCACAGGACCACGCATTTTTTTTGCAACTACTGCGAACAAACTTTTTGATCTTGTGCAGATCGAGTGAGCGCAGTGCAAGTGGCAGCATTGGGGCGCCGCGACTGACTGCCGCTACAAGGCTTCGCGGCATACGCGACCGTGTTTGGCAGTTCTGTCAGACGGACACGCGAAGCACTTCCTTGTTTTTTTTGTTTGATTTGTGAAATTAATAATAATAATAATGCTACAGCTGCAGGTGTAATGGCACCCGTGGGAAACCAGACGTGGTTCTCCCGGCGTCCGGATATGCTTGTGGGCACCGGAACAAAAACCACTATTTGAGTCGGGGAAGGGAGGTTCAGCGTAGAACCCAACCCCCGCAACCCTAGAGGAGGGGAGGGGAGGTTCAGCATAGAGCCCAGCCCCTGCAACCCTAGAGGTAACGCCTGTGACGCTTAGAGTAGGCAACCTGCCAACCACACTAATGTGCCGGGTGGCCTGCCCTCCCGGCGGATTCGGATCGCTGGCGGGTATGCCCGAACGCAACATCGGACTCGCCCCGGCCGGGCCCGCAGCCGGAAACCCCGCTTCTAGCCCGTGGCTTGGCACTCGGACACACCCGCCAAGTTGCCGATTTGGGAACATTCTGGAACTAACTCGGAGTAGCCCGTGGAACCTCTCTCGGACTAGACCCCCGCTCGGGCTGGCCTCGGATGAGCCTCATTTTTAACCGGGTTCCCACTCTCCTCTGCACGGATAGGACGGGAGTCGGGGGGTTGGGAAGGGAGAGAGGAGAGAAGAGAGGCCGCCTTAAACTTGAAGAAGGGAGAGAAGATTTCGGATGAAAGAGTTGGCAGAAATCAGCGGTAACTTGTGTTCCCAATTAATGACCGTGGCCTGCCGCGCGATGACGTGGAGGGGAGTGGTGGGGTGGGGCGGGGTGATCTCTCCACCGCCCGCCTGCCCCACCCCACCCCGCCCCGCCCCACCCTCGCCGCGCTGCGCCACTGAAAGGATAATATGGGGCGGGGTGCTCTCGCGCGCGGCGCGGCGCCAGCTCTCTCGGAATCTTTCTGCGCTCTTTGCGCTCCAGTTTTGTACCCTATACAGTTAGCGAGGCAAAGCGGCAAAGTGCGTTACGTTTTCCATCTCTGCTCCTCTAACTCGGGTCAAGAAAGTAAGTGCGATTTCTGTATAAAACCTGGGTATTTTATGCACCGTGTGTCGTCTGCTGGGGCGGGAGTCTAATCGAGCCCACGCTGTGCGATAAAAAGAAAACCACCCCATTTGAGTGCGCGAGAGAGGACGCGGGGCGGGGCGGGGCGGGGCGGGGCGGGGCGGGGGCGTATAAGTGATGAGGTGAGCGCGTGGCATAATGATCTGGGTCTGTCTGAGCCGCCGCGCCGACACATTCGCATTGACGTTCACATTTGAAGACGCGCTGTGGCAAGATTGTGATGAATGGTGCGAGCGCGAATGTGTTATCGATCAGAGCTGTAGCGTTCTAACATATTCATCATCACTATCACCATCATCATCTCTCTCACTCACACACACACACACACACACACGCCACCCACCCAAAACAAAAAAAAACAGAACTCTAATTACGATGTTTCGATTATTTCGACGTATGATTGTATGCTTTTTTTTTCGAGTTAACGTGTGTTATTTACGATGCCAAAAGAAGGGGTAATTTTATAAAGGTCCCTCCGCTAACCATACGATAGGGCTACTGCAATATTTTATTATCATTTTTCTGGATGACGGCACATGGGCTGTGAAGCGGAAGAAGGGGATAAGTGACGTATGCCCGTAACTGTGTTACGTATGGCACGATGAAGTGAATTTAAGTCCACTTCTGTCCCTTTGGGGACAACTCCTGTTTCCGTTTCTATCAGATTTTGGACTTATATCCGCTTCTTTCGCCTCACAGCCCACACGTTACATTAGAATCTTTCTGCTACTCATACATACGATGTCATTGACTCCCCCGTCCTTGACTCCGCACGACGCGGAGACGACAGCCAGATAGGTCTCCAGCGGAAGAGGCGGTGCCAAAGCCATTGTCAGCCCGCCCCGCCCCGCCCCGCCCCGCCCCGCCCCGCCCCGCCCCGCCCCGCCCCGCCCTCCTCCCCCGAGCTCTCCCCTAAGCTCCTTTGCGTGAAGCCCGCGGGCGCGCGGGCTGGCTGGCCTCCGCCCCGCGTCGGAGTGGCGACACTGAGAGCACGGCACACAGCACAGCCTGACACTGACAGTCAGTCCGCTGATTGTGGAAGAACGCCGCCCCGCCCCGCCGCGCCCCGCCCCGCCGCGCCCCACCCCGCCCCGCCCACAAACACACATCGACGAGAGCGGGACCGCGCGTCTCCGGCCTCTCCATGAAAGAAGGGCGACCTGGAGACGAATACGCTTAAACAGGCCGAAGGGGTTTACAATGAATTCTAAATGTTTTTGGTGGTGACGCCTGTTCGCGGTTTGCACGATTTGACGCGCGTGCGGTACTCCTCAGTTGCACCGGTGGCCTACCCTGGAGTTGTCAGGCGCCTCGTCTCGTTAGAGAGAGAGAGAGAGAGAGAGAGGGAGGGGGGGGGGGAGAAGCGAAGGAGGAGGGAGAGAGAAAGAGAGAGGCTGCATACAGAGCCGCGCCGCGCCGGCGGCAGCCGCAGGTATTTAATAAACCGAAGCAACTTTCCTCGTTTGTCTTGCAAGGCATGCGATGCGCGTCTGTCTCGCGGCACGGCCTTACCGGCGGGCTGAGCTCAGCAGGCGCCCCGCCCCGCCCCGCCTCGCCCCGCCCCGCAGTAACACAATTCTTTCGGCTGGCTCTGGTAGAGAGGGTCGAGGATCATCGTGGGAACATGTGCGGCCCGGCCGGGCCCGGCCCAGGACAGATGGGTCATAACGCAAGTCCACAAAGAACGTAACGCTGTCTCTCTCGCACCCCAACTGCGAGCCTACCCGAGCCTAGAGAGAGTGTGGTGTGGTGGAGGGTGGAGTGAGGGAGAGGGTGGAGAGTGGATGTCACGCGTCGAGCGAGCGTGCGGGTGCAGACAGAAAGCGAGAGAGAAAGAGAGGGGGAGTGAGGCACGTGTACTGAGCGCGGGTGAAAGAGAGAGTCAGACAGAGGCAGAGAGGAGAGTACAGGACCATATTTGAGTTGTTCTTGAGGCAGTCAGTGCAGCGGCAACCCTAAGTAGATTACAACTTGAGGGCAACAACGGGGCGGCGTGAGGGGCGGCGTGAGGGGAGGGGGAGATACGGCGGAAAGGATGAAGGTAAAGCCAAAAAACCAGAGAAGGAGAAATAACGAAAAAATAATAAAAATGCAGCTTTGGCGTTATTTGAGCCCCGCCCATGGGCCGCACCTGCAGGTGCAGCATGCTAGTAGCGCTAGCAGCTAGCGGCGCCACGATCAGATGTTTCGAACGAGAGGAGAGAAGGGGAGCGTTGGGGGCAGGGGGCAGGGGGCAGGGGGCAGGGGGCAGGGGGCAGGAGAGGGCAAGCAGCAAGGTTTCGCGGGACGAGCGCGCGAGGAGCCGGAGGGGGAGGAGGCCGAGTTCCAACTGCCAGTCACGTCCCTCCGAACAACAAAACACCCCCTCCCCCTTCCCCCGCCTCCCCCAACACCCCCGCCCCCTGCCCTGCCGTAGTGAGAAATAATAGGACAAGAAATCCTCACTCCCGAATCCCGTCCTGGGGCGGCCGGCGGCGGCGGGGCGGCGGCGGCCCTGAACCCCAAGGTGGCTGGCCTCTGGCCCCCCGCCCAGCCCAGCCCAGCCCTGCACGGCTCCTGACCCGACCGCTCCAGCCACTGCCGTGCGTGTAACCCTTAAGGCTCTTAAGTCCGTGCAGGCGCGGCAAGCTCCTGATAGCGCTGTGTAGTGTACGTGTGTGTGTGAGAGAGAGAGAGAAAGAGAGAGGGGGAAAGAGAGAGAAAGAGCCACGACCCACTTCTGCCGCAGCGACCCACTCGCCGGCCACTGACGCAAAATCAAACTTTTTTCATTATGATGTTGAAAGTCCGAAAGAGATCGGCCCTCCGAGCCGCGTCCGGTCATTTCTCAGTCGAAATGACCGCCTCTCCCCGTCCCCCCTCCCCTTCGTTTTTCCAGCCGCGGGTCGCTGTCCTCCCTCCCCTCCCCCTCCTCCTCCCACACGAGTCAACGTCCTATCGCGGTGCAGTCTGATCGGTTTGACAGCTGCTTTTAAAGAAAGCCTCTCCGGTGACAATCTGTCTAGAGAGTGCTACCCTTGGGTCCGGGTGCCTCCGGGCGCCTCCGGGCCCCACGGCCAGCTGTCGCCTCGCCCCAGCGTGGCCAGGACCGGGCCGGGCTGGACCGGAACCGGAACCAACTTTACGAACCCCCTCCACGTCATGCAAAGTTGGCTAAAATTTGCCGCCAGATCGCGCCAGATGCTTCGATTTGTAAAGTGCCGAAAAAGATGAGTCTCCCGGGGGGAAGGGGAGTGGAGTAGGGGAAAGGTACGAGTACAAGGGGGCCAGCTCACATGTGAACGCTTCGTTAGTGCCATCATGCGCTCGGTCAAACACACAGACCACGCCGGATTACCTAACTCGTTTCGCACTGAAACTGAACGCAAAGCTGAGCCCTGCCTTTCCCTTCTATTTACCAATCTATAACAACTTGCACTATTTATTTTATTTAAAACACCCATATGCAATGCGTATCATCTGCTTTCATGTTCCGTAGCGGAACTTTTTTGTTATATTACAAACACGTTTTTTTTTTACAGCTCTGAAAGAGGCTTTGTGGCAATATATGTAACCCTCCCCCATTTTTTTTTAAACTGGACAACTTGGCACGTACCCTTTGGTGTGCCGTGGGGCTGCGGTTGGGCGGGGCGGGACGGGGCGGGGGCGAGGGGGGGACGCCCTGCTGGACATGTTCATTATCGTCAGGGACTCGCACAATGGACGCAGGCAGTGGCTCGAGAGATAGGGGCTAAAGAGACGCGAACGGCAGAGCGTGGATAACCATTTTTATAAACGTGTGTCTCTGTGATATGGACAGTCGGATTGTTTCGAGTTTTGAACTCATTCACAAAATAAGTGGTTTTTTTTTCACCTACCAAAGTTCCCACGGCCCTCCCTCCTCTCACGCAGCCCCTCCCCCCCCCCCCTCGCTGTGGCCGCAGCTGAGGCTTGAACGCGGGGGGCAGTCACGTCTGCACAGGGGGCATTGCGGACCACTTCCTCTCGATGAGTAGCATTTTCGACTAGGTTTTATTTAAGACCGATTCATTCTTATACAATAATTACGAGAGAGATGCGAAAGGGTGGAGGGTAGTGGCGGAGGTTTAAATATATTCTGGCGAGGGAACCCACGACCTCGGTATGACAACGAGATGTAATCCACCACCTTTGATGTAGAAAACGAGGTACAGAAATGACATTTCTTCGATAACTGCATTTATATTTTAGCGTACTGGAACTTCATTTATCAGTTTGACCATGTGCGCTTAGGACACGCCCTTCCCTCCCAGCCCCGCCCCGCGCACTGGCTGGCTGTGCTGTGCTTACCGTCGATCTCCTGGACGATGTGCTGCGGCGTGGCTGGCACGAGCACCGCCAGCACCAGGACGACCCCGGCGGCCGCCGCCGCCGACAACACCCCGCGGGCCATGCCGCCGTCGCGCCGAGCAGCCGCCGTTTCGCTTCCAGCAAACTCGGACAATGCTCCAACCACCATCAACGCGGGTGTGTAGTATGGTCCAGTATGTCACCGCTCCAGGATCTCCAGCGTGGCAGCGTGGTCCTTTCCCATGGTGAGGGGTCGCCCCGCCCTGCCACGCCCCGCCGCGCCGTGCCGCGGGTGCGGCGAGCGACCACGTGCCGCCCCGCCCCGCCCCGCCCAGGGGAAGTCCCAAAGGCCCGCGCGACGCACCGGGCGGAACGCGTCGGAAACTGGCGCGTCGCGTGAAACCGTCTCGTCTCCTGGCGTCGTCACGTGACGAGTCGCGAGGCCACCGCGTCGCCCTTGTCGCTGCTCTGGCTCAGGATGCACCGGACGGACACCGCAGCAGACGACACGCCGCCAGACCGCGCCGCACCGCACAGCACTCCGGACCGGTCCACAGTGGCAGGGCAGGCAGAGTGCCGAGACCGGCCGGCCCCGCCCCCAGGCCGCACCCGCCCCCGCCGCCGCAACGCCCCCACTCCCCGCACCCAGGCCGGCCCGCACCGCCCCCCGCCGCCACCCGCAGCCCACCCCCCGGGGCCGGCGCGGGGGCCAGTCCGGCACCGCGGCCCCCCACACGCGCTGCCAGGGGCGGGGCCCAACGCGCCGCGGCGGGGGGCCCCGGGGGCGGCGGGGGCGGCGGTGGGGCCACGGGGGGCGGGGCCACGCGAGGCGCGGGCCGCGAAGCCCCACCCACCCCCCGGGCCCATTTTGTTCTGCACCTCGCGAGCTGCACTGTGGGGAGGGGTGCGTAAGATAGGTTTTTAACCCTTTACTTGAGATAATACGCCATGGGCGACACCCCGCTCCCGCTCCCGGCCCGGTCCCGGTGGCGGGGGAGGAGGGTGCCGGCCCGCACGGCCCCGACAAGGCCGGACAAGCTCCTGTCAAGACGCGATACGTGTGCCCTTCCCTGAGCAACAGATGGCCTGTACAGTCAAACCTGCTACCACCTCATAGAAATTCACAGTTCCTCCCGAGACCGGGCTCGCTGCTACAGCTTCACCCGTTACGTACTGCTCGTCTACTAGGCCTGTAATGTTAGCGACGCGCGTCGCCTGGAGGTCAGGGCACAATTTTGCCATATTCACTGAAGCTTCGAGAGGTAGTTGCCCAGAGTGGCGGTGCGTAGTGGGAACCAAGACAAAGCACCATAACCTTCGCATAGAACTGGTTTAAATCTTGGTTAAGATTCAATTCTAGGTTCTAGGGTGGCTGTGGTCAAAAAGATGTGTCTGTTAGAGCTGCACATTCATTAGGACCACTTTAAATAATGTTTTACACCCGTAATATGAATTATTTAGACAGCGCTCTCTGCTTTGTTTTGGTTCCCGCTACGCTCTGCCACTGTGGGCAACTACCTCATCAAACCGTCGAGGTAAAACACTTACCAGCAGAGTCCCTCGGAGACGTTCATCCAGTCGACGTTCCACAAAATGGCAGCTGACATAGGTTACCAGCGGTATGATGTGGGCCGTCTTATTTGCGATCTTGATATCACACACAATCCCGATTTATGACTTTTGTCGAAGAATAGTCTAATCTGACACTACTTGAATATCATATGTTCACGCCCATACTTTGCACAGATGCTAAAGGTTTGTTCAATCCGCGAAAACGAATAAATACGCCGTACCGAACGAGACAATGCGACACTGAGCGCGGTTCGAACTGTCCGTGCCCTGACACTGAACGCTTTTCATTTCAAACTGCAGTTTGGGCATGCCCCTGCAGCGCTGCCAACTTCAAACCAACCCAACCACACTCGTTGCTGATGCATTAAAAATTTCGGATTTGAGCGGATGTGCTTCCTGCCATTTTGGCAATGAAAGCAGCTAACGTGACGGAAAAGAGACTTTTTCGTGAATTATTATTGTATAATTTTTGACGAATTTTGCAGATCTGGAAGCTGTTACTGAGCCTGGTCGGGTCAGAGGACCAGTCAGGACGCGGGGCGGACGCCTCTGCTCCGCGGAACCTGCGGTCAGCGGACGGGGAATAGGTCAGCCATCCCTCTCCTCCCCAGCCCAGCCCTGCCCAGGACGAGCTCTTCTGCTCTGCTTTTGGCTCATGGATCACATGAGTCGTGCTGAGCCGTTCCGGCCCATAAGGCACGCCTCACTGACAGCGAGGAGGTAATGTCCCCCTCGAGTCCCCTATGTTTGTCGTGATACCCGATTCCCCGAACCAACTTCACCAATATGTCTTGCGAGAACTACCATACAATGTTCAAGATAAGTCCCTAACGCTTTGGCCTTGGATATGGCTCATCGGATGGAATGAGGCTCTCATCTTGCAGTTTCTACTCCTAATTTTCGTTCTTTCCGAAAAAGTAACTGCTAATGGGGAAGATATGGAGGACGGCAACTGTGTACACTTCTCACTTTCAAATTGTTGAACCCATCTATGAGTCATATTGAGTTAGGATGGATTAGAAATCAAAACCCATACAAAATTCTAATTGACGAAGGAAAATGATATATTTTGAACTGTTACACTATATCACACATTTAAGTTTCAAACATCAACCACAAACATACCTCACAGAAATACACTTATTATGTAATGTTTACTCTATGGCAAAAGCATGCAGTTTCATGAAATGTTTGACTGGTGTACCACTCTAAAATTGCTGACCCAAACAGTGAAGAAAGTTTTATTTTTCTGAGTTTGTTATGTTAGGCTTTACATTTCAGAGAAAGTTATTATTTTTACAAGTAATTATAACACATGGAGGAAGCACCTAGTGATATACAATCCTAGAAATTAGCACAAAAATTCATTATTGATTGAAGCAAAATAATTATTGTCTAACAGTACACCGCTTATGGAAATTCCACAATGTGCTTCGATAATTGGCATCAATATCATATCACTATATTTTAGGACAGCTTCTTATAAAGAAGAGGTACAGGATTCTAAAATCCCTGAGATGTCAAACAATCAACTGAAACCCAACACATCCCCAGACTAAGTAAACTTATGAGCATCATTTCATACTTTTTTTGCTATGCTGAATGTTGAAGTAAAATGATACATTGAACAGGACACTTGGACCCCAATTGACTGTGATACAATTAAAATGCTATATGGCTAAGTGAATTGAACCAATACAGTACATTTTTAAAAAAATGGAATAAAAAAAGGAATCACTCGTGCTGATACAGGAATCATAGCAATACAACTGATAGAATAGTCAATAAAAATACCAAAGTAGCAAATACAGGAGCAAAGCAAATGATTCCGAAAGGATTTTGTAAGAGAAACAAATATGGCAAATTACAAGAAAAAACTAAAATAGAAAATAATTACATGACAGAAAATTAAATGTGTCGAATTTACATATGAAAAGAAGCTAGGAGAGGAACATTCAAATAGGGAAACCTATAATCTTCAGCTTCAGTGGCAAATATTAAGAAGAGATATTGATTTCTTACCAAACAGAATATTGGTAGGTAGTCTAATAAAATGCAACCCATTGCCACAGAGAACAGAAAGAACACAGGTCCAATTCCATTAGCCCTCTAAAATTGTACAACCAAATTATGAAAGAAGGATAATGTTTCTACTTTAAATGGTTATTTTGTTACAATTAAAACTTTCACCAAAATGAAATGAACAAAAACTTATCACAATATTCTTAAGGTTCTAAAATAGTTTTAAATGAAAAGTAAAGGCACATATAAAGCAAAAAGGAGAATGATAACAATAAACATACAGAAATGGGAGGAGCATTTTGAAAGAATGGAATCAACATTCTTTCTTTGAATTGATGAACTGAATAAGATCATTAGCTCCTGTTTGATTAGAATTCAAAGAAAACGCCAACTGTAGGGTAAACATAATTGCCTAGGACATTGATTGAATGCTGAAATAAGATCCAGAATAACTCATAAGTAGAAAATGTAACAGTAAAATTAACTCCCAGACAAAAGCTCTGATGCAGACAAAGACTAAACATATATTGCTTTGGAGACAACCTTTTTTAATATTTTTCCGCTCTTATATTATTAGGGATTTGGTAAACTAAAAGTAACTCCTCGTGATTGAAAAATACAACTTTAATAATAACATACACAAAATATGGCTACAAAATATAACTATTCATCTACAATGACTACAAGCAGATCACATTTCAAGAATTTAGTAAGAGATCTGAGATTCAAAGAAACTCATCATGCAAAAAGAAAAAAGGGTAGGTGCACCTAGGTATACCCAAATTCAAAAGACATGCCAAGATAAAATAATAAACATCCTGACTTTCACATACATTTATGTGAGAGAGTGATCTTAAACACAAGTAAATGTTTGCCATATCTTAAAAAATGAGCATATTTGTACAAGGCGAACTTTAAAACTACATGTTGAATTAGTTTTTGCAAATCAAATTCAAAAAGAGAAAGGTAATCACAGAGTTTGATATTTTTTGAACATAGTCTGACCCAATAGAACATCATAAGTATTTCTTCCTTTCTCTTTCCATGGGAAAGAAGGACATTGTTACAATCTTTGGTTACGGGGCTGTACTTATTCTTGTGCCATTGTCTTATCACTGAAGTGCTCTGTTTACTGAACCATAGATCCAGAAGAATCATTTGGAAGTTGGCTTTGAGAAAGTGATCAGCTGTTTCCAGTTTTTTGTGGAAACATTACACATCACAACATTACAATGAAGTTGGAAACAGTTTCAACATATTAAAAAAATTAGCAAGAAAAATACAAATTTTCATTCCAGTGGAGTCAGTCTTTAATTTAGAAGGTCATAGTGGAGTTTTTTTTTTCTTTTGTAGGGAAAAAATTGCAATGGTGAGAAGGGAATAGCCAACAGCATTTCTGCAAGTTTTTATAACGTATAGGGTGCAATAAAGTATTATGCTGAGTCTACTATGGGTAGTGCCATTTTAGGAAGTTAAAATACTAGACTGGTCCATTGCTGATTAGTTGATGCGGAGGACAAAGAAAAACTCCAATGCATTAATACTAAGCAACACATCAATTAATATCTCTATAAATTCTAACAACCATATAAAACAGTTGAATAAAATACAACATAACATAATTTGAGTCACACCATCACATCAAAACCAATAGTTCAAAATCACATTAGCATTGTGATGTCATTGTTCAATAACTTTGTCCACATGGAGTACATTACTGTAACATTAAGAAATTTCATTGCAAATGTTAAATATGAAACAAGCCACATCTATATCACTTATGTTCAAGCTTAGCTAAATAAAAATATTGATTGCAACATACAAGAAGTACATGACAAAATATCAAACATTTCTGTGAAACAACCATTAATACAACAATTGGAATAAAAATTCAAATTTCTCAGAAACAGCAACACATGGGATTAGAGAAACTACAAATACATTTCAAGTCATGCAATTACAACTGCATCACTAACACTATACACCTACCAAAAATAAAAGGACTTAAATGTTAAAACTTAAATATGACAAGAAAAAGTTCCAGTGGCCCAATACAACATAGAACCCTTAAATTTCTATATTATGAGAGCACAAAATGCATAAAACCTTCAAAGAATGTGATGCAAGCAGAAGTGCTGACAATTTTTCTTAAAGAATCTCTTAAACTAAAATCCAAAACGAACAGGACAACCATTAGACCAATGCCCTCGCTGATTGCAGTAAAAACACACACCATATCCTCCATAATAGCGGCCAGGAATACCAGGCACAATAGGGGGTTCCCCTTCTGTTTCCTCATCTTCATATTCCCCATAGTCTGATTCAAACCAGGTACGCTCTGAACTAGATGAGAATCCCCCAGTGCTCGAGTAGCTGCTTGTTGAGTCACTGGAATTTGAAGAAACATACATCAAAACCAATGAAAAATAGAAAACAATTAATTAATAAATTTTAGAAAAGGAATAGAAAAATCTACCTTGGTTCCTCCGTGGAACTCCCAGACGAGCTGGCGGACGACACCAGCCCCAGCCCGGCTCCCGAACCACTGGGCCCGGCCGGGCCCCCGCCCCCAGGGCCTCTGGCTCCGTGGCGGCGGCGCGACGGCGCGCGCCCGTCGTGGGGCTGCCCTTGTCCCTGCGAGCCCTGCGCCTGCGGGCCCTGAGAGCTGCCAGGGGTGCTCTGCAGGTTCTGCAGCCCTTGCAGCCCGCTGCCCTGCGAGCCCTGGAGGCCCTGGGCATTCCCTTGTTGGGAGCCCTGGAGGTTGTGCAGTCCGGGCCCGGGTCCAGGTGAGGCGAGGGCCAGGGCAAGGGGAGCCCTCGGGGGAGGCGGTGGCGGAGTGTTGTGACGCCCCTGAGCCTGGGGCAGAGGGGCCAGCGCCAGAGGGTGGACGTGGGCGTGAGCGTGGACGTGGGCGTGAGGGGGGTGAGCGTGGGGGTTGGAGTGGGCGTGGGCGTGAGCGTGGGGGTGGTTGTGGGTGTGGGGGGCGTGGCTGTGGGCGTGGGGAGGGTAGTGGGAGACGTGTGGCCCGTGGTGAGGGAAGTTGTTGTGGTGGTGATGGTGGTGATGGTAGTGCGGTGGTGGGAGGGGCTGCCAGTGGTTGTTGTTGTTGTAGTTGTGGTGGTGGCGGCTCGTCCTGCTGGGGCCCCCGCTCGAGGAGCCATTGTCACGGCTGCTGGAAGATGACGAAGTGGCATTTGCTGCGACGGCAGCTGCTGCTTCCAGAGCTGAGGGGCATTCGAACCAGTTAGTAGTCTTATTTGAACATCTTTAACGCACACTCTTTAATAGTTTGAGGAGTGATAAAAATTATTTGACATATGTACCTGCACGTTCCTCTACAACTTCCTTGTGCCTCTGCTGAAGTTCCAGGCTTAGCTGGCCCACCATTGTACTTATGAGAGAATCCAGGGTAACTGAACGATGCTCTGCAGTAATGGGCATTCTACACATGGGACATTCTGCGCGCTGCTTCTTCCACTCTCCTAGACAGTGTTTGCAAAAACTGTGGGCACAGTTTATGGTGACAGCCTGTAAAGGGAAAAATGTCAGCATTAGAATGATTATGTTTTAGCTTGAACCCAAGCTTTATTTCTTAATCAATATATGTAGATGTATGAAGGTACTTACTGCGACAAGAAGCTCATTGCAGATGCTGCATTGCAGCTCCTCCTCCACAAGAGCTCCTATGTTCTTCAGCTTTGATAAGGCAAGGTCAAGATCTTTATCTCTTTCTTCCTTCTTCTTGATTTCCTCTTCAGCTGCTGCATCCTTTTCAATTGACTCCTCCTTGCAGATGGCGGGTGTTCCTCCTTCCTCTTCAGTTGCTGCTGCGGGTTCCAATTCCTCATTTGGTTCTGCTGTGTGGTTTCGTGAACATGATTGGTTTCCTGTGGCATGTTCTGTTACAATTTCCACATTCTGGGGAATGAGAACATCACTTGAAGAGGTGATTTCTGAGTCTTCTTCAGTACTAGATTGAGCTTGCTCATTAGATTCTGCAATCTCAGATTGTTGGGATGTAGGCAGGCCACGCTCAGATAGAGTAGAGCTGCCTGCCACCTCCCTGCAAATCAAAAACACTAAATCAGAAAAACATAAAAAAGAACTTGTCTTTACAGACCTTTGTTCCCTCTTATGATGCATGATGGACAACCATAGTTTGTCAAGTACACAAAGTGTAATAATTAAGCTTTTAAAAATTTTCACATTTGAAGACACATCAACATTCCTGTTAATCTAAATAAACAGTCAACAGGTCCGCCCATGCATCCTAAAAGAAAACACATAACTGATCCTCTTTACATGATTAACATTTGGGATTAACTTATGATCCTTCAGTGGTTATTTTTTGAATGTTCCCTTCCTCAGGCTTAGTTTATGGAATGACCATGTTGATCGCAGGATGGGCCCCAAATCTGTTTTCCCATCTTGGAACACTGCAGTAGGGGAACGAGGTTTAAGACATGCTAGTCTTCCCAATGTTCCACATGTACATAATCAGGATCTTAGTAATATTATATGTCCCCTCCTCTATATGAAAATTTTGGTGTGTCATGTTATCAGGACTACGTGTCCGCTCTGCACCTAACTGCAGGATCTAGTCCGTCTGTATTAGTCTAATAAGCAAAGGTAATAGGACTACGCGATTATACACATATAAAGGGCAGTTTTGTAAAACCTTCTCACGGTAGAAACTGATGTGCTCGGGAACGAAACAGTCATTAAGACTGCCTTGCCGAATTAAATGCCGCCGCGACCCTTAGCGGACACGTCGATGCCCAAACGGAACTTCACGATGTTGGAATAGTTGATCTTGGCTTGTTAACCGAAGGCCTCCAGCTGCTCCTCGAACACAGGTAAGTAACGAAAAACAAATAACCATCAACTTATCGGACATAACTCTGTAGGGTTGCTACCTCAAGTGAGGATATGTGCTTTGTTTCAGTGCCATGATATTTTCATTCAAACTTATTAAGCACATTATTAGCAGGCCAGGTAGTGCGCATCATAAAGCAATTGGATTGACAGAGTTGCCTAGTGGTTTTCAAGAAGAGTGTATTACACGAAGATGCTATTCGGCCTAAAACTTTTCCCACACGTATTTTTAAAAATTTCGACGCAGCTGAAAATATGACTAGTTGATAGTTTGGTTGATCTACAGAGGGAACGTGTGTTCAAAGATGGCAACTCTACACTCCAGCTAAATGCACAAATTGCGCACCCTTGTTGGTAGGGCCCCGTATATTTCGCGTTTACCTCCTCCCATTCTAGCCTTAGGGGAAGTGTTTAGCCCTGAGCCCTATGTAGAAAGCCTGAAAGATCCTGATATCAAGAGCTTCATGTTGGCTGATAAGGCTACAAAGCACGGAGCGAAATACACGCAGCTCTATCCACATGGCCTACGATCACTACCTGGTGGGGCAAGGCCTCTTAGACAAAGAAACAAAAGTTAGAGAAAAACAGGTACATAAGAAACACAATTTACAAATAAAAGACAGAAAAACTGTACTCAGTGGTACAGCATGATATAACAGGAATATTTGAGTTTTCAAGAAAAAAGCCTTGCTTACAGGGACTGCCAGAATTTACAAAACAATTGGTATTTACATTATTCACAAATAAGTTAAAAGAGATAAAATTACAACGACCCATTCTAGGGTCAGAAGATATTTTTTAAGGGAATAAATTAAAACCAGATGACTTTAAATATATTCCAAGTGGTAAAGATTGTTAGATGATAGGACTGCTCTATAATAAAACTGAACCTTCCATATCTACCTTTTTTTTTGTTTTTTTTTAAATGTCTAACAATGTCTAACTGTGCTTTGAACTTGAAATTAAGTTTAACTTGCAATACTAATTTAGAGTGTTCAAAGCCTTTCCTAGTTCCTTTTAACAACCTCTTGTGATCCAGGGGTAAAGGACTCCAAATGTAATGATGTAACAGGAAAGTACAATTAGGTAGAGAACTAAGTTGGATCATACATTACTGTGAAGCTGTTCCACAAGTGAATCCCATTAGACATGACGAGCTATTTACCATAGTCCCAATGATACAAAGCACACAAACACAACACAAAACAATTTTTTCTTCAGAATTAATAAGTTTGGGTGGGGTAAAGAGATGATGCAGGTAGACAACAATAATGAGGATTTTTTTTCTCTAAATAATTCACAAATCACCGTTCTGACTTGTTAAGCCCTCAATTTCATCTAGCTGGCAACCATTTTCATAACACTTCCATAAAAGCCCACTTTGGCTATGAATTTCTACAAAGTCATAGAGTGCTGGACGCAACATGCACAATTAACATCTAATATCAGTGCAGAATTTTTAAAAGAATTGGAAAATAGATTAATGGCAAAGCAAGTTTGCTTCAAATTATCTCACCCAGATGATTATAGCTCACAAGCAACCAATAGACAAAACTGACTACATATTATTAGGCTGAATGAATGCTAACAGCTTTTCTTTCCCGCCTTCAATTTCAAAATTAAGAAAGGATTAAAAAAAAAAAACACATGAATTAAAATCTTTTGTTTTCTATTCTGTAAGTTACAAGAGACCTATGTAGAAAATTGGAAAATACAATTCCGATATTAACAACAAGACCACTTACTTCATGCAATGGACATCCAAAACTTCAAGACAAACTAATATGTCTGGCACTAAAAAAAAAACAGAGAACATGTGCCACAAGAAAATATCATCCCTAGTTTGACTCTGTCCATTTGAATTATATAATGACTAGATTCAGTTCAGAATTGCACACAATTCATACTAACACTGGCTTTCATTTAGTACTTTCCCTCAACAGCTGAAGGTATATCACAGATAATTCAGTCTTAATGAATTACGCCCCAATCTCGAGATCTGCCTGTGTAAAACAAGAAATATCAGTAAAATAAGTTATAGAGTAAAAAGTCCCAAAGCCTATGATTTTCCAGTTTTTTTTTTTTTTGTGGCTTATTCTGGGACTAAACAAAATTAAACACACTGAAGGGGTCCAGTGCTTGAATTTTACTAGAAAATTTGAGTGTTTAAAACAGTCAACTGGAAAGACTCAGTGCTTAAAAATTCCAGTTTAAGAGCTTTAACATTCAAGTCTACTAGAGGAATGGATAAAAGTACCATTCCTGGGCACTTGGTACTCTTTCATTCAGTTAGTCATACATCTCAAGCAATATCTTCTGTCTATGGTCACCAATCCAAAACTTTATGGAGGAACTGAACTACACATTGAAGACAAGCGCTAACCTGCCAGGAGCGCAGTTGTGTAGCTGCACATCCACCAAGCGGCCACCCTCTTGGCTTAAGGAACCTGTGGCACAAATTTATTAGATTAGATTAGTATGGTTATTCAAAAAACTTAAAATTCCTTCAGAACTTAAGAAGAGATAGGTTGCTTAATACATACGTATAGCAGCGTACAGCTGTTCCAGGAGAGTCTGTCGTTGCCGATCCAAACTGCCAAGGCGCCGGCGGATGTCCTGTAACACATTCAATGGTTATTATTCAAAACCTACTGGGTTGAGGAGAAATTACCATTTTATCTATGAAACTGACCGATACATTGCTAAGATCTGACTGCCCACCCGATGTGGAAGGCACTGTATTAGTTGTGGTACTGCTAGAGGCATTTGAAGTAGACCTATTAAAAAGGAGTATATGAGAAAGTTGACAATTAATTAGATTAGATTTTAATTTAAAATGTCAATGTAAGCATTACCCTTCCATGGACATTTTTTGTCTGAGTTGATGTAATTCAGCACGAACTCTTTCAAGCATCTGGTTGTTCTTTTCTCTCACAGCCTGCTCCTCCGCCTTTTCACTTGAATCAATTTGTTCCAAACGTTCAGCTAGCCTGCGCTGCTCTTCTACAATTTGATGACGTTCTTCATTGCACCTATAATTTTTTTTTATTATTATTATTTTTTTTTTTTTTTAAGTTATTGGATAAGCACATACAAAGAGATAAAAAAATGAATCACATTTAAACAAGTTTCTATAATGTAAGGAATCTCATTAATATATTGTTTTACCTCTTATGAAGCAGTTGAAGCTGATGCAACAACTGATTGAATAGAGAAGCCTCTTTCTTCTCAAGGTTTTCCAGCTGTTTTAATTGAGCATCATCTGTGCCTTGTAAATTTGATGCTTGGTACTGGCGTTTCACAGGTGAGGGGCCCATTTGCCTGACACTCGATGATTCAGATAATGTTCTTTTGGTTGGCAGAGGGCCTTGCCTGCCCTGCGAGGAACTGCTACCACTGGCTTCAGACATGTTCTGAAGAGGTGAGCTTGAATTGCTACTTGCAACCGAGTTTGTGGAACCTCTTTTAGATATCCATGTTTCGTGGATGCCACCTTCAACCTCCTGGGACTCCATGGGATGGTCTGTCAAATAAAAAATTGTTTGTAAAGTAAAGTGACACCTGAAAATTTAAGGTGGCACACAAAGAGGAAATTAAACTTACAACGGGAGACCACTTGAATGCAATTTTACTTCTACTGAAACTGAATAATGTTGATATGCTTGTGAATTTTGAATAGAAAGCGTCTGAAAGAAGTCCTAAAATTTCTCTCACATGAAGAACTGGAACATAAAATACAACAAAATATTCAATAACTTGATTGGAACTCTCAACAGGCTGCTATTAAAATAAAGTGGATTAACACTATGGATGAAAAACTTTGCTGAAAACTCTAGTCCTAAACCACTTTAGTACCTTTGAATTAACATGAAAGTATGAAAAACATTTTCTTTGTAGTTATTTACACAAGACATGACAAAGAATAAGATAAGACACCGTTTAACAAGATTGCAAAGTGGTGCAATACGCCTAACCATACCTTCCCACCATGTCCTGCTAGGTCAGTTCTATTCATCACACTTGCACTGAAAATCCTCAAACTTCACGTTGCGGGAAACACGAGAACACGACTAAAACGAGCCTCCAAACTCACTTTACACTACACCAATTCAGCATCATTCAAAGTCATACAACGTTACACCATGCCAAACCACTGGGAGGTCCTGCTTCCTTTGTCTCCAGGTGCGCATTTCAGCCTTCAAGGCTAACAGTGTACAATAGCATGGTGGGAAATCAATTCTCAAAGTGAAGTCGCAGAGGGGAGTTTCGGAGTAACCTTGAGCGATATTTCATGACAAAGAATAAATTGAAAAGGACGTGACATTATAGATCGTTTGACATTACCCACTTTTGTTTACAGACTACCAAACAGCTGTTCAGGATGAATCACCAACACACATGGAACCATGGGATGCAGCAGACGAGCAGACGCTTTCTTCCTTCGTATCACAACAAAGCCCAACCCACAGTGAAGATCTCACGGCAACGCTGGCCACATAAAATGTCGACACCTTTGCAAAGTATATTTTTAAAAGAAACAATTCTTACCTCCGAATGGTTTCTACTCTGCTGCATGGATGCTTTTTTCCTGTACTGCGAAATACGTTTCGTTTCGACTAAAACCACACACACACAGGCCCAAGGCCTGTGCTGTTCAAGTCAAGTGTAGTGTCGCATAATTTCATTTTCATCACATATCTTTACGAATAATGCGTTTGAACGCCTCTAAATTAAATAAAACAGCTCGGAGAGGTGGTAAATATTTTTAACAGCTCTTTAAAATTTAACCAAGATCGTCGGAATGGTTCTCAGAGTACCGCACTTGACTCGTCTCATGCCCTACTTCTGTCTCGAGGGTGGGGGTGAAGGGGAGTCCACAAAAAGGAAGGACACTCGGACGATAAACGTGATTTCAGGATGTTCCCTCGCCCCCTCCTCCCGTGCCCCTCTCTCCTGTTTCGCCCCAGCGAGTGGGGTGGGGAGATGGAGATAGCCGCCGATGGACTTGACTGTCCGGAGCCCCGTCTACGTAGGCTGTCCCGTAAAACAGGGGTGTTCGTTTGGTTGCCTATTTCAAAAGCTCAGGTGGAGAGATATACTGGTCGCTGTTGAAGGTACACAGGCGCAGACAAGTTTAGACGACTTTCTTTATCAATACCATAGAGAACCTGGACCTGTTTTTTTTTTTTTTTTTTTTTTTTTTTTAAATCGATTCTTTTTGTACGCTCCTAGGCACAATCCTACTTCTAGGGTCGGTAGTCGCTATTCGTCTAATGTCTAATGTCTTAAAATAATCTCCCAGAGAAAAGTCGTCCGGAAAATCATGACTGCCGGAATGATCAAAATAAACCCCTGCCCAACGCCTCAATGCTGCTTAACGTTAAGCCATGTGGCATTGGTGTGATTTGTTTGTAGTTGGCTTGGTTTATGTGGTATCCACCACGGTGTGGTGTCTCCGCTCCGCACTGGCCAGTACACTGGCCACGCGGTGAGGTGCCGAGGACGAGGAGAGGGGCAGGGCAGGGGCTGGCAGGGGCCTAGCTGCCTACATAAAGTAAGGCTGCCTAGCTGCGCGAGCTGCTGAGCGTGCTGAGCTGACTTCCCTACTCCCCCTCCCCTCACTCCGCCACCCCACCCGTCTCCTTTCGACTGTTGGGTTGGCAATTGTAAGGCAGACGTGGCGTGTTCCTCCCTTCTTCTTCTCTCCCCGCTAAGTTCAGTCTGCCGACCTGGCAAGTGTTTTTCCCCGGCGTTTCTGTCTTTACTTCGAACAAAGTCGTGCAATACACATCAAGTAAGTGTAGAAAAAAATTGTTTGGTACTTAAACGTCTATTGTTGAGTTTGTTGCGTTTTTATTTTACATTTTCATTCGATTTCTCTCTGATATTGATAATTTGAGATGTGCGATCTGTGGGCTTGCAGGGAATATCTGGGTTTTACTCATTGTTACCCTATATCTTGTCTAGATATTCTTTCAATAATGTTCACAGTCTTATTTTGTGTCTTTTTTCTGATTCATCATTAAAAATCTATTTTATTGATCGCGGAAAATTGACCGAAAGTAGTGTTGAGGTTAGAAATTTCTTACCTGACATCTGGACCAAATTCTCATTTTTATTAAGTTTTCTCTTTTTTCTTCTGAATTTTTAAATCCACGATTTTATTGTGCTCTCCAAATTTTTACAATAGTTTTGCGAGGAAATTATACAAAAATTTTGTTTCTTTGAGGTAACCTTCAACTACCATTTAGTTCCTTCCATAAGTTAACAACTATTTTTATTTTCCCTTCTTTCTAGAATGAAGTCATTATGTGTTGCTGTCCTGCTCCTAGCAGCAAGTGGGCTTGTTATGTCTGCTGAAGAAGATAGCTCATCCCAGGCTAAATTGCTTGTCAGCAAGCAGATCCTTAACAAGTACCTTGTAGAAGATATGGATATTGTTCTTAAGGTATGTATTCATCTTCAGCCTGTCAGTACTTGTTGTACTGGGTTATAGTTGACGTGCACTTATACTCTTGTTCTGTTTCCCATTTCAGTATTCCCTATACAATGTAGGCAGCAGTGCTGCTGTCAATGTGGCACTGAAGGACTCAAGCTTCCCTGCCGATTCATTTTCTGTTGTTGGGGGCAGCTTAGAACTGAATGTTGATCGTATTCCTCCTGGTGCTAATGTTTCCCATGTGGTTGTTGTGAGGCCACGGAAGGCTGGTTACTTCAACTTCAGCTCTGCTGAAGTTAACTATTTGCCATCAGATGAGGCCAAGCAGCCTCAGTTTGCTGTCTCCAGTGAACCTGGTGAAGGTGGAATCATTGCATTCCGCGATTTTGACAAGAAGTTCTCCCCTCATGTTGTGAGTATTCATCTAGAAAATTGACAATTTTTGGCCTGAGGATTGGCTTTAATGCCATACATTCTTCCTTCAGCTTGACTGGGCTGCTTTTGCTGTGATGACACTTCCCTGCCTTGCCATTCCATTCCTGCTCTGGTGGTCCAGCAAGACCAAGTATGAAGCTCTTGTCAAAGGTGGTAAGAAAGACAAAAGCAACAAAGACTGATCAAGTGAATAAGGTGGCTCATTTTTTTTGTTTTGTTTTATAATTAAACGGGTCTCTCCTATGGAGAGCTTTAATTTATATAAAATTGGAGTTATATTTTACCCATCTAAACAATTGACATAAAAAGAAAAATGAAACAACTCTCATAACAGAATGATAAAAATTTAATTGAAAATTTGTAAAAGACCTTAACTTAAATCAATCATGACACAAATCTCCACAACATGAGTAATACCAACAATGAGCAAATGCATTAGGAATGTTCAAATAGGGTTGACATTCAACAATTTAAAAATACAGCCCTTTTGATAAAGCATATAGAGGATATATATTTTTTTAAAGAATTTAATGCCATTTACCACTAGCACAAAACATTTTTAAGAAATGTATAGAATGACCAAGTGTTCAGAACATATTGTAATAAACTGAGTCTTAATCAAAGAATGAATGTATAAAAATATGACACCACCTTTGAACTTCAGATAAAAATTTTGTAATACATGTAGTTTTAAAGCTCAACACAAAACCAATAGTACGAGTACAGTAGCTATTAATATATACCTTGCGTTCAGTAACTTATAAATCACAATTACAGTTTAGACTGTGTCTTCAATAAGCCTTGAAGTTTCTGGGTAAGCATTATGTTGCCAGTGATTTTCAGCTTCTGCTTCATGAAAGCAACTTGAGGGTTGAGCTTACCAGTGGTCTGAAAGAGAGACAAAATTCATGTTGGTTTCAGCAGAGGTTAAAAAAATTTAAATCAAAACTTGTGATTTTATAAAATTACATACAATATCAATCATGTCTTGGTCATCCACAGTCAGGGTTGTGTCCACCTTCACACCTTGCTCAGGATCACCCTTATAAAGTTTACATTGCTTCAAGTCAACAACTGCAATTTTAAAAACATGTTGCATTTCAATAATGATAATGAATTTGAATTTTCTCACATCATTTCATACAAAAACACATAACACTTACCCCACTTTCCTGCAGCCTGACCATTTTTTGTGATATTGTACAAGAATACTCCATTGATTTTCTTTGCTGTCGCTGGGTCAGCCTCCATGCGTTTCCTCATGTCATTGAACATATCCTCACATTTCAGAGACTCAGCTGCAACCTTGTGTAGGTTGACAGCTGGCTGAACTTCCTTAAGATCCATGTAGGCACCTGAAGGAAAGTAAAAAGTCATTTACAATTACATCCATTTCAAAATACACAAAACTTGCTGTTTTACTTTTTTTATTAATTTAATTCTGTATTTGCAATTTACAACTTATATTTAAAAAATATATATTAAAAAATGGCAGCTTTCAGAAAATTTACTATGGAAAGATAACTTACCAGATATCACAACGTTTTGAGTTTCAATAACTGATGTTTCAAAATGAATCCTGTGTCCTTCACGCCACATATCAGTCTTCAGTGTATGTCCGGGTAACACTGGCTTTGTAAATCTAACCTAGAAAGACAGGCACAAGTATAACGTTTTTACTTAAGTTCTATTGCATACAAATCCTAGATCTTCACATCAGCTACAGTGGATGTTACTGTCAAGTTGTACTTTGGGCTAGCTTCACAAGAGGAAAGAGAAATCTTCCTACGTGAGGGGTTAAAGTCCACAATGAAATTATGCCTTGTCATAAAACCTGTCTCATTGACAGTTTTCCAACCGCGTGTGGCAATGATATCACACCTTCTGATTTTTGTCTCCGCGTTTCAACACGAAGACTGCCGCTGGGTGACTGAAGAAGAATGCGGTGAGCAGATACTACACACACAGCCACAAACACTTTGACTCACGCGCCGCCCCGCGCAAGCGCACTTTCATACACACACACTCTCTCTCTCTGCCCCCCCCCCCCTCCCCTCCCCAAGGACAAGGGGCAAAGATCACTTGAGTTTCCTGTCAGGACTGTCAGGCTGTGTGCCACCACTACTGTAAGAATCTGAATACTGCACGACGTTCTGAATACTCCCAGGCTTCTGGATAGGTCTACCCGAGGGTTCGGGCGCCTCGCCGGGTCGGTCACTTACGCGCGGTTGACCTCAGTCACCTCACTGCCATGCTTTGCTTTGGCCTATCAATGAATGAATCTGATTAATGAACTCATTTTGTTGAGGGTACAGGTCACTGACTTGTCTGAAGGGATGGGAACGGGCAGAGCAATTTTCTAATACTCTTTCCTTACATACCAATGTAAAAAGTTGAAAGAGTTGCAGTTGACACTTACTTTTTGATGACATTATTATCTTTAAGGTGGTGTGGTACTAGCAAAGATTAATAAGTTCATGCACAGATAAGATCACAG
This sequence comes from Frankliniella intonsa, assembly GCA_033675135.1. NCBI lineage: Eukaryota > Metazoa > Arthropoda > Insecta > Thysanoptera > Thripidae > Frankliniella > Frankliniella intonsa. The sequence continues at coordinate 12,516,736 of CM066254.1, read as the reverse complement.
CACAAGCTATAAAGGTCAAGAGGGATAGGACACCATGCCAAAATCCACCAAAATTAAAAAAGTCACTAATGTTTGAAAACAATTCCAAAAGTTTCTGATGCGATGAAAAATTTACCTTGATGGTTTTCACCAAAGAAGGATCGTTTCCTCCATATAACTCCAGAACATGTTTGGATGCAAATCCAAGAGTAGCCATTCCATGAAGAATTGGTCTATCAAATCCTCCCATAGCTGCGAAGTTGGGATCAATGTGAAGAGGGTTTGAATCACCTGACAAGCGGTACAAAGCAGCCTGGGTGGGGAAAAAAAAAAAGAACTTTAGAGCTTCAATTACACAGATGACAGAATGTCCTTTATGACCACACAAAACAAACCTGATCAAGTATTGTGGCCTGAATTCGGGTGGCGTCAGCTTTCCTTTTGGGTCGCTCAGCACACATTATTTGTTTGTCTGAAGATTGGCGTCCACCAAATTCACCCGCTCCTCTTATGAACACTGTCATTTGACTGTGAGCAACCTGGTCACCTTCCTCATCAAAAGTGTCAACTGAAATTCAAATAAACAAACCTCATTTATAAAGTTGAATAGACTAGTAATTAATACAATTAATAGTGTACGAGTTTTGCTTACTGTCCATAAGAATAACAGCTCCTTTGCTTCCCTTGTCTAGAACATCAGCAATCTGGCACTGATTGGTAAGAGTACCAGATGTTGAAATTGGTTTCAGAATTTCTACAAATTGTTCTCCATGTAGCAGCTAAAAATATAAGTACTTTAACAAAATGCCAATTTAACATTGTATTTAAAAAAAAAAAAAGTTCTTAGAAATATCCTTACCTGAGTGGGATCAACAGTTTTTCCGGGAATGGCATTGTCAATGAGACCAGAAAACATTCCTACCATTTGACCCGGTATTATGTAAAAGCTAGGCAAAGCAGCAAAGTCTTCATGATTTTCATAAAGAAATCTTAAGTCATCGGGATTTTTAGTTGAAGCTCCAACTGAAATGAAATTTGTGTCCAGTTGAAAATAAGTGAAAAGATTAAACATTGGCATTATAAAAATTTGAACAAATTACAAGTACTCACCACCAAGAGCATATATGATCAAATCTCTAGGAGTGTATGAAAATTTTTCCTTAAAAATCTTTCCTGATGCAGGAGTTGACCGTAACTCTTCTAAAACAGTCATCAAGTTTGCTGTGGCTGCTTGAATCGTAGACAGAGGGGTCGCTTTAGACATGTCTGTTACTTTATCCCATGAATCCCTGACATCTTCTATTGATAGATTGTCAGTTACACTTTTCCGTAAATTTACTCCAGCACCTCTGTACATGCGACATTGAGCAGCAAATCCTGCTCCAGAATCAATGATACTACCATTATCATTACAAGACTCATGGCACAACCATGCCACAACAGGGGCAATGAGGCAAGGGCGCAATTCAGCAAACATTTCTGGGGGTAGAATATCCTCAGTGAGCCTTGAAGCGGCAGTAGGCACTATAGTGTTGCAATGAATATTGTATTTATCTCCTTCTAATGCAAGAGTGTTGTTCAGCCCAACTAAACCATATTTGGCAGCACTGGAATCCAAAACACAGAAGTAAAATCGTGCTTGTGAATACAAATGGATATAAAATATGATTCAAGCAACACCATTACCTGTAGTTTGCCTGTCCAAAATTGCCACAGAGGCCTGACTGAGATGATGTCATTATGATGCGTCCATACTGTTGTTTACGCATATGAGGCCAAGCGGCCTGGGTGGTTTTGAAAGACCCCCTGAGATGAACCCGGTGAACAAGATCTACAACACAAGGTATACATTAGAATACAAAATCAGGAAAAAAAGCAAAACAAAAAAAACAAAACATGAAGTTTGGGAAAAATTCGTCTTACCCCAGTCCTGGTCACTAATACGTGCAAAAGTCTTGTCTCGCAAAATTCCAGCATTGTTGATCAAAATATCAACTCTACCAAAGTTGTCAAGTGCTGTCTGAATAATTTTTTCACCATCTTCAACGGAGTTGTAGTCTGGTACAGCTTTTCCTCCTTTTAAATAAATCATGATAGATAGAAATATAGAAAAAAAAAATCTATTACAGAGAAGATAAAATTGAAGTGTTGATCGCTACCCTTTGCCTTGATTTCCTGCACAACTGTATCAGCTGCTTTGGTACTGCTTCCATCACCATGACGACCTCCTCCTAAATCATTCACAACTACTGATGCACCTCTTTCAGCTAACAGCAGCGCATATGTGCGTCCCAATCCTGGAAAGATAAATGTTAAGTTTAAAAAAAAAAGAACAAAAATAAGTGATGTAAAAATATAAGATGACTTGACATGCACAGGTCGCTGTGATCAGCTTTAAATACTGAGCTAGTCTAGATTATTGATACTTCACAGGTTATAGGTAAATTAAATTTACCTGCTCCTGCTCCAGTGACAACAGCTACTCGACCATCGTATCGAAGTTTCTCAGCCATACTTGCCAGCCTATGAAATAGAATAATAAGTAAAATATCAGTTGTCCGACATGAACACCACTGAAAACGAAAAAGCAGTCCAATATATGAGCAAAATATTGGAAATCTATTGGCAGCCAGTAATTTGATGAAAGATGCCCTTTCCCATCCCAGTCAGAAGAGAAGCCAATGAAGGCAGCTACCATTACCATTACCTGCGAATAATTTTGAAGCTTTAAAATAACTCAACAGGTTTCTAAAAACGCGTTTCCTTTCACGGAAACAGCGAAAAGGATATGTTGACGAACAGCTGCCCATAAAACCGCAAGATAACATGCAACAAAGCAGAGTGATAAGTCAAAATATGGGTATCAAAGTCCACAACACTAATTACAATTAATACCTTGCGACCACCGGTGCAACTAACGCTACGAACAACTTGGTGCAAAGGTAACCACAAACAAACATGCACGGGCAAACCTAAAGTGATTATTCACCTGCTGCACGGGTCGAAGAAATGTAACTTTCGCGCACTCTTTCACTTCAGGCTGCTTATGGCCTCTAAGTTTCCAGCTACAGAGACGAGTCCCGAAACCTGCCGCTGACTGCCACTGGCTGCGAAACACACAAACACCAAGTCACACCACCACACGCCCCCCTCCACGACCTAGAAACACTCGACTGAGAGGCTCGCCTGCACTCGCCTCGCCACGACGTCCGCTGAGCAAGCGAATGATAGCGCGAGTCTTTGGTATGAGAAATTCTGCATGTAGCCGCGAATGGAGAGTGAACACCCCATAGAATGGAGATAAGATGTCTACATCGAATGTGCTCAGTATCACAAGTAAAGACGTGGTCTCCCTTCGGGCGTCTACAGTTCTTACCAACGGCTCAGCAAATGGGGATCCCTCCAAAAGCCCCCAACCCTCCTGGATCCGCGCCTGCGGGGATGTCTTTGGCCGGCCCTGGCGCCGGCGCCTGTGGGCGGAGCGGGACGGGATCGCGCGCGTGTTGTAAGACAGGGTGACCACCCCATGCGCCCCGTCGCCATCCTGCTCCACGCACTCGTTGGCCTGCAGCAGAGCGCGAACCGAATGGGGAAGTATACAGTATGTGTCTCTGCGGGGGTGTCTTCGGCCGGCCCTGGCGCCGGCGACTGTGGGCGGAGCGGGACGGGATCGCGCAAATGTTGTAGGGCAGGGTGACACCCCCCCCCCCATGCGCCCCGGTCGCCCGGTCGCCGTCCTGCTCCACGCTCGGCTCCACGCACTCGTTGGTCTGCCGCAGAGCACGAATCAAATAGGAAAGTACAGTATGTGTTTCCGCGTTTGTTACATTTTTTTTCCTAATGAAGACTGAGAACTCAATGTGTGCCGTAATGGATAATTTTAATATATTTCAACGAGGTATGATATGAAATGGAGTTAATGGGGTCCACAGTCACCATTACTGGTAAACTCGCACGTAGTCGACCTGGAGGGCGGCGCTCTCCCCCTTCCAGGTGTCCTTCCACCAGTCCTTCTTGTCCCAGAACTGCCTCATGGCGCGGCCGGAGCTCAGGTTGTAAGGCCGCGGGTGGGGCTCGTTCCTGAGGTCGTCACCGAAGAATGAGCCTCCCACTGCCAGGTTCATGATGATGTAGAACTGCGGAATCACATGCATATGACAGGTTACTTTTGCCCGTGCCTCAGCGTCACCCCGCGCCGCCCGGAGTGGCTCGCAAGCGCTACAGATCACAAGCGCTACAGGTCACAAGAAAAAAAAAATTCCGCGGTTTTTCGAACCACCGCCCACCTAGTGCCACGAGCAGTGTCGATACCAATGACGCTACGCGGTCGATCCAGCATCGCCCGGAGAGCAGGCGTGCTGATGACACCGGGTTCGTTTCTTCGGTGACTGTGGCTTCTCGCGCAGCATGCGTCCTAGTGGTCCAGTACCTGGTACCGTGGCGTCGTAGCCGTGCCGGCATAGTGACCGCCCGGAGAGTGGGAGAACGTAGGTTCAAATCTTAGCCGAAAATATAATTTTTCTGAGGACAACTTGCAGTGGAATTCAAACCCCCCATTTCAACCGGGCTCCCTCGTGGAATAGCCGACGGTCTAGTGGTCTAGTGGTGCCGCGAAAGCCGTGGGGTGTCTGTGAGACTCGGCACATGGGGCCTGGTTCAAACCCAGGTAGGTTCTTCACTGGTAGCGACAGCGGGTTGCCAGGAAGTTCCGTCCCATGCCCACGACTGGTGGTCGGTCGTGGGGTCATAAGTCCTAGAATCTGGCTCCAAAAATAGCTATTCCATGCTCTGGGGACAGGGCAGTTCGGTTAACCACCGTACGACTAAATCTGGCAGTACGGGGATCAAATCTGTCGAATTGCGCGACAGGATCGCAGTCAGAAAAGCACCGGTTCCCATAAGAACACCGAAGTTGTTGGCTGCCACGGGGGGTAAAAGCCCTGTGCCTGGCGGGAACCGCAACCTCCCTCGGGAGGTTTACTGTCGCAAAAATTTTCCATGTTTTTTACGCCACCCTTTCATTTGCAGAGCACGTGCGTAATTTTTCAAGGATAAGCTCGGCTCGGCTCTGCCTAACGCGCGGATTCTCGCTGTAGCGCTTGTGACCCGTAGCATTAGCGAGCTGTAGCGTTTGTGACCTGTAGCGGTTGTGATCTGTAGCGCTTGTGGCCTACGTCCGCGCCGCCGTGTGCCTACCTTCTGGTCGAAGGGCGCCATCTTCTTGCCGCCCCAGATGTCGTCGCCTTCGAAGCCGCCAAGCTTCCAGAAGCCCTCCTGCGGTGCAGGTCGCTCGCCGATCAGCTGGCCGTCGACGAGGAAGCGGAAGCCGGACTCGCTCCAGTCCAGGGTGTACACGTGAAAACCGTCGGCCAGCGTGTCGCTGTCCATGTGCTTGGCGTAGTGCGTCTTGGGGTAGCCGTTCTTGTCCCAGGCCGGGCCGAAGTGCAGCGTGGAGCCCACGTAGCGGATGCCGTCCTGCTTGCCCTGGCCGTTGAAGAGCTTCGTGTTGCCTCGGCTCTCCATCAGGTCGATCTCGCCGCTACGCGGCCACTCCCCGTACTCCTCGCCCTGAGGATACAGCCAGATGGCTGCATGCAGAGAATTTACGCACTTGCTTCATCTTCAAGCCTACTTCACCTGTTGCTATTGTAGTGATGCAGTAGCCTTACCCGGCCACAGCCAGTCTCCTTTGGGCAGCCGCGCGCGCACCTCCATGCGCCCGTACTTGAAGCTGAACTTCCCCGCGGTCGAGATGCGCGCCGACTGCACCGGCAGCACTATCTCCTCGCCGGCCTCGCTGCGAGAGGGAAAGAGATAGAGTTACCGTAGTTTTTAACGGGTATTTATTTGTGTTTGGAAAAGTTTATTGCGCCCAAAAAATCCTCATGCAAAGGCGTGGAGGCGCTGGTGGCAAGGCTAGAGGCTAGGCATGGATATGGACAGGCCACAAACTTACGAGAGGCACGGCTCCTTGTTGCAGTCGGGGTACGACAGCTTGCCGTGCTGCACAAAGTCCTCCCCGAACTCGTCCGCCGTCAGGGTGGGCTTGAGGTACAGGATGCCGTCGCGCACGTAGCTGTAATGTTGGAATAACGTAATCACGTTGCAGTCAGCTTTCTTAAAACAATGCTAATCTCTTTTCCGGGAGTGTGCGACATTCACGCACTTGGGCTTGGAGCGTAAGTTACCTGTTGTTCCTGCTGTTGCGGTAGTACTGGAACTCGTTGTTGCCGCCGCGCCAGGCCGTCACCAGGTGGCCCCACTTGCCCTCGTCCAGCGTGTCGAAGTCGTCACTGAAGACGAGCTTCTCGGCGGCCGCGAGCGCCGCGAGCGCGCCTAGCGCCAGCAGCACGGCGGCAGCCGTGAAGGTTGTAGTGGGATGCTTCATGTCGGCGCGGAGCGACTGAGCGGCCCGCGGCGAGCGATTCTACTTTATACGGCGCCCGGCCCGGCCCGGCCCACGCGTTCTGGTCGTTCTGTTCTGACGCTCGCTATCAACAACAATTCGCGCAGGTGGCGCGGCACGGCGCTGTGCGGCGCGGCGCGGCGCGGAGCTGCTGCCGGGCCGGGGCCGCGGGGGGCCGTGACCCCTACCCGCGGGGGGCTCCGCTCGGACCAGCCGCCGCCCGCCGCCGCGGTCCAGCCCCGCGGGTACCCGCTGTCCTGCCCTGATTGGTCGCGGCGCCCCCGCATTCAGGCTCAACCAATCCGGCGAGGAGGTATACAGCTTTTCCTCCTTTTACAATAAATCATGAAACAGTATTTTTTCCCGGTGAAGACTGTGAGCTCAATTTCTGTCCCAATGGATCATCCCAATATATTTCAACAAGGTATGATATGAAATGGAGTTAATGGGGTCCACAGTCAGCATTACTGGTAAACTCGCACGTAGTCGACCTGGAGGGCGGCGCTCTCTCCCTTCCAGGTGTCCTTCCACCAGTCCTTCTTCTCCCAGAACTGCCTCATGGCGTGACCGGAGCTCAGGTTGTAAGGCCGCGGGTGGGGCTCGTTCCTGAGGTCGTCACCGAAGAAGGTGCCTCCCACTGCCAGGTTCATGATGATGAAGAACTGCGGAATCATGTGAAAATGGAAGGTTACTTATGTCTGTGTGCCTCAGCGTCACCCTGCGCCGCCCTATGCCTACCTTCGTGTCGAAGGGCGCCATCTTACTTCGGCCCCAGATGTTGGTGCACTCGAAGGCGCCAAACTTCCAAAAGCCCTCCTGTGGCACTGGTCGCTCGCCGATCAGCTGGCCATCGACGAGAAAGCGGAAGCCGGACTTGCTCCAGTGCATGGTGTACACGTGAAAACCGTCGGCCAGCGTGTCGCTGTCTACATACTTGGCGTAGTGCGTCTTGGGGAAGCCGTCCTTGTCCGAGGCCGGGCCGAAGTGCAACCCGGAGCCCACGTAGCGGATGCCGTCCTGCTTGTTCTGGGCGTTGAAGAGCTTCGTGTTGCCTCGGCTCTCCATCAGGTCGATCTGGCCGCTACGCGGCCAGTCGCCGTACACCTCGTGCCAGGGGAACAGCCAGATGGCTGCATGCCGAGAATTTACGCACTCGCTTCATCTTCATACGTACGTCTGCTATGTAATGATGTACATTTTCCGTGCCTTACCGGGCCACAGCCAGTCTCCTTTGGGCAGCCGCGCGCGCACCTCCATGCGCCCGTACTTGAACGTGAACTTCCCCACGGTCGAGATGCGCGCCGACTGCACCGGCAGCACTATCTCCTCGCCGGCCTCGCTGCGAGAGGGAGAGAGAAAGAGTTGCCGTCGTTTTCAACCGGCATTTATTTGCGCCAAAGCTATGCGCTAGGCTAGGCATGGCCATTTGGACATGCTGCAAACTTACGAGACGCAGGGCTCCCAGTTGCAGTCGGGGTACGTCAGCTTGCCGTGCTGCACAAAGTGTTCCCCGTACTCGTCCGCCGTCAGGGTGGGCTTGAGGTACAGGATACCGTCGCGTACGTAGCTGTTATGTTACAACAACGTAATCACTTTGCAGTCAGCAATTACGTTACGTTTTCTCTTTGAAAATGCCAATTTTTAAATTGTGTTTTTTTCATGAGTGTGCGACATTTGCGCACTTGGGCTTTAAACGTACAGTACCTGTTGTTCCTGCTGTTGCGGTAGTACTGGAACTGGTCGTAGCCGCCGCGCCAGGCCGTCACCATGTGGACCCACTTGTCCTCGTCCAGCGTGTCGAAGTCGTCATTGAAGATGAGCGTCTCGGCGGCCGCGAGAGCCACGAGCGCTGCGAGCGCGCCTAGCGCCAGCAGCACGGCGGCAGCCGTGGAGGTCGTGGAGTGCTTCATGTCGGCGCGGAGCGACTGAGCGGCCCGCGGCGAGCCCTTGTACTTTATACGGCGCCCAGCCCGGCTCGCCCGACCCGACCCACGCGTTTTGTCGTCCTGTTCTGTCGCTCGTTGTCGCAACAACAATGCGGATGCGAGTTTACAGTGCACCGGTAGCGGTGCTGCGGGAGGGTCATTGAGGGTCATTAGGGAGCTCCGGCTGTTCGAGTTCGAGACCCTGCAGAAACCATACGGGATTTCGAACTCAAACAGTCGAGAATCGATCCTCTCGGGGAGGTCCCTGATGACCGTCCTGCCGGGCCGTGGCCGCGGGGGGCCCCGACCCCTGCTCCCCTGCTCGGCTCGGCTCGGACCAGCCGCCGCCGCGGTCCAGCCCCGCCGTTACTCTGCTCTCATTGTTCGCGGCGCCCGCCGGTAAGTACTCACGCTTTTAACTTGCACCCATCCGGCGCTCATATGTCCCTGCGGAAGCCGCCTCCCGCCGCGCCGCCGGGCGGAGCCTGGGCCGGGGGCGGCCGGACCACACCGCTTATTTCACTCGCGGGGAAAAACCTGGGACGTTCAAACCTTGCCAACTTTATCGGCCTTGGTATGGAGTCACTGTGCTCGTATGGCACACCTCAAAACAACGTCTCAGCGCCACACTCCGGTCGGCCGGCCGGTCTTATCGGAAACGTAAACTTTTTTTACAATTATTATTTTTTTTTTTTATTGTACTTCGAGTAAATGATTAATCGACGCTTTCCGGGGGATGGCGGTAAACTGTGAGGGTAAGTAGGACCGCACCCTTACCCTTCATTCCCCTTCCCCTTCTCCCTTACGCACGTCATGACCTTGAAGCGGGCCGCAACAACCAGGTTCGTCTGCGACCTTGGCGGAGAGGTGGGATCAGCTAACCGCTTTATGTTCGAGGCATATTGCCGTCCTCGCACCCCGGCCCGGCCGGCGCGCTGGACGTGTTTTTCCTCTCGGTAGACAGCTGTTTTAGGGTGCTATAGGCTGCTATAGGGTCTGGTCTGGCTGCGCCAGTCTCCTTGAGTGCGATCAGAGGGGACAGTTTCTAGGACTTCAACAATTTCTCATATTTATTATTACTCAGTTTGCATGGGAAGCAACAAGTGGTCCTTATAGTACTAAATCGACTGACGTCATCGAACATTGCGCACCACAAACAAGAACATATCACAAAGTCTAGGCAGAAAAATGCTTTGGCACCACAACCAAGTCTGCCGAAGAACGGGTACTCGGCTTTAGAGGAAACATGCGTTGGCCACCGAATGTCAATCCACATTTCTCGTTAAAAAAAAATGAATTAAAAGCAAACTTACAGCCTTTCCAGACATTATGAAACAAACTTATAAATTACAATCAATAATCAACAAAAAGTAAAAAAATACAGGCGAGATAACTGCCCTTATCGTATAACTACAATACATACTTAACGTTTGAGCGGCACATTCATTTAATGCCAGCGGAGGGGTCTTACTGGGAACGTATTTTTTTTGCGTATGCCAGCAGGAAATGATTATAAGCGATTTATCACTGGTAATGTAGGACGTTAAATGAAAACAGGAAAATGAAGTGACAGCCGCTACGTATCATGCGGAGATGGGAGTGGCGGCCGGGGGGGCCGGCGGCGGCGGCGCCACCACGGTGGGCGGGATCTCCTTGATCTTGAGGTTGTTGTTGGACACAACGCTGGCGGTGAGGTAGTCCTTCCGGAACGTCTGGTTCATGAGGGCCCCGATGTAGGTCCGCACCCACACGGGCGGTATCACGGTGAAGAAGTACTGCGAAGAAGAGAAGCAAGATTCGAGCGTTCGATCGTGTTTTAAGCCTGTGGCTGTCCGCGGTAGCCGGGAGCGCACGGCTGCTCACCTGTATCCCGTGCGCCCAGTACCCCGTCGTGGAGTCGACCTGGCCCAGGGTGTTGACGGCGTTGCGGGCGTAGCGCTCCGCGTCCGGGACGAACAGGCTCGTCTCCTGCAGGCGGTGGCTGAACGCGTTCATCTTGGTGTTGACGAAGAGCGGCAGCAGGTGCTGCACGGTGATGCCGTACTGCGCGTACTCGACGCGCAGCGCCTCCGAGAGGCTCTTCACGAACACCTGGAACAACGGGGCGGGTATGCAGTGTTTCGCCATTTCCTTCAAGCAGCTATTTTTAAAGAAAAATTTGCAGTCGTAGTGATTGCTCTTGTTATTTGGGTGGCTTGCACCACCTGTGACCTCAAACGGAGAGTTGACATTGGGAAGCCTGAACGCCTCTGCTGCACTCATTATTTGGCGTTTGCATTATCGCGAGCTTTATGGTGCGCGAGCCGCGAGCTGCCCGGTCCGTTCACAGCCAGCTCGTCTGCAGGCGGTTCGCCGCATTCCGACTAAATGTTTGAACTGTTTAAGAGGTGTACAAATTCTCCCGATAAGATAGTCGAAGAGTACAAATTCTTCCGGTCAGAATGCACCGCTTCTCAAAGCGCTATGGCAATTGGTCGGTAGAAACGTCAAGCCCGCACCGCCATATCGATTTGTGTTAGCAACGCTACCATCTTAGTACAAATTCTAAAACTATGATAGGGTGAAAGTACATTTTTTTTGGCGTACTGCATAGTACAAATTTTGATCTGCACTGGGCGGTGCGTGCGTGCCAGACGGAGCTTCCACAGCCGTGCCCGATGGGTTGCCCGCCGCGCGGCGCGGCGCCCAGTCCGCTCGCGGGCGCACGTTGGGTGGCCTACCCGGCAGGCGCGCGGGCCGGCGGCCGGCCCTCACCTTGGTTGCGGCGTAGACGGTCATGAGGGGCAGCGGCTGCAGCTCCGAGCCCGACGAGACGTTCACGATGGCGCCCTTCCTGCGCTCCTTCATCTGCTCCAGCACGATCCTGGTCATCATAGTGGTGGCGCCCACGTTGATGTTGACGATGTCCCACAGCTCCTGCTGCGGCACCTCGCCCAGGTACATCGGGTAGGTGTACTGCTTCCCGACGTTGTTCACTGCGGGAGAGAAGGGGCGTTGTGTGAATATTGTCAGCCAGATTTAATGTGCCTATACTCTGGAAACTCAAGCAGAGTAGTGCAGTACTGCAGGACCAATGGCACTGCTGTTTTTAAGACGTGTAGGGCCCAGTACTACACTCGACCTGCCAGAGCAGTGCGCACCGTGCGGGATGTGCATGCGACCTACCCAGAATCCCGACTGGTATCTCCTTGAGCCTTGCCTCGATGTGGTCAAAGGCGGGCTGTCCCTTGCTGAAGTCGGCGGCGATCACCATGGTTTTCACGTTGAAACGCGATCCTGCAGCGGGGGAGAAAACACACGAAGATCGGTGAAAACTTTGGCCTCTCGTTCGAAGAGATACGTAGGGCAGCCTCTACTGGCCTCTACTCCCATACCAATCTCATCAGCTGTCTTCTGCAGCTTGTCCAGGCTGCGGCTGATGAGGCAGATGTTGACCCCGCGTCGCGCCAGCTCCAGGGCGTACGCCTTGCCAATGCCGTCCGTTGACCCGGTCACAACTGCAACAGTCATCAAGAAAAAAAAAACATAGAAAAGTGCGATTCGAACCAGGGGACCAGGGGTGCTGTACAGAATGTAATCAATTAAGTCGTGCCGCTGGAAATTTACCAAAACGCGATTGCCACCATACCGACTTTTCCCAGAGCCTTATTATCTCTTCAGTTTCAGAAGCGAGAGTGAAAATAGAACACCCGCCTCCGCAACTTCTCGCAGTGAGCGCTGCGCGTGTGGGTAAGCGTGGCCGGTCCGGGCCGAGCCGGGTCCCACTGGGTCCCACTGGGTCACACACCTCCCTCCAGCCCAGTCAGTCAGAACAGAACCTGTCGTAAATGTCACTGTGCCGCCGCTGCCGCAGCCCCGCCCCGCCCCACCCCGCCACCTGCACTTAGGACACCCGCGTCCGTCGGCTCACGAACCTGAATGCGCACAGCCCCAACGAGTTTGCGCGCCTCTATGGTCCAGTTCTAAATACTTCACCGACAACATTGGTTTTTTTCCGCCATCTGGGTTCAATAATCGAGTTGCGCTGCTCAGCGTCGGCTGGTCTTACTCTCTGCCGCGCTCTCCGCTTTTCGTAATAAAAATAAAATAAAATTAAGAACATGGAGCGAAACATGTGAGAGCAGTGAGCAGTAAGGAGACGTGAGTCACTTCCGAACGCAGCCCCGACAGGGCCAGGTGATGTAACAGGCGGCCAGTGCACCACCTCTCCGGGCGTGGCGGGGCGTGGCGGGGCGTAACCGTGAAACAGGGAACCAGTTCCTGGCCGGGGCGGGCTGCTGGGCTTGGCCTTAGAACGCTCGGGGGCCCCGTGCGTGCGGGCCGCGGGCCGGGCCACTGACCCACTGCGCACCGCGCCGCCCCCGGGGGCGGGGCGAGGCGGGGGGCGGCGGGGGCCCACACGGCTCTCAGGCACAGAGGGGGAAGTCGAGCGCACCGGGAGGGAACATTACCATTGCGCTGCTCAAGGTCGGAGAAGCAAACGGGTCCGGGCCGGGCAGGCCGCGGAGGAAGTCGCTGAGTCAGTCTCTTTACTTTACTTCTGCGAGGTAAAAGGACGGGCGATTAAGAGACAAACTGCCGCGCGCCGCTGCGCTGTGCGCCCCTTCCGGTCCGGCGGGACAGAGGGACGGGGAGGTGGGGGGGGGGCGACCTTCCGTCCCGTTATTACACGCGTGTGTCGTGTCGTGCAGTGGCGGCACTCTTTTAATACAGCCGCGGCGACCTAGCGTGACATTCGCACGGGCGTAATGCGAGGCGGCGCGGTGCGGCTGCGGCGGGGCGGGGCGGGGCGGGGCGGGGCGGGGCGGGGCGGGGCGGGGCGGACCCAGAGGCGCGCGCTACGCCGCGCCACGCCACAGCCTCCGGGCAGGCGAGGCGGCCGGGTCAAGGCGAAGTCCGGCTGTTCTAAAGACCCTTTACTCATTGTGTGAGCAGGGCCAGGGCGTGCCCGGCAGACAAGCGGTTTGTGGTATAAAATAGCCGAATGTAGGCAACTTGTATTGCGTCTAGCACGAGTGCGCCGCCCTTGTTGTCTCGAGCTTTTCCGATCTCCTGGTCCAGCAACTGCTGGCTGTTGAGCTGAAATCACGAAATCGATTTTGGTAATGTACCCCGTCATTTAGGTAGCGGCCGGGCCGGTCCTGCTGCGAGGCTAAGCTCGACCACAAACCGCCTGGGCTCGCTTGGGCGCGCGGGCCGGGCGCGGGGTGGCAGCAGCAGCAGCAGCAGCAGCCCAGGCCCGGGACGGGAGGTCGCAGTTGCACACAAGCACGCTCTAAGTGCCCGGCCCGGCCCGGCCCGGCCCGCGGACCATGCATTCGAGCTGCCTCTCCATCCCTGTCGCACCTCTAGTGTGCGCGCCGCCCGCGGGCGAGCGAGAGAGAAGACGAGACGAGACTAGAAAGGCTCGGAAAGGAGAGAGGGAGTTGGGTCTAGCCGCGCGCGAATCTGTGCATGTGAAGTGCGCCGGGCGGCGGAGGCCAGGCGGGCGGGGGGCGGACCGCAGCTCTAGGCCCGCACCGGTAATCATAGACCGCCCCGCAATTACGCACGCACAGCCCACCCTGCAGCCGGCCCGCCCCGCCCCGTCACTGACGCAAACGCACCGACCATCGGCCGCGCGGCGACTCTTTAAGCAACCTGCAGGTGTTGAGCGCGCGCGGCGCGGCGCACCCGAGTCTGACTAATAAGGCAACCCTTGCTGCTGCGATGGGGTTAAGTTCTGATTTCTTTTGAACTTACAGAAAACTATGACACCTGTTGCAGACGCGTTCTCCTGCCGCAGGCGTATAGGGGTTTACTGACCTGCCCAGGAACCGAAGCGCTCCACCAGGTCGATGGAGTGGCCGCTGAAGTAGGGCAGGACGTGCGCCCGCAGGCCCTGCGCCGCCAGCCACGCCGTGCCCGTCAGCAGGAAGACCAGCAGGAAGGAGCCCAGCACCGCCAGGGCGGACAGCGCGACGGCGGACAGCTCCAGCATGGCGGCCTGCAAGCAGAGGACAGCATGGGCAGGGTGAGTGGAGAGGACTGACAGCTCCGTCACGACGGGACAGCGCGGTGTCGGAGAGCTCCAGCGCAGCGTGGCGGCCTGGAAGCAGGGGCGTCGGAAGTGTCTTTTCGTAGGGGGTGCTGACTCAGGCACTGTCAGAAAATGTCGTACAGGGTACGGGAAAATTTTCCATGGAAGATGTCGTACAATGACAATCCTAGATTGTAAATGTACAAGCACTGCGTATCGACTTGGAATCGAATGACGATCGACCCTTACGGAAAATAGATGTCTATAGACAATCTAAACATTGTGTGCGTCGTCTATTTTGCTAGACATCTACCGAAAGATGTTTAATAGACCCCTAATAGAAGAGTACATCTACCACTAGACATTAATTTACTATCTATATTGTGTCTATCTCATCTATCAGGATAGACGTCTATGTTTGTACTGAAAATAGTCGGTCGTAGATAATCTAAATTCCGTCTAGCCCCTGCACAGTATAGACATCTATGTTTGTACTGAAAATAGACGACCGTAGATAGCCTACAGTGTGTCTAGCTCATCTACGACGATAGACGTCTATGTTTGTACTGAAAATAGTCGGTCGTAGATAATCTAAATTCCGTCTAGCTCCTTGCACAGTATAGACATCTATGTGTGTACTGAAAATAGACGGCCGTAGATAGTCTACAGTGTGTCTAGCTCATCTACGACGATAGACGTCTATGTTTGTACTGAAAATAGTCGGTCGTAGATAATCAAAATTCCGTCTAGCTCCTGCACAGTATAGGCATCTATGTGTGTACTGAAAATAGACGGCCGTAGATAGTCTACAGTGTGTCTAGCTCACCTACGACGATAGACGTCTATGTTTGTACTGAAAATAGACTGCCGTAGATAACCTGCATTGTGTCTACTCCTTCAGAGTATAAACGTCTATGTGTGTACTGATAATAGACGGCCGGGAATAATCTATATGGTGTCTAAAAGACGTCTACACCCGGTCAGAAATGAGGTGGCGATCCAATGTCTAACTAATCGGGGGGATAGGCAATGCTCGAAATTTTAGTATTTCGACAAGAATATTCCCACAGGACCGTGACCCCTCCTCCCCTCGTTCCTGTCCGCTCTAGCATATTCGTTAGTCTTGTTATTTTCAAACTCTTATTTAAAAGCAGGTTAATTGCTAGTAATACACATTCTGGTCAGGTCAGGGAGTGAAACGCAAAACTATAGGCATCAAAACAACTAGTAGGAAATTCCTAATCCAGTGGGCCCACCCCGCACTAGCCGCCGCCACCTGGCCGACCCTCCGGGAATAGCCCAGCGAGAGGGGCGCGCGGCTCTGGGATAGCCCGGGGCCGGTGGGGCAGGCCGCGTAGTACGTCCTGGTGGTCCAGTGGTCAGCATTGCGGGATTACAAGGCAAAGGTCCGAGGTTCAACTCTTCATCCGGTAAGAAATGTCATTATCACTTCAATGTTCACTTACATGTACTGGCAGGCAGGAGAAAGAAAGGCATAAGAGAATGAAGGAAACAGCAAAACGAAGAAAAAAAATCTTCTTTTGTCTTAATTTTAGCTCTTGCATCTAATAAACACCTACAGAATGTAAAGGTGTGGGAACAAAATGGTCAGCCAGTACCTACAGCACTCTATTAGATGTAAAATAAATATTTGATAGACACCTAGCATAGTCATCTATTAGATGTCAGTTAGATCTTCTATAGACGTCTAATAGATGCAACGATAGCAGTCAACAAGATGATCTACTAGACATCTACTCTAGTCATCTAATAGACGAAAATCCATCTAGAGCTATACATCTTTTCGACATCTAAAAGACATACATTTTCCGTAAGGGATCAAGAGTGAGAGGTTGGATATGTACGACTCATTTTGTAAATGGTAAATTACAAAAAATATCGTACATGTACGGAAATATTTTTCGCAGTGGGGACGTCGACTCGTCTACTTTTCCAAAAAAAAAGGGGGGGGGGCGGGGCAAAAGACGTAAATTTCGGAAAGTTGGCTACCTACTACGTGCATCGGCAACGACACTGGGGACAGTACCGGTGGGCAGTGATTCGAAAGCTGGTCACATTTTTTGATGTTTTTTTTTAAGTCAGTCGCTGTGCTTTTTTGCAGTTGCCCGAGTCACAAGGACGGTATAGCTGAAAAAACCAATTGGTCCACAAAATAATTTTTTTTTTAAAAAATAATAAATACGCGGTTTTTGAACCACTGGCCACATAATGCCACGAGCAGTGTCGATACCAATGACGCTACGCGGCCGGCCCAGCACCGCCCGGAGAGCAGGCGTGCTGATGACACCGGGTTCGTTTCTTCGGTGACTGTGGCTTCTCGCGCAGCATGCGTCCTAGTGGTCCGGTACCTGGTACCGTGGCGTCGTAGCCGTGCCGGCATAGTGACCGCCCGGAGAGTGGCAGAACAAAGGTTCGAATCTTAGCCAAAAATTTAATTTTTCTGAGGACAACTTGGAGTGGAATTCAAACCCCCCATTTCAATCGGGCTCCCTCGTGGAATAGCCGACGGTCTAGTGGTCTAGTGGTGCCGCGAAAACCGTGGGGTGTCTGTGAGACTCGGCACATGGGGCCTGGTTCAAACCCAGGTAGGTTCTTCACTGGTAGCGACAGCGGGTTGCCAGGAAGTTCCGTCCCATGCCCACGACTGGTGGTCGGTCGTGGGGTCATAAGTCCTAGAATCTGGCTCCAAAAATAGCTATTCCATGCCCTGGGGACAGGGCAGTTCGGTTAACCACCGTACGACTAAATCTGGCAGTACGGGGATCAAATCTGTCGAATTGCGCGACAGGATCGCAGTCAGAAAAGCACCGGTTCCCATAAGAACACCGAAGTTGTTGGCTGCCACGGGGGGTAAAAGCCCTGTGCCTGGCGGGAACCGCAACCTCCTTCGGGAGGTTTACTGCCGCAAAAATTTTCCATGTTTTTACGCCACCCTTTCATTTGCAGAGCACGTACGTAATTTTTCAATTTTAAGGCGGGATTGAGCTCAGCATTCAAGCCGAAGGCTTGCTTGCCTGGCTCATTGTCGAGGGGGTGCTCCGCACCCCCCATATTATTTTATGGGGTGCTCAGCGCACCCCCTGATGCCCACTTCCGACGCCCCTGCCTGGAAGTAGGACTGAGAGGGAGAGTGCGAGGAGGACAACCTTCATCTCCCGGCAACTCATCCTCCTGATCACCAGAGTGATAAGGAGCCGGTCAGAGCTGCCGAATATACATCCCCCTAAGCTATTATTTAAAAATCGAGGACTGGCATAGAACCTCTGAAGGATGGCGATTTGGTGATGAAGCGACTAGTGGCGCAATGTCCTATAAATTATCAAGTCCCAGCAAAGCTCGCATCTGACTCCTTGCGCATAGCGATCGAGAGAGCTGCCTCCTCCAACTACCTCTCCCGCCCCCTCTCTCGCTCTTTCTCTCTCTCTCCCACTCGCGTGCATGTACCCGAGTTACAAATGTTTTTAACTCACAGCACTCGGCACTCGCTCATAAAGCCTAGTCAGTCAGCCCCGCGGATTGCAATCCCCCATCCAAGGGCAGCGGCGCGTGCGTTTCCCCATCGCATGTGCGCAGCTGCTGCTGCGCTGGAAAGACCAAAGATGTGACAACACCCTTAAGAGGTGTTACAGGTTTCATGCCTTTGCAAAGGCACTGAGACCCGCCGAAGGCATTAATTTGAAAACACCCTCTGCGGCTTTTCTGCAAGGGCGTCGTTATTACGCTATAAAATGTGTTAGCAGCCTCTGTATTTCCAGTGTGCGGCAGGAGGGTGGCGATGAAATGTGAGCACGACGGGAGGGAGGAGGGGAGGAGGATAAAAAAGAGTATGATTAACATTAATCGAGCTAGCTCAAGGAATCAGCTCGAAACTGCTAGTTTTGTCGGATCTAATGGGGCACGAGGGCCGGGCCTGGCCCGGGGCCCGGCCCCTAAGGTCGCGAATGACGTCCATTTTCTCTCCAAAACTGCGTCCGCGCGGCCTAGCCATGTGCATCTGGATGTGGGTCAGCGGGACTGTGGGGGCTCGACCACCCTCTCCCCGCCACCGGGGGCGGCGCAGAGCCGGGGGCGCTCGTAATGATACTCAGTTCGGCCCTCCCCGCGCAGCAATGCAAGTGTAGCAATAGGCGTCGCGGGGAGATAGAAAATGAAGTCATTACTTTATTCCGCAGCGGGCGCGGTGCGGCGCGGCGCGGCGCACAGCTGGCCCGGCCCGGGCCGCGGCCACCTGCCCCGCCCCCGCCCACTGCTCACGGGGACGCGCTGCAGGCAGGCACCGCGAGCTCTACCGGACCGGCCGCCGCGCCGCGCCGCGCCGGCTCTGAGGCGCCTAGGACAACACTGACGCAACGGCACACATTGCGTCTCCCGAGTATATTTGGCACAGTCCAGTACGCGGCTCGCGCGACGCCTCGAGTGAGTTTGCTTTGGCCGCAGGCGACTCTCTGTCGCGCACGTCCCCGGACCAGGCAGGAGTTGAGCGCGCGGGGTGCACGGGCACGGCCTCGCCAGGTACTACAGCACCATGCGCCACTCCCCTCCCCCCGCCGTGCACGGGCACAATGCAGTGGAGCGCGGGGTGCACGGGCACGGCCTCGCCAGGTACTACAGCACCATGCGCCACTCCCCTCCCCCCGCCCCGCACGGGCACAATGCAGTGGAGCGCGGGGTGCACGGGCACGGCCTCGCCAGGTACTACAGCACCATGCGCCACTCCCCTCCCCCCGCCCCGCACGGGCACAATGCAGTGGAGCGCGGGGTGCACGGGCACGGCCTCGCCAGGTACTACAGCACCATGCACCACTCCTCCCCGCCCCGCACGGGCACAATGCAGTGGAGCGCGGGGTGCACGGGCACGGCCTCGCCAGGTACTACAGCACCATGCGCCACTCCCCTCCCCCCGCCCCGCACGGGCACAATGCAGTGGAGCGCGGGGTGCACGGGCACGGCCTCGCCAGGTACTACAGCACCATGCGCCACTCCCCTCCCCCCGCCCTGCACGGGCACAATGCAGTGGAGCGCGGGGTGCACGGGCACGGCCTCGCCAGGTACTACAGCACCATGCGCCACTCCCCTCCCCCCTCCCCCCGCACGGGCACAATGCAGTGGGGCCGCCGGGAGTGCATTTGTCGGTGAGAACGCCACGGGGAGAGAGAGGGGGGGAGTGCTAGTGCTAGACAATGCCCGTAATAAGGTAAGACCCCCACCCCCTGTAAAAAGTTTTATAAAAAAAAAGTCTTGGCAAAAATAGAGAAAAAACGTTAAGCTATTGACAGAAACTATTGGAATATATTACTCTGGTTTGCCTGTCCCACTTTGAAATTCGCTGTGTTAGAGCACTGCGCCCTGCACCTCGCTTATTGGAGTGTGGAGGTCGCAGGTTCAACCACCGCCTTGCCTCAGGCCCCTCAGACACTACGGTCATTACGGCCCTCCCCCTTCTCTCTCTCTCTCCCCATCCCCTCTCCCTCTTTCTCTCCTTCAGAGAGCTGATGCTCTTTGGCAAATCGAGGACGAGGTCGTCCGTTCATGGTGGTATTGTCTTGTCTCGGGCGGGCCGTGCCGAGCCGGGCCGGGCCAGGGAGGTGGCGGGATGGGACCCAAAGCGAGCAGCGGTGGAACCTGACGTGCAGGAGGCTGGGCTGCACCAAGCCTTGTGGCGAAATCACACACACACACACACACTCGCACATAACTCAAAAGAAGTGTCACATTTCGTCGGCACGGGGTCAAGATTTTACAACCATTGGCAGGTGTGGAAGGGCATGCGTGCGTCCTCCCACCCACAGGACTGCCGACACACTGGCACGAGCCGACTCACTATTTCCATTCCTGCTCACCCTGTCACAACAAGGGGTACAAGCGACCATCTTCGGTTCGGACAGTCAAGAAGAACACTTGGCTTTTTTCACCACCTATACTCTCATTTGAAAGTCCTAAGATTTTCTTTCGAAAGACGAACGCCTTTAAAAACCGCGTGCGCAAACAAATCCTGTCCCGCCCCTCCTCAGGGATGAGCCCTTCTCATGCTCCCTGCCACCCGCCGGCCCCTCCTGCCCCTCCTGCCCCTCCGGTCCCCGGCCCCTCCAGCCCCTCCAGCCCGGCCGCCCGGCCGCCGGCCCCTCTCACGTGGAGGAGGGGGTGTTGCAACAACTGGTCCCCCGCGCCCCGCCCCGCCCCGCCCCGCCCCGCCCCGCCCCGCCCCGCCCCGCCCCGCCCCGCGCCTCCTATTCGGCACGGCACGTCACGTCCAGCCCGCACCGCGCCGCGCGCAGCGAAGCCAGGGGCCCATTGAGCTCGGAGGAGATGGAGGTGGTGGAGAGGGCGTAGAAGGAGGAGGTTGAGGAGCCGGCTCCCGGCGCACACTAACACACTACACGCCATAGGAACACGTCGGGGTGGTCGACCTGGTCCTCACCTGCCAGGTCCAGTAGCCGCACGCGGCCGCGTACGCCGCCGCCCAGGGGAGCCAGCGCGGCGCCATCGCCACTGCCACCGGGCCGGGCCGTGCCGGGCCGGGGTGGTCGCCGCCGCGCCGCGCCGCGCCGTGGCCGATGCAGCCCGGGCGTGAGGCTACAGCGCTGATAGCCGCGCCGCGGCTGTCAAGTCGCTCGGCTATCGCTATCACTGGGGCGGGGCGAGCGGGGCCGGGCTGGGGCCGGGCTGGGGCCGGGCTGGGGCCGAGCTGGGGCCGGTCACTGCAGCAGCAGCAGGAGTCTTGACGTCCTCCTCCGCCTGCTCCACGATGAGCACTGACGGGCTGCTGCTGCGGCCGCGGCCGCGGGGACTCTATCGCTTCCGCCATCTAGCCATGACGGTCCTGACGGTGATTGCATGGCCAAAAGCTAGGCGAGGGCCCTTCTGCGGTGACGAAAACCGCAGGCTGCGCGGCGCGCGGCGCTTCGCGGGGGCGGGGGCGGGGCGGGGGCGGGGTGGGGGCGGGGCACTGCGCAGCCGTTTCCTTCTCCGCGGCCCTGCCGCCCTGCCCTGCCCTGCCCTAAGGCAGCGGGTCCCGCGGGCCGCGGCTCACGGCGAGGCGCGGTGCGCTGTGCGCGGTGCACCTCCTTACCAAAGCTGAGGTCCCGCTCTTTTGGCTTCCGCGCAGGCACCAATACAATGCCGTCCCTCGCCCGCCTGCCGCCTGTGAGGCGTGGGCAGACCACCCCGCGCAGCACGCCTGTTCGACGGGATGGCCTACCTCACAGGCGGTATCCCTGGCTGCGCTCTGCACGTACTTCCCAGCAGGCTCTATTGCGAGAATATTGCTCCATTTCTAAAAACGGTGACTGTTACTAGTCGTTTTCGTAAATCAGCAGGGCTGCCGACGCGGCGCTGTCATCTCTTTTCGCAAGCGAGCAGCCGTGCAATGCAGATGCCGGCTTGGCCCCGGCCGGGGCTCGCTCGCGGCCCGTCGCGCAGCGCAACTTCCTACAAAACTTTGGCAGTCGTTTGAAAGGAAGAACGAAAATCCTCCTCTCCCCGTGAGCCGTTTTTGGCACCTTTTCCTGCCTCTGCTGCTGCCGAGCCGATCCGGCGCGGGGCGTCGCATTTTGCAACGACGGAACTCAACACAGTTTTGGAGGGACGCGTGGCGCTGCTGCCCCGATGAACATGCTTCACCGCCAGACGCACCCGGCGGCCCGGGCCGGGCCGGAGCGTCTGTGACGTAAGCGGAGCAACGGGGTCGAGGTCGAAGCACCCCGGGGCTTGCAGGTTAGGTCCTGAGAAAGGACAGCCTTTGAAGAAGAAAAAAAATGCCAATATAATCAAGAAGCTGGACACCATTTTTTTTGACGTTATACCACGTCGTTTTGATTGATGCAGCTTTACTAATTCCACCGGACCGTATCCAAAAACCCGACCCGATCAGCTGACTGCTGACTGACTTACTGACTGCCTGAGTGAAGGTCCGCCGGTGGACGCGCTTGCGCATGCGACCGCGCGGGGCGGGGCGGAGCCGGGCGTCCACCGCCACCGCATGCTAAATATCCCCCTCCCCTCCTCGCCGACGTATCACTCAAGTATAGTCCACTGCCACCGTCGTCAGGTTTGTCCACTCCGAAAAACAAACGTTGCGGTGTATGAAGTTGATCGTGATCGGAGCTCATCTTATTGAAGCGCGTAGCGATCGTATTATGCTAGCGCTCACAGGGGTGACGGGTCAGGGGAGTCCATCTAGCGGTCAGGAAAACAGGAACGGGAAGTGGAGACACAGCACCCCGCAGCTCTGCAAACACCTATATGAGAACCTGGTCATACCCAGACCCAGTGAGGATCGTTCGAAGTGATTCTTTCGGATTTTCACTTATTGATTCAAGAGCCGGCTTTTCTATGAGTGAAGAAATTTCTACGATTATACGGGAAATTAATGTATCTCATTCGGAAGTCACAGTGGTACGACATTCTCGAAGGCCGATCATAATAAGGATATATACAAACTTCTTGAATGAGACGTTGTTTCCTTTCCAGCCATGCGACAAAATTATGACGAAAATTAATTTATGTGTTGCATTCCAGTTTTTCACACGAAAAAAAAAATAATTATACCCGTCTATTGTGTGATTATTGTCATTTATCCTATTTCCGACCCCCCCCCCTCCCCGCTCCTCCCACGCCGCGGGAGACAATGAGAGCGCCGCACCGCGCCGGGTGGGCCGGGTCCAGGCCGAGGCTAGGGCAGGGAAGACCTCCCCTGGCGCTCCCGGCCCGGGCCTGTCACACTCGTGCCGCGTCACCCGCGCGGTGTCACGCTAACGCGTGCGGCGTAATTGCGGGGATATAGTCACGCATGCAGGGCTGCCCCGCGCCGGCCAACCGTCACGGTAATGTTACACTGTGGCTTCTGATACTGTATTTAAGTGAATAACGCTCTGCAAATTATCAAGGGGGCTTGAGTGAGGCTATGCCCCGGGAGGAAACGTGCTCTGCGTCGCACGTGTTTTCGGTGTCGTGATTTTTAAACCAGTCGATAGAAAATTCGATTTTACATCGATTTGGCAGTAAATACTTTCATTGAACCTGTGAACAACGCAGTCGAGTACTCCCGGACAGAATGCCATCCCTTGCACATCCACTATAACTCACCGGCTCAGGGGTGGTATCCTTATACAATCAAGTCTGTGGCTGAAGCGGGTCACTACACCGTCACTCTACCGTCACT
Organism: Frankliniella intonsa; assembly: GCA_033675135.1. Lineage (NCBI taxonomy): Eukaryota > Metazoa > Arthropoda > Insecta > Thysanoptera > Thripidae > Frankliniella > Frankliniella intonsa. The sequence goes on along the minus strand of CM066254.1, from coordinate 12,493,226 downwards.
ACCGGACCCGCATGGTACGCTGCGGGGGTGTAGCGTCGCGGTCGGATCGGTCGGCGGCACTCGGTACGGCACTTTTCGTCACTCGCGCTCGGTCACTCGCGCTGGCACTCTGGTGTCACGTCAGGCCGGCCTCATAGTGAGCGGGTGGGTAGGACTAGACCCTCGGTAGACCGTCCGCACTGCACCGCGGGCTGCACAAGCTCTGGCACTGTGGTGGCGGTGGAGGCCCAGCCCAGCCCGGCCAAGCCCGGGCCGGCGTGCGTCCGACCCGACCCCAGGCCCCGGCCCAGCCCCCACCGGCGGGGAGGGGAGGGGAGTGGAGGGCCCCCCACCTGGGCCCCCAGCTAGGACCTACCATGCCATGCCGCCCCGCCACCGTTGTACCCCCGTCAACGGCCGCGCGCACACACACACACACACACACACGCAAGCACACAGAGACGTGCGCGGTGCAGCTGAGGCTGCAGCTGCCCAGGACGTGTGCGAGTCTTGTCGCTGTCCTTGTCGTGACTGCACTCTGCCGCGGCGGAGGGGCGGGTGCGAGAGAGAGTGAGAGAGTGTGTATGTACGCCGGCGCATCGGCCGGCCGGTGTTGCCCAATGCACCCAGTCCCAAGGTCAGCGGCTCAAGGACGACGCCCCGCCCCGCCCCACCCCGCCCCACCCTGTTCCGCTCCGGCCTGCTCCGCCTCGCCCCACCCCGCCCCACCCCACCCCGCCCATTCATTGCAGCTGGAGCCCGCTGGGGCTGATGTTCGAACCCTCTTCAGTAAGCTTCTGAAAGGGGGATGACACTCCGAAGTTTTCTTCAATCAGTTTTATCCCAGTGGAGAGCTCATCACCTGCTTTGCTGCCACCCTACCCTACTCAGGCTTCCCTGGCCCTGCCTAGACGCCACTGCGCCTAGCCTCAGCCCGAGTCCTGCCTGAGCACTGCATTCACTTTCTCCAGCAGGCTTGTGCCTGCGCGCTGCGCGCCCGCTGTGGCGGCGCGGCGCGAGCTGGCGCGAGCTGGGCCGCAGTGTTGTAATCGTCGTAATACTTATCCCCCACTCCTCCCTCTCCTCCGGGGCCGAGCGACGCGAGTGCGAGAGAGACAGGAGAGGCGCCCGGTAATGCGAGCGGTCCAGGGAGATGCTGTGTGAATAATTTGTCTCGCAGCTCCAATGCAAAAACCTACTTTCCTGCAAGTCAGTGGCATTCCTACACTTAGATTTTTAGCTTACATAAAAATAGCACAAAATTAATACAAAAAAAAAAAAAATTTCGCTTTCTACCATCGAATTTCTTTGAAACGGAGACATTCAAATCGGAATCAGATGAAACGTAAATCTGACATAAAGGCCTGGTGTGTCTAGTCCCTGTACCGCGCACGCCTTGCTGGTCACGCGTGGGTGGGCGCCTTCGGTCCTAACTAAGGATGTGACAAGACAGGACACGTGACATGGTGTACTCAAGGATGTCCAAAGTCACCAGCCACTCTTATTAGAAGAAACAGTGCGACGCCCTCATTAAACCTGTCCCGCTCCCGCCTCACTCTGTTTTTGACTCGGGGAGAGGAGGGGGTCCGATGATCTACCACTCAGTCGATTTCGAACAGTCTCAGTGGTCACCTTAGGTATTTTTCTTCTTCCTCGTTTGCGTTATTTCCTATTTTTCCTTCCGATCTTTTTTGCTTCCGATAAAGAGGCCTGAATTTCGATTAATACCTCCTTGGCTAGGTTTCAGATTTTGGGACTTCCACCACCGCTCTCCCTCTTTTTCTTGTCCATGCTGTGTTCGTCAATTTCTCATCCATAGCGCACAATTTCTCATGCACTTGGTTTGCATTGTTTTGTGTATGTAGTCTGCTACGGCTGCTGCGGCAATCGAACAGGCGGTGGCAAAAGTGTAAACATCAGCAGCCGCCAGCAGCCGCCATGTTGTAGAAGGGATGTGGCGATAAATTCGTGTGAAATTCCTAATATTGGCTCAAATCCTCGCTTTTATGGGTATTGATATCCAAGCTTAGACAGTAGAGACATCACTGTGTCAGTCAAGATGAACCACCGCACGGACGGCCTCGTACAACGGCGGAACATCACCAGGGAGTCGAGCGAGAGTGCTCAGAGCCCTAAGGATTCTGACGACAGCGATAAGAAATTAGACCACGATGAAGAAACGGAAGAGGGCGATTCCAAAGAAACCAGACTTACCCTCATGGAGGAAGTTTTACTTTTAGGGCTGAAAGACAAAGAGGTTTGTATGACTTCGTATCTCTATGGGCCACATCTCAAGGAAATATAGGAAGTTGGTCACAAAGGGTGACATCACTCAAAGCACTTCCTGTTCTTTTTGTTGCTGGAGCTGAATATCTCTCTGAAAACTCTCGAAAGGCGTAAATTTTAAAATATAATTTTCCACAATATTTTCTACTTGTGTACTTTCCTTCAACATCATTGTCACAAGTGTTATAAGTGACAACAATTTCATTTGTCAAGTGACAGATTGACAGTTACAGTTCATGTCCATTGATTTTCTATTGCACATTTTAATTCGTAACTCCATCACCAAGAATTACGTATCATTTTTTATTATCTTATCTTTTAGTGTTGTTTAGTCTTTGAATCATGTTACACACCTGTTTCCCTTTTTATTAGGGTTATACCTCATTCTGGAATGACTGCATATCATCTGGTCTTCGAGGCTGCATTCTTATTGAACTTGCTCTGAGAGGACGCATTGAACTTGAGAAGGCAGGCATGCGACATAAAGGCTTACTGAACCGCAAAGTTATATTGAAAAGTGACACTCCAACAGGAGATGTGTTGCTTGATGAGGCTCTAAAGCACGTAAAGGAAATGGATCCTCCAGAAACTGTTCAAAGCTGGATAGAATATCTCAGTGGTAAGTAAAATAAATATTCTTTCACTTATTAAAAAAATGTTGACTTGTATACCATTTGTATTTCATATCAATAATTGTCAATTTTGACTCTATGCCTTGCTCTTACTTTACAGGAGAAACTTGGAACCCATTGAAGTTAAGAATTCAGTTAAAGAATGTGCGGGAGAGACTTGCTAAAAATCTTGTTGAGAAAGGTGTTCTTACAACAGAAAAACAGAATTTCTTACTGTTTGATATGACCACACATCCTGTCACGGATAATACTGCAAAGTCTAGACTTGTCAAAAAGGTTACTCCTTTGCCATTTCTATTTTCCATTCATTGTGAGTTCTTTGCTTTCAAAGTGCCTTTAACATCCTGTAATTTGTATTTCAGGTACAAGATTCAGTTCTTAGCAGATGGGTCAATGACCCCCATCGCATGGATAAACGCTTGCTCTCACTTTTGTTCCTATCCCATGCATCAGATGTTTTGGAAAATGCATTTGCTCCTCTTAATGATGATGACTATGAAGTTGCCATGAAACGAGTCCGTGACCTACTTGAACTCAATTTTGAGAGAGAAAGTATGACACCTAACACTAATGAGCTAATTTGGGCTGTGTTTGCTGCCTTCATTAAGTAAAAACAATATTATTGCCATTAGTGGCTGTGCCACAAAGGTGAGACAATCGTGATAAACTTGTTTGTTTGGTTTGAACTTGGGATGATTGTAACTTGTCTCCAATCTGAAAAGGTTCCAGTGGTAAAACAAATTGAATTTTATTAGCATTCTTGTGGGGAACACCTGTAGTTTGCATGATATGCCTGTTTTGTCATAAGGGGGTAATACATTTTATTAAACAAACAAAAAATACAAAAATAAATGTTTGCTCTTTTTTTTTTTTTTTTTTTTTTTTTTTTTTGGGTGTTTACGTCCTTTTATTTTACTTAAATTTCATTCCAGAAATCCTCTTAATTATTAATGAAATGTGAAACAGATAAAGGAGAAACATTGAAATTGAACTGTGATAAATGCTTGGTGTATTTTTTAGCACCCTGAGATTTTTGAGAACTATGTTTGGCTTTTGTTTTAGAAAAGTTCAATCAGCCGGTTCAAATCAAACCACTAATTTGGGCTTAAATTATATCTTAAGATTTAATTGAATTTCCACTGTATTAGAATTTATATTTTTTTTCTTAAAAATTTAAAGACCTATGTATGTTGGTTGAAAAAGTACAGTCTAGCTTTTTCTGATACAAACTACTTGTCATGCTTACCAGGCTAAGGCACATTTCCCATCCTTAACCATTCTGTTCATGCTTTTATTTTCTGTTATAATTTTGATTATGAGTCAAGGCTAGAAAAGGAGCTGATTTTATTAAAGGTCTCAGTATTTATTAAGCCCCTACACATCTCAAAATGTTTACTGCAATTTAGAACTTGAGACATTGAATCTGCATCAGCCTTTACATTTACAACAATATAACACTTATGAATGGTGAATTCTGTTAATGAGATTACTTTGTAGACAGCTTTCCATTTTTTCTCCTCCATCTATTAGGAAAATCTTTTGTGTCTTGGCTCTGGTTAAAAAAGTGTAGCATGATTAAAGATTCCAAATAATAGATGGACTTCTGAAGATGTTTAAACTCTTCTGTTGTTGTTGACGCATACCTGTTAAAAATAGAAATGGAAAAGTATTGTATATAATTTTATTGTTCTCTTTTATTGCCGGGATCCATCCTCGCAAAAATTTCTGTTGACATTGTTAGGTACTTATTTGTACCAGCCACTTAACTTGAGGTATAGCTTATTTTAATTCTCTTTTTGAATAAGAGGTAAGTATTGTGCAACTGATCCCAGATGGTTCATGTCTTGTCTTGGTAAGATGGAATTCCTCATTGACGAATTCGTCTCAACATTTTTGAGCGGATCAGAGGAACATCTGATTGTGTATTATGTATATGTATGTGTAAAAAAATTGTTATTACTACTGTACTAGCATAGGATCACTGATGAGACACTATTGTAGTGGATATATGGTTGGAGGCCTGGTTATACCAGAGAGGTTTGATGCTGTTTGTTTACCTCTACCCATAAATTTCTTCAATGCTAAGATTTGCAAAATACTGATGGCACAAGTTATTGAACACTCTTCTTCACTTACTCTATACTGGAATTTCGAATACCCTAAAATATGTATTATTGCCGTCAGTATTTGAGGAAGAGACTTGTTTTTGGATTTTATTTTTAGCAGCATTAAAATATTCCTCAACCTCCAAGAGTTTTGTAGTTTTTTTTGTTTTTTTTTCTCTTTTTAATTTATGTAATATAATATACAATGCTAACATTTATTACTGCCATATGAGGACAGTTGAAATAGCTTTGTAAAGCTACTACCAAATAATGGACAGGATTTTGATATTAAAAGTTTTATTCATCAGCCATCACACAATCTCAAAATAAATAGCGATTCAATGATCATTCCACTTAGGAATGCGGCAGAAATTCTAAATTTTGTCTTAATTGGTTACAATATGTCTGAACAATGCTTTGAGCTCGAAAGAAATTTAGAGGAAGTCAGACTTAAAAGTGTATCACAGACTTGGTGCTACTATCAGATTTTATAAACCAAATCCCAACAGCAACCTGACCATATTAATCAACCTAAACAATCATAGAAGCCCAACTTAAGTACTGCCAGATTAGTGTGGGCACTTATCACTTAAAGAATATAAACTATTCTGGTAAGAATAACACAAACATAGCACTAAAAGTACCGTTGTGGTGAAAACCAACAGAGTACAAGAGTATAGCATGTGGTGAGTCTTCACTCAAAACATTCACTAAACCTACACTCTCTACTTGAATTGAAAACATGCAGTTAATGAACTTGGAACAGCTACATATTTCATATTTCTGGTGAGTAACAATAAAGATGCATACAGAGAAGATCTTCAACTACCACAAAAATGCTTACTCATAGAAATTCCACTTATTCTCAAGTCTTCCAAATCTCTACGTCAACGACATAAATTAATTGAGACAAGATATTTTCCAACATTTCAAGATAATTAATGAATGTATCTAACAGGTCCCACAGCTTAACTTCTGTCATTTAAGATTAAATGGTTGGAGGGTTACAGTATATAAACCATGGACAGCAGATAACGCATGCAACAAGCTAGGTGGATTTTTATCAGCAACAGATACCATGAATGCTGCTACACAAAAGCTCATGAAAAAGTTTATAAAATTTTGAGGAAAGAAATTAATGATACAATAACTTAAATTTCTTAAGATACAACAAGGCTATGGTCCATGATAAATTGTACTCTAATCTAAAAGTAAATAATCTGATGAGAAAAGAATAGCTCTGATGGTAAAAGGAAGTGTCTAGAAATAATTTGAGAAGTTTCAGGAATAACAATTACGTAAAAGAGACAAAACTCAATATACCATACTAAGCACCACAATTTTTGGCAACAAGCATGGACATTGTACAATAAAAAAATAAATTACTAGCATGGTAGTTGGGCATGAGCCACATGGAAAAAAGCTGATGAAACACTGAGTTATACACAGCCAATAGTACTCTGTCCATCCATTTAAAAAATTCAGATAACACTGCTCAAACATAAAAAAATAACAACCATAGTCATGATACAGAGAATGGAACTATGGGTGGGGGAATTTGTGAGAAGGCTGGATGATAGAAGTCTTCCTTGCTGGCACAGATTCAGGCGTGGGTATTTCTTCTCCAGTTTGAATTGGAATAAATGTAGTTGGTGGTCTTGGCTTAGCAAGATTGCTAGGTGCTGTTTGTTGCTTTGCCATTTGATAATCTCCAGAGTCAAAGTACTTTTGCTATGGTTAGAAAGTTTAAAATTAGAGGACTGCTGGAGGTAACACCTAATAAGGTAGAGAAATCAAATACTAACCCCTTTGAGCAGTCGCTTTTGAAGGAACGCTGAGTGAGCTGGTCTATTAGTTGCCATAGGAAACTTGGCCTTCAGCTTAGCTTCTTCCAATTTCTCAATGTCATTTGTAGACATCTGCAACATAAGAGCCTACTATGTAAAGAGGTAAAAAAGAAAAATCATTAGGAGCCCCAAGGAAAAATCAAAACTTTGCTTTGACCAAAAATAAATAATGTTCGCTATCTTTCAGATTTCAACCAGATATATTGAGAAAAATTTGCCTATCAACTCGTGGTAAAAATTGAATGGTGTAAACAAAAATCAGAATATTCGAAGAAAAAAGAGAGAAAGGTTTATACGTTTGGGACATGGCTGTTTTTCTCGAACACGAGTTGTGTCAATAACCATCAATAACCTGTCAAAACCAAAGTAAGAGCGTGATTTAGGCCCGTAGCCCAGAAGAGATTACGCGATACGGAAGAAAAGTTGGTTCAAATCACATGCCAAGATCACCACGTGACAAAATCATAACGATAGGGCCCATCCTCGCAGGAGCAGGACACAAAGAAAAGTCTGGCGCCTTTCTTCGACCCAGCGACCAGCGCAGATGGAACAACATTTTTCAAAGGGAGTACATACATTTTCCTTGGCGGGTACTTCAGGAGGCCCCATTGCAACTGAGTCTGAAGATTCCACCGACATTTTCGAAAATAACTAGAGCCGAAAGGGCTCCAAGATTGCCACAGTAACAAGAAGTAGCAGGACAATCAGGAAACTGTTGGAGCAGTTAGTTCTGGATGGATTCGGAGATGTGCGCGAAATGCGGAGCGAGGGAATGGAGGGTGGGGGAAAGAAGGGGGGGGAGAGGGGTGGGAGGGGAGGGGGGAATGTGATCAATCTGAAGCTTATTTGCAGGCTAACCGTGGTTATTGGCAGGTGGAGGGTGAAAGTTGCAACTGTCGAATCATTTGAATTAATTTAGTTTTGTTTTGCTGGTAAAGAAACCGTATTCAGGCTGTGTAACCGTTGTAATAACCGTTGTAACAATTTGAAATAACCCTCGTATTATCAGAAACGTGAGAGGTAAGGCTGCATTGAAAAGTTAATATCGTTCGTCTCCCTTATATAACCTGACTAAATTTCATGTTTGCAGTAAATATACCGGCTCGTGCTTGAGACACCGTGACAGGCGTTTTATATTTATCAGCTGACGTCTGCAACCTTAACAATGGTAATACTGACATTTTTATTCTCTAAATTATATGAATTTATTTTTGATACACATATTGTCGTAAAACACATTTTTAATACTAGTGGTATAATACATCGCACTTATATCAAACTTTCCTCCTTTGCCAGGCCCAGGAATTTCCCCCTCTGAAAAATGATCTTCTTCTCAGAGCTGCTCGGGGTGAGCCTGTTGACAGGGTTCCAGTATGGATCATGCGCCAAGCAGGGCGGTACTTACCTGGTAAGTCATCTTACATTCAAAGGGTCTGAATTCCAAATTTGTGTGTTAAAATCAAATATTAATTTTTATTTGAATTCAGAGTTTCGTGAGCTTCGGTCCAAACATGATTTCTTCACAATTTGTCAAACTCCTGAACTAGCTGCTGAAATCACTCTTCAGCCTATTCGAAGATTTGATTTGGATGCTTCCATAATATTTTCTGATATCCTAGTCATTCCCCAAGCACTTGGCATGACTGTTGAAATGCGACCTGGTGTGGTGAGTGTTGAATGCTTTGTCAATCTATGTAATGACTCATATGCTGTGACTTGGGATTCATAAGTAACTCACATTTTCTTCCTAGGGCCCAGTCTTACCTCAACCTTTGGAGAGTCCTTCAGATATTCAGAAGCTTAAAACTCCTGTTAATGTTCATGAGCAACTTGGCTATGTCTTCAAGGCTATAACATTGACTAGACAAAAGCTGGCTGGAAAAGTACCACTCATTGGATTTTCTGGAGCACCGGTATGTCAATTTTAACATGTTCCCACTTGCCTATTCAATAAACACCTATGCTTTTAATTTTGTGGAATTGGAAGCAAGCTGTTGATTCTTCTGCCAGGAGATAAAATTGTTTCAATGTTATTTGTTTACAGTGGACTCTGATGGGTTACATGATTGAGGGTGGAGGCTCTAAAACTATGTCAAAATCAAAAGCATGGTTGTATCAGCATCCGCAAAGCAGTAAGGATTTATTAAAAATAATTACTGATGTGGTTGTCGATTACCTGATTGAACAAGTTGCTGCTGGTGCTCAGGTAATGCTGCTTTGACATTACAGTGCATTTTTGTACTTGAATTAACATAAAAATATCAATATTTTCAAATTTTAAATTATTACAGTTGCTGCAAGTTTTTGAATCAAATGCAGAATACTTGGGGCCTGATCTGTTTCATGAATTTGCTCTTCCATACATACGTGAAATCTGCTCTAGAGTGAAGGCAGGAGTGAAAGCAAGAAATTTGGGTGATATTCCAATGGTAAAGAAACAAGATAAACACATTGCAGTTATTAACATCACTTACTGACAGATAGTAGGGTAATTCCATTGTGATTTCTTTTTGTTTAGACAATATTTGCCAAAGGAGCCCATTATGCTCTTAAAGAAATAGCAGACAGTGGGTATGATGTCATGGGTATTGATTGGACTGTTGATCCTCTTAAGGCACGTGAGGCAGTAAATGGAAAACATGTTACATTACAAGGGAATTTTGATCCCTGTGGGCTTTATGCACCACCTGTAAGTATGCTAAATCTAGAGATCTATTATTATAAATTTTACTCACAATGTTTTGAATCTTCTTGAAATATGTGAATAATTCTTTTACAGGAAGAAATTCAGGCACGAGTAAAACTTATGGTTGAAAAGTTTGGGAAGACTAGGTACATTGCTAATTTGGGCCATGGAATTTATCCTGATATGAAACCAGAGCATGCTGAAGTTTTCATAAACGCTGTTCACAGTCACTGATCATAGATTTGGTAAATACAATATTTTGGAGACTGATAATGCATGCTGTGTAGTTGACGATCAAGTGAGGAAGTAATTGTTTCCTTACAAATAGCTTTTACCTAACTCATGTTGTTTTGGGCCATATTTATAAGGAGGCAATTTTTATCCTGTTCTTATCCGAAAATATGCTGTGATATTTAGTACACTGTGACAAACCATGCTAATTCTTCTGGTCATTGCATAATTGATTGATTTCAACATTCTAAAGTATTTTGCTATTAAGTAAATAGACTTTTGGTAAGAAATTTGGGTGAGAATAATGTAACCCTGGGATGTTTGTAGTAAAGTACTGCAGTACATAAATCAGATACACATGTTTCCATTACTATTCTTTGTTACAGCATTTTGTCTGGTGTGTAATATCATTTTTATTTTCTCTCTGGTTTTTGAATCTGTATAATTTTATACTTGTTATGAGTGTGGCATTAAATCATTTGGTTGACTCATTTTTAAGGAAATGTGTGTCTTTCTTTATGGTCTTTCAGATGTGAGGAAAGACTGTGGGATGAAGACTAAACATGTAACACGGGATAACCATTACCTACTCTCGCCCCCTGCCCTGCCCTGGCCAGCCCAGCCCAGCCCAGCCCAGCCCCACTCCGTAGGCCGTAGGGTTGCAGCTATCGCCAGCCAGCGCCAACATAGCCGTAAGTCATCACATGGTATCATGGGCTCGTGGACATTCTCTCTTGCACCCGTGGTGCCGAGCTGAGCCGCCAGGGCCGCCAGCGTCAGCGCCAGCTGCCTCGCCTCGCCTCGCCTCGCCTCTCCCTCCGCCACCGCGGCGTGGCGTGGCGTGGCGCGGCGCGGCCCAGCGGCCCGGTTAGGTGTGGGAACCTCCCGCTAGTGCCACTCTGATAAGCACTCAATAGCACCGGTACAAAAAAGGAGGGAGAAACAACCCGCTGCGCGCAGAGGTGAGGAGGGGGGCAGTGCTGTGTACGGTGGAAGAGTGAGGGGAGGATGACGACAGGCAGGGGGAAGGACCGGACCGGGGCCGGGCCAGACGCGACGCGCACACCACACATCCATCGATTACTTCGGAAATAAATGTCAGCCGTTTGCAATAGGCTCGCTTTGTTGACGCCCCCCCCCCCAACCCCTCCCCGCTCCCTCTCATCCCATTTGTGGGTCAATTGCTCTTGTTGTGGTGGGGCGGGGGGGGGGGGCGGTCGTGTCCCCCGCCGCCCTCTGCAACCCCTAAAGGGCCCTGGGCGACCTGCCCTGCCCCATATCCGCCTTCTTGCAGGCGCCCCCCACTTCCCTCCCGCTCCACCACCTGCACCCCCCAACCCCTCGCTTTCCCCAACCCCATACCCCGCCGCTGCCTCGCGCGGCCAAAATCTTGCCCGATCTTGCCCCTTCCCTCCACGCCGGCCCGCTCCCCGCCCCCGCCCCGCCCTTAGCCAACTCAACCTTGCCGCCGCGCCGCCGCCGCCCCCACCGCCTCGCACCTCCGCTCCGGCCCGGCCTCTCCAGAGTACCTTTCCTCCACCCTCCGTCTCACCGCACTCTTCCTACCGCCACGACCAGGAAGGAAAACGGAGGATATTTTATTTGATAATGATTAAAAAGAGGGGGGAAGGGATAGTTGTGGATTTATTGTAATGAATGGTAATGCTGTCTATAGCCTCGGATCACATTTTTTTGGCGTTGATTGTCGATAATTAGATTTTTTTCTGGCCTTCATATTGGCTTCCTTATAGAAATTTCTTTGCAGTTCCTGAGAAGTGGAGCGCAAAAGAAGCCATGTGCTGAAAGTTTTTTATTTTATTTTTCGGCGGAAACCAGTACCTTTTATATTGCCTGTGTTTTTCGGTTTCAATGGAATTACTTTAAAAGCACGCAAGGTTCCCAGCAAGTCGTCTTTGATGACTCCGCACTTCCAGGCTTTGCACAGTGTAGGGGATAGAGTGAGGGGGCAGGTGGAGGAGACGGAGAGAGATCTGTGTGGGTTAGCAGGGTAGCGGCGCGGCGGGGCGGGGCGGGGCGGGGCCCGGGCCCTGGAGGCGGGGAGCACTCATTTCTCATTACACCACTCGCGGTGCGGCGTGGCGGGGCGGGGCGGGGCGGGGCGGCGTGGCGCGGCGAGGCGGCGCTGCACAAACGTGAACTTACGCCTTACGCCTCGGCGCGCTCTGGTGGCGGTGGGCCGCGACCGCCACCCGCCATCACCTACCGCGCACCGCGCACTAGCACACGGCAAAAAATACAAATAATGAGCCCAACCCTTTGGCCCAAACTAGCAATAATGAAAAAAATAAAATAAAAAGTCCCCTTTCTAAAGAAGGAATACGGAATTCTGTATTGAATTTGATACAGTTTCCTGTATCGGACTTGTGTTATACAGATATGAGTGACATGTCGACTGGATTTTGCCTCGATATTCTAGGATTATGACTAGATATTCACTTTCACATCGAGGTTTTGTTTTTTTTGGGGTCCGTAACATGACGTGGTTAGGAAGAGGGGGAAGAGAGAGGAGAAGGGGACGAAGAGAGCAAGAAGAGTCACCGGACCGCGCCGCGTCGGTCAAAGAAAAAACCCGAAGCGTCGAAAAGTATATGCGAAGTTTGAAGGGGACTTCACAACGCTAGAGGAAACTTTTTTGTATACTGAGTGCGCCGCATGAGTCACTGTAGTCGCGCCCTGGCCCTGCGCTACCACGCCAAGCGCTGCCCCCCACCCGCACTGTTTAATTCTTGCGAATAAATTATTTCAAAATCGCAAAGAATTCGCATCCTTTGTGAACAAGAAAGCTTTTTTTCCCCCTGCCATTGCGAAGCAATGTTTTGTAGGGTGCGAAAGGCAATTAGAAAGTAAATGTTTTGGTAGTCACCAAATAATACGAATTCTTGGTTGGGAAAGAACAGCCTGCCCGACACTCCAAATAATGTCGAGCTACGCCTCGTCACGCCCCCGATTTGTACGTGTCCGCGAACACAACAATTTTCCATGTTTCGGCGAGGTTGTCATCGCACCTCCCCACCCTGTCGTGGGGAGGGGGCGTGATGATCTGGCTGTTGATAGCTCCCCCCTCCCCAACTTCATTTTCTCCCCCTTCGCGGCCCTTAAAGCGTCCTCCCCCTCCTCCCTCTCCCTCCTTCCCCCTCCTCCTCACCTTCCTCTCTCCACCCTCCCTCTCTCCCTCCTCCATCCCCCTTCCCTCTCGTAATTGTCGAACTGCCGTAAGATATTGGATGCCTTCGCGTCGTTACGTCCCAAATCGACCCGTGCTCCTCGCTAGTCCTCGATGGTGGAGTGGGGGAAGGAGAGTGGGAGTGAAGAGGAGGAAAGAGGGGGAGGGGGGGGGGGTAATAATTTTTGGCAGCGTTATTAAACCCCCTCCGCGCAAGAAAAGCTATCATCAGCGGCGCCCCCGCCACCCTCCGCCCCGCCCCCCACTCCCCACTACCGCTGTCACAGTTCCGCGCGCCGCTCGGAAAACGCTTCAATTGAGGTTTCGCGGGATTAAATTTTGGTGGTGAAAATGATATGAGTGTCCTTTCTGCCAGGTGCGGTTAACCTTCTGCCGCGGTCCCTGTGTGCCGAGTCGAGGAATACCCAGGACGGTAAGGTAAGTGGTCTAGTGATTGTTGTGTGTACAGTGATTGTCCCTTGCGGCAACTCGAACGCAAATAGCGAGAGAACGGCTCAGTGTCGCGGGCGGGTGGGATCGACTAACCTGCAGGCCACTGCGCCTCGTGGACTGACAGAATTCCAAGGCGAAGGATCAGGCGCGGATCCAGCCGATCGCAGCGCGTTGGGCGGAAGGAATGCGTCGCGTTTTTTACCTAAACTCAGGCACATGTTGCCTATATATAAGGGGGTTTATTAAGGGTCCGGGCGGGGTGGGCGGCGGGGGCCTAGGCGGCGCGGCGTGCCCCGCGTCCACCCGTCCCCCTCCACTGGATCCGCGCCTGCGAAGGCGAAGCTGAGGATGGGTTCTCCAGCATAAGACCAACTATCATCCCCCCAACCCACCCCTAACCCCGCACACCTTAATTGACACTACAATACTGCAGAGCTGACCGCGGTCTAATGTAAGCGCCCCGCTCCGCCCCGCCCCGCCCCGCCCCGCCCCGCCGGGGTCCGGGAAATTAAAAGTTTTCCGCGTGCCGTATTTGCGTAGGCCTGGGCGTGGCAGAGCTCAGCCGCCTCACCCCGCCCCGCCTCGCCCCGCCCCGCCCCGCCCATTACTGACGTCACGGCACACGGCACGGTACTGCCTAGCTCAGCTCAGCACAGCTCCCGCGGCTCAGCCAGGCCGCCAGGCAAAGCTCTGCAACAAACTGGTCCGATAACTGCGTCTAGCCCGTCTAGCGGTGCTGGCGGGGGGGGGGGGGGGGCAGGGGCGGGAGGGGCGTCTAGACAAAAGATAACAATGGCTGCGCCCCTCAGCCCGCCCCGCCCCGCCCCGCCCCGCCCCGCCCCGCGCCGCGCCTCCTCGTCCCCCGCCGCTGCCTGCCCTCTCACCACCCCGCTCCTCTCCCCCCACGAGCCTCTGCTGACGCTGAAGCGAATGCTTGTCGTGGTGTGGCGGAGCGTGGCGGGGCAGGTCGTCAAGGTAGGCGTGACAGCGGCATGAGAGAATAGCAGTGCGGAAACAACGTTGGCACGTTTCATTATCAGAGGCACCTGCTCCCCCCCCCCTCCTTTCTTCCCTTGCGTCCTGCTAACATTGGGAGTTCTTTGAGCGAGGACCCAGTAGTCCCTGCAGCCACTTCCTCGGTGCAAGGGAGGGCGCCTCTTCAAGGAAGGGGCTTCATCTGCATTTGGTAGAGGCAAGCCTTTGTCGTGCCCCGGGCGGGGCGGGGCGGGGCGGGGTGTGGCGTGGCGGGGAGGGGAGGGTCTCGGCCGAAGATACAGACCGAACCGCGCAAGAGCCGAGCTGAGCGCAGCGTGCCTCTCTTGTTTGAATTTCCCTCTTTGCGCGGTCTCTCCCCCCCCCCCCCTCTCTCTCTCTCTCTCTCTCTCTGCCCCTCTATCCCCTGCCTCCTCTCTGATCAGCCCAGCTGTAGCCCCTGCAAAGTGCCGCATAGACTACCCGCCTGACAAAGGAGCCCCGCGGGTTTGCCTACCCGCCCATTCGCGGGCGCTCCGCTCCGCTCCGGCTCGAACCTGCCGTGCCGCCTCCGGCGCGGCGCGGCGCGGCGGCACCGGCTCCTGTCGCTCTCGCTCTCGCTCATTCGGCACAGCGGCCACTCTGTTAAAAATCTTGTAGTGACACTTGCAGCACAGTAAGGTTACTGTGGACAAGTGTGCTGGGCACGTTGTGGGATTTGAAGTGTGTCAGTGCAGTGGTGTTGGAGAATACATTCTAAACCGAGAAAGACAGTCGTCGCTGTGCTCATAGCGGGAGGCGAAGGCTGCTTGACCGCCTCACCGCGGGCGTCACGTTGCGGCACGAAAGCATTAAGCGCCGCCCCGCCCCGCCCCGCCCCGCTCCCGTTATACCTCGCTGTTTTTCCGCTGGTATGTAAGTGCCCCTTTTTGTGTGCACCACCCCATTTCCCTCCTCTCCTCTCCTTTCTTCTTGTACCTTTCGGGGAATCTCTGCTCTGCTTTACATTGTCGGACACAGCCAGTCCGGGCGGGGTGGGGTGGGGGCGTGGCGGGGCGCCCACGGGGCCCACGGCCGCGGTGGGAAAGAAGCAACTGTCTGTACAGTCCCGGCGGGGCGGGGCGGGGCGGGGCGGGGCCAGGGGACAGCCAGTGCCGGCGGGATGGGTGTGCACTGCTGCGTAGTGGTCAAGAAATTTTAAAAAAAGTACATTTATTCGGTTGAATGTCCAACACATTAATTTTGAGTCTACAAAGCCGTTTGCGGATGTTCTTCCTGGCAAATCTTTCTGGGTACCGACAACCACCGCAATGTGTTTCGTCCCCAACTGTCCGCCCAGCCCTTTGTCCAGTACCGTCTGTCTGTCCATCTGTCTGTCTGTCTGTCTGTCTGTCCGTCCGTCGCCATCTGTCTCCCCCCGCTGCTGTCCTGGCCGCGGGTACCGCAGGGGCAGCGCGGCGGTACCTGTTGGGGGTCCGCCCAAACTGTGCATAATGGAGGGACGGGACGCGCTCTCTGCTGCGGAGTATAAATCGTGCGCCCTGCTCTGCGCCCGTCCCGTCCCGCTGCTGTGTGAGTGGCGAGACACAATATGTCGGAAAAAGTAATTCCAATATACAGATACAGTATGTATTTTTATTTTTTTTATTTTTTTTATTTTGTGTTTTGTTTCTGTTTCGGAATGAGTTATTGCACGATTCTCGCGCGCGGTTGACATAACCCGTTGTTGTTCTGCTGCGCGGCACGGCCCTCCTCCACGCAGCCCCGCCCCACCCCGCCCCACCCCGCCCCACCCCGCCCCACCCCGCCCCGCCCCGCAGTCTCTATTAGTATTGCCGTAACGCGGACCGTTACCCCGCAGCGGAACAGAGCGCGCCAATTGTAACCGCGTTACGGGCCGTGACCCTCGATAAACGCATCCCAATGGGGAGGCGGGCGGGGCAGGGCGGGGCGGGGCGGGGCGGGGCGGAGGACAGTCGTGGGGGCCTCGCCCGGCCCGGGGCGCTCCCTGACCAACCCCCTGATGGGTTAAGCCTGATGGGATCAGCGGGACCGAATCCATCGGCAAGCCGGCGAATGAGCGCTGGGCTAGGGGGCGGGGGGTGGACGACAACAGACTGAGAGGAGCGATCCCCTCCTCCTCCTCTCCCCTCTCCGCCTCCCCTTATACCCCTCCGTAATTCTTTTTCCCCGCCCGGCCCGCGTTTCTCAGAGCAGTGCGGTGCGGCGGGCTGGTCCCGCAGAGAGACGCTGTTGAGCCTCTCTTCAGGGCGGCCAAGAAGTACGTCGTCTTGCTGGTCGTTTGGTGCTTAGGCCCTGGTCGCCGCGCGCGCCTGCCCCGCCCCGCCCCACTCCACCCCGCCCCGCGGGGAGCGCTGCTGGGACCCGCAATGTCGTCGAACGCTTTGTCGAGAAGTATCATTACATACCGAAAATAATGATTACTGTAACACGTCGTTCTAAAAAAAAAATCTCACACTTCTTTCATACGCCCACGGTTCGTTATGAAGGTAAATTATTTTTCGTTTGGCATAATCAAGGCACACTAAGTATGAAAAATCAATGTGCGACGCGCTATCGTATCCGCTCCGCCCCCTCCCCCCGCTCACCTGACGACCGCGTCCACACCCCACCCCACCCCGCCCCGGCCCGCCCCGCCCCGCCCCGCCAAGCCACCCCGTGCGATTATGTGGCTGCAGAATTAGGTCAGGTTAGGATAGGTTGGATTACCCCCGCGCGGGCGGGACGGGCCCGGCCCCGGCCCGGCAGGCCACCCCGACACCTGCCACGGCCCGGCCTGACATTTCGCCCTGACAGTAATTCGCAGTGGAAAATAAAACGTCCCGCTTCTCTGAAAAAATAACAAAAAACAATACCCTCGAAGTGCACTTCTGCTCTGCTGTCCCCCGCCGGCTCCGACGAGACACAACGGTGTCGGCTTAAACACGACGCGGCTTTGCTCTGCGCGCCGACCAGACCAGACCAGGTCACGGGGAAATAAATCCGTCATGCTGCTCGCCCCGCCCCGCCCCGCCCCGCCCCGCCCCGCCCCGCCCCGCCGTCACTCATGTCCACCTGTCCATAACCCATTGCATTCATTGCTGCCTGGCCTTGCTGGCGCACTCACTCTCCCCGCCGCCCCCGCCGCCCCCGCCGCCCCCGCCGCCCCCGCCGCCCCCGCCGGCACTCGAGCCCTAGCCCAACCCCGCGGCTCGCGGTGCGACACGGCGCGCTACTACAGCAGCCGTCCCCCACGCCGCGCCACGCCACGCTATGCTACGCGGTGCTACGGGCCGCCCCGCCCCCTCCTCCTCCACCGCTCCCACCCCGCCCCCGCCCCGCCCCCGGTGGGCCGGTGGGTCGATGCGCGCATGTGCCGGTGAGGGCTGGCGGTGGAGGGGCGGGGGGCGGGCGCGCGCGGCCACCAGGCTGGCCTGCTTGGCCCGGCCCGGCCCCCGGCCTGCGCCCCCGGCCCGCCCGCCCGGCCCGACAGTCAGACTTACGCCGCGCCGTGAGCCGCGCCGCGGGCCCCGCCGGACCGCACGCGACGCTGGGCGTCCCGACGTGCCGACGCGAGGGTACGCGAGGTGGGGGCGAGGTGACGCGAGGCCGACGTCGACGCCGGATGCGGAGGCCGTGGCCGCCGGTCGCGGGGCCGGGCCAGCCGAGTGGCCAGCCGAGGGGCCAGCCGAGTGGCCAGCCGTGAGGCCAGCCACCATGGTATGAGGTATGCGCACGCCATGCGCACGCCGCCCGCAGCACGCCCGCCGCGGCGCCGCAGCCGCAGCAGCACGGGGACTCGCTCCTCCTCCTGCTCCTCCTCGTCCTGCTCGTCCTCGCCGCCAGCCGACCGCCGGCGCCCGCCCCGACATGTGGTCGGGCCCGGGCCAGCAGTGCTTGTGTTTGTGTGTGTGTGGTGCGCCGTGCTGTGCGGCTGCGGACGCGTCGGCGCCAGCGAGTTCCCCGAGCGGGAGTGCTGCGATCCCATGTCGGCCACGGCCTCGGTGTCGCCGTACTACGACGCCACCACGGCCGACGGATACGGTGAGTGCGTTCGACAACCAGGCCTACCCACGTCTCCCTGAATAATTATTATTATTTCCGTGCGATGCACTTCTTGCTTTTGGAACGTTCTTGTCGCAGACGGAACGCGCAATGTTCTACCAATGTATATGGATAAAATTTAATGCCATAAGAAACTGGTAATCCATTTTTTAACCGAAGGGCGCAAGGCGCTGTAATCACGACTGCTGTGAAGCGTGAATGGTGAATGTCATTTGTGCGTACGTTTGTGAGCGTGTGCCTGTAAGTGTCGGCGTGGGTTTAGGGCTCATGCGAATGCATTATTTATCGTGTTTTTAACTGGTCGCGCGAGTACCATGGCGTAGGTGAGCGGGTTGATTCAAAGGCTGTGCTCGCGTCAGCGCGGGGGGCGGGGCGGGGGCGGGGGCGGGCGGCCGGGCAGCACAGAACCACGTGGCGTATTATTCACTATTCACCGGGCCGCTCGGCCCGCTCGGCCCAGCCCGGCCGGCAGCACTATCTCGGCCCGTCATTAATCTGTAGTAGCGGGGCTGGGTGGGGCGTGGCGGGGCGTGGCGGGGTGGGGTGGGGCGGGGCGGGGCGTGGCGGGCGTGCAGCGCACGACACCGAGGTGATTACTGTGTAAAAGGTTTATGGAGTCGCTGCAGCCGGCACCTTTGTGTATGTGCGTGTTTGTGTGTGTGTATGAGGAAAATAGAGATAGAGAGAGTAATAACGGAGGGAATGATACCCCGAGTGATTGTCACACCTGCGCCCGCGTGTCTTACGGTTAAGCCGTCACTCTGTGTGTGTGTGTGTGTGTGTCTTGGCCTCCCTCCCTGTCTGCCCGTGTGCCCCTCGGCGCACAATTACCGCCCAGGGTCATTACTCATAGCGGTGAGCCCCGGGGCGCCGCAGCAGCGCCCATAGGGTCACCCCGCCCCGCCCCGCCCCGCCCCGCCCCGCCCCGCCCCGCCACGCCCCGCCGGCTGGCCCCCGGCCGGGCGCCTCCAAAGGCCATCTGCTCTTCTTCCCGCTCCACAACTATGTATGTCTTTCCCCCTCCCCTCCCGTCTCCCTTTCCCTTACCTTCTCACGGCGGGGAGCTTCCCCCTCCCCCTCCCCCTCGCGGCCACTAATGCTCCTCCGAGTGAGTGAGGTTTGCATATTCATACGCGGCAAGGAATCGCGGCTTGAAAACACGCGGAAAATGGCGAAATGCGGCCGGGCCGGGGCGGGATGCGGTGGGGCGGGGCGGGGCGGGGCGGGGCGGGGCGGGGCGGGGCGCGCACAACCCCGGCACGGCCGGAGAGTAGAGAACCCGGGGCGGGGTGGGAGTCACGTCCTCTTTTGCCAGGTGAGGGGCGCTGCTAATGCTGGCTGCCAGTGTTTTTATTATGAATAAGTCAGCCGTACAGATTGTCTAACTATCTGGATCTAGTTTTTAATGGTGCCAACCCCTCATGCCTGGCCTTTTTCCCTCGTGTCACAATAATTGTTTTCACGACCGCGCGACCGCGCGAATCATGCCGATAATGACGATGGCTGGTCCCCGCGCGGTGCGGGCCCCTCGCCCCTCGGGAGCACGCTGAAAGCCCGACAGCTACACTGGAAAAATAGAAAGGTGCTGCGTGGCACTCCTAAAGGCCGCCGGCGTGCAGTCGCGCCTTGCAAAAGGGCTTGATTTTCCACTGATAACCTAATGTAACGGCGCGAAAAGTGGGCCCAATCTTAAAGGGGGGAGTCGCGCCTCTGTGAAACGCTCTCACTGCTGGTGCTGGCAGAGGAGGGATGGTGTCTGGTGTCTCTGGTGGCCGCGGCGCCCCTGTTTGAGTTTGGAGTGGTTGCTGTTGTTGTTGTGGCTGCTGCTCTTGCTCTTGCTGGTTCAGTAGTCCTGATGGGCTGTGATGACCACGCGCTGAGTCAGCAACAGGTTCACTAACTCACACGCGCTGCGCTGCGCTGCGCTCCGTCCCTCATTGCGTGGCTGCAGGACAGCACCGCCCGGCCCGGCCCGGCCCGGCCCATCACGCGCGATTCATCGTATCGATTTCAGATCCCGCCTGCGGGCCTGCCGGGCCGGGCCGGGCCGCCGCGGCACGCCGCCGGCACTGATTTGACTCGCGCCAGCGATAACCGAACCGAACCGAACCCGCGGGCCCGGGCCTTGGGAAGTGGCATGCGGGCCGGGCCACCCGGGGCGGGGCGGGCCGGGGCGGCGAGCACTCGCTACAAAACAGACAGATTCGTGTATCAAGGAATCAAAGAGACCAGTTTTTCTGGCTGTAAGTCGTGTTATAAAAGTCGCTTAGGCCTCTTTCGTTTCGCCATGTTGCCGAAAAATACCCTATAAGCTCACATTTTTGCATGTGCACGCGTTAAAAACTCTTATAGTGAGAATAGTGAGACTAAAAGAAACCACTGGTTTAGAAACTATTTTTAATGTTTGCGTGCGTTTAGCGGAAGCACCTCGTCTTGTCTGCAGTATACCTGAGGAGGTGACCGTAAATTTAGAGTTCTCTAAAGGGCACTGCAGCGATGGTTGTTTTGGGCTTGTTTTTTTTCCCAGTGGAGCGGAGCGGGTGGGCCGCTCGCGCGCAGGGGCCTGGCGACAGTCCGTCAGCCCTTTTCAGGACAAAGCCCCGCCCCTCTACTCCCCCCTCCCCCCACTGCCTCCTCTCCCCCCTCCCTCCCCGCCCCTCCTCTCCCCCCGCCGACCCCTTTTCGCTTGGCCCCGAGGTGTCCCAGTCGTCACGCGAGATTCTAAGTTTGAGTCTTAAGTTTGTGTGAGAAGTTGGCTGGTTGGGGGAAAGGAGTGAGGAGAGGAGGGGGGCGTGGAGCGGGGCGGGGCGGGGCGGGGCGCTCAATAATAACCAAATAATGCCGCGGCCGGGCCGGGCCGGGCCGGGCGGGCGTACGCCGTGCGAGCGGAGCGCCCTCCCCTCCCGCCCCACTCCAGCCCTGCCGGGTCCTACGCGCCGCCGCGACCCCCGCTGCACCCCCCGAGCGCCCCTGACCGCCCACAACTCCCCAAGCCTCACCCTCTGCCTGCTGTAGTTGTGGTGTGGTTGTGCTGTCCTCCCTGGCTTTTTTTTTGCCGTTTGCAAGCAATAGACTGGTAAAGAGGCACCTGCATTCCTTATTTCTCCGTCTTCCTCCTCCTCCTCCTTCACTCTCTCCTGCCCCTCGCTATTCACTTTTCCCCCACGTTCGCCTCCCTCCGCCCTCTCCCTCATATCATACCCGCCGCGCTTTGGTGCCACTGCTCCCTCTGCTCTCATCCTCCCTGCAGCTCACATACTTTGTGCGGCCGCGGGGCAGGATCAAAGGATATGTGTACACATGGTGTGGTGGGCGCGGCGCGGCGCGGCGCGGCGTGCCTTGAGCAAACGCAAGCAGCCTTTTCGCTCGTTGCGAGTATAAGTGATCATAACATACAAAACGGGAACGCGGGCGGGGCGGGTGGCCAGCGGAGTAGTGGGGCAGAGTTACGTCATGCGTGCGTGTGTGGGGGGTGAGTGATAGAGAAAGAGAGAGGAAGGGATGGAGGGAGGGAGGCAGAGAAGGAGGGCGGGAGGGAGGAAGGGAGGGAGGGGGAGATGAGCAGAGGAAAGAGTAGTGTGCAGCGTGCCGAGTGATTTGAATGCTTGCGGGGAAGTCCCCGCGCGGAGGTACAAGAAAAGTAAAGGGACGAGCGGAGACTTGGATAAGGTTGTTTCAAAGTCAATGTCGCCCGCCCGCCCCCGCCCCGCCCCGCCCGCCCCCGCCCCCACCCCTGCCCCGCCCTTCTCTGCTGGCTTGGTCAGATCCTAAGGTTCCCTCTGGAATGGACGTGAGTAATTTGTGCGGCCTGTCCCCGCCCAGCCCCGGCCCGCCCCGGCAGAGCGCCCCTGCCAGGTGGGCCGGCCCGCTGTCCGCCCGTGTGAGCCGGGCTTGCCTATCCCGCTTTGCGCGGGCGCTCCGAGGCGAGGGCGGCAGACGAGCGGGTCTGGGTCGCGGCGTTTGGCAGGGAGCTGGCATTTGCACGCACAGCCTGCACCTCCCCACGCCCACACTGGAAAAAAAACAACGGTGTGTCACCTTTACAGGTGTGTTATAATTTTTTTTTTGCACGAGCTTTTAAAAGCCACTATTCGGGTGAACAAAGAGGCAGGACGTCGCAACTGACTTGGATCAAGGACACAGTCCTGTATATTTTACCACCGGATTGGATTTTTTTTTCTCTCTCAAAATGTTCTCCTTTCCATCTTTTCCCTTCACTCTTCGCGATGTGTGATTCGATTTCGCGTGTATTATCGAGAGCTCTGGCGTCAAGGCTTCCTGTCTTTCTCGTTTCGTACGAACAGGCAAGGGAGCATACAGTGCCGCGCCGAGAGAGGCGAGACATACACGGCGTACGCGATGTTTCCATTCATATTGTGTGTGTGCGCGTACATACGCACCCTGTGTATCTCGGAGCGAAAGGAGCGGAAGGAATCTGTTTCATATCGTGCGTCTGGATTTGGATTCTAGCAACGCGAAGGGAGAGAGAGAGAGAGAGAGAGAGAGAGAGAGAGAGAGAGAGAGAGAGAGAGAGAGAGAGAGAGAGGGGGGGGGGAGGAAGGGAGAAGAAAAAGAGATAAAGGGAGGGGGGAGGCTGGATGGCTGAACCGAGGTGGTATCAGCCAGGCGATACGGCTTGGTGATTTATAGCAGAGTTGAGCCCTACGTCCAATAGACGTGTCTTGCGCCTTACCTCGCGTCTCGAAGACGAGATATCACAACGAACCTGCTTGTCCCCCCTCGCCCTTTCTTTCCCGTTCATCTGCTTTATTCTCCGCGTCGCCTTCAGTGGCGTAATCCAAAATGAGAAAAAGAGCAAAAGCGCGATAGAGTGGGAGAGAGAGAGAGAGGGAGGGGGGGGGGAGGAGGGGGACAGTGATAGAGTACGGAGGGGAGGGGGCATGCTACCGCTGCAGCAGCGCGCGGTCCGCGATCTGTAAACACACACGAACTCTGATTTGATTATCTTCCCCGCCATGCCCCCTCCCCGCCACCGCCCCGCCACGCTCCGCCACGCTCCACCACGCTCCGCCACCAATTACGTATCCCCCTACCTCTCTGCTCCAACACTCCCATTGGAAAATGCCGGGCGCACCGCGTCCCGGGCCGGGCCGGCCCCCCTGACGTCAAACCGAATCATTTGTTTCTTTCTCCCAGGTGGCAGTCCGCGCTCCACTGTTAAAAATTCCGTCCCCGATTTCGCAGAGGCCACGAAAAATTCCGTTTTATTTGATTAAGGGACAGTCCGTACCTTGAAACTACGGTGATTTCCGTAGGCGTACCTGAAGAGGTACATAATTTTCCGTACAGCAGAAAATCGTAGTTAAGCCCGCTATACATTAGCGGCTGTTTGCTGCGAGCCTCGTCACTCTGTGTCCGTGTCCAGCTGGAGAGCGCCCGCCCTACTCACTGACAGGGAAAACAAACTCTGGATGCCGTTTGGACGCCGCGCTACACTCCCCCCTGGGCTCCCCCTGCCCCCTCTCTCTCCCTCCCCCTCTCTCTCTCTCTCTTACTCTCTCTCTCTCCCCCTCTCCCCCCTCTCTCTCTGCCTCTCTTTCGCCGCGGTCCGCAATCAGGCCGCGCTCCGGCTCCACGGTTGAGAGGGAGGGGTAGAGGAGCGCCGTGTCCATGGATAGGGCTCGGGGGTGGGGAGGAGGGGGAGGGGCGGGGGCGAGGCGCGCTGCTACGGACGTTGCATTTCGACCCGTTCGATTCCCGGCGGGGCCCGGACACCTTTTCCTCCGCCCTCTCCCTCCCCCGCCGTCTCTCCCTCTACCTGCCCCCCCCCCCCTTTCCCCCCGTCCCCCGTGCCCTTTCACTCCCTCTCTCCCTCTCCGACTCGTTTGGAGACCTGCAGAACCTTACACTACTTTATTGCTGGAATCAAAACGCCCAACGCTAACTCCCTACTCGCGTATAACTCTCCTCCGCCGTTCCTTATTTCTCTCTCTATCTCTGCGTGTCTCTCTCTCTCTCTGTTTCTCTCTCTCCCTCTCCCATTCCAAACGTCTCGCTTCGCGGTGCGGGTATTATGCTGCGAGTTTAACCAATCAGGTGGCGCTGCGCTCGGCCGCTCGGCTCGTTCTGATTGGCTGATTGGTGTTTGTCGGCGCTGAACGGCGCGCAGGTGCGAGTGCCCCGCCGCCCCGCCACGCCCCGCCCCGCCACGCCCCGCCACGCCACCGCGACTGGGATTAGTACAGTTATTGTTTTTATTATCGGCCGGCCAGCCCCGTCCGCTCCGGCCCGTCGGCTGTGCGGTTACGGCGCGACTCAGTCGGACGAGCACAGTATGCTGCACACGCCCGTGTGTTAAACTGACTCTGCCGGAAGAAGGAGCTTTGTACGAATGTAGGTGTGAAAATTATTACTTAATTGTCAACTGCTCTCAATACTTTGTGTTGGTTGTAGTGTATAAAATTATTCGAGTGCAGATGTATGTTTATGAAAAAACGGGACATTTTAGATTCTTTTTAAAACTTGCTTTTTGCGTGCCCATCAAGATGTCCTGCGCAGCAGTGAGTGTATCTTTCGCCTTTTGTCGTATAATTTTACAGTCTCCCTCGCAAACGACAAATTTTCTCGTTTTAAAGCATTTTTATCTTCCTTGGGGCTGGGCCGGCGGACGAAGCTGGAAGGGGGGGGGGGGGGCTGGTGAGGGCAACGGAAGTACTGCGAAGACCTGCACTGCCTGGGGCGGGCTGGGGCGAGCAGAGCAGGTCCGGAGGCTGCTGTGGGGGCGGCGCGGGGCTGATGGGGAGAGGATCGTAATGAAAGGGAGCGTGCTGTGTTTAAGGGGGTTGGACAGCAGCCAGCCTCCATCAAGCCGCTGGCAACGCCTGTTACGGCGACACCCCCTCCCTCCCCCTTACCCCCTACCCCCCTGCACCTCGCCCCCCGTGCTCAAAGTGCGGTCAGATCCACTTTGCGAGCGCACTTTGACGCGACCCAACCCCCTTCCTCCCCCCCCCCCCCCCTTTCCGCCTCCCATGCACTCGGGAAATAAGTCGACCGCGGGACGAGGGCGCGTTCTTCTGACGGCGTCAAACGGGGCCGAGGGACGGGGCGGGGGAAGTGGGGGCAGGGGACAGGTGGAACCGAAGTGCCATGCCATTGCACGCCGGTAAAACCAGGGGGACGACCAACTTGTGCATTTCTCTGTACCTATACTTTACTTTTATTTCTTGTATTTTAATGTACTTTTCTCATATTTTTAGGCGTGCGCATTTCTTCGTATTTTTATGTATCTCGTTTTATTGCCGTGTGCGGTTTTTTTTCGAGTTGCCTTTCCCCTCCTTTCCACTTTGGTACAGTGCATGTAGAAACGAGAAAGACTTAAGTAGGGGCGGGGCCATGCATACTTTAGCACTAGAGGGCTGGAATAATATTAATAGGAAATTAATGGGGGGCGTCCCAGCCTAAGCGTGGTCGAATGTCGAAGGCTCTGCTGGTCGAGAATAGACTGCGGGAAGAGCTGCTTGTCGTCTATCGTTCCCCTGTGAGCGTGGGCCGCTGGCGTGGCGCCCCCGGACACGTGCCGCGGGGGTCTGTCCTGTCCACACTGTGGGCGGCCCCGCCCCGCCGCGCCCCGCCCCACCCCGCCCCGCCCCGCCCCGCTCACCACCTACCGTAACGCCTGCCGGCCGGCATACAGAATGACCAACACGTCCACAAATGTGTGAATGTCGCACACCTCATTCGTAGTACAGTTGTCCCTGTGAGTGCAATAATCCTTATGCAAGTTCGCCTTTACTTGTTCGACTGTGCAAGTGGATATTCACATGCACGCCTACCAGTGGGTGACATTCAGACACAGGGCGGGGCGGGGACCCCTCAAGGTGACTTCCATAATAGAGGTACGCGGAGTAGAACAAGTCCGTCCTCATGGAAGGACCAAGATCGTTTGTGTTGACCAGCTGCTTTGTAAGTGACCGTGAACCGGTCGCGTGGACCGACCTTCTCTGTACGGTGCCAGAGGGGGGAGAGAGGGAGGGAGGGAGAGAGAGAGAGAGAGAGAGGGAGAGAGAGAGAGAGAGAGAGAGAGAGAGAGAGAGAGAGAGAGAGAGAGAGAAAACGGAGGGGGGGTGCTCGCGACGGCCAAGTCGTTTGCGGGGAAACGAACAGCCAAGGCAGCCCGGCCCAGCCAGCTAGGCGATCGCCTCAGGCAAAGCGATACTTCTCGGAATCGAGGCACGAACACCTCGCAGGGCCCCTCCCCTCCCTCCCCCCCTTCATCGTCCTCATACCACCCTCCCCCCATACCTTTGCCATTATCTCCCCCCCCCCCTCCCTTTTCTCCCCACCATTGGCAGCGCCGGCCCGGCCGCTGCTTTTGCCCTAACCTCTAGCCTCCTTGATATTCTGCGTTATACTTTTGTTCCATTCTAATGGCTCTACATAATACTTTGTTTCTCCGCCTGGTCGGATGACGCGAGACGAGTGGCGGGAAAGCGATCCGGGGCAATTACACTGTGCTATTCATTTGGTTATGAAAAAGTGTCTGAACCTTACTTTGAGAGCGATATGAGAAAGAAAGAGACCGTAAGGGATGAAGTGGGAGTGGGTGGCGGCGTGATGTAAGATGCAAAGAGCCAAGGCGGGGTGATGATGTTTGAAAACAGTTTTGAGCGGGGGAAGGGGGCAGGGGGCAGGGAGAGAGAGAGAGAGAGAGAGAGAGAGAGAGAGAGAGAGAGAGAGAGAGAGAGAGAGAGAGAGAGAGAGGCTTGATAAAAGAGGCATATTTTTGCCGGTCCGCCGCGCCGTCACGTCACATTCACTTTAAATGCGTCCCTTTCACGGGCGGGGGGAAAGAAAATGGAATGAGAAAGGCACACTGCGGGTGAGGGCCGGCAGGGGGAGGGGAGGGGGTAAGTCGTCCGACACGCACGCGCGGGGCCCTGCCCGTCCCTGCCCTGCCCTGCCCCGCCCTGCCCGGCCCCCGCCCCGCCCGGCCCGGCTCACTCGGCCGGGCGGTGTCGTTGGCGGTATTTGGCGGTGGTTAGCGACGCGCCGGGCGCCAGGCTTAGCCTGCCAGACGGCCCCCGCACGTTTTTGTTGTCTTTATCCGCCGCGGCAACTCGATAATGACGACAGAGCCGGGGGGTTAAAAATGAAAATTGGAGCAGGAAATGCCTCACGTTTCATGACAGTGACAGTGACAGTCGCCGTTAGCTTTACATTCACCGTGAGCTTTGCTAACTTTCTCGGTGACTTGTTTGCTGGTACGGCACGGCCCTTGTACCGAGGGTTCGGGGCGGGAGGGCAGATAAGGCGCAGCGGGCAGAAAATGTTTCTTGTCGGCGGCGGTGGCTGGCCGCTTAGCTCGTTTAGGGCTCAGCTCTGCCACGCCCCGCCCCGCCACGCCCCGCCCCGCCCCGCCCCGCCCCGCCACGCCACGCACACAATCATCAACCTTTTGCACCGGCGCGGCGGGGATAATCTCCGGGTTACAGAAAAAAGAGCAGCGCGGAGAGGAAGGGGGCGGCGCGCCGGGAGAGCAAAGTGTTATATGGCCTTCGGCGTGTTTTTTCCATCGGTCTGCGAACTCACACGCTCACGCCCTCACTCATCCCTTTCTCACGCCCCTCTCATCTCTCTCTCTCTCTCTCTCTCTCTCTCTCTCTCTCTCTCTCTCTCTCTCTCTCTCTCTCTCTCTCTCTCTCCTTACAGCGCGTCTTTGATTACCACCACTCTGATCCTGGTCGTTTATCCTTTCGCCACGGGAGGGTCAGCTGGGCAGAGTTAAGTCGTCTCGCGCCGTGTGCTTTGTGTCAGTTTGTTGCATGGCGGCGCTCCGCACCCTGCCCTACCCCGCCACGCCCCTCCCCACCCCGCCCCGCCACGCCGGCCCTGCCCTCGGCAATGTATTGACTGCCGCGCCCTTCGGGGTGGGGTGGGTCCGCGTGGAGTGGGGCGTGGCGGGGCGGGGCGGGGCGGGCCCCTCATGGAGGCCGTGCACCACCTGATGGCAGTAGTTTACCTTGCGGCCGCTTGGAGGAGGTGGATGGTCGGGGGCTGGGGGTAGGCGGCCCGAGGGTCCGCCCCCCGGCCCCGGGGGGTGGGTGGGGGTGTGTGGTAGGGGGTAGGTCTGAAGACCTTTGTCCACCGAGGGGTGGGCAGAGAGGCAGAGGTTTGTGTGCCCCGAGGCCGTGCGCTGTGGAGCAGCCTGACTGCCTGCGCCTGCCCTGGGGAGGGCTGAGCCGGCGGGGCGGGGCGGGGCGGGGCGGGGCGGGGCGGGGCGATGCACAATCGATTCTCTGCACCTATCGCCCTGTGGCATGACGTATTTGCCTCAGTGGAGTGGGGGCGCGGCGGGTCACAGCGGGCTGGATCGGGCTGAGGACCTTCGACAACAGCGGGGAAACTATCATGATAGATATAATAATAAATAAATCATTCCATCTCCATCATCATGCTTCTGCGCACGCAAACGCGAGTGCCGCGTATATCGCGGCCGTTGGATCAGGTGCTCGTTCTGTTGATGAGTTGGGCGATAGCAAAAGGCCTTATACATACAGCTTTTACTTTTTGTAAAAAGAAAAAAAAAAGGAAGAAAGATTTGGTAGGGTATGCGTGTTTGCTGCATTGTATCGTTTTCTTTTGTTTTCCATTCGGCCAGTCGCGTCGGCGTGCGGCGAGCGATAGTATCATTAGGAAGCAATCAAAATATTGTTTCCACCGCACATTGTATTTATAGGAAACGCATGCGGACTGCGGCGGCGGGCGGCGAGGAGGAGGAGAAAAGGGGGTAGGGACGGAGGGAGGGAGGCTGTCTGCCGCCCGGCCGCGCCTAGTATGGGTATGACGTTTGCGGCCATCGGCGCTACCATTGCGGAGAGCATGATTTCTCCTCCCTCTATCTCTCTCTCTCTTCCCTCACTCCTCCCATCCCCCCCGTCTGGCGATTTTCCCCGTAAGCTACGGTAAACTTTCACCGTAAGCGGTCGTGACATACACCGTTTACCATTTACATAGCGGATTTCGCAGCGTGATTCCCTCTGTGCTGCAGGAATGAACTGTAACTTGCGGTGTAGTTCCCTACCGTAAGCTTCTACAGTGCGTGCAGACGACGACGCATTCCTTGGTAGCATTTCTTTTCCTCTTTCCTCGCTCCTGCATAAAGTCGCATCGCCGTCACGTTCCAATAGCGCTCCCGTCTCTCCATTCCCCGCCAGGCCGAGGTCTACGACCGCCTCGCCTAGTGGGGCGGGGCGGGGCGGGGCGGGGCGCGCCCGCGAGTGCAACTCGTTGTGCCTCCGCCGTATATCCCCTGCCAATCTCCTCACTCCTGCTTTGCACCTTACGGACGGGACGCGCGATATCTTTCAGGACACGTCTGCCGCCTCCTCCAGGTCTGCGCTTCTCTCATGCCCCCCCCCCCCCCGCTAGATTTCAGGACTGGTATTTTTCTTACGCGCCACCCCACCGCGCTGCCTGCCAGCAGCGGTCCGTCCTAGCTGCGCTGCCCCCCCTCCCTACCCCCACTCCACGCCTTCCCCGCTGATGTGCAATTTTTTTTTTTGCCCGCCACCCTTTCCCCCTTTTTTCTCTCACTATTTCCTTTTGCCTTTTACGCGCGTTTTCCTTCTTCCCTGGTTAGTCTCATTCTCGTTTTCCCGTCTCGCTCTCACTCCTTCCCTGAGCGCCGCCGTGTCGGCGTCTCGACTGCGGTTTCTTTTGTGAGGTCATCATCTCACGGGTCTCTACTGTACGCCCCCCCCCCCCAACTCCATCTGCAGCAGGCAGGGCCACCGGGCCACCTCGACAAGCTGATAAAGCGGTGCAGCGCGCCGACACAATATGTCTACGTTCCTAATTTTGGCGAGCGCCATAGTGTCCCCCCGCACCCCGCCCCACCCCACCCCGCCCCGCCCCGCCCCGCCCCGCCTCACCCCGCGCTAACTGCACTGCACCGCGGCCTCCATTAATGAGACCCGCCGCACCCCGCCCCGCCCCGCCCCGCCCCGCCCCCCGCCGAGGAGGTCGCTAACGCAGCGCGCTCGTTAATTGTTCTGATGTATCTTTGGTGGCGTGGCTGCCCCCCCATTCCCCATCCCCTCACTTATCCCGCGAACCTCTCCCCCCCCCTCCCCCTTCTCTCCCCCCAGCGCCCCTCACATTTCCTTCCCGGACGGGAGGAAAGCGCAGGAACGTGCTTCGTCGGCCACAAACTAGCCCCAGGGGCGGCATTGTTATTACGCACACAAGCGCGCACATGTGTGTGTGTTTATATGTACGTCTGTATGTACTGCGCTGTGTGTGTGTGCGCGCGCGCGTGCGGCACGTCCGTAGAGGGTGGCAGGGCCATCCTTCCGCGCGTCAGCCCCGCTAAACGCTCATATGTTTCCCATTATGTGACTGGCTGCGGGAGCGCGCGCACACACACACGCGCACGCGCGCGCGCAGTTGTCACACGCGCTGACACGCAGACCGCGCCGCGCGCCGCGCTCAATCAAAGGTCAAAGGCCAAACCACCAACCAAAATGGGAACGAGCTTTTGCCACTACACGTATGCCTTAATTAGTGGGACAAAATCTGGTATGTTGTGTAAAGCAGCGGCGGTTTTAGAAGTTGGCATAATTGGAAGTCAAAAGATTTTGCAGTGCAAGCTGTGGAAAGGTGAACAGGCAGAGGCTTGTCTTTGCCTGTAGAGCCTTTGACCCTAGCGCCCGCGCGGGGAACAGGGAAGTCCCTCTATTCCTCCTGGGCCGGCCGGGAACAGGCGACAAAGTCGGGCAATACTCTCCCACCTGCCCCCACCGCCGCGCCGGGCTGGGCCGGGCAGGCGAGTGTCGAGTGGCCGCCAAAGTTGCAGTTGGTGCCAAATATATCCCCCTAGACGGCCCTACTTCTGACCGAGGTAGAGAGTGGTACGGCGCAGTGGGTGTGGGGCGTGGCGGGGGAGCAGGAGGGCTCCCGGGATCCAAACTCCTGCACCTGTAACCCCGCCCGGGGTGACCCCGCGCCCCGCGCCGCGCCCCGCCCCCGACTCGTGACCTTCCAAAGTGTCCGGTCTGGTCAAAGAGAGAGAGAGAGGCATGGGCATCCTTTCTTTGCAGTGTGCACACTGCGGACTGCGCCGGGCGGGCCAGCTGGGCGGGGGGCGGTGGCGGCGGCCGGAGCAGCCCGGAGCCGGAAGTGACACCCGCGCGTGGCACGGCGCGACCCCGGAGTAACTTCCAGTCCAGTTTCTAGTCCGAGGGACTCGGTACGACTCGACTCGACTCGACTCGACTCGACTCGCCTGCTAGTCTCGCCTCGCCTCGCCCGCTCGCCTTTTCACTCCCGAAACTAAGTTCAACATGTCAAACAATCCCAGCCCGACCGGCCCGGCCCGGCCCGGCCCGGCTCGGCTCAGCCGCGAGGACTGGACTTGCTTAGTGCGTCGGCGGAAGTGGGCTAGTGGGGCGGGCCGTGCCGTGGTGCGGAGTCGAAATCGGGGTTTTTAACGTCGTGGTTATCGCGTCAACGGTAATTTAACGTTAACGTTATCATTTTTTGCAAAGCGTTAACCTTATCGAAGAAAAAAACGGTATCGTTATCGCATTACTTTTTAGGCGGTCGTTTTATTTTTATCAACGTTAACAACCCTGGTCAAAATTCGCCACCAATGGAATCTGGCATGAGGGAGGCGGCTGCGGAGTAGCGTGCTTCACCCGCCCTGCCCTCACTTCCCGACTCTCCCCCCTCCTCCTCCTCCTTTCATTGCTTCTCTCTGCACTTCCTCTCCTCCATGAGGTGCGCGAGGTTAGTCCGCCCCTCCCCCTCCCCCCTCCCGGCTCGGCCCTGCGCACCGCTGCTGGCTGGCGGTGCCGGGGCTGTAGTTAACTTTCACTTATACCTTCCCCACTCTCTCCCTCCCTCCCTCGCGCGTTCACTGTTCTATTTTTAGCCCCCACCCCCTCCCCCTCCCCCTCATTAGATGTGGCCCTCTTCATCTATTACCCCGCGGCTCCTCGGTGTCGGCACGAGTTGGAGTCGGGCTGGGCT
This sequence comes from Frankliniella intonsa, assembly GCA_033675135.1. Classification (NCBI taxonomy): domain Eukaryota; kingdom Metazoa; phylum Arthropoda; class Insecta; order Thysanoptera; family Thripidae; genus Frankliniella; species Frankliniella intonsa. The sequence goes on along the minus strand of CM066254.1, from coordinate 12,460,794 downwards.
GCGGCCCGCACGACTTTATCGTGGTCCTGCTGGCCCTGCGTCCTGCGGGCCCTGTGTCCTGATGGTCCTGCGTCCTGCGGGCCCTGTGTCCTGCTGGCCCTGCGTCCTGCTGGCCCTGCGTCCTGCGGGCCCTGCGTCCTGCGGGCCCTGTGTCCTGATGGTCCTGCGTCCTGCTGGCCCTGCGTCCTGCGGGCCCTGTGTCCTGATGGTCCTGCGTCCTGATGGTCCTGCGTCCTGCTGGCCCTGCGTCCTGCGGGCCCTGTGTCCTGCGGGCCCTGTGTCCTGATGGTCCTCCGAGCCCTACGAGTTCACTGGAGAAAACAAAGGTTTATCCGAGAGGTATTCCTGGTAATCCGGGCCATCTGGGTAACCCGGCTGACTGCCAAACCTCGAGTTCTTTCCCCTTGATTTTAAGCCCGTGCTGGCTGGGCTGGGCCGGGCTAGGGCGGCGGCTTTTCCTGTTGACCCCTGCTGACGACCGGTGCGGCGCCCTCTGTCCGCAATATTCCTCCTCTCTGATCTAGACTCGGTCCGGCGGGGCTGCCTCCCGAAACGGCTGAGTCTACATGTGCGGGATCTGGTGGGAGCAGGTTCTGGCGGGGTTTTGGCGGTGCCGTGGCTGCGGTGTGCGAGCGGGGCGGGGTGTGGTGGGGCGGGGCGGGGTTTGGCGGGGCGGGGCATTCGCCCGGTCAATCGATAGGCGAGGCTTCTGGGATAATGGAGGCCGCTCCGTTATTTATACTGGCGAGTGGGCCGGGGCTGCTGCTGCGGGGGCGGGGCGGGGCGGGGCGGGGCGGGGCGGGGCGGGCTGGACTGTGCGGGCCGGACGGCCGGGGAGGCGGCGCGGGGCCCGTGTCGGTGTCCGCCTGAAAATTTTAGGGGGTCGCCCACATCAGTCGTCGTGGATGACGAAAGTAGAGGCGGGCGACCGCGGGGCGACCGGGGATGACGGGGGACGGTCACGTCACCCCGCTCTGTGACGTCACTCCTGAGAGGCGTGACGGGGCTGGGGGCGGCGGGGACGGTCACGTCACCCCGCTCTGTGACGTCACTCCTGAGAGGCGTGACGGGGCTGGGGGCGGCGGGGACGGTCACGTCACCGCGCTCTGTGACGTCACTCCTGAGAGGCGTGACGGGGCTGGGGGCGGCGGGGACGGTCACGTCACCGCGCTCTGTGACGTCACTCCTGAGAGGCGTGACGGGGCTGGGGGCGGCGGGGACGGTCACGTCACCCCGCTCTGTGACGTCACTCCTGAGAGGCGTGACGGGGCTGGGGGCGGCGGGGACGGTCACGTCACCCCGCTCTGTGACGTCACTCCTGAGAGGCGTGACGGGGCTGGGGGCGGCGGGGACGGTCACGTCACCGCGCTCTGTGACGGGCCCTGGGCTAAGGGGGGAGGGGAGGGGGCAGAAAAGGGGACAGCCACGTCACCGTCACCCCCTCCCCCTCCGTGACGGCAGTTGACGGCCACCCAGCTGATACGGAAATAGGATATCGGACCTTGAGCAGATGAACAGTCTGTCGTGACAGACGACTTTTTATTTTAGCATCCGCCAACAATCCTAGACCTGGGTTTTTGCTTTTATTTTTCATGTTTCGTGCCATGGCTAGAATAACGTAATAACGTCAATTTTTTTCAAGCCAAAGAACTGCTTGCAGTTAGATAAAAATTTCTCTGCCTGTCCCTCTTTCTTTCTCTTTCCGCTTTCTTTCTCCGCTTTCTTTGGCTGCTTTCTGTCTACCCTGCTCTGCCCCTTCCCTATCTCTCTCTGTTTGCCATCTATCACCTTGCTCGCGACAGCCCCGCTCTGGGCCTGTGGGGGCCAGGGGCGGGGCGGGGCGGGGCGGGGCTGGTGCGGACTGCGCTGCGCTCCGGATCATTGCCCGCCACGCCTAGCTCTGTCGCTGGTAGTCGATGGTCACTATACCCGTCCCGCATCGGACGCTAAAGTTTTCTTTAGTTAAGTTTACGCTGTGATAGTCTCCGAGCGTGCTGTCGTCGCAGTCAAAAGTAAAAGAGTACTTACTGTCTGAACCGTGCTTTGATCCGAAAAAAAAACAAGGTAGGCTCGCCCTTCCGCGCCAAATGAAGGGCGCCGCTCTATTGCTTTCCAAGCAGAAAGGCGGGCTATAGAAAGGGCAAAGCAGACAATTTTTGTTTCTTTTTTCAAGAAGAACTTTTTTTAAATAGAAAAGTTGCAGTTGGGACACAAGCTGTGCGCCCGCCCCACCTGCACAGGAGCGGGCGGGGCGGGGCGACGCACTCTGCGGTGGTTTTGACGGACTCAAAGTTGTTGAGAAAATTGCGCACCGCACCGTAGTGTGCGGACGGACCTGTTGCGGGCGTGGCGGGGCGCGGCGGGGCGTGGTGGGACGGGGCGGGGCGGGGCGGGGCGGGGCTTTCTCCACTGCAGCGCTCGGCACAACGGTTATCTCCTGGTCGTTCCCCGGGCCAGGCCGGGCCGGGCCGGGCGTTGCAGTGCGGTGCAGTTCCCTCCAACTCTCCCGACGCGACGGGGTCGTGCACACGGCGCAGGGTGGGGGAAACAACAACTTTATAAAAGGAAAAAACAGGACAACTTTATAAAACAGAGGCAACCTGGCAGCCCAGCCCTGCCCTGGTCGCGTCAAGACAGAGAGCGCGGGCGTGAAATACCTATGGAATTTATCATGCGTTAATAGGCAACGTCTTTTATTTTTATGACATTTTAAGTTTTTTTTAGGTCCCTGTGAGAGGTGCCTCTTGCCTACGCTCACAAGTTGTTTTTTAAATTTTATTTTTCTCGAAAATGGCTACCTATTTCCGCAGCCGATAGAGCCCAAGTGATTTGTACAAAATTATAATAAAAACACATTTTTTTTAAAAAGTAGAATTTTTTTTTATTTTCGATGGACGTCACGCTATTTTTTTATCGGCATCGGTTTTGTTTCTGGTCTTGACGAAATAGATGGCGGTCGCTGTGCGCCGCGCATCCCCGCGTATAACGTTTAGTGCCATCTTGGTGTTGCCGGCGGGGCGGGGCGGGGCGGGGCGGGGCGGGGCGGGGCGGGGCGGGCCGCGGCGGACGGAAGCCGTATCCATCACGTTCCCGGCCGCGGTGAATTTTCCCCCCCATTTGATTATATGGTCTTTGATATGCCCCTTGAATATGCATGAGCCGCACTGGGGCGGGGCGGGGCGGGGCGAGGCGGGGCGGGGCGGGGCGGGGTGGCCCTGGGGAGGGGAAGCAAAGTGGGGATGGTGGTCGGACTCGGTCCGCAGTCCGCACGTTCTGTTCACCCGACGCGTCTACTGTGCGAACCGGGCACTAAGCCACCTTCTCTCTCTCCTCCCCTCCCCTTCTGTCCACTACCCTTTCCTTCTTCCTGTCCACTCCTCCGCTCACTCATTCCAGCCTTCACATCTTTATCCCGCCTTCACATACCTCCGCCAATCATGTATCTCGTGGCATGTAAAGGGTGTCCCTCCTCACGCCTGCAAAAATGTCTCTCATTTGAAAAGTACCTTCACAAAACATCATAGAGTTATCGAAAAATTGAAAGCTGCATGCGAATCCTTGCAAGAAGAAATATGTGCTTTCTTTCAGTAAAGACTTTTTTCCACGGTAACAGTGCTGCAGTTTACCCGCATTCGGCCGGCGGCGACAGGCTCCGCACCCGACTCACTTTGATTACAACAAACGCACGCGTAGGATTCATTTTAGAGAACAAATTTATCTTTATTGTGAAAAAGCGTAGAACAATAATTCCGAGCGTGCTAACGGTGTTGTAACGGAGCGCCTGTCAGCGGCGGCTTAGGCAAACCCGGTGTCCTTAGGTGTGCTGCGGGCGTGCCTATCCCCGCGGCGCTCCCCGGCTGGATCTCACACAGCAATGTACTAAAAGTACATTGTGTGCGGGGCCGGCCGGCCGCCGCTCTACCAGGCGCTCTGCTGTGTCGGAACGGCAAACCCGTTGAGTGGAGTGCCAATTGCGCCGCGCTGCCGGCGTACACCTCTGCCCCTCCGCCGCGCCCCGCCGCGCCCCGCCACGCCCCGCCCCCCGCCTCGCCCCGCCACGCCCCGCCACGCCCCGCCACGCCTTTTGCATCTCCAGAGGACAGCCCTCGGAGTCATTCAGCCGGCACTGACTGCTGCAATGAATGGCGCTCAGCGATTGAGAAAGAAATAAGAGCACAAGTCGAGGGCGGCGGGACGGAGCAGAAACGGGAGAGACAAAAGAGAGGGAGAGAGTAAGGGGGTGGGGAGGGGGTAGGGACGGATTAAACTTTCCGCATTTGGAGCGAGGGCGGTGCGGGGCTGGGCCGGACGCGTGGGGCTCACGCCGCGCCACGCCAGGCCCCTGTCATTGTATCATGCGGAGCCGGCCGGCTATTTGCATCATCTCATGAGCCTTACCGGTAACTTCTCTCCGAGGATTTGGCGCGGCGTGGCGTGGCGTGGCGTAGCGTGGCTCGGCATGGCGTGGCGTGGCGTAGCTGTGAATCCTGATTTGCGATTCCAAAGGCAGCGGGTGGAGGGAAAGGCCTTGAGGGCCAAAGGCCGCGTGCTGGGGCTGTCCCTGTCCCTTCCGTTACCGCCCTGCCCCGCCCCGGGTGCGAGAGCGAGTGAGAGAGAGAGAGAGAGAGAGAGAGAGAGAGAGAGAGAGAGAGAGAGGGCGCGCGACAGGCGGCCGGGGAATCATAACCTCTTGAACTCCCCTTCCACTCAACTGCCGTGGGGCTTAGTGTCGGCCGCGCTTCGGTCCGCTTCTAAAGGGAGGGTCAACTAGAAACGCGCTCGTTACCGCGGCGAATGTACCCGGCTGTGCAGTCTTTTTACCGTGCTGCGACAGCTTTACTCTTGCTCCTCTCTCCTCTACCTCTCTCTCACTCTCCCTCTCTCTCTCTCTCTCTCTCTCTCTCTCTCTCTCTCTCTCTCTCTCTCTCTCTCTCCCTCTCCCTCTCCCTCTCCCTCTCCCTCTCCCTCTCCCTCTCTCTCCACTCGATCACGATCCCCCGTCCTTAATCTCTGCTGCCGGTGCTTCCGCTCGGAATACGTCCTGCGCGCTGCGCGCGGCTCACACAGCCCAGTAGAGGTTGCGGTCCCGTCCGTGGTTAAAACGGGTCGGGGAGCTTTACGGTAGTGTGTTGCCACAGCAACCCGCGTGTCCCGGCCCGGCCTGGCCTGCCCCGCCCCGCCCCGCCCCGGCCCAGCTCAGCCCGCTGCCCTTTTACAGACGTGAATAGGGTTGAGTGATAGATGATGGAGCCTGGAGCAAAGCAAGCGGACTGGTGCACGCACTTATGCGAGTACGGCGCTGCCGCAACTCTGTGCGCCAAGCTTACACAACACGAAAACTGCGTGTTTCTATGTATAAAAAGGAACATACCTAATTGTCTTTTTACCTTTACGTTTACAAATTTTCTCTGCACTGTGTGTACAGTACTCGTAAGCCCCGGAATAAAGCTCGTTATCACAGCGGGATGACGCGCGTCCTGCTGAGATTTTCAGAGTATCCTCCATTTAATTTGTTTGTATCAACACTTTCCTGAGTGGCTTTCTAAAGAAACAACTTGCGCTGACGTTCATAACGTTTAACCGGAACATAAGCGGCGAGGCGCAGCAGACTAATGCCATGCTAAATAATGGGGAATGCGCGCACGAGAGATATGACCCGGCTTGTTATACCTCGTTATAATTCCCGTCTCGGAGTCTAGAATCGCTCTCCGATTTCTGCAGGCGAGCGGCGGGGCGAAGCGTCGACCCGAACCCACCCCCTCCCCCCCCCCCCCCCCCCCCCCCCATCCCCCGGTGGGGCCTCTCTTTATCCGCCGCGCGCTTCTGGCCCCTCCTCAGCCCCCTCGTTCCTTCGCGTTTCTTTGCGCCTCCACTCCTCCTCAGCCCTTCAGAGGAGGTGGCCGCGTAGCGCCTCGCCTCAGACCCCCTCCGCCCCGCCCCCCTCCGCCCCGCCTAGGCGAGGCTCCGACATTTTCAGTTCCTAATGTATCTGCCCGTTGGATGTAAAGAGAGGAGGCCCTGCGGGGAAAGATTTCTGACATCCGAGAGCCACCTGGAGGGAGGTCCCTGAGCGGCCTGTGCATGCGCGGGGCTCTGCAGTGGTACCATTACGCACCACCCTGGCTACCTGGGAGACCTGGGAGGGTATCGCCCGCACGTGACGCACTGTACCGTAGTCCTGTCTTTTGGTACGGGCCTCGCGCTTTTCTTATTTCTTTACGAACATGTTGCCTCCCTCGCCACAAAAAGGCACATTGCGTTTCACCAGTGCCACGGCGGAGCAGGGAGGCATTTCCTGCCGCGTGGCGGACACGGGCGAACCACAACCAGACTACGAACCGAACCGCAATGTGCCGCCGTGCTGAGCTTCATTCTTATGCAATTATGTAATTAGTCTTCGAAACGGAATCCACCCAGTGCTACTGGAACAAGAGAGAGAGCGAGAGAGAGAGAGAGAGGGAGAGAGGGAGAGAGAGGGCAGGGAGGGCTACAGAGAGTAGGGAAGGGGTGCGGAGTAGGGATGGTCCAGACCAGAAGTAGGGCAGCAGCGGAAGTGAATAAAAAGTCTTTAGGACGCCGCCAGTTCGCTTATGAAAACGAAATTTCAGCGTCCTACTTTTTCGCCCGCCCCCCTCTCCACCCCTCCTGCTAGCTTCCGACCCCCCCCCCCCTCCCCCTCTCTCTCTCTCTCCCTTTCTCTCTGCCCATCCTTCTTCGTCCATTGCAATTCAGTTTGGGTGAGGAGGGGTGTCCGGCTGTGCTAATGGGTGTGACGTTGTTGTTGTTTTTGGTTTTGTTTCTGCTGGGGACGATAGAGAGGGGTGGCCTAAGGGGGTCAAGGTAATCCCAGTCAACAAAACGACGGTAAATCGAAAGGAAGACGTCCGATGGAGTTCGCTTCCAGTCAAAATTCAGTCGTTACCAATCACACGCAAGTCATATCCAGTAAAGCGGAATAGCACACACTCGCGTTTTCCGCTTCCTTCGGCCAAATCCTCTGAGAACAAAATGGGAAAGTTTTCATCACAATTAGTCATACTTAGTCGGCCGGTCAATCCTAGTCAATTAGCTTTTAAGTCAGTGTGTTATGGAGGTGAAGGGGACGGGGTGCGGGCGGGTGCGGGCGGGTGCGGGCGGGTGCGGGCCGGCGCCGCCGCGCGTCTCGTGTGGGTGGGAGTAACGATGTTTGCGCGGGATGATCCCCGCCCCGCTACCCGCCCAGAGGCCGGGGCGGGGCACGGCAAGCAGGCAGGCAGGGCCCGGCCCGGGGCTCTGGCCTTCTGACTCAGCCTCTCCTCTCCTGTATACCTCCGCACCGCCGCGCCTCACCCTGCTAGCCTCCTCCATGACGTCTGTCATCACAGCTGCTCTGCCTGTCGCAATCTGCCTTGCTCGGCGCGCTCGGTGCTTCTCTCTCTCTCTCTCCTCTCTCTCCCTCCCCACTCTCTCTCTATCCCCGCTCCCTCCCTCTCTCTCTCTCTCTCTCTCTCTCCCCCTCCCCTGAGCGGTAACCTACTTACAGTCGATCGTTGCTGTAAGTTCTCTTCCCTCGCCCACACACGATCGCGGCCTAACGAGCCCTCCTTCACAACTAGCGGCAAGTGGTTTCCTACCCTGCCGCGAGAAAGTAGAGAGCGAGGGAGGTAGAAAGTTGCGCGTCGCGCCGGGGCGGCTCACACCGCGCACGCGTGCGCACGCCGGCGTGTTGCAAACCCGGCCTTGTCGATAAATTTGCCGAGCTGCTGCGTGAGAAATAGTCGTAGGTTTACGGGAAAATTTTCCACGAAGTGCAGTTGTAAAATAACAATAAAAAATCGTTATATTACAAGCACTAGCTATCGACTTGAAATTCAATCACGAGCAAGATTCGTAAATTTAGTAGATCTTTCGTAAATTGTAATTCACAAAATGTATCGCAAATTTACAAAGACATTTTGCACAGTGCGTCTTTATGAAGATACTATTTCGTAAACGATTCGTATTGCAAACTGAGAAGGATTCAAGCGCGCGGTAGGGTAGTAGGCATCTAAAAAAAGAATGCGAAGTAATGCCGTGCGATATGGCTGCAAAAGTAGTTACTTTAGTCTACTCAGTAACGAATGATGTTCGTTATGTTAAGTGACGGATCCCTGCTCTTGCTTCGCTCGCATATGCGCTCTCTCTCTCTCTCTCTCTCTCTCTCTCTCTCTCTCTCTCTCTCTCTCTCTCTCTCTCTCTCTCTCTCTCTGGCTCGTTCTCTCCTCGTTGCACCCTCACCCCCTCACCCCTTCCCTCTCATCTCCCCTCTCCTAACACCACTCTCTGCCCACCAGCAGCGGCAGCACTTTAAGGTGAAATATGAGCCAAGTGCAAGATTGCTCTGCGGGTGTTAATGGTGCTCAAGTGTTGGCTGCATTGCCACGGCTGGCCCGCCCACTGGGGCGTGAAACGAAGACCCTCCTCTTCCTCACCTTCTTCCTCCTCCTCTTCTTCCTCCTCGCCCCTGCACGGCACCTTTCCTCATCGCCGCGGCTGCTAACATCACGTGATGTTACGATCGTACTATCACGGTAAACAAAAAAAGGTCTGATTTTGGCTACCTCAAATTATGTTTAAAAGAAGCATTCTCTATATTTTGAGGACGTTTCTGAAAGTATTCTCTTTCCCCTAAAAGTATCCTAATCAACTGAAAAATTAGACCTTGGTTTTCTGTTTCACTCTCTCTTTCTCTCTCTCTCGCTCTGCATCTTCTGCTTGTACTCGCACGCGCCCAGCTCCACGCCTCCACGCATACGACGTTCATTCACAGCGTCGCCCTTGCTCCGGGTGCAATGTAAAATAATTACTGTCGCGCCCACAGTGAAAGTCAAGCACACCCCACCTCGCCACGCGTAACCGGGCCCGGCCCGGGCCGCACAATACCGCACCAGCAGCACTCTGGCAAATTCCTTCCCCAGCCCTGCTTACACGCCCGCACCGCACACCCCAGTTTTCCTCCTGCTCTCTCTCTCTCTCTCTCTCTCTCTCTCTCTCTCTCTCTCTCTCTCTCTCTCTCTCTCTCTCTCGCAACGAGTAGCCGTGTTGCCACAAGTACATCTGAAGGACTGCGGAGGGTCAATTTTGGCCCTCAGCCTTTGCGCCGCTGTGCCTTACGGTGTTGTTGAGGGGGTGCCAGTATGCGTGTGTGTGTGTGTGTGTTGGTCGCAGGGGTGTGGTGGGCCTCCTTCGTGTGGGCCGCGAGTTCGTCACCGCGTGCAGCCACTCCCGCCCCGCCCCGCCCCGCCCCGCCCCGCCCCAGCCCTTACCCCTGAGCCCTGACCTTGGGGCCGACGTTTCACTCGTCGCCACTCGGTTCCGCTAATCGATACGTTTCCTCGAACGGCGACTTTTGCGTTTCCCTCCACCGGCAGTGCGAGCTGGCGCAGGGCGCGCCCGCTCTGGAAAACGACCCAGTGTGCACAGGTATGTACTGCATAGGCTTCGTCTCCGCGGCGCTGCGCCGTACTAGTACTTTATTCGTTCAGTGTTTCCGTTATTTGGTAGGACTCGGGCCTGGAGCCGCACTGGGCCATGGCCGCGCTGATTCCGCGTTCGTTGCGTGTCGCCGTGGAAAAGGGAATTTTTCAATCCTGAAGTGCGTGCGTGTTCCCCCGCCCCGCCCCGCCCCCCCGCCCCGCCCGCGGCCACAGTACGCCCGTGTAGTGGGCTATCTGCGGTCGGGCGGGGCGCGGCGGAGTAGGCTGTGGCGGGGCTGATCCGGGCGGGGCGGGGGGACTGGGTGGAGTGGGGTGGGGTGGGCGCCTCGCCCGGGTGTCAGGGCGTCCACCATTGCGTCGACCCCGCCTGCTTGCCCTGGCCGCCCTGGCCGCCCTGGCCCCTTGTCAAGGTCGGGGGGTCCAGCCAAGGAAGTGAATTATTGTAATGGCTGTGGATCAGCTCCAAACAGGACGGCCGGCGGACACACACACACACACACACACACACACACACACACTCGCCAGAGTATACACTCGCCCGGGTGTGGTCGCCCAGATAAAGGACAAGGCTACCGTCGGGCGCACCGCATGCGGCTCGTGTCCGCATTTTTAAACAGCACAAAAAGGAACCAGCATGCAACACAACAACAAAAATGACATCAACAAAAAACGCAAACAACGACAAAGGCGGTGGGTGTAGTGTTTTGCCTCGTGTGTCCCCGCGGTGCGGCCCCACGGCTCCGTCCAGTCCTGCGGGTACCTCGCGGCCCGGCCCGGCCCCGCCCGGGCGCCACTGCAGCTCGTTACCGGTCAACTGATTAAACTTTGCTAATAGGGTATGAGGCAATGCGCCCCGCGTATGTTTGCAGGGCCCCGCCCCGCCCCGCCCCGCCCCGCGCCACACCGCTACACACCCCCCGTCACGCCACGCCACGCCACGCCGCGCCGGTCGCACCAGAGTTTATAGCAACCTTGGGCGGACCGACCGCCGCCGCCCCGCCCCGCCCCGCCACGTCTCATTTTAAGCCCGCGCGCCACCCCTCCCCTCTCCCTGTCGGAATAACCCCTTTCCTAGGCGATCACCACCGTGCCCTCCCCCCCCTCTCTCTCTCTCGCTCTCTCCCTCCCTCTCGCCTTTACACCTGCCATAATTTGGGTCTTGCGCATACGGAGCACTCGCTGCGCCGCTCCGCCGCTGATGATGCTTTGGCCGAACTTTCGATCTCCTTGTGTTTCCATGTTGTTGGGTGACGATGTGATGACGTGACGACGCGCCCGGCCTGCCTGCCTACCCGTCGCACACACAGATACTCGTTTACAGCACAAAAGTACTCTTTAGATTATGTGCACGTGGAGTGGCACACATGGTCTTTTCTGGCACCAAACCCTAAAAAATAAAGAAAAGAAATTGCGTGTCAGCTTAGTTTGTAGCTTCTGAAAATAAATAGTGGACAAATTATAATTTGTTTAGCATCGGTACAATTTTTTTTTTAACCGTACAGCCTGCTGCTGAGCTATAATCTTGTCGCGTGTTCTGCTTATTATTTTATACTTACCAGTTTTAGAGCTCTTTAACTTTAGGCTTGCCGTCAACTTCTATACAGCTCAACAACTTAGGGGCAGGGTGACAAACTGAAATTTTCTTTTTTGCGTGTACGGGCTGCCTCGTGGCGTCGGTACTTCGTTAGTATTCAGGATCCCCGTCGCGCGCGCGATAGAGAGAGAGAGAGAGAGAGAGAGAGAGAGAGAGAAGGAGAGTGAAGTGGGGAGGGAAAGGGGCTGTGGTAGGGTCCAGACAGAGAGAGAGAACACCGTACCTGTTCCTCGTTACCGGGGGCTGAATCTATTCCTCTAATTTATTGGGCAAACTTTGTTACGGAGTATAGTCAGGCGAAGAGCGACAACTAAGCGCTACCTGCGCCTCTAGCTGAGGGGATAGGAGGCCGCCCCGCCCCGCCCCGCCCTACCCCGCCTTACCCCGCCCCACCACGCCCCACCACGCCCCACCCCGCCCCGCCCGGAGATATCAAACTCGTCGCTCTGAACGGTCGTGTCGCGCTCAAAGCGATGAGCGGAGCGCGGGAAAAGAACCCGTGCCGTGCCGTGGCGTGCCGGGCCGTGCCGGGCCGTGCCGGGCCGGGTTGGCAAAGATGATTATCTTGTTGGCGAGGGTCCGGCGTGGCTGGGCGCGCGCGCGGCTCGCGCTCTGGGGTGCTCTGCGCGGGTATTCTGCAGTGGTGGTGGTGGTGGATGAGGAGGTGGACGCGGAGCGGGCTGGCGTTTTGAATAGCTAACCGCCAGCCAGCCCCTCTGGCCCGGCCTGGCCCCTCCTGCGTCACACCTGCGCTGGGATATCTTCACCGGGTCGAGACTCCCGCCCCGGCCGGCGCCTTCTCTACTCTCACCCTAACTCTCTCTCTCTCTCTCTCTCGCTCTCTCTCTCTCTCTCTCTCTCTCTCTCTCTCTCTCTCTCTCTCTCTGGCTTGCTCTCTCTCTCTAGGTGCCAAGCGAAGCAGAGCAGAACCCTCATCCTTTTGTTCCCAGGCGGACTTTTAGAAAGAATCCCTTCTCCTCCCCCTTCTGACTCCCGCCCCCCCTCTCTCTCTCTCTCTCTCTCTCTCTCTCTCTCTCTCTCTCTCTCTCTCTCTCTCTCGCCTCTCCCTCTCTCCCTCTTATACGCTGAGAGCTCTGCGCGACTCTGAATCTTTGTTCATTGCAAAACAGAGCGTCAGCTGGACCGCGTCTCGCCGGCCTGGCCTGGTCTGGCCTGGTTCAAACTGGCCCCGGCCCCGGCGCGGCCCGGCCTACAGCATTGTGGAGGAAAACTTCGGAGCGCGGGTCTATCATCGCAATCCAAACAACATGTTTTTTTACATTCCAGTACTCACTGAGTGAAACTGTTCAAGTTATCTTTTCTAAGAAACCATCATGATTTTACAGTTTTCATAACAAGTCATAAAGGCGCCCTGCGCCCTATCCTCACCTCATCGCTGGCGGCTGGGATACTGACGATCCAATTGAATTGGGTTCCCAGTCCATATCATAAAATGACCCCTGTTGAAGGTGAAAACTGTCCGCAGCACAATAAGAAAACAAAAGCGCCCGTCTGTTCGTTATTTCTCCTAAAGAGGGATCCGCAGTCTCATCCATCACAGTTAAGGTCCTTGTCTGATCTGCTCCCCCCGGTCCCGAGCGGGGCGAGCTCTGCTGCTCTGCCCCCTCCCCCCCCCCCTTCCCACCCCTCCTGAGTGCAGGCTGCGCTCAAACTTTATATTATCTAATTAAAATGATGAAGGTTTTATGTGAGTAGTGTGCAAACAACGCCCAGCTTCCTCTTTTTCCCCTTCGGGGAGGGTAACCTGTCTCTCTTTGTTTGAGTTTGCCTCCAGCGCAGGAGCGGATAGGAATGGCTCTGGAGGGGGTGGGGGGCGCCGGTCTGGGTATACCAATGTGCTTAGGCGAGGATGGGAGAAGCATCGAGTGATGAGTGATTATCCGTGAACATTATGACAGACGATAAGGAAAGCGCTAGGCAGCTTTTAATCCGACAAGTCAAAGAGGGGAAAAAAACATGTCTAAGTAGCCCACCGGCCGGGTGATAGGACGGGAAGGGAGACACCCGCGAGACACCCCGGAGACACCCGGGAGGAGTCCAGTTGGGGTACCGGTGGGGTCTGTTCCGGGCCTGTCCCGCCCCACCTCCCGTCCCGGTCCTGGAAGGCCGCCTTATCGTGCCGGTCGCCTTCATCCACTATGAGAAATTAAGGGCTCAGGGGGACTCGCGCCAGTGTTTGCACGGTGTGATCGCGGCGGGGCGGGGCGGGGCGGGGCGGGGCGGGGCGGGGCGGGGCGGGGCGGGGCGCGCTCGGGGGATCACAAGTAGTTGCTGAGCCTCTGGGTCGCCTGGGCCACCACGCCACGACGGCGGCGCCGAGGTGCGAAAGCGATGCCGCAGCCGCATCAAAGAAATCGACTCGAGGCAGGAAAGGAGCAGGAAGTTTGGGCGCCCCGAGCGAGGGGCGGAGAAATCGTGCGAGAGAAAAGGAACTACCGGACGATTCGAGTGCTACCGAGAATTCATTTCAACGACGCGGAATTTTCGGAAACAGGGAAACTTGCGTCTGACATTGTTTTTATTATCATACTGTATTTAGGTTTCACTCCGTGAAGTAAAATAAATTTCGGACAGACGTACGCCCGACTGTGTTATGGATTGCGCTTCAGGCTGTCCCGCGTCGCTGTGGTAAATACTCGAGGAAGTATTGGCGCGACCAACTCCGTGGAAAAAGTTTGGAGTCGAGGGCCGAGCCGCGGGGCGGGGCGGGGCGGGGCGGGGCGGGGCGGGGCGGGCTAGAGCTGGGGACGGCCAAGGCGTACTCCGCGCCGCTTCGACCACCTCAGTATATGACATATTCCTTTGTCCGTCTTAGAGAACCGAGTGGAAGATCTCTCCAAACTTGAACAAAAAACGACTCCACAGAAGTGAAAATTTGTCAGATTGGACAGTAGGATGAACTGATGGCCACAGCGATTTCTACGCAACGGCTGAGTAGTAGCGTAAAGGAGACTCTCGTTACGGATTCATGGTGGCTACAAAATACCCGCATCCTGAGGGCAGTTTGTTTCCCCTGTACGGGTGGTTCATGCCAGGCCTCAGCAAGGCCCGGCCCGGCGCCTGTCAGCCCCAGCCCCTCCCCCGCCGAGGTCAGAACAATTCAATCCCTCGGCTGCCGTCCGAGGCCCGGCTGAGGCCCGGCTGAGGCCCGGCTGAGGCCGGGGCTTAACATTGTGTGCGCCCGGCGGGGACAAAACAAACGCCCCAGTTAGTTTTGCGCGGCCGAAAGGAACAATAAGACGTTAATGCTGGCCGGCTGATGCCCCGGCTGATGCCCGCTGTGCCCGCGGCTCTCGGGCACCATTACCGGGGGGTCCATCACTCGCTGCAAGAGCGTACACACGATTACCGATTACCAGTAATTACCAACAGTTTGCAGTAATTTTTTTTTATAAAACTTTGAAACCTATGTCATTTTTTTGCGTATTTTCATGAGGGAAAACCCAAAACACGGTAAAAAAAAGTTTCTTGAATTTCAAGACTCGGTCTTGGATGCCATTAGCACTCTCCATAAGATCCAAGACCGGGTCTTGAAATTCAAGAAACTCTTTTTACCGTGAATAGCATGAAAAAAAAAAACAACGAAAAGAGGAATTTTTGTGATGTGATTACCGGACAGCGTGTACACGTGACTACCTGGACGCCCCGGGCACTGGAGCAGTGAGCCGGACGCTTGTACGTAAGGCTGTCGAGGCGCGACGGAGACTGTCGTTGCGTGTCATTTGTCACGCGCAGAGAGCGGGACCCATTTTTATTTAACGAGATCAAGTTTGCAAGTCGCTTGAGCACAGCACTGTTGCGGCGCCTCCCCCGGCGCTGCCAACCTGCTTCTCTCTGTCTCCCTGTTCTCCGTGCCGGCTCTCTCTTTCTCTCTCTCTCACTCACTCTCTCTCTCTCTCTCTCTCTCTCTGCGTCCCTCGAAACTTTCTCTCAAAAGGCCAGGCAGCAGCAACACAGTAGAAGGCGCGGCCAGGTAGGAGGGAAATGAGATGTAGTAGTACCTTAATGTTTAATTTGAAAACGCGCGGGATTACGAATATTATTTCCTCATTTAAGTTTCCTCCTCCTTTCTCACCTCGCTCTGTGCTGCTGTTTCCACAAAGGCGCCCGCTGCCGCTGCTGCTGGCGCAGCGCTGAGCTCACCAACTTCTGCGTTTTATGCGGTCAGGCAGTGCGCGGGGTCCTCCGGGGGTGGGGGGGGTCCTCAGGCTCCGCCGCGGGTCAGGTCTAGTCCCGCACAGCAGCGCCACGCCACGGCGGGAAATAAAGGAAACAGGAAAACGCCCCACTCAGGGCAACGTCTGCTGCCGGCCGCAAGTGCAGGGAGTGGGGTGGGGGCGTGGGCTACCTACCCTCCCAGTGCCGGGCGGGGCGGGGCGGGGCGGGGCCGGGGGGTCGTTCACACATGCTCGTCCTCCCACCGAAAGAGGATAGGCCAGACGGGTGCGGTGTAGGGAGAGCAAGCGAGAGATGTTATCTCTGCGCGGGCGGGGCGGGGCGGTCTGGGGCACGTCTGCTCTCAGTGTGTGTAGAGAGACCATGTGTGTGTGTGTGCACAGGTGCTCAGAGGGAGCGCTGCTGCTGGTCAGCCGCAGAGTTTTAACTTTTATCTCGTCCAGCAAATGTTAATCTTTTTTTCTTTTGGTCTCTTTTTGTCTACAGGTAAGCATCGCCATCGCGGACATTATTCAGATGCACGCAGCGAAACATCCCCGGGA
This sequence comes from Frankliniella intonsa, assembly GCA_033675135.1. NCBI lineage: Eukaryota > Metazoa > Arthropoda > Insecta > Thysanoptera > Thripidae > Frankliniella > Frankliniella intonsa. The sequence continues at coordinate 12,445,006 of CM066254.1, read as the reverse complement.
CGCGTACATCTGGGAGGTAACGTCATTGAAATCGGCAATCACGTTGACTGGTCAGTCCGGGCACTGACGATGGCTTACTTACATTTCGCACGTCCGTTACTCGCTGCTAGGTTGTCTGACATGTGCCTCAGGGACAATTCGTACTGTACGCAGCTGTTCAGTTCCGTTGTTTCCCCCGCTTTTTTCCCCTTCCGTCTGTCTCCTCGCTCGCATGGCGTGGCACGGCGCGACTTGGAGCATTGTGTCTGCAGCCGGGCCGGGCCGAGCTTTAGGAAGCAGCTGCCCTGCCCCGCCCGGCCGGGGACTGGCAGACGTGAAAGAAAAGAGGAAGAGAACGCGAGAGCGGAAAAAAATATACAGGAATAAGGAATAAAAGAAAGGGGAAGAAAAAAACAGAAGACGCTCGGCTCGGCGCGGCTCGCGGCGTGCCACTTGTGCTGAGGCTGAGGCCGGCCGGCTCGCTTGATTAACACAATCCCGCTCAGCTGCATTTTTGTTCTCTGACCTGAGATAGGCGCGCCTCAGGCTGGCATTCGCACGACGTCTCAGTGATATTTCATTTTAGTTTTCTTGAAGAAAAAAAAAAAAAAGAAGCGAGAGCGCGAAAGAAAGGAAAGGGTAATGAATAAGTCTTGGTTTTTTCTTCCTTTTTTTTCTCTCTCTCTCCGTTGAGATTTAATGCTTGCCGCGCAGCGTTTACGTTCCCGCCTCGTATATACCGATAAGAAGTCAGGCACCGCGAAAATGTTTCGACCTTTTTAAAATTATTTGTGCGCCGCTAATCGACTGCGTTCGCACCGGCAGTGCCCCTCACCTCGCGGTGCCCTCGCCTCCCCCCCAGGCCCTGCTGTGTACCCTCCCCCGTGCTTTCCCTATATCTCCTTTCACTTCCCCCGCGCCCTGCCCCACTCACTCACACCGCACCCGCACCCCCCACTCCCCGCGCACCCCTCAGAGTGCCCCCCCACCCCCCAACCTCTCCCTCCCGCCCACCAGCCTGACGCGGTCATACATAAGAGATGTAGCCGGAGGCGCATTACCATGGCAAACGCTGCGCTGCGGAATGTGCATCAAATTCATGCATGCGGTTCAGCAGCGCGAGCCAATTTCTCTTTTTCGTCATCGCGCAATCTGAGCGGCGGGGCGGGGCGGGGCGGGGCGGGGGCTGGACACGGCGCTGACCCGCTGAGTACCCCCAGGACCAGCCCTCTATCCGCAACTTCCTTATTTCTTAAATGATACTCGTATTATTTTTTTCTAACCCAATTGAGGCGGACCGTAGCACAAGTTGCCTATACCCATCAGGTGGTTTGAAGGCCGGCTGGATGCTTGATGGCTGTAACCTTTACGCATTAGCGCATTTTCTAAAGGAAAGATTTTTTCCGCCTTTTCCGTGTACACGCTGCAACGGTGTGAGCGACATGAGGAAATACGTTCGATGGTCCTTGGGAACCAAGGAATGGGATTTACCGTGAATGAGGTTTGCTCTGCGGCTGACCAGCAGGCACTTGGGATTCGCTTACCGCCGCTCCCTCCACACACACAGTTGTGGTTTTGACTCTGCCATCCTCCCTTCTCCCTCGTCCTTCCAACCTTTTTTCCCCTCGTGGTGGTGGCCTCGTCGCCCGCGCCACACAAAGCCCTTGGAGAAACATTATTGGAACATTCATGCATTTTCGTTTCATATTCCAAACCCCGCCCGCACCGCCTTGCCTTGCACCGCACCTCGCTCGCGCCTCGACCCTTTCAGCTTCAGCGCGCGGGCCACGCGTAATAACCCCGCCACCTGACGCGCCCGTAACGTGACGTCACCGCGCGGCGTGACGCGACGCGACACGGCGGGGATATTGTCACTGGCGGAGAATAAAAATGTACTTGGTTTGAAAGACGCATTGCACGGCCGAGCAGAGCGGGTGCTGCCAGCGCTGCCTGAAAAGTAGGCAATGATTAGCCCCAGCACAGCGGAGTGAAGTGGGCTGCATCGGCGCGCCTGCCTACTAGGCAACACCTCACCACAGGTGCGTGCATGTTGCCTAACTGGCAGGCGTTCACTCCTCTGTTTAGGCTTATTGCCTACTCTTCTCGTCGCACCTCGTATTCATACCGCGACTTTCGCGTTGCGTTACGGCATGCAGTACACTGCTATAAATAGAGCGTATAGCCACAGCTCTGCGGCAGGCCAGTTCATACGTCCTCCCCCCCCCCCCCTCTCCGCGTCTCCCGGTCGCCGCAGACATGGCTGAATGACCTCGGAATCGCGCACCATTTTGCCGAAAGGCTTTTTTCCCCCGTTGCAAAAAGTAAAGAAAGAGTCCCAGATGCCTCACGTACGGCCCGAGGGGCCCGTGGACGTAGCGGGGGGACGGGGCGGGGCGGGGCGGGGCAGGCGCCTCCCAGCAGGGCCCGCTGTAGACCCCCACGGACTCCATGGCCACGGGGCAGAATATAGGCCCCCCGCTCCCCGCGCACTCCACCGGGGAAAAAGGAAAATGTTTTGCAGGGTGAAAATGCCTGTTAGAAATGCCAGGGTTTTTCGGGCGGCTTTTAAGTTTCTGAAAGGGTCCACCCTATAAATGTGATGTGTGTGTGTGTGTACCGGGCGTTTCAGAGGACACGGAACAGTATTGCGGGTCTGCCTTCCTCCGGGCCAAGCTATGCTCTCGCCTCGCGGCTCCCCCCGCACACTGTGACATGTTCTGTGAAACACCCGGTACATCACAAACGGTCGAACGGGCTCCCGGTGCAGCTAGAAGCTGGACCCTGTGCCGGGCCGGGGCGGGGCGGGGCGGGGCATCACTAATGCATGGCCGACAGGTCCTCTGTCTCCCGCTGCCGCCGGCACGGCCCCGCCGGCACTGGCGCCAGCGCTGCCGCCAGCGTTGCCGCTGCAACTTGGCCTAGTCCCGTCCCGTCCCGTCCCGGGGTCGAAGCGGCCAAGCCATCTAAAATTAAACAGGATTTTTCAGAATTACTCGACAAGTCTTCTCCCCCGCCCCCCCTACTCCTACCCCCACCCTTTTCTCTTCGCACCTCCGAAAGGCCGCGGGGCCAAAGCCGCACGTTTACGCCCCCTCCCCTGTTTTATACCCTCGCGCGGGTGTATATATATATTTTTTTTTTCCTCGTGAAAGATACTGGTATATGGACTTTATTAGCTGTCATATGATTTCTTGAGGGCATGTGGCCTAAGACAGAGCACATCTTTTGCCGACCTTGTATCCCACTTTGAGAGATAGTATCGAATGGAGGTTGAGGAAACAGACGGGAGTAGGTCACTTATCCGGATCGGAGACATAGCGCGCCGTGCCGTGCGGCAGACGGCGTGCGAAAAGGGACTGGCTGGATGAGGACGTGTATGGAGGGGGAATGGGGTAGAGGGGAGGGGAGGGGGGTCTGCTGTCTGAAGCGAATCTCATCTGGGATATTGCTGTACCACTCTCATATCATCATGGCGGGGCGGAGCGAGTCCAGCTCTCGCCTAGCTCCGCCCGGCCCGGGCCAGCCTTGGAGCCGCCCGCCCCGCCCCGCCCCGCCCCGCCCCGCCCGCCCCGCCCCGCCCCGCCCCGCCCCGCCCCGCCCCGCCCAGGCCGAGCTCAGCCGTGAGGAGTGGAGTGAAACGACCCCCGGGCTGAAACGTCACACTCAACCACATTCAGTATTTTTGTTGTTGTTTGTTCAGCCGTTCCCTCAGGGGCCCAAGAAGGTGATTCCTCCTTTTTTTCGCATCCCCTCTGCTCAGTCGAACCACGAAATAATGTCGGGCCGTTGGCCGCCCCTCTCCCTGGCCGCGTTACATCCAACCCTTTATCCCTTCCTCTCTCCCGTCCCTTCCCTTTTCCCCTCGATTGTGACGTCAGCTGCGCTTCGGTAAACAGGCTCGTGGCGCGAAAGGGCCCGTTTCAGTCATATTACCCCTGCCATCCCCCTTCCCCTCCCCCAGCGCTCCCTCCATCCCGGACCGGATGCCCACCCCACCCCGCCCTGCCCCGCCCTGCCCCTGCCCGCCCCCGCCCCGCCCCTGCCCGCCCCGCCCCGCCCCGCCCCGCCCCCGCCGCATCATCCCCGCCCCGCGGGTCTCCCGGACAGCTTGGTAAAAGGGTTTTGTTGCCAAACGACATACCCCTGGAACAACAGCCAGCGGCCCGCCCCCGCCCCGCCCTCGCCCCGCGCACAGAAGGCAAAAGGCATTAATTTCAAGCCGTTTGTTTTTGTTGGTGCTGTTATTGTCACCCCTTTTGCTGCCTTTTGTCCGTCATTATCTTTGGTCGCTCCGGCCGGGCCACCGGGCCGCGGCCTGGGTGTCTGGGGCCCACCCGGTGGGGACCCCTTCGCGGGCATGTACACACTATTTACGCTGCATATAAGTCTTTATACTATTTACTGCAGCTTGAGAGTATGAAGTAAGTAATGAATATATTTTCAAACTTGGTTTTCCAGAGGTGATTTCCAGGTGGATTCCGAGTGTAACAATGTTTCTGCGTCAAAAATCTCCCCGGGCATGCAGGGTGCAGCTGCAGAGACCCCTCCCCCCCTCCCCCTCCCCCTTTTCCTCACCGCCTTCTCTTCCCGTCGTTGTCTTCCTGTCCCCGTTTTGCCGCTGCCTTTGAGGCTGGGTCATGCGTGACCGCACTGTGGATGTGCTAGCTCTCCCCGCCTCCTCCTCCCCCTCCTCCTCCCCCACCTCCTTCCCCTCCTCCTCCCCCGTCACTGCAGGGCTCACGTCGTCTTGCTTGACGCAGTACTGTTCTGCACAAAATTGCAACGTTCAGGGATTACCCCCTCCCCTCCCCTCCCCGCTGCTTTTCCCAGCGACCTTTTTGTCGGCTGCTTTTCTGCCGATGGATCACGACTAATGTGGCTTTTGCTGTTAGTTGACGTTTCAGCTGCTCACCGCAGCGAGGCGTGCAATGTATGGCGTATAGGGAAGGGATTTGGTCGCGGTTTTCATTGAGGAAAAGTTGCGAATGCTATGGTTGGGTGGACAGTGCATCGAGCACTCCCCCCGCCTCCCCCCGCCCGCTGGTTAATTAGTCTGTAGTATTTCAAAGGATCCACTCTCCAGTCCCCATCGCTGATCTCCACCCGGCCTCCGTTACATTCGTCGTTTGAAACACGACCGAGTAGTCAGCAAGGGATGAGCGGGCGATACTCCGCCCCCTGACTACCGTCTATCCAATCTAATGATAACTCCCTCCGTGAAAAATTGCATCCCTCATTTACGCGAATAAGATCATTTTGAATGACCATTTTATTTGAAAGCCCAATCCGCCCGCGTTCAGTTCACACTTTACTCTTGTCAAAAGTTCTTAAACCTCAGACTCGTGTCCCGTGCTGGAGTTGGCCCCGCCCCGTCCCACCCCGCCCCGCCGCGCCCCGCCCCACCCCGCCTCGTCTCAAAGGGTGTTTGCTCGCTTCATTGAAATGTAAACTCAGCGTGGCTCCTTGTTTTGTGGGCCACACCACTGAGGGCGGGCAAGTTCTGCCAAGGTTATCTTTAAGTTTTACCCCACCGGCCCCGCCGCCCCCGCCGCCCCCGCCCCGTCGCCGCCGCCGGCCCCCTGGTCCCCGACGCTCGCGCGCGCGCCCGCGCGAAATTCGTGGTGACCTCGTAATGTATTCGGTCAATTTATGTATCCCCGCCGGCCATCTGGCTCGCCCCGGCTTAAATGAGTTACGGCGAATTACAGCATTAAATTGTAAATTTGCATATGGATGGCATTGAGTGCAGTGGCCGCGCGCCCGTTGTCGAGGAGGGCGTCGTCCGTGTGCGGGGCGGCGGCGCGGCGGCGGGGAGGCGCGCGCAGGGACTTGTCCACCACCCCCTCGTCAATGCTGTTTGCTCATAAGAAATAGTTTACTCTTCCCTTTAAGGGTAGGACCAATTGCAAACAAGACCTGATGAAAGGGTAGACTAGTTTATTATACACTAGAACAAGTTGAAATCATTCCCCTACCCCCCCTCCCTACCCTCATTAGAAAACGTCGTTTAAAATAGCTCAAAAAATTCTAGGACTCTCTCGAGGATAACACACATAATAGCCACGTAATGGCTCAGCTACCGCTGACGCTTACATTGCGAGCGAAATAGGAAAGCTAATTATTTAAGTCCTTCCAGACAGCTTCCGGCGTCAGTGTCTGTCCCGGAAGTGGGTGCTGCTGTGGAAGGGGTTGGGGCGCGGGAGGAGGGCCAACAAGTACGGCGGCGGCGGCAGCGGTAGATCACACAGGGGCCTAAGCATGTTGTGCCAGCCGGCTCTCAATATTTCACCCTGCGATTATTAGCACGCTTGCTTACCCCAAAGGCCGGCGGCGTGGCGGGGCGTAGCGTGGCGTGGCGAGGCGTGGCGCGGCGCCGCCGGCAGCCATCTTAATCTTTTACCCCTTATGAGCTCCACGCACAGGGGGTAGGGGGTCGTAGGGGTAGCTGCCCGCCGCACCGTGGCCTCGTCGCAGCACTGTGGTGGAACTAACCCCCCTCCTCCCCCCAGCCCTCACCTCTCCCCTGTGCCCTATGCCCCCCCTCCCCCCTCTCCCCCACCCGCTCAACCTCAACCCCCCAGCGTGCCGCTGCCGCCCCGCCGCTCCCACGCCGTGGCCCTCTCCACCCTTTGGCCTCAGCTACTCCCCCTCCCCCTCCCCTCGGTTTCCAATCCACGCCATTCGTTCGAGAAGGAGCGAATTGGTCGTTTTGCAGTCACGCTATGCTATGCCACACTAGCGGCACCCCAGCCCAGGCCGACCCTGCCACCCTGCACACCGGCCGGCCGCCCGCGCCCTGCAAGCGGCGGCGCGCTGGAAAACTCGTGTCTAGACGTATATATTTTCCTCGAACCGAAAAAAAAAAAAAGGAAATATTTTAACTTTGGGTAGTAGCTTACTGGCGCACGGTATTAGGCGCTTCTATCTGCCCTAATATACTTATAGGCATAGGTGAAACTGAAAATGTTACCAGAATTGTGTCCAAAAGTAATATGGACACTTTTGTCTGCTGTGAGCTATACATGGGCTGTTTTACATGGCACCCTAAAGTGATCCACACTTTTTGTTTCGAACTACTTTGTGTCTGTCCACATGCGCGCGCCACGTACGTCCTGCTCACGGAGCCGACTCCCGTTTTATTTGTTCACACCAGACGCGCGTCACGTGAGCCACGTGCTCGCGGTGGCGGGGCGGGGCGGGCCGGGGCGGGGCGGGGCGGGGCGGGGCGGGCCGGGGCGGGCCGGGGCGGGGCGGGCGGGCAGGGCGGGCAGGCCGGGCCGGGCCGGGGCAGGGGCGGGCGGGGCGGGCCGGGGCGGGGCGGGGCGGGCCGGGGCGGGGCGGGGCCGGGCGGGGCGGGCCGGGGCGGGCCGGGGCGAGGCCTTTGGGAGGCAGGGGAATTGGGGAAAGGCGAGGTGGCTCGGAATGAAGGGGTGACCTCGCGGTGGTCACCGTAGAAAAAATTCTCGCCGCGGAAATTTTACAAAAAAAAAGAAAAAAAAAAAAACTGATGCGTGAGCGAAATTATACGCGGGCTACTTTTCTTTTTCAATGCTTCATCATCTTATAAAAATGTTCTGTCGAAGTGCGGGAAAATGACGTATGATCCCAACTAAGTCCCCTGCTCTAAAATATTTGCAGCGATGCGTATGGTGCAAATGCGATCCCACGGTGAGGCTCGTAGAGAGGGAATTGGGCCGGAGAGGCAGGGCGGCTTGATGGACGCCGTGTTACAAGCCCACGTGTCATACCCCTCTCCCTATCCCTCCTCTCTCTCTCTCTCTCTCTCTCTCTCTCTCTCTCTCTCTCTCTCCCCCCCTCTCTCTCTCTCTCTCTCTCCCCCTTTCTCCCCTCTACTCTTTCCCTCTTCGCCGCCAGCCGGCGCTGCTACGAGATCCCTTGGGTACGTTCGTTGGATGCGACGGTCTGCTAACATCTCTTTTTAGTACGGCGTCCATATTTTTCCCTCCGCCTCGAGCCTACCCCCTACCCCTGCCCTGCCCTACTCACACACAGCTTCTCCCTCCCCCTCCCCGCTCCGCCTCTGCCCGTGGGTTCTTGTTTGGAAGGGCGGGTCGGGAAGCAGGCGAGACGTACGGCGCCGGCGGGGTGGAGAGCTGGGGGGAGGGGGGGGGGGCATGGGTGCCTGCACGGCAAAGAGAAATGCCACGGACAGAGAGATTTGCCCCGGCTCGGCTCGGCTCGACTCTTCCTTTTCCCTCTGCCCAGTCTTCTGTCATCTTGCTGCTCAGTCCCCCCTCCCTCCTCTCCCCTCTCCCCATCCCCCTTCTCTTGTTGGCAGTAAATAGAAATGTTTGTTGCTTCCCGCCTGGCAAGAGACAAACGAAAAACACAGCAGGAAAAGAGCGGAATATGGGGCGGGCGGAGTGAAAAAAAAAGAAGAAGAAGCAGGATCTTATTAAACTCGACAAAAGTTAAGAATTGTTTTGTAATTTCTCTTAGAAGGTCTTTCACAGTAAGACGACCAAAACGAAAAGGAAATCGCACTTACGCCGTCAGCCCGCGGTGTGTCTTACCGTGGGTTCAGCAGCACTCCGTGTTTGGTGCACCCGCGGCAGCGCCCACAACCGCCCCGGCCCGCCCCGCCCCACGCCCCGCCCCTAACCGCCACGCCCCGCCACGCCACGCCACGTCACGCCGCGCCACCCCGGCTGCGCTGCTCGCCACGACGCTGACCACTACCCCTTCCCCTACCCCTTCTCCCGCCAAAAAGAGGACGGCACGGCGCGGTGGGGCGGGGCGGGGCGGGGCGGGGCGCGGCGCTGCACACGAGGGGTGTTTGTCTGCGCGCCGCTCAGCAAATTTATTTGTCGTGAGCGATTGATGGGAATACAATGATCGATGGAGGGCGGTGGGGCCGGGCCGGGCCGGGCGGGTCGCAGTGAAGGCGGCGGCGGTGGCGGCGGCGGCAGTTCGATAGCTTTGGCCTGCACGCACACCGAAAAAAAAATAAAAAAAGGATTGTGACGGGTATCAATAGGCTATGCCCTATTACCAAAAAAAAGTATTTTGTGGGGTAATTTAAGACATTTTTCCGCAGTTTGTGATTTACAAACGGTGTTGTAAATTGACGAAAGCCTAGTTTTGCTCTTTTAAGAATCGCAAGTCGAAATCAAATTCGTAATTTGTAATTTGACGAAAGGAATGTGTGTAACTTTGCATAAACGTTTGCACTAAAACAAACAAATACAGTCTGGGCGAACTTCCGCGCAAACACATACAGCTGGTCGCAATTGAAGGTCGCCCCAACGGCGTTGCAGCGACTCGAACAGCAGTGGCACGAGCGACGCAAAATCTTACAAATTTCCCGCGCGAATATATACGGGAGAAAAAAAAATTGTTTTGCGTGGAGGAGACTTTCTGAAATGGATTGGTACGTCGCGTCGCGCCGAGCCCTGCGCCGTTCCTTTCCCCTTCCTGCTCTGTCACACTCTGGGCCCGCCCCGCCCGGCCCCGCCCCGCCCCGCCCCGCTCCGCCCCGCCCCGCCCCGCCCCGCCACGTCCGCCCAATTCATCTCGATAGCACACGGGGGGTGCGCTGTGCTGCTGGGCTGGGCCTCTCCCCCCTCCCCCGCCCACGCCACACCTCCCCCAATCTCCCCGACTCAAAATATTTTTTTCCTTATTTCACCCCCTTGTGTTTTTCAGCCAGCCACCCCCTGGGCCGCTCGGCTCGGCTCGGCTCGGCTCGGCTCGGCTCGGCTCGGCTCAGCCCGGCCCGGCAGGGTCACGACGGGACATAACAGTTTTGTGGCTCGCGCGATAACAACTAGAAAAGCCCTAATAAAGGGGGAAATCACGTCGGCCAAGACGGGGGAAGGTGGGGGGCTTGCTCGGGCCACCACGAGGGGGTCGAGCAGGGGGGAGGGGGCGGTGTAGCAGGGGGCAGCAAAGGGGCTACCGCAGCTCCACCCCCCGAGGGGCTCGACCCCTCCCGCTACCCCCGCGGGGCCCCCGGAGGCAGGGGGAGGGGAGGGGGCGGCTAGGGGCCACGGCGTCCCGCTGAACCCACCACAATGAGCGGGGAAGCAGGTAAAAAGACACCCCTCATGGTACGCTAGCCTCGGCGGCCTTCCCTTATCCGCAACTCTCTCCCTCTCTCCCCTTCTCCCTTTCCCTCTCGCTCTCCCTCTCGCTCTCGTCCTTTTCTCCCTCTCCCGCGGCCAGCTCAGCCAACTCGAAACTTGTAATGCATAACCGGCGCTGATTTTCGAGCTCCTCGCTGTAGCCTGAAGCGCCCACGGGGAGACGTTTCAAGAGCACCTCCCCGAGTCTTGACCCCGGTACGGTACGGGACGGTACGCCACGCTGCCCGCGGCTACCCTACCGTGGTATTCTCACCCTGCGTGTCCACAGGAGGACTCATGCGGGCAATCCTCTTGAGGTTTCATTAAAATAAAATATTAAAAAAACAGCTTCCCGCGAAAACCGAATTGTATACGGCCACGTATACAGGTGATTGTATACGAAACTTATACATTGCACGCATACATCCTGTACAAGTCTTGTATGCAACCTGAACGCACATCGTACGCAATTTACTTGTATACATATTGTATTCACGTACATTGAACAACCGCGTAGATAATTTACACCTCCAATTTGTCCTAATATTATCAGACTTGATTTAAATTGGCTTAGAAAAGCGTATCTAATTTGAACCCCGAAAAAAAATCCCGACAAGAATGATGGTAAGAACCAGGATTTGAACCCCGGACATTCTACTTAGCAGGCTAACGCCTTAACCACTCACCTACGGCTCATTACCTGTCGGAGGCAGGTTGAGAGCCGATGGCTATCGCAGTAAGCGAGAGTCTGTGAATGAACACCTATAGATTATATACAAGCTGTATACGGTTCGAGAGTCATACCATAACCATACAATTAGGCTCTAGAATTCGGGACTTCAAAAATGTTTTCGAATTACAACTAGCTTCCAGAAACGAATCCATTCAAGAATTGTGCGAATGGTATATGCCTGTATGTGTGTCGTACGTTCGGCCGTGGTATGTGACGTACGAATTGTATGCGCGCATACGGGGTGTACGTGTGCATCCAGCCGATCTGTATGCGCATGTACAGAATGTATGAGTCCTGTATTCTAACGTACAGCCAACTTATACAAATTATATACGCGTTGCGTACAATTCGGTTTTCACGGGTTTTAAAGCAGTCGAAAACGATATTTTGCCTTAAAATTTAAATTTCGTGTTTATGACCACCAGCTAAATTTTTATGAGAGTAAGAGAATGTAAGCAGCTGTTGATCCGCCTTATTATCAGTGCGCGTTATCGCTGGGGTTTCTCTCCCCGCCCCGCCCCGCCCCGCCTCTCTTTGCTTCCTCCTCTCCAACTTTAACAGGGCTTCCCCGCTGACGCTTGCTGACTCTCATTATTTTGAGACTCCCGCACGGCCCGGCCTGCCCCGCCCGCCTTGTGTTTCTGCAGAGACTCTGCCTGCCTGCTGGATGGATAGGCCTGGCCTGGGGCGGCCCCGTGTCGGGTCGGGCTCGTCGGGCTCGTCGGGCTCGTCGGGCTCGTCGGGCTGGGCTCCTCGGCAGCGCAGCGGACGTGCCCGGGTTCAAATACTCAGCTCTGCTCGTATGTGGAGACAGGGGGGAAAAAAAACTTGTGACGGGTCGGGGGTGATTCGAACCCAAGGCGCTCACAGACAGACACACACACACACACACACATACAAACGCGGGCGCGCGCGCGGCCGTGCGCGCAGACAGAGGAGCGGAAAGATAAAAGATTTAGGGCACAGCGGCGGCAGCAGCGAGGAGTGAGAAAAATAGTGGAAAACCAAAGGGCGGGGAGGCCCAGGCGAAGCAGGACCTTGAGATAACGCCAGAGAGAGAGAGAGAGAGAGAGAGAGAGAGAGAGAGAGAGAGAGAGAGAAGGTGGAAGGACGTGATGTATGGTACATGATTATCCCGGGTTACCGGGTCCACCCCCACCCCCACCCCGCGCGGCCAGGGGGGAAAGGGGGACCTCGACACAAACTTTGGCATGCCGCCGGCAGGTAGCGCCAGTCGTGCGTCACTGCGATACTAACGCGCGGGGCTTAAAAATACTCTCCGCGTGTCTGCCCATCACCGTTCTCTCTGTCGACTTGATAGGATATTATGATTTGGCCACAAGGCATCGCCCAAAGCGGAGGCCGTGTTCATTCCCTTTTCTACGCTGGACGCGGGGACCCGGCGGGGACCCACGCAATAGTGACACCGGGAGGGGGGGACACCGGGGGACTCTCGGACCTACAGCCGGACCGCGCCCCGCCCCGCCCCGCCCCGCCCTGCCCACCGCCAGATGTGTCCGCCGCTCCTCTCTGCCGCCGCCGCGTTGTGTTTGGCAGTGTACCTGACCTATAAAGGACCACCCTCCCCTCTGCTGCCGCATGCTCTTTGAGCGTGCGGATTACGCTCGTCGTACACCCTCTATAGGTTATCATGGCGTTGTTTGTTTCCAAATGGAATTTGGGGGCTGAAGATTATCGGAGTGCGGCGCGTGACGGCCCGGGCGGGGCGGGGCGGGGTGCGGTGGGGCGGGGCGGGGCGGGGCGGGGCGAGGCAGGCAGGCGCGACGCGTCAAACAGAGGCGGGAGCGAGCGCGTGGAGGTGAGGCTCCCTCCATCTCGCAATGTAATTCGCGGTATTGCGGCCTCGCCGTATGATGTAATAATTTTCTTCTCTTTTATTTTTCTTTCGATTCATATTTTTCGTACGCCGACCATTCTATGCCGACTGAGGAGCCCTTGTGCGAGGAGGAGCTTTCAAAATGGTAAACCCATCATGGGACAGTACAGGGCGGTTTTTTTTTTTTTTTTTTCCATTTTTGTGGGAAAGAGATGCTTTGGTGTTTGCTTATTGGAAAAGACGGACGTGACCTTGATTGTTCCTGGAAATAGAGGAGATCTTCCTCTCTTAAACCAGGTTGGCGTATATACAGTATCAGGCTGCTCTGACTGACGTGAGTAAGGAGACGGCGGCGGCGCGCTGTATACCACTCAGGGCCGGCCAACTTTTATAGCGCGTTGTAAAACATGGCCTGCATCACGTGTGGCGTGGCGCGGCGGGGCGGGGCGGGGCGAGCAGAAGTGGCATCGTGATGGCGTCTCGCCTCGCCGTCCTGCTGCTGCTGCTTCCGCCGGAAGCGCTTCACTCACGCGCGTCACAGCGGTATGGGCTCGCTCGTCCCGCCCGCTTTCCCTCCCTGCTTTGCCGGCTCGTCGCCGCGCGGTTCCACATTTTTCGCAGAGTTTGGCTAAATTGTCGGCGGTATAAGGGCGTGGTGGTGGTACTGGTGCGGTGCGGTCGGCCGCCGCGCTGTGGTCGCGCAACTGCAGCGGGAGCCGGGCGGGGTGGGCTAGAGGGTCGTGGTGTGGGTTATGGTCCGTGCGTGCCGCTGGTGCCGCTGGTGCCGCGACCAACTGGCGTCCGGACCGCTGCGCCCCGCCAGCACAGCACTGTGTGCCAACTAGGGTGTGTTTAGAGACACGTACCACTGCCGCATTGAGCAAAGGAGGGGGCAGGCCGGTCGGGATTGAGCGAGAGAGAAAGGGAGGTATAGAAAAGAGGAGAGAGAGAGAGAGCAGTGCGGGGTGGGGCACACGAGCGGACGGACCACTCCAGCCGGGGGCAGGGAGGTGAGGTGGACGTTGTGTGAATTGCCCCTCCGGGGTAGAGGAGCCGGGGGGTGGGGTACCTTAGACCCGGGGAGATGGTGTTGTTTGTGATCTTGTCAGGCCGGAAGTGCACGGCACACGACGGGGCGGGGCGGGGCGGGGCGGGGCGGGGCGGCTTGCTGTCAGCACCGCCGCGTACGGCCCGGCCTGTCGCCCTCGGGGAGGCGGGGCGGGGCGGGGCGGGGGTCGCAATGGGGACGCTTCCGTACTGCTTGCCCCTCATCCTGTTCCCTCCTTTTCCCTCCCTTATCTCCCCGCTCTTCGGCGAGAGCGGCGGCAATAAAACTAGGCTTAGTCGAAATGCAAATGTGTCGATGCTTTTGCAAAGTTTGAGAGGACCCGAGGCTCAGGCCCCGCCCCGCCCCGCTCCCGCACCTGCAGGCAGGGCCCTGTGCCCTGCTGCCTCCCACACCACCTACCATTGAGTTATGGTTCTTCAAGAAGGGCGTGCACGCGGAGGTAAAGGCCCCCCGCGGAGAGGAAAGCAGCGGGAGAGAGTACGAAGGGAAAAGAGAGAGGGAGAAAGAGAGAGAGAGAGAGAGAGAGAGAGAGAGAGAGAGAGAGAGAGAGAGAGAGAGGGAGAGGAAATGAGAGGAAGGGGAGGCCTTTTTGAAATTGGCCGAGACAATGTGTTTTCCGACAAAGTCTTTCGCCGATTGAGAGGGGCGCGTAGCGAGGCTATTGTGTGTGGTGGTTGGGTGATGGAATCAGGAAAACAGAGAGAGAGAGAGAGAGAGAGAGAGAGAGAGAGAGAGAGAGAGAGAGGGGGGGGGGAGGGAGAGGAGCGCGAGGGAGTCCGGAAGGGGCGCAGGATGCTCTCGGTTTCCGTACGTTCGTGACATGCCTAGGAGAGCGAGGTGCTAAGCGTCAAATGAGGCCCGATGCTTGTGTTTTCCCGCAGCACGTGCGAGCCAGCTAAAGTGTGTCTGTCTGTCTGTCCGTCTGTCTGCCCGCCTGTTTGGGGGCACGGGCACATGGACCGATTCCGCAGTCTTGATAGCCCGTCTCCTCTCGTCGCGTCAGCAGGGTGCTCTGCGCGGAGGAGAATGCTCTCTCTCTCTCTCTCTCTCTCTCTCTCTCTCTCTCTCTCTCTCTCTCTCTCTCTCTCTCTCTCTCCCCCCATTGACAGCGCCATTTGCCAGCCTGTGCCTGTATGAGAAATTACGCGCCTAACGTCGTATTTTTGGTCCCAGCCGTGCATAATAAATACTCATTTGCCGCGGCGCTTTTGCGCCGGGTCTCGCCTCGTGACGCGGCGTGGCGCGGCGTGGCGTGGCGCGGCGTGGCGTGGCGTGGCGCGGCGTGGCGTGGCGTGGCGTGGCGGCGGTGTGGCGCTGCGCCTCCCCACCACGTACAAAGCAATTTTTATGCTGGTTCCTCTGTTGGGTGGCTGCGGTGGTAGTGGCGAGGCGTGGGGCGTAGCACGGGGCGCGGAGTGGGGCGAGGTGCGGGGCGTGGCGCGGGGCGTGGCGCAGGGCGTGGGGCGTGGTGGCCGGAGGCTGTCTGCCTCTAGCCCCCCTCCCCTCCCCCCACCACCCACTCCCATTTTTCCAACCCCTTTTTTTTAAGCCCCACAGCCGCGCGCCCGCAAGAGAGACAGACTTTGTGACAAAAGTTTCGCGCGCGCCGGCGTCCCTTCTTCTTATCCGGTTCCGCTGCGTATTCCTCTAATTAAAGCTCTTTACGCATGGGGTGTCGAGGGAGCGAGGTGGTGGCGGCGCGTGGCGGCGAGGAGAGGGGCTCTGCTCGGCCCGGCCCGGCCCGGCCTCCCGTCAAAAATACGAGCATTAAGTATTTCTAACTGGCGCAACTTCCGACGTGGCCCGTTTGCGGCACCGTCTGCCGGGAAAGCGCTCTCTCTCTCTCTCTCTCTCTCTCTCTCTCTCTCTCTCTCTCTCTCTCTCTCTCTCTCTCTCTCTCTCTCTCTCTCTCTCTCCCTCTCTCCTCCCCCTCACTCTCTTCGTTTGCCTCTCGCCTTTCTCTACGGGAAATAAAAAATATCTCGAGTTAAACTCATAATGTTAGCTGGCTTACTTAATATGTTTGCGGAAATCATGAAAGGCAACATTTTTAGCTAAAAGAGGGAAACAGTTTGCTGTCGCAGTAGCTGTGAGGTGAGAGGTAGCACAACATGTCTTTGGACTAACAGGCTTACAATAACTACCTCAACAATATGCCGATTTTTTTTTTAACATTTATAAATATTTTTCTTTTGCCTTCACGGACCGCGACACTCTCCTGTAACCCAGTTTTCATCCCGACTCACCGCCATATGGAAATGTCTAATTCACTACTCTGCATCGCCCCCAAGTTTCCCTTCGGCCGGCGCGTGGCGCGGCGCGGCCCTGGAGGTTCCGTCTGCTCTGCCCGCGCTGCCCGGACCCCACGAATAATTGACTGCATCCGCCGGATAAATCGACGCAATAATGCAATTTCGATGGGGCCGAGCGGAGCGGATCTGCCATAGACGGGTCCCACTGCGGTATCGCAGGCAGAGCAGAGGCAACGGTTTGATTCACTGTTTTCCAGGAAACTCTTTTTTGCTTCATTTTTATTTTGCCTTTGTCTCTGTTTTTATACATATGTGTGTGTGTGTGTGAAACAAAATTGGATTTGGTTGAACGACACAACTTATTTGTCACGCTAGGGCTCTTTTCACACTTTTCACGAGAATCAGCGTCCTTATCGCGAGAATTGGGTAGAAGAGGGGGAGTGAGAGAGAGAGAAAGAGAGAAAGAGAGAGACGGACGAAGTCGGGTCCACCGTTTTTCCCTCGTGCGCTCTATAGCTTTTGTTGGCTTTCATTGTTTCTTTGCCTGTTTGCTTCTCGCTTCGTCTGTCGCAATCAGTAAATAACAGGCAGAGAGGCGTCCAAGCGAGAGAGAGAGAGAGAGAGAGAGAGAGAGAGAGAGAGAGAGAGAGAGAGAGAGACGCTCTCAGAGCGACTGACAGCAGGCCGTTCGCTCGGCTGGGTCGCCTGGCATCCAGGCCGGCCCGTCGAGCACCCGTGCTTTGCTGTGCTGCCTACCCTGCAGTCTGCAGGCGCTCTGGCCGCCTCGCCCGGGCGCGCCCCGCCGCGCCGCGCCCCGAGCAGCGCAGGTAAAGAGTTTTATAAGAGTGCATAAGCCCCGGCTGCGCGCCCCGCTCCGCTCCGCTCGCCACGCCACGGCCGGGGAGTGGCCTCTGGACGACCCATATCTGTACAAAAGTTGGATATCCGCTGGGGCCGCTACAGTGCGGAGAGAGAGAGAGAGAGGCAGAGGCAGAAGAGAAGAGATACGCAGTGGTGAGAGCCACGGAAGGAGAGAGGGAGAGAGGGGATGGAGCAGAGGGACTTGCAGTCGGTTGGAGAGAGGGGCAGCGCTAGGTTAACTGCGCGTTTTTCCTCTTTGTTCCATTTTTCCCCGTATTCCTCCCCCGCCTCCCCCTCCCTCACCACGCGACGCGACCCTCTCGTCAGCCTGTTGAACTGCAAAAAGTATTGCGCGCGGGGACTCCTCTCATCACAGTAAAACCCTCGCGTCAAACCAGTGTCTTTCCAATTGCGAGGCAAACGTGCGTTTTTTGGCTGACCGCTTCGCGAGGTGACTTTCGTTTCCCGGTGGGCCCGGCTGAGGTGCGGCTAGTGCTAGGAGCACGCAACTCTGTATTTTTTGTACACCTTGTAATTTAGAAAAATTCAGAACAATGCAGAAAATTTCGGGAAAAATGCAGAAAAATTTCAGTTGGCTGTCGGCTCCGGGTGGTTTGGGACGTCGGTAGGGGTGGGGGGCAATGCGGGGGAAGACGTGCTCGTGAGGATCACAAGCGTCAGCGCCTGTAGGCTGGCAGGTGTCTGGCAGGCGAACACTGCAGTTGAGCATTGCAAACAGAGGCCCAGCCCGGCCCGGCAGTCCGTCCGCAGACCGCCGCCGACTGTCCGTCGCTGCCCCCCCCCCCTCTCGCAGCGATGTGCTCGTGACGTGTGCGTAAGCCGCAAAGTTGTGTCGGTGCATATTGGCAGCTCCCCCCTCCCTCATGCCAGTGTTCCTCTTGTAGCAGGGGACGCCGTGGGAGAGTAGTGCGGGTCTGCCTATGCTCCAGGGGCCATGCTGCCACGGGGCAGAAGTGGGTGGGTACAAGCAATCCCGCATACGGATTCGTGTCTTCTGATACACCCGATTTCAACTTGCAGTGCAATTGTATTTAAAAGCCAATGCAATTTTACTGAGGCGAGACCGCGAAAACGCGCCTACCTCACCTCGAGAAATGATTTTCGCGGTCGAGTATACGGCCGCCTCGCCAGGCACCGGGCTCCACTACTTTACCCCGCCGCGTCTGCCGGTGAGAGCCCTGCGCTGCCGCGCCGGGCCGGGGCCGGGTGGGCGGGAGAGGAGCCCGCCAGAGGTAAGAGATGGGGCCGCCCCGCCCCGCCCCGCCCCGCCCCGCCCCGCCACGGCGCAGCTAATGTTGGCAGGCAGCCCGGCTGGTAGAGGGGGCGGGTGCATTAACATTAGCGCCAAGCCCAGCCCCGCCCAGCGCAGCGCAGCCGACGGTTCGATTCACTTTGCATGCCCCGCGGAAGTAGTACATTCTTCTCTGCCCGCCCCGCCCGGCCCGGCCCCGCCAGCGACCGGCTAGATTCAAGTATTTGGGGAATGTTTTCTTGCGGCGGCAGCGGCGGCGGGAAACGCGGAAAAGAAGGTAAGAAGCAGGGGGGGTTGGGAGGCGAGGGAGAGGGAGGGGGGGCGTTCCGCCGTTCCGGGGTTATACACGGATAAGTTTAGTGGGCAGTGCTGGTTAGGTATACAGCGCCCCGCTGCGCTGGCGCTGGCCCCGGCCCCGGCCCCGGCCCCGGCCGCGCCGCCCGCGCCTCGGTGGCAGTCGCATAAAAATGGCCCCATAAAATCTATTGGCGTCTTTTCTTTCCAGGAAAAGGCAATGCTTTGCCGGCGGCGCGCGGCAGATTTAGTTATGGCTCCCGGGGAGACTTTGTGGCGCTTGTTCATTTCGCGTTAAACTGGGGATATCGTTTTTCATGCAGGGCGGGGCGGGGCGGGGCCGGCGCGTCTGAAATATTCTGGGGGCGAGGCGACCCGGGCTCTTCAGACACGAGCTCCTCAGACAGGCGGGGCGGCCAGGGCCTCGCTCCTCGCCGCGGCTCGTCTTCCACACCCTACCGCGGCACGAGCTCTTCGCGGGCTGCGATATTATAAACCTTTTTAATCACTGAAAATTACGTTAGTAAAGTGTCAGTAAGGAAGGAAAACGTGGCGGAAAAAGTGAGCAAAGCGAAGGAAGAGAGAGGGAGGAATGAGGGCGATTATGGTCGCGTCAAACTGTCTAGTCTATGCTGTCGAACGCGGCCGCACAGACACAACTCGCGAGGACAACAAACAGACTGGCCTCCCTCGTGACGTCGGGGACCCCCCTCCCCCCTCTCCCGGCTAGTTTCGGGCGGCGGGGCGCTCTGGTGCGCTGTTTGCAGTTTGGTGAGTGTGGTCGCGCCTTTAAGTTTTGATTTCATTTCCATGCAAATGGCGGCTGGCCACGGACACTCCCGCCACCCTCCGCCCCCCGCGCCCCGCTCCGCCTCGCTCTAACCCGCTCCGGCAAAAAGCGCAAAATGAAAGCAGGTCATTCAGTGCGAATATAGTTGGCGTGCGGTGAAATTTGTGTGTGCGGTAAACCCCCGTGGCGTATTTACAAGCGTGTTTCGGGAAGAAAAAAGTTCTTGTCCTAAATGTGACAAATTTCCAAGGTGTTTGGGGGAGTATTAGGTAAACGTTATTGCATGACACTGATGCTATGGCATGCTCACCTCTACCTCTGCGTCAACACACACGCCCGCCCAACCTGCGCCACCCCCAGGAGGGTGGGGCCGGGCGCGGCCTCCCGCCTGTCTGTTAATGGCGGTCACCAGATAATTTGTTTACTACCCCCTTCCACCTCTCTCTCTCTCTCTCTCTCTCTCTCTCTCTCTCTCTCTCTCTCTCTCTCTCTCTCTCCTCACCCCTTTCTCCTCCTCCCGGGCCTTCGCGCTGCCACGACGTGCCTCTGTTATTTGTGTCATGTGTTTCGTGTGGATGGCTATATGGAATCGATACTCGTTGCTCAGTTGCTGTATATGCAGAGAGGCTCTGAACGTCCCCGGCACCAGCGCCGCCTGGACCGTTTAGTATTCAGAAAGGTGTCATATAATATACTTTCTTCCTCATCGATAAATAAAAAAAAAGTAAAAGCGGGCAGCGCGCTTTCAAGTACACATTGGGAAGAGTTAACAAAGCACACTGTTGGGTTTGCTGTGCAATAAACATCCCACTGTCAATCTTTCGTCCAGGTTTCCAAGCAGTTTTGGAAAAACCAAGACGTTCCAATGTCTTTTCTCTATAAGAAAATTATGGCTGCTTGGAAACCTGGACGAAGGTTCCACCGTGTCTTTCAAAGTCATTCGTTCTCGAAAGAGCTTAATTCAAGTCTTTAACAAGCCAGATGTCTTTGATTGCGAGTCAAAATACAACTATGATGAATGAAGAAAACAGTTTATTTTTCTGCCGTTCGGCTGCGGCGCAGAGCCGGGCCGGGCCGTGAGGGATGGGGGAGAAGACAATGTCGCAGCGGTCCGCGTCAGCAGCAGCAGATAGGAACGTTTTGCGCAGCAGAGGTTAATTCGATTCGGCTCTTATGTCATGAATATGTCATGAGATGCGAATGTAAAAAAAAAGGGGGACGGAGAGAAAGGAATGGCACGTACCGGACTGATTCACGTGCGATGCGCCGCGCGTTCATGGCCGGCCCGTCAGTTAATATTAATCGTCTGATATTCTAAACAAAAGCCTCCCGGGTGGGGTAGACGAGGGTGCTGGCTGGGGCGAGGCGCCATCGAGCTCACTAGGATGTCCTTTTGTATCATTACCGTGCGTCGCTGTTTTAATGCAATGATAAAGATTTCACAGTTGGTTCCAAACGAAGGACGTGACACATTTTATAGAAGGATTCCGAACAGCGTGTTCTGCCAGTCCAGTCCACGGGGTAGTCGCCATCGCCATATTGTTTTTCTTTCTTTCCCTCACCCCGCCACGGCCGGGTTTTGACACCCCCTCCCCCTTCTCTGAGGGCAGTGGCTGATTATCTACCCCCTCCCCCCCACCCGCCAACCTCTTCCGCCTAACCCCTCCACCTCTCCACTCCAAACACGGCTCGGCTCATTGAGTGGCTATAGAATTATCTAATTGAACGCGCACGGAACGAGCAGCTCCGGCCCATCTCTCTCTCTCTCTCTCTCTCTCTCTCTCTCTCTCTCTCTCTCTCTCTCTCTCTCTCTCTCTGTCTCTCTCTCTCTCTCTCTCTCCTTTTAAAAAGTAATCGAAATCTGCGGGGTGGGTGGTGGTAGGTGTGTTCTTCCTCGGTTTTCTTTTCAAACGGACTGCGCTCGCCCGCCCTTTCCTCCCGCTCATTTTCGTTCATCGTTGATCGCCCCTGACCTTTCCCTCTGCAGTTCACCACCCCTCCCCCTCCCCCCTACGTTTCCCCTCCCGCCCCCACTCTTTCATTGTAGACAGAGTACAGTAGTCTCCGCAATGCTCCACGTTCGGCCGCAGCGGGAGAGCGATCCCTTCAATATAAAACTCTCGCAGCGCGCAAGATTGGGCCGGGGGCCAGGTAGGGGCGGGACCAGGTGGGGGCGGGGGAAGGGGAGGTTGGACCCCCCACGGCCGGCCCTGGCGCCGCCTCGGGGCCGCGCAGCCCCCATTACCTCCCCCACCCCCACTTAACGCGTGCAAGGGGGCACACGCACTCTCGCGGGGAAAGGAAAAAATGAAGTCGAGATGAAATCTCAGCCTCGATGGGAAAAGACGGGGGAAGTAGGGAGAGGGTTTTGGGGAAAGCGGGGAGGGAGGCAGAATGGGTCGGAAACTTTGTTTTAACGAAAATATGCAAAGCCCTTGTCAAGGTTAACCATTTTTTTTTTCCTTCTTACTTTTTTTTATACGTGACTTGAAGGAGCCTTCAAAATGCCTTAGTTTGGTGTAAATTAATTTGCGGTGGATGGGCGGCGGGACCGTTGTGGGGGTGGTTCTGGCGGGACACGTCCCGTCCCGCGAGCGCTGTCCCACCCCAGCCCCAGGGCTGATCTCTGGGCGCAGGGCAGGGCGCACACGGCGGCATAGGCCATGCAGGCCAGGGGTCAGGGCTGCCCCGGCCGCCCGGTCGTCTAGCCGCAGCGTGCCAGCCTGCCGGCCGGCCCCGGCCCCGGCCCCGGCCCCGGCCCCGGCCACACCGCCACACGAAAAATCGATACCTGAGAAACTCGAGCGGGGCTGTGGCGCCGGGGCCGGGGCCGGTGCCGGCCAGAGCGACACTACCAAGAAAACCGGCGCGTCCACTTGACGGAAGCGGATGTGGAGCCACCGCCGCGGCCGGGCCGGCGCAGCGTGTCCCAGTCGCTCTTCCGCTCGCGTTCTCCTCCTCCTCGTCGTCCTCGTGATTAGTCCTTTTTAGCAGATGATACATTGTAGCTAGCCTTAACTTTAAAATAAATATAAAAAACAATGTGTCAGCTAGCTTGTACTCTCGAGTCCAGAAACCAAGCGCGTAACCTTACAATAATATAGCGCGGCGCTGCATGGGGGGAATAGTGGCTGGCTGGCTGAAGCGCAGCCTGCGCGGAACACTGACACCTCCTCCCCGCGCGCAGCCGGGCGGGCCAGGCAACAATACTGGGCACCTGCGCGGAACACTGACATCTCCTCCCCGCGCGCAGCGTGTAACACTAACAGCTCCTCCCCGCCAGCGACCGCTGGAGTCCGCCACGCCGCCCCCGCCGGCACCTAACAAAGCCGGCGCCGGCTGTGTAAAAATATATAACAACAAAATGTATCATCTGCTTTCAATTCCGATCTGGATTGAGATTTTTTTATGTTTTGCGAGCGAGGCCTTTGAGCCAGCGGCTCTGCATCCAACGCTCCTGCCTGCCCGTGCGCACCGGGGGCGGGGCGGGGTGGGGCGGGGCGGGGCGCCCGCCTCGTCTGCTGGCCTGGCCTGTGTCCGGGTGACGACGCGACGCAATCTTTGGACCGCTGAATTTTTCATGAAAGTTAGTCTGTTTGGTTCGAGCCGTTCCTGCAAACTACTCCGCCAGGCCTTGCACTGTCGGTCCGCGATGTGGAGGGGGGGGGGGGGGGCGGAAGGGGTCGTCGGGCACACCACGCACCCTGGGAGGAAGGGGAAGGGGAGGGGCACATGCGTTTCTGTCTCTCTAATTGGGGACGCGGTAGGGGCAATGTGTGACTTCCGGCGCGTTTGCCACGTACGAGTCTCAGACATCCGCCCGCATTGGTATCCCTCTCACAAAAATATCAACCTAAAATGTTTAAATCGCTGCGGCTTCTAGCTTTTTCGTGTGAATTTTCATTCCTAAACCCTTGAAGGCGCGTCCCTTTGTATTGACCCTGTTTGTTTTGGTTAATGATCGCGCCGCAGCAGGCTGCTGCTCCTGCTCGATGCCCGGCTCGATGGCCTTCAAGCCGTTCTCGTACGTGGAATGGAGAACATAAACGACGACTGCGCAGAGGAAACTGTCGAACCGAACCGCTCTTTACCGCCCGAGGAAACGGCCCCCGATAAAGTGAGGCCACCAGTACTAGTGCCTCCGGAGTTTTATTGAAGTAACCATTGAGCCAAACTCCCGCGGCAGTAGAGGGGCGGGGCGGGGCGGGGCGGGGCGGGGCGGGGCGGGGCGGGGCGGGGCGCCTCACAAGAGGCCCGTCACGGCCGTCTAGAGGACCGGAGGCCTTGTATATCGAAATCGGCTATCGATGACTCGCGCGGCAGCACACTGTCAAACTCTTGCGGTGAATTTCACTGTGAGCTACAGTGCGAACTTATTGCGGCGCTTAAGCTTGCGGTGGAAATTCACTCGCCCGTGTGTTTTATGTATTGATGTATACTCATCGTGCACTTTTCCCTCTCTCTTTCTCTCTCTGTCTCTCTCTCTCTCTGTCTCCCTCTCTCTCTCGGCCGCTAGTTCGGCGGCATGTCGCGAGGGTGCGTGGGAGGGACCGCGTGTGGGCCACCAGCCAGCCGCCCCCGCCCTCTACCCCCTGCCCCACTACAGCAGACAGTGCACCCCACCCCCACCCCTCCCTTCTGTCCCGTCACCCCTCCTGCTCAACTTTATACTTCACTGTCGCTTCTTTTTCACCCCCCACCCCCATCACCACCCCTGCCCCCTTCGCTACAGCCTTGCACTTGCCTTACTCTTATGGACGCTGTCGGAGTGCGCCCCCTCTCCACTCCCTTTTGTCCACCGCAGCAACCCCTCTCTCCTCTCTCCCCACCCCCCCTTCTCGTTCTCCCCCGCGGCCGCTTCCCGCCTCTCCTCGCACTTGTATTCACCGCCTGCGATTGACTGGTGTGTCTATGGGTAGGGCGGTGTATGTGTGTGGAGTTTCTGCCTGTCTGCCTGCCTGCCTGCCTGTCTGTCTGTCTGTCTGTCTGTCTGTCTGTCTGTCTCCGCTTGTATTGCCCTGACTGGAATATTCGCGGGACATTCCGTCTTCCTCCGCGCGCGGCGGGTCTCGCGGGGCGCTCGCGGGGCGTGACGTCACAGGACCGGGAGACATTTGTTATTACGACGCACTGAGAGGACCTAAGGCAGCCCGCCCGCCCCGCCCCACAGCGCTCCTTATCGGACCGTCCATATACCGTGGCCCCTGGCGGCCGCTGGCCCTGGCCCACTGCTGCAGCGCACAATGCCCCCCCCCCCCCCCCGCACCGCCGGCCAATCATCACACCGCCCCCTTCCCCAACTTTCAGGAACTGACGGACGGTGGATCCGACGTGAAAGCGGATCAGCCCTCCCTTCGCCTCCCCCCTCCCCGCTCTCACACCCTCTCCCTCAGGACACACCGGCAGCGGCTGCCCCGGCTCCGCCTGGCTGAGCGATGCAGCCCCCCCCCCCCTCTCTCCCATCGCCCCTCTCTCTCTCTCCTCCCCCTCCCCTCGCTTCCACCCACCCCGAGACACACAGCCGTCAAATTTCGTCAAAGCCAAAGTGAATGACAGGGATAACTCCAGACGAGGAGCCCCTTGCCGATGCGCCGCCCCACCCCGCCACTTATGGCCCCACCCCACCCCGCCCCGCCCCGCCGCCCGTTCTCCCCGATGAGGGTGGCGGAGCGTGCGGGAAGCGATGACAGTCGTTCGTTACTTATTTACCCTCCATCTGTTATGACGCTGCTTATCGGCAGCGCGCGGGGCTTATCGGCAGCGCAGCGCGTTAATCACGTGGCTGCGCCCAAAAACACAGACGAAAAATAATAAACGTTTTCATCAGTTTGTCAACGTAATAGCGTGGATAGATAGGGCGGGGAATGGCATGCCGAAAAGTGCGCGCCTCTCCGCGACTCGACCGGGAGCGTCTCGCCGGTAAAATGTGCTGTGAACGTGGAAACGTTAGTGGCCAAGTAATGCAGGACTAAGAGGAAAAAATTATGAAAACTTTTTGCGATTATATTTTTTTTAACGTGATATAGTCGTTGAAAGTCTGTAACATGAACTGATATATGAGTTAATTCGTGCGAAGCACTGCTATTTTCACAGCTCGCGCGAAGTTGCCTGCTCTTCCCGACAGAGTGTGTGGCGAGGAAGGGCTGCCGGAAATAACGTAAATACAGGAGGCGCGGGAGAGGTACGCAGCCGCAGAGAAAGGGGGGGGGGGGCGAGATGTGCGGACCTGTAGGGGAGAGGGGGGGGGTGAAACAGGCAGACTGATAGACCGACAGCGGGGCGGGGCGTGGAGGAGGTGCGCCAGCACCACGGCCCACGGCACGGCCGGGGCTTCTGCCTGCGGCCGTAGGAACCGCAAAGTGGCCAATTAGTGCAATAGCGATGCCCACCAACAATAAGGCTTGTTCCTTTTCCTCTCAGCGCTCGCCAGCTCTTCCACCCGCCGCCCGCCTACTATTTCACCTATCTCTCTTTCTCTCTCTGTCTCTGAAAAAAAAAAAAAGAAAAAAAAAACGCGATTTCTCTTTCTCTTGCTCGTCCTCATCCTTGACTTCATGCAGTAATGTTCCACCGCGCAGACATTCAAGTGCCATGCCATTTCCTCATGTACTCCGCACCTATAGACCACGCGCCCGCACTCGCTGCGTTTGTAACTTCCGAGGTGTTTTTGTGGAGTTGCGTGGCTTTACGTCCGCCCGCTCCGCGCCGCCCCGCCCCGCCCGGACCTCCCGTGAGCGCTGAACGCGATCGACTTTCTGAACGCACTCCTGTCGGCGCGAGTGGTTGGAGGAGAGTTTGACTCCCGTGGGGGCGAAATTGCGAACTGCGGCGGCACCGAGTGGGGCGAGGCGGGGCGGGGGTGCGGAGAGAGACAGAGATAGATAGAGAGTGAGAGGGGGGGGGGGATAGAGAAGGCTAAGTTAGGTGCGCGTGGCGGGGCGGGCGGGGCGAGAGAGGAGGCTCTGCTGCGGGTGGCTGCGAGGCGGAGGGGAGGTAAATGTTTTCATGATCGCGACTTTAATTATTAGTGCGTGTGCGTACTCTGGAGTGCGGGGCGGGGCGGGCCTGTTGTAGCCCTGGTTCCGGCCCGGGCCGCGCAGTCACAAATGAAATGTTGATCGACGGGCTGTTGCCCTGTTGTTGAGCTTGTAGCCGGTAGCGCACAGCGTGTTGTTGTTGCTGTTGTGTTTGATGTGCCGAGTCGTGTTGAGCCGCTGATTGTGACTGGTAGAGCCGCTCAGACTGTTCTATTATCCCTTCCAATCGTGCACAAAACGCCTCTGCAGGGTCAAAAAGTGCTTGAAATCTCGTATTTAGGCGTTAATTGTGACTCCTTTCTAAAATAAATTTAAAAAAAAAATAAGAACTTTTGAATATCAAAAAAAATGGACAAGGCCTTTATTAGGGTCCCATCAGGCCTTTCACGAGGACTTCAAGACGGTCCTCCAGAAGGACCTCAGGCGGCAGAGGGGCCTTGCGAGAGGGCTTCCAGGTGAAGGCTCTGTCCCGGTGAAGTCCAGCAGGTACCTCTTCGGCATCCGCGGGCCGGGGTGGGGCCGTGCTTGCACGATGACCAGCGGCCACCCAGGGCGTCAGATCGATCAGTTTTGGAGGAAAGGGAGGTGGGAGGGGAGAGTCGCGTCGCCAAACTGAATATGACAGTCGGGCCCAAAATAGCGCGCGGCTTAACCTCTATTCCTGTGTGTCCTCCCCCTCGGGCACCAGCCCAGACCCGCCGTGCGGGCGACCACCCTGCGGGGCCCGCTGTCTCTGCCCCACAGCCCCGCCCCGCCCCACCCCGCCCCACCCCGCCCCACCCCGCCCCACCCCACCTACGCTCCTTCACCGTCGACTTGGCTTTATCAATCACGCGGGTGACGTCGAGGAGCAGCGATTCCGTGGAGACGGAAAACAAAGAAGGGGGGAGAGAGAGAGAGGGAGAGAGAGAGAGAGAGAGAGAGAGAGAGAGAGAGAGAGAGAGAGAGAGAGAGAGATGAGAGTGAGAGAGTGAGTGAGTGAGAGAGAGGGACTCGAATTGATATCACTCAAATTGAGTGAGATTAAGTTCACGAATCCTCACTCGAAAAGAGTGAGTGAAATAGAGTGAGAAAATTTGCGGCACAATTCCCCCTCTCTTGAGGGCGAGAACCCCCGTTCTGGTATTTACAGTGCCCGAGTTACCGGGTGTACTTTAGGGACCTCTGCGCCTTACCGCGGAAAAGCGCATGGCCTAATTCACGCGTAATAATTCTGTGCAGGGTACGTAAACTTGTCCTAGCGGGTATTAAAAAATTGAACAATTCTTTCCTTTTTTTCTCGAAAGAAAAAAAGGAAAATTGTCAGCCGGCGAGTGGACGTCGCACTGTGGCTGACAGTGTAGTCGCCGCCTGAGCACGCACCGGCTCCCCTCCGCGTCCGTGGGGAGGTGGGAGGGGGGAGGGGCGGGGCGCCCCCGGGGACGAAGGTCGGGGAGGTTTCGCGAATACTCTTGGGGGTCCGCCTACTTACGCCCCGCCCCGGCCCGCACTGCAGAACAGAACTTGCGATCCTCTGGATACGACGAGCAAGACGGCGGGGCGGGGACGGGGCCCAACGAGCTGCTCAAAGGGCTCCTCTGCAACACCCTGGCGCCGCTCTCTCGTTCTCGCGCTCTCAATCTCAAGATTTTGCCATCTCTTCCGAAATGATGAAAACAGAGGACTTGTAGTCGCGTTTTACAGACCGCCAGAGACCGCACTGCACGCTCCAAATAGAAATGGCCGTTCCGCTGTCTCACGCATCAAGTATCACTTCAGCCGCAAATGCGACAAAAAACACACACGCAGAAAAAAAAAGGAAGAGTAGGCTGTTAAATCCCTTTGTCACTCCCACAGTCGCTTCCGCGCTTTTACCTCCAATTTTTTTCCCCTTTATTCTAGCTGTGTTTTTCCTACCCTCTCTCTTCCCCTCCCCCCACCTATTCTCTTTGCGGAGGCATGTTGACCTCCTCCCCGCCCCCCACCCCCACCTCCTCTTTTGGTGTGTGGCTCGCCCGTTCATAAATTAAACACATACGTGCGTGGGGTACTCCGCCCCCTCACACACACACACACACGCGCGCGCGCGCGCACGCGCACACACACACACACACGCATGCTGCGCACGCGTGCTCCAGCCAGATCCCCGTGACCCGCTGCTCCTGCCGTTGGCGCCGCTGTACTTGATAATAACACGTGATACATGAATACTCATGAGACCTTGGTTTTCTGGTCCTGCTCCGCTGGTACCGGCTGGTACCCACACTTGTCGGAAATTGTCTCAAATTTGGGCCACGAAGCCTCATCTGGACATAAATTTTCATTTAAGTAGCGGAAACAACCACCAAATTCTGTGTCCGCTAGGTTACTGATTACCCGGATTACTCCAGGATTACCCCTGGATTACCCCCGGATTACCCGGGATTACACCCCTTTCCCGGAGATCACGTCGCCGGATTACCTTCTCGTCGTTTCCCCCTCGAGTAGCGCTCTGTCAAAAATTGGGAACCCGACCCAACCAAATGAGACAGGCTGTCTTTAACTGTGTCGTTATTTTTGTCTGTTTGCAGGCGGGCAGGTGCCGGGCACGGGGCTCGTGCCGAAGACCAAGAACTCCATCTCGGTGCTCAACTGCCTCGTGGCCCGGGACCTGTGCTTCAACGACGTGGCGTGCGCCTCCATCCTCGAGCTGATCCCCAGGGTCTGCGGCCCGGAGCTGGGTAAGTCTGAGGGGGGAGTTGTGTCGAGCCGCCCCCGCCACCGCCCCCTTGTTCCAAAAGATGTCCGCCGCCGGGCCGGCAGGGCGGGGCGGGGCGGGGCGGGGCGGGGCGGGTCTGCGTGGCGCCGTCATCCCCGTGCTGTAGCCCGCCAGCTCAACGACAGCACCTGTACAAGTACACCGCGCCCCGCCCCGCCCCGCCCCGCCCCGCCCCACCCTGCGACCTGCGACAACGCGGCCATTTTAATTAAAAATTGGGCGGAACAGCAAGGGGGAAATAATAGAGGAAGAAAGGAGAATATCCGAAGCCGCGGGTGGGGCGGGGCGGGGCGGGGCGGGGCGGGGTGGAGGCGAGGGCCTGGCCTTGACGCGGCACATGATTGCCAGGCTGACGGAGCAGACAACAACGTGAGAAGCGGTCGGGGCGGGGCAGGGCGGGGCGGGGCACCCGCCTCAAGCTCGAGTAGTGCCTGCATAAACTCGTACCCTCAATAAGCACATTATTTATCTTCGTTCTCGTTGTTGCCATCCTTGTCGCACCCTCTCTCCGTTTCTTTTCGAAATCATCCTTGTTTTCTGCGTCTTTCCCTACGTTTAGGTCCTATTCCTCATCCTGTCTTTCCGTTTTCTTTTATTTTTATGCCCCTTTTAAAAGATTGGTGTTTGTTCTCTATTCTCGTTTTCGGATGGAAAGTGAGAGAGAGAGAGGGGGGGAGGAAGGGAGTGGGTGAGAGGGAGGGTTGGAGAGAAAGAGAGAGAGGGAGAGAGCTCATCCGAACCGCTCGTGCGCCATTCAAACCAACAATAACGCATTACAAAAAGTCTTGGCAACTCAATTTGCTTGCGGTCTGGTCGGGGCGGGCCGGGGGGCTTCCTCAGAGTCCTGCTCCAGCGGCTCCGCGTGTCGCGATGCGTCGGTGGAAGAAAGGCGTGGAGGGGGGGGGAGGAACGGAAGAAACTTGGAGGCGCGCGTGCGACCGGAAACATGCTGCTCCGGCCGCTGGAAACTTTTCATCTGCTGAAAATGAGAGTAGGAGCACGAGGCTGGGGAAAGCAGGCAACCAGGAGATCCGATGGCGAAGAACACTGCGCTGCCAGGGGCGGTAAAGGATTGGGGGGGGGGGGCGTAACTGTAACTGGCCAAATCAGTTGTTGAAAGGAAGTTATTAGTTGGAACGTTGGTTAGGGAAAGGTGAAGTACATATAGTCATAGACAGTTTAAAACTGTTGCTTGTAATTTTTACAATTTGGTTTCGTAACTTTTCTTTTGGAAAATTTTCGCCTACCCTTTTCTCAAATGTACGTAATCAGTAGTGCCGCCATAACGGTTCCAGTGCAGTGCGGCCGCCGTGTTGGGCCGGGTCAGGTCGGGTAGGGCGGGTAGGGTCGGGAGGGTCGCCTGCAAGCTGAGAGGTAGAAGAAGAAGCCAGTCGTGGGTCGGGTGGGTCGGGACGGGACGGGTACGGCGCGGTACAGCGGCGGCGGGGACCCTAGCGGCTCATTGATCATAGTTCCGGGAATACCCTGTGACAGGTGATAAGACCCCTCGGCGGTAAGGTGGAGGGGAGGGGGGCAGGAGGGGGTCGCTCTTCCCCATTCTCACCTCGTAGCGCCACCAGTTTGGCTGCTCTGCTTTCCGTCCCAGTTTGTCCTCATTACGATGTGCACCCCGCGCGACAAGAGCAATTTTTTTCTTTTGTTTTTGGTCGTGGGTGAAAAAATTGGAAGAGTTGATAAATATAGTAAGAAGAGAATGTGAGAGGCGGTGGTGGTGGCTGGGGGTCGTTGGCGGCGCTTACAGTAGGACCGTACGCGGCAAGAACTTGTGTCCCACTACTATTCAAAACCTTGCGCATTAATAATTACTATTCGTTGCTCTAGGTCTTTATGCTGGGGACCGTACGACACTGACGCACGCGTGTCTTGTGTTGCAGTGGCGTGCTCCACCGTGACGGTCACCAAGTGCCAGGCCGCCCTCCGCACCCTGCAGGCCTTCCCCTTCTTCAACCCCACCTGCCTGTGCCGGGAGCCGGCCGTGGACCCCGAGTGCAACTCCTTCCGAGACTTCCTGTACGACCACCCCTGCATATACGTGCTCAAGAAAGGTGAGTGAGTGAGTGGGCAGGCTGTGCTAGCCTTCAAAGTGTGATTTTCGGACAAATTTGTTTATTTGTTGATATTTTTAAAAGCGTGAATCCCGAATGTGAGATCACGACGGAGCGGCTAGTAGCTCGCTAGACCATCTAGTTGTTTTTTTTTCCTGCCTTGTTGTTGGTACACACCTATGTTTTCGGCAGTGACGGTATAATAACCCACCGCTTTGGCATCATGACGTAGACCACAAAGCCGGGCCGGGCCGGGCCGTATGACCCATCGTGCACACTCATTCATTTGACTCTCATTTGCATCGGGAGTATGAAAATATTCATTCCAGTATGGAAATCCTGCGGCGGCGCTCCGTCACGGCAGCAGTGGCGGGGGGCTGCTGCGGCTGCGCGTCTAGAGCCAAATAGGTCTCTTTATACGCAACCGCCTGCTCGATATTCTAAGTTTGGACAGGGCTGAAACAGTCACACGTTCACGACATTTTAAAAGTTTCATAAGAGTAGGTAATTGTAGGACTCGATTTGGACGAACATGCGTATTAATTCTGCTTATTAGTACTTCGTTGTTTTCTTTTTTTTGTTTTGTTTTTTCAGAAAAAAAAAAAGACATTTTTGATGGTATTTCCTCTAAAAATTCCATGAGTGGGAGGGTTCACCTGTTTAAAAAGTGACACAGATTTACCACTGTTTTAATTTACAGAATTCATTTCTTTTTCTTTCCATTTGCTTTGAGTGAGGGAAAGTTAAAGGAAGGGGCTAGTTTTTAGTGCGCTGCAGATTTATCGATGTCCCAATTAAGCGGCCGTCCGGTGCATCCCTAAGTTGTCGGTCAACATCGTCAGGGGAATGTCGGCGAGAAGTGCCGAGTCAGGGCGGCGAGGTGGAACGAGGGGCGGGGCGGGGCGGGGCGGGGCGGGGCGGGGCGGGGGGCTAGTGCCGAAAGTGTGTGCGCGCGGCGCGAGGGGTAGAGAGAGACTGAGAGACAGAGCGAGAGAGGGAGTGAGAGAGGGAAAGGGGGGCTGCTCGAGAAAGGTAGAAGGAGCACTGAGGCATAAAGCTGCTGGAAACTTCTCGCTGGCGTTCCTAAGGTTTGCTGGGGGACCGGCCGTAAAGTACTATCATAACGGACTGCATATCCGCGTGGGAGCTGCAGGCTTTAGGGGGCGGGCTGATCCGCACGGAGAGAAGGGAAGGGGGAACATTATGGGCGGGTAGCACTCGAACGAGCCGAGCCTTGTGGAGGCGAGGAAACTTCCCCCACACATTTTTTTTTATGTATGTTTATTTTTGTTCAATATTTTGACTGGTCGAGGTCGGTTGAGGTCCTTTCGGGCGGAGTAGATTCCGCTTTTCACAAATCGCCGAAGAGGCCGGCGCCTACGAAGGGCGCACCGCAAAGTACCCGGAGGCACGAGTAGGGAGGGAACCCGTTCGCTCAGGACGATTAGTTTGATTAGACTAGGCGGCTGGCTGCGAATATCGAAGAAAAAAAAAAGAAAAGGGGTTTTCATTTTCCTCTGTCAACTTGAGAGTCACGACGCTCCTCTGCTTAATGTGATTTGCTCGGCGAGAGGTTGAAGGGAGCGGGAGAGCGCGGAGAGAGAGAGAGAGAGAGAGAGAGAGAGAGAGAGAGAGAGAGAGAGAGAGAGAGAGAGAGAGAGAGAGAGCAAGGGAAGGAGATTGCGGTAGTAGGGCTAAAGCATGCAGCTGAAGACGTCTCTCTCAGCCTGGAATATCTTAATTGCGCGAGTTCATTTCCTGATTGCGCTCAGTCCCAAGCGGCCCGCGGGGGCGGGGCGGGGCGGGGCGGGGCGGGGCGGGGCGGGGCGGGGCGGGGCGGGGCGGGGCGGGGCGGAGAGGAGTGGTGAGCCGTTGAGTGACGTGCAGAGGCTTCGTCTAGACTTCGCGACTGCACGTGAGGTGGAGCAGTGTGGGTTCAACTTGCAACGCAGTAATCACTGGAATGTATTTCCCCGCATACTGTTGCTTATAGACTCGTTTGAAACAAATTAAAGTCAGTACATTCAGTACAGTCAGCACAGTCAGTAACAAGAGGAGTATTTTTTTAATGGGATTGTTTTGTCTGGATAGGTTTTTTAAAAATAATACTGTGGGTGATATTGGGCGAATGTTGGCGTCCTATGTACAACATGGCCCGCCCGCATACCAAGTTGTTAGTCGTTGTGTTCTTCGATGGGGCCGTAATGAGGAGGGGTGAAGGAGGCCTTCGCCCCGGTGGTGCGCGCCCCCGCCCCGCCCCGCCCCGCCCCGGCCCGCCCCGCCCGGGTACGCCCCAGCGCTTGGAGAGGAGCGGCAAACACACCTGTCCCCGGCCTGGCGCCCTAGTCCTAGCGCTAGGCGCGCGCCCTGGCGCCTAGAGTCCTGATCGTCACGCTAGGCTAAAATATCGTTCCATTCCATTGTATGTAACTCAAACATGACAACTCGAAACCATTCGCTTTTTTAGAACAAAATCTTGGCAGCAGCGTTCTCCTTCCCGGCGCCGCGCTGCGCCGCTTCCTCTATTTCTTATTTATTCACAAGTCCGAGAGCTGGGCGACGCGACGGTGACAAACTGCAGCGTTACTCTTTTATGTCACTTTGCTGATGAAACGCTCGGCTCGGCGGTCCGCCTGGCCCCGCCTGCAGGCAGCCGTGTGCTCGCCGCGCTGGGCCGGGTGCGAGGCGAGGCGAAGCGAGGCCGGGTGCCTTCCTTATTGATGTATTGGCTGGTCGCGGGGCGGGGCGGGGCGGGGCGGGCGGGGCGGGGCCACGCCTAACCTCAGCCGCACTGCACAGCCCCACTCTACCCCGCCCCGCCACGCCACGCCGGTGCGGGTCTCGGACGGTGAATTATTAAATCGGGCCAGTGACACTGCAGCGACCCCGTCCCCGCAGCAGCGCCCTGCCCTGCCCTGCGCACAGCACCCCGCCCTGCTCCCTCTCACCTCGCAATGTGTTGTTATTTTACCCTCCCTCCCGTCTCTCTCTCTCTCTCTCTCTCTCTCTCTCTCTCTCTCTCTCTCTCTCTCTCTCTCTCTCTCTCTCTCTCTCTCTCTCTCTCCCCTCTCTCTCCCTCTCTCCCTCTCTCCTCTCTCCTCTCTCCCTCTCTCCCTCTCTCCCTCTCTCCCCCCGTCTCTCTGTCTCCTCTCTCTCTCCGTGAAGGTCATTAGCACTTGGCGGTGCGCCTCCCCCCTCCCCACTCCGCGCCCCGCAGCCCCGTCCATTTGCCATGATATACCGATGACAGGAGAGGCAGCTCCTCGCTCCCAATGTGTCCCCGGAGACGCGCGGAGACACCGCACAGAGCGTCCAGGACGGGCTCCAATCGCGCGCTAAACCTCTCCATCCAGCCGGCCCAGATAGACAGATTAGATAGATGGATGGATGGGTGTAATGTTTTTTCTTTAAATAGATAGGTCGACGAGGAGAGAGAAATAAAAAAAACACGAAAATAACGTTGATACCTACGCGCCTGCCATGAGTGGGTTAGGCAGTCCCGCCTTGCAGCAGCGTCGAGCGGGTCGGCCTACCCCCCGGGCGCTGGCCCTGTCCCCCGCCCCATCAGGTTCACATGAAATAATTCCACTTTCTTTCCGCTTCCTGTGCATGTTCTCCCTCCCTGCCCTCAGTAGTCGGGGTGGCGGCTGGCCGTTGGCCCGTGTGCCGCTCGACCCGAAACATGTTTTCGCCACCTGTGGGCGGAGCGGGCGGGGCGGCCATGCCGGGGGGTGGAGTGGCCATTAATTTGTTAATTTTGAATTTGTAACGCTTGTCGCAACTCAAATAGCGTGACAGTCACATGGTCAGTGACGTACACGCCACCCCACTGCCTCTGTGTATCCGTTCATGTGTGTGTGTGTATGTGTGTGTACGGCGCGTAAAACTTGTTTCGCCGAAAGTGGAGCAGGGCGGAAAGATTGAGGGGGAGAGGGGGTTTGTACCTTCCCCTTTTGCCAACGGGCCAGGTCTCCAAGCGTACTGCTGTTTAATTGCTTCCCTTGCATATTTTATTTGTACTGTTACTTTGGAGTTCTCTATCCCGCCCACTCTGCCCTCCTCCCTGCCGCTCGGCTCGGTCAGACACCCTCTACTTCCTTTCACCCTTTCTCGCCCTTCCGCTCTCTTTCCCCTTCGTCCGTTTGGTTGCGGTCAAAAAAAAACGTGTCTTGTCACTTTCTCTCCCGCCCCTCCCCCCCCCCCTCCTCTCCTCGTCGTTGGCCTACTTACCATTGCATAACTCATTCCCCGCCCCGGCACCGCCTGACCCGAATTCCCCGGGCATTTTTACCCCACTTCCCTTTCCCCGCGACGAGGGAGAAGAATGTAAACTGTGGAAAACGGAAAGGTCATTCAGTAACTCCGTCTACGCGTGTTATTGTAACGCTGCGACGACGCGGCGCCAGGCTGGGCTGGGCCGGGCTGGGCTCGAGGGACGAAATATGGTTAACCTCCCACAATAACCTTCGCAGGTTTCATAATGGGGTGCTAATGAGTAATGACTTGCAGTGGCGCGGCGTGGCGCGGCCCCGGTCGGAGCGGGGACGGTCCTCCATTGCATTCAGAACCTCCTCTCTCCCCTCTGCCCCCCCCCCCCCCCCCCCGCTGATCAGGACAAACCAGCAGTGCCACTGCCTCGACGAGGACACTGTAGTATCTGCTGCCTCAACTGCCAACGGTAATGTTTACCTTTGCAAATGAACATTTTTAACGCTCCTGTAAATGCGATGAATCTCATCTTTGTTTTTCTAATGACGCTTTGATAGAGAAAGGCGAGGTATTCATCGCGTAAACCCAGGCAAAATGGTAGCGAAATACTCCGTGCAATCGTCATTAATTCGACTGACGTAAAAGTAACAGGAAAATTCAGCAAAACGGTTTCCAAGCGTAGTGTCTCGCTTTACGAGGAAGTTGGGGAGGGGCGCTGCAGCGCTGCTAACAGGCTCTGCTCTGCGGTGGTTCCTATTGGGAACCCTGCCAAATTGGTGTCTTTGCTAGCCGAGTTGGATCCAGGAAGTCTTGAAACAAGAGTGGGTCCCGGGTCGGGGCGGGACGGGGCGGGGCGCGCGAGAGGCCCGGCGCGCTCACAGACGAGCGGACAAAACAGACGGATAGACGAGGTTTCTGGGGATGGAACCTGTTTGCAGCAGTTTGGCACTAAAGTGTTTCTTGTGCCTTGTGCAGAGCTGGACCTGTACCCCGTGGAAGCGCTCACCACCTGCAACCACGCCCTCGCCGTCTGCAACTCGGAGCCCAAGTGCATCGCCCTGTTCGACCAGTTCAAAGCGGACTGCAAGGTCCGCGACAAGAAGTGCAGAATGGACAGCAGGTGAGTAACCGAGATGTTTTTATTATCATCCAGAAAGTGCGCTTTTCCTTGTCAAGAAACTGCAAAGTTCGGCCTATGCCAGTCCCGGAGCGCCCAGTAGGTAGGCTACATTTGGCCTGAAGTGCATGAGTGAACTGCGGGATGGCCTACTCTGAGTCTCGCAGGCGCTGAGCAGCCGGAATTCGCTAAATAAATCTGAAGAAAATTAGGATACTTTTTCGACAACTTTGCCATAGTGTGGTTTTCCGTTTTTGTACCTTTCCATTCGAAATCGTGAGCCTTACTATTTTTTTTTTTAATTTATAAAAATATGCAGATTTTAATGCCCGACCGGCTCTGCCATTGAGGGGAGCAGGCTGACGTATATTTCGTCCCCTGTTCCCCTTTTTTCTCTTCTTATCGAGAGGCGCGCGCACGGCGACGGCATTTGTCCCGAACGAGAAGAATCCAGTGGCGAGAGCGGGACGGGCGAGGGAGAGATCGGCGAGGGGTGGGGGTGGGGGTAACAGGGGGTGAGGCTAGGCCCGAATGTCTCCCCCTGCCGCCCCGCCCCGCCCCGCCCCGCCCCGCCCCGCGCCGGCACACCATTCCGAATAAGTGGGCTCCAGTGTTACTGCGACACGCCGCGTACAGCCCGCTCGCTGTGAGCCATTCGGCTCCGGACTGTACCCAAGGGGAGCCCGGGGGAGGGGCGGATATGTCGGGCGGCGCGCGGGACAGTCCGTTACGCTCACACTGAAAAAAAAAACTAATGTGATAGTACGTCAATTTTGACCAGTTTTGGTCACACCACAAAATCATTCCTTGTTTCAGAGAGCGGTGCTTCCAGTCGTGGAAGCAGATGAGAAAGACCCCCATCTTCGGCTGCATCTGCCCCAACAACCACATGAAGCGGCGCTGCGACAGAATCTTCAGCACGCTCAACTACAACAGATGCGTCGGTGAGTAGCGCCCGGCCGGGTGATCACATGTAGAACCTATCGTGTGACGGTCATGGCAGTGTGGCCCGTCCCGTCGCAGTGACTAGCAGTGTGACTGCCGCACATGGACCGGCTGGCTGCGCGGCGCCTCACCGTCACCGCCATGTTTCTCATTAACCCGCCCAGCGCCGCGCGGCGCCACGTCACGCCAGGACCCGGGCCGGGCCGCCTGCCACCCTGCGTCAAGTGTCCTTTCCCCGCTCTTTCTCCTCTCCTCTCCTCTCCTCTCCCCTCCTCTCCTCTCCTCTCCTCTCCTCTCCTCTCCTCTCCTCTCCTCGCCTCTCCTCTCCTCTCCTCTCCTCTCCTCTCCTCTCCTCTCCTCTCTCCCATCCGCTTTCTCTGTCGCGCCCGCCCCCTTGCCCTTTCGTGTGCAACCCTTTTCCCTTCTTCATTCGGTGAGGACAATTTCTCCCCCTCGTGTGCGCCGCGCGCTTCGCGAAACCGAATTTTCCGCGACGTGGCGGGTGGCGGGGGAAAAATGCGCAAACCTATGAGCAAAACCTGCCCTGCCAGACTGATGCTGTGTACTGTGCGCTCAGAAACCGCGTGTCCTTGATTTTCTGCGCCCTTTCTTTTATGTACAATATTATAAGAGATATTCCACGTAAGAGCCAACGACGCTGCCGATAAAATCAAAAAAGCAGATCGAACTTTGTTGGAGCGGCGCAAAAGTACATCGAACTTTGTTGGCGGGCGCGGCAATGTTCGGCGGCGCGTCAGGACATCGGTCTTGGTTCGTTGGCCACGACCAAGTACTTACAGTTTATTATTTTTCCTCCGCTTGACGCGAGATGCCACATAAGCTCTAGACACTGTTTGCTGTTGCGGTGCCGACTGACTCTTTCATCACGGCCAGGAAATGGCCGCGCCGGGCGGCGTGGCGTGCGCCGTGATTGGCTGCGGTTAAGCACGCAGCAACGGGAATTAATTTTCCGCACAGCTCTATCCTTTTTACGGTCGCATCTCTCCCTCTCCCTCGCTCTCTCACTCTCTCTCACTATTCCTCTCTCTTATCTGTCCCCCCGCGCCGCGCCGCGCTGCCGCCGCGCTCTTTTCGAACGGAAATGAACAACTAAACGATTTCGATAATAATCATTGGGAACGTCCGGCACGCCTCATGGATCCGACAAGAGGCATTTCACAACGAGAGCCCACCCGTCCCGTCCCGTCCCGTCCCGTCCCGCACCTCTCTCTCCCTCTCTCCCCACCCCCCAGTGGATACCCCATTTTCCTCCACCTCACCAACCCCGTCTCTTCCTTGTGATTTCCTCCCCCGCCCGCAGCGGCTTGGAGGTGCGGCCGCGAGGGGCAGCCAGCGTCTTCAGCCCCCTCCCTCCTCCTCGTCCCCCTCCCCGAACTGATTCTACGTTATAGAGGTCGGAGCGACCAATCAGAAGCCGTTCTCCTGCTCCAGGGGCGTTGATAATGGCCAGAAGGGGGGTGGGGGCGGCGGTGGGCAGAGGCCGGTGTGCGGGGGTCAGCCCGGGGGCGGGGGCGGGCTGGGGGCGGCCGGGGCGGCCCAGGGGTGGCCCGGGGGCCCCAAGCTTCCCTCCCTGCTGGGATTCCCTGGGGGCGTGACGGTCATATATAAGTGCATCGGAGAGCTGGAGTGACCACAGCAGGGCTATCAGTGTGCCGCCTCGCCTCGCCTCGCCAAGGCGCCCCCCGGTGCGGGGGCAGGCGGCAGGGCGCAGGGCAGGGGGCTTACAGGGGCGCCGCCGATATGAAACAAATCCCCCCACGTAGCGAAATACGCCGGGCCGGGTCGGGCCGGGCCAGGGACGCGGCCTGGCGCCTCGATGGGAACACTGTCAAGGTGACGCTAACCGCTTCAGTCATGTAACGCGACGCAACCCTTGTTTTTCTCTCGTAAACGCGATGATATGGCGAGAGCGTAACAGTTTTGAATAAGTAACGCGCGCGGGGTGGGGGGACGATGGGGTGGGACTTGATTGGTGGTGCGGGAGGGCGGCCGTGTGCGCTGTGAAAGAATAGGGGCGGGCGCCGGGCGGGGGGCGGGCGGGGGGCGGGCGAGGAGGCGGGAGAAAGGGGTGCCGTGAAATTCAAAGGGAGACGCAAAAGCCGGGCGTAACGCTGACGAACAACTCGGTTGAGACAGAGTAGCAGCCCCCTCAGAGTGCGAAAGAGAGAACGGGAAAGGTAAGAGAGGGGGAGAGAGAGAGGGGGGGGGGGGTAGAGTGAGTGGGATGGGGGTAGAGAGCAGCTGTGCCGGGCGGGTGCGCCGGGCCGCCGTTAGTTTGCATTGTCCTGTTGGGGCCCGCATTGCAAATACACGCCCTTGCCCCCGCCGCCCACGCCGCCCCCGCAGCCCCCACCCCCGCCCCCTCCCCTTTTGATTACCTGGCGGTGTAGTTAGGCGGTCTGGTCTGGGGTGTACCGCGCCGAGTTGGTATAGTGTCGCTATTCGCTGGCGTCGCTGTTGACAGTGTACTTAGGTAATCTGCCGCGATACCTCGCTGCTGCTGCTGCTGTCTTTTTTTGGGGGGAAAGGGGTGCAAAATAATTTGTTAAATGTTTTGGGGATTTTTGTTGCTTTTTTAAAACTATGTTTTTCCTCTGCGTTTCTGTTGAGCTGACTTAATATTTTGCATAGGGTACAAAGGCTCTCGCCGCCCTGGCACCACCGGCCCGGCCCGGCCCGGCGCGGCCCCGCCACGTCACACCCTTGAAAAGCGTTTTGTCTCTGCGGTGAAGAGGCGACGGCCTTGGTGCGCCTTAGAATGACGCCGCGGCGCAGAGCGGAGCGGAGCGGAAAGGGGAGGGGAGGGGGTTAGGGTGTTGTTAACGCTTGTGCACAGGGCCGGGCCGGGACGAGGCCCCGAACACTATGCCCCGCCCTGCCCTGTTCTGTTTCGTGTTTCGTCCCACCTTTGGACCGAGCCGAATTGCAGCAAAGGTCGAACTGTAATTTTGATGCAGGCACACGGTGCCGCATATTTCGTTTCGCCTTCTCTCTCTCTCTCTCTCTCTCTCTCTCTCTCTCTCTCTCTCTCCCTCTCTCTCTCTCCCTCTCTCTCTCCCTCCCTCTCTCTCTCTCTCTCTCTCTCTCTCTCTCTCTCTCTCTCTCTCTCTCTCTCTCTCTCTCTCTCTCTCTCTCTCTCTCTCTCTCTCTCTCTCTCATCCCTTTCTCTCGTCAATAAGTCTCTTACCCCGCTCTTACTCTCTTTCCCACCCCTTCACCTGAGGCGTGACGAAAACAAGAGAACGCTCGCCGCCCCGCCAGGACTGGCGCCTAGCCTCGCCCCGGGGTGTTGCCCGCTGGGCTGGCATGGCAAGGGAATTGAATTTTGACACCCGACGGAACACTCGCGCGACAAGTACCAATCTGGCGGGGAGGAGTCGTGCAGGGCGGGGTGGGGTGGGGCGGGGCCGGGCGGGGCGGGGCGGGGCCGGGCGGGGCGGGGCCGTGGTGTTTGGCTCTGCGGCCGCCCGGCATCTCCGCTCCGCCCTCCTGGAAAGTGGCGCGCAGGGGCAGTAAGGAGAGAGTGCGCGGTGGGGGCGGGGCGGGGGCGGGGCGGGGGCGGGGCGGGGGCGGGGCGGGGGCTGGTGGAGGTGGAGTCCGGGGTTGGGGGAGGCACAGGTAGGAGGAACCGAATAAAACGGCCGCAGGCGGGGATTCTCACAGTCCTCCCTTTCACTTCGGTTGTGTGTGTGTGTGTGTGTGTGTGTGTGTGTGTGTGTGTGTGTGTGCGCGCGCGGTGAAGGGCTGGAGTAAGGGCCCTCCCGGCAGGCCTCTTGTTAAACCTTTTTCGGGGGGCGCGGGCGGAATGCGCGCAAGGGCTGGTCGGCTTGACCGGCTGGCCCTGCGGCCTCCCCCATCTTGTTAAGCTGACTGGTGGCGTCCGTCAAAAGGGTTCTAATTGTCCTTGCAAATTATCGGACGTCTGGGGCCGGCCGGCTGGAGTGCGGGGGGGGGGGGGGGGGGGTAGAGAGAGGGAGGCCAAACAGCATGGGGTGAGCCGCGAGCGCTGCCCGGCCCGCTCCACTCGCGCACCTCCTTGTCTCTTCTCCTCCACGCTCGTTAAGTGCGTCCATTTTTAAAAAATATAGATTTTATTCGCAGCGGATTTTTACACCATGATTTTGTTTCTGAAAGCTCCCGCCAGAATCAGGAGAGCATTTCGGAATGCTATTTTGCGCCGTTTCTATTTACGCGGCGCTTTTAAGTAGTCTCCGCGCCGGGCCTGGGCGGGCCGGGACGGGCTCCCGACGAGTCTCGCGCCGGGCAGGGCCGGGCAGAGCCGGGCTCGGACTCGCCATCACTTATGCAGCGTGCATGGCCTCCGCTATGCATGCCGTCCTGCTTCCTATCGCGCTCTCTCCTAGCTGCCTACCACCTTCCTCCTTTCCTGCTTCTTCTCCTGCCCCCCTCTCTCCCTCTCTTCTTCCCCGTGCCATTTCTTTCCCATACATCCACCGCGCTGCGTACCTCTTTCTCTCCCTTTGACCTTCTGACCACCTCACATCCGGCTTTTGACGCGATCTCTCTCTCTTTTTACCTTTCCCACTCTCCCCTGCATGGTCCTATCCCTTGCGCCGCTCTCTCTCTCTCTCTCTCTCTCTCTCTCTCTCTCTCTGCTTATGCCTACCTGCGGCCGGATGCGCGTCTCACTCCCCCCCCTCCCCCACTACCCCCAATCCCAACTCTCTCCGGACAGCGCCATTCCTCTATTCCGGTTCCCATATGCCGTCGGGGTGCCCGTGACATTTCCGGTCGCGGTGTTCCGTTACGCCGAGGTGCGCCAAGGTTTCAGAAAGCGACCTCAATCTGTTGTCGTGTCCCCCTCCTCCTCCTCCTCCTTCCCCGCTAGCGCAAGCTCTCCTATTTCCTTTCCTCTGCCCTTCGGCGACCACCACGTACAGATAGGCATGCAGGAGCGAATTGAATTTGAACGCAAACAGCACGATACTATTTTTTTTGTCCCGACATGTTTTTATCAGATGAGGGCGCTGCGCTTATCAGCTTAGCGTCCCTTTATTTTTCATGCCACGGCCGTACCTTTGGTTTACACAAATTTATCTCGATAAATATTGCCGATTCATGCTAATGTTTTCCCGCTCGGGTCCACGACGTGGCGTACCGCGGCGCGCGGAGCCCCCAAAGCCGCGCCATCGATAGGACCCGGGGGTCGGGCGGGGCAGGTCCTAAGTGACGGAGGAGGGGTATTACAGGTGGATCCTGACAAATGGCCGACAAAGAGGTGTTATAATGAGATGGACTGGAACGCGAGAGAGAGAGAGAGAGAGAGAGAGAGAGAGAGAGAGAGAGAGAGAGAGAGCGAGAGAGAGAGAGAGAGAGAGAGAGAGAGAGAGAGAGGGGGGGGGGGGCGGGGGGGAGAAAGGGGCCCTGGGAGGCGAGATATGAGGTGAGGATGCGGTGACAGGGGCACACCGTCTCGTTGGCAGTTTGGTCACGCATCTGAAAAAGTGTCCGCTAAAGTTTGTCGGCGTACGTGTGTCCCTGATGGTGGTGATACCATGGCCGGGGCCAGGCCGGGGCCGGGGCCGGGGCCGGGGCCGGGGCCGGGCCGGTAGAGGTTCGCAGCGGTGATCTCCCGACACGGCCGAGTTGGCGACGCGCAACGCAGTGCGTGTCATTTCCGGCACTTTATTATAGCGCTGATGATTTCCTTCTCCCCTCTGCCGCTGGCGCGGCCCGCCCCGCCCGCTCCCCGCTGCAGAGCTGGGTCAAACATATGGAGCTAATCGAAAAAAGTTAGGCATATAATCGCATAAATGCATAGAATAAGGCATAAAACCATGGCCCATATTAAGATTTGGCAGAAAAAAAACACCCCGCTTTCTTCCCCTTCCCATTGAGATACAGTTCATAAAGTGCACACT
This sequence comes from Frankliniella intonsa, assembly GCA_033675135.1. Classification (NCBI taxonomy): domain Eukaryota; kingdom Metazoa; phylum Arthropoda; class Insecta; order Thysanoptera; family Thripidae; genus Frankliniella; species Frankliniella intonsa. The sequence continues at coordinate 12,401,819 of CM066254.1, read as the reverse complement.
CTCTGCTTCTAGCTTCACACACGACAGGGGAAAAAAGCTTTTTTCCACAGAGGCTCATCTCCATTTTTGACGTTATGTGGCGCTATATGGTCCCGTGCGGTGGGGGTGGGGTGGGGCGCGGCCGCACGGACACTGCCTGTCGATATGTGACATGAAATCGACATATCTGCCCGTGCATATGTAGCGGCACCAGCAGCGGTGGGGGGCGGCAAGCGAGTAACCCGGCCCACCCCCCACTCACCGCCCCTCCCCCTGCCCCTGCCTGCACTCTTGAGGAAGACTCTCCCGGGCGCTCCCCGGTGTAGGGCCGGGCCGGGCGGGGCGGGGGTGTTGTAGCGGAGCAGAACAGCTCAGCCCGCTTTGAATGGCCGGCCGGGCTGGCGCGCGCTCCGTACGGTGGCGCGCACCACACAGCGTAAAGGGGGTTGATGGGGGTGGGGGTTGTGGGGGTGGAGCGGGGGGGGGGGGGGGGGGGGGGAGGGTTCAGGGCGCGCGCGGCCCGAGCCGGGAGACGGGTCGAAGCAGAACGGGTCAGGGGAACTAATCACAGTCAACGCCGCGCCGCCGCTGCTGGCCCGTGCCTCCCCCCAGCCCGCTCTGGAGTCCTAGATGAGAGTTAGACCCATCGGACTGTATCCCGTTCCAGCGCTTCGAGCCAGCCTCGCGGTACACCACTCATTACTGGGGGCGTGCACTCCCCTCCCGCCTCCCGCCTCCCGTCGGGTGGGCCCTCCACTGCCCATTGTTTCACGGCCCCCCTCCCCGCCCCCTGCCCTCCACTTCAAGGGCTTCACAATCCCGCTCACCACTCCATACGGCCGCCGGGCTGCGCCAGCCTGTCCTCCGGCGGGTCGCAACGCAACAAACCCGGGTTTGTCCTGCGACCCACGCGCGAGGCGAGAGGCGAGCCCTCATCCACACCCTTTTAAGCCCCCCACCCAACCGCGCACGATGCATTTATTTCAGCCCTTTTCCTCCTTTGAACTGAAAAAGAAATGAGGTCATGTGACGCACAAAATCGATCAGACGTATATTCACAATCTTGCGCGTGCACAGCTGCTAAAATTATTCTTCAGTTTTCGCCTAGCTGAACAACAACAAAAAAAAATGGACGTAACAACTTCTGTCTAAAATCCCGCGCGGAGTTTCATGCCCAATAAAATGTAGTCGTGGGGCTGAGTGTGAGCCCGTCGCGTCGCGTCGCGTCGTCGCCCCCTTACGCAAAGCACCGCTTTCCTGAAGGTCCTCGCGCTTTGCTACCTTGTATACAGGGCTCACCCCCCCAACCCCCGGCGTGCGCGTCTTGAAGCAAGGGGATCCTCCTCACTGCACCATAAAGAGGCGTCCGCTGACAAATAGGCAACAAACACGACTGTAACGCTCTGCATGCAACCTCGTCCGCCAACCCGCCAACCCGGCCGGGCCCCACACCGCTACATTAAGGCGGAGTGATATTCCGCCCGTGAGGATGGGGTTGAGGGGGAGGGGGAGGGGGTGGGGGAGGCGCCACCGTGTATGCGGCTTGTTAGTTGGGTCCGCGGCCGCGGCACGGAGCCCTGGTATGGTCGCGCACACGTCGTCCTCCAGTCCAGCCTGTCATCTTTCCCCTCCATTTTCAGTGTATATTTTTCTTTCCAGGGATGTTACACACTGTGAGAAATATCTTTGTAGATTTACTATTAATTTTGTAAATTACGAAACATGTTGTAAATTTACGACGGACTTTTTCTTCCTCGTGAACTGAATTCCAAGCTTGTAATTTTACTATTTGCAATTGTAATTTTACAACTTTCGTGGAAAATTTTCCCGTGAACCTACGACTATTTTTTACAGTGCATCTTTTTTAAAAGGCAATGGAAATGCACATTTTTCCGTATCCGCTTAAAAAACGTCAAGTTAATCGACGGCGGGGCGGGGCGTTGCTGCTTGCAGGCTACGACGCGGTGGAGCCCGAGGCGGTGGGCGAGCAGACGCAGCTGTCGTTCCGCTCCACGTGCCAGACGGCGCTGGACGCCTGCTACCAGAAGTTCGCCTGTAACCGCGCCCTCAAGCCCGTCCTGCGCCACTGCAGCGACTTCTCGCGCTGCTCGCAGCCGCAGTGCCTCGAGGCGCTGCAGCACTTCTACCGCACCATCGACCTCAACAACTCGATCGACATCGCCTTCTGCCAGTGCAAGTGAGTACGCATGCGCACGCGCGCGCGGTCAACGCCAAAGACCTTTTTGTGCTCCGCAGCTGGTGTGAGACGCGTTGCGTGCTCTGGCTGCGTTCCATGGAGCCTTCCAATCACCATTTTCAGGAACTCTGATTTCAAGATTAAAAGATTTCTTAATATATTAGTTTTGGAGTCAAAGTTTACAATCGCAGTGCGATTAACAAGTTTGTTATAACGGTATGGTAATTTCATTCTATAGTCAATTTTTGCTCCATCATGCAAAAAAGCACGTAAAATAGGGTATTTTTCTATCTCAGTTTTAAACTTTATACTAGTAACGTAACAAGGTGATCACAAAAAGTTTCCTTTTTTTTTACCGTGTGTTGTATAATACGAAAGCAGAGTAGACTACCCTTTGCAAGATCGGGGTGGCGTCCGTGCTAGCCGAGCCGAGCCGAGCGTAGCCCCGGCCAGCTGTCCACTGTAAAATACACTGCCAAATGAAATGTCCGTGGGACCCATGGCGCCATGTGCAGCTGGTCCAGTGAGGCGCGGGGCGGGGCGGGGCGGGGCGAGCGAGGGCGGGCGACGGCAGCGAGGCGAGGGGAGCTAGCCCCAAAATAAGCATCACGTCGATCTCTAAACACCCTCCCTCCAACCTCCCACCCCAGCTGGCCTCGCCGACTATCTCTCTTGCTCTCCCGTGCCGACCTCCGTCCCACTCGCTTTCCCTTTCTGGCCAACATATCGTCCCGCCCTCCGCCCTTTACATTTAGGTTGACGGCCGTAGGGCCGCTGGGACTCGAGACTCTGTACTTTACTCTTTGCATTCCTTGTTAAAGGTAGACGAGGTCTTTTTCACGAAATTTGTTTTTGCTGTGGTCTATTATAACCAAGGCAGTGCTACAAAATTATACACCCCAGAATATCATCCCCGGCCTCGTCGTGCACGGCCCCTTGGGTAGGCGGCCCCGCAATACGTGTTCTCTGGAACGCCGGGCACGCTACGCTTCCCTGGCGCCCCTGCACCGCCCCTCCCCGCCCCTCCCCGCCCCGCCCCGCTATCTGCCCTCGGGGCAGGACGACGTAAGCGGAGGTGTGCCGTTGAGCGTCCAGCACCCACCCTTAGCCGCCGGGACGACCCGGGCCGGACAGCTTACGGACACGTCCCGGCGCAGAGCGGAGCAGGGTGGGGCGGGGCGGGGCGGGGTGGGGTGGGGCGTACCATGGCCGACGGCGTCTATCGCCCACGCGCCCCGCCCCGCCCCGCCCCGCCCGGGTGCAGCGGTGCTGAAGCTGTCGGGTGGGTCGGCCCCGTGGCGAGGCCGTCGCTCTGAAGGGCGGTGCAGCCGCCCCGCCCCGCCCCGCCCCGCCCCGCCCCACTTCACCGCACCCCGCCTCAACTCGCGGGCCCCGCGGCCCCGCCCCGCCCACTCGCTGCACGTGGGCGCGAAACCGCTGATGGGGTCCGCTGCACAGAGGGGGCGGGGGCGGAGCGGGGCGGAGCGGGGCGGAGCGGGGTGAAGCGGAGAGCTGAAATAACAAAAAGACCCTGCAGGTTGTGTTGTGTGTGGGCGCGGTGTAGCGCGGTGCGGTATGCGGCGCGGTGGGCGTCAAGGGCTGTCGCTCTGCCCGCCCGCGGCCCTGCCTGCGGGCACCACGTGTGGCGGCCACGTGTCCCCGACCTCGCCCCCGCCGGCCCCCGCCCTTTCACCCATAACCCCCCGACCCCCGCCACGTGGACCCTGCGATACTCGGCCGGCGGAAATGTTCGTCGGATTACCTGTAATTGAATTATGTTTGAGAACGGATTTGGGTACCTCGCTCGGTGGCGAGGCGGAGCCGGGCGGGGTGGGGAGCGCTCTGGGCTGGGCTGGGCCCTCTGCTGTGAAGTTCGGAGCTTCGCGTGTGGTGTTACGGGCCGGGCCGAGTAGTTTGCCGCGAGAGCAACAGTACTGTATGTCTGGAGGGCGGGCGGGGCGGGGCGGGGCGTCGCTCTGTGACGAGGGTTCTGAATGCTCTGGATAAAGGGAAGCAGGGGGAAGGGAAAGGAAGGAGAAGGGCGATAGAGCCGCGGCCAGAGCCTGGGGCATGCGGGGCGAGGCGAGGCGAGGCGGGGCGGGGCGGGGCGGGGCGGGGCGGGGCGGGGCGGGGCGGGGCGGCATTAAGTAATTTATCCGCACATAACCCGGAGCCGCCGCCGGGCCCTGCCTGCCCTGCCGGGGACAAGTCGAAACTGTACACAATCCGGAGCCGCGCCGCGCAGCCACGCCGCCGCTCTCTGCCAATATCGCCCCCCTCCCCCCTCCCCCCCCCCTCCCCGCCCCCTCCCCGCCCCCTCCCCGCCCCCTCCCCCCCTCCCTGTCCCCTCCCCGCCCCCTCCCCGCCCCTCCCCGCCCCCTCCCCGCCCCCTCCACCACGCCGCTGCCACGCCCACGCGACCGCTGACTTGAAATGCCCGGGAGGCACGGCGCCGAGCGATGGCAAGCTGAGGTGGGCTGAGTTGCGGGGGAGGCGGCTGAAGGGAGAGGAGAGGAGAGGGTTTCCTTAAGAGGTAGTTTTGAGGAGCATCCATCGTGCGGAACACTCGTCTGAAAACTGTCGGAACTTCTTTCTCCTCCCCCACTCCTGACTTACCCCGCCCCGCCGCCCGACTCACCGCCTTTGCTACGGCCTGCATCCGCATTTTAAGAAGGTTATTAATAAATCGATAGGCGATCCGACACCTTTTGGCTGCTGTGCGCGCGCCTTCCGTGGCCCCTCCCCTGCGCTCTTTCCGGAACCTCGGCACGGAATCAATGTTTTAAATAATTATTCGACGACAACAAACTTGGGCGGGCGCCGGGCTGGCGAGGTTTAGGGTATATCCCCTTCCTCCCCGGCGAGGGGCGAGCGGGCGAGCAGGCCGGGGCGGGGCGGGGGAGGGGCGTAAGCCTTCCCCAAACTGCCTTACTTTAATCTTTCACGAGGCACCAAACACCAAAGTGAAGTCATTTTGCAGCCATCACGTGTATTCTCTTTGTCAGCCGAGCGGCGCGGCGCACTCGCGCTGCACGAGACGGGCCGAAGAAAAAACGGGAACAAAAATGAAAAAGAAGGATCCCGTCGTACCGCGCTGCTGGACTATCGGGTCTGAGCCACGCGGCACGGCAAAGGTGTAAAGGTCAGGGGGCGTCGGGTCGGGTCGGGTCGGGTTGTGTCGGCGTCGGGACGCCCAGCGGTGCACGGGAAGCAAAGCGACTGGGCGGCGCGGTGCGGCGTCTGTGGGAGGGAGATGCACAGGGGCGGAACACACGGAAGTCTCGACTCGGCAGGCAACCGGGCGCGCCGCGCATGTCAAAGGCGCGCTCAGATAACCCACACTTCCTCTTCACCCCCCCCCCCTCTTGTTTTGTGTTAAAAACTCTTCATCCCCCTCTCTGCTGCCTATTAATACCCCCCTGCAGGACTCCCGCTGCGACTGGACTCCCAAGTTATAAATGTCAGCTCGTGAAGCGCGTCGTCTGCCCTCGCTCTCGCCGTTAGAGTAATAGAGCATTAATTAGTTTATTCCTTCAGAATGGAGAATAAAAAGGCTCGTAACAAGCGACCCCCCGACCCCCTCCCCATTTCGACCCCACGCCTCAACTCCCTTTTGAGCTCAGTCACACCCGCCGTGCCCGAAATGATACGCTGAATATTTGAGCAGCTCTGAGCTATGCCTTCTCCCCCCCCCCTCTCCCTCTCTCACTCTCTGCCCCCCTCCTCACCCCCATATTCATAGTCTCTCTTTGTACTGCGTGCTTCATCAAATGGTAGATTTCCGGGCTCCTCTTTCTCTCCGTACCTCTTCCCGCTCTTCTTACCTCGCTGCCCTCTTGGTCCTCTCTTCCCTCTCTCTCTCTCCCCCCTCTCTCCTCTTTCTCTCGCCCCGTCTCGGCCAGGTAATTTAATACCTCTAACGCGGTTTGTAAGCTTCACGCAGCGATAAAGCGGCGGCGGCGCAGAGGAGGCGTTACGTTTCACATTGCTAGCTTCATGAAATGGATCGTTGATCGTTGCGAGCACTTCCGTACTTCTGTGTATAGTACTGCCGCGTTGCCGCGTTATTAAGCTGCTCCTTCCATGTAATGCCACTCATGCCTTTCTCTCCTCCGGCAGGAAATCGGAGCGGAACGGCGAGTGCAAGAGCGCCGAGTACAAGCTGCACCCCATCTGCGCGCAGCGCACCGAGGACGGGCGGCTGCCGGCGTGCCACACGCTGCCGGAGAAGTGCAAGGAGGACCGCACGTGCCGCACCAAGCTGGAGCGCTACGTGCAGGCGTGCGCCGTGGACTCGCTCATCAAGCGGTGCGCCGGCCCCGTCGAGGACTGCCGCATCGCCATGCTGGGCATCATGGGCACGCCGCTCAAGATGAACTGCGCGTGCCGCGGCACGGACACCATGCAGCTGTACGACTGCCTGGGCTGGCAGCGCCTGCTCTGGATCAACCCGTGCGTCGAGGAGGCCAAGCAGGAGTACCACATGCAGCTGCTGGCGGCCGAGCGCGGCGGCAGCGTCGTCTGGGGCACGCTGCCGCCCACCACGGCGCTGTCCACGGTCGTGGTCAACACGACGCCCGCCGTGCGCTACCGCGTCGTGACGGAGGCCAGCGGCGGCAACGGCAACGGCCACGCGCACCGCGCGCACCACGGCAACGGGCACGCGCACCACCGGCACACGCCGCCGCCCGCCGAGTACAACCAGGCGCAGCCGCCGGCGCCCGCGCCCGCCGTCACGCCGCCGCCGCCCACCGTGGCGCCCGCCGCCGAGGCCGCCGCCGCCGCGGCCAGCACCAGCGCGCCCACCACCGCGCCCGCCGCCACGGCCGCCGCCGCCGCCGCGCCGCCCGCCACCAGCAGCACCACGACGACCACCACCACGACGACCACGACCACCACCACGACGCCGCAGCCGAGCACGGCGCTCGCGACCACGCCCACCACCACGACGACCACCACGCCGAGCACCACGACGCCCACCACCACGACCGTGACCACCACGACCACCACCACGACACCGCGGCCCACCACCTCCACGGAGCCCCCCAGTGAGTAGTACTCCGCAGCGCAGCGCAACCCGTACGGGATAAAAGATGAATATAATTGCTCAGTTTGAATGAAACTCTCGCGCTAAAAGTACAAAAATTTTTGCGTGCTTTTGGCAAACGCCACGTAACTCGAATCCTCTTTTCTTGCAGAGTACTGCGTCCTCCAGCGGCAGCAGCAGACCAGGCACCTCATCAAGGAGGGCTCGGGCATGAGGGTAAGCTCGCTCTGCGCAGCCGGGCCGGGTAGGGCTTCGACCCGCTGGATAAACGTTCATTGACAGAGGCGCAGCGCACAGGGGTGGGGCGGGGTGGGGCGGGGTGGGGCGGGGTGGGGCGGGGTGGGGCGAAGGGACGACCCTCGCTCCCGGGAAGCCTCTACCTCTTTCCCTCTGCGCTCCCCCGCCCCCGCCTCGCCTCACCACTGTTTTGAGCAGTTCCGACAAAACGGTGTCAGCTTAGGATTAATTATTAAAGCCGCTCGGAAATTGTCTTAATCTGAGTGTTGCGCCGTAGCGGTGGCGTCAGCCTGGTGTGGCGGGCTGTTTTGGGGTGGGCCTCCCGCCCCCTCCGCCACCCGCGCGAGGAGCGGCGACACACCGTTGAGCCCGAGGCGCTCACAGACAGCGCCGCGGGGGCCTAGGAGGATACTCTCTCCGAGAACAGGCGGAGCATGCTTTATTCCCCGCAAATAAAAGAAAAAACGGGGTGTCCTTTTGGTCGCCAGCGATTCGCCGCTGAGAACCGCACTCCCTCCTGCTGCGCCCCGCTCCCACTAACTGTCAGCCGCCCCGCCCCGCCCCGCCCCGCCGCGGCCCCCGCACGACACTCCTCAGCCTTTTTCTGTTCCCGAGGCTCCCCCTCTCCCCTCATTCTGTGAGCCTCCCCCCACTCTCCATTCGGCGCTGTGGTGCCAGCAGCCGGCCGACGGGCCACGTCTGCGCAAAGTTGTGTTGTGTGCTCCTCTCCGCTCAGCGACCCGGCATCACGCCCTCCTCCTCCCCCTACCCCTGCCCCCTCCCCCTGCCCCACGGCCCCCCGCGGTGCGAGCGCCAGCAGTAGTGCGATAGGTGCTTATCAGGGCAAAGTATAACGAGCAGACACGCTGCTGCGGCCCAGGGCTCCGCCCCGCCCCCCCCCCCCCCCCCCCCCCCGCCCCGCCCCCCCCCCCCCGCCCCGCCCCACCCGCCCCGCCCGCCCCACCCGCCCCGCCCCGCCCCACCCGCCCCGCCCCACCCCACCCCACCCCTCGACCCCACCCGCTGTTGTACTGCTCCCCTTCACCCCCCTTTCTCCGCCATAAATTAACGGTCGAATGCGTTTTCCTTGCGACTGAGCCGCTTGTGCTACTGTTGTTGTCGGAACTACTGTGTGCGCGGGACGGACCGGGCCGCGGCGGCCGCGGCGGGGCGAACATACGCGGACATAATCGTCATAAGCTCCCTCCATCCTCGGTATCCTCCCCCCTTCCCCTCCCCCTCCACTACTCACACGCCCTCCTGTCCTACCCCCACCCACCCACACCAGCGTCCACCCCACGCGCCCCTCACCGCTCGGAAATGGCTCCTCCGTGAAGCAGTGATAAAATTTTATATTCATGCATGGTTTCATTATTCATCTTGGAGAAAAAAAGAGAGATAAAGAGGGCGTGGAAGAGTGAGAGAGGGAGGGAGAGAGAGAGAGGGAGGGAGCGACCGGGAAAAATAAGAAAAAAGTGTAGGAGAAGAAAAACGGAAATAGTGAAAGAAACAGCGCGCGGGGACAGCTGCCTTGGCACGGGGAGTCGAGACGTGAGGCTGGCAGTGTGCTGTTCGCCCCGCCCCGCACCCCCAGGGCGGTTGGGCGGGGTGGGGCGGGGTGAAGCGGGGTGGGGCGGGGCGGGGCGGAGCGCGGGTCACTGCCTCCCGCGTGCGTTATGGGTCTCCCGGCCCCACATCGGCTGCAAGTACTCAAACCGTGACGGGGGCGGCCTTTAACCCCACACTTTCCTCTTCCCCTTCCGCTCCCTTATTCGGCCTCGCCCCCCCTCCCCCCGGGCAGCCCCCGCCACAGACCCTCCCACGCTCCGGGCGGGCGGGGCGCCCCGCAGGTAGGCGCGCCCGCCGCGCTTACGTGCTCACCGGGTGGCCTACGTCCCCGGCCGCAGGCGCCCCCCGGCCCGCTCCTGCTACGCTACGCCACGCCGCGCCGCGCCGCCCCTCTCTCCCGGTCAGTTTTGTACCGTCGTCGTTTCAGCAGGGAGGCTGCGCCTGTCCCTGCTCCTGCTGTGGAGGTAAATGAGATGGCAGGCCAGGCAGGGAGAGGTTTGAAGTTTGAAGGCGTACCGAGGCGAGTGATGGGGATGCCGGTATGACCCGCGCTCTGCTGGCTCGCTGCCGCTGCCAATTCTTTTCCGCCGAGAACCTTCCCCCCTCCCACTCTCTCCCCCTTCCCTCGTGCCACGGCGAGAGCGGCCCCGTTGTGATGTTTGCGATGAGAAATTTCCACCACGCGCACGGCTGGCACTGCGAGAACGGAGGGGGCTCCGTGCGCCCGGGTGGGGTGAGGGGCGGGGAGGGCGGCAGAAAAAGAAAATGATGAAAGGAGGGGAAAAGTGAGAGGCAGCGAGGCGAAGGACCGGGCAAAGAGGGGAGCAGGAGGAACAAAACCAAGAATTTATAGAGATCCTCTGAAATTGAGTTAAAGGGCGGGCATCCTTCGCGCCATCCACGGCGCGGCGCGGGGTGCGCACCTCCACCTCGGAGGAGAGGGGAGGAGGGCGATCGAGGCTCAAAGGCACGGGGAGGGAGGGCAGGGCAGGAAGCGAAGCAGTCTCGAGGTATTCTCAGTGACGCTCCTCGCCCCCCTGTCCAACCCGCACGCTGCCGCCCCTCTGCCCCCTCTGCCCGCCCCTCTGCCCGCCCCTCTGCCAGCCCCCCTGCCTGCCCCCGGCCCCGCGGCCGCCTCTCCCCGCACCCTTCTACCGCAAAGGTGCGGTCGGGCAAGCTGGCCGGCCTGCCCCGTCCCACCGCACCCTGCCCCGCCCCGCCACGCCCCGCGCCACGCCCCGCGCCACGCCCCGCGCCACGCCCACGCAGCTCTCTCGTTCCATGCCTTTTCATGACCTCATCACAAAAACCTTGAATAAATTGTTAGTGCGGCTGCGGCGCCAAAACGGGCCGCGGCTCTTTCATCATATGGGCGGCTGGCGCCGAGCCGAGCCGTGCCGCCGGTGACTGGAGGCCCGCGGGGTGGGGTGGGGCGGGGTGGGGCGGGGCGGGGCGGGGCGGGGCGGGGCGGATCTGCTCGCGGGAGCTCTCGGACCTAACTCCTCGCTGCATTGATTGACCACCTCCTTCTCCCCCTGCAGTTCCAGAACGCCAACGAGCCCGACTGCTCTGAGGTGTGCCAGTGTCACCCGGGGGACTCGCTGTCGTGCAACATGGTGTGCGTGGCCAGGACGCCGTGCCGGACGGACTACGCCTTCTACAACCACGCCTCGCCCGCCTACCAGGCGTACCGCGGCCGCTGCCTCTGCTACTCGGGCCGCTTCATCTGCATGAGGCCGGCGCCAGGTCAGTCAAAATTCGAAATTCTAGCATGCGTATACTTATCATAAACACACTCAAAACACTTGTGTATTTTTTGTGCGGCGTAGACACGTACTCGCTGCCGGAGGGCGTGTTCCTCTTCGTCGGCTACTCGGAGCGGGAGGAGGCCATGATGCAGGAGCTGTCGAACCTGACGGTGGCGGACGTGGCGGCCACCCTGCAGGAGCACATGCGCGCCGGGCCGCACCACGCCGGGGCCGGGGCCGCGGCCGAGGCCGACCGGCACGCCGACCGGCACGCCGAGCGCCAGACGGACAACGCCGTGGACGCGCCGCGCGAGGTCATGTGCACCCTGCTGCTCCACAACGTGACGCGGGAGAACCTCATCCTGGTCGCCAAGCTGGTGCAGACCAACGTGTCCGAGGAGCTCAGCCAGGCCGACCTCCTGCGGAAGGAAAAGGTGTGCACACACAAATGCGGCACCTCTGCTGTAATAAACTCACTGGGTGGGAAATATCTTCGTAGATTTACAGAATGACTATTAACAAAATGTGTTCAAAACTTACGGCAGCTCTCTCTCTCTCTATTTTCAGAGCAGCAACATTAACCCTGTGATTTCTTTAATGTGCAGGAGGAGTGCGTCGGGCCGCTGCATGACATTGTAGAGAAGATCAACTCGAGGCACCCCGACTTCCACTCGCACCTGCTGCTCTCCATCCTCAAGCTGGGCCTGGTGGAGGTGCGGGTGCCGGACCGGGCGTCCTCCGCGTCCGCCGCGCAGGTGCGCGTGCGCGCCCTGGACGCCACGCCCGTGCTGCTCGCCTGCCTGCTGGCCCTGGGCACCCTCCTGGCCCTGGGGTCCCCCCTGGGCGCGCCCTGGCCGTCCTGGGCGCTTTGCTAGCGACACCCGGACCTGATCGGACACGAGGCACTGATATAGACATTCCGGTTGTTTCATTGTTTTTATCGTTGTTATTGATTTTTCTCAAGTTCTGTGCTCGAGCCGTGGGGCGTGTTTCTGTCCCTATTCTACGCCACTCTGTCCCAAGGGCTGCAGGCAGCCCGTCGCCAGGTGGCACTAGAGAATCCGTCTGTTGCAACTCTGGAGCTTCGTACAAATCTCTATCGATGTCAAGTGGAGAGACGATGGCTGGGGCTAGGGTCTTTCTTCAACACTCACTAAAAGGCCATGTTTGCACAATTTATAAGAGTAACTATTGTGATATGAACACATTCGGCAACAATTAATTGATGCTGATTGTCATTTAATTCTTGATTGTAAAGTAATTTATTCTGCAGGCATATGAGCAGCCCTGCTGTTCTGTTGGCCAAAACAATGACATATCAGTCCCATTTTATTGAATGGGGCGCCTCTTTCATGGTGTTTAGTTAAATATGAAAGTAAGGAATCGTGTGCGTTTAAGAATAGTTCTAACTACTATTTCTTTGCGATTTTTCTTGAAGTCGTAAAGTTGCATTGTATTATAAGAATGTCACATGATAGATTTAATATACTTCCAATGTTACACATATCATGTTTTTTTGTTTAGAAAAACAGTCCAATTTGTTATCTCTTCTAGTTAACTCGCTAAAATATCTTTGACTGTTTTTTTAAATCAATTTCTAGAATGAAATGGAACTTTAATTGAGGCTGTGTTAAAGGGAGTAACATCGTTTTGGCGCTGTCTCTCTTTCTCTGTACTGTTTCACTTTCGTTTGTTTTATTGAAAGCTCTGAGAATAACATTTTTGTAGATTAATGCAATCAAGAAACCTCCCTTTAACGCTCAGAGGAATCCCTGTAGGAAGTGCAACGTCTAAATTATGAAATGTGCAGTAGACTGTTTTTACCCAATAGGGTTAATTTGTACTAGATCATCTATTAGACTTACTCACCGATACATATCAAAGAACATATCAATGTGGGTGGCATATCTTTTTAGAGGGCCTTTGTGATTAGGGCTGAATGTGTATATCTTTTGCTATAGTAAGTATGTATTGTACAACACATATATTTTGATTATGTACTTAGTTGTAACTTGTGTGGAGGAAGGAACAAGGAATCATGTGTTTCAATTATTTAGTTATTTTCAAATATTTAACTCAATTTCATAAATAGTGAAAGCCTTCTCAAAGAGCATACTTTTTATCTGTTGTGTAGTGTTTAAAAGAAAAATGTGTTAGCATGTTTGATTGCGGACAATTTGTAGACCTCAGAATTCTTCTTTTAAAGTAAATTTTTGAGATTCCAATCTTAGTTGGTTTAGTACCACTATTTGACCAAAATCCATAATGTATCCTTCCTAGCACACTATCTACTTTATCTTGCTCAATATTTCTTTTGTTGACACACTTTTGTACCCATAGCTGGTCTGTGCAAAGTACTTCTATGGTTTTCTACTTCATCCACTCAGAAAGTGAGGTGCATTACCTTTCGTCTGGCCTCCCAGGGCCAATTAAAAATTCTCATGACCAATGAAAGGGGACTGAAAGTAACTTATCCCTTGGAGGTCATAAAAGTAGAAAATGGCGCTTATAGTCCATTAACTACGACACTCATAAAAACATATCAGAATGCCGCATATCAATTAGTATTGAAAGCAGACCGTGTAGGGAGTGTGAGGCTCAAATGAGTGCAATGCATATTTGGAAAAGTAAATTTTGTATTATATTCCTACTTAGAAAAATTAAAGGGGGCCTGTGAATAAGCCAAATAAAAGTAATGCTTTGTACTCCTTGCTTCGTGTGTTGTGAAGATAATTTGTTAAAGTTATATATTATTGTTTCTCTTTTTAATATTTTAGATCTTTGCATGTGACTTTTGTCACAATACATATCATAAAGTAACATACACATATCAGAATGTGATAGATGTTTTTGCTGCATGTCGCTGTTTCCAAATGTGGGAGCACTGTACCTTATTAAAGTCTCAACAAAGTAAAAAGTACATATCAAATCTCTGTTGGAAGTCATGCCCATATGGGTACATATGTGATGAAAAAATTAATGTTAGACTTAATTAGTTGGAATGTGAGAATGTTGTTAGTTAACAAGTTGACATATTGTTGACTTTATTCAGTGTTTACTTTTGTTATCTATTGCCATTCTTAAATTTTGGTTGTGAAGGGACAATTTTGAAGTGAGTCCATTAGGTTCCGATTGCTCTGTAATTCCCAATTATAATTGTCTTACTCCTTTTCCTCTGGCATCTGCATAGCACAAATTTTGAGATGCAAAAATTAAATGTAAATTTCTGTTATAGGTGTAGTAAAAACACTCTAGATGCTTTGTTTTTTTAGTGTAATTCTATTAAAAGTCAGTTAATACACATCCAGATAATGTAACAATCAAAGAAATCAGCAAAAAAAAGAAGAGAAACAAGGCATCCAGGGCAAGGTAATGGTAAAGGACTCCCAAGTGTTATTTTTTGTGGTACACACTCATTTTATATGAGACTTTATAATATAAAAAGAAGTCTTTCTGTTGAACAGAGAAGCCTTGGGAGGCGTCTGATGGACCAATATAGAAACCATCTATATGAAAGGATGATGTGTGCGAAGTTTGTGTGAGTTTGTTGTGCGATGTGGTTTCAAGATGTTTCCCTCCCTTGCGAAAGTTCTTTCAAATGTCTGGTATACCAGTAATGCATTCATTCTGGCCTGATTTAGAACCTATATTTTAATAGCTTGTTAAAGAAATCAATTTGTATTTGCCTTTAATCAAAATAGATATTTTTTCTGCTTTGTGGCCACCAGTGAATGAATGAGTCTACTAATAGGGTTGTAAAACTCAACCATATAGGTATTAGTTTTAACTTTGCTTTAAGGGCACAAATGAGACCCTGTCAAAGCTATCTCCAGTTTATCCAGGCTTACCAAGTTTTGTTATTGTTTGGAGATTCACCTTAAATTGAAGTGATTGAGAGGCACTGCATTAATTCTTCACAGCCGAAGATATACTTTCTTTTCAGATTCTGACCTGTTTTCAGTTGGTCAGCTTCACAAAATCCTCGTGATTCCGAGTTCCTTCCAATCACCTGCTCATATTGCAACCTTCGCACATCACCCTAAGTCAATGTAAATAAATCATGTACAGTGTTCAAAGACGTCAAATATGTATCAAATGTTGGAGAAATTAAAAAAATTGCACATTGGTTACACTTTTTCTCTTGATTATTCAAACCCCAGGGCGCCTGACGGGTAGGCAGCCCATTCGACGCCAGGTGAGCGGCGCACAAGCACACACACACACGCATGTTTTGTGGGTTCGATCCCGACCGATTGTTTTTGTATTTTTTGCGATGTACACGCTGGCTCTCGGGCAAATTAACCCTTGGGGATCGGTCTAGGGGTACATTAGAGTACCCCTGGCCACCCCCATCATAGTAGAGCCGGAAAAAAAAAAATACGGCCGGGACTTGAACCAGCAAAACGTCTCGCCAGCCGAGATGATTTGGGACGGGGGGAAGGTGCGTTAACCATCTCGGCTGGCGGGACGCACACCTCACGGCGATGCGAACTGGAATCCCTATCTACCGGCCATTTTCAGCGCCAAGAGGCAAGAACGGAGTCGGAGCGGAAGTCGCCTCTGCCGGCCCCGTCCAACCGGTAGATAGGGATTCCAGTTCGCCTCGCCATGAGGTGTGCGTCACGACAGCCTAGTGGTATCGCCCTTGCCCCCCGTCCCAATACCATCTAGGCTGTCGAGACGTTTTGCTGGTTCGATCCCGACCGATTTTTTTTTTTTTTCGATGTAAACGCTGGCTCTTGGACAAATTAACCCACGGGGGTCGGTCTAGGGGTACAATAGAGTCCTCCTGCCCACCTCAGTCATTTGTTGGACAAGTTCAAGTCAAGTTCAAGTTCAAAGCGACGCTCCCGCATCGTCTTCGAAGAACGCGACATAAACGCGATTTTACCCGGAGGTCAGCAGGAGCGAGGAGGTAGCCTCCTGTGCAAGTGTGCATTCTCCGGTTCCAGGTCGGCCGACAGATGGCGCCACCATGCGTTGTTGTTGCGCGCTAGGTCTCGACAAGGCAGAGCCTATAGGGCCTAGTCCAAGTACTCTTCGGTCGGTTGGGGATTTTCGTCCTCGACCAATTCTCGGCGCGTTACTTGTGCGCACGAATTTTTGTTTCGATCATTTTAATGATGAGAGAACCATATTATATTG
The DNA here is from genome assembly GCA_033675135.1 of Frankliniella intonsa. Classification (NCBI taxonomy): domain Eukaryota; kingdom Metazoa; phylum Arthropoda; class Insecta; order Thysanoptera; family Thripidae; genus Frankliniella; species Frankliniella intonsa. The sequence goes on along the minus strand of CM066254.1, from coordinate 12,385,897 downwards.
CTAAGAAGACGTTGGCTCTCGATTCTGACATTGAAACGTCAAATAACCAAGTCCAAGTTTTTCGAAGTTTGGTGGAAGAGTGGGACTTAGATTCACAACCAACTCCAGTCCAGGGTGTTTGCGGATTAAACATAGCAAATGCTTGCCAATGTCAACAAGGAAAATTCGTGCGCATAAGTTGCGCATCTAGAGTTGGTTAGGGAAAAAAGTTCCCTCCGCGCGAAGGAAATTTGGACTAGGCCCTATAGGCTCTGCCTTGTCGAGGCCTAGCGCGAAACAACAACGCATAGTGGCGCCATCTGTCGGCCGACCTGGAACCGGAGAATGCACATTTGTACAAGAGGCTACCTCCTCGCTCCTGCTGACCTCCGGGTAAAATCGCGTTTTTTTCGCGATTTTTGAAGGCGCTGCGGGAGCCGTTTCCGCGTCGGCCAACAGATGGCGCCACCCTGAAACGCCATCTGTTGGCCGACCGCGGTAACACTCCCGCATCATCTACGAAGAACGCGAGAAAAACGCGAAAAAATACGCGATTTTACCCGGAGGTCAGCAGGAGCGAGGAGGTAGCCTCCTGTGCAAGTGTGCATTCTCCGGTTCCAGGTCGGCCGACAGATGGCGCCACCATGCGTTGTTGTTGCGCGCTAGGTCTCGACAAGGCAGAGCCTATAGGGCCTAGTCCAAGTACTCTACGGTCGGTTGGGGATTTTCGTCCTCAACCAAATCTCGGCGCGTCACTTGTGCGCACGAATTTTTGTTTCGATCATATTAATGATGAGGGAACCATATTATATTGCTAAGAAGGCGTTGGCTCTCGATTCTGACACTGAAACGTCAAATAACCAAATAAAAGTTTTTCGAAGATTGGTGGAAGGGTGGGACTTAGATTCACAACCAATTCCAGTCCAGGGTGTTTGCAGATTAAACATAGCAAATGCTTGCCAATGTCAACAAGGAAAATTCGTGCGCATAAGTTGCGCATCTAGAGTTGGTTAGGGAAAAAAGTTCCCTCCGCGCGAAGGAAATTTGGACTAGGCCCTATAGGCTCTGCCTTGTCGAGGCCTAGCGCGAAACAACAACGCATATTGGCGCCATCTGTCGGCTGACCTGGAACCGGAGAATGCACATTTGTACTAGAGGCTACCTCCTCGCTCCTGCTGACCTCCGGGTAAAATCGCGTATTTTTTCGCGTTTTTCTCGCGTTCTTCGTAGATGATGCGGGAGTGTTACCGCGGTCGGCCAACAGATGGCGTTTCAGGGTGGCGCCATCTGTTGGCCGACGCGGAAACGGCTCCCGCAGCGCCTTCAAAAATCGCGAAAAAAACGCGATTTTACCCGGAGGTCAGCAGGAGCGAGGAGGTAGCCTCTTGTACAAATGTGCATTCTCCGGTTCCAGGTCGGCCGACAGATGGCGCCACTATGCGTTGTTGTTTCGCGCTAGGCCTCGACAAGGCAGAGCCTATAGGGCCTAGTCCAAATTTCCTTCGCGCGGAGGGAACTTTTTTCCCTAACCAACTCTAGATGCGCAACTTATGCGCACGAATTTTCCTTGTTGACATTGGCAAGCATTTGCTATGTTTAATCTGCAAACACCCTGGACTGGAGTTGGTTGTGAATCTAAGTCCCACTCTTCCACCAAACTTCGAAAAACTTGGACTTGGTTATTTGACGTTTCAATGTCAGAATCGAGAGCCAACGTCTTCTTAGCAATATAATATGCTTCTCTCATCATTAAAATGATCGAAACATAAATTCGTGCGCACAAGTAACGCGCCGAGAATTGGTCGAGGACGAAAATCCCCAACCGACCGAAGAGTACTTGGACTAGGCCCTATAGGCTCTGCCTTGTCGAGACCTAGCGCGCAACAACAACGCATGGTGGCGCCATCTGTCGGCCGACCTAGAACCGGAGAATGCACACTTGCACAGGAGGCTACCTCCTCGCTCCTGCTGACCTCCGGGTAAAATCGCGTTTATGTCGCGTTCTTCGAAGACGATGCGGGAGCGTCGCTTTGAACTTGAACTTGACTTGAACTTGTCCAACAAATGACTGAGGTGGGCAGGAGGACTCTATTGTACCCCTAGACCGACCCCCGTGGGTTAATTTGTCCAAGAGCCAGCGTTTACATCGAAAAAATCGGTCGGGATCGAACCAGCAAAACGTCTCGACAGCCTAGATGGTATTGGGACGGGGGGCAAGGGCGATACCACTAGGCTGTCGTGACGCACACCTCATGGCGAGGCGAACTGGAATCCCTATCTACCGGTTGGACGGGGCCGGCAGAGGCGACTTCCGCTCCGACTCCGTTCTTGCCTCTTGGCGCTGAAAATGGCCGGTAGATAGGGATTCCAGTTCGCATCGCCGTGAGGTGTGCGTCCCGCCAGCCGAGATGGTTAACGCACCTTCCCCCCGTCCCAAATCATCTCGGCTGGCGAGACGTTTTGCTGGTTCAAGTCCCGGCCGTATTTTTCTTTTTCTTTTTTCGGCTCTACTATGATGGGGGTGGCCAGGGGTACTCTAATGTACCCCTAGACCGATCCCCAAGGGTTAATTTGCCCGAGAGCCGGCGTGTACATCGAAAAATAAAAATAAAAAAGAAGCTGTCGGGATCGATGGAGGGTCATTATAAGATTCTCAGAAAACAGCCCGAAAATGTGCGTGTGTGTGTCCGCTCACCCTGCGTCGAAATAATAATCACTTGCCTCAAAATTGAGACGGAAAACGAATCGTTAGGAGGCGGTTTGACCCGGGGTCCTTAAAAAGAAGTGAATTTGACTATTTTTCATTTAGGTATTTGCGATTTATTGTAAGATGGAAATTCACAAAATGGCACACTTTTGACTTTTGGTTCAACTCACACAAATTTCAATCAGATCCATATTGAAAAGACTCTGTATTACTGAAAAAAGTACAGAGTGCAGCTACTGCTAACTGTAAGATAATAATGAAAATAAATTAGGACAATGTCATATATTAATTCAATGTATGACATCTTGAAATATTGTGTCTTTGTTACTCATACCATTATACAAGTTAACTATTCTGTTATTTACATCAGTTCTTGGAAACTTAAATTCATCACCATTCACAATGGATGAATGTCACATGCAAAGCAGCAAAGGGACTGGCTTTTTGCTTTCTAGTACAGCAATCATAAGAAAGTAGTAGATATATAATCACAAATTCACAAAATGCCAGAATTACAAAATTGATACCAGATACAAAATAATTCTTTGAAGAAAGCCAATGTGCAACATTGCAGCAGAAGATTGTCAGCACCTTAATGCAATCTAATGTCTACTCTTCTGTAACTTCAAGGCCAGACTGTGCTACTATCACAACCACAAAAGCACATATATCCATAAAAACCTAACTTACATACAGGTAAAACAAATACATCTTTGGTATTATTCATTTTAAAAAAATGAACTGAGAGCATTCAAACCTGGATTGCACTAGGTATGCATAAAAAATGTGCCTACAGTTTATTTGTGATGTACACACAAAAGAATAGAATACTTCACAACATGAGAAGACATCACATTAGCTATAGTAAAATATCAGAGTAATATAAAACTGCATAGTACATGTGCCAAAATGTTCACAAGCAGACAAAGAATACAGCTATGAAAAGTCTAAATAACTCTAAATTAAACAATGGAAAAGTCACTAGATACCTGCCTTCCAAACAAATTTTATTCTAAAAAGCTTGCTCAGCAAAATGAAATATGGCCATGAATATTTTCATGAGATTACAAAATTGTCATGCTCCATTATTGTCACTCATTCACAAATAAAAAAAGATTGGCAAAATTGTAGCTCAACATGTGTTGATTTCATGAAAATGCTTTTGAAGATTATAAATTAGTTCATTAAAAGATTCAAAATAATCACAAGAATGCAATGTAACAAGTATGATCAAGAATCCAAGAGCTAAGCATTTGTTAATACAGGTTCAGATCACAGATCAAATGAAGAGTTCATTCATATTGAATTGGTCTTATGTGAGTAGTTTACAAGCAAACAAGAAAATATACATACTTAGAACACCTAGAGTGAATCAAAGACAAGAATGGTACAGGTAATTCACACCAAAAGATAAAAATAAAACCTTTCTTATCACAAAAAAATACCATTCAGAATGTATGAGACTGTGCTCAATGCTCAAATTTTGCAGTCATTTGAAACTCACAATAGACAAATAACTCTATTGCCTAAAAGATAGTCAAGGGAGTTTCATTGTTCTCAAAGAAAAGACTTGACTTAAACATAATTTACACAGCATCACAAAATCGAGTCAAAACTACCTGACACAGAATATTTCACTTTATTAGAATATACTAGTCTGAAAGCCATATAACAATATTCTAGCCCCTCAAAATTTCCAAGACTACTGAACAAAAGGGAGAAAATGTTATCATAAAGTATAGCCAGATAACTAACTAGCTCTAAGGCTATTTTACATTCTTATTATATTCTTCATGAGTGTGCTTACATCTTGAACATATAACAGGTATAACTCTTGACAAAGTTAGATTACGATTACATTAAAAACTGAACACTAAAGACAGTAATAAGAAGCAACAAATACATGATGTTCAATGCACCCAATATTGTTGGGTTCCTTTTTCTCTTTTTCTTTTCAAGCAATAAAGATTCAAAACATTTCATACTCTGTGTAGAAACAAAACAAAGAAAGGAAGAGTTTTCTTCATAACAAGTCTATAGAAACTGTATTGATTTACACTGTTTCCCAAAATGATGTTGCAGAAAGATCAGGCAACAGTAAACGATCAAGATAATTACAGTATTTATAATTACATCACAGAATAAAAAACACGCACTTTCAATGGGCTTGAATTGTAAGCTCTGTTAAAGGTGAAAAATAACAATTCTCAAGCATTGACAACATTGTGCGCACATAGACTAACATTGATTCAAGGCATAAGAGATTGTACTGTACAGAGGGCATCACTGATTAAACACCTAAAACATAACACTGTTTGTTTTCTCAAAGAAAAATCTTTTGTAATACATACAGGACTCCAGTTTTAAAATAGATACATACAACTCACTAAAAGCAAAGACATCTACGTATCTGCTAGGGGAACACAGGGCACAATAAATACATTACTTAAGGCAAAAACTTGAGTGGGAGGAAAAAAAAAATGTCAAGGAAAAAAATATGCCACGGCACCTGTCTAGACTACCATTCACTTCACACATTTGAGCTTGATCTTTGCAAACATTAATGACTATTCAAATTTAATAGAAAAATTAAAATAAATTATTTTATGATGTGAGAGAGCATGATGTAACATTAAGTGGAAAAAACAAAAAAACATGAAACAACATTAAAATATAAAAATACTGTATTACAAATCATGAAAGAAAACCAGTAAAATGACCAAGACTTGAAGGGAGCATAACATACTACCTATGTGAGAGCTTTAGTGTCACCAATCCTGATATAAAGAGGAACTGCAAACACAGCATCACAAGTAAAACAAAAAAAGTACAGTAAATTAATTAGAAGTTCTTCTTTTTCCAATACAAATTCTAGCAATACTAAGTCTTTTCACAGGCCAAGATGCCAATATTAAACAATAACAGATTGTTTAATTTTTAACAGACATTAATTACCGTTTGTTTGTGTTGAGATCTCAAATAAGAATTACTATACCTACTTGGATTGCCAGGCAACCTACAAGTAATAAAGATGCATCTATGTATTTATATAACCTGAAGATATTTAACATCAACCCAATCAACAATCACACAGAGATTCTTGTTTACAGTCAAACCATTTTACACACACACAAAAAAAAAAAAAAAAAAAAAAAAAAAAAGGAAAAAGAAACAAAAAAAAAAATCACATAGAGCTTTGCACGATGTCCAATATGATTGGATTTGGTTTTGACAGCTTACAAAACAATATTGTTTGTAGAAAATTCGGTACATTATTTACTAATGAAATGGGCACAAATTTTTTATTTTTTAAATGTGAAGGATGATATTCCTAAAAGCCATCACAAACAGATGACAGCTCAGATGCATTTAAGGATTATGGACGAGTCACTAAAGTTTACCATCGTCCATAATCCCACAAACGCTAGGTGATTAATCTGGGGAAATGTAGACCTTCTACTTGCTTATCAATGGATGGGCAGTGACTTGTTCCAGAAGGACCCCAATCATGGAGACCTTCTGAATTAGCCAGCCTGTGGGTAAGGCGATGAGCGATAGAAAATCCACCACTTCCTTCAAGTTGCGTCAGAACAATAATTACTTGTCTGAAATAAACCATATGTATGAGATGAAATTGTATTTATAGAAAACACATGGAAAGAAAATACAGAAACACTTATACCTGTGTAAAGGGGGAACAGAATCCACAGTTTTTAGTTCACCTCTAGTAGAAACAACATTGTAACTTTCTTGGCAGTCACACTTTACATGAATCCATTTATTTTCATGACGATTTTCCACCATTACAACAAGACCAGCCCAGCCTTTTGTTAAATAATATGCAGTCATTCCTTCTCGACCCTGTAACAAATACCACAATATAGATTTTCTGACATGTGAAATTACCTACTACAATAGTTTTGAATGTGAAAGCACATAAAAAACAGTCACCTCATGTCGCTGGCCCTTTGCAAGAGTTAAGCTGATAATGGCATCTGCCAACACAAACGAAGGTGGAGTGATTTGTTCCACTAAGAGTTTCTTTGAACTATGTATGGCAAGAACATAGTCAGGATAAGAGGCTGGGTCATCCATTCCTGCAATTCAAAAAAAAAAAAAAAAAAAAAAAAAAAAAAGGAATTTAAAAAGAAATTTAATCTCAACTTTTTAAAGACAATATGTGTAAATTTTAGGCAAGAGCATAAAAATTACCTGTGTGCCAGTGATTGAATGCAAGGCAAACGACAATGTAATGATCTTCTTCAAGCATTTTATGGCAACCAACAAATCCCCGTACCTGTCTTTTGCTATGTTCAACCAATCTACCAACTTGTGGTTGTGCTGCTGATCGTGTGCGGAATACCACTACACATAGATCAAGCTGAGACCTTTGCCACTTTTCAGAATTTCTAAAAACATGGGTACAATTTTAAAAAAGAAACAAATGAATGTAAAGGATTGATAGTAGAGCAGAACATATATATTTCATACCTTTGACCTTCTTGAAATAAAGTGAACTCAGCCTCTGTTGGTTCCATAACAGTTAAGAGAACACATGAGAGGTGATCAATTGAAGAAAGAGGTGGAAGAGTACCACGCAAACGAACTTCATTCCAACCAGAGCGTACTTTACAAATATCAATGCAATCAAAATATCTGTGAGGAATAACACACTCAAGTGAAATCAAATTTCCTGTACAACACCAAGCAAAACATTAGAAGTAAGGAGCCTCACTTTAAGACATCTTCAAAAGATATCCAGAAGACACCATCTGAAGCACCATGTGGCATTAACATGTCTCTCATTTCCAGAGTCCACAACTCTGAGTCATCAGCCCAATCGCCTTTCCATGAAAAATGTCCCCATGGGTTGCGTAGCCTCAAAAGTCGTATTCCATTTATATCCCGTACATCAAGTACAGAATAAGCATGCCTAAAGAGATGGAAGAATTGGTTAATTTTTGGCAACTTTAGTTTAAGTACAACAGAAAACATTGATATGCACCTAGGACGTAAACCTTTACGTTGATATTCTTCTTCATCTACTTTCATATTTCCGCCACCACAAGAGGCTCCCATTAAAAATCTTGCAAGGCGTGAGCTGAGAAGTTGAGCCCAAATAAGATCTCTGTCTAGTTCATCTTCAGATGGTAGAGATGAAGGTTGAAGAGGCACGCTCTCACACGGAGCACCTACATGCATTATGTAAAATAAAATCATACACATAAATTTTGTAGCAATGTGAACAGCAAAATGAGATCTTAAGAGCAGCTAAAACAAGCTATTTACCAGTAAGAGTGGCGAGGCCTTCAATGGCACGTCCTGACACAAGTGCTTCGTAACATCCATGGATTTTTGCAACAGCTTTTTCAATTAATGGGACCCACAATTGTTTTCTTTTGGCCTGATATCAAAGCTCATGATTCACTCAATGTTATCCAATTAATGTAAGTAAAAACCAGGAGGAACATATCTTTACCTGAGAGTAAACAAGGTGGCCTCTTTTGTCACACGGCAACAGGTCATCTACAAGAACAGTCGTCCATTTGCCATCCTTACATAATCGCACTTGATATGCACCTTGCTTGCAGAATTCCCTGGTCATCATGACTCTCTTCACTAAGTCTTCTCTTTCTGCTAACACTGCAAGAGCTGAGAGTAACCAGCAGTTTCCAAGTACACCTGTAAATAAAAAAAATAAAATTTTTGAAGATTGATCTTAGCATTGTACATTAAAAAGGAAGAAATACAATATATACTACCTTGAGAAATATCTGAAGGTAATGGAGTGCGGAATATGGTCCATTTCAATTTTGAATCATCATCCATTACAATTTCATGAGGTCGTAACCATTGAACAACATGATTGTCTTTTGTTTCTGCTGGGTTATAATATAGAGATTTTGGTGCAGGTGGAAAAGAATCATCAACAAACTGCTCTTTGTTCTGGAATATAATTAAAAGTAGAACATTCAATAAAAAGAAAATATTGTAGTAAAAATAATAATTTATAGATGTAGGGGTAAAGAAGTTGCCATTGCAAGTCTTCTGAAGAACTCACCTCAGTACAATAACAAACTATGTGTTGCCACTTATCCAAAGCTTCTTTCTCTTCGATGCGCCTTAAATCATCCATCAGCTCACTCTGATGGCGTACAATTGTATTGGTCCCACTAGTTCCACCTAGAAGGGTCGAGCCTAAATTCATGACATCCCGCGGCATTACAACAGCTGGTGAAGTAACAGTGCCAATAAAAGTTGACGATGATCCTGAAGTTATTGTGGTGATGGTTGAGGAAGATAAACAACGAGAACTATGACACATGTCACATGCAACTGATGTGACAGAGTTTTCATAGGTGCAAACTGAACACTGCCATGTAAGAGTTGATGGCGTTGTTGGTGATGCAGGACCATTGGAACTGGAGTCTGATGTTGGTGATTGATCCTTGTTAGATTTTGGACTCTGTCCACTACTAACAGGAGATGACAATCCAGAATTTGACAACTCTCTAAAACAAGAACAATTTTGAAAATAATAATACAGAAAGACTTTCTATCTGCAGGACTTTGGCTACATCAGATCTGAGTTACTATTTTATACCTTGTGTTAATGTTTTGAGAAGAGCGATTTGAACTTGACCCACTTCTTGTTGAAGAGGTTCTTCGAATATTGCTAGTACTTGGGCTGTTCATGGCAGTACCAGTGTTCCTAAGTTTTGGTATGGCTCCACTTGAAGAAGGTGTCTTAGCTCCTACAAATTTCAAATAACATCAATTAATAAAACATTTTAAAGTTCACAAGAAGATGAAAGAGGAATGAATTTCTGAAATACCATTGCCCCTTGAGGATGACTGCTGCCTAGGAGAAGGACTTCTTTGAGGGATAATTTGGGAACTACTGGATGAACCAGATGAAATTTCAGAACTCTTGCTATTGGCAGCCTTGCAGGCACGGCAAACTGATGCTCTCAAGGGATTCTTTAGTGTGCACCGTAGACAGTCCCAAAATTCACCCCTTGGCAAAGTTTTATCATATTTGGCAGTGATACTTCCAAGTTTTGATCCACCACAAACATCACAAGCTGATTTGGATGCCGAATTTACAAGAGTGCATTTCTTACAGGTCCAATCAGCATCTACAAATGGTATATCATCTTCTGGCAAATACTGCTCAAAAAGACAAATTAAATAGTGTAGGAACTGATTAAATCAATAATAAACCGATTAGATAGAAAAAAATAGTTACCTCAATATCATCTTCTAAATCGGTTTCCTCGGTAGCTAATGTGGCCGTAGCACCAGGGGAAGGTATTTTAGTCTCACCAGATGATTTTTCTTCATCTTGTTTCGTTGGTGTGTACCTCACACTGTCTTTGGTGACAGTTATAAGACTTGGCTCATTAACAGATGGTGGGGATCGAACAGAATTGCAGATATCACATCTATCGGACCATAATGGGTTGTAGGCGTAAGAACATTTTGTGCAAGTCCACATTCTTTTTAGAGAAAGCCCTGGAATTTCTAAAGCTGATGATGACACTGATGGTAATGACGAAGATGATGACTGAGCAGCAGCTGCATTAGATAGCACAGCTACACTATCAGGTTTTGGAGAACCAGTGTCTGAGGATGGTGGAGAAGCAATTCTTTTCCTTCCAATGACTGACACTTTTGAAGCTTCAACCGTTGACGACAGAGTTGGCTCAGTCAAACCAATGTATGAAAACCTTGTGCGGGATGGTACTTGTACATTCACATTATTGATAGAAGATCTCATAGAAATGTTTCCCTGTGCATCAGTCTCAATCATACTTCGTCTATTGGAGGTGGGCTTAATTTGAACAGATGAATTTGGCATTTCTGATAGAGAGCGTCGATTAATGGGCTTATTCCATGCTGGTGAAGACTTAACATTACTTTTGCTGGTAAGATTGTGACCATGGTTTGGAGTAGGAGGAGATTCTTTAACTTCTGCACCATCCCAATCGGGCACAGTTATAACCATACCATTGCGTGGGGCTGTTGGGCCAGCAAGGGGTACGCATGTTTTTCTTGGTGTTTCACAAACTTCACAACGGTCACTGGTACTATTATTGTCAAGTGTACACCTGACACATGACCATCCAGCCTCTTCTATATTTTCATTAACTTCATCACTAGTCTGGTTATTACCATTAACAGAAGAGTTTTCTGATGAACTAGGATCATCTTGGGTTTCACTATCTTCAGTACAATTATCCACCATATTTGTTGGCCTCCTCAACACTCCTGCTCCAGTCATTGACTTAGGTATAATATTATTAGAGGATGAATCCATCCACAATTTTTGAACTACAGATCCATTAGAAAGAGAGCGGCTAACTTTGGACTTTACTCTTTCATACACAGACTGACTGTGCCTTTTGGGAGACCTGCTAGGTGGGCCATCAACTTGATCTTCATCTTCTTGCTTTTCATTAGTCTGTACGCCATCACTAGATGAGATGTTACTTTCTTCTGGGGCAGCATGATCCACATGTTCCCACTTATTCTCATTATTTTTTTCATCACCATAGAAGGGAGGAGCAACATGCCAGGTGGTATTGCCTTCCCGCGAAGTGACTGAGGAAGTCATTTTGAACTTGCTCCGAGTTACTACTCCTAATTGCTTTCCAGGAGGGGAGTCTAATATCCCACAGACAGCACAGCTCTGTGTAACACCAGAATTAAAAAACTGGCAGTATGCACAAATCCACCGAGAAATCACTGCAGGTACACTGTTTGAGCGGTTTCGTGATGTGACAGGTTCCAGTAGTGCTTTTGAGGAGCTTAGATCTTGGAAACTGCAATTGATATCTAAAAGTCTATTCGAATTTATTTTCCACTGATGGCAACAAGGCAAAACTCTGAAACAGATAAAGTAAAATAGCTATAAAATGTGTACTCTGTAACTGTGGTTAGTGAATGCAAAGAGGATTGTGAGGGAGGGAAAACTGAAGTCACTCAAGATGTGTAAAACAAAATTTGGGGGAAATAAACAATTTTGTTTGCACCAAAACAATTGTGAGCAGTGGTCAGCAAAGAACTTACTTAACAGTTTAAGAAAATCAATTAATGCAAAGCAAGTGAAGATGTTTAACTAATTGGAAAAATCTTTACTGCAGAAAATTTGATGATAATAACAAGTAGCCACTTATGTGACTCAAAGAGAGCGACAGAACAAAGAACACTCACGCATCAAAGGGTTTTAGAGACGAAGCTTTGCGGTGTAATTTTGCGATGGATTGGTAAGTCGATTCGCACACAGTTCCTAGATTTTCTTCCGCGGTGGGAACTGGTTGCGGGTCATTTTGTTGTGTTTTGATGTGAAGACAGGACAACCCTGGCGCAGACGTCCTGTGCCTGGGGGGTACAACAGCTCTGTTTTCACCACATCGGCTGCAGCTCAAGCGTTCTGTTGGGTTGATCAATGAGCAACGACCGCAGTGCCACTGAAGGACAGAGGCGATCGTACCCATTCTTCCGACGTCCTGGCCATATTAACGACAAAATTCAATAAAAAATGCGATATATCACGACCAGCTGATCCACCATATTGATGGAGTCGGGGTATGCAGTAAACACGCTTTTCATTGGTCGGTGGGAACAGTCTCTTCCAATCAAAATCCCTTTCCTTCCGTCGTCTGCAAAGGAAGCTCAGAGCAGGATAAGAAACACCACATAGATAAAAAAAATTGCTAGTATCAAAGTTTTGGAGCCCTCATGAAGTTAAGTAGTATGGAGCAGGATTTCAAATATTTCATAGCTACATGGTGGTTTCATGGAGAGTGTTGTAAACAGGTAAGCCCGTAAAAGGGTATTTCACAGTATTTTTACAGTTCGCACATCTGGTTGTCATGTTGTCGTGACACGTGCGTACCTCTAAATCCGCCATACACTGTGGGCTGTTTTTGTTTTGAAGTGTCCAGTGACCACGCGTTGGCTGGCAAGCAAGTGCAAGCAAGACTGCATAGGTTACGTTGTGAAGAAAATTCTGGAAATTACACTAGAGTGACAATATTTGGATACTTCTGTCTTATATTGCAAAACCGACTTCGGCCTTAACATGGAGGAGGACAAGGAAGAAACTAAAACCACTGATGTTGTTGAAGATGCATGGAAAATAGCTCCTCCACCTTTTAAGCCAGGCGATATGAAACATTCTCTGGTTGAAGAAAGCTCCTTTGCAACACTTTTCCCCAAATATCGTGAGCAATATTTGAAACAGTGCTGGCCCCTAGTTCAAAAGAAAATGGAGGAGTTTGGTGTAGTGGCAGAACTTGACTTGATCGAAGGTAGTATGTCAGTGAAAACGACCAAGAAGACATGGGATCCCACAATGATCTTAAAAGCTCGAGACTTGATTAAACTTCTCTCTCGGTCTGTTCCCTTCGAACAAGCTGTCAGAGTTATGGAAGATGAAAATGGATGTGACATTATTAAAATAGGTTCTATGGTCCGTAACAAAGACAAGTTTGTCAAGAGACGCCAGCGTCTCATAGGACCGAAAGGATGCACATTAAAATCTATTGAGCTATTGACAGGCTGCTATGTTTTAGTTCAAGGAAATACTGTATCAGCTTTAGGACCCTATCGAGGTTTGATTGAAGTGAGTATTCTTCTTATTTTTCATCACATCCTGTGTCTGTTGGTTTGATATGTGATGGTAATGTTACTGTCTGTTTTCAGGTTCGCAAGGTAGTTGAAGATACAATGCGAAATATTCATCCAATTTATAATATCAAAGCAATGATGATCAAGAGAGAATTGAAGAAAGACCCAAAGTTGGCAAATGAGAGCTGGGATCGTTTTCTTCCTAAATTCACTGGGAAGAATGTCAGCAAGCCGAAACCCAAAAAGAAGAAGCAAAAGAAACCTTATACACCATTCCCTCCAGCACAACCAGAATCTAAAGTTGATCAGCAGCTCAGAACTGGAGAATATTTCCTTAAAAAGGATGAAATCAGAGAAAACTGGATGCGTAAGAAGAAGGAAAAACAGGCAGAGGCTGAGAAGAGGCGCCAGGAAAAAAGAGAAGAATCATTTGTCGCCCCAGAAGAGTCAGCTTCATCAAGTTCAAAGGCTACTAAAAGCTCTAGTGACGTTGATGTGGAAGCCTTGAAGAAAAAAGTCAAATTAGCTAACAAGAAGAGAAAGAAATTTGATGTCTAACTTGTGTATCTTGCGACCATGAATTTTTTGTTTTTGTTTTGTGATATGCAATGTGTGGAGTCTTCATGAAGTTAAACTGTTTAACAAAAAATAAATAATACACCATGTCAATCATTATTGCTTCTTTTTTAGTTTAACAAATGATAACTTACATGGAACATGATGGAATTATGTATAATGTAAGAGACTAGATACATAGTCAGTTATATTGAAGTAAGAGAGAAGAAAAGAAATGAAGAGGGGAATGTGTTTCACCCCTCAACAACATTTCAGAGCTATCTCTGTGGTACAGCTGACAGTAGTTTTACATTAAAATTTACATGACTTGTTAAGCTGGCTGCTTGCTATTTATAACATGAATATGTGATGGTCGTGTAAAAGTGAAAGAAATAAACATTTAAGAATTGAGGTAGAATTTCTAGTTCATGAACACATAGAAGCTCCCTCTCAAGGTAGATACAATATGATCAGAACTTAAAACAGACTTAATGAATTGTATAGCCTGTTAAATGAATTTAGGAAAGACAAGCCCACAGAACAAGGCACTGGTCAGCCTTTGATGGTTGTAACAAAGAATAAACTTGTCCCTTGAAGCACAGGGAGTACACCAAGAGTCTTAAACAAAGTCCTTAATGTGATAAAAAGAGTATGTAGAATTGCTTCATATCACATGGTTCAAAAAGTTAAAATACATACGTAAAAGAGATTACCAAATGAGTATGTTGTTGGTGAACTCAAAATTTGACGCGTAAACTTCTACACTTTTCTACAGTATAAATGTAAACTGGTAGAAAGGAATCTACTTTATATACAATGAAGTCAAGTTCATGTGGCTACATCACCTGAGTTAATGCACAGATACACAATAAGATGCATTTTAATTGGGGGGGAAATAAACTAAAAAACCCAAAGAAACAATACTATTTCATATCACATCCTTTACAGGGTAGTAAAAACCAATCTAGAGGACTACCCTACCACAACCATTGATGTCTACCCAAAGCCATATTATTTTGATTAATAATCTGGCGGGTAACTGAAGTTTTCATCTTTTGAAAGTCCATTTGGACACAATCCAAGAGCCAAACAAAATGTAAATATATAAATTTGTACAAAAACATTAACATTGAGCACTTCCACCTTCTTCAAAATTTCAATTGAATTGATGGTGAGGAAGCAAAAGTCATTTACCATGCTTCATAATCTATGCTAAACAGTACAAACACTTCAATAAAAGTTCAGTATGTAACACTTCATAGTTAACACAGCATTTACTTAGCTCTGCATTAGAGCTGATTTAACATTAAGAGCCCCAATACCTTCTTTATGAAGACAGTGTACTAAAATACAGGCTTACGATTTTTTGTTTAATCTTTAGCAGGGAAAAGCATATGGGTAAATTCTTGACCAAATGTTGTGACAAATTATATTCAAACCTGTCTAAGATAAGATAAGATTATTGCCTTGACCTAAGAATAAAGAAAAAGATTCTGTACCATGGAATAGAAATCAGGAGCAATACCTCAACATTAACTGCTACTGAACTATTTCAAGGAGACACGAAATCTTTAAAATTATTATCACAAATTAAAAGATTACTAAGTAATAAAGAAAAATACACTGGCAGGTCATAATGATACGTCCACCACAATCATTAGTACAGTAGTACTGTTCATTAAAAATGTATGAAATCAACATACAAGAAATTAAAGTGGCTCTATTTTAAGAATAAGATGGAGTTAAAGTATTTCTTTCACAGAAAGAGGGAGAGAAGCATCCTTATGGTGCTGACCAACAGCCAGACTCACTAACAATATTTAAAAATACGAGCTGTGTTTACAACACAAAAATAAGTTGTAGTAGTAAAGGAGAGCTTTTTCACCTTACGATTAAATCTTCAATGGAATATGTCAGTGCAAAGATCCTCCGTTGCACTGAATACATGAACTTGGTTCTCAAAAACATTTTCAATTAATTTAGTTTTGAAATTAAATAGAATACAAATTATACTGTAGTTTCCTATGTAATAAAAATGAAAATTAACATAAACCTCAAATTAAGAAGATAAAAATTTTGAGATTGGCACAGAGTTAAACAAATTTTATCAGTTGATTACAATTTAGAATTGGAACAACAAGGATTTATCACAATTTTTAAAAGATGTACGTAAGTTGTTCCAAATATTTTTTTAAAAGATGGAAACTGGCACAAGAGCAGGCGCTTCATAGAATTTGAGCTGGTCAAGTAATGAAAACCACGTCCAAATCGACCACTTCTCACTTCTTTTTCTTTTTTACCATATTGGAATGATTGTTTCCTATGCCTAATAATTATTAACAAATATTGTACAGTAAACAGAGATAGCACCAATAATATTCTTAGAAATAGGTTCCTACAAAACTGCATATATTAAATGATAACATACTTACTTAAACAAGTTATTTGCTCTCTCAGCAATCACAATCAGTCAGAGTAGAAAGAATATTGGCAAAGTCTGCATGGAATTTATGTATAAAGAGAGAGGTGCAGATTGCAGAAAGTCATACTAACACACAATAATAAGACAAAAGGACTGAATGACAAAGCAGCCACTTCAAAACATACGTTTAAAAGTTAATGTCTCATACTTAAAATTTCAAAAACTGAATACTACATAAGAACTTAATTTTCTTCTGTAAAATCAGGAAATACATTTCCCTTCGGTAATCTACAGGCCAATATTCCACCACACACGGAGGATATTTATTTTTGTGTGGAATCCAATCCACACACATATTTGCATGTCAAACCATGGACCTCACTCATAGACATTCTGTAAATTTATGTACAACAAAACTGATTTCATAAGTGAAGTTCTGTAAATTTATCTGCATTTTGCTACCTACCTAATAATAATAATCATGACTCAAGAGCTTCAAAAATTAAGGATAATGTTGCAATGGGCATAACTAGTAATGGATTAATGTCATATCAATTCTTGGGCATATTTACTTTTCTTCACTGAGTCATTGTTAGAGGAAGACAACATATCTATGTGGTTACAAAACTTGAAAAAAGAATCTTTTCACTTGCATTCCAACAACAAAATATTAATAATTATACTGTAATAATTGTTCTTCTTTGATCTGAGATTTTAATATACCCTAAAGAGTGCTAAGGAGGCTTGAGCTATGAGGTTCGCAATTTAAACTTTTAATCACCAAGTACAAACCAGCAGTCTTTCATCGAAGATCTCACCTTTTCATGTCATTTTAACCTCCAGTAACTTTGCATACCTTATATACATTTTCACAAGTATTTTAAGAACTTAGTACAATATTTCATTCGCTGGAAATATTATGTAGTTAACATGACTTTTTGGCAGTGAGCAACTCACATGGACTATGCTCGATGTAATGATACTGTCCACCGTTGAGTAGATGATAATGATTCACACTTTTCAACTGTGAGTCCTCTACTCCTATCTCTTGAATCAATGCATAGGCTCAACTGAGCATGTTTAATGAGACCTCCAGGTTCTGTCTGGACCCAGTGCTGCAAACAAAAAAGTACAAAATTGTAAAAAGCAGGGGAAAATAACTCTCACTTTTAAAAAGCAATGGGGAATGCTATCTCTTTCTTTTCCTATAAGAAGCCCATTAGAGGGTTCCCTATTCACAGGAGTTACAAGGCCTTGGTAAAAACCACCTGTATGAAAAATGCTTAATGCTTTGGCAGAATGGCATGGTACAAACCTGATCTTCTTCTTCTCCACAAGGTGTCATAATTAAAGCAACTCCTGGTTGCCTTTCGGGGAGAGTAAGGCACATCTCATGGTGTTTTAGCAAACCATCATCAGTTAGAGCCCATTCCTGCAAAAAAGAAGTAGGCTTGTAATATGTTTCATATATTTTCATCTATACACACACACACACACACACACACACACACACACACACACACACACACACACACACACACACACTCACACAAAAAAAAAAAAAAACAAAAAGAAAACAAAAAAAAAAAAAAAAGCATTATGTATATGCCATTTCAAACATACCTGATTTCCACCGCTGGAATGGCATTGATAAAGGCCTACTGTGTTGTGAGACAGATGACCAAGGGTGTCAATGCATCTGCCATGTTGACTAATTGAGCTGATGACATTTTCTTCAGGAATTTGCAGCTCAGGATAAACATTTTCTAGGTACCATTTGAAGGGTTTGCACTGAAGACGTTCTTTGAGTTCTAGCCTGTCAATAATGCTAAAGAAAACAGATTCATTAAGCATTCATGAAGTTTAGAAGAAATATTTTCCTGCGAGGCCAAGTACTTACTCTCCATACGGAATATGTTTAGCCAGAGGCACTGCATTGTAGTAATACTGCTTGTAATCATCCATCCACACTTCTGCGGCTCTCCTTGTGTTACGGGCAAAAACATTGCCTGATCCCCCTGGGAATGTATAGGGATGTCTTTTCCTAAAGACATGTCCAACTCGAGAACACGGAATTATTTCTAGGGAACCACCACACTGCCAGACCCTGAAGGAAATCTCTGATGGACAGAAAAAACAATGAATTCAATTAGCAGTGAGATTTCCTGAAAGTCACCAGCCCAGATAAAAAACAAAATGAGCTCACCTAAATTTTCACCTCCCCAAACATCCATTTTCATGTCATATTTTCCAAGTTTTTCAAAATATGCTTTATCAATGACAAAAAGACCTCCAGCAATCATAGGAGTCCTGAAACGAAAACCGATTTCCATGAAGACATTCGATACATTACTCGCCGGCCCAGGTAAAGCGGATCCGACTCTGGCCTCACCTGATGGCACGGGTAGGGTCCTGCGCCCGCCGGGTGCGCTCCTTTGGTCCGAGGTACTCCCATTTAAATACCAGGTTCCAGTCGAAGCCGCCGCGCAGGTCGGCGGACGCACCGATGTAGTTAAAGTTGTCCATGCTGATGACGTCGATGATGGGGCACACGACGCGGCTTGGGTCCTGCAAGCGCAAGAAGAGATGACACCTGATGGCTTCTACGAGCGCAAGAATGAAAATAAAAAACACGGTCATTCCCCCCTTTCCAGGCTGGCTGGCGTGTGGTGGGTGTGGCATGGCGAGCAGCCACATGAGCCAGTCTCAGTCCAGGTGAGGGGCGCAACAGGCGGGGCGGGGCGGGGCGGGGCGGGGCGGGGCGGGGCGACCGGACGGAAGCCTGTCAAGCTGCCCAGCACCGCACCGCGCTGGACTCGTCTGGCCTGCAGGGCCGACGCCCGCCACCCGGCACTGCCGGATGGGCTGCCTACCTCCCGGGCGGGGCGGCCCCGCTCCGCCCTGAGTGGGACTGGACCTGACTCACCTCCTTGACGCGCTCCAGCAGCGGCTCCAGCCAGTCCACGTTGCACTCGCAGTGGCTGTCCAGGAAGGTGAGGACGTCGGCCGTGGCGGCGTCCGCCCCGTGGACGCGCGACCGCATCAGACCTGCGCATTGGGCACGGCACGGCGGCATTACAAGCTGTCCCGTCAGGCCGTCAGGTCAGGCTCCCCGAACCCCTCCCCAGTAAGTCAGCGCAATGGCACAGGCGTGGCAATATACGATACACCAGAGCAGAGCGGCTGGTATCTACGCCTACCTCCGAGGCAAACGCGAATCTCCCGAGAGGATAGACTACGTACAGTCGGCAGACGGAGATTCCGCCCGCTTTTTACAGGTGTCTTGGAGTGGATTTTCGCCACACTGACGGTGCCATACTCACCTTCTCGCTTCTCGTTCCTGATGACCCTGACCTTCTGGATCTTGGCCAGCTCCTCGCCGTCGGAGGCTGCAACAAGCAAGGCGCCCTCTCAGTCAAGGTGGCCTGGCTAGGCCTGGCCCGGCCCGGCCCGGGCCAGGAGATCGCCTCGCCAGGTCGCCGCCGGGCCGAGCAGGGCCGCAGGCCGCAGGCGCGAGAGGCTTACGGAGGCCATGGGCTCGGGTTTATTGCGAGAGAGAAGAGAAATAAATGCACGGCCGGGGCGGGGCTTGCAGTCTAGCCTCACCCGCCTCACCTGTCGCACGTGCTCTCTCTCTCTCTCACACACACACCGACAAGCGCCAGCGGTCCGGCCCGGCGGCCAGCGAGCAATTGGAATGGACTGTGCTAGGGCAGGGCGCAGGCGTAACTAGAGAGACTCAGAGTGTCTCCAGAGACGACCTGTCACTGCAGACCAGACACGAGACACAGGCACCCTGAACATGCACTACACTCACGGTTGTCACTGAAGTCGTCCACGAGGATGATCTCCTTGATGAGGTGTTCCGGACTACGGTTCAGCACGCTAGAATCAAAAACAGTTTCGTCAGACTTGGGGGGAGAGGGGAGGGGGGCAGACAAACGTCCTAAAAGAAATCACCCGTTTCCGTTTCAAGTGCATTCCCACAATAATTCCGATGGGATTCTCCGGACTCCCCGCAGGGCAGGGACCGGAAGGGCCATGCGCTCGAATCAAAAGTATATTGCACATCTCAGAGTGTCGTGTCCTCTGCTGTCCTCACCTGACGACGGTCCGCAGCAGGGTGGAGCGCGCCTCGTTGTGGAAGGTGATGATGACGGAGGTGGGCGGCAGGTCCTTGGGGTACTTCTTCTTGTGGCACCTGAGAGAGACGGAGACAGAGACGGCGGTGAGAGACGAGCACGGCAAGAGTCCACGCACACACACACACCTCCGCGCAGCACGCCATAGCGGCACATAGCGGGTGCAGCGAAAAAAGACAGGATATGCTTTTTAAGAACGGAAACTCTGCGGGGAGACTTGTTTCCTGCTGCGCTGAGGCTTGGTTTAGTGGTGGACAAACCGCCCCCCGCAGGAGCAGACCAGACCAGGTAGCCGCCCAGCCCAGCCCAGGGCCACCCTGCCTGCCCTGCCCTGCCGACGACAGGACAGGCATATGCATAACAAAGGACCCTCATGCATAAAATTGTATTTATTTTTTGGCGCAACGCGGAGCAGGTGACGCTCGGCTCGCCGAGGGCATAACGGCTAAATTCACATTCATTATGCATCTGGTCCTGTGTGGCGTGGCGGGGCGTGGCGGGGCGGGGCGGCACGGTAGTGGCACAGGGGTGGCCGGGCCGAGGCGGGCCTCCGCTCGGAAGCCGTACAACGCACACTATTCAGCAGAACACAAATGAGGGTGATGGCTGCACCGTGAGTGAGTGAGAGAGAGAGATAGGGGGGGGGGGGGCACACGCGGTCAGGTCAAGCTCGCGAGGCGGAGCGGAGCGGGCAACTCATGTCACAGCCGCAGTGAGCCACAAAGCACTGCGATGACCCAACCTCGCTTGCAAAGCGATGACTTTTTCCGTCACTTTGCTAACAGTCGGTCTTCTCAAGGTAGATTTCGAATCCCTTCTAACAGAAACGGCCGTGAAAAAGTTAAAACCTAGTGGTGGTGTCTGTTGTGTCGTAAGAACCGCACAAAGACGAAAAAAAAAATTACTAGCCAGGCAAGCCTTCGGCTTGGTTGCTGAGCAGATTTCTTCCCTGTATACCTATCCCTATACACCTTTCCCTATATACCTCTCCCTATATACCTCTCCCTATATACCTCTCCCTATATACCTCCCCCTATATACCTCCCTCTATATACCTCTCCCTATATACCTCTCCCTATATACCTCTCCCTATATACCTCTATATATGGTCAGCTTATGCATGCGTATGTACATTTAAATTTTAAGATGGGATAAATAGTAATAGGAAGATACCTCTGCTTAACTAAAGGTATACGGGGAGCGGACATTTTCTCTGCCAAAATCCCCAACAGAGTGCTTCGCTTCGCTCAGCAAACTAGCCAGGCAAGCCTTCGGCTTGAATGCTGAGCTCAATCCAGCCTTAAACTTGAAAAATTACGTACGTGCTCTGCAAGTGAAAGGGTGACGTGAAAACATGGAAAATTTTTGCGACAGTAAACCTCCCGAAGGAGGTTGCGGTTCCCGCCAGGCACAGGGCTTTTACCCCCCGTGGCAGCCAACAACTTCGGTGTTCTTATGGGAACCGGTGCTTTTCTGACTGCGATCCTGTCGCGCAATTCGACAGATTTGATCCCCGTACTGCCAGATTTAGTCGTACGGTGGTTAACCGAACTGCCCTGTCCCCAGAGCATGGAAAAGCTATTTTTGGAGCCAGATTCTAGGACTTATGACCCCACGACCGACCACCAGTCGTGGGCATGGGACGGAACTTCCTGGCAACCCGCTGTCGCTACCAGTGAAGAACCTACCTGGGTTTGAACCAGGCCCCATGTGCCGAGTCTCACAGACACCCCACGGCTTTCGCGGCACCACTAGACCACTAGACCGTCGGCGATTCCACGAGGGAGCTCGGTTGAAATGGGGGGTTTGAATTCCACTCCAAATTGTCCTCAGAAAAATTAAATTTTTGGCTAAGATTCGAACCTTTGTTCTACCACTCTCCGGGCGGACACTATGCCGGCACGGCTACGACGCCACGGTACCAGGTGCCGGACCACTAGGAGGCATGCTGCGCGAGAAGCCACAGTCACCAAAGAAACGAACCCGGTGTCATCAGTACGCCTGCTCTCCGTGCGCTGCTAGGCCAGCAGCGTAGCGTCATTGGATTCGACACTGTTCATAGCCCAGGTGGGCAGTGGTTCAAATACCGAGTATTTTTTTTTTTTTGCATATATGTACGTTAAAAATATAAGATAGCAATAATAGTAATAGAAAAATTCCTATAGGTTACTAAAGGTATCGGGGGGGGGGGGGGGGGCAATTTAGCTGCACAATTGCCTAAGAGAGTGCTTCGCTACGCTCAGCAAAAAAAGAAACTATCGCAGCGAGATAGCACCGCGCTAGTATTGGTTGGTAAAAGGGTCTTCCCCGCGGCAAAAACGCGCGGCGCTCTAGCGTGGCCTGCACCGCACGCTGCGCGCACACACGTGGACACACACGTGGACACACACGTAGACACACACTAGTCCCGCGGTGAAGGGAATGGGAGGTTGCGCCGCTGGCCCCGTGCCGCCCCGTCCGCTTGCGCTGCGCACTGGTCGCGAGGACCGCCGCGGCCGCGCCGCCGCCGTCCAGCAAGTGCGGCGTGAAAGTGAAAACCCATACCGGGAATGTGGCTCCGGTCCGCGTGTACTGTATATCGCATGGGTATAGTCCTGCGTACGGGACCCGCCATGTGTGTGTGTGTGTGTGTGCAGCGCACACAAACAACGCGAAGCCGCCTACCCGCCCCGCCCCGCCCCGCCCCGGCCCTGGAGGCAGAGCGCCAGCTTCGCGCTGTGTGGCACCATCAGTACCTTTTTGCCCCGCCTCGCCCCGCCCCACCCCGCGCCGCCCCGCCCCGCCCCGCGCACCCGTCCGGTACCCTCGTCACTGCGGTACCCAACACTGCCGGCCCGCCCTTGCCCGCCCTGCTGTTCCACCCCTTGTCCCTTTCAAATGCAAAAACGCTCATGACGGTCTCGCCCCGTCTCCCCTGCAGATAAGGGGTACCCAACACTCTCCGCCGCCCTCACACGAGCATGTACTACACGCCCACAGACGCGCGGGGCAGAAACGCACAGAAAATAACGTCTCGCCGATTTCAAGCCATTTAATTTATAGATATAATACAGCCAATATAAAAGCAAAACACTCATGTTTCAAAGAAAAACACACCACTGAGCAGCGACTTTTGCTTTTACATTTAAGACGACATTGACGCATCGCCCCGATATAAATACAGTTTATGGTGGCTAGAACGCCACGACTTCAAAAATCGCGCAGGCGAGGCAAAATACTGCGGCAGGGTGAATAGGACACGACATGGCCCCCTGCTCTCTCTGGTGCTGACCACCAGTACACACACACACACACACACACCGCCGCTCTCGCGTGCAGTCTCGCATTACCGCACAGACTGGCTAGCGACCCCGGCCCGGCCCGGCCCGGCCGGACCCGCTGGCCTGGCGGGAGCGGCTGGCTGGGCTGCATCAAGGGCTGCATGTCAGGCGAAAGGGAAAGGGAGAGAGGACGTGCCGGGCCGGGCCGGGCCGGACCGGTGCTGGCGCAGGGCAGGGCAGGGCGGGGCAGGACAGACCATCTATCAATAGTTGGCATCACACGAACACGCCAGGCTACACAGAACAGTGGCCTCGCACACCGCAACAACTTTCCTACAAAAACTAATACATTTTGAACATTGTAATAAATCTACGGGTGGGGGCTTGCTGAGGCAATCCTTTGCCATACGCGTATACGCTCTACAGCTCCAGGGAGAGAGAGAGAGATAGGGTCTTTGGGGACGTCTAAAGTAGGTCTGACTGAAGTCCTGCTGGAAAAAGGTTATCCTCCCTGGAGTCCAGTGCCATCCCCCCTATCTCTGGGCTCCAGTGCGGCTGGAGCACGCGCACGGCCGTGCGCAGCGGGGTCGGCCTAGCTCGCGTGACGGCTTGCGTAAGTCCCCCGCGGGGCCGCGGGACCCCGGGGCCCGGCCCGTCGCTGTCGGCGCCACCTTGCCCTCACTCTCGAGTGGGTGTGTACCGGGCGTTTCAGAGACACTGTAAAAAATAGTTGTAAATTTACGGGAAAATATTCCACGATTTGTAGTTCGAAATCGTAATATTACAAGCACTACGTATCGCCTTTAAATTCAAGAAGCCTTACGGCTTGCGCGGGTAGGCAGACCCGCATAACTTTACGTGTGCTCTAGATGGAACACCCGGTACAGGCCAGTGTGCACTCCCAGCTCCGCTGGTACCGCCCGGTTCCACAGCCACCGTCTACCGCTTCTCCATCGACCAGCTAACAACCTACACCACCCTACTCTTCCCCGGCCACCGTCCAGACAGCGCGAGCTGTCACCTGCCTCCTCCTCCTCCTCCGCAGCCGGCTGCACCGCGCGACACCCGAGATAAATTCTTCCCGCGCCGTCGAGGCTCTCTGGCTTCGTGACGCCCAGCACACGGGCCGCGTGCTGCTCGGGGTCCAAGTCGTGCTCCGGGACCGGCGCGTGCGAAACGGCGTGGCGTGGCGCGGCGCGGCGTGTCCGGCAGTGCGGGGCGGGGCGGGGCGGGGCGGGGCGGGGCGGGGCGCAGCCATGTCCGTCCGGCAGGCCGCGCCGTGAGGCTGGGCAGCGTGCTCCGCCCCGCCCCGCCCCGCCCCGCCCCGCGTCTCTCTCGCTCCCACACGCGGCTAGGGGTGCAAGTCCCGTTTATCGGATCGCTCGCTCAGGCTCAGCACAGGAGAAAGCCCAGGCATGTCGCCACACCGCCGCGCCTCGCCCCGCCCCGCCGTACCGCGACAAAAATCAATAATCATGCTCAACTCATGCAGCCCCGCGCCCGGAGCCCTACATGCGGATAGGAGGCGAGGAGAGCGCCCGAGCGGAGCGCGAAAAGGGAAGAAAAATTGTTTCACCGACGTGTTGTTTTTCTTTTTATACTTTTTCTGCGATGGAAGGGGCGGGGGGCGCGCCCCAGCAGCTCTCCCCACGCGTAGGCGGGTGAGCGCCGGGTGCGATACCGGCCCGCCCGACACGCCTGTGCGCCAGGCCTGCCTACCTCTCAGGGGCTTAGGGTCCACACAGACCCGGGCCGACCGCAGCCTGCCCCGCCCCGCCCCGCCCCGCCCCGCCCCACCCCACTACGCCACCGCGGTGGAGAGCGCGTCACCTGCATCACTCGGTCTGGTCTACCGCCCGCCGACCAAAACCGAGGGGAAACTTATAACTCGGCCGAGCGAGAAATACTCCCTCCTCAGCTCACTCAGCCACCTCGTTACTCCCCCGTGAGCAGAGCAGCCTTCCCTCTGCGCGCAGGGCAGGGGGAGCAATGTGATGGACGAGATGCCCATCGCAACGCGCGATTTTTTTG
This sequence comes from Frankliniella intonsa, assembly GCA_033675135.1. Lineage (NCBI taxonomy): Eukaryota > Metazoa > Arthropoda > Insecta > Thysanoptera > Thripidae > Frankliniella > Frankliniella intonsa. The sequence continues at coordinate 12,360,166 of CM066254.1, read as the reverse complement.
GAGTGCAACCTACGAGGAGTATGATTCCTTATGGGAGCCAGCCGGTGAGAGGGACTGGGAGTGGAGCAGACAAACGCGCCTCGCTCATGGCCACGTTTGATCCTCTGGCCGGGCCGGGCCGGGACGAGCACACAAACGGGCTATAAGGCCACGGCGCGGCGCGGCGCGTGAGGTGAGGCCATCAGTAAGACCGAGCCGAGCAGTGCTGAGCTGAGCCTGGCGGCGACGAGCAGACACTTGACTGAGCTTGGCCCGCCCCGCCCCGCCCCACCAGCCGAGTGGACCTGCTGCTCCTCAAGTCTAAATGGCCAGCTGGACGCTCCGCCCCTCCCCGCCGCGCCGGTAGCAGTTTGCTCATCGCCTCAGTGAAAGTACAAACAAGTTTGTGTGATGCGCTCACGGCAATTTTTTTTCCCTTTAAAGCGCAATGAAGCTGCTGTATATAGAAGCAACGCTGCGCGTTCTAATGTGGCAAAGAGTGGACGTGCGTCGTAACGGAGTTCAAACACGTCGTGGGTTCAAACACCCGCAGAGCTTTCGCGGTTTTTTTTTTCAAGGCTTTGGGAAGAGAAAAGGGAAGGCCAGATGTGAAGGCGCGCTGCGCATGATCAGTTCACCTGCTAAACAGCAATGTCCGGCCGCGATCAGCCCTCGCAGCAGACAGACGGACGGACAGAGGAGTAGACCGACCGACGGACGGACGGACCTTCACCCCGGCACGGCGCCTGGCCTGGCCTGGCCTGGCCGCACTTCGCCGCGCCGGCGCCGCGGTTACCCAATGAACCGAATCTTAGTGGGGATCAGAAGGCTGCGCAGCTGCTCCCAGCACCTGCGGCAGCTGCAGCTGCGGCTGCTGCGACCCGTCAAGTGGAACTGTCATTGTCTCACCAATGAGCCAACTCGCTTCTGTTGTGCAAAACCAAACGCCGGCTGTTATCGAATGACCGGGCGGAGGGGGGGGGGGGGGGGGGGGAGCCTCCGAGACAAATTCATCGTCAATCACGTGACCCGCCGGACCCGGACGTCCCCATCTCACCTCCACGGTTATTGGCGAGCAGGTATTGTTGGTATGAGGACACCCGAAACGATCAGACCTGCTCAACTCTAAATGTAGAGAGTTATTATGACACACGTGTATGTTTCAGACAAAAAAAATTCCAATCAGGATTGGAAATGAAAGCAGATGATATTGAAATCTTGTACTAGCTGAAAATTTCTATGGTGTTATATTTATTTTGATTATTATTGTTTAGAAGTGACCGTTTTGAAGTCTTATATAGTTGTATACACACGTCATCTTTTCATTTTTATAACGTTTTCCCGAGAACAGGTAAAAATACACTTCAGGAGAACCGCGCCGCCGGGCGCCGCAAGGCAACAATACCATGGGTAGGAGCCTCGCCTGGCTTCCCCCTCCCCAGGCCTGCACACGCGCCGCAGCACTGTGACAACCCGGCCCGCTCTATACTATTGCGAGAGTACAAGCCGATGAAACATCAGTTCTCTTTAGTTTATTTTTATTTTATTTTTTTGCTAAGATGTATCATCTGCTAAAAATAAAAATAAAAATTAAAAATAAATTCTGTGTGAAAGAGCGTGCAACGGCGTGCAATGATGAGCAAGAGCACGAAAATAAAAGCAAAGTGTGATCGCAGCGATGTTCCCCGCCGCGCCGCGGCCGCGGCCCCGGGCCACGGCGTGGCGTGCAGCTTGGAGTTCTCCTTGAACTCATCCTGACCTACATCAACCCCGGGCCGGGGCGGGCCGGTGCGGGGCGGCGCGGCGCGCTGCATTGGGTTATTGGGTGCACGCAGTGCGGGCCAGCCGGGCGGCCCCGCGGCCCGCCCCGCGGCCAGGCCCCGCACCGGCTGGCTAGACATTGCGCCACCGCCGCCTCCCGCCGCCCGGAAGCAGACGTGACGCGACAGAACACACTTTTTACACCTCTCAAGAAACACAACAACAAAACTTTGACAAAAAAAAATGCAATGAAAACCATTGGGTCTTTAGCGGAATCAGTGCGCAGAAGGCGGCGGGACGGCGGCGTATCTCTGGATCTACCGGAGGCAGTTAGGCTGTTGTGTCCGGGCGGGGCGGGGCGAGGTGGGGCGGGGGAGGCGGGGTGGATCGGCCGGGTTCCGGGCGCGGAGCAATCATCGTAAAAAGGTAGTTACCATAATAGAAAATGTTGGGCGCGCCCCTCGCCCCGCCCCGCGCGCCAGCACCTGTATCGCGCACGTCCACAGCGGCCTCCCCTCTGGCGTACACCCCTCTATCGTCACCATCTACGCATGCCCCCCCACCCATCCGGGCCGGACGAGATATAGCTCATTCTGTCCAAAGGTGTTCCTAGGCTCCAGAATATGACAGCGGGGCTGCAGGCCTCTCCATAAGCCCCCTTCCCTCCCCGGCCCGGTCGGCCCGGCCGGCGACAGGGAAGAACCCCGTGGGAAGAGGCTTAGATGAGGTGAGAGCCGACGCGTAGCGGGGCGGGGCGGGGCGGGGCGGGGCGGGGCCGGAGGGGCTGTACGCGTTTGTGAGGCACATTCGCCGCTCAGGGCGCCATCACCTACGCAGTATCGGCATCGGCCACAATAACCGCCATGTAGTGCCTCCGGCAGTGCGCCGCCCCGCCCCGCCCCGCCCCACCGCGAACAGCCCCGCCCCGCCCCGCATCACACCTCACCTGCCGCGCCGCCCCGGGAAAATGGGGTGGAAACAAAACTTCGAGAGAAGAAGGGGAAAAAATATTCAGTTCTGCGGGTCGTCTGCCGGCGGGCGTAACCCTTAACAGGATTCGAACCCACGACGTTGGTGTTGCGTCACGGCTGGCACAAGTGGGGCGCGCGCGGCGGGGCGGCGATCAGCCGGTGTAATCTTGTAAAAAAGGGGGGAAACCCTAGCTCCTTGGCAGCGGACAGGGCGCGGGGTGGCCCCCGACACGGCCCCAGGAGGGTGGGGTGGCCCCGAGGGTGGCCTCCCGCCGGGGGGTGGCGGGGGGCGGGCAGGGGCCGCGGTAGAAACAGCGAGAGGGAAATAGATTTTCCGCGGTCGGGTCGCGGAGTGGACCGGGACGGGGACAAGGGCCGGCGCGCTCAAACAGCGGGAGCGGGCGGACGAAGTTTAAAACAACACAAGCAGCTGTGGGGTGGGTGTGGGTATGGCTGCACGGTAAAATAAGTTTCTTGAATTTCAAGACCCACGGTCTTGGATCTTATGGAGAACGCCAATGACATCCAAGACCGTGTCTTGAAATTCAAGAAACTTTTATAACCGTTGGGCAGGGTACGGTACTTACATGGCTCCCCTGGTGTCCGGGATGGGCCTGTTGGAGGCGAGCCCGTCCGAGGCCCGCTGGTTGAACCTGTTCCTGAGGTAGGGGTCCTCGCCGGTGCGCAGCCCGCCGCGCGACACGTACTCGCGCTCGTCGAAGTAGTTCCACGACAGGCGCGCGTCGGCGGGCGCGGCCAGCGGCCCGCCGTCCCCGGTCAGCCCGCCGAGGCCGGCGGCGGCCGCCCCCAGCGCCGGACCCGCCGCCCCCAGCGCCGCCCCCTCCGAGGAGGGCGTGACGGGCCCCGGGGGCCCGGGGGCGGCGGCGTGCTGGGGCGGCTCCTGCTGCCGCGGGGACGGGTCGGGCCGGCCGCCCTCGTCGCCCGTGTACAGCGCGGCCGCGGCCAGCGGCTCCTTGAGGCGCAGCGCGCGGTTCTCCTCCGGCTGCAACAGAAACATGAACGTCACCGCTCTGCTCACGCTCCACGCCCCAACACGCCCCCATTGCGTTCGTTTTTATGCCCCCCCCCCCCCCGCCATGGTTCTCAGAAAGCCCCCGCGTCCTGCCCCTCACGCCCCCCCCCCCCCCCCCCCTTTAGGGTCGGGGTGGCTGGTCCATTTTTAATACGCTGAGGCCGGAGGCATTTCATCTCCAGCTCGGCGGCTCGTGCCGGGGTGGAAGAGGTGGGGGGGGGGGGGGTAACGCCCCCCTCTCCAGGGCGCCCACCGCTCGCACCGCGGGGAAAAATAAAATGGCATGAAAGGTGGCGCGGCGCGGCGGGTGGAATGGAGGGGCCGAAGCCACTGAGGGGCCAGGGGGGGGGGGGGGGGTTCGTTTGAACGGTGTACCGTTTGGACGTAGCAAGGGGGGGGGGACAAACCGCAATATCAAAAGTCAAGGCAGAGACATTGGTGTGTGTGTGAGTGAGAGAGAGAGACAGTGTGTGCAGGCGCTGATTCCCTGCTGGCAAAGTTTGGCGCATGGTCCAGCTCGCCCACAGACTGAAACTTGCTCGGAGAGAGAAGGCCGCGCGCGCGCGTGTGTGTGTGTGTGTGTGTGTGCGTGTGTTAGTACATTGACAGGGTAGCGGGTGGGGGGCGGTGGCGGCGGCGGCCGCTGACAAGGGCTTGAGGCTGCTGGAAATTACCGCGAGTGAGAACCAGAGGGCAAAAGCAAAAGGGGCCTGGCGTTGTGGTGTTAGCTAGTCGACATGTCCCAGAACTCATACGTCCATACTCTCCCCTTTCTCCCACCCCCTTTCCCTCATTCTACTTTTACAAGCGACACGCATCGTCTTAAAAGTCAGTGTCGAGCAGGAATGGGCTGTCGTCAATTTACAACACATATTGTGTGTTATACAGGGTGGCCCATTTACCCCGGCGTACGTTTAAGTAGGCAACCCATTCTACTTCAGCTGAGCGAGGGCAAGAGGTGAGGAGGGGAGCGACTCATCCAGTTCCCCTCCTCACTTCTTGCCTTCGCTCAGCTGAAGTAGAATGGGTTGCCTACTTAAACGTACGCCGGGGTAAATGGGCCACCCTGTAGTGAATTACAAAATCAATTTTAAATCAACGAAGATATTTTTCAAAGTGTGTAGGGTGCGGTACGGGTAGGCGGCTCTGGCTACTCCAGACCCCAGCCCTCGAGGCGCCCTACAGCAGTGTTGCTCGCTTTTGTTTCCCCAAATGAGTTTGCACTTAAGGTGGCCCTCTCCCGCATCTGATGCACGGGCGCGGGAAAACACTTTACACCACGGACGAAGGGAGCAGACCGAGAGCGAGGGAGGGGAGGAGAGGAGAGGGGGAGGGAGAGAGAGGAGAGAGACAGACGAGGGGAGAGAGCGAGGCCTGCTCCTTAAAACTACTCCCTGTAGGTAGGCTGGGTGAAACCGGAGCTGTATATTAATAAATATCACCAATACAACTCCCCCGGTGCAAGGATTACCAGAAGAGATTACCAAGGATTACCAGCGCTGTGTACACCTGATTACCTCAGTCGGGCACCCGCCGCACGTGTTTTGGACCAAGGTGAAGAAAAGGTGTGGTCCCCGAGGGATAACTCAGCGCATAAAGGCACCTACCGCAACCCGCCCCGCCTCTCCCCGCCCCACCCCACCCCACCCCACCCCACCCCACCCTCGCCGCTGGCGCCCGCAGGGTCGAACAATGGGGGCTGCCAAGGGGTGGAAGTCAGAGGAGACGGGGATTGGAGACGTGTTTCTTTTTGTTTGTGCGCGTGTTCGTGTCCGTGCGTTTCTGTTCGTGTGTGTGCGTGTGTGTGTGGCAGGGTGCCAGGGCACGCTCAAGGGTGGAGCTCCCTGCAAGCTTGCATTCTCGCGCTCAATCGATACCTCGAACCTGGCAAGGATGTTCCCCGAAGCTTTTGACCTGCGTCTTGTACTACGTGTTCTCCTGAGGCCCGCCCCAACCCCAACCCCAACCCCCACGTCAGCCCAGACCGGCGCGGCGCCAGGAGGGAGCAGGCCTCGGGGGAAAATGCAGGTGGGTTTAAAGATAAAATTATGGTCAGGGGATGCAGGCGAAAAAAAAAGGGGGAGTTAGTGGCAAGGAAAAGGGGAAGAAAGAGGGGGAGAAGGGAGAGAGAGCAGCCGAGGGAGACGAAATATGCGGCATGACAAATTGCTGAATTAGTAATCCTCTTGCGGAGACAGGGGAGGGGAGGGGAGGGGGGGACTGGAGCTCAGGACGCAGGGGTGAGAAGAGTCCGGGGGGGGGGGCGCACCGCATCCTGCCCCGTGTCCAGGAGCCCCGCCCCGCCCCGCCCCAGGTCACCAGGTCTCAGCGCGGGGTCGGGTCGGGCCCGGCCGCCCCCCCCCCTCTCCCATTACGCAATGAGCCCCATAGATTCCGGGCCGGGACTAGCCGGGCCAGGGCGACGAAATTCGAGTCGCATGCTAATCAGAGCGGTGACCCTAACCGGCCTGGACCGGCTCCGGCCCGGCTCCGGCCCGGCTCCGGCCCGGCCTCGGCGCCAAGGTCGCGCTCCTCGACACCGAACCCATCAGCAGGGCGACAGGACCCGGACGGAAAGTAGGCAATGAGGTGAACCGGAATGCGTCTGCGCCTGCCTATCATAGGCAACACCCTACCACTGGTGTGTGCGTGTTGCCTATTAGAAAGGCGAGGCGCAATAGCAGTCCACCTCACTGTCCGGCAGGCCGGCTGCCCGCGCTGGCGTGTGGCGGTGGGAACAACCCTCACACACATGCGCACGGAGCGTGCCGGGCCGGGCGGCGCACGCGACCAGCAGAGGACATCGCACTTTGTGTCTGTCTGTTTGTTTGTTTGTTTGTTTGTTTGTTTGTTTCTCTTCCTCATCCTTGCCCAGTGCAGCGGTCCGTCCACATGGTGCTGCCACGCGCCACACAACAACACCAACATTATTACCAAAAAAAAAAAAAAAAATGTTAAAAGAGACGCGTATCATCTGTACAACAAATTTATCCTCCCGCAAGTTTCCATATATTTTGTTTGTGAGAGTCGCCGAGAACCTACTACACGGCTCAATCCCATGCTGCAGGAACGGCCAGCGCTGCTGCTGGAATATTTATTAAACCAGACTGAAGCAAAAGGTGGCGGACAGGGCCAGGCCGGGCCGGGCGGCACTGCAGGCCAGGCCAGGCCAGGCCCGCGGGAAATGTCAAGTAGACGGGACGGGAGCGCGCGGCGCCGGGCCGGGCCGCGCCGGGGTGCCGCGATCTGCAAGGAGAGCGTCGTCGAGCTCACTGTAAAATTTCAAGTCGTCACATAACGACAAAGTCAGTGCTGCTAAATTTTACTTTTCAGAGGTTCGTCACAAGGGGTGAGATAAATGTTCAATGACAATTGCTCTTATGCGCCTGGCCCAAGCCGTCCAGACAGGTTTATGCTGCGGGCGCTCTCCCGCGCATGCACGCGTGGCTCCACGCGGCTCCACCGGTCAGCGCCGGCCCGTCCCGGCGATTAAAACATTAGTCGTTACGCAATGCGGCTGCGACTCTCCCAGGAGTGACCTTTGTGGAGAGGAGAGAGAGGAGCGCAGCGCTGCCCGCCCCGCCCCGCCCCGCCGCTATTCAGATTACTATACTTGCCCGGCCGGCCGGTGACTGAGTTGGCTCAGCACCGCCGAGCTGCTCCAGGACGCCGATTTTTTTTCTACCCACCAGGAGGCAATATTTTTGAGAAGAGTGGTGTGTAAGCTGACCGACCTATACAGCTACAGAGCCGAGGCGCCCGTGCGAGTAGACTGTACCGCATGCACGGCTGCAAGAGGGTTGCCTACCCACCAGGTCTGGTGCCAGTTCCAGCTCCAGCCCCGTGACAAAAGCACGCGCGGCGCCTGTCCTCCGCAACCGAAACGTAGAGCAGCGTTTGTTTCTTCATCTCGAGTGACCGCTGCAAACCCAGCTGGTGAGCGGCCCGCCTCGCCCGCCTCCTGCTGCTTATTGCCACAGCCGGGCCGGGCCGGGCCGGGCAGCGGGGAGAAGCAGCAGCGGGGCGGGCAGGTCAAGATTTCCTTGGCAGTGACTGTCATTGGAATGCGCCGTGGATGTAGCCATCTCTGCGGCCGCGCCCCGCCCCGCCCCGCCGCGCCCCGCCCCGCCCCGCCCGTGGTCCAGACCGTCTGGTCCGGGACGGCACGGGACGGCAGCGGGGCCATTACCTTTCGCATGACGACAGCGCGGCTACCAGAACCGGGAGGAGGTGCAGGAGGAGGAGGATGAGGAGGATGAGGGAGAGGAGGACCATTAAAGTGAATGTGAATGTGTCGTCGAGTTTATAAGGAGACTGGAGGCCCGCGCCGCGCTAGCACCAGCACCCATGTCCGTGCCGCCGCGGTCCTGCGCCCCTGCACCTCTGCAGCTGTCAGCGTCAGCCCGACTCCAGCGGCGCTCAGCGCTCACCGTGTGTATACAACTGTTTCATTTCGCAGAGGCGCGCGCCCGCAGAGCACGGCACGGTGCAGTGGGGCGTGGCGGGGCGGCCACGCCCGGCTGCTGCCAGCGGGCCCTGGCCCTGGTCCTCCTCTCTCCCCTCAAGCGGGAGGGAATAATCGCTATCAATACCTCGCCCCGCCCCGCTCAACTCCTACAAGAGAAGCGTTAAGTCGCAGCGACAATAAGCTAACAGCCTCTGCACACAATGCGCCGGGCGCCCCGCCCCGCCTCGCCCCGCCAAACACTCCTGCACCTCAGGACCTCCTCATGAGCATCACCTGCAGACATAACTCCGGCTACTCGTCCGGTCCAGGACCGCCCCGCCCCGCCCCGCCCGGTCCAGCCTCCCACATTCAGGAAAACACCTTTCACTCGGTGCGGAGCGGAGCGGTGCCGCACCCGTAGTCATCAACCAGAGGATATTCCTTTTCCTTTCACTCATCTTTCTCGCCCCATCTGCCCTGTCTCTGTCTCTCTCCCTTCCACTGCGGCCACCTTACGCCTCTCTCTCTTTCTCTTTCCAACACACTGCTCTTCCACCTCCTACACAACGCGTTCCAAGACAAGCAAGCGCGCCGAGGAAAACAACCGATAAGCCCTTTAGTACTGGAGGTTTCATTTCATGCAAATGTATTAATGTTGGACGCCATCGTCAGCCCCCAGGCCCAGGGAGGGACGCCGCTAAATGTAATGAGATTATTTCCTTACCAAGGGGAGCGGCAGTGGGGGAGTGAGAGAGAGGAGGGAGAGGAGCGGGGATACCCTGCAAACGGGATCAGCTGTACGCTAATTAAGGGGCGGGGGCGGGGAGGGGGAGGGAGGGGGGCGGAGCGGAGCAGCCGAGGCGGCAGCCCAGCGCGGCCAGACACATACAAAATTAGAGGTGTTTGTTGGCGGTAGGGGGAGTGAAGGGTCCGCCCCGCCCCGCCCCGCCCCGCCCCGCACCAGGTAAGGAGCCGGAGCAGGCGCACAAGACCCGCCCGCAGCAGAGAGAGAGAGAGAGGGAAAAGAACGGTAGGAGGGGGGGGGGGCGGTGCTGGTCTGCAGGGCGAAGTGAGGATCCGTCTCAGAGCTCAAAGACTCCGCCGCCCAGCGCCACGCCCCCGCTCCGCTCGCCAGCACGGGCCAGCCCCGCCAATCCACTGCAATCTCGGTACACAGCAAAGTATAGTGGGGCCGGGCGCCGCAGTGGGCGACACCCCCTCCCATACTCCCGTGAATGGGGAGTCGTTACCACGCCGTCCTGGACGAACAGACCCGGGGGGCGGGGACGAGGTCCCGGTGCCTATGGAGTACACTGTAGTAGCCTGCGCGACCAATGAGGGGTCCTAACAACACACACACACACACACACACACACACACACACACACACACACACACACACACACACACACACACACACACACACACACAGCGAGCAATAAGGGGTTCCCACCCGTGGGACTGGGCCAGCTGACGTGCAGGTGGACAGCTGAGCCCGGCTCGCCCTGTAGAACCACAAAGGCTCCTGTATCATCCGCGTTTGTGGACCAGTTTGTCACCGCCTTCCTCCTCAGCCCCGCCTCCACCTCGCCCCCACCCGCTCCGACCCCATCCGTCATGTGCGGCGGGGCGCGGCGGGGCGGGGCGGGGCGGGGCGGGGCGCGGCGGGGCGGGGCGGCGCGGGGACGACAGATACTGGGAATCGATGCCGCTTTCTTCACCTGCTGCGGGTCTGAAGTGTGTTGGAGGGAGGGGGCACCCCTCATTGTATCGAGGCCACTCCTCCTCCTCCGTTTCATTTCGAATAGACCCGTCGGCTGCCGGCCGCCCCGCCAAGCCCCGCCCCGCCCCGCGCGAGGAGGAGAGGTCACACGCGATGACCAGCGGCCCCGCCCGCGGGCGGGTGTCTTCAGCGCGCCTCTGGTCCTCTCCTCTCCTCTCCTCTCCTCTCGGGTTAGGCCCCACGGGTTGCATCACGCCGGTCACTCCGGGTCACTCAGGCGGGCTGCATTCCATACCGTGATGTATGGATGCACGGCGCGGAGGTGCGCGCGCGCGACGGAGATCCCGACGGACAGACAGACAGACAGGCAGACAGACGGACGTGGAGGCCGTGACGTAAGTGATGGACGGGGCTGAGGCGAGCGCGGCGTGGCGCGGCGCGCAGCGGTCAGCTGAGTAGAGACAAGGGAGCAGGCGGTGTGTAAGGAGATGCGGAGGGCGGGACGTGACGGGCGGACAGCCGGACGGCCGGGCGGGCGGGCGGGGAGTCACTCTGATGTAACTGCGGCCGCGTTACATATCGCGCTGCCTGCCCGTGTGCGCGAGCGCGCGCGCGCACTGGAGTTCTGGAGCGGAGAGGGAAGTGCTGCATGGAAACCCGCTGCTGCTGCTGCTGGCTGGCGCACAGAGATAGCCGAGATTCGGTGTCCGCGACAAAACCCTTGTTTCCCCTCCGAGCGCCGCCCCCGCCTCCCCCGCCACCAGCACGACGGGACAGAACGGGCCACCGCAGAGTCCTCCCGCATGGCTGTGCGCCGGAGATGAGAGCCGGGGCGGGGCGAGGCGGGGCGGGGCGGGGCGGGGCGGGGCGTGGTGGCCGCTAGAGAGGAAAGAGGAGCCGTGGGGTGGGGAGCTGATAGAAATGAAATCGCAGCGGAAATGACGGACGACCCGGTGCAAACAGGCGGGGTGTATGTATGTATAGGTTCCGGCGGCCGCCAGGCGGGGCGGGGCGGGGCGGGGCGGGGCGGGGTGAGGGCTCTGAGGACCCGCCTGGGAAGAGGGAAACAGAGAGAAAAGGGGGGCAGGGGGCAGTGAGAGGGAGAGAGGGCGCGGGGCAGATAAGGCCGGGTGATTACAGACCACCGCAGGGACAAAGGGGAGGAATAAAACACGCCGCGCTGCGCGGGGCTGCGCGGGGCTGCAGGCAGTGCGCGGGGGCGGGGCGGGGCAGGGCGGGAGGGGCGCGGGGGAGGGAAGGGAAGGGAAGGCAGCGACGCGAACGGACTCCAGAGCGGATCCGAGAGCAAAGTTTGCCCTGGCAGGCAGACAGCAGGGAGAGAGGAAGGGCGGTGCGGGCTGGGGGAGGAAGGGGGAAGGGAGAGTGGCCCGGGCAGGGTAGGGTAGGGCAGTAAGGAAATCTATGGAGCTCGCAGATAAAACTGAAATAGAATTCCGACTGTGCGCCTGTGTGCCGCCGCGGCCCAGCCTGTCCAGCTGGCTGGGCGGGGGGGGGGGGAGGGGCGGGAGAGGGGGCGGGGGACGGGCAGTAATGAATGAAAGCGGGAGGGAAGTTTACGGGGGCGGGGCGGGGCGGGGCGGGGCGGGGCGACTCAAACTCATTCGGGTGACATTACAGACAGAATCCGGGCCGGCCCGGCCGCCTGTCTCCCGGGCGTGGCGTGGCGTGGCATGGCGCCTTGGGAGGCGATTGAGATTTAAACCGGAGGAGCGTCAGACGACGAGGGAGGGGGGGGGGCTACACCGGATATTGACTGTGCTGACGTCACACCACGGCCCCGCCGGCCTGGTTGTGTGTGTCCCCCGACCTTTTTTTCCCAGCAGTGTATGTCGTCGAACGCCGAGCTAGCTTACTTTTTAACAGAGAAACGTCACGGCGACAGACGCACCCTATTCCCCCGGGGCGGGGCGGGGCGGGGCGGGGCGGGGCGGGGCGCGCTCTCGTAGCGAGGCTACAGTATCGAGAGCAGAGCTCCTTAGGCAAACGGACCACTTTCTACGGCAGGAACGCCGCCGCCCCGCGCCGCCCCGCCCCAGCCCCATCCCGCCGCATGTCCTCACCAGCGTCGGATATGTACGGCTGACTGACTGCGCCTCTCTCTCTCTCTCTCTCTCTCTCTCTCTCTCTCTCTCTCTCTCTCTCTGGCTCGCGCTCTCCTTGACGCGAGGGCACCCGCCATCTCATTATGGCTGTGCCCATGCACTCACTTAGCGCCGGCCTCAGGTGCCCTGTCCCCTGAGCGCCCTGCACCCCACCCCACCGCGCTCCCCGTGCTAATTTGCATACACTAGTCACTCAGCAGTCGTTGGCACACGCTGCGCACTCGGGGCCAGTCCCGCAGTGCGACGGAGAGCGACAGAGAGAGAGTTCTCTCCCTCCCTCACTCCCCCCCTCTCTCTCTCTCTCTCTCTCTCTCTCTCTCTCTCTCTCTCTGCCTCTCTCTCTCTCTCTCTCTGTCCCTCCCTCCCTCCCTCTCTCTCTCGTATATCCTCCCCATGGCAGTGCATAAGAAAGCAGCAGGGGGCGCGGAGCGCGGCGCGGTGGAGCTGGAGCTATTCACCGGGGAGAAAACACGCGGATATATTGCGCGGGGCGGAGGCTGGGGGTGGCGTGGGGTAAGCTCTGTATGTGTGTGAGTTTAGGGGGTAGCGAGGGGGAGGGAGGGAGGAGGCCGACTGACTTGGGGGTGGAAGGGGGGGGGGAGGCGCCTACAAAGAAATGCTCTCAGCGTCCTGGCCGGGCCGTGCCCGCTCCGCCCAGCGCCTTCTCCTCCCGCAGCTCCCAGCTCCACGAACTTCGCGCCGCCAGGCCAGGCAGGCAGGCAGGCAGGCCAGCCTCCCCGGGGGAGGCCCGGCTCTCCTCCTGCGAGGAGCGTGCTGGAGCTATACGCTGCTGCCGGCGGACAAGCTAGCCGTCAGCCAGCCCGTAGCCCGTGGCGTTCCACCAGGTTCCACCAGGTTCCACCAGGTTCCACCAGGTTCCACTCGCTTGCAGATGCTCTCGGCTGCGTGAGGCGCACCCAAAAAAGCATGTACTTGGATCATGCGAAATGTACTTGAATCGAGTGCAAAGTACTTGATGATTTCGAGTACCATGTTCTTGAGTATTTGTGCTTAAATCAACCTCAATTTGTACTCAAATCGTTCCCCTTCGCACTTGAATGGAACAAATGTTCTTGGTTCAAGGCCAAGTTGGGCTTGAATTGAGCGCCAAATTGTACTTGATATATTCAAGTACACGCTTTTCTAGGTGCGGGGCGGGGCGGCGCGCGGCGCGGCTCCCGGCAAAGGCGAGCGCAGTGCTCGACTTGCATTCCATTCCGGCGCTGCTCGACTCGGGGCGTACGGGAGGTCGGGACGGAAGCAAACAACAACCACACGGACAATATCCACGATACACGTCCGGGTAGGTCGGGAAGAAAGAGGAAGGGAGACGGAGACAGTACGGAGAGGACGGGTGAGGGGGTGGGGGGTGGAATAGAGGGACGTATACGAGCGCACCGCGAATTGCACTATAAATCCTTTATCGCGGTCCCGCTGTTGCCCCGCGCCGCGCGAGGACACAGTGGGGCCCGGCCCGCGGCTCATGACGCGCCATCAGGGCCCCCTGCCTGCCCCCGCCGGCCCGGCCGCGAGCGGTAGCGGAGGAGTGAGAGTCCCGCGCCCCAGGCGCACACCGCCGAGCTTTTCGGTTATTTGCACCGGTAGCCGCCAAAGATACAGACGCGTGAAAGTCGTGTTTTGTGGGTGGCCGAGTTCCGTCCCATCGGGTCGGGTAGGGCCAGCTCCGGCGCTATGGGGGGCGGGGGGTGTGGCTCGGGTGCAACTGTCCTCTCATTTCGCCCACCGCCCCCGCCACCACCCACTCGCCACCCCCCGGGCGGGCAAGGACCACTTGTGCCGGCCGGGCCGGGCCGGGGCCGGAACGCCCCGCAGTATCTCCCGATCGGCGGCACGGCGCCTAACGAGTTCCATTTAGAAGCACGCCGCGCCCTGCCTGGGGTAGGGGTAGCGCCAGAGAGACTGCGCTAGAAGTGGCGCCCCACCAGCACCCCGCCAGCGCCCCGCCCATCACAGCAGCACTAGCAGCAATGGCTTCGGCTCGCTTCAGCCCCACTCACTCAGGAAAAGAGCCGCTGCGCTGCGGGCTGCGCTCTGGCAAAGGCCGCCTTGTGGGATGTCCTGTCCGACCCCGCCGGCCGGCCTCCGGGCGGAGAGCAGGGCAGGTGGGGAGGAGGGGGGGGGGGAGACTCAGGTCGACGGGTCAGAAACGAGTAATCCAGAGAGATGGCGTAACGCAGCGGCCGTCGGGAGCAGGGCCGGGCCGCGGGCGCCGCTTGATCCAACTCCAGGGCGCTGCTGCTGCGGCGCCGCGGAGGGGAAATACATTTCAAATATAAACGGATTTCCAGTGTAGCATCGAGCATTGAAGGACCACGACACGTCCTGGCAGACACCACTCCACTGCTAGTTCCTTACAAAGGGCGCTCTTGATATTACGATAGAATTGATCTGTGGACTCTGTGTGTCGGCGGGGCGGGGCGGGGCGGGGCGGCCCTAGACTGGAGCGGTCTCCTTGCCCGGCCCGGCCCGGCCGGTCAGCCCAGGTGCCGCAGCACGCCCGGCCCGGCCTGGCCTGGCCCGACCTGGCGAGCAGTTTCGTTTCGTTTCTATCAGGGAAAGTGGACCTAACCTCACGGACGAGCGCCGCGCCGCGCGCCGGTCCGGCCCGGCCCGGAGCAGACGACTGTTTTCGCGGCTGTTTCAGAGTAAATCACGAAATTACATGGAGTGATGGCCGCGCCGTCGTGACCCCTCCGCCCCGCCCCGCCCCGCCCCGCCCCGCCCGACCTCCTGGCAGGCCTCGCGGGCCGAGCACGGCCAGCTTTAAATAGCATTTACTTTAACCCGTGATTTCCTTTCCTGTAATCGGTTAGCGGAGCGGCGCACGGCCCGAGTCACGACCCCAAAGCACACTCCGCTCATAACCAAAACAATTTCCCAAACTAGCTTTGCGTGGACTGGACAACGCATTCCAGGAAGCATTATTCGGAGTGAAGTACCCTTATATTGCAGGAAACCCCTGCAGAATGACAGTGCACGAGACGCGTCCGGCCGGCCGGCCGCGCGGCCAGTCCCAGGCGGGGCACGTCCTCAGCCAATAACTCCGGCATGGCACGCCCAGCCGCTCCGCTCCGTGTGGCTACGAGTTTGCCACCACGTGCACCGCCCCGCCCCGCCCCGCCCCGCCCCTCCGCGTGGAGGGGTGGGTCGGAAGCATCTATCATGGGGTGCCCTGCTCCCTCTGGGCCGGGCCGGGCCGGGCCGGGCGGCCTGCCTGCTGCGCCATTCTGTTAGAGAAACAGTTGAAACGCGCGGAGAACAGCAAACCCGGCCCGGGGGGGGGAGGGGGGGGGCACGGATCCAACATCTGCGGGTGAACCCTGCTCTCTCCCTCGCCCACTGCGCGCGAGTACTGTCGGCGGCGCTGCTGAGAGCCCCTGCGGAGGTAGGCAGTCCCGTCAGACCGACGTGTCGGCCGCGGTTGCCTACCCGCTCTCTGCCGGGCGCCCCGGCCTCTGCTCTGCCCGCCGCGCCGGCGGCAGCGACCGTGGAGGTACTGAGGAGTGGGCTGTGCGAGGAACACGAGACGCCCGCGCCCGCGTCCACTTCCACTTCCACTTCCCCCAGCTTCCGGTCAGGCGCCACCGCCTCTTTGCTGCCCGGCGCGCCAGATTCAGGCGAACACTCCATGCGCAAGCGGGTCCTTTTACCGGCTATATCCCGAGTTCCTTCCCCAGCCGACCCCACCGCAAGCACGCACCCGCCGCCTCTCCGCCTCGACTAGCCATATCCCTCCTCTGTTCCACTTCTATTTCTTTGGAAAATTAGCGACGCGTGTCGGCGCCTTCTCCTATCGACACGAACACCCGGCCCGCCGCCAGAGGCAGAGCGAGAGAGACGGAGGGACGGCTCTGCGGAGAGCACGGGAGAGCGAGAGAGACGGAGAGGGAGAGAGACGCAGAGGGAGAGCCTCTCTCGGGAGGTGCGAGCGGAGCTGGCGCGGGCGCGGCTACAAGAACGAACGGGACCAGACACACACACGCACCGCGCATCGCAGCGGACAAACGGACGTGAGAGAATTGAGATGGGGGTGGGAGAGAAAGAGAGAGAGAGAGAGAGAGAAAGAGAGAGGGAGAGAGAGACAGAGAGAGAGAGAGAGGGAAGGGGGGCGGGAGCAAGTCGATGGCCCTCCTGCTCTCCTCGCACCTGACCTACTAGGTGACCCTGCCAGCAGCGCAGCCTAAGCCCCGCACGTCCGCGACGTCCTCAGGGCGTGTGAGGCGCCTGCAAATCAAGGGGCTGTGCTGGGCTAGGTGGCGCGGCGGGGGCGGGGCGGGGCGGGGCGGGGCGGGGCGGGGCCAGGGGGCCCTCGGCCAGGGTGTGAAGCAGCGGCACCCGCACCAGCAGGCACCAAGGCGTCTGGTCTGGCCCGGGCTCAGCCCGGCGCGGCGCGCAGACACAAGCAGAACGGCTACGTCACGTGACCGACCCAAATACGGAAGTTGTAAATGAGCGCAGCGGAAGTGGCGCGCGGGTGTTGGGAGCGGACGGAAGGACGGACGTGCACCTCGACAGACAGACAGACAGACAGACGGGCGGGCGTGCAGCACTTCCAGTCGGTCACGGTATCCATCCCACTCCCCGCGAGGAGCCTGGCCAGCCCCGCGTCCGCCTGCACGCGCGCCTCAAACGTGCTGCGTGTCGCGGCGGGGCGGGGCGGGGCGGGGCGGGGCGGGGCGGGGCGGGGCGGGGCGCGGCGGGGTGCAGACCGTTAGGCCGAGGTGAGGTAGCCCCGCCAATTAGAGTCTTCTATAACAGCAAACAGTCGGACTGACCCTGCCTTGCCCTGCGGGGGCCCTGCTGCTGCAGCCCTGCCCTAAGCGCGCACCACCGCGCCCCGCCCCCCGCCTACCGTGGGAGGTCGCGGGGTCGTTATTCGCAGTCATTATGATCCCCGGGAGGCGTTATTTGCAGACCGCTGTCGCTCACTCAGCCCGCGCTGCGCCGCGGTGGCAACAGACACTGTGTTACGGCGCGCCCATTGTGTTCCGGTAGGGGAGGGAAGCGAAGCGAGGCGCCGTCCGCGGGGCGGGGCGGGGCGGGGCGGGGCGAGGCGGGGCCCACTGCCCTGCACTCGTCAAACAGGCAAGGCTGACATTCCAGCAGACGCAAACTGGCAGACGTCTCGCAGAATATCAACCAATAAAAAAGGGTGCTGGGCGTTTATGTGTCTTGCCTTTTTTTAAATTATTATTTTTTTTTTCAATTTTTTCTAAATTGGCCTGGTTATCTATTGTCAGCAGGATGTCGACGCAGCGCCTCGTGTGTCGAGCTCACTCGGCAGCAGAGGCCACAGAAGCTGAAACACGCAGGTTCAACGCCCCGTTAAACCCAACCGCACGTGCTCTTTCCAAATAATATTAAGGCGCCAAAATAAATAAACTTAAAATTCCAATCTCATCGCACATACTAAAACACGACGAATATCGCACGCGTATAGCGCAGCGAGCACGTAAGCGCCCGGAAAGCCACGCGGCCGCGCTTCGGCCCGGCCCATAAAACTTACTGCTGCGGCTACCATTTCAATTTTTCCCGTGTCGGCGGCCCGACCTCGCGGCTCGGGGCGGCCTCGCCACGCTGTATACACGCTGACGCAAAAAAAAAATCACTACAAAAAAATGTAACACGCGGCGGTATAGCCCGGCCGGGCCGGCTAATGAATGGCAGAGGCTGGAGTTATCGTTGTAATATCTCTCTTCTCCCCCACTCGGCTGGACTCCAGCTCCAGCGCTGAGCCGCGCTGCTGTCCTGTCCGGCCGGCCGCCCGAGCTGGAGCCCCGATGACCGATGGTGGTCCAGTGAAAGCAGCCAGCCTCCACCTCCTCCCTCCTCCCTGCACGCCGCGCCCGGCCCGGCCCGGCCCGGCCCGCTCTCAGGCTCGGGTCAGTCCATGCTAATGCACGGCCGCTCCATGCACATACACTGGCCTGCTTTCCTCCTCAGCGGGGCCGCGGGTTCAACTCCCCCCCGCGTCACGGGGTCAAGCGCCCGTTTTTCCGTCTTTATTATTTTCCTCGCTCTCCTGGCATTATGACCGACACACACACGCGCGCGCGCGCACGCGCACGCAAGAGCTGCCGGATCATCATGTCCCATGTGCTGAGGCTGCTCCGGGCCGGGCCGGGCCGGGCCGCGGCGCGCAGACGGCACGGGACACGGCGGAGTGCAGAGAACGCGTATACGTAGCACTTCCGGCTGAGCACGACGCTGCAAGTATAACTCGCCCACCCCGCCCGCCCCGCCACTGATCCGAATCGCTCCCCGGCGTCTTCTCCCCCCGCCCCGCCCCGCCCCGCCCCGCCGCGTTGCGTCAGAGTGCTCACTCACGCCGCGAGATCAGTCCAGTCCGGCCCGGCGGGGCCCGGCGCCCTGCAGCTGCGCTTAGCTCAGCTCACTGACTCCAGCCCCCCCCCCCTCTCCCCCCCCCCCCCCCCGCCCCCTCGCATTCGAGAGGCACAAGGGCCTCGGCGTGCCGTGCCGTGCCGTGCCGTGCCGTGCCGTGCCGTGCCGTGCCGTGCCGTGCCGTGCCGTGCCGTGCCGTGCCGCGCGCCCGCCCCGAGCGGAGCACGCGGAGCACGGCGGCGCGGAACTGATCGAAGGTGCGAAGGCCATGAAGTCGGAGGAGCGAGAGGACGGGCGAAGGGGAGATGATAAAAAATAAAAATAAAATAAAGAGAGAGAAGATGCAGGATATGCAGACCGTATCGCGTCCGAGGCAGCGGCGCCGGCACCGGCACCGGCAGCGCGCATGCAAAAAATAATATATAAAGGTAGGGGAGCGGGGCCCGGGAGGCGAGGCGGGGCGAGGCCACATAGCAGGACACGCACCGGCGCGCAGGTGAGAGCGATGCGCTCAGCGCGGCACGGCCGGGCCGGGCCGGCCAGTTAGAGGCGAGGCGCTTGATGGTCTCTCGTCTCGTCACGCGCCTAAGTACCATCAGTCGCAAAAGAATTGACCCTACCCTGCGATACCCCACGCGCCAGAGACTCCCCCATAAGGAAAGGACGGAGAGTCCCTAGCGCGTGGGGCATCCACGAGTCAATTCTTTTGCGAATGATAGTAGTAGCTTCGCGGTGAGCGCTTCCAGCCCGGCGAGGTAGGCCGCCCGCCGCACGCGCGTGCTCCACCCCGCGGCCGGCTGCCTATGCAGCTTCTGGTCACGTGTCGATACACCCGTGGCCCGGCCAAAGCTCCTGTCTAGGGTCACCTCTACCACGCCCCACCCCACCTCGACTGCGGAACACCCCAGGGCGTCCAGCCCTACACCATGGCGGCAGCAAAACCATTACCACCAAGCCTTGTGGAAACGACCGGGCGCAGGGCCGGGCGGGGCGAGGCGGGGCGGGGGAGCTACACCGTATAATGTCAATCCAGCTGCTTCCCGTGGGGGCAACCACACTGCGCCGGGAAACACCTCCTCCGACGCCAAGCCCGGGCGGGGCGGGGCGGGGCGGGGCGGGGCGGGGCGGGGCGGGGCGGGGCGGGGCGGAGCCGGCCTTGGTGTCCCTGTCCCTGCGGCCATCCAACCCGGCTCAGAGCGAGCAAGCAATCCCGACCGAAATCCGTGTCGTCACTTTTCCAGGGTCCCAGAAGATGACACGACACGTCGCAGAGGGGCCCCTCCCCCGGGCCGGCAGGGCCCGGCACACCCGGACGGCTCTAGAGCAGAGGTCTCATTCACTCGCGCCCCGCCCCGCCCCGCCCCGCCCCGCCCCGCCCCGCCCCGCCCCGCCCCGCCCCGCCCCGCCCCGCCAGCGCCGCAAGTCTCGGTTCGTCCGCGTCAGCTGTGGCGTGTGCCATTGTAGAAGTGCGGCCCGGCCCGGCCCGGCCCTCCCGGACACAATGACACGCAACGCTCAGGTTTCCAGGAAAGAAGAATACGAGAGGGGGGGGGGGGTGTCCGTGTGTCTGTCTGTCTGTCTGTCCGCTCAGACAGCCTGACGCGCCGCGCCGCGCCCCGCTGCAGTCCGAGTGGCGCGGTGCTCCTCGCAGCGCTGACCCCGCCGCTTTGGACATGATGGAACTGCCCCCCCCCCCCCCCCCCTGTCCCCGCCTGCTCTGGCCGCAGGCCAGCCCCGTGGGACGTCCGATTACCTCCCCGCCCCCTGCCCCGCCCCTCTCCACTTCCGGACGAGTCACTCTGAATACCAATTCGGAATGAGCGGAGACTGTCGCTGCCCGGCGCCTGGTGTAGGCGTCCCGGCGCGGCCCCGCGCGGCGGGGGCCAGGTGCCAGGTGGGCCAATCTATGCTGCACCACTCACCTACTGCACTCTAGAGGACAGCGCCGCTGCCGCCACCGGCGTCGCCAAAGTAAGCGACGCTTTCAAAAATGTATTTCCACCCGCGACAAAGTAGAATTTTCGCGACCCCCGCGGCGGCGGAGCAAAAGTGCCAAAGGACGCCCCGTTAGCCGCGCGGATTTCCTGCGAACTCTCTTTCTCTCTTACCTTATCTCCAAGGAGCGGATAGGCCCGCTGGGCGTGCGTCCTGGGCCGGCCACTCACCTGCAACACACGAGGATAACTGTTAGCACAAGGGGCGGGGCGGGGCGGGGCGGGGCAGGGGGGCGGGGCGGGGCGGGGCAGGGGCGGGGCAGTGGGGCGCAGCGCGGCGGGGCGCGCAGCTGGCGGGGACGCACAATCAACCCCACCACCTGCGCCCACGCGCACGCGCGTGCCTGTGTGTGTGTGTACAAACATGAGTTTGACATGCCGTTGATGACTTATATACACAAGTAAAACTGCGCCAGTTTAGCGGATAGAAAACACATGCGCGGGGCACTTATTGACAGCCATGCAGTGGCAGCAGCAGCAGCAGCCTCGGGGCTGGCGGGTCAGGCCAACAAGGCCACCAGCATGGAGCCGTGACAAGCCCATCGGACCCGGGCCGGCACTGGCACCGGCACCGGCACCGCACCCGCGTGCAGCCACAACCTAATTAAAACCTGGGCCGGCAGGGCAGGATGGTGGCGCCGGGCCGGGCCTGTCTGTCTCATGGGAAAGGCCCCCCAGAGCTGATCCGACCCGACCGCTCCGCGCCGCGCAGCGCGCTACACAGCCGACAACGAGGGTATAACAAAACAGCATCCGGTTACACGTCAGAGAGAGAGAGAGAGAGAGAGAGAGAGAGACAGCGCGGCGGCGGCGGGCGCGATTCGCTCAGGCCTGGCCTCAGCCTCCCACAATAATTAACCAGTTCTTTCAATATAAACCAGCCGTGATGCGCGCCGCGCTGGTATATGGTAAATTGGACGCGGCGGCGTTTTCCAGCCAGCCGAGTGCATCGAGAAAACCGCAGAGCGGAGCGGAGGCGAGCCGCACACGGTAATGGCAAATTATCGAGCCTCTCTTCTTCTGGTACCGACCGACTCCTCCCCCCCTGCTCCCGGGCCCGGCACGGCCAGCCGGCCTCCGACCCCGGCCACCGCTCCGGCCTTGCGGGGCGGGGCGGGGCGGGGCCCAACCCCCGGTCCATCTAGGGCCTGGAGCAGAGCCGGGCGGGGCCCGGGGTGGAGCCAGAGCCCCCAGGCCTGTACCGTAATCCCCACGTAGACCTCTGGCAGACCCCGCTGCGCTGCAGGCCATGGCGGGCGGAGGCAGGCGACTCTTACTCAGGCGGGCCGGGCCGGGCCGGGCAGGGCTGACCAGCGGCTTCTTGTCCGTGTCATGTTCGTCCCGTTGCCGAACACTTTCACTGCCTCCTCTCCTCTCCTTTTTCTCCTGCTCTGCTCGGGTCCGCCCCGCGTGCAGATCAGCCGTACCGGGACCATGCCAGGCGGACAGCGCGCTGCTGCAGCGTCACCTGGTGCCTCCGAAGTAGGCAATAAGTAGCTGAAACACAGTAGGGTAAAGCGGTCTGCATCTGCGCCCTGCCTACCAGGCAGTAGCCCTAGCACAAATGCTAACTTGCTGCCTAGTAGGCGGGCGCAGACGCAGCTCTCTTCACTGTGTATGGGCGACTTCTTGTCTCCTTTTTTGGCTACTCTGCCGCGGGCCCTGCTGCCCGCCCGCGGATCAAAGGAGCAAAAGGAAACCTAGACGGGGCGCGCGTGGGCGTAAAGCATTACTAGAAGGAAGGAATTAATCAGCTGCCAAAGTAGAGCGCATCGCAGTGGTGGTCAGGACCGTCGGGACGGGCCGCGGCGAGCGCTGGCCTCCGTGCACGGTGCACATCAAGATGGTCGCGCCGCCGGACCGAAACAGGTTAAGGAGCGCCTTCTCTCCCCGCCCCGCCCGCGGCCCGCCTTGAGCTCACTTTGCTACGCGGCCGCGCGCCGCGCCCGGCCCGCCCGGCGCTGAACTTGACTTTCGCGTGTGAGTAGGCTCGGCGGCTCAATTCGCTCTCCTCCGCCGGCACGCCCCCCCCCCCCCCATCCCCCCTCGCGGGGCGCCGCGCCGCGCCACACTGGGCCGTCGGCCTTGCGACGAAGAGCTGACGGTGGCGTCAGCTGATCTCGAACGGCAGGCCGGGGCCAGGGCCGGGGCTGGGGGAGAATCACTGCTTTCTGGTCCCCCATGACACCGCGGCGAAAAAAGATAAATCCTACACCCCCACGAAATTAAACTACGCACGCGAGTCCTCGTGCGCTGTTACGCGGGTTCCAATGACCCTCGCGCGCGCGCTGCGGCCGTGGGCCGGGACGGGACGGGACGCCTCCGAGCGCTGCTATTCTCGGCGTCGTTCAAGACGCCGTTTGGGCCGGCGTTCGGTCGGGCCAGACGAAACAGTAACAGGACGCCCCACACATATCAGCGGTGTACGGCCGGCGTACGGCCGGCGCCGGGGCGGGGCGGGGCGGGGCGGGGCGGGGCGGCGAGGGGCGGGCAAGGCTCTCAGGCCGCTGCAGCCCCTGCTGGCTGCAAGTGGGTCGCTATTGTCAATGATTGCGATCTCACGGAGGGCGCCGGCCGCGGGCAGGAGCCGGGCGGGAGCCGGGCAGGAGCCGGGCAGGAGCGCGAGGGTCAAGCGGTGCAGCTGCAGCGGCACGGGCAGGAGACAGAGCTGGGGGTCATAAACCTATAGCGCGCCAACCGCAGCTGTACTGCGCACAGCGGGACGGGCACCGGCCCACCCGGCCCAGGCGCGAAACCTTCAGCGCCAGTAACAGAGGTTTAAGAGCCGCGACAATAGGCACTCCGCACGGCTCATAGCGCCGCCCGGCACGACGCCGTTTGAGAGAAGTTTAAAAAGGCCCTAACGCCACGTGCGACCATCCGCGGGGAGTACTCGACGCGAGGTGAGTAATTACGCCGCGGGCGTTGCGTCCGGCACGGCCGGGCCGGCACACTTCCCTAACGAGCGCGTTCACCTTATTCCAGACTGGTCCGCGAACACGATAGGCTCGGGGTGCATCTGGAGCGCGACAGAACGCCGGGCAACCATATTCGACCGACAGCCCCCTAGCCTAGCCTCGTTACCGGCCGAGCCGCGAGCCAGGAGGTCAATCACATACAGCAGCAGCAGGTGAGGGAGCGCTCCCCGAGCACGTCATGAGCCCCGCCGGCCCCGTCACCGACGGGACAAGACGGCTGGGCTGTGCGCGGGCTCACCCGCCGGCGTGCGGGTTTAAGAACTCGTCGGACCGCGTTCCCAACACACACATTTACGCGCAGAGAGCGTGGGAAGGGAGGGGGAGAGGGGGGGGGTCAAGTGGCTTGAGTGAGGGGCAGTGGGGATGGAGGCGGGAGCGAATATTCGGACGAAATAAGAAAGTGAGGAAGGAGATTTCCCTCGTCCCGTCGCCCCGTGCCGTGGTACCCAGGGTAAAATTCCCATGATGCCCATAGGAAAAAATGCCCCATTCCCATAGGACGAGCACCTTTTCCCATAGGCAGCCCGGAAGCCCATGGGCAGTCCCCATAGCTAACCCATGGGGACGACTGCCCATAGCCGACTTGCCTATAGGAACGCTTGTCCCATAGTAACCTGCCTATGGGTATCCGATGCCCATAGGTAACTTGCCTATGGGTATTCGATGCCCATAGGTAACCTGCCTATGGGAAATTTTCTGCCCATAGAAAAGGTTTCCCATAAAAGTTTAGAACGCTGTCAAATATGTATTTTTTGGAATATCGATCTGAAATTTGGTATGTAGTATCAAGGTTGATATTCAGTAGGGCCATTTTAATTTTATTGAAATCGGAGCATTTTTTTCTGGCATCTTGGAAACGGCTTAAGCTACCTTCAAACGGATAACAGATTTGACTCCGCCTCCATCCGGACACCCTAAAACATGTTCCGTTCATCCGGTAAGTCCTGCTTATCAAGGCTTATTTGTTGATTTGAACATTTGAATACCCATAGGTAATACAACCATGGCTGCCTATAGGAACTCTGCGTGTATGGGCAAGCTTCCCATAGCCACACCTTACCATAGGACCATTTGCCCATGGGTACACGAGCCTCCCATGGGAGCATCACCCATAGGCGAGCTTCCCATAGCCAAATCTCCCCATAGGCAATCTTCCCATAGAAATATATGCCTATGGGATCACCATGGGTTCCCATGTTCCATAATTTCATGGGTTTGTGTCCCCATGGGTGTGTTATGGGGATGCCCATGACTGCCCATAGGAGAGTTCATCCTATAGGAATCACCATGGGAATTTTACCCCGGGTATAGCGGCTGGCCCCGCGCCCCGCGCACATCGCATTCGCATTCCATTCTCGCCGGCCGCCCCGCCCGGCACCTGCGCCTGCGCCACACGACGCTACGCTCGGAGCGTTATTCCGCGTGGTTTACTATCATCGGTTTATTTACGATGAGCGTTTCTGTTATTTTACTCGTCGTCTACCGTAGGTTTACGATTGGCTTATATTTCCGCGCGACCATGTCGGTTGCGGCGCGGGCACGGCTCGCCGCCCTACATACCCTTAGGCCTTGTTGCGTCACGGCGCGGCGCGGCGCGGCTGGGAGGCGAGGCACCGGCCCTAGGGCGGCCCTGCCGGCGGGCGGGCGGGGCCCTGCTGGCATGCTGCGCGGCCTGCCTGGTCCAGCCCGCCCCCCGCGCGCCGCGCCGCGGCTCTATGGCCGCGTGATGTCTATAATTTGAGTCCCAGGATGACAGCCCTGGCCGGGGCCGAGCCGACTCAGCTGGCGGTCGGACCGGACGGGGACCTAGCGGGGTCCTCCTCCACCTACTACACCGTAGGGGGGGGGGGGGGGGGCGCTCTGCACATGTCGCCCGCCTCGCCGTACTGCTCCAGGACAGGCGGCTAGCTGCGCTGAGCGGCCGCAGCAAGATAGGCAGCCCTGGCGGGCGGGCGCGCGCAGCGGGCTGCCTATGCGCCGCTCCGCAGGGGCTCCACCTCAGAGACAAATCAGACCTTGTATTTCCCGAGACGGCCCCACTCTGCTGAGCACGACGGCTCCCCTCAAGTGTTTGACTCCGCATTCACGCAGGTTGCGACACACGCACACGCGTGCGTGGGTTTTCCGCGCGGGGAGGCAGTGGGGCGCACAAGAGCGACTGCAAGTGTCTCGGCAAATGTCGAGCCTACGCGGCGACGCAATGCAGAGC
The DNA here is from genome assembly GCA_033675135.1 of Frankliniella intonsa. NCBI lineage: Eukaryota > Metazoa > Arthropoda > Insecta > Thysanoptera > Thripidae > Frankliniella > Frankliniella intonsa. The sequence goes on along the minus strand of CM066254.1, from coordinate 12,334,585 downwards.
GGGCCGCCATAGCTGAGGGCCTGCTCTCCTCTCCCCTGCGCGCGGAGCGGAGGGTGCCCGCCGAGCTGCCGCCGCCCTACACTACAGGGCCTTCCAGCGGAGCCGAGGGCCTCGCCTCCCTTGAGCGGCGCAGGGCCGGGGGCCGGGCCGCAGCAGCACGAGTTGCGTAAAACAATTTCTCTTTGTTGTGGAGCCAAACAATGCGTGTGTCCGCCCCGCCAGGCCCGGCCCGGCGCCCTCCGCCCCCACCTCTCCTGGACCGCGGCGCCCGCACCCCGCCCCGCCCCCACATGGCACGGCAGCTAGATAAAGCCCACCTCAGCGGCGGGGCCGCGGGGGCCGCGGGCGGGGGCCGAACACCACCGCGAGCTAAAGCCCGTGTCACAGAGAGCGCAAGGCGAGGCGAGGCCGGGCGAGGCTCTAGAGAGAGATTTACGGCGGTGTTTGCGACAATTAACCGGGGGTACTGACCGGCGGCGTAAATCTTTAGATGCTGCGGTTTCGGGGTGGCCGCCCCCCGCCCGCCTCAGCCCGCGCCATCTGGGCCGGGGCCGCAGGCAGGGGCCTGGCCTAGACCTACCCTACCCGCTCTATGCGGAGGAGCGGGGCGGGGTACAGTACAGAACAAGGCTGCCGCCGGAGGAATAATGCGAGCCAACCAGCGACACGAAATGCGGAGCTTCATCGTGTAAAACTTGTTTCCCCGGGCAAATTCAGCGCGGCTGTTTGTCCTGGTGAGCGACGGACATGGACTCGGACAGGCCCCGGTGCATCGCCCTCCCCATCCCCATGGCCGGCGGCCGGCCCCTCTGCAGTCGGCGCTGCGCCACCGCTCAGCTCCAGCCCGACAGGCTCCGGCTGTGATACGGATCAATACCCCGCGCCCCGCCCCGCACCCCTCTCTCGCTCTCCCCCTCGCTCTCTCATTCTCCTTTATCCCCTCTCCCTCTCGCGGTCGCTCTCTTTCCCTCCACATCGCGCCCCCCGTACTTGTTCTCAGTTTTCAGTGCATTATAATACGAGCACGCGCGCTTGTGGAGCTCCGTGTGTCCGCGCGGTGCACAACGAGGCCATCACCGCCCACGAGCCGCACCGCCCCGCACCGCCCCGCACCGCCCCGCACCGGACCGCTCGAACTGAGAAATGAATCAGCCGGCTCAATCAAGGGCTCGTTACTGGATCCAGTTTAGGGGGAGTGGCGGGCGGGGCGAGAGGACATGACGCACAGCTGCGACAGCCCCGCCCCGCCCCGCCTGCACCGCGCTAGAAACTGATAAGTCGCCGTGTACGGCGCACCAGCAGACTCAACCGTTCGCGTAGCCTGCCTCGCTGTCGCACTCATAGGAAACAGCCACACCCTTGCTACGGCATTGCCGCACGAGTGCGACAAGGAAACACAAAAGGGACGAGAGCGCGATCCTCCGAGTCAGTCGGCATGTGCTAGCCTCAGCACACGAGCGCAGTTTGGCTCCGGCCGGCCGGTTTTCTCCCTCAATTCCGCACTTTTATTTTATTTTTACGCTCCCGCGCCGTTAGCGCGAGCCTAATTACACGGACAAGACAAGAAGATATAAAGCTCCGGGGGCGGGCGGGGCGGGGCAGTGCAGGGGAGGATACATTGGCCAAACGGCCCAAACTTTTCTTGGCCATCAAAACGAGAAGTGTTTCACATCGGCGCGCTGCGCTCGCGCTCGCCACGAGCCAGGCCGGCGCTGCCAACGGGATCCAGCAGAGGGAGAGAAAGAGAAAGAGGGAGGGAGGAGAAGGGATCTCTTCACGAAAGAGAGTGGGGAGGAGAGGGCAGGATAAGAGGAGTTTACGTGAAAGACCATACAGCCCGGCTGCGCGGCTCGGCCGGCCTGCCTGACCCGACACGACCCGAGGGCGCGATAATGCGCACCGCACCGCCGGCACCGCACGGCCGCACCGCGCACCAGGGCCAGGGGCGGTTATTTAAAGGGGGCCGGTGTGGTTCGGCTGGGCGCAGCGGAGCGCAGGCCAAGCCAAGCCAGAGCCACGGCGAAATGAGCGGGCGGGAAACAAAAGCTGAGGAGAGGAGACAATAAATGAAGAAAAAGGTGTACCAGAAGCAGCACGGTGCACCGCTCACCCCGCCCCGCCCCGCAGCCAGCGCGGTACGGGGGAGGTAAGAGTGAGGGGGTGAGAGGCTCGGCGGTGGAGCCCCAACCACAACCAGAGCCCTGCGAGCCTAGAGTGTAGGCCCCGGACACAGAGAGGGCCAAAGCACTGCGTTTTGTTTAAAAATGGAAAGAGAAAAAAAGCGTCGGCTGGACTGGACTGGTGTCCAAACCGTGACCTGGCTCGGCCCGCGGCGCGTCCGGTGGTGAGGCTATTATGGTCGCGTGAACTGACTTTCGGACTAGGGCTGCAAAGTTTGTTGTTGTTGTCGTCTTTTTTTTTATCTTTGTCGTCTCGAGCGAGGAGTGATCAGCGCGCTGATCGGGACCAATCAATGCGACCACTCGGCCATCCTGCTGCAGCACGCGCGCCCCGCCCCGCCCCGCCACGCCCCGCCACGCCCCGCCACGCCCCCGCGACGCGCGAAAGACACTTTAAGTGCGAGGTAGATCGGCCCAGTGACACGCCCCCTCCCCCCCTCACCTCCGTTTTCCTCCTCCTCTTCCCCCATCGCGAATCGCTTTGCTCCACTGGAGAGGAAAATGGAGACTATGCGAGTAGAGTAGGGGGTTTGCGGGCGTCCTAACCACGCCACAGGCCGGCGCCGCGGCGCCCCGACCGCAGGTGTTTGAGGCCCTGGCCGAGCCCAGACCAGACCACACCGCGCTCACCGAAAATATGACTGTCCGGCGGGGCGGGGGGCGGTGAGGCGAAGGGGGCATTGAATGCAAAGGCAACGGTGATGAAAGGCTAGACATGCCGCAGGGCGCCGCAGGACGCGCCGCAGGACGCGCCGCAGGACGCGCCGCAGGACGCGCCGCAGGAGAGCAGCTGTCGCCGCCGCGCGCCCCGCAGGCCGGGCCGGGCCGGGCCGGTAGGCAACCTACTGCAGCGCTGCCAGCGCCCGCGCCCCGCCCCCCGCCTCACCCGCTACTGAGCTAAAGGACGAGTGAGCGCGTCGCGAAACATTCTCACTTCCAGGTTCACAACGTCGTCACCCGCGTGATCACTCGTGCTCGGCTTATTCTTTTCGGGCGTATTTTTCATTCCTTCTGTCGAGCCTCCTCCGACAGAAGGGCGTCCGTCTGCTGCCCGCCCTGGCGAACGACTATAGGGCGGGCCGGGCGGCCCTTTCAATGGCAGTGCCGGCAGGCCGGGGCCGGAGGAGGGGCGGCCGCTGCCGACGTCCGGCTCAATTTTTGTCATTTCTGGCCCATTTCCTGAGCGAGGCGAGGCCGGACCAGTCCTTTGTGCCGCCACAGACCCGAGGCGCTCCCCGGCCCCGCCCGGCCCGCTATCAGCGGCGCGGTCTGCTCGGGCAGGACGCGGAGGGTCGCCCTGGCCGCCGCACCGCGCCGCACCGCCGCCCCCCCGCCCGGCCGCGCTGGAGGAGACAGTATAAAGGGCAGAGCCGCGCGCGAGGCGATATCCCCTGCGCCGAGCCGAGGCAGCAACATTATCTGCGAGGAGACAAACTTCCTCCTCGGACTGACTGGATTATGCCGCGTGTTTCCTAATAAAAACTGATGTGAGTCACGTGTCTCCCGAGCAGCGCTGCCCGATAAGTAAAGGCAATAACCTATAGGCCGCGGCAAACTCTCCACACATGAGACTCCCTTTTGCCTATTAGCAGGCGGGCGGAGATACCCGTGCCGGCCTGTCTTCGTGGGAAGTTTTGCCTACTTATCTGGCATCACTGCTGGCGAGAGTGCAGCATCCGGCGAGGGGAGGGGGCCTCAGCTCTCCGTGTATTATGCAGGCGAGACGTATACGAGTCCACGGCAGACCGGGCCTTTTGGAGGGGGAGGGGGAGGGGGGGGGGAAGGGGGGCATGATGGGGCAAGGCCGAGTGCGCGCGCGCACCCACTTACACACACACACACGCGCGCGCGAGCGTGCACACACACGCACACGCACCATGTGGGCGGCCGCAGGGTCGCAGACGGTGTCAGCCTGAATGACTGTGCGAGACCAGACCGAGCTGGGCATGAGTGCGTCCGAGTGCGTGTGTGTGTGTGCGTGTGTGTGCCCACCGCCCACCAGGCCACGGCCGCAAAGTCATATGTAACAAACGTAAGGCTCCCCTCGCCCTGTAGGCGGAACAACGGTGACGACGGCACCCGCTCTTTAAGTATATTCCAAGTGGAGGGAAACATTCCATCGCGCTAAAAGGAGAAGCCCGCTGAAGACTTTTGTCTGCCTAAACCCAGTGTCGGCCTGCGGCGAGCAGGGTTCGGTTTCGGCCGCGGCCACCGCGCCTCCGCCCGCGATCGTGTTATCGCCGTCGGCGTCCTGCTGGCGGCCGCTCAGGACCTCCTGCAGGCCTTATCAGCAGCACCCGCTGCATATGGGGCGTATCAGCTGTCCTGTCACCTGCCTGAGGACACCGCCACCTGCCTAAAGAGGCCGGGCCGCCACCCGCCTAGAGAGGCCGCCCGCCACTTGCCTTAAAGAGGCCGTCACCCGCCTAGAGAGACCGTCACCCGCCTAGAGAGACCGTGCCGCCCTAGATGTAGAGCTAGAAGAAGCCCTGCTCCTGCTGGAAGGGATTTACGCCTTGTGGTTACTTAGAAAGAACCATGCCCACCTCACCTGTCCAAAAAGGCCTCTCTACGCGTTGGACGACACACTATCTTTTATTTTTACTTGACACTCGGCCCGGCCCTTCTTCCGAGTCTGCTCGAGCGCGACGACGTCCGCCTGCCTCCGTCATGCTGCCGCGGAAGCCTCGCCCTGGGCCTGGGCTGTGCAAGTGCACAAGCGCAAGGTCGTTCAACTCAGCTGACAGCACGCTTGGCTCGCTCTCTATAGTTTCGTCGGTAAATAAATGAAGGTGCCAACCTACGAGAACATGGCAGGGTTTAGGGTATGATAACTAGTGACCTTAACGAGGGAATTCGTGCTTCGTACTCGGCACGTTAAGGAAGGGAAACCTCCTGGTTTTCCCGCTGCTTCCAGCAGTGGAGGCCGGCTCGATCCGCGACTGGCAAAGTGGGCGTGTTTTCGTTTTGTTTTGAGAGAGACCGCGCCCTTCCCTCCCGCCCCCAGTCCATTTGCATGCGCTCACACGGTGGACCGTGGAACCCCCTTTTCCCTTTGTGTTCCCTTCCCTTTCTCTCGGGCCGCCAGCATCCCACTGCCGGCCCGGCCCGGCCCGTCCATCTGCCCGCGCCCATCTATCTACCCATGCATCTAATCGTAGTTTCCAAACGGAGTATGTGCGAGTCACCAGCACAAGCGTGGAACTGCCACGACCCACTTACCACCACTCATCGATAATTATTAATTTTAATAAGTGGCATAATCGGTCAGAAATAAGAATAATAAAATTAAGGCCATAATGAGAGTTAAGGGCAAGCTTTGGGAGTTAAGTCAATAGCGGACTGGAGCTCGGGCAACTGAGGCGACTGTCCCAGGTAGGCGGGGCGGGGCGGGGCGGGCACCATAACAGCGATCAGCTGATCGCGCAGCCTGGCGCAGCGCAGCACCGCGGGCCACCCCGGGCCTCCCCTCGGGGGCCGCCGTCCCGCCCCCGTCCCTTCCTCGAGCGTAGCGTGGTCCTTGGCTGAACTTTGCCTCGGACCTCCCGAAACTGCGGACGGGACGGAACGGGCCAGTCGCAAACAAGTCGACGGCCGCCCGCCCTGCCCTGCCCTGCCCTGCCCCGCCCCTCCGCGCCCCGCCCCGCCCCTGCTCGCGCGCCGTGCGCAAATCGGGCAGAGGGGAAGGAGGAGAGGTTATGGAATCCCCGCCGAGCACTCGACTCGCCCCGCCCCGCGCCTGCCCGCGCCCCGCCGATACCCACACAAACACACACACATGCACGGCCGGCACTCGCCGCAGCACTGCCTCGGGCCGGGTACCGACCCCGACCCCGCGGCAGGACACCACTCATTCGCTCCGAACACAACAAACACAACCTCGCTGTCACTCCCACTGACCTTCGTGAATTTTGACGTTTGCAGGTAGTAGAAGATGGCAAACATCCAGGCCGTGGACACGAGCAGGAGCAGCTTGACGTTGCGCCTCATCCTGAGGTTGTCGGCGGTCAGCCGTTCACTCTGCGGTGGTGGCGGTGGCGTTCACAACACTCGCGCTGCGCTGCGCTCGCTCGTGCGTGCTGTGCGCTGCGGCTGCGGCTGCGGCGCTCGCGCTCGCTCACAGGACCCCCGCGCGCTCTCGCCTGAGCGGCCGACGCAGGCGACGCTACGCTCACTACTGACTGCGGCCCGGCCCCTCACCGCGCCCAGCGCCCCCAGCGCCAGCCAGCGCCAGCGCCGTGCACTTAGGCCCCACCACCGCCGCGGTGTCCACGGTGTCCTGCAGCGCGGCGCGACTGGGTTGCGGGGACGCCCGCTCGAGGGCGCCACGGGCGCGGGAGTGTCGCCGCAAGGCGGTGGCAGAGGGAGTGCCAACTGTTTGGGGTTCGCGGGGCGCCGATAGGGTTGCGGTCGCGTTCGCACTCTGGTTTGGATGGTTGGAAAATAATTATTTGAGATACTTTAAGATATTTTTTACCGATGTATGACCTCCAGTGGTGGCGAGGGGTCGTAGCTGCTGCTTGACTCACGCAGTGACTTTAGTTGTTGTCGGGCTGCCAACACCTGAACGTCATTGAAGCGCCAACCGGCCATCTACAGTGGAGCTGATCGAATGGTCTTGTTTTTAACTAATTTGATAATTTGACAATGGCAGAGTCCAAAAGGCCAAGCTTCTTAGAAGCTGTGCTAGCAAACGCAGGTCAGTCGCTAATATACAGGTGTTGCTTTGAAATACTTGTTTACACCATTTGTTTACACCATCACATCTGTTTTCCATATTTATTTTGATTATTTTGATTACAACAGTAATCTGTTTTCCTTATTTATTTTTCGTGATTATAACAGTATAATTTCTTATTAAAGCTTATTTATCATTGTGCCATTTTCAGGCCAAGCTGAAATGACTGACCTTAAAGAAAGAATTGTGGATGTTTCTGAAAATGTGTCACAACTTAAGTTGCGGGTTCATGATTACTTAAAGAGCAAATTTGTTGAATTCGACCCTTTACTTAAGAAGTCAATTGGTTTTCTTGAGAAAGCTGTGAGAACATCAGATGAAATTAACAACCTTTTTAATCGTATCGAGTTTCAGGTAAGTAGTCATTCAGAATGGTAGGTAATATTGCGCATCGTACACATAGTCATATTTCTTCTCTTGCAGACAAAATGTGACCTCGCAAATTCAACTGGAGAATTACGCAATCTTCATGCTTCATTAAAAGAAGCTTCGGCTATTCTGTCAATCACAACAGAATTGCTTCAAATGGAAGCTGCTATGAAAGATGTTGTAGATGCTTGTCCAGATGGTCACTATGTTGATGCTGCCAAATCTATCCAATCATTTAAGGTACATACAGTATCCATTCTTGTGTAATTTGGATTTTCAAGTGCATATTATTTAAACTAATATTTTCCAGGAATTGGTGAAAAATTCTTGCAAGGAGACCCGACAACTAGACATATACCAGGGCTTAATTAGAGAATTTCAATCCCTAACGGCTAAGTTCCGTTATGAAAACACAGAAAAACTCTATTCATTCATTTCCTGGGAAAGCAATGATGTTGCAAATAATGTTGTCAGATCTACATTAAAGGTAATTGTTACTCTACCCTTTACCGTATGAACTTGCCAATTGGTATAAGAGCATAGTTTTAAAAACTTTCTTTAGATAAAATCTAGCTGCTTCAGTGAAATACAAGAAGTTCTTCAATCCCTTCAACTTCTTGATGAGCTATATCCATGGATGAATAAATTAAGGAATTTTCTCATGCGCTCAATTCTCCTTCCCCTTATTAATAATGAAGGATCTGTAACTGTCGAGGATGGAGAGCTATACAGTATCATGCAAGTGTCAATAAAAACAACATCGAAGAGACCCAGCTATTCAACTACTTTAGATAATCTAACTAAGGTAACAGCAAATCTAATTATATTGTATTTTTTATTTCTGTTCAGATGCTCTCATACAATTATTATTTTTAGTGTTTTGAATTTCTGCATGGTGAACTTGACATGCAATTTGAAAATAATGAATCATTTATAAATTTATTGGGTGCTGGTTCTTCAGAAGAATTCATAGACCATCTTATTAAGAAATGCCTGAAGGAAACTGTCCCAAGTTCTAGTGCAGAGCTTAAAAACTTCAATGGTATACGAGAAAGAGTTGCAGCTTTTAACAGTTACATGGTTGGAATCGGTAAGTATGACACTCTTCAATTTCAAGGCCTTTATAGTGAAAATGAAACAATTGAAATAAAATTGTTGCTTTGTAGAGTTTTTACCAGAGGAAAACCATAGTCTTGTGGACTATGTTCAGAATTTCAATGCTCTGTGTGCAAATAAAACATGTGAAAATTATCTAAAAATGGCCAGAGACATCATGAAGAAAGACCTTCAGGATATGGTAGAAGTTGGACCACAGGTAAGAATCCATGACCTTGAGAGGGACAGAGAAGGCTTCTCATTTAACTGTATTTTGTGTATTTCAATTTATTTATTTATGCATTTTTTAATTTTTTGCTGCAGACTCCTGCTGTGGCTCTAAGCGCCACTCTTGACAACACCAACACTGATGCTTTAATTGACAGTTCAGTATTACAAGAGTCATTTGCAAATGTGAACATTAAATCAGAAAATGAATTGAACCCTAATCTTTTTCAATTCCCCTCCTGTTTTGTGAGGTGAGTTGTCACTTGATTTGTATTATATTCAGTTGTGTGCCTCTATTTAAGATTGATCTTTATGTTCCCCTCAGCAAATCCACATTAGAAATACTGCAGCTTGTAGGTACAATTCTTGATGAGGGTGCTGCTCAAGAGAATGAATTGCACCATTATTACCTGTCAACAGCAAAATCAGTTTTTGAGCTGTATATATGTGTTGTGCCTACAATACATGAAAAGTTGTTGAGCACAATTCCCCAGCAAGTTGGTGAGTGCTAGTTACTTTTACAGACTGTTGTACTAACTTTAATTATGTAGATGAGTAAAGTCTCAACCTCCACCTAAATTTATTATTCTATCTTTTAGCATTGTTCCACAACAACTGTATGTACCTTGCTCATCACTTGGTGCTTCTCGGATTTGAAGTTGAAGCCCTTCTACGTTCTGTACTTAAATCAAACATAGCTGTTACTTTTGTGGATTATGTTCAGACGCTAAGACAGCTTGGTACTAGTACTTACCTTAAGCATATGCAACAGCAGAGGAAACAAATGTTGGATCTAGTAAAAGAATCAGGCAAGTAAAGAGCATACCCAAGTATGCAACTAATGGATTAGAACAAGCCATGACAGATGCTTATTGTTGTTTCAGGACTGGCTACACTTGGCGAAAATTCTGAGCTGTCTCCAGACACAGAAAAAACCCTACGTCAGTGCTTACGGCAGTTGGAATTACTGCAGACAGTGTGGCAAAATGTACTTCCAGGAAATGTTTACAGTAAATCAATAGGTAAGATAAACTAAAAATGTTGTGTCCACTTTTATACAGTTAATTTCTATCCTTGATGAATTGCAAACTAATATACTTTAAATTTTGCTTTAGGTGTCCTAGCAAATGCTTTCATTGAGGAACTAGTTATCAGAGTGTCTAGTGTTGAAGATATACCAGCGAATACAGCTGTCAAGTTGACATCACTTTTTAAAATGGTACAAGAAAGGATTCCTAAATTATTCCAGGTAGGTTTTTTTGGGGGGTTGCCTTAAAATCAGGAAGCTAGATTTGTTTGTGCTTACATTATACTGTATTTACTTTAATTTTTTTTTTAATTTTTTTAGAAGGAAGATGAAGTAGTCCTTTTTGTAAAGAGATGGCTTCAGTTCCAAGAACTTATCAATATTCTCAGTGCCAGTTTACGCGAAATAGAAGAAAATTGGGCAGATGGTAAAGGACCTTTAGCTCACGAATTTACAACTGAGCAAGTCAAGCAGCTGATTAGGGCGCTATTCCAAAACACTCAAAGACGTGCTGAGGTTTTGGCCAAAATAAAATAAATATTACATTGTAAATTTAACAAATGGAGCAATATATTTTTTAATTAATAAAAATGATTATAAGTTATGTATCACAGAAAGTTGGTTAATTACTGTTACCTCTCCCCAAATTACTCTGGCCAGTGACCTGAAACTGACCAACCATAACTGGCGTTCAATAAATGGCAAAAACTACCGTTGCATTGCACGAACTTGCTCCTTCACTTCATCTAACAGCATGGCATTCCGTTGGATGGACTCAAATTGTTGATTCAATTGTGCCATATTTTGCTGCAACTTCTTCAAATTCTGAGAAAGGAAATGAAACGGACTAGTTTGAGATTTTGTAAAGGTGAGAATGGGCTCAACTATTTATGGAGTTATGACACATTACCAATATTATTGCGTAGAAACATGTTTTGAACATACATACCTCTTCCGTATTTTCCATTGCGTGCTCTTGTAATGCCATATTTTTGGCTGTATGGAACAGTGTCTACGGTAAACAAAAGAAAGACAAATAAAACATACAGGTGACCTAACCTATAGATAAGTAATTCACTTAGGATCGATTTTCATTTTAATTACCTCACTAGATTTAGACCCCCTATTGATCTGCCTCGCGACTGAGGCTATATTGTTCACATTAACTTGAACTCTATCGGCTAATCGTAACTTTGAATCTACGAAAAGGGTACGAGCACTCGTACTGGAAGCAGACGCCATTGTTTGTATTACAGATGAATACAGATCGCTCTGCTTATTCGCAGTCCATCTACAAAAGTAAGGGAAGGGAAAGACCAGACCAAAGCTTATCTTTCGCCCCTTTTAAAGAAGGGGAATGAGGATTAGGTAGCTTCTTAGGCTCACATAACTTTATTGCACACTCATTTACATATTTCATGGGTGTAATTTACTGGGACAAGCAATAGTAACATTATTTCTGATTACAATTTTTAACTAATAAAGCAGGGTTCAAAAAGAAAATTGATAGAACAGCTATCACAGTTTACAGACTCCCTTTGGTCAGAGAGTCAGGGCATTGGAATAAAAAATGTTAGAGGTACAAATGAGCTACCCCGTATCAGAGGAACATTGTGATGAATTATCTTCATTATTACTATCTGTTGAAGAGCTGCGATTAGACTTTAAAGTGCCTCGTCTCCGGAGTTGCCTTTCTCTTTCTCGCTCTTCTTCTTTCTCATCATTTGAGTCTTCAGTGCCTGCAAAATATAATTCAATGCATACACAACAAAAAAAAAGTTTTAAAGAATCATACACTGTAAGTAGTTAACTGTAGGTAATTACCAGTCACTGGCACAGTCTCTTCTCCCAGCTGCAAAGGTGCTTGAGCAACTGGAGTGCGATTTCCTTCCAGACCACTCTCTGGTTCTTCCAAGTCTTCACCTTCCTCATCCAACAAAGTTGATATAGGTTTCGGAACAGCTAAGTCAAATAATTAATTTTTAGAGGCAGACAATTACAAGGCACTAACGCATTGCAAACTTAAATGAAAAATACCAGCAAATGCTTGAGGGTACTGATTGGATAGCCTTGTCTTTAAACTATTAATTCTTCGGAATATTTGATCAAGATCTTTTTTCATGTCTACGAGCAATTGTGTATGCTTCTTGAATTCTGTTCCAGCAGACGCTAACCGATTCACTGAAAGTGCATTGCAGTTGGTGAGCATTTCATTTGTCTTTTCAAATCGTTGAAGCCTGCAAGTATATAAAGCATAAGTTAAGGATTGCTGGAAAACTTTGAAAACAAGTCCTAAAACCATAATGAAAAAACCATAACCGTACATTTGTTTTTGGGCCCGCACCATTGCCTCGACATCTTGTTGGTCAACAATACCTGCCAGTCCTTGAATAAATACCTCAGAGGCAGTGTAGTTTTGGAAACATTCTATGCTTCCCAAATCACTCTCCGGTGTATTTTCTGATGCCATATTGCATTAAATTTCCATTCGCACGAACTGTCAAAGTCGCTTGTTGACAGCTTATAGCCAAGCTCAGCTTGACTTTGCAGGCAATAGTGTTCTGCGAATAACAAAGGGTGGGGTGTGGGTGTGTATTTGTTTATGGTTAGTCGGTATGTGACAGTGGAGTTGTAGTCGGATTTTGTTGCTCGGAGGGCTGGAATTGCCTTGTCTTGTCCAGGTAATTGTTTATTATGGTGTTCTCTGTTACCTCTGACCGACTTGTATCTCTTTGAAGTTGGTTTATCTGTGCCTGCCAAGTATGGGCTTGGTGGTGCCAGGTTAGAGTTCGTCGGTGTCTGTCAAAATTATTAAAGTACACCGATTTTGAGGAAAATTCGACCATATAATGTCACACACATCTTATACAAATGTACTAAAAACCTTGTAAATGAACGATGATCCAATTTACCTGATTTTTGGAAAACTCTGTCTTTGACTTTAGTGAAACATCCTGACAGAAAATGACAACGGACAAAGTGACCCTGTCAGATGCCCTCTCCAATGTTGATGTACTGGATGAACTAACATTGCCGGATGAGCAGCCATGCATCGAAGCACAACCATGTTCCATTGTATATAGAGTTAATTTTGACACTAACTTTGAAGATCGCAATGGATTCGTCACTGGTATTGCTAAGTACATTGAAGAGGCCACTGTTCATGCAAGTTTGGTAAGTCATTGGAGTATTCCTTTCCTCTCATGTTTAGTTTTCACATGGTTGAAATAACTGTCCTGTTTACAGAATGAACTTCTAGAGGAAGGAGTAGAGCATGCAGTGATGCTGTACACTTGGAGATGCTGCTCTCGTGCTATTCCTCAACCTAAATCTAATGAACAGCCAAATCGTGTTGAAATTTATGAGAAGACTGTAGAAGTTCTTGCCCCTGAAGTCAATAAACTTTTGAACTTCATGTATTTTCAGGTATGGTATTTAAGGAGTAATTTGTTATTTGGTCTCTTGTAAATCACCAGTCCTTCAATTTTCTCTGATTGCAGAGCAAAGCTATTGAAAGATTTACCTCAGAGGTGAAACGTCTCTGCCATCAAGAAAAAAGGAAAGATTTTGTTTCAGAGGCATATATGCTAACATTGGGAAAGTTTATTAACATGTTTGCTGTTCTAGATGAACTAAAGAATATGAAGTCCAGTGTGAAAAATGATTATTCTACCTATAGAAGGTAATATTTAGTTATTATTATTGTCTTACAAATCTGACATTTCTTCACCTCTTTTACTTGACTTTCTGAATTTTTAGAGCCGCACAGTTTTTAAAGGTCATGGCTGATTCTCAAACACTGCAAGAAAGTCAGAACCTGTCCATGTTTCTAGCTACACAAAACAAGATCCGTGACACAGTCAAAGAAAATCTGGAGAAAGTTCCTGGGTTTGAAGATTTGCTTTCAGATGTGGTTTCTCTTTGTGTGCATATGATGGAAACTCGCATGTATTTAGCTCCACATGAAAAACATATGCTTGTTAAAGTCATGGGATTTGGTCTGTTTTTAATGGATAGTGAACCTCAGGCTCTTTCAAAACTAGATCAACGCAAAAAGCTGAATCTTGCCAAGATCGATCGCATATTCAAGAATTTGGAAGTTGTTCCACTTTTTGGAGACATGCAAATTGCTCCATTTAATTATATCAAGAGAAGTAAACATTATGAGCCAGGAAAATGGCCATTGTCTTCTTCCTCTGCAATGAGCCCTCAGTCAGATCTAATGGTGCACTTACCTCAGATAAGAGAAGATCACCAAAAGTATATTTCGGAGCTAGCTAGATACAGCAATGAAGTCACTACAACTTACAAGGAATCAAGAACGGATGCAGAGAATAAGGACACTGCTGATCTAGCTCTCAGAGGGTTGCAACTTTTATCTGAATGGACAAGTGTTGTGACCGAGTTGTACTCATGGAAGCTACTTCACCCCACAGACCATCACCAGAACAATCAATGTCCTGTTGAAGCAGAAGAATATGAACGAGCTACACGCTACAATTATGGAGATGAAGAAAAGTATGCTCTCATTGAAGTTATTGCAATGATAAAAGGCTTGCAGGTTTTGATAGCTCGTATGGAATCAGTTTTCATTGATTCAATTCGTAGGAATATTTATGCAGAGCTGCAAGATTTCATACAATTGTTTTTAAGGGAACCTCTAAGAAAAGCAGTTAAAAACAAAAAGGACCTGATCAGAAGTATTTTACTCTCAGTTCGAGAAACCTGTGCAGACTGGCAAAGAGGAGTAGAACCTCCTGGAGATCCAGCTTTGAAGGGAAAGAAAGACCCAGATAGTGGCTTTGGAATCAAAGTTCCTCGTAGGAATGTAGGTCCATCCTCTACCCAACTTTACATGGTCCGCACTATGCTAGAATCCCTTATTGCTGATAAATCAGGAGGAAAGAGAACCCTTCGTAAAGATATTGATGGGCAATTCCTGGTTCAAATTGATCAGTTTCACAAAACATCATTCTATTGGAGCTATCTGCTCAAATTTAGTGGTAAGTGTTTCTCAAAAATCTATTCTTTTCTTCAACAAAGTTAAAAAAATTTAATTTTCTTTTTTTTTCTTTTTTTTTTCTATGTTGTAGAGTCACTTCAAGAATGTTGTGACCTATCCCAATTATGGTACAGAGAATTCTATTTGGAAATGACAATGGGAAGACGCATACAGGTAAATTAATTGAGATTTAAGACAAAAGTTTGATTCAAAATGAAAGTATTTTACTTGGCGCATATTTTATCGCATTGTCATGATAAAACTATTTACATAAGACAACAGTTACTTTCATAGCATATACTGTACACTTAAAGAAATACCCAATTTTATTTTACTATTTTTACAAATATAATGATTTCTTTTAGAAATGTACTGTACAACACCAACACAATGATGAATGCACCGACTTAATCACAATGGAAAAAAGAATTCAGGTACCCCAAAAAATAGTGTGTGTGTTAGATAAATTTTAATCTAGTGTACTGCACTCTCTCATTGTCTGATTTAAAGGCAGATAATTGCTTTTTATTTTCTGGTAAATTAGTTTGCTTTACTGGCACGGAAAAAATCTAAATCAAAGTCCAAGATAGCTGCATAGTTATACATAGTGTTAGTGCCCTCCTCCAGAAAATGCAAGATGAAGGGATAATACTGCCATCATAACCACTTCAGAGTGTGAAAAAGTGTTTTTCTCTGTTTTTTTCTTTTTTTTGTGTGTGTATTGTTGTTTAGTGTTACTATTTAGTTTTTGAGTTCAATTAGTTTTCGTACATTGCATTTGTCACAGTAATTTAATTTTCTAGTTTCATTTTGCTTATAGTTTGAATCTTGTCGATAATTTTCTTTTGATAAATTTGGTTTTGCTTTATACTGACCTAAGCCTGATATGCATGCACATGTGTAAGTTTTTGATGGTGGAAAGCTTATCTTCTGGTATAACTTTCTATAGATTTTTAAGGTAGCGCATTTGTGTTTATTGCCCATGTTTGTCACTGTGAGGATTTGCTGAGATTGATATACTTAATGTTGTTGCCTGCCAGATGGTGTTAAACAATTAATCTTATGGTTTTAATTTTATTATAGTTTCCAATTGAGATGTCTATGCCGTGGATTCTCACTGACCACATTTTGCGCAACAAGGAACCATCCATGATGGAGTAAGTTTAACCTAAATAAATAAACAATGCTTTCTTCCGATTAGTTTAATAATGCCAAACAAATTTCTTTCAGGTATGTCCTCTATCCATTGGATCTGTATAATGACAGTGCTCATTATGCTTTAACAGTGTTTCGCAAACAATTTTTGTATGATGAGGTTGAAGCTGAAGTCAACCTGTGTTTTGATCAGTTTGTGTACAAACTTAGTGAACAGATTTTCACTCATTACAAACAGCTTGCCAGCAGGTGATTTTTAATACCTATCACTAAAACCCCACCAAAAACAAAAAAAATTATTTCTGTGTTAAATAAGGCAGTATGTTTCTTTAAATTAAATTACTGTGATGTTCCTTTCTGTTTAGCATTCTGTTGGATAAAAGATTCAGGAGTGAATGTGCTGCCACTGGTGCCTATCTTCCATACCCTCGTGCAAATCGTTACGAGACACTCTTGAAACAGAGACACGTTTTACTTTTGGGGCGCTCCATTGATCTTAATAGACTCATTACACAGCGTATCAATGCTGATATGCACAAATCCTTGGACCTTGCTATCAGTAAATTTGAAGCTGGTGACATAACTGGTGTTGTGGTAAATTTCCTCCACATTTTTTAAATTATTTTTTTTATTTTGTCCTAAACTTCTTTGTAAACAAAAACATCAATGTCTTTACTCATTGTATTTGTTTCTAGGATCTGGAAAGCCTACTGCAAGTTAATCGTTTTTGTCACAAGCTTCTCTCTAAATTTCTAGCTTTAGATGACTATGATGCTATGTTCAGAGAAGCTAACCACAATGTACTAGCTCCTTATGGGCGAATAACATTGCATGTGTTTTGGGAGTTGAACTATGACTTCCTTCCCAATTACTGTTATAATGCAGCCACAAACAGGTTTGTTTATTTGGCTTCAAATACCTTGAAGAAACCTTTAAAAATATTAATAACAAAATGTTTTAACTGCAATCTGTTTTCTTTTTTTTAAGATTTGTGAAATGTCGAGGAATTACATTTACTCAGCCTGTGCACCGAGACAAGCCTCCTCAAATGGGTCATCAGTATTTATGGGGTAGCAAGCAACTCAACATAGCCTTTTCAGCCATCCATGATCAGTACACTGGTAAAAGATTTTTGCAGCATATGTTAATATCTGTGCTTAGTAAGAAAACTACAAAGTAATAATTTTGTTTTTATACATTATCAGGCTTTGTTGGACCCTACCATTTCCGCACCTTATGCCGGTTACTTGGCTATCAGGGTATTGCTGTTGTTATGGAGGAACTATTGAAGATTGTTCGTAGTCTTATTCAAGGAAATCTTCTTCAATTCACAAAGATACTAATGGATGCAATGCCTAAACTTTGCAAGTTACCAAGATATGACTATGGCTCTCCGGGTAAGCATAAAAGACAAAATCTTTAATTTCCTACTCAATGCCTAAAATTGTTTTAAATTCATCATTCAAAACTTCTCTTATGCTATGGTGTCTTTTCCAGGTGTTTTGGGCTACTACCATGCACAGCTTAATGACATAGTTCAATATCCTGATGCAAAAACAGAGTTGTTCCATAATTTCCGTGAGCTTGGAAACACAATTTTACTATGCCTTCTGCTTGAACAAGCTCTCTCACAGGAAGAAGTTTGTGACTTGCTGCACGCTGCTCCCTTCCAAAATATTCTACCACGACCATTTTGTAAAGGTATCTAAACATATATGTCAGTCTTTAATTTCAAGTCCGTCTCTTTCATACTTGTTTGCCTTATAATTTTTATTACCAGAGGGAGAAAAACCTGAGACAAAGCAGAAAAGGTTGGAAGGAAAATATGCAGCCATTCAAATTGTACCCAACATTGAACGTTTAGGAACTGCTAAAGTAAGAGACAGTACTGTAACAGCAATACATAAGTTTTACTGTGTTTAAACACATATATATTCACTGACATTAATTTTCAGCAAGCTATGATTTCTCGTGAGGGTGATTTATTAACTCGGGAGAGATTGTGTTGTGGACTGTCAATATTTGAGGTAGTATTAACTCGTTTGAAGAGCTTCTTGGATGATCCCATCTGGGCTGGTCCACCCCCATCAAACGGTGTTATGAATGTGGATGAGTGCTCAGAGTTCCATCGGCTGTGGTCAGCATTGCAATTTGTTTATTGTATCCCAGTGGGAGATACTGAATTCACTGTGGAGTAAGTCTGACAAGTTGAACAAATTTTCAAGTGTGAATTGTTACTTTTCTTGCTCCAATACCCTCATTCCCTGCTTTCCTTTTTTACAGGGAGCTGTTTGGAGAGGGTCTAAACTGGGCTGGATGTACCATGATAGTGTTGCTTGGACAACAGAGAAGATTTGAAGCTCTTGACTTCTGTTATCATATTTTGAGAGTACAACGGGTTGATGGAAAAGATGAAGTAGTGAAAGGCATTGTAAGTATTGTGTGCAATATCAGAACAATTGAAACCATAATAATTTTCTTTTTAACATGTTGTCGCTGTGTTTTTTCTGTTTTTTTTTTTTAATTATTATTATTTATTTATTTTTATTTATTTTATTTTTTTAAATTAATTTTATCTATCTATTTTTACAGCCTCTAAAGAGAATGGTGGACAGAATTCGTCGGTTCCAAGTTTTGAATTCTCAAATATTTGCCATTCTCAATAAATTTCTGAAGTCCAGTGAGATTGATTCAACCTCAATTGAGCATGTTAGGTGTTTCCCACCACCTCCACCAGCATCTATGGCCCATTACCACCAAACTGGGCATCATGCTTAGATGCTGAATTGATTTTATACTTGTGAATGTAAGACGGATATGTGATCACAAATGGGTTCTTCCTGAGTGGTATGGAAATTATCCATCAGTAATTAATCTAGAATGCATGAGAAGAGTTGATGGTGTGTAGAATAAGATAAGAAAGCAACCTTTTCAATTTTAATTTCTTATTTTAAAACCCAATTTTTTCTCAAAAGATTGGATTTTGAAAAATTACATAAACTACATTCCATTGACTTTGTCAACTACTGGGCATTCGGTACCCCGATCGGGCGATTCCCAGTCGCCTGGACTTAGCATGCCTGGTCGACAGGAGCAATAATTGTTCTTACTCCTATTACACTATTAAAAAAGACAGAGGGTGTTAAATCAGATTGTTAGTATGACGATGGATTGTATTCTCAGTTCGTGGTTTTGACTCAGGATACTCTCCTAATGATGTTCATTCTTTAGAGGAGCTCTTGTATAGCTCAATTTTATAGAAATTAGATTTTTATATTCGAGTACAATTTCATTATCAAATTTTAAAATGTTGCCTAAGAGTTATTCTGTTAATTTTTCTGTTTTCTTTATTTTAATTTATGTATTCATGTTTATCTTGCCTTTTACTCAACATTTATGGTAACTTTCTTCTGTCAGTCTTCCAGTTTAGTTCATCTCTTGGAACTAAGTCATAAACTATGCATTTAGTTGTGTTTTTCATTATTATTGCAGAAGAATACATATACTAAGTATAAGTCTTTAATGAAATATGCGTTCAGATGCAAGTATTTAGCAAGGTTTTATTTCCAGGGTTAATTTTGCTTAGAAGTCTGTACTTTGAGCAGTTATTCTGTTTGTGCCAAAATTTGAATTGATTTCAAAGTGCATGTACCTAAATATTAGATATTTAAGTGTTGAAGTGAATGTAGACACCATAGAGTACAGAAGTCTGCCTACCAGGTAGAAAAAACACATTTACATTGTAATGTTTCATGTTTACTTTGGAAAGTTTACAACTTTGGCAGTGGACTTGTTGCTAGTCATAGAAGGCCTGAATTTCAGATGGGTTCCATGTAATGGCTGTTATGCACTGTATCTTGAGACTATGTAACAGAAGTCAATAAATTATACCTCCAGATTTTCAGTTTCAATTTCTACCCACTGTATTCTAGATGTCATCTTTATTGTTTATCTTAAAGAGAAAGTACATCAGTACATACTAATTAAACACCATGCACTGAAAGTTATGAAAAGATACTAATGGGGATTAATTCAAGTAACAATCATGGAGGGAAAATAAATGAAATAAAAACAATGAATTATTACCCAACAAATAGATAGTATTTCACCAAAGGAGGTAAAAAGAATACAAAATATTCAATGAAACCTATATGAAATTCTTAAAATTAATAGATATCTGGAATATCACTATCACAATTATCACATAAATAGAAAGATCATTTTCAAACTCTTGAAAACGTTGTGATGAAGTCCGATCCTTGCAATAAAAAGAGCTTTAACAAAGCTTCGACAACAGCTTAAGAAGAGAAGTTTGTGTTTAACAGACTACATAATAACACACAAAAAACAGAAAAAAAAGAAGAGAGGAAAAATAATAATAAATGATTTTAAGACAAGAAACTTGACAGTTTTAATTTGAGTTGATCTACATGTGCCAGAATGGCATCTTCACATTCTGTCCCTTTTTTTCTCTGGAATAGAGAAGGGACTTGGAATTGTAGACATTGCCTTATCCTTCACACCTATCATCCATCAAATGCTCACAAATTTCAACTAAGTTATATTAATGATTATAGAAATAGAATATGTATGTGTAGAACAGAAAGACCCTACACCATAGCTTTGCATCATTACATATGAGGATAAAGTTTTATACTCAGCAAGTGTGGGTGTGCGTGTGTGAAGCCTTTAAGAGAGCAACACATTAAGGACTCTGCTAACATTTCCTTTATACTCAATTGCCAAATCAATTATTATCTGTTGTTTAGCATCATAACCCATTTCAGTAAGTGCACTCAAACATTTATCAACATCAGGATCTGTAAAAATAAAAAAGGGGGGTTAGTTTTGGTTCTGTGAGTTTTCATGGGAACTGAAGTTCATTACAGTGACAGTATATATTGATTCTTACCACTGTGAAGAGGTGTTTGTGATGGTTGGGCAATAGGAATGGATGTTGGTTCCACAACTGGAAGCTTTGGGTAAACAGATGATTGATCTGCACTTGCAGTGCTATCTTTCACTAGGAAAATAAAAAACAGGTTTAACATAAGCATATAACTAATGCGAAAAAGACAGACAGAAAAATGTGTTAAATAATGATACTCACTTAATTTATCCACAACCATCCAGCCCTCAGTATCTGCTTCCTCACTTGATGAGCGAGAAGTACGGCCAGATTGAGGCTGAGAGTTTCCAGACAAATTGACATCAGGCTGGTTTGGCGAAGCTTCGCCTGTACCTGGGGCCTGAACTGGTTTGCTTACTTCTTGGCCAGCATTTGAGGTGGATGGGATGGCACCATCTGGCTCTTCCATAGATGGAGCATTAGATTTGTTGATAGAGAAGGGGTTGGAAGGAGGTGAGTTGGAAGTAGAAGCACCAGGCGCAGCAGAATTTCCCCCATCATTCAGGTTCACTTTAGCCAAATTTTGAGAAACTTCTTTCAATATTTGTTCTGGAACTGGCAGAAATAAAATAAGTTTTAAAAATGTAGTTAAAAAGCGTGTTTCATGAAAAGAGATGTAAAGATATTGTTTACCTGGTGACATATGCTCAAATAGTTGATGCAAAGTGTTCAAGTTCTGGTTGTTAAGCAGATTGCCAATAGTCTCAGGATTCAAGAATGTACCAAGAAGACTGGAGGCATTATATGAGAAGGGGCATCCACCATTCTTGTTACGCCCAGAATTTTCAGAAGAGGCTGACTGGGGTGTTGATTCTTGGCTGGGAGCTGAGGCCTCGGCTGTGGCTGCACCTGCTGAAAGATAGTCCAAATAGAGTTACTTATTACTTATGTATCCAAGCAGTATTCAGATAAGACATAAGACATTGCCTGAGGTAGCATTCAAGTAATAATGACATCAACGGATTGAACTCATCTAAAGCAAGTAATGCTAACATTATCCGACAGGATCAAAAAACAGTAGGATTATACTAACCACATGCTGAGGAATTGGAGTAGTGTGCTTCCTTTCTCTCCCTCTTATCCCTTTTATGTGATTCCCTGTCTTTATCTTCACGCTTGCTTCTCTTGGCACTTTGAAGTACATCATCAAGGATCTCAGCAAAGTCAACCTGACCGCAGGGTCTGGAGCACTGACTTGACTCAAAGGCCTTGCGACGGCGCTCTTGTTTCTTGTAACGCTTGTCAATCTTGTATAGAACATCAGACATATAGCGCATGCTTTTGGAGAAGTTGTTAAGCTGTAATGGATCATGTAATTAGTCCACTTACACAGTAACATTGAGAATAAGTGAAACATGGAAGGGAAAATAAAATACCTTAGTGTAGTGGCTCATAGATAGAGGAATGCGCAGCATAATGTGACCATTATGCATCTTCTTGGACTCACAATCAAAGCAGAGATCATAATCCGGGCACTCAAGGCATTTGTAGCGATGGCCAGCTACAACCTTGTTGCAGCCATCACAGCACACATTGGGATGAAACTTTGGAGTGGATCGAGCAGCTGACTGCCATGACCTCTTTCTTCCAGGGGAAGAAGCCAATACATCTTCCAACTCTTCAGCAGAGTCATCTGAGTCATCTGAATCATTTCCACCACACTTGTTGGAAGGACGAGAGCAAAAGGCCCCTGCACTCTCAATCACTAATGGTCGAAGTTCAATTGAAGCTACAATGAGAAAGAGAACAAGATAAAAAATAAATACTTGTACAATTGTGTCAGAAAGGAAATAAGTATTAGACTTACATCCAAACAGGCCTGGAGCAGGGTTTTTGGAACAGATGTATAGACGACGGACTTGGTCAGATGTTTCTGTCAAAGCAGTAAGAAGCTCTTCGTTCGATGAAATAATGATGTCATCACCTTCAAAGTCTAAGAGGGGAAAAAAAAAAAGAAACTTAAAACCTTTCAAACATTGCAGAAAGGGAAAATATTTAGTAAGTTGAAATATAAATCAATTTACCTTTCCAGGTGATACTGAATTCAGGGGTACAAAGTTCAGTACGCTTCAGTGCAGGAAAGACATGACGAATCTTTTCCTTAAGCAGCTCAAAGCTAGTAACTTCATTTTGCTCCATTCCAAATCTGCGGACCTCTTTTGGCTTGTCATTATCTTTTTCCATATAATAAGCCTTGAAAGAGACTGAGGATGTTGAGCTCAGGTTTGGATTTGGAGTCTCTGTAGGGGAAGCCCTAAAAGGAAAAAAGTTACTCCATGATAAAATGGTTTCTTTCTCTCATGAAAAAATTAAGCAAAAAAAAATATTAAAAAATTCTGGTATTTTTTTTTATTTTAAAAAATAAAAATGAAAGCATAAAGCATTATTATTATGTTTTCTATATTTTCATCTATCTTTCAAGAAAATATACGTAATAATTTGTTCTTGAGATAAAATTAGAAGGGGAACTGAAAAGATATAATAGAGTGAGATGGATCAGGGATAGGCAATGGGCAAGGGGGGGATGCAGCAAAATGCAGCAAGGGGTGGGGGGGTTGTATTGCACAATAACGCTGTAAAAGCTCACGGGGTCGCCGAATACTAAAATCTAAAATGCGCGTGGCTATAAGACCGACAAATGACCAGAACAGGTCATCAGTTTTATCCACTAAGAGTTTCAATGGAAAGCATCAGACCAGGCCTGACCTCTTTGCTCTTCTCCGGTTGAGGGGTAGGGGGCGAGGGGAGGGGGGGATAAGGGCATAGCTTGATCAATCTGCTTTATCCTCCTCGTTCTAACTGGCAAATTAATGCTTTTCACATTACATTTCATAACAATCCGTGAGCATTCCCTAAAATCTACACTAATTGTCAAAAGCTAGAGCTAGCAGGAAACCAGCCGGGACTTTCCAAGGATCCTGACAGCGAACACGTCTACGGAAAACAAAATGCCGAAGTGAGCACCATTTTTTATAAACCACGAATTTCACGTCACGAAATAAAACGTACGAATTCCTAGTTCGAGAGTTCAAAAAATGACAACTATATAAACTTCATTTTCCTGGTGCACTAAATGCGGCAAATGGACGATCCCCGCAGGGCCTAAAGACGCGAGTTGCAGACCTGAACCTGGCTGGGGAAAACTTAAGACACGAAATGTACACTGGGACGTTCAAGGAAAGCCTCGAAGAATATCACGACTAAGCACGGCTACGGGGATGTCAACGTCACAATAATCCCGGATTTTAAATTAAGAGCCAATCGATTCTTCGACAGCCCTCAACTACGCAGAACAAAGAGCTGAAATAAAAACGGCAGAGCAACATACTTACATAGTTGATATGGTGATTAGCCTCCAGATGGATGTGAACGCGCTGAAAGAGTCAGCAAAACACTGAGGAGCCGACGCCACGGGTCTTCAATATATACGGCAGGCAAACGCAAATGGCTCGCGAGTGGTGCAACACTACCACGGAGCGGATCGCACTGACTGGCTCGCGTGAAGCAGACAACTGATGATGATAAACAAAAAACAACAGCGTGAGCCCCGCAGCAGACGCTTCGGCGCCCGACCGGAAACGGGCCCCTTGCGAGGCTATCAGCGAAGTATGAGAAACTTAGAATCCTGTTGGGCGCAAGTTAAGAAGTTAAGCCGTTCATCAACGCTCCAGCATCCTGCCAAATGATCGATCACTTTACAGGATGTAACCGCACACTAACGGCGTATTTTCACATCTTAAGCAGCTACCACGATTAAGGTCCTTAAGCTGAAAGATAACTTCCGGCCACGGCGATCACAGCGCGCTCGTGCGAACGGCCTCAAAAGTTGCGATTGCAGGCCAGAATACTACCACAAGTCCAACGATAATATCTGATTATTGTTTTCAGGAATCGAGTAATGTTTTCCCTTAATACCGATTGCATCACTTCTCTGTGTCTCGACTAGACGTTTAGCTACAGCAAGGCGATCAGCCCGGGCGGGAAATCTCAGGTAAGACGGCAAGACACGCGGGTCGCACACGGCTCGCAGTTGGCATCACTTTTCCCTGGCCGGCCGCCCCGGGAATGATGCGGCACTGCAAGGAGGCACGCAGGGCCTGGCCTGGCCGGAGTGTGCGTCACCGCATCCGACTGTTCTCGTCATGCATACATAGCACAGCACAGCTGACCCGGCCCGGCCCGGCGGTCGTGCCGAGACCTGCTGAGAACGGTCTGGAAGGGAGAGTGACTGGTAACTGTACCCCACCTCCGCCACCTGCCAGAGACAGGCCACGTCAACACTCTCCTCCAAGCTGCACGCTGCATGGTCCAGGGCGTTTGGATAGGAGAGAAGGGAGGAATACCCAGATAGGACCACGTAATGAACACATTTAGGGAACCTATAAGTAATCGGCATCTTCGCAAACGAGTTGATGACAACGGACTCAGATGGTCCAGAAAGTACGTCCGTTTTCTTCAGATGAATTCAGCGACGCATAGACAACGACACACGAGAGTTTTGCGCCTGCGAGACTTAGGGTAGGCCATCCCGCAGTCCAGCAGTGCAGTGCAGGCATGCTATTGCCTACTTATCAGGCGCTTAAAAGAGTTTGAAGAAAAAAATGGGTCTATTATTAGCATGTTGCTGACCATCTGCAAGCGCCTCGAGGGCCTCCCACATTAGTAACGTGAAAGTATGCAGGACCGCGGGGAATACCTTAACGGAGGGGAGGATCCCATTAAAGCCCTCGGACTTCGCTCCCACCTAGACCACTGCCCTTCCGCCTGGTCTTATCGCGATGAGATGATTTCTCCAATTCATGTCAACAGAGAGAACCTTTCCATTTCATGCGCAAAAATATGCTGCACGCGCACCCATAACGGCGGGGCGGTCTGGTGGTGGGTTTGCACGCGGCCCTTACACGTGACTCACCTCTTTTATCGCGGCGGTGATTACAGTGTCTATCTGGGCCGGAGTCTTACATAGCGAAAATAACGCGTCCGATGAATCATCAGATGTATGCGGGCCTAGCCGGCAAGGCCAGGCCGGCCAGGCAGGCGGGGTCAGGTCAGCACGACCTTCCCTTCCCCCTGCGTCCTCCGCACCTCACTCACACCCCCAGGGGGAGGGGGGAGGGGGGGGGGGTCAGGGCGGAGACCGAAGACCAGGGCGGATATAGGGAAGGTGTCCGCACTCAACCGCGGCGCGCGTCACGGATCGTGTCCCGAGACAGCGGCGCCGGGCCGAGCGCTGCGTTGCCTACCTACCAGGGGGCCCGGCCGACGGCCAGCCGCTTGTGGACCTGACCCATTCTGACGCAGATTTCTCTGTTATTTTCGAACCAATGTAGCAATCCGGTAAAGGTGATAACAAGAAGAATACGGGGAACAACAAAACGGAAAGTCCACCATGTTATAGCATTCTTTTCAGCTTTTCCGGATTGCTGAAACTAGAGTAAAGTAAAAAGTACTCCCTGCACGTACTGAACGCACTGCACGCCGCGGGAAAAATAAATTTAATGCCGCGTATAACAAATGATTACTAGGCGGGTCGCGATGATGTTTCATTTAGCAAAAACTTGGAGTAATAAAAGGGAAAATGATTGCCTCTCCCGTTTTGCATACAAAGCCCACGGCACCCCATTCCAGATTGTGATTATTACGACAAGGAGAAAGGGGCGGAGGAGAGAGGAGTACCAGGCAGGCAGGCAGGCAGGCAGGCCAGGCGTCAGGCACCATCGCTCATTTCAATCCCCCTCCCCCTCCCCCCTCAGCCGTGCTGCCCCGGGGGCAATTTGCTCAGAATAACTTTGCAGCGGCCTGAAAGCTTACTCCTCGTGTTAGGGACACAAATGAGACGCGGAGGAGCAGCCCCTGCCCCATCTGAGCCCGGCAGGGCCCGCAGGGCCCAGGGATGGCCCCTGGCGGCCCGCGCCCGGCCCGGCCCGGCCCGGCCCACACTGTCCTAAAGTTCCCCCGCCGTTGCTGCGATTCTTACCTGGAGGAACGGAACGGCCCGCGAGGATTCAATGCAGAGCAGAACCGCCTGTAAGGGGAGGGGCCCGGCCGGGTGCAGCGACGCCCGTCGTAGGGGTGGGAGGCAGCAGCAAGTCCTATCTCGAGGTCTGGAGTCTGGAGGCGAGGCAGGGAGAGTGTGGAGAGTAACCGAGGGGTCCTTCACTCAAAAACCTCAGTGTACACCCTAAAAAAAAATCAGGAAAAAAGAAAAAAAATCAGGAAAAAATGAAAAAAAAATCAGGAGGAAACGAAAAAATTCAGGAAAAAATCGGGAAAAATCACAAACAAAAAAACAGAAAAATTTGTGTGCGCTTGAATTTATAGTGAAGGACCACTAGAGAACAACGCCTCCCGTGCAGAATAATCCACCCGAGAATTTTTCCCACATGAGAAACGTAGTTGCCTTTTTTTTCTGTAACATTCTGAGGGTCGGGAATCCCACCCTTTCCTCCCTATTATCACCTCCTCGGATACGGTGTGGAGAGAAGAATGAAAACTAGATAAGGTAGGTTTTTTATTTTTTTTATTTTTGGAGACATGTTGTTCATCTTTCAATATTGAAAGCTACGTAGAAAACTTTAAAATAAATACAATGCCTTTATCCGCCACAATAATATTTCAGGAGAACGTTGCCACTCCGTGTCAACCACAGACGGCAGGCATTGCACCAACTACATACACAAGAAAAGCACAAGGTTTTTAATTCGTCACATTCATATACACTGCACAAAAAATTTAGACAAAAGAAATATATTCCGATGACGTTAACTTAAATGGGTTGTGAACGGAACAAACACAACGACCATTTCTCTGAAATGTAGGTCACGGCCTGCTTTACAATTTCACTCTGGTAGCAGAAGCGAATCAGAAAACCCGATGAATCGTAAGGGGCACTGGGGTCGCACGATAAACATTTTGGATTTCGGCCTTATAGGCCACATTATATCGAGATATTCCGTTATGCAGCCGAGTTAATAAGAGGTGTAGGTTGTGCTTCCAAAACATTTTTTTGTACTATTATACATATTTGTCATATGACAAACCTTATAATATAAGATTCCGCAGTTCCAGAAACGTGCTAACCGAATTCCCAAAAGACCGCTCGCACTCGAAATACTAAAGACCATACCCACTCTCGGTAGTTAGAGAAGAAGTAAGGAAATCAGGATCGAAACCAGTAGTCTAATTCACATTTTTTTTCGCAATGGAAATCACATCGCTAGTTTTAGTTGTCATCGGCAACGTCTTGTATAACTTTCATACCGAATTTACATGTGTATCTGCTGGGATTTTGATACTGGTTGCGGCACTGGTTTCCTTACTTCTTCTCTAAATGCCGAGGGTGGACATGGCGGGACATGATCTATTGGAAGGAACATTAACAGAAATTAAATATAATTTTGGAGATTTAATTCTTGAGAAAGTGTGCTCATTTAAAAGTGTAACATTGGACGCAATTTAGAAGGCAAGCAGGTACTGTAGGGTTTGGCGAGCGACTCATCACACAGTGAGCATTGAAGTTAACGGAAGGATGTTAAAACACTTCTGACACAGTGTGTCATCAAAACCAACGTGGTAATATTTTTTCCATAAAAGAATGATTGTACGCAGAAGATTTTTAAACACTCGATATGCGAAATTTCTCACGCCAGGTGAGATGAGCCGCTTGCACCCAGGGTTAAATCTGGACGGGTTTATCTAATGTGGACGTCTCACACTGATGCTGGAATGAAAATACGAAAATATATTTACATTAAAGGACAACAGCTGTTCGCCGTGGGCCCGCATTTAAATATTTAATATACGAACACGCAAAGATTAATGTCTACGTATTAAAGCTAATGGGTTTGGGCTTTGCCACCTTTTTTCTTTCAGAATCAACTTTTTAAATATCAAGGCGTGCACTTTTAATAGCATAAAACAAAAACTGCTGGAGAATGTAGTACCACGAGATACGCACTCTGTTCGATTGACATCGGAGGACGGTTTGCTAACGGCCAGGAAGAACCTCGCCGCTGGTGAGGGTCGGGTACCGAGACGAGACGAGACTATTCGTTCGGGAGATTTAAAAATATATTTATATTTGAAGCACGCGCCCGGTGTATTTCAAAGTTGGAAAAAAGTATCATTAAGACTGGTCAGGAAAAAAAAAAATCCGGACGTGTTAGTAGAGGAATTGACCGAGAGGATTGACGAGTGGCGCCTCCGCCGCGGCGCCGGTCACGTGGTGGGCGTGGCGACCTCGTGCCGGCGGATGACGGCGAAGTGCGTCACTTGGAACGAGTTGGTGCGCTTGCAGCCGCGCTCCAAGGTGCCCGTCATGCAGTAGCCCATGTTGAAGTCGGCGGCGCTCACCCGCGAGGTCAGGCACAGCTGCGGGCAGAGCACGGCGTGAGCGCGGCGTCAGCACAGGCACGCAACTGCATTTCTAAACCTTCGGCCGGATTACATCAAACACGGTTCAAAGCCTACGCGCGCGCGCTGAATTTCGACGTATAATAATTTGAGCGGTGAACCGCGTGCAGTGCTGTAAGTTACGGCGCGTCTTCCCAAAAGAGTTGGGGTCACTCGTATCGTAACATACGGCTTGCCTAGTTACCTTGAAATTGGGATCCACATCGGTCTTGAACGAGCCGACGATGTGGAGGTTGCCGTTGGTCGACTCCTCCATCCGTGCTCTGGTCCTGGTCCTGAAACAAAACCCGCCGCGGACATGTTAAACCGTTCGTCAGAGCTGATTGTTTCTGCTGGGCCTCCGGTGCCGGCCCGGCCCGGCCCGGCCCGCGGCCGCGGTCAAAACCACGAGCGCCTACCGGACCGAACCAAGCCGGAAGCAGACCCGCAAATTGGATTTGCTAATCTGCCGTTATTGTTTCTTCGCGAGGAGAGATTATCGCGAACCAATAAAAGCGAGAAACGACTGCAGATAATTAAAGTCGGCCCGGGGCCGGGGCGAGGCTGCTCAATCCAACGGCAATCAGCCCCCCGGGGGAGGGGAGGGGGGGGGGGTAGTAAAAGACAGGAATAACCGAATAATGCACCCGTAAGGGCGCGGGGGCCGCGCCGCGCCGCGCCGAGAGAGAAAGAAGAGACGAGAGGGATTAAATTCCTTCCAGGTCACGGCGCCCATGTCCGTACAAAACGTTGGATTCCGCTGGTCTGCCGGCCCCGCCCGGCCCGGCCCGGCCGTCCGGGGGGCGTCCGTTTTTATTGTGCTATTAGTCAATTCTAACGACTCGCCCTCAGCCGCCCCCTTTCCCCCGCAGCCCCCCACGGCGTGCGAGTATCCCCTTCACCAGCCCAATAAAATCCACGCTAACGATGATGGAAGTCCTCTATTTATAATCTTTATAGTGACCCTCTGCATTGCTAGCTAACTCAATTATTTGGCCGTGGAATAAGTGGTGCTCCGTGCTCGGGCTGCTGCACCCCCCCCCTGCCCCTGCCCAACCCCTTCCTTACCCTCCTAAAGCCCCCAATCACGTCTTCTCCCCCGCTGCTCCCTTCTTTCAAGTTTCACGTTTTCGCGGGGGATGAAAAAGAAGAGGGAGCGCCGCCGGATCCGGAATGGCCTGTCTACTTGTGCGAGGTGGGGCTGGGGCGGGGCGGGGCGGGGCGGGGCGGGGCGGGGCGGGGCGGGGCGGGGCGGGGCGGGGTGGGGCGGGGCGGGCGCCGAGGGGCCACCGCACCCGCCTGCCTGCCGAAATGCAATCCCGAGTGCAGCAGGGCATAACGGACATGCAGGCGTGTATACACGGCGGGGCGGGGCGCACAGACCAGGCAAAGCAGCTGCCTGAGCGAGCGAGCGAGTGAGGAAGGGGGTTTGGAAAAAGGGGCGGCCCGCCCGAGGGCCAGCGGGCGGGGCGGGGCGTGGTGGGGCGGGGCGTGGTGGGGCCGGGCTGGCTTGGTACGTTATTGTGTTCGCTCACCGCGAGCGCGCCGCTGCAGGCTGCAATCTGACGGAGTTCTCCTCGAGGCAAAGAGAAAGGAGAGTGGGAGGAGGGGGGGGGGGCGAGTGTGTCCGTGTGCGGGGTGTGGGGGTGCGGGGCGGGGCGGGGCGGGCCAACCACACTTTGTATGAAAACTGTGCGGCGGAGAGCAGAGCGTAAAGTAACAAGCAAGAAAGTGAGTAAAATACAGCTCAAGACTTTATCCCCCGCCCCGCCCACCTACCCCCAGCGCGCGTCCTCTGCTGCACGCCCATGAGTCCATGCTGGATGCAATGCCCGGCCTGCGTCCTGCACTCGCACCGCCGCGCCACGCCACGCCGCGCCACGCCAGTGCACTGATCGATCCGCCGCCCCGCCACCGTCCGGCCGGCAGCCGGACGCTACAGGGCAAGAGAGCGGCGACTAGAAGCTATGTGCCGCTGTGGCAGCCAGGCCCGTCGCTCTCTCTCTCTCTTCTCTCTTACAGGACTCCAGCTGCCCCTGTCACACCCGTCGTGCCACGCGCTTGTACCGCCCGCCCCACAAACGTCCCGCTAAATTATACCCCGCGCCACGGCGCCACGGCACGGCGGGTCCCCACCAGCAAACGTGTGGCGCAGCCCCCCGCCGCAGCCGCACCGCAGCCATACCGAAATACAGCGCCCCGCCCCGCCCCGCCCCGCCCCCTCGCCCTCAGTGTCAAAGTCTGACCAACACGTCCAACAGCGCCCCCGCCGCCGCGCCCGCGCCCGCCCCCGCGCCCGCCCCCGCCCCTGGCCCTATCCCGGAATTTCTCCATCTCTCGCTGACAACTCCATCTCTGACCCCCGGCCGGGCGGCCGCCCCGGTTGAGCCGTGCATTTCTCAGAGGGAGAGGGAGAGAGCGTGCGCCACCGAGAGATGATGAGATGAGAGAGGGAGAGAGAGAGAGAGAGGAGAGCGAGAGAGCGAGAGAGCGAGAGAGCGAGAGAGCGAGAGAGGCAGGAGGAGGCAGCAGCGCAACCCTTTCGTAGAGTCGAGTCTCGAGCGCCGAGTCTTGCATAATCCAAGTCTGGAGGGGTGGGGGTCTCATCAGTGAGAGCTGGAGGCATTCCACTCCAGCCGGCCCCGGCCCCGGCCCCGGCCCCGGCCCGGCCAGACACACACTATCTCGCTCAGGGCGTACCCATGAATACATATGTGATCCACAACGCCCCCCCCCCCCACCGCGGCCAGAACGGCCGAGGTCCGAGGAGCCGCAGAACCCACAGGAACTCCATCTTGTTCCGAGTCCCGCTCTATAAGGCCCACATGAGGCACGATATCGTCCGTATAATACACTGGCAAGATTTATATGTATTTTTCCCCGTTCTCCACTACGGAGAAAAATACGGCGTAAGACGTACAAGGAGAGGAGGATGGGCGTGGAAGCAGTGGCAAACAAAAGAGAGGGGGGAGGGGGAGAGTGGAGAGAGAAGCAGGGAGAAAGAGGGGGCGCCACCACGGCGCCATCAACAGCCCCTAATTGGAGGGGACTCGGCCGGCGAATTAATGCGCCGATGGCCCCCTACAGGCAGGCAGGCAGCCGCCCTGCCCAGAGCCGGAAGCCGGCGCAGGGAGTGCGGAGGGAGGGAGAGAGAGAGGGAGAGAGAGAGAGAGAGGAAGCGGGAACACAAAGCCAGGCGGTGGAGAGGTGCTGGTGGCGGTGGTCATCCCCCATGCCGGGAGAAGTATGGCCATCCGCGTAACAACTGCACTCTTTCCCCGGCGCGCCCCCGCGGCGCGTGACGGGGCGGGGCGGGGCGGGGCGGGGCGGGGCGGGGCGGGGCCGGGCGTGGAGGCTCGGAGGGGCTGTAGCAGCCCAGCGCGCCTCGCCTCGCCTCGCGGGCCGAGCCGGGCGGAGCATCCTGCAGTACTGTACCGCGCCCAGCCGCGCCCTGCTCGGGGGCCATTCCACATCTCCTCCGCTCCGCTCAGCAGCGGAGGCCAGGGCGGAGCGCAGCCTCTGGGGGGCGCCCGGGAGGTAGGCAACACGCCCGCACGCCTGTCCTGCGGGCGAGTCTAGCCTGACGGCGTCTCGCGGGGGACAGCCTCCCCCTTCCCTCTCCCTCTGCTGAGCGACCAGTTCGGCCGCTTTGGCGGCTGTGAAGACTCCATCGTGCCCGCCCCGCCACGCCCCGCCCCGCCCCGCCCCACCACGCCCCCGCGCTGCTGCCGGAAGGGCCCTGGGGTCTGGCCGTCAAAGTAACGCGTATCGGAGTTGACGTGCCTCCGCTGCTGCTGTTGCTGCCGGCCACCCCGCCCCGCCCCGCCCCGCCCCGCCGGCGCCACCGTACAACACTCTCCAGAGGGCCGCCCCACCCGCTCCGCCCTGGAGCCTGCCTTGCAGTTATCATTTTTTTTCTAACGCGCCACCGTCGCTTGACGCCCCCGAGCGAGACACCCTGGGCCCCGCCCCGCCCCGCCCCGCCCCGCCCCGCCCCGCCCCGCCCCGCCCCGCGGCCAGGTCGGCCCGGACCGTACCGGGACCAGACTGGATGAGATGGAGATTTGTTTCTCTCCCTGGTCTGGTCACTCTCCCCTCCCCCTCCCTCTCTCCTCTCCCCGGCAGACTGTTGACTCTGTCAGCAAGTCCACAAGGCAGAGAGCACCGCCAAGAGGCGCATCGCGCTGAGTCCGCCAGAGGAAGAGAGAGAGTAGAGAACCTCAGAGGCGAAAAGTCTCGCCCGGCGCCATCTGCATCAACAATAGGCGACCAAGGCCGAGACGAAGGGGCTTTGCTGTAATTACGAAAACACGTCCTGTTCGAAAACCTCCTCTCCTTCTTGCGCTATCTCGCTCGCCTCTTCCTCCGCCTCCTCCTCCTCCTCCTCCTCCTCCTCCTCCTCCTCCTCCTCCTCCTCCTCCTCCTCCTCCTCCTCCTCCTCCTCCTTCTCCTCCTCCTCCTCCTCCTCCTCCTCTCTTTCCCGAGCGAGCGGTGCGGTGCTCCGGCCACGAGGCCCCAACTCATCGCCGTGTCAGCAGCAGCACAATCAGACAACGCTGCGCGCAAATTGACCGACCGCTGCTAGAGAGACTCAGTCTCTCTAACCGCTGCCGTCGGCTGGGCTGGGCTGGGCCGGGCCGGGCCGGACAGGGGCGACCTCCAATCTCTCTCCGTCTCGCTCCCTCCCCCTATCCTCCACCATCTCTCTCTCTCGCACCCATGTGTCGCGCTCGGCTCGGCCCGGCTCGGCTCGTTATTGTCTTCGGCCTTAATTTGGCCTCCTTGGCTGTTGTTCCAGGCACCTCGCTGCGTCAACAAGCCCCCTGGATATAGAGTCCTGGCTGGCGGGGGAGGGGAGGGGCACGTTAGCCCCCCTCCCCCCCCCCTCACTCACTATACTCTGAGCGGCAGCCCTGACGACGCAGCACAAGATAAAACAACATTTGCTCAAGCCTCATCCGCAGGAGAGACGCGGGGGAGGACAGAGAGGTGGCGCCGAGCAGCAGGGACCGATATTGGATGCGGAACGACATCAGCAGCACCAACACCATAAAGCACTACGGGACGCAAGGCGACGGGTACACTGCCGGGGGTTTCGTCTCGAGAAATCAATTCCCTTGTCGTCTGCTCCAGCCAGCTCCTTTTCTCTCCCTGACGACACGCCCATCGCCTCGCACTATCCGACACAAAACAAGCGGTCCGCCCCGGGCGGCTTTACGCCCCTCAAACTGAAGAAAGGGCAGATCAGACGCGCGGAGGAGAGGGGGGGGGGAGATCAGCCTGCAAGATGAGCACACTGTCTCCAATCAGGGTGACGAGGTTACCCCCCCGGGGCCGTCAGGCGTCTCATAGCGGAGCAGCATGGCGCAGAGCGCCGCGGGCGCCTCACGATCAACGCCGAGGAAACACGGCCGCCCTGCTGTGAGCGCCCGAGGGGCGGGGCGGTGTGGGGCGGGGCGGGGCGGGACAGGGCGGCGCGGGCGGGGCGGACCTGGCGGCCTGCACAGGAAGGGGTCGGGTACCTATTGTCACCTTTACGCGCTGGGGCGGAAAAAATAGAGAAATGAATGGTATTTGAATTTGTTGGTGCAGCACGGCACGGCACGGCGGTGTGCAGGTGGCTGCAGGCGCGGCTGGGTCGGTCCGGGCAAGAGGAGCAGAGGAGCCCGTCTGCCGTAGAGACAATCATCACAGAGCGGGCCGGGCTGGCCAGGGCCACGCTGGCGCCAAGTGGCGGGGAAAATCATCACTAATGAGACTTGAGCCAAGTCCAATCAGCAACAACTCACGGCGTGCGGCAGCATCGGGGCGGGGCGGGGGCCTAAAGTCCCCCCCGACATGCTGCCCGCCCCGCCCCGCCCCGCCCCGCCCGCGGGTGCACGTTTGCCTATCGCGAACAATTTGCGTCGCGTCAATTGGAACGTAGCGGCTTCGCGAGTGGGAGGGGCCGTAGTTGAGCGCGGCGAGGCGAGGCGAGGCGGGGCGGGGCGGGGCGGGGCGGGGCGGAGCGGAGCACCTTCAACTCGGGCGTGCCTGGCCTGGCCCCAGCCCGACATCACCCATTAACAAGCGCGAGGGGCGGGGCGGGGCGGGGCGGGGCGGGCGCTCCCCTAACAGTTCCGCCACGCCTCGCCTCGCCTCGCCTCACAGAGCAGTAGCACGCCCGCAGACAATGCAGCGCGTTGCGGCGCCGAGCGGCACAAAGTTGGTCCGTAACTTGGTGTCCACTCCACTCGTATCCGCGCCGATGGGGGGCGGGGCGGGGCTTGGCGGGGTGGGGTGGGGCGGGGGTGGGGCGGGGGCGGGGCGGGGCGGGCGGGGCATCGAGAGGCCCCAGCCCAGCACTAATGACGGGTTTGCATCCCGAGCAGGGGCCCGGCCCCGGCCCCGGCCCCGGCCGGCCGGCAGAGCGGTGCAGCAGCCCGGGAGAGATAGGCAGAGCGGGAGAGCTGCACCATGCACAGAGAGAGAAGGGAAAAAGAGAAAGGGATGTTTCCCGAGTCCCTCACGTGGAGAGAAGAGAGAGGAGTTCCTGTCCTGTCCGGGCGGCGGCGGGAGGCACCCGGCACCACCGCAGACACACACACACACACACACACACACACACACACACACACATTAAGTCAGTTTTTTCTCTCTTTCTTTTTTTCGTTTTGTTGGTACGCCCGCCGCCCTGTTGCTCGCCCACGTCCACGCTAGGTAACACGACGCTGCGGGAGCGGGTGTCCGGTGTCCATCACTCCGGGTCCAGTCCACCCCACGCTCCGGCACGCTCTCTCTCTCTCTCTCTCTCTCTCTCTCTCTCTCTCTCTCTCTCTCTCGCTCTCGCTCTCGCTCTCGCTCTCGCTCTTCCGTTCCTACGGACCCGTCTTCTCCTCCCTCTGTCCCTGAGGCAGCACAGTCCCCTCGGTAATCAGGCCTCATTTAATTCAGTTCGCCGCCACCTTGCGCCCCGCCTAACCCGTCACGGGTGAGGAGAGTTGCGAGGCTCGAGAGGCGTTTCCGAGCGTGACAGAGCGTAGCGTGACAGAGCGTGGCGCACGGCTCCACTGGACATGTGCATTCCCCATTTTTTTCGCCAGTGACTTTTTCCTCCGGGCCGGGCCGGCCGCATCCCAGCACAGCGGGGCTGATTACGGGTGATAATGAGGCAAAAGCAGGGGCTGGGAAAAGCCGTAAAAAAAGGTAAGCCCATTTTTATTTCAAGGCTGCTTTTTTTTTTCATCCCTTTCCACCGCCCGGCCCTCCACTGCCGTGAGTAATGGCGGAGGCGCATCCGCTTTGAGAGATTACCATTCCATGCGTTTCACAGCAGCGTGTGGGTGGACACAGGAAAATGCAGCGGGTTCGCGTGTAGGCGATCATTTTGCCCGAGTTGGGGAACCTGAATTTTTTTAAAAAGTTGTCGCACAACTATGTCAAAATTCATTTTCGAGGTCGGAATGAAAGTCTCGGTTGGTATACTAGCTATTATTTCCTGTTCATCCGTGAAGTCCCAAGGAGTGGCTCGCAAGCGCTACGTCCTACCAAGGAGTGGCTCGCAAGCGCTACAGATCACAACCGCTACAGGTCACAAGCGCTACAGCTCGCTAACGCTACGGGTCGCAAGCGCTACGAGTCACAAGCGCTACAGCTCGGTAGCGCTACGGGTCACAAGCGCTACAGCGAGAATCCGCGCGTTAGGCGGAGCCGAGCCGAGCCGAGCTAAACCTTGAAAAATTACGCACGTGGCGTGAAAACATGGAAAATTTTTGCGACAGTAAACCTCCCGAGGGAGGTTGCGGTTCCCGCCAGGCACAGGGCTTTACCCCCGTGGCAGCCAACTACTTCGGTGTTCTTATGGGACCCGGTGCTTTTCTGGCTGCGATCCTGTCGCGCAATTCGACAGATTTGATCCCCGTACTGTCAGATTTAGTCGTACGGTGGTTAACCGAACTGCCCTGTCCCCAGAGCATGGAATAGCTATTTTGGAGCCAGATTCTGGGACTTATGACCCCACGACCGACCACCAGTCGTGGGCATGGGACGGAACTTCCTGGCAACCCGCTGTCGCTACCAGTGAAGAACCTACCTGGGTTTGAACCAGGCCCCATGTGCCGAGTCTCACAGACACCCCACGGCTTTCGCGGCACCACTAGACCACTAGACCGTCGGCTATTCCACGCGGGAGCTCGGTTGAAATGGGGGGCTTGAATTCCACTCTCCAAATTGTTGTCCTCAGAAAAATTAAATGTTTTGGTGAGATTCGAACCTCCGTCCTGCGACTCTCCGCGCGGACACTATGCCGGCACGGCCACGTCGCCACGGTATCAGATACCGGACCACTAGGAGTCATGCTGCGCGAGAAGCCACAGTCACCGAAGAAACGAACCCGGTGTCATGAGTGCGCCTGCTCTCCGGCCAGTGCTGGGCCGGCCGCGTAGCGTCATTGGTATCGACGCTGCTTATAGCACTAAGTGGGCAGTGGTTCAAAAATCACGTATTTTTTTTTTCTTGTTAATTTTTTTTTTTTTGTTTGGATCAAGTGCTCTTTTTAGTGCCTTTTTTGCAGTTGCCCAAGTCACAAGGACGGTATAGCTGGAAAGAGCACTTGGGCCGAACAAAAAAAAAAATAATAAAAAGAAAAAAACGTACGCGGTTTTTGAACCACTTCCCGCCCAGTGCTATGAGCAGCGACGATACCAATGACGCGACGCGGCCGGCCCAGCACCGCCCAGAGAGCAGGCGTACTCATGACACCGGGTTCGTTTCTTCGGTGACTGTGGCTTCTCGCGCAGCATGACTCCTAGTGGTCCGGCACCAGGTACCGTGGCGTCGTAGCCGTGCCGGCATAGTGTCCGCGCGGAGAGCCGCAGGACGGAGGTTCGAATCTTACCAAAACATTTAATTTTTCTGAGGACAACAATTTGGAGAGTGGAATTCAAGCCCCCCATTTCAACCGAGCTCCCTCGTGGAATAGCCGACGGTCTAGTGGTCTAG
The DNA here is from genome assembly GCA_033675135.1 of Frankliniella intonsa. Lineage (NCBI taxonomy): Eukaryota > Metazoa > Arthropoda > Insecta > Thysanoptera > Thripidae > Frankliniella > Frankliniella intonsa. The sequence goes on along the minus strand of CM066254.1, from coordinate 12,296,512 downwards.
TGGTGCCGCGAAAGCCGTGGGGTGTCTGTGAGACTCGGCACATGGGGCCTGGTTCAAACCCAGGTAGGTTCTTCACTGGTAGCGACAGCGGGTTGCCAGGAAGTTCCGTCCCATGCCCACGACTGGTGGTCGGTCGTGGGGTCATAAGTCCTAGAATCTGGCTCCAAAAATAGCTATTCCATGCTCTGGGGACAGGGCAGTTCGGTTAACCACCGTACGACTAAATCTGACAGTACGGGGATCAAATCTGTCGAATTGCGCGACAGGATCGCAGCCAGAAAAGCACCGGTTCCCATAAGAACACCGAAGTAGTTGGCTGCCACGGGGGGTAAAAGCCCTGTGCCTGGCGGGAACCGCAACCTCCTTCGGGAGGTTTACTGCCGCAAAAATTTTCCATGTTTTCACGCCACGTGCGTAATTTTTCAAGGTTTAGCTCGGCTCGGCTCGGCTCCGCCTAACGCGCGGATTCTCGCTGTAGCGCTTGTGACCCGTAGCGCTACCGAGCTGTAGCGCTTGTGACTCGTAGCGCTTGCGACCCGTAGCGTTAGCGAGCTGTAGCGCTTGTGACCTGTAGCGGTTGTGATCTGTAGCGCTTGTGACCTACGTCCAAGTACCACATCACACCACACCGCGGTCACCACGGTTTGGTTTCCTGCGGGTGATTCGGTGATTCGTGCACCGAGAGGCTTTGGTGGACGGTAAGATTAGGCCAATGTCAGTACACCGCGCGGCGCAGCACGGCGCGCACGCAGCAGGCACGCCAGCAGGCACTCAGGCTATACGATGGTGCATTTCCTACGACCCTGGACGTGACGGCCCTGCGGGCCCTGCGGGTCCTGCGGGTCCTGCGGGTCCTGCGGGTCCTGCGGGTCCTGCGGGGCGGGACATTCGTGTGTCCTCGCCGCGAGGACGTGATAGGGCGAGTGTGTGCGTTAGTGGGAGAGAAGGAGGCCCTGGGAATGTCGAGGGAGACAGAGGGAGAGAGAGAGAGCCACGCTACAGGCCAGCAGGCCCTGCAGGACGGCACGCTCGGGCCCGCGAGGCCACACGTGCAGGGCGCGGGGCGGCGCGGCGCGGCGCGGGGCACTCCACCACTATACGGACAGCATCGGCCCACCCGCCCACCGGCCGAGCCCCTGCCTGCTGCTACGCGATCCGAACCAAAGACTCGACGTTCCCCTTCGTTCAGGTTCTTACTTCCCTAAACTCTCTCGTCTCGCCTCGCCTCGCCTCGCCGCGCCCCGCCCCGCGGTACAGCCGCACAAGCTGCTGTGCAGATCCCACTTAATTATCTGCTGGTGTACGGCGTGCCCCGCCCCGCCCCGCCCCGCCCCGCCCCGCCCCGCCCCGCCCCGCCCCGCCGCACCTCGGCAGCAGCAGCACCAATAATCCCCCGCTGAAAGAGAACAGCGGCCACCCGCCGCGCCCCGCCCCGCCGCCGGGCAGCGCCTCCTCAAAAGTAGAGGGGCGCCACCACGTCGCTCCCACACCGTTTACAACCTCCCCCCTACCCCCAAGTCTGTCGCCATTTCACCCCCGCAGCGCGCAGCGGGCGAGACGACTCGGGACGGGACGCCTTCGCTCAACTCAGCTCTGCAGCTCACTTCCAGTTGTGGGAAATTCTCATCGGCCGCGCAGCGCGTATGGCTGCCTCCCTCTCTCTCTCTCTCTCTCTCTCTCTCTCTCACTCTCTCACTCTCTCACTCTCTCACTCTCTCTCACTCTCTCTCTCTCTCACTCTTTCTCTCACTCGTTCTCCCTCTCTCTCTCTCTCTGCGCCAGAGAGGTGTCGGCGGTGGTGTTCGGGTGCGGAAAGCAATCCGATGTCCCAGACGATAAAAACCACTCAAATGGAACAGCTAGCAGGCGAGTAGGGCTGCGCGGCGCGTCGGGGCCGATGCCGGGGCACACTGCCACCTGCCCCATCCTTCCCTCGTTCACAGTCTGCGTTCCCATTTCTACCTGTTCTCCTATCGCTCCCCTTAACACCTCACAGTCACTACAGCGGCTTCACGTAAACTTTTCGAACCGTTCCGAAGGATTACTTTATTGGCCTTCCTCTTACTTCGGCGTACCGAAAATGTTTTCCCAAGCCCTTCTTTCTTATCTGCGTATACCGTCGCTCTTTCTCCTGCAACGCGCGCCGCGCCGGTGAGGCCCGGAAGTAATGGCGGAAACAAGAGGAGCGTAATGGCTGCATTAAATAAAGAAACGCGTTATCGCGGAGAGAAAAAGACCGAGAGAGAGCGAGAGAGAAAGAGCGGGAGAGTGAGAGAAATCAGCGGGGGCCACGCCACGCATGGCATACGGAATAGCCAGCCTCATTTAATGGCCGCTCCCTCCGCAGAGCTGGAGCTCGTGTACTTTTAAGGCCCCGGGGCCGGAGGGCGCCGGGACACATCCCCATTAATCAGGTGGATTAAATCCAGCGTCGTGTGATTATTACACCTCCAATCCCAATCCTTCGGAATCCGAATCCATTTTACAAATAAACGATTCCGGCTACAAGGACCGACAAAATAAAATAAAAAATAAGAATGAACGCGCCGCGGGGGATGCTGCGCCGGGATAGCGAGGGTGGCGGGTCGGGGGCGGCGGTGGGGGCGGCGGTGGGGGCGGCGGCGGTGGGGGCGGCGGTGGGGCGGGTGGGCGTGTGCGGAGCCGTGCTGACGTTATCAGGGGGCGGCGGCGGCGCGGGGAGACGCATGGCTCGTTTTGTTTTCGTTCTGCCGTCGAGTGTATGGGGACACTCTGCCCCTCCCGCTCTCTCCCCCTTCCCCCCTCTCCCTCTCTCTCTCTCCGTCGCTCAGACGAAGGGCCGCCGCGGGGCTGTTTTCGACCCATTGCCCCCAGACTTGGACCTGATGGACTGCGCATTGACTTCCGCCGCCCGGCCGCCCGGCCCCGGGGATCGCGACGGATATTAGCGACATCGCAAGGGACCGAGCGAGCGAGCGAGCGAGAGGGGGGAGGGTGGGCAGGGAGGGCGGGGAAATAGGCCGGCCTAAAAATAAAATGGATTCAGGGATCCTGCGCTCTTGCTGTGCTCCGTCAAAAAAATTAAACGCGTCGACTGACTGAATGAGGAAATGTTGCCGAGCAATGAGGGTCGCAGGAAGGGGGGGTGGGGGGTGGAAATTGTACTGTGGGAGTGGTTTTAGCCAGACAGCAAGCAGAAGAGCAAAGAAAGAAGAAGAATGAGTTAAGGTGCGGGTCGGGAGGGTGCTAACCTGGGCTCCGGGGCGGGGCGGGGCGGCCCGGGTGGGGCTCATTGTCTCGTCTCCTCCGCTGCTTGCGGGGCGGGGCGTGGCGGGGCGGGGCGTGGCGGGGCGGGGCGTGGCGGGGCGGGGCCGGGTCCTTGGGACTAAGCCACTCTCCCACGCCTCTGCTTCCCTCGGAGCGGGCGCGGGGACGGGGCCAACTTGCACTAAACTTGGAAATGTCGCTCAAAGGATGCTGCCGGCCTGGCGGATCGATTCCGGCGTGAGACAAGGCGGCGGGGCGCGGCGCGGCGCGGCCGAGCTGATGGGGAGCGCCTGAGAGGTAGGCCGCGTGGCGCGCGCGGCTGTCCGGCGGCACGGCCCGCCCGGGAGCGGTGAGGGGCCCCGGCCGCCTCGCCCCGCCCGCCAGACAGACAGGTCCCGGGGGTACTCATCACACATGCCGTTCCACTCGCTCGACCCGCACCTCCCCCTACAGCCCCCCGCTCACTTTGCCCCCTCCCCCTCCCCCACACAATGCCGCGCGGTGTAGTGGCAGAGGTAACAACTTTGGAAGTGAGTTTCGATGTACTTCGGCAAGTCCTACGGCGGCGGGGGGCGGGGGTGGAGGCGGGAGGGGCTGCGGGGGCGCGCGAGGCCCCGGGGAGGGGTGACCGGACCGAGTGTGGACACCTGGCCCGGTGCGGGGCCACAGGGGGCCCCCCAGGGGGTCCGAGGGCTGTCGCGGCGAGGCGGGCCCCTCGGGCCGGGGCCAGGGCGGGGCCCAGAGTGCCACGTACCGGTCCCCCGCTGCGCTGTTTAGGAGTTGAGAGGTCTCGCCCGGAGCCTGCGCCCGGCGGGGCGGGCTCACACTACTCACGCTCCGCCACGCTCCGTCACGCCCCCACAAAAGGTACTGAACGTGTCTGTCTGAAAGGGCCATCGACACGGACGGAAGGGGGCGGGGCGGGGCAAGGCGAACGAGGAGGGGAATTCGGAATTCTCCGTTAACACGGATCAAATCAATATTCAGTCCGTAAAGCCGGTGGGAGTGGTGTAGTGGCGTACACGTCCAACGGGGGGCGTTGAGCAAGGAGAAGAGGGAGAGAACGACAGAGCGAGAGAGAGAGAGAGAGAGAGAGAGAGAGAGAGAGAGAGAGAGAGAGAGAGAGAGAGAGAGAGAGAGAGAGACGAAGAGAGCTGCTGGGGTGAGATGGGCAGCAGGGGCGTGGAGAATGGTTTGAGCCGCGCTTGAGCCGGGCTTGAGCCGGACTGGAGCATCGACAGTAGTTCCGGGTCCGCTCCAGCCCCGCCCCGCTCCGGCCCCGCTCCGGCCCCCGGGGCCCGGGCCGCACGGGCGCGCCAGAGCCAGCCCACCAGCCAGGCCCTCTTGTTCTGCCCTGGTACGGATAATCCTACTCGCATTTGCTGGCTGCATGCTGGTCCTGTGTGCGTGTGTGTGAGAGAGACAGAGAGAGAGGGGGGTTAAATCACGACAAAACGCGCGGAGAGGCTGGCCCATCGTGATTGATTGATCGGCCCGGCTGCACCCCACGCTCTCTCTCTCTCTCTCTCTCTCTCTCTCTCTCTCTCTCTCTCTCTCTCTCTCTCTCTCTCTCTCTCACTCACACACACACACACACACACACACAGACTTCTTTCGCGTGTTCTTGACTCGCAAAATATCTCCTTTTCTGCCTTTTTTTCCGCGCCCTTGCTGCTGCCCTTTCTTTGCGGTGAAAGGAACAAGAAGAATAAGATTTAGAAAAAAAAGATGGAAGAAGAAGAACCAGAAGGAATGTGCTACAATTTCTTTCCGCAGTGGAACGTCGGACGGTCGGTTGGTCGGTACGTCATTCCCTTCGATTTATCAGCTGCTTATTGTCGGACGCGGGAGGAGAAGTTGGGCGCGGCGGGGCGCGGTGCCCCGAGGCCCCTGGGGGCTGCCCCGCCCCGCCCCGCCCCGCCCCGCCCGTGCTCGCCATGCTCCTCCTCTTTTCCACCTGGATGCCCCGCTTCGTGTTCGTTTGTCCACGGAATACAAAGTGAAGGCGGGGCGTGGCGGGGCGTGGCGCGGCGGCGTGATATGGTTCGCGGAGGAGCTTGGCGCCCCGGCCAGACCCGCATCCCTCCGCGCGGAGCCCCGTCCCGTCCCCGTCAGCGCTCGGCAGACCAGACACCAGGTGCAGCCACCCGCCCCGTCCCATCAGCGTCAACTTCACGATTGCTTCACAAGAGAGCTACTGACGCTATTGCAATAGCCGCCGACGTCCGAGTGCCTCGCGGATGTCTCACTCACCTCCTCGTCCCGGACACCTCGACGACGACGCAGCGGCTGCGGCTCCACCACACGGGCGTCAGCGTCCAGTAGGAGGAGGTGGCGTTGCGCGCCCAGGCCTCGTCAGGGAACAGCACCACCTGAGAGGGACAGGACAAGGAAAAAACACAATTAAGAAATGCATTTTTGCCCCGTTTCTTCGAAGTTCCAAGTACTTATTTTTCCTTCATCACATTGACATTTCGTATTTTGTTTGTAACAGTGGACACGCGTGTAAGTGAGATGGTGATCCAGAGCGCGAAGCACCGCACCATTCCTCACGTCGTTGGCGTGGCGTGGCGTGTAGCGTGGCGGAGAGGGGCGGGGCGTGGTAGCGCCGAACAGAGCGTGCCGCCGCCGTAGGCCGACAGGACACCTCAAGAGAGCGCATGCATTTTTTAAAAGTAATAAAAAGAGAAACTACTCTCCCTGATCGCTTCAGGTGCTCAGGGCGGGCGCGGCGCGGCGGGGCGGCCCCTCCGCCCCTCAGACGTGTCGCTCCGGGGCCGCCTCCTGCCCCCCCCACCCCTCTCCCCGCAGCCTGTCCGGACGGTCTTTATCATTTTATTCTTCTTGTCGCCGCCACACCGTCAGCAGCGCGGGGCCCGGGCCTCGCTGCTGCCTTTCCTTTCTCCCTTCAGCCACTCTCTTTCTCCATAAAACTGTTTGCTCACGGCTAACGGCGGGTGCAGGCAGGGCAGGGCAGGGCAGGTCCCGGCGGGGCGCGGCGGCGCGGCGCGGCGCTCGCGATATCTCGATGAGGATGAGTCTCAACACAGCGCCGGGACAACGTAAACAACGACGGCTACCCTGCGGCCCGCCCCGCCCCTCCCCCACCGCGCCCCGCCCGCGCTGCTTGGCACGGAGCGGGGTGCAGGGAGTGCTCTCGTAGATTGGAGAGATTGGGAGGCAGCCAGCGGAGCCCCCGTTGTTGTGGTGAGCGGCTGGGGGGGGCGGGGTCTCTGTTCCCTTCAGCCCCGTGCCCCCCCCCCCCCCCTCCCGGCCACAGAGGACAAAGCGCGGGACCGACAGGTGTAGGAGACGAGGAGAGGAGAGCAGAGACGAGCCCAGGACCCGCGCCACGCCACGCCACGCCACGCCGGCCGCAGCCGCACAGCGATCACCCCAAAGAGGCTCCCCTCAAGACCGAGCTCAAGACCCTCCTAACCGCCTCGTCTCTCGGCGCCTGGAGGCCCAGCCGCCCGCCGGCCGGACAGAGGCGCAGGCGCTCTCTGCGGCGGTTTAGGTCCAATCAGCGGAGGGGAGGGGAGGGGAGGGGGGGCGCGGCCGCCTCATAACCCGGGAGCGGAAGGGGGGAGTAGGGGTGTCACGCATGGACGCCGCGCCGTCATGGAGGCCGTCATGACTTGACAGCGCTGTGGGGAGCCGTTTGCGAGGCGGCGCCGCAGGCAGCAGGCAGCTCGGCCCGAGTGCACCCCCCCCTCCCCCCCCCCCCCCCCCAACCCCCGCGACTCTCACTCTCGCTGCTTCCACGTCGCCACCCCCGTGGGGCTCCTCTCATCCACCCCCTGAGGCCTCCCGGGGCGTTCCTTCGTCGGGTCAGTAGTGCGGGGCCCCGGCGGGGGCCGCGGCGGGCGGGCGGGCGGGCGGGCGGGCGGGGGCCTGCGGGCGGGGTGGATGGCTCGTGCATTTAGGGACCCCGCGGGGTCAGGAGGGAACGGGCAAGGGCGGGCGCGTTCAGGGGCTGCACGTCTCTTTATTCGCGAAGCGAGCGAACGAGCGTTAGCGAGGTCGCGAGGCGTAGCGCCTATGATTGACCCATCGGCCGTTTGTCCGTTACGCACAATTATATCTTAACGTGTGACCGACTCTAGGTGTTTCTTAATGTGTGCCCGGCTCTAGGCGAGACGGACCAGCTCTAGGTATTTCTTAAGGTGTGACTGACTCAAGACGTGATCGACGGGGGGTATTAATCGGCCATAAATTTGTACCCCCCTGTATACAGAGGGAATGAAATTCACGTGGAAGGTGAATCTCGATGTCCTGAAGACGAAAATACCTCAGGTGGAAGTTAACCAAGCAATGGAAAAAAGTTGCGTTCGATAAATGGTTAAAAACTCGACGAAAATTCGTACAAAATTCACACTATTGCGCCTAGCGTCTCTCCTATGCTTGGTTAACTTCTGAAAATCACATGGAAGGTGTATCTCGATGTCCTGAAGACGAAAAAACCTCAGGTGGAAGTTAACCAAGCAATGGAAAAAAGTTGCGTTCGAGACAAGGTTCAAAACTCGACGAAAATTCGTACAAAATTCACACTATTGCGCCTAGCGTCTCTCCTATGCTTGGTTAACTTCTGAAAATCACATGGAAGGTGTATCTCGATGTCCTGACAGGGTTGTTAACGCTAACAACAATTGTTAGCGCGCTAGCGCTAACGCTAATCAAAAGGACGTTAGCGCTAGCGCGCTAACGCTAATGGCTTCCGAAAAAATTAGCGCGCTAACGCTAATCCAAAAAGTTAGCGCCGCTAGCGCTAACTTTTTTTTAAATTGATACTATTTTTTGGCGCTATCCCGACTTCTAGCAGTAAGGGAAATAATTTTTAAAATTTTAGAATTCAAACGTAAAAATGTAGTTAGACAAAGACTAGGTCTAGTGAGTGACTAGTACTTTAGACTAGTGAACTAACAATAAAAGAATCAATATTTAGGCCCATAAATATTAAACAAGTAGCAAAGAATCGCATTCAAAGAACTATCACCAGAAACGTTTCTTCAGGGCGAGGATTGATTCTCTTTCGAGAGTTGCGTCACCGAGAAGATTTTGTTTCTTTGGTTCAATGTTAAGTGATTATATAGATTGTCATTTACGTTAGCGCCGCTAACGCGCTAACGGTCCACGTAAGCGCCGCTTGTCGATGACGCTAACCGCCAGAAAAATTAGCGCGCTAACGCTAGCGCTAAGGAAAAATCGAGTTAGCGCCGTTAGCGCCGCTAACGCGCTAATTAGCGTTAACAACCCTGTGTCCTGAAGACGAAAAAACGTCAGGTGGAAGTTAACCAAGCAATGGAAAAAGTTGCGTTCGAGACAAGGTTCAAAACTCGACGAAAATTCGTACAAAATTCACACTATTGCCCCTAGCTTCTCTCCTATGCTTAGTTATGTTCTGAAAATCACATGGAAGGTGTATCTCGATGTCCTGAAGACGAAAAAACCTCAGGTGGAAGTTAACCAAGCAATGGAAAAAAGTTGCGTTCGATAAATGGTTCAAAACTCGACGAAAAATCGTACAAAATTCACACTATTGCACCTAGCGTCTCTCCTATGCTTGGTTAACTTCTGAAAATCACATGGAAGGTGTATCTCGATGTCCTGAAGACGAAAAAACCTCAGGTGGAAGTTAACCAAGCAATGGAAAAAAGTTGCGTTCGAGACAAGGTTCAAAACTCGACGAAAATTCGTACAAAATTCACACTATTGCGCCTAGCGTCTCTCCTATGCTTGGTTAACTTCTGAAAATCACATGGAAGGTGTATCTCGATGTTCTGAAGACGAAAAAACCTCAGGTGGAAGTTAACCAAGCAATGGAAAAAAGTTGCGTTCGATAAATGGTTCAAAACTCGACGAAAATTCGTACAAAATTCACACTATTATGCCTAGCGTCTCTCCTATGCTTGGTTAACTTCTGAAAATCACATGGAAGGTGTATCTCGATGTCCTGAAGACGAAAAAACCTCAGGTGGAAGTTTACCAAGCAATGGAAAAAAGTTGCGTTCGAGACAAGGTTTAAAACTCGACGAAAATTCGTACAAAATTCACACTATCGCCCCTAGCGTCTCTCCTATGCTTGGTTAATTTCTGAAAATCACATGGAAGGTGTATCTCGATGTCCTGAAGACGAAAAAACCTCGGGTGGAAGTTCACCAAGCAATGGAAAAAAGTTGCGTTCGATAAATGGTTCAAAACTCGACGAAAATTCGTACAAAATTCACACTAGTGCGCCTAGCGTCTCTCCTATGCTTGGTTAATTTCTGAAAATCACATGGAAGGTGTATCTCGATGTCCTGAAGACGAAAAAACCTCAGGTGGAAGTAAACCAAGCAATGGAAAAAAGTTGCGTTCGATAAATGGTTCAAAACTCGACGAAAATTCGTACAAAATTCACACTATCGCCCCTAGCGTCTCTCCTATGCTTGGTTAACTTCTGAAAATCACATGGAAGGTGTATCTCGATGTCCTGGAGACGAAAAAACGTCAGGTGGAAGTTAACCAAGCAATGGAAAAAAGTTGCGTTCGATAAATGGTTCAAAACTCGACGAAAATTTGTACAAAATTCACACTATTGCGCCTAGCGTCTCTCCTATGCTTGGTTAACTTCTGAAAATCACATGGAAAGTGTATCTCGATGTCCTGAAGACGAAAAAACGTCAGGTGGAAGTTAACCAAGCAATGGAAAAAGTTGCGTTCGAGACAAGGTTCAAAACTCGACGAAAATTCGTACAAAATTCACACTTTCGCCCCTAGCTTCTCTCCTATGCTTAGTTAACTTCTGAAAATCACATGGAAGGTGTATCTCGATGTCCTGAAGACGAAAAAACCTCAGGTGGAAGTTAACCAAGCAATGGAAAAAAGTTGCGTTCGATAAATGGTTAAAAACTCGACGAAAATTCGTACAAAATCCACACTATTGCGCCTAGCGTCTCTCCTATGCTTGGTTAACTTCTGAAAATCACATGGAAGGTGTATCTCGATGTCCTGAAGACGAAAAAACCTCGGGTGGAATTTAACCAAGCAATGGAAAAAAGTTGCGTTCGATAAATGGTTCAAAACTCGACGAAAATTCGTACAAAATTCACACTATTGCGCCTAGCGTCTCTCCTATGCTTGGTTAACTTCTGAAAATCACATGGAAGGTGTATCTCGATGTCCTGAAGACGAAAAAACCTCAGGTGGAAGTTAACCAAGCAATGGAAAAAAGTTGCGTTCGATAAATGGTTCAAAACTCGACGAAAATTCGTACAAAATTCACACTATCGCCCCTAGCGTCTCTCCTATGCTTGGTTAACTTCTGAAAATCACATGGAAGGTGTATCTCGATGTCCTGAACACGGAAAAACCTCAGGTGGAAGTTAACCAAGCAATGGAAAAAAGTTGCGTTCGAGACAAAGTTTAAAGCTCGACGATAATTCGTACAAAATTCACACTATCGCCCCTAGCGTCTCTCCTATGCTTAGTTAACTTCTGAAAATCACATGGAAGGTGTATCTCGATGTCCTGAAGACGAAAAAACCTCAGGTGGAAGTTAACCAAGCAATGGAAAAAAGTTGCGTTCGATAAATGGTTCAAAACTCGACGAAAATTCGTACAAAATTCACACTATTGCGCCTAGCGTCTCTCCTATGCTTGGTTAACTTCTGAAAATCACATGGAAGGTGTGTCTCGATGTCCTGAAGACGAAAAAACCTCAGGTGGAAGTTAACCAAGCAATGGAAAAAGTTGCGTTCGAGACAAGGTTCAAAACTCGACGAAAATTCGTACGAAATTCACACTATTGCGCCTAGCGTCTCTCCTATGCTTGGTTAACTTCTGAAAATCACATGGAAGGTGTATCTCGATGTCCTGAAGACGAAAAAACCTCGGGTGGAAGTTAACCAAGCAATGGAAAAAAGTTGCGTTCGAGACAAGGTTCAAAACTCGACGATAATTCGTACAAAATTCACACTATCGCCCCTAGCGTCTCTCCTATGCTTGGTTAACTTCTGAAAATCACATGGAAGGTGTATCTCGATGTCCTGAAGACGAAAAAACCTCAGGTGGAAGTTAACCAAGCAATGGAAAAAAGTTGCGTTCGAGACAAGGTTTAAAACTCGACGAAAATTCGTCCAAAATTCACACTATTGCGCCTAGCGTCTCTCCTATGCTTGGTTAACTTCTGAAAATCACATGGAAGGTGTATCTCGATGTCCTGAAGACGAAAAAACCTCGGGTGGAAGTTCACCAAGCAATGGAAAAAAGTTGCGTTCGATAAATGGTTCAAAACTCGACGAAAATTCGTACAAAATTCACACTAGTGCGCCTAGCGTCTCTCCTATGCTTGGTTAATTTCTGAAAATCACATGGAAGGTGTATCTCGATGTCCTGAAGACGAAAAAACCTCAGGTGGAAGTAAACCAAGCAATGGAAAAAAGTTGCGTTCGATAAATGGTTCAAAACTCGACGAAAATTCGTACAAAATTCACACTATTGCGCCTAGCGTCTCTCCTATGCTTGGTTAACTTCTGAAAATCACATGGAAGGTGTATCTCGATGTCCTGAAGACGAAAAAACCTCAGGTGGAAGTTAACCAAGCAATGGAAAAAGTTGCGTTCGATAAATGGTTCAAAACTCGACGAAAATTCGTACAAAATTCACACTATCGCCCCTAGCGTCTCTCCTATGCTTGGTTAACTTCTGAAAATCACATGGAAGGTGTATCTCGATGTCCTGAAGACGAAAAAACCTCAGGTGGAAGTTAACCAAGCAATGGAAAAAGGTTGCGTTCGATAAATGGTTCAAAACTCGACGAAAATTCGTACAAAATTCACACTATTGCGCCTAGCGTCTCTCCTATGCTTGGTTAACTTCTGAAAATCACATGGAAGGTGTATCTCGATGTCCTGAAGACGAAAAAACCTCAGGTGGAAGTTAACCAAGCAATGGAAAAAAGTTGCGTTCGAGACAAGGTTTAAAACTCGACGAAAATTCGTACAAAATTCACACTATTGCGCCTAGCGTCTCTCCTATGCTTGGTTAACTTCTGAAAATCACATGGAAGGTGTATCTCGATGTCCTGAAGACGAAAAACCTCAGGTGGAAGTTAACCAAGCAATGGAAAAAAGTTGCGTTCGAGACAAGGTTTAAAACTCGACGAAAATTCGTACAAAATTTACACTATTGCGCCTAGCGTCTCTCCTATGCTTGGTTAACTTCTGAAAATCACATGGAAGGTGTATCTCGATGTCCTGAAGACGAAAAAACCTCAGGTGGAAGTTAACCAAGCAATGGAAAAAAGTTGCGTTCGAGACAAGGTTCAAAACTCGACGAAAATTCGTACAAAATTCACACTATTGCGCCTAGCGTCTCTCCTATGCTTGGTTAACTTCTGAAAATCACATGGAAGGTGTATCTCGATGTCCTGAAGACGAAAAAACCTCAGGTGGAAGTTAACCAAGCAATGGAAAAAAGTTGCGTTCGATAAATGGTTCAAAACTCGACGAAAATTCGTACAAAATTCACACTATTGCGCCTAGCGTCTCTCCTATGCTTGGTTAACTTCTGAAAATCACATGGAAGGTGTATCTCGATGTCCTGAAGACGAAAAAACGTCAGGTGGAAGTTAACCAAGCAATGGAAAAAGTTGCGTTCGAGACAAGGTTCAAAACTCGACGAAAATTCGTACAAAATTCACACTTTCGCCCCTAGCTTCTCTCCTATGCTTAGTTAACTTCTGAAAATCACATGGAAGGTGTATCTCGATGTCCTGAAGACGAAAAAACCTCAGGTGGAAGTTAACCAAGCAATGGAAAAAAGTTGCGTTCGAGACAAGGTTTAAAACTCGACGAAAATTCGTACAAAATTCACACTATTGCGCCTAGCGTCTCTCCTATGCTTGGTTAACTTCTGAAAATCACATGGAAGGTGTATCTCGATGTCCTGAAGACGAAAAAACCTCAGGTGGAAGTTAACCAAGCAATGGAAAAAAGTTGCGTTCGATAAATGGTTCAAAACTCGACGAAAATTCGTACAAAATTCACACTATTGCGCCTAGCGTCTCTCCTATGCTTGGTTAACTTCTGAAAATCACATGGAAGGTGTATCTCGATGTCCTGAAGACGAAAAACCTCAGGTGGAAGTTAACCAAGCAATTGAAAAAAGTTGCGTTCGATAAATGGTTCAAAACTCGACGAAAATTCGTACAAAATTCACACTATCGCCCCTAGCATCTCTCCTATGCTTGGTTAACTTCTGAAAATCACATGGAAGGTGTATCTCGATGTCCTGAAGACGAAAAAACCTCGGGTGGAAGTTAACCAAGCAATGGAAAAAGGTTGCGTTCGATAAATGGTTCAAAACTCGACGAAAAATCGTACAAAATTCACACTATTGCACCTAGCGTCTCTCCTATGCTTGGTTAACTTCTGAAAATCACATGGAAGGTGTATCTCGATGTCCTGAAGACGAAAAAACCTCAGGTGGAAGTTAACCAAGCAATGGAAAAAAGTTGCGTTCGATAAATGGTTCAAAACTCGACGAAAATTCGTACAAAATTCACACTATTGCGCCTAGCGTCTCTCCTATGCTTGGTTAACTTCTGAAAATCACATGGAAGGTGTATCTCGATGTCCTGAAGATGAAAAAACCTCACGTGCAAGTTAACCAAGCAATGGAAAAATGTTGCGTTCGAGACAAGGTTCAAAACTCGACGAAAATTCGTACACAATTCACACTATTGCGCCTAGCGTCTCTTCTATGCTTGGTTAACTTCTGAAAATCACATGGAAGGTGTATCTCGATGTCCTGAAGACGAAAAAACGTCAGGTGGAAGTTAACCAAGCAATGGAAAAAAGTTGCGTTCGATAAATGGTTTAAAACTCGACGAAAATTCGTACAAAATTCACACTATTGCGCCTAGCGTCTCTCCTATGCTTGGTTAACTTCTGAAAATCACATGGAAGGTGTATCTCGATGTCCTGAAGACGAAAAAACCTCAGGTGGAAGTTAACCAAGCAATGGAAAAAGTTGCGTTCGAGACAAGGTTTAAAACTCGACGAAAATTCGTACAAAATTCACACTATTGCGCCTAGCGTCTCTCCTATGCTTGGTTAACTTCTGAATATCACATGGTAGGTGTATCTCGATGTCCTGAAGACGAAAAATCCTCAGGTGGAAGTTAACCAAGCAATGGAAAAAAGTTGCGTTCGAGACAAGGTTTAAAACTCGACGAAAATTCGTACAAAATTCACACTATTGCGCCTAGCGTCTCTCCTATGCTTGGTTAACTTCTGAAAATCACATGGAAGGTGTATCTCGATGTCCTGAAGACGAAAAAACCTCAGGTGGAAGTTAACCAAGCAATGGAAAAAAGTTGCGTTCGAGACAAGGTTTAAAACTCGACGAAAATTCGTCCAAAATTCACACTATTGCGCCTAGCGTCTCTCCTATGCTTGGTTAACTTCTGAAAATCACATGAAAGGTGTATCTCGATGTCCTGAAGACGAAAAAACCTCAGGTGGAAGTTAACCAAGCAATGGAAAAAAGTTGCGTTCGAGACAAGGTTTAAAACTCGACGAAAATTCGTACAAAATTCACACTATTGCGCCTAGCGTCTCTCCTATGCTTGGTTAACTTCTGAAAATCACATGGAAGGTGTATCTCGATGTCCTGAAGACGAAAAAACCTCAGGTGGAAGTTAACCAAGCAATGGAAAAAGTTGCGTTCGAGACAAGGTTTAAAACTCGACGAAAATTCGTCCAAAATTCACACTATTGCGCCTAGCGTCTCTCCTATGCTTGGTTAACTTCTGAAAATCACATGAAAGGTGTATCTCGATGTCCTGAAGACGAAAAAACCTCAGGTGGAAGTTAACCAAGCCATGGAAAAAAGTTGCGTTCGATAAATGGTACAAAACTCGACGAAAATTCGTACAAAATTCACACTATCGCCCCTAGCGTCTCTCCTATGCTTGGTTAACTTCTGAAAATCACATGGAAGGTGTATCTCGATGTCCTGAAGACGAAAAAACCTCAGGTGGAAGTAAACCAAGCAATGGAAAAAAGTTGCGTTCGATAAATGGTTCAAAACTCGACGAAAATTCGTACAAAATTCACACTATTGCCCCTAGCGTCTCTCCTATGCTGGCTTAACTTCTGAAAATCACATGGAAGGTGTATCTCGATGTCCTGAAGACGAAAAAACCTCAGGTGGAAGTTAACCAAGCCATGGAAAAAAGTTGCGTTCGATAAATGGTTTAAAACTCGACGAAAATTCGTACAAAATTCACACTATTGCGCCTAGCGTCTCTCCTATGCTTGGTTAACTTCTGAAAATCACATGGAAGGTGTATCTCGATGTCCTGAAGACGAAAAAACCTCAGGTGGAAGTTAACCAAGCAATGGAAAAAAGTTGCGTTCGATAAATGGTTCAAAACTCGACGAAAATTCGTACAAAATTCACACTATTGCGCCTAGCGTCTCTCCTATGCTTGGTTAACTTCTGAAAATCACATGGAAGGTGTATCTCGATGTCCTGAAGACGAAAAAACCTCAGGTGGAAGTTAACCAAGCAATGGAAAAAAGTTGCGTTCGAGACAAGGTTTAAAACTCGACGAAAATTCGTACAAAATTCACACTATCGCCCCTAGCGTCTCTCCTATGCTTGGTTAACTTCTGAAAATCACATGGAAGGTGTATCTCGATGTCCTGAAGACGAAAAAACCTCAGGTGGAAGTTAACCAAGCAATGGAAAAAAGTTGCGTTCGAGACAAGGTTTAAAACTCGACGAAAAATCGAAAAAAATTCACACTATTGCGCCTAGCGTCTCTCCTATGCTTGGTTAACTTCTGAAAATCACATGGAAGGTGTATCTCGATGTCCTGAAGACGAAAAAACCTCAGTTTGAAGTTAACCAAGCAATGGAAAAAAGTTGCGTTCGAGACATCGTTCAGAACTCGACGTCGATGTCTCGAACCCACCTTGTTTCCATTGCTGTGTTACCTTTAAAAGAGCGTAGGTGGACGAACGGATGCCAAACATATGAATGTAGGGGGACGAACGGATAAGTTTAAATTGCATTGGTAAGGGGACGAACGGAGAATTTTTTTTAAGAGAGTACGTGGACAAAGACTTCGTCCTAACGGGGGACGAACGGACAAGTTTTTGATAAGCCTATGGGAACGGAGACTAAGTCCTAGATGATTGAGGGTGGACGAACGGACAAGTTTTCGATGAGGGCAGGGGGACGAACGGACAAATTTTAATGGGAGAGAAGGACGATTCTAAGTCGTAGGTGATGGCAGGGGACGAACGGATATTTATTTGAAGACTGTAGGTGGACGAACGGACGTTTTTGATGGGGGTAGGGGGACGAAGAGTAGGTCCTGTATTCGGGCAGGGGGACGAACGGAAATTTTTTTCTGTGACGAATGGAGACTAAGTCCTAACGGTGGACGAACGGACAAGTTTTCGATGAGGGCAGGGGGACGAACGGATAAATTTCAATTGGACAGAGGGACGAAGATTTAGTCGTATGTGCTGGCAGGTTACGAACGGATACTTATCGAAGATTTTAGGTGGACGAACGGACGTTTTTGATGGGGGTAGGGGGACGAAGAGTAGGTCCTGTACAAGGGCAGGGGGACGAACGGAAAACTTTTTCGGTAGGCCAGTGAGTAACGCCTCGCCGAGTTCACTCGCTACCGCTCGCAAACTCGCTCCGCGAATAATATCTTTAAATCTATGGAATTATATAACACTATATACAAAGACATAAATCAACATCAATTCGAGTGAGCGAGCGACGCGAATTTTACAGCCCAAAGGGCCAAAACTTAAACCTTCTCAGTAGGATGAAGAAGTAAAAAAAGCGCCGCGAAACGTCCCTTGGGACTGTCTAGCTGCCGCCGAGGTGCTAGCCATTTTCTGGTACGGTACTTTATAGAGCATCTTTTCACAGGGGACGCTAACGAGTTTACCTTCTCGTTATGGCGGCCACTTACCGGCGCCGTGCCCCGCCCCGCCCCGCCCCGCCCCGCCCCACCACGACAGTCGCTCGCTTTCTTCCCTCCAATCAAGCGCTGTGGGGAGTAGGGGCAGGGCGCGGTGCGCGGTAAGGTGATGAGGTAGGGCCGGGCCGACTTTTAAAATGAAATTCTTCTTCGCCTTTTACCCGCGCGTAATTTGTAATTATTTCTGCTCCTTCCACGCCTGATGCGGCTAATGAAGCAATAAAACTGCGTACGTACGCGGGGCAGGGCAGGGAGCACCCTGTGCCTGTGCCGCCGCCCCTGCCACCCGTGCTGTGGAACAAAGGCAAACAGACAAGGGCAGGCGCCCGCCCAGCCCCGCCCCGCCCCGCCCGACCTTGCCCTGCCCCTCCGAGCCGAGCCCCCCAAGGGGCACCGCGGCGAGCGGCGCGTGCGTGTGAGGGCGTGAGCGCGAGTGTGTGCGTGTGTGTGTGTGCTGTGTGCACTCTCCGTCGCTCTGAGGGCGCTGTACGGACCTGAGTGCGAGAGGGAACACACTCCGGGCGGGGCGGGGTGGGGTGGAGTGGGGCGGTAGGCAGCCAGCCGTCAGAGCGCGTAAACTGCAGACTATATTATGACGTCGCGGCCACTTAGGCGGGGCGGGAGTATGCGTATGCGGGGTGGGGGTAGGGTAGGGGGAGGCATAAGGGATGGAGGTGGAGGCGCGACTTTTGCTCGCCGCAGGCTCGGCCGCCCGGCCGCCCGGCCGCACGCCCGCCAAAGCAAAATAATGCAAATACGCCACGCAAAAGGGGTGTACCCCGCCGCACCCCACTCCGCCCCGCCACCGCACCGTGATGAAGTTGCTGGCGGGGCGGGGTAGGGTGGGCGGGAGCGGCATGGGCAGCATGCAGGCGCAGGCGATCAGCGTAATGTCGTCTGCTGCACCTCCCCCACCCCGCCCCGCCCCGCCCCGGCCCGGCGCGCTTACCGCGCTTACATGCTTACGACATGGTGCTGCGTTGCGCTAAAAATAAAGTCGCGGAGGAAAGAAAAATATAAGAAAAGAGCAGCAGGTCCTTTTCAGTGTGTTTTGTTTCGCAAACCTTATGCAAAGGCACACACACACACAAAAAAAACAACCTTGTTTGCGACGTTTTGTGAAAAGAAGGACGTCGCGTCGCGCCGCTGAAATATATGAAAATGGGCGCGAGGCTGGGCTGGGCGAGCGGGCGAGTTCAAAGTCAACTCTGAGCTGGGCTGGGGCCTATGCTGCGCGCTACGCTGCTCCGCAAAACTTTGTGGTCGCGCGCAACTTTTTCCTGGCCGCAGTAAACACAAACATGTCTTTAGGCGGACGCACAGAGGATGCTGATTTCGCCCGCGAGGCGCGGCGGCGACGAGGACGACGCGCCACCGAGGAGGACAAGGGCGCTGAGAGCGTGTCGAGCAGGGCTGCGGCTCACCCCGCCCCGCCCCGCCCCGCCCCGCCCCGCCCCGCCCCACCACTGGAATGTTTGGACGCGTTTATAGGTTCGATAGGGATGGAGTTGCGCGCCAACTGATGGGCAGATTACGCGGCGCCGAGTGCGAGGCTGCTGAGGGCAGGGCGGGGCGGCAGGCACCAGGAGCAGGGAATGGTTCGGCTAGGGGAATGCAGTGGGGTAGGAGGGGGAGGAGAAAGCCGCCACCGCGCCGCTGCTCGGCTGGATGCGGAAATCTCATTTGAGTTACGCATTGGCAGGCGGGAGCGGGGCGGGGCGGGGCGCGGTGGGGGCGGGGCGGGGTGGCTCAGCAGCGCCACGCACCCCCCACGCCCCGCGGGACATCTTTGGCAAGCATCCCGGAGAGAGCGAGGAGCGAGAGAGAGTGAGAGAGTGAGAGAGGAGGGGAAGTGAGAGGGGCAGCAGCAAAGTGCATACGCGGCAGGCGCGGCGGGACAGTTTAAACCCGCAACACATAAGGGGTCGCCGTGACGCACAGACCGTACCATCCCGCCGCGGCAAAGAGGAGGCAAAGAGAGGCAAAAAAGTTTTCGTGTCGCCGTCATGTGTAATTCTGTAGTAGACTCCGCGGCCCCGCCGCCCCGCGCCCTTCGCCCCGCGCCCCTACACCACACAACTGAATTGGAACGCGCCGTGGGCGGATGAAGCGAGGATTATTTCGCGCTCCGCACGCAGTTCTTTTTCTCATTTTTCCCCCCCTCTTTTATATATATATTTTTTAAGGCCGCGTATTACTCGTTGTGCGTCCGACTGCCCCGCCGGGCCGGCCCGACCCGGCCCTACGCACGTCCCCTCTGAAATAATGAATGAGACAGAGAGGGGGGAGGGGGGGGGGGAGTAGGGGCGAGGGTGTAGGGATGATCATGATGCGATAAGCCCTACGTATAACGACCGTACCTGACTGCGCCGGGCCGGGCCGGCCTGCACACGGCCCGCGCCGCCCCGCGCCGCGATCCCCCCGTGCCGTTTAGTGTAATCGCCTCAGGCCACTCGCCCGCAATAATATGTTCGAAAGTCTATCGGTGTTGCACGGCTGGTCTACGCACCGCGGACAGTGTACACGGCGGGGGGCCGGCGGATCGTATACCGGATTGATAACACTAGGAGGCGACTTGTTAAAGGCCTAATTAAGGCAGGTGGAGCAGCCTGGGATTGCAGTCGTACCATGTAGCATTTTCAAAATTTCAACAGTCAACTTTTTTTTGTGTGGATTTCTTGGCGCGCTATCGCTATCAAGCAGGCTAGAAAGGATAAAATGTCCCTTGGAAAAATCTCACTGCGTGGCCGGGGAGATAAATGCAGCGCTCCGGTGAGGTGTTGTCCCGCCCCGCCCCGCCCCGCCCCGCCCCGCCCCGCCCCGCCCCGCCCCGCCCCGCCGCGCCCCCGGGGTGAGGTCAGGTGCTGCATCATCGCGCGGTTTGAGCCCCCACATCCCCCTCCCCCCGCTGACGACCCCCGACGGGACCCAATTCTATTGCGATGTGTCTCGCAGGTAGTGTTTATGGGCCGGGGCCGGGCCCCTCTGCGCGGCTCCCCGCCCCCGCCCCGCCCCACGGGTTAGCGCCACGCCGCGCTGCGCAGCGCACTATATTGTTCAACAACTAAGTTGGCTCCCCTGACGCCGGGCTCGGTCCGGAGCATTGATACCGCCCGGCCCGGCCCGGCCCAAGCGTCTCCCCACCGGAGCACAGCAGCAGGCGGGGCGGAAGGGGCAGACCCTCAGCGTCAGCGGCTTCCGGTCCGGAGCAAACGAGTGTCTTAAGATATACTCAAAAACATATTGAGTAGTACCACGCAAAGTACTGGCGCTGGATGGATAGCGTGCGCGCTGGCGCTTCTGCTCAGAGTGAGGTTGGCGGTGAGTAACTACCCCATGCCGTGACCACTGACTGGCTCCTCCACCGGCACCGGCACCGGCACGCGCCGCATAGGCAGGCAAGCCCCATTCACTCCTGGCCTCCCGGCCGGAGTCCTCCGCCGCCGCCACCGAGGCCACCTCGCCGCCCGCCCCGCCCCGCCCCGCCCCGCTAACCCCGCGCCCTCCTCCAGTCCCTCATCCAGGCCCTCCGCTCCGCTCCGCCGTACCTGGGCGCCCGCTCGCATTCATCAGGCTTGCCCCGCCCCGCCCCGCCCCGCCCCGCCCCGCCTGGCCCAAGCCCCCACTCTAGAACAGCGGTATGCAAATTGTGGGGTTGCAAACGTCTCTCTCGCTCTCTCCCCAGTAAGGCAAGGACGTGTCGACCACGACACATCATCTGCCCCCCCCCCCCCTCCCGCTCGCTGCAATGTGGTTGTTGTACGGCGACCCCTCGCCTGTGTGCCCCTCGGTGCCACGGCAAGGCGGGGCGCGGCGGGGCGGGGCGCGGATGCACGGCTCTGCTATGCCTGCTCCTCGAAAAGGAAATACGCCCCTTCCCCTCCCCTCCCCTCCCTTTTCGCAGCCTCCAGCAGAGCCCCTTCCGGGGCCCTTTAGAGTAACCTATTCTCCTTCGTCCCCGTCCGGCCCCGGCCCGGCGCGCCGCACCGCCACCGCCAGCCCCGCGGTGGACTTTACCCTTTGCCCCCGTCTTCCTGAGTCCCCAAGTTGTGCCGCCCCCGCCCCGCCTCGCCCCCACCGGGATTGTCTCGCTTGCTGACACTCTTGTAACGAGGACGAGGAGGCCCTGCCCACCCCGTCCCCCACCCCTCTACTCCCTCGCCCCGCCGCTCAGCTCAGCTGCGCCACGGCCCCGGAAGGGAAAATAATGCGTTTTTAGGTGGTTGGCGAGCGTCCCCGCCGCGCCGCGCCGCCCCCGGCTGATCCAATTACCAATGGCGCGCACCGCCCTCCAGAAATCAGCCGCACTGACTGGCGTTTCAATTAGGATCGCCGCCCTGGCGCAGCCGCAGCCGGAGCAGGAGCCGGGGCGCCGCGCCTCTCTTTTTCGACTTTCAATCAGTCAGACAGCACTGTGCGGTGCGGTGCGGCGGGAGGGAACACCTATCGGCCCCAGCCCGCCCCCTGCGCCCCCGCCCCCGCCCCCGCCCCCGCCGCCCCGCCCCGGTTTCTTTTTATCACCCTGCGCTCCGTGTGCTGAGCGCCTATCGCCCAGTGCGGGCCCACGCCACACAAACTGATGGCCAATCTGCTCCCGCCCCGCCGCGCCGCGTCCCGCCATCGACTCGCCATCCGCCTGACCATCGGCTCACCCGCGGCCGGCCATCAGCCCGCGCCCCCGGCCCGGCCCGGCCCGGCCCGGCCAGACTCCAAAGGGCCCACAGGACCAATCCATTGCCATTCTGCCACTTCGCTTTTAAATCCAATAGCCGCACAGCCCGACCAGCCCCGACAGCGCTCAAGCCCTACTCAGCGCCCACCGCCCCGCCCGCGCCCCGCCTGGGGACCGCACTGCAAACGACACGACACGGCCCGGGGCCCGTGTCTCGTCTCGTCCGGTTCCGCTGTGATTTTATACGCGTGTAACCCGCGCAGTGGCCGGCGGCGGTGGAACAGCGCAGCGCCCCATCACGCCGAGGTCAAGCCCAGCCCGACGTTAAGCCAGGTCGGGGAAGTTGGTGGCCCCCCGTCCCACCCGGCCGGCCGGCCGGGCCGCAGGTGAGGGCGCGCGGCGCGCCGCGGGGGGCGGCCGGGAGGACGACAACGAGGCCCTGCCCTAGCCTGCCAGGGCCACCGCGGCGCGATAAAGACGGCCCGAGTGAAAATAATGGTCTGAATGTTGTCTGAACCATGTTCAGGTTGACGGTTCATTCGCAGCTAAAGCACAGCTGAACGGTAGGCCATCGTCAGACAAACGGCAGGTCAATCACAGACCATCCACGTATGAACGGCAAACAATCTTCATCGACGAACGGCAGCCAAACGGCAGCCAAACGGCAGTCAATCCGCAGTCTATCGTCAGTCCATCCTCAGCCTATTTGGTCTGAGAATCGTTTACGGTTTGTCTGAGGACTGACAATGTGACCTCAGACAATGTTCAGATTAGCCCATGCAGAGACGAAAATGAAAACAGGTGATCCGGCGCCTCTGCGCCAGACTGGGTTCGAACTCTGCATCACGGAGTGACAGTTGGTGTGCTTATCCACTTGGCCAGAGTGGACTCGCTGCCGAGGTACCGTGCGGAAGGCTTCACTTTGAGCTCTGTGCCGTCAGCCAACAAACGCACAGGAGCGGCGGGCGTGATTTTCTTCATAATGTTCCGGCTCAGTGTAGCGGAATACCATATTCTGAGCTTGTTTACAACAGATTCGTTTTCTTTTTTCAACAATTAATTTTTTTTAACGACGAAGTTGTCCGCGATGTTCCTAACAGTTCTGTACAGTCAAATTATTGCGCGGAGATATATATTTGTACAATCATACACCAATATTCATTCGTGGATAGAGACATAACGTGACACAACATTATCTTGATTTTGATGGCGGCACAGAGCTCAAACTGAAGCCTGCCGCACGGTACCTCGGCAGCGAGTCCACTCTGGCCAAGTGGGTAAGCACACCAACTGTCACTCCGTGATGCAGAGTTCGAACCCAGTCTGGCGCAGAGGCGCCGGATCACCTGTTTTCATTTTCGTCTCTGCATGGGCTAATCTGAACATTGTCTGAGGTCACATTGTCAGTCCTCAGACAAACCGTAAACGATTCTCAGACCAAATAGGCTGAGGATGGACTGACGATAGACTGCGGATTAACTACCATTTGGCTGCCGTTTGGCTGCCGTTCGTCGATGAAGATTGTTTGCCGTTCATACGCGGATGGTCTGTGATTGACCTGCCGTTTGTCTGACGATGGCCTACAGTTCAGCTGTGCTTTAGCTGCGAATGAACCGTCAACCTGAACATGGTTCAGACAACATTCAGACCATTATTTTCACTCGGGGGGGCTAACGACGGCGTTACTGCCGGGTGGAAAAGCACATAACGGTGCAGCTAGATTGCCGACCTGACGATTTCCCCGGAATCCGAAGAGGCGCTGTCCGACCTGGATTTCGTCCGACTTTTTTACACGGGTAAATTGGAGAAGGAATATGTATCACAGAGGATCAGGCCGGAGGATGCGCCGAAAAAAATTGTACGACACCTCAAATTAATCACAAAACAAAAAAAAAAGAAGAAGAAAGGGGAAAAATTCGGAGGACCCCTACCTTACTCGCACCGTGCGAGTCCCGCCGGCTTAACTTCGGAGTTCTGATGGGATCCGGTGTGTTCCCGGCGACCACCACCCCACGGGCACGAGATGTACTCTCCGAAGAGAGCCCCCGCTTAAGGCTGGTGGCCCGTCAGGCCCGCCGTACTACCCTATTTAAACAGCGCCTTGAAGCCGTAGGTAGCATTTCAGACCACAGACAAGGCACCACCGGACCGCTTGACCGGTCAGTGGGAGGTAGAAGAAAGACGATAGAGGGGGAGAAAAGCAGAAAGAGAAGGTTTTTGCGGGAGACTAAGCGTGCGGCTAGTACACCTGCACTGACCGGCTCCCACTCCAGTCATGGAAGCGCTGTTGGCGCTGTCCACGCCAAATCGACAGGTAAAAAGTGACCACCTTGAATTTCCGATTTTATTGCGCTAATCGATGCCCCTTTTGATGCTAGACACGGACCTGAAATTATTTTTTTGATATCTCAATCGGTAGGGGGTGGGGGCCGGGGCAAAGTTTCGTCCCCCACCCCCTCAAAATTACTATTTCGACCCGCGCGCCGCGCCCGCGCGCACGGCACTGACCAATTTTTGTCAGTAGGTAGTACTAAGGGTGCAAACCAAATCTAATCACCACCATTTTGACAAATTAAAAATTTCTAAACCGACATATCTCCGCTAATATCTCGAAAAGCTATCCTCCGATTTCGTTCGCACTTGGGCTCCGGCTAGAAGCAACCCATACCTACAGATACCAGAAATAATTAGAGTGGGATCTCTATGGGCTGGCTTGGGAAACTCGAAAAACTATTCATGACATAGCAGGGCCCGTTTGAACTCGCGTGCGCTTTGTTGGCGCGAGCGGCTCTGGGCGGCTAGAGTGGCCACTCGTCCGGTGCAGCGCAGCGTGTTGGCCCGGGGGCCTTCCCTCTCCATGTTCTCACGCGTGTGGCGAGGCGCGTGAGTGCATGTAGGAGAGGACCATACCGCACTGCGTTAAACTAATAGTAATTCTTAAAAACGGCCATAAAGATATAAAAAAATATAGTCGACTCACCAATTACTTCCTCCTTTTGGGAAGAGTGCGAACTTTGAATGCGTTGGAATGGGTGTAGTCCCTGCACTCCAGCTCGCTGCTCGACAAGGGTTTGAAGCAATGATATGCCATGGTGCCCGGTAGTGTGCTGACTGACTCGAATCGCTCACGTAGACTATTTTCTACAGACTCGATTTCCACTTGCGAGACGAAGTCGAAGCACATTTTCAGTTTTTTCTTGCACCATTCGTTCAGTTCCAGGGGCGTCTTGATGAGGGACTGGAAGGGGCTCTGGAGACTAGCACGGCGTGGCTCTCGCTTGACAGTGCCACCAACGCCGTCACACGCACTTTTACCGTGTGATGTCGCGTAGAAATGCCACTCTGCCTTAATACCGAAATCACTTTGATGCTCACACAAATTTTTGAAGTTTTTATAGTTTTTATACTGTGCAGCACAGCCATCCGTGAAATAAATGATTTTTGTTACAGTTTCTAATTCAGATTTCAGTTTTGCTATTAATTTTCTAATAACTGAGCTAGCGCCCTGCCCTGTCTGGCTGGCAGGGCAAGGAAGACCGTTTTCTGATCCGCGACGAGCTGCCGTGCGCGGCGCACAAGATGCCGCGTCGCGTCGAACTCGCGACACACGCGCGACTCACTCCAGGTGGGTGGGACAAGGGAGACGATGTTGACCTTCTCGGTCAAGCTGGTGGAGTTCTTGAATTTTTCCTTCAGGCAACAGAAGACATATTGTGCATCCTCTGCAGTGTAAACACCGTCACCACCAGTGTTGTTGTTGTTGTTGTTGTTGTTGTTGTTGCTGTTGTTGTTGTTGTTGTTGTTGTTGTTGTTGTTGTTGTTGTTGTTGTTGTTGTTGTTGTTGTTGTTGTTGTTGTTGTTGTTGTTGTTGTTGTTGTTTTGGTCTGCCTCCTCGTCCACGCGGGGGCGTTTGGCAGGGCAGACGGTGTCGGGAGGGCCTGCAGCTCTCTTGCGGCACTTCGAACACAGGTACTGACCCACTGCAACGACAACAACGTCGGCGTACCTAGCACTCGCGTCCGCGGACACTGGGCGTAAGTCCGACGCTTTCGGCTTGGTGGCACCAGGTTTAATGTGTTCCCCGAAGGGATCACAGCACCTTTTAACTAAACTATCCAACGGCATTAGCGGCTAGGCACAAATATCACAACGAAAACCGAGAACGCGCGCGAATACTCGTCTGCATGCAACTGCACACCGGCGGCCGGCTGACTGGACGGGTGACAGGCGAGAGGCGAGGCGGTCACTCTGGCAGCGCTGCGATGCGCGCGCACCCAGCAGACAACAAAGCTATCCGCGCGCGGCGCCTCGGTTTGAACGGCTTGGGCATGCTAGAAGTTTCTCGAGTTTCCCGAGCCAGCCCATAGAGATCCCACTCTAATTATTTCTGGTATCTGTAGGTATGGGTTGCTTCTAGCCGGAGCCCAAGTGCGAACGAAATCGAAGGATAGCTTTTCGAGATATTAGCGGAGATATGTGGGTTTAGAAATTTTTAATATGTCAAAATGGTGGTGATTAGATTTGGTTTGCACCCTGCGGCTTTAAAGGGCCTCCCTTAGTGCTACCTACTGACAAAAAACGGTCAGTGCCGTGCGCGCGGGTCGAAATAGTAATTTTGAAGGGGTGGGGGACGAAACTTTTTTGGGAAGATTCGAACCTCCGTCCTGCGACAGTCCGGGCGGCCACTATGCCGGCACGGCTACGACGCCACGGTACCCGACGCTGGACTACTAAGCGTGATGCTGCGAGAAGCCGCAGTCATACCGAAGAAACGAACCCGGTGTCATCAGCACGCCTGTTCTCCCTGCGGCGCTAGGCCGGACGCGTAGCGTCATTGGTATCGGCTCTGATGATTGCACCAGGAGGACAGTAGTTCAACAACTGCCAGTTTTGTTTGTTTTTTTTTCCTTTTTTTGTTTTGTTTTTCGCGTGACAGTTCTGTGGTCGGATAGTAATAGGATTACGTTTATAACGACAGTGGTTACAATTTTCAAGAAAAGCTAAGCGACAATTTACATACACCCGCACACAGTGAGCCCCGACGCGGTCGGCTATAGCACTCGGGTGCCGTGGCAGCGGGGGACCAACAGGACCAGGGCCAGGGGGCGGGAAAAGCTGCCGTCCGCCCCCAAAGCATACTACTGGCAACACGCTGCAGGACCCTCGTGCAGGGCTGACACGCGAAGCACCGAGCCGCACCAACGACAACAAGGCCCTGCCGCAGCAACAGCGGTGTGGTGTGGCCCTGGAGGGAGCCTGGCCCTGGCGCGCTGCTCCGCCCCGCCCCGCCCCGCCTGCACCGCGCACGCACTCACTCACCTTGCTGGGGCCATCCCGCTTGCGCAGCAGCTTCCTGCAGGACGGCGGCGGCTCGCTGACGTAGGACGGCACCAGGCTGTCGGCGGCCGGCTGGTGGCACGAGGCGGTGCACTTCCGGGACTTGGTCGCCGCCTTGGACTTGGCCGGGGCCGGGGCCGGGGCGTCCGCGTCGTGCACCTGGCCGCCGCAGCAGCAGCGCAGCAGGAGGCAGCGGGGCGCCATGCCATCGCGGGCCGCCGCAGCTGCAGGTGGGCAGGTGGGCGCGGGCGCGGCGGGCACAGCTGCAGCTGGCGACCCCAGGCCAGGCCACACCGGCACGGCTATCGCGGCGTGCAGCGTGCCGAGGGGCCCAGCCGCGGCCCGCGTCCACGGAGCCGGCGGAGCCCTGGGCGTGGCGTTCGCCTGGCGACGCGCGCTCGCCGACTGCGTGCTCCAGCTCCAGCAGCGCGCTCCAGCGGCCGCGGGGCTCCGGCGGGCTCCAGCCAGGCTCCAGCCAGGCTCCAGCTGGACAGTCCGCCCCAAGAGCGGGCGCCCTGGCGCCACCCCCTACTGGCGCCACCCCCGCGGCCCGGCCCCGGCCTGCCCGCCAGCGCGCCCCCTGCGCGGACTGTCCCGGCGCGGCACGGGCGCAACGCGCCGGCGCCAGGCGCCACCCGCGCCACCGCCCTGCTGTTGCTGCGGAGGCTGCGTCGCCATGGCGACGGGACGCCAGCGCCGCCAGCGACGCCCGCGCGGCCCGACCCGGCTCGACCCGACCCGTCCCGTCCACCCTACCGATCCGACCCTCCGGCATCGAGCCAGAGGCGCCAGGAGCCAGCGGGCCGCGACGCACCTCTCTCTCTCTCTCTCCCCCTCCATCGTGCCCGGCCGCACCTCACCACCCCACTATGCCCATCTATCATGTTCCGCAACTTTCAGGGAGTGTGTATCCTCCGGTCCACCCTATCCCCCTCGCCACCTCCCGCGCCCCCCACACATACTAAGCCCCCGGTGGCGAGCCCGCACATAGTCCGTCAGCAGACCCCCCCCCCCTTTTTTTCACAAATACACACGTTATTAGATTTTCCAATTCCAAAGCCAATGCATCATCAAAATTTTAAGCCCCATTATCTTTGCTGACTTTTTTAAGCCGCGGCGCGCCGCGCTGGCGTTGCCCGCGGCGGTCGGGGCGGGGCGGGACGGGACGGGGACGGGGCCAGGAAATGCGGCGCCACAGATTCCGGTGGATGTTTCCTCCCCCCGCCTCTCCCCGCCCCCTCACCCACTCCACCGCAGCCAGTTATTTCCTTTCGCCCAGCGGCGCGCGAGCTTTTTGTTTGCGTATTACACGGTTACATGCAGACAAGGCCGCTCTGCCCGGGGAGGCTAGAAGGTACCGCACAGGAAAACAAGAACAAAAAATTACCTTTGGTATAACATAATTAAAACTTTAGCGCGCGGTCCGCCTTCGCTGTCCGTACATAATTTTCGAGGAACAGGAGATAATTGTCAAGAAAGAAAAGACACGGAAAGACGAGAGAAAGAATTTGGGGCTGGCCAATGACGAGAATTAAAAAAAAAAAATTCCTCCCCGCTGCTGGCATACTCCGGACTGTCATGTCATCGGTAGGAGCTGCTTACTTTTCTTCAAAGTCAACGTCCTTTAGGATACTCCATCACGCGCCTATCGCCGTGGTGCTCTGGCTCATGTCCCCCTGGACGGCTCCAGGGCGCGCTCTGGCCCGCGGGGGGCCTCACTTCGACCAGGCCAACGAGTACGTGGAGCAGGACGCGACCGGGGGCGCTTAGGCACCCTGCCCTACAACATACGCGCCATCCCGTCCCGCTCCGCCCACAGGCGCCGGCGCCAGGGCCGGCCAAAAACACCCCCGCAGAAACACATACTGTACTTCCCTATTCGGTTCGCGCTGTGCTGCAGGCCAACGAGTGCGTGGAGCAGGACGCGACCGGGGGCGCATGGGGTGTTCACCCGGCCCTACAACATGCGCGCGATCCCGTCCCGCTCCGCCCACAAGCGCCGGGGGGCGCATGGGGTGGTCACCGAGGGGAGCCTCACTTCGACCAGTCAGTGCACACCCATATCTGTAGTGAGGCCCCCCTTGCTCTGGCCGCTACGGATTACATGTCGCGGTCCCAGCCGCCCCGCCCCGCCCCGCCTTGCCCGCGGTGCTCAGGTGGCGCCCAGGTCGTGGAGAGGCGAGGCAGGGCAGAAATAAACGACTTTGGGTTGGTCCAGGGCCCAGCCTCCGGCCCGCCCCGCACCACGGCGAGTAGAGTGGCCGCCGTTTGGCAAGCTGCCTCGCCCCGCCGCGCCCCGCCGCGCTCCTACTCCGCGGGCAGCAGCGAGCGCCCTACACAAAACAAAAACCGACTTTGGCTTTGGCGGAGGAGCCAGGCTCGGGGCGGCCTGGGCCAGGGCCCACGGCGCGGCGCGGCGGGGCGCGATGAATGCGCTCTAATGAGAAAATTAGCGGAAGGCGAGAGTGAAACACGAGTGGGAAGTTGGTGTTGGGGCTGCCGGCCGGCCCTCCGCCGCCCCGCCCCGCCCCGCCCCGCCCCGCCCCGCCCCGCCCCGCCCCGCCCCGCCCCGTCCTGGAGAAAGGGGATGAGGAGTGGCGCCGAGAGGTGAACCTGACGCACCCGCCCGGGGATCTCTCGCCGCCGCGCCCCGCCCCGCCGCACCGCGCCGCGCTCCGCTGGCGCGTCTGCCCATCAGGAGGGGAAACAAAAGCCACCTCTATGAAATTCGAAAAAGGTAATATCGGGCCGCAGGTCGGCCGGCGAATAAAAACATAAAAGAAAGGCAAAAGGGGAGGGGACAAAATAATCCCTTCTCGTTTATTGGAAATACTTTGTCAGGAAGTTTTTCCCCCGGCCTGGCTTTCCTTTCATCTTTTATATCGCCTGACAAGGCAGCCGCCCCGCCCCGCCCCGCCCCGCCCCGCCCCGCCAGTGAATGCGTGTGGGCGTGCCAAAAGGGCTGGGCAGGCCGGCCGGCCGCCAGTCCGGCGCCAGGGCCGGGCCGGGCCGGGGCCGCCGGGGCCTAGCGGCTCCTGGAGGGAACTCTCCATGGCCCTGCAACAAAAACGCGCGTGCTCGAGTAGCCAGCACGGTGCCCCCCACCCCAAATAAGGAACAACTGACTCCACGCGGCAGCAGCCGGGCGGGTAGGCAACCCATCGTGCTCGCGCGCCAGCAGCTGGCCCGCGTGCGGGCGCACACAGGGAGGGCTCGCTGATTTCGGTCCCGACCCGACGTACCTCCTGACCCGCAGAGGTTTGGCCAGGGGGTATAACTACCGCCGCGTGCGCGGAAAACTAACTATGTCCCCGAAGAAAACAAAGCGCCTTCTTTGACCCAGCGCGCCTGTGTATAATCTCGCCAATCTGGATGAACGCTCACGTTTACCCGCACGGCCTCGGCCGCTGTCGATAATCCTCACAGAGGTCGTGTTCCACGCGCCAGGGCACCTGCGCCTGGGCCCTGCAGGGCGGCGGCCGTGCGGACCCGGCCTCGCTTGTGCCAAGTCCCGTTACCCCGTGCTCCGCCCCTGGCAGGGGTGAACGGGCGCGAGGTTGTTCGAGGACCTGGGCGGGGCGGGGGCGGGGCCGCGGCCCGACCGGATATGGACGCGAGTCTTGGCCGCCGCTTACCGATATTTATCGCCGCAATATCGCCACAGCGGTCGCGAAGGGGCGGAGAGTAGGGAGGGGGTCGGAGGCAGCGCTACAAATGAATCAAACAAACAAAAAGGAAACAAGTTTTTCTCATGGGCAGGGAGGGCGCTCAGCTTTTCAGAGCGGCTTCAAAGATCCACCGTCGTGGTCCTCAACGGGGCCGGTTGTGCCGCCTTACCAGTCGGTCGCTTGGCGCGGTGCTCCAGGAGGCGAAGGTAGGGACGTAGGTCACAAGCGCTACAGATCACAACCGCTACAGTTATTGCGCTTACAGCTCGCTATCGGTATGGGTCGCAGCGCTACGAGCGCTGCGCTGGCTCGGTAGCGCTACGGGTCACGCTAGCGAGAATCCGCGCGTTAGGCGGAGCGAGCCGAGCCGATTAAACCTCGAAATACGCAGATGGCGTGAAACATGGAAAATTTTTGCGACAGTAAATCCTCGAGGAGCTGGTTCGCCAGGCACAGGTTTTTACCTTCCGTGCGGCAGCCAATTACTTCGGTGTTTTATGGAACCGGCGCTTTTCTGGCCGCGATCCTGTCGCGCAATTCGACAGATTTGATCCTCGTACTGTCAGATTTAGTCGCGGTGGTTAATCGAATCGTTCTGTCCCCAGAGCATGGAATAGTTATTTTATTGGAGCCAGATTCTGTGATTTTATGACTCACGACGACACCAGTCGTGGGCATGGGACGGAATCTTCCTGGCAATCCCGCTGTCGCCACCAGTGAAAGAAATTCTCACTGGGTTTGAACTCAGGCCCATGTACCGAGTTCACAGACACTCACGGCTCGCGGCACCACTAGATCATTCAGACCGTCGGCATATTCCACGAGGGAGCTCGGTTGAAATGGGGGCTTGAATTCCACTCAAATTGTTGTCCTCAGAAAATTCAAATGTTTTTGGTGAGATTCGAACTCCGTCCGCGACTTTTCGCGCGATATTATGCCGGCACGATGCATCGCCACGGTACCAGATACCGGACCACCAGGAGTCATGTTGCGGCGAGAAGTTACAGTCACGAAGAAATGAACCCGGTGTCATGAGTGCCTGCTCTCCGGTTGCCAGTGCTACGGCGCAGCGTCATTGGTAATCGACGCTGCTTGTAGCACCAGGTGGGCAGTGGTTCAAAAATTCACGCAATTTTTTCTTGTAAATTTATTTTTGACCAAGTGCTCTTTCAGTGCCTTTTTTGCAGTTGCCCAAGTCACAAGGACGGTATAGCTGGAAAGAGCACTTGGGCCGAACAAAAAAAAAATAAAAAGAAAAAAACGTACGCGGTTTTTGAACCACTTCCCGCCCAGTGCTATGAGCAGCGACGATACCAATGACGCGACGCGGCCGGCCCAGCACCGACCGGAGAGCAGGCGCACTCATGACACCGGGTTCGTTTCTTCGGTGACTGTGGCTTCTCGCGCAGCATGACTCCTAGTGGCCCGACTTCTGGTACCGTGGCGTCGTAGCCGTGCCGGCATAGTGTCCGCGCGGAGAGTCGCAGGAAGGAGGTTCAAATCTTACCAAAACATTTAATTTTTCTGAGGACAACAATTTGGAGAGTGGAATTCAAGCCCCCCATTTCAACCGAGCTCCCATGTGGAATAGCCGACGGTCTAGTGGTCTAGTGGTGCCGCGAAAACCGTGGGGTGTCTGTGAGACTCGGCACATGGGGCCTGGTTCAAACCCAGGTAGGTTCTTCACTGGTAGCGACAGCGGGTTGCCAGGAAGTTCCGTCCCATGCCCACGACTGGTGGTCGGTCGTGGGGTCATAAGTCCTAGAATCTGGCTCCAAAAATAGCTATTCCATGCTCTGGGGACAGGGCAGTTCGGTTAACCACCGTACGACTAAATCTGACAGTACGGGGATCAAATCTGTCGAATTGCGCGACAGGATCGTGGCCAGAAAGCACCGGTTCCCATAAGAACACCGAAGTAGTTGGCTGCCACGGGGGGTAAAAGCCCTGTGCCTGGCGGGAACCGCAACCTCCCTCGGGAGGTTTACTGTCGCAAAATTTTCCATGTTTTCACGCCACGTGCGTAATTTTTCAAGCTGTTTAGCTCGGCTCGGCTCGGCTCCGCCTAACGCGCGGATTCTCGCTGTAGCGCTTGTGACCCGTAGCGCTACCGAGCTGTAGCGCTTGTGACTCGTAGCGCTTGCGACCCGTAGCGTTAGCGAGCTGTAGCGCTTGTGACCTGTAGCGGTTGTGATCTGTAGCGCTTGCGAGCCACTCCTGAAGGTAGGCGGTGGCGCGAGGTGGCGCCCCGGCGTCGCCAGCCAGCGGGGAAAAGTAGTAGAGCCGAACCCGGCCTTCTTTCTCTTTGCGCTGGCAGCAGCATAGGGTACGAGAAAATATCCACCACCCGCAACACCACCGGTATTCATGAGATGAAAATGAGGTTTTGCCGGTGAAAAATGGCGTCATGCAGGATTCAAAGACGGTGGAGAGAAAGAAAACTGCGCAACTGTATTTCTCGCCCTCTCCTCAGCCCTGCCCTTCCCCAGTGATTATTATGCGCCCCCCCCCCCCTCGTCCTCATGACGATCATGCCGCCCCGGGACTTTTCATTTTCCATGCCCACTTCGCCGTGCCGTGCGCGTGCCGGCCACGGGTCGCGCGGCCAAACCTCCCCGCGGTGGTTAGGTAGCTCAGCTCAGCTCAGCTCAGCTCCGCGCCCCGCCCCTGTCTTGCAGCTCCACCAGCTGGCCGCGCCCGGCCCGGCTGGTGGGGGCGGTGCTGGCGGCTGGCGGCGCGGCCGGCGTGCCACGCGCGTATCTCGCTCCACTGCCTCCACCAGCAGGCGCGGCGCAGCTCGCGGCCGCCCGCCCCGCCCCGCCCCGCCCCGCCCCGCCACGAGCCGCGAGGCGATCTAAAGCGCTGTATTTTAACCAGGCAGACCCCGCGCCGTCCCGCACCTCCACGCCACCGCCACACCACACCCGACAGTAAGACGTACAATAGCAAATAATATACGAGCGAGCCCCCCGCGCGAAAAGTGCATTGCGGCACCTGGCGTATGAAGGGGTTGCACGGCACGGCACAGGAGACCACGGTGGGGCAGGTCAGGTCAGGCCCGGTGCTCTGCTCGGTGTGCCCTGCCCGGCCGCAGTGTGCCCGGCCCGGCCCGGCCCGCACCACCACACCACACACAACAGGGCTCCGTGGGTACAGTACAGTTCATGGCCGCAGCCGCAGCATCCAGCACTCCCACCAGCCTCCTCCTCCTCGTCCTCCATCGTCCTCCAGATCCTCTTATCTGAAGGACTTCCGCAGCTCCCTTCCTCCTCCTCCACCCGCATGCGACCGCCCGGCCCGGCCCGGCCGCCGGCCACCGCGCCGCGGCCCCACCCCGCCCCGCACCAGCACGAGCACGAGCAGGAGCACGAGCAGGACCAGGACCCCCAGCGCGGCGACTGGAGTGCGCAGTGCAGCGCAGCGCGCAGCAGCGGCAGTGAGCCGGAAGGAAGCCGGGCCCGGTGTCAGGATAACCCGACCCGACTCAGCGATATCTAGGAGGGCCCTGCTGGGCTGCAGTCTGCAAAGCAGCACGGGGACGCGAACGGCGTGACAGCTGAGCGATATAGAGTACCAGTGCGCATGAAAAGCGCGGGGCGGGCCGGGCCGGGGCCGGGAAGTGTAGGACACTGGGGGGTCGCTACCCGCGGGCCGGGTTGGGGCCGGGCCTGTAGGAGCGTCGATAAGTACGGGGTTTGCTAGTATGGAGCGAGGATGAGAAGGGAGAAGTCCGTGGTTAAGGGCTGGATAACCCCTCACTTACCAAGCTAGGGCCAGAGGTGTCGCCGCTCTGAGGGCCTGCCTACGACTGACGACTCGCGGCCAGGCGAAACGCCGCGAGCGTTCTATGCAATATCAGCATTTCCTCTTGACCACTGTGTGTCTCTCCCCGACATGCCCCCCCTTTTTTGGAAAAAGCGTCCTCGCTTTTAAAAACAATGACGACACAGAAGGGAAAGGCGAAATGCTGATTTCCGTATATTAATAAAAAGAAAAAAAAAATCACTAAATTTTCCAACAAAAAAACAAAAAAAACACCAATCTAGCATGATTTTAAAGCTTGGCAAGTGAAAGGTGGTATATATAATTCAAAATAAAATTACAAAGAATTTGATCTTCTTGAAGTTATCTAGTACTAACTCTGATTAAGTCCGAAAAAAATGAATGAGAATCAAAACGGAATTAACGAAAATGAATGCCAAAATAATGTCCAAATGATAAAGGTCTTCTTCTCATTGCGCTTCACTCGACGACGGTGACGTTGGCGTTCCGACCCCGGACAGTTGTTACAGCGTAATCCGTCAGGTACTGCGGCACGCTGCGGACGGTGTTGACGAGACGATGCAGGCGGTCCTCTTGTTGCATGTCGGCACCCCCTACTCAATTCAGAGGTGCCTCCAAGCTGCTGGTCTCCAACAAGTGACGTTCTCCGCAGTGCTCTGCACCTCGCACCGGTCTCGCAAGTTGTTCTGATGACGACTGCAGTGGAGAAAAACCGTGGAGTATCGCCGTCGCGGAGAGTATTCCCGTGCACGGCCGGGCAGTGACATCACGGCACGGGCCCTCGGCAAAATCGCTGACCCTCGCGAAGGTGGCCACACACGGCGGCTAACGGCAAACGCGGCGCGAACTGCTGGCGGGCCCGCGGGCAGCGCACCCGTGGCGTGCGAAGTCAGCACTCTGCCGGCGTGATGTCGCGCCACGTCGGAGCGCGACACGCGGGCACGACCGAACTCGAGACTACTTTGTGAATAAGTGGCAGAATGAACCGAAATCCTTGAGTCGGAAACACACACTCCCACGGCGACACCCCCGGAGCCAGCGAGGTCCGTGAGGAATCGTCCACCCCAAAACACACAGATTCACCCTCTCATACAGGTCCCGCTCCAATACAAAACGAACAATAAAAGGGGGAAAAAAAACTATGGGATCCAAAAAAAAATTGGCTCACTGCGGTGCTGGCTAGACACCACAAATCCCTCAGAAGCCATACCATTCGAGTATCCCAGTCGCGTACCCGCATTTAGGCTGGACCCTAACATCAATTAGCTGAAGATAGGCCCGGCTGTAGCCTCTACGGCGCAAGCCTCGAGCCACGTTACCGACGCCAAGCGTCCCCTGGCCCACTATGTACTCCATCAGCAAGCAGGGTGCAGCAACCGAGGCATCGGCACGTGACGTTCTATGACGGCCACGCCCCGAGCCAAGCGGCTTCAGCGGGCTCAATACCCTTAACAGCCATAAGGGAGGAGGCCCTAAGCGCCCTGCCGCGAGCAGCACACGAAAGACGAGGCGCCGGATAAGAAACGCCAGAAACCCCGAAAAATAAAAACCCCAAGGGACCGAACCAAAATTATTGAAATTTTGGCACCCGCGCCTCCACCATGTAGGAGCGTCGATACGTACGGGGTTTGCTAGTATGGAGCGAGGATGAGAAGGGAGAAGTCCGTGGTTAAGGGCTGGATAACCCCTCACTTACCAAGCTAGGGCCAGAGGTGTCGCCGCTCTGAGGGCCTGCCTACGACTGACGACTCGCGGCCAGGCGAAACGCCGCGAGCGTTCTATGCAATATCAGCATTTCCTCTTGACCACTGTGTGTCTCTCCCCGACAGGGCCCCACGCCTCTCTGCTCTTTCTCAAGGAGCATTACAGGCGAGCACACGGTCCAGCGGGGAATGGGTCCGGTACCTTTACCACCATTCGCAATGTAGGCGGTTAATACCGGGGTGGTATTTATCGGCCAGAAAATTAATACCCCCCCCCCCCCCCGTATACCGAGAGAGGTACAAGACCCCTAGGCGATTAATACCGGGGGGGGGGGGGGGGGGGAATTAAACGGGCAGAAAATTAATACCCCCCTGTATACCGAGGCAGGCGGGTACAAGATCCCTAGGCGATTAATACCGGGAGGGTATTAATCGGCCAGAAAATTAATACCCCCCTGTATACCGAGGCGGGTACAAGACCCCTAGGCGATTGATACCGGGGGGGGGGGGGTATTAATGGGCCAGAAAATTAATACCCCCCTTGAAGCCGAGAGGGGTACAAGACCCCTAGGCGATTAATACCGGGGGGTATTAATCGGTCAGGAAATTAATACTTCTCTGTATACCGAAGGCGGTACAAGAACCCTAGGGTTTTATACCCGGAGTAAATTCGTTAAAGGTATATTTACATCAAATGTCTTAGAGGTCAATTCGTTAGAGGTATATTTACAAACAATATCTTAGAGGTAAAACGCATCACCTGTTTAGAGATATTTTTAAAATCGCGGTTCAATATGGATTTACCCCTTAAACCCTAGAGGTAATTTCAATAGAGGTAAAAACATTATTATATTTGTAGAGGCAAATTGCGCGTATGCAATAGACCTCTAAATAAGATAAGGGGTAATTTCTTTAGAGGTTCCGGGTTGCGCCCGCCCAGGGAGAGGGAAAGGAGCAGTGAGGAGAGGAGAGGAGAGGAGAGCAGTGCAGAGCAGAAGAGTGGAGAGCAGAGGAGAGGAGAGGAGAGGAGAGGAGAGGAGAGGAGAGGAGAGGAGAGGAGAGGAGAGGAGAGGAGAGGAGAGGAGAGGAGAGGAGAGGAGAGCAGTGCAGAGCAGAGGAGTGGAGAGGAGAGGAGAGCTCCCAGACGGAACATGGCGTGGCTAACATATGTTTACATCGCCGAGTATGTGTCTCTGAGGGCCCCCTAAGCGAAGGATATGGTGGTACTGGACGGGGGAGACGGCGCGGTGCGCTTGTGTGCGTGTTCGCGTGTGTGTGAGACCATGTGGCGGCCGCGCGGGGCGGCGCGGGGCGGGGCGGGGCGGAGCGGGGAGGGGGAAGGGGTGGCTCGCGAGAGGGAGCGGTGGCGTCTGCTGCAGTAGCGGGCGGGGCCGGGCCGGGCCGGGCCGGGCCGCACCAGGGGTAGCGAGACAGGGAGAGGGAGGAGGGAGGAAGGCAGACGCCTGACCGGGCGGCGAGTCGGTGTGTGTGCGAGAGAGACAGAGAGCGTGAGCGTGGGGGAAGGAGCCGGGACAAACATAGAGCACACTGCCGCCGCGGAGGGGAGGAGCGGGGCGGGGCGGTGAGGGGCCTGGCCAGGAGGGGAGGGGAGTTGACTGCGCCGCGGCCGCGCTGTGCCGACGGGACGGCGCGGCTCGCACCCTCCTCCCTACCGCTCCCCTCCCTCCCCTTCCCTCACCTCCCCCACCCGCCCCGCCCTGCCCTGCCCGCCCCGGCTCAGTCGCACTCGGGCTGGAGGGCAGGACAGGACAGGACACAGGGCCACGCAGCGAGCGAGGAAGCGGGCAGGACCGAAGCAGAGCTGCCCGTCAGAGGACAGCTGACTGGAGAGCACCTCGCCGTCGACGAGAGGGTGAGTAGCGCGTGTGTCCGCGGGGGCCGGGGCGCTGGGACGGGACCCTGGGCGGGCGGCGGCCGCGGGGTGGGCGGCCACCGGCACCAGCTGTCAGAGCGTCTGGCACAGGGGCGGCGGCGGCCGCGGGGGCGGGGGGTCCTCGCCGTCGCTCGCGGGGCCGGGGCCATCGCGGTGCTCTGCCTGCGGCCCCGCGCTGGACGCCCTGGATAATGTGTGGCGCAGTGGAGTGTCCTGGGTCGCGGGGGTGGCCGGGGGAGCTAACCTCTCCTCGGGGTGCTCTGCCCCAGTCGGTCGATAAGCCTGAGAGGTCGGGGCTCGGCCTGCAGGCCCTGTGCAGGCCGCAGGGCGAGCACGGCCTGCAGGGACGCGAGCAGGACGGCCGCCAGGACGGCGAGGGATGTGCAGCAGGCCTGTCGGGATGTTCCGAGAGGACCCGGCGCCATATTGGTCCTGGGGGTGCGAGGATATCTGGGGCAAACCGCGATGGCCACACCCCCTAACCTATAGGGACTTGTACAAGATTTTATTTTCATTCAGCGTACATGAAGCGACCATTAAGTGTTTCGAATAATTACATGAAATAGTACTCGTGATTTTGTTAAAAAGAGGCATGTCAAAAAAAAATGTTCGAAAGAGCGCTGGCTCTTTAAAAAAATGTCATGATTTGTCTGACTGTCCAGAGGACCGACAGACGCGACGGGACGCGCACTGGTAGTGTTGTTGAGCGGTGCCTCTGACAGATGTGTCGCCGAGTGTCGCGGCCGATGGAAACCAGACACGTTGGGTTACTTTTCTCCCCTAATGCTTTTTACCCTATCGACGAGTCAAGCCCCCCGCTGCTCCCCCTCCCCTCCGCCCGCGTGGTTGGGCTCGTCTGCCGCAGAGGGCAGCACGTGAACACGTCAGCTGATCGCTCCGTCGATACTCCCGCCCCGCCCCGCGGCGATACCCCGCGCGGCGCGGCTGCCCCTCCACCCACCGCCTTCATTCAATCATTCCCTCATTCATTTCGCTCATTGAATAAAGTCACCCTTCCTCTGTCCCGCCCGCAGGTCAGGTGAGGTCGCCGCGATGGGCACCATGGGCCCGGTGCTGGCCGCGTGCCCGGGCGGCCCCGGCGGCCCCGGCGGCCCCGGCCCCGCGCCCGAGGCGCTGCTGCAGGGCTACCGCGCCTGCCTGCGCGAGGCCCTGCGCACCCTGGTGCAGCACGAGCACACCCCCACGCAGGACCCGCGCGTGCTGGCGCTCAGCACGCACCTGGCCCGGCGGCAGGCCGCGCTCGAGCTGGAGGAGGAGCTGCGGCGCCAGCACCACCAGCAGCAGCAGGAGCACCTGCGCCGCCAGCTCCTAGACCACTACTTCCGGGGCGTCGACCTGCACTACATGGCCTCCCCCGGCGCGAGGTAGTGCTTCGCGCGCGGGGGGGCGGGGGGCGGGGCCGGGCCGGGAGGGACCAACGCGGTGGCGCCGCCAGGGGTGCCACCGGACCTGTGTCTGTGATGGAGTGAGTGAGCAGAGAGAAGTGTAGTCTTTGTCTGTGGTCGGGGAGATGCAATAAGTGAGTCACAAAGTCGTGTCAGGTGCCAAAAGCGGCCCGTCACGTGGTGTCATGGGCTGACATGGGCTGGAGGGAGAGAGCCGCTGTGATAACGTGCAGATGCTACATTCAATTAAGCGTCCAATTTCAAGAGCCTTAAGGCGCGAGAGCTTAAACATGCTGCTATTGACCGGTTTAATTGAATGCACCAAGAGCATTGGGAGGGGGAGGGGCGGGCGAAACGGGCCGTTCTTTCCTGGCTGCCCACGCCGACGGAAGAGAAGCGAGGAATGGGCAGTGTAATCTGTAATTTGCGTGCTCTTGCAGCTGTAACTAGGCTAATTTCAAGCTGTTTTGTGATCAAGAGAGTTACAAGTCTGCAGAGGAACTTCTGCTGTCATGTACATAAATTCTTAATCTATTATTTTATATATAGAAGTATCAATGATTATCTAAATCTGCAGTCTTCATCGCGGGAATGAGTATGTACATTGTGCAATATTGTGTTTCAGCGGGAGGGCTTAAGAATGCACCTGATTTCTATTATCACAATGAACAATGAGATTCACGTAATTCATGATTGATTTTGTTGAGGAACGACTACACTAGGTAATCTGCCACGCTTTTGGAACATCGCGGAAACGCCGAGACTTAAGCCTTATCATTCGTGCCTTGATGTAAACTTTATTAGGAAGTTGCACCACTCCGACAGAACTGTCTCCTGGCGGCCGTCTCCACTGCAGGTGTCGGAGTGGTGCACCAGTACTTGCTCATTTTAATCGTCTTAAATCATTAGCCGTTAGTTTCCCAGACCAACTAAAAGAAATTCAGCAAACATTTTATACTTTACAAAGAAAGGGGGAGCGACGCCTAGGTAAGAAGTCCCTCTGTTCCGCCTGGCGCCGCGGGGGCGCCGCTCCCCCACCTTCAACTATATGATTAAAACGTCTTCGTCTGATGTCAGTGCCTTTGAAGTGGTCGCTTCGTTCGCCACTTTTTGAAGACTTAACGCCCTCCTCCTCCTCCTCTTTCAAAAAGTTTTCCCTCGTCTCCACTCAGGATTGCGGTAGTGGTGTGTCCGTATCCGACAAGTTTTTGCATCGAGCCGCGTTCTCCGCGCTGAGAACATGGCTGCGATCCCTCTCCCCTTCCCTTACATATGGTATTCAAGGTTCGTGCCTTTCCAGAGTACTGTCACTCATTCACCCTCGTCAAAGAGAGTGCCTTTTAGCGACCGGGCCGACCGGGCCGGCCGCACAGCCGGACACTTATTTTATAGCCTCAGTAGGTTCGGTAGGAAAGGATTGCCCTTTTTGCGTCACGAAGAGAGGTAATTTTTATTTTATTTTTGCTTTTGTTTGATTCCTGATACATAATCCAGAGAGCTCACTATTATATAGTTGCGATAGGCGAAGGGCGTTGTGTCGTCCTTAGCGATGGTTGCTAGACTAGCCGTCAAAATAATGTCGTCATATCATTTTACTCTTCAGTGCCTTAAGTCCAGCCGAAAGGGCCGAACGGACACTTCATTCTTGATTAGCCTTATCAAAAAGAGAAAAAAATGAAAGCTCAAATTCGGTTGAGATTTATATCAACAATATGGTATAACTTTGAGTCTTAATCGTTTTCGCGGCAATCCAAAAGCAAGGCAGACTTGTTTACGTGTGGGAGCACAAGACACTCGGATCTATTTTGTCAACAATTTTCTGAAAGATGACTGAATTACGTAACTATTAATATTAATTAAATAGTGGTTACACTGCTAAAAATAATCAGGTGCTGTTCTTCGCAATCTGCCTGGACACAGTTTTGTTGCTATCTACTGTTAAGCGTGTGTTTTCGTTTATTTTATAGTTTAATTACCAAGTCATATGTAAAGTAAAAACGTAGATTATATATATTACAATACTAATTTTTACCTGTACTCGTTTCTAGCGTAGTTCTGTAGAGTACAGTAGAGGAACCGTATCAAAATATTGCATTTAACCAAAGATTTCTGAAATTAAGAGTATTTACCCGATCTCGCAGGTTTAATCCAATCTTAAACATGTAAACACATTTTCTTTTGTTTTTTTGATACCGCACTCGAACTGAAAGGTAACCAGATGACTGTCAATTAATCTAGTCAAAACCTTACATGAAACTGAACCGCATCTAGTCATTATCTTGCCAGCGTGATCACGGCAACGACTTTTATTGTATCGACAATGTATTGTATCATATAGAGGTTGAAAATGTTAAAATAAACCATGTGGATAACCCCGCAAACCAAGCGTCCCTAAAATTTCTTCCTTATCTAATTTTTTGTAACGCACGAGGCGACCATACCGCACGGCCCGTGCTGCAGGGGGCTGCCTGTCTGCGATCGAAAGTGTCAATAATAAGAATGATAATCTCAGGTGTGGGCTATAAAAAGTGTGAGTGGATGGGGGGCGGCAGGGCAGGGCGTCTTCCTGGTCACACCGTATACCTGGCCGCCGGTCGGAAGGCGGAAGAGAAGAGACGACAGGGAGGGCCGGGGTGGGTGCTAAAAGTTGAACGCACAACACCACGACCACGCGATGCCATAACGAGGGGCACCTAGGGCGACGACAGCGGACCGTAAGTGGGTAGAAGCAGGCCTATCGTTATAACGGGAGTGCGATCATCGTAAAGGTGTGAGGTGCGATTGCGGAGTGGGCGGTGGAGGACGGGGTGGGTGGGGAGCCCGAAATTGGCTCCGATAATAAGAATCAGGTCCTCGCATCGAA
Source organism: Frankliniella intonsa (assembly GCA_033675135.1). Lineage (NCBI taxonomy): Eukaryota > Metazoa > Arthropoda > Insecta > Thysanoptera > Thripidae > Frankliniella > Frankliniella intonsa. The sequence goes on along the minus strand of CM066254.1, from coordinate 12,253,944 downwards.
AACCCTTTCCATCCCTTGCTGGAAGTCCGTAAAACGCCGCAACTACTTTCTCGCTCTACGACTAAAAATAGGCTGGGCGGTTTGGCTGTGGAGGATTGGGTTCAAGGACCTTACCTCTCTCACACACGCACGCACGCCCCTCGGGCACACACACGCATACGCCCGTAACAGGGGCTTACCAACACCCGGAAGCACCCTGCCCTTCAACGGCCCGGGCCTGGCGGGGCGGGGCGGGGCGGGGCGGGGCGGGGCGCACAGGCACGGTATCCCCACAGCCCACAGCCTCAGCCCTCGCAGCCCCCAGCGCGCCAGCCCGCGCCAGCCCCGCCGTACCGAGGCGTAAGCCGGATGTGGGCTCTGCGCTGCATGTATATTTACTTTCTGCAACACCACTTCTTGCCCGGCCTCCCCCGCGCGTTTCCGCAGAGCGCCCATATGGACCCGGCGGCCCCGCGCCCGCAGCTGACCTCCGTGCCGGGGCGGGGCGGGCGGGGCACGCCGCGCCGCGTCCACCCCGCGGACGGACAACTACTTGTCGGAGGCCGCGGCGAGGCGAGGCGAGGGGTGGCCAGCCCCGGCCCGGCCGCGCAACGCAACGCCGCGCAGGTCCTGCGGAACCAGACGGACGGGGTGCAGGAGGGCGGGGGGGCCGCGCTTGCACCTGGACGACGGTAGCACGGGCCGGGCCGGGTGGCGCGGGGAGGAGCGGGGCGGGGCGGGGCGAGGCGGGGCGGGGCGGGGAGGCGGGCGCGCCGGCGGGATGCACTCTCCCCCTCCCCACCAGGTCGGTCTCGGTCTGCAGGCCGTCTGCCGCTCCGCTCCGCTCCGCACCGCACCGCTGCTGCCGCGTCTCCTCCCCTCAGGCTCAGGCGGCCTCAGGCGGCCAGCCCGGCTGGCAGGCAGCCGGCAGGAGGAACAGAACAGCTCGGCGCGGCGCAGCAGCCGCCCCGCCAGCAGCCACCGCAGTCAGTCGGCAACCGGTGCGCGTCGAGCACGGAGGTGGAGGAGTTGTCGTCCAGGAGAGGGCACGAGCACAGAGCACCGCGTCGAGCCGAGCACCACCCCGACGGCGAGGATGCAGTGGCCAGCAGTCCCCGCCGCCCCCGTGGAGGCGGCCGCGCCCGGCGCCGAGCTCCAGGTACGTGCGGTTAAGCTTAAGCTCAGCTTTTAGATAAGGGAAGAACCCCCGCTTAAGCTCAGCTTTTAGGGAAGGGAAGTAAGTGCGCTTAAGCTTAAGCTAAGCTTTTAGATAAGGAAACAACGTGTGCTTAAGCTTTATACTCAGCTATTTGATGAGGGACGAACGTGCGCTTATGCTTTAAGCTCAGCTTTTGGATAAGGACATCCTTGATGGATGCACCAAGGCAGGCCAGGCGACAGGACAGCCCTTACCTTACACTTGTTTAGTGCCATTCATTTATGAATGCCCTCTGTGGCATCATGCGGTATGAGCCAAAACAAATTCGCACCTTAAGACCTCGATATCCTTAAGTTCGCTTGCTTGCATATGTATGCTTAAGATTAAGTATAGCCGCTTAGTAATTTTATTTACACGCGGCTTTGCACACTCCGGCTCTCCGTAGGGTTACCCGACTGACTCAGAGTACCTGCCGACAGTGCCGGCTGCTGGTACCCACGGTCCGCGGGCGGCCTCCGTGTGTGAGGCCCCGCCCCGCCCCCGCCCCGCCCCCGCCCCGCCATGTGCTCCGGCGCCCTCCCGCAGTATCGGCCGCACAGGCCAGGCAGGCGCCGCGGCGCGCCGGACCCACGACCCACTTTCCGTACAATGAAATATGAAAATGACCGCTGTGGCCGCCCTCGCCTCCTCAGCCTCGCCTAGGTGGTAGGGCACAGGGCAGCCGAGCGGGCCTGGCCGGGACCCAGAGCGTCCTCCAGGACGATGACGCCGTCCGGAGAGGAAGGGGTGCGCGCCGGCCGGCCCGAGGCGTGCGCGCGGGGAGGCAGTGCGCATGCGCAGCCACCGAGACGCGTGCCGCCCGCGTGACCACGCGACCACCGTGCGCACGGGCGTGACCGGCCGGCCCGACCCCGCCCGCCCCGCCGGCAACAAGCAGCAGCCACTCGCCACTCGTCCTGTCCCCTCCGCGGCGCGCAGCACACCTGCTCCCCCTCGCCTCCCCTCCCCTCCCGCCTCTAAAGCGAGACAAGACCGGCTGACCGGGGAAGGGAGCCGGCGGGGCGGGGCGGGGCGGGGGCGGGGCACGGCGCGGCGAGGGGAGCAGTGCGCCACGAAGGACGCCGATAAGGTGATCCTTAATCGCGACGGCGGTCTTTATTGCAATGGGGATTTGAACGGCGAACTCAAATAGACAGACAGAAAATCCTGAAGGGGTATACGGCTAAGACTTTATCAGCAGAGGACGACATTTCACGTTCAGAAATGCCTTTGCCAAACTTCTGAACACATTGTCACTGTGTAGCTATCGAAGGCAGTCCCTGCCCTGGTCACCGAGATGGACCGGCCGGGTCGGGTCGGGCCGCGCCGTGCCGACCTGGCCTCTTTTCCTTTTCAATGAAGGGTGCTTTTTATGATCTCCATCTTTACCTTGAGCCGGGCCGGGCCGGGGCCGCGCGGACCGAGGCCGTTATGAAGGGGCCGCGCATCGCATCGGAAGGCTCGGCAGAGGCCGTGGTCTAGGCAGGGGCAAATATGTAGGTCAGGGAGGTCGGGGCGGGGGCGGGCGGCGGGAGGGGCGCTGCGAAAACTAATGGATCAATGGACCGTACTCGGCATAGCGGCCTGGCCGGGGGCGGCCCGGGGGCGGCCCGGGGGCGGGAGCGGGAGGGGCACAGCGCACAGCTGCCCGAGCGACAGGCCGACACTTATCTTATGCAGAACTTGTGCTTCCAGGTGGCTAAGGGACCTGTCAGGTTCGAGCAGAGCATCATGACTCACCATCCGGAGGCGTCCACTGGCACCACAGCAGGCAACGACGTCCTCCTCAGGACGCTGGCGCCCATGGACCGCGGCCAGCTCTACGGTGAGTCCACGGCGGCATGGCGCGGCGCCGGTCTGAAAACACACAAACACACCAAGTGAGCTCGCGCTAACGCTGCCTATCCTATCCCTCCGCAGACCTGGCTGAGCTGCTGCTGTCCGAGCTCATACCCGGATGGGACAGCGGCGAGGACCAGGATGACGACGAGGACAGCGACGGCGACGCCGACTTCGAGGACATGGAGGGCGACGACGTGGGCGCCGTGGACGTGGTGGTGGACGCCAGCTACCGCGCGTGTATCGCCGAGGCCGAGCGCTACCTGGTGCAGTGCGAGGGCCTGGACGCGGACGGCAGCGTGGTGGCGGGCATGCGCCAGCACCTGCACCTGGCCAGGGTGAGCGCGGCCGCGACCGGGGCCGCCGGGGCGCCGCGCGCCGCCGCGCACCGCCCGCCCGGCTACCTCTGACACCTGCAGCTGCGCGCGCCCGCGCCGCGTGGCCACCTGCAGCTGTGCCAGGTGCGCGGCCCCTGTCCTGTCAGCCCGCTCCAGCTGCAGCTCCAGCTGGCCGTCACCCGGGCAGCCTACCAGCATCGACTGTCTTCCATGACTCCCTCATTGCGGGATATTTTATTTTACTTTCTTGTACAACTCTAGTCAATAGATAAGGACCAAGAATGTTTTGTGATATTAGTCCTAAGACCGTTTTATTAAACTAGAAACATAATTTGTAAATCTGCCAAAAAACTTGCGATAGTAAAACTCAAATATTCAGCATGTTTTGCTTTTCTTTCGAACCCATAGGCCAAAAGTAATGGAAATTTAGGAAGAGATTTTTTAGGTGTGCCATACCAAGAAAAATGAAAGTTTTCGGACGCAATACTCACAAAGCGCCAGCCACCATGTGCATAAGAAAAATGTAGATGCGATTCGAAAGATGAGCCGTGATAGCCGGAACAGGATGGTTTGCGTGCTCACATGTTGCGAGTGTGTGTGGGGGAGGGGGGGGGGACACAGGGGCAGGACAGGAGGGGGGGAGGAGCGAGTATTGATGAGAAGTCTATCGGGTTGCTGACCCAGTTCCACGGCTTTGTCTCGCCCCTGACTGGAGCACTTTGAGCACGCATCACGAGAAAAATGCCCGCGGGGTGGTTCCATTGCCAGAAAGGGACACAGTTAAAATAAAATAATGATCAAGAGCTTCAACCAGAATTTGAATGATTTGTCGATGGATAAGCGTGTGGGTGATGGTATGAGGGGGCGCGCACGATGGCGAGGGCCCATCCCGATTGTGATCGATACACACATGGATGAAAAGCATAACAGAGCCTATATAACGGACCAAGCAGAATGTAAGCAACTAGGTCACGTGCTGCAAGCTAATTTTTTTACGGCCTGCATTTTTGTATGTAGTGGGTGGACGGAAAACAGACCCCCTCCAAACAGCACACATGTATAAAAATAAAGAAAAGGAGAGAAAAAATAATTACCGGAGTGGTGCAGATGGCAACCCAGCTACCTCTACTCCACCTCATTCCCTTATACCCGAAAAATAATAAACGAATGAAAGGGGGAAAAAAATGAAAACACTTAAATTGGGTCCAAACGGCGTCCAATTACCAAATAACGCTCCACCTCCGCCGCGGCGGCCTGTTGCGTTTCGTCACAGTAACAGTCTCGGGTCCCGCTGCAGCCCGCCCCGCCCCGCCCCGCAGCAGTGCCCATCGCTCTCAGGATCACGAAGGCCAGGTCAGGGCGGGCCGGTGCGCGGCAAGGCGGGGCGGGGCGGGGCGGGGCGGGCGCCCTTTACCTTCCCGTGCGCACCTCTTCCGGGATGCGGCGCGGCGGGCCGGGCGCGCACCGCTGTAGGACATGTGGGCGCCATCACCCGCGGCCCGCCCCGCCCCGCCCCGCCCCGGAGGAGAGCATCGCCCCGTCAATAAGTATACTCATCGCCCAGCCCGACGGGTTTGGAGGCCAGGAGCGCCCAAGTCCAGGGTCACCTCCAAGGGGAGGATTCCCAACCCAACAAACACACCCTCCTCAACGGTAGGGGCGGGGCGAGGCGGGGCGGGGTTGGGGGGACGCACTCCACGGTCCCGTTGTCCCGTTCGTCCTTCCCCTCGTGACCCAGACTCCAGCCGCAAGGTGTGACCCCGCCCCGCCCCGCCCCGCCCCGCCCTGCCTGCGCTCCTCGACCCCGACCCTGGCCGACCCGGGCCGGCCGGCCGCCCCCGCAGAGAGGGAGGGTAAATAAAAAAACTGAAAAGTAGGTCACGAAACGGAACGGGATCGCCTTACACAACACACACGCACACAACCCGGACACGGAAGAGTTGGGGTCACATCATACGTGTAATGCGGAACCGACCCTCCCCAGGGGCACGCACGGGCCGCCCTAAAGGGGCCGCCCGCCCCGCCCCGCCCCGCCCTAACCGAACCGCTCTGCTTGACCTACTAAAGGCCCTCCCTGAGCACCTGGCCTCCGCCCCGCCCCGCCCCGCCGCAGCCTCCCTCCCCGGCCCGGCGGCACGAGCACTCTCCGTGCTGAGCACGGCGCCCGGCCCGGCCCGGCCCGGCCCCGCCCGCGGTGGTCCGGTCCGGCGCCGCCCGCGGGGTAGGCAGCCCACCCGGCACCCGGCCCTGCACTGCACGCGTGCGCATATGTCCTTTGCCGTGCCCACGCGACCACTCCCAGCGCCCCACATAGGCACACGGAGTGCCGTCAAATAATGACAGACCTGTCATTATCCCTAAACTGTTCTGTGGTCCGGGCCGGCGCCGCTGCCGCCACGGAGCCGTCGAGCACTAGAGTGCGCACTATGGATGGGTGTGGACTGCCGCGGCCCGACCGCGCCGCGCCCTGCCAAAGACTATCTGCCATGCAGTGAGTTTCCCGATTGAATGAATTATTAGGCGTGGTCAGGAGCGCCTGCAGAGCATGCAATTCGTGTGGGTGTGTGTTAGGCCCTTGCATCGAGAGCAAGGTTACTGGAGCAAGGCCCTGGCTTGGCTATAGCCTTATCAGGCAGACGCACTGCCCGCCCCGCCCCGTCCCACCCCGCCCCTCCCCGCCCCGCTCCGCCCCGCCGCCCGCCAGCCGTGTATGTACACTGTGAACTCACTCCAGTATTTGGCGAAGTGCTCCATCCCCCGTTAACCTCCTACTTCCTTAACTTCAACTGCTTGTCACGAGTACACCACGGGCTCATTTCAGAAAATATTTGCTTACGACGGTTTTGCTGGTCCAGCAGCTGCTGAAACAACAAGACAGCGAACGAGAAAAGGTGGCTGTCAAAAAAATTGGTGGGGTTTGGAATGGGGCCGACAAGTACACGGCAGCACAGCGAGGCGCGGGGCGCTGCAACTGACTCACGGCCTTCCCTTCCCTTCCCTTCCCTTCCCTTCCCTTCCCTTCCCTTCCCTTCCCTTCCCTTCCCTTCCCCTTCCCAGCCCAGCGCAGTGGCCCGCGAGGCGCGGCGCGGCGCGGCGCAGCCCCGCGATAAGGGCGTCGCGGTCGATCGTTCGCGCCGCGCCGCGGCCCTGGCCCTCACCTTCAGGGCGCCGCGGGCGCAGGGGGGGGGGGGGGGGGTTACCGGAATCAGAAATTGCATTCGCTATCGTATCGCCACAGCAGACCGCAGAGCTGGCTTTATATTGTGCTAAGTGCGTCTGCGTCAAACTTTCATATAATTGTCATTATTTTAAGAAAATAAAGTTTATACCTCCGGGGTTTTGCTTGTTCTTTTGCCCCGCGAAAAAGAAATCATCGACTCATATCCCCTTTACTTTTCTGATCGTTTCCAAAACCCCACGCTGGCGAAATAAAAACGATTATGGCCCACAAGGACTTTCGGCGAGTGCCAGTAAAAGACTGATAGCCCATGCTCGTTGTACAAAAGCCGCAGGCCGCCGGGCCGGGGTGAGCGAACGGCCGCACCGCACCGCAGGGCCCCCGACAAGGGCATCGCTGTGCACCGGCCGCACCGGCCGGCAGGCCGGCTCCCCCATGGCTCCCCGCCGGCGGGCCACGGCCAAGGATACCGCGGCAGGACGGGACTGCGCTGCGCCCGGCCCGGCTCGGCGCGCGCGCACCGCGCCTCCGCCCCAATACCCCTCTTCTAGTTAACGATGGGAAAGTTCAGGCGACTTACAGCCTCGTCGCGCCGTGGCGTGGAGTGGCGTGTCCTCAGCCCTCAAGGGAGGCGGCGCTATCTCCCTTTACGACTCCAGTGTCCTTTTGGTGCATCCTGGCGCAAGGATCCCCCGCCCTGCATCCAGGCCCGGGCCGGGCGTGCAGATAAGCCGTGCCGCGCCGCGCCGCGCCGCGCGCTCACGCCCAGGGTTGGGAGTGAGCTGCAGGCGGGGCTGAGCCGGGCCCGGGCCGGGCCGGGCCGTCCGCATCATCAAAATCAGAACATGTCAAGCTGAGCGCTGAATGCATCTCGTGTGAATATGACAGCGGGGAGGCGCTCGGCGGGGCGGGGCGGGGCGGGGCGGGGCGGGGCGGGGCGGGCAGGGAGACTAGTCACCGCGCCCCGCCCGGGTGGCCGATGCGGGTGTCTGGGCTGGGGTCATACCGCCAGTGCGCCCCGCCCCGCCCGGGCCGGGCCGCCGCAGCCACGCCGCGCGCCTCTCGCCTCGACCTTGCGCGCTCTTGACACACATCGCCAAGTGCGTGGGCCTGGTGCGTAGTGCCGAGTAGTGCGCATCACTTACTTCTCATTGCACTACGAGTTGTGATAGGCGCCGCGAGGCGAGGGCGGGGGAGATATGACAATCGACTGCTGGAAATGTACACGGATCAGGCGACGGGTGTATGTAAATTGTCCGCCCTATATCTCTGTCCGACCTGACGATTTCCCCGAATTCCAAAAAAGCGCTGTCCGACCTAGATTTTGTCCGACCTTGTTTACACGGGTAAATTAAAGAAGGAATATGTATCAGAGGATCAGGCCGGTGGATGCGCCGAAAAAATTGTACGACACCTTAACTTTATAACACAAATAAAGGAGGGGGGGGGGGGGAATTGAGAGGACTCCTACCTCACTCGCACCGTGCGAGCTCCGCACTTCAGAGTTCTGATGGGATTCGGTGTGTTCCCGGCGACCACCACCCCACGAGCACGAGATGTACTCTCCGAAGAGAGCCCCAGACATTTTCGAGCTTAAACTTGAAAAATTACGTACGTGCTCTGCAAATGAAAATGTGGCGTGAAAACATGGAAAATTTTTGCGACAGTAAACCTCCCGAAGGAGGTTGCGGTTCCCGCCAGGCACAGGGCTTTTACCCCCCGTGGCAGCCAACTACTTCGGTGTTCTTATGGGAACCGGTGCTTTTCTGACTGCGATCCTGTCGCGCAATTCGACAGATTTGATCCCCGTACTGCCAGATTTAGTCGTACGGTGGTTAACCGAACTGCCCTGTCCCCAGGGCATGGAAAAGCTATTTTTGGAGCCAGATTCTAGGACTTATGACCCCACGACCGACCACCAGTCGTGGGCATGGGACGGAACTTCCTGGCAACCCGCTGTCGCTACCAGTGAAGAACCTACCTGGGTTTGAACCAGGCCCCATGTGCCGAGTCTCACAGACACCCCACGGCTTTCGCGGCACCACTAGACCACTAGACCGTCGGCGATTCCACGAGGAAGCTCGGTTGAAATGGGGGGCTTGAATTCCACTCCAAATTGTTGTCCTCAGAAAAATGAAAGTTTTAGCTAAGATTCGAACCTTCGTCCAGCCACTCTCCGGGCGGACACTGTGCCGGCACGGCTACGTCGCCACGGTACCAGGTGCCGGACCACTAGGAGTCATGCTGCGCGAGAAGCCACAGTCACCGAAGAAACGAACCCGGTGTCATCAGCACGCCACTTCTCCCCGCGGCGCTAGGCCGACCGCGTAGCGTCATTGCTATCGGCTCTGGTGATTGCACCAGGAAGACAGTAGTTCAAAAACCACCATTTTTTTTCTTTTTTTTTTCGTCGCGTGACAGTTCTGTGGTCGGATTGTAATAGGATTACGTTTATAAAGACGGTGGTTACAATTTTAAGAAAAGCTAAGCGAAAGAACAAAAAAAAAACTGAAAGAAATTGGTTGGGATTCGAACCACTGCCGGAGCGGGGCGGGCCGGGGCGAGCGGTGCGCGCTGGCCGAGTAGACGAGGCAGCGGGGCATCGAGGTAGCCGGGCCAGGTCGGGGCGGCGCTGGATAGGGTTCGTCGAACTTGTCGCCGCTCCGAAATCGCTGTGCCGAAACGAACATCATGTCCATGTCCCTCTCTACTGGTTACCTCGACGCGCTGAGCTTCGTTATGCCCAGTGTTCGTATTCAAATGAGACGCTGTCGACCTGCGACTCGCAGCCTTCTCCTGTTGGGCCCGGCGCTACACACAAACACACCTAAACACACGCGTCAACAGGCAGGATTTTTTTTTTCCTTTTTTTAAAGGAAGGATTGGGATGGCCGAGTGGTTATATGGAGTTGCGGCAAACGTGATGAAGGCCAATGTTCAAATGAGCCTGACTCCGGGCCGCGGGGCGGCGCCCACACTGGACACCCTCACAACTTCACAGAATTCGTCCATAACTGTAGAAAATTTGTCAATGCAGTAAATATTTCGAGTGCACAGGTGAGGGCGGGAGGCGAGGTCTGCGCTTGCATACGGCCGTGCCATTGAACCTGGACGCCGCCACGCCCCGCCCCACCGCCCAGCGTTACGCGGCGTTACGTCGCGTTACGTCGCGTTACTCCCGCCGAACGCGCCGCCGTACGAGTCCCGCGCGGCGCGTCGTCCTGCTGCGCTGCGCCCGACATAAAACGGTCCGCGACAGCTGCAGGTGGCACAGTGCTCCTCGCCGCTCAGTCCCACTCACAGCAGCGCAGCGCCCCCAGCCCCAGCTGCAGGTGCAACGGCAGTCATCACGAGACCAGCTCCCAGCGCACAGTGCACAAGCTCCGCCACCAACGCGATGGCCCCCTCCGCCTCCCTCTCCCTCGTGCTCGCGGTGCTGATCCTGGCGCCCGCCGCGGTCCTCGCGGCCTACTCGGTGCGTGCTCAGTGCACACTCTGCGCGCTCCGCCGCCGACAACGGGAACCCTCACTGTGTTGTTCTTTGTCGGGCAGCGGGCGGACACCCCGGCCCTGCCGACCTCGAGCGTCCAGACCCACTACAACGAGACCGCGACGCCGGCGACCACCGACCCGTCCGCCGAGGGCTGCAACTGCGGTGAGTACAGGAACCCGCCGGCAGCGCGCCCAACACCACGGCGAAGAAAAGAGTTGTGAGGTGCAGTTACGCTCAACGAACCGAATCGAAATTTGTGAAAATTTGCCCGCGAATTCAAAAAAGACGCCTGTCAACATATTGTCGGTGACGCGACGGTCTTCCCCTGGGCAGTGTGCGGGCTGGCGCGGCGCACGCGCATCGTGGGCGGCGAGGAGGCCAACGAGGGCGAGTTCCCCTGGCTGGTCGCGCTGTCCCGCCGCGGCAAGTTCTACTGCGGAGGCGCGCTCATCAGCAGGAAGCACGTGCTCACCGCGGCCCACTGCATGTACGGGTGAGTACCCGGCGGCGCCGCCCCGCCCCGCCCCGCCCGCGCTCACTGCCTGACGCGCTGCTCACCTCACCCGGGGCCGCTGGTGCAGGATGACCCAGAAGGACATCACGGTCACCATGGGCGTGCACAACCGCTCCACGTCGCGCTGGGCGCCGGGCCGCATTGAGCGCAAGCTCGCCAAGGTCTCGGTGCACGAGCACTTCGACGTGTCCAACTTCAACAACGACATCGCCATCCTGGAGCTGAGCCGCGCGGTCAACATCGACGGCGAGGGCGAGCTGACGCGCACCGTGTGCCTGCCGGGCGCCGAGCGCGACTACTCGGGCCGCATGGGCACCGTGACGGGCTGGGGCCGCACCGGCGAGCGCAGGCCGGTCTCCGACGTGCTGCGCAAGGTCGAGGTGGCCCTCATGTCCGAGGACGACTGCAAGAAGGCCGGCTACCCGTCCACGCGCATCACAGACAACATGATCTGCGCCGGCTTCCCCAAGGGTCTCAAGGACGCCTGCCAGGTAGGCCGCGCGCCGCACTCGCGCGTTCGTTGGGTTGCCTACCCTTCGGGCTGCATCACACTCAACGACGTGTTGCTTGCCTCTGCCCGCAGGGAGACAGCGGCGGCCCCCTGGTGCTCGGCGCCGAGGACAGCCCCAGCGCCGAGGTCATTGGTGAGTGCCGGAACCGGCTCGGGCACGGCGCCCCTCCCCGCCCCGGCCCGGGGCCCTCGAGGACAGCAGCCTAAAGGGCTTGACGATGTTCACAGGGATCGTGTCCTGGGGACGCGGTTGTGCCCGGCCCAACTTCCCTGGCGTCTACACCCGCGTGCACAAGTTCCTCCCCTGGATCCGTGAGCAGATCAAGGACACCTGCCTCTGCAAACCAGCCGCCTAAGAACTACGGAGAGAAGTAACTTTGAACGACCGGAGAGATATGAGTCTGTTCTGTAATCGAGTGCGGGCGTGTGATCTCTCAGATTAAGACTATTAGATCAATTGTTGAAAATGGCGGGAGGCGAAGGAGAAAGATGAAGTATTACAGTTACCCAATAATGGTTCTAGTCAATTCTCTTGTTTAAGTTTAGTTCTAAGCAAAGGGTATGGTAGGAGTAACAATAAATTTTAAGGTTCAAAACGTATACATGGCTACATTTCCCTAGATTTGATGCATATTTTATTCTGATAAACAGTTTGGTTGGGGGCCAAAAGAGTGTAGACTGATTTATAATTAGTAATATTAGATTGTTTACTTTCTTGTCGTGGCTTGCAGAAAAAAATGTTTAATTATTATTTTTATTATTTAATAATAGTAACTTATTTAGATGTGATTAAGCATATACTGAACTATTTATTTTAGATGAGCGTCATAAAAAGACACGGCTGTAATTATTTATAGAAACATAAACAATACTAGGACACTTTATGCACTGCCTCGTTTCTTTTCCTATCCCATGCATTTGACTGAACAGAAACCTATATTAGGATTTATGTTTCCTCAATGAATTCATAATCGCGCGCTCTGTTCATTCTCATACTTCCCGGCGCACTCGCGGCGAGCTATCGATTGTCGTGTAATGACCGACGTCTCGCAATCATCACAAACATCTAACCTGTATTTCCGTTGCGTAGGTTTCCCAATTGTCGAATTCACTATGTTTTGAAACGAATTTTTTTGTATTTGTCTCTCTCCTCCTACGACACTGATATTAGCATCTCTTTGCTTGGAGTTTACTTCAGAAAGATAAGGTGTTACGAACTAACGAAACTTACTACTTCTTCACTTAGTGCCTAAACGTTTCATTGTATTATTCTTATTTACCTTTGAAAAAGTGCACAGTTTTCCTGTTTGTCAGTTCCTATTGCGCTCATGTTTTAAAAAATTAAGACTTAAAAAATAATTAAGACTTAAACTATTAACGGACCTCTGGTTACATGATGAATAACACTGAAAAAATGTAGGAAGGCCTATGAGAGGCATACCTGTCTATTTATACTCACTCTTTGTGTACTCCAATTGTTTGTAGGTTTCAATCTTTTTATCATGAGTTCCGGATTCGTTTCCGAAAAGGAGCTTGACGAACGACGACAAAAGCGACAAGAAGAATGGGAAAAAGTTAGAACAGCCGAACAACCATTGGGTAAGTTTCAGTATTGGTAAAGCTGTCATCTATTTTCAAAAGAATGTACCTTAAAGGTTTTTATTTGGATTACAGAGGCCCCTGAAGAAGTGTATGATCATAGGTCTCTTTATGAAAGACTAGAGGAGCAACGTAAAAAGAAAGATGAAGAATTTGAAGAGGCTCATAAACTCAGTAAGTTTTAAGATTCTTAAAATTTTTATAAAAATCAAATCAAATCAAATTTTTTAACAAATATTAACTGACTTTTAGAAAATATGGTCAGAGGGCTGGATGATGATGAAGTAGACTTCCTGGATACAGTTGAAAGAGTTAAGGAAACTGTAGAAAAACAAACCCGATTGGAAGAACGAAAGGAAATGGATGATTTCCGAAATGCAGTTGCTTCATTAGCCGAGAAAAATGTTGAGGAAAGACTCAAGTCAGAAATACGCAATCCTGTATTGCCTAACAAGACAACAAGGTAGAGAAAACATCAATTATTGTTTTATTGCTGACCCTTAGTCAAATTTAATCTAATGTTAGCTTGTCTCTATCCAAAAGCAATCGTAGCTCACAAATGAAACTTCTAGCTGGAGCTGTTGTGCGAAAGAGGCCATCAAATGAACCTACCCCTCCCAGCAAAAGGACAAATCTCGAAAGCAAGAATGATGAAAGTACAACAGAGGAAAGCAAAAGTTCAGACAAATTGACAACTGAAACTAGTGAGTGTGTCTGATGTAATACTTGAATCCTACTCCTATTTTAAAATATGGTATGTATAAATTGCAGCATTTGACATGATAAATTTGGTTTTAGGCCAACCTAGTGAAACTGGATCCACTAGTGTCATGAAGCCAGCAGGAATAATTCTTCCCTCACTCCTGAAGTGTGCTGGGGTGCTCCCAGGACTGGGTTCATACCCTGACAGCAGCGACTCTGAGGATAGCTCTGATTCAGATTGTGAGTTTCCTCCTCCATCTCGTTTTGACCTCCTGGGACGTACTGCAAAGCATTTTAAGCCCAAGCCTCAACAGCGCAGCAGTAGGAATACTTCTATGTGATTTTTTCCCCACTAATAGACTGCTCTCAATATATTATAAAGTATAAAAACCCATTTCCTTTCATTAAGACTGTGTACTAATTTATTTAACACCAACTTCAATCTTAATTGGTGATTTTATACTTGCCTTACCTATAGAGGCTGTTAAATATTTCCCAAGCTGCGTAAGGTTAAATATAATATATATAATATAAGGGGATAGTGTGTACAATTATTTTCATTTTATGTAGGGATTATATTTTGGAAGAGTGTGATATTTTAGTTCTTCTTTCCCACAGGTCATTGAGACAGTTCCGAAGCTGTACGTTGGTTTTGATGTTTTTTGTGTGACTCCTGCACTTACCATTTTGTGCAGTCTTGTAAGAAAAGGTATCAAGTATAGTATGGATGGTTGCCATTTTTCTATTATGACTACTTTGTCATCTGCTGAAGTGTTTGTGTAAATTAACATTGTCAGTAGATACAGTATGTCAAAACTAGTAGATTCTAGCAGAAGCTTTAGCTTTCTATGAGCACTACTTATCCTCTAAATTGCATTCCTTTTGTGATATTTTTTTGGCTTGTGCTCAAAAGATCATTATTGAAAGTTAGTTTGTGTGTGCTAGGTTACAATACAATATCTTTATTCTGACGCAGTTGAGTGACTTGTTTAATTTCCAATAAAAGTTGGATGAATACTTCATCAGAATACATGGCACTAATATGTGTTCCTAGCTGCAAATACTTCATAACTACGCTGAGGACTTTTGTGAATACCATATAGCTTATTCTGTTTCCCTATGGATGCCCTAGTTCTGTGTAAGCACTGTGATTCCTCTGTAATTTTTAGGCATTTACAAGGTTTACAGAAACAGTAGGATTTTGTTTTCATTCCATTAGATCAGATTCACGCTTCTTCAATAGAAAACAAAGTGATTCAAGAAGCTTTTTTTGGTTTCTCTGAAGTCACTAAGAAAATATTACCAGATTTTAATTTTAGTTTGCCAAAACCATATTAATTCTTACAATTTGTAAGACTTAAGCCTTTCCTTTTCTATTGAGTGGAAATAGAAACCACAAGTTCTCTTGAGCGGTGACTTACAAAGTGAATTCTCCCTAACTAGTGGTGGAAACATACCTTTTTTATTTTATTATTAAAGCACTGTTGCTTAATTTTTTGAGTTTGATGGTTGAAACTAAAGGGTGTGTTTGTACTCTTTTTATTTTAGGGGATATAATATACCCCACTCAATAAAGTTGGTGGTTCTGCGACATCGTTTATAATTATTAGTGATATAGCAACCTCAACAAGTTATTGCAGGTGATCTTCATCACCACAGAAAATTCTGTAACACGCCCCTGTTTATACAACCCCTAACTGCACTTATTTGAAATAAACACAAAATCATTACGCATTTGATTGTGCTAAATTTCCTTCACCCTATTAACACCTCATGTACTTGAAAAAAAATTGTCGAAGCATTTGCCTAAAAAGCACAGCAGGTTGTTGGGGATGCCCCTGCCCCGCTCTGGTGACGGGCCGGGCCCGGGCGGGGCCAGGGTCGCACACTGGCTGCGCATGCGGACACCTCATTACTAAGAGAGGACTTAAGCCTGGGCGCCGTGCCCCGCCCAACCCGACCCGGCCCGGCCCGGCAGTGCGAGAGAGAAACAGAGGCGACCGTCAACCCTCTCCTCTACGGCGCGTCCCGTCGGGGAATGCAGTCGGTTCCTATTCGCCCCTATTAGGCGGGCAGGCTGACAAAACGCTCCAACCGCAACACCCGGCGGGGCGGGGCGGGGCGGGGCGGGGCGGGGCGGGGCGGGGCGCAGGGCGGCGGGGTAGGCGCAGGGCGGCGCCACCCCCTGCGGCGCCAGCTCACCTCACGGCTGCTCACGGCCCGCCCCGCTGCATCCGGCGAGAACATTCACACGGCGGGCGCACAGGAGCGGACTGTCGCCGTGTCGGAATTTACCTCAATTATTTGGCAGAGTGGCCGCTTAAAGATACCCTTTCGAATGCCCGGGTAATACCACCCTGGCTGTTTCCAAACCAGCTTCCGTTGAATGTCAAGATAATTTTGTCGAGGATGTAGATCACACACGAACAGGGGCAGAGTGCGGGTGGTGCGGATCGTCTCCGTGCCCCGGCGTTATTAGTCTGGCCGCCCCGCCCCGCCCCGCCCCCCCGCCACCTAACTCTCTCCCTCCACGACATGCCCTTCTCATGTCAGCCGCTAGTGGGAAAGGGGTTTCGGGTGGAAAATGGGAAACATCGACGGTCACATTTCGCTGCCTCGCTCCGCCAGCTGGAACGGATTTTTGTCGAGTTTGTATTTCGAACGTCATTTTCTGCGGCGGTGCGGCCGGGCGTAAGGTTCGGGTTAGGGTTCTGAACGCAACCAGATGTGAGGCGAGGCAGCGAGGCGTGCAGTCGGAGCCGATGTCAACTTATTCGTCAGTGGCCATGAGTCCTCTGCGCCCCCGCCCCGCCAGGGCGAGGACCCCGCGGTGGCCCCCGTCCTGACGAGCTCACTCGGAAACGTCTGCTGACGCCAGGTTACTACTCATCGGAGACGGGGTGAGAGGGAATGAAAGGCGCCGGGGCCGGGGCCGGAAAACCACCCCCAGTCACAGCACAGCTCACACTCGTATATCATAGTAAGTCATAGAACGCTGAGTAGTCGTTCAAACCTCTAGCAGCAAGTTCCCCCGTCACATAAAACCTGATCCACATGCATCCTCCCTCCCGTCGAAGTCTCCTGTGTCTCTGCGCGACGACAGCAGAGAAACGAGATGGGTCCAGGAGGAAGAAGAGTGCAGCCGCAGCGCGGGGAAAGGAGCGAGGGAAAGCTCCACGGAAAATAGTGCTCGGCGAACCTATCTCCCAAACAGCACCGCCAGGAGCACCCCAGGTCATCGACGGCGAGCGGCGCCGACAGGGCGGGGCGGAGCGGAGCGGGCAGCTATAAGGGTGTCGGCTCGACGTAACGCGCCTACACTCCGGGGCTCCGGGACGCCTTCCACGTCCATGCTCAACAGCAGGGCGTGTCCAGGCTATGTCCACAGGGAAGTCTTTCTTTAAAAATCGCGGACTCGTATCACGAATACGATCAGTATCACGAGGCTGATGAGGGCGCGCGGGCGCACCTCAACCTCCTCTTCGGCGCCCATGGCCGCCCCGGCGAGGAACGCCCTCCCTGAGGCCCCGCCCCGCGGCACCCCCAGGGGGGCCCGGGGCCCGGGCCGCACCCGTGGGGGCGCACCTCGCGGCGCCCTCATTGGCGGAGACCTCGCCGAGGCCGCCCCGCCCCGCCCCGCCCAACAGCCCCGCCGCACTTCTTTGAGATATTTGTGGTACGGCGCCGGTGGCGCGGTGGGGCGCGGTGGGGCGGGGCGGGGCGGGGCGGGGCAGGGGCGGGGCAGCGGCTCGGGGCCCCGCCCAACCAATTACACATGTCACCCATGTGAAAACACACGCGCCGTGCGGGCAGGGGAGGAGGTGGCGGGGGGCGGGAGACGACGGGGAGGACGCCGACGACGAAGGGCCCTGCGCTCCCGGCCCGGCCCGGCCGCCGGACTCAGACGTCGAAGGGTTGCCGCCGCGAGGAGGACGGTCCGCGAGGGAGCAGGCGCACGCACTGGTCCGGGCCGGGGGTCGGGCGCGCGAGGTTGTAGTGCACCGGGGCTCTGCCGCGATTGTGCCGTGCTTGTGCTTCACGAGGAAGGCATCTGCGTGGAGGTCACCGGGCCGCACCGCCACCCCACTGGGGTCCTGGAGGACCGCAAGACGAGACACGAGGAAGCAGACTCACCACTGACGCCGTCCTCGGCCAGCATCACCGCGTCCGGGTATCGGCGGGATGGACATCAAGATGGAGCCCATGGATGAAGACATGTGCTGCAACATTAACAACAACAACAATAATAATAACACAAATAATAACAACGAGACGACAATCATGACGAAAACGGTCCCACACCTCTTCTCCATCGAGAGCCTCCTGCAGAAGAAGGACGTTCCTGCGGCGCACCCTCCACGGCACTCGGTGAGTCGTCGCACTGCTGCGCGCATGAGAGAAGGTTAGTCAGCTGCTAGAACACTAGAATGCACTAGAGCTCAGCAAATTCACCACCGTCACTGACTTGCAGCCGGACAGTAGCGAGCTCCCTTTGCACCTTTTATCTGCACGCGGTCAGCAGCCCGACCGATTTCTTAGTTTCTTTTTTGTTCCGTCGCTTAGCTTAATTTAGAAATTGTAACCACCGTCTTTATGAAACGTAATCCTATTACTTTCGGACTACAAAACTGCTACGCGACGCACCAAAAAAAGGAGATAATGGACGGGTGTTGAACCACTGTCCCCCTGGTACTATAGCGAGTGTCGATACCAATGACGCTACGCGGTCGGCCTCACGCCGCAGCGAGAGAAGGCGTGCTGATGACACCGGGTTCGTTTCTTCGGTGACTGTGGCTTCTCGCGCAGCATGACTGCTGGTGGTCCGGCACCTGGTACCGCGGCGACGTAGCCGTGCCGGCATAGTGTCCGCCCGGAGAGAGGCAGAACGAAGGTTCGAATCTTAGCCAAAAATTTCATTTTTCTGAGGACAACAATTTGGAGTGGAATTCAAGCCCCCCATTTCAACCGAGCTCCCTCGTGGAATAGCCGACGGTCTAGTGGTCTAGTGGTGCCGCGAAAGCCGTGGGGTGTCTGTGAGACTCGGCACATGGGGCCTGGTTCAAACCCAGGTAGGTTCTTCACTGGTAGCGACAGAGGGTTGCCAGGAAGTTCCGTCCCATGCCCACGACTGGTGGTCGGTCGTGGGGTCATAAGTCCTAGAATCTGGCTCCAAAAATAGCTATTCCATGCTCTGGGGACAGGGCAGTTCGGTTAACCACCGTACGACTAAATCTGACAGTACGGGGATCAAATCTGTCGAATTGCGCGACAGGATCGCAGTCAGAAAAGCACCGGTTCCCATAAGAACACCGAAGTTGTTGGCTGCCACGGGGGGTAAAAGCCCTGTGCCTGGCGGGAACCGCAACCTCCTTCGGGAGGTTTACTGCCGCAAAAATTTTCCATGTTTTCACGCCACCCTTTCACTTGCAGAGCACGTACGTAATTTTTCAAGTTTAAGCTCGAAAATGTCTGGGGCTCTCTTCGGAGAGTACATCTCGTGCCCGTGGGGTGGTGGTCGCCGGGAACACACCGGATCCCATCTGAAGTTAAGCCGGCGGGGCTCGCACGGTGCGAGTGAGATAGGGGTTCTCCCAATTCCCCCCCTCCCCCCTTTTTTTATCTTTTCTTTTTTTAAATTTTTATACTGTATAGTTTGTTCCATTCTTCTGCGAGTAAGTGCTAAAGGGGGTAGAACGATCGCGCGACGATAGTTTCCCCCTGCACAGAGACCACGACGGGAGGGCAGAATCATAGCACTGCGGGGGTAATCTGATCGCCCGGCCCGGCCCGACACCGGTCTGTCAAAAAGGCGATTCTGCAGAGCTCTACCTGCCAGGTCAGCTGGCTGACCGTCAGCTCCTCTGACACACGGCGCGGTGCGGCGCGGGGTTGCAGGAGCGCGCGCAGGAGTCGGACTCGTCCGTGGCGCAGCTGGCGCAGCTGCAGCGGCTGGCGGACGCCGCCGGGGAGCGGCCGTGCAGGCCGGCGTGCAGGCCGCCGTGTAGGCCGCCCTCGCCGCTCGTGCACGCCGCCGACTCCTCCTCCAGAGCCTTCATACACGCGCACGCGCCGGCGCCGCGCAGAGGGTGAGTCAGCCACGCCGGCGACGCCCACCTAGGCTGTCTGACCGGGTGATTTCGTACTTTTTTGCAAGTTTGACGAGGATACTCCCATCCCACAGCAGGGGCCCGGAGGACGACACCGACGTGGACACGTGCTCGAGCTACGACGAGGACGAGGCGGAGGAGGACGACGAGGACGAGGAGCGGCGCCGTGAGCGCGAGCAGCACCGCGGCGGCGGCGGCGGCCCCCAGCGGCAGCGGCGCTACACCGAGGCGGACGAGCACTGCGGGGAGGTGTCCACGTCCTCGCACAAGGGTGAGCCGCAGCACGTGCACGTCAGTCACCTCCCGTCACCCCCCTCACAATGTCCAAAACGCCGCTCTTTTCCACGCGAAAAACGGATGAGCTGGATTCGTGATGCATGCATATGGTAAGATTAGGTGCATCAGTAAAATTTGTCGCCGGTGCAGACTTATTGCATGCTGCCCGTCGCGGCGATGGAGTGCAGTCAGGAGTCCCCCGGGACCCGCCCGCCCCGCCACCGCCGCGTATAGAGTGCAGTGGCAGTGAGCGCGATGCGCCTATGTTTAGCGGGCCCCTTGCCTCACCTCACCTCACCTCGTGCAACACTTCACTGTCGTCTGCTTGCACTTTGCTTCGCAAAAGCGACGCCTGACGCGACGCCTCCGACCTGGCCGCGGGCTGGGACGGGGTGAGCGCAGCGCAGCGGCGCGCCGCGGCGCCTGACGAGCGCCAGAGTTATTTGACGGCCATAAAGTAGGAGAGCGTGAGAGTGAGAGAGAGAGGGAGAGGGAGAGCTGGGGGAGGACATGACGGACCACTAACGTCTCCACTAACGTCCAGAGGGTAGTAGAACAATGTGCCGTTGTCCCCTTCTCCGCTTCAGATCGCGTTATTTTCGAGAAAATCCGTCGTCAGCCTGCGACATTTTGCCTTTCCGGTCGTGGGGCGTGGAGCGCGTGAGGCGCCGGCCGGCCCCGCCGCGCCACAGCGCCGCATCTCTACGGCACTTTGCTACCGCTAGTCCAGGTGCTTGCACGTCAAATACAATCCGAAATTCCGATACAACATTTAACTTAAGTGAGCAATCCCGATTTCTATAATTCTAAGGCGATATAATTTATATCGCTGTTACGGGTTCTGACCCACTGTGCGGCGCGGACGTTGATCGAGCAGAGACCTCTGCGGTGTGTGACAGCGGCCCCCCCCCCCCCGGGCGCTAGAGACGCCCCCGCCCCCGCCCCCGCCCACACGGGGGAGCTCCTCAGGTCGAGAATTATTTTATGAGAGCAGTGTGTGACGTGCGGCGACGTGTTTCGGAACACAAGCCGTTCGTCATCCCGGGGTGAACTATGGTTACGCCCCGCCCCGCCCCGCCCGGCGCGGCCCCCGGCCCATGTGGTCCTGTCCTAGTCCTGGCGGCCGCGGCCCCCGCGGGGGCCCCTGCACAACCTCAACAACCTCCGCGGCGAGCCCAGCCGGGCGCGCGAACATGATCGGGCAATCGTTTCCGCGTGATTGCCTCTTTCGCTCGCAATCGTCACCACGCAAAGGGTCCCCTATGTTATCCCGAGAAATCCCCAACATAAAATCCTGAAATTCAGCGCGTGGTCTCATGCGAAGGTTTACTCCCCCAACGGAGGGACGTATTTCCTTCGTACCGTACCGATAGACCGCCGCGTCGGCCCCAAAATTTAAACGATACATTTAGAAAAGTTACAGTACAAAATTTGGCGAACTGATATTCGAAGAATACGAATTCTTCCGGCTAGAATGCAGTGCTTCTCAAAGCGCTACGGCAGTTGGGCGGTGGAAACGTCAAGCCCGCATCGCCCCAAATCGATTTGTGTTATGATCGCTACTATCTTGGTAAAAATTCTAAAACAACGATGGAGTGAAAGTACAAATTGAGTACAAATTTTGATCGGCACTAGGCGGTGCGTGCTTGGCGGAGCTGACGAGGCGCAGCGCGGCGACAGCCCGGCGGGTAGGCAACCCGACGACACGGCTGTGTGACGGGACGGCCTACCCACCGGCGCACTCGCAGTGTCCAGCGCCGCAGGCCGCAGCTCTCCTCCACGGTGCGACGGAGACAGGGCGATGCTCGGGACAGAGATGGACGGCGTGACAAAGTCAGCACTCCCCCAGCGCCCCCAGGCCCGGCCCGGCCCCGCGGTCGTCACGGCGAGCAGTATCGGTTACGGCCGACATAAGTCTCCCGCGCGGCGAACGAGCGAGCAAGTCACAATAACCAGAACCCCCACTACAACCCCCCTCCCCTTTCCTCTCGCGAGGGGCGCGTGGCGGGCAGAAGGTGATTTCTGCTTTGATTCAAAAGCCAGTCCCGGCGATATTTTTGTCACGATAAAAGCAAATAATTTTTGTACACTAAAGAGTCTAGTGGATAATAAAAATGTCCTCGGTGCAAGTATGTCCAGCAATTAGGCGCCGATTTAAAAGTAGAACCCCAATCCGTCAGCATATTGGTGGTGCGCTGCGCTATGCACGCAGGGCCCTTTCTTGCGCCTTGTGATAATTGGAGGGAATTGCCTCCTGATTGATCGACGCCCCCCCCCCCTCCTCTCCCCCTGGCGCGGCTCGGGGCGCGGACGCGCTTGACAGAGGGGACACGGCCGGCAGATTCCTGCTCCCGGGGGACTAATTTTACCTCCGACGTCTCCGGATTCTGTTGTCGTGTCGTTGAAATCGGAGACGCAGTCTTCGCGCGCGCTCTGCCGGGAAGAGAGGGGGGGGGAGGGGGGCAAATGGCACAACAAAGAGGTAGGACTTTGTAGCGATTTTTAACGTCATCATACGTAGAAAGGGAAAGAAATCGTTTTACTGTGCCGGGAAAAATGTACGAAGGAGTACTCCGCCGGGTGACGCGGTGAAGGGGCAAGGGGCGCACTTCCAGGAATTAGCCAATAATCGCTGACTCGACAGAGGAAGTTACAAAAGTTGCTGGCACATTACATGGCCCGCTGCCACGGCGGTCGGCTCGGCATGCCCAGGCGCGGATAGAGGATTTATTTGCTGTCAACACTCGGGAGAGAAAAGGGGGAGGGGGGGGGAGGAAGTCTGTAGAGGCAAAGAAGGGGGAAAAGTAGTGGGGGGGGGGGGGCAGGGTAAGTTAGGGACCACGACATCAAAATCATTATTGAAAGGATCAAAAGTATTTTTCTTGATAGCGCTAGTAAAAAATAAAATGTATCCAAACTCAAACGGTAAAGGGTAACGGTGGCTGGGCGGGTTGGCGACAGGCCCGCCCCGCCCCGCCCCGCCCCGCCCCTGCCTGTGTCGCCTCAGTTTCTCGAGGGGATAAGTCCTCGCCCCTAAGCAGCGTTATGACGACCATCGAGTGTCAGGCTGGGAAATAAGCGCTGCTAAATGGGCGGGAACGAGGGGCGTGGCGGGGCGTGGCGGGGCGGGGCGGGGCGGGCGCTAAAGAAACCAAAACCAACACACACGCACGCACACGAGACAGCGGCGCAGGGACGTAACTCTCCGCGATCGTGAGTGATGCTAAGCGGGGCGGGGCGGGGCGGGGCGGGGTGGGGCGGGGCGGGCGGGGTAGGCGGGGCGGGGGTGAACCGTCCTGGCTGCCTGTTTGTTTCATATTCCTGCCGCTGCTGTGGGTTGAGCGTTTCTATAAGGGGAGGAATGTCGCCCAGCCTCGCCTTCTCTGTGAAGTGAAATAAGTTATCGCGATAATCGCGCAGTTTTAAAGCGTGTAGCATTTGGTTACAATAACACGACGCGGGCCGGAGAGGACGGGTATCGGAACAAGGGTAGGATCAGTGACGTCATCAAAATGAGAGAGGCAGCATTCTTACTACCAAAAACAATATGAGGACTCTTTACAAACAAAATGCTTCAAGGTAAAAATATTATCTTTAAACGCGTGCACTGTGATAACCTTGCGAAGAAATTGTGTTCGTAAGCGTTCGTAAGCTGCGAAGCATTCGGCTGCTTCGTATTACGAAGCACTTTCTTCGTAGGGCAGGGCTTGCGAAGAAAATGCTTCGTATTACGAAGCATTGCGAAGCAGCCAAATGCTTCGCAACGTTACGAAGAAATTTCTTCGTAAGGATTTTACAGTGAGTTGCACGAACCTGACACACGCCCGGCGCACGGCCCTCGCCACTTGGCTGTGCCGGCTCATTAGCTGCGGGGCGCTCTGCTCGGGGTGATCGGAGGTGTGATAGGGGCGGGGCGGCGGGGGCACAAAGGGGCGCCGCGCCGCGGCCAGGCTAGGGCCGCTCCGCCGCGCCGCCAGGCCGGGCGGGGCGGGGCGGGGCGGGGCGGGGCGGGGCGGGGCGAGGCGGGATACGGCCCGCGCCACGCCTCGTTTTGTTTATAGGGTCAAGTGTCGCGTCGCGGCGCGGATGGGTCGGGGGCAGAGATGAGAACCCGGCGCGCGTCCTGCCCGACGCGACCCGACGCGACCCGACGCGACCCGCGGCCGGCCTGCATCGAGAACAAGACTGTGTCGGCCCGAGCCGGCCGGCCGGACCGGACCGGTTAACATGTGCATTTTTCGTGTTGGATGCGAACGAAATACTATTGCAAAGCATGGCACGATAAAGATTTAAAAAAAAAAAAAAAACTAAAGAAAAATAGCGGGAAGTGAAAGGACAAAAAAAAAACAATAAGACTGCGAAGGATGAGTACGCAAGTAGGATGGGGGGCAGGGGGTTGGGCTCGTAAAAATATATTTACTGCACGTGATCAGCGACTTGTTCCGCCTCGACCGCAAACCGCAACGATCATTAGAGCGTTGCCAACCCTCGCGCACGATGCTGTCGTGACTTTAATGTCCTCGGAGTATTTTTAATTTTTCCCGCGTTGTCATTTTATTTCACTTTTGACGCCGCCGCCGCGCGCCCCCCTGGCTGGTACTTGCTCCTGCCCCGCCCGCTCCGCCCCGCCCCGCCCCGGCCGCAGGACGCGCTGCGCTGCGCGTGTTGCTGGTGTTGTACACCCATCAATTCTCAGCGCGCCTGACGCGACCGCGAAACACACGCCTTTCAAAAGCAGGAAACGGAAGTGGCCGGCCGGAGCCGCGCGGCGCGGTGCGGTGCGGTGCGGCGGGGAGCTTATAGCAAAGAGGTTTTACAGGAATGCGCGCTCAAGGTTAACCAATCTCTAGTCCTTCATGTTTCACGGTACTGCCCAAGCGTCTCGGTGGGATGGGGAGGGACCTATAGAGAGAGCACCCCGATGACCCTCTCATCGCGAGGCCGACGGCGTCCTGGCCGGGCCCCAGCCCGGGCCGCGCGGCTGTGCGCCGCTAATAGAGAGCGCCACCGTCTCACTCGCGCGGTAATTGGCTGGGGGGCAGGGGCCAGGCCAGGCCACGCCCGGCGCTGCCAACTCTCCCGCGACATTAAACGATAATTTGCCGTCAAAACGACCGTGACGCGACGGCGGCGGTGCCAACACACGCGTGATAAAACGACAATTTGCCGTCGCGACGGATTGCAGTAGCAGGGAGCAGGGAGGGTTGGGGCGGAAGAGACAGTGAGAGGCCTGAGGAGGGGGGGGGGGGGGTGCTGGCAAACGGGTAGCTCAGGAGGAGGCGCGGCGGAGGGTGCAAGCGCCCTCTGTACCAGACGACTTTTTCTTCCCTCGCGGTTGTGAAATCGACCCCAGAGATAACCGCTGCCCTGCCCTGCCCTGCCCTGCCCGGGGAGAAAAGGGGAGGTTTCCGATAGCGAGTGAGCTGTTGGCATGAAGACGGATGGCGGGGCGCACTCACCTCCAGCGGGCCATGCGAGGCAACGACAGCCGCCCCGCCCCGCCCCGCCCCGCCCCGCGTGAGTAGTGGAGTCAGCGTCACCGCCCTCCCAGTTTTTTTGACACTGGTCGCATGGCCGGGCCGGGCCGGGCCGGGCCGCTCGCGCTGCGCTCCGTTAAGGAGACCGTAAGCTAGCAGGCAGTGACAGAGCCCCGCGTTCCAACTCGTTTACGCCGCGCGCGCGCCCGACACAGCGTAACTCCCGCAGGCACCCCTACCGGATACGCGGGTCCTCCCCGCCTCGTCCTGGGCTGGGCCCGTCACGGCCCGGGTCACCGCGACGACGACGACGACGACGTGGCGAAAGCCCCGGTAAAACAGAACGAATGAGAGGCAGGGAGGGAGTATCCAGACGTTCGAAATTTATTCCCGGGGAAGATCATGTTTTGAGAGCGCGGCGGGCCGGGCTGGGCGAGAGCGCAGCGGACTGAGATGTCATGCTCCCGCTCCCGCAGGACCATGGGAGAGGGAGGGAGAGAGGGTAGAATGGACAGGGCACTGACCAATTACCCAGGCTACACGCCGGCGATAGCGAGTGAGCTGTTGGCATGAAGACGGATTGCGGGGCGCACTCACCTCCAGCGGGCCATGCGAGGCAACGACAGCCGCCCTGCCAGTCAGCGTCACCGCCTCCCAGTTTTTTTGACACTGGTCGCATGGCCGGGCCGCTCGCGCTGCGCTCCGTTAAGGAGACCGTAAGCTAGCAGGCAGTGACAGAGCCCCGCGTTCCAACTCGTTTACGCCGCGCGCGCGCCCTTCAACTTCAACTTCAACATGGGTTACAATGGCAGCGGTTCATTCCCGACACAGCGTAACTCCCGCAGGCACCCCTACCGGAT
This sequence comes from Frankliniella intonsa, assembly GCA_033675135.1. Classification (NCBI taxonomy): domain Eukaryota; kingdom Metazoa; phylum Arthropoda; class Insecta; order Thysanoptera; family Thripidae; genus Frankliniella; species Frankliniella intonsa. Next base: position 12,227,873 of record CM066254.1, on the reverse strand, counting down.
ACGCGGGTCCTCCCCGCCTCGTCCTGGGCTGGGCCCGTCACGGCCCGGGTCACCGCGACGACGACGACGACGTGGCGAAAGCCCCGGTAAAACAGAACGAATGAGAGGCAGGGAGGGAGTATCCAGACGTTGGAAATTTATTCCCGGGGAACTTCATGGTTTGAGAGCGCGGCGGTCCGGGCTGGGTGAGAGCGCAGCGGACTGAGATGTCATGCTCCCGCTCCCGCAGGACCATGGCAGAGGGAGGGAGAGAGGGTAGAATGGACAGGGCACTGACCAATTACCCAGGCTACACGCCGGCTAACAAGCCTGTCATCCCCCCCTGCTGCTGCAGCGCGCGCGCGCACCCGGCCGTGTAAAACTAGTGCGTCTTGGGTACAGCGGCCTGCGATGATTCTGCCCGGTTCCGGTCTCATCCGCGCGGCCAGCCCCGCCCCGCCCCGCCCCGCCTCACCCGGGAGGACATGGGCTGCCAGCACGCTGACTGGCGGGAATGCGAGGACCATTTTATCCTCTGCCGAGGGCCAATTAGCCTACGCAGGGCACCGCGGGGCTGCGGAAGAAAACAGAAACAAAACGAAAAGGGGCGCGCGGCGCTGCGGGGCGCGGCGGGGCGCGGCAGGACTCTCGCTAGTTGGCTGTTTAGCCCGCCCCGCCCCGCCGGCTGACTTTTAGCTGCCCTTTCCCTCCGATTAGTCAGACGCTCAGCCAATCACGTCAATCAGCGGGCGCGAGTCGCGGTCTTATTTTTCCAACATTTTTTTTTCTTGCAGTGTGACCGCGGTCCCCCCGCCACATTTGACCGCGGAATCACGTCCTCTTTCACCCCCGTGTTGCAGAGGTCAACAGTGACTGCTCCTCCGTGGACGGCGACTTCGCCCCCGGGACGCCGCCGGGCACCCCCAGCGTCACGACGCACCTGGGGACGCCACTGGGGGCGCCGGAGACGGCGCCCGCGGCCGGGGACGCGCCCGCCGGCGGCGGGGCCGGGGCCGGGGGCGAGGCCGGCGGGGCCGCGGCCGCCGAGCAGGACGACCGCAAGAAGAGGCCGCGGACCGCGTTCACCGCGGCGCAGATCAAGGCGCTCGAGTCCGAGTTCGAGCGCAACAAGTACCTGTCCGTGGCCAAGCGGCTGCAGCTCTCCAGGGCGCTCAAGCTGTCCGAGACGCAGGTCGGTCCCTCGGCTCACTGCCCCTACCCCACCCCCACCCCCGCCCCTGCCCCCGACTGGTAACCGCGGGGTAACGCATGGCTTCCTGGCGCCGTAGGCCTGCCCCCCCCCCCCCCGCCCCGGCCATAGGGAGAGGGGTGGGGGTGGGGGGCGCCGCTGGGCCCATTACTCATGCTCCTCATTAACCCTCCCGCCCTCCCCCACCCCACCACCACCGGCCCCGGCCGCACGGTGAATCTGGATCCGGTCTTACTTCGCCTCTCACATTTCCCCTTCTCCCCCGTCCGCCCCGACGATATCCTCCTCAGCCCCTGCCTGCTCACACAAAACCCAGGCCCTTCCTCTACAGGCCTGCAACAAACCTTACACCGCAGCCCGCCCCGCCCGCCCCGCCCCGCCTCCCTGTAAGGGTTGAGCCATAAATTTCACCGTCGCAGGGTGCGACTAGTGTTACACCCCGCAGGGCCTGAGGGGTACCCGATAGAGTTAGTCCCCGCTGCACGCTGCACCTGCACCGGGTCCCAGACTCCTGCGCGCGCACGCCTGCGTACTCCACCCAGGTTTGCGAGGGTGAGCGCGCGCGCACACACACGCACGCACGCGCACACACGCACGCACATCACGTCACATTCACACGACGCCTCGTTCAGGACGGGAAATTGTTTATTGCCGTCGCTAAACACGCGGCCAGGCCTGTCCTGTCTGCCGTCGCGACGCGTCGCCCCGCCTGCCCCCCAGCAGCGGCGGCGCCGCCGGGAAGGGCCAGGCCGGCGCCAATAGCCGAAAAGTTGGAGGGCGCAGCGCAGCGCAGGCGCAGGGAGGAAGCCCGGGCGCCAGGCAGCGGCGCGGGGCGGCGCGTCGGAGCGGAGCGTCGGGACAAGCCCACCACGGCGGCATTTGATAACAAGCTGCAGCACCCCTGGCCCGGCCCGGCCCGGCTAGCAGTATGGAATTCAAAAGGGTTGCAGACGGGGCGGGGCGGGGCGGGGCGGGCGGGGAGGGGGCGGTAGGACAGGGAGGCGTGAAAACTCACACGACTCGGAGGCGCCGTGCCGCGCTCACAGAAGCACACGTGCTGGAGGTGCCGGGCCGGGTAGGGGGAGGGGGGGGGGGGTCCTGGGCGGCGCCACGCACCGACCCGCCCGCCCTGACAAGGTAGAGGGCACTTCTTCAGGGGTCAGGTTACCCAAGAGGGTCAGGTTCATTATTACGACAAGGTCCTAATTATCCTGCAGGCTGGCGCAGGGCGGGCAGAGCGCAGGGTTTGCAGGGGCGGCTGCTGCGCGCGAGGCGGGCGAGGAGGGAGGATGCGGCGGGATGCGGCAGTCTAACGCGAGTCCGACATCCTTGTGATTGCAGATCAAGATCTGGTTCCAGAACAGGCGCACCAAGTGGAAGCGCAAGTACACGAGTGACCTGGAGCTGCTGGCCCAGCAGTACTGCAGCCAGCTGGGGGTGACGGCGGCGCGGCCCATGTTCCTGGGCGACAGGCTCTGGTGGGTACAGGTACAGGCCAGCCGGCCGACCGGGACAAACGTCACTTGCGCAGAGAATTTCGAAAACTCTAACCTGATTTTCGATCGACCACGACAGGTTCTTCAACTACCCGAACGGCGTCTGCGGCGTGCCCGCGGGCGTGAGCCCCATGGGCGGGCCCGTGCCGGGCCCCATGGCGGGCCCCATGGCGGGCGCGATGGGCAGCCCCATGGGGGGACACATGGGGGCGCACATGGGCGGACCCCTGGGGGGGCCCCTGGGCGGCGCGCTGGGCCCGCACCCGCACGGCCCGCTGCCCCCGCACCTGCAGGTGGCCGTGCCCCCCGGCCCCGGCCCCGCGGGGCCCCCGCACCGCCCGCCCGTGTACCCGCACGCCCACCCCATGCACGGCCACCCCATGCACGGCCTGCCCCTGCACCAGGGCCCCCGCCCCCACCTCAGCCCCGGCCACAGCCCGGGCCCGGGCCACCCGCCCATGTCGCCGCGGAGACAGTGACCTCAGCTGACCTCACCGCACCGCACCTTTCAAGACTGATTTAAGTGTAAATAAACCCCTATTTCGCCTCCTTAATAGTAAACGAACAAATACATAATGAGCGCAGAGTTTTATTATATCCTTCATGGAAATCCTTCCAACCAGAACCTCAGTCCATAAACGAGAATTAAGAGTAATTTATGACGCGCATATGACGCACCCGTGGTGCGGCGCGGCGCGGCGCGGCGCGGGCGGAAGGGGGCCACGATGTTCAAACAGGGCGGGTTCAGCCCTGCCTGCAGACACAATGAGCACTGTACCTCTGAAGGTCGTTCTATCGCGTAACCGCGGTGGTGGCGGGGCGGGGCGGGGCCGTGCGGGGCGGGGCCGGGCGGGGCGGCGGCGTCTGATAAAGACAGACGTCTCGCGGAGCAGGAGCAGACGACAGGACAGGACCCGAGTCACCGCCCTTTTTAAAATCCTTCCTTCCTCCCTCCACCCTTTCAACAGACGCTACGCACGATTTGCAGCGCCCGCGCGCTAGTTGCGATACTAGCCGCGGCCATACCTCATACGAACAGAATAAAACAAATAAAAAAAAAATATATTAAAAAAACGCGGTATTTGAACCACTGCCCACCTGGTGGGTTGAGCAGTGTCGATGCCGATGACGCTACGCGGCCGGCCTAGCAGCGCACGGAGAGCAGGCGTACTGATGACACCGGGTTCGTTTCTTCGGTGACTGTGGCTTCTCGCGCAGCATGACTCCTAGTGGTCCGGCACCTGGTACCGTGGCGACGTAGCCGTGCCGGCATAGTGTCCGCCCGGAAAGTGGCAGAACGAAGGTTCGAATCTTAGCCAAAAATTTCATTTTTCTGAAGACAACAATTTGGAGTGGAATTCAAGCCCCCCATTTCAACCGAGCTCCCTCGTGGAATAGCCGACGGTCTAGTGGTCTAGTGGTGCCGCGAAAGCCGTGGGGTGTCTGTGAGACTCGGCACATGGGGCCTGGTTCAAACCCAGGTAGGTTCTTCACTGGTAGCGACAGAGGGTTGCCAGGAAGTTCCGTCCCATGCCCACGACTGGTGGTCGGTCGTGGGGTCATAAGTCCTAGAATCTGGCTCCAAAAATAGCTATTCCATGCCCTGGGGACAGGGCAGTTCGGTTAACCACCGTACGACTAAATCTGGCAGTACGGGGATCAAATCTGTCGAATTGCGCGACAGGATCGCAGTCAGAAAAGCACCGGTTCCCATAAGAACACCGAAGTTGTTGGCTGCCACGGGGGGTAAAAGCCCTGTGCCTGGCGGGAACCGCAACCTCCTTCGGGAGGTTTACTGCCGCAAAAATTTTCCATGTTTTCACGCCACCCTTTCACTTGCAGAGCACGTACGTAATTTTTCAAGGTTAAGCTCGAAAATGAAGAAGGTGGGAATTGAACTCCGGTCCTGCGGTTGACAGTCTCTGGTTGACAGTCGGACAAGGGAGGGGGGGTGGGGGGGTCTCTTTCGCACACCTTTTCACCATGTTCCGCTCAAGGTTCTCCAGAGGCAATGCGCAATTTTCCCACGAGATGCTCCCCGCCCCCGCCCCGCCCCCGCACAACAAGTTGCAGCCCTCCCTCAGTTGGCCGCGACAGGTCGGGCTGGCCGTCATCATCACCACACACGCCACAGGCCGGCGCGCGCGCGCGTGTCGTGCGGGGCTTAAGAAAAGCGGTGCCGGGCGGGCCGCAAAGTAAGGCGAACGCGCGGGCGGCGGAGCCGGGCGGGGCGGGGCGGGGCGGGGCGGCAATTGTTCAATTTGAACTGCGGACGGGACGAGTCGCGCGCGGGTCACGCTGCGCCGTCGCCGTGCTGCGCCGTCGCTCCGGCCCGGCCCGGCCCTACAGCACGACAAGGACGCGTCTGTCTGGGCGGGCGGGGCGGGGCGGGGCGGGGCGGGGCTGACGAGCACCAGCACGAGCAGGCGGTCGGTTTGAAGGGGTTGAAGTGTGAGGGGTAGTGTTGCGCTGTGTAGGAGGGCAAAACTTCCCGCAGAGCTAAACGCCGTTGTTACTTACGCCTGCAAACCCGGTACAACCCCGACAGATCAATTTTGCCAAGGCATGCGTTCGGTGCAGACAGACCACCAGACACCTGCAGGTGTCATCGTGGGAAATGTTGGTGGCTTACGCAATATCGCGGCAGCGGAGAAGGGAGTGAGGGGAGCATGGGGCGCCGCGCCGCGCCAGGCCGCGCCAGGCAGCGCGCTGCAGGTGGGATGCGCGGTGATAGGGAGCGCGGGTAGCGGAAACTGCAGCAAGCGGTGAATGTTGACAATGACAATAAGAGGGGCAAACACGGTGGTCGCGCGGGGTGGGGGGTAAAGCAAGGGGCGCGGTGGTGGAGGGGAGGGTAGAGCAGAGGGCACAACGTCGTAGAGATGTACGCCCCCCTGCCGCCGGCCCCACGGGGTTCTGGCCGCCCCGCCCCGCCCCGCCCCGCCCGGCTGACAGTCGCGCTTTGCCTTGTCGCGGATGCTGGCCTGGCCTGGGGCGGCCGCGGGAACGACTCTTTTATCAGTGGCGGAGGCAGTGCCGGGCCGGGGTCCAGCGGGCCGGAGTGCAGTGCAGGCCGTGCAGTGAAGCGACGCGACGCGACGGCCCCACCGCGATGGACACGCGCTGCACCTCGTGAGAACGCCCGCCCCGCCCCGCCCCGCCCCGCCCCGGTCCACCCGCCCAGCCACAAAGGCGTGGCCTGGACCGCACTGGCCCGCACCGCACCGCACCGCCCCTGCGCTCGGCTCGCGCACGTGTCCGGGGACTGCGGCGCGGCCGCTATGCGCCAGGTGTCCCGCGTGCCCCGATCATCCGGACGACTGGACCACATCTGGACTCCGAAAAGTTCCGAAGTCTTTCGTCCCGAACGAGTTCCAGAGTACTGAAAGTACCTCCGTCCGTGGCAAAGGTAAGAGTAAGGCTTGGGTAACGGACGGCTTTGCTTGAGAGCAAGCACACCTGGCTGTATCGCAATTCGAGAGTGCCGTCTGGTTGCCTACCCGCCAGGGGCCCCCGTGTCCTCGACGCGGTCTGTTGGTTAAAAGCAAACCTATAAGAGGCGCAGTTTAAATCCTCGGGCAACACGTTTGGCCTATGCGCCTGCTGCACCTGCGCTGCGGCTCCTGGCCTCAAGGTTTCACTCTTGCACACGCGTGATGTGATGCGAGCGAGAGGCGTCACGTGAGCTCCTGGCCCGCGCCAGCCCCTTTCGTTATCAGTTATTTACGGCGCTACTACTCGTTTCACGCACGGAAACCCGCAGGAGACCGTGGCAAATATTGACGCGCCAGAGCTTGGCGGCGAGGGGGTGGGGACGGAGGGCGGGGGCCGGCAGTGTCCAGCATGCTTGTCACGGCGCAGGAGGTGATTTAGAGAAAACAACAAAGATGGCACTAGGCGGAAAATTAAGGGGAAATGGCGAAAAACGGGGGCGACTTTTTGTTTACGTTTAAAATTTACTGAGGAAATCTATGCAAATAAACCGCCTCTGCATTCCGTTCCCGCAAAAACTGAAGCGTTTCAAGACTAAAAATAATTTGTCAGTACCCACTTTAATCCACAGCTTTTGCGCAGACCGACCCACTCCACTTTTACCCTGAGAGTAAGAGGAGATATCACGAGCTCCGGCGCGGCGCGGCCCGGCCAGTGGCCCCTGCCCTATACCGTCCCGTCTCGTTCCGCGCCGCGCCCTATCGCCACTTGAGGGGAGATACTCGATACGACTATCACTGTCGCACCTATATCTTTAACGACCCGCGCGCTCATTCCAGATGTGAGGCAGGCCCCGCAGCTCCAGGATCGCCCCCGCCCGCCCCGCCGTCAACCTCAGCCAGCCGCCAACCTCGGCCCGCCCCGCCCCGCCCCGCCCACCATGAGGGACGGAGCGCAGGAGGCCCCGGCCGAGGCCGAGGCCGCGCCCGCCCCCGCCCCCGCGGTGGAGACGTCCCCGGCGAAGGCGGCCGAGGCCACGACGCCGGTGGTGCCGGAGGAGACCGCCCAGCAGGACACCCCGCCGCCCGACGTCCCGGACGATCCGCGGGCAAAGAACAAGTCAGCCCCAACAGAGGCCGGCGAGGGTGAGAAACTGAGAGACGAGGCCAACACTGAAAAGCACACGGCCGACCGGGAGCCCGCGCCCGCGCCCGTCAACGGCAACGGCCACCTGCCCGAGGAGGACGCCCTCCTCAAGAAGGTAAGCCCCGACGTCATAAGTGCAAGTCTGCAAGGGAGGGAAACACTTTCACGGGTCGTGGTGCGCATAGGTGGAGCCGCTCCAGGTCGAAGAGAAGTTCGACTTCTGGAAGCTGCCGCTGGGCGAGAAGGTGTCGTACATCCGGAACAACATTACGGTCGAGCCGATGCTCGCCATGTACACCATCCCCAGCGTCCTGTCCAGCCTCGCGACACAGAACCTCAACCTGGAGAAGGCCTGTCGGGTCAACCTCGGCTACAGCGACGAGGTCTGCGACGCTTTGACCCGGCGCGACACGGCCAACTACACCTTCGAGGAGTCCGAGGTGAGAAGGGACCCCGCCCCCCCCCCCCCCCCTCCCCAAGCAGAGGCCGCGACCGGATTTCATTCAATGCGTGAGCTTGCAGGTTCAAAGACTCACCGCTAGCATGGCGGGGTGGAAGACGTTCATCCAGAGCTCTCTGCCGGCCGTGCTCATCCTGTTCGTGGGGTCCTGGTCGGACCGCCACGGCTGCCGCAAGCCCTGCATGCTGCTGCCCATCCTAGGGGAGTTCCTCACCGCCATCGGTCTGCTCGTCTGCACCTACTTCTACTACGAGCTGCCCATTGAGGCGGCCACGGTGAGCTGAAATCAATGGCGTTCAATGTTCTGTTTCAGAGCATGTAAATTTTTTTAGAAGTCAAACAGCAAGACTTTGTAACCCCTTGGCTGTTGGCATTTGTTACAAAATTAAAACTACCTCCTCTGTAAACTATTCGCTTCTGCAAACATTCAATACAACATATCTGACTAGCATACCTCTTTGCACTGACGCCCCGGGTCGACAGTTCTCCGAGGCAGTGTTCCCTGCGATGACTGGCGGCTGGTTCGTCATGTTCATGGCCGTCTTCACGTACATCGCCGACGTCACCTCCGAGGTGGATCGGACCTTCCGCATCGGCGTGGTCAACGTATTCTTCTCCATAGGCATCCCCATCGGGATGGCCCTGTCCGGGGTCATGTACCGACTCATCGGGTAAGAGTCTCTGCCTGCCTGCAACGATCAATCAAAACGAATGAATTAGACGAAAATGTGGCCTCTAATTCGCTGATAATTTGGCAAATTTACGTCAAGTTGAAATATTTTTGAAATACTGGGAGTCTTTATAAGAAATCTCCATTCAAGTTTAATAACCTAACCCCCCCCCCCCTCCCTTTATCTCGCGCGGCTCTGCCCACAGGTTCTACGGCGTATTCGGCCTGTCCGCCTGCATGTACCTCTACAGCTTTTGGTACGGGTGGACGCACATCAAGGAGCAGCCGAAGAAGTGGTCGGGCGACGGGCCGCCACCCACGGGGCTGAGCGGCTTCCTCAAAGACTTTTTCGACGTGCGGTACCTACTCGAGACGTTCCACACGGCCTTCAAGTGGGGCCCCAATAACCGTCGCCTGCGCGTCATCCTGCTCATGGTGGTCGTGATGCTCGTCATCGGGCCGATGCACGGCGAGAACACCGTCATGTACCTCTACGTGCGCCGCAAGTTCAACTGGGACGAGCTGGACTTCAGTATCTTCTCCACGTACTGCGTCGTCGTGAATCTCGTTGGTTAGACTGACCAACGGCCGGCCCATAGTCGCCTCACACAAACTTCGCTATTCTTGTAACGGACAATGACAAATGACGATGGGGCCAGGAATCGATGCTGCCAACCTCGTAAAAAATGGCACCGCACTTCAAAATCAGCATTAGAGCTTTTTATAGGCGGTCAAAATGCGTGACAAATCCGTCTGAGTCCGATGAGATCCCCCCAAAATAGTATAATTAATTAACCAAAATGGTACATTGGCATTCAAAAATTTACTTAAAGTTTGGTGACCAAGGACACCACTGAGTTAGAAGCGGGCAAATTGAAATTCAAATGAGGATCGACTGGTCCTGAACGGGGTTACTCTGATCAGTAACGGTCGCAAGAATCGCGAGATTTGTCCGCAGACATACTCCATGTAGCAACTATAACCTAACCAAACCAAACCCTTGTCGATCCTACCTGCCCCTACCAAGCCCGGCTTACCATTGTTTTTCCAGGGACGATGTTGTCGGTCGGCCTGTTCAGCTCCTTGCTCAAATACGATGACAGCGTCATCGGGATGATGTCCTGCGGGTCCAAGATATTGGCCGGGTTTGTCTTCGCGTACGCGCAGACAGTGGAAGTGGTGCGCATCGGTAAGTGTGGAGGGGAGAGGGCGGAGATGGACTGCGCGCGTCGAATGAGTTGCCTACCTCTCAGGCGCTCAATGGTCTCATGAAAAGTGGTTGTTTGATTCGCCAGCGCCGCTAATCGACATGATGAACGGGACCTCGTTCATCGCCATGAGAGCAATAGCGTCCAAGCTTGTCCCCAGCGACGAATTGGGTAAGGCATATGAAGTCTTAAACGTTTTGTTTGAACTAACTAATAAAGGATTTAAGACCCATTCTCTCTCTACAAGAGGGAAGGGTAGTGCCAGCCTACCACATTTGGATAAAAAGAGACAGGGATACGGTTCTCCCTATCCTTTTACGAGTTTTTCTCCCCTGTGTAATGCCAACATATTTGTGTTGTTTTTTTTGTAGTAGAGTTATGGTTTACATCTGGGAGAGCCTTAAACACTCAGGTACCTTTCTTTGACAGCTACTAGTACAGTATTAATTCAGAAATGATATGTAAAGGTGTATGGCATTTGCCAACAGAGTTGAAGGCTGAGTAAAATGGCTGGGATCAAAGAGGGTTTTCAACTGAGTAGCTGCCATGTTTATTTTTGCTCTTTACAGGAAAAGTAAATTCTTTGTTTGGGGCCTGTGAAGCAATGATGCCAGTTGTATGTGGCCCATTATATTCCAAAGTTTATCAAGCAACTATGGATACACTACCAGGAGCATTTTTCCTCATGGGCGGGTTGATCACTGGTCCAGCACTTTTAATCTTTGGGTAAGTTACCGTAACATTGTAATCAGCAAACAATAAGTCATGAATTGTAATGTCAAACTTCTTGCAGATGGTATTATTATGAAGCAAGAAAGGACAGGAGAAAAGCTCAAGTGAAGGAGATTAAAGGGCCTTAATAAAATTGCAAGTTTTATTGGATGTTCATTTATTTTCAATTTCATGCACATCAACATTCAACACCAATGAAAATTCCCTAAGCCCTGACAAGAGAAAAGTACCAAATATAAATGCACATAAAGTCTGATTTCCTTTATTTTAAAAATTTACTAGAAAAATTGTCTTATCAGGTTTGGTAGTTATTTTCATAAAGTCAACAACACGGACCAATAGTAATCATCATGCAAGACAACCTTGTTCAGTTGACGACATATCTGCATCAGAGATCTTGGTGGTATTGTGTGTCAGCACAACCATTCAGTGCAGCAAATACATAATCATCATGACAGTAGTCGTCAACAGGTTAAGTTTCATGGGTGGAACTGAGTCAGAGATCTTGGTGGTATAAGATGGTCAGCACAACCATTCAGAGTAGCAAATACGATATCATCATTTTCACAGTCCACTTTCCGTAGTTACAGTCTTACCTTGGCAATCGAGAATCCGAAGTGCATTCACAACCAGAAGTTGATTGGTATCCTGAAGAAAAAAAAGTTTATTCGTTAGTGAAATTTAAGAGAACTAAATATGGAACGATTACTGAAAGCTGCATCAGAGATCTTGGTGGTATAGTGAGGTCAGCACAACCATTCAGAGTAGCAAATACGATATCATCACATCAGCATGGCAAAATAATGTACAAAATTTTTTAAAACCTCACCATAAAATACAGCAAATACTGATGAACAAATGCGCTTGACTGTTGATGCACTCCAAAACACCACACCCTGGTCTCCAAAGCCTGCAACACACAAAGTTCTCAAAATAAAATTTGTTTACAGAAAGACGGCAAAGAATACTTGACGATACACTGTGCTAACCAAAAAGAAAATAACTAGCACAGTCTCACAGTATAGCGCGATTATGCAATCCCAGAGAGGAAACAAGCAGTCCCGCAAATGTTGGACAGAATGTACTCCTAACACTCAAAATACTTATTGATAATTAACAAATATCAAGTAGAGTATTAGAAGAATTCAATTTCCCAATGATATGGAGGTGAGAAGAGTATATAGAACCGATCCCACTAACGAGCATTGGGGTTTTGAAACGTGGTGTCCTGGAGAACGACCAACCTTGGCAAGGATCGATATCGAAGGAAACATAAAACATACAAACTGATATATCGCAAGCTAGCAAATTTTGAATATTTGAAGGCAAAAAAGCGCTAAACGAGCAGTGTTTTGAGGCAGAACCGGACCTCGGAACATTCCGGTCAAGCCCGCACACGTGTTGTGCTTGCCACGTAAACCGACACCCGTGGAGGACTGCGATCAAGTTTCGAGCATCGATCCTCGTCACAGAACATTCCAAGAAAACATTAACTTCAAAATACTTACATTTCCTCCGGCCTCCATGGGAGCGATGAGCCCTGGCCCCGAGCTCGACACACATTTCGAGGATAGGGCGTCTAGCAGGTCCAGCGGTTCAGGCACGAGTGAGAGAGGCCAATGGCCAATGTTCAGGATCCACTTCCACTGCATCACTTTGATTCGACTCTCGGCTATATACAGGGCGGTGACTGTGAACCCGTCGCGAGGCTACATACTGTATGACAAATCTTGGCGCACACAACGCGCGTAGCCAAGAAGGGGAGGGGGTTGAGCGCGCGGAGGTGGACACGTTTGAACGTTAAGATATGGATTCAGTCTCTTAAGGGAAGAGAAGTAGAGTATGTTCCTTACTAATCAAAACTTGGCCAATCCGAGAGGTCTCCAACGGCTACTAGATCGGGTCCATTTGTGCTCTTTTCCTCATGACACCAAATCCACCTTCAGTTTAGCGAATAGACACCTTATTTACGTTGCAATCAACCTCTCCTCTGCCCGATTTACTTTCCGTTCACCCGAATAACCCATCACAGTTCTACTCTGCAACCATTTCCTTTTCCCAACTTTTGGACAGTAATTATCATGATAGTCACATGAACGCTTAACTCCTCTGCATTTCCTCGATGTGCATGTCATAAGCAGTATTTTGTGCAGACAGCGGGCCGCCCCGCGGGCCACCAGCCCGATAAATTGCCCTGAGCGATACCACCCACCCCGCCCCGCCCCGCCCCGCCCCGCCCCGCCCGGGCCAGCGCGTGCCGTCCCGCCTGCTCACGGGGTGTGACGTGACGGCGCGGCGCGCCGCAGGGAAAGCATAGAGAATGGTACCGGGTACCGGCCGCGCCGCGCCGCGCGGGGAGATAAGGGCGCGCGGGTCTCTGTTCTGAAGTCGCAATGTCTTGTGTTAGCGCGCTCCTGTGAAGCGGGACGGCCTGACCTGACCTGACCTGACCTAGCCTCACCCCTCGCGGGAGCTGGCTCACCGCCATGGAGTGCATTGCACTGCTGAGCCGCGGGTGGCGGTGCGGTGAGAGCGGCCGTCGGCTTGGACTGGTGTGTCTATCTCAGTCTCGAGCTGATGACGACTTGCCGTGAGTATCAGGGGCCTAGATGCATTACGCTCTGTGCACTCGGGGGAACTGCATCCAGCCCCAGCGGCCCGCTCTCTGCGGCTCCCATCCCATCCCACCGCCCCGCCCCGCCCCGCCCCGCCCCGCCCCGCCCCGCCCCGCCCCGCCCCGCCCCGCCCCGCCCGCCGCGGTGGACGCGCGCTCCCGCTCCCGCTGCGTTTCGCGGAGGCGGAGGCGGCGGGGCGGGGCGGGGCGGGGCGGGGCATGGCGGGGCGCCGCGGCGCCGCGGTCTGTTCTCAGTGTACACAGCGCCCGCGTCTCACCAGGAGAACCGACGCGACGCGGCCACGGTCTTCCCTGTGCGGCGATGCCCCCATCTCGTGCCCACGGAGCGATCGCGAAATCGAGAGGCGGTTGCCGGACTGGAAATGGAGGGCGAATGTGAGGGTCATGATGCGGGCCTCATGACATTTCAGCGCGTCTCGACTGACGCGATGGACCAGGTAAGTGAGTGCAAGCAGTGCGAGGCGAGCCCCCGTGCACGCCAGGACCAGCAAAAAGGATTGAACTGTTCTCAAAGCACTTATTGACGTTATAAATTTTTTACACGTAGAGTCGCACACGACCGAAATGGTGGTCACATGCTCCTGGAAAACACCACATTTTGCAATGCTCTTGCATTGCTGTGAGAAACTATTAGAGTGATTAAACACATATTTTTTCCAGCCTTGAGCAGGACATGCGGGTCAGTATTGCATGTCATGTCGCGTATCGCTTCCAGTGTACTTTTCAGTGTGTAAGTGTGTGTGTGTATCTGCTCTGCAATTTTACGTCGCCTGCCTGCCGCCAGCTGGCGGTGAGCGGGTACTCTCTCCTCCGTCGCGGCCGGGCCCTGCTCCGCTCTTTTACCGCCGCGCCGACCCGTTTGCATGGCATGCATTGCGGGCACGGGCACTTACCCACCCACCCGGGTATAAGGCTGGGCTACGCTGGGCTGGCTATCGCCGTCATGATCTCGTCCTGGTTGCAGGAGGCGGGGGACGGGGACAGAGACGGAGACGTCCTCGAGTGGCTGCGCGGCCTGTGCGAGGAGGGCTGCGCCACCCCGACGGAGCCGTGGAGGGCCTGCGCCGGTGAGTCCACGGCAAGTCCACGGCCTCGACCGTGCCGCCCCCAGCCCTGACCCCAATGTCCTGCCCCACAGACCGACCCGCTGACTTCGACGCGCAGCGCTTCGCCCGCGGCCAGCGCGTCGCCCGGGACAACATCTTCAGCCTGGCGTACGCCGAGCTCGTGTCCATGCTCATGATGTTCGCCTTCGAGGACCAGACGGCCGTGCTGGTGGCGACGGGCAAGTCCGACACGCCGTCCAAGGCGTACTTCCGGTACCTCTCCACCATGCGGAGGGTGCGGTCGTGGTACGAGGGCGACCTCTGGGACCCTGCGACCGAGGCGCAACGGAACCTCCAGGTAGGCTGAGAGAGAGCCCTGGATACGCTCAGGGCAGGGGCTCACGCTCGCTCACGCTCTGGGCGCGCTGCAGGCGGTGAGGGGCATGCACGATCACGTGACCAGGCGGCTGGACGCCGCCGCGGCGACGACGGCGACCCTCCACGTCCGGGCGGCTCTGTGCCCCGCCGCCCCCACCGCCGGCGTCCCGAACTCCATCGCGACGGCGGCGCGCAGGGCGTTCGCCGACGCCGACCCCTCCCCGCCGTGGGCCACCGCGGCATGTCCGGCGGGCCCCGCCATCAACCAGCGCTCCATGGCCGTGACGCAGGTGAGCAGGCGACATGGCGGGGCGGGGCGGACTACTTAAGCAGCTTGAGGGTGGCCGGGCCGGGCCGGCGGGACCCGTTCTCACCACTGGCGCCCCCTGTGCAGGTGGCGTTCATCGGGCTGTTCGTCCTGGAGCCGGCGCGGTTCGGGGCGCACGCCGTCACAGAGGAGGACCTGGAGGCGCTGGTGTACGTCTGGTGGGCGCTGGGCCGCGCGCTGGGCATCCGCGACTGCTACAACGTTTGCAGCAGCGTGGCGGCTCGGGGGGACCACAAGGACGACGGCCTGCTTCGCCTGGGCGCGGCGCGCGCGCGCTGCCGGGCGGTGGTGGACGCGTGCGCGCGCCCGCGGCTCGCGCTCGCCTCGGCGCGCTGGCAGCTCATGGCCGCCGCGCTGTGCGACGGCGCCGCCCTTGCCGCGCCCGGGCTGTCCCTGCCGCTCGCGCTGGCCCTGCTCGTGGACGTCCTGGGCGCGGTGGGTTCCGGCCCCGGCCCAGGCCCCGGCCCCGCCGCGGAGCGCGTGCTGGCGACGCGCGACCGCGCCTGGCGCGCCGTGTACCGCGCCGTGCTGGACCGCGCCATGCGCGCCGCCGCGGGGAGGACCCTCTTCAACGGACTGTTCAGGCTCTCGCTCTGGGTGTCGGCGTGGGCGGAGCGCACCCGGGCCGGGTACCGCGCCTGCACAGTGACCGTTCTGCAGCCCGCGCTTGCGGGGGAAGGACCAACTCTGCTCGCAACGAGTGGCACTACTGGAACAGTGATGCTTGGGTGACGTGATTAGTGGGATTTTCAGAGATTTGTTTCGGCGATTCAAGTATCCATCCTGTTGTCGACCAATAAATTCATGTAAGATCTATGCGTTCCTTCTCATCTTGCACACGTTCCACGCCGCTTGCTACGGCTATTCGCACGACTAGAATGCGTGTAGCAGCCACCGTCTTATTGGCAGCGCACTTGACGTTAGTATGCAGTGGATGCAGTGTGCAGCAAATGAACTGCAAAAATCATAACATTACGGAAGTCCTCACTGTGGTAATCATCGCTGTTTTTTCGTCAATTTAATTGAAGTCCAAGCCACAATGTCTTCTCAAGACGCCGAATTTTTGATTGACATGGGCTTTAGCAAGGAAAAGGCGTAAGTTTATTTTTGTTATGTCACGAGCTATGAACTATAACCTTGTTACTCTTGTCATACCGACATATATCGTGCTTAACATATGATTAGATCGCAATCATGCACCTCGCTCTATTTTTCCGAACTCGTTCACGTTTTTTAAAATGTACTCCTCTACAGTAATTGTTTTTGTCTTTCAGGGAAAAAGCACTACAAGTCACGGGCAACAAAGGAGTGGAGCCGGCGATGGAATGGTAAGAACAAGAACGGCAGTTAACGCTACTTTATTGACATTTTTTGTACCGTAATATCGTGTAATACTTGGACCATCAATGCAGGCTGTTAGCACACAACGATGATACAGAGACTGGTTCATTGAACAATGATGCGGCATCTAGTGACAATGGAGCATCTGATCAGGCGAGCTCTGATGCTGAAGCGAAGTCTATCAAGTGCAATGAGTAAGTCCTGACAGATGGAAAGAAGAAAAAAAACAATCACAATTACTGTCTAAAATAATAAGACCATCTTTGTTTTCAGATGTAACAAACTTTTTAAAACTCAAGCAGAGGTTGAATTCCACGCTGCCAAAACACAGCATACTGACTTTTCAGAATCTACCGAAGAAAAGAAACCACTGACTGATGAGGAGAAAGCCGAGCAAGTTCGAAAGCTTGAAGAAAAAATGAAGCAGAAGAGGAAAGAGCGTGAGGAAAAAGAAAAGCTTGAGGCAATTGAGCGCGAGAGAAATAGAATTAAATCGGGTAAAGAGATGATTGAAGCTAAGCGCAAGTGAGTTCTCTTTCACTTTATTCTCAATATATGTCACAAGTTAAAAATTTAAGATTCATATCTAATTAAAATTTATCAAGCTTTTGCCTAAGTAATTCTTGTTGAGCCTATTCAATAATTAAGGGTTTTTGTTTTGTTTTTGTTTTTTTTTCCTTCTGCAGGCTGGAAGAACAAGAAATAAGAAAATTAGCTGAACTTAGGAGAAAAGAAAAAGAGGATGATAAGAGAGCAAGAGACAGAGTTCGAGCACAAATTGAAGCTGATAAAGCTGCTAGGAAAGCCAAGGCAGAAGCAGCTCAAGGTGTTGTTCCCCCTGTAACACCCTCTGCCTCATCAGCTCCACCAGCAGCAAAACCAGCTGCGGCCCCCAAGAATTACACTGAAACCAGGCTCCAGGTATGATTGGCTCTTGAAATAATTTTGATTCACCTAATACTGCCTCAGATAATTGTATTAATTTTACATGATGTATTAAACCCCCAGATAAGACTTACAAATGGCCAAGCCATCACTCAAACGTTTGGTGCTAAGGAGACACTTTCAGCTGTTCGCGTTTTTATTGACCTCAATCGTTCTGATGGAAATGCTCCATTTAGTCTTATGACTTCATTTCCTAAAAAAGTCTTTATGCCAGAAGATTTTGAAACACCTCTTGAAGTACTGGGTAAGTACTAAGTTTGGTGCAGTATTATGGGTCTATGAACCAATTTTCTTTAAAGTAGTCTTTACATGTCTCTCTTTAGGTCTTGTGCCATCATCAGTTTTAATTTTGGGGAAGCCACTGTAATTTATAGGGAGAAGTGCTACGTATGTTAAAATCCAATTATGATTTGTTGGGCAAAATGATATTTGATTCCTGTACTTTCAAATTCTTACTACTTTCAGTCTATAAATGAAATTCTAAAAAATATCATATTCTGAATTTTTATTTTGCCATTTATTTACAGCATTTTAGATTATTCTTTTTTTCCCTTAAATTTTATACAACACTTTTTTACCTGAATCAGGCAGCAAAGCAAAGTTGTTGTCATTTCAAACAAGTATTTTGGCTTTTGAGCTACGTACAATTGCAAAATTATATGATGCAAAATAAATATTTATAAAAGTTATTTTGAGTAAAATTAAATAAAATTTTAGGTAAGGATTAAGGATTTCATCCAAACCTTCTAGAACTTCAAAAACACATACATTAATAATGCATAGTTCACTACACAATAGTTGCCTAAACAAGTCATAGGTACGTGTAGTGTAGAATAAGATTTGAAACAAGGTACGAGTTGAGTGAGCTACCGTCAGCCTTATACAATTAACAAATACTAAAAAAGAAGGGGAAAATGTGGAAGTGTTGTTTTCAGCACTTAATTCATACAACTTTCACTTTTCTTATCACCTCATGTAACATCACAATTTAGAGTCAATCAATCACACATACAATGTGTTAAACCTTCCCGTCATTCAAATTACATTACTACTTAAACTTCTCTAGCACAACATCACAGCAATAGAATGTGTTAACAGCACATATGTAGGGAGTAATTTTGATAAAGACATGGCACTTGCAAAACAATATCATAAGTTTGAGATTTTCCCTCTATTTATTGTTTAATTTCAGGAGTGGTGAATTCTTTAGGGAAAATAAAAATAAAACAATTCATGCCTTTAAGCGGTAGGTAACAACAGAGCAGTTTCAAGGAGATGAAATTGAGATTATTTTTTAATGTGGCAAATTTAAGGCACAGAAGGCTAAGCAAGTTATTTAGCTCATGACTAGATATTGAAAAACTGCTCAATAAAAATTTAAGAGAAAGTAGTATTTAATTAAAAGTAAGTGTTGATTGAAAATTTCCTAGTGTATATCTTACAGTTAGAGAGAAGGGCAAAAAATTGGTAATTCTTCCCCAATTCCTAGTACAGAAGAAACATACATTTGTTCTTATCACAGCATAAGTAAAACATGAGTCACCATAAAACAATAGTAAGAGAAAAGTTAATTAAAAGTCTTTCTAATAACTGTCTAATATTTAAGAGGTCTTCTGAAGACATGCAACCTATCAGAAATAGACTGGCATTGGCAGGTGCTTACAATTGTAATACACTGGGTATCTAAGAGGAATCTCCTGATTAATATAACATATTATTATAATTTTCTAATAAGTAATCCATTGGATCCAACGAACAATGCGGAGAAGGTCTAGTAACCATTTTCCTTTCACTTCAAACTGTTTGCTGACAGCATCCATGCTTGGGTACTCTACAGGTTCATTGGGACAGTTAGTAGACATTGGCTTAGGGCAGTCAATCTGGCTAAAATTCTTGTCAAAGCAAATCCTTATTTCGAAGACGTATGATTTTCCTGTGGACTGTTAAAATAAAATGAGTACACAATGAGTTCAATACATAGATTCAATTAATTAATTAAGAAAAGTAATTACCACATCTTTGTAGCAATGCACTGAAGGCATTTTTCCAAAATGCTTCTTGATAGCCTCTCTGATTTGTTTAGCGGTAAGTGCCTTTCCCTCAGGGTAACCCTCCAGGTCCAAAGCAGTAAACATGTTGTATTTCTTCAACCATGTGAGACCCTGTTGGAAGTACTTTACTTCTTTATCTAATGCAGGGAGTGCCGCTGCACATGTTCCATGTTTCTCCCACTCGTGTCTCCAGAATGAGTAAGGGGATGTTGGCACATCAATATTAATCCAGAGATCCTCTAATTCAGTAACTATGGGGGAAAGTGCTTCTTCATCAAATGGCATAGAGGAATTGCAGAAGAAGGGCCCCTTGCTGTTGTTTTTGGAAGGCCTGCAAAAAAATAAGAGAGGAAATTGTTACGAAATAAGTCACAGTGAATATGGTGTATATTATAGTTATTGTAATATTATTTGTTGAAAAGCTTACCAAAGCCCATGAACAGTCCAGGTAGCCTCTTTCGGGAGTGCACATGAATGACCCTTCCCTTCAGCTTTCCATTGAATACACACAGTAGCCGGCCAGTGCTGAGTGAATACAAGATAATCCCAATCCTTGCTGTTACGGCTCCCAGCTGCCTCAGAACTGGAAAACAATAACAAGATATTAAGACCTCTGCCACATTCCAATTTGGACAGCAAAGAACGAGATCATCTGAGAAAAGGCAATCGACATCCTTATTGAATTTAGTCCACGCCTCCTCCATGGGCCCCCTTCTCCTCCTGCTAAGTGATAAACCCTGAATAACTTGACCCCCGCTCTTCGCTCTGCTGCGCTCGGAGATGACCACTGAGAGGAGGAGGGGGCGTGGCGCGGGGAGGAGGAGGGCCTGGGGCCCCGGCCGAGCAGGACGGGTTACACTTCTCCACGATGCGACCGCGACGCGACGGCACGGCACGCGTACGGCTGACTTCAAACTACATCCAGCAGTCTGTCACCTATGACCAGCTGTCAGTATCCGGGGGCTGCATCTGCATCTGCAGCTGCACAGAGCTCCTGGCTCGCCCTCCCCTCCGCCTTCGCCATGCCCCCGTACCCGTCCCGGACCGTATCGCCATAGGTATCTACTTCTCGACTTCCCAGGCCTCAGCGGATGTGCCTGCCTGACCTGACACCGTCGCGTCGTCGCCTATCAGTATCTCGCCAGCCCAGCGCAGCGCCGGCAGGCTGCAGTTTGAGGCCAGCCCGTCCGGTCTGAGTGGAACGGAGCAGCATGAGCACGCGAGCAGGTAAGTAATGAGCTTTCATGAGAAAACTGTTGTTTTGAAAGAATTCTTCAATATTTCAATAAGACTAATCTTGGACAAAATGGGCTTCTGCCTGAGATAGAGGGTGTGATTGTAATTATGAGTCAGATGTGCCACAGAATGTAGGAAATATGTGCATGATGAGAGCGATCAGGCCCTGACAAGGGCTTATAACAGCCAAATTTATGATGAGTCAGTATTTGAAAAAAAAAAAAAATGTTGTTAAATACTTATGTTGAAAAATATGTGTGAATTCCGAGATGGTTATTCGCCTTGGATTCTAAGACTCAAACCATTTGCTTGTTCTGTGCACGTACTGAGTCCCCATTGACTTACCAAGCGGTGAGTGTGGCGAAGACACCAAATAAGAAAACTTTTGTTTTCACAATCATTTTTGGTGTGTTTCCACCTCAGGCGAAATGACAAAGCTGAAAAACAAGTATTGGGACCAAAATTAGATAGAATTTCAGGTGAAACAGACCTTCACATTTTGTCAGTAAAAGGATGCTCAGACCATAAAAATTGTGCTTTAGAATCAAACATAGCAAGATATTTTTCCGAAAATGACAGAAACCTGACAATAACATAGCAAAGAAAAGCAGCTGTTCCAAGGCCCCCCTCTTGAGGCGTTGTTATTGTTCACAGTTTCATAAAATGAGTCTACTTAAGGTGGCCCTTCCAACTGAACAAAATTTGAGCTGTTCATTTAATTTTACGAAACCTTGTTTGGTTGGTCTTACCCGTATAAACTGATCCTCGCAGCGGCAAACTTCTTGAAAATAATTGATCCGACTGGATCTCACGGGATATTATGTTAGAACTGTCGTCTGTCTTTCTCACAAAGGAAAGGAGGAGAGGGGGAAGGGGGAAGGAGTATGACAATATTCTGTACACACCATCCTGATCTAGCACACACAAAAGAAATATATAAACCATATCGACTCAATCTTTGTCGTTGGTTCAAATTTTTTCAAACAATTTTTAAATTTGAATAAATTTGACCATAGTTTTATCGAGACTTTTACAGTCATTGCTGGAGACCCAGGCATGTTAGTGTGGCTTGACTGTATGCGTGGTATGAGAAATTACACTGTATTCTGAAGGCGGGAAACCGATTCTTTTAAAATTTACCTTAAATGTTTTGATAAGCATTTAATGACTTGAATGTGACTAACTCACTCTATTTGTCCCCAGGACAATTTCTGCTTGGATCAGTTACTCTTACTGACGAATCTGTAAAGTCTAAACTCGAGATTTTTGATCAATAAGACGAAATTCTGAGACAATGTCGTTGATAGATTTCTTCTTGGGGAAGACAAGGGAAGGGACTGCTCCCCGGAAGAGGCGAAAGTCTTCACCGACACTGGCTCAAAATAAATAACAAAGCTCTCGAGGAGCGGACTGCGAGACTGCGAGGCTCGAGCCAATTTTAGGGCCAGCCGTCTAGCCTGGGCTCAGTCGTTCCGCTCCGCCCCGCTCCACGCTCTAAAGGTCATGGGAGGCGAGGCGACCGTCATATGTCTGGGCAAACTTGGACAAAACTTTTCCAGCCTTCCTCTTCTCTCGCTCTGTCCAGGCGCGGCGACGCGGGGTGGGGCGGACGGGGCCTTGCAGCAGGCCAATTTGTGCGCCTGACAAGTCGGGTGGTTCGTCGTGGAATCTGACTGCGAGGCTGCCAGGCGGACAGACACAAAACGCGCAGCTCACCCAGCACGAGAGTGCTGCGGCAAAGACGTATAAAAATGCAACGTTTTATTGAATTTTGTTTCATGTTATAATTTTTCGGAATAACTCTGTTACTAAGGGAACTAAATTAATGATAACCGAAAAAAGTCTCTGGCTAGGAGGTTAGTGGTTCACGGGATGGGGGAGGCTCAGGAGCTCCACACTCCAGACACCATACCGGAGCAGAGAGGTGCCTCTGTTCTACGGCCTCTTTTTCTCGCTCGCCTCACCTTTCGCGGCGCGCCCCGCCCGTGCCCTGCCATGCCCTGCCTCCTGATCTCATTGCGCACGCAGACGTGTCTATTACCATTTTTGTTTTCCTGTTCCCTCCCATCCCGTACCCTCTCCTCTCCTCTCATCCCCTCTCGCCCTCCTCCCGGCCCGGCCGCCCTCACGCGCGCGTAGAAGGCGTGTTGACTCCGTGTCACGTGGTTCCTGCTGCCCCGCCCCGTCCCCGTCCTGTTGGAGACCCAATTACTTGCGACCACACCACCCAGAAATCCTGCGGGCCTCTGTGGGCACTCCCTTCTAGGAGTGTTTGGGTCCGCCCACCCACACCCACGCCACACCGCCCGGAGAGCAAGAGCGGGCGTGATCCCTCCGCACCACCACCGACCCCGACCCCGGCCCCGGCCTCAGCCCCGGCCTCAGCCCCGGCGGAGCGTGGGGCAGGCCAGGCAAACACTTCCGGGACACCCTTGCCCTCCTGCGGGGCGCTGGCGCTGCAGGCCGACGACGTGACGATCTTAGACGGGCGGCTGCCTTGCGGTGCCCCGCTCCGCGCCACCTCGGCTGGCAAACGCTCCCAACACACACTAAATTCTTACGAAGAAATCGTGAATAATTTTTAGGTACGCGCGGGTATATTGCCAGTTTCCCCGCCCCGCAGCTGCGCTGCTCTTGTGGCGGAAGCGAGGCCCACCACCGTTTTCGGCCCTGGCGATGATGGTTCCGCCCGCGGTCCATCGGCCGGTGGAAACAGCGGAAGCGCTCCGCGCCCGCCGCACCACGCTCAGCCAACGCAAATTAGTGCTCGTGGGGGAGGGGAGCTGTAGCGTATGGTAGTTTTGTGGTGATCGCGTCGCCCTGCCGTGGCTTGTTGCTGTCACCCCGCCCCGCTCCGCTGCAGTGGCCGGCCGCGGGGCCGCCTGGGAGGTAGGCCTCCCGGCCGCGCGCCTCCGCGCCGGGTTGCCTATGCCGGAGCTTGCAGGCGCTCGGCTCGGCTCTGCTCCGCTCCGGCGGCGCGGCCACTCCGTGCGGCCCGGCCGGCCCCCGGCCCACGCGTTTTCTCTCCCCTGCCCTGCCCACTGTCCGGCGCTGTCTATTCGGCCCCGCCCCGCCCGGCCCCCTGTCCCCCACCCCCTCTGTTCTGCCTGGGCAGAGCTAAATATGGAACATCTCGCATAACAGGGGCCCTGCTGTCTGTGTGGCCTCGTAACCCAGGTCCGTTACACGCCCGCCCGGCACGGCTCGGGCCGCGCCCTCTCGCCCCAGGCCCTGCCCCCGCTACCCCCCGGGGGGCCTCGCCCACGCCCCTGCCCCCTGGCACACGCCTTTATCACTCCCCTCTGGACCCACCTGGGGCCGCGCGGCCCGGCCCGGCCCGGCCCGGCGCGGCGCCTCGCTGACCCCGGCCCGGCCCCAGGGCCAGGCCTGGCCTAGAGGAGGGGCATCGGACCGGACGGGGTGAAGCGCACCTGATGACGAGACGAGACCCTCGGCGCGCACTGCCACCCCTCTGGGGCGGGGCCCCACTGGTGGCTCAGCCCCGCCCGCCCCGCCTACCCCGCCTGCCCCGCCTGCCCCGCCCGCCCTATCCGTGCACCAGATTGGCCCATTCAGTTTTCCAAGCTCGCAGTGCTTGTTTTTACTACTTTATTTCTCGAATAAGGTCGATGCGGGTAGGTTGGTGATTGCGTTTGCCGAAGGAACGAGAGCTCCCCACGCCGGGTCGGTCTGCTGTTGACGTCACACGAGCGGGATAACTGTGTTACGCACTCGTGTGGTTCGGTCACGCTAGCCCGGCCCCGCGCCGCCCTGCGTCGTAGTTAAGTGTATCGGGCTCGTTTTAAACTCTCGTGGCTCAGCAGCAGCAGGCGGCCAGGCCCCGCCCGGCCCGCCCGGGTCCAGTTAAGGGCAGAGCGGCTCCATTTATCGGGGGCCGCAGGCTACTGCCCTTGGAACGCCTCTCCACCGCGCCTCACCACGGGATAAGGCCTGCAAACCCCTGGGTAAAAATTAGCCAGGCGTCGTAATCTGACTGGCTATTTCCCATCATCCGCACCCGCACCCAGAAAACAATAGTCTTGGCCTTGTATTTAGGACTTGATTCAAGACTTAAAGCACCTTCAAATAAGTATATTTGCCTTGATTCAAGTCTAATGACTTGATTCAAGCTCATGGGTCTTGAGCGCTTCAAGGCTATAGCCTAGAATCTGGCCTTCCCTTTTCTGGGTGCGAGTCCAAAACTGTTTAGCCTTTCTTGTTTGACCGTCAGAAATTACAACGCAATGCCCCGGCGGTGCGGCGCGGCGCGGCCCGGCCCGACGGCCAGCTAGAGGCACCGCAGGCGCCGGCCGGCGGCGCCACTCCGCCGCCAGTCCACCAGCACGCCCCGTCGAGATCGCACGAGCACCAGCCTAGCCGAGCCGAGCCGGGCCGAGCCGGGCCGAGCCGAGCCGAGCCGAGCCGAGTCGGGCCGAGCCGAGCCGAGCCGAGCCGGGCCGAGCCGAGCCGAGCCGGGCCGGGCAAGCCCGAGCCCGAGGACGCCCCTTGTTGCGCGCGCGGCGGTACGAATTCCCCGCAGAACAGTCCGGGCCGGCGGCGCAGTAGCGACACCCCGGCGCCCCGTCCCGTCCCGTGCCGTCCCGTCCCGTCCCGTCCCGTCCCCCGCCCCAGGCCGCGGGCCGGCGGTGAGCGCGGTGAGCGCGGTGAGCGCGGTGAGCGCGGCGGTGCGCCAGTCCAGTCCCCGCCCTGTCCCGCGTGCCATCCCGTCTCGTCCCGTCCCGGGCAGGGCCGATAAGCTTTACGAGGGAAGTGCCATCCGACCGCAGGAGCTCACCGCTACCCCGCTCAGCGTGGCGCTTACGGACACATTCCATCCGCACATGGTGAGTTTTAATTTTTCCTTCTTGAAGAATTTTTCTCATTGGGTAGAAGCGCAGCACTAAAAAGAATAAAAGTTGCAACTTTCACCTCGTCGCGCATGAATTCCTTGAGGTTAATGTTCTTACAAACAAACGAAAGATTTTTTTTTTGGCAAAGGGGGCACATCGCTGTGGTGGTATAGTGGGGAGGGGGTAGTGTTTTCGCCCCGTGTCGAAACGACCGCAAATGACAAGCGTTCCTCGAATAAAACTCTTTCGGTGTGAAAGTGCGGTTTACTTTGCGAGCATATAAAAGTCAGAAGACTCTGCGGGGCCGGGTGGGCGGCAAGTATCGCGCGAGCGGACTGGACTTTTGCCAAGTTGAAGGTTGAGGTTGAAGGGGTCTGCCGGGCGGGGCCTGGCGTCTCTTTCACAAGGGTGGCTCCGTTCAAACGGAGCCGAGGGGGGGGGGGGGAGAGGCGGTGGTGCGGTGCGGCGGGGAGGGGCAGGGACCCGACCCGTCCCGGGGCCTTTTCTATCCCATCGCTTTGGAGCGCCTTTCACTTTCCACCGCAAAATGTAACAACTCGCATTAACCGCTATGGCGCGGCTGGATTAAAAGAAAGGGGGAAGAGGGGCCATAGGGTCAGGTGGGCACCGCGGGTCCGAACAGGGATGAAGGGTAAAATGAATGGACATGGACAACTGGTCACTTCGTGGAACCCACCGCGGCCTGGAGCTGGACAAGGAGGTCAGGAACCCCTCAAAGACGCCCGCGCCCCGCGCGCGCCCGCCCTCCACAAAACAAACAGAGCCTTGTGGCCTCGGGCTGCGGGTGCTGGGGGCAGTCTCGCGACCGGGCGCGGGCGCGGCGCGGCGGGGCGCGGCGGGGCGGGGCGGGGCGGGGCGGGCACGCTCTGTAGCGCGTTAGGCATCGGCTGCCGCTCGGGAACGATTTTCTGGTTCATTTGATTTTACCGGAATCACTTGACGGGGACGGGGGGCATCAATCACTGAGGCGTGAGGAAGCGCTGGGCGCCCCGCCCCGCCCCGCCCCGCCCCGCCCCGCCCCGCCCCGCCCCGCCCGTCGCATCGTCACTGATTGGCTGCCTATTGATTTTCCCTTCCCTGATGGCCTCCTCATTTCTCATGCCCATCTCCTTGCCCGGCGTGCTTCGCGGTGCGGGCGACAAGTTTGGTACTTTAACATCGTTGCGCCCCGCGGCCGCGCGGTTGGCGAGGGGGAGGAGGAGGGGTTGAAACTCTAGAACAGTCATCAACACTCCGTAACAAGTGCCTCCCTCGCCCCGCCCTGCCTCGCCCCGCCCCGCCCCGCCCCATCCCACCCCGCCCCATCCCACCCCGCCACCGCCCCACCCGCGCCCCGCCCCGCACTATGCCCGCTCCTCTCTGCAAAGCCTTTTTTTCCTCCGAGTGTATCGCGGCAGCAGACGCGATGCTCGGGCGTACTGCGGATGTGGTGGGTGCTGCTTGGCGGCGGGCGACTGGCTGCTGGCCTGCTCCGGCCCCGGCCTGGCCCGGCCCGGCCCGGCCCGGCCCCAGGGAGCTGTAAGGCGATCGCTCCTACACCTCCCCTCGGCCCCGGCGGGACCCGGCCTGGTCCGGCCCGGCCCGGCAGGCAGCTGCTCCTGGACAGCCCCGCCACCAGCCACCACCCCGCGGTGCTTACATCGAAGAGATCGACTTATCCTGGGCTCCGTCTTTCATTCAGACGAGGAGTGGACGGCTCTCCCCGCGACCCTGGGTCACCCCGTCCCGCCCGCCGCGCCCTTGCGGGCACCCTGCGTCGCCCCGCCGCGCCCCGCCGCGCCCTGCCCCGCCCTGCCCCGCCCTGCCCCGCCCTGCCCCGCCCCGCCCCGCCCCGCGGGGTGGCTGCCCGCCAAGGGCGACCCGGCATAAATTAGCCCTGTTTTAATTGAATCAGATTCGGCCGAGAAAAGTTTCGTAAGACGAGAGATGATTATTATTGCGTGTCCCTGCCTGCGGGGCGGGGCGGGCCGCTGACCCACACTCCCTCTGAACGCTCGCCGATCGCCATCAGAAAATCCAAACTTTGTAAATCCTAAAACAACTGAGTTGTGCTTACTTTTCGGGGCGGAAAATCGTACTTGAATGGTAGTGTATGCGGCGGGAACCGGTATATGACACGCCATACCGAGTCCCCGAGTCCAGAGGAGATGGGGATGCCAGCGCCCCTCCCACACATGTGCCTGTTGTTAGCAAGGACGAAGTGAAATGAAGGAGTATTATGCGGACGAAACATTTTCGGGACGACCGAGGGGCCTCGGCCTCTCCTGTCCTGTCCCTCCTGTGCCTGCCCAGGGCGGGGTGGGGTGGGGTGGGGTGGGGCGGGGCGGGGCGGGGCGGGGCGGGGCGGGCCGCGCTCGTCCGCATGACGCAACGAGTGGTTTTCATCCCGCTTCAGAACGGGCCTCGTGACAAGGGGAATTCCCCACGTGCCTGTCCCGCCCCGCCCACTCCGCCCCCTCTCTTGTCCATATGCTCGTCCGCGTACTCGACCAGTGTAACCATGAAAAGGGAGGATAAAAGCTCGACATGCGGAAAAGTGAGAGAAGGTTGGGAAGAGGTGGAGGGAGGGGGCGGGGGGAGGTGGCAGGAAAAAAACGATGGTCGAGATGTACTCTCGAATGCCTGCCTCAATGGCAGTGCGAAAGGCAGACGTCACTTTGCGCCGTCACTTAGTCAACGGACGCGAATACACAGCCTCCTGCGGGGATGGAATGTCCAAAACGTGGGAGGCTCCACGCCACGCCGGGCTCCGCGATGCCTCCCCCCCTCCCCCGCCTTGGCCCAACCCCACCTCGCCCCCACCCCACCTCCCCTACCCAACCCTCGCCGCGCCCCCGGCATGCAAAATCCGGTCATTTCTCTCCAGCCACTGGCTATTTCCAGACGCGTGAACAACGTGATGCGATTTCGTGATAGAAAAGGCCCTGGCGCGACCCACCCCTGCTGCCTTACCCCTGCTCGCCCGACCGTGGGACCGATCCATATGGGATAATTGGACAGGGGAATGGCGCCCCGCCCCGCCCCGCCCCGCCGCACCCCGCTGCGCCCCGCCCCGCCCCGCCCGGCCCGGGTCCGCCTGTCCCGATGTCCCTTCCCCGTTCCGGGATTGCAAGTCTTGTCCGCGGCTCGGCGGGGAAATTGAGTGGCACACCGGGACGGGACGGGACGGGAGGGAAACGAGGGGTGGGGGAGAGGGAGGATATGTCAGCAGAAAAACGGATGCGCGGTGAACCACGGCGGACATCAATGTGCAGCAGACATTATAATAAATGTATAACTTGTACTGTCGCTGCTGCCACGTTTCCGCGAGGTCGGAGAGAAAAAAGGAAAACAGTGGACTGTTTTTTCTCCTCTTGACATGACTTGGCAAGGCAAGGTAGGCCGGTCGTATGGCGTCTTCCGTCTAGGTTTGGCCTCCCCGCCCGGCCAGGCCTGCCAATGTCACGGACTACAAAGGCGAGCCGTTGTCACGACGACAAGAGACGCGACGCGACAAAAAAAAATTTAAAAAGAAATAAAGAAAAAGAGACAATTACAGTCGAAGGCGTTGGCGGCTTCGCGGTGCGTACACCACGGCGCTTGCTCCACACAGTACCTAACGGGCAATTCGTCGGAGTATACTCCACATATATTTGGCACGACGGGACGGCAGCGAGTTATCACCTCACAGCAGGCCTGGGGCTGGGGCCACACGTGACCGCCTAGCCCCTCACCCCGCTGGCTCCTGTGCCCAGCCCCACCCCATAACTACCCCATCCCTCTTCTTAAAAAGGTATTCTCCCTTCTTTGAGGGGAGACAGTCCGGCCTAATCCTGCTCTACCCTGGCCGTCCCTAGCTGCGGCCCCGCCCCGCCCCGCCCCGCCCCGCAGGTTTCCGCTCCTGTTTGCTTTCTTCAGAGGGTCAGACATTCCTGTCGGGCCGGGCCGTCAGCCCGTGCTGTTTATTTACACGCGCGTGAGAGACTGCACTGAGAGGCTCGACCCTCAGTACCCGCACACGCGCGTGAGAGACTGGACCGAGAGGCTCGACCCTCAGTACCCGCACACGCGCGTGAGAGACTGGACCGAGAGGCTCGACCCTCAGTACCCGCACACGCGCGTGAGAGACTGGACCGAGAGGCTCGACCCTCAGTACCCGCACACGCGCGTGAGAGACTGGACTGAGAGGCTCGACCCTCAGTACCCGCACACGCGCGTGAGAGACTGGACTGAGAGGCTCGACCCTCAGTACCCGCACTGAGCCGTACCAATTTATTTTTGTCAGTCATCGAGATTTGGGTTGGGTGTCTCAAATGAAAGATCTTAGCTTGAAATGAAAATGACGTTTGGCCTTTGTGCGGGGTCCGTAGGACGAAGCACGGCGGAGTTCGCTGCACACTTTATGTGTGTACGCCACCGCTCACGCTGCCCGCCTCAGTACCCATACCCGTCCTCTGCTGCACCCATAATTTCTTCCCCTTTTTCTTCTTCCCTGCCGCTCCACTACTCAGTACAGTACCCCCTTCCCACGAGGAGCCTTGGAGGAGCGGATACAGTAGAGAGGAACGGGTGGGGCTGCATGGAAAATCACCTGCTCTAGGGTCGGGGTTGGGGAATAGGTGTGTGTGTGTGTGGGGGGGGGGGGGACTGGTAATGACAAGGATACTTTAAACCGCACGGATAGACGAGTCCGAGAGGTAAATGGCTGCACTCTGCCGGTGTTTCGCGGCAGAACCTCGACTACTACTGCTGTTGGAAGTGGCTTTAGAGTGGCGCTGTGCGGATGAGAGAGAGCGAGAGAGAGAGATAAGTGCGCGTGTGAGGGTTCGCATGTGCGCACTGCAATGTCATGGGGGAGGGCTGCTTTGGGCCGTTACTCATAGTCATGGGAGAGGGAAGTTGTCTCTCTCGCTCTCACTCTCTGCGTCCGCCCCGCCCAGCCCCGCCCCGCCCCGCCCCGCCCCGCAGAGACTCCCTCCTCTCCACCGCACTGGCTGCTCTGCTGGGGCCGCGCCGGCCCGGGCAGTCGAGTTAATCATAACTGGTCGTGCCCGGAAAATAAAACACACTCTGAGGAGAGTGTGAGAGAAAGTGAGAGGGGTTGGGGGGAGCGGGGTATCCTCGGGGCGGAACGGCTATGCTGGGTTGCACCAACGAAATTAATCTGCCTTCCTGCCGCGGAAAAATAAAGGTAAGATGCGGTTGCTGCGGAAACCACACACAGCGCGGGGCAGGGCCTGGGGCGGGGCAGGGGGCGGGCGGGGCGGGGCGAGCGCCCACCACCCCCACCTCCTCTCATTTCTCACCCGTGCGCACTACGTGAGGGTTGCAGGCCCCATGTGCGCTGCCGGACCCGCCCCCCCGCCCCGCCCCGCCCAGCCCCGCACAGCCCCAGAACTGCTCCCACTGCTCGCCAATTACGCGATGTGCAGGTGAAGAAGGGGATGAAGACAAAAGGTCTTGACGGATGTGACGTGGGGCGGGGCCGATTGGCCCTAAACACCCAGAAAACAGTATTCTTGGGTTTGGTTTTTTCGCTTGATTCAATATTTCTTTCTTAATTCGATGACAAAATTTTCTTAATTCAAGAAAATTGGTTTGAAAAAACCAAGAATAGCGAAAACAAGGTGGAGCTTGGCTTGAATCAAGAATTCTTTTTTCTGGGTGAACTTAACCCGGTTAGGCTCCGAGCCAATCAGGGATCGCACTGTTGTGGAGACCTTTTGACGCCTCGCGACCCCGCCGCACCGCCCCTCTGCCGAGAGAGAGAGAGAGAGAGAGAGAGAGAGAGAGAGAGAGAGAGAGAGAGAGAGAGAGAGAGAGAGAGGCGAGCGAGGAATAAGGTCAACACAGCCGGGGCGGGGCGGCGCGACCTGACAGCGCTCGCGCGGTGTGGACACCGCCGAACCTAGACGAGCAGCGGCATGACGCGATATGTTTTCTCTCACCTTCGCGGTGGGCGGCGGAAGGCTTCCCCGACCGAGAAAAGGGAGGTGCCCTGCCCAGGGTCAGGCGGGCCGGGCGGGAGAGAGGGAGGAAGGGAGAGAGAGAGGGAGGGAGAGGGAGGAACGGGGCGTAATGTGAGGGAACGGGGCGGCTGACTATGACGACTGTTTACTCAAAGTGCGGGGCGCGGGCGGGGCACGCTGCTTCGGGCAGTGGAGTGGAGTTTCCTATAAGCCTCTCCCCCCCCCCCCCCCCGCTACATCCCCGTTAGCGGCTGGGAGTGTTGTCGGCGTGGCGCGGTGCGGGGGCGTGACACCACCGCTCGGTCCAGTCCCTACGCCGCGGCCCCCGCGCACACCGGGGCAGGGCAGGGCAGGGCAGGCGGATCGGCAATATGGGGGTATGATATCCAAGGGCGTGAGGGACGTCATCAAATCTGTAATCAAGGTCCGAAATGAGGGGACATGCGGCGTCCCCCCCGGGGGGCTTAAACCGCAGGGCCGGGCCGGGCCGGGCAGACCTGGCCATCACGGCTACAGCGGGTGGGGCGGGGCGGGGCGGGCCCACAGGAAATAATCTCACGCGGATATGGGATGTGCGTTGCCCTGATCCGCTCGGCACTTTTAGTATGAAGTATTTCCGTTGGGAAGGGGCCGGGCGGCGGTTTAGGGAGTGGGGATGGATGAGGGAAGCTGCGTTAGGTTTAGGGCCGCGGCCGAGGAGCCTAGGCGGGGTGCGATGCCAGTCGAGTTATCGTTATTGTCGCGGCCCTGCCCTCTTCGTGGCGTCGCGGCTCGGCCTCCACCTCGGTCTCGGCCTCGCCCTGGGCCTCGCCGTGCGCCCCGAGCGAGGCCGGTCTTGGTGCGATGTGAAGGCGGTGAAGGTGTGCCTGGCCTGCCTGCACCCTATACGCGTAGGCCCTGCCCTGCGGCTCCTGGCTCCTCGCAGGAATGTATTGAAGACTTTTCTTTTTGCAGAGGTAAACAGGCTTTCTCTCAGGCCCGGCCCACCCGCTGCACTGATCTGTCGAGTGGAAGGCGATCGCTCTCTCCTCACCGCCGGGCCGCGTGTTATACAGGCTCCTCTCCTCTCCTCTCCTCTCCTCTCCTCTCCTCTCCTCTCCTCTCCTCTCCTCTCCTCTCCTCTCCTCTCCTCTCCTCTCCTCTCCCCTCCCCTCCCGTCCTCTCCCGTGCCCTCCGGCCTCGCCCCCGAGAGCCCAGAGCCTCAAACAAAAGTCGTAGTGCAGGATCAGGATGATCGTTCTTCTCCTAAACACTTCTTCCTCGGCCTCCCCGGTCCCCGGTCGTCCTATGATGATGGTACCCCTAGCGGAAACATGTCAGGGAGGGAGGGGGGTATGGTGGGCCTAGGATGGTGGTACCCCCGGTATTATCGCTGAGCGAAGCGAAGCTTACTCCTGCAGGGGATCAGAAATGTACTTGGTCGTGAGTCTGTCTGTCTGTCTCTCTGTGTTAGCCGGTTCTCCTCTTAAAGTACAGAAGTAATCGTAAAAAGCGGTAGTGTTCCGTAATCTACTAACTTCAGCGCTATAATATTTGTCCAGACTTTTCCTATAAATAGAGTTTGAAATATTGAAACGTTTCATGTAAACTTCACTCCGGAAAGGTTGGCAGGCAACGAAAGGAGTTCACCGGTAAGCTAGCCCCACAATGAACTCATCGGGCAGTAACGCCGCGAAATTTGGGTTACCAAGAATTTAATTTCTGCCTCCCCCTGCGCTTGGGCTCTCCGGATAGGCCGCCACCTTCACATGATTGCTTGGCGGGTTGGCCTATCCAGTGTGTCGCAGGCGCTCCGCCTCGGTAACGTCCTTTGTGGGGACGCCAGTAGCGCCACCTAGCGGCAGCACGCGAAATATGTCACGACGGCCCAGCCAAGCCCGGTGGGCCCGGTGTCCACCTCGACCGTTTACAACATCAAAATTAGAAATTTAATTGTCAGTCCGACGAAATATGCGGTCTTCAATAGTTTTTTAGAGTGGTGGTAGTCGCCTCACGAAGTTTCAAGTGTCGTCATTTTGTAGAAGTGTGTGTGCGAGTGATTTGTCGTGTGTGCCTCAAGTTCTAATCAAAAATACCTTTGATTGTACTGGATTTGTGAAATGGACGTCACGGATTGCTGAAACGACAGCCAGGATCGCTTCAACTTACTTCCGAACTCATTATTTGGGTGAGTGACATAACCTAACAACATAAACAATGTTGTTTACAATAGAGTACACTCAGCTTTGTCTGGGAGACAGCAGACTTTGGTCTGAGTATTGAAATCACTTAACACCTTGATCTGACAAGTGAGAGTTACTAGCTG
This sequence comes from Frankliniella intonsa, assembly GCA_033675135.1. NCBI lineage: Eukaryota > Metazoa > Arthropoda > Insecta > Thysanoptera > Thripidae > Frankliniella > Frankliniella intonsa. The sequence continues at coordinate 12,194,456 of CM066254.1, read as the reverse complement.
TGACATTATTTTTTGATATTTAACTAAATTTTGTTTTAAACCTTTGCTCGGTACCCAAGTGTTGTGATTCCTTATTCAGCCGCCACAAATTACTAGCCAAACGGTTTCCCCAATACGGTATTGATGCTGTAGTAGAAGTGTGCTCCTTTTAGACATGAGCTAAGAGACATTTGTTATAAAAAAAAGGTTATTAATTGATAAATATTAAATAGAAACATTTAGAGTCTCATTCTACTAAAGAAGACACATCAAAGTGTGGTGAAAGTATTAAAATCTTATAACCTTTTAACCCAACTAGAAAAAGTAAATTGTATGGGTATTATTCAGAGAAATTTAGTTGGATTTTGTTCCGAACCTTTGCTGTTCTTCCCAGTGATACGATTTCCGATCAAGTTATCTTATGTGTTAAACCAAACATACTGCTTGATCCGTTTTGGCTATGAATTTGAATGAGAGAAAAGCTGCTCTATAAAAGTAATGATACGGAGTAAATTCATTTCTAAAAAATGAATAGTTTATAGAAATTTGACTCTCACAAACACAAGGGGCGATACTGTAGATTGGATTTAGGTGAGAAACGGTACTTGTAATATAACAATTATGCTGAGAGTGTATACACTAAATCAGTGTTGGTGTGAAGACAAACTTGTTTCAGAAGGATAGGAGGGGTTGAGGGAGGGGGCGGACAGCATATCATGCAGTTGCATTCTTATACTCATCATGTTAATGATACTTAGTGGCACTTATCTGACCTCCGGATGGGGAGGGGAAAAGTGGAGGGGAGGGGGGAGGTTCTGGAGGTGTGTTCTAGAGGTCCCCGCTCAGGATAACCACATTTTGTTGGCCACTGGCCACTGAGCCTCTAGCGTCGAACCCATAGGAGGGTGTCCGAGACTTTTGACCTGGGGACAGCTCAGAGGGGATGCTCAGCATGCCCCTGCCACAAAGGCGTCACACTCATAATGTCGTTCTGGGTTCGGGAAGGGTGTCACCGTCCCGCGTCTATCCCCCCCCCTCCCCCCCCCCGGGCACAGGAGTGGCACGAGGTTACCGCACAGGACAACCGCACATTGGAGGCCACAGCGCCCTGCGCCTCTGGTGTCAATCACATTGGGTGTCCGGGACTTTCTACATCAGGATATCTGAGAGGGGATGCTCCCCTCTCTCTCTCGGTTGAGAGTACGAACGGTGATTGTTGGCCTGTTGTCCCACCACCACCTCTCCTGCCCTTCTCCCCGAATTCTCAATTACTCCATGCTGACTGGCGCCATGTAAGTTGCTTATCTACACGGCGGAAGGATTAAACCCATCCTTTTGTTTTAACACTCACTTCGCTCAGCAACTACGTGCCTGCCGCACGTACTCCTAGTTATCCTGGGGGTAGGTTCTTCACCTCACACCGGCCGCGCCTCGCACGCCGTGATGTGCGGACGTCTACCAGGCGTGTTAGCGCCCCCCCCCCCTCCCGCCCCCGCCTCGCCTCGCCTCGCCTCGCCTCGCTGCCAGTTCACACAAACAAAACACGTACGACGCTTTTCGGTGGTGTCTGGGGAGGCTCTACGCCATGGCGTGGCGGGGCGTGGCACGGGAGAGGCTTCTCTATGAATCAGCTAGAACCGAAATACTGCGCCCCGTGCCACACCGGCCAGTCCCAAACTATACTGGCACTCTAAACCTAAAACCTCTGTTCCTCCGGCTAAACTGTTCGCCAACTTGCCGCAAAACTCTCCCTGGCTGGCTATGGCTGCTGCTCGGCTCGGCGCGGCGGTCTGGCTTCCTGGCTGCCCGGCCTGGGCTGGGCCTGCCTGGGCCGGCCGGTTCTCCTGGTGATCGGCGGCGGTAGCGTCCAGACCCCCCCGCCCCTGTTCCCGTCCCGCCACGCACGCACCACCCCTGCCCCTGCCCCCATCCTTGTACAGGTATAAATTAATAAAGGTGGAAACTTGTTCCGCCGGAGCGGATGCTGCGATCCCCCTCGCCTTTAGCGTCGCGTCGGAATTAAGCAAAAACCAATAATTAATATATCGCATTATTTGAGAGAGAAGAGGCTTTAAAAAAATGGCAGGAACAGAATCGCAAGGGGAGGGGACGCACGCCCCACGCCAGGCTACAAAAAAAAGTCCGTTCAATCGCTGGCGGGCGACTTTGTTTTATATAGTTGATTAGGAGAGTAATATGCCAATAACTCTGGTCTCCCCAGCGTCCTTGTCGTGGAAGAATCGCGTAGCGGGATCAGTATCGTATATGTATGGATATATGAAATGGTATCAGCATTGAGGTGCAAGATGGTGATTGTGTGGCGTAGGAGTTTGCAAGGCCAGCAATCAAAACCTGTTTTTTTTTCCCCGCCACGTTTGCTGTTGGAAATTGCTGTGGAACTCGATTTGGCGGGTCAGTGGGGTCGGGTCGGGACCGGACCGTGCGCTCACGGGACGGGGCCGCGGCTCATGCATACCGTACGCTGAGAAGCAGGACCGCGTCGGCCAGCGCCAAAACAAACGCGGGGGACAGAAAAAAAAAATACACTGGCACACATGCACGGGTAGCTTTACTTCCGGAGGAAATGTGTGCGTGGTGTGTAAAGTTAGTGGCGGGGAAAGGGCGCGGCGCGGTGCCAGGCGGGATAGTCTACCTGCCAGGGGAGGGGGCTGGCGGCGGCGTGCCGTGCCGTGCGGACTAACCGCTCTGCTGAAGGACGCCGCCTCGCGGCGCGGCGCGGTGCAGGGAGGACGCGGCGCTCGCGGAATCGGTGTCGACTCGCGCCGTCACTTTAAACTTGTGCGCGGGCGGCGTGGCGGGGCGGGGGCGCCCCGCTATGGCCCACCACTCCCGCAGCCTGGCGCGCACTTTTCTTTCTCAATTTTCTCGCCGTGACGTCACCAAGGGATTGCACCATTTCCATGTAAATGGTTGGGGGACCACTTGGCCTTCCTTTCCTAGGCGGGGCGGGGCGGGGCGAGGGCGGGCGGGCGTCGTCGGTTCCCGTGGCTGGCTAGTCCGCAGCCCGGGGTGGGGTGAGGCGGGGCGGGGCGGGGCGCCCTTGCCTCACGCCCTACCTACCTCGTGCACAGCCCTGCCACACCCTGCCCCGCGCTGCCCGAATCGCTTTGCCCCTCCCTGCCCTCCTGGCGCCTGGTAGTTTTAAGGCGCCTGGGAGAAGGGGAGGGGTATTGGTGGGGGGAAGGGGGAGGGGCTACGCGTATTTGAGAGTCAAAGAAAAGGACTGCCCCGCCTGACGATCATGATGAAGAAAGAATAGAGGCGCGATATTGCCGCGGTGGTGTCGAAATGAAATGGGCAGCGAAAACCCCCCCTCACGGACTTTCGTGAGGTTCTCGGGCAATTGCAGTTTTACCCCCTATTAATACCTGAGTCTACCCCTTAACCATTAAAAATTTCGTTAAAATATTTTTTTCCCTTAGTGCTCAGAACCATCTTACGACTATTCCGAGGTCTGAGCTGGATACAATGTGATCGTTCTTCAGTTTTGTCCAGTTTTTTGTCGTTTTAGTCTACTGTGCGGTCCGCCGGGCCCGGCCCGCGCGGTCCCATGGATATAGCGTGTTTGTGCGGTCAGGCTCATTACGCCCCCACACCCTGCGGCCCCCACCCCCTGCCGCCCCCACCCCTGCCGCCCCCGCCCCTGCCGCCCCCGCCCGTCACGTCAACAAGCGGGTAGCGCCGCACGGTGCGTTGATAAGGCGCCCACCTCGCCTCCACTCGCACGACCGCTTTTTGTTCTCTGCCGCAAATATACATGTTCCGTCTCCCTCCGTCACTGCGGCGCGCGCGCCCGCGCACTAAAAGCCCCCCGGCAGAGGGGCGTAAACTGTGGAGCTGAGCCGAGCTGCCGCGAGCGGAGCCGAGCGATCTACGAGTGGCCGAGATCACGCCAGGCAGGCGCGGCGCGCCCGGCCCGCGGTAACGGCCTTGGCCCATAAAAACGAGTCACTCGAGTCGCTCGTCCACCACGAGGAGTGGACGCTGCGCTGCTGACGTGGGCGTGGGGTAGGCAACCGCATGCACGTGTGACCGCGGGCTGCCTATCCCCTCGGCCCGTGAGGCGGACAGGGACGATAGGCAACCCTGCCCACTGCACTGCAAATGGAGGAGTCAGATCTGTCATCTGAAAATATCGGACTTTTCCTATTGCCTCAATTATGTGATAGAATATAATCCCCTTTTAAGAAAGAATATAAAATATCACTTAATTTGTGAGAGATTAAGGATATGAAACCTCACTGAAAAAGGGCGAGGTGTCCCAAACGTCACACAAATAGAGTGAGTAGAGTCTTGGAACTAGAGCTCGAACGAGAAAAGCCGCACACCCCGCTCCCAGGGGAGAGGGGGGGGGGGGGAGGGGGAGAAAAGTTACCGCACAATTCTCGATCTCCCCGAGGGCGAGAGTTAAAAGTTTCATAACACGTACGCATGACACTCTGGTCTGAATCTCCTCGCTTGCAGCTCACACCCCGCCCCCGCCCGCATGCAGCTCGGGCTGGGCTGGGCCCGGCCGGCCTGCAGCGGACTGATAGGAGAGGTACGTCTCCCCACCCCGCTCCCTCCTCGCTCCCCGCACTGACCACAAAACCCATCGGCATGTGTGTGTGTGTGTGTGTGTGTGAGTGTGGTCGCGGGGGTGGGGGCGCAGGCACGTCGCGGCGCGGGTGCTATTTCAAGTCGCCTGCTCTTACCAGTCGGCCGCGTAAAATAGGAGGCGCCGGCGCTGTCTGGCGAGGCGCGGCACTGGCGTGGCGTGGCGTGGCGTGGCGTGGCGTGGCGTGGCGTGGCGTGGCGTGGCGTGGCGTGGCGCGGCGTGGCGTGGCGTGGCGTGGCGTGGCGCGGCGTGGCGTGGCGCGGCGTGGCGTGGCGCGGCCCGGCGCGAGGAGGCGCGGCGTTGCTCTCCCCGGGACCACTTGTCAGCTGTGCAGCGGTCCCAGACAGCGCGTGCTAGACACGCAGGCAGACTGGCACGCTCACGAACACTCACCCGCCCGCACGCGCAGATAGTCCTCTAGCGCCACAAGTCTCTGGGGCCGCGGCGCCTCGCCCCGCCCCGCCCCGCCCCGCCCCGCCCCGCCCCGCCCCGCCCCGCCCCGCCCCGCCCCGCCCCGTCCACCCCTGTGAATAGCCGCGCGGGTTACGACGATCGGTGTGACCGCAGGGCGGTGCGGGACGGTGCGGGGCGGGGGCGGCTAAAGTGTTTAACAGACCGATCGAGATAGCCGGGGGGGTTTGCGCACCGCCCCCGCTTCGACCTGCCCCCTAGCTCTGCGGCCCGCGGCGCGGGCGATAGCTGCACCCCGCCCCGCCCCCGCCCGACCCCCACACCGCCCCCACACCGCCTTCACCCCGTCCCCAACCTGCCCCGCCCTCACGCCTCAGGGCCGTGTACCCAAATATGTCATTGCAGGCTGATGAGACGAGATTAGATGAGAGATTCGGGGCGGCTCAAAGCGTGGCGGGGCGGGGCGGGGCGTGGTGTGGCGGGGCGTGGTGTGGCGGGGCGTGGTGTGGCGGGGCGTGGTGCCAGGGGCGGGGCGTGGTGTCGCCGGTGCCGGTGCCATGGGAGGACTGCTGGGCGGGGCGTGGCCGTGCTTGGCCCGGCACGGCCCGGAGCACTCCCGCCCGACTTCCAATCCCAATACGAATGCAATAACAGTCCGATGCGCTCCCCGAGCAGGCCCTTCCCGGCCCTGCCCGGCCTCGCCCTGCCCGGCCCTGCCCGGCCCTGCCTCGCCCGGCCTCGCCCTGCCTCGCCCTGCCCGGCCCCGCCCTGCCCGGCCCTGCCCGGCCCTGCCTCGCCCGGCCTCGCCCTGCCTCGCCCTGCCCGGCCCCGCCCTGCCCGGCCCTGCCCGGCCCTGCCCGGCCCTGCCCGGCCCTGCCCGGCCCTGCCCGGCCCTGCCCGGCCCTGCCCGGCCCTGCCCGGCCCTGCCCGGCCCTACCCGGCCCTACCCGGATGGAGAGAGCGGCAGCAGGAATGTGAGGTGCCGGGGGTGCTGCTGGCGCGCCGCGTGTGCGCGTCGTACCTCGCTCCCCTGCCCCACCCCACCCCGCCATACCGGGGAGCCCCTTTTAATAAATAAAATAACGATAAAGAGCGCCATACCGCGGCGGAGGGGAGCAGCGTAAACTCTAGTCAGGTCCCGGGCCCGGGTCAGGTCCGGGTGTATTTCACGCCGGAATGAATCTCAGCCACGCCTCCCTTCGGCTTCCACGGAATATAAACACAACAGAAATAGAATCAGTACGAGTACCTCTTTCTCCCTCCGCTCCCCTCTCGCTCCGGTGGAGCTTCCGGCCTGCTATACGCGACGTCCATTCCTTCCTTCCCACCCCTTCCCACCCCTCCCCACCTCCGCCTTCTCATCTCTCTTTCCAGCCCAGCCCACCCCCAGCCCCTGCTGCAGAACCAGCAGTTATCGGAATCAAAACGTGGTGCTTCATCCCCAGAAGACGATGCGCCGAGCCCCCCTCTCCACCGAGACCCTCTCCAATCTCAATAATAATTTGTATAACCGAGTGCTGAGAGGGAGAGAGCCAGGGAGAACGCCGGGGCCCACCGTGGCGCGGCGCGGCGGCAGTGATGGCATCAATGTTATCCGACACTGAGATTATTTGCCCGAGGCATCGCGGCGTCCCAATGTTCCTAGTCCCCGCCGCCCCCCTTCTCGTCTTCTCTCTCTCTGTCTGTCTGTCTGTCTGTCTGTCTGTCTGTCTGTCTGTCTGCGGCTCATTTCATTTCTCTTCGTTTTCTTGAGTTTTCCTAGTTTCCCTGCCGCCACGCATTATGCCGCTCTCGTCCACCCCCCCCCCCCCCCCGGACCCTCTGCAAAGCTGCCTTACACAGGAGAGCTTGGCGGGGTGGGGAGGGCCGGGTGGCACCCCCACGCCCCCTCCGCGCGCTCCGCGTTGCAATCAGTTATCCCCGTTGTGGACCCGGGCCGCGCGCCGGGGAGTCCATGCTGGTCAATCTTCAGATTCCCGCCGCCCGGCCCCTCTCACCCGCCCCGCCCCGCCCCGCCCCGTGCAGAGCGTACAGGGCACTGCGACCCTCGCTGCTAGTGCTGGGGCTGGAGCTGGAGCTGGAGCTGGAGCTGGAGCTGGAGCTGGAGCTGGAGCTGGAGCTGGCCCTCACAGTCCTAATCTCCCTTTATCCCCCTTGGCCTCCGGCGGCCCGGGGCTCTCGTCTCCGCGGCGCCACGAGCAGCGTCGCCGCGCGCGCGCGCGCGCGAGAGAGAGAGAGAGAGAGAGAGAGAGAGAGAGAGAGAGAGAGAGAGAGAGAGAGAGAGAGAGAGAGAGAGAGAGAGAGAGAGAGAGAGAGGGAGCAAAGACGCGCGGCGCGACTCGAGTGGCACTGCTGTGCCTTTTTGTTCTGCTGACGTGCATTGTGCCCCCCCCCCCTATCTCCCCGCCCCGCCCTGCTCGGCTTTCCCTCGTCAAGGAGGTGAGGAGAACTAGAGGCCCCTACCCCCTACTCCTACCCCTACACACCCCGCCCGGGGGCTGCGGCCGGCCCTCACGTGCTCGCGGACGCTGCCGGTCCCGGGTCAGGTCCGGCCCCCGGCCCCGCCAGGCCCCGCCCCGCCAGGCCCCGCCCCGCCAGGCCCGGTCATGCCTCGCCCCGGGGCGCACGTCTCGCGAGGAGCAGGCCAGGCCCACGACGGTAACCAGGACGGGTCTGCGCGGGGCGGAGGCGCGGGGAGGGGCGGTCCAGGGCTCAGAGATGCGGGTGATGGCGCCCACTATCCCCCTGGGGCCCCCGGGGGGCCCGGAGGGGTGGTGGGCGAGCGGCTGGATGGTATGATTAGGGGTCCCCTGTTGATGACGGTCCCTGGGGGAGCAGCGCCACCCCTACCCCCTCCCCCACCCCCACCCACTCCAACTCACGGGCAGGTAATGAGCTTGGCGTGCGGTACCCACCTCTTGTAACCTACCCGCACCTCTATCTACCCTCGCCCAATAACCGCCCTCTCCCGCCAGGGTATTGGCGCACTGGTGCTGGGCGAGGCGTTTCCAACTTTCTGAGGCTGGACGGGGCGGGGCAGTACTCACGGCAGGGTCCGCATTCTCCGAATCCCCGGGCGCCTGGGCGTGCGCAATGCGCGAGCCGAGCTCTTATGATTTCTATAGCAGTCCATCCCACGTGCGCCTTCCCTCCTCCCCCTCCCCTCCGCCTCCCATCCCCTTCCCCCTCCCCCTCCCCACCCACACTGTCTGTCTGCCGGGCTTTGGCGCTGGCATGGCGCGGCGTGCCGGCCTTGTTAAACGAGCTTCTAATATCTCGTTGTATAGTTTGTTTACATCAACTTCTTGGCCGGAGATGAGGCTGGGGCTGGGGGTGCTCCGGCTTGCTCCGGCTCCCTCCGGCTCGTCCACCAAAGGGCCAAGGGCCGCCCACAGCTGGAGGAGAGAGGTCTGGAACCTCGCCGCCGTGGAGTTTAGGTGCGCTGGGCGCTGGGCGCAGAGCGCTGGGTGCTGGGTGCTCGGGTGCTGGCCGCTGGGCGCTCTGAAAGGAGAGTAGGAGAGAGGCTTTACAGGCGCCTCGGGGAGAAGTCGAGCCAGCGGGAGAGGAGAGGAGAGGAGAAACGACGGGAGGAGAGAGGACCAAACCCGGTCCGGGAGCTGGGAAGAAGGTCAAATCCGTTTGACACCACGGCGTCAGATAATGAAGCAATTAAAACGTCAGTGCCAGCAGGGCGGTGGCCGGGGGAGGGGGTGCGCCCGCCGGGGTGCAGCGGCGCGGCGCCTCCTAAATACTTATTGACGGCCAAAGCGCAGTACCCCGGACGTCCTACCCGCCCCGCCCCGTCCTGCTGGCTCTTTTCTCGCCCTTTCCTGTTGCTTCGGGTTAAGCCTCGCCTGCAGGTTTGATGGTGTGACGTGCCCCCCCTCCCCCCCCCCACCCCCACCCCGCTCCGCCCCGCGCTTTACCACCGCAGGCCGCTCCGCTCGGCCCGCCGGCGAGGACAGTTCGCTTTCATAAACCGTTGTTATTCCTTAAATTGCGTGGCGGCTCGCAAAGGAGTATGAGCTGAGGGGGGCGGGACTCTTGTGCCGAAGTTAAGCCGGAGGCAGGCGGGTGCGGCGGGCGGGGCGGGGCGGGGCGGGCGGGGCGGGCGGGGCGGGCGGGGCGGGCGGGGCGGCTGCGGACTCACGTCATCAGCGAGGCCGCGGGGCTCGCCGTGACCCCACCAAGGGCAGCGGAGCTGGGTGGGGCGGGGCGGGGCAAATTAAGCCTTGCGTACTGTAGCGCTCGTGTGGCCACCTCTTACTGCTCATTCTGCGGTCGTTCCAGTTCCAGTCAGCGTGAAAGTTACTTCTCTATCATCACTCTGTGGCGTACCTTAACACCTGCTCCCTCCGCTTTTTCTCCGGAGTACTCACCCCGGAGGTTCACGCGCGGTGTAGAGCTGCGCTGGGGCCCTGGAGGCGAGGCGGAGGCGGTTGCGGCGCGGCCCGGGCGCAGCTCCGCTACGTGTGCTGGAGCCGTGGCCCTGGATCAGCGAGCGGAACGCTGTTGGTCACTTGTGTTTGCCGGCCGTGTTGTGTTGTTGGGCTGCGCTCTATACCCGCCGGCCCTACTTGAACAGATCGGGGTAGACTGGACGAGCGTGAATACGTTGTGTAAAGCCTCCCTCCAGGGCTGCCTCTGACTGCTGCTGCTGCTTCTTTTTTACTTACTTCCATTTTTTCCAGAGGTTCACCCGCTCTGCTGGAAAAAAATGGCAATTAAAATATGAAAGGAACGCGTCCTTGCCGGTAATGATACAATATTTTCCATCATGAGACTTGTGAAAAATGAGGCTGGCCCAGTCGGGCCAGGGCGCTTTTGTCATTTCGGTGCGACTGGAGCTGGTGTGTTATTGCATGGTTGCGACCCTATCATCATCACAAACCTGGGGGAGGGGAGGGGGTGGGGGCGGCTGATGGGTCGGGCGGGGTCGGTCGCTGTCGGGTAGGGCTGGGTCGGGTAGGGTCGGAGGCGCATGCACGGCTACAGTTTGGGTTTGGTATGCAGAGCAGCCGCCACGTCTCGCGAGTCATTCTGAAACTCCTTCCTCTCGTGCCGCCCCGCCGCACCCCGCCCCACCTCACCAGGGCGTACCCTTGTGCAGGTGACACGTAAGGTGTGCGCCTCCCGAATGCTCTGCTGACACAAGTTTGCTGAGCGAGGGGGCCGTGGCGGGGCGGGGCGGGGCGTGGCGGGGTGTGGCGGGGCGGGGTGGTATGGCTAGCTGTGCGCGCGAGACGAGGCTTCCCACAGGCCATGTGAGGGTCGGTCAGGCAGGCTTAACTTAATCCACGTTAATTTACTGGGCATGCTCGGCGCGCAGCGCGCGGCCCTTCTGCCTGCCGGCTGGCCCCACGGGGGTCCGGGTCCCACCCCACCCCACCGCGCCGCACCGCGCTCCAAGGGCGGCCGGCCGGCCTCTCCCCCGAGGGCATCCCGCCCCGCCCCGCCCCCCCGCCCCGCCCGCCCCGCCCCGCCGCGCCGGCTCCAGGCTCCAGTGCGCGTTCCCGCCCCGCCCCGCCCCGCTGCTCCACCCAACAAGACTCTCTCTTCTCTTTCGTCGCGCTCCAACGCCGTCGCTAGACACGAAACCCTTTATGTATGATTGTAGCATCATTATGCACAGTGTACGCAAATCATTTTGTGCTTATTCACTATGTACGAATTGTACATGTGACTCCCGGGCGGAGACCCCTGGGGCACCCCTCGGCTGCCCTTGGCCTGGTGCCAGCACCGCGCCACGCCACGCCACGCCACGCCACGCCACGCCACGCCACGCCACAGCACGGCACAGCCCCGCGCAGCCCGCCCGCGCCCGGTGTTTGGCTTGGCGTGTTCGGGAATAGTTCGTTTATCCGACGCGGCGCGGCAAGGCGCTGGCAGCAGAGTTCTCAATCGCCTGGCGCGCGCGAGGAGAGGGGCGCGGGCGGGCGCGGGCGGGCGCGGGCGGGCGCTCGCTCTAGGCGCGCCCCGCCCGGTGCGCTTGTTGTCTCTGTCTATCAGCTGACGCATGCGAAGCGCACCAGGAACCCGTGGGCCGAGTCTTCCGGAATACGGCTACGACTCAGTCTACCTCCCTGGTCTACCTCGTCGGGTCCGCAGGTCGCTGCCGCGTCACCCACTTGAATGAAAACACCGGCTGGCATGGCTAAGCGAAGGGCCAGCCGGTGGTCACCTAACACGGGAAAGGAAAGCGGGACGGAGATAGATAGAGAGGAGTGGGAGAAGTGTGGCAGAGGAAGCAAGCAACAAGTGGGTCAGTAAGGGCGCTGGCGAGGCGAGCGAAGCGGGCGGGGCGGGCGGGGCGGGGGTGAGGCGGGAGGGGCGGGGCGGGGCGGGGCGGGGCGGTATGGCATTACCTGCGTCGTCTGCTGCCCGTCCTGGACCCGCAGTACGGCTTCAATAACGCCCCTAGGGGCTTTGAGCCGCTTTACGCGGCACCGCGTAAAAATACCCAAGATGACACTGTAGAGCACTAGCACACCGCCGTAATGCGGAGGTAATGATCAAAAACGTTGTGTTGGGGCTGCGGAGGTAGGTGCGCTGCGCCAGAGGCGAAGATGAAAGGGTGCGAGAATGGGGAGGAACCGTGCAGGTTTATAAGGAGGGTGTGGAAAGATGTAAGGTATGCACCATGTTTTTTTGTTATTTTTGAATGAGAGTATTGAGATATACGCGAGCCGTACTTAAGCTTTTCGTAGCGTTAATAACCTCACGCGGGTAGTATAACATTTTTTAACGATTTTTTTTTTGCTTGTCACGATTACTCCGCCAAACTCCGGCCCGGCTGGCCCAGGCGCCCTCGTAATGTGCGTGTACGGCTGCAGCAGGGGGTTTTGGCTCGGCGCGCGCCGCCGCGTTGCTGTCCGCCTGGCCGGCCCGGCCGCGGGCCAGCGGCCTGCAGAGCAGTCCATCACGGGGCTTGGCATGAGCCATGATCACGGACTGGTGCGCCAGGCCAGGCCAGCGGGGCCAGCGGGGGAGAGATTAGTTCAGAGGGCGGTAGCAGCGGCACCGCCAACACATACTGTCCTGAGCAGCAAGCCTCCCGCTCGCGCTGTTTCCTATCGTGCGGCGCGGGGGAGGGGAAACAACAAATAAGCTGACTTTCATTCTCTCTGCGCCCCCCTCCTCTCCCCGCCCCACTCCGCCCCGCCCCGCCCCGCCCCCTCTCGCCGCAATCATCTTTGGCGCGCGCGCGCGCAGCGGCGGGAGAGGAGGGCAGCCCGGCCCGGCCCGGCCCAGCCCCGTGATGAAGGAGGCGGCCGAGTGGCCGCGACAGACTTTCGGGGTTCACCCGAAACCTTTTGAAGAGGAACGCGGATGGAACAAAAAAACTTCGACTAAGTGCAATTTGCTGACATTGTAAAAACAGATAAACAGCCAAAGGAGAAGTAAAGGCAGAGTAGCGGATAGCGCGGGCGAGTCATACGACTCGGGGAGCGCCTGGCGGGTAGGCCGCCGGCCTGGCCGCGCGACAGCTGTGCGCTGCGGGTCTGCCTACCTCGCCGGCTCTCTCTGCACGCATGGGCGCCAGGCGGGTGCGAAACAAGGCGAGGCCACTCGTTCCTAACTACGAGGTGAGGTGGCTCTCATGCAGCGGCTAGTGCGAGGAGGAGGAGATGGAGTGCCTGTCCGTCCCCGGAGCGGCCTGCAGCGCGGCCCTGGCCCTGGCCTCTGGCGGCTGCCCGCCCGGTCCACGGGGGCCAGATTCATTTCAGTCTGGCACCAGCCCGGCGTGGCGTGGCGTGGCGTGGCGTGGCGTGGCGTGGCGTGGCGGCTGCGGCTGCATAAGAAGGGTTCCCGACCACCGCGCCCGCCCGGAGAAGGATGGGGGGCCGGGCCGGGCGGCAGGAGATAAAGTAAAGGAGCAGGCCAGCGCAGCAGCGCGAGAATAAATATAAAATAAAAAACCGTTTCGCTTTCGGCTTCCCCTTTTTCTGGTATTCGCCGAGCAGCAGCACTCAGAAGGTCAGCAGAGAGCGAGCTGATGTAAAATACGAAGGAACAACATGAAAGTGAAGGACTTATCCGACTGAGTGAGTGCGGGGCCGGGGCGGGGGTGGGGAGCAGTGCGCAGAGCTGCGCAGTGCGGCGCGGCGCGGCGTGGCCGTCCTATTCTTTCTACTAATTGCTTTATCCGATTCCCCTCCCCGCCCACTCTCTAGTCCACACGCCGGCGAAGCCCTGCCCGCCCTGTCCTGGCCAGCCCCGCGGCCCGGGGCGTGGCGTGGGCGAGTGAGGTCTGGCCGGGGCGGGCCTTGGGGGAGGGGGGTGGGGGGCAGGTGGAGCTCACCGGTGGCAGAGCAGTCCGTCGAGTGTCGTATATCGTACACGGTAGGACACAATAAAAGAGTGGCTGTTAGTACCGACGGTCACTCTGTGACGGAAGTTCCGCTTCATATTCATGTGTCTCCCCTCCAACCGTAACGTAACTGTAGCTGCGGAATGGGAAATATGAATATGAAGAAAAAAATATTGTTCTGCGAGATTAAATGTATATTCTTAATTTTCATGTAAATCGAAGCTGGTACCGAGTTGATTTTTCCTTTAGAGAAGAGGGATGCCGGGTGGGCCGGGGCTGGCGCCTCTCTCCGCTCGTACTGCCCTGCTGGCGCTGCGTCACAGGTCTAATTGAAAAATAATGTTTGGCCGTTCTGTCGACGTCAAGCGTCCTAATGCCCGTCGCTCTTTCAGGATGAAAGCGGCGCTCCCCTCTGTCCACCCACGTGCGCGCGCGCGCACACACACTCACGTGCACCTACGCACTTGCGCCCGCCCGGCCGGCCAGAGTGTGGCGGCACTCACTATATGGCCTTGAGCTCCTCTCCTTTTTGGCGCAGAACTTACTCCCGGTGTCGTTTATTATTAATTTGGACGAAAAGAGCTGGCAAACTGGGGCAGCTCGCAGCCTCCACACGCGCGCCTGGCCTGCAGTGAGCTGCTATGTGCCTTTGCGCGCGAACGCCTCACTACCCCCTCCCCTTTCTCTCTCTCTCCTCCCCCGTGACAGCCCTTTAGAGGTCCACAGGAGTGAGGTAGGGGGGAGGGGGGGAAAGGCGACGGAGCACTTTGGCGAGCATCAGATTTTCAACCGCGAAAAGTTTGCTCACAGCGTGACGAAGAAGAAGTAGTTTCGCATGCCTCTCCCTGCAGAGTGGTGGACGGGGCGGGGCGGGGCGGGGCGAGCGGTGTGCCCCTGCCCCCTCTCCCTCCCCGAGCCTAGTCGCTCCACAATTATTTTTTTTCCTAAGTCTTGGTAGGGGTAATGCTCCCCCCCCCCCCACCTCCAGCGCAGGAGCAGCGGAAGCAGCAGCACCCGGCAGGGAGTCGCAATCCTTTCAATTTAACTTTGCTGCTGTGTGGAGCACTCTGCCTCTACTCTGCGCTGGGCGAGGCCTGGCCGGGCCGGACCGGGCCGGCCGAGATCCGCCGGCACCTCTGCCGTGATCTCGGCCGGTACTGGCTTCGGGAGCCCCGCCCCGCCCCGCCCCGCCCCGCCCCACCCCGCCCTGCCCCGCCCCGCCCCGCCCCGCCGCGCCCCACCGGTCTGACGATAAGGCAGATGAGGAGAGAGTTGCCGCCTCCCCTACAAGAGCACGGACGGCAGCTTCGCCTCTGAAGGGTTCCCCCTGGCACTCACGCTTTTAGATGGTTGTCTCCTTTTGATCGGCAGTTTTCTGAAATCCCCTCGTCATGTTTCGTTTGTATTCCTTCTCCCTGCGGCCGTGCCGTTGGCGTGGAGTGGAGCACCCCGTTGTGGTGTAGTAGGCCTGCCTCGCCCTGCCTGGCTCAGGCTGCGGCGCGAGACATTCCCGCACAAGATTAATGACTCCTGGAACGCATCACTTACAGACTGCCTCACCTCGCACACACTCACACACCTGCACACGTGTGCCCGGCCCGGACACGTGTAATCTGCCCTGTATGTCTGCTCGACTGCTCCTCCGCTCCCAAACAGTCGGCAGTATAATCCAAACAGCGACGGAAATGCTAAGCCTTTCTCTGAAACTGGTCCAGGAATAGCGCCAGTCCTCTGCTTCCGGGATAGCAGGGGACACAAATGACCCATACATAAACGTGATCACCGTGTAATCCCAGCGACCCGCGGGGCAATCGTTGATTTTGAAATGCAAATATGCGAATAAGTTCTCGCATGAGCGAAACGAAATCCATTAGTGGCAGCAGCAGCGGGGTTACACCTGCCCTGCCACGCTGCGCCGCGACCCTCCCACCTGCACTTGATATTCACTAGGCCTAGCCATTTCACTCTCTGCAGTACGAACGGAAAAAAAGGAGGTCAGAATTTGTCTTGCTTCTCTCCTCTTCTCCCCTCTGTCTCTCTCTCTCTCTCTCTCTCTCTCTCTCTCTCTCTCTCTCTCTCTCTCTCTCTCTCTCTCTCTCTCTCTCTCTCTGCCTACTACGTAGTTGTTCTTGCTCTCTTGATTATCATGGCTGCTGCCCGGGCGCCCCTGGTGGGTTCAACCAGCGGGGGATGACAAAGAGTCCAACAAGTTCGACCAAGGACGTTAAGCCGAGAGAGCGAGAGAGAGAGAGAGAGAGAGAGAGAGAGAGAGAGAGAGAGAGAGAGAGAGAGAGAGAGAGAGAGAGAGAGAGAGAGAGAGAGCGAGAGAGGGGCGCTGCTGGTTGCTGTCACGTCTGCGGTTTCGCGATGACTCAAGTTTAGCAGCGGGGCAGCACCGGGTGGTTTCAAGCGTGCCGGCAGGGAGGGGGGGAGAGTTTCTAGAAATATTGCCGAGCTGAAAGGTCTGCTGCAGTGTTGGCGGTGGCAGTGGCTGCGCTGCACGTGCTGAGCTGAGCTGCGAGGCCAGGCCCCGTGATGCTTCTCGGCTCGGAGGTGAAAAGTGGAGGTGTCCCAGTCGGGGGTGGCGAGGGCGGCGGGGCGGGGGGCTCCACATCCCTCTGCACGTGCCGGCCCAGCCCCGGCCTCTCCGCCTGCAGACTCGCTGATGACTGCCCGTCTGCGCCACCCCGCTCGCCCTGCAGGCCCTCCTGCACCCCGTCCTGACGCGCCCCCGCTCCGCCCCCGCCCCGCCCCCGCTGCGCCCCCGCTCCGCCCCCGCTCCGCCCCCGCCCCGCCCCGCCCCCGCTCCGCCCCCGCTCCGCCCCCGCTCCGCCCCCGCTCCGCCCCCGCATGAACACGTTCGAATACCACTACCGTGACGCCGGACCTGCGCGGCCCTGTGCCGCACAGCGCCAGCCATTAGGCGGCGCGGAAGCAGAACAAGGGGTCCCGGCCCCGGGCCGGCCCCGGGCCCTCGGAGGCAGCGGAGCTATAGGCCTTTTAAGCCCCGCTGGCCCGGGCCGGGCCGGGCCGGGGCTCCGCTTTATCGACTTAGCGGAAAGTGTATAGTGGGGCCAAGGCGAGGGCGAGGCGAGGCGAGGAGGCGCCGATAATTTTATCGACTGTCCGTTAAAAATGGTAAGGGAAGCGTCCGCTCGTGGAGCCTGTTGCAGAGCCCGGCCCGGCCCCAGCCAGCCCAGCCCGGCCCAGCCCGGCCCGCTCTACAGATGTTGACTGTGTTAAGCCGTCGTGCCGCCCCGCTCCGCTCGGCCCAGCCCAGCCCGGCCAGCGGATCGGATATCGCGGGCGAACACTCCCATCAGCATCCTATTCAGCCGCTCCCCCCCCCCCCCCCCCAGCGGACTGCTCCGGTATTACTGCCACTCTCTCCTGCATTTCCATGTTATTTTTTCCCCCCACTGTATTCATCTTCCACCGGCACGCGCGGCAGCGATGATGTATGACCAGTTTTCCTTATTCTTTTCTTCTTGTCGCTTTTTTTACTTTATATCCCCCCTCCTTTTCATTTTGTAAATCCTTTTTTTGTTTTTTTTTGTGTCATTTTTCCCCTCCATTCTTGCGCGCAAATTACGCGACACGCCTCTTTACATTGTATCTCGTGGAGCCGCAGGCTTGTTGTTCCTCTTTATTTCCTCGTCCTAGCTGCTCTGTGCTGCTGTGCCCTGTCGCCCCGCCTCGCCCCACCTCCCCTCCGCCCTGGGCTGCCTTATTGCCGCGCGGTGCGGGGCGAGGCGGGCGGGCCGCGGGCGGGCCACGGGCAGGGCGGGTCCTAATACCCACCATTGGCCTGGCAGACTGGTTGCCTACCCGTCGGGCGCTAGGGTTGAGGTTCTACCCCGTGGAGTATTGTAAGCAGCGTTCGTCACCTCGGAGTGCCTCGCTGGGAGGCATTTGCTCTCCTCACCTGAGAGCGCCGCGGGCGTGGCGGGGCGTGGCGGGGCGTGGCGGGGACGTGCCGGTGAGGAGCGCGCGCGCCGGTGAGAAAGAAGTGGGCCAGTCACCACGAGAGAGCGGAGGACGGTCCCTCCCCGTCCCGTCCCCGTCCCACTACTAACCTAAAATGAGAGGGCCTTCGGCAGGTGTGAAAGGGAGAGAAAAGCCCCTTGTGAGGCGGGGCGAGGTGGGGCTGGAGGGCAGGGCGGGGTGGGGCGCGGGGGGCGCGGTTACCACCGCAGCCAACGAGATGAAGGGGTCCAGTCGGGAGGAGGGGGGGGGGGGGGGAGAGGGGCGGCCGGCGCCTTTGTGAAAGGGATATCACACCAGGCGGTGGTCACCGCCGCGGTCACCGCAGGAATGCTCCCCCCTCCCCCGTACCCCGCCAGCCATTCTTGGCCCTATTACTTCCCCACACTCATCCCCTCTCTCCTCTGCTCTGCGCCCGGCTCTTCTTTCTCATGGCGCGCCCTTTTGTCCTTTTATTTTTGTTTCGGATAAATGTACGGGTTCCGGTGGAGGGGGAAGGTCTAGAGGTCTAGGGGCTGGGGGGATCCCGTCGGGCGGCTAATAACATTTTATTTGAAAATGTTTTTTGTTTCCCCGCGTTCCGTCACTTACTGGGCGTTAAGTGAAAGCCCGCCCCGGCCCGCCCCGCCCCGCCGGCGGGCCGCCGCCGCCCGACCAGGCCCGACCAGGCGGGCCGCGCCGCGCTAAAAACTTTTAAAATGAGAGTAATGAATCTCTCAAAGTCGCTGGAATGAATACGGAAGTTCACAATTAGCTCACTTCTGCTGCACAGTAAGCCAGCCCCGGCGGCTGGCTCTCCCATCCGCCCCTCTCCCCGGCTCATGCCCCCCAGCTCGGTGTGAGCCCCGCTTGCTTTGCCTTTTCCCGCTTCCGAAACAGTGAGAAGCCCTCTTACTCGCATTGCCAGCAGCAGCAGCAGCTGAAAGTCCGGAAGAAACGCGCCGGGCAGGGCCGGGGTAGGATGTACACGGATAGTGAGACGTACTGTCGGGCCGGCCCGGGCCGGGGAGGAACTGAGGAAGCTGGGCTTGTATAGTGGGCCAGGGCGGCCAGGGCCGCCAGGGCCGCCAGGGCCACGGCCGGGCGGGCGCCGGCAGCGGCGGGGGACTGGGGGGCCCACAATCTGCCGGGGGGGTCAGCAAAAAAGTTAAACCGCTTGGCTCTTGCTGGGTGAATACCCCGGAGCGAAGCGGGGCGGGCTAGAGAAAACAACGCCCAAATAAACCCTCTTAGCTGCAAAGTCAAAACAATGATAATAAATCAGCTTACATAGTTTTTAATCGCAAGTCTGTCCATTTCAAAAGCTCGCTTCTCTAAAACGAGAACAGTAGAGAGGTGTATTCGATAAATTGTAGCCCCTGGGTGCGCGCGGTGTGAACGCCCTGTGCAGTGTCTTGTGCAGCGCACGTGCCCCGCCACGCCACGCCACGCTCCGCCCTTCCACGTCCACCCCCCTCCTCTTGGCCTCCCCTCCCCCGCCCCTCGCCCCGATAAGGCAACAAAAACGTCTTCTCCCTGTCGCTCTCCTCTCCGCCCCTCGACTCCTTTAAGTGTAGGCAAAAAGCGCGACATGGTCGGTGGCGGCCCGGCTGGGGAAGGGGGGGGGGGGGCAGTAACCCGGGCGATAGTGACTTGATAGGCAGGATGGCGCTGCAGTTAAGTTGTTGTGCGGCTTCGAGTGAAATGTTGCCTGGTCTACCCGCACACTGCTTGCCAGCCCGAAACTATTATGTCGTGCTCACGGCTCGGGGTTATTACCGGGAGCAGCAGCAGTGAACTTCACTTCATCCCCCTGCAGCGCCCTGCTGCTCTCTCCAAGTTTGACTCTCCCTCTCTCTCACCCTGTACTGACGTGAGGGCAAGTTCGGATGAAATCGGTACCTGTTCTCAGTCTGAGCATGGCGTGATGCAGAGGCAAAGCGGCGGGGGGGCGCCGCGTGGTGCGAGGGCGCAGAGGGGGGCGGGGGGCGGGGGGCGGGGGGGATGAGGGGAGGCCGGGGGTAGGGGGCGGAGCAGGCGAGCCGACCGGCCTGGCGGCGCGCTGACCGGCCCGGCTCGGAGCTCTCCAGGAATTTATCCGCTAACGCGAATCGGCCTGGATGTTTGGACAATAGAAGTGAGCTGGCCTGGCATGCACGGATATGGGAGGAGGGACGGGTGGAGGCGAGAAGGGTAGTGGCTGCGAGTGGTCGCCCGCAAGCCTATCCGTACGGCCGTCCGCTTCCCGCCCGTCCGTCCGTTTGTCTGTCTGCTCTTCTGCCTGCCTGCCATCCTGTTTGTCTTGTCCTTCTGGTTTTTGTCCGTCGACCGTGCCTGTGTGTCTGCCTCGTGTGCCTCTGTGCCTTATCGCGTACATCGGTCTGCTCGACCGGAAAACTGAAGGTTTTTTTTTATACTTAAAACTAATTAAAAGAAGAAAAAAAAAAGAAACGTGTTATTGTTGAGCCGTATGATTTCTGAGTGTGTTTCTGTCGGATGCCCGCCTGTATTAGCGCTATTCATCTGTCTATCGGGTTGAGTGTCTGCCCCGCAGTCAGCGCCTCCTGTCTGTCAGCTGAGAGAGGGTGAGAGGTGTGAGTAACGCGGGGAGTGGGGTGGGGAGCTACCGTTGGAGCAGACGACCTTGGCCACAGCGACGTCATCGACGCGTGACGCAGGTCGTGTGCGTACGCTCGGCGCACGCTCGGCGCACGCTCGGCGCACGCTCGGCGCACGCTCGGCGCACGCTCGGCGCACGCTCGACGCACGCGCGCACGCGCACGTTTAGTCACGTGGTCGCGTGGACTCGCGGCTCGGCTCGGCGCGCGCTTCGGCCGCTGCTTTGTTGCGCTGATTGGCGATAAGGCTCAGCGCCCCCCGCTTATTTGCAAGTCAATGCCGTGGCGTGGCGCACCGTGTGTGTGTGTGTGTGTGTGAGGCCTCATTCCATTACGCTCATGCTCTGCTCATGCTGGCTGTTCGCGGTCACCTCGCCGCGCCGGTCACTCCTCACACACCCCGCCCGGCCCGGCCCCGCACAGGCTGGGGACACAGGAGGCGCGAGCAAGGACGACAAAAAATAAATTAGAAAGGACGTTGAGTATCGGGGCGGAGTGGGGGGGGGGGGGGGGGGCAGGGAAATGGAATTTATGAGCCTGGGCCGGGCCGGGCCGGGCCGGCTCATTACAATAAATAATTCAGGCGCCGCAGGGACGGCCCGCGTGTGCCGGACACAGACTTTTACATGAGAAACCGTAAAGCGGCATATGAACCGCGGGGCAGTCGAGTCTGCCGTGCTGTCCGCTGCCGCGCGCGCTCTCTCATGTGGTGTAGCCCCGCCCCGCCCCGCCCCGCCCCGCCCCGCCGGCCCGTTATCCCTTTCTCTTGTTCTGGACGTGACGTGACGTCACCGAGACGTGAGTGCCGCCCGCAATGTCACCGCGGCCCGGCCCGCCTGGGCTGGGAAAAACTACGTGGAAGAAAAAAAAAATTGCACAAGTGAAAACCGAGCATCTGAGGGCCTTTTTGTTGTGCATGTCGCGGGGGAAAGTTTACCAACTAAGCGCAACTAACAAAGAAACACACTTGTAGCTTTCGCTGTCGTGGTGATGCCTGACGTATCCGTCCGGGAAAAAAAATGAAAAGTTGTAGCGTAATGTTGCTGCCTGAACCACGGTTTCATACTCGTCCCTGAGGCAATCTGCGATCAGTGCTTCAACTTTTCATTCTTTCTGGTTGTCGACGATGACGCCCAGGGCACCGAGCCTTCCTGCTGCCCCGCCGCTCAGAAACAAATTGTCTGAGGTAAAAAGACCGCAAAAACGACAATTGCACTGCGGCTTCCCGCTGGAAATCTGCAAACCTGAGAAGAAAGCTGGCTGCTGTAGTTATACGAGACAGTGGCAGTGCCCGTTCTCTCTCTCTCTCTCCCTCTCTCTCTCTCTCTCTCTCTCTCTCTCTCTCTCTCTCTCTCTCTCTCTCTCTCTCTCTCTCTCTCTCTCTCCCCCTGTTTGCGCAGCCGTCCCGGCGCGAGGCCGCATGGCCGCCTGCATGGCCGCGGGGCGACGGGGAACCAATAAGCCTTGTTGTTTCTTGCGCGCAGCCCCGCGGGCCCGCCCCGGCCCGGCCCGGCACGGGTGGTCGACCTGAGCCCTGCCCTTCTCATTACTGAGTGCGCCGAGCCCACCCCGACCGGCCCGGCCCAGCCCAGCCCAGACCAGACCCATCAGCGGACAGATCCGCGGGTCGGCCCGGGTCGGCGTGAGCCGGGCCACGGACGGCTTCTCGTTGTAAGGGGATTAACGAGGCCGAAAATGACAGAGTGCTCCGCTCGGGTCGGGTCGGGCCGGTCGGCGATCACGATGTCTTGATGCAGCGACGGTATCAGAGTGACAATGATCGCTAGACTCGCCGCCAGCCTTGGGACAATTATAACCAAAAGTGGGTTTAGAGTGCCGAACTGCACTCTCGGATCATTGCGAAGCGAACGCTGTGAATAATTTGAAAGCGTTGAATGGATTGCAAAGCATTGCTTTGCTCTTGCTGCTAATGTTGGCGTGATAGTGCGAGGTCTGTGCTGCCGGAAGGGGCGCAGGTAGGCCCGGGTGAAGGCAGGAGGTGGGCAGGAGGGAGGACCACTGATTGATCAGCCGATGCTTGACCGCCCCTGCCCGCCCCTGCCCGCCCCCGCCCGCCCCTGCGTCCTGGTTTCGCGCGCCATCCTTTATTTCTGTTTGGGGATGCGGGTCAGGTCAGCTGCTCCTGCCCCCGGGCGGGGCCGGGCCGGGCCGGGCCGGGCCGGCCTGAGGACGGAGGCTGCGGCTCGCCCCGGGACCGGACCGGACCGGACCGGACCCGGCGTGCCCACTTTGCAGATGACGCGCGCCCCGCCCCGCCCCACCCCGCCCTGCCCCCCGCCCCGCCCCGCCCCGCCCCGCCCCGCGGCAATCATCTGAGAGTGTGTGGCAGGGACGGGCCGCGCTGTGTTTTGTACGAAAGAGAGGCGGGACGGGAGGGGAGGGGCGGGGCGAGGAGGCATTAGAACTACGGCGTTGATGGGGTTGGTGTGTAGGGTGGAAGTCAGTGACTCACAATGCCACTCTGCGCGCCACGGCTCCCGCCCTCGACTTCCAACCCCCTCCCCCTCCCCCGGCCACCGTCCAGGCATTTCCGATATTAACAGTCTGCCGCCGTCCGTCAGGCGGCTGTGCTGCTGCTGCTGCTGCTGGAGGGGGCGGGGCGGGGCGTGGCAGGGCGGGGCGGGGCGGGGCGGGGCGGGGCGGGGCGGAGGCCACTGTAGCTTTTCCTTTTCCTAAACAAGGGGCGGCGTAACCTCGCGCCACGCAACAAAAGGCGAAGAGGCTGTGTTTTATATCATCTCTCCGAACGGCGTCACGTGACATGATGAGACGTGACGAGACGAGACGTGACGGCGGCGACGTGACGAGGTTTCGTCATCACTTACTCGTCGCTCGCCTCGCTCCCTTTGTCTCGCCATCAGTCCCGCCCGGTAACGAGCTGCTCTGTCTGTCACAGCTGGCGATGGCCGGGGCCCGGGCGCCGCCCCGCGCCGGCCGGCCCACCGGCGCCGCCACCGCCGTCACGACCACCACGACGGCGACGCCGCAACGGCGAGGCCTCGCCCCCCAGGACCGCGATGACGGCCTCTCTTCAGGCGCGGCTGAGCGCGGGACGCGATGAACGCGTCGACGCCATCCTCCTGGGTCCCGGGGCCCGCCCTGGGGCCCACCCTGGGGCCCGTCTGGGCCGGGGCCGCGCCGTTCGGCGCGGACGCCTCCGCCCTCAACGCCTCCATGGACTCGGGCAACGCGTCCATGACGCCCGACGAGGTGCTCAACGTGATCCAGCACTTCCTCGACCAGCAGCTCGTCTACAAGGAGGCCAGCCACATCGTGCTCATCGCCTGCTACGTGCCGCTGTTCCTCGTCGCGCTCTTCGCCAACTGCCTCGTCATCTTCGTCGTCTTCAAGTACCACTACATGCGGAGGTAAGTCCTCGACCGCTTTCCTTCCGTCGGGATGAATGAATATATCTCGGCGCTTTGTTGTCGTGTCGGGTAGGCAGGTCGCTGGAACAATGCAGAGAGGCGCGTCTGCAAGACCCGCCGCGCGCCGCGCCGTCCCGTCCGGAGGGCAGTTTGATGTCGATTGGAATGTTAATACTTGATGCCTGTCCTGACCGGTATAAAGTCAGAGCGTAGCCTCTCCCGTCGGGGTCAAGGGGAGTGCCTGGCCTGGCACCCCTGCCCGCCCCGCCCCGCCCCGCCCCGCCCCGCCCCTACTCTGGGTCACTGGCCGGGCCCCCCGGGGCGACGAGAGCGGAGCAGTATATCGACGACACACAGGTCGCGGCGCCAAGGTAATGGCATGCTCGCTTCAATCGTTCTATTGTCCCCTTTCTATTTTTTTTTCTGCCTTTTTTTTTTCAAATGCATAGCGGCACTGCTTCTTTGTCTGTCGCGCCACAGAATGGAAAAACTCCATCTACCTCTTTATAGCGGTCTTCTTTATCGCAGGGGCGAACGAGAAAGTGAGAGGGAGAAGTGAAAGGGAGGGGAGGGTGGAGAGAGGGTGGAGAGGGAGATAGAGAGGCGAGGACAGGTGCACGCTGCCGCTCAGTCAATCAAACCAATCACGTGAAGAGGGCGATAAGAGCTGCGACATCCCAATTGTGGGAGCGAGTGAGACGAACAGCGAGGCGTAACGTGGCGGGGTGGGGCGGGGCGGGGCGGGCGGGGCGGGGCGGCCTGTGCCCCGTCCTGTACCTCTCTGGCAATGCGCTGCCTCCATCACACCCGCTGAGCACAAGTCTCTCTCTCTCTCTCTCTCTCTCTCTCTCTCTCTCCCCCTCTCTCTCTCTCTCTCTCTCCTTTATTTCGCCACAAAGGCTCGCCCTATTCGGCCTCTGCCGCGCGGCCTGGCCTGCTGCAGGCCTCCGGCCCAGATGTTCGACACGTCCACCCCGTCCGTCGCTGGCAGTCAGCTGTGTCACTGCTGCGGCGCACGCCCTGCCCCTTCTCCCGCGGACGACCTCAGCTGTCCGTCGCGACCCCGGTGTCCGTCCATCCTTTGCCGCTGTCTGTCCGTCTGCCTGTAGTCGGCCGCCTGCGTACGCGAGGGTAGGCAGCCCGGCGCGCACCGGAGGGTGCGTGTTGCCTACCTCCCGGGCGGCCCGGCTGTCTGCCTCCGGTCCGGGCCGTGGGAGAAGAGTCGGCGGACTCGGGCCGTTGCGGGGCGTGGGGGGGGGTGGGGGTTGTCGGACCGGCGGGGAAGGGCCGAATCCTCGGAGACCCCTCGACTACAAGAGGTCGAATTTACACATGAAAGTCCGTCGAGAAGAGGCGGAGGCAGCATCGGAAAAAAATAATAATAATAAAAAAAACTTGTCGCCGGAGCGCGGCGCGGCCCTGGAGCAGCGTGCTGTAGGCCTTATCGAGCACAACTCCTGTCGCCGATATAGACAGACCTGTGTAAGGACGGCGCTCGCTACGGCCGCAACTTTCCCAAAGAAAATAAAAACAGCGCGGCTGGGTGTAGGGCGCGGGCGGGAAGAAACAAGTCTTGTCTCCCCTTGTTCTGCTACTTCTGCTCACTCTCAGCCCGTGGGCTGCAGCTCGGTCGGGCCGGCCGGGCCCTGCTGGGCCCTTCTGCGCGCCGCCAGCGCAAGTTTGAATCCGCCCTCCAAACTGTGTCTGTCCTGTCGAGCAGCGCCGCCCCGGTGGCGGCAGTGCACCGCGCCGGTGCGAGGAGATGGATCCACCCCGTGACAAATGCACCGGGGGTGGTTTCATCACGGGATAAAACCACCTCCCTCACCCCGATTGAGGAGGTTTTATCACGCGTGATGAAACTACCACTACCGGGGGTGTTTTCATCACGTGATGAATGCACCCCCCCCCATATAAACGGAAATATTTTACGCGTCTCGGCAGCTCTAGTCATGCTTGACCTGCTGCTCCAAACTTTTCTTTCTCTTTCGGTTGTTTTAAGGGAAAATGGGGTCTCTCGCCTTAGTCCTGCTCGCAATATAACCCTTCTTCCAAACAACTTGATTTTTTTTTTGTTTTATTCGAGCCGTGTCGTTTACCACACGGGGGAAGGCGCAGCTGCGCTAGCGGTGGTGTGAGCTGTGTGCTCATGCGATTGACCATACGTGCGTGTGTGTGTACGCGTGCTTGTGTGTGTGTGGTGGCCGCGTGCTCAGTACGTACGCGTCGCCCCGACCTCTATCATCCAAGCTCATCGCCGAGGGGTTGACCCTGCTCGACCCAAGTCAACAGCGGCTGCTCAGCCCGCCCCGCCGCGCCCCGCCCCGCCCCACCCCGCCGGGGCTCGTGGCGGGCGCCTGTCGCTCCAGGCGGTCTGGTAGGCAAGTCCACCTCCGGGCCTACGCGGGCTGCGGGGCGCAGCGGGGCTGGCTCGCCGCTTGTCCCGGCCTAGCCCGTCCCACCCCGCCCCGCCCCGCCCCGCCCCGTGCCCCAGCGTCCTCTGAAGGGGAGCCTGCCGGAGAGGAGCTCAGAGTGAGGAGAGGGGAAGCATTTTCTCGTCGGGTGCGAAAATTTCGTTGTTCTATAAACCCGGGTTTAATTCGCACCACACGCGAGTCTGCCCCGAGGGGAAGGGGATGGGGAGAGAAGGTTGCTGAGGACGACGGCAGGGCGTCGACTCGTCTCGTCCCCGCCCCCCGCCCCGCGGGCGCTGTCTCTGCCGCGTGCGTCGAAAACTCATCCTATTGTATTATCTGCCGCTTCCCCGGCATGATATTTGTTAGTTTATCTTGCACGCCGCGCCCCGCCCTCCCCCGCTGCCTCACCTATTGTTTTTCCATCTTACCTTTTTCTCCCTCCTCCTTTCCCAAGGAGGTGGGTGAGCCCAATGGCACGGGGGCGCACCCCGCCACGCCCCACGCCCCGCCACGCCCTGCCACGCCCCGCCACGCCCCACGCCCCGCCCCGCTCCAGCCGTGTTTTTGTTTGCACCCCTGCGATGTGAATAGAAGAATGAGACGTCGCCTGCTCACGGCTAGGTCCCGGGGACCCTGCTGAAAGGCGGGCGGGGCAGGCTTCGCCGTCCCGGTGGTCTGATTCAAATCAGAGAGGGAGAGAGCGAGAGAGAGAGCGAGCGGGGCTGCTCGCTGGCCCGGCTGTGACTCGGAAAGGTGCTTCCACCGCCGCCAGGGCCGGGGGGCCGGGGCCGGGGCGCCGCGGCTGCCAATCTCGTCCTGTGTACCTGTTTGACAACGCGGCGGCTAGGGGCCAGCACTCGTGTACCGCAGACGAAAAAAAAAAAGAACGGGAGAAATAAGTAGCAGAAACCGCTGCAATATAAAATGAATGGAGGCAACGTTAAATAAAATAAGTGACCGCGGGAGAAGTGCGGCGGCGGCGGGTATTGCGCGTGTTGCCCGTCGCGGCCCGGCCCGCCTGGCCCCGGGCTCTCTATATGAGTGCCACCGCTTGGTACGAACCCCTGCATTATGAGTGAGTGAGTGGCCTGCTGCTCCCCTTTCCCCTACGGATTTTTTTTTGTTTCAGCGGTACACCCGCCTCGCCGCGCTGGGCCTGGTCGGGTCCACCCCGGCTGGTACGGTCCCCTCACAGCCGCGCATACTCCCTGCCCCCCCCCCCCTCCCCCCGGTCCGCACTCGTTTCTCATTTGGAGCGAGTGGCGCCGGGGGACCGCAGCGCCGGCGGCCAGGCCGGGGCGGGGCGGGGCGGGGCGGGGCGGGGCGGGGACTGCTCCGTCCAATGCGTATGAATGCCGGGCAAAAGACGTATTGGGGTGGGGTGGGGTCGCAACCCGCTGCTCCCCCCCCCCTCCTTTCTCTCTCTCACACCCCACAATGCCCCGTCGCCTCGCTCGAGCTGCGACTAGTCGATGCGGGGTGGGTTGGGGCGGGGCGGGGCGGGCTCGCCGACCGACTGCTCTGCTCTGGCCTGCTCTGCTCACTTGAGTTTGTCCGGTCTGGCTTGTGTAACTCTGAGACGTCTCGCCATCCCCGCTGGCCTGTAGCTGCGGCGTTAGAAACGTCGGCTGCCAAAGCGAGGTCTCTTGTTCAACTCGCTCCCGCGGGGGCGGGGGCAGCAGCAGCAGAGAGTCCCCCGGCGGGGGCAGTGCCCGGGCAGTGCTGGTGCTGGGCCGCGGCTGTCACGACCTTCAGGCTGCTCGGCCCTGCTCTGCCCTGGCCGGCCCTGCCCTGCCCTGCACACAAAAAGGAGTACGAATATCGACGACCGGCGTTGCACTTTTTTTTTCAGCGTTCCCTCCTGTCCTGTCCTGCCCTTGCGCACGTGTGACCCCCGAGCCCCGGGCTCGTCTCGTCCCGTACCGCGCGCGCGCGCTCGACCCGCTCACGTCAGCGGTGCCCAGCCAGCCAGACCTGCGTCGCATCAATTGACAGTCGGTTAGGGGTATGTCTGCCCCCTCCAGGTAGCAGGGCTTCTCGGCCCCGCCCCGCCCACCTCCCGGGGGCATCGTATACACGCGGCTTTAACGGGTCGCGGTCCGGCGGCGAGTACGGCGGGGGGAGGGGGAGGGGGCGGGCCCCGACCACGGATCACATAAAACCTTTTTAACACCTTTGCGACTGTTAGCGCCAGAGTGCCCCGCCGTAAATCGCCGTGATTCTCCTTGGACGGGGCGGGGCGCGGCGCGGCGCGGCGCGAGGGCAGGGCAGGTCCGCCGGTGCGCCATAGCAGCTCCGGTCGAAGCTCAAAGCGACCCATTTATCTGCGGCGGGCGACACGCGAAAAAATGTGTGGTGACCTGCGAAGCGGGGGTTCATCTTGAGCGTGACAGTCGTGCGGAGGCGGGGCGTGGCGGGGCGGGGCGGGGCTGGGCGGGGCGGGGCGGGGCGAGCCGGCTCGCGTGGAGGGCCCTCGTAACTCCCCCACGGACGGAGCGGAGAACACTACTCACTTCTTGGGCGACCCCGTCATTTTCTGGCCTTCGACAAAAACAAACAAGTACTTCTTCTTCTTCTACCCTCCCCGCCCCCCCTCCGTCCTCCATCCCGACCTTCGCGGAGATACGGAAGAAATCGGGGCAAACTCGGGAAAAAGCGAACAGCAGCTCGGCGCGAGCACAGAGCGCACAGCTGAACCTGGCGCGGGGCGGGGCGGGGCGGGGCGGGGCGGGCAGAGCGCTGCCGCCACGACTTGTACTACACCGTCAGGTTGTTGAGAGACACCCCTCTCATCCCCTCTCACGCGCCATTCCCTTCTCAGAAAGCGGGGCATACTCCTCGTCCTCCTTCCCCTCCTCCTCTTCTTCCTGCTGTTCTCCCCGCTGTACTAAATATATTTCTCCGCAGTGTTGCGGGGCGGGGCGGGGTATATGATGGCCACGCTGGCGCAATGGGCAAACGCAATGGGCGGGGGTGGAGGAGGGTGGAATCGAGGTGGCTTTGGCATTCGACCAATACCCTGTACGGCCCCGCCGGGGGCCCTGGCCTGCGCGGCGGTGGTGGGGCAGCGGGGGCGCCGCTGGCCGTGCCGCCGTGCTGCCCCGCGGGGGGCCCCCGCCCCGCCCCCCCCGCCCCACCCCGCCCCGCCCCGCACTGCCGGTCGTTAATAAAGAAAGGACTGAAAGGGGCCGTGGATGGCCCAGCTCGGCGCGGCGCGGCGATACGTGGTCGCCGGGAAATGAGCGGAGACTGTCGGGCTACTCGGCACTGGCCCGCCCCGCCCGCTACGCAGTACAAAGAGCGGTCCGTAATTGCGCCTCCCTCTGACCCCCCCCCCCCCCCACCCCCTCCCCATCGTTCCCGAGTCGTAATATCGCTGTCCCCCGTCCGGCTCGGCCGCATAAGGTCGCAGGGAGAGGAACTCTCTCCACCAAATCGCACGGAACCCGTGAATCACTCTAAAATCTCCGTTCTTTTCCCGACCTGCGCTGCGCACTAATGCCCCGCCCCCATGCGACGTGCTCGTCAGAGCGGCGCGGCGCGGCGCCTCCTACTCGTGCCCCACGCACCGCTCTGTCTTACCCGGTATGGCTGGCTATGAAGTAATTTTGACGTTTTTCTGCCGTTTCAGAGGCGTATTTTTGTGCTAAGTTTGCCGTTACTTCTCCACGACTAACGGCAAAAAATTATCGTCAAAACTACTCCATAGCCAGACATACGGGACCCACCTACCTGCTTCCTCCTTCTCTTATTCTCGCTAAGCCAGCCGTCCACAACGCTCCCCCACCCGTAGAGCCGACCACTCCAGGCGACCCCCGCCCCGCCCCGCCCCGCCGCGCCCGGCGCCACACCCCGCCCCTCCCCGCCGCGCCCCGGCGCCACACCCCGCCCCGCCTCGCCCCCACCTGCCACTGGACTGAGCCCGGGCCTGGGCCACGTGGTGCGGTCGTCAAGAAGTCCTTGTCTTTGTGCGACCAACAACGGCGATGTCAAAACGCCCCTCCCCTCCCCTTTCCCTTTCCTGCCTCAGTACTTTTCTTCTGCCCGCCCCACTGAGCCTTTGAACGGACTGCGTCGTACCGCCAACCAAGTGAAAGCGAGAGAAGGGTACGGAAGCGGAGGGGAGGGGTGGTGTAGGTGGGGGAGAAGGGGGGGGGGGCAGGGGCGGAGGGTGGCACAGGCCAGCAGGCTCATTAAACCATTTGGCGGCACCATGCGTGTGCGGCGCCAGGAACACCTTTTAACCACGGCTAGGGGCCTGACTGGCATGAGCCGGAGTTATGTGGCCACGTTCCCCGCTGGCGCCGAGGTCTCGCGCCGCGCCCCGCCCCGCCGCGCCGCGCCCCGCCCCGCCGCGCCGCGCCCCGCCCCGCCCCGCCCGGCTGGCATGCACTCTCACACCTTGTCGCAGCATGACACTAGCGCTCCCACCCAGAAACTTTTCTCGTGTTTGCCTGCTGCTGCGCACCGGAGGCAGCTGCTGGCCCGCCCCACCCCGCCCCGCCCCGCCCCGCCCCGCCCAACACGGGACGTTGTTGCACAAGAGGCTGCTGCTGCTAACTGCCGAAAGTAGTGTGGCCTTCGGTGTTTCAGTCTTTCTTTTGGTACTTCTCCTCCCCCCCTGTCCCTCTCTCTCCCTCTCTCTCTCCCTATCTCCCTCTCTCTTTCTCTCTTTCTCTTTTTGTCTCTCTCCCCTTGGGAGCGCACGTGTGTGTACGCCGTGTGCTGTGCCCGCTCTCCGGCTGGATGAATCTGTGGGCGGGGCGGGGTGGGTCCAAGGTGGGTCCCAGCAGCTACTCCGCTACCCGGTTGTTTCGATTAATGTAAACAGACCTGTTGTTGTAGTTCACGCCCCCGATGGCGTTGCCCAAACACAACCTTTGGACCGCGTGGCGGCCCCGAGGGAGGCGGCGGCGCAGCTGGCGCTACAGGCGGGGGGCGGCTGGGGGCGGCCGGGGGTGTACCCGTGAGGTCCGCTAGGTCCCAATACCTGACCGTCTGCCTGCCTGGCGCGCCAGAGCGCTGCCGATGTGCTAGTCGTCTCTGACGCTGTCGCGCCGCGCGATAAACCAACTGCTGTACTATTTATGACATTTGCCTCTGACAGTGTCGGCGCGGCGGAGTGTGGGCGCGTCGTTTGGCCGATAGCATGGAGGCCGTCGCGCTAAACGCTCGCAATGGCCGGTACCATAGAGGTCGTCGCGCTAAACGGTCACAAAGGGCGTTAACATTTACCCAGGCCATCGGGTGGGCGGGCGGCGGCGGCAGTCAAATGCCTGCACGTGTAGGGCTCGCGGGCTGCAATCTAGTTGAAACAGAGGGCTAACCCCGCCCGCCCTCTGCCATCCAGGATGATGGTACCCCTAGGCCTGCGAATTGTTGGGAAGGTACGATCATCCTGCATGATGATGGTACCTCCCCCTCCCCTGCTAGTATCCGGCCGACCCGCCCACCGCCTTCTTCATGTTTCTA
The DNA here is from genome assembly GCA_033675135.1 of Frankliniella intonsa. Taxonomy (NCBI): domain Eukaryota; kingdom Metazoa; phylum Arthropoda; class Insecta; order Thysanoptera; family Thripidae; genus Frankliniella; species Frankliniella intonsa. The sequence continues at coordinate 12,163,278 of CM066254.1, read as the reverse complement.
TGATCCGAAATAAACTTTTCGCTTTCGCCACGGCCCAGACTACGGTCAGACGGCCCGCGCGCGTTTTCCAGGAACTGGAACGCGACATTTGAAGTGCTAACAAGGTGTCGCGGCGCAGATGGGGAAAGGAATGGGTTTAACGTGGAGGCCCGTGGCGGGGCGTGGCGGGGCGTGGCGAGGCGTGGCCGAGCGTGGCGGGGCGGGGTGTTCTCGGAGCGGCGGGAAGGTGCCTAGGTTAAGTGGCTCTCTGACTTTGCTGGCCCGGCGGATGAATGCGGACGCTGAACGATTTCTATAGACTGTGACCGAGCACAAAAAATCGATTTGCCGCGCCACGGACTGGGGGTCCTGGGGACCGGTCGGGGTCCCCAAAATTGCCTACCTCACACTGGCAAAGTGGTTTTCCCGTGTAGGGGCTGAAGGCGTCCGTAAGGGCCCCTGGTAGGAACCCGGCAGGGCCGGCCAGTCCGTGGCTGTTTACCGACACCCGGGAGAACTCGGTGAGTCCCAGGCCGTAGGGCAAAAACTCTCTTTTCTTGCCTCAAATTTTTCCGGATGCAGGAGACAGAACATTTTCCCACCCTTAAGCACCTTAGCGGCTTCGGTCCCCGTTCGAGTAGACAGCCCAATCTGCGCCTCACCCCAACCTACCCCGCCCCACATTGCCCCACCCCGCCCCACCCCGCCGACCCGCCTTAGCGGCTCACAGTGCCCCAGTGCCCGGTCGCGTCCTCTGCCGAGTCGAGAGAGCCTCTAGCCTCTCGCCAACCTTCATGCAACCCTCTCGTCGCCCCCCCCCCCCCTGCATCGCGACAGCCTGCTGCCGAACGGCTGCGTCCGCCGTGGAGCGTCACCTCACCTAGCCTTGCGACCTGCCCTCTCTCTCTCTCTCTCTCTCTCTCTCTCTCTCTCTCTCTCTCTCTCTCTCTCTCTCTCTCTCTCTCTCTCTCTCTCACTCTCTCTGCACTCCGCTAGGCGAAAGCCTGCGAGGGCTGGCGAGGCCTGGCGAGGGCTGGCGAGGCCTGGCGAGGGCTGGCGAGGGCTGGCGAGGGCTTGCGAGGGCTAGCGAGGGCTGGCGAGAGCAAGGAGACACATTCGGACGCGGAGCTGATCTCCAGCTCCATTGTGATATGCGGCTCCACCTCTGACAGGTTGTCACGGCCAGCGCTGTGCCCCGCCCCGCCCCGCCCCACCCCGCCTCGCAACACCGCGCCCCACCCCGCTTCACCCCGCCCCGCGCCCTGCCCCAACGCGCCCCGCCGCCCCCCGCCTGGTCCATACATCTTCCTCTCGCCTGCCTTCTTGCCCCTTAAAGCTTTCTATTCGTGAAAATCCCTCTCCTGCAGGCACTACACTTTTAAAAAGGATATGACTGATGCGCGTATAGCACGTTGAATACCCTTCACACCAAGCTTGCCGCGGGCAGCAAAACAGCAAGCCTTTGCTACTCAGGAAGATCAAAGGCACCTTGCGCAGTAAAACTGCAAAAGTCGTTCATAGAAACTGGAATGCAGTTGACCATAAAAAAACGCGTTTGGCATTATTTTGTTTGAGAAGCAGAACCCTTTCATTCCAATCCTACCCCACATTTCGCGTTAGGACCTCCTGGACCGCGAATCCCACGACCTTCCTCTCCCGGCTGATACCCATTCTCCTCTCTCTCTCTCTCTCTCTCTCTCTCTCTCTCTCTCTCTCTCTCTCTCTCTCTCTCTCTCTCTCTCTCTCTCTCTCTCTCTCTCTGCCTGACTCCCCTTTTCTCCCTCTCCCCCCCCTCCCACTGCGCATAACACTCCAGCTAGGAAACGACGTCATTCCCGCTCGCCTCCCCGACACAGCAATAAGACCGTTTCGTTTACAACGGTTTGGAGGGGTGTGTTCCGCCCGGGCGTTCCGCTCGGGCGTTCCGCTCGGGCGTTCCGTTTCGTTATCAGTGTCTTATCAGGAGCGCGACACACAGGCATCGCAGCCAAGGCTGGACCCGAGCCAGGGGTGGATTCAGAGACAGAGAGGACAGAGAAGGAGAAAGATTTAGGGAGGGAGGGGCAAGAGAGAGGGGTAGCGTGGTGGCTATAGGGATTGAAAGGCTTGGTAAGTTACCTCGTAACATTGGTTTCATGAGCTGTGATTTACGTAATATTATCCGAGGGCAAAAGTACCGGTGATTTATGTAATTTATTTCGGCTAAAACCTGCTCTAAATACAAATTTCTCAGCCCTATCCTCTCTCGTTACAATCATTGCCTGGTCCCGCTCGTCACCTCGACCCGGACCCGCCCCGCCCCCGTCCATAATGTATGGGGTGAGGTGAGCTGGCAGCTCGGTCCGCCTTCATCAAATTAACGTCTTGTTCTGCACCAGCCGCGGGGGGTCGCGCGGCCCCACCGGCCGACCCCCCCCCCTCCCCCAGTCCCGCCAGAGTTAGTGACGGCCGTACGCTCAGGCGCCGACGTGCCGGCGGACATTTTGGGCTCACCGTGTTGAAGCTGCTGAATTAGTTTGCTCAGGCAGATGATAAGATTGAATAATAAATTTTCTCTGGGAACTCAAGGGTGAGAGGTGTGAAAAGACCTAAGGCTATTTGCTTTAAAAGAGAAAAAAATAGGGTCTTTTATTGTCTCTTAGTTTTTCGGCTACTAACTGACAAGGCGCTGATAGATGAGGGATGAACCCCGAGCCGGGCTGGCCCGCCTGGGACGCACCTACTTAGTGACAGCCAGAGCGAAACCTTACTCTACCCTGGCCTACCCCCGCCCCGCCCCGCCCCGCCCGCGGAGCAGACTACTTGAAGACAATGTGGCGCTATCGTATTATCGCGCCCGAGTCGAACAAGGGCGCCTTTCAAGTAGCGACCTGGCCTGACGCCGCCGCGCCCGCCGCGCCCCGCCGCGCCCCGCTGTGGAGCCATGATTGATGGAGCGGCGTGTTCTATTCAGGTGCGTTTCCTTCCTCTCCCTCCTCTCTCTCTCACACACACTCTTTCTCCCTCTCCTCCTCTCCACATACCGTTTGTCACCGTCTATCATTTTCCCTTCACATAGACATAGTAATTACCTCGGAAGTTAGCAGCATTGTGCGGTGCTCGTCGAATACTCATCCCCCTCTCTCTCTCTCTCTCTCTCTCTCTCTCTCTCTCTCTCTCTCTCTCTCCCTCTCTCTCTCTCACTCTCTCACTCCCTCTGCCTCCCTCTCTGTATCTCCCTTTATGTTGTAGCTTTGCGTGTCTCTACCGCTCTGTGCATGCACCCGCCTCACTCTGACCGACTCTCACTCTCATTTTTCCCGCTCTCAGACTCTCACCCCACCCTCCCCTCTCCTCCTCCTCTCCTCCTCCCCCCTCTGCAGTGGAGAGACACGCCATTAGCAACTTTGTTGCCCATAGCAGCCTGTTGGTGGGAGCGGAAGTGAGGAGAGGTAGCGGGAGGCTGATGGCTCCGCCCCGCCCCGCCCCGCGCCCGGAAGGACCCGGGGCCGGGGAGGAGCAGGAGCAGAAGGGTGACCGGGGGGGGGGGGGGAGCATTGTGGCGGCCGGTCCGGGCCCTGGTCTGGCCGGGCACTAAACCTTCATGCGTGTGACATTTAGTTAGGGCAACTCTGGCCGCCGCGAGCGGGGAGGGAGAGGGGAAATGATACTCTCCCCGGCCACACCATTAGCGTTATGCCCCATGATGCCGCCCTCGCATGGCAGGCGTCCATCCCGGGAGACGGTTTAGAGATGATGGACTAAGAGCCGGGGCGTGCGGGGCGGGGCGGGGCGGGGCGGGGTGGGGCGAGGCGGGCGTTCCTGACACCGGAGCGGCTCACGACCCGACGACGACTCGAGAGTAAATCGTCCTGTTCCGCTCCCGTTGCCGCGTGTCGCCTCGCCTCGCCTCACGCTGTTCATCCCAATCCCCATGCCCCCGCCCGGCCCCGCCCGGCCCCGCCCGGCCCCGCCCGGCCCCGCCCGGCCCCGCCCGGCCCCGCCCGGCCCCGCCCGGCCCGGCAGCCGACCCTGCAACTTTTCTTCGCCGCTAAACAAATTGTTTCTCCCGTCGCGTCACGTCGCGTCGCCGGCATTCTGTATTCGGAGCAGGGACCTCTCCACTCCAGCGGGCCGGGCCGGGCCGGGCCGCACCTCTCGCTCGTGCGTCTTATCTCTCTCGCCCGGAAAGGAGGGAATTATTGTCGTCGAAACGGCGCCCCAGCAGACGCCGCGCCGCGCCGTGCTGCGGGGTTAAGAGACTCCACGAGTCATTCCTCTGGGGCGCGGCGGGGCGGGGCGGGGCGGGGCGTGGCGCGGCGGGGCGGGGCGGGGTCAGCGCCGGTCAGGATGACCGCACCGCAAAAGAGCTCCGTACACACGGCGGCAAACACTGGGGACATCTCGCTGCTCAGGAGAGCGGGCCGGGCGGAGCGGAGCAGCGGAGCAGGGAGGAACAACGGGTGTTTGCGCTGTAAGTGTGCCCCGCCCCGCCCCGACGGCAGAAAGTACAGCGGTGTAGGGCGAGACGAGCTGAAGGACGAGATTATTATTTGTAGTGCGCCGCCTGTCGCGGGGGCCATGTCATAACCTTTGGCCGTGTCAAATATTTCTCTCTTCGCTACAACATTGTTTTACTTTCATCAAGTCGCGGAGGAGAGAATATATCGTTGTGTTGCGCGGAGAAAGCCTCGGAGGGAGCGGGGAATTCTTTTTTAATCTCCGTTCGGTTTATTGTCATGAGCTCTAGCTGCTAGCAGCCCAGCCCGTGCTGAGAGAGGCAGACAGTGGGGCTGCTGTCGTAGTACACCGTGACCGTGTAGGGGTGTTCCATGGCGTCACTGCCAAAAGCGGGCGGGCGGGGGCCAGAACAACGCTCACTACTTTGTAGCGCGGCTCCTCTAGCAGGCGACAGACAGGCGGCGGGGTGGGGCGGGGCGGAAACAATAGCGTTTTGTTTAGCAATCAGCGGGGGAATCTAATTCCCTTGTTAAAGCGCAGCCCGTCTGGCAGCAGCCGGCGTGGGGCAGATAAAATATGGCCCACTGAAATGTTTCCCCGGATTGGCTCGACCCAAAACGACTGGCTCGAACTGATTGATGGACACGTTTTCGGCTGCCCTCCCCCCCAACTTCCCCACCTCGAAAACGAATCAAAAAACTTTTTGAAGTTTTCAGCACATGAATACCCCGATGAGGAAAATGGCCACAGCCCTCTTCGTCTTTACGTCATACCCTTCCTGCGCCTGCCCCCGCCGCTCTCTCTCTCTCTCTCTCTCTCTCTCTCTCTCTCTCTCTCTCTCTCTCTCTCTCTCTCTCTCTCTCTCTCTCTCTCCCGTCCTCACTCTGTGTCTCTTTTGGTCATCGGGGCTGGGGGCTGCGGCCTCGAAAGTTTGGTTACACGTTCCGATGAATATGCGACGAGAAAGTTTGAATGAGGTACAATAATGTCGGCCTTGGTTTTCCACCAGCGTTTTTTGACACCTCTACGAGCTGGGGGCTCTGTAAGCTACTGTTAACCCTGCAAGCTTCAGGCAAAAACTCACCGTACGGTACAGTCTGCAGGGGTCACTGTAGCTTACAGTGAAATTATTCACCTGAAGCTTTTCTTTGTGACCGGCGACCGCACATCACAGCTCTCGCACGGCCCTGATCGACCCGGAACCGCCCGGAACATGGATTCCATTTTTATGATGGATTACGAAAGCTAAAGTAGGGCTGTAATTACTATTTACGTCCGCGACCGGCTGGGCAGAGAGGCGGGGTGGGGCGGGGCGGGATGGAGTGGGGCGGCGTGGGGCCCGTCCCGTCGGGGCTGGAGGGCCCAACAGCACCCAGCCAGTCATTAATTTAATCTTCTCTGGCGCTGCTGGGCCGGGGTGCCCTGGCCACCCACCCCCTCTCCTGGGCGCACCGCGTACCACCCACTGAATAACAGCGCTCTTCATAGCCATATGTCTGGTTCTGTTCCACGTGGTGTGGTGGGGCGGGGCGGGGCGGGGCGGGGCGGGGCGGGCCGCCACGTCGCCATATTACGCGGGCCGCCGAGACGCACGCCGCCGGCGCCACTCGGCTGAACAAAACGTCGTCATTAAGGTTTCAACTACGAACGACAGCAGGCGCCGTGGGGGGGGGGGGGGGGGGAGGCCGTTTGTCGCGCCGTGGACGGCACGCCGGCCCGGCCCGGGCGAGGTTTCATCTCCACCGCCCGCTCCGCTCCGCTCATCTCTCAGCCCGACGCCCCGCCCCCCCCCGCCCCGCCCCGCCCCGCCCCGCCCCGCCCCGCCCCGCCCCGCCCCGCCCCGCCCCGCAACGCCTCGCCTGCCCGCCACCCTTTCTTCACTTCAGTTTGGAGCCTCGTCGGGAGCAAGCAATTAAGGGACTCTGGCTGGCGGGGGCGGGGCGGAGAAGGGAGGAGAGCGAGAGAGAGTGAGAGAGTTTGGTCTTATTCGTAAGCCCTGCCGGGAGCATGAGTGAGCGAGAGACATGGCGTGAGGGCGCGGGGCGGGGCGGGGCGGGGCGTGGTCTGCAGGAGCGCGCCGCGCGCACGCCGTCGCTCTTAAGGCACTTCAGCTCACTTTATTTCTCCCTGAGCCAGCGGTGGTCCCGGCCCCGGTGGTCACTGCCTGACCTGCTGAGCGCAAGCGTGACCGGACCGCGTCAAGCGTTAAGCGCGATTAAGCGTGACCGTCACGCCGGTGGAGTTCGACGATGATCCTGCGAGCGTGACGGAGGACGGCGGGGAACGGCGCGACGACTTTATTCCGTAAAGGCCACCTGCCCCCTTTAAATAAAAGTGGGTCAACATTTTCTTTGAAAGTGCACCACAAATGAAGTTAATCTATAGCTATTTCAAATGGCATGCAGTACCTTAACTCGTGAATTTCGTTTCGCGCGGAGCTTCATAATACACGCACGGCACTGCACTGCACCACATGGCCGGTGCCAGGTCAAGGACAGCGATGAGTCGGAAACCCGCCCCGCTCGGCTGTTTGCGACGGAGCACAGCCACAGGAGTGCAGTCAAAGGGGTGGCGGGGCTGGAGGGGGGGGGGGGGAAGACACCTGGCCTTTGGCTTTCATTCAGCTCGGCGCCGGGCCGGGCCGCCAGTGCCGCAATAATCCGCCCGCCCGTGTCAGCTTCGAGCGGACCCTCGGGGCCGCGCGCCCCGCCTTGCCCCGCCCCGCCCCGCCTTGCCCGCCCCGCCCCGCCCCGCCTCCTCCCCGTCCCGCTCACACCGCAGCCGCGGCGGGTGAGAGCATCTGGTCTGGTACTGTATGTGATCAACATGGCAAAGGAGTGGCCCCTGTGACAATTTATTCACAGACATTTTCATTAAAAAAAAAAAAAATTGGCCCAATTTTTATTCGAGTTTTAGAGTCTTTTTTCTCTACAGCGAGGCATGCTTTCCTTGCTTTTTCGGGCTGATGATTTTTTTTTTCTTTTTTCCTTCCTGTTTGTTTTTCTTTACTTCGGAGAGTTGATTGACACATTGGCCTTTTAGGCGAGCAGCAAGAAGATGTTGCGCCCGGGATTAGATGATTTCCCCTCCCCTCCCCACCCCCTCCTGATTGGCTCAGAGCGGTTATGGGGCGAGGGCTGGGGTGAGGGGATCCGGGGAGGGGTGTGAAAGGGTGCAGATGGCAATAGTTGGCGAAGCAAAGCCTTGAGGGAAGGTTATATGGGCCTTCGGGCCGGGCCGGGCCGGGCTGGGCCGGGAGGGAGATGGGGGGGGAGGGGTAAGGGGGTAGTATGGCGGTTATATAGAATACGATGTACGTCGGGGTGTGGGTGGCGCAGTGGGAGGAGGTGGGGGGGGGGGGTCGTGGTGGGCATAAACTGAAGATGGCGCCCCGAGTCAATCTCGGTCGGTCGCCGCGACGTATACATGATATCTTGGCTCAGGGCGCGACTCCCCCCCCCCTATCCCCTCGCTCCGCCCCAATCTGTACTGCGGCACAATATCCCGGAACTCGGGGGCGCTTTGGTGTTTAGGCAAATGTTACAGAAGAGTGGGAGGCGGCAGCGCAGCAGGACGCGAAAAGCATTATGGAATTGAGTCGTCGCGCCGTATTGATATTCATGAAGGAAATCGGGTTACATTCCAACAGTGCCCCTCCCCTCACACCCCCCTCCCTTAAGCATTTGTCCTGCGGCTCACTCCCCGCCCCGCCCCGCCCCGCCCCGCTTTTCCTCCTGAATAAATGAATGCGTACGCCTCTGTGCCGAGTGCCGCCAGCTGTCGTGCGTGTGTCTGTGCGTAAGGGGTGCCGCCCCCCCCCCCCCCGACCCTCTACGACAAGGCGTCACAAGTGTGCACAAGTGTCTTTCTCACCGCGGATCCCTCACCATATGTGGCGCCCCGCCCCGCCCCGCCCGCCGCCCCTTACTCCCGCCCCCTGCTGCTGCTTACCCGCCGACTTTCGCTGCAAGTAGTGTGTTTCGTCTTATGCAAATGAAGCGGTTGCCTGCTGTCTGTCGGCGCGAGGGAGCTCGAGGCGGGACGGTGTGGGGCGGGGCGGGGCGGGGCGGGGCGCGGTCGAGTGGGGTGGGGTGGAGGACAACGTGCTCGAAGCGCCTACATAAATAACTTATCCCTTATTACGCCGACTGGGATTTATTTGAGACGTACGTCTAGCCACCCACATCACAGCACTTTATAAAACGTGGTCTTCATCTTCTTAAGTACAGCCGATACAGTCATGAGTGTATGTTCATTATAGCTACTGCTTTGAAGAAAAAATTTGAGACGTAAATTAAAGCAGCCATGCCTGTCTTGCGATCGCGGGGCTGGACGGAGAGGAACTCTGGCCGTCATAGTCAACATTCATGAGCGTTTTAATGAAGATTCTGAATACCGCGCCGCGCGGTCGCGCACTCTTAAGTCATTGACGTCACATTTATTCCAGCTGACTCTGTTCTCGTTTCTCTCCTACACTGGCCTCTTTTCTCTCTCTCTCTCTCTCTCTCTCTCTCTCTCTCTCTCTCTCTCTCTCTCTCTCTCGCTCTCGCTCTCGCTCTCGCTCTCGCTCTCGCCCTCGCTCTCTCTCTCTCGCTCTCGCTCTCGCTCTTGCTCTCACTCTCACTCTAACTCTCATGGCAGCAGCACGGACCTTTAAGGGATCTGGCGAGACGTCGCGGGGTAAATGGTGGGGTTGGCGTGGCGTGGCGTGGCGGGCCGGGTCTGGTCGGGGAGATCTCCAGCTTCAGCGTGAGGCCCTTTCAGTCCGGACCCGACTCATCTATATCACTCTGCATCTCCTCCGTCTGACCTTGTGCTATTCCCGCTCTCATTCTCTCCTGGCCTCTCTCTCTCTCTCTCTCTCTCTCTCTTTCTCTCTCTCTCTCTCTCTCTCTCTCTCTCTCTCTCTCTCTCTCTCTCTCTCTCTGTCTCTCTCTCTCTCTCACCCTCGACACACCAGTCGGGAGCTTCGTTTCTTTATGCATTCCCAATACCTCCCCCGGCCGGCTCCAAGGCACGGCGGCCGCGCGTTCAAGTCCCGCTCCTCCCCGCGCCTCGCCCCGCTATCTCGCCTCGCGGATCGCGGGGTTCCCGGCGGCCTCCGGAGGTGAACCCACCCCGCCCCGCCCCGGCCCCACCCCCGCCCGTCCCCGGCCCCACCCCGCCCTGCCCCGGCCCCACCCCGCCCGTCTGGCCCCACCCCGCCGCCCCGGCCCCACCCCCCCGTCCCCTGGCCCCACCCCGCCCGTCCCCGGCCCCACCTGCCGCCCCCCGGCCCCACCCCGCCCGTCCCCGGCCCCACCCCGCCCTCTGCCCCCGGCCCCGCCCCCGGCCCCTCCCATGCTGGGTGATTCCGATCAGCGTTAAGTAGTGTCCTCTCTCTTCCTCCTTATGGCCGTGCCGCATGGGTGGGACAAGGACAGCGCGACGAAACTACTGTGCGGAGTCAGCCAAAAGGCCCGCCCCTCCCCTCCGGTGTCCCCTTGTCGCAACACAAGGCTAGCACGACGCTGCATGTGGCTGCCGCCGGGGAGACACACTGGCCCGCTCCGCTCCGCGGTGCGGCGGGCGGCCTACCCTCTGGGTCACAGGCGCTCGGCTGCAGCGGCGGACCAGGGCAGACTGAGCGAGAGAGAGATAGAGAGAGAGAGAGAGAGAGAAGAGAGAAGAAGAAGGAGAAGAGGAGAGAGGAGAGAGGGAGAGATATGCAGCCGGAAGGGTGTTGCCGGGTTTCACGTCGTGAGTTTTATTTAAATCCTTGTGACCGCGCGCCCCGCCCCGCCCCGCCTGGTTTAAAAGGGAAATAGGGACGAGGCGAGAGGTGCTGCTTATTGTGTACGACGAGACCTTGGCCGAGACACAAAGGCGGGGCGGGGTGTGGCGGGGCGGGGTGGGGTGGCAGCGGGGCGTATGGTGGCGCAGTCCCTGGTATAGAGATGAGCAGCGTGCGGTCCAGGCCTGGTCCGTGTGATTCGCAGCCAGCGCCCAGCCCACCCCACGTGTGAGGTGTTCTGCCCCTGAGCAGATATGCCGGGGGCGTAGAGGGTTGCAATCACCGCGGCATAACGCTGCCCCCCACCCCTCCATACCACGCACACGTAGACTTGCCTTCAGGCTGCCTGGTTGGCTCAGTGGCTAGAGCACTACATCGGCAAACAAGAGGGTCGCAGTTTCAGTCCTGCTGATGCTGTCAACTGATTTTTTTTCCCGATTCTCACCTCCAGTATGGCGTGGCGAGGGGTGCAAAGTATCGTCGCAAGTAACGAGCTACTCGTCCCTGAACGTGAATGCTAAGTAGAGACGTGCGCAGGCAAGTGAATCAGCATGGACACCCTCGCTCCTTTCCTCTTCTGTACTCCCTCATTTTATTTCTCCCTCTCTCCTCCCCCCCACCTCTCTTTCCCTCTCTCTTTACTCCCCAACACTTCATGCTCTCCCTGTTTTCCTTGTCTCTCGACCCCAAGTTCTCCCTCAAGCCTCCCCTAGTTTGCCCTATCTCCGACGCGCTCTAAGGTCCTTTAGACGCATCTCTGTCACTCCCTTTCAGTCGTTTCGCGCCCTGCCCCGCCCTGACGCCGCCCTCGCCTCACGCCTCTCGACGCCGCCGCCTTCTTTTCCTCGTAGCATCTTCACTGCGCAGTGTCATGGCATCTTAATCTTTCCCTCCTTCCTTCTCTTTATGGCGTCCCACACACTTTTCCCCCGCCGATATGCAATGCGCGAGTCGTGCTATGGCGCAGCGCAGCGTGGCGAGGCGGGGTGGGGCGAGGCGAGGCGAGGCGAGGCGAGGCGGTCTTTCCGCTCACGCCTGCGGAGCACGCCGGGCTGGGCTGAGCGCGCTGCCTGTGGGATTTTAGGATTGGCGCTGTTTCAAGGGCCGGGCCGGAGGAGTGACGGTCAAGGACGAAGAGTTGGGGATGGGGGGTTGTCGGTGATACTCAGGGCGAGCCGGGCGCAGGGTCGGGCTGGGCCGGTTGGTTGGCCGCGGCGAGTAGATCGAAGCGGAGCAGAGCTGCTGCGGACGGCTCGGCTCGGCTCGGCTCGGACAGTCGCGGTGATTATGTTTTTTGCAGCATTCGCTGCTGCCCCGCCCGGCCCGGCCCAGCCCATCCCAGCCCCCTAGCCTAGCCCGTGCCCGCTACTGAGCTCACCGTGACTTTGGAGTTTTGGAGGAGAACTTGGCCGGCCCGGGATCAGAGAGAGACGGCGTTTGAGCATCATATACCCCGCAGCAAGACCACACCACTCCAGACCAGACCAACCCCCGCGCCGTCTCCGAGAGTGTCAGCGACCGTCCGCCCGGGCGACTCGCTCGCAGTGCTAACGACCTTCGTTTGTGGGACACGTGACGGCCATCAGGGGCGGGCCGAGCGTGGGGGGGGGGGGGTAGCACCCCGTGGAGCACCCCCAGTGCCGCCCCGGCCCCCACCCTCGCCCCCGGAGCACGCACCCCCGACGCCAACCCCAACCCCCTTATCTCTTTCTACTTCTCTACATTCATCTTTCATTTCGCGCTCCAGTCCCTTCCTCTCTCTCGTTGTCGTTATGTTTCTCTCTCTTTCTCTCTCTGATTATTACCTCGGTAATAGCATTTTGATACCGCGGTCCGCAATTTACGGCCCTGGCCCACCCCCTCCCCCGGGTTCACTCGGACCGCGATAAATAGTTCCACTCGATTGCCATCTTTCTGCGGGGTGGCGTGCAGTGGCGGCGGGTCAAGGCGGGGTGGGGGGAGGGGGATGACGGAGGCAGTGGAAGCCGTCTCATCCGACCGCTATGAGTCGAGCAGGTTTGTCGACCTTGTTTGGCGTGGGGTCCGCGTGGAGCAGGGGTGGGGGTGGGGCAGGGGCGGGGCAACACACCGGACAACACGGCGGGGCGCCCACAATCGCCTGCTGACGACTGTAATCCCGCGCGCCCCCCTCCCCCACCCCACCCACCCCATCCCGCCCCCAGCTCCACCCCCCGCGCTGGACGGTGGGCCGTGCGGCAACAAATTACCGACAGTTCCGCCTCCCCCGAGCCCCGCCCCACACCTCTACCGGACCGCGCCCACCCAATACAGCACAGGTCTCCCTTTCTACCCCCTCTCTTTCCCTCCCCCGGAGCCAGATCACCTACCTCTCCGTGTCCCTCTCTATCTATCTCACTCACTCGCCGAGGAGGGAAAAAAGGCAGCGCTCTCCGAGGCAGGCGGTTCATCAGGGGGCCTGGGCGTAACCTGAGCGGCTTGTTACGGACAGCCCTGCCTGCGCTGCGCTGCCGTGCTGGTGCTGCGCTGGACCTGACCTGACCGGGGCAGCGCGGGGCGGGGCGGGGCGGGGCGGGGCGGGGCGGGCCTCTCGGGACACGGCGCCAGTCTTATGTATTATTTGGATACGCCCCCGCCCCGCTACGGTATGAACTGGACCTCTCTGTATATCGGCTCCAGTTCTTCCTCCGATGTGTCTTTTTGATCGCCTCGGGGGACCGCGCCTGCAGGCTGGACCCTTCGGATCGGACAGGGGGGCGCGTGACGCAGCGTGCCCCGCCCCGCCCCGCCCCGCCCCGCCCCGCCCCTGCTCGGCTCCCGAATGGAGTAGGTGAGGCCGCAGGGGAACCCTATACATTCTGAATGGCCACTTCTGTGCTGCGCCATCTGCTCCGCGACATCGCTTTTGGCTGGCCCGGCCCCACGCCCTCCCCGCCCCACCCCGCCCCACCCCGCCCCACCCCGCCCCACCCCGCCCCACCCTGCCTCACCTCTACCGCCTCGGCCCCGCCCCGCCCCGCCCCGCCCCGCCCCGCCACGGGCCCCTGACAACATGAATCATTATAATGATATGCACGGCTCGTGTCGCTAGACAGGCGCCTGTCGAAAAGTTTGCTCGACGGAGTCCGTGGCCTGTCTACACAGGCCTCAACAGGGCGCTGGCCGGCACTGCCCGGCCCCTGGCCCCACCCCGCCCCGCCCCGCCCCGCCCCACGCTGCGCCCCGGACTGTGTAGGTGGCAGGGCTTGCCTGGCCGCCTCGGCTGTGGGCCGCGCTGTGTCGGTTAAATTAGGAAGAAGCAGGGCTCTGCTTTTATTTTCTTTAATGTTTGTTAGTGTCCGGCTGGCTACGACCTGACCCGCCTGCTGAGTCTGCACCCCCTGCCCTTCCCTGTCCTGCCTGCCTGGCTGGCTGACCCGCCTGCAACTCATGCCGCCGCCCCCGCGCCGCCCCCGTGCTGCCCCCGTGCCGCCCCCGCGCCGCCCCCGCGCAGGTCGCACGCGCTCACATTATATTTTATTTCGCCGCGTGTGTAGCCGCAAATTGCGTTTTCCTCGGAGGAAAATAGATTTTCTTCTCTGTGAAGAGAAACGCCCTTCTGCTGGGCGCTGGCTCCCCGGCGTCACTTTGCAGCACCCGACCCCGCCCCACCCCACCCCGCCTCGCTCCACACTTAGGACCAGGGTCACGCGGTCCCACGGGGATTAATATATGGCTCCCTCATATCGGAATGGTGCACTACATTACCTCCTCTGAAAGGGAGGCTGCAGCCCGGGGCCCTGGCCCGGCAGCTGAGACGCCCGCCCCGCCCTCCCGCCTCGCCAGCTGGGCGAGCTTCGCCACCCCGGACACCACAGCTCTTCCCGTTTCGTAAATTTAAAAGGACGTACTTAGCATAGGCAGACAGGTATCGAGGTGCCAACTCACCGCGGCTGCGCTGCGCTGCTCCTAAGTGACGGATCAAATTAAAAGTTTGGCTTGAAAATACGAGGGGTGCGGTGGAGCTGCTGGAGGGGGCCCAGCCCAGCCAGGGCCCTTGTCCCACCCGCGGCCCCCGCGCCCACGTGGAGGGGCTCCTCATACAGACTTACTCGAGCGCTATGAAGAGGGACGGGGCCGGGCCGGGCCGGGCCGTCGTGCAAACTGCAATTCTTTTTCCGCCCAGCGATAAAACTTTTACAGCGACGCGTCCTGTGTGTCGCATCGTAACAGCCAAGCCAACGGCTCATAACTTCCTTCCCAGGCGGCTATATTGGCGCGGACAGGAGCGGGGCGGGGATGGGAGTGGAGGGGCGGGGCGGGGAGGGAATGAGGAAACGAGATTCTTTTTTCGGGAAGAGTATAGCAGGGGAGAAAACACATAAACCCTCATCTCGCAACCAATAAAATGCTTCTACACCCGCCCTGCCCGGCCCTGCCCGGCCCGGCCCGCCCACCTGTTGCGGGCTGTTGCCGCACGGCCCAAACTGTTTGAGGGGGCGCGGGGCGCCGCCGCCCGGGCCCGCCAACATAAATTAATCGTTTATTTCAACTTCTTACCAACTTTCACCGCCTTGCTTCGCCTCGCCTCGCCTCCCGTAACCGCCTCGGGTCCTTTTATGTGTCGTTCGTTGTCTTGATTTCGCCGCGGTCGCGGCACTCGAAAAAATATTACGCGTGCGCTGTTATGTTTTCTTTTCCTTTATTATTTTCTTTCTTGATTATTTTAAACACATTTTTGTAGGCGGATTGCGAAGCATATCGGTTTCGCTGGTAGGTATCAAAGTTATCCATCGCGTCTCCGGCCCCTCCCGGCACAACTCGGGCTAAGAGCTCGGGTGCCGCGAGGCGGGGCGGGGCGGGTACCTCCTTACGACAATGGGGCAGCAATGGGACACTAAGGGCTGCCGGGCCGTGCCGGGCCGGCGCCACGCTTCTCTCTGCTCTTCTCTCTTCTTTCCCGCCTCGCCTGCTCCTCCCTATCCGCGTCCTCCTCCCAGGCGCGCCGCAGCGCAGCGGCACCAAGGGTATCAAGTCGCAGTGGATGCACGCTGCCGCGCGCCGCGGCTGCAGCGAGCTTAAGGTCAAGGCCGCGGAGCTCGGCGGGCGGACCGGCGAAACTCATTCCACGCCTTTACGGGCTTTCGTTCTGAAAGCGCTTCGCACACTGCAAGCAAAAAAAGTCTCCTTTTTTTTGCTTCTTCTCCAGTAGTTCTTTTCCAAATTCCCCTCTTGGCGGCGTGATGCTTGTCCTGCGCCTGCGAAGAAAAGTCTTGCACGGTAGAAACAATGTAGGAAATACCCTCATTCTTTGACGAGATGTCCCCAAAATCTGAGGAGTTTTCCTCAAGTTCAGGGCGTTTCTCAAAGTTTACCCTTTTTCTCTCAAAAATCAGGCTTTGCTTTTACCCTGCAGGAGGGAAAGGTCCTTGTCCAGATGAGCGCGTGCGTGCGCGTGCGTGCGTGTGTGTGTGTGAGCACGTGTCAGCGTACGAGTAAACTACCAACTATAATTGCAGTGTTACATTCTGCCAGGGCCACCAGTACGCCCATTATCTCGGTGCGCGTGTGCGTGTGCGAGCGTGTGCGTGTGTTTGCACATGTGTGAAGTTGATGACTAGTGCCTGGGCCGGGTCGGGCCGGGTCGGGCCGGGGCGGCAGGGTCTCAAGGCCCCCCTTTATTGTGGGCGAGGCGGGGTTGGTCGGGGACGGGGCGAGGCAGCCCCTTGCGCCTCTTGTGTTTACGTTGGAGATAAGTCCTCGAGCAGCCTGCTCCTTCATAATTTAAGGGAGATTGCTATTTGTTTATTTCGTGAATTGCGCGCGCGAGGAAGTCGTCACGTGGCCGTGTGGTGCGACGGTAACTCAATTGCCAGATGAGTTTTATATTTTTAAAGAGGGCGCCGCACGGTACAGAGTGAGAGCGCTGTAGTGTAAGTGCGCCCCGAGAGTCGAAGGCTTCACGAAACCCCCTGGACACTATCAGGACGGGCAGTGACCCCCCCCCCCCTCCCGCCCCATCTGTCCGCGCGCCTGGGCACACGTGTACATCTGCATGACTTACCCCCACCCCTCCCGGCCCTCACGCCGCACACTCACTCACTCATCCCCACCCCACCCCCGCCCCGCCCCGCCCCGCCCCGCCCCGCCCGACCGCCGCTATCCGACCGTCCCAGCCCAGCATGGGCCCGCTGCTCTATCTCCCCCCCCCCCTCCTCCACCCCATCCGGCAGCCCGGCAGTGCGCCGTCCTCTCAAAAAGCAGTCCTCTGCGTCCGCCGGGCCGCGGGGGGCTCAGTAAGGGGGAGGGGAGGGGGGTTAAGGGTTCGGGGCGGGTCATGCTTCATCAATCAGAGCGTGGTCACCACGTTGATTGACGGCTTTGGCCTCCAGGGGGTGGAGCGGAGCGCGGGGTGGGAGCAGAGCACACCAAAGCAGCCCCCTCGGGGACGGGGCAGGGCGGGGCGTGCTATCGGCCTAAAGCGCGTGACCCCAGCGCCCCGCCCCGCCCCGCCGCACCCCCCAGCCCGTCTCGTCTCACTACCGCACGACATTTTCGAAGATACCACGCGCGCTCTGCCCCGCCCCACCCCACCCCACCTCACCCCGCCCGCCCGGCCCTCCACTCGACACTGGGGCCGCGGCGTCGTGTCGTCCCCGGGTCAAACCCCCGGCCCGCGGTGGGTCGGGTTAGACCGTGCTGGCGACGGCGTCTGTCTGGCGCAGCGTCAACAAAAAAATAAGAGAGACGGCAGGCAAATTGACGGAGCAAAAGTGGCCATCCCAACCACCCTCTCCGGATGTCCTTCAGTGCGACCCGACCCGACCCGACCCAGCCCGAACGCGCCCGCGGTTATTCCTCCTCCCCGCCCCGCCCCGCCCCGCCCCGCCCCGCCCCGCCCCGCCCCGCCCCGCCCGCTCTCCCCTCCCTCCTCGCCTATTCACGAGCGCCCCATCACCCTTTGCCAATCTTATATTTTTCTGATATCCCCCGAACAGCCCCCCATACGCTCTGTTCTGTCGCAGCGCACAGCCCGGTCGGACTGGTGCCCCGTGCCCCTCTCCCCCCGCCCCCTACGCCCGACCCGACGCTATGTACCGAATGTCCGTCTCGGAGGAGTGCGGGCGGGACCTCGCACTCTCACTTCCGCCCCAGAGATGTTTGTCGGTTGTACATCTCGATTGTACGCCGCCCTCGCTCGTACGTGAGGGACTGGCCGATGCCTCCCGCCCTCCCTCCTCCCCCTAGCGGGGTGGGGCGGGGCGGGGCGCAGGAATTCTAATGGCGGTGCAGCTGTAGGTGGCGGGGCGGGGCGGGGCGGGGCGGGGCGGGGCGGGGCGGGGCGGGGCCGCTGCTGTGCGCGCCGCGCCTGCGACCGACTGATTTATACGCGCCCGCCCGCCCGCCCGCCCCCGCGCTGTGAGCTCTGCCCGCGCCGCGCCGCGCCGCCGCGCTGAAGCGAGTACTTCCTGACGGCCTGCCCTGCCCTGCGCGTGGCGTGGGGCGGGGCGGAACCAGCGAGATCAATCTTCCGCTGGGATTTTATTAAATCCCGTATGCTTCCACCTGCGGCCCTTCCAGCTGTGCTGTATTGCGTTAGAGTTCCTGCCGGACCGTCCTGTTCACCTCCCCCCGCCCCCAATACCGACCGACACGTCTGACTGGAGAGAGTGACGGGACAACTGGACAGCCCCCAGTGCAATGGCTTACACAATGTTATATACGGGCGGGGCGGGGCGGGGCTGAGCGGGGCGGGGCGGAGCGGGGCGGGTTCGGCTACCGCGCTGTTGCTGTTGGAATGCTGAGCCGGGCTGCCCGTCCGCACGGCAGAGCGGGGCCGACATGTTGTCGACCCGAAATATAGTGAAGGGTGGCAGGTTTTACCCGCGTGCGACACTGAAGCCATGTCCGGTCCCGGTCCGGCCCAGCTGGTCCCGCCCACTAAGCGCCCCCCCCCCCCCCCCCCCTAGCATGCGGCGGTGATTAGAACAACTTAGTGAATAACTTCTTTTGCCGGGCTTTCTTTTGCGACACATGCTGCTTGCAACCTGTTGACAGAGAGAGAAGCAACAATACAGCAATGGGCGCACGTTTGTGTGTGTGTGTGTTTCATACCCACGCGATTGAGCTTATACGCCCGTTGACTGTATCATCGCACCTTGACGCCATCGCCATGCCATACCGATATAACGATACTTTTTCCCCCCCATCCCGGTTGTTGCCCCCCCCCCCCCCTCCTCACACCACCTCACACGCGGCTTATTTCGCCAATAAAACGGCTCTCCTCCGCGGTGCGCTTATCCAGGGATTGTTTAATTTATCGCCCCGCGCGCACACACACACACACACAAGCCCTATCCACCCTATGGCCCGTCTCTCCCCCCGCCGAAGCAGGGCGCGAGAGAACCGGCTGTAATCCGCGATTGAATCTGCGTGCCTGACGGAGCACTGGGGCGCGCGCGCGCGCTCGCACACACACACTAGCGCGCGCTCGCGCGCAGGAATACACCCCCACCTGCCCCCTTACCCTCTCCCCCTAGCCCCTCCTCCCTCCCCCCGCCCAACCCCCTGCCCACCAGAGCGAAGACGGCTTCTCGCCCGCACTGATGGCAGCAGCAGCAGCAGCAGCAGCAGCAGCACAGCAGTCGAACCCTTCCGGTCGCTTGATTAATGTGGTTTCATTCGAGTGGCAGAGGCGATGAGGAGCGAAGTGGGGGGGGGGGGGGGGAGGGAGATAAACGAGTAGGCTGGCAGCCACCTCAGGCAGGCAGGCAGGCAGGCAGGCAGGCAGGCAGGCAGGCAGGCAGGCAGGCAGGCAGGCAGGCGAGCAGCCAAGAGATAACGTGCTCGTTAGTATTACTCAGTATGTCTCCGCGTCACACACGCACGCACGCACACTAAGGGGGATGCATGGACCTACGCGCAAGAGTCAATTATTTGTACATACGCTGTGTGCGTGCGTGTGTGTGTGCCGTTCTCTAAGGGCGCCACTCGTCGCTTTGATCACAGCCGCTCCGGCTCGTCTCCCTCACGCCATGCTGCTTCTTTTCCCGTCCCCGACCGGAGGCACCCGCCCCGGAGCCGTCCGGAGAGGGTGGCAGTCATGGCACTGGAATGAAGTTTATTTGCGAGCTGCTGCTTTTGCGGGCGGGGCTGCATTAGGGGTGCGCGTACGCTATCTCGCCCCGCCCGACCCCACCTCGCCATACCCCGCCCAACCCCGCCCCGCCTCGCCCCGCCCTGCGCCGCCCCACCCTGCCCCTCCCCTGCCAATCCCAGCTCTGACTGGCTGCCGGCCCCGGCGGGCCGAACAGACCAGCAGTGACAGATCGCCTAAGCGGATTGCCTGCCGCCCCGCCCCAAAACACCCGCGCCGCCCCGCCCTGCGCCGCCCCGCCTAGTTGCCGGCTGGCCTCAGTAACTCCGCCGCAGACAACGTCTGCCCCCCTCCCCCACCCCACTGCACTCCCCGGAGAGCGACCGGACGCAGACTTTTAAGCAGACGATACCTTAAAGAACATAAAAAAAAACAACGATACACAAGGAGTAACAGGCAATAAGTTAATAAAAAAATCTCGATCAATATAATCGGAATTGGTAGCAGACGCAACGATAGGGCTCCTACCGGGGCGGCCGGGAAAAGAGTGGAGTTGTGGTTGGGCTGTGAGTCTCCGTGTACATACACGGGCAGGGCGGGGCGGGGCGGGGCTCATCGGGAATAAGACGGAGGTACATACTACTAGTGAGGCGCGGCCCGAGTGCGACAGGCAAACACGTGGAGACGAAAAGAGGAGGAGTACAAGGGGGCTATGGGGGGGGGGGCGATTGAGTTGAGGTTAAAGGGGATGAAATGCTCGAGGCCGCCGCTGCTGCGGGTGGAGGTGGCGCGGAGCGGCGGGAGGGGGGGGGGGGGGGGCCCTCCACGCGCTCGGATGAGCGGCATTGTCAGTAGTGATGGTGTCCTTGCTCATGCCGCGGGGGGCGGGGGCGGACGGCCTGCGGTGCGAGTGCACGTGCACGGCACGTGTCGACCAGTCCCGGGCCGAAGTGGGGCAGCTGACTTGACCTTCCTCGCCTTGGCATCATATACCCACTGGGAACTGCCACGTGTCAGTCGATTACTTTCTTTTCAAAGAGAAAAGAAAACCGATTAAAACTTCTTTTTCTGTTGTCCATATTGAAACATTTTCGCATAATGGGGCGTCAAAATTCTAGTTCTAAATCTTACGCAAGATCCTTGCGAGCAACCTGTGTTTCTTCTCCGTATTCGAGTCGGCGGGATACCTCGCTCAGCCGCACGCCCCGCTCCTCGCCCCGCTCCTCGCCCCGCTCCTCGACCCGCTCCTCGCCCCGCTCCTCGCCCCGCTCCTCGACCCGCTCCTCGCCCCGCTCCTCGCCCCGCTCCTCGCCCCGCTCCTCGCCCCGCTCCGCGATCCCCGCCTCGCTTCGCCTCGCCCTTCTCATGACGGTGAAAGTCGTGCTTCCAAAGAGAGTATCCTCTCTGTGTTTGCCTTGCGCTCCCAATATCTGATGGAATAAAAAGCGTCTCACTGATTGCTCCATCGACCAGGCGGGCAGGGCAGTCGAGAGCGACGTAGAAGATGGAGAGAGAGAGAGAGAGAGGGGGGGGGGAGTGTGTGCCGTAGTAATTTGTTAGGCGAGCAGCAGGGCTTTATTGTTATAAGGGCGGTTAGGTCGATGCAGGGCTAGGCGTGGCGTGACGCGGCACCGACGCTTTTACCGTTATTACTTATCATCACTCAATTTCTCCACTGCTTGTCCAATTGTTTCAGCTTTTATTTCGTCTTTAAACCAGTTTTAGTTTGAATGTGAAAACGCTGATTTGTCGTTTGTGGGCAGCAGCGACTGCCAACTTTTTGCGCGCTAAAACCGAAGCTAAAAGAGATAGAATCCCACACCAAATGGGTCCCGCTGCGTACACTGAACTGCGACACAGTTGGATGACCGCGGGTGAATCTCTCTGTCGGTGTGTTTGGCCCTCGTGCGGACTAACTGTAAGCCCCCACCCCCACCCCTAGCCCTACCCCCCACCCCCGTCATTTTGCACATACTTCTGTTTCTGTTATCAGCCGCCGCGCCGCGCCGCGCGAGCGCGCCAGAGTTTTGTCGCGGCGCTACTGTTCCCAGCAGGTTTTCCCTGTGTGCGCGCGCGCGCGAGCGCCTGCATTGTTGGTTTTTGTGTGTCGGTTTTGTGTTTAGTGGGCCGGCCTGGCCTGCTGTCACTCGCAGACTGACGCGACGCGACGCCCTGCTCCCCTCCCTATTGATGCACGGCATAAAGTTTGCGCGGGCGGGCCGGGCGGGGCGAGATAGGAGACACCAGGGAGATGAGAGTGGGTCCCCCGGGGCGGGGCGGCGTGGGGTAGGGTCACCTTAGACAATACCGCGCCAGCCTACCGCGCCTGCCTGCCTGCCTGCCTGCCTGCCGACACTTCGCGCTCGGGGCGGCGTAGTTGTCGTGAGTGAGGCGAAGGCGCCAACTTGGAAATCCTCTCTAACCACCCCTCACCCCCCTCCCTCCCCCGCGCTGCCACCCTGTTCTCTTCCGGTTCCGCCCCCGGGCCATCCGGAGGGTTGATCTCCTCTGACGAGAGGCAAGCGTCACTATTCCGTCGTTAGCTGGATGGAATATGTACCGCGCCTCGGCCACGGCCCCCGCCCCCGCCACGTGGCAGCGCAATATTCTTGTTTGAGGCTTGCTCTGCACTAAACCACCTTGTTGTCCTTAACTTTTGTGGGCGATATTTTGACGGTTTAGTTGCCGCACGTGTTTCGGGGTGTGGCAGGCACGTGCCGGATTGTTTCACTCTCGGCGTGGTAGGCGGGGCGCGGTGGGGCGGGGCGGGGTGGGGCGGGGCGGGGTGGGCGGGGCGGGGCGGGGTGGGGCGGGGCGGGGTGGGGCACTCATGTCGAACCCCGCCGCCGTGCCGCACCCCAGCGCAGGCACAGCGCAACGGCACTCCTTTCACACCAGTCGGGTCGAATCTCTCCCACCGACGCTGTCTTTTACGACCTACCTTTTCGTTTATTCCCTACCCTCTCTCCGCCACCATCCCCCCTCTGAATGACCCTTCCTGCTCGCTGCATTCCCTGCCAGCCCCCTCTCTCTCTCTCTCTCTCTCTCTCTCTCTCTCTCTCTCTTTCTCTCCAAAACCAACGGAGTGGGCTGCAAGGACCCACCGCGCCAACATCTGCTGGTAACAACTATTGGTGGCCGCTCCTGTTCCTGTTTCCGCCCCGCCTCGCCCCGCCCCGCTCCTCCACCGCACACCCACGGCCGCCCAGTGGTGCGGTACCGTGTGCCAGCGCGGCCTCGCCCCGGCAGATATATGTGGGTCAACACAAGAGCTGCTCTGAGCCCGCAGAGTCCCCGTCCGACAGTCGAGAGGGAGAGCGAGTACGAGGGGCACGGAGACCTGCCCGACTCGACTCCGCTCTGCCTCTAAACGCGCCGCAATAGACTTTCACCCAAATACATCGGTTCCGAAAACGTTACTGGAGTGCTCGCTCGTGCTTTTAATATGCCTCCCGGGAATATTGTCACATTCGCGAACAGAGTGTTTGGTAATATCGCGCGGGAACATATGCGATTCGAAATGCCAGTCTGCGGGGTAGAGGGGGGCGGGAGGGGCGGTGAGGGGCGCAGATGTAGGCCGGGCCTTGACTGGCATCACTGCGTTCGAAAGAGTCGCGGGGAGTGGGAGGGGGGGGGGGTGAGCGAGGGGTTTTCACCGTGCGAGTCTGGTGACGTTGACAAGCTTCACGCATCAGTTGAGCAGGGGTATTGGGGGACGATCCGCTGGGATATGGAGCCGTACGTCCTTGTATCCTCCCCGCCTGATCATCGCCCCGCCATCGACAGGCCGCCATGCCCCGCCCCGCCCCGCCCCACCTCTCACCCTCCTCTCCGCGCCGCGCCTCTCTTACCTGCCGCGCCCAGCCCAGCATCCTTGCCAACTTACATGGCAACACCACCTACGCCGAGCCCAGACCAGATTCCGAGAGAAGTAACACCCACACCCACCCGGCCCGCAGCGAGCTCGCCCCGCCCCGCCTTGCTTCGCCCCGCCCCGCCCCGCCCCGCCACGCCCTGCGCCTCCAACTCGCAACGGCGTGAGGCGAGGACGCACTCTATCGAACAGGTAACGGAATGGCACCATCTCGCCGCGCTTTACAAGGATCCTGTGTGCGGAACGGCGGTGGGTGGCGGGGCGTGGCTGGGCGTGGCGCGGTGGAGCGGGGCGGGGGGAGCCTTGTGCTCGCAGAGCAGATAGAGTCGTCCTCCTAACGGTTCGCGGCGCAAATGGGTTGCTTGCCGCAAATGCATCGACGTTTCACCGCCGCCAACAAGTTGTTTCCCTCGCCTAATAACCATGCCATGACTTCGATAGAAAAAGAGAAACATGGTGATCTCTTCTGCTTAACGGTGCTGAGCGGTGCTGAGCTGTGCTCAGCCCCGCTCCGCTGCTCCTGGGATCCAAAGAGACGTAGACTGAATAGGGATGCCCGGGTCCTGGGGCCCACACCGCCCTGCTGCCCCGCCACGCCTCGCGAGGCCCTGCTACCCCGCCTGTCACGGCGGGGCACGGCAAGCTGACCTCTAACAAACAGTGCTTTTATTTTTCATCGCTGGTCTTCCCCGTGCGAGGAACAGACTGGGCCAGTAGGGGATGTCCCCTGGCAAAACGTAGCGATGATCCTTAGAGGAGATTTTTGTGAATTTTGGCTCGGAACTGGCCCGAAACGTTTCGTGTTTTGGGCGCACTCGTCCAGACGTGGAGCGCGCGAAGAGGCGCCTGGCCGGGCGCCGGCCGAGTCGTGTTCTTGTTCCTCCCTTGTGATTGAAAGGGGTCGAAGGCCAAATTGGGCTGGGGCACGTACTCTGATAAAGCAGCCCAACACTTCAGAGCCCCCTTCCCCCTAGGCCCCCCGTGGCGCAAGCACAGCCACCCCCACCCCACCACCTCCTTCTTCGCCCCGACGCCTCCGCCTCCATACATCGCCAGCCGGGTGGTCCCGGCGGGGCGGGCCTACAGGCGCCGCCTATACGGCACGGCACACCTGTCGCTGTGCATAAGGGACTGTAGCGCTAATCAGGCCACTCGACTTTGCCAAGTCGGCCGCTTTTCTCTGTCGCTGCGCCGCGCCGCGCCGCGCGGTCCTCCGCCAACCCCATGCGCCCCGAGCCCCTTCTCGAGTCCCGTCTGTTTCCTACATCATATGTACGCCCCCTTCCCCCCTCCCCTCCTTGCGTTCCTCGCACCCCTACTGCCCCCCTTCCCTACAAACTATTCCGCCGCAGACCCGCGCCCCTCCCCCCGCAACCCTCCTTGACTCTGACGGGTGTGAGCGAGGGTTCTGGCGGGGCGAGGCAGCGGGCTGAAAGGGGTGAGCGCTATGATGATGAACTTGACATAGGACTCTGGCAAACGGGGCGGTGTCGTGCAGTTCACACCGGAAGCGGGGGATGGCGGGGCGGTGGAGAGGAAGGCGATTGTGAAGACGGGCAAGCAAAAGACAGTGGTTGTGGGGATTGGGGGTTGGGGGGGGGGGGGGGGGCAAACAGTTGGGACCTCCCACCACGGTGCCCGTTCCGGGTAGAGGGAGGCAGTCAAGTGAAAGGGCAGCCGATTGATCCCAGGCGCGCACCTAATGCCGAGCCGAGCGCTGATGATGCTCCATGCCTGCCGGCCGGGCCGGGCCGGGCCGGGCCGGCGATGACCTTGACGGTGGCCAGGTGCCAAGCCGCGCGTCCACGTGGCCCGGCCCGGCGACGAGCGGCGCGGCTCAGGTAGTCGAGCACGGGGCGGGGCGGGGCGGGGCGGGGCGGGGTGTGGCAGTGCTCTGGAATTGAGCGGCCGTTTGTTCTAAATCCCCGGCCCCAGCCCAGCGCGGCCGCGCTGTTTCGCGGGGAGTCCGCCCCGCCCCGCCCCGCCCCGTCGACCACTAAATTATGCAGTGCGTCTCTAGACGTTTATTTTATCTCAGGCCTCGGCTGGGGCCGGGGAGTGGGAGGGGGGGGGGGCGGATAGAGAGCACGACTCCGCGAGCACCACCTCTGCTCTCTCGGCGGCCGAGGCCGGGGTCGGGGCCGGGCCGTCGCCACCAATGAGAGACGTCACGAGAGTATGATCATCAACTTCGACGTGCGGAGCCAGTTCCGCACAGTGGCGCGGCGAGACGGAGGTGGCTGATGGCTGCTCCTCACGGCACGGCGTTGTTCCGCTACGCACCTTCCTCGCGCGCTGTTGGTTCGAATGACAATACGACGTCCTCCTTTTCTTTTGTTTTATTAAGTCTGTCGGCCCCGAGCAGGAAGGTGCTGCTGGCGGTGTTCCCAGAAGTCGCAAACGAGACGCGATAGCTCGCGAGGGGAGAGGCGGAGAGGCGGCGGGGAGAGGCTGAAATGAGATGGACCAGAGGGGCGCCGAGAAGGTGAAAGTGATCGCCCTTAGCGCGCACGCTACGCCACGCCACGCCACGCCACTCCACGCCAGCTCGCGGCCATGGTCAGCAGCGAGTCGGGCCTTATTGTGATACAAGATTGTGTTCCCTCACAGGGGTTGCCGCGGGCCGGGCGGGGGCCACGACGTGCGCGGAGTTCCGTCGGTTCCGCCCCGCCCGCCCCACCCCACCCCGCCCCACCCCACCCCGCCCCGCCCCACCCCGCCCCGCCCCGCCCCGAACCACCCGGCCAGGCAGGGGACAAATAAACCGCTGATGATGCAGTGTTTGCCGACATGAAGCTGGCGCCCCCGCTGGCACCCCTCCCCCGCGCCGCTAAGCGGGTGTCGCCACGCCCCGCCGCACCCCGCCCCGCCCCGCCCCACCCCGCCTGCCGCCGGATTTCGAAAGGATCACGAGAGAAGACGAGGAGAAATGCCCGTCGCGTGAGAAAGGCGCGGCCCGACCCCTCCGGGGAGTGTCAGGGGGCAGGGTAGGGCGGGGCGGGGCGGGGCCGCGGCCGAGGAGAGCGTTGAGTGAGGCTAGCTCTCGCCGCCCGCGCCGCACCGTAGCGGGCGTGGTGGGGCGGGGCGGGGTGGGTCGGGCCAGGCTGGGCTCGGTGTCCTGTCAGGACCTCTTTGGAGTGATTACGTTTGAATGGCACGCGAGTCCGCTCTGGCCCGGCCCTCCCGGCCATGAGAGCACTGCGCAGCGGAGCGGCAGCCCGACCCGACAGCGCGTCAAGGCGTCTCATCTCAGACCGCCACTCCACTCCCCTTCTTCTCTCCCTCCAAGCGAGAGTGTGTGAGTGAAAGGGGAAAGTGGCAGCAGAGACAAGCAGTGGACAAGGAGGGGAGAGAAAGGGAGAGGTAGGTGAGGTGAATTTGGGTCCGTCTGTCGAGCGGGTAACAACCGTGGCCAGGGCTGGGCGCGGGCGCAGGCGCGGGGCCAAGCGGAGGCTGACCCGGTCGCAAATAAGGATAGCCGCGCGCACCACCCAGCTGATCGCGGTGACCGCCTGGGAGGTCTGCAACCCGGGCGCGCGGGTGTGCTGCGGGCTGGCCTACCCTCCGTTCCGCAGGCGCTTGGCAGGCCGGCTGCGGCGGGTAGACGCGCAGCCTGGAGGTTTTCATTCAGGCGCTGCGTGTGCGTTGAATCCCGAGTGGCGCAGAGGTGCGTCAGGGTCGGGACGGAGGCTCGCACGTGCGCGCCCACGTGCTCAGCTGAGCTGTCTGCAGGGCCTAGCCGGGCCGGGCCGGGCTCAATGCCTTTATCCGGTCCGCTGACTCGCTGCGTGAGGCGAGGTGAGGCGAGGCCAGGCAGGCTCCTAGGGGTCCTGACCCAGGCCCAGGTCAACCGGCACCTGGCAGAGGGGAGGGCCGACTTCTCGTTCTGCTGTCGCGACAATCAGGGCTCAATCAATCACGAGGTCAGGTGGTCGGGGAGAAAGAAAGGGGGAGGAGATGCTCGCACTAAAAGTTTAACAGTGAGCATGTCACTCTGTAGGAGTGTCACACATATCGCACTCTAGGGATTGCAATTTTTCGATGCAGTACCATCTGCTTCCAATTATTCAGATCATGATTGTTGTGTTTTTTTTTTTTTTTTAAATGAAAGATTTCTCCTCTGATTCCAGCGTGACCAACTACTTCCTGGTGAACCTGTCGTTCGCCGACCTGCTGGTGACGCTCATCTGCATGCCGATGGCCGTCGGCACCAACGTGTCCAAGCTGTGGATCTACGGCGAGGTCATGTGCATGCTCACCACCTACTTCCAGGGTGAGTCCCGCCCCCTCCACGCACCTTGTCACAATCTCCTTGAGGAGATTTATTTCCAATTTCCCTAATACAGTTAGATATGTAACGGTAGTTTTACTCAGGATTTCAGAGGGTTACATAGTGGAGTTACACTCTTACAACAACACTCACTTGGGCCTTCCCTCGCAGTGCACCGGGGCGCTCCGCCTCCGACCGGCGCAGGCGCATCGCGGCGCCCCCGCGGCCCCCGCGGCCATGGAGCAGCCCGTATGCAAACAGTCTCCCTATCCTATACGTCCTCTCTCCGACCTCTTTGCTCATCTCCCCGCGCCGCTTATCTCTCTCTCACACACTCTCTGTCTCCCTCTCGTTCCCTCTTTCCCGATTGAAGCAAATGTCGAGCAGGAGCAGCGCAGCGCGGCGGGGCGGACCGCCCCGCCCCGCCCCGCCCCACCACGCCCCACCCCACCCCACCCCGCCCCATCCCACCGCTGCTGTTTGAGGGGCAAACCCCTCTACACTCTGTACTGTAAAAGGGCGCGAGTTGCCGCGGCGCTCCCGCCTCGCCCGCCACGCCCGCCACGCCCGCCACGCCCGCCACGCCCGCCACGCCCGCCACGCCCGCCACGCCCGCCACGCCCGCCACGCCCGCCACGCCCGCCACGCACGCCAACCCACCACGCCCGCTTGCTTAAAGGGGATCGCGTCCTCATCATCGCTACGACGCCATCACGCCCCTCTCTCTGTCCATGCTCTGTCTCTGTCTCCCCCCTCCCCCCCCTCTCCCTCTCTGTCTGTCTCCCTCTCTCTCCTCTCGTCTGGTGGACCCTCCATCTCGTTTCTCTCTTGTCCCCGGCTGTCACGCGGAATACCGCTCCAGTCGTAAAGTTTAGTCGCACGCCCCGCCTCGTCGCCACTTCTGCCCCCCTCAGCCCGTCTGACGCACCACGGCCGCGCTCCGCCCCGCGCTCCGCCTCCCACCCCCGTGCCCGCCCTCGTCGCCGCGCCGACAAGGAGCAGGAAGCACTTTTGTTTCTCTTGTCTGTTTCACGCGCGCCGACACGGCCGGTGTGCGTTTGCCTACCTCGCCGCGCTCGCAGCCGTGCGCGCCGAGGAGCCGTGAGCCGCACTGGTGGCCCCCACGGCCCCGCCCGGCCCCGCCCGGCCCCGCCCGGCCCCGCTGTGGCGATAAGGGACGGTTTGTAAGGGACCCCCTGCTCTTAATAACAATTTATAGAGGCGCCGCCGTGGCGGCGTGCCCTTGCGCCCCGCCCCGCCCCGCCCCGCCCCGCCCCGCCCCGCTATGTCGCACTGCTGCCCATCCCGGCCTGATTTATCGCCCAGCGTAAGAAGAGGCGCGACGCCGAAGGGGGAAGAGGAAGGGGTGGGGGGTAAATAATCTCCCGGGCGGGGCCGCCGGCGCGGCGCGCATGAAACATTTTGCGGAGAACACGAGGGCCGCGGGGAGGTGTGGAGCAGGGCCGCAGGACGCGGAGACATGCGCCGCGCAGGGTCAAGAGCGCCGAGGGGTGATGGGCCACCCTCTCTCTCTCTCTCTCTCTCTCTCTCTCTCTCTCTCTCTCTCTCTCTCTCTCTCTCTCTCTCTCTCTCTCTCTCTCTCTCCCTCCCTCTCCACGGGCCTAACTCCCGTCGCGCCGCGGCGCACAACAGGCGCACAAATCGTGCGACGCGTCGCGTCGTCTGCTGTGCCGCCCCTGTTATACGCCCCTCCCCCCACGCCGGGTTAAACAACAGCAGCTGTGCCGGCCGGCCCGGCCGGCGAGGCTCGACCAGGCCAGGCCAGACCAGCAGAGCCAAGCGTACGGTCACTTTATCCAGCGCGCCGCGCCGCGCCACGCCACGCCGCGCCACGCCGCGCCACGCCCAGGCCAGCCGCTAATCGGCTTACGCCCCTCTCGGCCGCCGCAGCCGCCCCGCCCGCCCCGCCCGCCCCGCCCGCCCCGCCCGCCCCGCCCCGCTTTGCCTCGCCCCGCCCAGAGCGTCCTTTTCCCCCCCACAAGCATGAGGCACGGGCGCCATGTCGCCTGTGTTTCTGCTGATGTATCGTCATCGGAGAAAACAGAAGAAATCAAAGAAGGCGATATGGTGTGTGGTGCGGGGGTGCTGGGGTGAGGCCTCCCCTCGCAGACGGCCCAGCAGCCACCTGGTTCCCACAGGAGCTGCCGCCCCTCTCCCCTCCTCTTAGCGGAGGCCTGGTTCGGCGGTTCGAAGATCCCCCGGGAACCTGCTGCTGAAGGGTGTCTCGTCTCGAGGGCTCCCCCGGGATCCACTTGCGCCCAGGTCGGGTAACAGTAGATGGCCATTGTGCAAACACTGCCTCCCTCCGTCTCTCCTCTCCGGCTCCCTACAATGCGGCGCACACAAACTTTGATTAAAGTGAGCAAGTACTCGCGGTTATTTTGACTGGGAGTTTTCTCGGTAGTAGCGCTGGAGCTGTATTTTTTTTTACAATGCCATAAATGGTACTACTTTGTGCATCTGGAACTTTTCGCCAATCGCTTCAGTGGCTGGTGAGTATAGACGCGGATTATAATTGCGTCATTTTATGTTACGGATCGCGATACTGCAAAATACTCACAGCTCTCCTATGGGCGCCCTGTTCGTGAGGGATGACGGGGAGGGGGAGGGGGGTAATGTCCTGTGGGAAAGTAACGTCTGGCTGCGGGCAGGAGGGGGGGGTATGTAGCAAAGTTTGTTGTTTGCAGTGTACAAACCCATCAGCCTCCCCCTGGTGTTTGTCTTGACCGGCGTGTCGGTGTCGGATCGGGGTCACGCGCCCAGCTCGGCTTGGTCAGCTCAGGTCGGTCAGCACGGTCAGCTACCCCGTGTATAACACCTGTATTACTCACAAGATTTAATCACTTTAGAGCATATTATCTCGGGTTTTTCGGTATTACATTACGTGTATTACGTCGTAATACATGGATCAGGTGTACAGTGTATCACGGAAGTTAATTCCCCCTTGCCCCGCCCCTGGATAACAGATTTTATTTGAACATTTTCCCTCCACGCCCCCTGTTCGCAACCCTTTGTTTCGTCCTCTGATAATGAGACCCCTTACAACCTCCCGCCTGCTCGTGGCCGATCGGTTCTCCGCAGCTACCCCCGCCTGGGGCGGGCCGGGCAGCCGAGCTGGGCTGGGCACGACGCTGTTATTTGCCGAGGAGATCTGTCTGCCTGTCCGCTGTCCGCTGTCCGCCCGCCCGCCCCGCGCCCGGACCGACTGCGCTAATGGCGGGGAACCTCTGTAGCGGAGGGATGAACAGGATACATCACAGCGGGCGAGACTTCCGGTCTACCCCTGCCATGCCCCCACACCTCGACCGAACCCGCTTCATGTCGATGACCGCAGCAATCTGCCCCGCCACAGTTTCCACTCTGGATAAATCTTAGTGTGAGACAGTACTACACTTTGTGGTCCAGGACCATTTAGTTTTTGCTAATGGTTCATTCTCCTCCCCTGCTCTTTTTCTCTCTCGCTCTTGCCGCCTTTTTTTTAACTTTTGCCTTAACCGTATTCCTCCGCGGCCCTCCCTCCATTTCTCTCTGAACATTTCACGAACGCACGGTGATGCGACCACTTTTCTTTTTTTTATGAGCGAGAGAAAGACAGCGGGAGTGCGCCGCCAAACAGGTTCCTGTTTACTGCCAGCGGGCAGGGCGCGCCCCGCCCCGCCACGCCCCGCCCCGCCCCGCCCCGCCACGCCCCGCCCCGCCCCGCCCCGCCACACCCCGACACACCCCGCCCCGCCACGCCACGCCCCGCCCCGCCCCGAACTGCACGCTAGTTCCGTTATACGCCGAATCGCTGAGATACTGTTGGGGTAATGCCAACACGTGGGGTGGGGCGCGCGCGCGCGCTTCTGTGTGTGTGTACGTGTGTGTGTTCGTGTTGTATTGCTAAAGGGTGTAAGGCCAAGATGGATGGGTACAGTGAAGTATATGGTAGGTATAAAAGGGGAGGGTGGAAGTCAAGGTCGCTTAGGTTAGTAGTGACTTCTCGTACTGAGAAAAAAAGGCAAAAATAATTCATGGTTCTTTTATGGAAATCGAAACGATATTATTAAAGTCCGTACATAATTAATAAAATCTCAATCCAGATCGGAATTGAAAGCAGATGATACATTTTGTTGTTATATATTTTTACACAGCCGGCGCCGGCTTTGTTAGGAGAGCCGGCGGCGGCGGCGTGGCGGACCTTAGCGGTCGCTGGCGGGGAGGAGCTGTTAGTGTTACACGCTGCGCGCGGGGAGGAGATGTCAGTGTTCCGCGCAGGTGCCCAGTATTGTTGCCTGGCCCGCCCGGCGTGGCGGACCGAAGCGGTCGCTGTCGCGGGCGGGGAGGAGTTGTTAGTGTTACACGCTGCGCGCGGGGAGGAGGTGTCAGTGTTCCGCGCAGGCTGCGCTTCACTCAGCCAGCCAGCCAGCCACTATTCCCCCCATGCAGCGCCGCGCTATATTATTGTAAGGTTACGCGCTTGGTTTCTGGACTCGAGAGTACAAGCTAGCTGACACATTGTTTTTTATATTTATTTTAAAGTTAAGGCTAGCTACAATGTATCATCTGCTAAAAATAACTTAAACACGCGAACTGTTTTACAAAAATTCTCTATTATGCGGTAGAAGTCGTGTCGTCCCGTGCCCTGCCCGCGGCCTGCTTGTGAAGCGTCCCGTCCCGTGTCTCTGAATAGCGGCACGAAGAGGCGCGGCGCACTTGATGACGAGTCTCAGGCGAGTCTCAGGCGAGTCTCAAAGCCGCGCCGCCGGGTCTCACCTCAGCTCGCGTGCATTCATCGCGAGGACACCAAGGAGAGCGACAGTTTTGTCTCTGAAGTCTGAGGGACGGGCCCTCCTGGTAGACCGTGATTCCTCCTTGTCACTACCTCCACCGCCAACGAAACACATTTCACTTCCGACCCTCCTCCTCCTCCTCCTGGCCTCGCCTTTACCTCCTCAAAGCAAAGGGCTTCTGAGAAATCCACCCAGGGCCGCCTAGAATAAGTCTCCTAGGCAGGTCCAACTCTGTAATATTATGTCAAACATTTTTTAACGAAGTGTGTCAAAATTATCGTGGTACTCAAATAATAATTAATGGATTTTCGAAATTTTAATGCGCTGTTTTTTTTTTCTTGGCAAAAAAATTTACAGTCGCAAGTTGACAGTGTCACCTTAGCCACTTTATACGGCGCGCCTGAATGGCGAGTGGACGGCTTTACAGCCCCTTCTTATCCTGCTGCGCCTGGGCCCGCCCCGCGGCCGGGCACGGCGGGGCGGGGCAGGGCAGGGCGGTGACAGGCCAGCCCAGCCCAGCCCAGGCGGTGACGTCTGCACGCAATCTCTCTCAGTTTGTCTCTCTCTCTCCTCTCTTCTACTTCTTGCTTCCTCATTCGCATCTCCTCTCCTTATACATGTACCTTTCGTTATCAATCTCGCTTCTTCTTACATTTCAACGACAGACTGGAGGAGAGTTGGAACATTTTGCACGCACGCACGGCGACGCGTGTCATCTGGGAGCGTTGGGGTGAAGCTTCGGTGGGGTGGGGCGGGGCGGGGCGGGGCGGGGCGGGGCGGGGCGGGGCGGGGCGGGGCGGAGAAAAGAGGGCTCGAGCCATACACACAAATGGCATATCCGCGTGTTTAATCTTTAATGGGGTAGGCTTTTAGCCGCCCCGCTCCGTGGCCCGCTGAACCAGTGACGATCCTTCCTCTTGATTTTTCCTCCCCTCTACACTTTGCAACTTTGATTGGGATTGCTGCTCATCCCTCCACCTGCTCCCTCCCCCGCTCCCCCACCCTTTTATCCTCCCCTGTAAAACCCTTCCTACGAAAAAAAAAAGTCCGCGCCCCTCTTATCGAACAGGGCTCCAGCGCCATTGGCTCCCGTTCAACGGCAGTTAGCGGGAGGGAGGGCAGTGTAGTGCTTAAGTGGGTACTTTGGGAAGAACTAGTGCGGATAGGCTGTCGGGTGAGCCGGCGTCGGGTCAGGAGTCGGGGCGGGAGGGGCCCAAGTGCAGCTGCCGCCGTGACCCAATCGAGTAGAAGCGGTAGAAGCGCGTTGTCATTGCCTTTGCGGCTGCTCGCCCCACCCCGCCCCGCCCCGCCCCGCCCCATGGCACGTCAGCGCCAGCTGCATATTTCTGCTTCCAACGGCCAACTTTTTCCGAAACCAAAGTCTCTCTCTCTCTCTCTCTCTCTCTCTCTCTCTCTCTCTCTCTCTCTCTCTCTCTCTCTCTCTCTCTCTCTCTCTCTCTCTCTCTCTCTCTCTCTCTCTCTCTCTCTCTCTCTCTCTCTCTCTCTCTCTCTCTCTCTCTCTCTCTCTCTCTCTCTCTCTCTCTCTCTCCCTCACTCTCTCGCATCCTCCCGATGCGAGTCACGCTTTCTCGTCCCCGCGGCCCCACACCTCTCTGCTCCTCACTTCCGCTCCCTCTCTCTCTGCGGCTTTGAGACCAAACTTTGCGTCACGTTTCCAGCGATATGTTCCCTTGGTGAAGCAGTTTACTACCGGCCTGCGCTGCGCCAGCTCCGCGCTCCGCACACCAGCCCTCCTCTCATTGCTACTGCAGGATTTTTATTTATATTTCCCCCACCTGGTCTGGTCTCCCGTCGTACGCGGGCCGGGCCTGCCTACCCGCTCCGGCCGTAGGACCCTGGGCCTGCCGGCGCGTCGGGTAGGCCACCTCCGTCACCTGCTCACGATTTTTTTAAACACTAGTAGTACGCAGCAACAACAAAAAAATGTTTCCCTTCCAATAAAAGCGTTTGTACCATCTTCGTCATGTTCCAGTTTGTGACAGTTGTGTGTTTGTTCGTGTGTGGTGCAGGCGTGTCCGTGTCCGCCTCCGTGTTCACCATCACGGCCATGAGCATCGACCGCTACCTGGCCATCCGTCACCCCATGGCGTTCAGGAAGGTGTTCAACCGGAAGTCGACCATCTTTGTGAGTGTGTGCGCGGTTGCGCTTGATTGTGTTTTGTTTACGGCTCGGCATGTGAGCCGGAGCCCGCGGGTGCCGAAGAAGGAGATGGGACCGGAAATTGAAAACCGTGAGCTCCGTGGCGGGGCGGGGCGGGGCGGGCGGGGTGGGGCGGGGCGCGGTCGGGCGCGCATGCATGTTGTTTTATCCGCTGAGCAGGACGGCGATAGACGACTCGGACTCCGCCGGAGCGGCGGGGCGGGGCGGGGCGGGGCAGCCGGAAGCGGACGCGACTAGCGATGCCGGGTGTGAGCTCTTTTCTGTGTACTCTATGTGTGTGTGAAGAGGGTAAGGGGACTGGTGTTCAGGCGAGCGTGAAGCGAATTAACCGAATTAAAAGACTGGGAGGACCCTGCAGAAGGACCCGGGGAATCGTGTGCGCGCCCGGGGAGGGGGGGTGAAGGCGTCAATGAGGAACATAACATGGAGGGGGTGCGGGGTGGGGGATGAAGATCCAGCAGAAGCAGGATTATATGTCTCGAGACAGGGGGGGGGGGGGTATTCCCCCTGCCCCCACCCCCCACCCCCCCTACCCGTTATTGAGGGACTATCGTTTTACTCGTCGCGGAGCGGAGGGTCCGCTCTGCTCTGCCGTCTGCTGCCGTCGGAATGAGAAGCGAAGCGGGACCCTTAAGGCGACACTCAACCCCCGGGCCGGGGTGGGGTGAGGGGCGGGGTGGGGCGGGGCGGGGCGGGGCGGGGGTGTCGCCGCTTGCGCCGGAGCAGACTGCAGACTACTAATGTTTCAGTACGAAAAATGCAAACCCGTCCAGTACCGTGCACCGAATATTTTTTCCCTCTCGACATTTACTTCGAA
Organism: Frankliniella intonsa; assembly: GCA_033675135.1. Classification (NCBI taxonomy): domain Eukaryota; kingdom Metazoa; phylum Arthropoda; class Insecta; order Thysanoptera; family Thripidae; genus Frankliniella; species Frankliniella intonsa. The sequence continues at coordinate 12,128,095 of CM066254.1, read as the reverse complement.
ACCTTAGTGTGAGACGCAGTTTTACACGTTTTTGGTGAGGGCAGAAATAGTCCCGTACTTTTTTTGGTGACCGTGCGACACAAGTACGTGTGGGACACATTGTGCCTCACACACCAAAAAGTGTAGGACACGTTCTACACCAAAAGGTGTATCGCCAAAGAGTGCAGGACTGTCACAAACTAAGGTTTCCAGAGTAAAGACATAAATTATTTTCCTCGGGTGTGAAATTATTTTCGTTTCGGTCCGGCGTGGCGCGTACTTTACGTGCCACTGTGCCGAGGGATGGCGACACTGCGTGCTCGGTGTCGATGGAGAGGGCGGGGCGGGGCGGGGTGGGGTGGTGCGGGGCGAGGCGGGGTGGGGCGGGGCGGGTGAGGCTGCCGCGTCCCTGGCGAGCCGAAGCGCGCCAAACTGTTCATCGAAATAGGGAATGGGGGCCACGTGCTTTTACTCTGGGACGGGAGAGACAGCTGAAGGCGGAGCGGGGGAGGGGGGGGGGAGGGGCTTTCATTTCGGCTTTCTAAAATCATGGTGAAGGTCGGAGTGACAAGACACCAGCTGATGCCAAGGCCGTCGTCGGCGCGTATATCCCCCGGACGACGAGAATGCTACACTCATCACGACGAAGTGACAAGACTAACTCAAGCGAAACGTCGTAATTTTTAAACGAGGCGTGAATTCCCCGCTCGCTCCGCGGAAGCGCGTTTCGAGATATTTACTAGCGAGGTGGAGCGTTGGGGAGCACACACACACACACACAGGGTCACACACTCATCGTGTTAGTGGCGTGGCATGGCGCGGCGCGGGGCGGTAGCAGCCAGGCGCTAGGCCTAGCGCCGGCCCGGACCGCCCGGAGGTGTAACCACCCCAGCGCCCCCGGCCCGGCCCGGTCCGCCTGGCTGGGCTGGGCTGGGCTGGGCTGGGCGGGTAGAGGGGCGGCACTAGTGCGTCCACCTGCGTGGCGCTGCGTGGCGCTGCGTGGCGCTCGCACTGCTCATTCTGGACCCGCGCAGCAGGAAGTTAATCCTGCATAATGAGCTGGGGCGGGGCAAGGCCGGGGCCCGTGGCCCGCAGTATGAAATGCCGCTCCGTTGGCCGCCTGCCCGTCCTGGTTGCCCCCCCCCCCCTCCCCTAGTCCTCTCTTGTTCTAATTCCCCTTGTAGTTCTGCTGCGCTTCCGTCGCGTGTTTGCCCTCTCAGCTTGCTCAGCTCAGCTCTGTCTCACGGAGCCCCCGGCTGGTAGGCCAGCCTGCCGCACTCGGCTGCGCGGCTCGTCGCCCGGTTGCCTACCCGCCGGGGGCTCCGCAGCTCCGCCCGGGCCCGGGCCCTTCCTCCCGCACTGTACCCGTGTCGTGTCGACAAATCGATCCCCCATCTTCCGGATGTTCGTAATGTAGGCCACTACGATAATGTCCAAACGAAGCCCCGGCGGCGGCGCGGTGGGCGGCCTTGGGAAACTTTTGCTCTATGGTGGGTAAAAGGGAAGGTAGCCGGGGCGGGGCGGGGCGGGGCGGCCGGCTAGATTGGGGGGAGTTCGCGCCCTGCTACGCTCTGGCTGACGTTCGCCATGCCTAGGCCGCCCCGCCCCGCTCTTGCCCTTATACCCTACGCATCGCTCGGACCGGCCAACAAAACCAATTTGTTCCCGAGGGAGACGGGCCGGGCTGGAGGCCGGGCTGGAGGCCGGCAGGCGGCGTGCGGACCGGACGGGACGGACGCGTGCCTCTCCACTTGCTGGTCTAGTCCGGCCTACGTGCTCTATTTCTTTTTTTTTGTACCCAAATTCTTTCTTAAGGTACTAAAAAAAAATATCCCGTATATCTTCCTAGCTGTTGTACGCTAAGGCTGTGGACTTGCTGCTCCAGGTGATCGTCGCGCTGTGGGTGGTGTCCACGCTGCTGTTCGCGCCGCTGCTCTGGGTGCAGCAGACGCAGCCGGTGGACCTGCCCGGCTTCGAGGAGGCCGTCGAGACGTACGGCCTCAAGTTCTGCATCGAGAACTGGTCCAAACAAGACTTTAGCAAAAAGGTTTACGGTGAGTTGATTTACTTCACAGGCTCGTTATTTCTCATATTCGTTTGTAGTGGAGGGACGGGGGGGGGGGGGGCGAGCTGAATGCTGTAAATCTAAGGTGCCCAGGAGATGCTGCTAGGGGCCGGTGAGTGAGGTGGCCGGCCTGGCGGCCCTGACGGCGGCGGCCACAGGGACTATGCTCGCGGCCTGCTTCGCCTCGCGGCCCGGCCCCGGCCCAAGGGCACGTCAGGGCATGGGGTACGGCCGGATAGTACTTAGCAAGCCGAGCGCCTAGGACTTCAATCCTCTTATCGTGGAGACAGCAGCAGGACAGAGGCGGCTCCTCTCTCTCTCTCTCTCTCGCTCTCTCTCTCTCGCTCGCTCGCTCGCTCTCTCTCACACAAGTCAAAGCCTCTCCGGATGAAGCGGCGCGCGCCACTTCACAGATTGCCACCACAGGAGGAGGAGGCCGTGCCGCACGGGGCCGGCCCCGGGCTGGAGGTGGGGGGAGGGAAGGGGAGGGGAGGGGGGGGGGATTGAAATACGCAGGCAAAGTAGCGCGCTGGTTTCTCTTGTAGTAGTGCGGTGGGGTAGCGGGGCGGGGGCCGCAAGCGCGGCTGCGGTGCACCACATGACATACACGCGCTCTACACACACGATTTATTTTATAGTCCCCCAAATATCGCTTCAAAAGGCCCCTAACTACTTCAAAGACATTGAGGGTACTCATAATAAGTACATCCTCTTAAATACCGGGGGGGGGGGGGATATTCCACTGGGGTCGTTCTCCTCTCCCCCCCCGCTCCACCGCGTTCGGTTTGGTTCGGCTCTACCCGTTCTACCACACAGCCGTGTCTGTCACATCAAGCGCCTCGTGTTACGATCGTTGGGAGACGCTGCTCAGGCGGGGCGGGCTGGAGCGCGACGCGAAGGGACGTTGACGGATTGTTTCGAACGCACCTCGATAGTACGCCTCGCCGAAGGCCCGGCGGCGTGCGCCGTATACTAATGTTTTGCTTCTTTTTATTCTCTTGCTCTCTCTCTCTCTCTCTCTCTCTCTCTCTCTCTCTCTCTCTCTCTCTCTCTCGCTCGCTCGCTCCCATCCTTATTTTCCAACCCTTGTCGGTGAGGGCAAATAAAAGTGGCGAGGTACGGGGTCACTGAAAATCCAGGAGTCCTGATTCTTGCTGATTCATGACTCATTTAAGGGCAGTTTTATTATCCTTCTTCAGAGTCAGATTTTTTTCTCGCTCTATTTAAGAAAGAAATTTGTGAGGGGATTCTCACTTAACTAAAGTGTGGCCAAATAAACCTTACTCAAATAGAGCGAGGCTGAAAAAATAAATCGCTCAAAATTTTCGAATTTTTGTCGAGTTTTGAACCATGTCTCGAACGCAACTTTTTTCCATTGCTGGCTTAACTTCCGAATGATGTTTTTTCGTCTTCAGGACATCGAGATACACCTTCCATGTGATTTTCAAAAGTTAAGCCAGCATAGGAGAGACGCTAGGGGCGATAGAGTGAATTTTTTTCGAACTTTCGTCGAGTTTTGAACCATGTCTCGAACGCAACTTTTTTCCATTGCTGGCTTAACTTCCGAATGATGTTTTTTCGTCTTCAGGACATCGAGATACACCTTCCATGTGATTTTCAGAAGTTAAGCCAGCATAGGAGAGACGCTAGGGGCGATAGTGTGAATCTTTTTCGAAGTTTCGTCGAGTTTTGAACCATGTCTCGAACGAAACTTTTTCCATTGCTGGCTTAACTTCCGAATGATGTTTTTTCGTCTTCGGGACATCGAGATACACCTTCCATGTGATTTTCAGAAGTTATGCCAGCATAGGAGAGACGCTAGGGGCGATAGTGTGAATGTTTTTCGAAGTTTCGTCGAGTTTTGAACCATGTCTCGAACGCAACTTTTTTCCATTGCTGGCTTAACTTCTGAACGATGTTTTTGCGTCTTCAGGACATCGAGATACACCTTCCATGTGATTTTCAGAAGTTTAGCCAGCATAGGAGAGACGCTAGGGGCAATAGCCTGAATGTTTTTGAATTTTCGTCGGGTTTTGAACTATGTCTCGAACGCAACTTTTTTCCATTGCTGGCTTAACTTCCGAATGATGTTTTTTCGTCTTCAGGACATCGAGATACACCTTCCATGTGATTTTCAGAAGTTAAGCCAGCATAGGAGAGACGCTAGGGGCGATAGTGTGAATGTTTTTCGAATTTTCGTCGAGTTTTGAACGATGTCTCGAACGAAACTTTTTCCATTGCTGGCTTAACTTCCGAATGATGTTTTTCGTCTTCAGGACATCGAGATACACCTTCCATGTGATTTTCAGAAGTTAAGCCAGCATAGGAGAGACGCTAGGGGCGATAGTGTGAATTTTTTCGAACTTTCGTCGAGTTTTGAACCATGTCTCGAACGCAACTTTTTCCATTGCTGGCTTAACTTCCGAATGATGTTTTCGTCTTCAGGACATCGAGATACACCTTCCATGTGATTTTCAGAAGTTAAGCCAGCATAGGAGAGACGCTAGGGGCGATAGTGTGAATGTTTTTCGAAGTTTCTTCGAGTTTTGAACCATGTTTTGAACGCAACTTTTTTCCATTGCTGGCTTAACTTCCAAATCATGGTTTTTCGTCTTCAGAACATTGAGATACACCTTTCATGTGATTTTGAGAAGTTAAGCCAGCATAGGAGAGACGCTAGGGGCGATAGTGTGAATGTTTTTCGAAGTTTCGTCGAGTTTTGAACGATGTCTCGAACGAAACTTTTTCCATTGCTGGCTTAACTTCCGAATGATGTTTTTTCGTGTTCAGGACATCGAGATACACCTTCCATTTGATTTTGAGAAGTTAAGCTAGCATAGGAGAGACGCTAGGGGCGATAGTGTGAATGTTTTTCGAAGTTTCGTCGAGTTTTGAACGATGTCTCGAACGAAACTTTTTCCATTGCTGGCTTAACTTCCGAATGATGTTTTTTCGTCTTCAGGACATCGAGATACACCTTCCATGTGATTTTCAGAAGTTAAGCCAGCATAGGAGAGACGCTAGGGGCGATAGTGTGAATGTTTTTCGAATTTTCGTCGAGTTTTGAACCATGTCTCGAACGCAACTTTTTTCCATTGCTGGCTTAACTTCCGAATGATGTTTTTTCGTCTTCAGGACATCGAGATACACCTTCCATGTGATTTTCAGAAGTTAAGCCAGCATAGGAGAGACGCTAGGGGCGATAGTGTGAATTTTTTTCGAATTTTCGTCGAGTTTTGAACCATGTCTCGAACGCAACTTTTTTCCATTGCTGGCTTAACTTCCGAATGATGTTTTTTCGTCTTCAGGACATCGAGATACACCTTCCATGTGATTTTCAAAAGTTAAGCCAGCATAGGAGAGACGCTAGGGGCGATAGTGTGAATGTTTTTCGAATTTTCGTCGAGTTTTGAACCATGTCTCGAACGCAACTTTTTTCCATTGCTGGCTTAACTTCCGAATGATGTTTTTTCGTCTTCAGGACATCGAGATACACCTTCCATGTGATTTTCAGAAGTTAAGCCAGCATAGGAGAGACGCTAGGGGCGATAGTGTGAATGTTTTTCGAATTTTCGTCGAGTTTTGAACCATGTCTCGAACGCAACTTTTTTCCATTGCTGGCTTAACTTCCGGATGATGTTTTTTCGTCTTCAGGACATCGAGATACACCTTCCATGTGATTTTCAAAAGTTAAGCCAGCATAGGAGAGACGCTAGGGGCGATAGAGTGAATTTTTTTCGAACTTTCGTCGAGTTTTGAACCATGTCTCGAACGCAACTTTTTTCCATTGCTGGCTTAACTTCCGAATGATGTTTTTTCGTCTTCAGGACATCGAGATACACCTTCCATGTGATTTTCAAAAGTTAAGCCAGCATAGGAGAGACGCTAGGGGCGATAGTGTGAATGTTTTTCGAATTTTCGTCGAGTTTTGAACCATGTCTCGAACGCAACTTTTTTCCATTGCTGGCTTAATTTCCGGATGATGTTTTTTCGTCTTCAGGACATCGAAACACACCTTCCATGTGATTTTCAGAAGTTAAGCTAGCATAGGAGAGACGCTAGGTTCGATAGTGTGAATGTTTTTCGAATTTTCGTCGAGTTTTGAACCATGTCTCGAACGCAACTTTTTTCCATTGCTGGCTTAACTTCCGAATGATGTTTTTTCGTCTTCAGGCCATCGAAATACACCTTCCATGTGATTTTCAGAAGTTAAGCCAGCATAGGAGAGACGCTAGGGGCGATAGTGTGAATGTTTTTCGAATTTTCGTCGAGTTTTGAACCATGTCTCGAACGCAACTTTTTTCCATTGCTGGCTTAACTTCCGAATGATGTTTTTTCGTCTTCAGGACATCGAGATACACCTTCCATGTGATTTTGAAAAGTTAAGCCAGCATAGGAGAAACGCTAGGGGCGATAGAGTGAATTTTTTTCGAACTTTCGTCGAGTTTTGAACCATGTCTCGAACGCAACTTTTTTCCATTGCTGGCTTAACTTCCGAATGATGTTTTTTCGTCTTCAGGACATCGAGATACACCTTCAATGTGATTTTCAGAAGTTAAGCCAGCATAGGAGAGACGCTAGGGGCGATAGTGTGAATTTTTTTCGAATTTTCGTCGAGTTTTGAACCATGTCTCGAACGCAACTTTTTTCCATTGCTGGCTTAACTTCCGGATGATGTTTTTTCGTCTTCAGGACATCGAGATACACCTTCCATGTGATTTTCAAAAGTTAAGCCAGCATAGGAGAGACGCTAGGGGCGATAGAGTGAATTTTTTTCGAACTTTCGTCGAGTTTTGAACCATGTCTCGAACGCAACTTTTTTCCATTGCTGGCTTAACTTCCGAATGATGTTTTTTCGTCTTCAGGACATCGAGATACACCTTCCATGTGATTTTCAGAAGTTAAGCCAGCATAGGAGAGACGCTAGGGGCGATAGTGTGAATGTTTTTCGAACTTTCGTCGAGTTTTGAACCATGTCTCGAACGCAACTTTTTTCCATTGCTGGCTTAACTTCCGAATGATGTTTTTTCGTCTTCAGGACATCGAGATACACCTTCCATGTGATTTTCAAAAGTTAAGCCAGCATAGGAGAGACGCTAGGGGCGATAGTGTGAATGTTTTTCGAATTTTCGTCGAGTTTTGAACCATGTCTCGAACGCAACTTTTTTCCATTGCTGGCTTAACTTCCGAATGATGTTTTTTCGTCTTCAGGACATCGAGATACACCTTCCATGTGATTTTCAGAAGTTAAGCCAGCATAGGAGAGACGCTAGGGGCGATAGTGTGAATGTTTTTCGAACTTTCGTCGAGTTTTGAACCATGTCTCGAACGCAACTTTTTTCCATTGCTGGCTTAACTTCCGAATGATGTTTTTTCGTCTTCAGGACATCGAAATACACCTTCCATGTGATTTTCAGAAGTTAAGCCAGCATAGGAGAGACGCTAGGGGCGATAGTGTGAATATTTTTCGAATTTTCGTCGAGTTTTGAACCATGTCTCGAACGCAACTTTTTCCCATTGCTGGCTTAACTTCCGAAATATGTTTTATCGTCTTCAGGACATCGAGATACACCTTTCATGTGATTTTGAGAAGTTAAGCCAGCATAGGAGAGACGCTAGGTAAGATAGTGTGAATATTTTTCGAATTTTCGTTGAGTTTTGAACCATGTCTCGAACGCAACTTTTTTCCATTGCTGGCTTAACTTCCAAATGATGTTTTTTCGTCTTCAGGACATCGAGATACACCTTCCATGTGATTTTGAGAAGTTAAGCCAGCATAGGAGAGACGCTAGGGGCGATAGTGTGAATGTTTTTCGAAGTTTCGTCGAGTTTTGAACGATGTCTCGAACGAAACTTTTTCCATTGCTGGCTTAACTTCCGAATGATGTTTTTTCGTGTTCAGGACATCGAGATACACCTTCCATGTGATTTTCAGAAGTTAAGCCAGCATAGGAGAGACGCTAGGGGCGATAGTGTGAATGTTTTTCGAATTTTCGTCGAGTTTTGAACCATGTCTCGAACGCAACTTTTTTCCATTGCTGGCTTAACTTCCGAATGATGTTTTTTCGTCTTCAGGACATCGAGATACACCTTCCATGTGATTTTGAGAAGTTTAGCCAGCATAGGAGAGACGCTAGGGGCGATAGTGTGAATGTTTTTCGAAGTTTCGTCGAGTTTTGAACGATGTCTCGAACGAAACTTTTTCCATTGCTGGCTTAACTTTCGAATCATGGTTTTTCGTCTTCAGAACATTGAGATACACCTTTCATGTGATTTTGAGAAGTTAAGCTAGCATAGGAGAGACGCTAGGGGCGATAGTGTGAATGTTTTTCGAAGTTTCGTCGAGTTTTGAACGATGTCTCGAACGAAACTTTTTCCATTGCTGGCTTAACTTTCGAATCATGGTTTTTCGTCTTCAGAACATTGAGATACACCTTCCATGTGATTTTGAGAAGTTAAGCTAGCATAGGAGAGACGCTAGGGGCGATAGTGTGAATGTTTTTCGAAGTTTCGTCGAGTTTTGAACGATGTCTCGAACGAAACTTTTTCCATTGCTGGCTTAACTTTCGACTCATGTTTTTCCGAGTTCAGGGCATCGAGATACACCTTCCATGTGATTTTTAGAAGTTTAGCCAGCATAGGAGAGACGCTAGGGGCGATAGTGTGAATGTTTTTCGAAGTTTCGTCGAGTTTTGAACGATGTCTCGAACGAAACTTTTTCCATTGCTGGCTTAACTTTCGAATCATGGTTTTTCGTCTTCAGAACATTGAGATACACCTTTCATGTGATTTTGAGAAGTTAAGCTAGCATAGGAGAGACGCTAGGGGCGATAGTGTGAATGTTTTTCGAATTTTCGTCGAGTTTTGAACCATGTCTCGAACGCAACTTTTTTCCATTGCTGGCTTAACTTCCGAATGATGTTTTTTCGTCTTCAGGACATCGAAATACACCTTCCATGTGATTTTCAGAAGTTAAGCCAGCATAGGAGAGACGCTAGGGGCGATAGTGTGAATGTTTTTCGAATTTTCGTCGAGTTTTGAACCATGTCTCGAACGCAACTTTTTTCCATTGCTGGCTTAACTTCCGAATGATGTTTTTTCGTCTTCAGGACATCGAAATACACCTTCCATGTGATTTTCAGAAGTTAAGCCAGCATAGGAGAGACGCTAGGGGCGATAGTGTGAATGTTTTTCGAATTTTCGTCGAGTTTTGAACCATGTCTCGAACGAAACTTTTTCCATTGCTGGCTTAACTTCCGAATGATGTTTTTTCGTCTTCAGGACATCGAGATACACCTTCCATGTGATTTTCAGAAGTTTAGCCAGCATAGGAGAGACGCTAGGGGCGATAGTGTGAATGTTTTTCGAAGTTTCGTCGAGTTTTGAACGATGTCTCGAACGAAACTTTTTCCATTGCTGGCTTAACTTCCGAATGATGTTTTTTCGTCTTCAGGACATCGAGATACACCTTCCATGTGATTTTGAGAAGTTAAGCCAGCATAGGAGAGACGCTAGGGGCGATAGTGTGAATGTTTTTCGAAGTTTCGTCGAGTTTTGAACCATGTCTCGAACGCAACTTTTTTCCATTGCTGGCTTAACTTCCGAATGATGTTTTTTCGTCTTCAGGACATCGAGATACACCTTCCATGTGATTTTCAGAAGTTAAGCCAGCATAGGAGAGACGCTAGGGGCGATAGTGTGAATTAATGCGCTTAAAAATTCTCACTCAAATTGGGCAAGAATCTTCGGGCCAGAATCTGGATTCGAGGGTTTGCAGTGCAGCGATGGGGCACGTCGTCGGTCGATGTTCGCCAGTTTTACATTCTTTGAAGCCCTCCGTACCCGCCCCCCCCCCCCCCAAACACTCCTCCCCGCTTAAAGTACTACCGAGGCGAGGACGAGCAGGGGACGAACGGGCCGGTACGGGCGGGCAGGGGCGGCTTTTTCACTCGCACCCCGCCCCGCCCCGCCCTGCCCCGCCCCGCCCCGCCCCGCCCCGCCCCGCCACGCCCCGCCACGCCACGCCCCGGCCCGCATTGCCATGGAGTAACGTTTTCGATGTCTCAGGGGCGTGCCTATTCACGATGGTGTACGCCATTCCCGGGACGGTGGTGGTGGCCGCGTACTCGCTCATGGGCCGCCGCCTGTGCGCCGTCAAGCCGCCCTTCGACGAGAACTCGACGGCGGGGAGCGCCAGCTCGCAGCAGGCAAGCGCATTTTTATCATGTCACATTCTTTTTTCCACACAATTGCAAAACGCTTTGTGGCCCACGGATGCCCTCTCGTTTAAAATCGTATTTCGCTCTGTGTGGGTGGGCTTTTCTCTCACGGCGCCTAGCACGTAGGCAACCCACCCACACTCGCGCGTGCCGGCACAGTATCACTGTGTACGTTTGGATTATGGTGCAAGCAGAGTTGTATTTAGTCGTGACTATTATTATGAAGTTAACCGCTGGTGTGCCGTGCCCGCGCAGGGGTCGCGGCTGGTGCGCGAGCGGCGGCGCGTGGCGCGCATCCTGCTGGTGCTCGCCATCCTGTTCGCCATGTGCTGGCTGCCCTACAACGTCATCATGCTCGTGCTCGACCTGCTCGACGTCAACGAGCAGTGGCTGCTCGACGTGAGTCACGAGTCCTGGTGTGCCATGACGCCACGCCCAGGCTGACCTTTACCTTCACCCCGTGCCCTGCTCCTGCTGTTGGCAGCTGCTGCCCTTCACCCTGCTGCTGGGCCACTGCAACTCGGCCATCAACCCGCTGCTGTACTGCTTCATGACGCGCAACTTCCGGCGCACGGTCAGGGGGCTGTTCACCCGGCGGCGGCCCCGGCCCCTGGGCACCCGGCCGCAGCAGCGCTGCAAAGTAAGCACCACCGCAGGGGAGCCCGGCCCACCCGGCCAGAGTGGCCGATCGTGTGGGCCATTCGTGGTCCATTTGGTGGCCTACGGGGTGGCTCACAGGGTGGCCCACGGGGTGGCCCGCTGGGTGCTGTGAAGTGCTACCCGGCCGACGCCGCGACAGATCTCACTTAAAATTTGTTGTACTGAAAAGGAAAACATGATATAATGTCAGAAATGTCTTGCAACTAGAGATGTCCCAAGTTTGGTCCCAAGCGCGCCGGTCGCGTTGTGGGTGTGCTGCATTGTGGATTGTTTGCGCCAATTGGTTCCAGATTCGAGCTTGCCCCCGTACAGCCAGCGCCACCTCTTCGAGCGGCTACGATTCGTATCACAGCCCTCACAGACGATGCTACGTGCTAAGGCTGCACACATTACGCGACAGTCGCGGGGGTCCCGAGGGCCACGGGGGTCCGTGGGGCCACCACCAGCAGTGGGGCCCCTGTCAGGGCCACAGCCAGGGCCCCAGCCAGGGGTCGAGCACGCGGCTCACGCGCCTCGTCCGCACGCCCAGTGGCCCCAGTGGGGGCCCCCGGACCGAGGGCCACTCCAGGAGCAGCCTCAGCCTGGAGCAGCGCTACCTGTGAGCAGGCTGCAGGTGCTGCACAACCACTGCAACACGGATGACTCGGTGTCGTCGCTGCCGCCCGAGAGCGACGTGGTCGAGCTGCACCACTTCAAGGCCAACGGCAGCCTCAACGGCATCGCCGCTACCCCGTAGCCACGACGCGCCGCGGGTGTGCACAGTGGGCTGTCCGGGCCTCAACCCCGTCGACTGCACGTTTTTATTCAATCTATCTTCATTTCTAATTGAATATCGTTTCCGCTGGGTCTTCCCCAATGTGTTGTAGCAATGGTTGTGAATTTTTGAGTGGGTGTACAAAGACACTACTGACTTCCACTTTCGATATGGATATGGTCTGTTGCCTAATCAAGTAACATCACCTATAGAGATCGAGAAAGAGAGAGAGAGAGAGAGAGAGAGAGAGAGAGAGACAGAGAGACAATGCGTTGATGTCGGTACCCCGTGGCTGACGACTGGAATGCACGGCATACCCTGTTTACGGCCTCCGAACTTAACAGTCAACCGCCTTGAACATGTTTTTCTAGACGCTAGAAGGAAAAAAAACGCCCCAGATCATTTTGCTCAATAAGTTTTTTATTTCACATGCTCATTTTTTCCTGCAAAGCATGCTTTTAACTTATGTTCATTCATATGTTAAAATAATTATTACGTGAAAAAAATTCCACAATAATAACTTAAGAGGCAAATTTGAACTGCATACTAAGAAGGATGTTGGAGTACCAAATAAGTGCTGGTGCTGGCACCAGCTGGAAGGCAGATAATCATGGTACATTATGTCATTAGCTTTGCTGACCATAGAAAAATATTGAGAGCTTGAAGTGACTGCTTTGTTGCTTACCTGTGATCTTTGATTGTTTTAAGCAGAGAAACTTTCCCAATTTTACCGACCATGTAAAAGTGAGCATAGTGTCCATATCACATTAAAAATAAGAGACTACTTTCCTTTTTATTAAAGGTTAAACATTCCCAGTGGGGAATAATTTTTGAGTGCTTTATATCAGTGTGCCATTTCTCTTTTCTCGTATTTTTGTATGATTGATTTGTATTTTCTGAATGTATTCCTTCTTGTAACGTTTCTTTGATTTGCCTAAATTTGTCATAAGTACAAACTACCTTTTATGAAAGTTTCCAACTAATTTGTCAGAAAATAGAGGGAGACTTCTGTATAAATCATGTTCATTGTATTATAATATTTTTTCAAGATAAAGAATATTGATATGAAGCTATTACATTTAAGGATTTCAAGTTATCGCATAAAAAATCCACAAGAAGCTTGTACACAGAGTTTATAAACAACAAAACAACAAATCATTTATTTCCAATTCATATATAATTCTGTTTGCCATTAAGGCAAAATTAAACAGGCAGAGGTACAGGATTCACTTATGGAACAATAAAATAAAAATAATAACATAATCAAACACTATGAATCAAATAAGATGACATAAAACCACAAGACATGATAGAGGATTTTCAGAATGATATTTAACAACACAAAATCAAATACAGGCTAATACACATTTTTGTCACTGACTTATTGCTACAATTGAAAATACTATATACTTCAAAATATCACACAGCAATATTACATAACATCTTAAAAGTAGTGAAGCACATAAGGTCTTTCGAGTATTAACATAGCAACAAACAATGAAGGTTCAAGTTGCAATAAAACTCTAAACTACAATTATTTTTCTTTGCGAGGAGCAGTTGCAGCTAAATGTAATTCATAAAGCTGTGCGATTTGTTCATCCCGTAGGTGGTTCAACGCATCTTCATCCAAGTAATCTCCAATCTCACGTCCTGTCTTAGGACCTCTTAGTCCCAGCTGTTCTGAGAGATCCAAAGCATATTTCTGAAACACATAAAGATGAGGTCAAGTACTCAAACGGCAAAAAACAAGGTATAAAACTTTGTGTGTGTAATAGGAATTTTATCCATCTTTGCTTTAATGGCAATGACACATAAAACCCACACACCATTTAAGTCATAGGTACTTACCGTCCATTCACTCATAAATACATTTGCTTCAGATGTATTACAACCCTTGTGTCTTTTGAATTCATCCCTGGTGTATGAGTTCCCCAGCGCTTGTAATTCAGCTGGTAGCCCTCTGTGAAGTTTTAAAATGGTCTTGTAAAGTAACCTCACTCTTTGAACGTGCGCCTGCGCCATTTGGTAAGTGTAAGGTGAGCTGACAATGTACACCAATCAATATTTCTGTCTAAAAATCCAAATTCTGCTGGACGCAGGGTTGAATCATAACCTCTTTCAAAACATTATTGTTGGAAAGTCGATTTCTCGATAGGCCGCTACACGGTAGCCAACCTCCACAATTAAAAGAGATCCATTTCTATAAATATGCTATTGGCTCTAGAGGAAAGAATGGATGAAATATTCTTCACTATTTTTAAGCTATCACCCTCCGAAACTCGATCAGTCCGCAATCCCTCCCTTTATCATGAAAGTATTCTAGACTGCAAACGATGTCAGTGCGTTACAAGAGGGCTCTGACGAAGGATTCAACATGGAAGCAGACCCAGGACATGCCCTCAAATCCGTATTTTTATCGTTGTTTTCCCCGTGTTGAGAGCGTAAAATCGAACGAGTACGCCCGCGCGGTATTGATTTTGAGCAGGGATCAGCTGTGACAGTGGAAGGTGCGTGTCCCGAGTGCGTGTGCCGTGTAGCGCAGAGGTCGAGGGGTTGACGTTGACAGAAAGCAGATGACAGCGGCCGCACCACCACAACAGCAGCCGCAGCAGTCATGAAGGCCGAGGCTATGGCTCGTGCCCATGGCATTCATGTCAGCCTCAGTCGCTGGCGGCGCGGCGGACAGAGTGGTCACATCGGCACCGGAGCCTTCGGTCCAGCTCGCTGCCTCGCCAGTGCCCACCGGCCGCACCATGAGTGTGGACATTCATAATAGACCCACTACAGCTGCTCCCACATCCATAGCCATGGATGACGATCAAGACGAATTTGAAGATGCCTGTGAGGAGCTGTCGGATGCTGAGCTGGAGGATGCTCACCTCTACCACCCGTCAGGACAGGATCTTGAAAGCGCTCTGCTGGATGCTCGCAAAAGCATCAACTACTTTTTCAATAATCAGTTTGACGAGGCACGGCTCACTCTCAAGGCTTATCAGGATACTAGCTTGTATCATTCGCTTGGATCCTCTGTGTTCTGTTTTCTGGAGGCAATGCTAACGTTTCGAGGCAAACACATTAAGGCAGCCTCAGCAGCGCTTAAGACATGTGTTAATGTCTGTGAGCAGCACCGCAGGAAGAATTCTATGTATGAAACAATTGGGAAGATGGTTAAGCGACCTAATTATAATACATACACCACCATGGAAATTCATGCTGAACTTTGCTATGCTGAAGCATTGCTTTTGAAATCCATCTTGACATTTGTAGAAGATGAAACATTAGTAACCTTCCTCAAGGCAGGGTTGAAGATTCGATCATGTTTTAACTCCTACAAGGAGTGTGCAGAGATCCTCAAGAACCGGGACTGGAATGATGATCCACACAAGGTATGTCAAAAATTAATTTTGTCCTTTTCCTGTATCTTATAAGCCTTATCTCTCATCGTGTAAAGAGCAGTCAGTCTCCATAAAAAATTTTACTAGGAAAGTTTAGGAGGAAAACTATATTTTGTTTCTAGAATAATTTTAATTTAAAAAAAATTGTAATGCTTTTCTACTTGTGGCCATAATGTATGCATCAACTTGCTCTCATATTTGATGGGTTTGAGTGCTCCGCCCCGCTCCGCCCCGCTCCGCCCCGCGCCGGTCTGCAGTTTACCGCAGAGCGAGCGAGTAGGGGCGGGCGGGTACGAGCCGTCATCACGAGAGATAGTGCCTTGTCACCTGGCGCTGAGCAGGAGGGGGGGGGGGGGGGCGGAGCAGGCCGCGGGGTGCGCGCGCACTGTGCCTGTCTGCCTGCTTGCCTGTCGCGTTTCCCTTCCCCCTCCCACGAAGAGAACAGATTGCTGATGAATATTAATATTTGCCGCCATAAGACTAAGCCGCTTGCGGTTTTGCGGTAGGCCCGCGCACCCCGCCCCGCCCCTGCCGCCACACGAACGACCAGCTTTGTCACGCTATCTCACTGATCACTCCCGCTGACTACATTGACGAAATATATTTTGGGTGGCGGGCGGGAGGATGTACATGTCCCCGTGTGGTGCTGGTCCTTCCCTCCGCCTGTCTCTCTGAAAAGTGCGCCACCACGACGACTTGTTTTGTCGTTTCGTCTGATCGATTGAAGTCTTTTTTACTAATTTTTTGTTCTTGTTTTGTGCGGAGGGTAGACCGACTCGCCATTCTGTATGGTGACGCCAACAGTTCTGCTTACTGCTGCGGTGGGTGGCAGAGCGCGCGGGGCGGGGCGGGGCGGGGCGGGGCGGGGCGGGGCGGGGCGGGCCAGGGCGTGCATGCTGCTCTGCTGCCTCAGCCTCACATGCACAGCTCTGCGAAAACTCTCGGCGCCGAGCCGCAGACATCGTTGGAAAAAACCTTACAGGGCGTTTTATATACTTGATTGAAGTAACCAAAGGGGAATTCCGGGTTGGTCCCTGGAGACGGCGTGGAGCGGGGCGGGGCGGGGCGCGTGGGGCCGGGTGGGGCCGTCGCTCACGACGGGTGATGGTGCTATTCTGTTTGGCGTTTTACTCTCATTTTACTCGCTCCGATGCAAAAACGGCGCGAGCGTGCTCGCTTTAGAATAGTGATTGAAAAAAAAAAAAAAACTAATACGTAGTAGGAAGTGGAGGTGGAGCCTTGACGGCGCTTAAGGCGCTTAAGGTCTTCCGCGCTGCCGACCTCTTGTAGGGTGAATAATGTTCGCGTCACTTAGGGCTCGGCTCTTCTTCACCTGTGCTGGACCGGACCGGACCGGGCCGGGCCGGGTGGTCAGCTGGTCAGCCCGGCCCACCGGCGTCGATGGGAATTGTTTCAAAGTGTGTCCGGAGCGCTGCCGAAAATGAAGGTCGCCGGGGTCCGTGGAAATTCAAAAATTCAGTAAAACTCAGAAAAATTCAAAAAAATTCACAAAATTCAGAAAATTTACAAAATTCAGAAAATTCACGAAAATTCATAAAATTCACAAAATTCACAAAAATTTAGGAAAAATTCAAGCAAAAATTCACAAAAATTCAATAAAAGTTCACAAAAATTCACAAAAATTCACAAAAATTCACAAAAATTCACAAAAACTCACGACATTTGTACACCAAAATTCAGAGTTGTTTCCCCCTCGGAATTGTTTCAAAGTGTGTTCGGAGCGCTGCCGAAAATGAAGGTCGCCGGGGTCCGTGGAAATAAAAACAGCGGTCCGGGCCGGGCCGGGAGCGCGTGGGAGCCGCGGGCGCGCAGGTGCTGGGGCCGGGCCGGGCCGGGCCGGGCCGGGCCGGGCTGACGGATAGTCAGTGTCTGAACTGAACCCGGTACTCGCCTCGCGCCGAGCACAAATGGCGCGACGCGGAACGATTCCATCCCGCCTTAATGAATTCGGTTCGTGGAGTTTGTTTCTCTTCCTTTTCTTCATTCATGTGAGGACTTCCCCGCGTCTCTCCACATGGCTGCAGCCACGCATGGGATCACCATTGTACTCTTCTTCATCCGGCCGGCCCGGCGGGGCAGGGCGCGGTGCCAAAAGGCACAATGAGCCAGAGGCGAGGAGAGGAGAGACCGGAGAGACTGATGGGTTCGAGACCACGTACCAGGATCAGGTGGGCTGGCGCGCGTCCGCCCGCCCGTCCTGTGTCCCGGAGGAAGAAGAGGGAACCGTTCCCATCGGGCGAGATAGATAAATGGCTTAATATCTTAAGGAAAGAAAATGCCCCCTTCTTTAATGTTTGATCACCCAGCTCCGGAGCTGTCACATGCCTCCCGGAGTAGCACGAGTCGTTGTGTCTCTCTACATTTCGAGAGATTGAGGCCGTGCAGCGCCAGCGCCGCCGCCCCGCGTCATCGCATCGCGGGGAGGAGAGAGGCGGCCGGGAGCTGGGCAGCTGGGCGTGCAGCGGGACTCGCTGTGCCGCAAAGCCCGCGGGCCATTCTGGTCCATTCCATGCGGCCCGGCCCGGAGCCCGTGGACTCCGGAGGGACAGTGACTCATGGAGTATACTGTGCACCCGGCCCGGAGCCGTGGACTCCGGAGGGACAGTGACTCATGGAGTATACTGTGCACCCGGCCCGGAGCCCGTGGACTCCGGAGGGACAGTGACTCATGGAGTACTGCGCACCCAGCTCCGGGGCCAGCCCCACGCCCATGGCCCGTGGCCCATGCGGTGCAGCTCCAGGGCCCTCCTATGAACTCTCCCCGCCGGGGTCAGTCTCCGCTCCGGGCTCCGGGTGGCTCCGGGGAGACCAGTCTCGGCGAGGTGCGCTCGACTTGTTTTTATTCTCCGCGTCTGTGGAATAAGGAAGCGCGATGGCGAGCCCCTGTGCGTGCGTGTGTGTGTGCGCGCGCGCGCGTCAGCACGCGTCTGGCTTTGTGTGTGTGTGTGTGAACGCGACTCGCGCAGGCGAGCCAGTCTGACTCCTGACTCGTACTTTACCGGCCAGGCCTGCTTGCTTTACTGGCTTTGCGATGCTCCGTGAAAAACGTTTTTATTGTGACCCGTGGGGCGGTACTGTACCTCGCCCACGTGTTTGGGGCCGGAGCTGATGCTGCTCCTGCCTGCTGCCCGCAGGCAGGCTCCCTAGCCCCGCCCCGCCCCGCCCCGCCCGGCCTCGCGAGAGCACCGCCATATTTTTTTTTACAAGTGATTTGGTCATTTCGATCTGCGGGGACGGGTCGGCGGCGCGGCGGGCCCGCGGACCAGAGGGGCGGGCCTCTGCTGCGGTCGGGTCGCGCACGCCATGCGCGGGGCGGGGCGGGGGGGCGGGGCGGGGCGGGGCCGGGCGGGCTCTGCAACAGAAACAGGAATTGCGCTGCAAGGTCACGACCACGGCTAGGTGTGTGGAGCTGCTGTTACGCCTGTTACACTTCACTGGCCGGCCCGGCTCGGCGCCTCGCCTCTCCTCGCATCACCGCCGCGCCTCCTCCTCCTTACGCAACAATAACCTGATGCAGCCGCGCAGGTGCAGCTCCGCGCCGAGGGGAGAAAATGGAGATGTTATTTTAATTGGGCGGCCGTCAAGTCAGACCGTCTTGGTCGGCAATTTACGCGTCACGTTTTTTAGTCACGGTGCGGGTGAACGGTCAGTAAGGACTACTAGGGGGTCGTTGTATTGATTGGCTGGTTGGGACGTAGCGCGCCTCGCGATAACGCGGGTCCTTGGACGGGCCGGGTGCCGGGTCGGGACGGCTTTACAAATACGAACCCACACCTGCGCCCGGCCCGGGGCAAGCCTGTAACTTTTGCTATCTGAGATTGACGTCCTGCCCCCCCCCCCCCCCCCCTCTGGTGCGGAGGGCTCCTGTCCCTGCTGCAAACCTACCGCCGAGGCTCTTCCTCTGCTTCCTCGCTGCCGCAAACTCACACTTTTATAGCAGCTTCTATTTTTTCCCTCGTCGGTTGTCATTGTGAGCCGTGAGCACGTGGAGTGGGGCGCTCGTTTGTCGTTCGCCATTAAGACGTGTGAGGAGCTGGGCTGAGCCGGTGGCCCGGCCCGGCCCGGCCCGGCCCGGGCCGTGATGCCGTCCAAGGCTTCTCAAGGTCCACCAGGACGGGGCGGGGCGGGGCGGGGCGGGGTGAGGCGCCGGCGCCACCGGCCCTCGGGCACGGCGGAGCGGGAGAGGCGGGGCGGGGCGAGGCGAGGCGAGGGGGCGCCGCCGCGGCCCTCTCGCGCCCCCCGTCCCCAGCACCTCCCCCTGCACTCCCGCAACCCTCACCCTCTTCCCCTCATTCTGCTACCTCTTACACAACCCCGCCCTTTTAACCCTCTCCCTCCCCCGGTTACCTCACCCCGCACATCCTACCCCATCCCTTCCCCCGACCCGCCCGCTTCCTGCCCACTGCTTGCTTGTCTTGTCCGTGCAAAGGCCACTCCCCGGGAATTCCCCGGTCAGGCCGGGCGGGGCGCTCCGGCTGGGCTGCTCCGGGCCGGGGGGTCCCCGGGGGTCCCTGGGGGTCCCTGGGGGGCGGTGCCGCGGCGGTGCCCGGCTGCGGCGCTCTACTCGACCCTGCTGGAGGCCGTGCCGCGGCCCCCGCCCCGCGCTGGGCTGGGCTTGGCAACGGCCTCTGCCTCGGCCGATATTAACATCTTCTACTTAGTATGAGGAGCTGGACTGCGGCACGGCACGGCGCGACGCTCCGGGGCCCGCGCCCCCCGCCCTTGGCCAGGCGCAGGCTCGAGTGACACCCCCTCCCCCCTCACCCGCGCCTTTTGGCCCGTCATTACCGCGGCCGGGCACAAGGTGATGTGGCGCGGACGAGCCGAGTCACGAACCCAAAAGTGTCTCTTCACTTTTACCCTGGCCTGCTTTTAAGAGAAATGTTTCTGTTCTAATGACTCTGTCGAACTGTGGCACGGGTCGCCTGAGCGGGGCGGGGCGGGGCGGGGAACCCATCACGGTGCAGCGGCGGGCCAGAGGTCGCGTTCTCTTTCTCATGGCTCACCAGTGTCCTTGTATGCACTGCAGTGACTGGTCAATAATTGCTGTCAATTGACCGTGGGTCGCTGACCCCAGGGCGGGGCGGGGCGGGGCGGGCCGGGGGACGCCACGGGAATCGCGATTCATCTCATTCATTCATTTCGCTCTTCTTACATTCACTCGGCAGCCGTGAGCGGCGGGGCGGGTTGGGGCGGGGCGGGCCGGCGGGGCACAGAGAGGACAGAGACAGTGAGCCACTGGGGCTCTGGCTCTGAAGGGGCTAATACCTACCGACCCGGCCCGGTCACCACGTGTTCCCTCCCTCGCCCCCTCTCTCTCAACCCTTGTATTTTTTTCTTCATCACATGCATCCCCTCCCCGGCTGGACTAGGCCAGCTCGGCTAGGCCCCGCCCTGGTGCGGCGTGCGGTAGGGAGATAGATGTCAAGGCTAGGGCTTCCTATGAGTCTTCCCTTGCTGTCATGAAACCTCTAATTTGCCACTGGCCTGCAGACCAGAATGTCACCTGTTCAAAAATGAAGAGTAGCTTTGAGGATTTTATTTTTTTCTTGTTCCAGGTACATTTTGAAAGTGGGGTAAGGATGGGAATAGGAGCATTCAACCTTATGATATCCCTTCTGCCTGCAAGAATTATTAAGCTGCTGGAGTTCATTGGATTTGGGGGGAACAAAGAATTTGGTCTGCAGGAGCTTGAGCAGGGCTTCATGCTCAAGACTGGTCTAAGACAGGTGAGTTCTTCATTAGATGAGTTTTATTAGTGTCTGGTATACACATTCTTTTAGAATGATTATTATTATTATATTTAATTTTAAACTATTTTGTTTCAGATTCTTTGTGTTATGATGCTCCTTGCATATAATCTCCTTGTTGTTTATGTCCTGAGCCACACTGATGGTGATCTTGAGCTTTGTGAGAGGATACTAAAGGAGCAGCTTGAAAAATACCCCAAGGGTGTTTGGTTCCTATTTTTCAAAGGTCGCCTAGAGTTTATGAAGGGCAACCTTGTAGAGGCTGATAAATGGTACATTCGTTCTTGGCAATCACAAGGAAAGTGGCCTCATTTCCACCACCTCTGCTTCTGGGAACTTATGTTTGTACATGCATTGCGCTTAGATTGGCGAACTTCAAATAAGTATGCTGAAATGCTAGTATCAGATTCGAGATGGTCTCGTACTATCTATCAATATCAGCAGGCTGCTATACTTCTCATGGTTGAAGATTTGACCGCTGATGAGAAAGCTAAGGTATTTTTAAAAAATCTAATCTGTAACAGAAAGAGAATTAAAAATGGTATGTTAATGTGTAGTTAAAATCCCTATTTTTGAAAAAATTTCAGATTGAAGAGTTGATGAGAACAGCTCCTGAATACAAGCAACGTTTGGCTGGTAAATCTTTACCTATGGAAAAATTTGTGATCAGGAAGACTGAACGCTACTTTGCTCAGAAGAAATTTTTAATTTTGCCTGGTGTAGAATTGGTTTATATGTGGAATCTTTTTAAAACACTAAAGTCTAAGTGGTCTTTGGCAGAAAATATTTACAAACTTGTAGAAAGTACTCTGCAGGAATTTGATGAAACAAATAAGTATGCCTCAAACTTTGATGCAGACAACAGGTAATTTCCTTTTACTTCCATTTCTGTTGTGGCTATAAATTTGAGCAGGTAATCTGATATTTCTTACTTAATATATTTTGACAGAGCGCTACTTCTTCTGCTGAAAGGAGCTCTTCTCCATGTTTTGGGTACCCCTCTCCAAGCGCAGCAGTGCTTACAACAAGTAATAGCTCTCGAGAAACAAATTCAAGATGATACCCACATTGTTCCTTATGCTCTTGTGGAACTTGCTGTTATTGCTAAAAACCAAGGTGAAAATGAGCAAGCAGTTCAGCTTATTGAAAGTGCAAGAAAAAACTATACTGGCTATTCCTTGGAGAGCCGATTGCACTTTAGAATGCATTCATTGATGTTGGATATGGGAGCCCAGAAAAAAAATAGTGACGCAGAGGATGCGTTAGAAAATGGGGATGAAAATGGCTGTTATGATACTCACCTTTAGTTGTTTTATAGAGTGATGAAAATTTTTGAACCTAGTCTAACACTGAAAAGCCTGTTCCTCAGGCTAGTAGTCAGGGTAGTCCAGCTTCCTCAATAATTCAATTTTATCTGTCTCTTGTATTTGTTGGGGTTTGCATCATCTTGCTTTACTTCTTTAAGATTAGAAAATCTCAAATTTTTTGAAAGAGAAGTACAGTAAGAGGAAAATAAAATTTGTCAGAAATGAGGAAGAAATATTATTTACTTTGAGCATGAAAATGGCCAATTTTACAGAAACTCTGACTGGCCATGGCTCAGTAAAATAAACCAAAGAAATTAATTGTTACAATTTTGTGGTGTATGGGGCAGAGAAGAATATGAGTTATCATTGAATCCACCTGATGTTTCTTGTTGACATTATTTAAAGTGCTCAAAAATTGGCAAAATGTTACACTTTGTAAAAAATTTTGCCGTATTTAGTTTTGAGGAAATATAAGCTGATTTTTATATGAGCTTTTGTTTTTGTTTTCAGTCTTTGTGTTTAAAAAGCTTTGAGTGTTGCTGTGCAATGTAACCCATTCTGCATCAGATTTTGACATTAGTGATACCAAACGACAGGGTTCCATTAAGTCATCTGTAAAACCATTATCTACCAGATAAACCATTATGTACCTGAAGATAACAGGTGTTAAATTCTTTATGCTGCATGTTGTCTTTTGTGTGTGTGTGAATTAGTTTTAATGTGTATCTATCTATCTACAGTATCTATTTCTATTTATTTTTCAATCTTTTGTTTAAAAAAAAAATGGGATTTTGAAACTGTCTTTTTGTAGCTTCTTTATTTACTTACCCAAGAAAGGATAGCTCAGAAATTTGTCCCATTGTGAGCATCTTGCATCATTCTAGGCCAATGATGCATACTTTATTTTTCATGTTGTATCAGAGTTGTCAGATAGTCATAAGTGCTCTATTTATGTAAGTGGGTATATTTTGTACCCTTACAATAACAAATGTGATAAACAAGGCCTTTTTTTCTTGATCCATTTCGGGTATTTGTTATTTCTGCCTACTTTTGTGCATTTTTGACATGGTATCCTCAAACCAATACTTTGAGGTAGTAGTCTTTTCAATCATGATTTTTACTGTATCTTGGAATTGATTAGAACTTTCCTCTATATTATGTCTTCTCTCTTCCGCTCTTCTCTATTTCTCTATTTTCTCTATTTTCTCTCTAGTTGCTATGCTTTAGTGAAATTTTAACCTTAGGTTTATTTCTTAGAACTTGATGGCAAAGCATTCCAGCCAATTTCAAGTACCTATCAAACAATTGCAGTTCCTTAAACATTCCATATTTTATAAATTTCAACTGTTTGTGCTGTTCCTGTATACAATAAAATATCTAATATGTTAAGATATGTTTCAAATAGTTTTCTAGGACAATATTTTGGGTCTAAATCGATCAAACCTTTTGTATAGTTCTTAACAAAATTTGTAGAACCTAACTGGTAAGACACTATTATAACTTGTTGCCGATTGGTGCCTATTTTGATATTTATGAATTTCTTACACCATGTTTGCTGTTTTTGTCTTTTTTGTGCATTGAATGATCATGAACCACATGTATGTGCTTAATGCTCCTGTAAATATGTATATAGATATACCATTGTTTCAGTCGGTATCAGTACTTTAAATTGTAATTTTATGGTGTAGCTGTCTTCTTCCTATCTCTCTACTTCTATTTTCTTTGTAACTTCTTGTAAGAAAGCTTTCTGTTTTGGGGTTTTGTTTAATTGAAAAGTCAGATATGCTGTTAATTAGAAATTTGTTTTTCCAATACTTTTACTCCTTGGAAATGGTTAAAATTGTCTCTGCACTTTAGTACGTGGACAGTGTATTTCTTTCATCCACAAATTGTTGTCATCATAGAGGTAGAATGCCTACCTCAATATTCAGGGATCTGCTTTCCTGGCTTAATTACCTGACTTTCCATTCAACCATTCAGGAATAGTAATACACAAATTTTCTGTGTTTTATATCCAAACGGAGCAGGCTTATTTGTATTGTGAATGTTCTGACAGAGTCAAGTATTTTTCCAAATGTGATTTATTGATTTTTTTTTATTGTTATACACTTTGTTTATACTCAAATAAATGACAAAGTGGTGTAATGACAACGGGAACGAATCATTGTCTATTTCCCCAGGTATCTCGCATGCATCGTTTGGCGTATAGCGGAAAACGCCCGCACTGCTGGCAGTAGGCAACCCTAACGCCCGCGTGTCCCGCGGGCCTGCCTACCTCACCGTTCTCCAGGCGGCGAGGTCCTACTGCAGACCCGCCGGCGGGCGGATCATGGCGGGGATGTCGAGCTCGTCTAGGAGTTTGTTGATGAGCGGTGGGAGCTGCTTCTCTGCGGCATCCTTGATGGTCTTTCTCATCGACCCGACCACCATATTGGCGACGCCCGAAGCCACCCACCCGAAGATCCCGTCCTTAATCCCGACGTTGATCCTCCTGGAGCAGGAAGGTCGTCGCAATAGGCAAAGCAGAGAGATCGCCGTGGGCGGGGGAGGAGCAGTTGCTTACCCCAGGTCCTGCACCTTGAGCTCCACGACGGCCGGCTTGAGCGTGTCCGTGAACATGTTGAGCATGAGGTTGGCCGTCGTCCCCGTCACCGTCACGTCGAGCTCTCCCTGCTGCTTGACGACGCCCGTCTTGGTGGAGAAGGTGTAGTGGGCCTGGAGTGCAACGCGGCAGCACGTCAGACTCAGACGTGCAGCATTCCTCTCTAAGGGGTGGCGATGGCGGCTGGTTTTATACTCACGTGAACCCGGCTGATTTTAACTCCCATCGTAACGACGAGCTGCTTGGTGTCCTCGATGAAGATGACCTGCACATCCTCGCTCCTCTCCACGTGCGAGAAGTCCGTGACGGTTCCCAACGTCAAGTTGACAGTCCCGCTCAGACTAAGAATCCACAGCAATGTCTATAACCAACATTTTCCCATCATACTATTTTTAAAAATATTGCAACCCACAAAAAAGGTTAAGGCTTCAGGGCGCGGTGTTAGACTCCGTCACTCACTACTGAGAAGCTCTGCTGGACATCGGGGAGTTTGACAACGGTCATGTTTTTGTCCACGATGTAGTTGGTGATGCCCTTCAGAATCTCGTCGGTGAGTTCGTTTATGTTTGCGGTCGTTGCATCTTTCGGGTCCGCGCCACTGCTGCAGTCAAGAGGAAATACATTTGTGGAAGCTGCAGTGGAACCACGCCTGGTCCTTCCCCGAGAGAGGCTCCACCGTGAGGCTTACCAGGGCCCCAGCAGCAGCAGCAGCGAGAGCAGCGGGAGGCAGGTCGCCAGGAGGTACGGGGACGTCGCGGCCATGGCGGGGGAACTGGCCGCGGAGCAGGACGTGCTGGGCTGGGCTGGGCTGGGCTGGGCAGCGGGCCTTTATCTGACAGCTGCCCTCTCAGGTGTCCTGATAATCCGTGCGCTGCGCTGCGCCTGGTCGCGCCGCAGTGATGGCCCAGCAGGCAGATTCCGCAAAGTGCGCTTTGGAACGAAGCGACGGTGCGGTATGGTCTACGCGTAGCGCCGCGTAGTGGGCAGGGCCGGACTGGGGGGTCAGGGGCCCGCCGGGAAAATAGCTGAAAGGGGCCCGGCATTGCCTACCTTCAAGGGGCAACGGGAGCTTAAACGTGTGAAACTGAATCCCGTGCCCAGGACCCCTGGCGGGGCCCGGATCATGCACTGTTACTAGCCAGGCAAGCCTTCAGCTTGAATGCTGAGCTCAATCCCGCCTTAAAATTAAATAATTACGTACGTGCTCTGCAAGTGAAAGGGTGGCGTGAAAACATGGAAAATTTTTGCGACAGTAAACCTCCCGAAGGAGGTTGCGGTTCCCGCCAGGCACAGGGCTTTTACCCCCCGTGGCAACCAACAACTTCGGTGTTCTTATGGGAACCGGTGCTTTTCTGACTGCGATCCTGTCGCGCAATTCGACAGATTTGATCCCCGGACTGTCAGATTTAGTCGGTGGGTAACCGAACTGCCCTGTCCCCAGAGCATGGAAAAGCTATTTTTGGAGCCAGATTCTAGGACTTATGACCCCACGACCGACCACCAGTCGTGGGCATGGGACGGAACTTCCTGGCAACCCTCTCTGTTGCTACCAGTGAAGAACCTACCTGGGTTTGAACCAGGCCCCATGCAATTGTTCAAATACCGCGTATTTATTTATTTTTATTTTTTCTTTCTTCATCTATCACATACCCATCCCATCAATAATTTTTAATTAATTCATTCATTTCGATCGAGAAAGTGGAAAAGGTTTGGGTGGAATGGACAGAAGTGCGAATTGGTTTGAAGCTTCCCTCCAACAAACCAGGATGAGAAACTGCAGTGGCCAACATGACGAAAAGTGACCGAATGCTTTTGACTTACCGTCAAAAGTAGCGTAAGACAACTGAATTTAGAACAAAAATTCTTTCACTCTTGTAATTTTTTCTACACTTTCTTTAAAATTTGCAGCAGCTGAAGGAGAAAATTTGAACATTTGTCGTCTGCTGTGTGCTGTGTGTTTACCATGGTAAACATCCAAACACAGCCGGTGCTGGGCTAGATGTTGGATTTGGATTTATTTTTATTTTTACGTCTGTGCCTTTTTGCTCTGGTTTATTTATAAAAGATGGACGATTCAACCAGTATCCCAACTCAAGACGATGCTACCTACTTTTACATAGGTCTTGGTTTAGCGATCGGATCGACTTTATTTATTGGTAAGGAAGGGTTTTGTCGTATGACGTAACCTGTCACTTGATCAACAAACAATTCTGAAATAATTCTCCAAGTTTCCTTCGGATCCTTTACTCTGTCCTAAAACTCTATCTCGCTATCTATTTTCCCTTACAATTTTTGACTCAAGTAATATCTTTAGGTCAACAAATGCACAATAATTCAAATGTGACTCAAAAATTTTCTTGTCTCTTGCAGGTAGCAGCTTTATTATAAAGAAAAAAGCATTGATTCATATAAACAAGGCAGGAGGAGTGCGTGCTGCTGCTGGTGGATTTGGCTACCTGAAGGATTGGATGTGGTGGGCGGGACTCATAACAAGTAAGCTTCATCAGATTGTTATGACAGTCTTAACATGATTTTCTCAGTTGTGAATAACTTGATCTAACTATCA
Organism: Frankliniella intonsa; assembly: GCA_033675135.1. Classification (NCBI taxonomy): domain Eukaryota; kingdom Metazoa; phylum Arthropoda; class Insecta; order Thysanoptera; family Thripidae; genus Frankliniella; species Frankliniella intonsa. The sequence goes on along the minus strand of CM066254.1, from coordinate 12,100,777 downwards.
ACAGCTTATTACGTATTAAAAATAGCTGGAGAGTAAAACTAAGCTTGATTTTTGTTGATTGCATGTCAGTAGCCTCAACCGATGGTTACTAAATTCTATGGTTTACTCTCTCTTAACAGTGGGTGTTGGAGAAGTGTGTAACTTTGCAGCCTATGCATTTGCTCCTGCTGCCCTTGTTACTCCTCTTGGAGCTTTAAGCGTCTTGGTGTCGGCTATTCTTGCATCCTACTTTCTGAAAGAGAAGCTTAACTTGTTAGGCAAGGTTGGTCTGAAAAAAAATTGTTCTATCAAAATATGTTTTCCTCACATGTACTTTACTTTCTATTTTTGCCCTATAGCTTGGCTGCCTACTGTGTATTCTGGGCTCAACTGTAATAGTGATACATGCACCTCATGAAGAGGAAGTCGAAAGTCTGGATATGTTGGTTGAGAAACTTCAAGAACCAAGTGTGTAATTTTGTCATTTGTATAATTTTTATTTTTATTGAACTTAAATAGTTTTCTCTAATTTTTATTTCATTTCCTTTTCTAAATTTTAAGTACTTTTCATATTTTACAGGTTTTATTGTCTATGAGGTCTTGATAGTGATATTAGCATTTGTACTGGCTTTCTACATTGGTCCAGCCTATGGGCACAGATATGTTGTTGTGTATGTCCTCCTCTGTGCATCTGTTGGATCTGTCACAGTACTTGGGTGCAAAGGCCTTGGACTGGCCTTGAAGGAAGCAATATTGGGTCAAGGAGACAATCATCTAGTTAGTTGGCTCACCTCAACACTCCTGATAATTGTTGTCATGTGCATTATGGTATGTACAAAGTAAACTTACTACTTATTTTGATACACTCAGAAACTATTCTGAAACATGCAAAATTTCTTTTGTTTCAGGTTCAGATGAATTACCTTAACCGTGCATTGGATCTCTTTAACACTGGCATTGTTACTCCTGTTTACTATGTTTTATTTACAACTTTTGTTGTCTTAGCTTCAGCTCTGCTCTTCAGAGAGTGGGAGAACATGTCTGCTGTAGACTACATTGGAAGTGGCTGCGGCTTTTTGATTGTTATAGTCTCCATTGTTCTTCTCAATACCTTCAAGGATTTGGATGTTTCTGTCTTTGATGTAAGAGGGTAAGTTAAAAAAAGTCAGCTTGTTATCTTTTTGATCATAATATAGAGAAACTAACACTAACAGTGCTTACATGGAAGTAATCTGCTGCTAAGTTCCTGTAATATAGCATTCCCTTAGAATGTTCCCTGAATTCCATTTAAAAATTTTGAATTTTCTGTGTTTCAAGGATGATGAGACCTAAACGTGAGTTATTATCTTCTGGACGTGCGTTCCACAGTGTCCACTTGAAGGAAGATGACCCAATTAGTCGACATGGCATCTGTAAGAAGTCATCATATGGCAGTGACTTCAGTAATACAATTTAAAATGGCATATTTTTTTTAAAAAAAATAGTATTTTAAAACAGCTTAAAGTGACTGAACTTGTTTGTAATTCTTATAAAACATTTTGTTAGCTGTAATTTAGTTTTATAACTTTCACTTTATTGTTTGCATCTTTCTCATGTGTCATACACATAAGTTTTATTCCAAACTACCGTAGTTTGTAGTTTGTTCTTCTCATATGCTTTGCAAACAATTTGATCTGTTTTCTAGATAGAAAGTAAATTGTGCTTGTGTACATTTAATAGCACAGAAGGGACATGCTTTCATTAATATGTCATGTACACCACTCACTAGATAAGAAAAAGTTTGATATTATTAAACTTATATCTGTAAGCTTTTTTTGATTGAAGACTGATTGTTTTACTTCAAGGTCAAAGTGCATACCTGCTATCATTCATAATATCTTATGTGTTTTTTGATGCAGTCTTATTTTTACAATTGAAAGACTTTACCACATCACATTAAAGGGAATTGGTAAATTATGTACTAGCCCTAGGATATTTCTGATGTATTTTTTTTTTTTTTTTTACCAATTTTAGTAACTGTGATTTTTATTTTTATAGTTAAAGAAAGAATTCCTCCTTCAAAGACACAATGTACCATACAAATGAATAAATATTTTTCAAGATAAATCCAGATTATTGTGTTCTGTTTGATCCCATGTGAACTTGCACTTCTAACTGTAAGCTGTCTTGGTCGCCGGTGATACCAATTCATTCATTCATACTTCCCGCTCGTCTGCCTATAGATACAGCCTGCGTTATTTGCGTATTTTCTTCTATATCATTTCGTTTGTCATTTGTTTTCCTAAAGTCGTCTGCCATCGTCAAACCAAAACAACAACCTGCTTGCTTTAAGTTTTGTATAGTTCTTTTTCTGATTCTAATTATGAGGGAAGCAACTGATATATTCAAGAACTTAACCGACTAAGAAGGATTCATCAAACAATTTTTTTCTATACTAGAAAAAAAATTGCTATTATATCAGTCTTTTGCGACGACGTTTTACCTCAAGTGCTTGGCTCTAACCTTCAGGGATTTAAACCTCTATGGTGTTTCGTTTTCATCTGATCAAAATTAAATTTGAAAACTCACGCAGTAATGGAACATCGAGATATTTTGATTGGTGCTTCGAAGTATGGAACAGATCAACTGAAAGATGAAGTGAAAAGTGTTCTGGAATACCTTGGTCAAGAGGAAATGGGAAAAAACTTAAACCAAGCAATTCTTGCAGTTTGTGGACGATTTCTGCTAGGGGATCGGCTATTATCATCTTCCCCAGAAAAAAGGAGAGCTCTTCAAACTCTTTCCACTCTACTTCGAACTTTAAATAATGCTATTCTGGAAAGGACTGGCAAGCTCCGAGTCGACCCTACTCTTTCTAAATGCGCTATGACAGTTGCACTATCAGAGCTTCGTGATTTGTCAAATGGTGCAGACAACTGTATAACACTCCTCTGTGATGTACTCAGACAATCTTTGAAATTAATGGAAGAAGGTGAAAGAGAAGAATGGATAGCTTCAGTTAAGACAGAGTGTGAAAACGCACTCAGTGCAGAGGTGTTCGAGGAGATGACAACAGAAGTTACCTCTTTAAAAGCAGAAGCTTGTTTGCATATATTAGAAATTGTTCTAGAATCTGTGCATTTGTCATATCCACGAAAAGGATCAGACTTTGAGGATGATCAGAAAAGTCCAACTAGTGATCTTAGCCCTTTTATTAATACTTGCAACATGAAGTTACATCAGATTTTTGTTCGAATGGTTCTTGGAAATAATGAAGGACATAGAGCACATTTGTTGGTAGTGCTTATACCTCTCCTTGTGAAAGTGGAGGGATCAGTTCAGCTTTTACGAGAGTTATGGGATGCTTTATGTGGACTGGACTGTGATGAAACTGGTTTCCGATCTCTAGGAACAGTTTGTGCACTTGCTGACTTTTTCCTACCTGTTGAGAATAGATCATATCGCATCAAACGCTTTCCTCTTGTAGACCGCCCTAAGTTCTGGCGGCTTCTCCAAAATGGAATCTGTGCTCAGCAACCATTAGCTCGTAAGCAGGCTTTGTATCTTTTAAAACGTGCAGTTGATGAACTAACTAGAAGTGGCAAATCAGTAAATATCACTGAGCTTGAATGGGATGCTGGAAATGCTAGTGCTTTTCAAGCAGCATGGCAAGACTTGTTTCTGGTACTTGAGGCACTTGAGGAGGCCCAAGCCCATTTGGTTCGGCCAGTTTTAAATATACTGAGCCGTCTGTTAAACTCTCACAATACTAAGAAAAGTTGTATCAGTCTTCCATGGATATTATGTGCTTTCCAAAGAGTGTTGCTTCATTCCAGCCAGGTTATAACCCTGTGGGGTATTGAAACCTTGTTGGGACCTGATGGCTGTAATGTACTTTCAGGAAAAGAAGCCCAGACATTCTGCCGGTTTATTCTCAAATCAGTTTTGCCTTCATTGAACTCACCAACATTATTTAGCGCTGACAGCACAATTTTTAAAACATTGACGGAATTTTTCTGTCTTGCATCAAAGCAGACTACTGCAAAAACTTTTTTTTCACATCTCTTACATACGTTAACAAGTATGCCATGGAGCCCAGTTCCCCTCTTTTTCTTATCAGAAGCCTTAGCCCAGGTTCCTCCTGTGTCATGTTGGGGTTCAAGAGATTTAAAAGAAATGCAGAAAATGGTGTTGGTCACTCTGAAAACTCAAAGTGTGATGATTCGGGCTGCCACTCAAAGTAGACTTTTAATGGGTATGACCCATCTCACTGATCCCCACCAGTTAGACCTTAACGTTGTGTGTGATCTTCTTGGAGTGTTCAACAGAGATGAATGTCTACGTCGCGGAACTGAAGCGTGGCTTGGGGTAGTTCGTTGGCTCTGTAAATTTGTGGAGAGCAACAATGCCATATCTTGGTTGACCAACATTATTTCAAGGCCTAGTAAGCCAGAACTAGCACTGGCCAGGTTGATTGTACTTCTGTTGGATGCAAGAAAACTAGATAACTTAGATGTTATTGCTCCTATTCTTGAAGCAATTGAGGATTGTGAAACACGTCATTATGCTTGTCAAGATTCTCAAAATTTTTGTATAAAACTCTTAGCCCACCTGATACAAGAAAGTGAACCCCTACCAATCAACTCTGAGGAGGACAGCACCAGACATATTGTGATTTCCTTCACAAGTGGTGCATTATCAAATTGCTTATCACTTGCTGCAGTCCGTCTCAAGAAGGCATATGAAATGGCAGATTTTCATCAAACAGCATCATTTCTGCTGTCCCTAGAAATTTTATTTTTAGATCCAGTTACCCTTCCCTTGCTTGCAGCTTTGAACCTTGAAACTCTACTACAACTAGCTTTAGATGTTTTGAAATTTTTTGGTGAAAAACCTCCATTGCAAGTCTTTTATGCTGTCTCAATCTTCAAATTTATTGCACTTGTTCAAGAGCATACATGTCTTGATAGAGTAAGACCAACTTTAACTGAGGCTTTAAGTGTGGTACTTTCTTCTGGTCAGTTGGCTCAACCACTAATAACACATCGAGACTCAAAACTTCCTCAGGAGGTTTTAGAGCTTCAAGGCCTATTAGTTTCAACTCACACTCAGGTAATCAAAGCTTAACCCCTTATTTCACTTTGTTAGTATAAAAAAAAAGTAAATGAATTATATAGTGAGTTTTTTTTCCTTTTATTTGTCTCAGGTAATTTGGGAGCTGCTTGCTGCCTCACCTGAAATATTCAAGGTCTTAGATGATGACAAAATGTCATTAGCCCTTGACGCTGCAGAAGTTACAATAGAGTTTGGAGGTCGTACCACCATTGCTCCTCTGCTCCTCTCATTAAAACACCTTCTTTCCCATATTCCACCCAAGTTACAGTCTAATGGGACCCGACTTTTTGAGAGTTGCTGGAGTGCAGTTCTTGACTTGAGAAGAAATGAACTATTTTGGCCTGCATTGAATGCTTTTATTGCTGCCTTAATGCAGACATCTATAGTCATTCAACAAGGCTGGGCCTCATCATTAGCTTTGAAGGTAGAGACCTCCCATAGGTACAGTTTTGACTGCTGAAGTTCCGTTCTTCAAACTATCACTTAAAATTATTTTACTTCACAGTGTGGTCAAGAATTGCTTCAGCTTGGGGACTCTGTTTGTGGTGTTGCCAATCTTCTGGTGTTATCTTTACAATCAATGGCAGAAGAATCACTCCAATCTCTTCTACAGAGCCCTTTAAGGGAATTAATCGTCAGTGCTCTGATATTTGGACCAGTTCACCGAAAAGATCAAAGGTAATAAATGTTCAAATACTACTGCCAATTGCAGTCATACAGTATTTCAAATTTGAAAGTAGAAATATCAAAACACATATTTTTGTCTTGTTTTGGTTTAGGTCTACAAATGATACTTGTAAGTTCATAAAAAGTCTAGGTGAGCGCTGTTCTGCAAATATGTTGATACCCTTGTAAGTGATCCTTTAAAGTAAGAAAAAGTACAGTCTGTACTAATGTTTTGTCTGCATGATTTATATCTAATCTTTTTGTTACAGTGGTGATCGGTCTGATGCAGCTGTTCGTGCTGTAGCTGTTCAGATTATATGCAGTCTAGGCTCTGGGAAAGAACTGTGGAGAGAAAACATATCAGACCAAATAGTTGTAGATTTGTTGGAAAGAGACAGAGCTCCCCAACTTAGACGTAGTCGTTACTTTGGAGATTCACAAATTCACCGCTCTAAAAACAGAATATTGCAATCTCTTTTGATTTTGGAACCGTTTACATCCCCTGTGAGAAACTTAAAAATAACACATTCCTAGAAAGTGTCAAAACCTATGTTCCTTATCTAAGAATATATCTGGTTTTTGTTACAGGCAACTAAAAGAAAACTTCTGAAGTGGACCAAAGAAAACTTAATTACTGAAAACCACCAACCAAGTGTAAGGTACCTGACAGAATGGCTCCTGGTACGCATTCTGTGTTCAAGGACTGAAGAGATTGAAGATTTCTTATCAATCTTACGCAAGGTAAAATTTGTTCTTTAATGTCAGTCTTAACAATTACAGTTTGACAAAATAATCTAATAGCCTTACCATACTCTATTGTAATATTTGTTTAGGGCACAGATCTTCGGGCAAGTGCTGTTTGCTCACTTGCAGGAGTTCTTCTTCACATTGCTTTAATGATAGAGTCAACCTCATCATGGACTGATTCTGATATTGAGAAATACTTTCATAATGCTATGGAGATTTTGGTACCATTATCTATGGCTCAACATTTCAATGTCCGCCTCCATGCTCAGGTAATACAAGACACCATTCAGCCCACTAACTATATATTTATTGCGTTATTAATATTGTTTCTTTTATATAACATAAAGGTTGCCATTCTTCAAATATGGCAATGTGTAAAGCACCTGAAACTGCAGAGTGTGCAAGCTCTCTATGAAGTTGTTGTTCGAAGTGTGTGCACTAGCTTACAACAAGCAAGTGGTGCTGGTCACACAAGACATCAGCATGATTTTTATTTCCACGCTTTCCATCCAACTAAAAACTATACTCTGCAGGTATGGTAACATTTTATCACAATTACTTTGGCCTGACTGCTTTTAAAAAATGAATTTATTTTGCTAAAATTTTTCTAAATGGTCTTTAGACAATTTTTGAAGATTTACCACGACTAGCAAGTGTTACTAGTGATGAATGGATATCAGTTGACCACCTAGTAGCAGCTGGATTCAGATGCAATAGAGGTCACATTCCTTTAAGAAACCCTGATGATAGATTGAAAGAATTCCAGCCCTCTCCATGGGTGCAGAGGCCATCAGGTAAGCTCTCAACCCTTCTTTGCTTAATAATTATGAGTCTCATATTTTTGAGACAAACTAAAATGATTTCATTTATTTAGGTACCTCCGATCTAGATACTGCCGACAGCTCAGTTTTCCAAAAGAAGATGATACCCTGGAAATGGATGGACCCAACAGAAGACTTGGTTCAATCACTACCGGAATATCTGCAGCAAAGCAAACAGTTAGCGCGGCTGTCTCAAACTGATCAGAAACCAAGCCTTATTGTTGTGGCTTCACTCATAGAGAAAGCCCCAAATCAGGGAGGCTTGGCACGCACTTGCGAAATTATGGGGGCAGCATTGGTTTTGCCAAGCTTAAGTTGTGCTCAAGACCGTGAGTTTAGGGCACTAAGCATGTCAGCAGAAATGTGGATTCCTATGTGTGAGGTATGATGTTTTTCTATCATCATCAGTTTGGTTTTGCATGTTGGTGTCAACCTGAGATTTTTTTTTCTTTTTCTACAAAGGTTAAATCATTTCAACTGCCTCAATTTCTTGCTGATATGAAAAGTTTGGGCTATACTTTGGTTGGAGCTGAACAAACTGCTGGTAGCAGTCCTTTGAATAACACCAGCTTTCCCGAGCACACTGTTCTTTTACTTGGGTAAGAATAACATTAAAATTTAACATAAATAGAAAAATAATAACAGAATTGAAGAAAAACACAGAAAAATTACAGTGATAGGTGTGCTAAATTATGTATGCACTCTTTTTCAGAAATGAACGGGAAGGTGTACCTGCCAATATATTGCCTCTGCTCGATCAATGTGTAGAGATTCCTCAATGTGGTGTTGTGCGCTCTCTAAATGTACATGTTACAGGAGCTCTTTTCATGTGGGAATATGCTTGCCAACATGTCTTTAATAAAAAGGAGAATATATCATGAAATTTTACACTAGACTTACAGAGCGGACCTTGAAGTTAAAGAATAAACTTAATAATTGTTACAACTAAAGGGACCATTTTTGAATATTTTTGAATTGGTCTCTTGTTTGTTAAAGCTCATAATTGCATTAGGTTGTTTTTTAATATGTTTTGTGACTGGGATGTTTGTTGTTAATTGTTTGATTTTATGAGCTATGAAAAGAGTGTGTACCTTTCTTCTCTTTGCCTATTTGCATGTAAAGGATATTTTGTTTTTATAAATTATCTTATTTTTTGTAGATAAGTGGTGTGATATAGAGTTTAGAAATAAAGTAACTGTTTTGTCCTTCTCAAAAACAAACCAAACAAGCTGTGATTTATCTGTATCATCTACTTAATGTTGTGAAATTTTGATTGCCCCAGGTCAGCAATATTTTTAACCCTGTGATGCTGTACGTGTAGTGAAAATTTCTCATTGCAATAAGCAACAAGTTGTGTTTTAACATATCCCAGTGTTATTAAAGGAGGAAATGAACTCATAGCTATGTCTGTTCTCTCTTCACTGCAGCTAAAACCTATAAAACCGGCATTTACATAAAAAAAAGTTTGAAGCGCTACAAAGCGATTATCTCAAAAACCACACTCGGTATCGGACTCTTTGGACTTGATACGTGTTTTTAAGACACAGAAGAAGTTGCCCCGTGAGTTTGATCGAAATCAGAGAATTTTTTTTTCCTTCTCATTTTTACGAATTTCGGTCGAAAAAAATTTTGCACCAAAATGACGGAGGTTGTGCAGGGGGACTCTAGTTTAACACTAAACCTACCCACGAGGGATGGTATGTCCAAAACCAGCGTTTACATCGAAAAAAAAAGAATCGGTCGGGATCGAACCAGCAAAACGTCTCGACAGCCTAGATGGTATTGGGACGGGGGGCAAGGGCGATACCACTAGGCTGTCGTGACGCACACCTCACGGCGATGCGAACTGGAATCCCTATCTACCGGTTGGACGGGGCCGGCAGAGGCGACTTCCGCTCCGACTCCGTTCTTGCCTCTTGGCGCTGAAAATGGCCGGTAGATAGGGATTCCAGTTCGCATCGCCGTAAGGTGTGCGTCCCGCCAGCCGAGATGGTTAACGCACCTTCCCCCCGTCCCAAATCATCTCGGCTGGCGAGACGTTTTGCTGGTTCAAGTCCCGGCCGTATTTTTTTTTTTAATTATTTTTTTTTACGGCTCTACTATGATGGGGTCAGGGGTACTCTAATGTACCCCTAGACCGATCCCCAAGGGTTAATTTGCCCGAGAGCCAACGTGTACATCGAAAAAAAATAAGACCCGGGGAACGCTCCCGCATCGTCTTCGAAAATCGAAAAAAAAAACGCGGTTTTACCCGGAGGTCAGCAGGAGCGAGGAGGTAGCCTCCTGTGCAAGTGTGCATTCTCCGGTTCCAGGTCGGCCGACAGATGGCGCCACCATGCGTTGTTGTTGCGCGCTATGGCCTCGACAAGGCAGAGCCTATAGGGCCTAGTCCATGTACTGGTCACCCAGTTGGGCATTTTCGTCCTCGACCAACTCTCGGCGCGTTACTTGTGCGCACGAATTTTTCTTTCGATCATCTAAATGATGAGGGAACCATATTATATTGCTAACAAGACGTTGGCTCTCGATTCTGACATTGAAACGTCAAACAACCAAGTCCAAGCTTTTCGAAGTTTGGTGGAAGGGTGGGTCTTAGTTTCCCAACCAACTTCAATCCGGTGTGTTTGCCGATGAAACTTAGGAAATGCTTGCCAATGTCAACAAGAAAAATTCGTGCGCATGAGTTGCGCATTTCGAGTTGGTTGGGGAAAAAAGTTCCCCCCGCGCGAAGGAAATTTGGACTAGGCCCTATAGGCTCTGCCTTGTCAAGGCCATAGCGCGCAACAACAACGCATGGTGGCGCCATCTGTTGGCTGACCTGGAACCGGAGAACGCACACTTGTACAAGAGGCTACCTCCTCGCTCCTGCTGACCTCCGGGTAAAATCGCGTTTTTTTCGCGATTTTTGAAGGCGCTGTGGGAGCCGTTTCCGCGTCGGCCAACAGATGGCGCCACCCTGAAACGCCATCTGTTGGCCGACCGCGGTAACGCTCCCACATCATCTACGAAGAACGCGAGAAAAACGCGAAAAAACACGCGATTCTACCCGGAGGTCAGCAGGAGCGAGGAGGTAGCCTCCTGTGCAAGTGTGCATTCTCCGGTTCCAGGTCGGCCGACAGATGGCGCCACCATGCGTTGTTGTTGCGCGCTAGGCCTCGACAAGGCAGAGCCTATAGGGCCTAGTCCAAGTACTCTTCGCCCGGTTGGGCATTTTCGTCCTCGACTAACTCTCGGCGCGTTACTTATGCGCACGAATTTTTGTTTCGATCATCTTAATGATGAGGGGACCATATTATATTGCTAACAAGACGATGGCTCTCGATTCTGACATTGAAACATCAAATAACCAAGTCCAAGTTTTTCGAAGTTTGGTGGAAGGGTGGGTCTTAGATTCCCTACCAACTCCAGTCCAGTGTCTTTGCCGATAAAACTTAGGAAATGCTTGCCAATGTCAACAAGAAAAATTCGTGCGCATGAGTTGCGCATTTCGAGTTGGTTGGGGAAAAAAGTTCCCCCCGCGCGAAGGAAATTTGGACTAGGCCCTATAGGCTCTGCCTTGTCGAGGCCTAGCGCGCAACAACAACGCATGGTGGCGCCATCTGTCGGCCGACCTGGAACCGGAGAATGCACACTTGCACAGGAGGCTACCTCCTCGCTCCTGCTGACCTCCGGGTAGAATCGCGTATTTTTTCGCGTTTTTCTCGCGTTCTTCGTAGATGATGTGGGAGCGTTACCGCGGTCGGCCAACAGATGGCGTTTCAGGCTGGCGCCATCTGTTGGCCGACGCGGAAACGGCTCCCACAGCGCCTTCAAAACTCGCGAAAAAAACGCGATTTTACCCGGAGGTCAGCAGGAGCGAGGAGGTAGCCTCTTGTACAAGTGTGCGTTCTCCGGTTCCAGGTCAGCCAACAGATGGCGCCACCATGCGTTGTTGTTGCGCGCTATGGCCTTGACAAGGCAGAGCCTATAGGGCCTAGTCCAAATTTCCTTCGCGCGGGGGGAACTTTTTTCCCCAACCAACTCGAAATGCGCAACTCATGCGCACGAATTTTTCTTGTTGACATTGGCAAGCATTTCCTAAGTTTCATCGGCAAACACACCGGATTGAAGTTGGTTGGGAAACTAAGACCCACCCTTCCACCAAACTTCGAAAAGCTTGGACTTGGTTGTTTGACGTTTCAATGTCAGAATCGAGAGCCAACGTCTTGTTAGCAATATAATATGGTTCCCTCATCATTAAGATGATCGAAACAAAAATTCGTGCGCACAAGTAACGCGCCGAGAGTTGGTCGAGGACGAAAATGCCCGACTGGGTGACCAGTACATGGACTAGGCCCTATAGGCTCTGCCTTGTCGAGGCCATAGCGCGCAACAACAACGCATGGTGGCGCCATCTGTCGGCCGACCTGGAACCGGAGAATGCACACTTGTACAGGAGGCTACCTCCTCGCTCCTGCTGACCTCCGGGTAAAACCGCGTTTTTTCCGATTTTCGAAGACGATGCGGAGCGTTCCCGGGTCTTATTTTTTTCGATGTACACGTTGGCTCTCGGCAAATTAACCCTTGGGATCGGTCTAGGGGTACATTAGAGTACCCTGACCCCATCATAGTAGAGCCGTAAAAAAATTAAAAAAAAAAAATACGGCCGGGACTTGAACCAGCAAAACGTCTCGCCAGCCGAGATGATTTGGGACGGGGGGAAGGTGCGTTAACCATCTCGGCTGGCGGGACGCACACCTTACGGCGATGCGAACTGGAATCCCTATCTACCGGCCATTTTCAGCGCCAAGAGGCAAGAACGGAGTCGGAGCGGAAGTCGCCTCTGCCGGCCCCGTCCAACCGGTAGATAGGGATTCCAGTTCGCATCGCCGTGAGGTGTGCGTCACGACAGCCTAGTGGTATCGCCCTTGCCCCCCGTCCCAATACCATCTAGGCTGTCGAGACGTTTTGCTGGTTCGATCCCGACCGATTCTTTTTTTTTTTTTTCGATGTAAACGCTGGTTTTTGGACATACCATCCCTCGTGGGTAGGTTTAGTGTTAAACTAGAGTCCCCCTGCACAACCTCCGTCATTTTGGTGCAAAATTTTTTTCGACCGAAATTCGTAAAAATGAGAAGGAAAAAAAAATTCTCTGATTTCGATCAAACTCACGGGGCAACTTCTTCTGTGTCTTAAAAACACGTATCAAGTCCAAAGAGTCCGATACCGAGTGTGGTTTTTGAGATAATCGCTTTGTAGCGCTTCAAACTTTTTTTTATGTAAATGCCGGTTTTATAGGTTTTAGCTGCAGTGAAGAGAGAACAGACATAGCTATGAGTTCATTTCCTCCTTTAATAACACTGGGATATGTTAAAACACAGCTTGTTGCTTATTGCAATGAGGAATTTTCACTACACATACAGCATCACAGGATTAAAAATATTGCTGACCTGGGGCAATCAAAATTTCACAACATTAAGTAGATGATACAGATAAATCACAGCTTGTTTGGTTTGTTTTTGAGAAGGACAAAACAGTTACTTTATTTCTAAACTCTATATCACACCACTTATCTACAAAAAATAAGATAATTTATAAAAACAAAATATCCTTTACATGCAAATAGGCAAAGAGAAGAAAGGTACACACTCTTTTCATAGCTCATAAAATCAAACAATTAACAACAAACATCCCAGTCACAAAACATATTAAAAAACAACCTAATGCAATTATGAGCTTTAACAAACAAGAGACCAATTCAAAAATATTCAAAAATGGTCCCTTTAGTTGTAACAATTATTAAGTTTATTCTTTAACTTCAAGGTCCGCTCTGTAAGTCTAGTGTAAAATTTCATGATATATTCTCCTTTTTATTAAAGACATGTTGGCAAGCATATTCCCACATGAAAAGAGCTCCTGTAACATGTACATTTAGAGAGCGCACAACACCACATTGAGGAATCTCTACACATTGATCGAGCAGAGGCAATATATTGGCAGGTACACCTTCCCGTTCATTTCTGAAAAGAGTGCATACATAATTTAGCACACCTATCACTGTAATTTTTCTGTGTTTTTCTTCAATTCTGTTATTATTTTTCTATTTATGTTAAATTTTAATGTTATTCTTACCCAAGTAAAAGAACAGTGTGCTCGGGAAAGCTGGTGTTATTCAAAGGACTGCTACCAGCAGTTTGTTCAGCTCCAACCAAAGTATAGCCCAAACTTTTCATATCAGCAAGAAATTGAGGCAGTTGAAATGATTTAACCTTTGTAGAAAAAGAAAAAAAAATCTCAGGTTGACACCAACATGCAAAACCAAACTGATGATGATAGAAAAACATCATACCTCACACATAGGAATCCACATTTCTGCTGACATGCTTAGTGCCCTAAACTCACGGTCTTGAGCACAACTTAAGCTTGGCAAAACCAATGCTGCCCCATAATTTCGCAAGTGCGTGCCAAGCCTCCCTGATTTGGGGCTTTCTCTATGAGTGAAGCCACAACAATAAGGCTTGGTTTCTGATCAGTTTGAGACAGCCGCGCTAACTGTTTGCTTTGCTGCAGATATTCCGGTAGTGATTGAACCAAGTCTTCTGTTGGGTCCATCCATTTCCAGGGTATCATCTTCTTTTGGAAAACTGAGCTGTCGGCAGTATCTAGATCGGAGGTACCTAAATAAATGAAATCATTTTAGTTTGTCTCAAAAATATGAGACTCATAATTATTAAGCAAAGAAGGGTTGAGAGCTTACCTGATGGCCTCTGCACCCATGGAGAGGGCTGGAATTCTTTCAATCTATCATCAGGGTTTCTTAAAGGAATGTGACCTCTATTGCATCTGAATCCAGCTGCTACTAGGTGGTCAACTAATATCCATTCATCACTAGTAACACTTGCTAGTCATGGTAAATCTTCAAAAATAGATAAGTAAAATAGTTTTTGACACTTTCTAGGAATGTGTTATTTTTAAGTTTCTGACAGGGGATGTAACCGGTTCCAAAATCAAAAGAGATTGCAATATTCTGTTTTTAGAGCGGTGAATTTGTGAATCTCCAAAGTAACGACTACGTCTAAGTTGGGGAGCTCTGTCTCTTTCCAACAAATCTACAACTATTTGGTCTGATATGTTTTCTCTCCACAGTTCTTTCCCAGAGCCTAGACTGCATATAATCTGAACAGCTACAGCACGAACAGCTGCATCAGACCAATCACCACTGTAACAAAAAGATTAGATATAAATCATGCAGACAAAACTTTAGTACAGACTGTACTTTTTCTTACTTTAAAGGATCACTTACAAGGGTATCAACATATTTGCAGAACAGCGCTCACCTAGACTTTTTATGAACTTACAAGTATCATTTGTAGACCTACACCAAAACAAGACAAAAATATGTGTTTTGATATTTCTACTTTCAAATTTGAAATACTGTATGACTGCAATTGGCAGTAGTATTTGAACATTTATTACCTTTGATCTTTTCGGTGAACTGGTCCAAATATCAGAGCACTGACGATTAATTCCCTTAAAGAGCTCTGTAGAAGAGATTGGAGTGATTCCTAGCTGGATACAGCAATATTACCTAGATCAATTAGTTAAAGCCAAACGCCAAACCGCCGACTTTGCGGAGCCTTCACTGAATATAGCTCTACAGATGGTTCTCCTCTCTTTGGCAACTTCGGCTTGCCGCCTGCAAAAAACAGAAAACAGAAAAAAATTAATAATAAATGAGCGCGGCGCCTCTGTGCATGGACGCGCACGGGTTACGTAAAGCGGCCCAGACAGACAGGGCGGCTGAGGGTTGTAGGGCCCCTCCGTGCCATCTCCTATTGTACCCCCGCCCTACACGGCGCCCCGCCCCGCCCCGCCCCGCCCCGAACCGCCGCGGCCGACCACGGACCCCAGCTCGGCGGGCACACAGAGACATGTGCGCTCGCGATGGACGGGCACGCGGTCCGGGTCGTGCGTACGCCCGCCCCCGCCGCCCCCGGCCCCGCCCCCGCGCCGCACCCGGGCCACGGCCCGGCCCGCGGCCCGGCCGCGTCCACCTCGCGTGACGGGCACGCGGCCTCCGTCGACCCCGCGGCCCTGCCCCTCGCCGGCCCCCGGGTCCGTGCCGTGGACCCGCGCCTGCTCGAGGCGAGGTACGAGTACCCCTTCCCGGACGAGGCCGTGCTGCCCTGCTGCGCGCCGCCGCCGCCCCCACGCGTCAAGGTGAGCTGCGGCCCGGCCCGGCCCCGCCCGGGCCCCGCTGCGCTGCGCTTCGGCACAACTACCTCTGCGGTATAGCACCACCCATCGATCATCAGAGCTAAAGTTTCGTGTTCCTCCTCCCCTGGTTCACACTTCAGGACCGCGGCGCCTCTGCCGTCCTCGCCTTGGACGAGTACGAGGACAGGGACCCGAACCGGATCAACCAGCACCTGCAGCTGCTGTGGGAGGACGTGGTGGCCGAGCCCGACGGCGTCCGCTCCCCGGACGTGAGCTGGCGCGGGTCGGCGCGGCTGTTCCGCCTCAGCCGCGACCTGGTGTACGCCTGCCTGTCGTGCTTCCTGGGCCCGCCCCTGGCCGTCGTGCTGGGCGCGGGCTTCGCCGTCCTCGCGTTTGCGGTGAGTGTCGTCCTCGTCCTCCTGGCCGCCGGCCTCGAGCCTCGCCCTGCAGCAGTGTGAGTGAACCTCCCCTGCCGACTGATCGCTTTTCTCAGTCTGTCTCTCTCGCACCTATACGGCGCGCCTCATGAGTGCGAGAGAGACAGAGCGAGGAGAGCGCCCTTCAGTCGGCTGCCCTGGCCCGTCCCGTCCCGCAGTACATCTGGTGCGTGGCGCCCGTGCTGCGCGCGTGCCGGGTGACGCTGGGCGCGCTCAACGCGCTGGTGCGCGCCGTCACCCACGCCACGCTCGCGCCCGTCACCGAGGCCCTGGGCTACGTGTGCGCCAACGTGCGCGTCCGCGTGCAGACCGCCGAGGCCGGGCGACGCTCGTCCGCCGCCGCCCTGGACCCGCTGCTCGGCGCCTAGGAAGCGCCGCCTCGCCTCGCCGCGGTGACCTCTGGCGCCCCCGCCCCGCAGGGGGACCACTCACAGGTAAACACTTGCGCGCGGCCCGGCCCGGCCCGGCCCGGGCTGTAGCCGGTCACTGCACACAGGTCTGACCGGGTCCTGGCATGCACGGCCGGTAGAGTGGGGGGCACGGCGTGTAGGGGCGTATCTGACGCATCGAGCCCTACGAGTTGCGTGTCTTCGCCCCGCAGCCACAGCCTCTTCCTCCGCCCAGCTGAGGCTGAGCCGGTAGGCCTGGTCGGCCTGGTCGGGAGGGACGAGCCGGGCCGGACCGGACCGGGCCGGGAGACGAGTACGAAAGTAGCTCCGGTCGAACCGCGGCCCGGCCCGGCCCGGGCGCGCGCCTTGGCTCTCCAGCCTGCCGGCCGGGCCGGACACGCTTCCTCGATGTTGGCAGGGGAGCCGCGACCCGACCGGCCGCGACGAAAAGCGACAAAGTCCTTTCTCTTTATCTCGCTAGACTAATAAGTAGTCGGCGGGACTCCTGCTCCCTGCTGCTGGCTACCCTGGGACCGTCGCCTAGGATTAGCACTGCTCAGTGCTTGTCATCGAGTAGTACGCCGTCGCGTCGCTCACCAGCGGTAATCCAGGGCTGTCAGAATGAAAGCCCGACCGAGTGAGTGGCGTTGTATGTATCGTGGCTGTACCAA
This sequence comes from Frankliniella intonsa, assembly GCA_033675135.1. Lineage (NCBI taxonomy): Eukaryota > Metazoa > Arthropoda > Insecta > Thysanoptera > Thripidae > Frankliniella > Frankliniella intonsa. Next base: position 12,083,777 of record CM066254.1, on the reverse strand, counting down.
AGAAATTTATGTGATGTAGGGCAGAAGTATGTTTCATGCCAAAAGCACTACCGTGCTGGCATTGGTCAACGGTTCTGTGTCATTAACAAAACACCGATGGGTCGCTCGCTATAACGTCCTACAAGGCGCTTGCCACGCCGGCAGTGGGGTTTCCCGCCCGCTCGGGCTAGGCAGACCCGCTTCGCACACCTGCTTTGCGGCACAGTAGCACAACGCAACTGGTAACTGACTGGCCTCCTCTTAAATTTCCATTCACATTTCGATCTCTTACTTCAGCGGTAAATGTTTGAGGACATTTTCTTTTGTCTCTGCTCGGTCATCAACAAGTGACGATTTGAATGCCTAAAATAACGCGGATGGCCGGGCCGGGGCGGCGGCTGTCAGACGGACTGGTGCTGCTGCAGCGGCAGCATCGACAGGTAAGGGGGAGGCTGGCGCCGCGGAGCGGAGCGGAATGCCCTCGCGGCTGCGGCTGCGGCTGCGGCTGCAGGTGTAGCGGCGGCTGCAGCAGCAGCGGCGGGGGGCTGCGGTCTGGCCGCACCGCGCCGCACCGCGCCGCGCTGCCCGCGCCGTGCCCGGGGCTTTGCCGGGGCCCGGGCCCGGCCTGGGCTTCAGTTGTCGTCTGCCTCTCGAGTCGAACGGAGTGGAGGAGGCCCGTCCCGTCCCGTCCCGTTCGCGTCCCTCCCGCTCTCTCGCCTCGCCCTCCCCTCCCTCCTCCCCCTCTCACCTCCAGCTCGCTCTCCGTTAGTCCATCCACCTGCGAGGAGGGCCTGGTCCGTGCGGCCGCCCCGCCCCGCCGAGTGTTTCTATATTTCTCTCTCACTCTCTTTCTCTTCCTCCTCCCTCTCCTGTCAAACCCAGGCGCCCGACGCCTCGGCCCGGTCAGTGTGTGTGCACGCACGGATAAACATTCTGTTATTACATTGGATTACCTCGCTCACCAGGACACGGTATAATCAGGTGAGTCAATGCATCGATCTTTACTTTCTTTCCCCCCTGACACGTTCCTGGCAGCTCTGATTATTTTCGATTCGCTCACAGCACCATCCGGCGCAGGGTGCACTGCACATATCTAAATCGAGATAAACCTACCGCGCTTTATGCATGCGAGCGTATGTTATCGATACACTATCTGCAATTCCCCTATCGATGAGCTTTGCAATCGTAAGCTTATCGTGATTCACGCCACTAAAACAACTGTCGCGCCTGCCGTTTGTTCTCAAAGACGCAACTACAAGTGTGCGACATCCACACACCTTGTGTTTCCAGTGTACTTATGTGTGTTACTTTGCGTTTTAAAAAGAGAGAAAGGGAACGCGGACAGATTCGCACGAATAGTCATATCAGCAGTCAAGTGGATACTGGTCAAGGGGCTAGCAGAGCGTGTCGTCGGCCGCCGGGGTGGGGTGGGGCGGGGCGGGGCGGGGCGGGGCGGGGGGGGGGCGGGCGGGGCGGGGAGGACTGAGAGAGATGGAGTGAGATGAAATCTGCAGCAGTGCTCGGCCTGGGGCAGGTCAGCATCGCGCGGGTCCGCGCCGGGCCGGGCCGGGCCGGGTCCGACGGGACGCCCGGGCGGTGACAATGCTGCTTTTCGAGAGAAAATGGTCCAGATTGGCCTCTCAGGCCTCTCAGGCCCGTCAACATAGAGCAAGAAAAAAAGAGGCACTCTTCACTCCTTACAAACTATCCAGTTATTTCAATGATTTTTTGAGTGTTTTCTCCTCCTCCTTGCTAATCTGGACGTTTTACCCTCGCATTTGGTCATTAAGAAAAATTTCTGAAAACGTCCATTTCTGATAAGGTGGGTCGGATCAGTGCATTTCAGTGGCACTACAGCCCAGGCCGGTCAGGGGAAAACAGCTTAGGCGAGAAATGCTCGGCCCGGGCGAGCATCATGGCTATCGGCACATCGGCATATTATTTGCATCAGACACCTTTTTGTCGGCCGGTGCTGCCCGCCCCCTAAAGTGGGCGCTGGACGACCCCGCGCCGCGCGCCTCTGAGGACAAAGTGGAGCTGCTCGCGGACCGGCCCGGCCCGGCCCGTCACTCGCTTTCACGATAAGAGAGCGCTTTGTCACTATGCCATTTCAAAAAGATGTCCGTCGCTCGTCCGAAAAAAAAAGAGTGAGGGTTTAGGGAAGAGTGGATGGGCAACAGGAAAAAGCAGTAGTGTCCGCGCCGCTGAGCGCCGCTGATAAGCGTCCGGCCCACCTGCAAGCGCCCTTATATCAGAGGGGACAGGTCTGTACCGTGCAATTTATAAAAGACGCAGGTGCGGGCGGGTTTGCCTACCCGATCTTCCCGTACGGCGCCATAGCCCCTTGGGTAGGCAAACCCGCGCGCCCCTGCGTCTTTTATGAAACGCCCGGTACAGTAAAGGCTTTCCTTGGGATCCAACCCTCCGCTGCTTGAGTTGTCTACTGCAGGCATGCCTCTCAGGCGTCGCTCAGTAGGCGAGCGGCTGGCACCCAGGCCCAGGAGGGTCTTTGCCTTCTACTGCGCGCTGGCCACACGCATTAAGCGAGCGCGTAATGTGCGCACTGGTAACGGCCGCAGCGCAGCGCAGCGCGCGCCGGGCAGCTGTGTAACAGCACCGCTAGCCAGGGCCACCCCGCCCCGCCCCGCCCCGCCCCGCCGCGCATCAGCAGCGTACGGATAATGAACGACTGAGTCGCTCGTGACCTTGCAGAGCCCGTAGAGCCCTGAGGACTGCAGGACCTGCGGACGGGCTGTCCAGCGCTCTCAAGGGCTCGTTACAGGCGGCAGGCGGCGGGCGCGAGGCGGGGCGACGCGAGGCGGAGATGCTGTACCGCACGCAGCTACGCGCACTGGTTGCCTACCCGCACGGCGCCCGCCCGAAGCTGTGCGAGCAGTCCCCAAGCACGAGCATACGAGCAACGACTTAATACTTTTTAAAACTCTGCCTGCATAATTGTGTGTGGCGGGCGAGTCAGAGAACACGTATCTATCAGTGTTGCGGGTCTGCCCACCCGAGAGGCCACGGCGCCTTACAGCTGGAGCGGGTAGGCAAACCTGCATACTGTTACGTGTTATTATCTGAAACACCCGGTACTAGCTTGCGCTCGTCTTTCTTTGCTTGGCGCCCGTGTATCTGAGAAGTACGCATTGTTTTCGTTGGAAACGCTTCCATTCTTGCTCGAATATGAATGACAGAGTCTTCAGTCTTGTCATTCTCAGGATTACGGACGGCACTTTGTTACGCATAGAATAGTATGCGCAGTTCTTACGCGCATAGTAGACGTGGTGCGCGTGAGCAGCGCGGGGCGTGGCGGGGTGTGGCGGGGCGGGGTGAGGCGGGGTGGGGTGGGGCGGTATGCAGCAGCTGGCCGGTCCCAGGAGTTCCGGAGCAGCGGCAAGAGCTCCATACAGCGGTCCCACCGCCAGCCACCGCGGCCCGGCCGGCCGGCCGGCCTGGCCCGCGGGTTGGTAGCCCTGCAGTGAAAGCAGCGGGAAGCGTTGGGATGGCTAGCCTGCTGCACCTGCGCCCTGCGCTGCCCCGCCCCGCCCCGCCCCGCCCCGCCCCGCCCCGCCCCGCCGTGCCGCAGGTTTCACCCACCAAAGGGCGTGCATCCACGTACCAGGCGGCACGCCAGCCCTTCGGGGTCGAGACCAGACCAGGACCTTATCTCTACCTGTCAAACTGCTCCAGTCATCGCGGAGCCTGGGACGGTGGGACGGAACGTGATCCCGCGCTCGCGCCCGCCCCTACGAGACTGCAGCCCTAGCCTGCCCCTCCCAGAGGGTTTCTGCTCCACCGCCGCCTTGCTGATAGCCCGCTTGGCTGCTCTCCCTAAGGGCGCTGCGAGTCCCCTCTCGTGGTCACTACTAACAAGCGTTGCAGACCTCCCTCCCCCTTCCCGCGCCCCCCAACCCCGAGGCACAGGAGCTGCTCAGCTGCGCTCGAATATTCATTCTCATGAGAAACGCTCGACGGTTTTTCGCGGACCTGGCGGCGGCCCCTGGGGCCCTGGCCGCGCGCGGGGCGGGCCGGGGCGGGCCGGGGCGGGCCGGGGTTGGGCGGGGCGGGGCGGGGCAAACGCGTTCGCCAGGGGCGCTGCGCTGCACGAGGGGAATAGAATTAAAACGCCGAGGAAAATTCGCATTCCCGCCGCCTCGGACGATTATGTAAGTAAAGACTGCCCGATATTCGCGTCATTCGCGGCCGAAATATGACTCTTCACACACGGGATCGCGCGCGAAGTGAAAAGCTGGGACCAGGGATCCGTAACTTATCGTGCCTTTATTGTGATTCTTATCCTAGAATTATTGCTACGTTACGGCCCCCTGGGGCTGGGACCTGCGGAGCTGATTGAATGGCTACAGCGATACAGTCACCTGTGCGGGGCGGGGCGGGGCGGGGCGGGCGGGGCGACCTCGGCGCGGCCACATTGGCCACCCTGTTACACACCAGGGACTCGCGTACAACGTCAGCAGCGACATGCTGCCACCGCCACCGCCGCTGCTGCTGTTGAGGCGCGCGCCTTGTGGCAGCCCAGCCCCCAGCCCAGCAGCGCGCCCTGCCTGCGGTCGGCCCGCGCGCGCACGCCCGCCACCTCACCTCACCTACCGCGGGGCGGGCGCCAGGCGAACTCTATTCATCCGACTTTCTGTTCGCCTGTCCATCTGTCTGTGTTTGGACCGCCCGGCCCGGCCCGGCCCGGCTGCTGTCCGCCTGTCCGCCCCGCCTGACCCAGCCCAGCGTGTGGCGTAACCCTTTGCAGGGTGTTTCCACGATGTGGTGAGGGAGGACGGGGCGGGGCGGGGCGGGGCTGGGCGGGGCGCGCGGGTCCTGCACGACGACAATACCGCGGGGGGGGGGGGGGGGGGGTACCAGGAACACGCTGAGGCAGCGGTCAGATGCACCCCACGCTGTCTTTATACAATGGGAATAGCTAGCCGCACATAGGAAAAAAATATGATTTTCGCGAAATATATAACAGATATACCTCAAAGACATTTCACACCCTCTCGCCTTTTAAAGAAAAAGAAATTTTCGTAAGATAAGGGAAGACACTCTCAAAAATTAGTAGAAATAAATTATACTCTTTCACCGGGGTGAAACGGGCATTTTCTATTGAATATCAATTTGTGAGTTTGATTAACAGCGCGAGGCTGTTACCTACAGGCCCAGATCACTGGCCCACCCTGACTGCCCGACCGAAGTGACTTTGCTGCCCACTTCCGCTTCGGATCGACAAATATGAAGACCATTAATGACGACTTTTATTTTTCAATTTCCGACGCTCGACCCTAACCGTGCGAAACCAATCAGCAGAGAGAGGCGCAACTTTTCTAATTTGCGTCAATAATAATCCGGTTTTCTACAATGCGTTAACGACCCGGATAGGAGAGTGAACCACACACACACACACACGAGTCTCTCTCGACATCACTCGACACTGATGGCGGCACGTTATTCAGGACGACCGAAGTCTACTTTTGTCCACAGGGTATGACTGGCTGCAGGCACCGCACTGCACCGCCGGCCCGGGGGTGGGCGGGGTGGGTCAATAGTGCCAGTCACCCGCTCGATGCCGCGGCGTGGCGTGGCGGGGCGCGGCGCGGCGGGCCTCCGCGGTGTCACTCCGACTGATTCGAGTTGAGTCAAGTGAGTGACTTCACTTCGTTAGGGTAGGACAATCACTTCCGGGCTGCATTTTTTTTTCTTCGCCCAATACTGCTGTTCTGCTGCCCCTGCGATGTAAGGGGCAGAAGTTATTGCTACAGAGCTCCGCGCGTAGCAGTACGGCCAACATAAAATGCTTGAGTAAAAATGCTCTCGAGGGCCCCCTTTTTTTGGAACGTATTCGAGAAAATCAATAAGCCAGTGCTGATGTCGACGTTTATTCGCGATTTTTTTTTAAATTTTGCAGCCGGCCTGATCGCAGGCGCGTGGGGCCGCGTGGGGCCGGGGCTGTGGGACAGTAAGGCGAGCAGGGAGTTGAGGCTGGAGCCGAGATAGTGAAAGCGACAGCGAGCGGCCGGGCCGGGCCGGGCCGGGAGGGGCCCGCGGGTGCCGGCGGTGGCCCGGCGTGGACCGCCCGCCGCCCGGCCGGCAGAGATTCTCACCACACATTCACATCCACATCCACATCCACGCCGCAGGGCTGGACCCAGACCCGCGCGCAGCTGACGTCAGTCACGTCGGGTTACAGCGGAACTGGACTGTTTTTGTGACTCCCCCCCAAACCTCATCCCTTGAGCTCAGCCGCTCTCCTCTCCTCTCCGCGGGAGAGCGATACCTCCCGGAGATTAATATCACACATGCGATCTCGCCCTAATCATCACCGCCATTAGCGGCAGCCCCGGCAGCCCAGCCCAGCGGTCTGGCTAGCGAGTGTCGCCAACGCGTCTGGCCTGGCGGTATTTATAAGTAGCGGCATGGCAAAAAAATACGAGAGAATTCATCGCACATGAAAAAAATAGCAGCTGTTGAAAAGCAGCTGCGGATAATTCGACAGCCAAAAGGGGCAAATCAATGTCGCTCTTGCCTGAATGCGAAGAAAAATCACTCCGCCTTAAATGAGCACGGCCCGCGGCCCAGTTACCAAGTGTCGGCGCGGCCAGGAGTTCTCAGCCCCGTGCGGGTAGGCAGCCCGGGCGGCGCGCGGCCCGGGCGGGAGGCCGCGTCTCCCCGGCGCAGCGACGCGCGCCTCGGCTCGGCGGCGCCGCACAGTGAAAGTGCAAACGGAACAATTAGTGGCCTGGCTGGCGGAGGGGAAAAATGATGTGAAGGGAAATGATGAGGACTCGATGAGGCTCGTCTCGTCGTCTGCTCTCGCCCGCCCCGCCCCGCCCCGCGGTGGTGGCCGCGCCGGGCGCCGGGGCCCCCCTGCTACCGGGCGCCAGCAGCAGCAGCAGCGGCAGGAGACAGGAGACCGGGGCCCAGCTCTGCGGAAGACACGGAGACAACGAGGAGCCTGCGGCCGGCATCACAATAGTGTCCCGGCTGGCTGACTGACTCGCTGCGTCTGCGGTTATCGCCACTGCGCTGCTGCTGCAGCTGCTTTTGTCGCACGAGAGGAGAGCAGAGGACCGACGAAAGGAAAAAGGAAAGAAACAACATTGTGACGGAAACTCTCGCCCCTTACCCGGCGGCGTCCGCAGCGGGTCGAACAGTCGTTCTCTCCGCCGTCACTAGATCGTTCCCAGAGGGTGCGGGCCGGGCCGAGCCTGGCCGGTACGGGCGCCACCCTCATGAAAACTTGCCGTGTCAGACTACTGTATCGGGCCGGGCGCCGGGCGTCGGGCGCGGTGCAGTGCGCGGTGACCGCATAGACTGACGCGGCACTTTCTCGTAACGTACTTTTGAGCAGGCGACCAGGAGTGCGGCGCGGCGGGGAGGCGCGGGCAATAAGCAGTAGCAGTGGTAGTCACTCACTGTACTTGCGCCGGCCGGGGTTTCGGTCGGGCGGCTCGCGGACCCGCGCGTTGAGTAATCCGCTGTAAGCGCGCGCGGGCAGCGGCGGCGGAGAGGAGGGGGGGGGCGAGTGGCGCGGCCGCATCAGGCGAATGTTGAGCGGAACTCGCACTTTACAGCGCGGCGCGGATCTGCATATATACGTCCATTCCGAACGCGCGCCGCTTTATCCCCGCCATCCATCTACGCTACCCGTTAAAGTTGCAACCTCCTCCGGCCCGGCCGGCCCGGCCCGGCGCGGAACTGCAGTAAAGTTTACGGCGGCGGACGATCATCTCAGAGCGCGCGCGCGCATCCACACTAGCTCCCGGCGCACGCGCCGCTGCAGAGGAGCGTGATTCCAACTTCCCACACAAAACCCACGGTCGACGTGTTTAGAAAATAAAAACAGCACGTCTCCAAATAAAGACAATATCTTGGCAATAAATGTTTGCGCCGCGCACGGTGCGCCTCGTGAGTCAATTCATTCGCCATGGCGGTAATGAACGCGGGCGCGCGCCGCGATGAGGATACGGAAACAGTGAAAGTCCCAAGCCTCTTGTTTTTGCCGCCGCCCCGCCCCATGCCGGTAGCAGCAGCAGCTTCCGTCAATGAAGGTAATTTGACTCCGCGAGGCACCCGGCCCGGCCGCCCCGCCCCGCCCCGCCCCGGCACGGCCACCAAAGCCCCCGACAACCCTTTTTTTTGTGTAATAGATCATGACTGCACAGCCGCAACCTTCCCTGCTCCCGCCGCGAGCTGCGCTGTGCGCTGGGCGGGACGCGTGGCGCGGCGCGGGGCAGGGTGGGGTGGGGCGGGGCGGGGCCGGGCGGGGCGGGGCGGGGCGGGGCGGGGCGGGGCGGGGCGGGGCGGGGCGGGGCGGGGCGGGGCGGGGCGGGTGCCGCCGCCGGCGGAGTTTGCCAAAGCAATTGTGCGTTCTTCATTTCGCCGGATGAGTTTGCACGGGACGACACCCTGCATCGAGGCGCTTCCCGCCCCGCCCCGCCCCGCCCCGCCCCGCCCCGCCCCGCCCCATGACGCCACGGCAGCGGCACGCCCGCGCAATTACCAGACGAGCGGAGCGCGAGGTTTTACTATGAAAACGGTAACCGATGCCGCCTTGCCTGCTGGCGCTCGTCATGCTTGACTTTGCCGCCATTTCCGTTTTCCGAAAGGCAAATCCCGTCGCGGCTGAGACGATCCGGGCCGAGTCGAGTCGAGCAGCAGGTCTGAGCGGGGCTGAGCCGAGCGCCTCGAGAGGCGCAACGATAAGTCATAACCTCAGCTCAAGGATGCCGTGAGCGGGGGATACTCCGTCCCGTTGCAGCCGCAAGGGGAGGGGAGGGGGGAGGCGCTGGAAAACCTCAAAACTATTATTTGCTCTGTTGAATGATCCCCGCGCTGAGCTCGCCATCGGCCGCCCCGCCCCGCCCCGCCCCACCCCGCCAGCGGCAGTGGACGGCGCGGCGCGCGGCTTTGGTTTCTCTGAAATGCATCCGCTCTGAGCCTAATCAATAGGCGTGCGCGCGCGCGTCAACGCGTACTCTGCCAGGAATAAAACACAAAAACCACACACGCAGAGACAGCGCGGAGCTCGGGCGGGCCGCTGCTGCTGAATATGATGAACAAGTCTAAGCCACGCACCTCGGTAGCTCACGCTGTCCTGTCCGCGTGCCGGGCGGGGCGCACGCCGCGCGTGCTGCGCGGAGTGAAAGTGATTATCAATGCAAGTGCAAGTGTCACACACGACGCTGGAAAGTTATAGGTGCGACGGCGCTCTAGCACGCTCCAGCAGCAGCCCTCGGAAGGAAAACTGGAAACAACGAGCGTTTAAAAAAAAATGAAAGATTGAGGGCTGTAATTTTTTTTTTCGATTGCTATCCGCCAGAGTGCTAACGGTTCGCTGTGACCCCGCGAGCGGCGTGGGTCAGAGACATGTAGCGATGATTAGTGCCCCGCCCCGCCCCGCCCCGCCCCGCCGCGCCCCGCCGCGCCGAGCGCCGCACAGTCGGTGGCGTTCGGGTCCGGCCGACCCGACTCTCGTCTCGTCCTGCTGGTAATTGGAATAATGCCCACCGCATTCCCTCCCCGTAATGAGTTGTGCATTGTTTCCCACCGCCGCACTTGGAAAGAAAAAAAGTAACGAAGAGAAATACCCGATCAGGTCATAAAAAAACACAAAGCTATGCGAACATCAATTGCTTTGCTAGAAATGGATATTTGTTATAATTTTCCACGTTTCATTAATTTGTCACTATGCACTTCACACAGTACACGCTACTGTACACGTTTTACCCACGCTGACCCTATTCCGGAGCGCTCTGCCGAGTGAAAGAGAGAGAAAGAGAAGAGAAGGAAAAAAAAAGAACGTTAGCAGCATCCCCGCCACATATGGCTAGATGTGACTCTGTATATGCGCAAAGAGCGCTGCGCGCTGCGCCTCGACTCTCACACGCGGCATCACCATCTCCATAAAAAACAAAACTACTTCTTTCAACGTAGAGAGAGCATCTTAACGTTTCAATAAGCTCCACGATGTCTGTAGCGATTTAAAATATAAATTCAACGGCACTTCTATTATAATTCTAAATTTGTCACCAGAACTTTTAATGGGTAAGGGTACCGTGGTCGCCAACTGGTGCGTTAACCTTCAAAGCGTCAAGCAGGTTCAACCTGCTGTCTTGCCCTGGCCTAGCGTGGGGTGGAGATGTCAGCATTCGTCCTGGACCTGCTGGGAAGCTCTGCGGCGTGGAGAGAGAGGGAGTGAGTGAGTGAGTGAGTGAGTGAGTGAGTGAGTGAGTGAGTGAGTGAGTGAGTGAGTGAGTGAGTGAGTGAGTGAGTGAGTGAGTGAGTGAGTGAGAGAGAGAGAGAGAGAGAGAGAGAGAGAGAGAGAGAGAGAGAGAGAGAGAGAGAGAGAGAGAGAGCGGAATGGCGTCTCGCTTCGCGCTGACAGTTAGGCCGATGCGGCGACGCGCACCACCGTGCCCCGTATAGCGATCAAGTCTTGCCTACACCGCCGACAGAATCTGTCCGCTTTTATCGCACAGTAAAAATAAAACCACCTGCCGAGAGGCGCACGCGGCAAAACAAAATTCTCTTTCGCCGGGTGGGGATATACGTTAGTGGTATCATTTTAGTGCGCGCCGCGTCAACGGCTCTTTCATGGTTAAGGCAGCTGATTAATTCAGGTCATGCTGCTATTTCCCAACGCACGGTATATACAGTCTCCTGCATGTTTCCCGCCGCTTTCCTGCATCTTTCCGCTCGAACCGCAGAGCAGTCGGCTCCGCTCCGCGGTGCAGCCTCATATCCATCGAAACACCGCCTGCCTCCCGGAGAGAGACGCTTCCGTGCGAACGGTCCCAGCCCAGCCCAGCCCGGCCCGGCCCGGACAAGGGCCGTCCGGCCGGGAAGCTACTGGAAGGAGGCCGATGAACAAGGATGCGGTCCATGTGGCACGGCGGCACGGGCAGTCATGTTGTCATTATTCAGCTACGTCTCCGCTGAATACACCTCGCCCACAGGCCGTCTCACACTGCGCCGGTCGCAGATACACTTTACTTATCGGACACGTAGAGTGGGAATGAAAGCTCGCGGGATGCGCCCCCTAACACGCCTGATACGCGCCGTGAAAAAGTACTCGCGCTTCACAATCGTCTGACAGAAGAAAGCACCACCGCAACACCTGCTTACGTTCCCAGCGCAGCGCAGCGCAGCGCGCAGCAGAGACCTCCGTCAGTGTCACTAACGCTCTGATTTTTTTTCCTTTGCAGTGGACCATGCTCCTGTGCTGATCGGCCGGCGGCTGGCATGACTCTGGGCTGGGCCCCCCCGCCCCTGCTGCCCTCCCAACATGGAGACCGTCAGCGTGTCCCTCCCCCCTCCGCTGCCGCCGAAGACGAGAAAGAAGCCTTGCGGCGGCCAGCAACTTAGGCCCTTCCAGGAAAGCGGACGCGGCCCGGACAGCGTCCAGTGCCGCTACACGGACGCGGCGCCAGGCGCGCCAGCCGTGGCCGCGGCGCACTCTGGCGCCGGCGCCGACAGGGTTCACGTCGTGAGCATCCGGATCCGCCCGGAGGAGCACAGCGGCGGCCTCGGCCCGGGCCCCGGCGCCGCCAGCAGCGGCGGCAGCAGCGCCAGCAGCACCAGTAGCGCCAGCAGCGCCGACGGCTGCGTCCGGATCAGCGTGGGCGGCGCGACGCCACCGCCGCCCGTCACCGCCGTCATGGTGGCGAGGACCACGACGACGGCCGTGTCGCCGTCGCCGCCCGACGCCGCCGCCTTCCTGTTCTACAACGGCGTGGCCATGACGACGAGCGGCCAGGCGTCGCCCGTCGACAGCGGCACGTGCAGCGACGACGCCGCGGACGCCGCGACGCCGCCGCCGCTGCCGCGCAAGGCGTCGGCGGCGCGCCTCCTGTCGGCCGTGCGCGTCACGGTCAACAGCGCCGCGAGCGTCGGCGTCCGCGCCGGCCCGGAGGACCGCTTCCACAGCGACCCGGAGGACGAGCGCTGCTCCAGCACCATGAGCTGCGACTCGCTCAACAGCCTGGACAAGGTGGCCTGCTTCCTGGACGACCACCGCAACCTCCACGGCGCGGCGCCGGACGTGAGCAAGCTGTCGCTGTCGCCCGCCGCCTCGCCGCCCGCGCCGGCCTCCTCCACGGACACGTCGCTGGACAGCGCCGAGGCGGTGTCCGTCGTGCGCCGGAAGCTCGCCGTCGACGAGCGGACCTACGAGGACCGGCGGGGCGGCAGCGCCAGCAGCGCCAGCAGCGGGCTCGCCACGCCGCCCGACCACTACTACGACTTCCACCTCAACGAGCGCGACGCGGCCGAGGCGGGCGAGGAGGAGGACACGTTCGCCGGCTGCCGGGACTACACCCTGGACGAGCCCGTCACCGTGCCCGCCACCATCAAGAGCTCCAAGGGCACGGTGCGCGGCGTGCGCAACCGCGTGCGCGCCGGCGTGGCCACCTTCCTCAGCATCCAGCACAACAGGGTGAGTGAGTGAGTGAGTGAGTGAGTGAGTGAGTGAGTGAGTGAGTGAGTGAGTGAGTGAGTGAGTGAGTGAGTGAGTGAGTGAGTGAGTGAGTGAGTGAGTGAGTGAGTGACACGCTCCGGTGGCGCCGCCCTGCTGCTGCGCGCCGCCGGCTAGGCAACTCGCCGGAACGCCTGCACGCCGGCCCGGCGTGTTGCCTACCCTTGCAACGGCAGGCGCCCTGGCAGGCAGGGGACAATTTCCTATCCCAATCCCACAGTATCCGTAGGGAAAAAAACCGGAGGGCAACATTGAGCCTTATGTCTCTGTCACGAGCGCGGGTCCGCCGTTGCGCCGCGCCGCGCCGCGCCTCCGGGCCGCCTCCGAGCCGCTGGTGTTGGCGGCGCGGCGCGGCGGGGGAGTGGTGCCCGCGCCGCGGTCATGTCGACAGAGAAAAAAGGGGCATCGTGAAGCTCCTTGTCGTGTCACCGCCCGCCCGCCCGGCCCTGCCCGCGGACCAGACCGGCATCTTTCTTTCGGCGTTCTTTGGCAACCGCGAGCCTCGTCATAGTTTTATGTCGCCGACAAAACCCCTTTTTGTCTCGTCTGCTACAGAGAGTAGGGCGGATGACGCGAAGGCAGGCAGTCAAATAGACTCGGAGGGAGGAGGAGGGGGAGCGCTCCAAACACGCGCTCCGTGATAACGCAGCGCTGTACCATCACATTTCTTTGGTGTATTTGCAACCGTATATTATCCGTTTACATTTTCGTGTATACGCCCAACATGGATAAATATTTTTATCGCTATCGCCGACGGCAGAAAACAGCGTCTCGCTCGGGAGAGAGAGAAGGGGGGTGTTGATGGATTAGTCAAAGAGGAAAAAGTAGTCCAAAAGGTCGAGGTGATGTGGGGGGGAGGGAGGGGGGGCAGGGGGGCGCCGTCATTCATCTACCGTAGGCCATTGAGCCAGCGCCTCCCTGCTACCGCTTGACCTTGCCACTTGCTCTGCCGTCTATTAATTTTATACATTTGACCAGCACCAGCACGGCGGGGCGGGGCGGGGCGGGGCGGGGCGGGGCGGGGGGGGCGGGCAGGATGGATGTGCCACTTGCGGGCCGCGCGCTCCGCTCCGCACGGCTCTACTGTCCGTTAGTCAGTGCTTACCTCCTCCTCGTCGCGCCGCCGCCGGGGCTGACCGGTTTGCCCCCACGTCCAGCGTATCATAGGAGCGAGACGGGGCTAGTATACCAGTGACGGACGAAGAGACAGAGAAAGAGCAGGATAAGAGAGACACGGAGGGAAAGAGAGAGAGAAAGGAGCTCCCCCTTTCCCTGTCGGTCCGTTGTTGGTGCTGGGATTGCTCATTTTCATATTCTGGCGTAGATGAGAGGATGCTGCCGCTGCCGCACACGAGACCAGTCGTGTCGGGTCCCCTCCTCGGGGCGGGGCGGGGCGGGGCGGGGCGAGGCGGGGCGGGGTGAGGCGGGGCGGGGCGGGGGGGACGACAGGACGGGACGGGTTGAAATGCGGACAGTGGATCGACAGCCCCGCCGGCCCCGCCCGGCGCCAGGCTTTAATCTGTCGACGTTAAGCCTCGCCGCGGCGCCGCATGCCACGCGCCAGCCTCTCTCTCTCTCTCTCTCTCTCTCTCTCTCTCTCTCTCTCTCTCTCTCTCTCTCTCTCTCTCTCTCTCTCTCTCGGTGGTGGTTCCCCGCCTAATTAATGCCCGCTCTCAGTCTCGCGCACGGCGTGGGCTTCCCTCCCGCGGGGGTATCCGCTCGGCTCCGCAGAAATTAACACCTCCTCCCCACCTCGCACTAGAGATCGAGAGAGAGAGAGAGAAAGAGAGAGGGCGAGAGAGGGAGAGAGAGAGAGAGAGAAAGAGAGAGGGCGAGAGAGAGAGAGAAAGAGAGAGGGCGAGAGAGTGCGGCGGTGAGAGTGAGCGAGAGAGACAGAAACACACTCCTGCTTTTAAGAGAGGGGAAGCTGATGCGACAGGAGCGTCTCGTCAGCGTCCCGACGGTCCCGACGCTACGACCACCACCACTCTGGTCCGCGCGATTGAGTCGTTTTGCAAGCGTCCCCTCCAGTGAGGCGTGACGAAGAGGCGAGTGACGGCTGTGACGGCTGTGACGGTGCGGCGCGGCGCGCGGAACAGAAAGGTCGACGTGGACGTCTGCGGACCGATAGAGGGATCCGGGGTAGGTTTGCTCTGCTCTCCAACTGTCAGAGCAGGCGGCTGTACCTGTGCGGGGCCGGGGCCGGGGCCTGCGGGCCGTCCGTCCCGTCCTGTTCCGTCCCGCCGCCGCACCGCGCTGACCTCGCTAACTCGGCCGCCCCGCCCCGCCCCGCCACGCCCCGCCCCGCCACTGCACGTCCCGCACCGCGCGCTCTCGGAACGGAACAGAACGGCTCCGCGGCAATTGTAACAGGAACGCCCCCGCCCCCGGCCAGCCCCGCCCCGCGGCCTGGCATGGCAGGGCAGACAGAAGGTCTCTGTGGCAGTTCCCGCGCGGATGGTCCAAGTCTCAGATGTCGCGGAACTCTTTTGAAGGGCGGTGGTGCAGCTCAGAGGCGCCCTCGCTCTCCCCTTCCCACGCACGCACGCACTCACTTGCATGCTGACCCGGCTGCCCGACCTGACCCTGCTGTGCCGGCTGGACCAGCTCTGCGGGGCTGCGTCCGCGGGAACGTCACCCGCGCGGCCCTGCAGCCCCAGCGCGCCGCGCGGCCGCTGCGCACGCAGCCCGGCCCGGGCGCCACGGCGTTCCAAATTTATACCACCTGCGCGTCCGTCTACATGCGGCCCTCGCCGCGCCTCACCCCGCCCCGCCCCGCCTTGCCCCGCCTCGCCTCGCCCTTTCTCTCCAGCCCGCACTCGTCGTCCAGAGTAAAACGCGAAGCATAAATTTATAAATTTGTCCTTTCCACTTTTCCGGTATGTTAATATCAGCCGCCGCTAGCGTTACTTTTGGTGCTGTCAGACTGATTGTGCGGCGTGCTTTAGCCACCACCCCTTCGTCCTTCCCAGAGATATGATTTTCCCTTTTCTTTGGTGGCGGGCTATGGCGGCTGGCGGAGGGAAGGGACCGGGCCGCGGTGTCATTACCACATTCTCACGGCGGGGGGTGGGGGGGGGGACCTGCTGGTCCGGAGGGCCGCTAGGCTGGCAGCGCGCTGCGGGGCGGGGCGGTCAAGGCCAGGCGCGACACGAGAGGGGCCGGGTCGGGACGGGACGGCCTATCAGCCAGCGGGCCGCGGCGGCACCGCGGCTCCCTCCGTCTCTGCCCCAGCCCAGCCCTGCCAGCCTCATCGGCCCGGCGGCCGCAGCCGGAAGAGCGGCATTTCACACGGCGACTGTCGAAAAAACCTACTGCAGTCTAAGAGCAGCAGCAGCGGCGCGAGGAGGAGCGGTGGTCAGTTACTTTACGGTCGGTTTAATTTTTCTATCGACACGATCTGGATTGAAGAGTTAACTTAGAATTCACCGGTCAGGTGCGACGCGAAAGTGATATAAGCCCCGGTCCGGCCCGGCCCACCCCGCCGGGCTGCAGTGAGCCAGTAATAAACACCGAATATATGGTGTGGATAAGGTCACTTCTCCGTCCCGTCACACACCGGCGGGCTGGACTGGGCGACCCGCGTGGTGTGCCCTGCCGCTGGGAAATCAGGCCAGCCAGAGCCAGCCACAGGCCGGCGTGGTGGGGTCGGCCGGCTGGCGCGAGGCGCATTCCAAACCTCCTTTCGAAGATTGCGCGATTTCTCATATCAAACCGGGCCGGGGGTTTAAAGCTGCTGGCGGGTCTCCAGCGGCGCGGCTGCGGCAGCTGCGGCACCGGCCCGCCACCCCTGCACTGCCGTGCTGCCTCCAGCTCCAGCTCCAGCCGCCACGCGCGCGCCCCGCCCCCGCCCAGTGTTAGCTTCACAATAACTTCCAGGCGCTCATCGCACATGAGTTTTTGTTTCTCACCCCGCGGCGGCCAGAGGCGGCAGATGACTGCATCGCGCCGTTCGGCCGAACACGAATTCCGACACGTCCCCGCGCGCCGCGCCGGACACGAAAGCGACCCGACGGCCGAGCTGACCGGGCCGACCGGGCCGACCGGGCCGACCCACTCTTTTATCGGTTAGGTTTCGATTAATCGATACGGTGCTCAGTGACAGCCGCGGGGCGGGGGCAGCCGCACATCTCAATCCTCCCCGCGGCCCGGCCCGGCCCAGCGCCTCGGTCCTACACCTAACTCTAACTGGCCCGCAGCTCAGCTAGCTGCAGCGGCAGCAGCGCCAGAGGTACACAGACGTGACGAGAGTTACGATGTCGCGATAAAACGCGCCAGTGGGACGTTATTGCGATTCAGCGGCGGGGCGCGGCGGCCGCTGCTCTGAACTGCAATAGCAGAAATCCCGTTAGTGCTGCTCCGGCCGGCTCCGGCCAGGACCGCGCCGCCCCGCCCCGAGCCACGCCCTGCAGGCCCAGCCCGTGCCGAATAGACAGCCGGCCCAGCCCAGCCCAGCCCAGCCCGGCTCGAGTAAAGGCCAGTTTAGTCGCGGTACCCGAGCCGAGACCCACCCGCCTCCTCGCCTCAACGAGATCCAATTGAGCAGGGTCAGGTGTAATCCTCTCCCCACCCCCCTCCTACAATAAAGGGTCCGCCTGAACACGCCGCGGCAAGTACATGTATACGAGCTCAAGAGGATTATCCTTGAGTCCCGTGGAGGGCAGTAATTCCATCACTGTAAAGGCCCGGGCACGCTGCGCACACCAAAACAAACGTTTATATCACCCACCAAAATACGGGTAAAACTGTAAAGGAAATTACGTTTCGTGTGCATTCACACGAACCACAAAGTTGTTGTGCTCTTGCAAGCAGCAGATAAAAACAGTACCACTTATTTTTTTCGCCTGACATTCAGCAGCGTATTGGAAGTAAGCGGGTATGGAGGGAGGGGAAGGCTGAGGTATTATTTGCACACACTGCGCCGTTTGGAAACACACCGGGCTCGTCGCGGCCCGCCCCGATAGCATTGGCCTATGCCTGTGGGCGCGTTCCCAACAACAGAGATCGAGTGACTGGGCGTGACCGGAGCGGGTGCGGAGCGGGGCGGTGCGGGGCGGGGCGGGGCGGGGCGGGGCGGGGTGGCGCGGGGCGCGGAGAGCCTAGGAGAGAGAGATAGAGAAGAGTCGGCAGGACGTCACCGCTCACTGGATTAGGCACGCGCAGTTTGGGCATTCGTGATCGCGCATGCGCGAGCGGGGCGCGTTCCTCTCGGCGCGGCGGGACCCACGGCGGGACCGACCAGGCTGCTGCACTTGTGACCGCAAGTGGGCGTCAAGCCATCCGCCGTCGGAATCGAAAGTGATTTCCTCGTCTTGATCCGCTCTGCTCTTACGTGTCTGCGCTGGGTCTGCGCGGACCTAAAACAGATTTCACTGGCCCTCCCCTCCGTCTAACCGCAGAGCTGCTGGAGCGGCAGCCGCGAGGGGGAGGCCCCGGGCCCCGGGAGGCAGGAGGCCCGCCCGCCCGCGCCGTATCCAGAACTAGAGGAGGGAGGGCGTTCTAGCCGCATTGTAAGGTTGAGGCTTGGCATGGAGGCCCCCATTTAGCAGAGTGAAAAAAAAAACTAGGCTAAGTGCTCGCAATTGTGAGTTTGGAGGCCGCGTGCTGCCGCCACGGCACCCCGCCGCGCGGGCCTACCCGGCCCGGCCCGGCCCAAGCAGGGCACTTCCCCCTGGAGCCTGCCTCAGCTTCCTGGAACCTCCTGGAGCGACTCCAGGCAATGCGACATTTCATTATCCTCCGACGCGACGCGAACGGAGCCGTAATTTCTTTTTCCTCCCGGCTTCTCTGCCCCGAGCTGCTCATGACCGGTAGTGGTCAAAGCCTCCGCCAGGAGAGAGAGACAGAGAGAGACAGACGATAAAGAGAAAGACGTAAACCTTAGTTCCAGTAACAGCACCGTCGCGCCGCGGATGCATCTATTTCGTTTCTCTTCGAAATGACGAAGGTATATTACCCGTCGACGGATTCGCCGAGCGCCGCGCGCCGACCTTCAGCCGGAATAATAAGATCCCTACACACGCCCGACCCGGCCCGCCTGCTGAACCTGAAAGGAGGTCGGTCGTGATGGTGGCGCCCTACGAATTGACTGCCGTCTCTACAGAGTCGTCTGCTAGCGTCGTCTGCTAGCGTCGTCTGCTGCCGGGGCGGGGCGGTTCTTTAATCTACCACACCCAGAAGAGCGTGTTATCAGAATAAGTACGCCTTGCACTGCACTTGATTGAATCAATTTCATTGGACTCGATTCGTGAAAATTGTCCGTGTTACAAGTAAAATGTACTCGGAATAGTCTCAATTTACTCGACTCAATCAAGTACATGAAAAACCGAGAACACGCTTTTCTGGGTGCAGCCGTTGCCCGCTCACAGGTTACCAGCTCAAACGTTTTTCAATACATTCTTTCGTCGCAATAATGGGGACCTAGGCAACGATAGTAATTGTGAAGCAATAAATGTGTCAATAATTTGGGTCTCTGAAGCCAACTGGAGGCGTTCGGGTCCGCCGCAGCCACGCCGCGCCGAAGGACGGCCCCCACCCGCACGCTCACATTGCACTATGAGCTAGAGGCGGGGGCGGGGCGGGGCGGGGCGGGGGCGGGGCGGGGGCGGGGAGGGAAGGGGCCGGTAATGTTGGCAAGACGGTCGTGACCTATCGCGCGCGTTGTTGTATGACTCGAGTTGCGTGAAAAGTGGCGCGAAAAGTACTGTGCACGCACACAGACACGTCTGCGCACACTGAGACGCACACACACACACACACACACGAGGCTCAGCGGCGCAATATGGGGGCCCATTATGAGGGGACAGGTGCCCGTGCCCGGGGCCCGGGGGGCATGCAGCGAAAATAAAGAGGTGTCGAGAGTGACCTCTCGCGGCCCCAACCTATGACAACACAGCCGAAGGCTCCGCCCCGGCGCGAGCCGCCACCTTTCTTCGCACCTTCCCTTTTTGTTGGCGCCGTTATGGTTGAAGCGCCGCGCCGCGCAGAACCTTCGCAGCTTTGCGCTTGGCTTCATTTTAAAATTAAATTACACGCACCGCGCTCAGGAGAGACGAGACGTGAAAATGCAGTAGTTTTGGCCGGTTTTGGCTCTGCGGTCGGCACATTGCTATTAATTCCCTAAGCAAAATTGTAATTTCAGGTTTTAACTAGTTATCCTTTCGTTTAAAAATTAGGCCCTCTCACCTCGTGCTTGATCTTTTTTTCTAAAGTTTTCCAAAGTTTGCAAACCATTAGAAAATCAAGAAAAAATGGCGCGAGTAAACATTCTAGCGCGGCACTCTCGCGGGGCCCCGCGTTGAAGTCCCCGCGGGGTGGGGCTGCGCCTGCTTGGCCTGCGCGCCGCCTGTTCCGGTGGGAAGCACCGCCTTGCCGCCCCGCGCCGCCCCGCGCCGCTCACATTTAGAGGGCCTTGACTCTGCCCTGCACCCTGCGCAGCTCTGGCCGGGACCTCTGTGGGCGGAGAGGATGAGCCGGGCCGGGCCCAGCCCTTCTCTTCCCTTCACTGCCCTTCACGCCCACCCACAGGAGCCCGCTGTACGACTGACATAAATGTGAGCGACGCGTGCGGCAGCAGGTGACGCGCGGCGCGGGGGGAGGAAGATGCGCCCCGACACTTTGCGTCGATGTGACCTTTTCGAGGTTTTGTTACTTAGCGCGGTGTTGAGAAATCCCCTGGTGGATCTCGCGATAGTCCGCGTGGACCAGGGAGGAGTGTGGGGAGTGAGAGGGGGGAGGGGCTCGGTCCTGTGCCGCGGGTGCGCTGCGGTGCACTCCTCCATCTTGTCGATATTCATGATGGGCGCCGCGTTGTTGCGGCATCGCTCCGCGCCGCGCCGCGGTTTGCCAATTTTCGGAAAGCGCGTCATTTCCCTCGAAAGTCCGACTCGAATCTCATATAATAAGTTTCCCTCGGGCCGCCTGCGGCTCTGCCCGGCTCTGCTCGGCCGCGGTGTGAGATTCCACACGTGCGCCGCCCCGCCCCGCCCCGGCCCGCCCCGGCCCGCCCCGCCCCGAGCCGCCGCTTAGCGCTCTCGCGGCGCACGGCGGCGGTATGTCGGTCACCTGTGACCTGGTCACAGACGTGACGGCCGCCTACACTGCGGCAAAGCCGGACCGAAAACACTTTCGCAGACGACTTTCCCGCCGCGCGATAAACCTTGAGCCTGCTCCAGCAGCTGGGCCGGGCCGGGCCGTCAGGCTTGTGACAAGAACGGCATAACCTTCTTTAATTTGCGGGATTTCGATCGTAAAACACTGAGGGTTTTCTTGATGTTTTTTTTTTTTAAATTAAGATGTGCATTTATCATCAAAGTGTCTGGGGCGACAGACGCGGGTGTGAAGGTCGTGGCTGGGCTGGGCAGCGCAGTGGGGACAGTGCTGACAGGAAGGAAGCGCGAGGGCCGCGGGGGCGGGGCGGGGCGGGGCGGGGCGGGGCGGGGCGGGGCGGGGCGGGGCGGGGCGGGGCGGGGCGGGGCGGGGCGGGGCGGGGCATGCGCAGGGCCTGCAGGGCCGCAGGGAAAGTGAGCGCCAACAGCGTGCGCTGACTGCAAATATCCCCCGACTGCTTCGCGGTGTCGCCTTTTCGACGACGACATACCTCCGATATTATTTGATTTTCTCGAAAGAAGCATAGCAGCATGTGCCAGAATACAACAAAACAATAAAACAAAAAAAAAAGGAACTCTCGTAGAGAAACCGCAACAACTTTGAGCGGTGTCCCCCCACCCCCCACCCCACAGTACAGGAATCGATCTGATTGAAAGAGCGCAGACCGGCCTCGCCGACTGGTGGTGCATCTCCGAATGATGTATGGGAGCTGACGTGAAAGGTGAAAGGAAGAAGCGGCTCAGTGCCCCCTCCCGCCCCCCTCCACTAATCCCATCCAGCCGGTATCCATAATACATTTTCCCAGCGTCTTCAGCGCAGCACTTTGACAAAATTTTTCCGGCCTCCGTTTTAAAAAAAAGACAAACAGATTCACCGCATTTGTTCCCATGTTTTTTTTCGTAGTACAGTATATTCTCAGATAGTCACTTAAACCGTTGAGAGGGTAGTTCCATCTGTCCGAGCGGGTACTTGTTCTGCCGATACTTGACAAATGCGCTCATGCGCTTCTGTCCAGACGGGTAGTTACTCACGCGAGCGAGCGGGACGCTTTCACAGTGAAGGGTTCCCGTTTGAGGTTAGGCAAACAGAGCTCTGCCACAGAGTCCCCGCAAAGACAACGTCCCGCAGACCTATGGGTCGCGAGCGGCACAGCCGACTCACAAATAACATGCTAATTAGCAGAACACACAGCGAAAAAACAGAGAAGAAAGAAACCTAGGAAGACAAATCATGCAGACAACAGACAACTGAATCCTTAATTTACAAGCAAGCGCCGCGAGAGTCAGTGAACTTCGATGAAGAAACAACGCCGTGCTCGATCGTCGTATGCACGGTACCACCGGGTACAGCTAAGCCCTTTGAGGCGGTATTTAAATAAGCGCACAGTATACATTTATTATTCATCGGCAGTTTTACTCAAAAATACTTTGTCTACTCAGTCGAATTAAATTATACGCTTTTGGCCAAAGTAATATAAACTCTTTCCTAACAGTGAATATCAATTTCAGATATTGATTGTGGGCACAGTCAGCTGAGCGTGTCGCCTTATCTCAGATTCAGGTTAATATAATCTTCGCACAACGCGGTTCGGTCATAATAATGCAAACTCAACATGAGTTTATGATATTATTTTTTCATCCGGCCGTGATGAGCCACGGAGCATAGACCCCCGCGCCCCGCGCCCCCGCCTTCAATGGATGCGCCAAGGTTCGCGGGTCGTGGGAACTCTAACCATGATGTAACTTTGTGCATGGCCCCGCCAGATGGCGTCCAGCCGCAGCGCTCCGCGACTCACCTCTCGAGATCGTCGTCATCGCGTTCGGCTCAAACCGTCCCGTCCCGCACAACACTGTGCAAAGCTCTTCCTCTTCCACTTGGACTTTTTTCCCCCCGCGCCCTCACAGCGCTGCCGAGGTGCGCCGCTGCGCCGCGCCGTCAGCATGTATGTATTCATACAGGAGACCTGCCCGGCCCGGCCCTGCCCTGCCCGGCGCACATTCACTCCATAACTGTTTTTAATTGCGCTTTGCAGCTGAGCGGGACATAATGACTCCGGCTGGGCTGGCCCAGGTCCGTGTATACTACATACACGACGCGGATGCACGAAAAAACGAGAAGGGAAGGCGCGAGTAGGTTTATGGGCAATCAGGGCTGACCGCTGTCCTGCCGAGAAACACAAGGTTGCGCTAAACGGCCGGCCGGCCGGCCATGTGCGGCAGTACAGTCTGCAGTGAAATGAATTATTTCACACAACTAACGCAGCATTGAGTACAGTGGTACATTTGTTTACAACTCTATAATGCTGTCTAAGGTTATATGGCAGCAGCGGTATGAATTACATGGGTAATCAATACATCAATCCTTTTCCGTTCAGGCGTGTATAAAAATTTACTTGAGCGTAGAAGGGGAAATAAAAAGCTCTTTCTAAAAGAAACAAAATATCGCTGGGAATTTGTAGCAGCGTACTTCAGAGATACTGGCCCACCGCAACAAACTCTCCCATCCCACGTGCCTGCTAATAAACCGGGCACACTTGCGCGCGCGGGTCAGCGCCCCGAGCCGCGGCCGCCCCGCCCCGCTCCGCCCCGCCCCGCCCCGCCCCGCCCCGCGCAAGGAATGTATGAACAACGCCAGGCCGGGCCGGGCGGCGGCACCACAGAGCCATCTTCGGAAGTTCGCAATTAAATATAAAAACGCGACCTTATGGCATCAGGCGAAAGGGCATTTCTTTTGCAACCAGCATCCCTTAATTGTCCCGATAGCGTTCAGTGTACACAACAGCAAGGTATAATAAACTGTGATTTTTTTTTCTTACACTTACATGTCTATAGGCTTGCGCATAAGGAACTCGGCGCGCGGGTGCCGTTAAAATAATAGTCATTAGCCTGCTGCAGGGCGCCGCGCGGACAGGTTTAGTGCAAGGCCAAGGTCCAAGGTCGGAGAGTGCGAAGAAATGAATGAGAGAATTGGAACAGTTGACGCGGTCCGTCCCGGCTGTGCTGTGCGCTGCGCCAGTGAAAGTGGCCGGCGTTGACCACAGCGCGGCCCGCCCCGCCCCGCCCCGCCCCTCTCCACTCGTGTGGCTAATCTTTCCCCTTCCCCCTTCCTACGGATCTACCGCTTTTCCAGGCGTACGCGTGCACGCGCACACACAGCCTCGAGTCCGGCGGACATACGCGCGCTACTCCCCAAAAATTAAGAAGTATGACAGGTGATTTCTTTTTTCCTCTCGAGAGTGGCCTACTAAGAATTTTGTTTTTAAAGAACGATATAGGTAGATGCAAATGAGAGATTAAGATTCACTACTGTCAAGAAATTATCCGAATTGTACACTGTTAATAATATTATCTCCGAGCAGTAATCTGAACTTTTTGCCTTAAGACTTATGCGAATTGAAGACGAATTATAGTGGACCGAGCGGCTTACCAAGTAGTGTAGGAGCTGCAGCAGCTCAAAGAGAGATCATGACCCCTTTCAGTGCCGCATGGTCACTCTTGGAGACTCTGCGAGTGAAATAAAGCCATTCATCCAAGCGCTTACAAAAGGTCCCTGCGGTCCCCAAGCGTTTTGTCGTTAAGGCTTTGATCGCAATCCCCTTTCGCTCCCGTCCGCTCCGTTCGTCTCCCAGTCCAATGTCCTTGCTGGTCGCAACACCGTTCCGGATAGTGAATAGGATTGCGTACGCCCCTCTCTTAAATACCGCCGCCGCCACCGCAGACGGCGCGGCGCGGCGCGCTACCGCAGCATCCACGGCAGACAACGCGAGCGAGGTTTCTCTGCTCAAAGCTGCTGGAAAACTATTCTGTCGTTCCAGAGGCGGTTTTTGGCACAACTACTTGTTCAGTTACAACATTTTTTTTTTTAATGCGTCGTTTCCCTTAAAATTTGAAAAAAAACATGCTGTGCTTTGTAGAGACGGGACCAACAGAGGGGTGACGGAACCCTGAGCGACACTCACATGCCAAAAGTTCTGTGACAGCGTTCGTATATCCGGCCGTGTCTAATAATGTCTCCCTTCTGTTGCAGTCGTGGAAGGACAAGGAGGCGGGCAAGGTGGTGGTGTTCACGACCACGATGGGCGTGGTGCGCGCCACGTACCAGCGCTGCGTGCGCGTCAAGCAGATCCTGCGCACGCTGCTCGTGCGCTTCGACGAGAAGGACGTGTTCATGTCGCGCGAGGTGCAGGCCGAGCTCATGGAGCGCATGCGCCAGGACGCCATCCAGGTGCCGCAGGTGTTCGTCGAGGGCCAGCACGTCGGGGTGAGTACTGCACTTCTGCACGTGAATAGATTTATGTCACCACACTTGTAGACATAGCAAATTATTCGCGCACTAGGATCGAAAATGGAAAACCGCATTGTACGAGATATAATTTAATTTGGATTAAGCTCGTTCCCGTTTCGTTCGATCTTGTTCCAATGTTACGACGGTGCTATAAAATTCGCGTGCGTGCTGTAACCACGCCGGCATTCTGTTTCTCAGCCAGCAGGCGCCCAAGTGGGCGCCCGCAGACGTTAAGTAAAAAACATAAGAGAGGAAAAAAACAATCGTGAAAGTCGTCGCCCCGTCTCGCTCGCGGAAGGAAACGGAAAGGAAGGACACGCGGACACACTCGCTCGCCCGGCCCGGCCCGGCCCGGCCCGCAGTTCACAGTTTTTCGCATGTTTCCTCCGCAGAGGAGCAGGGCGGCGGGGTGCGGCGGGGCGGGGAGCACGTTGGCGCGCATCACCTGTTGCTTCACGAGTCTTATCCTCCCGACCATCGTCACGGCCCGCTACGCCCCGCCCCGCCCCGCCACTCCAGTCCGGCCCGAGCCCGGCCTTCTCCGGTGGTGACAATATTCCCCGTTACGAGCGAAAGTTCTCCAGTTTGTTCGGTTCTCGGGTATCTCGGCTGGTCTATGGGCGGCGGCTGCGCGGCCCGGCCCGGCCCGGCCCGGCACGGGCTTAGCGGTGGTCGTTGCCGAGTTTTCGGGATCAGTCTGAGGAACGGCATCCGGCCCCTCGCGCGCCCCTCGAATCAACCGTAATTCTTTAATAAAAAAAAAAGGAGGGGAAAAAAACACTAACAGCGGCACAGTTGGCCTTATTTGCTACCCACTTGCGCTAAGACGTTGTCAGAAAATAATATATCGCGATCTCCTGTCATTTCGCCACAACGTTATAAGAACTAAAATTTTTACTATTTTTGCTCGAAAACGTATGAAATGGGCTCAAATAAATGGCGCATGCCCTTCGAAACTGACGCCCCCTCCCCTATGCTGGTATGAGGACCCCGGGCCGGGCCGGGCGGCGCCTGCGTGGCCCTGCCCTGCATTGTCTCTGACATGAGGAATACCTCCGCGCACGCAGAGATGCATATCTGCTCGCGGCGCCTGTCGCTCTATTGAGCAACGCGGGGAAATTTGAAATGGCGCGCTCGTCGCACCTGTGCGCCGAGAAACCCCCGCCCCCCTCTCTCTCGCACACTTGCACACACATGCACGTTCAGCCTCGTGCGGTCAGTGGGCTAGTGACCTCCTAGACCTCTCTCTCTTCTCTCTCTTTCTCTTGGCACGCCTCCGTTTAAACACTTCCCGCCATTATGTCGCAGTCTGATTGGGCGGGGGGCATTCGTTTCGGGTGGGGACACGTCGCGATTGGTTGGTCGTGGTGACCTAATTGTTACCCCGATTGCGCCGCCATTGTTATGGTAATATCATTGGGCGTCGTGCGGTTACACGCCTCAATTAGCTAGTAGTGTGACCAGCCGTTCCGGTCGTGCAACTATAGTAACAAGCGTTATCTGCCGTACTAAATTGTTTTTTATCTTAAACCAGTCAGATAGAATTGTAATGGTGCCATGCCACCTCATGTTTCCCAGACCTTCCCCCTCCACCACCCCTCTCGCACCCACACACACCCAGGCCACGGCACAATAAGCGTTGCTCTGTGGTTAGACGGCTCTTGCCTTGTCACAGACTGAGAAAACACTGCGGTCAAAATGTTGTCATCGCGGCCCGTCAAAACACACCGCAACAGACACTAACACAGCACAACGGCTCATGCATGCTCTTTTCTAACAAAACTTTAACTGATATTTTTTCTCTCTTTCCAGGACGCGGAGACGATCGAGCGGCTCAACGAATCTGGCGAACTTAGAAAAATGCTCAAACCCTACAAGGTAACGTAAGACGGCCAAGTATAACAAATTATGTGCTCGGGGCCGAAAAACGAAGTAGCAAAAAAATACAAACAGGGTATACATTTCAAACCATGAAGGCAAATGAAAAATGCCGCAATGAAATATTGGTTGTACTTTTCTCCCGTTCAAGGCCCTCAGTAATACAGTTGTCCGACGACAGTCGGACCGCTGTCGGGCCGCGCCCCGCGCCGCTCGCCAGTGCAACAATAATTGCGCCGAAGTGCGGAAGGAAGGCGCAATGGGATAGTCGCACGGTTATCAGGGAAAGTCTTTGTGTCACAGCGCCGGGCCGGGCCGGGCCGGGCCGGGCCGCGCCTCTCCCACCGATCTCACCGGCGTAAAGCAAACACAATAAAACACGCGGCACTACATACCGGCCGGCCGGCACACACTCAGACTAATGAAGCATCGACAATTGTTCTCTTAATGTAGGAGGGCATACGAACACCGTCAAAACCCGACAGCCTCAACTCTACTCGCAGTGCAGTGTCTAGGTAATTCTACTTTTTATGACACTGCTCCGTGATTCGAGAATCGTTGTTTTCCGGGTGCACGGTAGCCAGCCAGCCGGGCGCAGCCTTCCTGCGCGGCACTCGATACTTGTCGCGGCCTAAACACGCGTTTGTTCTCCACACACGTGTCCCACATGCGCACGCGCGTGCGCGAGTGCGTGCGCGTGTCGCGAGCGCGCGCGACACGCCGCTGCCCATACCAAATGTCGGCCCTCGGCCCCGCCCCGCCTTACATGCCAGCCACGAAAGCGGGCAAACGGAACCGCTGGACGTACACTGCCAATAAACAGAGCACGCGAGACTTGTTCCTAATTTCTTTTTTTTTTGTTGGGACTGAACGCGAGGCTGTGTCTTGTTGCAGAGCGCGGACGCGTGCTCCACGTGCGAGGTGTGCGGCGGCTACCGGCTCCTCCCGTGCGCCGTCTGCAACGGCTCCAAGAAGTCCGTGCACCGCAACAACTTCACCGCCGAGCTCGTCGCCCTCAGGTGCATGAATTGCGACGAAGTGGGACTCATCAAATGCTACGCCTGCTGAAGCCAGCCCGGGTCCCCTCCCACCGTTTAGGAGCGCAGGAGATCAGCGACGAGAAGGTTAAAAAATAGTGTTCGAAATAGCATAGTTATGTTTTTTAATTACACACACTGGGGCGTTTTTGCTACAAAGGCAAATCCATATAATTTTTGGTCATTGAACGGTAATAGGAAAAACATCTTCATCATCTCTTTTAGAAAAAACAAATTGTTTTCAATTTTTGGGGTGTTCTAGTTGTCTAGGGACATACTTGGACTATAAAAACGCATAAGAAAGAAGTTATTTTCACCAATAAAATTTGAGAACTACTTGGCTCTCCTACCTCATTGAGTGCTGGCTTCTTTAATTTCTATTTTTGCTTAGAAAAGTCGATATACTGTAAAGAAAGGTCGATGAACTTTGTATATACTGAGTCACTGTCTATTAAATTTGATTAATATTAATTTAAGGCATATACGTATTAGGTTTAAAATCTATAGAAACTGTACTTGCAACTCTGCATCGATCAGTCAGCACCATGACCCTCCTGACACAGGTGCGGAGAGCTGCCGTCAATACTTCATGCTCACAAGATGTAGCGTCTCTGAGGGAAGGGGTATTTCCGCTGCTATACTCCGCCTCGTAAAGCGGGCCTCCCTCTATCACGACAGGAATGTTGGCAGTACTAACTTTATTGTGCGTCTACTACTACTCGCAAAATTCTTAGTACTGTCAAATGTGTTCCCAGGCAAACACTAGTGTGTTAGACTATGGTTACACTGATGACAGAAACTTTCCTAATAACCTGTATGCAAGTAAACCTTTTATTTTGTTGGCGAGTGCTGTGTGAATGATCGCCAAAACCCAGCGTGCCACTGCCTTCATATTTATAAATAATGTAAATCGAATTCACATTAAAGTTACTTTTATTCTCCGTATTCTATAACATTCTGTTTTCATAAGAATAAAAGCATCAGGTAGATTGAGGTTCGCAACAGACTGACAATTTCTAGGTATGTGGATTACACAAACTGAAACATACGAGTAATGTTGTCAATACAAAACTCTACTATAAAGTATTAATAAACAGAGAAAGACATCGCATGTTGTTGTGAAGCGTGTTTGTTCTCCTACGGTCACAATTTTCATCACAACTAAATTATATAAGCTAGGTTTCTTAATATTTCAAAGACCAAACTTTTAAACAGCGCAAATGTTTTTTAGAACGGTAAGAAAATATCTTTAGACACTTAGTAATTTATATGATAGAGATGATAATACAATACAGGGTTTATGAAGTACAAAACAGTAGCAGTTCTCATTGGTACGTGAACTGTTGGTACTTCACGGTGTTACACGGCAACTAATACGTTGCTAAATAAAATAAGTATTTATCTCACAAGTTTGAGTTGAAAGTGGCATTTAAAATACTGAAAGCTCTTTTACAAAGTACTTATTCAATAATTTGACTCAGCTACGTATACGAAAACGTACGGCATACTAACGTACTACACTCGTCTATATTTCTCTTGGAAACCTAGCCCAACATGATTCCTACTGTCATTGTTCTATCGTTGGTGCATCGCTTTCTACAGCAAACAAAACACCGCTAAGAAACACTTACACTAATCGTTACATTTTTGTTTTTAATCTACTCACACACGAAAGCAGACTTGTAACGCCTCACAAGGAGAGATTTGGCATGAGGTAAAAGTAAGGAGCAGGTCCAAGTCGGACAACACACGCACAAAATGACTGCCCCTTTAAATGACATAGCGGCGACCTGCGCCTTTTCTAGAGACAACAGTCTCGTTCCGCCGCCCCTCTTGCCTCCCCACCACCACCGCCTGCCTGAGGGTCATCATCGAGGCAAAGAAGACCTCCGTCTTCAAAAACTGACACGTCAACAAGAAAACCAGCACGGCGAACCTCAGCGCCAGCCTCGGCTCGGCCGCTCACCTACAAGAAGAAGAGTGTCGTTTCGAGATCCGCCACCAAGTTGAAAGACAGTGCGCCGCGCCGCTCGGGCACCAGGCCAGACTCACCTGGCGCTGTTGAGGCAGCTCAGGGACACGGAGGCGGTGTTGTCCGGCACCGTCTCCATCAGCGTGTACCACTGGGCCACGGGCTTGCGCGGGTTGTCCAGCATCTCCTGCCAGTGTTCGCGGCCCACGCCGATGAACGACGGTCCAATCCCGCAGCAGCCCATCAGCTCGTTGTGACCGATCCTGATCATGGGGCAGTTGGAGAATGTCATCAAAAACTGCCTTCTACTTAACAACAAAAAAAAAAAGGGGGGGGGTAAAAAGGATACGGGCTTACCTGTCATAGTCGATGACCTTGACGATGAGCGAGACGTCTTCCACGTTGGAGGCAGGCACGTCGAACACCAGGGCCTCGTTGTAGACCGGCGCCAGCGAGGAGCGCTTCACCGTGGTCTTCCGCTTCTTAATGCGCCGCCCCTGGCACAGCAGGTACACCTTGACGTACGGGTCTGCGGACAGAGAGGGTAAAGAGACTTAACTCAGAGAGTTTTTTTTATTAAATGCCGATACGCGGCAGTATTTTGTTCTAAGTTTAAAAAAATATGCGTGCTTTAAGTACGCAAGTAGTTTGCGCACACTGCTGCCCTCCCATTCCACAGCGCAGGTGGCGATACTATCGGAGCGCGCGCCCACAGCCTGCTGTCGCTGTACTGTTTCCGCCCCACCTCGCGCCCCGCCCCCCGCCCCGCCCCGCCCCGCCGATACCAACTTGCAGAGCAGCGGGCGGCAGGGCGGGGCGGGGCGGGCACCGGCAGGACCGGCGCAAAAGTGCAGCGCAGGGGCCCCTTAATGAACCGCGGATATTAACTTGGGAGAATCTCGAGAATCTCCTGCAGGGACGATGGAAGGATCTCCGGACGAGGTCCAGAGGCTCCTCGGGAGCAGCACGAGAGGGTGCGGCGGGGTGGGCGGGCCGGGCAGGGAGGGGCCGCGGCGCGCGGACTATAGGGGTGCGTGCCGAGGGGCCAGGCCGGAAGAGCCGCGCGGACAGCGAGAAAGAAATTTATATTTACATAGAGTGCGGGCCGGGCTGGGCCGGAGGGAGGGGAGGGAGGAGAGAGGGTATGGAGCAGCAGCCCGCGGGAGAAGGAGGAGGAGGAGGAGGAGGAGGCAGGAGTGGTAAGATCCAGAAAAGCGAGGACAGTGAAAGGTGGCATCGGGAGGGAGGGAGTGAGAGAGGGAGAGAGAGGGGGAGGGTAGAGGGAAAGAGAGAGAGAGACAGGGGGTAAGGGAGGCCAAATCCGGCGGTCATGTTTGTCTCTCGGGCGACGCCCATCTTATTCATACAATGACCGTGAGTCAGGAGCCCTGCCTGGTACTGGCCTAGGCCGGGGCAGGGCGGGGCGGGGCAGGGCCGGGGCGGGGCGGGGCAGGGCCGGGGCGGGGCGGGGCAGAGCCGGGGCAGGGGCACCCGCACAAAGCGCGCGCTGCTGAGCCTGAAGGGACAGCGCTGCGGACCCCAGGGACCCATCCTCCCGGAACCACCGGAGCCACTGGAGCGCGTAGCGCGGCGCAGCGGGGCTCTGCCAGGGCCCGGCTCAAGAGGGCCGGAAAAACACGTGGAAGCGGGAGGGCGAGCACCCGCATCTGCGCGCAAAGCACCTGCAGATGCACTCGCTTTTTATCGACGCCCTACTTCCTGCACATTGCGCGCGCAGGTGCGCACCTGCAGATGCGGAGGGCTGGGCGCTGCTCCTCTGCGGCGTGACCCCACCTGCCGATGCACCCAGCTCCGCACCTGCAGATGCGCACCACGTACCGGCGGACCCGACGCGATGCCCGGCTTCGGGTGGGTCGGGCGATAGAGTTACCTCTCCACTGGCGGTGCACATAACACTCCCCACACCCCTGTATAGCGAGGGAGGCACAAGACCCCTAGGCGATTAATCCCGGGGGAGGGGGGGTATTAAATGGCCAGAAAATTAGTACCCCTCTGTATAGCGAGGGAGGTACAAGACCCCTAGGCGATTAATCCCGGGGGAGGGGGGTATTAAATGGCCAGAAAATTAGTACCCCCCTGTATAGCGAGGGAGGTACAAGACCCCTAGGCGATTAATCCCGGGGGAGGGGGGTATTAAATGGCCAGAAAATTAGTACCCCTCTGTATAGCGAGGGAGGTACAAGACCCCTAGGCGATTAGTCCCGGGGGAGGGGGGGTATTAATACCCCCCCCCTCCCCACACGGTCCGTCCCGCCCCGCCCCGCCCCGCCCCGCCCCACCGTTGTTGACCGTGCGGTTCAACTAGTTGGTCGGGCCACAAGATTGTTTACCCGCCAAAGCAATTCGGTTACGAGGTGCGGTTCGGAGCCTGCTGCCCCCAGCCCGACGCCCCCGAACCTCCCGCTACACCGATAGCCCCGCTAATAATGACGACCGACCCATAGACAGACACGCAGCGCATCGGCGGGGGGCGGAGCAGGGGGGCGGGGGGGGGGGGGGGGGGCGGGGGGGGGCGGGGATTGAGGGAGGTCTGTCCTTGATCGGAAGCATACCAGCAAACACCCCCTTCCCCTTGCGCCCCCCCCCCGCACCCCGCTAGCCCGCGCAACCACGTGGACGCAATCCCTTACCTCCCCACGCCCCCCATTTCCGCCTCCTCCGGCCGCCGCCCCGCCCCGCCCTGCAGTCCGCGCGCATAGCAGTCACACACAGTCACACGCAGTCACACGCAGTCACACACAGTCACACGCAGTCACGCCTTCCTGCTGCAACACGACGCGACACAGCGAGCGCCGAGCCGGGCCGCGCCGAGCCCAGACCGACCCTCTCAACAAACACACTACGAGGCGGGCAGCAGAACACGACAGCGATACGCACTCCAGCGGACGGCGTCATTAACACGACGAACTAAACAACACGCGCGCACATGGGATATTTGTGAGTTGTGCGCTCGATGCTGTACGCGGCGGCCAATAAGTCCTCGCGGCCCGCCAGAGTCCCCCTCCACACACACACACACACACAAGCCGCCGCTGTCGAAGCGGAGCGCGAATGGCGCGAGTTAAAGCCGCTCGTCCTCATACGTCCTCGGCCGACCCGGCTTGACGTTTCTTTTTTATTTGATTCTGGCAAAAACCCGCTCTATTATATGCCGCCTAGCTCTATCCGGGTCCGTTTTTCCTCGTCGCGTACTAAAGGCTCTCTGGACAGCACAGGTGACAGCACAGGCCCTGTGGTGGTCTCGTCATTTCGTTATGGTAGGTACAAAGTAGCGTACGTCACACGCCTACCGGGCAAAAACCGCCAAGGAAGTTTTTATTTTGCACGAATTTAGCGTAGACGACGGTTACTCGTCCGCACGATAAACGGCAAGTAGTCCAACGGAAAGAAGAGCGTACGCGTGCGTTTAGGGTGCAAAGTTAAGCGCGGGCCCCACGTCTTTCTTCATCTGGTTAGGGGCAACATTGTAAACGTCGCATGGATGAGTAATGCTATTCCCTTCCGGCGGAGGACGGGGGGAGATGAACCACAGAGAATTTGAATTTGAATTTGAATTGTGTTTATTGGGTCTAATGTTACAAGGACTATAAAGTCCCACTACAAACATCGACCCGCTCTCTAAAACAGGTTGAATTTTTTAAATTTTGCAAGATATATAACAGTATAAAAAAGAGAGAGAGAGAGAGAGAGAGGGAGAGAGGACGTTCCGGGTGGTAAAGAAAATGGAGGTGTTTCCGTTTTCCGCCCTCCAAGCCCAGAGGGGCGGGGCGGGGATGGAGAGGGTAGTTAGTGCCGCGCTTGTAGGGACGTGTGACGTGTGCCTCCGGAAGTTTGAAACCCTCCGTGCGGTGTGCGGGGCGGGCGGGGCGGCCACGCGGCCCGGCTGGAGGCGGGGGGGAGGGGGTACACACCAGGTGTGCGCTGGAGCGCGCCGGGGCGGCTGCTGGAGCGGCTGCTGGAGCGGCCGCTCTGGCTGTTCGGGGGATTGGGAGCGAGCGGTGCGGCGTGGTCTGAGACCTCCAGGGGGAGAGAGAGCCGGGCGGGACTCTGACCGTTCCGTCCCAGCCGTACCCGCCCCGCCCCACCCCGCGGGCCGCAGGTTTCCTTCCATCAGAACAATCCATCCTTCATTCTACCCCCCGCCCGGCCCCGCCCCGCCCCGCCTGGGGCCGAGCATCGCACCGCATTGGTTCTGCCCGTCAGGGCGGCACCAGCCCGGAGCCTGTTGCGTTTCATTCCAGGGCGCAGGAAAAAAAGCACGCCCGCCCCCTGCCCCCTCACTCCACTTCTCCGCCTCTCAATCCCTGCGCGCTTGAGATGTATCGCTTAGTCGGGGAAGAAAAAGAAAATCAACAATATCGGTGTGCGGCACACGGCGGGGAGAACCCTAGAAAAAAGGAAAGAAAAAATATGTGGACTGGAAGAAAATAAAAGAGCATAGAGCACGCAGCAGCCCAGCCCGCGAGCGCAAATACGTCAACGGTCACAATTCTGTTTGGGGTTGGGTTGGATAGCTCACCGTGGCGTCCACGTGGCGCGCACAGCGCCGCAGAGCCACCCCCCACCCCTTCCAACCCCTGGCCATAGCCCCCGCAGGCACAAAGAGTTTTTGCCCCCCCCCCCCCTGCTCCGTATGGAGCGCGGCGCACGTCACTGCCCCCTCTTTAACTCCCTTCTCTCGTACTACTACTACTACTACCACTACTACTACCACTGCTGCTGCTAGGACACCCACCCCCTTTCTATCTCCTTTCCACTTCTGACGCACACTGTCCTTATCTCACCTCTTCCCTCCCTTCCCCTTCATCACCACACACTATTTATATCCGTTCATTATTTTTTTCTCAATCTCTCGTTTGACCGCATAATGCTAGAGCAAGCACTTTGTCCCCTGGACGTTCTTCCTTTGCTGTTTCATACCCCCTCCTTTTTTCCCCCCTCCCCAACAGACAACCCAGCGGCCTACGGTCCTTTTCCCGCGACCAAAGCGACAACAGGTGGAGGCCGATGGTAAAGGGAGGAGAGAGGCGGCGGGGCAGAGGGGCTTGGAGCGGGAGTGCAAGCAGGACAGGAAAAGGAGCAGAGCCGAGCCCGGCCGGGCCTGGAGATGGGATTCTCTGGGAATAATTAATTTCAGCAAGAGCAGGAGCAGGCTGGAGCGAGCTGGAGGTTCACGACTCACCCGAGGAGCCAGTGATGTCCATGGCCTTGAGGTTCCTGGCCTTGATGATGGTGACGGTGAGGCGGCCCGCGGTGGGCAGGTAGCACAGCGACAGCATCAGCTCGCCCAGGTCCACCGTGTCCTGCCACACAAGAGCCCACACTTTTTCTTTCTTTTTTTTAAAATTTATGGCCAGGGCTGCGAAATGAAAATTAATAAAACGGTCTTGGTGCTGTTGCGCGAGGCGGCGAGGCAGACTGTCACAGTAGAAGGGCCGCCCTTGAGCGTGACGGGGTGAACGATCAGGACGCCCGTGACCCGGGGCGGGGCGGGGGGTCCCCTCCTCCCTGTCCTCCGCCCATCCATTTTTCTGCCGCGCGTTTGCCCCCCTTCCCCGCTTATATGCGGCAGGAGGAAAAAGGGGCGACAAACAAAAAAGAGAAGAGCACGCCGGGCCGGGCCGGGCCGGGCGGGCAAACGGCTCGGCTAGGCGGGTAGACGCGCTGGTGACAGTCGCGCGGCCCCACCGAGTCGTCAAAAGGGGTCCAGAAATAGAGACGGACAGCTGACCCGTGCTGCGCGACGCACCGGCCGAAAGGTGAAACCAAACAGCCTGCAAAACGCTCGCGCGCGGAAAACTTTTTCTTGTCGAGAAAATCCAGCGAGTTGAGGCGATTTACAGCGGATAAAAGCTCACCTTGAAACTCGCCTGTGCGATGCGCATGCGCGCGTATTCGCCGGGAGCGCCCGCAGGCAGGCGGGGCCGAGGGAGCGCTAAGGGAGTTAAGCTCACGGAACGGGCGGCCACGTGCCGGCCGCAGCCACAAGTTGTTCGCTTCCCCTTAATTCATGACCCGATCTACAACCCGACGCGCAGTAGTAAACCTCCAGGCTCCAGGACGTCCTGCGGCCGGGCCGGGCCGGGCCGGGCCGGGCCGTGCCTGATCCACCTCATCAAGCCGCAGAGGAACGTCGGCCCGACCCTTTGTGGCCTACGGCCCGGGACACGTGGACGAGCGGGGCAGGGTGGTACCTGCGGTGAGGCGGGGCGGGGCGGGGCGGGGCGGGGCGGGGCGGCACACACTGCCCGTATTTTCAAAGTAATTACTTAGCAAAGACGCCATGCGTCTCGACCGATCTAGTGGGGTGCGACCACCACACGCCTCACTGAAGCGAGAGAAGGGGCGGGTGAGAGAGAGAGAGAGAGAGAGAGAGAGAGAGAGAGAGAGAGAGAGAGAGAGAGAGAGAGAGAGAGGGGGGGGGAAAGAGAGACAGGATGAGCACACCAGGAGCAGGCGGGGAAGAACCACAGAAGGGCGGAAGGACGAGGGGAGACAGACAGGGCCAGGGTCGCCCACCCACCTGCTTCGTGTTGAGGATGTTCATGGTGTACTCGATCTCCTGCGCGAGGTCCGCCACCTCGAGCAGGCCCTTGAGGACCACCTGGCCGATGAGGTCGTGCCGGGAGAAGCGGTCGAAGTCGTAGACGGAGAAGGAGAGGTACCGGCGCCGCAGCTCCTCGTACGTGACGCTGAAGATGAAGGTCTCGTTGAAGATGGGGTTGAGGTTGCGCCGGTGCACCTTGGTCTGGTACTTCTTCTTGCGGTCCGGCAGCAGGTACACCTTGACGTAGGGGTCGCTGCTGCCCGTCACGTCCTTGATGGGCAGGTCGCGCGCCTCCAGGACCTGCGGCCCGAGGCGGGCGGGAAAAGAAAGAAACCGTGAGGCACTGTGACATCGTGACGAGGAGCAGAACACACTACTCCACTCCCAGAGAGCGAGCAGAAAGAAAAGAAGCACACACACTGCTCCAACAGCAGCCCAGCGAACGCTTCTTCAAGAACTGCTGTGACATCATTTGCAAAAATTGCGAAAAATTATTTTTGAAATAGCCGCTCTGCGAAGCTCCGCGTCTTGTCACTTTCACAGTGTCGCTCTCCCCAAGGCGCACACTTCCTTCCGGAACACTAGCCTCCACCCGGGCCTCTTTTTAATTCGCCCATATCACTTTCCGTTCAGCCTGCCGGCAGTGTTTAGTTTGCAGGGGGTCGTGGCGGGGCGGGGCACGGCTGCGCGCTCAGCCCTAAGCCCTGGCTCGGGCCGGCACGCCGCCGCCGAGGCTCCCGCCGCCGCGCTGGAGCTGGAGCTGGAGCTGGAGCTGGAGCTGGAGCCACCACGGAGCCTCCAGGCCTGGGCCCCGCCCCGGCCGGGGTATTAACTGCCGCTCTGATAGCACGGAGCACGAGGAGCAATTAACAGAGATTCCCCGCGTTTGTTGCTTAGTCGATTAATTACGCATTATTTGCGCACGCGAGCCCTGCCCCGGCACGCGCCCGCCCACGCCCGCCCACGCCCGCCCACACCCGCCCACGCCCGCCCACACCCGCCCACACCCGCCCACGCCCGCCCGCGCCCGCCCACGCCCGCCCGCCCACACACGCACGCCCGCCCACGCCGCCCGCCCACACCGCCCACGCCCGCCCACACCCGCCCACGCCCACGCCCACGCCCGCCCACCCCGCCCACGCCGCCGCCCACACCCGCCCACGCCCGCCCACGCCCGCCCACACCCGCCCACGCCCGCCCACACCCGCCCACGCCCGCCCACGCCCGCCCACGCCCGCCCACGCCCGCCCACGCCCGCCCACACCCGCCCACGCCCGCCCACGCCCGCCCACGCCCGCCCACGCCCGCCCACGCCCGCCCACGCCCGCCCACACCCGCCCACGCCCGCCCACACCGACCTCCCACGCAGCCCCTTCACGCGAGCAGCACAGCGCGCCCTCGAAAAACCGCAACCTCAACTCTGTGGTAACACGACACACTGTCGTAAGTTCACTTTTCCTCCGCCTCGCCTATCAGTGGAGTTACGACAGTTTGTCATTTTACCACAGTTTACTTTGTCCTAGTCACGCCTGCTAGTTCATATACGAAGTCAAACACACTTGAACTTGAGCTTACACATGTGTATATCGTACATGCTGAACCATGGCTTTAAAACAACAAAAATAAATGACATGAAAGTTTTCTCCCCAGCGAGCTCCCCGCTGCTGCACGCCACGCGCGCTGCTCCACTTCCAGAGCCACAGGCCTGTGCGCGGGAGAAACTGGAGCCGCAGCGCCGGAGCTTCGGCGACTCTTTAGGCGAGCCCCCGCCTCGTCAGCAGCTGCCCCCTGCAAGCTTCTCACCTTTCACCGCCCCGCCCCGCCCGCCGCCCACACCTGCTCCCGCGCCGCCCCCTCCCGATACAGTACAGCCCTGGCCTGCTCCAACCTTCACCTCCAAACACCCTCAGCTCCCTCCCCCCCCTCCCCCCCTTCCACCTCTACCCGCCCAACACGTTTCGTATTTTGGCTCGCTCGCGCGCGGAGACTGATCGCCGGCGTTTCCTTTCAACTCCTGCCCTTTGATTAATCCTTCTCATGTTTCCGTTCTCCACCGCCACCCGCCCCGCCCCCGCCCCCCCCTGCCCCGCCCCGCCCCCGCGCCCCGTACCCTCCTCCCCCACCCGGCTAGTATTCCGACAGCATCGCCCGCCTGCTATAGGCTACGCCCTCGGTCGTCCTAAAGAGTAAAAGAGGGGAGAGAGAGAGCGAGAGAGAGAGAGAGAGAGAGAGAGAGAGAGAGAGAGAGAGAGCGAGAGAGAGAGAGAGAGAGAGAGAGAGAGAGAGAGAGAGAGAGAGAGAGGGGGGGGAGGGGCAAGGGCAGAGGGAGGACCAGCTATGGGCAGCAGCAGGCACAACAATAGGCGCAGCGGAGCAGCGCGGTTAGGGAGGGCTAAGGGAAGGAAGTGAGAGCGAGAGGAGAGAGGGGACAGACAGACAGACAGACACACAGACAGACCGAGGAGGAGAGGGAGGGAACAAGAAGAACCACGCGTGGGGGGAGGGGGCCGGGTCGGGCCGAGGCCGCGACTGCTTTAGAGAGGCGTTTGAAACAGAACCGTATCCACTAAAAGCGCGCAACTCTGCTCCTGTAAATAAGTGAACGAGCCGGTCTGAAAGTTTTCAAAGAGCTCATCCCCAGGCCTCGGCCCCGGGCCCACCCCAACCCGCCCCGCCACGGCCGACCGCCAAAGTGAGTGCGAAATAAGCGAGCGGCTTGTCCAACTACATAACGATATTCTGCAAGCGTCGCCGGGGCGGCGCGAACGTGTAGGCCCAGCGGCGGGGCGGGGCGGGGCGGGGCGGGGCGGGGTGGGGCGGGGCGCGCTGGCGGCCGGGACGTGGGGGGCGGGGTGTCCGCGTCCGGCGAGCAGACGGCCAGACAGACGGACGGACGGACGGACACGGCCAGCACAATACGCTCACCTTGACAATGAGGGCCTCCATTTCGCTGTCGTATCGGATGGCGAAGTGCAGCTTTCCGCAGCACTCCATGTCCCCCGTGCTGTCTGCCGAGCCCCTCTTGAGCGCCTCCTCGCGGTAGAGCTCCGGCTGAAACAGGGCGAGAGCCAAGTGAAAGGAGAGAGAGAGAGTGGGAGAGAGAGAGCGAGAGAGAGTCAGCCGTGGAGGCCTGGCGGCCAGGCTGGCGGCTGGTCACGCGGGCGGGAGGAGCCTTAGCGGCCGGGCGGCCGGGCCCGCCGAGCGCCCGAGCAGAGCGGGTCTGCCTACCCCCCGGCCGGCAGGCGCTCCGCCCCGACCTCATCAGAGGCGGCGGCAGGGCAGCGGCGCGCTGCGGGGCGGGGCGGGGCGGGGCGGGGCGGGGCGGGGCGGGGCGGGAGCGAGGTGATTCCTTCTTAACTCGGCCGACGCGGGCTGCCTGCAAGATGCAATCTGGGAGTAAAAGAAGAAGAAAACAAAGAGAAAGAAAAACAAAACAGGAATCGCAGGTCGTGAGCACTGGCAGGTAGGCCAGTGGGGAAGAGTGCAAATTTGACACTTGCAATGCATAGACAGGAACTTCCGGGAACCGAGAGAAAATTGACGTCGTTCCTAAACAACAAAAACTACAGAACGTCAGTCTTGCCTCGCCACCCAGGACTACGTTTCTCTTCTCACAGGTGTCAGAATGACGTATCCCCAGACGTATACTTCGCATCATCGAATAACGTATGCCTGCGACAGGGATGGCTGCTCTCGGCTTTCCTCCATACTTTATGACCAGTTGTCGTCGGGAAAGAGTAAAACGTTGTTCCATCGCCTCCTCGCCCCGCCCTTCAAATTACCGGCGGGACGATAAAGGCCCTCCCCCCCCCCCCCCTCCCCCTGCCGCAAACCCTCATCGCTCCCATCTAAAACCTTTCCCGAAAGCGAGTGGCGCATTAAACTGTCTTCACGGGGGCCGTTCTTTTCTTCCTCTCTTTTTGGCGGACATGACATAACCATTATGCGCAGTCCATAATAACGCGAATAAATCCCCGGCCCGCTATCGGCAGGCGCGCCGCACTGAGCCGAATAACTTAGTCTCGTCTAGCCGAGGGATATCCCCGGCTATGAGGCCGTGCCAGGCCGCCGCGTCGCGCCAAAGCGCAGCGCTGGCCGCTCACAGGTCAGGGCACGGCAAAAAAAAAAGTATCGATACTGCTGAAGTGATCACTTCCGTATAATCCGCTTTCGACAGTTCGATCCCGCATAATCTGTTAGTTCAGTGGAAATTATACAGTCCAGTAAAGAGTACATACATTCACAGTAAAATAAGAATTAGGAGACGTCCGCTCAAAGTCAGACGGGGAGGGACCGACACGGCGTTGTCAAGGCCCCGTACCGCCTGGTCCGATACCCGGGCCCGGCCAGTCCAGGTCGGGTGGTGGTGGTGGTGGGGCGCGGGAAGGAGGGGGGGAGGCAGCTGTAAGCGCGTTAGGATGCTACGAACGTCTTCCGGACTCGCCGCAATATCTCTGCTGGAGAAGATCGAGGGGGCGAGGCGAGGCGAGGCGAGAGTCAGGCGGAGCGGAGCGGAGGCGGGGGGAAATAAGTGGACACCATTCAAAGTTGCCGCGCGCCGGGCCGGGCCAGGCAAGGCGGGCGGGGCTCGACTCTTCGCTCCGCGTTGTCTCCTCCGACCCCCACCCCATCCCTCTGCCCTCTGGCAGCGGAGCGTCCAACTCCTGCTCTTTCTTCTTCACCCTAGCTCTTTCCCGTCTATGTCTTCCACACCTTCGCGACCGGTGTTCTGCTTTCTAGGACGAGCGTACACACACACACGCTC
This sequence comes from Frankliniella intonsa, assembly GCA_033675135.1. NCBI lineage: Eukaryota > Metazoa > Arthropoda > Insecta > Thysanoptera > Thripidae > Frankliniella > Frankliniella intonsa. The sequence continues at coordinate 12,042,701 of CM066254.1, read as the reverse complement.
GGTCTCTCTCACACACACACTCAGCAGCTCCCACGGGCTACATCAGCACCTGCCAAGGAGTCTGACGAACTTTGAAAGCCAGCTCGAGAGTCAGCCCCAGCCCAGCCCGGTAAGGGGGGGGGGGGGGCAGCGCGACGGGGAGTACGAGAGCGGAAAGCCCGAGGGAGTAAGAGAGAGAGAGAGAGAGAGAAAAGTAAACGGCAAAGAAAGTCCTGCGATGACGAAGACGGGCCAGCTGCAGTGGATTAGGGCGGCGCGCGCTTCGACCCTATTAAAGTCGGCCGGCGAGGCGGCCGGGTCGGGAGGTGGATCCTCTAATAACGACTTTGAGGGTGTACTGCGGGTATTGACACGCGATTTTCTTCTATTTCACGTCCAGCAGGTCCCGCCCCTCCGGGCGCCCCCGCGCTGCCGCGAGCCTTAAGAGAGATATAGAGTTAGCGAGACTTATATCATTCGCAATATTTAGAGGACGAAATGAGTGTATAATCTCGCTCGAACCACACCCACTTCGTGGAACTACTGCAAGGGCGCCAAATCATGACCTCAGCGAAACAATTTAACACTGAGACTACTCCTTTCTCCGCGAGACGCTGGACAGTGTCCGCGGGGCCGCGCGACGGGCGTGGCCTCACCCCTCGAGACACACGTGTGTTTGCCCACGTGCAGGCGCCTCAGGCCGCAAACAGCCCAGGCCCGTGATTTCCCACGCGTAACAGGTCCGCCCTAAGCTCCATGTCCCCGCCGCGCCCACGTGATCGGATAGTTGTCCCTAGGCGAGCGGGGAAGACGCCGGGGGAATTTCTTTTGTATTGGGGTTGGGATTTATAAGAGAAATCCCATTTATAGGATAAGGGAATGTACACCGCTGAAAAAAAATGGGTTAAAACATTCCCTCTTTCTATCTCTCAGTAATTTTTGTGGACGTAGTTGCGTCTACTTCAGAACGAAAAAAAAAAAAAAAATTATAACTTTTCAGGGTGTGCATGTTGCCGAGGGCGAAATATCGTACCTCAACACCAACATTTTACGAGTAGCACAAGGGTTTTGGCGCCGAGACATGGGCGTCGTTGGGCGTCCCGGCGCCAGAGGGTGCCGCCGGTAACAAGGGGCCCCGGGCCGGGCACGGCGCCGGCCGCACCGCCAGCGTCCAGATAAATTTTGAAGACTGGCAGCAATGGCTTGTTAAGGCTGGCCCGGCCCCGCCCCGCTCGACCACCCCGCCGTCCCGGCGCTGGCGCTGCCCTCCCTCCAGGGCAATAAGCTGCAGAGCCGAGCCGAGCCGAGCCGAGCCGAGCAAAGCCGAGAGCCGAGCCAGGCCCAGCTGGAGTCAACCCTACCATCGGCGGAGAAATGCCCATAATCGCGTCCGGTCCTTGAGGGCCGCCGCCGCCCCGTGGCAGGTAGGCAGACCGGACTGCAGCAGCAGGTGCCGGCCGCGCCGGGCCGGGTCAGCAGCCCCACCCCACAGGCTTGTGCGGCACGGCGTGGGGGTTCGTCAGAGAGAATGGGGTTCCTGTAGCGCTACGTCATCCATTTCCCGCCCGGGCGGTGCAGGCGGGGCTGAGGTGGAGGCGGCGAGGAGACCGGGCCGGGCCGGGCCGGGCCGGGCGAGACGAGAGGCGGCTGAGATTTCCGTAGTGAGGTTCCAAGTCAGTGACCTGCCGAGAGAAGAAGGAGGGGAGGGGAGGGGAGGGGAGGAGGAGGAGGAGGAGGAGGAGGAGGAGGAGGGGGAGGGGGAGGAGGAGGAGGAGGAGGAGGAGGAAGGGCCGGGCGGAGGAAGAGCAGCTAGAGAGAGGGGGATAGACAGGGAGAGAGAGAGAGAGCGCCCACCACCTCCGACAATCCCCTGCTGGCTGTACCGAGCTGTGTGTCTCAATTTGCATTCGCGGTCGGAGGTAAATGGGAGTGGTGGGGAGCGGGGCGGGCTGTGGTAGGGCAGGGCAGGGCAGGGCAGGGCGGGGCAGGGGAGGTCAGGGGGATGGGAGAGCGAGGGGCGGAGAGTGCTGTAGGGGAGGGAGGGGGGGGGGGGAAGGGAGCCACCGGTGAATACCAAAGTGGCGGACACGGGCTGCGCTGCGCTGCCGGGCTCGGCGCGGCGCCGCCGGGCGACGTCAAAATGGTACGCGACGCCACGCGAAGCGCACTCTGCTGCGAGCGACACGGACACGCTTTCAAGTTATGACAACTTAATGCAAGCTGCATTAGCTCACGTGCCCGCTGGTACCGTGACTAGCATCGGTGTCATGTCACCTAAGCATGTTTATTTTTTTTTCGTGTGGGCTGGCCCCAGCCCCGCGGCAGACACGTGCAGCAGCAAAACGCGGCTGCTCTCCGCTCCGCTGCGTCCCACGTCCCTCCCCAGGCAGGACCAGAGCAGCGGCATTGAGAGAGAGAGAGAGAGAGAGAGAGAGAGAGAGAGAGAGAGAGAGAGAGAGAGAGAGAGAGAGAGAGAGAGAGAGAGAGAGAGAGAGAGACAAACGATGACAACAAAGACCTCGCTCGCTCCCTCATAGACTGGTAGAGGAGGGAGAGAAAAAAATAATAAAAGGAGAAAGATAAGAAATGAAACAAGGACGTCATGACGGATCTCGCGGTGATGCATCAGCGGATCAGCGTCGGCCGGGACATAGCCGTGAGCCTGCCCAGCCCAGCCGGGGGCGGGGCGGGGCGGGGGAGTCTGGAACCGAGTACACCGCGAGGAGCAGAGGCCGGAATCGGCGCCCGAACGCCGCTCGCTACTGCTCACTCGGAGCTGCTGCTTGCTCGCTCGCTGCCCGCCCGTTCGGCTGCTGCCCGCTCATGCCCGCCCAGTGGGACTCGCACTGGCGAACGGGTCCCGTTTGCAAAATAGGTGCGGCACGCCACGGCTAGGCACGGCACGGCAGACGCAGTCAGCCCAGCGCCACGCCATGCCACGCCCTCAGGTGACCGGCAGGCGAGACTCGGACACCCAAACGGGTCCCGTTCGCTCGGGTGCATTCGGCAATGTTCGGCCCATGTTCATCGAGCACCTCGGGTTTCTCGCTCTGTCTCCCTCGCACACTGACTGCGCACAGCGCGCGCCTAGAGTGGGACTCGTTCGGGCACGGATTCCGGCCTCTGGCGAGGAGCCACGCGTCAGGTCAGAGCGGGTCAGAGCTCACACCCACAAAAATAAGTGTTTCTGCAAGATTGCCCACGACGAAAAAGGTCCGCCAGGAAAGGGACTCCCTCCGCGCCGCTTCCTCTCCATCCCGTCGCGCGCGAAAACAAAGCTCGCCCCGCGTACTGGGGGTAGCGCCCCGCCCCGCCCAGCCCCGCCCCACCACGCCGCAAGAAGAGAGAGCCCGCCAAGAGACCCGGGCAGCGGAAGCGCGAAAATTGGCGTTTAACCTCCAGGGCCCCACACGCACGGCACGGCACGTCAGGCTCAGGGTAGGGGGGTATGGTGGCGGGGTGGGGGGGTGGTCCGCCTGACGCAAAAATACGACGCGACGCAAGGATTACACATTCATAAGAAACACGAGTGGCGGGAAATTGCGATTTACATCATTCGAGGTCTCTGCGTGACTCGTGACTCGCCCCGCGCCCCCGCCTTCGCCTCGCCCGGCGAGAGAATGATGTTGTATGCGGTGGGCCGGGGCGTGGCGAGGCGTGGCGGGGCGGGGTGTGGCGGGGCGGGGTGTGGCGTGGCGGGGCGGGGCGTGGCGGGGCGTGGCGGGGCGAGGCGGGGCGTGGCGGGGCGGGGTGTGGCGGGGCGGGGTGTGGCGTGGCGGGGCGTGGCGGGACTTGCACTTGCTGCCATCGTACATCATACCCGATGTACTACTCGACTCGCTCGTGGGTCTGTCAGCCTGCTGGGTCCGCCCCGCCCACCCCGCCACGCGCCGCGCCCCGCCCTAGCAACAGTTAGTTTATTCCTCTCGCAACAGTTGGCAGCAGCGTAGAAGCTACTTCTCACTCCCGCCACGCAGTGCGGCTCAGCTCAGAGCTACACATTCTCCCCTCCAGCCCTGCCGCGCTGGTCACGCGTGCTGCTAAGCTGCTGGGCTGGGCCCCCTACACTCCCCTACCTCCCCTCCAGACCGAAAGCTTTCCGTACGTATACCAACGGCTGCACAGCGCTTTCATCCTTTTGGGATACGCACTCTGGGTCAGCGTTGTCATGGCAACACGGTGCACGCACGTGGCACCAGACTCCCCCCCCCCTCGCACTCCCCTCTTTCACCCCCCTCCGCCATGCACAGGCACAGCACATACCTTTCACCCGGTGGGGGGAGGGGAGGGGGGGGGCTGTTCTGAGAGAAGCAACCTGCAACGCGGGTGCATGTATGTACCGCATTCTGGAGAAAATATTAAACCACCAGGGAAACTAAAAATAAAAGAAACGCGTTCGGCCTCTCCCCACAATCTCTCGCTGCCGCCTCACCAATAATTCTGTTATTTCACTTGGCCCATCCTTTAAGATAACGAGGTAGACATTCTGCGTCAGAAGAAAGCAATAACCAACCCTATCCGGGGGCCTAAAAACTTGCTGGCGAAATCAATAGCCACCCCTGGACAGGAACCTACCAAAAAAAAAAAAAAAAAAAAAAAAAAAAAAAGACTCACGGGCGTGAGGCACAGGCGCACCCCTAAAAACATCAATTACCAACGAAGCACACACACACACAAGGGAGAAGACAGACGACGCAAGAGGAGGTGGATATCATTTCCTCTGGAGGCAAAAAATAAATTTGACAAAACGAGCAGGCCTGTCGTGTTTCAACAGCAGGCCAGGAAGCTGGTGCTGGTCCTGGGTGTGGTGGTGCCCTGCCTGCACGGCTCGTACGAGCGCCAGAGCACCAGCCCGCCACGGTTCACAGCCCCTGGCGACCCCGACCGACCCCGGAGGCTCAATGTGTACCGAGGTCCCACCCCGTGCCGTGTGTGTGTGTGTGTGCGGATTTGTTGACGAAAGCGTTTTTGTTTCCATGGCGCTTTAATACCGTGGCAGCCGCACCTGCGCCTCCCCGCCCCGCCCCGCCCCGCCCCGCCCCGGAGTTCTCGTATTATGTATACACTGCGGCACGCACGACTGCGCGCACGGCCCCACCCGGCCCCGCCCAGCCCAGGGAATCTAATCGGAATAATATTTCTTTTGCTTTCCACAATTACAACAAAAGTGCTCGCGGCTAATTTTACTTTGCTGTCCGTGTGTCTTCATCAGAGCGCTTGCCTTCTCCCTCCCGCCCATCTCCCACCTCTCCCTCTCTCTCTTCCTCCCTCTCACTCTCTCTGCTCGGCACTAGCTGGCGCCTTGGGAGCACCGCCCCACCAGAAGCACCTTCCAATTCTCCCACGGCGAAGAGGCTGGGATAGGCCACCTCGTCCCTCCGCGCGCACGGGTGCTCGGCGGGATGGCCTACCCTGCGCTCGCCAGGCGCCCGGGCCGGGCCGAGCAGTGGGCCAGCAGCCAGCGCCCCATGCATATCTTTTATTCTCTTCTCCTCTCTTCCCTTACATTTTCTTCCCTTTCCGTCCTCCCTTTTTCTCTCTCTCTCTTCCACCCCGAGCCAAGTGTGGGCGCCCCTGATAAGACTCGAAAGAGAGCGAGGAGAGGGAAGGAAGCGGGCAGCGCGGGCAGAGCGGGCGGTACAATTAGCATGGCAACAGGCCGGCCAGCCGGGTCGGACGCCAGGCTGCTGGGTGGGGTGGGGCGGGGCGGGGCGGGGCGGGGCACACGAGCCTTCACCACAGGCCGCCCCGCCCCGCCCCACCCCGCCACTCGGCCTACCCGCCAAAACTTTGTGATCCCCTTTGTGGGCGATGGCGGGCGCGGCGGCGGCCAGGGACTCAGCCGGAGGCAGGAGGTCGACCCGCCACGCCCCGCCCCACCCCGCCCCACCACGCCCCGTCGGGGAAAACAGAAATTATTATCTTTATTTTCGCCGACGCGGGATGCCGGCGGCGGGGCGGGTACAGCACGGAGGGGAAAAGTTTGGTCGGGCCGAACGGGGTGGCAGCGGCGGCAGCAGAGAGAGAGAGAGAGATGGAGAGCGAGAGAGAGGGAGGGAGAGAGAGGGAACACTCGCGCGCTGAGAGTCGGGGGAGGGGGGAGACGCTGATGCCGCGATATTGGTCGGGGCGGGGCGGGTGCAGCTCGGCGGGCGCTCGGTGCAGCGGTCCGTGCTATGCGACGATTTCATTCCGCTTCTTTCCTCCACTCCGCTCCCTCTTTCATCCCCTCTTGGCGCCCGCCTCGCCTCGCCTCGCCTCACCTCGTCCGCGACACTCGTCAACACTTTTTATTATGCACTTTGATGAAGCGGATAGAGTTTGTCGCCCTCCCTGCTGCCCTGCCCGGCCCTGCGCCGTCTCCCCCATCTGTATGCGGCGCCAGGAGGACCGACGCAGGCGTCGCGAGGGTGGCGCAACCTCACAGCGCAGCACCACTGCCGAAATGAAAAAGGAAAACTCTTCATCTTCATGCTCTTCATCCCACCTTTCTTCCCCTTTCTTCCCACTCCCTCCCTCTCTCCCTCCCTCCTTCCTTCCCTCCCTACCTCTCTCTCTCTTCCTCTCCCTCTCTCTCTCTTGCGAGTGCGCACGAGCGCATCTAGTTTTCTCAGCCGTGATCAGCCCGCGGCGCAGTGGCGCATGCGCTTCATCAATACGCGCGGGGCGGGGGTTGTCTTCCTACATTACTACACGCACGCACGCACGCAGACACGCACGCACGCACAGATAGTCAATATTGAGTCGGACCGCGGAGAACGAATTGGGCCTCGCTGTTCCACGTGCACGCACCGCGGGGCATATATATACTGAGTTGAGCCACCGCCCCGCCCCGCCACGCCACGCCCCACCCCTGCTGCTTGCTTACTGCGCCGTTACGCTGTATACGCCGCCGCCGTTCCGATGAAGAGTGAACTTGGTCCGGCCCTTGTACGACTTGGAGGGGTTTGTTTTGGTAGGGGGGCGGGGGGAGGGGCGCAGCGCGCAGCCAGCAGGCAGATGAGGTCAACAGCCCCGAAAGGTGAAGGGTGAGAGAGAGGCTTCCAGCCAGCGTGGTGCTGTGCGCGGCGGGCGGGGCGGCGCCGGGCCTCGCCCCCTCAGACCACAGCGCCAACAACGACCCCAGGGTTGAGGACGGTCAGGGGCGCCCACGCGTACACGCGGGACATTAGGGCGGGCGGGACTTAAGCGGATATATATTGGCAGCAGGGCGGGGCTGCGGCCAGCGGGGCGGGGCGGGGCGGGGCGGAGCGGGGCGGGGCAGGGCGGGGCGGGGCGGGGCGGGGCTGCGGCCAGCGGGGCGGAGCGGATCTACTCGGTCAAACGATTACCTCCCGCCATTAATTATTCACCTCCGCTTATTCAAAAATGTATACCCCGACAGAAAAAATAAATCTCGCACTGCATAAGTAAGCATCTTCATCTCTCTCCCGGTATGCTCCTGTCTCATTTTCGTTTTTCTTTTTTTTTTCTTTTTCGTTCGCCTCTCTCAGTCGGTGAATGTCTTGTGCGGGGCGCGCGGAGGAGGGGGGGGGGGGGGCGGCGGGGCCGTTGACCTGTCTCGCGCGACCCATCCGCGGCGGGTGAGGGACGCCTCATCATTTTTGTACCGAGGGGGCGGGGTTGCGGCGTCTGACTCGGTACGCCTCGCCCCGCCCCGCCCCGCCTCGCCCCGCCCCGCGACCGTCTTCAATATTACTTCCACGCGCGCGCACACGACAAGTGTCTACTGTGGATGCGCGATGCCCGCCCGGCCGCTTCGCCGAAGCGAGGTGAGACACAGACTAGCTAATTGGCTTTCGAGAGAAATAAGAAATAAGTATTAAGCGGGAGAAGTGCTATCATCGTCGTCCAGGTGGCTGCGGGGCGGCGCGGGGCGAGGGCGAGGGCAGCCCGGGCGAGGCAGCAGCAGCGGCCGAGGGCCCAACTACTTTTGCGCACCAAAGGTTGCGACTTTAATCCGCTCACAACCACCTGCCTCCAGGCGGGCAGGGAGGGGGGGGGCGGAGCTACTACTAGTAGTAGCGGACGTGACTACTATCCGCCCGGCCGGCCGGACCCGACATAAAGCCAAAGCCATTACGGGGGGAGAGGCTGGATAAGGAGAAGGTAGCCGGTGGGCAGGAGGCAGGGCGTCATGTAGTAGGGGAGAAACCCTTTTCGAAGCGCTCGGCTCGGCCCGGGCCTGTCCGTGTGTGCGTGCGTGCGTGGAAAGGCCCTTGGATGAGCCCCACCCAGCAGCCCCCGCAGCCTCTCCCTCTCTCTCTCCCTCTCCCGTTCTTCTGCGTCTCTAGCAGCGCCCTCTCCCTGCCGGCCTGAGCCGGCCGGGTCAATGCTCAGGTGAAGCCCCAGACAGAGAAATGCGCGCGCATAACTAGTGATAAATTGCACACCGCGTTCATAGAGATTCATACCCAGGACGAAACACGCAGCTTGAAAAATGAAGGCGGGTGAATATTAACAGCATTAACGAAGAAGGAAAAAAAAGAAACCACCATTTGTTTTAGTTGAGACAGATCCATCATTCCGGAATGAGAAGTTGCATTTCGCTCGCTATAGAAAAAAGTTTTATTCGGATACAAAGGACAAGTTAACTTTAAGTACTTAAATCCGCAGCGGCTCGGCGCCTAATGTGCTTAAAAACTCGAGTCAGGGGGGCAGGAGCGCGTAACACTTGGATTGCTTGGATGATACATGAGCATTTCTATCTGCCGCGGAGACCAAACTTGTCCCTGTCGCGAAGCGCGTTAATGTCTGCTGATTATCATATAGCTGAACCAGCGGATCGAACGCAATGAGGCTAGGCACGGCGCGGCGCCGCGTCCCCGCAGCACTCGACTCACCTCTCAAGAACGATGGTCTTCAGTTCAACGCCCCGCGCCGCCCCGCTCCGCCCCGCGAGGTCAAGCAGTCCCCCCTCTCTCTCCCCGACACGCCCCGGGCGCGCGCCATCTTCAGATAATGGTTCAATAACACGGCCCCGATTATTGGCACGGCACGACGACGCAGACGGTATTAACGACATCACATACCCGATTCGTCTTTGCGAAGCCAGCGCGACAATATCGGAAATGAAACGGCTAGTTGCAAGCGCCCCTCCCTCCCCCGCCATTCCGTTTAATTCTTTCTCATCACTCTCTCTCTCTCTCTCTCTCTCTCTCTCTCTCTCTCTCTCTCTCTCTCTCTCTCTTTCCCCTGACCATACGATATCCGACTAAGATTGGTCCAGCGCGGAGTAACGACAGGGAATAAAGTATAGGAGGTCGCTTTGAGGGCCTAAGCGCTTGAGGGAGCCGGGTCGGGTCGGGGGCGGCTGTGCGCAGCGGACGCGCAGAAGAGGTCAGGAACGACATAGTTCTCACCGCCCAGGCCCAGGCCGTCGGGCCGCGAATAGTGTTTTAGTGGTTATAGCCTCGTTACTAGCGCAGGTGGCGACAGGTGCGGCGCCGGCGCGGCGCAGCGCGGCGACCCCACTATACAGCGCGCCTGCTGAGGAAGGGGGACCACTATCGGAGGCGGGCGCCGGGCGGGCGGGCGGTACACCACTGCCAGCTGCTCCCATAGCCGCACGTAATTCAACGTGTTTCGATTTTTTCCCCCGCTTAAATATTGCACTAGTTGTATACCAGTTGCTACCATTATAATGGCACCATCAGTAACTTATGGTGTCTGCAACTCGCAAAGCGACAGCAAACAATACTTGGAAGGAACTATGTATAGTTGTAGTTGGCAGGCGGGCGGGCGGGCGGGCAGGCGCACAGCTGCGGCGGCGGCTCCGCGAGCCAGCGGGGCGGGGTGCTGATGAAGAGAAATGGGGTAAGGAGGGTGGCGATCCGTCAGCAGGCCAGCCCGCGGCTGCCCGCCCCGCCCCGCCCCGCCCCGCCCCGCCCCGCCCGCACGCACGCCCCGCCCCGCCCCGCCCGCACGCCCCCACCGAGACGCAGCCGCCAAAATAATTTATACGCGACGCTGCAGAAAGAGGTCGCGCCGCGCGCAGTGCGATCAGCCGACGGGGCGGGGCGGGGCGGGGCGGGGCGGGGCGGGGCGAGGCGGGGCGGGCGTGGCGGGGCGGGGCGGGCGTGGCGGGGCGGGGCGGGGCGGGGCGGGGCGGGGCGGGGCGGGGCAAAGTGTGCTCCGCGTCAAAGTTTTGCGTTTGTTTTTTTCTCTTTCTCTCCTAGTATAACATTGACGGCCACGCGCACGGGGGGTAATATTCGAAACAAAAGAATAAAAATTCAGAGATGTGAAACGAATGGGCAATGTCACCCCCCACCCCCTCCACTGTGTGTAAGCCGAGCCGCTCGCACGTTTTAACGATCACAACGCGGCCTAATGGCGCAAGCCTCGCGACTTTGCAAACACCCGGGGGCGCCTTTCTTTCTCTCCCACCTTCCACTCTATAGCCATCGCCCCCGTTCACCCGCGTCTCTCTCCCTCTCTCTCTCTCCCCCTCTCTCTCACTCTGCGCAGAAGGGCACACACACTCACAGGCCCACTGTGCCCACCAGCGTGGGTAGGGAGGTGGGGGCGGTGGAGAACAGCAGGGCAGAGAGGAAAGCTCGAGAGGGAATGACAGAGAAGCCCCAAGGCGCGGGGGGGCACGCCCACCCCGGCCCGCCCCGGGCCGCCCCCGCCTCCCTCCGGCGCCCGCCTCCTCAAAAAGTCGCAGCCTGCTTCATCCATATTCCACATCCACGGCGCACCGATAACAGAATAAGGGAATAATTACAAATATCTTTGGGCTCCGACGCCTGACGGGCCGGGCCGGGCGCGCCACGCCCCTCCCGGCCCCGCGGGCGGCGGCTTCACGTTTCCGCTTTATTTCGGGCCGAGCGTTGAGGGCGGTAGGTAAGTTTGGTTCCGGGCGGGCCCGCCCCCGCGGCCCCCGCGGCCCCCGCGGCCCCCGCGGCCCCCGCCGCCCACACTACTCAGTCTCGTCATTTATAAAAGAGTAGCCCTGGCCTGCCTGCCGGCCCCGGTCAGGGGTCAGGCACACACATTGGGGACGAGCCGAGGAAAAGTCAATTCCTGTACACCAACGACTGTGAAGAAATCGATTTCCTCACAGTCGCTAATATATTTTCCAAAACTTTAAACGCGCGGGAAACAAAACATTCGGAAAGTAATATTTTTTTTTTTTTTTTTTTTTTTTTTTTTTTTTACATTTCTGGGGTTTGTGTGGGGACCAGGGGGGAGGGGAGGCGTGGCAGGATGCGTGGTAACAAATGAAAGGGAGACGGAAGGGGAGGGCAGCGCGCGGCCAATGGGACAGGCGGGGAGATAAGGTGTGGTGCCGGAGCTGCCGGAGCCGCCGGAGCTGCCGGAGCGGGTGCAGCGGTGCGGCCCGGAGCAGCCCGGCGCGACAAGTTCGCTGGGCAGCTCCCGGAAATTATGTGCCGCCGGACACACTCTCTCTCTCTCTCTCTCTCTCTCTCTCTCTCTCTCTCTCTCTCTCCAGGCCCCTGCTCCCCCAGGCCTCCCACCTGCCCGCCCGCCCGCCTATGCCCACGTGGAGACGGGCGGGCGGCGCGATCGGCAGCTGCCGACCTTTCACCTCTGCGACTCGCCTCCGGTTACACTTCCGGCCGTTCTAACGACGAGGATGACGAGCTTGACGAGGAGCTCGTCCTCCATATTGATTCCGGCTGTGCGGCACGGCGTGCACCTGGCACGGGCGGCTCCCATTCCCTTCAGCACGCACAGCCCCGCCCCGCCCCGCCCCGCCCCGCCCCCGGCTAGAGGACTCCTAATGGAGCCCGACGTGGCGCTGAAACACAAACCATGCAGCAGGTCCTATCCCTGCCCCGCCCCGCCCCGCCCCGCCCCGCCGGGTCAGGACACCACCCGAGCGCCCGATAGTACGACGGACACGGATTTGAAACAGGAAGCAAGCCGCTCCTGGCGGCCTGCTGGCGTCCTGCTGGCGTCCTGCTGGGATCCTCATCAGCCCAGCCGGGCGCGGCTCGGCAACAGGAAACCCCCTGTGTGCGGTGGCTGCTCGCAGGCTCACCTTGATGTTGCCCATGTTGTCGGCCGAGCGGTCCAGGCTGCACACGGAGAACTGGATCTGGCCGAGCGGGACCGGGTCGATGCGATACGACAGCTGCCGCTGGAACTTCTGCTGCTCGGACGTCACCGCCGGCAGCGTCGTCTGCCGGAGCACCTGGGGACCGCCGAATAAAATTTGCAAATAAAAATAAGTGAAAAGGTTTAAAAAATTAGTTTTGAAAAATGAGAAGACCACTGACCTTCTTCTCATTCTTGATCCCTGATTCCTGGACGAACTCGGGGCGCGTGGGCCGCTTGAGGTCCGGCAGCGAGTGCGAGATGCGCACGGCGGACTGCAGGTCGCCGGCCAGGCCCTCCTCCCAGCCGCGCAGCGCGCCCTGCTTGAGCCAGCGCCACGTGGCGGCGCACTGGTAGCTCACCGCGGCCAGCAGCACCAGCGCCATGGCCGCCAGCGGCAGCGCCCACCCGCCCGCCGCACCTGCAACACAGTCGGGGCGTCGACGGTTCAATGTGCTGTAAGGAAATCACGGGAAAAGAAAATAGTCAAAACGAGGCCCACGTTTTTTTTTTATTTTTTTTTTAAAGAAACAGCGCATCTCTTGGCTCTGCTCTGCCTGCGCCCTGCTGCCTGCTGCCCCACCCCTTTACAATGCGGCCGCTCCACTCCGCTGCTTTTTCTTCTCCAGCAGACGTCTTTATGTCGCTGTTTTTTTTTCTCACCTGCTCGCAACTCGCAAGTCCAACTCTGCGCTCCAAAGTCGCATCTGGGCCTCCAGGCGTCCGAGAGAATCCGTCTAGTCTCTCTCGGGCTGCGCATGAAGGCGTCCTTTCTCACCCCCTCCCCCTGCTGCGCAACCCTTCCGAGCCTATCGAGGGGGCCGCCCGCCCCGCCCCGCCCCGCCCCGCCCCGCCCCGCCCCGAGCGGAGCGCCGCGCTAGCGCCTCGCTTTTTATTCCGGAAAGTTGGCAACAAAGTTATTCAAGACGACAGCAACAGATGCGGCGCGGCGCCCAGTAAAGACTAGCGGTTGGTACACGCCTTGGCTCGGACAGCAAGTAGGCTGGCGGGGCGGGGCGGGGCGGGGCGGGGCGGGGCGGGGCGGCGGGCGCTGTATCATAAATCTCAATTAGCGCGCGGGCCGCACGGCGGTGGCGAGGCGGAACCCGGCGATATTAGTGCGGTGAACACGACAAGGTCTCGAAGATATAGTGGAAAGTTCGGTCGTGATAAAGATTTCGCAGCGCCTCCCGAAAATTTGAACAGTTTAAGTGGGTTGGCGTGGGTAGGGAGCTGGGGCGGGCTTTTGAGCACGACGCGTCGCACATGGGGTACGGGCTGAAATCCACGCGCCAGACAGGAGCCCCCTCCCCTTCTCCCTCCCATCCCTGTCTCTCTCTCTCTCTCTCACACACACACACACACAGAGGCGCGTGCATTGAAACGCGAGTGGCGCAGTGGCGCTCTAGCAAAAATACAAATCACGTTCCTTTCAATTTCTATACTGTGATTGCACCCATTTGTCATTCGGCTAAGCCACCTCTGGCGCCTCTCTCTCTCTCTTTCTCTCCCTCGCTCTCTCCCTCCCTTTCATCTGTCTCCTCTCAGTCCCCCCCCCCCCCTTAGGTGTAATGTAGATATTCCCCCGCTGCTCGAGCATCCCTGCACCCAGAAAAATGTTTTCTTGTTTCAAGTACATTTTGTACTAAAAATGACCCAAGATCAATTTTTTCTTGACGCAAGGCGATATTACCTTTCAATTAAGGAAAATAGTTTTGTATCAGGAACAAAGTTAATCTTGGGTCACTCTTAGTACAAAATGTACTTGAAACAAGAGAACATTTTTCTGGGTGTGGAATCTACAGTGCGTAGCGGGGCGGGGCGGGGCGGGGCGGGGCGGGGCGGGCGACATTCTCCGCGGGGCGCACGGACTGGCCGGCCCGGCCCGGCCCGGCCGGCACCACTGCGCCCGTGTCGTGCTGCGCTGCGCCGCACAGATAAACATGGCGAGCCGAAACTCAGCGGCGGGGTCAAAGACAACACTAACAGAAATTTGCATGAATACAAAACTCAAAAGAAAATAGACTCGGAGCCTTTTTATAATAGTCGCAATAATTAATATCCAATTAAAAGGGAAATTAACCAAACCGAGAACTTGTTGCCATGCCAGACTCCGCGGTGAAGAGTACGTTTGTGGCAGTGTGGGTTCTGTCGGGAGCCGGCGCTGCGGGCGCTAGGGCGAAACACACACGTGCTATTTATACAAACAAGGGTCCGCGGAGGCAACCCCGCCCCGCCACGCCCCGCCACACCCCGCCCCGCCCGGGGAGCGCCACCACGCCCGTGGCTCACTGACACCTGTTTAATTAATACAGGTAATTGAACAAACGTAGAACGACAAGGAGTGGAGTGGATGGAGCAAACCAGACAGGTCTCTGTTTTTAAATTAATCATTACAGAGGGTTTTAACAGAGGCGCGGAATATTGTTTCTGGCGTGATTACTTTTCGATATTATGTGCGTCGCGGAGACAAAAAAATAAACCGACGAGGAAACGTTGCGGGCTGGTGAACAAAAGCGGAGGACTAATCAATGGCGAACGTAAATACAAAACATCACAAAACGTTGGGAGGACGCAAAAAATTTGAATAGCCGCCTCGACAGGCTGCGCGGGGCGCCCTGGACCACAGGGTGGCAGGAGAGGGGGGGGGTGATGGAGGAGGAGGGGAGGAAGGGCAGTGAACAATAAAGGCAAGCCCAGGGAGATTGACGAAATTAGAGCGAAAGATCGTTATACAGCGCTATCGCTTTTCACGGCCAAGCCGGCTGAAAGCACAGCAAGCAGAGGCGTGGCGTGGCGTGGCAGGGCGTGGCGGGGTGGTGGACTGAGCCCGGTCCGGCGCGCCACAATGGAGAATTATCGGCCGAGACCATCACGGTGGACAGGAGGGCGGCTAGGTACGGGGCGGGGGCGGGGGCGGGGCGGGGCGGGGTGCGTAGGAAAAGGGCGGCAACAAGTCACAGTGCAGGCGAGGGTTGTGGGTGTGGGAGGAGGGGAGAGCACAGCCAGAGGTCTGCCACCGGACCGGAGCGCTGCTATCTCGTCTCGCCCGACCCGACCCGACCGGCCCGACTCGTCCTCAACGGGGAGGGTCATGGCGCCCGGGCCCGGGGCGGGGCGGACTCACCGCCATAGAAAAGAGTACTTCAGTAGATGCATCGTCCAGCCAACGGGGGGTGGGGCTCCGCGCCCGCGACCTTGGAGACAGTCGACAAATTTCGGACGCGCGCGTTGCGAGAGCTGAGAGCCGCGCGGAGTCGGGCGGAGCTCCACGCACGCACGGTAAAAAAAGTTTCATGTATTTCAAGACCCGGTCTTGGATCTTATGGAGAACGCCAATGGCATCCAAGACCGGGTCTTGAAATAAAAGAAACTTTTTTTACCGTGCGGTGAAATAAGTTTCTTGAATTCCAAGACCCAGTCTTGGATCTTATGGGGAACGCCAATGGCACCCAAGACCGGGTCTTGGAACTCTTTTTTTTTTTTACCGTGCGGAGCTCACCCACCAACCCGTTGCGCATCTCCAGCTCCAGCAGGCTGGAGGAGCGGGCCCACGGCACCGGACTGCGCTGCGCCCAGCATCAGAAAACGGATGAAAAGGAGAAGCTGGTAAGCGGGGTGGGGAAGCCAAATAACGCTAAATGAAGGCCCCTTCTCGCGCGAGGGGTGGGGGGGGGGGGAGAGGAGGGGAGGTGAGGGGAGCCTGTGTGTCGGCCTCTTGGGTGAGGGGTAATTACGGCCACCGCAGCGCCACCACCGGCACCAGCGGCACAACACTACCAGAAATTAAATAAATCTTGCACGCCGAACACAACTCTGTTCAGGGCGGAAACTTTTAAAATTATTGATTTAGCGAAAAGAATTATTTTCTTTAATAATAACAACAGGGAAAAGGAAATCATTCAGGAACAAAGCTCCCGCTCCTGAACGGTATCAGATATTGTTTCTGCTGCTCCGACAGCGCCGCGCCGACAGCTGGCAGCTGGCAGGCGGAGCGAGCTGCTGCGCTGCGGCGTGCGGAGCGAGTATTGAGTGTCGACACACCACACCCGCCATCGCCATGCCCATCCCGTCCCGTACGCGTCATGTCGGAGAACCATTCCAGCAGGTAAATAGACGGTATCGTATCCCACACTGCAGGCAACGCGCCGCGCCGCGCCGCCTGAGAACGAAGAATGCGAAAGTGCGAATGTGAAAATTATTTTGGCACATTGCCCCCTAACTTGGACTGGTTGACAAGCCGAAACAAATGTGACAGTTTTAGTTTTTACACGAAAACGAAAGTGACGTCACAGGAATTGAGTAACATGTCTACAAGCATGGTGGACGGCGTGGAGAGCTTTCCCCGTGGGACCAAAGTATTCCCAGTACGTGGTGTTATACCACCCGCGCGCCACAAGCGGCCCAGAGAGAGAGAGAGAGAGAGAGAGAGAGAGAGAGAGAGAGAGAGAGAGAGAGAGAGAGAGAGAGAGAGCGAGAGAGAGAGAGAGAGAGAGAGAGAGAGAGAGAGAGAGCGAGAGAGGTGAGGCAATGGAGGATGCAGGAGAGCGAGCGAGAGGTCCGCGCGTCGTCTGCTGTCTGAGACCCCTGCCCGCCCGCCCGCCCCGCCCCGCCCCGCCCCGCCCCTGCCCTAGTGGCTCTGTTTGCGTTTTCATTTCCCAGAGTGCCCTTTGATTTCCGAGGAAGCGCGCGCCGCGCCTAACCGTGCTGCTCTGCTTTCCATTCCATTTGCACCATTCCAGCGGCTTCGAGGGGAGATACCCAGAAGGGGAGGGGCTAGTCTCTGACCCCACAGCCCGCCGACGACCCCCACTTCACTACGCGCTCAGTAAGCGATCAAGACGATGGCCCTACATGTTTTTTTCCGCCCCACGCGTTACTACTGGACATTATTTTTTCCTCTCCTTTGCTTCTCCTCAGGATGTTCCTCGCCTTCCTCTCGGGCCGGGCCGCTGGGACACGTCCATAATGAATACCCCTCTCTCTGTCGGGGCGGGTCGGGACGGGCGCGTAAAGGGACGGGCGTGGCGGGGCGGGGCGTGGCGGGGCGGGGCGTGGCGGGGCAGGGAGCGACACAAGAAGAGTACAAAGAGGGGTAGGGACGAGGTGCCTAACGGGCTGAATAAACCCAAGGTCAACATGGACACCGCGGGGGGGGGGGGGGGGGGGGCAACATCTGCTGCGGCAAAAAGAGGGCGGAAGTGCGAGGCTTAGGGGCTGACATGTTGAGTGCGGCGGATTTTTAACCCCAGAGGAGCGCGGCGCGTCACATCACGACGCCGTGCCCCCCCCCCCCCTCCCCATCGGTGAGGCCCTTGGGACTCTTCGTAAGAAGAATGAGTTCAACTCGCCTTTTTCTTCTGGTTTATAACTGAAATGCCATGCGCAAAAATTGCATGAAAAAAAAAAAAAAGATTGCCACGCACCGAGTAGACCACCGACAAAAATGGTTCACATAGAAAAATAAAAAGTTGTAGCAACCATTGTATATAGTTACCTCCAGGACAACCATAAAATCATGGCTGAGATAACACGGCAAAAACGGTGCCTTGATACCATCGGAACGATTCAACGACGGGGGTAGGAAAAACGCATGCGTCCTTGAAACGGTCTGATAGTCCTTAAACATCAAGGATTTTTTTTTTTTTTTACCGTGA
This sequence comes from Frankliniella intonsa, assembly GCA_033675135.1. Taxonomy (NCBI): domain Eukaryota; kingdom Metazoa; phylum Arthropoda; class Insecta; order Thysanoptera; family Thripidae; genus Frankliniella; species Frankliniella intonsa. The sequence continues at coordinate 12,024,999 of CM066254.1, read as the reverse complement.
ACAAATATTTTTGTTGAGTTCACCGAAATTGTGGTACGGACATACTTTTGCTGTCTCCACCATGATTTTATAGAGTTGCCCCTGAGCTAAACCTACGACGGTTGCTTCTCACTCCTCTGGGTGTTGAGCTAGGCCCGGCCCAGGCCGGACCGGGCCGCGACACACGACATTGCCCCCACCTGTTGTCGCCTCGGCGCCCTCCTGGACGGCGGCGAGCGCGGCGGGGAGGTTCGGCGGCGGCGGCGGCGGCGAGGGCAGGAAGGAGGGGAGCGGGGAGGAGGGGGGGAGCGCCGCGTCCGAGAGCACGTCGTCGTCAGAATACTCGACCTGGCGACGCGAGCGGAGGACGCCCATCACGACAGGCGCGCGTCCAAAGCCCCACTGGTGCTGGCGGGGCTGGGCGCAGGGCCGGGCCGGTGGGGGAGCCAGGCGCGGCCCAGGCCAGCGCCAGCGCCAGCGCCAGCTGCCAGCGCAAGCCCAGCCCCCTTCCAGCGCCAGCGACCCCCGCCAGCGACCCCTGCCGGCCGCGCCGCCAACCGCGCCCCCGGCCCGGGGGGAGGTTCAAACTGCAAACGCGAGGAGGCAAACCACAGCGGCTGCACACAAGTCTGCAAACCTCGCCTGCGTCCATTTCATACTGGCGCCTTTAAAAAATGCATAAGCGTATCATGTGCAGCGAAACTCATAAACCGCGAATAAAAATGTTTAAAAGAATCTAGTTTGCCGGCCCGTTTGGCCACCAAGATAATGGACTATACTACTACTACTACTAACACCGTACCTGAGCGCAGCGCGCACTCGAGTAAATGCACTCGCCCCTCCCCCTCCGGCTGCGCCTCTAGGCGGGGCGCAGGGCATCTCTTCCACTCGACAGGCCGGGCGGAGGGGGGGGGGAGGGGGGAGGGGGACCGCCCTGCTGCGACGGAAGCACCTCTCCGGGCGAGTGGAAACATTTTCAATTAAACGCGCTCCCCAGACAATGCGCCCCGCCCCGCCCCGCCCCGCCCCGCCCCGCCCCGCCCCGCCCCGCCCCCGGGCGGTTCCTGCCGCTGATATGAGGCGCCGCGAGGCGAGGTGCTCCCGGCCCGGCGGCGGGGCGGCGAGGACAGACCAGACCAGAGCGGCCGCTAGCGGGGAGCCCATAGCGACCGGAGCGGTCTGGTTGCCGCCATCACCGCAGCAGACAGCGGCGCCCTGCCTGTCGTGTAAAAGTAACGGGAATAAAGTTTAATTGGAGGTGAAAGTGAGTCAGGACAGGGGCTGGGGGCAGCCGAAGCGCAAAGCGACCCGCCCCACCCCGCCCCGCCCCACCCCGCCCCGGGCTGGACAGACGGCGGTAAGCCCGACGGGATTCGGCAAGCGGACCGGGCGAGGGGCTCAAACACACCGCTCGCTCGCTCGCGCGCCGCGCACAGCTCAAGCGGAAGGGACATCAACGGCAATAAAATATCCTTCCCGGCGCCCTCTCTGCTCCCTCACTGTACGGAACGCAGTGAAGATTACGTTCAAAAATATTGTTCTGCATGATGATGAAATAAAATTGTTGATATACTCTGGAAATTAAAGTATGAGACGTATATCTCACGCAACGTTGATTTCTAGAGCATAGTGGCAAACTAATATATTGAAAATTCGCGAAAAATTTTATTGCGTTTGTTCTACGCGCACCTGGTATATGGTTTTAACTCGCAAGTAAATTCTTAAAAGTTAAAACTACAGACCAAACACCAGAGGAATAAATATCTATAGAAGCTTTAGACTATTTCGCATAGAGTGCTCTGGCGCAGACACACCCCACAGCGGCTCCACAGGGCCCTGGACGTACCCCCCCTCCCACCCCCCGCTATCTCGCCTGGACCCGCCCTGCTCGCACAGCTCCAGCAGGCTCCAGCAGGCTCCATAGCCTCGCTCCAGCCCCCATGGCACGACCACCGGCCGGGCCGGGCCCCACCGCCTTCCTCTCGCATCGCCATGCCATTGTGTTTATGACGAGATACGTTTCACTCCCCTCTAAAATGTGAACAAAGACAAACCCGCGCGTCACATTTCCGCCAGGTGGGTTGGGACTGCCACTCCTATCCCCTCCCACGGGACCCGCCTGCCCCACCTCTCTCTCTCTCTCTCTCTCTCTCTCTCTCTCTCTCTCTCTCTCTCTAGCTCTCTCTCTCTCTCTCTCTCTCTCTCTCTCTCTCTCTCTCTCGCCCTTTACTCTCAGAGAATAAAAAGGGGCTCCGAAGCAGTAGCTTGATGTGAAGTATGATCAAAACCATAACCTCAATGACGCGTAATTCCGCGAAGTTACTGAAATTTCTAATCGTATTCCAAACGTATTTTCCCTTAAGTCCATCCTCCTCATGCATCGTGGCACTCTCCTCTCCTCGCCAAACAGAGTCGACGCTCCGGCCGGCCCGGCCCGTCACACCACGACAGTCTGTTGTGCGGCCTGGACAACACCTCGTAAAGTTAACGGCCAGCGCGCGGTAATGGTCCTCAGGGCCACTTGGGGGGAATAGATGAGAGAGAGAGAGAGAGAGAGAGAGAGAGAGAGAGAGAGAGAGAGAGAGAGAGAGAGAGAGAGAGAGAGAGAGAGAGACTCGAGTCAGGGGTCGCGGATACAGCTGGCCATGATGCCTATAGTCCAGAGTAAGGTTCGGATCTCTCTATATCTCTCGAACGTCCGACGGAACTCCGCGCAAGCCCGAATGCAACGTGCACAATAGTCGCTCCGCGTCCAGCCCAGGCGATAAAGGCTCCCCGCAGAGCCGACGCTCCAGCCCGGCCCAGCCCAGCACGCCCGGCCCGGCGGGGACGTAGCGGTCAACTTAGAGAAAAGTTAGCGTTAAACGGAAACCGCCTCCGACAGCTGCGCGCCAAGCACGATGCAAGTTGCCGCGGTTTTCCGTTCCGTTTCGCAAGCGAAGCTCCGCCTAAACAGCTCGCCTCGTCAACAAGTACAGAATAACAGAGCGAGGGGGTGATCGCGGGGCGGGTCGGGTTTCCACTGGCGCGCGAGCTGAGCGGGCGGCGAGCGCCTGCAGAGCGCGAGATAGGCAAGCCCGCTCCGCACGTGTGTGTACCCTGGTGGCCTACCCAGCCACAGCCAGGCGCTCAGGAGGCGGATAGGGGGAGGAGGGGAATGAAACAGGGCGAGAGAGAGAGGCGCGGGCGTGGGACGGGGAAGGTATATAGGGGGAACGGCGAAGGGAGGGAGGGAGAGAGAGAGAGAGAGAGAGAGAGAGAGAGAGAGAGAGAGAGAGAGAGAGAGAGAGAGAGAGAGAGAGAGAGAGAGAGAGGGGGGGGGACGATGGAGGTATAAGGGGATAGGGGGAAAGGAGAACGGATGAGGAGTGGGTAGAGGGGAGAGAGAGACGGTGATCCTTACGGCCATCGTTCATAATTAACGTGCGCAACAGGTACTGTACCGTACTGCTCGCACGCGCGGTAGTCCCTTTGGCCGTGAGACGGCAGGGCGGGACGCGGCGGGGCGGGGCGGGGCGGGGCGGCACAGGGCGACCTGTCAATACCAGGCGTCCGTCCTGTCCCGTCTCGCCACGGCACGGCACGGCACGGCACGGCACGGCACGGCACGGCACGGCACGGCACGGCACGGCACTGCACGCCGCCTCGCGCCCCGCCCCAGCGCCGCGTGAGCAGGGCACGCGGGTGGTGGGCAGCGCTAGTGCAGGCCGCGGCCACGTGGGGCGCTGCGTATTCACGTGACGAGGTCGCTGCTGACTTATTGTGACATGACGCGGCCGCCCCGCCCCGCCCCGCTCCGCACCGAAGCGCGCCTGTCAGCAGCGTGTCATCGCCACCCCGCCCCGCCCCGCCCCGCCCGGCCCGACGCTGCTGACCGCTCTTTTGACGTACGCTCACTTTCACCCCGTGAAGCTCGTGCGCCCCGCCCCGCGCCACCCGCCCAGCCCGGGCCAGCCCCTTCCACGCCGTATCGACCCATCGCACCTGCGCGCCCCGCAGGGAGGAGCGGCGTGGGGCGGGGCGGGGCGGGGCGGGGCGGGGCGCGGTGACGCGGGGCGGCGCACACGCCAGGGAATTTATCGGGAAATGAGTGCAAAAAGTTGTCTCGGGTCGACGCGCAGGGGGCAGCTAAAGTCGTCGGGGGCGTCCGTATAGAGAAGGGGGGAAAAAGTTTACAGGGCGAAGAAAAAGGGGAAAACTAAAAAAAAGGAGAAGGGTGGAACTGTCCGGGGCGTAAGCCACCACAGGGGGTCAGGGCAGGGCGGGCGCCAACAGGTGGAGGGGGGAGGGGCAGCAACAGGGGCGGGAGGCAGCGCTGCGCCCGGCGGGCGGGCAGCCCATCCGACACCGCGATACCCCGCGCGCCACGGGCCCCCGGCCGGGCCGGGCGGACAGACAGACAGACAGACACGCAGACGCCTGGCCTGGCCTGCTGCCGCGGGACGGGAGGGATCGATGCCGTTAAAACGCTACGCTCCCGCGACTAGTTCGGCTGCTGCGGTGGCATGCTCCAGCGCTCCAGCTCCAGCGCTAAATTTACACCCGGCGGGAGGGTAGAGAGGAGGGGGGGACTAAAGCGGCGGCAAAACACAATATTATAAGCCGCGCTCGCGCGCAAGTTTGCCCTTTTGAACCGCACGCGCGCAGCGGTGGCCCGCCCGGGCAAGAAGTCGTGCCCGTGACGCGCGCGCTCCTGTCAGAGCTAGCGGCCGGGGCGGGGCGGGGCGGGGCGGGGCGGGGCGGGGCGGGGCGGGGCGCGCTGGCAGCAGAGAGATGAGGAGACGGCTGCTGGCTTGTGATATATCACACGGGGGCAACACTGTTGGGGACGCGCAAAAACACACACACACACTTACGCACGCGCGAGTCCGAGCACAAACACACGCGCGGTGATGTCTCTCTTACACACACGCACGCGCGCACACTAACAGTCAGGAATACTAAATTAGCCTGTGTCAGCGGTGGTGCGGCGGTGTGGCGGGGCGGGCGCGGTGGTTCGGCCCGGGCGGGGCGGGGCGCGGTGCTCGCCGAGGTTTTGTTGGTCGCTCTGCTCTGTCGGCGCAGCCATTACCCAAAGCTCGATCGGTCCAGGAAACTGCAGACTCAGCCCGCAAGGCCACGCCACGGCTGGACCGGGCCGGCCGGGGCGTACGCACTCAGTACCTCGGCATGCACACCGAAACTCAGTTGAATATTTAGCGGAAGTGCGCGTGGAATGGGCGTCTCCCCAGGTCGAAAATTTAGTATTTTTTTTTTTAATTTTGTACTTTTTGGAATTGGATAGAAGCACCATCATCACCAGCCCCTAGTCCATCACTTCCCTACTCATCATATTTCAGCGGGCCGCTCTGTCCTGACGACTGAAATGGACCACCCCATGTCGCGCATATAACACGTGTTTATTTTCAAAACATTAAACCCGTCCCCGCTGCATGGGGCGCACAGCGCACAGCACCGCGGGGGCTCAGTGGGTACAGCCGGGCGCGGCGGGCCAGGGGGCGCACCAGAGCGGGGCGGCAGCGTTCAAATTGTCGGTAACGACGTTCAGGGCGCGGTAATCAGGATGCAATTAGCCCCCGCCTCCTCTCCTCTTTGTCCAAAATGATAATCCCGGTTCACCATGACGGGGCTCCCCGCGCGAGCCTCCCACAAAGGGCGATGTAATCAGCACGAAACCGCTTCATTGATTTAACGCAGTGAGCGGCCGGCGATTAAATTTTTATACAGCGGTCTATTGAACCGCGGCCTTTCAAAGTCGTTGTTTCATGTGGCGGATGAGCGGGTTGGGGCGTCGTGCACCAAAACGAGAAGTCGGGTGCGAAATTGAGAACAATAATGAGATGTTGGAGTGGAGTAGGAAGGTTTATTGACAGTGTAGGTCGCTACTACCGAAGGCGAAGTAGCACTCGACCCTCAGAGCGACTACCGGTAGCACCCGCGGGGGCGCCATGGGTTCGGAGGAGTGTGAGGTGAGGTGAGGTGACGGAGTTTGGGGACGAAGCTGCTCACTTCTTGATGGCGACCACGGAGGGGGCGACGCCGTAGGTGGAGTAGGCCGAGTGGACGACGGGGGCGGAGTAGGCAGAGTAGGCGGAGTGCACCACGGGGGCAGAGTAGGCAGAGTGGACCACGGGGGCAGAGTAGGCGCTGGCGACCACGGGGGCGGCGGCGGCGTAGGTCTGCACGACGGGGGCGGCGGCGGCCACGGTGTGGACGACGGGGGCGGCCTTGTAGGCGATCTGCTCCTGCTGCACGACGGGCACGTTGACGGGGGTGGCGTGGTAGCTGACGGCCACGGGGGTCTGCACGTGCTGCACCACGGGGCTCACGGCCTGGTAGGCGTGGCCCTCCACGGAGGAGTAGGCGAAGTTGCCGCCCAGGCGCTCGCTCTGGATGACGGCGCTGTCATGCTGGGGCGCGCGCAGCAGGGTGGTGGCGGGGATGAGGCCGGCGGAGGCGGAGGCGACAACGGCCAGGACGAAAACGGCGACCTGGATGGCGGAGGAGCGGAGCGGGCGTTACACTCACGTGCCGAAGAGCGAGGCGAGAAAGGCTTCCCGGTTACGACTTTTTCAGGAGCAACGTTTAACATACTCTAAACTTTTTACATAATTCACCAAAAAACAAAAGGCGAGAATCTAAGCTCATTTAATTTTTTTAGTGGCTGTCCAAAAATATTTCGCGACTTTGCCGTTATTTATGTTTTAATCTTTTCGTCTGGCGGGCTTCAAGAGTTTGCGGCTCCACCCTTACGCCCGGCCCGGCCCGGCCCCGGCTCTTACCTTCATGGTGGATGTGGGGATACTCCTCGTTGCTCTGGCAAAAGGAACTGTAACCCCCAGAACCCTCGCGGCCGCTTTTATACGCCTCGCGCCGGGGCCGCGTCCGAGAGGGCGGCGCTCGTCCCGGCCGTCTCCCTCGCCCCCGCGGGCCGGCCGCCCCCTCCAGGCGACACGTCCCGGACGCAGCCCGCCGGAGCCGGCCCGGAGCCCGGAGCCGCCGCGCCCGCCGGCCCGGAGGCGCCACGCCCAGCACGCGCGCGGCCACGGCCCGCCACACCCGGCCTGACCTAACCTAACTCCGGCTAACTCTCTTACAATCACTAAGGTTCAGCTTCGCTGCTCAAGGGATTCAACTTTACACCTGGGCCCGACCAAAAGCGCGGTCGGTTCAGCGGACAATGACTAAGTCAGAGCCTTGTCTGACGGATGTAGCGGCATAAAGCACTATTCAAAATGCCGGCGGAACAGGCTATGCAGCGCGGAAAAAACTCGTCGGCTACTCGTTTAGGCAGTCGCGAATTGTCGGCGATTCAATAAATTTTTCGGTCTCGGAAGGGATCTGAAGACAAGTCTGTCGATCTTCTCAGGTGCAATGGCCGAACCGGTTGTGTAGCAGAGTGAGCCTCGGGGAGCGCGGCTCGCTACATCTCGTTCAACGCAAAGCAAGGGCGGGTCCACTCCGCAGCACGTCACTGGAAAACTGTGTCTATAACCACGCCTAGGCACGTTTGAATTTTTAAATTTAATCGCTGAAACATATTTTGTATTTTAAATTCTGTTCAACTCTATTTGTGTATTTTATATGTACAAAGTTACACTATCAAATCATTGGAAAAAAAATTGTGCGTTGATTCGCACGATTTTGTTGCATACATTAGTGCAAAAGTTAAGCATTTTTGCGCACAAATTCGTGTGGGGAGAATTTCACTTTGCTCAAAAATGTGTACAGTTGAAGTGTGGCGGACGCATGGCGTGCATTTCCGCGGCGTGCTGCTAGTCGTTGAACCCGCTGCAGGGCCGGCCGGACCCGGCCCGGGCGTCTCGCTGCCTTAATACGGCATGTTGCCGTCCCGTCCCGTCCCGCCCCGCCCCGCCCCGCCCCGCCCCGCCCCGCACGCCAATGTATCGCATCCCACGCAAGTTGCAGTAGAGTGCATTCTCTATGGGGATCGGACCGGCGACGACGTCCTCAACGCGACGCAGCGGCAGCACCCAGCCAACCACCCGACCGGGCCCAACCCGCCGAGCCGCCGCCGCACGAAGGACGCCGACCAAGATCAAGGTCGCGCGGGGCGGGGCGGGGCGGGGCGGGCGGGGTCCCCTCCCTCCTCCAGGAACAGCAGGCGGGCGTGGCCGGGCCGCAGCCTCCCAATATCCCGGTCTGGGCGCGGCCGGGCTGGGCCTGGCTGGGCGGGCAGTGGCTCTGCCGCCCGAGGTAGCCAACACGCCCGTTCTGCTCTGCCCATTCAGGCGCTAGGCAAAAATAGTCTAGTAGAGTGAGTGAGCGTGTGGGTGAAGGTCGGGGTCCCGCCCCGCCCCGCCCCGCCCCGCCCCGCCCGGGACTCTAAAGCATAGGTGCGAGAGCGGCCGAACCACGAGAGGCGAATAGTTACAAGTTTTACTCCGCTACGCGTAGGGCAGGCGCCCTGGCTCTGTCCTGCTCTGCTCTCCTCTGCTCTGCCCCGCTCTGCCCGCGCTGCCCTGCGCTGCCCCAGCCCGCTGCCGCCCCGGTTCAAAGACCGCGCCGCTGACCACGCCCGCATACCGGCCCGGCCCGGCCCGGCCCGGCCCGGCCCGGCCCGGCCCGGCCCGGCTCTGCATGGGGACAGCTCTCGGCGCCGCGGCCCACCGGAGGTCGTAAAACACATTTGGCACAGAACAAAAAAAAAATAGACCATTCCAGTTATATTTTTTCACCAAACGAGTATAAAGTGGCATCCAACAAACAAGACAATATTGAGAGAGGCTACGACACATAAAACAGTGGCGGAGCATTCGGCCCCACCCCGCAGTGCCCCGCACTGTGCCTGATCCCGGCCGGGGCCCCCGAGATAGGTTCATTTCACACAGCGACACTACCTCATCCATACTCTAGATGTAGGGGACGCGCTGCAAAACAATCGGTTTGTTCGCAGCCTCCTCCCCCAGGATGAAATTTTAATTCACGCCCATTAATCAGCCGGGGAGAGAACGAGCAGAGGCGCAAGGTTCCACCAACAACCCCGGCAGCGGCGGCGGCGGCGGCGGTGGGGAAGGTCGCAGGGGTGGGAGAGGGGGGGAGGCGGCACCCCGCTTGATTTAGCGATCATCGTCAGCAGTTTAATCCAGCACTGGCGCGCAGGTGCGGGGCGAAACAAGTCCCTACCAGTGGCAGCCGCACTGGCACCCGCGCCGGGTGGGCTGCCTACCTCACGGGCGCACCCCGCGCGAACACGGGCCCAGTCAAAACCGGTATTCCACTAATAGGAGAGTCGAATGGGCTGCCTACACAGCAGGGGCCTTAGTCATGCACATGTTAACAGTTTACAAAGCACATCCCTTGTAAGCCTACAAAGAATTATTTATTTGTTTGTATGAAGATGCACAGCTGTTTACTACCAAAGAAACCGCACTGTAAGCTACTAGGCACCACACTTCGTCTTACAAAACAACACTTCGCATCACAAAGGCAGTGTGTAAGACAGAGCCAAACCGTTTCTGATGGTATTGGATAATTCATCCCCAGCCTCCTCTCCTTACTTTCCGCTCACTGGGCGTGTGTGTAAGAAAGGTGAGTCGGGCGAGGGAGGGGAGGAGAGGGGAGGGAGGGGGCGAGGGGAGGGGGAGGGAGGCTGTCGTGTTCTGCGGGGAGGAGCGTCACGAGGCTTTCGTTATTTCGCATGAGAGAAGAATGCTCTAGCGGGGCGGGGCGGGGCGGGGCGGGGCGCGGCCAGGCATGAGGGCTCCCCGCGCCCACACCATCCCTTCAGGATGGGGTAGAGGGGGAAGGGGGGGGGGGCTTTCTTTCGCTGGATCGAGCACCAAATAATACGCGTGCGGCCTGACAGGCATAAAGAGCCCCTCCTCCTGCAGCACCGCCACCACATAGACTCCTTCGCCTTGGCGGGGAGCGGCGCGCCGCGCAGCGCGAGGGGACAAGGCTTCCCCTCCCCCCTCCCCCCACACACACTCCTCTCTCTCCACCAGCCCCCTCCCCGTTCCCCCACCCCCCGGGCTTCTTCCAGCTCCAGCATCCAAGGTCGACCTGGTCTAAGCCGGCGCGTCTGTCTCCTCGCTCTTGCGTCAGACCGCTGGCTGACGGGGCGGGGCGGGGTGGGGCGGGGCACCTGCAAGTTACCGGCGCGGCACGGCACGGCCGGGCGGGCGGGCAGCCCGCAGAGCAGTGGGCGCGGCGCGCAGGGCAGCAGGGCTGTCGCTGCAGCCACTGTGGGCACTGAGACAGGGCGCGCCGTAGGGGAGATAAGTCGCGAAACAACCTGAGCGCGCACTTTTCTCTAGCGGGCCGGCCGGACGGGACCGCGTTGTTCTCCTCCGCGGCCTTGCGCTTTGCCACACTCCTCACCCGAGGCTAGCGACCGCCTTGGCGCGCGGCCCGGCCCGGCCCGGCCCGGCTACAGTCGCGGCGCGGTACGCTGGCCCGCTGCGGGCGCGGCGCGCGCCGGGGCCCGCGGGGCCGAGGTTACACCGCGCCGACCAGCCAGCGGGACCGGTCCCGCCAGCAGACGACGCGAACCTTAACCTCGCGCGGCGCGCCGCGAGCGAGTCGGTACCCTTGGAGCGCTCCAACAACAACGGCTGCGAGAGAGAGAGAGAGAGAGAGAGAGAGAGAGAGAGAGAGAGAGAGAGAGAGAGAGAGGAGGGGGAGCCCGCGGCGGACGCCCTGGCCGCGCCCTCGTGCAGTGCAGCTGCAGCGGCGGAGGCGTGCGGGCCGCGGTGGGCGTGTTGTGGCCGTGTGCGTGTGTGTGTGCGCGCGCGCGTGTGCGTGAGTGTTTATTTGTCTATGATTGAGTTATCCTGGCAGCCGGGCGCGATATACCGCGAATAAGCAGGTGAGTCAGTTAACATCAGTTATCATGACGCGTCCGCCGCGCCGAGTGCGGTGTAGTACAGAGCGCGCCAGGCCAGCTCTGCCAGCTCGGACTATCTGCTGCTGTCAGTGCTGGCCGGTGGCGAGCGAGCTAGCGGGCTACGTTACCGCGTGATGTCTCATTATGACTACATGTATTTTTATCCTTAATCCTCTTTGGAATGATAGCTTAGCACCGGCCATTGGTATGATTATAGGTCCGTGATGGACCGGTCGAGAACTGGTGGTATCGTTTACCGGTAGAGATTTGCGACTTGCCTGATAAAATATATGTACTAAAACATCAGTTTGTAACAGAAAAGTTACCATCGACCATAAATGTTCTGTACCGTTTAATACTCCTAGATCACAGACTGCTTGTTGCACTCGCAGGCCACCACCGCGACTCTAGCAGACGCCGCTGGCCGCCATGCTGCTGCTCGCCACGCCGCCGCTGCTGGGCGGCTCGGCCTGGATGGCGCTGGTGTACGCGGTGCTGCTGCTGCTGCTCAGCCCCGTGTCCCTGCTGCTCGTGCTCGTGCTCCTGCCGCAGCTGGAGATGCCCCAGCTGCTGCCGCTGCAGCTGGTGCGCGCCGTGTCCAGCTTCGAGACCGAGTCCATCTGATCCCGCCGAGGTAAGCGGGCCGCGCCGGGCCGGGCCAGGCCAGGCCGGGCGGCCAAAGAGCAAGGACACCGGAGGACAGCGATCCCACTTCCGTTGACCTAGGCCGGGCACCCACATGCGCTGCTCCTCAATGGGCGGGGCGCGGGGCGGGGCGCGGGGCGGGCGGGGGGCGGGGCGCGGAGGCGCGCCCGGACCCAGCGATTCGTTCGCGCTCTGAGTCACCGATGTCCAGAACCAATCAAATAACCCGACACCATAGCAGACGACGACGACGACGGAAGCGGGCGGTCCGGGCCGGGCCGGGACACAGCAGTGGGTGCATGGAATATTTCTCGTTCCCCGGCCCGGCCCGGCCTGTCGCGCTCAGCTCAGCGCCCGTCCCTGGGGCGGGTCGGCCCGTGCCGCTCCGCTCCGTGCCGATCGTGCCGATGTTGCAACATCACTCTTCCCTCCACCTTCCTTCCCTCAGTCAGTCAGTCAGTCTTATCCCAACTGCCGGCAGGCTATGAAGCGCGGCCGGACTGCGGCTCACTGACGTCCTGCTCGCCACCATGCGCCCCGCAGCCAGGACCACGACGGTAAGGCCCGCCCCGCCCCGCTCACGGCCCTGCTCATGGCGGCGTGCACCTCACGCGAGTAACTCCCCTGTCCTGTGCTGCCCGCAGTGGCGCGCGGCCGCCCTCCTGCTGTGCCTGCTGTTCCTGCTGGGCGCGGCCGGCGCCTCGCCCGGCGCCTCGGCCCGCGGCCGCCTGCTGCGCGTGCCCAAGGTGTACAACGCCCTCATCACCTCCAACGAGCCGCTGCTGCCCAGCCGCACCGAGCAGGCCACCGTGGGCCAGGTGCTCTACTACCCGCCGCACCCGCACCCCGGCTACCCGGCGTCCGCCGGCCCGCTCATCCTCCCGCAGGTAGTACATGCAGGAGACCAGACCGGCTCGCAGCACTGCCTCGTAACTCCCCCTTGCGTTACTTTAGTAATAATATGAATATTAAGATTATAACAGGCTGCTAACCCACTGCGCTTCAGACGCCCTCGCGCGAGATTAAAGGCAGACCCGCCCCCGCCGGAGCGACACGCTGCTGTAAATGACACCGGTGAAGGTCGTCGTTACGAGCATCGCGTCGCTCCGCCATCAATATCCCCGCCAATTACGCAGCTCACTCCAGCTGCTGCGAGCGCGTCAGGGGCACTTCATTAACGCCAGCGCGTCTGTCTGCAGGTCGCAGCAGCGCAGCAGGCGCCGCCGGCGCCGGCCCTGTACGACCCGAGCCAGCAGCAGCCGCCGCAGCAGGGCGCCCAGCAGGACGGCCAGCAGGACGACCAGCAGGACGGGCCGCCCCTGGAGCTGCACGTGCAGCCCGGCCTCACCCAGGAGCAGGTGGCCGTGGCCCAGGAGCAGGACCAGGTGAGGCAGCGGGCCCGCCCGCGGGAAGGGAGGGGGGGACGGCAACGGGCCGAATTTCGCGACGGCAAATTTGACTTAAACTTGACGACTGCCCGCCTGCAGGCGACGCCCTGGCCGGTAGTGTACGCGTCGGACGTCCTGCAGCAGCAGCAGCAGCAGCAGCAGCAGCAGGGCCCGCAGGCGGCGCGTGCGGTCCAGACCGTGGAGGAGGTCGCGCGCCCGGGCGAGTACCAGCCGCCGCCCGCCGTCGACATCGACAGCATCAAGAACAACAGGCCGGCCGGCATCCGGGACGTGCCGCCGCCGCCGCTGCCCGTCGGCAGGGGCAACAGGGACGGCCACCGGCCGCAGCCCGTCCCGCCCGGGCTGCTGCCCTTCTGAGGGCCAGGACGTCCAGGACGCGTCCCGCTGGTCGGACACCGCTGTGCACCAGACTGAAATAAGACTACGAGCGCGGCAGCCTCGCCCAAGGACGAGCCCGCCGCCCGGCCCCGCCCCGCCACACGACCACGAGTGGCAGAAGAAGAGGAAAACAAGACTTTGCGCCGCACTGAAAATCTTTCAACACGATATTTACCATATTTTTCGCTCGGTCGCAAAGATGCCAAAGACTGAACTCCGTGACTGGTCGGCGAAAGACTAGTCCGCACGTGCTACTCCTTCCCTTTTGTATGTTTTAGTACAACTAACGAGGACAAATTTGTGATTAACTGGACCTGAATTGTACATATCTTTTGCTAATAAATCGATTTAATACGCATGGTTTCTTTTTTTCATCTTATCAACCAGAACACAAGTCAGATGGCTGAATGTTAAATGACACGATTGACCCGTTTCACCGCGCCCTCCTATACAGGGCACAGGCGCGCGCGCGGTGGCGCCCGGGAGATAGGCCACCCACCCGACACCACGCGCGGCGCCGACACGCGCCCGCGGGCTAGGCAACCCATCGGGCTCCACCTGCCTCCGCCCCTTTCAAACTGTGCCCGCCCGAGCCTCGTTAGCGGAATGGCGAGCGTTTATCACACCTTAGAGGCTCTTGGGCTCGGGGTGCGAATTTGTTCCCGAGGCCTCGTGTATCCACTCTCGCCTCGCGCCGCGGGCGGCGCCCGGGGCCCCGGGCCCTGTCACCAAACACTTCCGCACCGCGCGCGCCCCAGAGCGCGCATCTTGTCAACGTCGGCGAGATGAATGTTGCGTGTCGCGTCCTGGCGCGGTCCCACGGTGCGGGAGAGAGAGAGAGAGAGGGGGGGGGGAGGAGGGAAGGGGGAGAAAGGTGGGCCGATGGGGGTGGGCATATCAGCCGGGTCTAGCATTATATACCCGCTGATAAGAGATAATGGGATGCATGTGTGCGCGGAGGTGTCGGGTACAGAGGAAACGCAACGCCCACTCTTGCCCTAGTCCTGCCCTTCCCCTTCTCCCTGCCGCGCGTCTCCGCGCAGCGATAAGACGTCCCTAATCTCGTCTCTGGGTCAAGGTGTCACTGAGAGAGTACCGCGCACTATCGCCGCCAGGGCGCGCTGTGCGGCCGACCAAATGAGCAGCTGTTTGGGCCGGCACGGCGGCCGGGCCGGGCCGGGCGGGGCAGGGCCGGGCTGGTAGGGGCGCGCCCGGCCCAGCAGTGTCGCGAGAAGCCCGAGGGAACGCCGTGGACGCCCGCGGGCAGGACACTCCCGGCGTCATCCTGGTGGCAGCCCTGCACACCCCGCCCGGGTCGAGCCATGACGCGCAGCTAGGCGCCGTCATGGAGGACGCCGGCTCGGAGGCTCTCGCGGGGGCGGGGGACGGCGACGTCGGGCACCCTGAGGCCGAGGACGACCGTGTCCAGGCCGAAGAGGACGGCGCTGAGGAGCAGTACTATTCTGTGGTGAGTATATACGCACATTCACTTCACGAATTTTCGGAAAAATCGGGGAGCATATTTTTGCACAGAGGAGGTAGTGCAGTAGTCGTGATTGCGGAAGAAGAGAATAAGTCGACCTGGGTCGGCGCGGCCTCTGTATTAACCAGCAACGACTGTCGGGAGTCGGGAGTACCTGACGTCGCCTTAGAAAGTCAATTCGAAGCGGGCCGCGTGTCCTCTCCATGCATAACACTTTAATCGCGGGTCAGCGGGAGCTCTCGACCCGGCTGCTTGTTCTTGTCTCCCCGCCACACGGCGGCTCAAACGCACGCTAGCACGCTTATTACCTACTTTGTCAATCCATCTCAAAAAAATAATGACCCCTTCAGGCACTGGTTGTAAAAGATAAACACCTCCTAAAAACCTGACAACTTCATAACTATGAATGTTTAGTATGAGTGTTATAAGGTATTTAACAATGAGGTGCCCGGTGTGCGTTCGCCCCGGAGGCGGAGGCGCTGCCGGAGGAGCTGCTGCTGCAGGTGCTGGCGCTGCTGCCCACCGAGTGCCTGCGGTGGGGCGGCGCCGTGCGCAACGTGTGCCGGCGCTGGCGGCGCCTGTCCGGCTGCCCGGAGCTGTGGCGCCACCGCCGCGCCCGCTGCAGCGGCGTCACCGACCTCGCGCCCTTCCTCCGCACCGTCGCTGTCGCCCCGGAGCTGGACGAGCTCGACCTCACCGTTGGCCCGGACGACCTGCCGGCCGACGTCCTCGACCAGATACTCCAGGTACGGTACGACGCCCGTGCAGGTACTCGACAGTGTCGACGAGCACCAGCAGGGCTCATCGCGGTGCGGGGGCGGGCGGTGATAAGCATCATGAAGCCCTCCCCGTCGCGCCCAGATTAGCTCTTGCCACTCCGGAAATGAGTTCAGCCGCAATAAATATAATATGAACTATTCCTCACTACGGACCGATCACAGTGTTAGATAATCAGTCTGAGCTTATCATTTCCCCGTGCGCTGCAGGGCTGCGCGCGAGTGCGGCGGCCCAGGCTGACGCTGCTCGACTGGCGGTGCCGCGGCGCGGGCGCGGTGCTGCGGCACTACTCCGCGCGCGCAGAGACGCTAGAGCTGCGCGTGGAGCAGCGGGGCCGGCGCCACGACGGGAGTCTCCCCGGCCACGAGTACCAGAGACGGGCGGCGGACATACACCAGGCCCTGGCCGCGTCCCCGACGCTGCGCGAGCTGCGGGTCGCCGGCAGGTTCCCGTCCTGGTCCCCGCTCACACTCGGCGACCTGGCCCGCGGCTGCCCGGCGCTTGAGCACCTCGACGTGGAGCGCGCCGACAACGGGGCGCAGCTCGTGGCGGCCGTCACGGCCATCAGGCCGCTCCGGGGCCTCGTGCTGCCCCACAGGCACGCCGTCGTCGACACGGCTGTCCTCGACCAGGTCAGGGTCAGGCGAGAGGAGACGCAGGGCGGGCGAAAGGGATGGTTCATACGCGAGAAATTAACGTCTGAGTTTTATTTTGTGCCCCGCGCAATTCCGGGAAAATTCAGGAAAAATTCAAGATTGTTTGAAAGCATTACGTCATTCGTACAGTAAAATTCCGAGAAGTTCGGGCTTTAGTTTGTGCGTCTGATGGTCGGCAGGTGGCGGCCGCGTGCCCGGAGCTGCGCTCCCTGGGGGCGGACTACGTTGACGGCGCGGCGCTGCTGGGCCACCTGCCGCACCTGCGCCACCTGCGGCTCTGGTTCTCCTACCAGCGGCCGGACGACGGCTTCCTGGCGGCGCTGCGCGGGGGCGGCCCCGGCCCCGGCGGCGATAAGGCGCGCTGGGGCGAGCCGGCCGGCGTGCTGGCGCGCCTCGAGGAGCTCCGCCTCGAGATGGACGACGACCTGGCCCTGCCGATGGCGGTGCTGGCCGCCTGCCGCCAGCTGCGCGCCCTCCACCTGCACGGCGAGTGGCTGCCGCGCCAGCTGCCGCACCTGTTGCTCGCCGCGCCCACCAGCGTCACGCGCCTGCAGCTGAGCGGCGCGGGCGACCTGCAGCAGCTCGACACCTTGCGCTCCGTGCTGCCCCACCTGCCCGCGCTGCGCTCCGTGCACGCCGCGCGCCGCGCCCGCGACACGCCCGCCCTGCTCTGGGAGCGCAAGGGCGCCGCCACCCTGCTCGAGCCCTGCTACGTCAGCTGACCTGACGTGCTGCCCCACCTGCCCGCGCTGCGCTCCGTGCACGCCGCGCCCCGCGCCCGCGACACGCCCGCCCTGCTCTGGGAGCGCAAGGGCGCCGCCACCCTGCTCGAGCCCTGCTACGTCAGCTGACCTGACGTGTTGCCTCAATAAGGACGATATTTGTCAAAGAGTTGCGACAGCGAGCTTCACGCTGGTCGCGAAAAAGCTGTGAATGGACATTTTATCCTGCTTTAAGCACGTTATTCAAAAGTTTCTCGATTATATTTTCTCTTTAAAAAAAAAAAAGAAAAAAAAACTGAAACGCCTTAAAAAACCTACAAAAACAGAAGACTGCAAGTCTTTGCTTTTTCCCCTTCAACAGTTGTTTAATAACTTCATTCACTCCCTGTACATTCCTTCTTCCTTAAGTGATTCCCTGACAGCCAACCTGTAAAAGGAAACCTTGTTCCGGCGGACCACGGCGCGGGGGTGCAGTATGCGGTGAAGGATGCAGGGCGACGGGATGGAGGGTAATCCGGATCAGGGGAGAAAGTGAGCGCCGGGCCGGGGCTTTACACAACCCACTGGCGCCACGTCCGCTCGCATTTGCACACAGCCCGTGCATGCAGGGCGCGTCACGCGAGTAACAAGTGTCGAGGCATTTAGACTGGGCGGGGCGGGACGTGTCACCCACATCATCACACAGCCAGCCGCCACCGCGCCAGCCGGACCATGTGGCCGGCAGGACCGCCCACGATAAGCTCTTATCACCGGAGTACCCCCTTCCCCCCCCCCCTCCACCGCCCCGTCCGTGCGACATTTTTACGGCCTGCAGCAGGCCCGCCCGCCACTCGTGGGGAATGAAATCATGAGACTATTCACAGCGGTCAAATATTGCAGCCGCGGACCAGTCTTGCTTTTCTAGATCTCGCCCTCGCTTTACGACGCTGCAACAAGGTTGCAGGCGGTGCGCGACCCGTAATAAGAGCAGCACACCGGTGGGGAGGGGGACCATATACACACTCCTGGATACCCGCTGCAAGCCCAACAGTGTACACTCTTCCTAATGTGTTATTCAAAGCACGCACTAGACAGTGCATGTGTGCTCGCTACAGCGCTGGTCCGTACGCACTTCCGCTGCGGGTTTGCGAGCGGCGGGCAGCTCTCGCCCCCGGCCCCGCCCCCACGGCGCAGAGGTTATTCCACCTCTGGCGTGCCCTCCCGGAGGCCGCAGTATTATTGTTTAAATTATTAACAGGGTACTGCTAATCCCCCCACCATCCCCCATGCTATAACACGGTGCAGGTGGGGGTGGGCCCGGCCCCCGCCCCGGCGGGCCCCCGCACGGCACAGTGCTTTACGCCGCTCCGGCTTGACCCCCTACCCCTGCGCGCTGGTGGGGGTAGGAGGGGGTGGGCCGCGGGGGTGGAGGGGGGGGGGGAGCGGGCGCCCCTGCGGCCGGGCGGGCCGGGGCCGGGCCAGCGCCGCCAGTGCGACTTCACCACCCCGCCGAGCAGAGCCTGGCAGCGCCGCGCCGCCACGCCCCGGCCGGAGCCTGCCCGCCCCGCGCCCCCAGCCGCCGCGACGCCTCGCCCCGCGCCGCGCCGCGCCGGGCCGCGCCGCGAGAGCGAGAGAGACAGCAGGCAGGCAGAGGGGGCAGCCGCACCGGGCAGCCGCACCGGGCAGCCGCAGACCGCCGCGCCGGCCGGGCCCGCAGCAGTGACGGTGAGTAGCGAGGCAGCTTCACATTTCTCGGCGCGGGGTCCGCAGGAAATAAAGAGGGGCGTAAATGAGAAAATATGAAGTGACAAAAGGTCGGGGGTCATCTCGTCTCGTCTCGCACGCAGACGGACCCCACCAGAACGTGACGGGACGGGATACGAGCAATTTTCATCTAATGCCTTATTTCGCATGCGACGGAAAAAAATTTATTCGAGCGAAACGTGAATTCCTTCGTTGAAAAAAAATAATGCGGACGCATGTACCCACCACAGCAGACGAACTTTATGAGGACATTACTGGTCGGTTGAATGCGGAAGGCACGTTTTGGTGTGCTACTTTCCGCCCTATCCATTCACGCTTTGACGTCATTTGCAAACTGATGAAAACGTGTTTCCTCTATTGAACCTTCGGGAAATATTACGCTGTGCCACGAGTAACAGAAATATGTTGCGGAATGCGGCTCGCAGAGTGATATTGATATATCCAGGAGAGGCGACGAAACAGACGAGGGACAAATATAATCGCCAGCAGCTCGCACAAAAACAGTCCCCCCCCCCCCCCACCGCGCCATTGGTGCAGCGGTACATCTGTTGATTCGCATGCCGCTCCGCCGCCCAGCAGCCCCCCCCCTCCCCCTCCCCCCATGAGCGGCACAGCTCATACCGCCCCGACCCCTGCTTCCTACACCCCCACCCCGGTCATTCTGGGGCGTACTCAACCCGTTTTCATCCTGGAGAGAAGGGGGAGGGAGAGAGAGGATGGGAGAGAGAGGGAGAGATCGGGAGGGAGAAGGAGAGAGAGAGAGAGAGGGAGAAGGGGCCAGACCGGTGGAAAGTGGGAGGCAACGAGAAAAGGGGAGAGAAGGGGTCTTTGCAATACAGCGGGACTAATAACAGCAGCGCAACACTACATTCCAGCCGCAGCAAAAGATCGAACGCTCGCACAATAATATTAGTCTGCAACGTTTTGAAAAAAAAAAAAAAAACATCTAATTTTTCATAAAGTTACCTTCCCGCTCGCCTCGCACATTCCTTCAATATGCGTATCGCGCTCATGACGCAGACACGTGGCGGGAGGCTCCACTAGGTGGCACCCCCCACCCCTGTCCCCTCCGCCCGCCCCGACACACCCCGGGGAGGGCTGGGATCACAGCTACTCCCTCGACAAATCATCGATGGTTCAAAGGCCCTCCCGGACCACCCCGCCCGCCCTGCCTGCCTGCGCTGCATCACTCAGCTGTCCTGCTGGGCCTGCGGCCTGCGACTATCCTGCGGGTCCTGCGGGCCGCCCAGAGCACGCCCCGCCCACCCCGCCCGCCCTGCCTGCCTGCGCTGCATCACTCAGCTGTCCTGGCTAGCCTGCGGCCTGCGACTATCCTGCGGGTCCTGCGGGCCGCCCAGAGCACGCCCCGCCCACCCCGCCCGCCCCGCCCGCCCTGCCTGCCTGCGCTGCATCACTCAGCTGTCCTGCTGGGCCTGCGGCCTGCGACTATCCTGCGGGTCCTGCGGGCCGCCCAGAGCACGCCCCGCCCACCCCGCCCGCCCTGCCTGCCTGCGCTGCATCACTCAGCTGTCCTGCTGGGCCTGCGGCCTGCGACTATCCTGCGGGTCCTGCGGGCCGCCCAGAGCACGCCCCGCCCACCCCGCCCGCCCTGCCTGCCTGCGCTGCATCACTCAGCTGTCCTGCTGGGCCTGCGGCCTGCGACTATCCTGCGGGTCCTGCGGGCCGCCCAGAGCACGCCCCGCCCACCCCGCCCCGCCCCGCCCCGCCTGGGGCCACCTGCCGCCGGCTGCGCCAACTCCAACAGTTGAGTAGTTTTCTCCCGGGGCCGGGCCGCTCGGCTCCGCAGAATAGGCCCCGCCCCGCCCCGCCCCGCCCCGCCCCGCCCCGCCCCGCTCGGTACTTTTCAAGAGCATACGCCCTGCTGGAAAGTTACTTTGGTAAATTACACACAGTCTGTATACACATTCTCCGGGGTCCACAAAGATACAGTGTCGGAATATATGTCATCGTAATCACGCGAATTTCTCAGAAAGGCATTTACGATGAATCACGATCGTAGATTTAAAGAACACGCTTCTCCTTTTAAATTAAGAGTGATTTCCCCCTTTTTTTTCCCTTAAAAAAAAAAACAATAAGGGTCTGTGAACTATATACGACCTTTTCACCTAGCGCACGACCACCACCAGCCCCGACTCAGACGGGATCTGCCATCTTTCCTCATTGCGTAACCTCCCTATACCCAATATTACAACCCAATCTCCTGTTCCATATATTCCTCGTTACACATGACCCCTACCCACCCCTGCGGGTTACATGACGACTCTGTTACGACGACGCGCGGCTTACGTTCGCAGCTTTGGTCGCCCCGCAACGGCTGCGGGGGAGACTCCCGCCCCCCTACACGCGCCCCACCACCAAGTTTGACCGCGAACACACACACACACACACACACACACACACACACACACACACACACACACACACACAGCCGTTACGCTGGGGACAAGCTCTTTAGCGTACAGAGCAGTCACAAATTAGCGACTGAGCGGCTCATAAGAACCCACAGCACAGCGCCGCCGCCGTGGCGCTATACGCACAAGCGGAGGGTCGTTCCCGCCTGAACCACCAGCCCCTCCGCCCCGCCCCGCCCCGCCCCGCCCCGCAACACCGCCTAGTCGAACTAGCTGTGCGCCCAGCCTAGCCTAGCCTATCCCACCGCTGCTAATGCAGGCAGGGTACCGCAGGTGCGCAGCTAGCGCGCCGCCCTCGCTAATCTGACGAGGGGTTCAGCTTCATTATTCCGGCCCTGCGCGCACCGCGCACCGCGCCTACGCGCCGTGCGCACGGGAGGACCACAGGCCGTGATCCACCGGCATCGACCGAAACTCGGCCGAGCTTGTTGCAGCAAACGGCACGTACACTGTTAAATAACTAAACTTAAAGGAAGCTTTTTTTTTTGAACTGACATATCTTGCAATATTATTTGCCTATGGCGCAGCCGTCGCCGTCGCAATTTACAGCTCCAGCTGTTAAATTACAATGAGCTCAAACGAGCACTTCGGACTTGTGACCTAATCAAAATTAAGAGTCTCCAAAATAGTTGTGCAGAAAATAGGTGCGTTTTTGAGCGTGTGCGGGTCGGGGCTGTAGTGCCCATTTACGGAGCGAGCGAGCCACTCCACAGTAGGGGGCGGCGGGGAGGGAGGGGTGGGGTGGAAAAAAGATGGTCCGTGTGTGGGAGACGTTTGCAGTTAGTTGCCATGAGCTGCCTCCCCCTAGCAGGATGCACGGGTTGCGGAGGGAAGTACCAGCAGGGGTAGGGGCGGGGTGGGGGGCAAGCGAGGCCGAGACGAGAGCAAGCGCGTCAGCAGCCGGGAGCTGGGGGTTTCGGGGGCGGGGCGGGGCGGGGCGGGGCGGGGCGCGGCGGGGCGGGGCGGGGCGGGGCGGGCCAGTAACTGCACCAGGCCGCGGTCGTGCTCCGGAGGGCGGGGGTGAGGTTTCAATGCAAAAACTTTTCGAGCGCGGCGGCGGCGGATAAAGTTTCCGGGTCATGTAGCGCGCCGCGCCCGGTATGAACCGGGCAAGACAAAACAGCGACAACAACAACAACAACAAAACATCATTCCTCGAGAAGGCAACAACGGCGACAACAATCCCGTCGCGCTCAGCGCCGCAACGTGTAAAGAGAGACATATTTTTTTCAAGTGGAAACAGCAGCAAATCCCTGGCGGGGGAGAGGAGAGGAGAGGTGAGGAGCCGGTTTGCATTTGAGTCACGTCGCGAGGCGCTTAGTATTAAAATCCGTCCGCCTTGTCGCCTTGCTGCTTACCTATTCACGTCATAACGCCACAGCGCCCGCTAAATCCAGGCATCTGCCCTCTCTCCCGCCCCGCCCCGCCCCGCCGCCCCCTGATCCCTGCACTGCTCCTACCTTGTCCATCACCTTATTTCGCATCTCAAACCCCCCTCCTCCCCTCCCCCAACCTCCTAGCTGCCCCCGCAGCGCCAAGCAAGACGTGTTCCTTATCGCATGAAAGCCAGCCAAACGAGCGTAAAGTGGAAACTTAAACACGCTCCCTTGCTCCCTCCCAGCGTTCCATTCTTTGTGTATTTTGACATTTCTCCCGTGCCTATATTATTTCAATATTTTTCCCTCCAGAGCAAGGAAGAGGAAAAAGGGCGGGCACCTGGCGGGTGGGTAACTAAGACGCTGGCGCCAGGCACTGTGAAAAAAAAAAAAATCTCGTACCGGGTGTTTGTCTACGGAACACAAGGTGCCTTTAGGGTCCTCACAGTAGGGGAGACAGCTGGCCGGCCCGGCCCGGCGGTCCCATAACGTGTTTCCCTCTCCATCTCGCTGATCACAGTGAAGGGGCGGGGCGGGGCGGGGGGCGGGGGGCTGCTGGCCGGATGCTTTTCTTTTAAGTTGAAAGCGAGGCACCGGCGCGCCCAAAGACAGAGGCCAGCGCGGCCAATCTGAGAGCTGCGCGAGAGCAGAGAGGAGAGGAGAGGAGAGGAGGGGAGGGGAGGGGAGCGAGGGAGGGGAGAGGAGAGAGACCAGAGAGCGAATTTGCAAGGACCACGGCCCCGCGTATCGCGTCGTTCAATCACTCGGCCCCTTCCCCACTTCCTCACCCTCTCCCTCTCTCTTCTCTCTTCTCTCTCTCTCTCTCTCTCTCTCTCTCTCTCTCTCTTTACCTCTGAGGGAGCGTCATGCACTCTCCGCCTCGACCATCATCAGCCTGAGGTAGAGTGCACCAATATTGCAGGTGCAGCGCTTGCCTCTGCCTCCCGCCCCGCACAAAACAAGAGGCCTCGCCTCCGCCTCTGCGAGCGGACGCAGAGATCAGAGCCCCCGCCCCGCCCCGCCTCTCGAGCTAGTGCCCCGCCCCGCCCCGCCTCTCGAGCTAGTGCCCCCGCCCCCGCCCTCACCTGCTGTCGCCCCCGTCCCCGCCTTGCCTGCTGTTGCCCCCGCCCACCGCTTCCAAATTGGGGCCTCCCGTTCGTTACAATGCCGACTGATGCTGCTCCCTTCTGGTCTTGCCTACCCTGCACGACAAGCAGGTGGAGTACAGGCCACATGCTATAGAGGGCGTTTTTGGTGAACTAGAAACATTTAAGCAACAGACCTGAACGAGGTTTTCGCTTCACAAAATTCTAGAGCAAGTTATCAAGAAAAGTTAACCTTACTTTAGAATAATTTAAAGGCGACGACGGTCTGCAGTGGCCCACCTCTGGCCTCGGGTGTGAAAAGTAGACACTACCTCGCACCTGGAGGCTCATTGACCAGCACGCACAGCTAGGGGAGGGAATTAGGACCGCTATTGTAGGGAGCGCGTGGACGGGGTCGGGAATGAGGAGGGTGGGGCGGGCGGGGGAGAAAGTCGGTTAGTGGTGAAGGCGGGGCGGGGCAGGGCGAAGCCGGGTAGGGCCCGCCGCCGACGGATCACGGCCATATTAGCATTGTACGGATTTCCTTGAATACACAGCGCCCTGTGTTGGGTAGAACTACGCCATCCTCTCTCCTTCTCGCGCTACCCTCCCCACCATCTTCCTTTCTCTCTCTCTCTCTCTCTCTCTCTCTCTCTCTCTCTCTCTCTCTCTCTCTCTCTCTCTCTCTCTCTCTCTCATGCCCGAAACTCATTACCAAGCTAAGGGAAGGCGACAGACAACAGACAGTTCGGATATGTCACGTCATTCACTCCAAGGAACACAACAACCGTCTTTACAAGACAATTTAATAAAGGGGAAAAATCATCTGCGAGCAGGACTGGAATGCCTAAAATCCCCGCGCCCACAGATCCGCCACACAAAAGCACTGATGAAAATACGCAGTGAATGTTTTTTTTTTTTTCACCCGGTCCTGCTTCCCTTTCCTCAGCTGCTTTCTTACCACTGGGATTAGGCATTGCAAAATTTATCAGGCTGTTATGTGAGTGCAGCGAGCCCGCGGGGAGGCACCCTGCTGCAGCAGGACGAGAGAAAGGTATACCACCGCTTCATGGGATGGCGTGATTCTTGTTACCGACACGCCGACACAAACGTCACCACCTATGGTCAAACAGGTTTTTCTCGTTTCCTTACATACGGTGACACAAAAGGGAAGTTTCCAAAACCAATCCGTTTCCGCATATGGTGAAGTACAGTGAACCTACTTGTTGCCAGACTCGCCCGCCGGGAGGGGGCTCACTAGCCGGGGACACTCAAGCTGCGGAAGGCCAGCGCTTCGCCTTTTGCATAATTTATTGTCAAAGTTGTAGCCGAGCCGAGCGAGATGAGGAAAACGGGGCAGAGCCAGAGTCCACTCCGACCGGTCAGCACACCACGAGAGAGAGAGAGAGAGAGAGAGAGAGAGAGAGCGAGAGAGAGAGAGAGAGAGAGAGAGAGAGAGAGAGAGAGAGAGAGAGAGAGAGAGAGAGAGAGCGTTGAATAATTTGAAATTGAAATTATTATTTATTTTAGAAAAGGGCCGAAAATAGAGGCCCCACTGGAGCATGAAACCGCACTCTCCGCGGGGTAACAAGAGGAGAGTAACAGCAGTTGGGAAATTAGAGGAAAGAGTTAATATGAAGCATGAGAAACTTAAGAAACAACGCGGTAGATTTAAAGTACGGGTCTAGTCTGCGAGCCAAGCTCTGGCCCCAGCTGGCCGAATGCAAGTGCGTCGCGCCCTCCACTGTCAGAAATGTTTGTAAGAGTTACGGAAAAATTTTCCATGAGAAATGTCGTAAAGTTACGATATCACATTGTAAAATTACAAAATTATAAGATTACTTGTTATCGACTCGTAAATTTCAATCGTAAAGTTACAACTTCGTTTGTAAATATCACACATTACGAAAAAAGTAAATTTACAAAGAAATTGTTTTCCAGTGTCTATTGCGCTGAGCCCGCCCCGCCCGCCTCCGGCCACAGTAATTGGACATCATTTAGTGGGGACACTACCGCACTCGAGCCGCGCTCACTCAAACACAACCGGCGGGCGATAACTGCGCGCGCGGGGGCGCGGGGCCGCGAACAAGTCGCCAGTAATGGCCTACCTTGCCCTGCCCCACTAATGCCCTGTTAGCATCCCAATCCGAGCCGCGCCCTTCAGGCGGCCGGCGGGCGAGCGAACTTTGTCCAACTAGCGCCACTTTAATTTGTAACTACTTGTGAGCTTTTGGCCAGAGTGGCCGGGTCTGGCTCAGCGCTTTAGACATTATTTCCGGAAGGAAATGAGACGTCACCTCCCCCGGCCCTCATTCTCTCTATTCATTTCACAAACTTTCCGATCCCGCGGGCGACAGCGGGGCCGCGTGGCGCTGACAAGAGGGACAGCATCAGAGATAAAGAGTGGAAAATGAGAGGAGGGAGGGAGAGAGAGAGAGAGAGAGGGAGAGAGAGAGAGAAAGAGAGAGAGTGAGAGAGAGAGAGAGAGAGAGAGAGAGAGAGGCTTGCGTCACGTTGGCGCTTCGTCAAAAACAAACGGGATTGACAGGGGGGAGATTTGAACCGCCGCGTTTGGCGTGCACAAGACATGCGCTGCAGCCAGGGGGCTTGTGGGTGGGGGCGTGAGCCGGCGTGATAGAAGCCAGCCGGAAGATTAAAACTCCATCACAGTTGGAGAGTCTATTCACTTATAAATTTAGAAGTGAAGATATACCTGTATGCCTCCAAAATACTGAGTCACAATACCTTTTTAGGTTTAGTAAGAACGTTACACAATCAATCTCCCCGAAAATTAATACCCCCCTGCATACCGAGGGGGGTACAAGATACCTAGGCGTTTTATACCGGGGGGTATTAATCGCCCCCAAAATTAATACCCCCCTGTATACCGAAGGGGGTACAAGATACCTAGGCGTTCTATACCGGGGGGGGGGGGGTATTAATCGTCCAGAAAATTAATACCCCCCTGTTTACCGAGGGGTGTACATGATACCTAGGCGGTCTATACCGGGGGGGTATTAATACCCTTCATAAATCGGGTCTGTGTACAACCCGTCTCTGGGATAACTACTGATAGAACATGGGGGTAACAAGGACGGGTCGCTTAATCCCTCAACCCCCACAAAAGGGAAAAAGCACGCTTTCCTCTGCATAAGACAGAAAACCGGTCGTCTTTCGCGACGAGCGCCCTTATTCCAGGTGTGCGTCCTTTTGTTTGTTTACGTTTCCGCCTGCCTCTCGTGGAAGTTCTTTCCTCTGCATCAATATGGGACGGGAGGGGAGACGACGCGGGGGAGTGGGAGAGGAGAGGAGACGATGCGGGAGAGTGGGAGAGGAGAGGTGGGTGGAGAGGGGGAGAGGAGAGGCGGAAGAGAGGGAAGTCAGCGCCCCCCTTACATCTCGGGCCGGCCCCCAGGCCCCCGCAGCCATCCAGAGCCAGGCGCAGGACAGCAGGCGCGCGGGTCCCACTGGCAGGGAGGGAGGAGTGTGTGCGCGCGCGCGGGGCTGAGGCAGGCCAGGCGTCTGCCGGAATGTCTTGGACCCTTTTGTGGCCACCCCTCTACTCGGTAAAATCAAGGTCTAATTTTTTAAGGTGATTTTGGTACCTCTAAGGGATAAGAATTTTTTTGTAAAGGAAGTTCCTGAAGTATTCTCTTTTTCCTCAAAGAATAAGCCAAAACCAGCTTTTAAAAAAAATCAGATTTCGTTTTTACCAAGCAGCCCACGCCGGACCCGCCAAGCAATATCTTTCTCTGCGCCAATTTGCGATGTGTGACGCGCAACGCGTCTGCGAAATGCGCCAAACACGCGACCGCTGTACGGAATTATATAAATATATATTTATACGTACACATTCCGGGCTTCAATCGAGATAAAACATTTGTATGACACACACACACTAACACACACACACACACGAGCGTCAAAGTCAAATATAACGTACAAGGATGGCATGTAGCGCCCCGCACGCCTCGTGCTCATTTTATTTTATTTTTTTTTTGCGAGGAGAAAAAAAATGATAAGCGAAGTAGAGGGTGCGATATAAAGGAGAGAAAACGTGTCGCAGACATTCATCACAACGAATCTGAATTGTAAAATTAGGGGGGTGGAAGCGGGGCTGAGCGGGGCTGGCGCGCGTGCACCGCGTGGTGGGGAGGCGTCATCGGGTCCGACAGAGAAGGAGAACGCACGGCACGGGGCCATTTTGCCTCGCAAATCTGCAAAGAGTATATACGACCGAGAATAAAAATACAGCGAAACGGTGGCATGGGCGCGCCGCGCGCCGCGGCCGGGCCGGCCGAGCCGCACCCGACCGGGGCACTGATTTATCGCCTCCCTCTCCCCCCCCGTCTCTCTCTCTCTCTCTCTCTCTCTCTCTCTCTCTCTCTCTCTCTCTCTCTCTCTCTCTCTCTCTCTCTCTCTCCGTCCCTAACTTTTTGTTGTAATGTCCTCCTCTCGCGATCGCCCTCATTTTGTCCCGCTGATATGAAAATGTCTCTCTCTCTCTCTGATCGAGTAGTCCGCGCAGGCACGCCTGTTGCTCTTTGCCCCTCTCTCTCCTCATCGGCATACCCACCGCTACTCGGCAGGGAAACTCATCCCCATGAATTTGTTTCGTATTGGCAGCCCTTTCCAGAGGCGTGGCGCCTTGAGGTAGCAGGGTAGCAGGGCGGTAGCAGGGCAGCAGGGCGGCAGCAGGGAAGCAGGGCGGCAGCAGGGCAGCAGGGCGGCAGCAGGGCGGCAGCAGGGCGGTAGCAGGGCGGCAGCAGGGCGGTAGCAGGGCGGCAGCGGGGCGGTAGCAGGGCGGCAGCGGGGCGCGCCGCAGCCGTGTAGTCGCGGAGGTTCAGTAGTAATCCCCGGCAGGCTTTTGCGCGGCAAAAGGGACGCCCGCGCCCCCGCCGCCCCCGCGCCCCCGCCACCTCGCCCCCGCGGCCCCCACCGCCTCCACCTCCTCAGCGTTCCCTCGCTTTCACCTTCTCACTTCAATCCCGGAGCCCATCTCTCGCTCCCATTTAATTAAGTCGCTACGTATTGCGCTGCCTGCTCCTGTACTTGCAAACGGCTCGCCCCTTTTTCATTTAATGTTTTTGCGAGCGAGGAGCCCCCCCGCCTTCACGAAGGGCCGTGCAAATATACACGTGGCGCGGGCGGGTTAGAGGGCACACGTGTCACATCATTGCAGAGCGGTTTGTCGGACTGCGCTGCACTGAGTCTCATTCGCACTTGCTGTTCCAGGGAATGCCCGCGCCGCAGCCGCAGCCGGGCGCGGGACACGGCGCCTCGTAGCCCCGCCCGCCTCCAAGCAGCCCACCGCCATGTCCAATGAGGTAACGACGCGTTTATTTAAATAAGAATAAGCCGCCCGCCACGGGTAACCAGGGGATGTTGGCCGCGCACACGGGCCGCGCGCCTCACGCATCAAAAGTTGTCCTTGTGCGATTTGCCTCCGCGGCCCCCTGGGCCCCGTGCGTGGGGCCCGGCAGCCGCCTGCCAACCTACTCGCAAAACTTATTTTACAACTTTGGGAATTTTGGCCACCCCGCGCCCACGCCCAGTCTCTCTCTCTCTGCAGGCGCACACACAAACAAACACACACAGACACGCGCGTGCGCGCACGCACACCTATTTTGTAGAGTAAACCCATCCTGGCGCTATCGGCGCCGCGTGTGTGTGGCAAGCCAAGGAGGGCTAGTCAAGACGAAATCCCATCGATAAGGGTACACGGCACGGCGCCCACCACCTCCCCGCCCCGCCGCGCCCTGTCCCGCCCGCCCGCCCCACCCCGCCCCACCCCACCCACCACGCGCCCCGTGGCACGTCCCAACGCCCACACTCCAATTCCATACGGCGCCCCTAACGCGCTCTATCTCATCCCCCGCTCCCCTTCGGCCCCTCCGCCCTGACCGTCCCGATCAAAGGGACTGGCGTGCACAACGAGGCCCGCCCCGCCCCGCCCCGCCCCGCCCCACCCCGCCACTCCGCACTGCGTCACCCGCGGTCGGAAAAACGCGCGGAGAAGTAACGTGTCAGCGAGGGACAAAAGGGACTTTGGGGGGGGGGAAGCGGGGAGGGTCCGGGCGAGCCGGAAGAGAGTGGCAGGCGCGCCGCTCTTTCGGAGTGAAATAATAAAAAGGAAGGAAAAGAAAAACAAAACCACGTTGAAAGTAGAATGAGAGGGAGAGAGAGGGAGAGGAAGGTGGGAGCGAGAGAGAGAGAGAGAGAGAGAGAGAGAGAGAGAGAGAGAGAGAGAGAGAGAGAGAGAGAGAGAACACTAAATGAAAACAACTGATTTAGGCGGTTGGAGCGGCGGGCATGCAGGAGCGCCTGGGAGGTAGGCAGCGCCGGCGGGCAGGCGCGTGCGGCGGGCCTGCCTACCTCCCGCACCGCAGGCGCTCCGCTCCGCGCGCCCAGCCCAGCCCGGCCAGGCCCGGCCCGGCCCGGAGACGGAAAAGTGTGCGCCTCCTGACTCTCACGAGCACCACGACGACCCCTCCCCCATCCCCTCTCAGCGCGCTGTTCGGACCGATAGTCAATATCGTCCTTTGAGCTCTGCTGGTGCTGGCCGGGCGGGGCGCGCCTGCTGGCTTACGACTCTGATCAAAGCGCTTTATTTATGTCCTGTAGGGTCCAGCCAGCGGGGCCAGCAGAGGGCGCCGCGCCCGCGCGCTTACTTAAACTAAGCGGCAGTGTCTTGAGCCCAGCGCGGGGCGGCAGTGTCAGCTCCGTGTCCGGGGAGGACCGAAGCCTTCGGCAGCATTAGCCACGCTATACCAATGGTTAGCATTTTCAACACAGTTGTTTTTTCCTACTTAATCTTCGCTGTTCATCACCACAGCGCGCGCATACTTAAGCGGTATAAAATCTGCAATTTCACTTGAGTCGTGCTTTACTATAGGTTTCCGCGCGAAACAGTTATCGGCGCGGTATATCAGCCGCCGCGGGGCAGGGCGCCACGCTCGATATGCAGAGGAGTCACTCTACGGGCTGCGGGGGGGGGGGGGGGAGGGGGGGGCGAGGGGGGGGGACCCCACGCCGTCGCGGCGCCGCAGCCGCCGCCCCTTTCAGGCCGCCTCCACCTAAATGCCGCGTCACTCAAACGCCATCACCGCTGTGGCAGCGATCGCACATCAGGTGCCATCCCCCGCGAGGCCCCGCCCCGCCCCGCCCCGCCCCGCCCCGCCCCGCCCCGCCCCGCCCCGGCTAAAAGGCGCGCGGGGCGCCGCCCACCGCACGTCAGCCGAAGCCCCTGCACCCCTGGCCGCTCCATTAGCGGGTCCCGCAGCCACCACGCCCGCGGGGGGGACCTAAGGGTTTCGGCAGGTGCTTACCTCCTAAAATAAGCGGGAAGCGGGCTTTACAGGTGCGCAAACCACCGGAAGTACAGGCTGCAAACCTTTCCAGCAGGCCACTTGACATTCATTTTCATTAGCTGCATTTGTAGCTAAAGTTCTGTTGAAAATGAAATAGCTGCTCTGAAAGTCCATCCTTGTGGGACTGAACCGCTGTTGGGACAGGGATTCCCACCACTGCTGCAACAGCGGGCATCTCTGCTCCACTGCTTTAACAGTGGTAATTCTGGTAGCAGCACGGCTTTGTTAAAACGCCACAGACTTTCAGAGTGCCAGATTCTGTATTTCTCCCTCTGGCTGGTATGAGCGATGCCCGTCGGGTACCCTGCTGGCCTCGTCGAGCTGTTCAGCGGCGCGCCCGGAGTGGCTTCGAGGACACTCAAAGGATTGCCTGCCTCCCCCGCCCCGCCCCGCCCCGCTCCCTGCGCTGCTCGCGAGGCCTCGCCCCTCCCACCCTAACTCACTCCTCTTACTCCAACCTGCCCCCACCTCTCTCTCCATTCCAACAACACAGCCCCTAGCGCCACTGGCGGACGGGTCACGCACGAGTGGAACAATATTTGTTCCCACTATAGAACACTAGAGGAATAGAAATGTAAAGCAAGCGGTAACTCACTCACACACACACACACGCGCGCGCGCACAAACACATTGGAATGATTATGACTAGAGCTCCACATTCATAGGCACTGCGAGGAATTCCGTAGTTTTATGCAGAAAAAAGTTCGGACGAGTCCGTGGTTTTGCGTGGAGAGCAACTGCTCGCAATGTTCCGACGCCCCCGGTGGTAGTCGGTGCGAGGTCACCCCGGGTCACCCCGGGTCGCCCCGGGTCACCCTGTCCCGCTACCGGCGCTCGCCCTCTCCCACCCCCCAGATGGTCATTAAACTCGTCCCTTCTAATCGCGGCCGAATTTAGGATCTCACTCGATGCATATGCATTAGACGGTCTGGGCCGGACCGGGCCGGGCCGCGGGCTGAACAACTGAAAAACACCGACCAAAGAGTACAGTAGTTCGCCGCAGCTTCACACGAGTACGAGCGTCACAGCCAGCAGTGCCGCGTGCCCGTGTGCGAGGTAAAAACAGATTAGCACATCAAGTGCGCGGGGAGGGAGGGAGCGAGAGAGGGAGGGAGAGGCGTTCGGAGCGAACAGCCCTTTGAACCTCGCGCGTGTGTGTATGCGCGTGTGTGCGTGTGTGCGCGCGCGCGTGCGTGTGACTGCGCGTGCGTGTGTGTGCGCGCGCGTGCGCGGGGTCACGGGGGACTGAACACGGCGTACACACGGCCAGGCAGGCGCGGCCAGGTCGCCTGACGTGTGTCAAAGGCGAGATCAACCTAATGATGCCCCTGACTCGGTGCCCCGGCCTGTCCTGACTTATTAACCCCCCGGGCGACCCGGCCCGCCATACCGGACCGGA
The DNA here is from genome assembly GCA_033675135.1 of Frankliniella intonsa. Taxonomy (NCBI): domain Eukaryota; kingdom Metazoa; phylum Arthropoda; class Insecta; order Thysanoptera; family Thripidae; genus Frankliniella; species Frankliniella intonsa. Next base: position 11,992,696 of record CM066254.1, on the reverse strand, counting down.
CCTGGGCCCACATTTGAATAGCGCCGCCGTGGTGCTGCCGGACCGGACCGGACCGGACCGGACCGGACCGCCCGACTGCCAAGCTACAAGCGTCAACTCATGATTTGGGACCCTTCCTCCCTCCCCTCCCCAAAGGGGCGCGCGGCGCGGGCGGACGGCCGACGTCAACCCGCCTCCCCCACCCTCCTCCACCGCCACTCTCCACCCCCGCACCCCCAACCCCCCCGTGCCTCTCATACTCCAGCAGCAGGCGAGAAGGGGCTGGTGATAGGGGTCGGCGAAAACGAGCCCTTGGCAACGTCCAATCCATTCCAATGGGCTCCTCCCCACCACAGGCACGCCCCGCCCCGCCCCGCCCCGCCCCGCCCCGCCCCACCCCGCCCCTGTCCCTGACCCAGCCACCCAGCCTCCGCGCGCCGCGTCTCCTGCAGGGGAGAGGGGCGCGCTACACACGGAAGAGAAAGATGCGAAACTTTCAAGAAAAAACCTTTGCACGTTGACCGACCTCAAAGGGAGCTGCTGAGAAACAAAGAGGCATTCCCTTAGCAGCAGCCGCTTACGCCCCGCCGAGTAGGGATGAACATGCCGGAACAGGCGGCCGCCGGCCGAGACCGGCACTCTCAGAGGAGCGCAGCGGAAAAAAAGAGAAGAGGGGGGAGAGGCTGGAAGGGATAAGGCCTGAAAACTTTTACAACGTATATCGCGTTTGCCGCTTTATTATCTCGCGGCCAGAAACTCACGCCTAAAGAACTTTCGCATAACACAGTAATAACGTAACGGCGTGGTAACGTTTTTTTTTTATCGCGGCGGCGGCGGCCGCTCCGCGTTTAATGAGAGCGGGGTGGGAGAGAAGCGGGGGCGGGGGGGGGAAGGTCACTCGCGTCGGAATCACCTGACGATTAATCAGAATACCCGCCGGCGGCGCCACGGGAAGCGAGAGGTGAAAGGCCATGGTAAGAGGAAAGGGGGGGTGGGGAGTGAAGAACGGGGGAGGGCGCGGAGGCGGTCGGCCCGGTCCCACCGGGGTGCAGGAAGCTATGCTAGAGCGAGACCGGGAATTCGTTTTGTGGGGCCGGGCCGGGGCGTGGGGGTGGGGTGGGGCGGGAGCGGGGCGGGGGCGGGGCGGGGCGGAGGGGCTGGTTAGGATGGGATGGGTCGCACCGTTTCTCTCCGCCGCCCCTCCGCCTCCACCTCTCCCCTCCCAGTACCCCCGCGCACTACCTCTCACGAATCATGGCCTGCTCCCCCCAATTTCACGTGACAGAAATCACCAAGTGGAATATTATGTGTGTCGCCCCGGGGCCGAGGCCCGGGACAAGCAGGAGCGCCTCGACGAACAGGTGGGGGCGGGCCCCGCCCCGTGCCGCCGCCGCCGGCCTCGGCTGGAGTCCCTCGGAAACTCTAGAATTTAGGGCCTTTTTTCCATTCAATTTTAAATCATCCCTGTCAACGCATCTGCGTCCAAAGACACTGTAAATCCAAAAGAAGATGCCTCATCTACAACATGTCAAATTAAGTGAGATAAAGAATACGAATCATCACGAAAGAGGGCGCTCTCCCACTGTTAAAAATTCCGTACCCCATTCCACAGATACTACGGTAAAATCCGTTTTGTTTGATTACGGAACAGCCGTATCTTAAAAATACGGTGTTTTCCGTGACCAATTCCGTAGTTAAGTTTCTTCAAACTTCGAAAAAAGTTAAATTAAAGGCAGTACGGTTATACGTACTACGGACGTCCCGTACCCACTAAAAACGGTCCGGACCTGGTAAAAAATTAACGGGAAAAACCGTAGAAATTACCGTGGAAGTTTCTGGCAGTGCCTTAGGGCGAGAATCCTCGCTCCAGCATTTACAGTGGAATTCCAAGTGGTCTAGCAGGTCTACCTACAGAGTCAACTGCGCCCTATGGCCTGGGCGCATCGATTGGCAGACCCGCAGTATTTTTCAGACCCTTGAACGCTTTTTTTTCAACACTTTTCGAACAGAGTAATCCGCGTGAGAGTGATCCCTCGGCCGCTGTATAGTCGTGTCCCGGTGCCGGAGGCGGGGCGGGGTGGGGCGGGCGGACTCGCTTTCAGAGATATTATTTCGCCCTTGCAATACACTCTAAGGGCGGGCCCTGGGCCAGACCACGCCGATCTCGCCCCCCCCCCCCCCCCCCCGGCCCAACCCAAGAAAACGGCTGGGACGCACAAAGTCAACGCAAGAGGAAAAGCCTGCGGTGAATGTCACTGTACGCTACAACGCGCAGCACTGTAGGTTACAGTGAACATCCACAGTGATGTAGGGGGTCACTGCACCTTCCAGGGAACTCATCGCAAGCTTTGTAGAGTGCCCCTGCTCAAGGGGGGCGGGGAGGGGGGGGGGGGGAGGAAAAGAGTGGCCCCACGAAAACTGAGACGGCGAATATCAACAAGGGCTCGTGCGTAGGGGCGGCCTCGATGACCCGGACCAGCTCCCACCCTGACGGACAGGCCGGGCCAGTGCGCCGTGCTCCTAAACACACACACACACACACACACACACGCGCGCGCATGGCTGCCGAGCTGATGCAAGGGACGCTGAGCGGGGAATCATGTTCGACCTGCTGGGTGTCACTACAAGTATGGGTTCCTGTAGCCGTGTGAGACTGGCAGCTGCCAGATGGGAAAAGGCGGGATAAGAGAGAAAATCCGGGTCGCGTAGCACACATCAGCATGGTTATTGGATTTCAGGTTATCATTAGGCTGCGTAGTGCACCCTTTTCAGCCCCCCTCCTTTTCCCCTCCCTCTCTTTCTCTCTCTCCCTCTCCCACCCTCCCCCTTCCGGCGGCGGCTGGGAGAGGAGTGCGGTATCCTTTCCCTGCGCCGCTGTTCAGACCACGGCCGCAACCCGTTACCACCATGTCTGCTGATTGCTCAACAAACACGAAGGCGCTTAAGTTTGCCATGAGAGCGGGCCGCTCGGCGGGCGCTCAGCGGGCGCTCAGCACGCGCTCAGCGGGCGCTCAGCACCGGCCCAGCTGCTGGCCAGGCCCACTCTCCACACGCGCGCCGCTCTATCTCGACTCGGAAACATTTATTTGTCAGAAACTTGAGTCACGAGTTTCTTTTCCCTTTGCAGCGGCGGCCAGCAGCAGCAGCAGTAGGGCGCAGAGGGCTGCCCCCCCCCCCTCCCCCGCCCGAGTTGTTCCATTTGAATCACCCCTTCCCTTCCTCTCTTTCTTCTCTGCCAGAGAGCCTCGACATAGGCCCGGCCAGGCCCGGCGCGGCCGCCCTCCCAGAAACAACAAAAGAAATTGATCCTGAGAGATAGTCCATCTCCCGCTTCGGCAGCCACAGGCGTAGCGTGGCGCGCCGGCCGGCCGGCTCCCCTGTGACTGAGCCGCGGCCACTGGCTTCCAAGTTGAAAGGTTTCTGACCCGCTTAACCCGTCCGCCCGCCGTTCCGTCCGACTGCCTGCCTGTCCGCCTGTCTGCCCGCCCGCCCGCCCGCCGCTGGTTGGCTTGGTTGGCTACAGAGACATTTGTGCTGGCCATTTGTCTTGGCCTCTTGGCGCCCTTGCAGGGCCGTACTTGTTGCGCGCCTTGCCCACCACCGCCGAACTCCTTTCTCTCTTATTCCAATTTCCCCAATATAAAGGGCGGAGGGATTTTGGCCGAGCCCAAAACTGATTCTCGCGCGCGCCCACACCACCCTGCCGTCCAAATCCATGTGTGACAACACTGCAAATCCCGGACGACCGGAGTACAAAGGTTGCAACGAAAATTGGATGGGAGAAAAACGTATAACGGCAACCCAAAAAAGACACTTGGTGCCGTTTGAGCAAGCGCGCAGTGCCGACAGTAGGGACCTTCCTTTTGTTATCATTTTCGGCAGAGTCCTAAACTTTTTCACAGATTGGAAAGGGCTCGGCGGCCCAAAGTTGCCTGCACATTTTTCAGCGCTCCACTGCGCGACTTTGGTTTGACTGAAGTGCCTGAGCGATCGGGGAAGTTCGCGTCGGGAGCTGCCGCCCCTACACAGGAAATAACCGAGAGCTCAATTTCATCGCTACTGTGGACTCTAGGGATTTCCAATCACGTCACAACAGTTTTCCTCATTATAAGAGACTTTGTCTCGGCACCCCAGTAACTGACCATTTCTAAAATCAAATCAAACTTCTTGTCGAGAAAGTTTGGGTGTTGTAATTAATGTTGAGTGTCCGCACCACGCCACATGAGGCCAGACGGTGGTCGGTCGACCCAGAGAGAAAAGGGAGATGGAGTCAAAGAGAGGAGATAGGGAAAGAGAGAGATGAAAAGAGAGACAAGGATGACTCTGAGGATAGGTATGAGTCTTGATGCGCAAAGTTCGCTTCAACAATCGATTCTTATACCCGAGCAACGACAAAGAGTCATTGAAAGAAGAAAGTAATTGGAACTGCGACTTACTACTTCCGAGTCCCGAGGTGACGCAGGAGCCATCCCAGCGGTTCAGCGGCGAAAATGACGTAGGCCGAGCTTCCTGGAACACAACGGGATTATATGGTCACAATTCACTAAAACTCACAGTGAACAAAGTGAATAATCCGCTGCAGGAAAAAGAGAACGGTGCTTTTTCAGCACACGGGGAGCGCTTGCCAGTTGTGTATGACACGGGCATACAGAACCAATCCCCCACTTTCCCTACTCTCCATTCTTTTTGTGTCCACCACACCGGGGAACGGGAGAGCGATTGACGAGGAACAAGGACCCAGGAGCGCGCCCAAGCCCCCGAACAGCAAACTTTCCCCCTATTCCGTGCTAAATTGAAATTTTGATGAATCAGCAGCCAATGGCGTGCAGAACAGACGTTTTATTTGTTTGTTGCTCTCATCCGCCTTGCCTCGTTCAGGATGAAAAGGCGGGGGGAGAGGAGGGGAGCGGGTGGAGTTGCCTATGGGAATGAATCTGTCAGGGGCTTCTGTATGTTACGTTGTCGGCGGAAAAATTAGTCGAGGACACAAAGTTATGTCCCGCGGCTGACACGAGGTACGAAATACGCTCCTAGAAGCCCCTCGCTTTTATTTCAAAATTATCTAGATTTCTAGAATAATTTTAATGTAGCGTTCGGAGGCATAGCATTTTTGTGGTTTAAGTCAGCTCTAAGGCCTCGATACAACGACCTGACACGAACCAACTCTGTGTAGACACGTGGCTTGTGTCCCTCGCCTCGGGCGGCTACCGCCCTTTGCCCTCGCGCCACACGGCAATAATAATAACCACGTCCAGGTTTCCAAGCAGCGAGGAAACTCTTATAAGGAGAGGCATACAAAGGTAGAGTCTTGGTGTTTCCAAAACTATTTGGAAACCTGGACATGCAGAGGTTACGGGGGAAATTGGACGCAGCCCAAATCAAATAAACGCCAAGTCGCAACCCTTCTGCTTCGGCACAAAAGAGACGACTGTAAGGCCCGTCCCGCCGAGCCGAGCACGGCCGTAGATTACCACCACCTCCACGTCACATCCGAGGTACTGAGCCGTCCAGAGCGTGAGAGAGGGCGGCGCGGGGGGTGGGGGTGGGGAGGGAGACAGAGTGGCTGGGGGGCTGCGAGGGAGCGAGGGAGACGGCGCGGTCGGGAAGGGCCACTACCAGCCACTTGGCTCATTTGGTGCTTCTTTCTTCCCCCTTTTCTTCCCTCGGCTTCCCGCCCCGCCTCGGACTGATTCAAACGGCCAAAGAAAATACAGTCGAGCTAATACATCTCTTCGACTGAGGTGGTAGGGGCGGCTGGGGGCGGGGCGGCGGCTGGGGGCGGCACCCGGCCCGGCCCCGCGGGGGAGAGCGTCAGGGCAATGATATTTCTTGCGCCCTGCGCTTCCTCCCGCAGGAGTGCGCACCCTTTTATTTCTGCGCCGAGCAACAGCAGGACCTCCCCGGGGAAAATAAAAACGCGACAATTGAAGGAACCAAGGAGAAATAAATCCCCCCACCTGTCACGGCCGGAAAGGCAAACTCGGAAAACAAAAGGCGGGGCAAACGTCTCGGGAAGTGGCGAGGCGGGGCGGGGCGGGGCGGGGCGAGGCCTCTTAGGAGGGCCCGCCCCTCGGCGCAGACAGGCTTCCGGGAAACTCCCCGGTTGCGATCGGTTCACCTTTAGTTGCGCCAAGCAACGTGCGAGAAAGAAAGAGAAAGCGAGAAAGTGAGAGAAAGAAAGAGAAAGAGACCTTGCTTGCAGCCGGTGCCCAGCGCAACGCCAAACTTGACAAGGCATTAACACCTGCGAACCTCACACCTTATTTCGCGTTGACGTCTAGATTATTTTCATTACACACCTAAAGATTCGGTAATAAAAGAGAACAGTGACGGACCGGGCGGTTCTTCCGCTCGTTGATTAGGCACGCGTGTGGATAATTAGAGAGGGACATGCAGGTGGGTGTGAGCAGTGTGGGGAGGGGTGGGGCAAATGTATACACGGGCGGGCGTGGCGTCCGTGCTAAAGACACGGCTTGGTTTATTTAGCAGCCTGGTGGTGGGTTTGGTCGCGCGCGCGTCGTTTAGCTAACGGTCCAGCAGGGGGCGCGCGCGCGCACACACAGTGAAGAGTAGCCTCACTGCGGGGCCGGCGAAAGGACAGACACAACGCCTCCCGTTGTGAAGCAAATACTGCAGTGTTGTGATTCAATACAACTAAAAATGTGGACCTGCACAACTTTTTTTTCCAGGCGTAATCAGCGCAGACCACGGCACTGCCCACCGCGCCCGCCCGCAGTCTTGCTGCCAATCACCGAGGCATTCTTCCTCTTCTTTATAAATTCCATATATTTCCAGACTCTACGACTGTCAGAAATTTACGCGGTAATTATTAAGGAATAATTTCACGTCACAGAAGTGACAGCAGCGGCAGAGGGAAATGGTCATTTTTTATTCACGCCTTCCTGATTATTCGTACGGCAGATAAAAGGATATAGCAGCAGCAAACGTTCGGAACTGGAGCGGACAATAAATATTAGCGAGGATAACACTAGCTGAAGCCGTGGGCAGGGCGCGCGGTGTGGCGGCGGGCGTCCGACGCCAGATCTTTATTTTCTTTCGCCGATACTCTATTTTGAGGCGGCCGCGGGGGTGGCGGTGTGGTGGCAGCCCTGAGGGGGCTGCGCGCTGCCTGCCTGCCTGACGAGCCGAGCCGTACACCGCGCCGGTAGGTTGTCACAGCTTCTGGTCGCCGCCGGCGCCTATTCCTCTACTCTCACCAGCCTTCCTCTTTTTCCCGTCTCTCATTTTTTTCTTTTTTTTACCTTTTGTACCCCTTTCCTCGTACCGCAGCAAAACACAAAGAAAAAAATAGAGAAAGAGAAAAAGGTGTCGGTGTGTCAAGAGGAGGCTGGGCAGGTCCATTGCCTGGAGGCGGGCGGGGGGGCAGGGCCGTGTCCACCCCACCTCCTGATGGGAGCATGGGGGTGAAACATTTACAAACCCAATGAAATAAACAGAACAAAATAAAGCTCAAACGCAGGAAAATTCTCAGGAACACGCAGTGTCATCTGCTGATTTGCGAGCCAGCACAACATAAAACGAATGGCTTCTCTTTCATCCACGTTCATCTACATTTTACTTTTTTCCTTTTGCCGCTCCTCGCAGCATTAAGAGCCCGCAGCTGAAGAGCCGAGGCGGTGGAGCACGTAGTAGTAGTATGAGAGCGAGAGCAGCGGGGAGATCGACAGAGTGAGAGCGAGAGATACAGCGGCAGAGAGAGATAGGGAGAGGAAGAGAGAGAGAGAGAGAGAGAGAGAGAGAGAGAGAGAGAGAGAGGGCGGCAGGAGAGGGGGAACAGAGAGACAGGATGAGAGAGAGGAGGGCAAAGGACCGAGAGGTTAGCGTAGGCGACTGTGAGAAGGATAGGGGACAGCATGATGCAGGCAAACGTGAAAGCTTACGGCCCCGTGGGCATGGCGGGGCGCGGCGGGGCGCGGCGGGGCGTGGCGGGGCGTGCCTCCCTCTGGGAGCGCCGAGCGCCCTGCTCCATGGACAGAGCGGCGAACGGGACGGGGGCCTGGCATATTACGCAAGCACCCGCCCGCCCCCGCCCTACCTCACCAGAGTTGGAGCGTATTCGTACCCCCCTGTACGTACTCCCGGTACAAACAACCAGCAGGTTGATTTTGTCCCCCGCCCCCGACCTGGACAAGATCTCCAGCGACACCAAGCACCGGATCGTGCCCGTCATACAAGAGGCGGAAAAAGATCATTCATTCGCAAACGCTGCTAATGACGCAATTTTACCGTCGTTCGTCCATCGCAAAAGTCTCTGGAGAAGGGGGACTGGGCTGGGGGCTGGAGGGCTGCAACGGCGCGCTCCGAAAATGATTACCGGACTCGTCCCTCCCGCCCCGTCCTCTCCCCGCATAATAAAGTTGGGCACGTGCTGACGATGTCGGCGCGCGCGCCACAAATCACCTGCAGGGAGGGAGTCTGCCGGCCCGGCCCGGCCCGGCCCGCAGGGGGTAGCAAACTCTGCGGGGGCGGGGCGGGGAAGAGTTGGGGGGAAAGTAGGCAAGAAGATATGACGGCGCGGTGGGGGCGGGATGACTAGGTCTGAGCGGCGGGGGAGTGAGGGTGGGGTGAGTGCGTATTAATTCGCTGCCGCCATCAGGGAGAGGTGCGAACACTGTTTCATCTTTAAACAGCTCCAAAGCCTTCTGCCAAGAAGGGGCGCGGAGGAGGGGGGAGGGGGGGGGGGGGCAGCTAATCCTTCTTGCTCCAGGCTTCTCCCCACCTCTCTCTCTCTCTCTCTCTCTCTCTCTCTCTCTCTCTCTCTCTCTCTCTCTCTCTCGCCCCCCTTTCTACCGCTCTACGTCTCCAGCGGTAATCTTTTATTGGACAAACTCTCCCAATTATAATTGCCTCCAATAATAATCAAAATAATCCTTGGCGGCGCGGGGAAGGGGCGGCCTGTCGTTTCCTTCCGGCACCCACGCTCCACCCCCGCCCCGCCCCCGCCCCGCCCCCGCCCATTTCCAGCTGCAATGAGTCAAAACGGTGCGCTTCATGACTGTGGACAGCGAGAGGGACTGATCTTGTGACCGCACGCCGCACTGCACACAATCAGTTTGGGCTCCTCAATTGCAACGTACACATTTATTTATAGGGATAATTTACCGATCTTTTTTTTACTGCAGGCAGGGGAGTCTTTATCGTTAGTCTAGAAAGGTCGATGTGACTTGCGGCCCAGGCGCGGTTTTACGGGGGGGGCGATGGGGCGACCGCCCCCCCCCCCCCGTCAGGTCTGAAAACCGCCTGAAAGGTAGGCAAAATGAATTGCAAAACCCCTGTATGTAGGCAACCCACAGCACATCGCCCCTCCCGTCAGTCGGACTTAAAACCGCGCCTGTTGCGGCCTTGCGTAATACCCCGTGCATCTCCAGACCATGCGACCTGCTTAAAATTAATATACTTGACACAAGACCCCGGAACGCCCAACCCTTCATAGGGGGGGCTAGCTCGCCTCAAAAACCACGTCTAAAACAATAACATGGCCGGTCCATGGCCATCTGTCATGGCGCTCCCGCTCAACGTCCCATCGATCACGAGGACCAGGGAGACAGCTGGGGGGGGGGGGGGGGGATTTTGACTGGATTCACCCCGGCCAGTCTGTCCCTGCGGGGTTATCAGGAGAGGGGGCGCTGCCCTCCCACCCAGCTGACCGACCCTGAAGCCCCGCCCCGCCCCGCTCCGTCCCGCCCCGCTTCGCCAGTTTAGCCACCCTCGTAAAGGTCTCATTTACTACTCGTGAAGTGCTGCTCACCAAGTCCCTTACACTCCATACAACGCTGCTACATTGAAAACGCAGCAGCTGCTGACTGAAATTTACAAAATAATGGCAAATCTGAGGACTAAAAAAAGTTTGTTTGAAATTATTTGAAAACTGCACGGCACCGCAGCGTGGGCTGCTGGGAGCCGCGCCCGTAATAAAGGCAATGACACTCACTGGCAGAGCACGGCTGGATGAGAGATGGCAGGCAGCGCGGGGCGGGGCGGGGTGGGGCGGGGTGGGGCGGGGCGGGGTGGGGCGGGGCCTGTGAGAGCACATCCCGACCAAACGAGCAGCTCACCACATTGTACACGACCACGCGCGCTGCACAAAACTGTAGAGCTGTTTAACCGGGCAAAAAAAAAATAATAACGCTAAAATTCTAACGCTAACGCCAAGTCGGTTTTGAAGACGACTGTTTTTTGGGGGGGAAGGGCGGGGGGAGGTACCGTTGACATGGTGCCACTATGTGAAAACGGCAGCACACGCAGTGGTAGTATAGAGCGAGAGCAAAGGAGTAGAGAACAAAATGACCAGCCACACTCTCTCCTCCCTCAGGATATCCATTAGGACCGCACAGCACACTGCTGTAGCGCCCCGCCCCGCTCCGCCCCGCCCGGCGAGCCTACAGCATTGCGGTCGGGTGAGCCACGCTCTCCATCCGTCCGTTCGCCCACCCCGCCCGTCCGACTGTCTGCCCGCCCCGCCCCGCCCCGCCCCACCCCACCCCGCCCCGCCCGCCTCATAGCCCATCATGCGACCTGCTGCGGCGGAGGGCATAAGCATAGGCCCCCCGCTGGGGTCACAACAACGCCAAAACCTTTTCCACGAGAAGAATAGCAATTGTACATATGAAACGGTTATTGCAGAGCGCGAGCCGCCGGGCGGGGCGAGGAGGTGAACCTCAGAGACTCCAGAGGGGAATTGAGGTGGCGCCAAAGTCAGTCGCCACACAAAGGTACAGGTGTTTAGGGGTTGCGGAAAAAGTTTCCCCATTTAGTGCGTGTTATTTAGCACGAAATGAAATATATTGTTGGAGACATAATTAATTACAAATCAAAGAAAACTGAAAAAAAAAAACAAAAAACATCACTATTGCAATTTTGCCTACCCGCCTCAGCCGTGAGGCACACGCCTGGCCCCCGTTGGTAGGCAGACCCGCAATACTTTTGTTGCGCGCTCTCTGAATAACGCCCGGCAGAAAACATTTCTCAACGTTCCTGTACAGTTTGGCAGCGAGCGGCCGGGCCGGGCCGGGCCGGGGCCTCCGTGTCTGAGCACTCAGAAAATCTGAGGTATTCCCTCTCGTGGCTGCTTCCCCATCCGGCCGGGGATATAAATGACTCACGAGGCATAGGGCGCAGCGCTGAGCGGCTCCAGCACAGCTCACTCCACTTCTCTCCGGGCCGCTCTAACGCACACACACACACACACACACGCGCACTTTTTCCTCCATGGCCTAGTCGGGCAGGCGGCCATATAGTGCTGGGCGTGGGCGGTTTTTTCCTTTCCGAACCAAACATCGCAATATTTTTACAATAAAATTTAGCACAATACGCATTTCCTGTATTGGAAGAAGAATCACGCTATTGAAATATTAAATGATATGTTATTTTTGATTTCACTTACAAATTATCACAAGTATTCCATTCCCTCTCCCGCCGGTGCGGCACTGGATATCGACTGCACTTCCCGCCAGAGCGCGCTGCGGTCGCGGGGCGCCCTTGATATGATACAGATGCCCTGTGTAATCACCGGGCTGGAACACTGCCAACACAAAGGTGTGCCCCGCCCCGGGTGTTCGGGGCGTGGCGGGGTGGGGCGAGGTGGGGCGTGGCGGGGGGACGCAGAGACAGGGTTTGACCTGGGCGGAAGGGCCGTGGGCGGCGGTGGCGAGCCTGGCCTGGCGGGGCGGGGCGGGGGCGGGGTGGAGGTCTTTGTCTACAAGGAGCTTCTCCTCCTCTGTGGGGCACACGAGCGCCTCGGCAGGGGCGCGCCGGGAGAGCACTGCTCACAGTAACATATTGGCAGTGGACCTAATGAGGGCCGGCCCCGCCCCGCCCCGCCCCGCCCCGCCCCGCCCCGCCCCGCCCCGCCCCGCCCCGCCCCGCCCCGGCCCGCGGGCGTCCCTCCAGGCCGCACAGCTGGGCTCTGGGCCCTGGGCCGGGGGAGGCAACAGGGAGGAAAACTTTTGATCTGACTGATTGCGCTGAGGCTGCTGGTGCTGCTGCCTGCTGGGCGCGGGGCCGGGCGTCTCAGGCCCCGCCCCGCCCCGCCCCACCCCGTTCCACATCGCCGATAACAGCGAATCAACAAGACCCCACAAACAATAAGACCCTCGTGAACAAGGACGCCCCTGCCTGCAGCCGGGCATATCTCTGCCCCTCCACCGCGCGCTGCCTCCGCATCCTATGCGACGTCCTCAACCCCCCCGGCCCCTACACCCTACCGCTTCCTTACTACAGCCGATATATTCATCGGCACTCGACTTCCGTTTCCACCTCGCCGGCCGGCCGGGCGGACGGATGGGCGGGCGCGGCCGCCTGAGCCGCTCGGCTGGCTCCTCTTACTCCTCTATTTATTCTGCTAATCTGGCCTTGGGTCGGACTGCAGGGCAGAGCTCCGGGGGATTGTTTGCGGCGTAATTAAAAAGGAGAAGAAGGGCCCTTTTACCCACGCTCTCTGCGCCGGCCGGCCGACCGGCCTCTCTCTCTCTCTCTCTCTCTCTCTCTCTCTCTCTCCCTCTCTTTCTCTCTCCCTCTCTTTCTCTCTCTCTCTCGCTTATTTATTTTTTATTTCTCGTTTCGTTCGGACCGGACAGACCAGCTTGCTCCGCAGCCGATTTATCGGTCTTTCCCATCTCCACATCTGAGCCGATACGGGCGTCAGAAGGACAAGGCATGGAATGGAAAATAAGCTCAATTAAATGCAAACTTGTTTGAGCACGTGCTTGTTGTTTTTGGAAGTTTGAACAAAACAAATACAAGGTTTCAAATTGGCTACTAACTACACTGTCGTTGTGGTGTTTGGAGGCCCCCCAGTGCACTTGCAAAGGCGAGGTCGGTTCTCCACACATTTGATTAGAAATTTCCTGCTCACCCCGCCACGAGTCTCCGAGCCACACCGCGGCGCTCCTTCGCCCCCCGCCCCCGCCCCCGCCCCCCGCAGCCGCGCAGCCCAGGCCAAACATTGTTCCCTGTTGTGTTCTAATCAAAGCGGGCGCCGTACAAGTTACCAAACTTGGACAGGAGACCTGGGCCCTGGCAGGAGGGCCTGGCTCAACAGGGAGCTGAGCGAGCAGCAGGGCCAATCCATAGCACACCGCCGTGCTCGCTCGCTCTCTCTCGCTCTCTCTCTCTCTCACTCTTCCGAGTGACCGATCGCTGTCGCGTTCGAGATGAATGGAACACTAGGCTGTGCACTCAAGGCAATCAATCGGGGGCCGGCGCGCTCCACGCGGGGGTCGGTCCGGTCGGGGGCGGAGATCAGGAAAAAAAAAAATAAAGTCTTGGTTGCCAACAGCAGGGTCAAGTAAAAATACCACGGCGGAACGAGATCGCCACGCAAAACACTTGACATCCGGGGCGTTCCCGGCGCCGCCCCACGTCGAAGTCCACTCCCCGCTCGCCGCCACGACGGCGACGAGACGAAATGAATCGCTCCGACATACGTGATGAAAGTTGCGAAAACCCATTTCGCGAACTGCGTACGCGTATCCGGGCTGGGCCAAACTGGGATGGGCCGCCGGGGAGCGGCGCAGGGGCCCCTCCCGCCCGCCCGGCGCCGGGAGGTAGAGGGGAGGGGGGGGGATGAGAAATCCAATTGAACGGCCGCGAAGCGTCAGTCGAGTCGTCCGACACCGCTATATAGACGCCCGGGCCGCCCGCAAGGCGGACTCGCCTGCCCGGCAGGATGAGAGATCAATCTATTTGTGTTTGCTGGGGCTCAATTTGGCGGGGCGTGTTTTGTTTCCAATTCGACATTCGGCTGAGCCTGCTGTCCAGTATTGGGCGCGGTGTTATGTGTTGATTCAGGGCGGGTCATTTCAAACTCGTTCGCTGACCTCCCTGCAACATTGTAACCTGAAACTCGCGCGCCGGCGAGCGAGAGAGAGAGAGAGAGAGAGAGAGAGAGAGAGAGAGAGAGAGAGAGAGAGAGAGAGAGAGAGAGAGATGCGGGGGGCAAAATGTGGCAGCAACGGGCAACAGGTTCCGTTTGGAGACGGGGAGAGGGGGGAGTGCGGGTGAGAGACAGAGAGAGAGAGGAATAAAGGGGAAAACTTCTCTCTTGAAAGGAGGCAGCGAGAGAGTGCAACAGAGAGCGGGCTGGTGAGACAGCGGGTCGGAGCGGGGAGCGCCGCGCCGCGCCGCAACACCGCAGAGCAGGGGCGCGTGACGGGCCTGCCTACCCGCAGGCGCTCCAGAGAGAAGCGGAGCGGCCCCCGTTGCCTGCACTTTCAGTCTGATTTATACAAGAAAACGCTGAACAAACGCAATGAGGGTCGTTAAAACAAAACCAAGGGGGGCCTTAGGTATATTTTCATTCAGCAAAAGATTATTCCCCGAAGAGAAAGTGATGTGATTGCACGCTTTTTGCAGATTTTCGAAAATATCCCAGGTTCTTGAGAGAGCCGTCAAGAGATATCGGTACCTCCTTGAAAACTCACGTAGGCCGGCTAGACTGGGAAGCAGCGCGGTACGTGACCGGGAAAGAGATACGCTGGCAGAGAGAGGGGCCGCGGGGCTGGGCAAAGTGCAAACATTCCCTCCTCTCCACCCAGTTTTATGAGACTGAAATAAAGCCGAAGACACCCAGGAGGCCGTCAGAAAAGAGATCCAATGAAGCTCATGAAGAGACTCCCTCTCTCTCAGCGCGCAAAATCTCTCTCTCTCTCTCTCTCTCTCTCTCTCTCTCTCTCTCTCTCTCTCTCTCTCTCTCTCCCTCCCGCCCCGCGGGCAGGACCATTGTCACGGATCGACTCGACTATACCTCCAGCGAGTGTTTCGGGAAGTACATCGCTTGAAAACTCTTTCAGAAAAGACTATGGATTGAGGAAAAAGCAAGATTTTTTACTCACAACCGAAAATCGAGCTTGATGATGTAAGAAATTTTGCCTACACACCGAAAAGTGTGAGACTCTCTCGCACTTTGATTCCCAGAGTTGGCGTAATGATTTGGAATAGAAGAGAGAAAACGCGTTCGAGAGAGAGAGAGAGAGAGAGAGAGAGAGAGAGAGAGAGAGAGAGAGAGAGAGAGAGAGAGAGAGAGAAAGAGAAGTGGAGGGGGCAGCGGTGGTATCAGATCGCGCTCCACATTCATTTCGGACAAAACCTTTTGCTCCCCGGCTTTAGGCCATGACGTGGTTGTGCGGGGCGGAGCCGCTGGGCTGTGCGGGAGGGCTGGTCGGCGCAAGTGGTAATTACGAGAGAGGAGTTTCTGGGGCAGGGGAGGTGGCGTGGCGTGGGTGGGGGTGGAGAAGGAGGGCACGGAGGGCGGAGCGGGGTCAGGGGTGGGATGGGATGCAAAGTCGCACACGCCGCCCTCCCCCCCGAACAATCTGCTCTCCATAAGTCTCGCGGGGCGGAGCAGAAAGAGAAGGCAGCGGCTGCGGTTGTATCGGCACGTGAGATTTCTCCCCCGCCTCGCCCCGCCCCGCCCCGCCCCCCGCCCCGCCCCGCCCCGTTCCGCTCCCCCCCATGTCCACGGGGAGCTCTTCATACAGACTTGAAGGGAAGCGGGGCCGGGGAGGCCTGGGGGCGTATGAGGAGGGGCAGGCTTTGGGGGCGATTAGAGCACAGAATGGGGAAGAATGGATGGTATGGGGATGGTAGGAGGGGTGTATGCTAGTGGCGGGGGCGGGGCGGGGCCACCACCCCGGGGGCCCCAGAGGGGGATGGAGGTGCGGCTCCCTCAGTAAAGCGTTTCTGATACACAAGTTGAAAGTCTCCAATAAATACATGGTCATTTCGAGTATGGCGCGGCGCATTCACACCGCCTTCTCTCTCTGTCCCCCAGCAGATGGAGCGGGGCAGCACAGCGTCGTGTGGAGAGGAAGACGGCGGTCCTGCGGCGTCCTCTCAGGTACGAGTTTCAGACCCCTTCGCCTTTCTCCAGTCGCGGCGCGGCACCTGGACTTGACGCCTGTAATGCCTTGCAGTGAGCCATGTCGGAATGGCCGTCGCCCACCAACTGGACGGAGGTGGGCTCCACCGCCCTCCCCGAGTACGACGATGTGGACGACACGCACCTGCAGCGGGTCGCGGTGCTCGTCTGGCTGTACGGGGTGGTGCTCACGGTCAGTGCGGGGCGGCGGGGGAAGGGGGGGGGGAGGGGGGCTCTCGACCTCCAGCCAGACCTCAAGGGTTGCGCGCTCGAGCCTGAGTGCTGGTGCATCGGCTCGAGCGGGGCGGGGCGGGGCGTCCCTGCCCTGTCTGCGGTACGGGGTGGCATGTGTCCGCAGGATGGAGGGGGGGGAGGCTGACTCGGCCTGGGACAGCAGGCGACACGGGTGTGTTTGACGTCTGAGTCGCGCGGTGAATGGGGGCAGACAGGCACAGGGGAGCTGCAGGGGGCGGGGGCGGGAGGCTGTCGACCCGGACAACTTAAACACAATACGACCAGGTGATTGCAGTCCGGCCGGCAGGGGTAGTGTGAACAGGGTTGCCTGCCTAAGCCCACAAACTTGACCCGCGTTCTCCCTTGTGCGCTTGCAGGTGGGCGTTGTGGGTAACGTGGGCATCGTGGCGGCCATCATGTCGCAGCCCGGCGGCCGGTCGCGGTCGCTGCTGCTGCTGCAGCTGTGCGCCTCGGACCTGCTCGTGTGCGGCGTCACGGTGCCCGTGTCGGCCGCCGCCGTGGCCTCCTCCTCCTGGACGCTGGGCGTCTTCGCCTGCAAGATCGCCTTCTTCTTCCAGGTGGGTGAGCGGGCTCGGCCGGGCCGGGCCCCTCCCTGGCGCTCTTCCCCCTCCTCTGACTCCCGCTGCTCCTGCCCGCAGACCATGCCGGTGGCCGCCAGCACGCTGTCGCTCATGATGCTGTCGCTGGACCGGTACGCGGCCGTCAAGCACCCCCGCGTCCTGGCCAGGATGGGCCGCCAGAGCGGGCTGCCCGCCGCCATGGCGCTCTTCGTCTGGCTCGGCGCCGCCGCCGTCTCCGCGCCCGTCATCGTCGAGCGCGCCGTCAGCGAGGTGACCATGGGGTGCGAGGTGCGCGACGAGGTGCCGCCCGACGGACGGTTTCGTTTGACGAGGCGCTTGTACTCCGCCCGCAGGCCGGCCAGTGCGAGGAGGCGTGGACCAGCCCGTCGCTGCGGACGGCCTACGCGCTCACGCACATCGGCCTGGTGTACCTGGTGCCGTGCCTGACGGTGGCGGGCTGCCACTGGGCCGTGGGCCACAAGCTGTGCGCCGCCGCCTCCTCGGGCGCCAGCGTCCCCGCCGCGGCCGGGCTGCCCCTGCCGGCGCCCCGCAAGCCCCGCCAGGTATCCAACCAAAACAATTTTTAACCATAAACTACAGCACAATTTTAAAGATTAAATTTAACCAAAAAAAAATCTAAAGTCCAAAAGGCATGGACATTATAACTTGAAAGCGGCACACTTTGTGACCAGGTGATCATCGTGGCGGACGGGCAGTCCAAGGTGGTGCCGCTGCACGGCGCGGCCGAGGGCGACTCGGACGACGACGACGCGCACGAGCAGATCCGCGCCGACCTGGCCGAGCGGCAGCGGCGGCCGCGCAAGCCGCGCCACGGGCCGCGGGGGCCGCGGGTGCGGCGCGCCTCGCGCTCCGAGCGCGCCATCGTGCGCGCCAACCGCCGCCTGCGCCGCCCGCCCCTCGTCAAGCAGGCGTCGCGCCAGTCGCTGCAGAGCCGGCGCCGCCTCGCCAAGCTGCTCGTCGCCCTGGGCGGCGTCTTCGCCACCTGCTGGCTGCCCTACGTCGTCGTCCGCGTCTACGCCGAGCTGGCCGTCGACGGCGACGTACGCTCTCGCTCTATACTGCGCGTCCCGCGTGCCGCAGTGCGTGACAATGCGTGACTAACGGCGTGCGTGTTGCAGGCGGTGCGCGAGCTGCTGCCCTTCGTGCTGCTGCTGGGCCACACGCACTCCGCCATCAACCCCGTGGTGTACTGGCTGCTCAACAGGCAGACGCTGCGCTGGCCCGCCATCTCGGCGCGCTGCACCTCCTGCCCCTGCTTCACCGGCGAGCTACCGCTACGGTCAGCAAGCGCTTTCCTAATCCTAAGAGAGCTGCCACTGCGGTCAGCAAGCGCTTTCCTAATCCTAAGCGAGCTGCCGCTGCGGTCAGCAAGCGCTTTCCTAATCCTAAGCGAGCTGCCGCTGCGGTCAGCAAGCGCTTTCCTAATCCTAAGCGAGCTGCCGCTGCGGTCAGCAAGCGCTTTCCTAATCCTAAGCGAGCTGCCGCTGCTGCTCGATATTTATGTGCTTGACATTGCGCAGGTGGCCGTCTTTCCCGGGGCGACGGGACGCCCGCCTCGACTGGAACCCGCGCGCCTCCTCCACCAACGAGGCGGCCCTGGGCGCGTTCCACCCCAAGTACAACAAGGCCCGGCCGCAGCAGAACGACCTCTACCGCCCGCGAGCGTCCTCCGTGTTCCTCAACTGAAGGGTCTGCACGGGAGTACAGTGTCAAAGCCTGCGTGCGTAGGCGACGGAAGAAAAATGTGAGAGAGGGGATGAATTAAGGTTGAGGGAGATTATCGGTCGTATCTGAATTTCCAGAGTCTCCCAGACTGTATATAAAAGGTCAACTTTGACCAACTACGGTGATGTTATTCTTGTACCATACATATGAAATGATATATTGTTGTTGTCTACTTGGTATAACTGTGAGTCAAATTTGTTTTCCTAGTCAGAATATTTTTATTTTATTTTGCATTCGTCTTGCACAGCGCGTCCTACAGACCCTCGCGCGCGCGTGGCAACCGCCGACCAGTCCCGATCTATGCTCAGTAGTCTTGTAAATACGATAAAAAAAGAAAAAAAGATTTTGGGATCAATCCTGTACTTTCAACTATGTAACTTGTGGCAAATAATTATCACTGCACGATTAACATGGGTATAAGCCAGACGCGTAGACTGACATAGCTAGACGAGACGAGGCTGACCGTTAACAAGAGCAAACTTGTGACATGTAGTCACAAAGCACACGCCGTTCAGTTACATCTACGGCTCACCCAAAATAGTGATCTTAACATTCATTCCATACTAGTCAGGTGGCTTTATTCGCCAGAAGTATTTTTATCTGATTGACAATTTTGGCTGTACACTTAGGTATACTCTAGGTACCACATCTTTTCTAAGGACACTGTGACAGCGGACTTAGTAAATGAGAATGTTATTGTAAGAATAAGTTTTGGACGCAAGTCTTAAAATTGTACGTATAGACCGGGCCTTATATATTATATGAATCTATATAACGTTATATTCATTGGCCTGAGTGATATATTTCTTTAACATATCGAGTTGTAGTGCTGTTCTAACTACCGTTCCATTCTCGTCACTAGGTTTTAGAACTCATGTGCTGGAACGATTTTCCAAACAGAATCTAGTCAAAGGGATGTAAAATATCACATTCAAATGGAGTTTATAAGTAATTTACGTATCCACTACATCTTCTGTACCCTTCTTGCGTGACGTTCTTAGAACCCTCTCTATTAGAACATTGTGATATCTGTTTCTAGGTGGGCAGCGCCTTTGATTCGGGCGACAATATTGTGACTGTCTGCAGAGCTTCGTGTGTGTCTGACTATCTTTGATTTGCTACAGTGTATTTTGTTTAACTTTATTTTTTCACCGATCGTGGGTAAAATGTTAAACGCGTAGATAAATGTACGTCCAAATCTGCGGACTTTTGCAGAGACTGTCCTCATATTTTTTACTATGTATACAATACGAATATTAACACTTTCCGTGCTACAGGACCACGAGGTGGACCCGGTAAAATATGCGCTTCCATGCCGCATTGGGGACCCGCCTAAATATGCTTGGATGTTCCTCGTGGTGTCAAAAATCGACCGTAAAATTTGCGAAGGCCTCTGATAATAATGAAAAAAAATAAATTGTATGTCCACCTGTGAGAAGCTGATCTGTAAAAGACACGAAAAGTGTTAATCCGCAAAACAAATATATAAAAAAAAAAATTCGTGACAATTTACCTGTATTTGCTTTGCTATACCCCGCGCTCAGAGACAGAATGGGAGGGAGTCACCACGGCTACCTCAGCAACTAGCGGAGCTCGCGGCCCGGGGTATCGACACGGCGTAAGGCGCCCCACCGCACGCGACCGAGTTTAATTACCTCTTTATTGGACCATCACACGGCTCAGGAAAAATATTTTACAAATATTCATAAAGAAAACTAAACAAGAATCAGGGTTGCCGTAGGAGGAATGACCCCGAAAAGATTGGTTATACGCCGAACTTAACACGTACTTGCGAGCGCCCCGATTGTCAGGGAAATCCCCCAGTAAAGCGTGCAGGTCGTGACAGTTTGAACCTGCGACCAGCCAGACCTCTGCGGCGCCGAGGGCCGTGGCGTGCGCCCCGCGGCCCCGCGTGGGGTAGGCGCCGCCGCGGGGCGGGGCGGTCGGGGCGGGCAGGGCCCGGGTGGCTGGGCTGCGCCCGCGGCTGGGCCGGGCAGGGCCGCGGGGGCGCCAGTAGTGCGCTAGAGGGGACAGCCGCCGCGCCGAGCGCCGCCTGGGGACCGCACCGCACCGCGGGGCGGGCCGGGCCCACATCGGGGCCACAGGCCGCGCGCGCGCACGCGCCCCGGGCGCCACCGCGGGCCCTAGCAGGCTGATTATCGTCAGGGGGTGAAGCACGGCTCGCCGCACGCGCTGTGATACATTGCCACCATTTTCTGCTGGACAACTGTCACACATAGACAGTAGCGGTTATATAGTACAATAACGACCCAAAGTTTCCTTTAGTTTCGAGTGCGGTAGTAAAAATAATTGTGATTGAAAGTTTACTTCCGGAACAACAAAGGTGTGAGACAAGGCGACTGATGTCCGGGACCAGTTAAGAGACGCCGTCGGTCCCTTGGTGTCGCGGGGTTTCAAGGTCACGCAGGTGACAAAGTGAACGTCTTTCGAGCGCCAGTGCAAACGGACACGGTTTCCTCCCGTCGATAAGGTGCCGCGCCGCGGACTGTCGGGTCGGGGGGCCGCGTCCTGAGGCCCGGGCCGGCGGCCCCGCCCCGCCCCGCCCCGCCCCGCCCCGCCCCGCGGCGCCGGCGCCAGCCTAAGCTCAACCCCACTGCATCGCAGCCCTGCAGGGCTTCCCGGAAAAACAAATGCTCTTCGATCTTGCGCGGGCGGGTCGCAGGAAGACCGGTTCCGGGGTGACCGGAGCGGAGCCGGAGCGTCCACTGACGTCAGCGCTGGCGCCGCGTGCACCAACCTCGTGAACCTCAACCTTCACCTAAGGCTAGGTCGCCATCGGAACCTGTTTAACACCCCCCCGACAAGAGGATTTTTTTAAACCAAAAAGTGATACCAAGGAGTGGCGGGCGGCAAGACGCGTGGGAAGAAACGTGCTCGTTGGGCACGGATATTCCGTGGTGGAAACAAAGATAGTAAGGGCAAAGTGAAGTAGTGAAGTGCACTTTCGGATTACTGACGCCTGGACAAACCTACGACCGCCCCACCCTGGCCTGAGCGAAGGTAAGTTCACCGCATAACTCTGTACACACTATCCTTTTTATAAAGCATTGAAACTAAACGAGTTAGGCCCAAGGACCTCACCTTTGTGCAATACAATTACTCCAACCATAGTAACGTCTTCACATCCACACACACAATAAAAACTGATTGCAAATAAAACTTATCTATGTGTCACTAGATAAACGACTGACACGCGCCGCCCCGCCACTTCCTCTCTAGCTGTCACCAGCAAAAACAAAAACGAAATTGGACAGAATAGAAATTCTGCTCCATTTACGGCACGCTTTGATCGGCCCTTTGCAGTCATGTTTATTGAGTTGACACATGCGCCGATGCTTTCCGTAACTTTCCCTGACAAGTTTGCCGTAGCCCGGGCCGGCCGGCCGGCGTTGTTGTTGGGCACGAGGGAGGACAGGGCGGACAGTACACAGCCCTGGTGGGACTGAGGGGGTGGGGGGCGATATGGCATAAGCCGGCACATGTGGCACTAGATTGCCATTCATTCATAGACGCACGTTCAACAAAAGCAATCTCAATACGGCCCTTTCGCTTTTGAAAGGGAGTGTGTCTCGCCTGAGGCGCACCCCGTCAGCTACTCGCCCCGAAACGGAGTCGAGGCGATATTAAAACTGCACCCAACTGCTGCGACCGAGGGGTCGTCAACTCCCCTTAGCCGTGTACGAGGTAGTATACGAATATTACCAGTAATATAGGCAATATTGTGTAAAAAATATAAAGTAATATATGGTAATAAAGGGGTAATATAGAGGCGAAATTGTGGTAATATGCAAGTAATATATGGTAATAAATTAGGTAATATACAGGTAATATAGCCATCGCGTACGAAGTAATATACGAGTTGACGACCCCTCGGCTGCGACGCAAGCTCTCAGGTCTACACATGGGAGGTCGCGTGACAAGCGTGACCAAAACCACGGTCACACCACACATGCGACCTGTCCACGACGTCGAACTTTGCCTGAGAGGCACATGTCACATTAGTTTTTATTTCTTTACAGTGTGGACGTGAAGTGCTATTCAGATGCGTAACGGACGGCGTGCGCGTATTCCTGAGAACGTTTGTGTCTTCCGATGGTTTCTGATAAAGGTTGGCGATGACGCTAGAACCACACGAGTGGAAGACTCAGCTCAGGCGGCGCGGCGCGGCGCTTAGCCGGGTCCTCCTATCGCCGGTATTTTTATCATATCGTACGAGGACTGTCACCTCCTGCCTTCCCGCACCGCCGTCCATATACGGCCGAAAGTCTCTGCGTGAATCCACATTCTAGAACGTTCGTCACAAATATGTGGCCAGGACTGCTGTAGCCACGGGACACTCAGTGCAATTTATCGGAGGGGCCATGCGGAGATAAGCAGCCCTGAAGGCTCTTAGGGAGGGCGTAACGAGGGGTGCCCGGTAAGAAAAAAAAACTCGTTGCACATGAGGAAAAAATACTCGCGAGTGCTCGCGGGTACTCGCAGACGCCTCATAGCATATCGCGGGGATGCGTGTTTTAATTGGAACTGAGATATTTCAGTATCCGTTAATGAGCCGTCATTCACCTACCTGCAAAGTAAAACAGTGGAGGTACAGTCCGTGACTGTTCAAAATACAGAGAGAGAGAGAGAGAGAGAGAGAGAGAGAGAGAGAGAGAGAGAGAGAGAGAGAGAGAGAGAGAGAGAGAGAGAGAGAGCTTAGCCTCTGGCGCTCCACGGCTGGCTGCCGGTCTGCGTGTACGTATAGCGTTACAAGCAAAAATATTGGCGTTAGAAAAACACCAGAAATAGAATATTTTTACATCTAGATATTTAGGCGGCATGAGCTTCATGACATGCCAGGCGCAGGAAAATCGTCACTGCCCTCTTATCTCGAGTATGTCATCATTATAATGCAGGCTGTACTCGACGCCCCCAACGCCACGTCAGAGAAACAACCCACGCCGAACAAAATCAAAATGTCGCTATAAAATTGCCAAATTTAAATAAAAGGGTAAATAAAAAATTGCAAATGAATGAGAAGGCGCTGGATGGAGGAGACGTACTGGAGCCCAGCAGCGGCGCGGGAGGGGCTCCTCCGGGCGGGGCGCAGCGCAGAGCAGGGGCCCCCGGCACCCCGCCCCGCCCCGCCCCGCCCCGCGCGCCCACAGCGACAGAGATGGGCGTACGCCCGCCCGCCCGCCCGCCCCACGCCGCCCCGCCCCCCCGCCCCGCCCCGCCCGGCCGCCCAGCTGCACACCGGCGCGCAGCGCAGACACAGTCGCCGGCCGGCCGCTGTCGCTCGCGGATTTGACAAGCGATATCTCTCTCTGAGGCGCGTCGCGGCGCCGGCCCGCGCCCGCCCCGCCCCGCGCTTTCGTGTTTCGTTTCGTGCGCGCTCGTAAGGGCGTCGTTGGCGACGCCCAGCGCCGTGCCGTCGCGTGGCGCCGCACTGGACCGGCGCGGCGTCCCGGTGCCCAGCTGACGCCCGGCCCGGCAGTGCAAGTTCACAGCAGAGTGTCAACCAGGCACAGTTAGGGCCGTGCCGTGCCGTACCGTACGCGCCAGTCCTGTCAGTCGCTCCGTCAGTCGCCTTACAGCTTACACTGGATTACCTCACCGCTCAGCTGCGTCAGCGTCAGCGAGTCATAGAGCGCGCACTGTACTGTACCTAGCGTGACGTCCTTACATCGTGCGAGCTTACTGGGCATGACCTACGCCAAGAAGGCCCGTGAGCGGAGGCACGCAGTCATGAACCAGGTGACAGGCTCGCGCCGCGGCCGGGCCCGCCCCGCCCCGCCCCGCCCGCCCACGAGCGTGCATGCGACATGGTGCCATCATCGTCTCAACAGTGAGGCGGGCGGGGGAACTATGGCCGCGACACCTCCTATTTTTCTGTCCCAACACAAGAATTTTCTCGTCATGTAAATTAGGGGAGCAAATATTCCCGCGCACGTCTCCACGTGTGGACGAAGCTGGCTTCGTCCCCGCCTCCGGCCGGCGCGGCGGGGGCGGGGCTGGCCTGGCGCCTCCCGTAGGGATGGGCGATGGGCCCCATTGGGGACGGTCCTGGGCGGGCGGCGCGGCGCGAGCTGAGGTGACCGTGACCCTGCCTGCGCCGGCCGGGCCG
The DNA here is from genome assembly GCA_033675135.1 of Frankliniella intonsa. Taxonomy (NCBI): domain Eukaryota; kingdom Metazoa; phylum Arthropoda; class Insecta; order Thysanoptera; family Thripidae; genus Frankliniella; species Frankliniella intonsa. The sequence goes on along the minus strand of CM066254.1, from coordinate 11,968,152 downwards.
GGCCGGGCCGGGCCGGCCCCGCTGCGAGGTGCACCGGGGGTTAACTGGCCGGCCAGGCCGAGCCCCGCCCCGCCCCGCCCCGCCCCGCCCCGCCCCGCCACGCCCCGGGCCGGCCCAGTCACGGTGCTACTGATACACGCCACAAGGCCGCGCTCCGAAAACCGCACGATCGAGACAACTGATTCTTTTCCGCGTTTCATTTCTTTCCCGCCACACTGCGATACGCATCGGGGCCGTGTCGTTATGCAAGGGCGCTGGCCGCGGCAGGGCGCGCCATGCCATCGGGCGCAAGTCAAGGAACCACCTGGTCGATAGGGCGGCTGAGCCATAGTGTCACGGCGCCAAGTTGGAGGGCGGGGCGGGGGGTGGAGGAAGACGCACAGCGGCCCGTCAGTCTTGTTTCGCTTCTTAATCGGCCCGAGTCACCGCAGTGTCGTCGTTAAGTCCCCGGTGAAGTTTCCCCCTGTCGTCGTGACCGCGGGAGAACGATGAGGGCGGGGCGGGGTGGGGTGGGGCGTGGGTTTCTCCGGTATAGAGTCGCGCAAGGCGTGGCGTGGCGTGACGTTACCGCACACTGTTTCAATGTTTTTCCGTCCCTGACGTGATTATATTCATTTTCGAAAACGCAACTTTACTCCTCCAAAATACATTTAACTTAACTGGCATATCCAAGTGCGGTATTTCGTCACGTCGTTGCTCGCGAAATTCGTGAAATAGACATATGAAAAGAAAATGATAGCTCTTTTTTTTACGCGGCAGAGTTTTCACAGCACGCCGCGATGCCGTCGCAAACAGTATTGCGTGGAACCTATAATTACGCGGAGATCCTCGGTGCCACAAATTTCAAACGCGACGCGACCTTGCGAGGAGACAGCCATTGGTTTTGTTTGCGTTTTTTTCTTTTCGGTCGGCGGAGCACGCTATGTACCTGCAGGCCGGGCGCAGCCGCACGATGCACCCGCGAGGGCCGGGCCGGGGCCGGGCCGGGCGTGCACCGAAAACCTGACCTAGTCGGGCCGGCCAGAATAGGAACTATAAAGTACCGCGGGAACCGCAGTAGAGCGTTGCGTCTCTGGAGACCTCCGCTCGGGCCTCATAGAGGAGGTGGGGGGGTCCTTAGGACGCGTCCACTAATGGGCGTGACGTACACTGAATGGCGCCGGCCCGGCACCGCCCGGCCCGGCCCGCGGGCCGCGTCCGAAACACCTGCCGTACGGCAGGGCGGATAGACAGCTCGAGCTCGCGGTCTCCTCCGGACGCGGCCGGACGCGGCCCAGCCCCGCCCGCCTCGATGCACGGCCGGGCCGGCCTACCGTCTCTACCCGTGAGAAAAAGACACCCTGGACCTGGCCGCCGCCTACCGCCTGGGTGTCGTCTGATGGCGCTTTTGCCAGGGCACATCCAGGGTGTCTTTCCCTCGCGGCCTCCCCGGCGCCTAGCAGGTGCGACCGCACGCACGCACAGGGCGCGAGCGTGGCCCATGTCACACGCGAGCCAGTGCGCCCGGGCGCGTCGCTGTGTTAAGTTGCACGCGCGCGCGGCTGCAGCGACGCCCGGCGTCGCCCGGCGTCGACTCGACTGTAGGCGCCGCCGCGCCGGCCATCCTCCTGCAGCTGCACCTGCACCGACGCCGCGTCCCGTCTCGAGCCGACCGGAAGTGCATCCCTACTTCCTCCCTGCCCTCTTCCTCCTCCTACACGTCGCGCTGGTCCCCCCGCCTGCCCGGGCCCGGCCCGGCTGGCTCCTGGTTCTCCTCCACCGACCCGGTGTCCTCCGCGCCCGGCGCCCCCTCCTCCCCCCCCCCTCTCCCCCGCCCCTACCGACCGCTCCCATTCGCGTGCGCGCGCGGCGGGCCGAACCTACGACGAGGGCAGCAGGTCGCGCGCGGGCTTGACGTGCAAATCGTTAGGAGGGAAAGAAAAGTGGAGGAGAAAAGAAGGAAAACAATTTAATAAAATGAAACCGAACGGGCTCCGGATGGGGTGGCGTGCGTGTGAGGGGGAGGCCCCCCCCCCTCTCTCCCGCCCCGGCTGCCGTGCAGCGACCGGACCGGACCCGGGACCCGCCTTAAATACTTAAATGACGGTAAATGCTACTAAGTTTCCTAGACGACTTGACAGTGGCAAGCTCTACGCTAAACCGTTAAAGACGAACACTGTAAAAGGGAGAAAAGGCGGTGCACCAGGTGGAGCTCCGCATTGTTTCCAGTCCAGCGAAAATAATGGCTTGAGAGGCCGTCTTATTCGTATGGGCACAGTGCCGCGCGGGACGGGACGGGCGCGCGCTCGCCTCGCCGAGGAGTTTTTCCTCCTGACCGCGGATGACGCGTCGCGTCGTCCTCCTCGTGACCCTCGCCTCGTCCCTCCTCCTCTCCTCTCTCGCCTCCGTGCCACGATCCTGACCACCGGCAATAAGGCGAGGTGAGGAGCACGACCCCGCCCCGCCCCGCCCCGCCCGCGCGCCCAAGGTCGAACCCGTCCTGCAGTCACCGCCCGGCGTGGCGCGGAGGCTGCGCGCCGACGAGAAGGTACGACTTGTGGTTTTCCAATCTCGCTGCTCTGCTCGTGGAGCCGAGGGCAGCCGGGCCGGGCGCGCAGCACACGCCGTGCTGCTCCGTTCCGGGATGGCGTTCCCTCCATGGGGTGGGGCGGTGAAGCAGCGCTCAAGCGGCCCCGACGTCAGCGGGAGGCGTTCCACTACTATACCAGCTTTAGGCCGCCAAAGGCACGTAACGAGGGGGGCGGGGGGCGTTCCACACACATTCGAGGCCGGGCGAGCTGGGCGAGGCCGGGCGGGGCGGGGCGGGGCGCGCCGGGCGTTCTACACCTCCATGCCCGTGCTTGTAACGTGCGTGGGTGGAATCGCTATTCTCCTGTTTCAAGATCAAGGTCGTCGCCGTGAGTCACTCGCAGTCTCTCTTGCTAGCGAGGAGGGGGGGGGGCAGTAGTGACGCTCCGTAGCATTTCTTTAAAATCGTATCGCTGACGATGACGGCGGCGGTAGCGGTGAGGAAGACCCCACAGGTGTTCCATGGTGTTTTCTCTCTCCACAGCTCACACACGGCACGGCCGCGAGTAGCGACACAAACGGACACGTTTAACCGGCGCCAAACATGCGTCCCGAGAGCGCCAAGAAAATGTAAGTAATCCGCTCTACTTTTCGTCCGGACTTTGGTGACGGTGGCGATAGTGGTGGTGGTAGTCGCAAAAAGGACGCAAGGAGCGCCCCCGCCCTCCTACCCCCTAAAAAATAACTATCTCAAAACGCCATTGGGCACGCGTGTACCGAACCGATGTCATGGCGCCGTGCTTTGAACTCATAAATGGGCGCGGCGTGGCGTGGCGAGGTGGGGCGGGGGTGGGGCGGGGCGTTGCGAGGTGGGGCGAGGCGGGGCAGGCGGGGGCGTGGCGGGGTGGGGCGGGGCGCGGCGAGGCGGGACGCGGAGCGGTGGCCACAATGAGCACAGGCACCTTATCGAAACACCTTAGCCGGCCGGCGTATCGCAGCCGTTGTTATAGACTGACGTAGTACACGAACCGCAAAGCGAAACAAAAGGGTGAAAAAATAAAAGGATCGGCAAAAAAAGGCAAAGGAAATTGTAAAAGGGACGGTAAGAGGTAAAGTGCTCTATTTTCGGAAGAAGTCGGCACCGCGGCCACCGCCGTGACAACGCCGTGGAAGACACAGCCGGCAGCCGGCAGCAATGGATGTTGCTGCACGTTGTACGACACAGCAACGTCATTTAGACTGCGCTGGTTTTACCAGGACATAAAACCCGCCGTAGGAAATATCCGCTACAAACCACTGCCTAGTTGCTGACTGTTTGCTTTGCTTTCAGGTGGAGCGGCTGCGTGCGCGGCCCGCTGCGGTGCGCCCGGGCCTTCCTGTGTCCGGCCAGGGGAAGCATGCGGTGAGTCTGACTGCACCGCGCGGGGCGGGGCGGGGCGGGGCGGGCGAGGGGTAACACACTGCGATCCGTTTCGGGTTGCGCGCCTCCCCCGCCCCCTCTTCTCCCGCGGTATCGCCGTGACGGGCCGGTGTGTCTCTCCGCCTCGAGCACGGCCTCCGCGCAGCGCCGCACAGCTACTCTCACTCTCCCTCTCACTTCCTCGGGGGAGGAGAGGCAGCTAGAGAGAGAGAGAGAGAGAGAGAGAGAGAGAGAGAGAGAGAGAGAGAGAGAGAGAGAGAGAGAGAGAGAGAGAGAGAGAGAGAGAGAGAGAGAGAGAGAGAGAGAGAGAGAGAGAGAGAGAGAGAGAGAGAGAGAGAGAGAGAGAGAGAGAGAGAGAGGGACGGTCGCGTCTCGTCGCGTCGGCGCCGCAGAGGACGCGGCCCGGACCAGGCCGCTGCGCGCCGCGGCGCTGGTCGTATTAATAGTCCGTGTCCTCAACCTTTGGCGTGCCGCCACCAACCACCAACAACACCTGCTGCGGCGCCAGTGGCGGTCGGGGAGGCTGAGGACGCCGACGACGAGGTAGTGCGGGCCGCGGGGACCTCAGCGCGACGGGCCGGGCCGGGCCGGGCCGGAGCGGGGTCCAGTTCAGGAGCCACACCGCACGGGGACCGGGATCTACCGGGCTCGGGCCGGGATGTATGCGCAGAGCGATCGCGGGGTATCGGCAGGCAGCCGACCTGGGCCGGCAGACCGAGGTCTTCCCTCCAGGGAGGACAGGACGCCGCACCGGCGAGCGGAGCGGAGAGGGCGACCTCTCCCTGCCCCTGCAGCACGCCTGCAGCCGCGCGGCGCCGCGCCGCGCCGCGCCGAGCCACAGATCAGATGGCCGCGGCGATACTCCGCGCCGCGGGGGACGGGCCGGGCCGCGGGAGTCCGGCGCGCGAGCGCTAGATGGCGCTACACCACGAGAGCTCTCGTCATCCCCCGGCCCGGCGGAAGCGCGCGCGCTGTTGCAGCTTCCCCGCCTGAGCTGAACCGTGTGAGAATACGGCCCTCCGCCGGATGCAGCGGGTGACCGGGGTGACGGGACACAACACCGCGCTCAGGCCGACCGGACCGCGAGGAGGAGGGACGAGGAAGTAGGGCGGAGGTGCTACGGTGCGGTGCGGTGCGGGGCGGGCCGGGCCGGGCCGGGGCGCGGCGGGGCGCAACAAGGGTGCAACAGGGTTTGGGTCTGCAGAGCAGACGGGACGGGACGGGACGGACGCTGTCCTGCGCACATGACGCTGACATGTCCTCGACCCTATCTTCCTTCGAGCCCCCCCTCCCTACCCCACCCCTCCACCCCCCAATTGCCTAAAGCTCACTCGGCCCGAAACCAGCTTGGCTAAAACAGCAGCACTAATAGAGAAGGGCTGCAAAGAAGGGCCGGGCTGGGGGCGGGGAGGGGGGTGGGTCTGGAAGACTGGATGACTTTGTGGGGGCGAAGCGCGAAGCAGGGGTGCAGAGGCAAGGGCTGAAGTCTTTTTAGTGCTGGCAGTCCGTCGCCATCTGCTCCACTGCCAAAACACACTCCTCGACAAAGCAGGGATATTACGACGTTATCGGAAGCAGCCCCGGCCGGGCCCGCCCCGGCCCGCTCCATGCTCAGCCAGGCCCTACCCCATGCCCCCCCGCACCCCGGCGTAATCTCTCAGCTTCGTTAGTCACATTAGCGCTGAAGCGTGAGTTCAAACGGGGTGCTGACTGCTGACCCTGTTGCCCGCCCCCGCCGCCGCCCCCGCCGCCGCCCCAGGCACTTGTTTGCTCATACTGTCAACGCGGGTATTGGGCATTGATTTTAATGAGGCTTCGCTCTTTATTTCCCGGGTGAAAGGGGGACGCGAAAACATGAAAAATCTAGCTTGGGGGGGGGGGGGGGCAGGCGGCAGGGGCCGTGGGCGGCGCCAGGGCCGGGGGCCGGGCTGGGCTGGGCCGGGGGCCGGGCGCGGCAGCTGCAGCCACGCTGCTGACGGCTTCGCATGAGCATCGCAATATGAAATGCACAGCAGAATATGGCGAAAAAAGAAAGAGGGCTCATTCGGTCGATGGCCATATGGTGTCTCTCTCCATAGCAAGGAGGTTGGGTGGACATGGAGGCGGTGGCCGAGGGGGAGAGGGGGCGGGGGAAGTCCCCAAGTCCTATAGAGGCTGCCTGGGGGAGCATAAGTCCTTGAATTATACCAGAGATAAATTATTAATATGAATCATGTGACCTATTAATGTGATGGGGTGACAGCGCACTAATTAATGACTAAAGAAGACTGATTATTATTGTAATAAGTGAAGGCACATCCGGTAAATGTTCTTAAGTTTGCTGATATTAAATAATAATTGGGCACTAAGATTGCGTAAGGGAATCAATTGTAGGCGTAATAGTACAAATATCCAGAGTCACACTTACTCCGTAACTATTCCCCAATTACAAAGCAGTAGTCGTTTTGATTTAAACAAACATGTGAAACAAAACGTTCACCCAAACTTATAGTAACCAATAGAACGGAGTTAAAAATAGTCAAAAGCATTTTTTTAAATTCTCACTAAGAAATTTGTCATGTTTTCGAAAAATAGAAGACAAAGGAAAAGGAGGGTCCACAAAGCCAAAATGACAGTAATGCGACCCAAACAAGAAACTGCCCATTGGGTTTCTACAATAAATAAAGTAGGCCAGTCAGACCTGGATTACTCACCACGGGCTCTTCAGTAGGAAGAGAAGTCAGCCAGAAATGTCGGTGAACATGATGACAAGGACGATGAACTACACTCCACTACTTTATCATCTTTGCACACTCAGGGTCCTAACCTCAACACTTCGAAACACACGGAATGCAAATTCGCACGGCGCGGCAGGTTCTCGCAAAAATCACACGCTTCGACATCGAAAACTCGCGAAACTGTGTTGGACGACAACACATACGACAGTTTACCGTTAATGTTTTTTTAAATTAAAAATTCGGATCCTGAGACAAAATTATAAGGCTACTTCGCGCCTAAAAAAACCGTTTGCTCGTAACAGATGTGTTTTTGTTTTTTCGAGATCGAGTCGAGCCGGGTCAGCTGATCGGCTGTTGTTCGTCGCGAACCGACCGTTGTGTTTTAAATTCAAGTTTTTTAAATGAAATATCGGAGAAAAGTGTGTGAAAACTTTGTACCCGGCTGATTTTTTGTATTAGCAGCCATGACAAATGGGGTGCATTCAATAGGTAAGGTCTCTCTACAACGATCTCAAGTTCAAAGTATCTTTTTAAACCTAGGTTAGGCTGTGAGATCTTAGTTTTTACCTTGGGCTTGGACGTTATGACAATGGGGTGCATTCAATAGGTAAGGTCTCTCTACAACGATCTCAAGTTCAAAGTATCTTTTTAAACCTAGGTTAGGCTGTGAGATCTTAGTTTTTACCTTGGGCTTGGACGTTATGACAATGGGGTGCATTCAATAGGTAAGGTCTCTCTACAACGATCTCAAGTTCAAAGTATCTTTTTAAACCTAGGTAGTTAGGCTGTGAGATCTTAGTTTTTACCTTGGGCTTGGACGTTATGACAATGGAGATGTTCCCTAGAACAGTCAGGAGCTCAAATCAAAACGTCTCACTGAGAAGGGCGCAGCATAGCTTTTTCACCTTTTTCAAATATACTCTGAGAATGAAACAGGACCGTTCTTCATCTCACTTATTTATAGTTCACCAAAATCTTGGTGGAAGTGAAAAAAAAAATTGTTGACGTTACTCTATTGTTATATTTATTCACATACATTTATTTTGATATATCCCCGTAAACAGAAATAAGATATTATAATAATTATGACAGATCAAATTAAATCAATTAAACTATATTATCGTGCAATTTAAAATTATTTTATTATAGACATGCTTTTTAGTGTTATGTGTCCATGGTCCGATGCAGTATCTTTATTGGACATGATCATAATACCACTGTATTATTCTTTACGAAAGCAGTTTTTATTTCAATCTGGATACACAATAATATTATGTATAGATCTCATTTTTCACAATATGAATAACAAATCAAGTCTCTTTGTCTCTGTTAAAAAATTTATAAAGATATAACTCAGTACAGAGATGCACCGGAGTCATGCTGTTTCTTCCTTAGGTCATTTTAACAAAACGGGTGAAAGGCCTGAAACTAAGTAAGGCCGCGTTAAATCAAAAACTAAAAAGTGCCCTTTCCTCCCCATAACACTTTTGTCATTTGAGATGTGCAGTTGGAAAACACTTACAACTGTCTCACAGTAACTTGAATACATGAAAGGGTTTGAACGAAACGTTGCACACTAAAACATTACTGACTTCTCAATGTGCAACTCTCTTTCTCTCTCTGCTCCAGGATACCGGCGGGACGCATGGCGCAGCGCGTGGTCCCCGTCATCCGCACGGACTCGCCGCCGCCCGCCGCGGCCCCGGAGACGGACCCGCCCCCGGCCTGCGCCGGCCACGGCCACGGCCTCGGCCTGCAGGCAGAACACTGCGGGGGCAGCGGCGGCGGCGCCGATGGCATGTCCAGGCTCTCGGTGCCCGGCTCCTTCGTCAGCTACCTGGACCCCGCCGACGAGCCCGTCTTCAGAGGCACCAACAACTCCGCCGGCGCTGCAGGACACTTCAGCTACTTCACCCGTCACGACTCGTACAGGTAGGAGATCGTCACGCCCTTCACCAACGTCACCTACGGGGACCCTGCGCCCCCGCCACCGCCCCCACCCTAGCCCCCTCTCCTCCTCACGAAAATGGAAAAAAGTCCGGGTCTGTGCAAACTCGGCGCGGAACTTGGATTGAATACATTCAATTGCGAAAGGCTTGTCGTCCAGGTCAGGCGCGACCGCGACCGCGCGCCGCTGTCTGGCCGCGGCCCCGTCAACTTACCTCTCCCTCTCTCAGTGTTGACTTTCGCGTTAGGTTCTCTGCGGGGCCAACTCGCTCGCGCGGCGGCGGCGGCGCCGAAGGACTTGGGCGGGCAAGAGATGGGCGCGGCGCGGCGCGTCCCAGCGCGGGCGGAGCCGCTTTGGCGCCAAATTCAAACAGGGGGAGGGGGGTGGGGGTACATCGCAAAGGGAATGGGGACGAACACGAGCCTGGCGGTGAGAGCAGCGCGGCGGCTGCACCGGTGTGCGGCCAGGCCAGGCCAGGCCAGGCCACCAATCAGCCTGCGTCATCACTAATGCAGCGCGCTGCACTGGACCGGGCTGAGGGGGAGCGGGAAGGAGGGCTGAGAGCCTGGCTCACGCAATGGGGAATGGCATGGCGTTCCGAGCGGCAGCATCGTGAGAGCCTCGGAGAGCCTGGCGGGGCCGGGCCGGGCGGGGCGGCCAGGAACCGGACACTCGGCTCGGAGAGTGGTCTCCCCTTGACCGCTTCGCTTGGCTCGCCTCGCCTCGCCTCGCCGACAGGCTAGCCTCCCCGCCGCGGGGGGCAGCTGCCCCTCCCCTAAGGCTGTCCACCCCTCACACACGCACAACTCCACCGCCACCGCCGCCGCCACCACATACCAGCTTCCTCACATATCGGGGCACGAAGCGCCCCGCCCCCGCCGCGCCCCGCCCGCCCCGCCCCGCCCCGCCCCGCCCCTCCCCGCCCCTCGCCCCGCCCGGCCCCTGACTCTTTCGCCCTGTACCGCTTACCCCACGGCGATAGCCGGGCCGATCTGGAATGTGCACAATGCTGGCCGACATGGCATCCCTGCCGGTCCCGCCCCGCCCCGCCCTCCTATGACTCCGCTGCAGCACCGGCTCGGTTTAACTCAGTTAAAATCCCCATGACCCGCGCGCCGCCCTGCCGCGCCGTGCGGCCGCGGCCGCGCTAAAGCTCATGTGTAATGTACCGGGCGGGGCCGGGCCGGACAGGTTGCACCTCCTCGTCGTCCTGCTCTGGCCGTGGCGGCCACTTGCAGCGCGCCCTGGAGGTCCTGGATGGTGTGCCGGGCAGGCCGGCGGGCGGGCGGGGTCCTGCTTATTGGCACCGTGCTGCCGGTCGCCAGCACCGAGTCCAAGGTCGTCGACGGCGAGGTCATCGGGGCCGCCGGCCAAGCAAGCGTGCCGCACCGCGCCGGTCCGATCCGACCCGACCGCAGCTCATGCAGTCCACGAGCGCACCCGTCCCGCCATGTCGCGTCGGTTGACAGCTCCCTCCCTCCCTCTCCCTCTCGCTCTCTACTTCTCCCTCTCTCTCTCGTTCCCGCCTGACGCGTCTGAAGCGACCACGGCCGCGGCACAGCACCTAGCCAATTAAGGGGTGCAGTGGGTCTGGTCCTGCGTCGTGGTCGCCGCCGGCCCGGCCCTGCGACTGACGTCACTGGTGTCAGCCCCGCCCGGCCCGGCCTGGACCCGGAGGTCTACCAGGGACTCTGTGCGACGCAGGCCGGGAGGCCAGACGCGCGCGGGCCATGTGGCGTCGCGGCGGCGAGCTCATGCACGCGGAGGCCGTCGCCGTGTGGAATGCTCGTCGCCAAACGACTCAGCGCCGCGCTGCGCCGGCCGGCCGCGGGGCAGAGCTGGGAGGCGCTGCCAACTTACAGAATCGTTGTCCCGCGCCCCGCACGGGCCCTGGCCCTGCCGCCCACCTCACTTACCGCCGCTAAATATTCCCCCCGCCGCTGGCAACCCTGGGCGGCGCGCCGCCGCGTCCCGCGTCCCGCGCGGCTCGGAGGCAGCGCAACGAAAAACACGCTTTCCGTTTTAGCGTTGATCATGACGAGTGCAAGGCGTAGGGAGGAGGAGGAGGAGGAGGAGGAGGAGCAGGAGGAGCTGAGGCCGCGGTGCCACCGGGAGGGGGATGGGAGGCGGGGTCACCGCGGCGCTGCACGTGTGCTGCCTGTCAGGCTGCATGGCGGCGGCGAGCGTGCCTCGTGCGCTGGGGGAGGGGGGGGAGGACGAAGGGGACGGAAGGGGAGGTACACGAATTGCCCCCCGGGCTGTACCGTGTGCCGTGTTTGGAGGGAAGGGGAGGGGGATAGCAAGCTGATCGCACACGCACTGCGACCGAATAGCTCCGCTTTCATCGAGTCTAGCCGCGAGCTGCCCGTTCAGTAATTCCTCAGCCCTTAGTACCCCCGCTGTCAGTACCCGACCTGCAACACCCACTGCGGTGCGGTGTGCGCGCGGTGCGGTGTGCGCGCGGCACAACCCGGCCGGGCCCCCGCCCGCCCCGCACGGTGGATGCCTGGGCCGGGCCGGACCACAGCGCTATGCGCCCCCCGTAACTTCACAGGCCCGGCGGCTCGGCTCGGCTCGGCTTGTCCTCTCCTCCCCCCTCCCTCTCCCCTGGTACCTGCTCCTCCCGTAGGGGCCTAACTAATGAGTGCCCCCGGCGGGCGGGGCGGCCCAGGAGTGGCGGCCCGTGGTTTTAGCATCCCCCGCAGGGCGAGGTGGGGCGGGGCGGGGCGGGGCGGGGCGGGGCGGCCCGAGCACGCCGACCGCTCCACTCTCGCATCCCCTCGAGAATGACGAAACAGACAACAGCAGACGACTTTCCTGCTCCTCCCCTGTTCTCCCCCCCCCCCCATCCCTTACCAAGCTTCTTCTCTTTTCTCTCTCCGTCTGCTTTCTTACCCTTTGGCTAATTTTTCTGCAACCTGGCGCACGGAGCACGCGGTGCGGGGGCGAATGGCAGACCGCCGCGCCGGTAGGTTTCTCTCTCCGTCTCACTGCCGCGAGCGAAGCCCCTGCCCCTCTGGGCGACCGAGTAGGCGTCGTCGCCATAGTCTCCACCCGGACTTCGCCCCCGCCTCCGCTCTTTCCCGCTTTGGTCCTGCTGCCGCCTCGTTTCGTTCTTCGGCACAAGGAATTATTTTTACTCCCGCGCCGCGCCGCGCTGGCGCTGGCCGTTGCCTTGAGTACGGCTGCGGTGTGTCTGTTATTGCGGAACTAAGCGCTCGTTCTTTACTTATTGATACCCTCCTCGCCCCCCGCGCGCTCCGCCATTCAGCCCGGCCCAATTCCCTTTGCGAGAGGAGGTGGCGGGCGGGGAGCCGGGGGCGGGGCGGGGCGGGGCGGGGCGGGCGGGAGTTTGGAGCCCACTAACCACATCGAGGCGCAAGTTGAGCGTCGGGCGGGCGGCCGCGTCGGGGCGGGTCGGGGCGGGGCAGCGCGACCAACTCCATGCGGGTGTTCGCCGCCGCGGGGCGCGGCGCACGGCGTCGTAGCGCCTCCAACAGCCCTCGCCTCTCATCAGGTTGTCCCACCGTGCGTGTGTGCGTGCGTGTGAGAGTCGTGCGCAAGGTCAGTGACGTGGTCACCGCATCGCCGTCCTCAGACAGGGAGCGAGAGAATTTCGGCACAGGAGTTGGAATACTTCTCGCAGTCGTTAATTCCTTGAGGGCGATGCGTTAATGATGCATAGCGATATGGGCGCTTCCCAGCCCGGCCGGCCGGGCCGCGTGTTTAAGTTGCCAAGCTCTCGCCGCGGTGCGGCGGGAGCAACCCGCCCCGCCCCGCCCCGCCCCGCCCCGCCCCGCCCCGCCTACCGATGTTTGCTCTGGCGGAGCTCTCCGGCCCGGCCGGCCGAGATGCTCTGGCGCTGCTGGCGGCCGGCCAGGGTGGAGGATGAGGATGGCGAGGATCTCGGCCACGACGAGGAAGTGTTTGGTCGTGACCTTGGGTGGCGTGGCGGGGCGGGGCGGGGCGGGGCGCGCCCGCGCACCCACCAGCTCTATTTCGGGGGCGTAGAAAAACGAATTTGGGGCCGCGTGGCGCGGCGCGGCCGGTGAGCGGGGTGGGGGACGCACTCGGGTGCAGCGGGGCCCCTGGGGCGTAGGCAGCCCCGCACTGCATGTGTGTCGTGCGGGTCTACGTCCCCCCCCCTCCCCCAGGGCCCACCCGCAGCTGGAGGCTGGAGGGAGCGCCCGGGAGGTAGGCAGCCCAGCGCGCCTAGCAGCGAGTGCGGCGGCCTGCTTTTACAGTCGGCGCGACGCTCAGGATACTGTAGCGCTTTAATTTTTTTTTCTATCGGGGAAAAAGATGAAATCCCGCCACGCTCGCAAATACCAAGGCGTTGGCTGGTTCTCCCACGCGCCCCGGTCGCCCGCCCGTCACCAGACCCTGTCCAGCAGCCCGGGGGCGGGAGGGTGCCGACGCGCCAAAGAGACTCGCGGAGTGATGCGGCAGATCCTCCAGCCTGCTGGCCTACACTGTCTGCTCAGCTCCCCTGTGACCCGGCGAGGAGCACATCCTGCGGGGCGGGGCGGGGCGGGGCGGGGTTGGGCGGGTCTTTGCGCGGTGCGTCCTGGATGTAGCGCGCGCGGATTATCGGGGAGGGATGCGGGGAATAATAGATTACACAACCGGGAGGGGGAAGGAGGGGGCTAGGGGGTGGGGAGTAGGGGGAGGCAAGGCCGCAGAGCCTCGCCGCCCCCCTGCGGGCTGCATTCCCAGGGGCGGTCCATCTCCATGACAAAAGCCGGCAGCAGGTGAAATGAACTTGAAATTCCCGCCGATGGCGTTCTGGGCCGGGGCCGGGGCGTTCTTGATGACGACGGGGAGGGGTGTGGAGCGGGCGTAGTGCGTCCCCTCTCGCAGGCTGAGCGCCGCCCGGGGCGGGGCGGGGCGGGGCGGGGCGGGGCGGGGAGGAGGAAGTTGAGCGCCCTCCCTCCAAACAACCAGCGCGGGTCCGATTCGGGGAAGTGTCCACGGCTGTTACCTCGCCGAGTGAGTATCCAGTTTTTCCGCGAAGCGCTCTCGGCTGAGTGCGCGCGTCTGTCTGATAGATGAGGGAGGAAAGAGAAAGGAAAAAGATGGAGAGTTGAGTGGGAATGGCGCGAGTGGGATGATGCGGATGAAGTTTAGACACGTCGCTGTGTGGATCAAGTTCCAGGCTGGCTCGCACTGCTGGTGGTGCCAGCACAGCCGGTGCGGTGTCTGTAATGACAAGACAACTGTTGGAGGGGGGAGGGGGGGGGCAACCGCAGGGACACCCACAGGTGCGGGTGAGCTACGAGAACGCAGCGCCTCATAAAATATATTTTCCTCTGATTTTCCTAGGCCTATATGAATATACGTGAGAATGTTTCAAAGCATTTCTCCAATTCAAATGAATTTTATTTTTACAACTCACGAATATGGGCCGGTACCTTATCGTGGTTGCTAAGTTGCCTTGGTTGTGCGACTTCATCCAAGATGAGGACAAGCTAACGGCCGCGGGTAGGAAAGGGGCGTGGTGCCGAAGGATACCTAAACGACTCGCCTCGGCCGGGCCCCGCCCCGCCCCTTCCCCAGAAGCGGTGCTTTGCCCGTGGTCAAGCCTCCAACTACTCGCTTAAAACACCTCGCGTTTACACTACTGGGGCGGGGCGGGGCGGGGCGGGGCGGGGCGGGGCGGGGCGGGGCGGGGCGGGGCGGGGCGGGGCGGGGCGCGAGGCATGCTTACGAGCAAGCCGCAGGGCCGGCTGGGCTGGGCCTGCCAGTCGGTAAACACCGAGCACTGACCGCCAACCACTGCGCCTCGCGCCCCGCCGCGCCCCGCCGCGCCCCACCCCGCCCTGGCCCGCCCCGCCCCGCCCCGCCGCGCCACACCCCACAAGCTTATCGCCACTTACAGCCCCGCGCCTCCCCCGCGCCCCGACGCGAGCGATAACCGCCGACCCAAGAAAACACAGCAAAGGGTTGTGGAAACGAGCCAAGATAAATCTCGGTTCTGGAGCGCACACACACCCGGGCTCTATTAAGTAGTTGTGGCGGTAACACTGTGTACCGGGCGGGCCGCAACATGCACGCCGCCAGAACAAAAGAGCGGCACAATGCCCCGGCCCCGTGTCCGTGCCTCTGAAATACCGGAGCGAACGCGCGCGCTCGGCGGGGCGGGGCGGGGCGGGGCCGAGTCGAGTGGGGTAAGGAGGGGTGGGGCGGGGCGGGGGCGGGTAGGAAAACAGCGCGAGACCCGCTGCTGTGGCGTGGCGCGCCGCCCCCGCGCCGAACTGCGGTCTGACGCAAAATGTGCGCGCGGAAACCTCTGGAGTCTACTGCGGAGACCGCTAGGACAGGTTGGGGTAAACACAGGGTGGGGTGGGGTGGGGTGGGGTGCAGCCGCCCCGCCCCGCCCCGCCCCCACCCCGCCCGCGTGTGGTATGGCAGACTCCTCCCGTCTCGTCTCGTTCTTTTCCCATCCCCGCCCCGCCCCGCCCCGTGCCGTCTGCTGGTCGTCACGCCGCCCCGCCCCGCCGTCACCACTGCGAGGCGTGACGTCACTCCCCTGGGCGCCGCGCTGCCCGCGCAGCCCGCGCAGCCCGCGCAGCCCAGAGCAACAGCTGATTGCCGCCTCCGACCCGCCCCGCCGGCCGCGCGCCGCCCCCGCCCCCACCGCGCCGCCCCCACCCCGCCCCGCCCCCGCGGCCCCGGCCCGGCCCTGCACGGCGCGATGGCGTGGGGCCGGGCCGGGCCCCTTCAGTGCGGCGCGCGCCGTAGCCCCAGCCGGACGCATGTCTGAGGCCGCGGCCCAGGCCGCAGGGAGCCTCGCCCGGCTCACCCAGCGGCTCTCGGAGCGGCTTTCTGCGCGGCTTTCAGCGCTCTCAGCGCTTTCAGCGCTTTCAGCGCGGCTCTCGGAGCGCAGCGAGCACAGTGCAGGCCGGGCCGGTGGCGGCGGCGGCATGCAGTGACGACACGAGCGCCCCGAGTGAGTAGCACCGGAGCTGGGAGGACTGTGGCTGGCTGTGTTTATCCAGGGCACAGAGCATTTAATTTGGGCTTCAGAAAAAAAAACTTCCCTCAACTGCATGATTTATTTTGCACTGCTCCTCCCCGAACCCTGCTTGACTTAACGCTCGCAATAAGGTGACGTATCATTTTCGTGACCCAGCCCGGGTTGAAGCCGATGAGTGACGTAATCTGCGTAGGCCGCGCTGCGCGATGCACTGCCCCCGTCCCCCGAGACGACACGGCTCGTTTGTCATGGGGCGGCCGCCCGGGCGGGGCGGGGCGGGGCGGGGCGGGGCGGGGCGGGCGGGTCAGCTGACAGCGCAACAGACTCGCGCCGTCAGAGAGGCGTACCGTCACACGGAAATCATCGGTGCTTGCCGTCCCCAAGACACGCTGCCCGCCCGGCCCGGCCCGGCCCGGTCCGGTCTGGGTGGGGTGGCCTTGTAGACTGTAGCACGCCCGGCGCGGTGGCGCCGTCCAGCCCGCCCCGCCCCGCCCCGCCCCGCCCGCGCCCTGGCCTGCTGGTGCTGTCAGCCGGCACCCGCCCTGCCCGCCCCGCCTGTCGATACAGCGCCGTGTATTATTCATTTGCTGCCCGTCACGTCACGTGACAATCAGGATGGCGGTTGTAGATGGCACGGACGCCTTCCGCCACTGTGACAGTCGCCAACCCCGTCACACCCGGTCGTCACCCTTACCGCGCCACATCCACTGCGCGCTCGCCGCGCCCCACGTCACGCCACTCACCGCCCCGTCACGCTCACCTCCGCCGCCGTCACACCCGTTCGTCACCCTCACCTTCCGGCACGCGCGCTTACCAAAGCCCCGCCCGTTTCAATTTCCGAGTTTTTGATCCAGTACCTTCCCTGGCGTGGGCCGCGCCGCTGTCGCGCGACGCACCTCCCGGCGGCGTATAATCCCGGCCCGACCCGGCCCGCCGCGGAGCCTCGGTGGCAGGCGGGGTGGCTCACAGCGCCGCGGCGCGCCGGTATGAGAAATTCCCTCTCGAAAGCAGGAAAAGGTGGCGGATGAGATGAGAAGCAGCACGGAGGGCGAGATTAACCCCCAGAGGGATCCAACCCCCCGCCGCATCCCTCCAACCTGAGGGCGCGAGAGTGACATCCCTCCTGGCCCGCGCGTGTCCCCCCCCTCTCCCCGCGGAGGGCAGCGCGGCGCGGACCAGCCTGCTTTCCTGCCAACTCGGACCACCGTGGGCGCGTTAGTATTGACCCCGGGCGGGGCGGGGCGGGGCAGGGCGCGTGTTCGTGTGCGCCTTCGGCTGGTCGCGGCCCGGCCCGCACCCCGGCCCGCACCCCGGCCCACAAACACGACATAAGTAATGCAGCGGGTACGCCCGGCCCGGCCCGGCCTAGCCGCTCTATAAGGGGCCGGGGCGCGACGCGGCAAGGTAAACCGAAAGCCGGGCCCAACACATTTGGCTTCCGATAGGCTGCGATCTCGATTTCCTTGTTGTTCCGATTCCGAGATTCTCGGAATACGAGTTTCCTGTTTACCGTGTGGTGCAGGGCCGGGCCGGGCCCCGCAGCGCTGGCAGTACGAGTCGCGCCCTCCTGGGCTGCGGGGAGCATAGCCGCTTCTCGCCCCCTGCTTGTCTCGTCTGCTATTCAATCGATGGTCGTGCGCCTGAACGGCAGGCAGCGCTGGAGCCTCGAACTTAAAAGATAGAGGCAGAGAGGGAGAGAGAGAGAGAGAGAGAGAGAGAGAGAGAGAGAGAGAGAGAGAGGGAGTGAGGGAGAGGGAGAGCGGAAGGGAGATTTAGAGAGCCGTTGGATAGGAGTGAGAGCGAGTGCGAGGAAAGCGATGCTGGTCCGTACCGGAAGCGGCGGTGGCGTTGTGTAATCTTTCTACCGGAGTACGGGGAGAGAAATGGCGCAGGAGAGGGAGAGAGAGGGAGGGAGGTAGGCGGGGGAGAGGGAGAGAGAGGGAGGGAGGTAGGCGGGGGAGAGGCGTTCGGCGGCCGTCTCATCCCAGACGTCCTCACCCTGGCCCAGCAGGCTAGCACGGAGGGTTGGAGGGAGATGCGAGGCTGGCAAAAGGAAAAGAGAGGAGCTGGGCCGTGCGGTACCGTGCGGTGCCGGGCCGGGCCAGGCCGGGTCCATTGGCCGGATTACCCCTCGCCCACAGTGCGATTGGAACAGACAAGGCTGTGGGGTAGGGGTCTGCGCAGTGTTAAGGGCCCGGCGGCGGCCCAGCCCAGCCCAGCCCAGCCCGCCCCGCCGTGCACCCCAGCCAGCACGCCGCGTCCCCTGCGGCCTCCTCGCCCAACCCTTCTTTGTCGTTAAAGCGTGAATTTTGACGGAAAAAATGTGAAGAGGTTGGGGGGGGGGGGGTTGGACGCGGTAGCTTGTCGCCCACACGCCTGCGGCGCCGGCAGCTCTTCTTGGCACGCGTCAGCGTCGCCCCGCTCGCGTCGCCTCGCGTGGTTTACGTCTCGTTTTAATAAGCACACACGCCTGGGGCCGAGGAGGGGGGGGGGGGCAGACGAGGCTGCTGGACCTGTCAGCCGCAGACATGCTCGGTCCCGGGAAAAGTGAGACGGCCCGAGAGATACAAGACAATATGACAGACAAAGAGAGGGGGGGGGGAGAGAAAGGAAGGGGGGGGGGCGAGGGGGGCGCAGGCACAGTGCGCAGCCAGCTAGCGTCGCAGACGCGACGGGCATGTGCGTCGCCCTGCCCATTACGTAAGCTCACCTTAAGCTCGGTAACCCACCGCATCTCGCACCGCCCCCCCCCCACCTCTCCGCTTAGCATTAGCGGCGGGGCGTGGGATGGGATGGGCGCCCTAAGCACTACCTATGCCACCCGCTGTCGTGCGCGCTCTTATTCACTGCAGTTATTATTTTCTTTTCGCGTTGCGAATACTTTGCCGCGAGTTACAAACTTTTATCCCTGGCATGCAAGACGACCGCGACAGTTTGGGTCGCGTATTCTCGGAGACTGCGCGGGGACGTTAGGAGGGGGGTTTTGATTCGCGGTTATTCCCCTGCAGGGGATAGGGGGCCGTGGGCTGAGGTTGGTGGGGAGGGGAGGGGGGTCGCCAGCGCGGGGCGTCGTTGGAGCCACAAGACAGTCTCCCCTGGGAACGTCGCACTTCCTTTAATTCCTGGCCGGTGGGGCGCGATGTTCAAACCCAATTTACCTCCGCTGCTGCCCCCCCCCCCTGCCGCAGGTAGCTACACCTCTGCGCAATCAGAGAGGGGGGATTAGGAGGCGGGGGTGGCTGTTGCTGCCGGAAGGGGGGGGGGGGGCACACAGGACGCGGTAGGGGGTGGGAGGGGCACTAAGTGGGGACGTTTGCAAAGAAGTCGGCGCCACACTCGCCATGATTAGATTTCGCGCGGCGCCCTGCTGCTATCTGATCCGGCCGGCGTCGCGTCGCCCGACCCCCCCAGGTGGCGGCCGGCAGATCAATTGTCGCTCCGAGTTTGGCGTGGGAGTAGTTCTTCTGCTCGCGCTGTTTATTGAATATTAGAGCAAAGAGCAGAGTGGAATAAGCGCTCATATGCTCGGCGACCGTTACCACCCCCACCCCCACCCCCTGACCAACAGCAGTGGGTGTCGCGTACGGTGGGCTGCCTCCGGCCGCCGGGCAGCGTCGTGAGCAGCGCTTCCGGTCGCCCGGAGCTCGAGGCGCCGAGGGCTCCGCCACAACGACAGCCGTAACCAGGGGTAGGGGGGGGGGGGGCAGCTAGGGGGCGGATTAGCTGAGAGGTGCGCCGTGCGCCGGGACCGAGACCAGGATGGAGGTTATGCATGACGGGCCGCCTTAGAGTCGTCATCGCATATTTATCAAGAGGGTCTTCCAAACCACCGACCACCGCCCCCTCCCTCCCTCCCTCCCTCCCTCCACCCCTCCCTCCCTCCCTCCCTCTCTCCCTCCCTCCCTCCCTCCACCCCTCCCTCCCTCCCTCCCCCTGCCTGTCTCTGAACCGCGCACTTCCCTCTCCTCTGTGCGGAGAACAGTTGTATCATTTTCCGCGCGGCGGCAGACTCCTACGTAAGTCAGCGCGACCGGAAAACAAAGAAATAAAGGGCCTCTCCGGCATGGCACGGTGCGCGTCCGAGCCAGGCGGGCGTGGCGTGGCGTGGCGGGGCGTGGCGGGGCGGGGCGGGGCGGGGCGGGGCGGGGCGGGGGGCGGGGTGCTCCACTCCCTGCGCCGTCCTTTCTCCTTAGGCATTCTTGCCCATTCTCGCGCTGTCCAAATCCTCCACAATCCCCGCCTCACCCCGCCTCGCCCCGCCTCGCCCCGCCTCGCCCCGCCTCGCCCCGCCTCGCCCCGCCTCGCCCCGCCTCACCCCGCCTCGCCCCGCCTCGCCCCGCCTTGCCCCGCCTCGCCTCGCCGCGCTGCGACTCGCTGGTGGTCTAATCGAGGGGCCCGGCGGGGCCCGCACCCCGCACAATCCCTCTGTCCTGTCCAGTTGGTCCTGAGGGCGGAGCGGGCGCCACGCCCCGCCACGCCACGCCACGCCCCGCCACGCCACCGCACGCCGCTTGTGGCCAGCCAGGACATCGGCCAGAGTGCAGATCGTCCCTTTCCCATCAGCCCTCTTGCCCCCGCCCTCGCTGGAGGCCCCCACCCCTCCCCCGTCCCCCCCCCCCCTTCCGATTCCCCTCCGCTCTGGTGGACCGCATAAAGCGGCCGCTTATCGCCTTTCTTTACTGCCCCCGTCTAGTCCCTGTCGACCCATCGGCCTCGCAGCGCAGCGCTGCAGTTCGCGCGGTGCAGCGCGGCCCCCCGCAGTGTGGGATGGGGCGGGGCGGGGCGGGGCGGGGCTGCCCGCCGAGTCGAATTGAAACCGCGGGAAAATTTTGCCGTTTTTCAAACGACACACCTACGGGCAAACTTACATAAAACGCGATTCTCTTAATTTGTCGTGCTTCACTGGAAAAACAAAGGTGCGACCTAATGCCTTTAAAACCGAGGGGGTATTCACTGCTGTAATACCCTGTACGCGTGACCTGGGTATTACAGGGTATTACACGTAATGTAATACCGAAAAGTAGCACAAAAAGCTCTAAAAAGCTAGATTTTTCCATGTAATACCGGTGTAATACCGTGTAATACGGAGTACTCTGTACATATTTTCTTGTAGTGAATACCCCCTCGTTTAAAACGCTTTAAAAGGTGCTATTCTCTAGTGCCTTTAGACTTTAGAAAGGCGCGATTGTGTCCAAAGGCACTAAAATATAGCACCTTTCGGTCAAATTAGTGCCTCTGGGGTGCTGTTTGAATAACGCCTTGGTAAAGGCACTATTACGAGTAGCACCCCTAAAAGGGTGTTATATGTCCTACCTTTGTTTTTCCAGCGTTGTGATGTATTATTTGCTGTAAAAAATGTCGTTTGAAAACCGGGAAATATAGGGGAATTTTGACGAGCGGGGCGAGGCTCGGGGTTGAGCTGGGCCCGGCTGGGCAGCACGGGTCACCACACCCCATCAGCAGCAGCTTGTTTTTTCACCACAACGCTCTTCTATGCGCCTTCCGCCTCGTCCCGCCCCGCCCCGCCCCGCCCCGCCCCGCCCCGCCCCACCCCGCCCCACTTCTAATATCCCCGGAGAGGACCCCGCCCTGCCCTATATGCCTTGGAGGCACTGGGCCGCATGACGGCCCCGCCCCGCCCCCAAATCACTCGCTTCAGATGTGCGGCGGGGGCGGGCCGGGGGCGGGCTGGGGGCGGGCTGGGGGCGGCGGACGGGTCGCTCTAGTCCCCGCCCGATACGCCCTCTTTCTTATACTAAATACCGCAGCCCCTGCTAGCCCCAGCCGTTCCCCCCGCCCAGCATGAACCACTACTACCACACCATCACACGGAGGACACGCTATGTCCGGAATTCAACCGCAATTTCGCCTCCCACATCCGGGGTGGGGTCGGGGAGGGGTATGGTGGGGGGGGGGGAAGGGGCAGCCTGTGTGACCAGGCGTCCCCCCTCGGCTCATCTTCTTACCTCGCCTGCTCTGTCCCCCTTTTCTTGTTCGTCTCGAAGGAAGAAAAGAGGAGAGACAACCATATGGCGTCAGCAGCAGAGGCGGGGCGGGGCGGGGCGGGGCGGGACGAGGGTCTGTGCCCCGGGCCGGGCCGGGCCGCCTGCAGGCGTGGAACACAAAAGTCTTGGGCATTATTGCCGAGGGGCTTGGGAAAGGGCAAGGGGGACTTATTGTGTGTCGTGTGCAGCCGGCCAGGTTGTGGCACCGGAGGGGGAGGGGGGCGCCTGCAGTTTGTACGGCCGGAAAACTATTGCGCGATACACCGCCGGGGAAAGCCAGAAAAAAAAAGAAAACCCTCCACTTGTAACCGCGTATGTAACCATGTGTTCGCCTCTTGGTGGGTCAGTTCTCGTTGTAAAGCGTAAGAGCAATCGTGAACCTGTGACCGCGGTGCGGTCTGGGGCTGACCGACCGGCATGGCCGGCCAGAGAGCGGCTGTATGGTGCTCCCGCCCCGCCCCGCCCCGCCCCGCCCCACCCCGCCCCGCCCAGCGCAGAGTCTACCTGGCGACACGAGGCCTTGGCTGGCTCCGAAATCATGATGGAGTGCACACGGCCGTAACGACCAGCCCTCAGCCCTCCCGGCCCGGCCACGACCGTACGGGCGGGGCGGGGCGGGGCGGGGCGGGGCGGGGCGGGGCCGGCGGGGACACGCCCGCACAAACAAGATGAAACAGCCTGGCGGGGCGGGGCGGGGCGGGGCGGGGGCGGGGCGTCTGCTGCCGCTAGCTGGGAACGCCCGGCCCGGCCCACCGTCTGCGAGGCTGCCGGGATGAAAACGGCGCGGTGAATTTGCAGAGGTTTCTGCGCGCGAAGACGCCAGATGTAAATATACCTAAGTAGTGCGACAGGCAAGGGGCGCGGCGGGGGAAGTTTTCAGAGAAACAGGAGCTCTCCCTTCCCGTCTCCAGTTTAGAAAGAGAGAGAGAGAGAGAGAGGGAGGGAGGGAGCGCGCGAACGCGTTTGCGCATTGCGGCGCGGCCGGACCTGGTGGACCTGGGCGGGGTGGACACGGCGCGGCGCCGGGGCTAATGGGGATGGATACCCCATTCCAACTTGTGGCCGAGGCCGAGATCCGGACCGGGGGGCGGGGCGGGGCGGGGCGGGGCAGCTGCATGCCGGTGGTGGAGGCGGCAGCGCCGCCCCGCGCGCCCAGGACCGCGTGGGAGCTGGGGGCGGCTAGTGACCCGGCGATGATCCTACTCCTCTTCCTCCTCCTCCTCTCCCACCCCCATTCTCCTCCCCCTCGGCGAATTCCGCTGTAAGGTACAGTGAGGGGAATTCCCTCATTTTTCGAGGAGGCTTCCTCAGAATCTAAGGAGTTTTCCTGCATAGTGGTCAGACAGCGCGCGCGCTCCTCTCGCCCTCTGTCACACCCGCGGTCGCCATGGCGACGGGGAAGCAGGTGGTAAGGAGTGCCATGCGGACCGACTCAGTGAAATCGTTAAAATTCGTCACGGCAGGGGTGCGCGCCAGGCCTGGGGGCGGGGCGGGGCGGGGCGGGGCGGGGCGGGGTGTGACTCGCGCAGCGTCCTGGATATGGACTTGTAGATGAGTACATTTGGTCGCATAGTGCGCCGCAGCACACGGGAGGCGCGGCAGACACGCGGGATGAACGTGGTGGTGGTGGTGGTGAGTGGGTGAGGCGAGGTGGGGTATCGGAGACGAGAGGTCGGCCGCCCCGCCCCGCCCCCCCGCCCCGCCCCGCCCCGCCCGACTGCTGGGGAAGACGACGAGACGAGACGAGTCGACTTCCGTAAATAAAGGGTTGGAAGCCCCCGCCCCGCCGGGCCGGGTCCGCTGGGAGATCGTACAGCACAGCAGCAACCAGTCGGAGGGTTCTGGGTTCTAATCCTTCCGGAGAGGATTGTCGGCCCGGGCCGGGCCGCGTCCTGGCCGCTGGCTGCAAGCTGCTGCGCCCCGCCACGCCCCGCCCCGCCACGCCCCGCCACGCCCCGCCACGCCCCCGCCACGCCCCGCCACGCCCCCGTATCTTTCTTTCCCGAGGGGTCCTTGTTGGCGGCGCCAGCTACTAAGCTGCTGCCATAGGCGAGTAGCCTCGCGGGCCGGAGCGCTTCTGCTGTTGTAACCTTTCGCGTCCGAGGAGGCTACGGTTTTTTCCTTTCTTTGATTTAAAAAAATTGAAAACTTTGAGGAACTTCCTTACTCCGAGGAAAAGTGACGAAACTAACCTAATTTTTCTAAAAGATTTCTCTCAAAAGTTCTGCTTTTTCTTTCTTTCCCGCGCCGGGTAATTATGCTCTTTCCCCCTGACCCGATTCGAATTTCGAATCCTGCGGAATGGAATTGGGAGGTGTCCTGTCAGCTGTCTGGGCGGCGCTGAGCCGCGCTGAGCCGCGCTGAGCCGCGCTGAGCGGTCCGGTGGGCCCTATACCTGCTGAGTGCCTGGCGGTGGTGGTGCGGCCCGGCCCCGCTGCCCCCAGTATCGGCAGACTGATAACGAGGCCCCCACCCCTCACCCCACACCACCCCTCTCCCCCTCCCCCGCTCATCCCCGACGCGCCCGTTGCACCACAGCAAACCCCTTTTCTTTTTGCCATGTAAATCCCTTGCAGCGTTGCGGTGTGGCGCGGGAACACGGGGCGGAATGACGGGGCAGAAGTAGTGCGGTAGAGGGCGGTTCGGGTCTGGACGAGGGAAAAAATGCATTATTCCAGTCGGCCAGTGCAGCCGTTTGCGCGAGCTTTCAGGCTGCGGGAAAGGTCGAAAAGTCTGCACGGGTGTGGAGAGGAGGGGGGGGGGGCACGGCAGCTGCGTACGTCCGTCCATCCGAACGGCTCCCGTGACATGATAAGGCTGTCACAAAAATGTATTTTCCCGTTCCGGGGATGAAACGTAAAAGAAAGAAAATAGGCGAGCTGGGCTACGCTGTGCGGGGCGGGACGGGGCGGGGCGGGCCGGGGGCGGGGCTGTCAATCTGACATGTGTCATGCGGAGCAGAGCAGCCGGACAATAAGGTAAATAACGGGAAAATAATACGGCTCAGCCACGTTCGGCTGAACCTGTCGTCGGAACGCCGAAGGCCCGCGTCGCGTCGCGGGGATTTAAAAAAAAATGTCACAGAATATGTTGATTTGAATGAGACGCATTTTTACCGTAAGCTATGGTGACATGGTGAAAATTCACCGTGAGTTTTTTTCGAGTCTGTGTCGCGCGCGGGTCGCGGCGTGTTGCGGGTCCACCGTCCTCCCCTGCCTCGCCTCGTCAGCAGAGCGCCTGCGGAGTACAGGGTAGGCAACCCAATGCACCCGTGCGTGGCGGGGCTGCCCACCTCCCGGGCGGCCCGGTCTGGTCCATGCGCCGCGCTGCGCCGCTGGCCTGGCGCGCGCGGTCCTATCGCGTTGTTGCGCGGGAGTGTGGTGACTCTGGCGGGGCGGGGCCCGGCGCAGTGCTGCACCTCTGCTCTGCGCAGAAGTGTAGCTATTAGAATAGCGGCCCGACTGTCGTGGTCGGCTGGTGTCCGTCCGGTAGTTATGCAGGGCGGGGCGGGGCGTGCCGCTTTGAGGTGGCGCTCTTTTGGCAGCCGACCAAACGCGTGGGCCTCGCCCCCCCCCCTCCTCCCGCTGGTCCCACCCCTTCCCCTGGTCCTACCCCTTCCCCTTGACGCGAGTGGACACTTCTGCTTTGGAGCAGGAGAGCGCGCCCCGCCCGGTCCCGGTCGGTCTAGCCCTCGAGAATCTTGACGCCTGTTTAGCCTCAGTGTTTTGGGGGGTTGAGCAGCGGCGGGCGAGCAGCGAACAACAACAACAAACATGCGCCGCGCTCGCTTGCTTTGCGATGAGATAACAGGAAAAGTTTGGTACATCTGCGAGAAACGACTCGTACTCCAGACGCTACGGAACAAAGAGGTTCGGTTTATGAGCGTGCTTAAAAGCTGACGGATAAAAAGTAATGTCTCGGTCGGTATTCTTCAGAGTTTTTATTTTTTCATTCCAGTAACACCGATAAGTAAAAAAAAGTCAATAAAATATGTGCGGCATCGAAAAGAAAAAGGATCGAAGTTATCAGCCAGGAAAATAAAGCCCTTATTCCCCCTGGCGTCTCTTGTGAGGAAGGTCCTGCCTCCCCCTCCCGCCCGCCCTATGCCACCTCCCGACGGCATGTCATTTGTATGCAGTGCCGATGGCTGCCTAAGATTGTCGAGCAGTATCACCTCGCCGCGCCACGCCGCGCCACGCCCTAACTAGTTACGCCACGCTGCACTCTTGCGGGAAGATGGATCCCCATGTTTCCGTAATTTACGGCTGCGGTGGAGCTCCCCCCCCCGCCCTCTTTTCCACCCCCCTTCCCCCCTTCCCCTGCTCCTCCTCCTCCCCCCACAACATTCCCCGTGCCTCCCCTTAAATTCGGGGAAAAAGGATTGTTTCCACGTGCGAATAGAGACGTCCCCGGGGACTTGTTATGCTCGGGGTGCGCGGGGGGTGGGGGTAGGGGGTTGGGGGCGATAGAGAGGTAGGGGCGGGGGGGGGGGGCGCAGTCACGACCACGCCCGAGGCCGGCCGGGGCGACATCGGAGAGAAGGGGGTGAAATGTCAGAGGAGCGTAGACCAGAGAACGCTGTTTAAGTCTGAGCTGATGAAGGGGATTTAGTATTTTTTTTTCCTTTCGTTTTCGGTGTTTTTTCGTATTAAGGAGCCCTGTCCATGCTTGTGCATGAAGGGATCATATAGCACATCACGGTTCTTATTATCAACCGCAATCTAACCTAAGAGTCTGTCTATGTAGGGGCGTTCTCCTCAACCTGCACGCGAAAGCTTAAATGTTATAAGAACGGCTGCTGAAAAGCGCCGTCAACTGTAGTTAACTGGGAACGGTTACTGCAGGGGACCTGGAGTGGAGTGCATATCAACAGCTTGGCTCTAATTGGGCTCAACTACAGGGCGCGCGGCGGGCAACAAGTCTGTCTCCTCCCCTTCACCCGCTCTCTGTCTCTCTCCCTCTCTCTCTCTCTCTCTCTCTCTCTCTCTCTCTCTCTCTCTCTCTCCTCTCCCTCTCCCTCTCCCCTCTCCCTCTCTCTCTCTCTCTCTCTCTCTCTCTCTCTCTCTCCCTCTCCCTTGCACGCCCCGTCCGCTCTCTCTCACTCCTCTCCCTCTTGGACGTCTTTCCCATGAAAGTGGATCGGCCGCGCACCTACCCTCAATAAAGCACACACACACACACACACATTCTTGTTACCCTCACCGAGGCATGGCGGCCTGCGTCACGGAGGTCGTCACCGGCCCGGCTCGCTCTTCTTTGCGCTCGACTTCAATCTCCTCCTCCTCCTCCTCCTCCTCCTCCTCCTCCTCCTCCTCCTCCTCCTCCTCCTCCTCCTCCTCCTCCTCCGCTTACTCTTCCCCGCCCCCTGGAGAGACAACATGATGCGCGCGCGCGGGTGAAGTCGTCCGACCCAATCACCCCCCCTCCCCGCTCCCCGCTCCCCGCTCCCCGCTCCCCGCTCCCATTGGGGCCGGGAGCTTCTGGATTGCCATCATGAAAACGAGTGTGGCGTCGCGGAGAATCGGGTAACACGGTCCGGGGTACTGCCTCTCTCAGCGCCCCCCCCCCTCTCTCTCCCCTTCTCTTCGTCTGCCTCTCTCCCTCGCTCTCTTTCTCTTCCTCTCTCTTCCGCTTAACCACGCCGATCACAGGTTTTAGAATAGAGGCGATTGCATCCTGCCAACGGCCGTCGTTGCTATTTGGACGCGAGACGTGACGTCCTCCGAGCGCCGGGGGCGCTGCGGCGTACCCCTGCCCTACCCTACCAAGTGCCTTTATGTGATAATCAATGGCACCATGCCGGTTTTTAAGCTTCATGACTTTTCTTCTTTAGTTCTTTTTTTTCTTCTAAACGAAATTTTATCTGAAATCCTAATTTAAAATTTAACAAGCATTTGCCTTTTACACAAATTTCTGAAAGTTTACTTGTCCGTGTACTATTTCGAGACATGTGTTTTCTATTTGGCTGTTTGACCTATGGGCAGCGCAGGCGACCCTTACGCCTCCCTGCCCCTCACCCGTCGCTCTCGCTATCTCTCCCGCACCATCTGTCCTCCTCTTAAGGTCGGCATTCGTATCACGTCCCGATCGCAGGGACGCACTAGGAATCACGGCTCTATCCTGGGGTGACCCTCGGTGCCACCGCTCCGCGAGAGAGAGAGAGGGAGAGAGAGAGAGTGAGATAGGCAGAGATGGAGGGAGCGAGAGGGAGGAGAGAGGTCCGACGTAATACATGCAAAGCGGTCACGCCGTCATGACACCTCGTCTAGCTGCATGGACTTTGTGGAGGGCGGAGAGTTAGGGGGGAGAGAGAGAGAGAGAGAGAGAGAGAGAGAGAGAGAGAGAGAGAGAGAGAGAGACGAGGACGAGGACGAGGACGAGCACGAGCAGGGGAAAGAAACAGAAAATTCGACCGCGAGATTGTCGATGCAATTAACGAGTGTGAAGCTGCGTGAGGCGTGAGTGTTTCTAATGCCCACGAGAGCAAAAGACGCGACACTTTGCTGCCGGTTTGTCGGATGACAGCGGCGTTTTACCGCCATGGTGCCTGCCTGGTTAGGCGAGCTGCGCCAGCGCTTTTGGGCACGGCCGCCTGCTGGCCGCCTGCTGGCCGCCTGCTGGCCGCGCTGGCACAGTGTTACAGAGAACAAACGGGCAGCGCCGGTCGGGCCTGGAAATGAAGGCGAGCGTTTGTTTAAGTGGAGTGTTTGGTGTGCGCGGCGCGCAGCGCACGGCACGGCGGCGAGATAGGGCTGCTGCCTGACCACTCACACACACACACACACTCACACACGTGCACACGCTCAGAAAACCGTTTGATCCACGGAACAAAAAGAAGTAGCGCTGATGTAGCCAATACAATTTTAATTACGTCAACCGAACTTTGATGGTGTAGATCAGACGATTTAGGCATGGTGACATTAGTTTGATCAGTTTGATCATAGTTTTGTTCAACTGATAACATTTTAGTTGAAATTCTTGATCAAACGTTTTGTTGGCTTCAAAAAGGAAATTTTGTTCCGTAAACCAATATTTTCGTGGTTTCACGGAGAAATTGCTTTTTTGAGTGCACACATACCACACACACATCCTTCACGCCTAGCGACCGTGAGCTAAAGGTTTTCCCTCTGGTCACTATTATCCTGGAAGAAATATTGCCACCTCGTAGAGCCACGTGCGCCCCTCTTGCCGGTGAGCCCCCCCCCCCCACCTCCCTAGGGGATGCTGTGCGCCCCCACCCCCGGTCCCCAGACGAGCCCCTGGGGTCCATTCCGCGAAAGATGCTATGGCCGCACTGTGTGTTTGTGAATACTTCGGACATCCCCGGGCTGGGCCCGGGGTAGCCGGGTGTCCTCGCTGCTCCTCGAGGTGTCCCCCTCCCCCTCTTCCACGCCGCCTCGCACCTGCCCCCCCCCCCCCCCCCCCCTCCTCCGGTGGCCCCTTTCCCTCGTCCCGGCCCCGGCTGATTGGGCGCGCTGTGGCCGCGCTGGGCCCTGGGCTGGGCTGGGCCCCCGGCCGCCTCCCCAGCGCGTCCCCTTTCTTCCCCCGCAGGTCCTCCATTTTGACAGATTGTCTCGGACCAGCTGGAGGAGGGGGCGCGGGGCGGGGCGGGCACACACCCTCCTCGCTACTAGACTATCTCCCGCTCCCCCTCCCCTCGCTCTCTCTTCCTCTCTCTCCCTCTTCCTCTCTCTCCCTCTTCCTCTCTCTCCCTCTTCCTCTCTCTCCCTCTTCCTCCGAGGGGGTATGCACTCGCGTAATAGTCGGGTCACTCTGTCCGTAATAGCACGCGTAATAGTATGCTCTCTCTCTCCGAAATTTACCTATCTCTCTCTCTGAGGCGTAATAGAGCGTAATAGACGTTTAATAGTCGGGTCACAGGTTTGCATACCCTCGTCTTCCTCTCTCTCCTCTTCCTCTCTCTCCCTCTTCCTCTCTCTCCCTCTTCCTCTCTCTCCCTCTTCCTCTCTCTCCCTCTCCCTCTCTCACCCTCTTCCTCTCTCTCCCTTTCCCTCTCTCTCCCTCTTCCTCTCTCTCCCACTCCCTCACTCATCCTCCCTCTTATTCCCCCCTCTCCCTTTGCCTCCGCAGCCGTAAATGAAGTGAAATTAGAAACCTTATGAAGATTAACGCACCAAATATCCTGCGTAAAATACCCTATCTGTACCAGTCAAAGCTTGGTCGCATATTTTTTACCCTGAGACCCGGTCTCCTTTGTAGCGGGTCCCTTTAAGTGGGCCTCAGTACAGAATATTTAATTACTATTCCCTCCCTCTTTCTCTCTCGCACACTCCCTATCTTTCTCTCTTCTCTCTCTCTTCCCTTTGCACTCACCCCCAGTCTGACCCCATACCAAATTTGCCGCGTCCACTGCTCCGCAATATAAAGTAACGGCCGGCCGGCTGGGAAAAAAATTGAGTTTACGTCCGCGCGCAAGTACCCCCCCCCCCCTCCCCTCCACCCCCCGCGATACCCCCTGACCTTGTCCTTGCGCCGCCCGTTGTCCACCAGGTCTAGCCCGGCCCGGCCCGCCCCCTCCCCCAGGGCTCCATCAGAAATGCAACCTGCGCCCCGGGGCGGCGCGGGGCGGCGCGGGGCGGGGCGGGGCGGGGGCTCCTCAGGGGCGCGTTATGAATGGGCCATGGGCTTGCCGCGCGTGTAGGGTGCGCTCGTGTGCGTGCGCGCGCGTGTGTGTGTGTGTGTGTGTTGGTGATTGCGGCGGAGGTCGTTCTGCATTCAATTTTCATATAACCTCCCACGCTATACCCCGCCACCGCTATGGGTACGAGGTGAGGTGATAACCCTCCTCACAGCAAAGCAGCACATACGAAGACAAATGATGAGATTCTCTCATACCTTCACTTTGGTTGTTGTACCATACGTTGTTTTTTTTTCTTTTCCTTTCGTTTCGATAGAGAAATTTTTCTTTCGTAGACGATTTGGAATATAAGGAAAGCCGCGGCCTCCTTGGTCGGTGTTAAAAACTCTTTGGATGTGTTCTGTGGAAGTGCAACTAAAAACAAACCAGGGAAGGAAAAGTCAGACCGTGCGGCAGCCGCTATAGTGTGAGTATTGGGAAACAGTCTCACAAGAAAGTAGGGTGGCGGGGCGGGGCGGGGCGGGGCGGGGCGGGGCGGGGCGGGGCGGGGCGGACGTGGTGGGGCGCGCTGGCCCGAGTGGCTCGAGGGTCGGTGACGCGGGCTGGCTATTAATCACGGTGGCGGCACAGACTACCTCGGCCCTCGGCTCGCTCGCTCGCTGACCCCTGACGGGCGGGGCGGGGCGGGGCGGGGCGGGGCGGGGCGGGGCGAGACACCACCGCCCGCCTATCTGCTCCCCTAAACGACCCGGCCGCACCTCACCAGCCTACACGCTTCGGTTGTTTATTTACTCTGACAGTTTGGATTGTGCGGAGACTCAACAGACGAGTCACTGCTACTCGGCCCAGCCTGCAACACTTCTGTCACCTCTCCTACGTTCTGCTCTCATTCGGACCTTTTCCTCCCCCGCCCCGCCCCGACCATACACACGTGTGTTTTATGGCGGGCCTGCGCACCCCGCCCCACCCCGCCCCACCCCACCCCACCCCGCCCTAACTGGACTCGCTCGCCCTCCTTCGCTTCCTCCCCTTCCATTTCCTCCCCGAATCCTTTCTCTCCCCCTTCCCCTCTCCTCCCCAGTGCAGGCCGACCGCCGGCTAATCGTTGCAAGTCACGAAAAGAGGACTGCCACCTTGGCATATATACTGTATATACATGTATATACGCCATTCCAAAATTTTGTCATTCCATTTAGTAGGGCGGTCGGTGGCGGCGGCACGCCGCTGACCCCGTTCAGCAGGCAGCTGACCCGGGTCAGGCAGCTGTATAAGGGCGGCTAGGGATTAGCATTGGTGTGACTTTACTGTTTTGCAGTCCGTAGTGTAGTTCCTACAATGCACTGCATAAACCGTAAAAAAGTGGGAGGGAAAACCGTTTTAATTAAACACTAGTTTTTCATCCACGTCACATTTTCGACCTGCTTCTCAGGTGTGAGTACGACTCGACGCATGGTAGATGAAGCTTGTTTCTCTGGAGCGCCTTGGTCTGGAGCGCCTAATGGTGAGCTAACACTGCCCCTCTTCTGTTGCAGGTACGGCGCGGGGGCGCGGGGAGGCGGAGAGGTTGGCGTTGGCGTTGTCAGATCGCGACTCGCGGGTCCGGCGGCGGGGGCGGGCCGCGCCAGGCGGGGGCCCGGGGCCCGCCCTCGGGGCCCCCACCGTGCTGGACAGTGAGGGGGGCCCGGTCGACGCGGAGGGTGGGGGAGGGGGCGGGGCGGGGGCGGCGGCCGCCTGCGACCCGCTGTCGCCCACCAGCTCGTCGTCGTGGTCCGAGGGGGACGACGCTGCCGGGCCGTCGCGCCCGCGCCGCGAGGATGACGTCGACGAGGAGGACGCCGTGGCCGCGGACGACGCCGACGACGACGACGGCGACATGGTGACGCTGCCGCGCTACGGCAGCGTGGGCTCGGCGGCGGCGGCGGCCGTCCTGGCGTCCCGACGCCGGCGCTCGTGCTTCGAGCTGCGCGGCGCCGACGCCAGGCCCGACCTGCACCGCGGCGTGCAGCGCCGGCGCTTCGGCTCGCTGGGCTGCGAGCTCGGCGCCGGGGCCGGGGCCGGGGCGGGGCGCGCGCCGCCGCTGCCCGCCGTGTCCACCTCGGGCTCGTGCTCCACGGGCTCCGGCACGCTCGAGCGGCACCGCCGGCCCTCGTACCCCTGCGCGCCCTACACGCACCGCCGCCACTACGCCATCCGCCGCCGCCACGGATACAGGTGCGTAACTGTGCGAGCGAGCGTGAGCACGGCCTCCTCCACGACCACCACCACGTCATATCTAATTCAGGCAACTCGCCCCCCGGCGCCATGCGGCCCGCGCGCTGCCCCACAGGTGAGCGGGCCGGGGGCGGGCCGGGGGCGGGCCGGGGGCGGGCCGGGGCGGGCCGGGGGCGGCCGGGGGCGGGCCGGGGGCGGGCCGGAGATGGCGCAGCGCGCAGTGAAATTGCCTTAATTCTGTTGGCGGCGCGGTCCTGGCCCCGGCCGGGCCGGGCCGGGTCGGGTCGAGTCCCGTTAGCAGCAGTGGGGCACGGACAAAAGGGAGGTGGCGGGGGCGTGCCGTGTGTGTGTGTGTACGCACCGTACACGCACTAAGGGTCCGCGACTGAACCCGCCCCGCCCCGCCCCGCCAGTCCCGCCGCCCTGCTACTACAGTACGGCGGGCGGTGCGGGAGAGGTGGGGAGAGAAAGAGAAGTGGTGAGCCGGCGGCCGTGATGGTGAGGAGAGAGAGTGAGAGGGGGAGGCCGGGCCGGACTGGGGTAGGAAGTGGAGCGGAGGTCCTTTAAGAAATAGTGGGCCAAAAGCTCGGCCACGGAAGGGGCCAGTCTGACAACACGGGCGGGGCGGGGCGCTGGGGCGCTGTGGTTCGATTCCAGCCAATGCGATCCCTTTCCCGCCCCTCGTTTCGCCTCTCTCCCCCCGGAGACCACTACTTTTGTACTTAGGGAGCCTTTCCTACCGACCTGCTGGGCTCCGCCCCGCCCCGCCCCGCCCCGCCCGAGCTGTCTCGCTCGCCGCAGCTAATTGAATACCAAACGCGGATCACCTCGCGGCTGCCTCTGGGTCGCCGTTGCCACCCCCCGCCCTCCCCGAACCCTCTTTCCTGCTGGCTTCATCTACCCCCTGCCCCCCCCCCCCCTCCCCGCCTGTCACAGTCCGGGCCGCTGCGTCGGAAAGGTTCTCTGATAGGGACACAATATGATTTCCCGCCTCGTTTTGTTGCCTTCATCGCGGAGCCCAGCCCGCCTAGCGCGGCGCGTTTCGTCCGCTGCTCCGGCCGGGGAGGGGGTGGGGGGCGCGGGGGTCATCCTGGGGGAAATCACGGACGACGGCTCGCGGGAGGAACATTGTGGCGGCGATATGACGCGCGTACGGCAGTATTCTATACGGCCTTTTAACGCCCGGCGTGGGTGTCGTCCTGCGGGTGAAGTAAACCGCCGTGATGCGGGGTGCATCACCACCGGGGAGGAAGAGGCGAAGGCTGTGGGTGAAGCGCGGGGGAGAGACTTTAGAGTGCATCGGATAAGTAGCAGTAGGTTGGAGAGGGCGGGGGACAGGGGCGGAGACTGTCGGGGACACGAGAATATAGGGTGCAAGCGGAGCAGCTGGCCCGCGGGGCCGGCGGGGGTGGCGGCGCGGCGCTGTATTTGCAAGACACTCGGGCCGGACGGAGTAGAGAAAAGGGTCCAGCGGGTTGTCAGCGCTCGGACGGAGCGGCCGGTGCGGGGCCGAGGCCGGCAGGGCCAGGCGGCAGGAGCAGTGCGGGGGCGCGGGGCGGGGGTGGGGACGCACCTCCCAGCCGGACCATTTTTTTTACCTTGACAGAAAGAACAGCTTGGCGGGGCCGGGGCTGGGGCACCCTGCCACGCTTCGTGTGGCCCCCCTCCCGGGGGAGGGGGGTAGTTTTTATCGGTCGGGTCGGCAAGCTCCGCACTCCATATCGCCGCTCTGCCATCAGGCCGCCGCCGTCCCGTCTCGTCTTCCTTGTCCAGCGGGTGACGACGACCGGGGCCTTGATGGTGGCGATGACCACCATGTCGCCGATCATACGCGCGGTTTTATGGGCTGCAAGCGCTTCGAGGACATAAAGACTACACTGTGTCTTGTGCTGTACTCTCCTCCACTCCCTTTTTAGTGTGTCGGGTGAAATGAGGCTTATTGGCTGGTGGGTAGGAGAAGTTTATGGATTAGCCCCCCGCCCCGGTAATGAAATGCATATGCATTATTTCCATGAAAATTGCCGAAATGTAGCGCATATAGCACAGGTCGCCCACTTTGACCCGACACCCCCTGAATGCACGCCGCGCCGCCCGGCCAGTCTGGTCTCCCACCCCCTGCCGATTTGCATTTTAAATACCCCAGCTGCAGCCGGCCCCACCCCATCCCACCCTACCCCACCCCGCCCTACACTCCCCGCCCCCGCGCCACAGACCTGCCAGACCTGCGCGGGTCTGCATCACACGATCTGTTTGGTCAACGCTCCTGCGTGATTAACGAAATGAAGGGGCTGAATCGTGATAAAAAAACAAATCGATTCGCGCAAATAGATCTCTGGAGTGTTTACGGGGGTTTTATCTCTTTTTCCCGCTTTCTCCCCGCGTCCCGCCCTGCAGCAGCGGCACTCCAAACTCCCCCGGCGCGGCGCGGCGTGGGGGCTGCTTATCAGGGAGATTGATTTTCATAAAAGTGAAGCCGTAAGCCAGTGCGACACATTTTATTCCCTTTTCTCTTTTATATCGGTTGTAAAACTTATCGCGCAAACTGTCTCCCAATCTCTCTCGCGGGTCCGGGCCGGGCCGGGCCGTGGCGCCGGCCTGCGGGTAGGCGAGGCGCCGTGAGTTCTTTCCCCGGCGCTGTTTTTCGCACGGCGGAAACTCTTGTGTGCCGGGCCGGGCCGGAACTCCATAGCTTATCAGCGACTCGACTCGACTCGTCCAGCTCTCGATATTTAATGGCTCTCGCGTTTGAGAATGGGGCTTCATGGGGGTGATAATGCAGATGGTTCCTTATAAAGGACCTCATTCCGATCGCTACGGGTCCTAGCTCCTAGCTGCAATCTCCACTCACGCGTAATCTCGCGCCATTGTCTGCCTTTTCGCTTAGCGTGCCCTGCTCGACTGTCGACTCGTATTGTGAGCCCTGCTGGCTTGCAGCTTGGGAGTTTTATTCACTTTCCTTTTTCCAGTCCAGGTAGTGTGTTATTGCGGTTCGTAATCTTGATTGACGTAGGCGTCTTGCGTGTGCCCGTGTGCCCCCTGACGTGGCGAGGACCGAACATACCCTGTAAAATTATCGTGCCAGAGTTGAATTTAAGTTGACCTACTTCTCCATAAAGCTCTGCGTCGGGGAAAGAGCCGCTCCTACCTGCACCTGTGACACGAATGCAACTTTTGTGGGTTTTTGATGGGATTGGTTGATAGGACACCTGCCGGTGTCAAATCTTGATTCTCGGCCGTAGGGATATAGCATCGGATTACCACAAAAAGTGAATGATGCCCATGCCTATCAGTATAGTATGAGAAGTAAGACTCCTGTAGAGCTGGCTGTGTCTAGAAGTCGATACCCCGTGCGCCGGCGCCAGGCGTCCTCACACCGGGCGGGCGTCGGGTATCGGCGTCAGCGCGGAGTATCGCCGCGCCGGCTGCTCGGTTACGCCCTCTAGAGGAGGCGGCGCTATGCTTCCTGCCCCGGGGCGAAATTCAAACGTGCGATAATATGGGCAAATTTGGACTTTGCTATACTGTGATTACAATTCTGCCAGCCCCGCGCATTTAATACGACCGAAACTTTCTGTTCCCACATTGAATCGCGTAACTGAAGTTGATGTTGCATCTTGACTATGCCACTCTCCCTCACTCAATATAAAAATCGTATAAAAAAGCAAAGTGTCCTATTTTATTCCACTCATATTGCTCTAAATTATCACACTGCCGTCGGACTCCGCACCGCTTCCTGTTCATCAAAGTTCTCCCGGCAGCCACCCGTTAGGATGACGAGGTTCCACAAATTCCAGGACACATGCTGTGCGCCGCCCGTGCCGCCCGCCCGCCCGGGCCGGAACCACTTAGTAAGCTCCGCTGTAAAACCGATAAAAACTAATGTGAGCTAGCGAGGGAGAAATTGTTAGGCGCAGATGAGATTGGAACTACTTGGGTTTGGGCGAACCGATCGTGTGGTGTGGGGCTGGCTCGCCCCGCCGGCCGGACCCCCGGACCAAAAGTTTTAAACGGCGTGCCATCGCTCGTAGACCCGTCGGTAGCTGGACGCTGGCCGGTGAGGTGATAGCAAGGGATAGGGCAGAGAAGTCCTTCAGCAGAAATATGTTTCAAATAGGTTCCTCCCAAGTCGACGCACAGAGGAAAAAATTCCTGACAGACACAATACATTTGTTCAATTTTCCCAACTCTACTCCTAGCCTCAAAATTTTGGGAAGGCGATTAGAAAAAAAAAATTGGTACTAAGTAAAGTCGGAACCATTACACGCTTATTGAGCGATGCATGAAAAACTCTCTGAGTACGGAGCACGGTGTTCAGGCAAGTGGAGCCTAAAGTCTCGCCGACTCTTCTCTTTTCTGACATTTTCACGCGATGGAAAGTGAAGTAGGGAGGGTTGGGATTATCTCGTGTGGCGGTGATTGACTTTGGGGAGCCACGTAGAGACGTGGCAGCGGCGGGGCGGGGCGGGGTGGGGCGGGCGAGCCGGTCCGCGGCGCGTGTGGGGTTTTAGCAGACAGCCTGGCTCTAGTAGAACACCACGTGACGGCACAGGGCTGATCTGGAGGCAGCGGGGGGGGGGGGGGAATAGCGGGCTGGTCGCACGAGCCCTGTCCGGTCCTGGCGGCCTGTCCTGCCCCGCCACGCCACGCCTTGCCCTTGTACGAGCCGACATTGTGACGCTGGTCCAGGAGTGGCGTGGTGCGGCGTGGCGTGGCGTGGCGCGCCGGGCCGGACAGGTCTGACTGCTTTCTCTGATCCGATGATGTGTGTGTAGTAGTGTGTAGGCCCGACTGCTGGCCGCCCCGCCCCGCCCCGCCCCGCCCCGTACGGCCGCATCTCGGCCCTATATCGACTGGGCCGGCTGGCCAGCCTGGGTTGGGTTGATCCCACGGTGGGGCCACACCGCCCCGCCCCGCCCCGCCCCGCTCCGGCTGCTGGGTGGGGCAGTGGGACCGGCACCGGCCCGCCGGCCGGCCGGCACGGCCCCCGTGGGGGAGGGCCCTAAATTTGTGTGACAGAGAGAGGATGGGACGCGGTCAGTCCTTTCTACTTTTTTTTCCGGGTCGCTAGAGCAGGACCGAGCCTTGTCGCCAGGATAAGGGACGACGCGTCGCGTCGCGTCGGGTGTGCCGGCCGGCCGGCGCCACCGGGGCCGGGCCGCCGGGGCTCGAAAGTGACCGGCTCCTCGGACTTGTCAAATCTTGTGGAAGCAAAGTCATATTGCTCAGTAATTATTTGTATTCCTTTCCGGCAAGAACAATTTAAATCACACGGCTACATTAGCCGTCTCCCCTTTCCTATTCGACGGCTGCAAAGCTCATATGCACCTGTTGGAACATAAGGCTTTTGTACGTTACGAACTGAAATTTTTCGTAATATTTAGATTATTAAGTTGGAAAAAAAATGAAAAGAACAAGACTAGATGGAGTCCAACAAAAAAATAATATTTGGCGGCATTTGCCGAGAAAAACCAGGAGCGGATAAAAAGTGAGAAGATTGCGTCTGAAACACCTGTCCCTCCTCGTGAAAGTACGGCGGCCAGGAGGTGAGGCGGGGCGGGGCGGGGCGGGGCGGGGCGGGGCGGGGCGGGGCGGGGTGGGGCGGGCAGGCCGGCGGGCCGAGCGGAGCGCAGCGCGCTGATCAGATTGCGCTCAGTTACGTCCGGTTATATCAGCAGAGTGCTCTGTTCACGGCTGCATAGAGTCTCGCAGTGTGGCCGGCCCGGCCGGCTCCTGGGTGCAGGCAGCGCAGTGACTGCGGGCCGGGCCGGGCCCATCAGATATTCATGCTGTGTAGGTGACCCCCTCCCTAGGCCTATCACGAACACGGCCGGGCGGGCCCCGCTCTCTCTCTCTCTCCCTCTCTCTCGCTCCTCCATCTCATTATACTTGTCGGGATGTGGTTCCCCGCAGGTCGGGAAGGTGTGCAGGGGGGGAGGACGGCGGGCAGGGCAGGGCAGGGCACGCCGTGGGAGATGGTCCTGCCCCCCACGCCTCCCGCATCACGTTGACAAATCCAGCCGGGCCCGTGTTAATAAATAATACGCTCGACTAGGCTCCTCTGGCTCCAGCTGCGCTAGCCCACATCATACGGGACCCATGAATGTTTGATCAGCAGGGGGCGGGGCGGGGCGGGGCGGGGCGGGGCGGGGCGGCCGGGGGCCTAAAGGAGGGGAGGAGGGGTTCCGCGCGTCAACTGTATGCAAGCAAGGTTGGGGTGCAGCCCAGCACTCGGGCAGGCCAGGCCCTTAGCGTGCGTCACCGCGCCGCCCATACGTTACTCGCGCTCGAGCATCGCATCCTCCCGCGGGCCCGTACACTGGAGGAGGTTTACTACAGCCGGAAAATAATAGAACCTAACGGGATTCGAACCTACGTCAGACCGTGTCTGGCCCCACCGCCACACCCCGCCCCCACCACCCACGCGATGAAATGGAGCAGACTGGGCGCGCGCCGCTGTGATTATCGCCTCTCTCCTTCTCTTTCTCACTCGCTCGCTCTCTTCCACTCTCTCCTTCTCTCTCTCTCTCTCTCTCGCCTCTCGCCCGCTCCGACGAGCTGTGCCGCCGTGTCCTCGGAGCGCACGGGGGTCCTCCTCTTCAGGTCGGGACGGGACGCTCAGGCGACGCACCCGTATCACCGGGACAATCAAACTTTCACCCCGAAAATTTGAAGAATCCGCAGTGGAATGGACCCATCCTCGGACAGGACTGCCACGCACGGCCGCCCCGCCCCGCCCCGCCCCGCCGCGGCCAGGCCACGCCCCCCCCCCCCCCCGCAGCCATGTGGTGTCGCGGTGCTTCCAACCCCGTGCCCCTCCCCCCCGGGGCTCACCCCCTTCACCTGTCATCTTCCTCACCCTCCTACATACCTGTACAGGGGAGGGGTGAGGGCCCAGTTCAGCCCACTGACCTACTGAGGTCAGCGGGGCCGGCAGGCGGGGCGTGGCGGGGCGTGGCGGAACTCCGTTGGGGCCTCACGTCAGTTTGGCTGCCCCCGCCCCTGCCCCGCCCCGCCCCGCCCGTCCTGGCCGGTGCGCCGGGCCCCAGACAGCGCCCCGAGCGGCCACGACGACGCCCCCTCTACCCTGCCGGCTGGGCCCCTCCCGCCCCGCCCCGCCCCGCCCCGCCCGCGACTGGCATGCCTGGAGCAATTTCCTTTTTTCCGCGAATCCCTCCTCAAATCCAATGGCTTTTTCTTCTCCTCCCGGGAGAGACAGCGGCGACATGTCGGGACGCCTCCCGTCTCCGCCGGCCCGGCCCCGCTCGGGCCCCACGCCACGCCCCGCCACGCCCCGCCACGCCCCGCCACGCCCCGCCACGCCAGGCTCGGCTGCGGGATGCGGGCGCCCTGCTCCTCCTGCAGCCGGGTGGCCGGCCGGCCGCGCCCTAACGCGCTTAACGCCGCCAAAGGGCTGCGCTCAGCCGCTATCGGTCCTGTCGTCACGCCACCCCTACAGTCGGGGTGACCTGTCACGCGAGGTCAGTGACTGCGCGGCACCGTCACGCCTCGCCGTCACGCCGCCCCTACAGTCGGGGTGACCTGTCACGCGAGGTCAGTGACTGCCCGGCACCGTCACGCCTCGCCGTCACGCCGCCGCTGGGAATGGCGCATGGGTGTGTCCGTCTGGCCTACCGTTACGCCACTGCGGCGGGGCGGGGCGGGGCGGGGCGGCCCAGACGGGATCAGTCAATGGACCCCGAGCGCTGCGCCACGCCACGCCACGCCGCGCCACTCCCCAGCCGCTCCGCTCCGCCCAATGAATGAGAGCCGGTGGTCGGTAGCTGGTTCCGGCCGCTGGAGCGGCTTGACTGGACCTGCTGGTCTGCCAGCCGGCCGGTGGCCTGGCCTGCCTAGCTGGCGTGACCTGGAGGATACGCCGTGCCGCGTGTCGTGTCGTGTCGTGTCGTGTCGCCGAACGCCCGCCTGTCATACGGGAGACAAAAAAAACTGTGAATATATATCTGTTAAATTTAAAAATTTACTGTAGGTGAACGGCTATGCGACCGTGGTGGATTTCTTGCAGTGACGCTGCTGACCTGCCCAAGGGCGGGGTGGGGCGGGGCGGGGCGGGCGCATCGGCACTACCGGATCTGGCCACGTGCCGGCTCACGCGCCAACGGGACGCACCCAGGCTAGCGCCCCCGTGTCGGCGCGTCATTGGCAGGCCGTCGTAGTGTCCGGTAGGCAGGGCGCGGCGGGCGCGGCGGGGCGCGGCGGGGCGCGGCGGCGGCCCGCCTCCTTCTCCAGGGGCGCGCACGTTTTCCAGGGGAAAGTTCAAATGTGACACATGGCCGAAGCACCAGAACGAACGGGGCAGATATTCGTTTAATTTTAGGTATTCCGAGACTCCTTAATTTTTATGTGTATTATTTTCTATTAAGTAAAATTACGCTAGATATCCTAGTAAGTTTTCCATCTCCAAAAAAATTCACAATATAAAATCGATACTGGTGATAACGGAATATTAAGTGGTACATCGTAAAGTGTACGCTTTTCCCTGAGGTGTACGGAACCCCGATGCTTTGTCCCGTGCCAGGTCATCCAGGCCATGCGGCGCTGAACGAATATTCGTTGAGCGGTCTGTTGTGTTTGCTCACATACGCGCACTTTGAGCGTGTGTGTGTGTGTGTGTGTGTGTGTGTGTTCGCTCCACACCCCTTGTGTGCAGCCACTTACGCCGCGCACTCAGCGCCGAGCGTATGAGCGCGCGAGGGGACGCGCACTACCCACTCGCGAATTCCTCGCGTTGTACATATCTCTTGAAAAATATTGTGTTCTCTTTGTTGGTTTTACATTCGTTTGAAATTTGCGGTAACGTCCGCCTCTCCCTCAGAATTTTGATAATTTCCTCCGCAGAAGTGGCGTCAGCATTTGTTCTCTTCCTGCTCCAGTGTTCCGCACCCGCGCCTCACGCGGCCGCGCTCGCTGGGACTCCTTTAAACTTTTTCCCTTCTTTCCTTTCTTATCGTGTGGCACCACAAGCCGTGCCATTTATACATACATACGCGTGCAGCACGAAGCCTTCAGGGCTGACGCCCCTGCAGGAATGCTATGCATACACCCCCCCCCCCTCTCCCCGCTCGCTCTCGTATCAAGATCCTTTGACTAGCTGAATAATTTTGTGACGCTCCGCAATGGCCGAGCGGAATGAATGGCAAAAGTAAAAGGAGAGTAAGAGTATAATGCGTCATCAGTGAGTTCCGCGAATGTGAATTTCACTTTTAGTATATCGCAATAATCGAGAATTTCTACTTTTTCTTGCATGCTTTTCGTGTTATGTGCCCCACTTCCCCGGTCTTCAGTGTCTTGGGAGACTTCATTGATACCGTACGCGACTTCCCCACTCCTTTACTCTAATCCAAAACACGTGAATGGGTGAAAACGGTAGCTGGAACTAGCAGGAGCACTGCCACATTTGGATATTACTTTTACATTTTATGTTTAAAAAACAAAATTTTTAATTATGGTATGTTCTGAATGGCGAATTCAGCCCTGGTTCTGCAACAATGCATCTCATCAGGACTGCAGATGCTTGCCTTTCATGACGTCAGCAGGTGTTTCTCCTCATTCTTTTTCCCTATTTAAAGCCCCTGGGCTGCGCCGTAATGGATGGGAGGGAGGCGGTGCTCGAATAAGGGCAGAGGGCAGAGGAGCCTCGGCTTTACTTCATCCTGATTCCGGGAGCAGAACGCGCTCTGATTGTAGGACCAGTTTCTTTTTTTTTATGACAGCGTTTTTCCTCACTTTAAGTCTCGGCCAGCTGACCTTATACCTCCGCGGCTGATGCTGCTCTTCGCACCAAAGCAGAAACAATGGCTCATTTCCCGGCCGTCTCGTGTGCTTCGCGGTGAGATTAGAATATTCTTCAGGACCCGCGTGTGCTCGCGTGCTCCCACCACTTTGTAGAAATAGAGCGTGCAGCCGCTGCCGAGTTTTTGGGCAGTTGAGCTGAAGAGTGCGATCAGAGCCCAGTAACGCCCCGGCCGGCCGAGCTGGGCCGGAGGCAAGGGAACAGAAACGGCTCAGCACGGGATCAAAGGCAGGTAGCTGCTTCCGTTGCTTTATCTCTCTCACTCTCCCTCTCTCTCCATTGGATGTTTTTGCGAATGTCTGTGACAGCAGGATCTGTCTTTTGTGCCAACGCAGACCTGAGCGAGTCGTCTCCCCCCCCCCCCCCTCTCTCTCCCTCTTACTCTCGCCCTTGTCCAGGTCAGTGGATTACGCTCTTCGCCCGCGGGTCGGGAAAAGTAGCGGATGGCAAAACCATCGACAGGGCTTTGGAGAGGGATGCCTCGGGGGAGGATCGCTGCCGGACGCTGAGTCCCTCGTCCTAGTAACGTGCACGTCCATTCCGCCCAAGCACTATCAGTCGCCAAAACAAAAAAAAAAAACAAAAAAATGACCCGTGGATACCCCACGTGCTAAGGACTCTCCATGCTTCCCTTACGGGGAGTCTCTCGCGCGTGGGGTATCGCAGGGTTAATGCTTTCGCGACGGATAGTACACGTTTTTCTGGAGGGTGCGCCGAGACTATATATGGTTCCCACACTGTAGGTTCCCGAAAATGTTCTTCACACTGCTCCGACGTTTTAGCGGGCCGGGCCGGGCCGGGCCGGGCCGGGCCGGGGGGTCGTATTCGTGCTCGTCCCCGTTGGGCCGATGACACTCGCGTCAGAGGAGAACAAGACGGGTCTGGCTGCGCATCCTCTTCTGTGGGATGAGTTTACGACCCCACCTTCCAGGAGTGTGGCGCTCTGGACGGCGCTGGGCCGGGCTATGGGCTGGGCCGAGGCTCGCGGCCCAAGTGTGTGTGTGTGTGTGCGTACAGCAAACACGACTCTAGGGAGAGTCTACGGCCTGGCCTCTGGCCTCGCAAAGAGCATCATTCCTTAAGAAATGAACCCTAACGGGCGACACCATCAAGGTCCCAGCCAAATTTATGGCAAAAAAAAATATAAAAAATATATAACCATGGAAATTATGCGTTGTTACGCGGGGCATAAATGTGTTGTCCGGCTATACACATTAAAGAGTTAAGTGAAATACTTTACTTGCAAGTGGTCAATTAGATAAAAACGCGTTCCCATCAAAAGCGAAAAGACAGCCGTTACTTTCCTCTCCACAAAGGTTACGCCGGCCGTTTGCTCTTCTTGGTGACGGTGCGAAGGAAATGCGTTACGTAAATAATAAAAAATGTCGGTGACACACGTTCACACACATAGGGTGACGGCCTAATTGTCTGGGAAAAAAAAGCTCAAAGTAAAAAGTGAGTAAAAGTGTGGAGCTTCCTGCGAAGCTCATCATCGCATCCTGTGTGTGTGTCTTATTATCTC
This sequence comes from Frankliniella intonsa, assembly GCA_033675135.1. NCBI lineage: Eukaryota > Metazoa > Arthropoda > Insecta > Thysanoptera > Thripidae > Frankliniella > Frankliniella intonsa. The sequence goes on along the minus strand of CM066254.1, from coordinate 11,924,435 downwards.
GCGTCACTCTCCGTCCTGTACCTTTCCTTCCGTTTTCGTGGCGGCGCGGCCCGTGTGGCCACGTGACGAGACGCGCCGCGCTAAAACAAGCAGCAGCGGCAGACGAGCGGTGGTGGGGCGGGGCGGGGCGGGGCGGGGCGGGGCGGGGCGCGGCGGGGCGCGGCGGGGCGTCCGAATATGCGGCACAGGGAACCGTTTTACTATCAGCGGCCTAAACTCGGCTTGGCCCGGCTGTTGGCACTTTCTATTGAGACGCAACTAGGCATAGAAAGGTGCTAATGCGCGGCGCGCCGGGCCCGGCCGGGCAGGGCAGGGCAGGGCAGGGCGGTGGCACGTCGCCATGCCTCTCTCGGCACACTGGCCGGTGCACCCGCGCAAACAGTCGCTCTTTGCTTTATGTGCTGTTTTAAAATGAATGGACCGACTGCAGGACTTTGCTCTAAGGAATAATCGGTCTTTTCGCGCGGGCAGACTTTAGTTTTTTTGTGGGACGGACGCAGCGTTTCCTGCGCCAAAATTCTTCAAAATTTTTCCCTCCCCCCCCCCCCCCCTTTTATTAAAAGGTCCTCAATTAGGTCTTTTTTTTTTTTTCTTTGGAAACATTGAGCTTTTTCACAGTACAGTGGAGGTTTCTGCTAGAAAAATCTTCTCAGAAAACACGCGTGGCTCTGTGAAATAAATCAAAATATTACTGTTTGCTGGCAGGTGTATATACACACCATATATGGTGATCCTCACCACACTTCTGTTTATGAATTTCTCATTGGTTTTGCAGTATTGATTGCGCCTGTTAACCCGTGTGTGTGTGTGTGTGTGTGTGTGTGTGTGTGTCCGTCCCAAAGCGTTATGGTGGTGCGGGGTGGAGGGAAGCTGGAATCTAGCGCGCGGTTTGGGATGAAGCTGCACAAGTGCCAGATGCACGAGCGCCACACACGCTCACGCTCGTCAGCCCGGGTCGGGTCGGCCCGGGTGCACGCTGGTGTTAACGAACAGGCCCCACTGTGTGGCGGGGCGGGGCGGGCGCAGAGCACCCGGCCGGACCCGCCCCGCCCCGCCCCGCCAAGGGCCCTTTGCACTTTCACTCACGGAAAACCACTTTTCTTATAAGCTATTTTGCGGGAGAAGGGGGAGGTTGCGGGGGACCTCGACGGAGACGAGGAGGCTGGAGCGGTGAGCAGGGAAAATGAAGGTAGAGGCTGTGAAAGGGGCGGGGAGGGGGGCAGGGAACAACCGCAGTTGCGGTGCGGAATTTTATAATAATTAGTCATCTTTGTACGTGCTGTGTAACCCTGCTCCCCACTCTTGTCTCACCGCTCCCCGCCCTGAGCAAATCGGCCAGTCTTTCTGAGGCCCGCCTCACCCCGCCACGCCCCGCCCCACCACGTCCCGCCCCGCCACGCCCCGCCACGGCCCGCCCCGCCACGTCCCGCCCCACCCTGTCCTGGCGGACCCCAAGGAAGAGAAGCCCTGTTGTCCACGGCAGGCAGGCAGGGCAGCTCTCTTCAACAGGGCGACGTAATTCCCCTGCAATACGTTCCGAGTCTTCCTCCTCCCCGGTCGCGCCAGGCCCACCCCGCCCCGCCCCGCCCCACCCCGCCCCGCCTCGCCCCGCCCTGCTCTCATTACGACCTGGGAGTCTTAGAAGACGGATGAGACCCGCGATAGCCCGGCCGGCGCGCGACCTGGAGGCTGTTATAGGGAGAGCTGGAGGGTGAGGCCGGCGAGGATGGAAACAATAAAACCCTAAAAAATAGACGGCGTGATACGGAATGAGAGAAAAAAAGAGAGAGGAAAGAAATGAGAAAAAAAAGAGATTTAAAAAGACGCCGCGGCATGCAGCGGCTCCATTCACGTGAGCCTGCCCTGCTCCGCCGCGGTCAGCCACTCGCGCCTTGTCATTTTAATTTATGGTACACGCCCGCCCGCCTCCAGGCTGCAGTGTCACCGAGAAGGCATTCCCTACACGGGCTCCTCCAGTGACCCAAATAAGAGAAGAAGAGAGATCACTCACTGGTAATGGGGCGCGGGGCGGGCGACACTGTGAGCCTAGCCTCGTACAGAGACTGTAGTTGTAGTCACATTACTTTCCACCATTTTTACAGGGCAGGTGTGATGTCGACTTTCCTTGCGTGGGTATATAGACAATAATGTTAAGGGGTACCCGAAGAAGGTGAATAATATCAGTGATTTGATTTTATCGTAAGTGGGTCAAGTAGGCGGCCGGGCCATCCCCTGACCCCGTGTAAGCTCATCTCTCCACCCTGGGCCGGTGTAGGCCGCCCCGCCCCGCCCCGCCCCGCCCCGCCCCGCCCGCCTGCAGGTTGTAACATTTTATGATCTCAGCTCTGTTGTAACGTAGCATTATGAGTCGTTTTGGAAGGACCCGCCGCCGCGCCGCGCCGGCCTCCTAACAACGCCTGCTCTGATAATGGAGGCACCCGTGCACCGAGCATGCTGAGCGGGCTCAGCCGTGCTGAGGTCGCCGTCTTGTCAGCAAACTCTTGCTCAGCAGCCAGGCGCGGCCTGCGCAGCCCCTCCTCAAGACGCTCTCGCATCCTCGCGGAGCGGACCAGAGCACCTCGATAATGCGCAAAGTGTTTGGGCCGGGTGTCGCTGGGCTGGTCTGGGCCGGGCTGGGCGGCGATACTGCGCCGCTGGGCTGCCGTGCAGCCGGGCTGCCTACCCGCACGGCGCTCCAGTCAGGGGGCTGCACCTCAGAGTCCCGTCGGCCAGCTGAGAGAGAGACACCTGCAGAACGCGAAGTGCTTGTCGGCGACTAGCGTTACGTGTTACAGGCCCTGTAACGAAAGGGCCTGGCCCGGCCGGGCAGGGTCGGGTGAGGTTCAGGTCCCTCCTGCTTAGCACCGTGCCCCGCCCCGCCCAGCCCTGCCGTTTAGCGGCCTCATGAGTCACACCTCCTTTCCGGTGTGAATTTTCACACGGAGCCGTGGCGTCTGTGAGCAGCAGCAGCAGGCGCAGCGCGCATCACGCGCCAGTGAAAGGTTTAGGAGATAGGAATTTGGCAGAGTCTGTCCGCGTACACTGCCCTGTACCCGCGCGGCACACACTTACCGTCCTGCTGGTCGTTAACCGATTGTTTTCTTTCCTTTTTCGACAGGTACATAGTAGCACCGCCCGCAGCAGGAGTGAGGAGTGCGGACCCGCGCGCGGTGAGTGAGACAGAGAGAGATAGATAGGCTCGGGGGTGTGGCGGAGCGTGGCGCTCGAGCACCGCCTCATAGAGCATCAAGCCTGTGGCACGCCGCGCCACGCCGCGCCACCGGAGCCGGCCAGTAAAGCTATGGATGGCATGCGCTTGCAGCCCTTATCGCTCGAGGTGGGCCTATATCGAGACGTGCGTGCGTGAGCGTGCGGATGCGTCTGCGCGTGCGCGCCTGTGCGCACCTGTAAGCGCCCGTGTGTGCGCGCGCGCGCGCGCGCGTGTGTGTGTGTTGAGGAAGACGTCGGTGAGAAAGGCGTAAAACTGGCGAGCAAATATTTAAAAACTTTCATGCAGGGCTTTTACCATTCAGCGCATCCGTCGAGCTCCCTGTCTCCCCACCTCCTCCTCCTCCTTCTCTCCCTCTCCTTCCTCTTCCTCCCTCCCGCCTCCGTCGCCTTCCCCCGCCGCCACACGTCGCGCCGGCCGGCCGGCCGGCCTGGGGCACTGGTGCACGCGGGGCGGGGCGGGGCGGGGCGTGGTGGGGTGCGGCTGCGTGGGGCAGGGCGGGGCGGGGTGTGGGGTAGGGCGCGGTGGGGCGTCCGGACGCCGGGGCGCCGGGCCTGGGCGGTGGAGGGGGTCCTGGCCGGGCCCCTGCCCCGGGCCGATTGTTTACCTGGGTAACAGGTAAAACTACGCCGGCCGGCGGGTTCGTTCACAGTGGAGCGTCGCCTCTCGCAGAGTCAGCACGGTTCAGCCCTGAGACGAGTCGAGTAGTAGTCCCGTCCTGTTGCACCGCAGTGAACATGTTCGCGTACCTCGTCCTCGCCGCCGCCCTGGTGGCCGGCGCTGCCGCCGCTGAGTCCGCGCCGCCTCCCGCCGCCGAGGCCGCGGCCGCGGCCGCCGCGCCCGCCGCGTCCGGCTGGGGCGCCCTGCTGGGCTGCGTCTGGGAGGAGGACTCTGTCGGCTGCCTGCGGGAGAACTCGGCGCGCGCCCTCAAGGAGCTGCACGTCGCCAAGAAGGAGGCCGCCGCCGCCGCCCTCGAGGAGAAGAAGGACGACTCGATCCTCGAGGTCCTGCACGACGGAACCGCCAGGATGATCGAGTACCTGAAGAAGGACGAGGAGCAGGACGAGGCCAACGCCGCCGCCGCCGAGGAGGCCGAGTCCACCGACGGACAGGGCCGCGCCATCGAGGAAGGTGAGTACCTTACCTATCTCGCCACCTGCGCCCCTTCAGTCCCGGGTACCAGAGGGGAACCGTTGGTCTTTTCGACCCTGTCAAACGGATAAAGAAAAAAAAATACAAAATTTATTCCAGAATTTTGAACTTTGCGCTGATTTGTCAGTATTACTTTCACTGGAATATATTTTTCTTTTTACGCAAACTCGCGCTGCCGCGTCGCCACATTGTTTCGGCCGAACTGCTCCCCATTTTCCTCCGCAATACATTTCCCGTTCCCCTCGTGTGAGGGAACGGGGCGCGCGCGGCACGGCATGAGGGTCGCAATTAAAAGCCTGCCCCTCGCAATCACCAGGCGCGCCGCGCGAATATTCGCGCCCGATGGCATTTGATGAGTAACAAGTAGTCGAGCAGGTACTCCTGAATGCGGGCGGGACACGCCTCCCTTAACGAGCTGCGGCGTGGCGGGGCGTGGCGGGGCGTGGCGGCGCGGGTAAAGGGCTGTCCACGCCTGCCTGGGCTGGCGCACGGCCCGGCCTGGCCCGGCCCCCCACCTGTTAGCGGCCGCGCCGCACCGCCACACGCGAGCCCGCCTCACCCCCAGCACTATGAGCTCTGGTCCGTCGCGGTCGCTCGTTCAAGACGAGGCCGGGCCGTATTTCAATCCACATATCATGGCCCTGTACCGGCAGTGCGTGACAAAAAGAAATTAACGATTTATCTACGTCTAGTCTTGTAATACCGTGTACGTGTGTAAACAGAGAAACCGCCCCTTCCAGTGCGTAGTGCGCGACGAATTTCTCTCTTTGTGTCGCGCACTTTAGGTCTGGCTAGGTGCATTATGACTGGTTTCCTCTCTCTCTCTCTCTATTTCCAAAAGCCTCTAGTTAAAATGCATATGCTTGCGGCTGAGAGCGGGATTGGGGCTCGGTGGCCCGGTGGCCCCGTGCTGGACTGGACGGCCGGCCCGGCCCGGGCTCGCCGGTTTACGGCAGATGCTTCCCCAGACTTTGTCGAGTTCGTTTGCATAAATTGGCGTTAATTATCGTGTCCTGCGCTGGACAGGGCCGGGCTGAGCTGAGCGGCGAGCCGAGAGGTGTCTGGACTGGGTTAGTAGCATCGCAGAGTTTGGCCCACATAGCCGGGCGGGGCGGGGCGGGGCGGGGCGGTCTGCCCACCGGTCCGGAGCGGGAGCTCTGCTCACAGCCGGTGGGGTGCTCTATCACCGCACACGCGTGCTGCTAACAAGAGCCGTAAAAATAGTAATAATGACTTTTCTGACCTGAGTGCTCGAGATCAAGCACCGGAACCACTGAGATCCTTTTTATTGTATTTTTTCGGTTCTGTCTTCCCTTAGCCCCATAGCCGATTTACCGTTGGGCGTTGGGTGGGGAGGGAAAAAAAAAGGGGGGGGGGGAGGAAGCGGCGAGCGCGTCCGGTGTGACCTGCTGTCGATATTTGGTGCGCCCCGCCACGCCCCGCCACGCCCCGCCACGCCCCGCCACGCCCCGCTACGCCCCCTCATACGCACGCAGGTCGCGTCGGACGGCGTCTAGCTGCCGCGGTCACGCCTAGCTTGATTCGCCCGGAGCGGAAAACGAACGGGAAGCGAGAAAGAGAGAGGTAGGGGGGGGGGGCAGTGTGCGTGTGTTAGAAGGAGAAGGAGAGAGGCGGTCCGTGTGTGTCGGTCGGATAGAAGCGCTAATCTGTTAAGCTGGGCCTTTTACCTGTCTTGGGTAAGAATGGCTCGGCGCCGCTACTAGGGAGGATCGAGTCCCCACGAGCTCCTCTACGAGGATAGAATGGCACGAGTGCATGGTGGAGTCTCACTGTGTTCCGTCCCGTGTCCTGGCGCCGTCGCGCCCACGGTCCGCCCCGCCCCGCCCGGCCCCGCTCTCTCGACACCCAATTCTCGTACCGTGTTACTTGGCCGCGTGTCAAAATGTGAATGAGGCTTAGGTGGGTATGGGCGGGGGGGGCGGGGCGGGGCGGGGCGGTCACGTAGCACACTGTTGGGTCTTGCCAGTGGGTCAGTTTGATTGGGAGGCGAGCTGGGCTGGGGAAGGGCCGGCCGGGCCGGGTACAAGCCCTTCGATCTCCCCTCCAGACGGGACGCGCGGCCCCAGTTCGGTTCAAGTCTGTTGTGTTGTCGGCGGGAGTAGTGTAGGTTTGAAACAAGGCGTGGCGGGGCGTGGCGTGGCGTGGCGGGGCGTCCTGGGCTCTATGCAGGCGTCGGTGTTGGAGAGAGCGTCGGCGTCGGGACGCTGCAGGCAGGCGCACGTGTTGCGCGTGCGCGGCAGAGGCGTCTGATTTAACGCGCTCCGAACTGTTGGGCCCCCCGACGCCCCGGCCCTGGTCCCGTCCTGGCGCCGCAGGCACAAAGAGAGCAGTGGGGGTAAAATAAAGGAACTACAGCGGCGCGAGATGATCTCACGGGGAGGGGAGGGGGGGGGGGGGGGGTCAGGAATGTTGCGACCCAGCCGAATCAACATGCAAAGGGAATAATCGACTGTTGAGGCTGTTTGAGGCCCGCCGCACCGCGCTGCGCTGGGCACAGGGGAAGGGGGGGGGGGGGGTGAGCCGCGCACAATGAGACAAAAGGCCGGAGAGAGAGGAGGGGGGGGGGGTGGAGATCATTGTCAGAGAGCACAGGATTACCAATTCGATGCCACATGAAAGTGGACTGGATTTGAATCTGATTGTCGAACAAGGCGACGCTGGGCTCCCCTGGAGGGCCTCATGTAGGTCATGATGTAGAGAGGGGGTCATAAATCACACTATCAATTATTCGGGATTAGAGGCGAGCTGGGCGATGTACCCGCTCTCGACGCGCCGTACAACAACTCGAATATATCAACGCTAAGCGGGCGGGCGCGGGCGGGCGGGTCGTCGTCACGTATGACCCAGGGTTTTATTTTATCGTCCCCGCTACGCCGTGGCGTTGCCTGTGGCCCTGCGTACCCGCCCCGTCCCGTCCCGTCCCCTTACGAGCCTCTCGGAGTTCGGTCGCGCCGCGCAGCCGCGCAGTTGTCGTCGTCGGGGAGCCATTCCGCGAGTCGTAGTGCGATGGGGCCGCAGGGGCTGCGCCGGGCGGCGTCCGAGGCGCGGGGCGGGTGCGGGGCGGGTGCGGGGCGGGCGTGGAGCTGTCCCGGACGCGGCCCGGCGCAGCCCATGCACGGGACGCGCTAGATGCGCCCGCCCCGCCCCGCCCCGCCCCGCCCCGCCCCGCCCAGGCTCCATTTCAATAATTTCCCCCCTCAAAGTTTTTCCGGGGGGATCCCTCGTCTTGACTCGACTCGACTCGGCTCGGCTCGCCCTCGTGTCGTTGCCGCTGCGGTGTGTCGGACACGCAACCCGCCTAACGGTCAGGCTTTTCTCTCATTTTTATTTTATTCGGTATCGGCCCCGCCCGCCCCGCCCCGCCCCGCCCGGCGCGCCACAGGGCAGGAACGAGTTTTATCAATGGGTCCCACGGCCCTTTTCTTAGGCCCTGTCTAGTTTTCTCCTTTTATTACACCGGAGGCCCGGCGGGCCACGTGTGTGTTTGGGGGCCCTCTCAGTGTCATGCCTGAGAGAGAGAGAGAGAGAGAGAGAGAGAGAGAGAGAGAGAGAGAGAGAGAGAGAGAGAGAGAGAGAGAAGGGCCGTATCGGTGCCACAGTTTCCGATCGTCTCGCACGCATTCAAGTTGAGAGTTTTGTCAGGCGTCCCCCCTCGCCCCTCCCCCTAGCGCTGCTCCTGTCCTCAGGTCACTGACCCACATGTCTGCTTGTGCTTCCAGGCCGCAAGAAGATCAAGATCGGCAAGCTCGGCAAGAAGGGCAAGAAGGGCGGCGGCCTCCTGCAGACCTTCTACATGCTCAAGATGATGTTCGGCATGCTCATCTCCATGAAGGTCGGCCTCCTGTCGTTCCTGCTCCAGGTCAAGACCTTCTTCCTGTCCTTCATCTTCGTCACCATCGCCGTCATCCAGTTCTTCTGGAAGCTCCAGGAGAAGAAAGCGCACGGCGGCATCAGCTACGGCCCCCCCTCCGGCGGCTGGGACTCTGGCAGCAGCTTCGGCGGCTACGGCCCCTCGGCCCAGTCCGGCGGCTGGGACAAGCGCGCCTGGACCGAGCACGCCCACCGGCAGGCGTTCGCCGCCCAGGCGCCCGCCAGCTAGGTGCCCGCCCCGCGCGTCGGGGAGAGAAGGCTGGGGCCGAGCAGCGCGAGCGCGCCGCCAGGGGGTGGCGGGGCGCCACCGGCGCCACGGCCCGCTCGCCCGCCCCGCCCCTGCAGCCCGACCCGAACGCCCCGCGCCCGATAGGAACTTCGCAACCGCACTATGGATATTTATTCGTTGTTGATGTTGTTGTTAATGATGCTAATTTATTTATTTCTCCCCCTATCTCCCCTTCCCCCATAACAATAGCCGCGGTTGTTTTATGCTCTGTCGATTTGCTCAAAGGATACAGTTGTTTAAGTAATTTATTAATTTATTTGATTTTATTTATTTTGAGCCCCTGCTGCAGCCCGCGACGGACGCGCAGAGGGGCTTTAATTTATTATTGTTGACCATGCGGACGTTACCTGTTACTTGGACCAAGCTCAAGGTGCGGGTTTGCTATAAGACTGACTTGTACTGACTCTGTACAGAAGAGACGTGTAAATGTGACGAGTGTGTGTGTGTGGATCAAAGAATAAACGAAATGCGTGCAATGAGAATCCTCTCTTGAGTTGTGACCCCACGACCTCAAAACCCTGCATGGTCTGATGCAGTAAACGCTGTGAACGACAGCCACTGATAACTGGTTTTAGCTCATGTGAATGAAGGGAACTACTCGTAAAAAATAATATAGGTGCCTTGGGATTAGGCTCATTTCAAAGGCTAATCTGATGACTCAGCTCTGAGATTAGTTTAGGAACTCGTTCGTTCGGCAGCAGCGGCCGGCCGATTGTCTTTCACAGCACAGTGACTTTGGGGTCATCAATTACGTATGGATCTGGTCCGCTCCTAGTCGCCCAGCGTCTCTTCCTCTCTCCCTCCCTCTCTCCTCTCCCTTTCTCCTCTCCCTCTTTCCTCCCCTCCGCGACAAGACAGGCGGACGGGGCCTCTGGAGAAGATTATAACGCGAAAATCGCGGTCCAGTAATTAGCCCGGACCAGCACCTTGCTGCCCGCTGGCCACGCGGCGGATTCTCTCACGAACGGAGGCCCTCTCTCTCCCTCTCCCTCTCCCTCTCTCTCTGTCTCTCTCTCCCCCCCCCCCCCTCTCTCCCTGTCTCCTGCCGCGCTTCCGCCTTTATTATTTTCCCTCTCCCTTTTCTCGTTTCGCCGTCTCCCTGCTGTCCCCCGCGGGTGTCTGTCCGCCCCGCCGTCACCTCCCCGCGCAGCCCCGCGCAGCCCCGCGCAGCCCCGCGCAGCCCCGCGCAGCCCCGCGCAGCCCCGCGCAGCCCCGCGCAGCCCCGCGCAGCCCCGCGCTCATGGTCTGGCTCAGTTGCCGTCTCTAATTGGGGTTGTGTACACGTACAGCTGCTTGTATTTATATTGAGTTTGAACTCGGCGCGTGTTCCCAGCAGCTCGCGGCCGCGCCGGCCCGGCCCAGCCCGGCCGCCCCCGGGCTGGGCAGAGCTACGCTGCTGGGCTCCTCCTTGTCCCTCCTCCGCTACTCTCCCCTTTACTTTGAACGCTCTAGCTCTGCCGCCACCGTGCGGACCCGCCCCTCCCGCCCCCGGCCCGCCTCCGGACGCGTTTGCCTCTTGCAACACAAATTAGCGTTTTGTGTAGTTTGAGACGCGGGGCGGGGCGGGGCGGGGCGGGGCGGGGCGGGGCGGGGCGGGGTACAGTCCGGCTGAAAAGCACACGGTGCAGTGAGAGCGCGCGTCGCGTGAGCGGGGCGAGAGGGAAAGTGAGGGGCGGGGAGGGGGTGGCGGGGCGGGGCGGGGCGGGGCGGGGCGGGGCGGGGCGGGGCCGACATGGCCGCGTAATTAACCCTTTCCAGTCGAATGCGGGCGCGGGAGTGTCCCGCCCGGCGCGCATGCCATTTCCATGGGTAACACGAGCAATATTGAAAATTGTGTCCGTCTGCCTGCTGGTCCGGTGCGGGCCGGGCCGGGCCGTCTGCTCGCCCTGCCCTGCCCTGTCGCGCTGCTAGCTCATTTGAATACTACCGCTCCCTTGGTGATCGGCCAGCCATCGGCGAGCCGTCGGCCAGCAGCCTCGCCTGACCTGGATTCCTGCCCCAAGAGTCACACGGGCGCGGCGGGCGCGGCGGGCGCGGCGGGGCGGGGCGGGGCGGGATCAGAACAATGAGCGGGGATCGCATCCACGGCAGCTGAGCCGCTCCCCCCGCCCCGCATACTGGAGCGGGACGGGACGGGACGGGATCAGCATCCCGGTGGTGGCGCGGGCCTGTGTCCAGTCCAGGGTACCCAAAAGTACTGCATGCAGCTGACGAAAGAAAAAAACTTGTCTTTGGTCACGCAGCTGCACTGGAAAAACAATGGTGCAACTACTATGATTGATATTGATTTTTATTGTAACCGGCTTGAACTATTCCCGAACCTCTTTTTTTTTTTCCTTTCTTTTTCAACGGCATATATTTTCAATTCAGGCACGATTCGCGTCGCACGGCGCGATATTTATTATTTATTCCGCAGTGCAGTGCGAAGGGTCCTGATCGGAATCCCGCGGTTTGGGGACGAGTTTTTGACAGAGGTTGCGCTGCGCACGTTGCTCCGCCTGGGCTGCGTCGGGGCGAGGCGAGGCGGGGCGGGGCGGGGCGGGGCGGGGCGGGGCGGGGCGGGCCGGACGGCGCATCCCCAACGGTCTGGCCTGCACGCGACTGCATGTGAATAACAAATGGCGAGAGTTCGATACGGGCGTGAGCCGAGCCGAGCCGAGCCGAGCCGAGCCATACCGAGCCAAGCCGGGCAGTGCGGAGCCGAGCCGAGCCAAGCGGGACGCGTCCTTATTCGTCGCGAGAACTCATTCTAAATGTGCGGTCCCCCGCGCCCCGCCCCCGCCCCGCACCGCCCCACTCCCCAGTGACAAGGTCCGCTGAATGTCACACCTTGACACACGGGGCCTTGCCTGTGAGGCTAAAGAAAGAAAGGGGGGGGGGGGAGAGAACGCGGTCCAATTGTGATACGAACCCCTCGCAAATATATATTTTAGCCAAACAAAATATATTGAATATATTTCATAAACAGAAATGAAACTCTTGCGACAACAGGCCCGGCAGCTGCGTGCACTTTGCGACCCCTTCTCCCAATGACCGCGCGGCGTGGCGTACCCCACCCCACCCCACCCCACCCCACCTCACCCCGGCCCGCGCGGCTCCGGTCAATCATTCACTAGGGCAGGAAGTCCACCCCGCCCCGCCCCACCCCACCCCACCCCACCCCGCCCCAACCCGCCGCTTACACATGAATGTTTCAGTCCATTCTCTCTTCGGCGCGCGACGTGGCGGGGCGGGGTGAGGTGGGGCGTGGCGTGGCGGGGCGGCGGCGTGCTGGAGCCACACTCTACGCCACGAGCCAGTTGTTGCCGACTTTGTTTCATTCATGGCGCCGCTGGCTGCCGCTGGAGGCTCTCCTCCTCTCGTCCCCGTGCAGTCCGCCCTGGCGGCGCGGCGGAGGAGTAGCGCATCTCATTATGTGTTGTACTCCTCGGCGGGGCGGGGCGGGGCGGGGCGGGGCGGGGCGGGGCGGGGCGGGGGAGCTCTGCAGTAATGTTGATAAAGTAGTTAGCGGCCACAGTTTGATCCCCCTCCGATCCCTCGGGCCACGCGTGCCCTGGGCGCGCCCTGCCCGGCCAGTGTCCCACAGTGCGCGGCGTATCGGACATATAAAATTCAAATATTGGGAATATTAATGCGGTTACTAGTTTTTGTGTGACCTCCGTGTAGCGACTCGTGGCCGGCCCGGGCCGTGCCGGGCCTGAACACGACGAGGAGGCCTTGCGGGTGGGGCGGGGTGGTCTCCCGAGAGGGTCCGTGCCCCGCCCCGCCCCGCCGCGCCCCGCCGCCCTCCCGGTCACAAAGGCTCGGAGGGCAGCTCTGCCGCGCGCGGCGGGGCTGGCCCCTGACCCCTGTCCCCTGGCCTCTGCCCCCGTGCCCCGCCCCGCCCCGCCCCGCACCGCGGCCTCCGATAGGGGTAAGTAGGGTATGGAGCGGCAGCCGCTTTACTTATTCAGCCTCCTGCTGCGGCCAGGGCCAGCCCTGCCCCCTGCCGGGCCCGGCCCGCCCGACCTCTGCGACAAAATAGTAAAACTTTCACTCGCATCATTTGTCACTGTGTTTAGTGCCTTCCCTCCTCTCTCCCTCTCTTTCACTCTCGTTCTCTCCTTCTCACCCTCCCCCACCCTCTCTCTCCCTCCCTTACTTCCGCCAAAGGGATTTTCAAAGCGCGTCACGTCCCCCCTGTTTATAATCAAGCGCTGGATGCTGCTAGCTACTCTACTCCCCGCTAGTCTCCTGCTGCCGCTGGCCCGCCCCTGGGACTTCCTCTGCGCCGTCATGATGGAGCTAAGTGCCCCGCCCCGCCCCGCCCCGCCCCGCCCCGCCCCGCACTGCGCCGTGCTGCTCGCCCCTGCGGCGCGGCGTGGCGGTGACGCGGCTGTTTAGGGTGGCTGCAAATGATACTCTACACCACTCCCAGCTCAACCTGGAAACCATTAATATGAACCTTGCGGTGATTTGGCAGAGAATTGCGCGTACGTACGAGTCAACTTTGTCACCGTTGCTGGGGTGTGTCTTATCACGCCTGTGGTGTTACTTGCAATTTCGTCATGTGAACCCCCGTAAAATTTCTGTGGATATATTTTTGTTCCGGTGGCGACGCGCAGACCGCGGAGCAAGTGCGAATGATGGGTCACTGCGGCTAACGAATCGAACGTTCTCACCACCTGCGGTGGCGTTAACGAGTCTTGCTCGGCTGGGGTCGGAGCGTGGGGTGGGGTGGGGGGATTACCTCGGGGGTAGAGTGCGCGATGCGCCAAGTGCGACGAGGCTATCAAAAGTGCGCCGCTGCTTTCCATTTTACGCGGCACTAAAACTCCTAAACACCAGGCCGGGCGCGTTTGGCCCCGCCCCGCCCCGCCCCGCCCCGCCTGTACTCCGCGTGGTGCCCACCCTGCACTTACACTCCCCCATCCACCTCCCCCCATTTACCCCCTATTCTCGAAACCAACCATAGCGCCAACCCCCTGCTCGCTGCCCACTACAACAACATCATCAACTTGCGCTGAATCTCTCTCTCCTCCTCCCCCCTCGCCTCGCCCCTCTCCCTTTGAGGTGTCTGACGGGAGGGCCCGTTACCCGCCGCCCAGTATACCTCAGTGTAACTGCCTTCGCGCCGCGGCCCGGGGCTTTAGCGCCAGGCCAGGGCCAGCGGCTGGCCCGGCCCGGCCCGGCCCGGCCGAGGTTGTAAGGGCCTCGCCCACCAGGCCCAGCCCCCGCGGCCCCGGCCCCCGCCCGCCCCCGCGACCCGCCCCTATACTCTTCATTGCTGCAATCTCTGGTATACAGCGCGTCTATTGTTCACCGCGAGAAAGATTTTTTACCGCGATGAACCAGTACGTCGACGGCTTTTCTGTAAAAAAGTTAATTAATCCAATTTTTTCAAAAAGAAGACATTTTGCGATTTTATTAAGAAATCGTCATAAGGTAACTGAAAAACCAAAATGTAAAGGGCTTATCACGTGCTGAGAAAAAGGCTTTGTGTGTAGACTAGTTTGGCCTGAGCATGTTGATACTTTTAAGAAAGTCAAGAGACCTAAATTTGATTGTGTATGCTGGGTTATAATTTTATATTTTCGTATTTCCCCAAATGTTTGGCTGAAGCATCAGAATTAACATTAATCACAATCACCCCCGGGCGGCTGCTACTCCACGCGCCGTGCTGTGCTGCCTCCCCCCCGCACGCTGCCCTGCGCCTCCCCTGCGGGCGCCCGCCAGCGGGCGGGCGGGCCCCGCGCGGCGCAGGGGCGTCGGATGGGTTGCCTACCTCGCCGGCGGCTGACGAGACGATCGATGCATGTGCTACCCGGTGCATCTGGCGTTCAACCGGCCGCCCCGGGCCAGTCGTGTCGGCATATAGGGTCGAGTGTGACGGCGAGTGGGCGGGGCGTGGTGGGGTGTGGCGAGGCGGGGCGGGGCGGGGCGGGGCGTGGTGGGGCGGGAGGGTCGCGGGCGCAAGGGTGGGGGCCTCGCCTAACAGGATGACGCCTCGACACATAATCCTGTTTGGTGGTCGAACAGCCCCTGCCCCGCCCCGCCAGGTATGTGTTCCTTAGGGCGTGGCGGGGTGGGGCGGGGCGGGGCGGGGCGGGGCGTGGCGGGGCAGGGATGTGCCCGGGGTGTCGGGGCGCGGCCGATGGAATGCAGCTGCCGCGCACCAGTGGAGGCCGAGATGCTATCTCCGTATGAAATTCCACCCTGGTTTGGAATGCTCCTCGCGCCTTGCGCCTGGCCTCACCCCACCCCGCCCCGCCCCACCCCGCCTCACCTCGCCACGCCCCACCACGCCCTCACCCAGCTGGCGCACAGTACGACGGATGCAGTACCTCATCTCCTCCCCAATAAAGCGTGTGGTGGCGGCTGCAGCCCCGGCTGAGATACGGCGGGCGTGACGCGTCACGCTCACAACTGATTGTTCTCTACTTTCTGTAGTCTTCCGGAGTCAATACTGTCTCGGCTTGAGCAGCGATTTTTTTCGTCACATTGACTGCAGGAGTGGAATGATGTGGAGATACGTAACCCATTGAAAGCTCTGGGCCGAAGTCTCCTCGCTTCGCTTCCCCTTTGGGGGCACGCGGCGGCGGGGTGGGCGCACTGAACACCGTCGGGGCGGGGGCTGTCGGGGCGGGGCGGGGCGGGGCGGGGCGGGCCAGGGCCGGGCGAGGGGAAAGAAGCTCTGTCTGGCTTCTCTGCGACCTACTCGTCAGCGCGGTGGTCAGTGCTAGTCGCGCTGCCCGCTCGTCCTGGCGATGGCGCTGCCGTGGTGGTGACGGTGGTGGTGACGGTGGTGGTGACGGCAGTGATGACGGTGGTCCTGGTGCCTGATGGTGATCCCGTAGTGAGTGGCGCGACCAGCAGGTGCATGTGGCTGGACCGTGTCTGGTAGTGATGTGGTAGTGCATGGTGCATGGTAGTGCCGACGCTCGCCCGGACTGGTGCGCCACCTCGAGCACGACCTTGTGGACGACCTTGCGCGCGGCCTGCTTCTGCTGCCCGGGGCGACCTCGCTACGCCGCGCTCGCCATGGGCGACGAAGGGTGAGGTCCTGCTGGCCGCGCCTGTCTCGCACGACCCGTATTCCCACCACCGAGTTCCCACCCTCTAGTTTGTACATGGGGTGTATCATCTTTCTTGAGCACAATTTGTATCTGTTACGGCAAGAAGGCTTCCATTTTCTGTGACGATTAACGTCCGAAATTTCTGCGAGTTGTTCCAAAGTTATAATCAGAATAGTCACTAAGGTGTTCTAGTTGGAAATAATCGTTACGTTTTAGAGGACAAAATTCTCCCTTCATACAAGCAAGCATGTGCTTTCAACCATGCAAGTTAATCTGAAGCCAATTACGATAATCCAATCCTTTTCATACCTGTCGCAATAATTGTAATCGAGTAGGGGGGCCGTGCACTACCTCAACCGACCGAGGCTCTTTACTAGAAAATGTGGCGCTCGCCTTAAAGAACGGGGCGCGAGGCTGAAAGTGAGTCGGGTTCAACGCACGGGGATAAAGAGATCAGGACAGGCAGGCAGGCGGTGTTTGGGGTTGTGATTTAGCGATCACAGCCGGGCAATGATTGGCGGGAGCAACAAACTCCTTAATATGGGTCCGGAAGGGCTGCAGGGGGAGGCAGAGAGAGAGAGAGAGAGAGAGAGAGAGAGAGAGAGAGAGAGAGAAAGAGAGAGAGAGAGAGAGAGAGAGGGGGGGGGGTGAGAGGCCAGGGTGCGCGCGGACACGGCTATTAGATTTATGAAGGCATAAATATTATGGTGACCTCGACTGCGATGATTTATCGTCCCAGGGTCGGCATGTGGACGAAAAGAGAACAGATTAGGCTAGGCGGGCGCCCCGGCCCGGTGTGAAAATTCGAAAGATGAGATGAGAGGCGAGGTGGCCGGGTGAGCTTATAGAAACATCCCCCGCCTCTCTCCCCCTCTCCCCTCCTTCGTGGAGAGCATTAATCAAACGCTCTTCATTCAGCGTCACCGGCGCGCCGCGCCGCCCCGCGCCACGCCGCTAAGCGATATATACATGGATCCGGGGTGGCCCGGCCCGGCCCGGCCCGTGGCCGCCGCTTCCCGCTTTCACTCCCCAAGATAATCGCCGTGCTCTTGCCCACGGCTCCGGCCGTGTTCTCGCTGCGTGACGTCACGGGGCGGGGCGGGGCGGGGCGGGGCGGGGCGCCATGGCCTGCTGCTGTCCGATGGCACTCGACCCCCGGGCCGGGCGCGGATGCCTCCGGGGCGGCGACAGCTGAATGCATCCGACGTGTCGCTATTCGGACGCGGCCCCGCTGTGCATCCCGTATGACGTGACACGCTGGGGGGAAGGGAGGGGTCCGCCCAGTCCGCCCCGGCGCGCCCCGCCGCCCCGCCCAGCCCCGCCCCGCCGCCCCGCCCCGCCGCGCCCTGGCCGGCCGGCCGGCCGAACGCTTTGTCCCCGTGAAGGGCTGTGGGGTGCAGCGCGGCGCGGCAGGCAGGCGGTCCGGGAGGAGGGATGAGGTCTGACGTGTAGTTAGGTCTACAGGATGCGCGGTATCTAAAAGTAAAGGATAAGGATTATCTTTCCCAACTGCTTTTTTGATACTGTCGGGTGTTTCCATACGCGTATGTAATTTTTTTTTTCCTTTCACGTAAACTTTTACACGCAAAGTTAATGAACCTCTGGCCGGCCTGGCCCAGCCCAGCCACCCCCTCTTCGCCCCCTTTGCACCCCGCCCCCGCGCCGCCCCCGCGCCGCCCCCGCGCCGCCCCCGCGCCGCCCCCGCGCCGCCGCCGCACCACCCCCGCGCCACTCCCCATCGCCGCCAGCTCTCGCACGTGGGCTAGGCATGTTTAGCGGGGACACCGCACCGGCCCCGAGGACACGAGTCAAACTAGGGGCGGCACGGCGCGTGCATGTGTGTGTGTGTGTGTGAGCCCGGAGCCTTCCTAATATCCACGTGGTGGTGGTGGAGACTACCGACCGCACAGAGCCACAAGGGGGAGGGATTGTGGCGGCCCCCAGACGCGCTATATACACACCCACACACACACACGCGCACACACATACACACACAGACCATTTTTGGGCGCACGCCTCTGCGCTGTGTCCTCCGCCGCGCCCCGCTACGCCGCGCCGTGGCACTCCCACGTGGCCCGCGGGCAGACTGCTCCAATGCCACGGCGATATCAGAGCGACGTGACAGGCCGCGCCCCGCCCCGCCCCACCCCACCCCGCCCCACCGCGCTGCCAACTACCCCATCGCACACAACTCCATTCCACCTGGCTCCTCTGGAAACTTTAGCCCGCTGCGCTGCTGCACGCCGCTAGCGCCCGTCTCTAAAACTATATCCAGCTGGAGCCGAGCTGAGCGCAGGGGCCGGGGCCGGGGCGGGGCGGGCGGCCAGCCGGTGTGCGGTCGTGTCGGAATGGTTGCCTACCCCGCGCACCGCAGGGGCTTCACTGACAGCTGCTGCGGAGCGCGCCGCGCCGGGCGGGGCGAGGGGTGGAAGGGGAGGGGTAAACGGGAGAGAGAAAGAGAGGAGAGAGAGGGAGAGAGAGACAGAGAGAGAGAGAGAGAGAGAGAGAGAGAGAGAGAGAGAGAGAGAGAGAGAGAGAGAGAGAGAGGGAGGGAGGTGCGCGGTGCGCTCTCATTTCACCTTGACACGGCTCTCAATGAGAGTCACCAAGACTCTCTTCTGCGCCGCTCTTCTGCGGGTAAAAAAATAAAAATGGGAGCACTCCTCCTCTCCCCGGTGACACGACGCTACGCGCGCGCGAGTGAGAGGAGGAGGAGGGGACACATCCCCTCCCCCGCGCCGCGCCTCCCCTACTCGTTAGTCTGCTGCCGATAGTGAGAGTGAAGCGAGGCCGTCACGTGTTTGCTATCGAGCCTTGACAGGCGTGCGTGCGGAAGGTGAGGGTGTAGAGGAGTGGGGGGGCGCACGCTCTAGTTGATGTTGTTCCGGACTGAGGGCGGGCGCGGGGAGCAGCAGGGCGGCGCCGCGCCGCGCCAGCACCGGGGCTCAGCTGAGAGGAGCCGGCGGGGTGCAGATTTGCGCGCGGTCGGTCCGGTATTTACTTTCAGGGGCGATTCGTGATTAAAAGGGGGTCTCTCGAATGTGATTAATAACGTCGGTGAGGCTGGCTGGGACAAGGTTTCCCTCCCGGCGTGGCGTGGCGTGGCGTGGCGTGCTTAAGCGCGCGGCGCGCTCGAGGGTTAACTTTCTGCCGCCGGCTCTGAGAGGTGATCAGGAGAGGAGGGAGGTGGGGAGAGAGACAGAGAGAGAGAGAGAGAGAGAGAGAGAGACAGAGAGAGAGAGAGAGAGAGAGAGAGAGAGAGAGAGAGAGAGACAGAGAGACGAGGGGGGAGTATGAAGGGTGAGTGAGTGAGAGAGTTCCGGCTGCACCGCAAACACGACGCCGCCCGCCCCGCCCCGCCCCGCCTCCTGCCTCTCCTCCTGACAAAAAGTTTCCCATCCCCGGCTTTGCTTAAACTTTCCGTTTACACAACTCTGTCCGACTGTGATTTAGAAAACATTAGGCGGCCTGAATTGAGCCGCGGGGAGGGGAGGGGAGGGGAGGCGGTGGAGGGAGCGGCCACACCGACGGCCACCTCCACGTCCCTCCAGGGCCCCTCCTCAGCTCTTTTCTCGCCCCGCGCCAGCCCGGCCCGGCCCCACGCGGCTCCTTTACCCTTTTGTCCAGGCCCGCCCCGCCCCGCCCCGCCCCGCCCCGCACTAGTGGCCCAGCCCCTTTCACGACGGCCCGATCATAGTTTTGTGTTTGTGTTTCAGGTAAGGCCGCGGGCTGCTGCAGCAGGGCCGGGCAGGGCTGCATGACGGTGAGGGTGAGTACCTTGGGGGCCTCAGCGCGCTCTCCTCTCCACTCCTCGCCGGCAGGCCGGCCTGCACTCACAGGTAAGGGCTGCTGACTGGCTGACCGCCGCTGGAACTGGCACCGATTGGTCGGTAAGTTGATTGGGTTGGAGTGACTGAAGCTCCTGCCGTCCACCGCAACTTTTGCGCTGCGTTCCGTTCCGCGTGTGTGCCCACGTTGTTGCGGTTGCAGGCGCAACAAAAATCACTTCGAATTGTAGCGACTTTTTGCGCCCGTTTTTCTCCCCGTCGTTTAAACTACTTTTTCTGCATAATACTGTTGTATGAAAGCCATTTGTAGTGTTTGTTTTTTGTGCTTTTATTTTGGGGTAGAGGGTGGGGGGGCGTGGCTGCAATTTGCTTACTGGAACGCACACACTTTGGCTCTGATACTCTTACCCGCCAACACACACACACACACACGCATGCACGCTCACACTCAGATGCTAAAGGAGATTACGGGGGCGGTATGCCAGCAGGTCGCCGGGGGTTGCCTACTTAGAGGCGCACGCGTGGCTTTAGGAAGGCCGCTGGGACCGTAAGGGTTCTACTTTGTGGGAACGGGGACGCGAGGAGGGGGGGGGGGAGGGGGGGGGGTAGAGGGAGAGACAGAGAGAGAAATAAAGAGAAAAGTGGGGAGAGGGTTTAGAGAGGGGTTGGCGCGGTTGGCACTGATGATTCCCTTCCCGTGAGGCTATAACGAAGCAAGCCGAGGCCACCGGGGCACAGCAGCCTTTATCCCCTTTATCGGGAGGTGCAACCAACACGTGATAACTTTACCGCCTCCCTTTAATGGGGGTGTGACTATCACGTGATGATTGCACCCCCTTGTACAGGGAGGCTAACCATTGGGGTGGCTAGGCTGGGTCGGCCCGGCTCCTGCCAACGCAAATCTGAGCGGCTCAATGCTGCTCGATGATAAGCAGGTAGAGTATGAGAAAATTTGCTGCGGTAAGATTGAGGGGGGGGGGGGCGCTGCAGCGGGCCCCACGCCGCGGACGTCTTGCCGTCGTGACTCGGCACGGGCTTTCTTTTCTTCACGTTTATCTTTTTTCGAGTGATCCGCTTTACACGTACATAGCTAATCCCTTTTTTTGGGGTAGCCAATCAAGGCTCATTGGAATTTATTTTGAACTGCGACGAGAGAAATTGCATGAAGAGTTTGTTTGATATTGAAGTATTGGATATTGATTGTGGATTCTGTAACGAACTCGGCTTTTATCGGGCACCTGGTGATACTGGACATTCTAAAGTTGGCACCCCTTCAGTTTTTCGCGCAGCCTTATTACGTAGAAATAAAGCACGTGGTTGCGCTGTGGCGGGCCGGGGCTGGCCGGGCCCCGCTCGCCTCCAAGTTAACACCACGATGCATAAATTGAAGTTCTTGGGCACCGGGGGCGGCGGAGGCGGCGGGGCGGTAGCGGTGGGGGCGGCGCGCGGCGGGCAGCAGCAGGCCAGGCGCCGCCGCTCCGCCAGTCAGTTAGGCCCCGAGCGCCGAGCGTGTCGGAGCGTCGGGGCGCCGCGCGTCGTCAGCCCAGTCAGCGGTGCGGAGGCGGTGCCGTGCGGTGCGAGCCGAGCACACCGGGAGCAACAGTTTGCGCGCGCGGGGCGGGCCTGCAGGCCGGGCCGGGCCGGTGCGGCCGCCGGGTACGGCCAGACGGGTACGGGCCAGCGGGCACGGGCACCGGCACTACCGGCAATCCAACGCCGCGTTGACAAACGCTTTTGGTTTAGTCAACTCTCCAACCCCGTTGCGAAAGCGCGTGTTTCGTATTTTATTTCCAAACCGGGTGGATTGCCGCGTAGCTGCCAGGTCGGGCCGGGTCGGGCCGGGTCGGGTCGGGTCGCTCACCTGTTCTCTTGCAGTTCTGTGCACAGCCGCTGCCATGGCCGCGGCCGCCGCGGCGCGGAGACGCCCCCCGCAGGGATGTCGACCCGCCTGAACGCCCAGGTGAACTGAACACAACACCGGACCGACCGGCACGTCTCGCACCGTTCCAAAGTCGCACACCGTGTTTCCGACAGAAGCAAAAAAAAAAAAAAAAAGAGAGAAAGAGATAAACGTTTTTTTTTTTTTTTTTTTCAAATAAAAAAACAGAATCGTGGTGATTTTTGTAGGCCACCGCACCTTGTACACTGCAAATTTTAATAACAATAATAAACCCCCTTTCCCCTTCATATCCTCCACTGTGATGGAGCTACTTTCCGGGTCCCTGACAGTTCTGTCAAATCTAGAGCATCTTTTCACGCCAAATCAAAATGAGGTGTCACATGTGCGTGTGTGGGTGTGTGGGTGACAGGCTGGCTGACGCCGTCATGGTACAAAACGGCGACAGGGCGACGTCGCCTCGTGAGGAGATGTACTCCCCGGCGCAGCCCGCCCCGCCCCACCCCGCCTCGCCCCGCCTCGCCCCGCCCCACCCCGCCCCGGCTGTACTGGCCTGCAGTGGCACCGCTGCCACTGCCTTCCATCAATCATCGCGGGGAGGCTTACGTGCAGCCCACCCCTGATTACCACCCTGACGTGAGCGACTTTGGAACGATCGAGATTACGTGCTGTCAGTGTGTGCGTGTGTGTGTGTGTGTATGCGTGTGTTTGCTGCCCTCTTGCGTCCATGATTCGGACGTTTTACACACAATTGTGTGCGTGGAGCGCGCGCATGTGTGCGTGTGTGTGTGTAAGTTCTGTGATGAAGGGTTCTTGTCTGAAACACGGCTCCCGCACGCCAGTTCGACTCGCTCCCATTCTGCTAATATACCTGCAGAAATACACCCTACAGATACACATACAGTCGACCGGAATGCGAGATATCAGCATTCAAATCTGAAAAATAACACGCAACAAGGACAGAGAGAGAGAGAAGGGGAATGAATGAGTGAGCGAGAGAAAAAATAGCCGCCGGCCCTATTTATACTGCACATATAGTGTGTGCGTGGCGCGGCGCGGCACGGCACGGGAATTCCAGCGCGGGGCGGAGAGTGTATATAAAGCCCCGCGGCGGGAAAACCAAACCCCGGCCTGCCCCGGCCCCGCTCATGCTGATGTGACGGGCGACCCTCAAGGGCGAGTGTGTGTGTGTGTGTGTGAGTGAGTGCCGTGTCCGGCACAATAAAACAGCTGTGACGCTCGACATCTCAAACACGCCGCGAATCAATAACGTTTCCACCCTACACTGCGTCCCAGCAGCAGGGCGGGATAATGTTATTGGCATTTTTACCGAAAGTGGAAATAGCATCGGCGCAGATGAGGTGGTTTTTTCCCTCGTTGGTGAGACCGACTCGCATACAGCTACTTGTGCAGAGCTCATTATGTGTTTTGGGGATGTAGCTCGTGTCCGCCACACCCCGCCCCACCCCACCCCGCCCCACCCCACCCCACCCCGCCTCGCCTCACAGGAGCACCACAACGCGCTCCTCGTGCAGTGGGGGCTCATTATGTTGAGCTGGACGCAGTGTGTTCTCCTTCTTTTTTGTTTTGTACCGTTACCCCTAAACTGTGGGGAAAATCCGGTTCGAAATTAGCTAATCTTTTCGGTCTGAGAGCTAATCATTTTGTGTGCACGAATGATTCGCTTGCTCCACCTCCGTTCCGACCCGGTCCTCCCCCCTCCCGCTGCGCTATGACCGTGGCTGCCAGCCTCCTGATGTCTGCTAGATTTCCGGGCGGACCGGAGTGGACCGGAGCAGACGGCGGCCGTCAAGGAAGGGTAGCAGCAGCGGGAAGGGAGAGGATTTTCCCCGGAAAGTCTCGACGATGGAAACGCAATGCATATTCAAGAGGAGGGGAGAGGGAAGCCCTCCTGGCCGCGGCCGAGCCGGGTGGTGTGGGGTGGGGGCGGGGCCCGGCCCGGCCCGGCCCGGCAGCAGAAGAGTGAGTGAGCGATACAAGTCATTTCCTGGGATGGAGCGGCCGGGGCCCCTCGCCACACTTGGCACTGACAAGGGGCCTGGCCGGCACGGCGCCCCCTGAGGGGTCTGCCCCCTCCCCCGCCCGCCCCGCTCCGCCCCGCCCGGCGCCCCCTTGAGGCAGCCATGAGCCCCCCTCTTGCCCAGCGTGTATACACCAATCTCGTTTCCCGTAGAGCAAGCCGAGCGCCGTACGGCGTGATTTCCATCAGAATGCGCGGTGCGCAGCGCGGGCGGGGCGAGGTGAGGTGGGGCGTGGCGGGGCGGGGCGGGGCGGGGCGGGGTAGCCCGTGTGGAGTAGGGCGCCATTATGCACTCGAACGAGAGGCGCATCGCATTGATCCACCACGCCATGCAAATGGGACAGGCCCACGCGGCGCGCCTGCCGGGCGGGGCGGGGCGGGGCGGGGCGGGGTGTGGTGGGCTTGGGAGGGACAACCCCTGCTGTCCGCCTGCCCGCCCCGTCCCGCCCGGCGTGCCCCTCAGTCTGGCACAGCGCGGCTCAGTAAAACGCATCCCCCTTCCGGTGTCGCGGAGCGCAATACGTAGAAGAGTTTCTCACCTCGCCTCGCTTGTAAGAGAGCTCTACCGTCACCCCTTATGGTTGTTTAAATATCATCCGCGGGGGGTCGAAATTTGTCCAAGATCCATAAACCTCCCCCCGCGCGCTGTGCGTAGCTCTCCCCTCGCCTGCAGCGCCTGCAGCGCGCCTGGCCGGCCGGGCCTGAGTGAGGCAGGACCGGCTCCAGGCAGAGGTGTTATCCCCGCGCATGCGCAGCCAGCCAAAGACATAAAAAGCGGGGAAAAACCACAACTTTGGCTTTTGACGACGCAGCCACGCGCGGCGCGCGCAGAGTGGAGGTGTCGCTGAAGGTGCCGCCGCGCCCGCGCCCGCGCCCACCCCACCCCGCCGCGCCGCGAGAGCCTCTTCGCAAAATGTGTGCGCGCGGCTTCTGCCTCGTAATTTTCACACCGCCGACGAGCGGGGCGGGGCGGGGCGGGGCGGGGCGGGGCGGGGCGGGCCGGGGCGGCAGGTCTCGGTCTCGCGAACAGTCCCCTCCCACGCACTCGCTGCTCCGCGTGGTGCGCATCTCCTGAGCACAGAGAGGTTGCGCCACTTGCCGCCGAGGCACCCCCCTCTCTCTCTCTCTCTCTCTCTCTCTCTCTCTTTCTCTCTTTCTCTCTCTCTCTCTCTCTCTCTCTCTCTCTCTCTCTCTCTCTCTCTTTCTCTCTTTCTCTCTTTCTCTCTCTCTCTCTCTCTCTCTCTCTCTCTTCCTCTCTCTTTTTCTCTGTCTCTCTTTGTGTCACGGGACACAGCTATGCGTCCGGCTGCTGCTGCCGCGCCTCTCTCCTTGTTCCACATGCGCGGGGGGCGGCGGGGGGCGGTGGCGGCGGGGGCGGCGGGGGCAGGTCGCGCTCAGGCCCATCACGCCGGGCAAACAGTACGCCGCTGCTGCCGCTGCTGCCTGGCTGGCTGGATATTGAATTAGCCCGCCTACTAAATTGGACTCGCTGCGGAGTACAGTATATTTCATACGGGCATTACCTTGCGCGCGTAGACCGCGCCGCGGGGAGCCCCGCAGCCCCGCCCCGCAGCCCCGCCCCGCAGCCCCGCCTCTCTCCTCCCCGTGCCGCAAAAAAAATGTAGCGGCAGATTTCCCTAGGGCGCCCCCACTCATTGTAATACGTGTAGCCCACACCGGTATGCGCGCGGCTGCGGCTGCGGCTCCGCGGTGTTCAAACTGCTGGGGCAGGGGGAGGGGGGGAGCTCCGCGGTCACCCCGCGGCTGCGCGGGGCGGAAACGGCAAAGTATATCATCATTATTATGCATCAGTGACTCCCCCCCCTCCCCCCACTTCCCCTTGTCCACCGCTATATGGAGGTGGATGTGGAGAAGTTTCGACACTGATCGGCAAATTAGGCCCCGTTTAGTTGAGCGGAGATAGTCTCCCACACGGCTGGGCGGAGCATAGCGGCTGCGCGTGGAGAGCGCCCGGCAGGTAGGCAACGCCACGCGCGGGTGCTCGGCCGGGCTGCCTACCCCGCTGCCGGCAGGCGCCTCGCTCCACCACCTCCGCCGCTCCGGACGCTCCGGCCGCTCCCACGCGACTCTATTAAAAAGTTTACACCCCGGAATCGGCCGTCCCGTCCGCCCGCCTGTGTGTGGACTTGATGGTGTGCCCGCCCCGCCCCGCCCCGCCCCGTCCCGCCCCGTCCCGCCCCGCCCCGCCCCGCCCCGCCCCGCCCCGCCCCGCTCCCCCCCAACAAGGCCCTCCTCTCCGCTCCGGACCCGACTCGCGAGGCCACGGCGTGTCACGTCACTCAGCCCCGCAATCCACCTCGATGGATGGGAGGGGATGCATTTGCATTATGCAAACAGGTGAATCCATATGGATCCTCCGAAAGAACGGCCGTGCCGGGGCGGGCGAGGGGAGAGGGATGAGGAGGTGTCTCTGCCCCCTCCCCTCCCCTCCACCCGCGCCCCCGCCAGGCCACGCTCTGCTCCTCTCCCTCGCTCTCGCTCGTGCTCTCCTCGGCTGAAACCACGACGCAAACCACGTCCCCGCGCAATATCTTCAGTTTATTTAGCACTAATTACAGATATGTATATGAAACCAGGGAAGGCGGAAAGAGTAGGGAGAAGAGGAAAGGAGACAGAGAGAGACAGATAGAGAGAGAGAGAGAAATCGGGGCAGGTTAGGAAAAGAGGACAAAAGGCTTGCCGAGGGCGCACGGACGGAAACAGCCGTGGAAAAAGAGATAGAGAGATGGGAAGGCCGCTCGGCCCGGCGGGGAGCGACAGGGTGGCTCGGGAAAAATAAAAGGAGGCCCGCTGCGCTGCGCTCACCCCGCCCCACCCCATCCCGCCCCGCCCCGCCCCGCCGCGCCCCGCCGCGCCCGCACTAAGGCGCCTCAGGCCACCCGCGGAGGGCAGACGGATCGCAAACGTGTCGCACGGAGAGGAAACGAAACGGGGCTTCCCTTTCCTTCTCTTAGTCACTTACACAGGGCTGCACAGCAGTGCGGTGCGGGCCCGAGCCGACACCACGCGTAGCCTCCGGCCCGCGCAGCCCCGCGCAGCCCCGCGCAGCCCCGTGCAGCCCCGCGCAGCCCCGCGCGACTAGCAGGGGAAACGCAAACAGCAAAAGTTGTGAGGTCGTGGGACAGAAGTAGGGGGGGGGGGGGGGTAGGCGGGCGCGCGGCGTATGTAAATGTCACGTGTTGCGGCGAGCCTCCTGTCGTGCCTCTACGTTAGGGATCTCCCGCAGGAGAGGGGGCTGCACGCCGCATGTTCTTGAATGTCTGTTGAGTTTTTTTTTCCTCTCTTTGCGAGCTGGTTGTTAGAGACTTACTTTTGCCCCAGGAGTTCATTTCAGGAGGAAAAAAATGATTATGTTAAAAAAGTTGCGCTGCTAGAATGCTGTTGAAGATGTCGTAGGGAGTTCGATATCAAGACCTTCCTTTAGGCATCGGCTGCCGTAGCCCAGGTGGGCAACCAGCAGGGCTTGGCAGGGTGGGGCGGGGCGCGGCGGGGAGCACCAGCAACAGCAGCGCCGTGTAGCGCGGGCGCTGCGGAGTCATTAGGGCGAGGAGGCCGTGGTGGTGCGGGCGGGGCGGGGCGGGGTGGGGCTGCCAGGATACACGGGCAGGGAATCACAAGGAGCCGAGGGTATCTCGAGAGGAGAAGGGCTAGGAAAGTAAGAGCATGGCGGCGCCCGCCCGTAAAAAAATACTAGTTTTAATCGCAATCGAGTTTTCACACGTTGACGTAGTTTTTTGCGCTGTCGCGAATTTTCTGAAAGAACTGGTCGAGTTGTGGGGGATGTGGCCGCTCGCGTCTGGCCGAGGCCCAGTTGGGCGCGAACCATTGACTCTTCCCTCCCGGCCGGTCCGGTCTGGGGCGGGCCCGGGGCGGGGGTGTGTGGGCGTGACTCTTTTGTTGCACTGATTAGATGTCCATTCACAGCGAGCTGCAGGCGGGTGTGACGTCAGCGACATAAAGGCCGCCCCCGCCCCGCCCCGCCCCGCCAGTGCTGCTGCGCTAGCTGTCAAATGGGATACGAGAGTGAGCAGGACGGGAGTAGTTTTTGTGTTGAGTAGCCGTCACAAAAGCAGAACAACAAGGGCGGTGCGCCACACTCCGCCGGCCCCACCCCGCCCCGCCCCGCCCTGACCCGCCCCGCCCCGCTCCACCGACAACAAAGCTACGGTGGACGTCGGTGCTGATACGGCGAGGCGGGGCGGGGCGGGGCGGGGGCGCAAGCTCGCACGCATACCGACCAAGGTGGGCGTCGGGGCCGGATATTTATAGCGACCAAGAGTGCGCCTGGGCCTGGCCAAGCCGTCCTCGAGGATCTGCATCGGGAACGCCCCTCCGCGCCCCGCCCCGCCCCGCCCCGCCCGCTTCGGCTATCGTTTTAAAATAATCGTTCCTCTCAGCCTGGACCAGGGCGGTACGGTACTGTCCGCGGGTGTGGCGGCCAGCCTCGAGACCAGTGCGTGGGCCTACCGGAACCGGAACCGAATGTTGCACATATCTTCCGGTCCTAGCGCGGTGCGCCGTGTGCTTCTATGCAAATCAATCAATCGACGGGGTGTCATCGGCCGGTCGGCCGACGCGCTGGTGATGTGCCCATCCTCGTGTGAGTGTTTATAAAATTAAAAAAAATACAGAATACGTGTATGGCTTTTTCACGGACTTGATCGTTGGTTCGCATGTCAAAGGGCGAGAACGGAGCCAGTCGGCCCGACCGCCCGAGGGCTCTCCGCTCTCTCACTCCCCCTCTCTCCGTCTCTCTCTCTCTCCCTCTCCTTCTCTCTCAGTCGGGGCGGGGCGGCACTGTCCTCTCGTATCCCGGACACCACGGCGGCGGAAAACATTTGACAGGCGATGCTCCGTTCGATATGATCGATGTGTTCCCCCCCTCCCCACCTCCGGGCTTCCTCCTAGGCCCAGCGCCGCCTCGGCCCGACCGCACCTCCCATGCTCAGCCGCACGGCCGGGCGGGGCGGGGCGGGGCGGGGCGGGGCGGGGCGGGGCGGGGCGGGGCGGGGCGGGGCGGGGCGGCACAAAACAAACGGGCCTGTTTCCAAAAAGGCGCGCGACGACCAAACGCGAAGATACACGTCGGGGGCCAAACAAACACTGGCGGGCGCGTGCGGGGCGGGGCGGGGCGGGGCGGGGCGGGGCAGCGTGGCGGTTACGACCCGCGCCCCGCGCGAGCCGGGCGCATTCCGCGTTGTCATGGCAACGGCGTGGCGTGGCTTCGATTCCGCAGCGGGGCGGGCCGGGCCGGGACGGGCGCGGTGGCCGGCCTGGTCGCCGGGTGGGGCGGGGCGGGGCGGTCTGCTGGTGTATAATCGGCAGGCAGGCCGACACATAAAAGCGTCCCCCTGCCGGGCGGGGCGGGGCGGGGCGGGGCGGCTGGTGTTTGAACCCATGACCCGCTGCTCCGCCCCCGCGCTGCTCTGGGCAGGGGCAGGACCCCTCCGCAGGACCGCGCCGTTCGATAAGCAGCCACCGCCCCGCCCCGCCCTGCCCTGCCCCACCCCGCCCCGCCCCGGCGGGAAGGACCAGCCGACCAGAGTCGCAGTCCCGATGAATAATTTCCTCCTCTGCTCCATCAAGGCGCGGCGGCCATGGTGGACCACAATGACCTGGCCTGTCATTTACTAGCAGATGATACATAAAGCAAGCTGTGAAGGAAAATCCGTCATGTATCTGCTAGCTTGTTCCCTCAGACAGGGAGCAGAGAGAGAGAGAGAGAGAGAGAGAGAGAGAGAGAGAGAGAGAGAGAGAGAGAGAGAGAGAGAGAGGGAGAGAGGAGGGGAGGGTTTGGGAATGCCGGCGCCGGCCAGGTAGACAGCTACGTCGGCTTCCACCCTCCCCCCAAATGACCTGTGAGCGATTCAATTTTACACTTGACTAGACACTCGCAACGTCTGCTCAACACGGGGCGGGGTGGGCGGGGTGGGGCGGGGGCGGGGTGGGGCGGGGTGGGGCGGAGCGAGATGCTGCGCGGCCATCAACAGCGCCACTCCGTGCCACTCCGTGCCGAGGGATCAGCCCCAGGGGATACGACAGGTGGTGAATCTCATCCCCACACCAACACACACACACACACACACGTGTGCGATGGTATACACCATATAATCATCATGTCACTCACCCCGCGACAGTTCCTACCTATTCCCGCTGAAATAGCGTTATCTTTATGGAAACAAATAAAAGGTGTGGTGGTACTGCAACTTTTTTTTATTTTTTTTTTTTGAAGTAAAAAGTATGAAAAGTGAAATGTATAAACCTACCCTTACTTTCATGCGTATATTGTTTGCCGTAAACACACGTGGATGCTCTGTATTGGACGAACAAGTGAGCAGGTGGGGGAGGCGATGTGATTGGCTGCTGCTGCCCCCTGCTGTGTTGACATGGCGTGGGCCCACGCTGCTCCCCGCCGCGCCCCGCCGCGCCCCGCCGCGCCCCGCCGCGCCCCGCCGCGCCACCGCAGCATCCTCTGGGCCAGCCCCTGAGGGCGCGGGACGGCACGGGCGACACATTCTGTCTGGATATACCCCGGCAATAATTGCGCGGGCTTGTTTGCCAGACCAGAAGGGCGGGTGAGCGAGACGAGGTGCGGCGGGGCGGGGCGGGGCGGGTAACAGCCCCCCGCCACGCCCCACTCACCGTACTGTGTGTATCACTATGCTTCCGTGCTGTTTACACGGCTACAAAGTAAATCGATGCTCATATACGCGTCAGTTTACGTAATAATCCCGTCGGATATTTCCGAGTTTGCGGGAGAAACTTTGGCGACCTTCATCGCTCTCCTGACCTGACTAGCACGGCGAGCACGGCAGAACGTAGAATCCGTAGCCAGAACCTACCTGGCGGGTACCTGGCGCGGCGGCCACCGAACTCAAAAATTTTCCCGAGTAAAATAACGCGAGCAGGGTTTTCTTTTAGTAGGATAGTAATGTGTTATGTTTGAATAACACCGAATAAAACAGATATCTTCATCCTGAATGTGGAACGTGAATGTGAATATGAACGCGTGGATCCAGCTCCGGGCTCATTCCTAGAACTCTCTCTGTCTCCGCGCACACTTCCTCCTCCTCCTCCTCCTCCTCCTCCTCCTCCTCCTCCTCCTCCTCCTCCTCCTCCTCCTCCTCCTTCTCCTCCTCCTCCTCCTCCTCCTCCTCCTCCTCCTCCTCCTCCTCCTCCTCCTCCTCCTCCTCCTCGACAGATTTCTGCAGAAGGAGCCCGGCGGAGAGCGTATCCAAATAGAGCGCGGCGCGTCCCGCCCGGCGCGTTCCGCCCGCCCCGGCCCGGCCCGCCAAAGGCAGCCACTCCAGAGGCGACCGTGTTAGCGGAGCGCTGGAACAACAGGGGACCATAGCTGCCGGCCGGGGGCGGGGCGGGGGCGGGGCGGGGGCGGCGCGGGGGCGGGCAGTCACGTGGAGCAGCCTCAGGAGCAGTACCGACAGCCAGGCAGGGGGCGTCCTGTCCTGCTGCGTGCTCCAACAGCAGGACGTTCATTAAAACTGAGTGCGATGCTGCTGATGAGCGAGAGGGACTCGGAGCTGCTGGTCAAGCACTGCACGGGGCTGAGGAGCCTGCGTGACCCGGCCTGGCCTCACCGTGTGAATATAGTGTGAGTTCATTCAGGTTAAACTTGCGTCGATTCGGTCCATCCAATCGCCAGCTAGAGCCCGTCAAACAGAAATGATCCATGTTTGGGGACTGATCCATGTTAGGTACAGTTACCCTACCGGTTTTCCTCGTGTACAGGATCTCCCCGGAGTGCCCGCTCCCGGGTGCCTTCCCTGTTGCCTCCGGGTCTGTCCCGGCCCGCGCCCCTCTACCTCCCGGACCCCGCCTGGTACGGCTATGCTGTATCATGAGGGAGCCCTGTGGAGCTGGGCCGGGCCGGGCCGGCCGCCCTCGGGAACGCGCAAGGGGGCGGAAGTGAAACTGTTGGCCCCGTTAATGAGCTGTAGCGCATTATTGAAAGTGAAATTACGTGCGGTTAGAGGGAATCGCTCCGCCTGAGGCCGTGGGCGGGGGCGGCGCGGGGCGGCGCGGGGCAGCGCGGGGCAGCGCGGGGCGCCACGGAGGGAAGGCGCTGTCTGTTTAGTTTCCATTCGCGGTAGAGGAACAATGGTGGAGCAGCAGCGGGAACACGGGCGAACTCACAGCGGGGAGACCAGGAGAGAGAGAGAGAGAGAGAGAGAGAGAGAGAGAGAGAGAGAGAGAGAGAGAGAGAGAGAGAGAGAGGGGGGGGGTATGGGTAAGGAGCAAGTGCCGCGGCCCCCGGCGGGCTGGGCTGGCTGGCTGGGCAGCGGCAGCAGCCCACATAGTAACCTCCCCTAGTCGTCCCAAAAGTTCAAGAGTCACGGTGAGCGAAGGTCGCTGCTCCTCTCCTCCCCCGTCCTCTCCCCCGGGCTGAGCCCCGACCCGACGCGCTATAAAATGATTACCTCGCATGTAGACACGTGTATGACAGGCATGTATTAGTGATTTTTTTTTTCACACTTTAGAGATACCGTGTGATGGTCGCGCCGCTCCGTGACATGCCGCCCAGACCCTCCTGCCTGCGATCTCCTCTCCCTTTGCGCTCTGTCCCCAGCTATCCTCGCTCCTCATCCTCCACCTTTTTTTCATATTTACTTGGCAAAAAAAAAAACAAAACGAAAAAGAAACATGGAGGCACAAAGAACAACAACGCGTGCGGTGCTTCGCGCCGCCCTGTTCGCCTGGGGCTGTGCTGGCAGCGCTGGCCCAGCCCAGCCCAGCCCGGCCCAGCCCGGCCCCTCCCCGCATGTCAGCTGTTCACGTCCCGGGCGCGTGCCCCGTCTAGGTAGGCCACAAATACGTCACGCGGAGAGAGTGGGTCGAGGAGGAAAGGGGTGGGGGGAGGGTGCAGTGTTTGCCGAAGGGGAAGGGGGGAGGGGGCCGCTCGGCCCGAATCACGGCACCGTTTTATCAGAGCGATATTCAGGGCAACGGCCGTGGGGGCCGTATGGGGGCTGCGGGGCGGGGCGGGGCGAAGCGGGGCGGGGCGGGGCGGGGCGGGGCGGGGCGGGGCGCGCAACGACCTCCCCTCCCCTTTGTGCGTGCCGGTGAGAGGGTGTTGCGCGCGCGCCTGTGTGTGTGTGTGTGGGACGCTAGTGCACCGTGAGTACACTGTGCGGGCTCAGTGGCGGCGCACGCCGCTGACAATCTTGTACTCGTTTGTCTATCCCTCGCTCCCCCTCCTGCCCCTTCCTCTTCAGCATTTCCCCCCCCCCCCCCCCCCCCTGCGGTCTCCTCTATTTTGTGTCTCACGGGCGGCGCGCTGCGCTGCTGCGGCTACGAGAAACTTCTGTCGGTTTATTCCGCGCCAATCCTCTCGCTGCCGCGCCACGGCGGACCTTATGAGGTCGTGTGCGTGTGTGTGCGTGCGTGTGTGTGCGTGTGCGTGTGTGTTCCCATTCACCACGGCTAGGCTCGGCTGGGCTAGGCGCTCTTGAATCCCAAGGCGCAGCCACATGTATGAGTCAGCAAACACTCGTGTAGGGCGCCCCGCCCCGCCCAGCTCTGCCCCGCCCTTCAGTCCCGCCCCACCCCGCCCCACCCCGCCCCAACCCGGCCCACCAGGAGTTCCTCTGATCGGCCGGGCCGGCACCCGTGCACCCGGTCGAAAAACTTTTGCTTTCTTGAAAGGCGGTGGTTGCGGTGGCGACTCAGTGAGCGAGTGAGGAGGAGGGGAGGGGAGGGGAGTGGAGAGGAGGGAGAAGGCGATCGGCAATTAGAATCGATCGACCAGTGCGGGCTGGGATGGGCTGGGCTGGTCGTAAGCAGGCCTGGGGATAAGGTGGTAATCAGGGGAGAGGAGCGGCGGGGCGGGCGGGCCTAGGTAGCACGCCCGCCCCGCCCCGCCTTTGTCAGAGGTTATACTCGTAACCTCAGTTCACGAGCCCAGAGCAGCTTGTTCTTGATAGTCAAGGTTAATGTAGGAGATTTCCCCTCACCACAGTGCAAAGGTGTCTTGAATCTATACGCCAAAACGGTGTCCCAAAGTCGCACTGGATGCCGTAGCGTACGCCTTAAGGCGATTGTATCTCTGAGACATCCCCAAATTACAGCGCATGCACCCTTAATTCCCTTCCGCTTAGCGTTCCCCGGCTAGTAGGAGCCCCCCCCCCCCCTCCTGCTGCAGCACCGTACAGCACATAGGGACTAGACATCGAACTGTGCATGCACTTGCACGTAAAGCGCCTCCCTCCCTCCCTCCCCCTCTCCCTCCACATCCACCCGACGGCCTTACTTGTAACCCTGACCAATAACGATAATGCACTCTGCGCGCTGCCCACCCCGCCCCGCCCCGCCCCGCCCCGCTCCGCCCACCTCACCACCGCACCACTGGCGCTATGGGGATGGAGATACCGGCCCGCCCTCGCCTCCTCCGCGCCGCTCCGCTACCAAATAATCGCTCCTTTTTTTCCCTTCCCCGCCTTGTCATGTTCTCTGATATATTGGGCGCGCAAATATTTTTCTAATATCCGCACGACGGCACCGGCGACGCCGTGGTCCTTGCGGAGACGGGAAGGGCGGAGCAGGGCGGAGCAGGGCGGAGCAGGGCGGAGCAGGGCGGAGCAGGGCGGAGCAGGGCGGAGCAGGGCGGAGCAGGGCGGAGCAGGGCGGAGCAGGGCGGAGCAGGGCGGAGCAGGGCGGAGCAGGGCGGAGCAGGGCGGAGCGGGGCGGAGGCGTACGGCGCGCACAAGAAGAGCAGAGAGCAGGTCGGGTTGCAGCGTCGGCGCGACGGGTCAGAGAGAGAGAGAGAGAGAGGGAGAGGGAGAGGGAGAAGGAGAGGGGGAGGGTTAGCCCGTCACGTGTAGGTGTGTGCAATATAGCGCGGCCGGGTGAGAACCTTGGGGGATTCGGAGGTGTGGGGGGGATTGCAATCCCTGTTATTACAGAGACCGTGACAAATGGATCGCCATTCCTAAAAGCACACACGTACGGCGGCGGGGCGGGGCGGAACCGGAACACATCGAAAGAAAAAGCCGGCCGTGGGGGGTCTTGCTGGCGGGCGGGGCCGGGCCGGGCCGGGCTGAGGCGAGCAAGGATACAGTACGTACACCGCCAATCCGTCGAACAAGCCGCCCCGCCCCGCCCCGCCCCGCCCCGCCCCGCCCCGCCCCGCCCGGGAAATTGTTTTCATCTCGGAACGCGGGCCGGGCACGCGGTCTCGGGGAAAGAAAAAAGTCGTCTCCCCGCTGCTGACGCGTCGTTCCTTTTTTTGGTTTCGATTGTATTTTTAGGAATGCGTGGGTTTGCGTGCAATAATGCCCGCCCCGCCACAACCCCCTTGTTCAGAGAGAGAGAGCGAGAGAGAGATAGAGCAGTCAGCAGGGAGGGTGGGGGAGGGGGAGGGGGAGGAGACGGGGGTGGAGTCGGTTGGAAACTCGTGACTCGTGTGATTTTCGACCTACACCTGAATATTAAATATTGAAGCCTCGGCGGGTTCTCTGCCCCAAAGGATATCGACCTGAGCCACCAGGCCACTGCAATCTCTCTCACTCTCTCTCTCTCTCTCTCTCTCTCTCTCTCTCTCTCTCTCTCTCTCTCTCTCTCTCTCTCTCTCACTCCCTCTCCCTCTCCCTCTCCGTCTCTCGGCCCAAGGCTGCACTCCTGACCCCCTGCAGGCGCCCGCCCAACTTAGCTCATGGAGACTTATGCACTTCAGCGCGGGTCGGGTCGGGTCGGGAGGTCACCTCCGAGGTCCAAACTTCTCGCTAATGTACCTCATGAGGGTCGGGGCTGTTCTCCGAGCGTACCCACCCAGAACATAGCGACGTGTTCATAGATAGTGTACAGCATCCTCCCCCCACCCCGGCGCGGGGGTGACGGCGGGAGGTGCGGGGGTGACGAGAGGGAGGCGCAGGGGTGACGAGAGGGAGGCGCGGGGGTGACGAGAGGGAGGCGCGGGGGTGACGAGAGGGAGGCGCGGGGGTGACGAGAGGGAGGCGCAGGGGTGACGAGAGGGAGGCGCAGGGGTGACGAGAGGGAGGCGCGGGGTGACGAGAGGGAGGCGCGGGGTGACGAGAGGAGGTGCGGGGGTGACGAGAGGGAGGCGCGGGGGTGACGAGAGGGAGGCGCGGGGGTGACGAGAGGGAGGGGCGGGGGTGACGCGGCTGGTTACTCGCGCGCTCCGCTCCGCAGAATGGGCGTGGAGAAACAGCGCTGGCGCAAACGCTTGTCTGACAAACGCTCAGCAAAAGGTCGGGGGCGAGGGGGGGGGGGGGGTAGGGGTGTTGAAGCCCGGGACGCGGTTATAGGCGTGACCGCGCCGCGCCCGCAGGCCCAAGGCAGCGGGGTCATTAAAATAAAAACCACGGAACGTTCAGGGAAAAAATGTGGTGGTACTGTTGGTCGTGGCTATTGTATGAGGTTACAGGCACGTACGTAGGAGGGTTTCACTGCGCAATAAATATGATCTCAAGCGCGAAACTTTCAGATAATGCTCTTAATTTATAGGAGAGGCAGGCCGAAGCACTGTGTTTGTTGCCTGTACACGAACGGAGATGGAAAGATTCACACGCTTCTGCGAACTGATACCGTTTGTTAATATGGTCCCTATCTCTAACACACCACCCGCAGCGTCATCTCGCCTCCCCCTTATCTCCAGTCATAAGCAGCGAGCTGAGCTAGGTTGGCGGAGGCTCGTTTGAGCCTTGCTGGAGGCTTGCTGGAGGCTTGCTGGAGTCGACGCGCTCGTTTTACGCCTAGCCGGGCCGCACTGATGAAGCCCTGGCGGCGGTCGGATCTGCCTGATCACAGTCCGCTGGGTGCTGGAGCTCGCCAGAGCCTTGAGGTGTCCCTCGACACACGCTACGATTGCAATCCTTAAATTTAAAAAAAAACATATGTTGGTAAAATTGCTTTGCAGGATGAGAGTCTCAGGTCACTTTCTTACAAACTCGTTATTTATCACTTAATTCTCTGCTGGCACGACCTTATGGAAGGTTCGCCCTTCTCCTCGGCCCGTCGGTAAGACGTGAGGAGCCTTATGAGGCGACTCGTCGTGAGAGCTGACGCCTTCCGGCTCCGAAATAATTCATGAGAACCACGGATAATCCACTCTGTTTGGTAATCTGGTTTATCTATCAAGTTACGAGCACCCCCTACAACAGAGTATTTTCTCCTCGAATCTCGTTTCCGGGGCGCCGTGGAGAGATCGGAGACCCCCTCCCCCAGGTCCTCCGCGCGCATCCGCGCCGGCCGGAAGTCAGGAAATAAAATGAGGCTCCTTCCCTCGAGAAGCCGTCACGGCGCGTGACAGACATATCGATCGACAGACCCCGACTGCCATCGCGAGAGAAAATAAAGGAGTTAACATTTGTGCCGCTCTCTCTCTTACATCCTCGTGGCCCGGGAATGTACTGTATTGGGTGTAATTGCAAGCGACTGCCCCCGCGCGCAGCAGCCGGTGTCGTGCAGCCTGCACTCCGCCACCGCGAGGAGCGGCGGGGACGTGTTGAGCAGCGTCCTGAGTCCTGCACTTCCTCTCGTGCAGCTCAGATGCGTGCTCCTGATCTAATACAGGGGGGGCACAGTGTAGACTTACAGCATTTCTCTTCTTTATTTGTCGCGCGTGTGTTGTCATGGAAGAGAAATCTATTCGCTGGCTGGTCCTTTCTGCTCGAGCCAAAAGCGTATAGAGTAGAGCCGTAGCGGGGCGGGGTGGCCAGTGAGAAATAACTCTCTCTGTCACACACACACACACAGTGGTGCGATCGAAGGCGTAAGCCGGGGTGCACTGAACACAGGCATGCGAGCGGGACACGCGTGTTCGCATGTCTACAAAACTGTAAAAAAACCGTTCTAACAATGGTAAAAAAATCACGTTATGTTTAAACAATAATAAACCGTAAAATGTCATTTGGGAATTATAGGGTACGTGACGCTGAGTGTGCGGATTATACTGCTTTTTACGAAAACAACGTGGGGTTTTCGGTGTACGGTTTTCACTGTCGCTCTTCTTTTTTACAGTGAACGCGCCAGAAACGCCTCATAAAAACGTTCCGTGTATCGATAACGTGTCGTTCTCGGCAACGTAAGAACTGCGCTGGGACTGGAAACAGTTTTCCCCCTGGTCAAAAATTTATGTTCCCCGGCCGTCCGGCGTCCCGCCGCACCACTAGCTGTAATCACGGCTGCAGCAGCGACCCCACCGCACCCCACCGCACCCCACCGCACCCCACCGCACCCCACCGCACCCCACCGCACCCCACCGCACCCCGCCGCACCCCGCCGCACCCCGCCCGCGCCACCGACCTCTCCCCTGGCCGGACCGGGCCGCGCAGACGGAAAGCAACGGACTAGGATGCAATGCATAATGCAGAATCCAGAGCTTTAATCCTAGAGTCCTAGGCGGGGCGGGGCGGGGCGGGGCGGGGCGGGGCGGGGCGGGGCGGGGCGGGGCAAGGGAGTGGGGCAGAGCTGAGCGAGGCCGCCCTGCTCCATGTGGAGGATAGGCATGCTCTGTTTATGTTTATACTAGACCGCGACACACACACACACCTTGGGCCGTCTTGCAGGATAAGGGAAGGAGCTAGAGACAGGGGGGTGGGGGGGTGGGGGGAGGGGTTGCCATGCTTGCTCTGCAGGCTCACTCCAATACTGGCAGGAGCGGCACCTTGCCGGGCAGCTCATAGTTAAGCGCTGGAGGACCGCAATCGCCCCCCCCCCCCTCTCTCCCCTTTGATCATTCTGTTTGCGGTGGCCAGCGCCATCTACCCATCTACCCCTCCGGGACGATATCTTACAGACCGCAGCAGCGTGCACTGCCCGTGGTGCGTGCGTGAGCTCCCGTATTGATGACTGCGTGCGTGCGTGCGTGCGTGCTCGTGCGTGCGTGCGCACCATACAATATGTATCTCGCGCTGCCATCTATCCGAGCCCTTGCGCGCAGCCCTGGCCCCGCAGGCCTCGTGTTTCCCTTTACGCCCTGCCAGGGCCGGCTAGGGCCTACGTACCGTACCGCGCTGCCTGAGTCCCCTCAGACGGGCGCAAATGGTGTGCCGCTCCTGGACCTGGCCCGCGGGGCTGTGTAGTGCTCTCTCTCTCTCTCTCTCTCTCTCTCTCTCTCTCTCTCTCTCTCTCTCTCTCTCTCTCTCTCTCCCTCCCTCTCTCTCTCTCTCTCTCTTTCTCTCTCTCTCTCTCCCCCTCCCCGTCCCTCGCTCACTATCCGCCCTCCCTGAGGACTGGGTGCGCGCGCGCGGCTGCGAGCAGCCAGGCCGCAGCACTGAGAGCCTTCCACTCACGGTAAAGGAGCAAACGCCCCGTACAGTACCTGATGACCCAGTGTGCGCCCCGCCTCGCCCCGCCCCGCCCCGCCCCGCCCCGCCCCGCCCGCCTCCCCCTGTGTGACCTTGCCCTCCCCCACTATTACATCACCTTGTCTTCCACTCCCCTCATTCACTTCCCCCTTCGTCCTTTACCTCTCTCACTCTGACGTAACCCTTTTCCGGTCTTTCTCTCTGTCTCTCTTTCTCACTATCTCTCTCTCTCTCTCTCTCTCTCTCTCTCTCTCTCTCTCTCTCTCTCTCTCTCTCTCTCACTCACACGGGTAGGACGCGTTGCACGGGAGCAGCGACACGAAAACGCGGCCGGCAGTAAAATGCCGTCGCGGTGCTCCAACTCTCGCAGCGCAATGCGGGCGGAGCGAGGCGGGGCGGGGCGGAGCGGGGCGTGGCGGAGCGGGGCGGGGCGGGGCGGGGCGGGGTTACGGTCAGCACCGCGCCGGGCTCGCGAGGAGGTCGCTTTTCACGACTTGTTATTTGGCGGCAAGTACCTTACTCCCTATTACTTTCCCGGGAGCCGGTAAGGCAGACGTTACTTTCACAGCGAACATTTCCCCGTGAAATTCCCGGTTTTGTGTGACGCATCCGCAGAACAAAAGTTGAAGTGCTATCTCAAATCAACCGCGGGGATGACAAAGATATTTTTGCTGGTCACAGTAGGCTGGTGCCGCCAGCAGAGCCTAGTGCAGCCCACTACAACCCTGCCGCCGCCCCCTGCTGCAGCTGCAGCTGCTCTCCCGGTGCCATGGCTGCAAAGTTAATAATTATTTGATGGTATGATTACTCTCGGCTGATTGTTATCATCATCATTACGGCGGCAATCACCCTGGCTCGCTACCTGCTTATCGAAAGCCGAGGTGGTGACGGCGTTCGCTCCTATCGCAACCCCCCCCACCCCCACCCCTTCCTCTCACTCTCCCCGCGCCCTTTCCCCTCCCCTCCCCTCGCATCTCCTCTTCTCCTGTTTCTAAACTTTAATATACAGCCGCTTTAATTTCTATGTCACCGCGACCCTTTTTTTTTTTTTTGAAAAAAAATAATAATAGCGAACTTGGGGTACTATATATGGTAAACACTCGGCAGCTAGTTTCTCTCTCGCTCTCTCCCTCCTCGACGCACTGCCCCCGTAGTAAAGGAAGTAGTAAAGCGACACTACTCACATTGCAGACCAATATGAGGGAAGTTTTGCTCGTGAATCACGCTCAACGGCTGAGCTACTTCAATAGAGGGGGTTGAGGGAGCGGTGCTGGGGAGGGCTACGCTCGCGTTACGCCCCGCGCGTCACGCCCCGCGCGTCACGCCCCGCGCGTCACGCCCCGCGCGTCACGCTCGCGTTACTCTCGCGCGCAACGAGAGGAGAGCCGTTACAGCGGGCCTGCTGAAGTGCCGGTGCCGGTGGTGTGGTGTGTCGTGCACACCTTTTGTTGTTCAACGCCGCTGCGTACTTTAGCATGCGTGCCTGCGCGCCGGCCATCTGCAAGGAGAGAGAGAGAGAGAGAGAGAGCGAGAGCGAGCGCGCGCGCGCGAGAGAGAGAGAGAGAGAGAGAGAGAGAGAGAGAGAGAGAGAGAGAGAGAGACGAGACACATGACGGGGTTGGCTCTCTGCTCGCTCCGGGTCCACTTGTAACTGACTCTGCTCTGCGTGCCCCGCGACGTCTCGGGTGGCGCTGGCGCTGGCGCGGCTCGGCGTCGCTTCGCCTCGGAGTGGCCCCGGCCCCGGCCCCGGCCCGTGAGCCCCTGCGCCTCGTAATTCCCAGGTCCCCGATACCACCTCGTGTCCGCCCCGCCCCGCCCCGCCCCCTCTGGCGCCTCCCCCCGCAGAGGGGGTTCCCCGGGGTGGTCCTGTTTCCTACCCTCCCCTCCTCCCCCCACCCCATTCCGAAAGTAATGAAGACTGCATTATTTACCGGAGGTGCGTCGCCTATGAGCGGTGGGGCTGTGCCGGGCTGTGCCGGGCTGTGCCGGGCTGTGCCGGGCTGTGCCGGGCTGTGCCGGGCTGTGCCGGGCTGTGCCGGGCCGGCCGCCCGCTGCGCCTAATGCGGAGGTGAGCGAGAATCTAACCCGACAGTAATGTCTGACCGTTAATTAGGATACGACCAATATTACTCTATTTGTTCCTTTGTTTCTTGGATCGTTCAAATATCATGGGCGCTCACTAGTCGCAGGCGACCACTTGCTCCCAGATGCATAAAAAAATTCACATAACATTTTGTACCCAGGGGTGGTCTATAAGCTCCGATAGGGTCCATAATATTCGTACCCCTCCCGCTCTAGGGCACGCTGGTGTACGAGCGATCCGTATCGCTGTGTACATCGGCGTGCTGCGCCGCTCCTGATGCGCGGTTTCCAAGCGACAGGGCCGGGGGGCCGGGCGGTCCCGCCTCTGCTGTCTCTGCTGCGGTCAGCCCTTTTGTAACCCGATCAACCCCGAACCCTTCTGCTCCGTGGCGTTGCCTTAAACTTCCCCCTTTAAAATTTCCCCCTTTTTCGCTCTACTCTGCTCGAAAAGGGAAGAGAGAAATTCTCTCCCACCTCTCTCTCTCTCTCTCTCTCTCTCTCTCTCTCTCTCTCTCTCTCTCTCTCTCTCTCTCTCGATGAGGAGAAACGTGAGCCGGTTTTTACCCGGGGCAGGTAAGGGGTGGGGGGGCGAGGCTTCATTTACAGCCCCAAACAATTTTAATGCAAAGCGCTGTGCGGGGCGCCACGCTGCGCCACGCCGCGC
This sequence comes from Frankliniella intonsa, assembly GCA_033675135.1. Taxonomy (NCBI): domain Eukaryota; kingdom Metazoa; phylum Arthropoda; class Insecta; order Thysanoptera; family Thripidae; genus Frankliniella; species Frankliniella intonsa. The sequence goes on along the minus strand of CM066254.1, from coordinate 11,883,045 downwards.
CACGCCGCGCCACGCCGCGCCACGCCGCGCCACCCCGTCAGGTACAATAAAAAATAAAATCGTCCGCGTCCCCCGTCTGCTGGGTGGAGAACGTGGAGGGGCAGACAGCTGAGCCGGCAAGGGGGAATGCTGCGCCAGGTGAGGGGCGACAAATAGAACGGAAAAAAAATGGGGGGAAAAATAAACTTAAATGCGTGTGGCCCCGGGCCGGCCCGGCGCGCTGCCTCGGGCGTGCCAATACATGTAAGGGCGGAGTGGCCTGGGAGGCTCGCCCTGAGCGGCCCGCCCCGCCCCGCCTGCCGGACACAATAACAACTTACACACGCCAGCTGATTCAGCCGGGGCAGCTCCAGGGCACAGCGGCTAGGCCGCACATTGTGAGGTGCAGCGGGCTGGGCCGGGCCGGGCTGGGCCGGGCAGGCGTGCAGGGGAGCAGCCCCTGCCTGCGGGCGGGGCGGGGCGGGGTCCAGTCCACGGGGGCGGTGAGGCGCGGGGGGCTTTTGTTTGGAAACCATTAAGAAGTAAAATGAAAGCAGGTGTGCCGTGCGCGGGATCCGAGGGGTGCGGAGAGAGAGGGAGAGAGAGAGGGGGCAAAAAAGGGGCTGAACCTAACTATGATATGTCGGCCTTAAAAACGCATGAGCGCCCCTCGGCCCCGCCCCGCCCCGCCCCGCCCCGCCCCGCCCCGCCCCGCCCCGCCCCGCCCCGCCCCGCTCGGCACAGCACCACCTGTCGGAGGTCGTATAACCAGACCAGGCCGGCCGTAGCGAGCAGCACGACAATAAAAAGGAAGCAGTTAAAAGCTGGCACCGTCGGTGTAAAAACTAAAAGGAGTGCGACGAAAGAAACGCGGCCGGGGTCACAAGTGGTCACGTGCCTGGAGGGGCGAGCTTACCCCTGCGCTGTCGTCTGCTGCTGGTCAGCCCGGCAGGCCAGCCCAGTGCGCCGACCCGGACCGGGCCGACCAGGGCCTCCTACCCTCTCTCTGCCTTTCAAGCTCTCTCTCTTTCTCTCTCCCCCTCACTCCCTGGGGTCTCCGGAGTGCCGCTGGAATATTCTCCGTAGGGTTTTAGGGAGGCAATGGCGAGAGAGCAGGATTAATGGATAGAAAGGCACGCTGAGAGCGGAGGTCAGAAGAGAGAGAGAGAGAGAGAGAGAGAGAGAGAGAGAGAGAGAGAGAGAGAGAGAGAAAGCACTGGTAATCGAGAGGCGAATCAAGGAGAAATAGCGACGTGATCGCGCCCCGCTGCTGGACCACGCACCACGCGTGAACTCCACACGCCCCCCTCCCCCCTCCGCCTGACGGCCTCCTTTTGCCCTGGCTTTAGTTTGTCTCCTTGGCATATTGCGAGCGCGCGCGCGTGTGTGTGTGTGCGTGTGTGTCGGCGGGAAGGTCAGAGGTCGCCTGGAGGGAAGGGGGGGCGGGGAGGGGGCGTAGTTTAGTTTAATTGCCACGGTGAAAGTGAGGGGCGAAAACCTCGACGCGGCAGGGGGGTATGGGGGAGGGGGAGGCGCCGGTGTATATTCGCGTAGTGGTTGTTGGCGGGGTTCATCTCTCCCCGCGCACACAGCATGACGAGTACGGCTCATTTGCGGGGAGAGCAGGCCGCTCTTTGAACCTCGCTGGTGTGGTGGGCCCCGCGGGGGCGGGGCGTGGAGGTGGAGCAGGGGCCTCGGCGGTGAGGCCGGCGGCCACAGCGCGCTCGGCCAGCACCGCCCCTGAGGGGCCCATTCCCCTAATTGCCTTCAATATTTTACCGCACTGTAGCGGCGGCTACAAAGGATTTGCTCGAGCTCAGCCGGGCGGGGGCGGGCGGGGCCGGACGGGGCCCCTGGCCGCCGGCGCGGCCCCAAGACGCGCGCGTGCATCCACAGCGCCGTGGAGGTAGGCAACGCGCCGGCAGCCCTGCGCGCCGGGGCGGCCCGCCTGCAGGGGGCGAGGCGTCATGACGCGACGCGAGGCGACGCGGCGTCCCCGCGGGCCGGCCGGGGCATCCGACTGACGGGTGTGCGGATGCCAGCGGCAGTCGTCGTTGACGACGGAGAAAAAGGCACAGAGTAAACATTTCAGCGCGCCCCTGTCCGCCCCGCCGCTCCGCTCCGCGCCCGCGCCGTGTGCCTGGCAGGCTTCACAGCCCTCTCTCTCCCGGCCCGGCCCGGCCCGGCCAGGCCCAGCGCCTCACCCTCTCCCCAGAGAGAAGCATGCTTTCAGCCGCTCTAAGGCTTGACTTGTGAGAATTTGATGAAGACAGAAAGGGAAATCGGAGCTGTAATCGACTGGAGTACCTCTCCTCCTCCTCCTCCTCCTCCGCCTCCTCCTCCTCCTTCTCCTCCTCCTCCTCCTCCTCCTCCTCCTCCTCCGCCTCCTCCTCCTCCTTCTCCTCCTCCTCCTCCTCCTCCCGCTCCTCCAGGGTCGGAGGCAGGAGGGGCAGCGGCGGCACTGCTTTTAGCGCCGGCCCGGCCGTCTGATCCTTGGCGCTGACGGCCTCGTAGTGCTGCGTCAACCCGGTTGTTGCCGCCAGAGCCCTGCCGGCCGCTCTACGGCGCTCGCAAACTCTCACCAGCACTCCGGGCCGGGCCGGGCCGGGCCGGGCCGGGGCGGGGCGGGGTCTCCTTACCCGCACGGTCCAAATGAAATCATGGGTTATGACTAACTTGGCCATGCATTCTGAACCCTGTAACTAAATACCGCTTTACACTGCACTCCGCGCGCGCCGGTCTGCGACAGACTACACCTGGTATCTGCAGCCCGCGGGGGTGGCTCGCGGCTCGCGGACGGGAGAGAGAAGCTCTCGCGATCCAACAAGTACCCCGCCGCGGTCCGCGAAGTAGCTCGGTGCGCAGCGCATCCACAAGTGACAGATTTTTATCGACCACGTGCGAGAGGGGAGTCTGCTACTCGTTTTGTCCATTCCGCCGCAGACAAACTTTTATATCTCTGCCTCTCTCTCTCTCTCTCTCTCTCTCTCTCTCTCTCTCTCTCTCTCTCTCTCTCTCTCTCTCTCTCTCTCTCACTGCATCTCCGCCGGCAAGGGGCACTAACTGGCATGTTATCGATAAACAAAACTGGGATGTGTAACGAATACAGCTCTAAGCACTAAACAGAGGAAGCAGGGTGGGATAGAAAGGGAGAGGGGGAGGGAGAGTAAGAGAGAGAGAGAGAGAGAGAGAGAAACGACCCCGTACTCTCACTCTCCTCTCTTCATTTGAATGCTTCTACAGAACGGCCCCTCCCTTTCCTAAACACTACTGCTTAATCATATCTCAGCCTCGGCAGCGTACAATTTATTTCCGTCCATTCCTCACGATGGCGAGTCGTTCTGTCTCTGTCGCTCCCGAGGGGGGCTGTATGGACGTACGTGAGTCGAGCGCTGATGACTCTCTCTCCTCATCCTCTCACACCCTCTCTCTTTGTCTCTCCTCCCCTATTTTTCGAGCGCGGCGGACATAGGCTGGCTGTTCGCGAAACCCTTTCTTTCCCTGTAAAACAGCCTCTCTAGCCCCCGCCCCCCCTCCGCCTCTTCGGGCTGCGTGTGCGCTTTTGCTTCTCTTGTTTTTTTTTTTTTTTTTGTTTTTTTTTGTCGTTCCCTTTCACACAGCTGCACTACTGTGCATCCTGGGCGAAAGGAAAATGCACTCGCTATCCGTTCATATGGTGTGAGTTGCCTTCTCTCTCTCTCTCTCTCTCTCTCTCTCTCTCTCTCTCTCTCTCTCTCTCTCTCTCTCTCTCTCTCTCTCTCTCTCCATCTCTCAGGGCGGCCCCGCCCCCCTCCCTCCCCCACCCAATTTTGTTTTCCCCGAGGCGATCTCTCTCTCTGCTGAATCGCATTTCGCCCGCCACAGCATTCTTGCTCTCCTCGACGCCCTGGCCTGCAGGCGGGCGGGCTCGGCTGGCGGCCGTGACCTTTGCATCGGGCGGCGCGTCGCGGTATTGTCTCAGCCCCACCTGCCTGCTGCTGGCCAGGAACTCTCCTTTTGAAGCAGAATTTTGAAACCCTCCTGGATCTCTCGACCCCACCCAACTTCACGGCTGTATTTCTCGCTTCTCTTTGGCTGCGGGCCGATACGTAGTTGCTAAAACGGATATTTAAGATGGGTTAGGTTAGGATGTTGGATTGGATGAAGGTTAGGTTAGGTCTGCCCTGCAGGCGCTTTATTGCAGGGCCTTATGTGTCGTGTGCGGGCGGGGCCACAAGGCCGAGGGGGCTCAGCGCTCGGCCCAGACCGACTCGTCTCAACAGCCCGGAACCAATAACCCTTTTGTCTGGCTAATACGTCCGAATGTTCGGAAGGGCGCAGAGCTCTCTGGCGAAAAAGGAGATATAAGTAAGTAAGGTAGGAACACCTGGGTGAGGGGAGGGGGAGGGCTGCGCGGCACTGCGGGGCGCGGGGGGGCTGGAAGTGAGATGGAGTGGGGGCGGCCGGTACCCTGAGACTCTTGGTAATTAAATGATAAAATTGATTGATTAGAAGGGGCAGGGTGCGCTGAGGCTTGTGACGTGCCGCGCCCAGCTTCTGCCCTGCCCTCTGAAGATCTTCACCCTGCTACAAATACTTCTAGCTTAGTCGAATTGTCCTGTCGGACGAAGTGGCGGGGTTGTGTCTGTCCACGTCAGGAGTCAAGCATTTAGTTTTGAAAGTAGCAGACTGGCCAAGGTACCAAATTTAATAGAAGCGTCTCACTTTTTTGGCAGTGTGTGTGTGTGGCCAGGGCACAAAGGGTTAATTAAAGGTTGTTGGCTTTGGCCCGTGTGGCTTGCTAAAGACCCTGGTGCCGCCTGGTGCCCCCTCGACCCTTCAGGGCCTCGCTAACCCTCGTCCCTGCCCCGCCACGCCCCGCCACGCCACAGGCCGACCTCCAAATCTCACGCTATAATTCGTGCGTTGAGCCCCGGCCATCCGGTGTCCGCCAGTAATTTCCTCTTCTGCCGTCTGGTTCTGTCTCAGCAAGCTGTCCCTCCCCCTCTCTCTCTCTCTCTCTCGCTCTCTCTCGCTCTCTCTCCTCCCAGCTGTCCTTTACTCCTACTAGCCTACCCCTCACAGTAGCAATTTACGTCACGAGAATTACGCTCATCTTGCTCAAATGATCACCCTTACAAGGTAAACTAAGTAACGCCCTCAGGGCTACCTTACTGCAGTTGCTTCGGCTCGGCCGCCCCGCCCCGCCCCGCCCCGCCCCGCCCCGCCCGGCCGTGACCTCGCCGGCGCGCTCTCCGGCCACCTCCGCCGCAATTAATATTAATCTTCCTGTTTCTGCGACGCGGCGTTGCGCGGCGGCGCGGCTGCCTGGATAGCAGTTTCTCTGGGGATAAAATATTCCGGCGGCGTGAGAATGACGGAGGGGCCTGCACAGTGGGAAATATTGGTAAGGGTTTATGACGGGAAAGAGTTTCCATGAGATGTATCGAAAAGTTGTGATATCAAATTGTAAGATTACAAAACTGCAGTGACACTTGGTGTCAACTTGTCATTATTAAACGAGAACAAATACGCCTTCGGAGAATTACGCCACAAATTCTACATTTTACAACGATGTACATCGGTTATAAATCACAAAATACGAGAAATGGTGTAGAAACTTAAATAGACAGTTTTTTTACAGTGTGGCGTCCTCCCCTTGGCAGAGGCGCGCGCAGGGCTGTGAGATAGCAATGAGACACACCTACCCCTCGTCACGTGAGCTGAGCGCTCAGCAGCATCGCTACTGACGGATAGGGAGTGCTCCAGCGCCACAGGCACGGGTACTCTCTAGCGCTCACCGGACACTATTACGACCCCCTCCCCCCTCTCTCTCTCTCTCTCTCTCTCTCTCTCTCTCTCTCTCTCTCTCTCTCTCTCTCTCTCTCTCTCTCTCTCTCTCTCTTCTCTCGCGCAACTTCCACTTGTCTCCGCGCAGGCCTGTAAATTTGTGACAGCTGCGACACACGAAGAGACGGCAGAGGTGCTTCACACCAGCATTGAGCAGCAGGTGAGAGAGAGAGAGAGAGAGAGAGAGAGAGAGAGGGGGGGGATGAATTCGGGGTGGAAGGTAGCCCCCCCCCCCCTAACCTCTCTCCGTCGCCCCACACTATCACGTGTCCTTTATTACTTGAGGAATTTTCACTATCCGTCGTCGTCTTGCTGCGCCGTGATGGTACAGGAGGGTCAGCGGTGGAGGACGGCCCTGCCCTGCCCCGCCCCGCCCTGCCACGCCCCGCCCCGCCCCGCCCCGCCCCGCCCTGCCACCTCAGCGCAGCGCCTCCGGCGAGGCCAGGCGAGCTCTAAACAAACTCCCTCCTTTTGCCGCGCCCCTGCTGACAAGAGGGGATTTATCATCCAGCATTCCCACGAACACTTTTCCCCGGCCTGCGCGCCCCGGACCGCCCGCCCCGCCCCGCCCTTCGTCTGCTGTTGTGCAGGGAATTGTCATCGCTACAGCGTCTTCCCTTCCCCTTCCCCGCTCTCCTCAAAGTGTCTCGGCAGTAGTAGTAGGAGATACACCCGGACCACTGTCGGAAATTTCCACGGTAATTACCACGGAATTTCCCGTCAAGTTTATGTTTTTAGCAGGACCGTTACGTTTCGAGGGGGCACGGAACGTCCGGCATGGATCAAATAAAACGGATTTTTCCGTAGTCTCTGCGGAATCGGGGACGGAAGTTTTAACAAGAGTGACGCCCGCGGGAAGCGTGCTGCGGTCCTTCTAATCAGCCGCGGGCCGTGAGCCCGGGTGTCCCGAGGGGTGTCCCGCGGGGTGTCCCGAGGGGTGTCCCGCATCTGCGCCGCGCCGCGCAGCGCGCCCAGGGCTGTTTGCGTTTGTGATTGCGATCACAGTGCGTGCGATGCGAGAACGATGCGGGAGCTCGGGAGAGGCGTGGCGGGGCGTGGCGGGGCGGGGCGGGGCTGGTCCGCTGCCGTGATGACCGCACCACCAGGAAACTGTTACCAGCTGCCCGTCTGACTTTTTCTTTCTCCTGAACTCTCGGACTCGATCGCTCGAATATCTTCTGCTGCAATGTGCACAGAATAACGCCGCTCATATTGCAGTGCAGGCTGCGCCGGCGTGGTAGGAGAGGGGGGTAGGGGCGCCCAGCGCCCAGCCACGGCCCTGTTGCTCGCTCGGCCCGGCCCGGCCCGGCAGCCCCGTGGCGTGGCGTGGCGTGGCGTGGCGTGGCGTGGCGCCGGGGGCCAGACCGGCCACGGTGAATGGGCGCCTCAAGTACTTACTTGATGAACGAGCTTGGCAGAGGTGCGCGGGGAGGGCGGGGGCCGCACGGCGGAGCAGAGCAGAGCAGACGAGGTGGACATGACGTCACGGTCCCTGCAGACAGCGGCGCACCCCGTGTCGCCATGGCTACGCCCGACCCGACCTGAACCCCCCCACCCCTCCTCCTCCGTCGCCCACCCCCACCCCCTCTCCCACCCCCGACCCCCGACCCGTTCCGGCTCGGCTCGGGCAAATGCATGCGCACATAAACACCTGGAGATGTCATGTCCCTGGGGGTGATGACTACCAGCGCCGCGCCGCCCGGCCCGGGGGGGCGAGTGCACGTACCGCACCGCGCGCATGTGGGTCGGGCGGGTGTGTACTCCATTCGGTCCGCCCCCGGCCACAGGAAGACACCCCGCCCCGCCCCGCCCTCCGCACGTGCCAGGCCAGGGACGTCCACCCGCCAGCGGTGCGACGTGCAGGCAGGGCTGGGTGCGGCGCCTCAGCCTCGGCCCGAATCCAGCCGGGAAGAAGACCGATGTGAAGTAGATGTGAAGCAGACCGTGCAATCGTCTCAATTGCGTTAGTAGACGTTAGTAGACACGGTTTCACCAAGCAGTTTATTTCATTTCCCTCCCTGGTGAGAAATGGTATGGGTGGGCCAAGTTCCTAACATTCATCAAAAGTGGTACTTTTCATCAGACACGATGGTAATCGACTCTACTGCGTTAGTAGACGTTAGTAGACTCTCTCACTCTCACACACACACTCAACCTCAGCCCCCGCGCCCTCTTTGTGCTCCCGTGGCCTGCTCCAGTGCGGGGCGGAGGTGTCCTGTTTCGTCCCCGGCCTGCGCCTCCCTGCCCTGCTGCTGAAGGACGGCCGCGGGCAATGCCTCCTCCTCCTCCTCCCCCTCCTCCTCCTCCTCCTCCTCCTCCTCCTCCTCCTCCTCCTCCTCCTCCTCCTCCTCCTCCTCCTCCTCCTCCTCCTCCTCCTCCTCCTCCTCCTCCTCCTCCTCTTCCTCCTCCTCCTCCTCCTCTTCCTCCTCCTCCCACTCTCGGTATGCGCCCCCTAATATGCCCCTTTTACCCTCTCCGCCCCTCGCAGCTCGCTGGGCTGGTCTGTTCCAATAAGTCATCGCTGCCGTGCGGGCGGGGCGGGGCGGTGGGGCGGGGCGGGGCGGGGCGGTGGGGCGGGGCGGGGTGGGGGCCCCACCGCACCGCGGTACAGGGCGCGCGCGTGCCGTCTGTCGGCAGTGTACCCGCGGCCGTGACGGCGCCCTGGCCCTGCCCTGCGCGCATGGAGTGGCGGTGGAGACCCTTGGCCCCGTTGCCCCCCTCCCCCCTCCCCCCTCCACCTGCCCTTTGCCTCCCTTTCCTTGATGGGGAAAGGGGTTGCGCGGGGCGGGGAGGAGTTGCGGGCCGGGCGGTAGTCGTGTTGCTTTTCATTCCCGCCCGACCCCCACGCCCATTGACAATTCTTTCATTGAAACGTCAAACAATGAAATTTCACGTCAGGGAAAAGTTTCCGCGCGCGGTGCTGCCTGCTGGCGGGGCGGGGCGGGGCGGGGCGGCAGCGAGCCACCGTGTGTGAAGCGCACACAACCAGCACGGCCGCGGGGCGCGGCGGACCGCGGTAACCAAGTCCTCTGCATTTTATACACAATTATACGAGAGCTGTGTTTCCCCTTTTCTCATGTTTTTTAATGATTAATTTCACGCGGTGCGCGGCAGACTCGCAATCGTTACGTGGTGAAGTCGCTCAACAACTTGAGCTCGGGAGTTAGTCCTTCAAACTCGGCGCGACGCGCGACGCCGCGGCATGGCACTCCGCGCCGGCTCCGGGCGTGCGTTGGTCCCTTCTCTGATCTCATTTCCCCTCTTTTCACCCCCCCCCCCCCTCTTCCCCCCGATCGCCCTGTGGCTGTTTGCCCACGGTTTTTCTGTCCTGTCATCAAGAGAAAAGGTTCGACCTACATCTCTCCTTGTTTCACCAGCAATCTCGCTGCTGCTGCTGCTGCTGTACTGTTAGAAATAAAATGTTAGGCTGCAGGGACAAAATTGCATCGGTCCAGTTGGTGGACGCGACGCGTCAGGTCGGGTCAGGACTGACAGAGCGCCCGCGGAGCGCAGGGTAGGCACGCCCGCCACGCACGGGCGCGTTGAGCGCGGCCTAATCCCGCAGCCAGACATCACAGAGCACCGTCCCGTCCCGTCCCGCCCGGTGCACGGGGAGAGTGAGAGCGAGAGAGAGAGATAGCCAGCGGCGGCCACCGGCGCGCGCGTCCAAACGAGAGAGAGGGCCGGGCCGAGCCAGGCCAGGCCAGGCCAGGCCGGGCGCGCGGATTGACAGAGAGCCTGCTAATGGATTTGCTTCTGACAGATGACGTGAAATCCCCGTTAGGCAGGCGGGGCCGGGCCGGGGCGCGGCGGGGATGAATGGGTGGGTGAGAGGTCGTGCATTGGCAGTCAGCCGCAGTGCTGCACGTGTATGTTCCCTGTCGGAAGTACCTTACCTCACACGCTAGTAAAAGTTATTTGCGTTTCGACTATGTTTAGATCAATCTAGCTTACTGCTTTGCGTTGACACTTGCAACCGTTTGCTATTACTCGGCTCGATGTAGACTGTTGACGTCCACGTGTCGTGTCGTGTCGGGCGGGGCGGTCGCGCGCGCACCGTGACGGTGACGTCATAGGCCGCTGCTCTATAGGGTCGCGCGGACTATGTGGCGTGCGTGCGCTGAGATTGGAATCAGCAGTTAATCCTTCGCGAGCGGCGCACACAGGGGCCTAAGCGACCGGCCAATATCGAATAGTAATTAGTTTTCAAACCTCTTTTATTCACTTTCTTAATGGAAAGAGCACGAGAGTGAAATGAGATTTTATTTCAAGGGAGAAACAACAAAAAATTGCGGCCGCTTTCTTGCTCTGCCTTCGCCTTCCGCCGGCGGCGCCGCGCCGTCGCGCTCTCAGGCAGGCAGCAGCAGTATGATTGCCCGTTTGGTTATTCAGTTTCCCCGGCGAGATGTCCTGAGGCAGGGGGGAGGGGGGGGGGGGCAGGGCCGCGGGGGCCGCGGGGGCCCCATCTGCACAGGCAGCACCAGAGGCTTAAAGGCAAACCGATTATGTCCCCCTACTTTGGGAGCACGGGCCACGGCTGGAAGTGGCGGGGCGGAGCGCGCTGCCAGACATTTCGCGCCGGAATAAACGCCCCCCCTCCCCTGGGGAGCTTAGCGGGGGATAGGAGGGGCGGGGGTCTCTAATAGAAACTAATGGATCGCAACTATAAAGTTTGAATCAAAATTTTGTGACTTTTTTTTCTCTTGGTTTTCTAGTGCACTTGTGTTTGAACTGTACCAGCGCGGCGTTGTGCTCTGTTGACCTATGACGAACCACCGCGCCACCAACCGGCCCAGCCCGGCCCACGTGGGCCCACGTGGGTGGCGCTACCCAGACACGACTCGGGTAATTCGGTTACTTCCGCCACGCTGCAGCGTGAGCGCTAGCCTCCCCCCGCCGGTCTGTCTGTCTGTCTGTCTGTCTGTCTGTCTGTCTGTCTGTCTGTCCGTCCAACAGACACGCATCTCTCTCTCTCTCACTCAGACACACGCGACATTTTCTCTCACGCCCGCTTGCAATGTGACGTGGTTGAAATCAGAGAGCCGTGGCTCCCCCCGCCCCTCCACTCTCTTTGCCCGTTTGTTTTCGGAGACAGACTGCGTCCTCCGGGGGGCTCACGGATGTCGCCAGTTGCACACGGAGCGTGAAATTCCCTCTCCTCCGTGCCATACCGAGCGTTAAGGAGCCGGACGCCTGCTTGTCTGATTAGACTCGCCTCGTGAAACAGCGGCGTGGGGCGGAGCGGGGCGGGGCGGGGCGGGCCCGGTCTCTCCCTCCGAGACGAACCTGCCCGTCTCGACCTCCTCCAGCAGGACTGCCTCGAGTACATCGGCGGCGCGGCGCTCGTCGAGGTGAAGGGGGGAGGGAGGGGAGCACCGCCTGCCCTGTACCGTGCCAACCCACTCCCACACTCTGCAGAAGACGACATTATGCCGCGAGGTGCCTCGGGACTCTCTCTCTCTCTCTCTCTCTCTCTCTCTCTCTCTCTCTCTCTCTCTCTCTCTCTCTCTCTCTCTCTCTCTCTCTCTCTCTCTCTCGCAGCAGCAGCACATGCCCTCGCCTCGCGTTACCTCCCGCCCCCCGGCGTCCTCGCAGCGGCGTGCAGCGGAAAAACAACATTCTGTCCCCGACCCAACCCCCACGCCATTCCACACGCCCGCATCCTGTGTTGTTGTTTCGACCCGACCAAACTCGCGAGATGAGAAGGATGGCGCCGGGGCGCGTTCTTTGACGGGCAGGTGGTCGGGCAGGTGGCCAGACCCGTGGCCAGGGGTGCACGAGGTAGTTGGGTTCTGAAGGTTAACTCTCTCACACACACACACATGCGCACTCCCAGGGGAGCGAGTCATAGCTGGTGTGCGCAGCGGGGCCGTGCCGCCTGGGTCACGTGGTGCGTTGGTTCTTGCAGCCGAGGAGGTCGCGGGCGGGACGCGGCGCCGCGGGCGCAGCGGCGGGAGCAGCCGCGGGCGCCGCCGGCCGCCGGAGGAGCCCCCCCGCCCCCGCCGAGGCCCCCGCCGAGGCCGAGGCCGCGGTCGCGTCACCACCATGAGGAGGCGGGGGCCGACGCCCGAGCAGCGCCGCGATGCAGCGCCTCAGGAACACGTTTCAGCGCTCGCGCACCCCGACCGGCGCCGACATGAAGATGCAGTCCAGCCTGGACGTGCCCAAGACGGTGCGGAGTGCCTCCTTCGACGAGATCCAGCTCGAGGCCAAGCGCATGGAGGGGGCGTCGTCGTCATCGTCGGGTGCGGCGGCGGGCGCCGGGGCCGAGGCCGAGCCGTCCGGGCCGCTGCTGCGGGTGCCGCTGGTCGGCGGCCAGCGCTCAAAGAGCTTCGACGGCGCGGGCGCCGGCGGCACCTACGTCTCGCCGCCGCCGTCTGCCACGACGGCTGGCGAGGACGGCGGCGCCTTCCTGGAGGTGCCGGCGGCCAAGGGGCGCTTCCAGCGACGGCGCTCCTCCGGGGAGCGGGGCGCGCCGGCGGCGTGCATCCACTGCGCCCTCATGGAGGAGTGGCACCGCGACCCCCAGCAGCAGCTGCCCGCGCGCGCGGCCCACCCGCCCTCCCCCGCGCCCCTCCCGACCACCGACGACGACTCGGACGATGAGGACTCGGAGGACGACGTGGGCGAGGACTCGGACGACGAGGAGGATGACGAGTCGTCGCTGCCGTCGCCGCCGCCCTGGCCGGGGCCGAACCTGGACGACGTGGCGGTGCCGGCGTGCGGCATCCGCGTCACCCTGTCGGCGTCACCCGCGTCACCCGAGCAGGAGCGGCCGCCCACGCCGCCGCCGGCGTCGCCCGTGCGCCGGCGCTCCATCCAGCGGCAGGAGGCGCTCGTGTTCGTGGAGCCGCCCGTCGAGCTGGCGTCGCTCGCGCCGCAGACCAGCAGCTCGCTCGAGTACGAGTACTCGGACGCCACCTCGGACGGCAGCGACGCGGCGCTGGGGCCCCCGCCGGCCCCCGAGGCCGTGGCCGGGGGGGCTGCCGGGGGAGCTGGCGGGGGCGGCGGGGGCCTGCTGGTCCGGGACTTCTACCTGGCGGTGCCCGAGCTGAAGCGGGACCGCGCCGCCTCCGTCGACTCGTGCTTCATCAACAAGGCGCCGGCGGGCGGCAAGGCCGAGGAGGTGGTGCAGGCGCCGGGGGCCACCCTGGGCAGCACGCTCGAGCCGCCCATGGTGGGCGCGGGCGCGCTCCGCTCCCGCTCCGTGGACATCGTGCTGCCCACGGACGAGCAGGCGCGCTACAAGGCGCTCGCCATGGCCGCGCCCGCCGCCACCCCCGCCGCGCCCGCGGTCCAGCTCGCCAGGTAGGTACCGCGCTCCCCCTGCGCCTGGACTACAACGAGGTGAGTAGGACACGACGACTCCGGGCCCCCGCCCAAGGAAAATGTGATTTTCTGCTTGACCGCGCGAACGAGTCAGGTGAGTGGGCTCCGATTTCATAATTCGGTTGGCTGCTGCGCCGCGCGGCATGGGGAGAGGCTTCCCCGTAACGCCCCTTCTCTCTCTCTCTCTCTCTCTCTCTCTCTCTCTCTCTCTCTCTCTCTCTCTCTCTCTCTCTCTCTCTCTCTCTCTCTCTCTCTCTCTCTCTGCCTCTCTCTCGCTCTCTCTCTCTCTTTCTCTCTGTGTTTTTCCAGCTCTTCTCCTCTATCCCCCGCGGTGCCCCGGGGCACTCCTGTTCGACTCATTCTCCCCCGTTGTGGATACGCCATTGTGCGGCTCAAACAATTACCAATATCGAGTTGGAGCATCTCTGCTCCATTCGACTCCCCTCCTCCTCACCCCCTCCCCCTCCCACTCCCCTCCACCTCTTTGGCCCGCCCTCCTTTTTCACCTGTTCCAGCGCTGAGCCGCCCACCCTTCGCCTCGCGCCCTCTCCGCTTCCCTTTTGGTCTAAATGAATTTCGTCCAGTTTTCCCGGTAATTGCCCTTGCGGGCTGAAGGTCAGCTCGTGGTTACACCCCTCCCGTCCTGCCCCGTAACTTCGGCTAACTTAACAAAGTGCTCCACTTCAGTGCCAAATTTTTGTTTCTATTCACTCTTCAAAAAAAAAATTAATATTATTATATTGAGAGAATTCCTTGTCTTTTTCTTGGTCTTCATAAACCCCTTCTACGAACAGGGTTCTGCAGTCGTTTATTCTGAGAAACTTTTACGTCCGCTTTTCTTCTTTTCCCATGGCTCCCCTCCTTGAGCTCCATACTCCAAGTAAGCCCCCCGCAATATATGTGCGTTGCATATCCTAGCCCCGGGGGCCCGACCCGAACCTGATCCCTGTTGTGCTTGTGTTGCAGACGGGCCGTGGGCGCGGAGGGGGCGCAGCGGGAGTTCAGAGCCACGCCGGACTGGGCCGAGTCCGCCGTCAACGGAGACCACCTCTGGTCGCCCACCACCCAGTCGGGGGACATGTGCTACGTGGGGGAGCCCGAGTGCACGGTGAGTACTGTTGTCCGACCCGACCGCGTCAGGCCCCAATAAAAAAATTGAAATGCGCTGTCCCGCGAACGAAAGAGAGGGTAGTTCAGAGAGCCAGTGGCACATAATAAGAAATTTCTTAGGGATAATTATCATGATGAGCGTTCGCATTCGTTGTAATTGTGCCGGGCGTTTCAGAGAACACCTAGCCGTATTGCGGGCTCTTGCCTTCCCCAGGGGGTGGTAGGCAAACCCGCGCACTTTTACGCGTTCTCTGGCGCACCCGGGACGTCGTATCGCGCCGCTCGCGCCGCGGTCTCATTTTCGCGATGAAGGTAGAGCTGTCAGGTCAGGCGGGCAGAGCAGAACGAGGCGGACGCCGCGAGCCGAGCGCCCCTCCCCTCCACGCCGGCCCGGCAGCATTACCGGCGCGAAATGTGCCACGGAAATTTACAACTACGACCTGCTGGCCCCCTCCGGGCCGTGAGGTGAGGTGAGGGGATCCGCCGCCCCGCCGCGAGGCTAGGAGTCGAGGCGGGCGCGGGGAGGAGTGTTTCTGCTCCTGATGGGGATCCTTACGGTCTCCTCGCAGGCAATAATAACAACTCGTGGCGTGCGGCCCCGCCGCCCCGCCACGCCCCGCCCCGCCCCGCCCCGCCCCGCCCCTGCCACGCCCCCGCCACACGCCTCGCGCCTCGCGGGTCCCATACCGCACCGCAGCCGAGCAGGCGGAGGGTGCATGCGTTTGCGGGCACGATGCCAGACCCCCTCCCCCCCCCCCCCCGTCGCGGCTATAGTGCCTCACGAGGCACACCTGAAGCAGCTCGCGCTACAGGACATGTAGTATAGCGCGCGGTATGGCGGGCGGCTTCGGGGAGTGATTTTTGCGCCGTCCGCCGTAAGGGCCTCGTCGTCGTAAGGGGCTCCCGTCCTGGCCCGACCCGTCCCGTCCCGGCGCCGCCAAAGATATCACAAGTCGTTACGGCGGGGACGGCGCCCCGCCCGCTGCCCGCGCCGCGCAGCGCAGCGCCCCGCCGCGCCGGGCGGCACCACCAGGCCCGTGGGGGCTCCCCGCCCCGCCCCACCCCGCCCCGCCGCACCCCACCCCGCCGCACCCCACCACGCCGCACCCCGCCCCGCCCGTCCCGCGCGCTGATGGAATAGAAAGAAAACGCCCCTCCCGCGCCAGCCCACGCCACCCTCCGGACGCACCGGAACGAACAGAAAGAGAACAAATGTTACGATTGCAGGCAAAGCGAGGCCCCAGCATAGGGGCGTGGCGGCGGGGCCGGGGCGGGGCGGGGTGGGGCGGGGCGGG
This sequence comes from Frankliniella intonsa, assembly GCA_033675135.1. NCBI lineage: Eukaryota > Metazoa > Arthropoda > Insecta > Thysanoptera > Thripidae > Frankliniella > Frankliniella intonsa. Next base: position 11,867,503 of record CM066254.1, on the reverse strand, counting down.
GTGGGGCGGGGCGGGGCGCCCGGGGGGCTTCGTGACGGGGCCGGGGCCGGGCCGAGCGTGTCTGCGGGCCGCGCGGTCCTAAACGGGCCTCCAACCCATGATTTATCCTTTCCTTCTCTTCGCTTTTACATTCCTTTTCTGTCCTGTTTACGGGGCACGCCACTCGCCTCTGGCCCCGCCCCGCCCCGCCCCGCCCCGCCCCGCCCCGCCCCGCCCCCCGCCGCGCACCGCGACGACTACCCTCTTGGAAAGTTGGACCGCGCCGCCTCTTATCCAACTCGAAAGGGAGCCACAACTTTTCCCTCCGACGCAACGCGAAATACGGAGAAAGAGTTAAAACGCCCCCGACGGCGGCGCGGGGTGCGGGCCGAGCGCGCTGGATTTTTTACTTCTCCGAAGAAAAAGAGAATACAAGCGGCGAAACTAAAAAGATTTCTCTTTTAGAAGTCACTTGTCAAAAGGTCGAGTTTATTCCGCCGAGTGAGCGACACTACTTAAAGGCGGGCGACCTGTATAGCAGCGAGTAATCAGTCCGTGCCGGTTCTCTCTTAACTTCCTATAGCCCCCCCCCCCCCTTACCCTTTCTATCTTTTTTCCTGAGTGACTTTCAGCAGTCGTCCGTCCTCTCGATGGGCAGCTCGTGGAGGGCGGCGAGTTGGACGTGGCGCCACACGGGCCGATGGAGGGGGAGAGGGGGGCACTCTCAATGCATTACTGGCACAACCATCGATGATGGCAGCGGGTTGGGGTGGGGCGGGGTGGGGTGGGGCGGGGCGGGGTGGGGTGGACGTACGCACTCGGCTCGGCGACGTGACGGCCCTGGAGTGGAGGGAGACCGGACGGGATGGGTTGTGACGTCATCGCTGTCCAACTCGTCTTGTCGAGCAAAGTGCGCTGCGATGCGAAACACCTGCCGTTCGCATTTCCCATTTCCCTTCCTCGTGACCCGCGGCCAGCTGGGCGGCGCGCCTGTGCCAGGGGGTGGCTCGGCTCGGCTCGGCTCGGCTCGGCTCGGCTCGGCTCGGCTCGGCTCGGCTCGGCTCGGCTCGGCTCGGCTCGGCTCGGCTTGGGACCAGGAAGGTGATTTGCGGAGCAGACTTGTCAAGAGGTTCAGCACCGCGCGATCGCCAACGTCGCTGCCTCTCTCCCACACACACTTCCGCTTCTTCTTTCACTCTCTTCTCCCTCCCCTCTTTCTTTCACTCTCATCTCCCTCCCTCCCTACCACCCTCCCTCTCTCCTTTTCCGGAGGGCCCGGGACTTGTGCTCCGCTCTCCTACGGCGCTCGCTGCCCTCTGGGGAAAGTAAAGGAAAAGACCTGAACAAGAGAGGAAGGAGCACGGAGGGGCGGGGTGGGGTGGGTTGGGGGTGGTGGGCAAGAAGGGGCGGGAGCCAAGTTGGGGTCGGGGTGGAGAAGTAGTACGTAGTGGTTGCGGCCGTCAAACACCCGCCTCGGCACCGCCTCCCCTGCGCTCGCGCCCCGCCCCGCCCCGCCCCGCCCCGCCCAGCCGGCCCTACTCCCCCGACCGTCTTGTTCCCCTTGTACCGAGGAGCAGGCGGCGGCGGTAGGGCGCGGCGGGGTGCGGCGGGCGAAGGTCGAACAGCAGGGAGTCCGCCCCGCCCCGCCCCGCCCCGCCCCGCCTGTGGGTGCACGGGGGTTAACTCCTGAGCAACCCTCGACGCACGTACTGGCCCGGCCCTCAATCCACGACACGAGTAGTCGAGCGGAACACAGTACCAGAGCCAGAGGTGGACTGGCAACGTGTGCGCTTCAGAAAAACACACAGATATGCGCGGCCACGTTCGCCGTGTTTTTATATGATCCTTCTCAAGGACGAAGCGAGCCGAACTCTCCCCCCTCCATACAGCCGATTTTTGTTTCAGCAGCTTCCCCAATTATAACGCTGGTGGATATGCACGAAACATTTTATGTGACGAGGTGAAGGGGGTGGGGGTGGGTCTGAGGGGGTTAAGGGCAATAGGAGTGAGAGGGAGAGGGGGAAGTAGGTGGCGGAGTTATTGGGAGAGGGAGGGGAGAGAGGAGAGGAGGGAGAGGGGGGGGGGGGAGAGGGGGCGCAGCGGCCGAGCCGCTCTCCAACAATGGAAAGGACTCGGATTCATTATTGATAAGACGACAGCGCGCGCGGAGTGGGCTGAAAGGGCAGCGGGGTGGGGGAAGGGGGGGGGGAGGGGGGAGAGATTTGGAAAGTCGTGTGGCGTCAGCAGTTCTAGCAGCACACTGTTAAATTCTTACAAAGCGAACGCTTATTTGCAAATTGCGAAGAATGTGAATGCTTTGCATATTGCGATAGGCATTGCTTCGCAATGTGCAAATCATTTAAATTCTTTGTAGGGTAATAACAGTGCAAGGAGGGATGGCGGGAGTAGAGGTGTGTGCGAGCGGGGTAGAGAGAGAGAGAGAGAGGGGGGGGGGGGTAGCGAGAGAGTTAGGGGAGAGGGGGGAGAGGAGCGCGAAGGGAGCCCTTGTTCTCAAACACAGCCCTGGGAATGAGGCAGAAGCGGTCGTTGAATTGAGTCAAGGTAGCTTCCCGTCAGGTTCGCCCCCGCGCCCCCACCTCCTGGGGGGAGAAGGGGAGGCGTCTATATCGGGCGGTCGTGGGCGGCTGTGGATACAGACGGAAGGGAAATACGGTGACAATGGGTACGAGGCTTACCACTGTTATGGTATGACGCGGTTCTGCGCCGCGCCTCTGCCGTGTCCTTGTCGCTACCCCACGCCCCAGAGCCCTTCCCTCTCGACTATGTGATCTTATATGCTCTGGCCACTTTGTCTACCACTGGGTCCTCTTCCTCCGGCCCTCGTCCAGTTCTACCAGCGCCGCGTGTCCGTGGCGTGGCTCAGCCCGGACCGTCTGGCTAGCCGGAGTGGAGTGGACTCTCGTATTAACGGAGCACGGTGGCGTGGCGGGGCGAGGTGGGGCGGGGGTATTCCGAGCTAGTTCCTGTCATGTTGTCATCCGTCTGGTCGGACGGCCCGATTCGACTGGACTCGCTCTCCGCCCCGCTTCGCCACAGCTTAGCCCAGCTGGCCGGCGGCGGCGGCCCCGACGGCGCGGCAAAAGAGGCGAACAGTAATACCAACGCTCCGACAACAAACAGAAGGGGAAGGAAAGTCGTCGATACAAAAGTGCAAGAGGGGTTATCCGGCGGAGCGGACTAGACGGGTCCGGGCCGGGCGGGAGGGAGAGGGAGGGGGAGGGAGGGGAGGGGAGGGATGGGAGGGGAGGGGAGGGGCGATTTCAGTTTTCACACGGTCACTGCGCCTCGTCCCTCCCTCTCGCCGTCGGCCCCACGGGTCACAGCTGGACGCCGACGCAACGTCGCTCAAAACAAAACAAACGCCGGCTGGGCCCAGGCTCACAGGCTGCACTAGGGACCCACCCCGCCCCGCCCCGCCCCTCCCCGCCCCGCCCCATGGTTTCACATGCCGCCGAGCACAGAAGCTCCCGGTGGGGTGGGGTGGGGCATTCCCCACGCGACTGGGGCTGGTGAGGCGGGGGCCCGGGAGTCAACCGCCACCTGTTCTTTTGCTCTTTGTCCCTCCGCTGCTGCTGTAGCTTTCCGAAATCTCGCTCGTATTGTCGCTTTGTCCTCCGGGAGTTGTGAAAAAACCATAGGAAATGGAAAGGGGGGGACAGAAGGTGCGGGGCGGGGCGGGGCGGGGTGGGGCGGCGGAGGTACGGTTCCGCGAGGGGGCTGAACCGCTGACCTTTATATCGACTACCTCCTCAGCCTCCGGCGCGCCGCGCCCCATGCCTGTCTCGATAGAGACACACGTGCCCCCGCCGGCCCACCCCCCCACCGACAAGCCCCTTGCGTGTCCCAAAGGGCCCCCTAAGGGGACCTGCGAGTGGGCTCGCGTTTGATATACAACCAGCCAGTCCCAGGCTAAGTTATTGAAATGCTCCTTCTCGCTCTCTCCTCTCTCCCTCTCTCACACACACGCGCGCACACTGCCCGCTCCCCTCCGCCCCTGATGATATTCAGACAGACTACCGCCGGTGGATGAGCTTCCCTCACCGTGTCTCTCTCGGCACACGGTGCATTTGGAAATGTGTATGGAGCGCGTTTTGAAGCCTCTCCTCACTGGCGCAGTCACTCCTGCTCTGAGCCGCCGTGTGGGGCGGGGCGGGGCGGGGCGGGGCGGGGCGGGGCGGGGCGGGGCGGGGCGGGGCGGGGCGGGGCAGAGACACGCGAGCGCAATGGCGTCAGCAGCAGCAGGGAGAGCCCGACCCGACGGCCGACGGTCGGAGAGAAGAAAAAGGTTCTGCGCGTGAGGGATGCAAATTGGATTGAATGGAAAACAGAATTTCGATGGCATGAAAGTGAGTCGCTTCAGCAACGTGAACAATCTACCATGCTTCGGTGCGAGTTTTCTCTCGTTTCTGCGTTTTTCTTTTGCCTTTTCTCTACTTTTTTTTTTTGTAAACACGGAAGTGTGCAGAAAAGAGAAAATGGCTGAAAACGAGCGTGCGCGATGCGCGATGCAACAAAACGGTGCCAGTTCAAACGCATGAGCCGAGCCGGTCGCAGGCCCTTCTGCCAAAGGCCCTCCTCCCCGTTCCTTCCCGCCCCCGGTGGCCCCGCCGCCGCCCCCGCCCTCTCCCTCGCCCCCGTCCCGCTCACCCTGAATAGCCGAGCTGGGGAGAGTGAAAAAAGGCAGACAAGAAAAAAAAAGAGGAATAGAAAAACGACACTTCATAGAGAACACAAAGAACCGGGCCGGCGGGACGATGCGGGGGTAGGAAAGGGGAGGGGGGGGGGGGGGCGGAACGGGGAGTGGCGCAGCTCTTGAAAGCATCCGAGGGGAGTTCCACTTCCTGTAATACCGTGCACACCTGATCTGTGCATTTCGCGTAATGTAATCGTGCCGAAAAAAAATGGTGCAATATGCTATATCAACGAGCCGTTTTGTGCAAGAGCCTATGACTCACGCTACGGCCAAGCGCCCGCCAATTGCAGGGTATGCAGCCATGAGCGCGGTTGTGCACGGCGGGACTGCCTACCCAGCCCGCTGCAGGCGCTCTGACCTGACGGTGCCACTTTGCTCTCGCCGCGCCGCGCCGAGCACGGCACGGCCCGTCAGAAACCGCGACTAATTACGTATCAACGGCCCTATGAAATGAAAATTATTGGTCATTTTCTTCCGCTTTCCTTGGAGGTAAAAAATGTGGAGGGTCGCGGTCGTGGCGGGTTGTAAAGCGCAGACAATAAGTGGAGAGGGAAGCCCCGCCCCGCCAGATTCTGCACCGAGAACAGCGGCAGCGCGGCGGAGTATAAGTCAGAGATTAGAGGGAGGTGGGGGTGGGGGGCGGGGCCAGGGAGGGGCAAAAATGCACCTGCAGCAAGAAAAGTTGAGGGAGAATCAATTAAAAGTATTGCCGGCGGAGGCGACGGGACGGTGGCGACGTGGGTTGCGGCGGAGAGCGGGGTGATTTTCATAATTGGCTGCGCGGAGCCGGAGGAGCGGCGAAGTAGCGGCGATAGTTGGAAGAGTTTCTCCTGGAACGCAATTGCCTTCCAGTCCTAAAGGCCTCTCTCACTTTCTCTGTCTGTCCCTCTCCCCCCCCCCCTCCCTCCATTCTCCCTCTCTGCCTTACCTCTCTTTCAACTGCTCTCAACTCGACCCGTACCGGTACGGTATACGGGTATTCCTTGATTGGTTTTGTTTTCTTACAGCAAAGTCATAACTAGAAAATTTTATTGAAATCTTTTTAATGCTATTCCTTGCAGATCCCATCAGGATACTGTATCACTGTAAAAAATTATACCGTCGGCAGTTACGGTTTGCCTACAGTCCGGACCGTATTTCTCATGTACGCACTGTACTTTATTGTCTAGGATTATTGCTGTGTTGCGCCTTCCCGACACGTTTTCAAAATTACGGTGTGTCCCGTACGTTACACACCGTAAGCCAAAATTACGCTCCGGACCAGGCAACACGCCTTTGCCGTGGTTTCTTTTTTTCTAACAGTGTACGTCCAAAGTAATTGCGATTCATTAGTGCGAAAATGGCGCGGCGCGGCGGGCCACAACGTGTTCTTTGACGCGCTGATCGGGCTGATCGGCCGGCCGGTGCGGGGCGCAGCGGCGCAGCTCTAGCGGCCGAGCCCCACCCCGCCAGCAGCGCGCTCTGCCGGCCGGCACTTTCACAAAGTTTCTCCCTGGCCGGTGCGGCGCGGCGGGGCGCGGCGGGCCAGGCTAGACAGGACAGGCTGACTTGTGGTTTTACCTCGCCGGGCCGGGCCAGCCCTGAGCAGCGCACCACGACAGCTCGAGCCACCCCGCCCCACGCCGCTGTGTTCACGGCGTTCTTTCTCATTAAATATGAAAATTTGGTCGGTGCTGTGCGGCGGGCGCCCGGCGGGGGTGCGGGCAGGGAGGCAGGCTGGCCAGTCCGGTACGGGGACGGCGGGCTGGTTGCGGCCCTTTGCTGGCCGTCCACCCGCGCTGGGTACGGACGATTCCTTCCCAGCCATAAACTAGTTTTTCTCTAACGGTACTGTAAGAGCTGCCATATACTGCGGAGATTTGAACGGACTTTTCCGTTTTCCTTAATCACGGAAGTCTCCGGAAAAATTATTAGTGGTAGGCCTACTTTTTCCGTACCTTGTTTTTGAAGTGCACCTTGACTGAAGCGCGCGCGGGTTGGGTCAATGGGCCTGGGAAGTTGACGTCGTTGTTAAAAAAAAATTGTTGGCGGGAAGCGATGACTGACATTAAATTATCTTGTAACATATACTAGCGACTGCTAATGCGGGCGGGGCTGTTCACCCCCACGTCTGGGGGCGCCACGCCACGCCACGCCACGCCTCCACTGGCGGCGCTCGAGTCAGAGGCGCACTGCTGCGGCAGCCAGCCGGGTCAGACGCAGCCGGTGTCTTGTGGCAGCGGCTGCGGTGAGGGATCAGGTGGCAAGACCAAGACGGAGAGCAGAGGGCGGAGCATGTTTGCGGGCGCTGGGTGGGGCCGGGTGGGGGGGGGGGGCAGCAGTACAGAGCGGATAAAGCTTTGTATTGTAGCTGTGAGGGCACCACGGCAGCAGTGCGGGGTGATAGCCGCGCCCGGCGCCCCGCCGCGCGCCCAGAGGTCAGCTCCCGCCCCACATAGCAGCTTAATGCTGTCCGCCTGAAAATTTGTTCAGAATTAGAGGCGACGTTCCTCGCTCATCTGCGTCAGCACCGCTTACCTACTAGCCTGCTCTCTGGAAATATGTTGTGGAGCTGCCGCGCCGCCGTGAAAGGGCGAGTCGACTAATCGGCTGCCGTACTTTGCGCGAGGCACGCCAAGCGCACAGGCCCATGGCACCCCACCCTGCCCCGCCCCGCCACGCCCCGCCCACCCCGCCTCGCCCTGCTCTCCGAAGCCATTGTCATACGGTATAATACGGGTCGGCTTTGGATTTAGAGTTTCAGACCTGCCTGCCTATGTCAATCTCGAATCCCCGAGCTATCCTCCCCTCCTACACCCTCTTCCCTTCTCTCTCTCTCTCTCTCTCTCTCTCTCTCTCTCTCTCTCTCTCTCTCTCTCTCTCTCTCTCTCTCTCTCTCTCTCTCTCCCTCTCTCCCTCTCTCTCTGGGGGTAGTGCGGTGCGGTGCAGGCCACCTATTCTCGTTTTCGTGTTCCGCTGCAAAGCGCCCGACCAAGCCTTGTTAGTTTCGCCCCTTAGTTCCGCCTCTCCCTTCCTCTCCTCTCTCTCTCTCTCTCTCTCTCTCTCTCTCTCTCTCTCTCTCTCTCTCTCTCTCTCTCTCTCTCTCTCTCTCTCTCTCTCTCTCTCTCGCCCTCTCCTCCCTCCACCTTCCTCCCTCCCTCCCTCCCTCCCTTGCCCTGCTCCACTGCTCCTATCGAACTATCGAACTGCCCTCTAGCCAAAAGGTGGGAAAGCCTGCTTGTATTTGCTAAACATTGCCGCCGGCCGGTTCTGGACGCCGCAGGACATTACAGGACAGTGGGGGGGAGGGAGCCATTAGGTGGAGTGCGCAGGGGCGCAGTGCGGCGCAGTGCGTACTTCCGCCGTGCCGTACGCCGTGGGCGGGGCGGGCGGGGCATGCGCGGAGCAGGGGCCGTGCCTATCCTCGTTATAGACCAGCGGCTAGAGAGAGAGAGAGAGAGAGAGAGAGAGAGAGAGAGAGCAGGCAGAAGATGTGTCGATAAGGGAAACGACAGGGCGATGAGACAACAACAAATACCGCAGAATCGATTTAATGTGCCGGCAGGCGCAATGTGTTTGGCTCGCACAGTCTCTTTTCTTCTTCTCTGTTGTGCGCCCCGCCCCCGCCCCGCCCCCGCGCCGCCCCCATCGTCATGCATGCGGACGGCCTTTGGCTGGAAATTCGTCTTAATTAGACGAGAGTGGGCGTTGGTGGAGTGAGCCTGTCCTCTCGCCCCCCCCTCTCTCTCTCTCTCTCTCTCTCTCTCTCTCTCTCTCTCTCTCTCTCTCTCTCTCTCTCTCTCTCCCCCCTCCCCCTCATATCACACCATGCAGCCTCTAAGGCAGAGCAGATGGAGGGGGCGGTGGTAGGGTAGGGCAGGGCGTGGTTGTTTGGCCGTCACGCGAGCGAGAGCGTTCTCGTGTAGCGCCAAATTTATCGGATGATGAATTTCTCAGCTTCCCACCCCGCTGCTAATGGATGCACACTAGCCTCTGCACCCAGCAACGGCCGGCAGGGAGAAGCGGGTGAGAGAGGGGGAGAGAGAGAGAGAGAGAGAGAGAGAGAGAGAGAGAGAGAGAGAGAGAGAGAGAGAGAGAGAGAGACGGGCATCTCGCCGATGAAATTTGAGCTAATGATGCACGCCAAACTATTTTCCCCTCCGGTGTACTTCCGCACACACTTGCCCTGTGTGCTTACGCGCCCCCGCTGAGCCCCGTTCGCGTACTCGCGTTCGCCGCAACAGCAGGGCGGTGCATAATTGAATCCGCAGACCAAGCGGCTGAATAAATGGTCGAACGTGAGTTTGACCCGGCCCGGCCCGCCCTGACCCAAGCGAGACGAGGGAGGGGAGGGCCCCGGCCCCACTCCCGTGCGACGCGGCGCGGCAGGGCGCCTGTCACCGGCAGGGTAGGCATCCCGCCACACGCTGGTGTGTTGCGGCCGCGGCGGCTTGCATGACGTCCGGGCGCCCGGCCAGCGGGAGGGCGGAGGAGGACCGGGACCGGACCCGACAGAGACAGCGCGCTCTCCCGTCTCATCTCCATCGCACTCGCATTCGCGTACCTCATGTTGACGTACATTATTTTTTGCACGTAATAATAGATGGAATGATGCGTACAGAACTCACTGATGATCTCTTACAAACTTTAGTCTATTTCGTTTATTTTCCCCTAAATGATTTATTGTCTCGGTTCGCCAGCGCTTGGTTTTAGCCGTGTCGCTGTGTCGGTGGGCCGCCGGGGGGCGGGCAGCGGCAGCGGCCAGCGGCAGCGGGTCAGTTAAACATTTGCCTCGAACGAAAACAGAAGGCCGACAATTATTTGTGTAATCACGGCTCGATATCGTCTATAATTAGATATTTATCGTCATGGCCGCAGCGCGCGCGCGCGCACACACACCGATACACCAGGGCTAACGTGCGCGTTCACACACACACACACACACACACACACACGCACACGCATACACACACACCGGCTGGCGAACCGTTTTACTGCGTCATAACAAGCCGAGTAGCAGAGCGTGTACATACAATGTGCTGTGCGGGTGTTGCCCCCCCCCCCCCTCACCTACCCCACCCCGCCCCGCCCGCCCCGCCCCGCCCCGGAAGGGGCCCACCTGAGCCCAGGGGGGTGGAGGTGCTCCCCGCCCCGCCCCGCCCCGCCCCGCCCCTCGGCCGGGGGCCGGTGCAGCCGTAAAGAGACATTCCGCTGCGGAACATTTACGTGGGCGTAAGTTAAGGCGCAGCAGTGCGCCGCCTCCCGTGAGCCCCGCGTAAGGCCCTTTGCGGGTACGAGGCGTGGTGGTGGTGAGGGGGGGGGGGGCATCGAATGGGATGAAGATTGTCAAGCCGTAAATTTCGATTTTTTTTTTTTTTCCGCTGAGCCCTCCTGGCGCCGATGACTCGGCGCGCAGCAGTGCGGCGGGACAGCGGGACACAACTGTTGCGCTCAGCGCTCAGCACACAGGCTGCGGCCCACCGCGACGCCGCGCACCCAGAAAACGTGATCCTTGAAACAAGGCTAAACGCGTTGATTCAAGGAAAAAAATTACAAGGAAAAATTTGAGACAATATCTAGGAATTTTCTTTGTGTCAAGATCAAGAGAGGTTGTTGTAACGATTCAGAGAGTCCGCTGTCAGCTGATCAAGTTGAAAAGGTCGCGTCGCGTCGCGGCCTTCTTGCCGACCCCGCGATGCCTCCCCTGTTGTAAGCCTCGCCACAGCAGTGCTGGCGGAGCCGGACAGCTCTAGCGCTCTAGCGTCCACAGCCTTGTTTTCTTTTCGTGCCACAGGCCACAGCCATCTCCTCTCCCCTCCTCTCCCCTCCACTCCCCTCTCCTCCGTGGCGAGAATCTTTTTCAACAAAACAACACGGAGGCGAGGCGCGGAGCGGAGGCAGGCGCGGCGCGGCGCGGCGCGGCGGGGTGGGAAAAGAGTAGACCGCAGCAACTCTGATTTGCCCTCAACTTTTGACGGGCTGCTGTACACTCTGCTGTGTTTACACACTGTGTAGGGCCCAGCCCGGCGCGGCCGGCCGGGCACGGGCGCCGGGCTCCAGCACGCGGATTGTAGCCCACTTGCCTCGGGCAAATTTAGACTTGCGGGGCGGGGCGGGGCGGGGCGGGGCGGGGCAGGGCGGGGTGCGGCGCGGCGGTGTGAGGGATCCTGGTGTAATTAAATAATAAGACCTCCAGGCACCCTGGGAGGAAAAGGGGGAAAAAACGACATCCTCTGCGGCACACGCAGTAAGCCAGCTGGCGGGGCGGGGCGGGGCGGGGCGGGGCGGGGCGGGGCGGGGCGGGGCGGGGCGAGGGAGGGGCCACGGTAGCGAGGTCTTTATCCAGCACCTCGAAGGCACGGCGGCGGCTGCCACTCGCCCCTTGGCACTTTCTTGGGCGAGGGGGTTTTTACTTGTGTACACTGTATTACACAACCAGTGTATTGCGCGGTATGACGCCGGTATTATTCAAGTTTCGCACCAAAATTTCTACTGTTTTCGAGCATATTTTAACGTGTTTCGGTAATACACAGATCAGGTGTGTACGATGTTCACAGAAGTGCAAGCAAGCCCTCTCGTTCTCTCTCGGGCCACTCCGTCCGCCTCCGCTCGGCCCGTAGCTCTGCCTGAGTCTCCCTTACCTCTTCTCGCCCGGCTCGGCCCGGCTAGGCTGCTCGGCCTGCCTGTTTCTGCACAACGACGTCATTCAGGGGGCGAAAGAATACCACCTGGCGAGCAGAGCCGGCAGAGGCGCGCTGGAACACAACACAACACAACAGAACACTACACAACAGAACAGAGCAGCTTCAGACGGCAAGCAGCAGCAGCGCGCACAGCGGTACCGGCCAGGAGGTAGGGAATAGCGTCAGTCCGTGACTTCCCTGTAGACAGACAGACAGGCAGACAGACAGACAGGCAGACAGACAGACAGACACACGGACGGAAAGAAAGGAGGTGGGGTTGGCGAGGGGCTCTGATGAGACTGCTCTGCGAGTGTGAAGAGGCTGGGGGTCGCTGGTCTCGCCCCGCCGCGCCCCGCCACGCCGCGCCACGCCGCGCCTCGCCACCGGGTTTGCGGCGTTCGTATTTGTCTTCCGGTCGCTGGGCGCGCCGGCCGCCGGCCCCCACGCCGTACCCGTACGGCAGGGGCTGGCGCTAGAGGCGAGGGCGGCCGCTCAGTCCCGCCTGGCCTGCCGCGCCCCGCCCCGCCCCGCTCCGGTTCCGCTTGCGTCCCATCGACGCCATCCTCCCTGACCGAATCCCCTCGAGGGACCCCTCCCCCTCCTGCTACTCGGCCCACACATACACAAGGTGATGTGGCCATCCCTACCGCCCCTCCCCCCGCTCCTACTCCTCCTCTACCTCCTCCTCCTCCACCTCCGCCTCGAGCGGAACACTACCACCAACAGGACAGCGATTTGGGAATGTATTTGGCCCCCCTGGCGGTGGCCCGGCTGGTCCCCGGCCAGCCCGTGCCGTGCGCCTCTCAGCAAGGCCCGTGGGCCCCCAAGGCCTGCCCCCCCCCCCCCTTCTCCCCCCCCCCTCCGGCTCGGCCCGGTCGTGTTCCTTTTCTTACTATACTGATGGCCCCTTAGCAGAGATAAGGAACTGAAAGGAAACGCGGGGTGGGCAGAAGAATGAGGGCCGGGGGAGGGGGGGGGGAGGGAGGGGGTGTTAGCCAACTCCGCGGGCGATGAGCTAATTAGAAAAGCTCGGCGCGTCGCCGCTAATCACGGGACGGTCTTATTGATCCTCGGACAGGGAGAGAGAGAGAGAGAGAGAGAGAGGGGGGGGGGGGGGGGCACTGAGCGGGACGCGCGAGTGATGGTGGTGACGGAAGAGTGACTTACAGGAGGAGAGCGTGCCTATCTTGTGATGTCAGTGAGCCGCCAGCCGCTTAGTACCGGCTGTTCTCTCTGTTACATGTTCTCTATAGAGAACATGTAACAGTATGCAGCGGTATGCAGGCTTGCCTACCCGCTCAGGCCGTAACGCGCTGTGTTTCCTTGGGTAGGTAGACCAGACCCGCAACAGGATTGAGTAGGGGGTCTTTAGTTCTAAAGCTATACGACCTAAAGGAGAAAAAAAATTGTTCTATTTCGCTTACGTTTTTTTTTTTTTTCGACACTTGCTCTGTGTTGTTCTCGCACCCGCGAAACAAGTTGTTCTGGTGGGGGCTAATACTGTTCTCTGAAACACGCGGTACAAACGAGGAACATGTTTAGCGGCTGTCCAGTCCGTCACCTGGTGGGAGCGGAGGGGGCCAATAGTCAGTAGTTTTCCAGTTCAGTGAGGCGTGCCCGTGGCCCGTACCACGCAGCCGCTGCCAGCGGGGCGTGGCGGGGCGAGGCGGGGCGGGGCGCGTGGGCGGCGGAAGTAGCGTTCCCTGTCGCTTGTTACTTGGCGTGGGGCGCGGTGGGGCGTGGTAGGGTGTGGCGGGGCGTGGCGGGCGGCCGTGCTGTGTGTCGGGGTGCGCGCTGTCAGCCCGTCTGCGGTGGCGGGTGACAAGGGTGGGTCTGTCTGCAAGAGTGGCGCGGTGGGCGGGGCGGGGTGCCTTCGACAAGTGTTGAGGTGTGGTGTGAGGGGGCGCTACCCGGAAGAATGGGAGCGAGCGAGAAAGTTCACGGGGCCGCTATACGCGACTGGACCCGCCGCCCCGCCCCGCCCCGTCTCGCCCCGTCTCGGACCCGCTCTGGAATACACCTTGATGATGCCTGCCGTACCGAGGCGTGAGGGCGTGGCGCGAGGCGTGCCGCGGGGCGGGGACGAGAACGAGAAACACTCTCGCGTAATTGTAGCGGCGCGGCGCGAGGCGAAACTCAACATTTTGAGAATGTGGCCTGCTCTCCTACAAGGCCGCCCGCTGGCGGAGGGTCGGTGGAGGGCAGGGTCGGCGGCCATCACAGCTGGATGTCGACCTCCACCCAGCCGCGCCCCGCCCCGCCCCGCCCCGCCCCGCCGCCCCACACCACGCCCGCGATAAACTTTCTGCCATCGCTGTCATCTGGAACGTCCCGACCCTGCGCGGTGCGGCGCGGCGCGGCGCGGCGCCTAGGTCGCCCAGGAGGAGGACGAGGAGGAGGAGGGCGAGTGGTGGGAGGAGGAGCGGCGGACCGAGCACTTTAATGAGACGCCCTCGGCCTCTCACGCGGAAAAGTAAAAAGCGAGAGCATTGCAAAGAAAAAGAGACAACACTACACCGTTTAGTGTTCTGCGCCGCTTGAGATTCCCCCCGCCCCGCGTGGCTCAAGGAGGAGCACACAGAGAAGAGGACATGAATGGGGAGAGGAGGGGGGGGGGGGTGAACAAGTGCGGCAAGGAACCGGTAACCAAAGGCCGTGTCCCCGCTCGGCTCGGCTCGGCGCCGTGTGTTCCTGTCCCTGCGTTTTCCCGCGCGGCGCCGCGGTCCTCTCAGTCCGCACACGCCTTGTGATCTTTGCGCCGGGGGCTCGCCCAGCCCAGCCCAGCCCAGCACATCCCGGGGGCCGTGCGAGGGGAGGCTCGTCGCAACTCGAGACTACTCTACTCCCGTCCCGTCCGCCACGGCCCGCGGTCCGCAGTCCTACAGACGCTACCCGCCCTCCGGACTATTGTGCCTGCTCGAAGCGTATACGACGGCACTTTGTAAACTTAATGGTGTTGGTACCCAAGGAGGAGGGACGGTCACCCGCAGCCCGCCCTGCCCGGTGGTAGAGTATAACATTGTAACAACGAGTGACATGTCTTCCCCTTTTGTCTGTGTGCAGAAACACGGGCCTCGCTACAAGTGCGCGGCCTGCAAGATCGTGGCGCACCAGTCGTGCGTGGCCGTGCTCATCGACCGCCTGCGCTTCACCTGCAAGGCCACCTTCCGGGACGTGGGCGTGCGCGCGTACCGCGAGCAGGCCAGCACCGCCGTCACCCACCACTGGGTGCACCGGCGCTCGCAGAAGGGCAAGTGCCGCCAGTGCGGCAAGGTGAGTTGTGACGATAGCGCTGTAGGCCGGCCTGCAGGTACGCTTTAGACCGTATAGGTAGAACGCATGTCCTGGAATTAGTCCACCAAGGTTACGTCTACCTATGAGTCGTTGAAATCAACGGCATTGCACTCGGAGTGCTGACGTTGCCTCGCAGCTGCTTCGCTCTCTTGTGGGACTATAAACTTCGGGGAGGCGTTTACAGGTTCTCTTCAGATAGTAGAACGCATGGCATGAGTCCCGGAATTTAGTCCACATGGGAACGGATATTTTTTAAGGCGTTAAATTCGAAGAAATCACACTGGATGAGCTGACTTTGCAAGGCTGCCGCTTCGCCACTTTGGTGGACTAAATTATTTTAACCTTTTTTTCTGGATGGGGGGAGGAGGCAGTGTTTGATCATGGTACTGGATGAGTAAGTGCCGTGCCGCGCCCGCCCATCTGGGTCGGTATTTATTTCTTAAAGCCTTAATCAGAGGAAAAAGGGGGGGAATTCCATGGCGGCAGGGGGATGGCGCGCGAGGGGCGAACAGTGGGCTGGGCGGGGCGGGGCGGGTTATGAAGGGAATTATGTAGAGATGTTACACTACTTCACAGTAATAGCTGCTGAATAATGCGCGACAGAGACAGGCGGGGCGGCCGCCGGAAGGGATGGAGAGAACTGTAAGAATTATGCCGAGGGGGCCGCGGGGGGCCGCGGGGGCCGCACGGAGCAGTCCAGCCGGCAGCCGCCAGCCGGGCCAATCAGCGCGGCGGGGCGGGGCGGCGCGGGCTGACATAATCCGAAAACGGACATATATATACTTAGGAAATGTCAGAAGGTTTCTCTTTCGTGGCAGCTTTGATCTCGTAACGTAAACCAGCGCTGGAAAAATAAAGGGGCCACGTATCACACCCCTTAAGGATGCTACTGCGCCAGTGCCTTTTGATACAGAGAGCCTCTAAAGATGTGATTTTAAGCAATTTTCGTATGCCTTTACAGAGGCATCAGCGGTGAAAAATCATGCCTTTAAAAAGGCGCGACAGCGGTGCTCCTTTGCACCTTTTGCTTTTCCAGTGCCGCTCCGCGCGCACCCGGCGCAAAGAGCTTTGAGACAATCACCCGCTTTGCGGCGGGCACTGCACCGCCCCGCCCATGCCGCCCGGCTCAGATGAATGCGGCGTTTTGTCCCTGTCGGACGGCGGCGAATGCAAATTCTCACCCGCGGCGGTGGGGGAGGGGGGAGGGGGGGGTACGGCGCCGCGGCGCCAAGCGTCGCGGGGCGGCGTCCGTCGTTGATATTCCCGGCACAGCCACGCGATAAGCAAGCAGCCCCGCCCCGCCCCGCCCCGCCCCGCCCCGCCCCGCCCCGCCCCGCCCCGCCGCTCTCTGTCTCGCATAGACGCGCCGGCGGGCGGACGACCGTCTCGCTCGCACTCGAGGGACGGAGCGAGGCGAACCGCTCGTCAGACCGACACAGCTTGTTGATTGATCACGCGGCGGGGTGCGGCGGGGTGCGGCGGGGTGCGGCGGGGCGGGGCGGGTAGTTTATCGGTACCCCCATCGGTATACCGACCCGCGCTTATAACCCGGCGCTGCTCCCTCTCTCTTTACCCAAGGGAGACTGATGAGAGTCCGCGGTCATCGCTCGTATCGGCCGCGCGTGGCCGCCAGATCAGATCAGACAATTATTCTATAGAGAGCCAGCGCCACCGGCCCCGCCCCGCCCCGCCCCGCCGCGCCCCGCCCCGCCCCGCCCCTCGGCTCTGCGCGTATATACCACCCTCCTCCTCCCGGCCCGCACCTTATATTCCTGAACGCTGCGCGTTTACCTCCCCGAGGACACATCTGTCTGTCTTCCCCCGGCCCCCGGCCCCGGCCCTTCTCCTGTCCTGATTCAGCAGCGCTGCCTTTTATGTGCTCAAAGACGTCTAAATAAAAGAGCAGCAGCTCGGCCGCGCCGCGGCGCCACGCGAGACGCGAGGGGCCCTACTCTCCTCCTCCCCCTCCTCCTCCTCCCTCTCCACCTCCTCCCTCTCCACCTCCCACTCTCTCTCTCTCTATTTATCAAGAGTGGACAGATTTGTCTCCGCCGGCCATATAATTACCGCAGCAGCAGCGGGATAAAGCAGCAGAGAGACAGGAGGGAATGGGAGAGGAGAGGATCATGTTCGTAAGACGAAGCTGCCGCCCCGCCCCGCCCCGCCCCGCCCCGCCCCGCCAGCCGGCTTCTTGAGGAACGCTGCCACTCGTAGATCCTGACCGCCACCGTGCGGAACGCGCGTGAGGGCTGAGCGCGGCGCGGCGCGGCCGGGGCGGGCTGGGCTGGGACGGGACCCGACGGGACGGGCCCCTGGTGGGCACGCAACCCGCCGCGCACACTGGCCCGGCTCCGGCCGGCACCGGGCGGGGCGGGGCGGGGCGGGGCGGGGCGGGGCGGGGCCCAAGTCTCTCAGCTGCCACGCTCGGAAATAAAAACGAAAGGAAAACACAAGGGCGCGAGGTGAGGCGAGGCGGGGAATATAAGGGCTCGGTGTCGGAGCTCTTTCCTTTTCTTTGTTCTTTACAAGACGTTTCGAAAAGACGCGAAAGCCACACCATGTCGCTATTACCTGGCGCCCCCCGCACAACAGAGTCTAATATCTGCTTCGCTTACCGCGGTACGGACACGGGGCGTAATAAAAAAAATGTCGCCTCTGGCTCTGCAGAGTTTTGATGTCGGCGCGCTGCGCTGTTTGCTTCCAGTCGTTCCAGTCCAAACTGTCGTTCAGCAACAAGGAGATCGTGGCGCTGAGCTGCAGCTGGTGCAAGACCTCGTACCACAACAAGGAGGCGTGCTTCAACCTCACGCGCATCGGCGAGGAGTGCACCCTGGGTGAGTACGCCTCGAATGAACCGATGTGGAGGGAGGTTCCACTTATTGGGCGAAAATTACCGGGCGAAACGAACAAACACGGAGAGCGGAAATTACGTCATTCAGCGCGTCGCTTTCTCTCTCTCTCTCTCTCTCTCTCTCTCTCTCTCTCTCTCTCTCTCTCTCTCTCTCTCTCTCGCGCGCGCGCTCTGCGCTGTTCCTCTCCCTACAGCGGCGGGGCAGTGTGTGATTCGTGGATATTCCGCTATATGGCGCCGGCCCGCTTAACGCACGTGCCTGCGCGCGCACACACACACACAAACAGAGACAATTTGCGTGCGACGCAGCCATTTCCACAAAACACATAGACAGAAAGACAGACAGACAGACAATATGCGCGCGACGCAGCAATTTCCTCAAACACATAAAGACACACACACAATCACACATGTTTGGAAAAGAGTACTGTAGCTGCTTTTATTTTGTTTTTTCTGCATATCCATATCTTCCATTTTCCCTCGTAGTTCTAATGCCCCATGACCCCCCCCCCCTCCCCTACTCCGGACTGCGTCCGGCCCCGGCCCCGGTCCCCGGAGGGGAAGGCCCCCGCAACCCCTCAACCCCTCAACCCCGCTGCAGACCCGGCCACGGCCTCGGCCCCGGCCCCGGCAGGCCGCAGGTAAGCCTTTACTTCCGCCGTTTCTCTTCTGCGAGGGACCTTAGAGGGCTCAGCGACGCTCGCATCACCTGCTGCGCAAATACTATTTTTACTTTTTAAAAAAATGGTGAAAAAAGGACTGTAGACAACAAACAGCCGTGACACAATTTTCAACGTAAGCATGGATAATAAGATTAGAAGAAAGGCAAATGCGAGTTAAGATCCGGCGCAAAGCTAACTAGACCTGTCTTTTTCTCTTACTGAATTTATTTACTTGGTGCCTCTAACGCTATTCCACGAGCTACAATGTCGCCTCTCAACTTCAGTATGTCTTCCCATTATTTCTTTTTTTTCTCCCGGTCGGTGGAACCTGCCTGCAACGCGACTGACTTACAGGCAGGAGGAGGTTCTGTGTAGCAGGGCCAGGGCCAGAGCTTACCCTCGGGGTTTAGGATCCTCATGGAGTGCCGCCAAATCAGTGCCCCTGCCTCAAGGCCCGACGTGCCCCGCTCAACCCACCCCACCCCACCCCACCCCGCCCCGCCCCGCCCCACCCCACCACGCCCCGCCACGCCCCGCCACAGACCAACTCACGGGGCGCGAAAAAGGCAAGGCACATAGAGAAAGCGGCGCCGAACCGCGGGGGGTTGCGCTCCTGCCGGGGAGCCTACAACTTCCGAAATAGTCTCTCTCTCTCTCTCTCTCTCTCTCTCTCTCTCTCTCTCTCTCTCTCTCTCTCTCTCTCTCTCTCTCTCTCTCTCTCTCTCTCTCTCACACACACACACACACACAGACACTGGAGCGATTCCTCGACTTACGAAGAACAGGTGAGGGGATATACGGGAGGGGGTCAGCAGGAGAGGAAGCGGGGAGGACGAGGAAAATGTGTCAATTCCCCATCCAATTTACTAGGACAGGCCACGAACCCTCTGCACACAGCAGGGACCCGCTCATAGGAACGAACAGTGCCCCGCTCTGCTCCCCCCCCCCTCCTTTTTTTGTTCGTTCTCTCTCCCCCTCCCCCAGCTCCCCGTTTGAATCTCTCGAATTGCAGCCAATAAAGGGATGCACAGTGACAATACAAGGCTGGCGCGTGTCCCGTTCAACTTGCAGCTGCAGGGCGATGAGACGAGCCCCGCCCCGCGAGGAGATTACCCCCGCGGTAATATCGCGCCATGATTTTACCCCGGTCACCTTCCCTCGAGAAGGGTGTAAAATAATCGCGCGACACTACCCCCGCCCCCAGTGCTATGATTCTACCCCGGGGGTAGGGGGTAATCTGATCGCCCTGCTACTGCACCGCACACCATGCGCGTGGCCGGGTTGCCTATCCTCCCGGGGCCCGGGCGACGACTGCTACCTGCGGCTGCTGCCTCGGCCCGTGGCCGTCCCCGTCCTCACGACTGTACCGCACACCATGCGCGTGGCCGGGTTGCCTATCCTCCCGGGGCCTGGCCGACGACTGCTACCTGCGGCTGCTGCTCCGGCCTCGGCCCGTCCCCGTCCTCACGACTGTACCGCACACCATGCGCGTGGCCGGGTTGCCTATCCTCCCGGGGCCCGGGCGACGACTGCTACCTGCGGCTGCTGCCCCGGCCTCGGCCCGTTCCCGTCCTCATGACTGTCGTGCTCGTCTGCTCGCAGGCTCCCACAAGACCATCGTGGTCCCGCCCTCCTGGATCGTCAAGCTCCCGCGGCGGGGCAGCTTCAAGTCGAGCCTCCGGAAGTCGCCCAAGAAGAAAGGCTCGTCCAAGAAGAAGTCCAAGGAGAAGGTAAGCGGGACGAGGCGATGGCGAGTGCTGTTCGAACAGTTCAGGGCGATTTATTTACCGTCTGAGGCGGGCGAGGGGGGCGGGGTGAGGGCGGGGGGGGGGGGAGTAGCGCGGAGGCTCGCGCCCCGCCCCGCCCCGCCCCGCCATCCCCGCTCCACGCCCCGGCGCACGCCGTTTTCCCCCGAGGTTTGACCTCGTAGCCCAATTTTGGCAGCACGATGTCTGTCGCTGAACTTACCTCCCACTCTTGTCCAAGTTTGACGGCCGGCCCCCGGTGATGGTGGTTGTGGCGGGGCGGGGAGGCGGGAAGGCGGGGCGGCCTACACAGACTCTCGTGGTGGTGTTGGCAGGCCGAGAAAGAGCCGCGGGCGTTCGTCATCAAGCCCATCCCCACCGCCAACGTGAGGCCCGTGATCGTCTTCATCAACCCCAAGAGCGGCGGCAACCAGGGCGTCAAACTGCTGCAGAAGTTCCAGTGGCACCTCAACCCCCGGCAGGTGTTCGACCTGACGCAGGGCGGGCCCAAGATGGGGTGAGTACGTAAGGGGCCGTGCAGGGGCCTTATGCAGGCGTGCGCGCGAGCACACCGCCGAAAATGTTGCAAGACATTCAATACTTGCCCACAGATGAGATTCAATTTAAATGACATTTTCAGCCGAAAAAAATCTCGTTGCCATAAAATAAAATGTTGAGTAAAAATCGTAAACGTTCAGGCTGGAGCTGTTCCGGAAGGTGCCCAACCTGCGCGTGCTGGCGTGCGGCGGTGACGGCACTGTGGGCTGGGTGCTGTCGGTGCTGGACCAGCTCACCTTCCACCCGCCGCCCGCCGTGGGCGTGCTGCCCCTCGGCACCGGCAACGACCTGGCGCGCGCGCTCGGCTGGGGTGGGGTGAGTACAGCACAACCTAGGATTTTTGAGAATTTTTCTCGTTTTTTTTCTTGAGTTTTCTTAAATATTTTTTTTTACCTTTCTTGACTTTTTAACGAATTCCCTGTTGCATAAAAAATAAATTGTTAACCTCACGGGCGCGATGAGTTATAGTTGCGGACTGGTCCGGAGTAATGAACTGTGGAACTCACGCAATTGATTTGTGCTGCGCTGCGCAGGGCTACACGGACGAGCCCATCTCCAAGATCCTGTCCAACATCGGCAACAGCGAGACGGTGCTGCTGGACCGCTGGCAGCTCAAGGTGGAGAAGAACAACGACGCCAAGGAGAAGGGCGACGGCAAGGAGCAGCTGCCCCTGTCCGTCGTCAACAACTACTTCTCCATGGGGGTGGACGCGCACATCGCCCTCGAGTTCCACGAGGCCAGAGGTAGGTGCCCGACCCGATCCGCATGTCGTGTCCTCTGTGTGGACGCGGCGCGGGTGACTTACGTCACGTGACCTTGTCTTGTCGGTCCGCAGAGGCGCACCCGGAGCGGTTCAACTCGCGCCTCCGCAACAAGATGTTCTACGGCCAGATGGGCGGCAAGGACCTGGTGCGCCGCAAGTGGAAGGGCCTGGCCGAGCTGGTGACGCTCGAGTGCGACGGCAAGGACCTGACGCCCAAGCTCAAGGACCACCGCGTGCACGCCATCGTGTTCCTCAACATCCCGAGCTACGGCGGCGGCACGCACCCGTGGAACCGGGCCTTCGGCATCGAGCAGGCCACGGACGACGGGCTGATCGAGGTGGTGGGGCTGACCACGTACCAGCTGCCCCTGCTGCAGGCCGGCGGCCACGGCACGTGCATCGCGCAGTGCCGCACGGCGCGCATCGTCACCTCCAAGACCATCCCCATGCAGGTGGACGGCGAGGCGTGCAAGCTCGAGCCGTCCGTCATCACGCTGTCGCTGCTCAACCAGGCCACCATGCTGGCCAAGCGGCGCGGCGGCCGGCCGCAGACGCAGGCGGCCGCGCAGGAGTCGGTGCGCGTCTCGGTGCTCAGGATCAACATGCCCGACTACGAGCAGCACCACTACGAGAAGGAGCTGCTCGCGCAGGCCGGTGAGCACGCCCCACCGCCCTCGGCCCGCCCCCGGCCCGCCCCCGGCCCGCCCCCGCCTCCACGCCGCCCCCAACCGCAAACTCACCCCGTGTGTCTGCCCGCAGCGCTGGTGGTCGGCGAGATGGACGTGAGCCCTGCCGCCGACTTGGAGCAGGTCCGGACCATGATCTGCAAGCTGGAGAGCCCCAACGTGCCCCCCGACTGGTGCTTCGTGGACTGTACGTATCTTACTCGTGCGCTCCTTGTGCTGCTACGCGCTGGTCGCGACGCGCTCACTTACCCGGCACGGCACGGCCTGGACCCGCAGCCTGCACCGCGGAGCGCTTCTTCCGCGTGGACCGCGCGCAGGAGCACCTCCACTACCTCATGGACATCGCCGGGGACCAGCTGTTCATCCTGGAGGAGGCTGCCGACGTCCAGGACGCGGCCGGCGGCTCGGGCGGCTCCGGGGGCTCCGGGGCGGCGACCAAGGACGTCTCGCGCGAGACGTCGCAGGAGACGTCGCAGGACGTGTCGCAGGAGGTGCTGTCGCCGTCGGACGACCAGTCCACGTCGGACAGGGCGTCGCCCGACCCGCTGACCGACGACGCCAAGGTGAGTGTTGTCGCCGTCTTTGCCAATGTCTTTGCGATGTTCCGTGGAAACAAACGAAAAGCAGTAAAGAAAACGGCGAACAAGTTGATTGGGAGAGGCGGTGGTATGTTTACGACCCCCTCCTCAAAGCCGCCATGAGGAGGCGAAACGCTACCCATGGCAGAGGCCAGCCCTCGAGGCGCACGGAACGGAACGGTATCGGATCGAAATGAAGCACTAATGGGGCGCTGATGGGCGCTTCACCTTGCAAACTCGTTAACGATCGCTATAATGCCTGCTCCTCTTGCCCGCGCCGCCCCCAGGAGACCCACGTGGCCGCCCCCGCCATCCCCGTGCCGGGCCCCGCCAGCCTCGCCGCCCCCGGGCCTCGCCACTCGTACACCCCCGTGTACTCGGCCGACGGCGTACCCTACGCCTCATCGGCCGGCCCCGCCGGCGGCGACGCGGCCGCGGGCTCCAGGTAGGCGACGAGGAGGGCGGTCGCCGCACCGCGCCGCGCCTCGCCGGCGACGATATTGCGGCGACGAAAATGCTTAACTGGAGTGCTGTGTGTGTCTTGTTGTTGTCGTCGTCGTCGAGAAGACATGGATCCTCGTTATTGTTGCTACTAGAGACTAGAACAGCCGACGCGGTCGAATATTGGAAAGCAGGCGAAGTCTATGGGTCTCGCCGATTTCCGAAGCCGCAGCTTTGCGTAGAGCGACTACAGAAAACTCCAGAAAACGTTGACGTGTTTTTTAAAATTATAATATTGGTGAAGGTCACATACATGTACCCCTAGTCGGCTTAAGCTTGCTCTAGTTATAATCATATGTAAGGAAGTTCGATGTGAGGTAGAGTGCCCGCTTTGTGAAGTAACTTTAAAGAAAGCGATCCCACTAACCGTGTTAGAACAGTTACACGGATTTAGGAAGTGCTTTGAGCGATGTGAAGTAGAATCATCGGCCCGCATGTATATGTGCTTTTGATGTTTGCGTGTGTCTGTGCATGGCAGCCGAACGCAGCAAAAGTTATTTGGACTGAACTATGTTAAGTACAGGTAAGTCACGGCAGTGCCTTTGAGGAGAGCATTATCGCTGCATTTTGCATGTTTGAAATTATCTTGTCTGATATTACCTCTGATGTTTTGACGACGCCACCTCTTGTGACGGTGCGATTACTGACGCATCGTCTCTCATTCTCCCGCAGCCACTTGCTGGAAAAATCGTCAGAAGAAGTTCTCAGAGCCTCCAGAGAGAACGACCTTAGAAGAGTAAGTAAGAGCAGCAGGGCAGGGATCCAGTCGGTTTCGTCGCCGATGTGTTTCTTTTTTCTGACCGGCACCCTCTGCCCTGCTCTCGCAGCTGAGGGATCTCCACCAGCAGGGATTCTCCATGCTGTCCATCGACGCCGTGGGCCAGACGGCTCTCCACATCTCCGCGCGCGCCGACCACCGCGACATCGTCAAGTACCTCCTGGCGAACGCCCCGCCGTCCATCGTCGACATTCCTGACACGGAGCGGTGAGGGCCGGGGCTGCGAGCGGGGCTCTGTGTGTGTGTGTGTGTGCGTGCGTGTGACGGGCTCGGTGCGCTGCGCAGGGGCCAGACCGCGCTGCAGGTGGCCGCCGCGGGGGGCCGGCGCTCTGTGTGCTGCCTGCTGGTGGCCGCGGGCGCGTCGCTCATCGTCAAGGACCGCCAGGGCAGGACGGCCAAGCAGCTGGCGAGGGCGGCCGGCGACGAGACGCTCGCCGACTACCTGGACAGTAAGTGGCTCCCCTCGGCCCCGCGGAGGGGCGCGGCGTGGCGAGGCGCGGCGTGGCGTGGCGCACCACCAACGTCGTTAGCGCTAATGTCGTTACCGTCCGTCTCCAGGTCAAGAGCGCTTCCACCTTGTGACGGAGGACGTGGAGACCATCGTCTAGGGCAGGGCGGCCCCCGCCCCCGCCCCGCCCCCCGTCACCAGCGCGGCGCCCTCTTCTCTCGACCGCACCGGGGATGGGACACCCCGCGCCGTGTCGAGCCGGGGCAGGAAGGACACCCTGTGCGCGGCAGATGCAAGGTGTGCAAGGGCGTCGTTCTGACGTCCGGCCCTGCCGGGCTGGGCCGGGCCGCGGCCAGGGCTACTCGCCTCTGATTTGAGCCTCGGATGGCCAGCAGCCCGCCCCGCCCCGCCCCGCCCCGCCCCCCACATCCCTGGTTTGTCCCCTCCCTCTGCCCTTCCCCCGCCCCGCCCCCACCGCCCCCGCCGCCCCCGCCCCGTGCTGCCCCGGGTGCAGAGAGGCGGTGGCCCAGCCCCGGCGCCGCCCCATGCACCCCTGGACAGACGGAGGCGGAGGGGAGGGCGCGCTCGCGGCGGGGCGGGGCGGGGCCGGAGTGCGCCACTTCCAGCTCCAGCAGCTTCGTCCTCTAGAATCGCACGTGCAGCGATGTCAAGCCAAAAAAACGACACTTTTCATTAAAACGTCTATGACCAACAAATTAACCTTTAAAAATCTCCGTTGTTTTCCTCGGACTTTGACAGAGAGAGGGAAGATATGAACACCAGATTCAAGACTATGATTTTATCGTACATTTCTCTAAACTGTCTTGATTTGCTCTGCCTTTACTTTACATTTCTCAAAGTGGTAATTGTTACATGCATGATATATTGATTTTTTTTTAATAGTTATTCCAACAATTTGATTGTCATGTTATTTATGATCATTAAGACAATTATTGTAATGTAAATACTTTACGACTGTTATGTGCATGTTATTCATGACCTTCACTTCATCATATTGGATGTAGTTGAATCTCTCTTATTTTTGTTCCTTTTCCTTTGTCATATTTTTACTATGAGCAAGTACTCTGTTCCATTTGAACATTTAGAAACTTGCCACATTGCAGTGATCCTATTTTGTAGAATGTTAAGAGTCTCTATGCAGAATCTTAAATGAATATCTATTTTGTGATGCAATAATATATTAAGTCAAAGTCTCTCTAAGTGAATAATTTTAAGAATTTTTTCACTTGAAATTTGTTAGGTCTTCCATTTGCTTTTGTTTGGGGAGAGTTAATTTACCTTTCCATTCTAATTTTGAAATGCAATTTAATAATACGTTATCTGAGATTTTTTAAATAATAGAAAATATTTACCTTTCAAGGAATGTATTAGCTGTAATCTCCTGACGTAATTTCTGTATAATTTAAATTTTATAAATTTATTAGGTACCTATCTTCAATAAAATGTGAACTATACATACACCTCTAACTCGAAAGTGTACCTCAGTAGTGATATTGTCCATCGGGAGGTTTTTCTTCAAAGCATAAATACCAAAACTTTTCTTGCTGAGGAAAGATTTTTGTAATAAGCCACATCACCACAGTATATTTTATGATTACTCTGACCAGGATATTGCTTGAGGCCCAAAACTATTTGTATGTAACATCAACTTGTCATCTTTTTTAAATCTTCGAAAGAAAAAAGATTTGGCAGTTACGCTTTGAAGGAAAATTGACCATAGCAACTTTGACGCCACTTATTTAAAAATTATCAAAGTATTTCAAACCTTGTTACTTTTTAGCTCAAGATATTCTGTTACAGGAGTAAATTTTAACAGATCCAATTTTTTCAGGAAGGGGGCGATTTCTTGGATCTTTTTTCTTGCCAAGTACAACAGATGTGACAATAGTTAGGACACCTTTTGCCATGTTCTAGTTAAGATAGAAGTCTGAGGTGAGTCAAACAAATTATTCACTACCTACTCAAGAAAAGTTCAGGTCATAAAAATCTCTGGCTGCTCAAACAAACTTCTATCAACGTAAGTGAACATGATTTCATGAACCATTTACTCTCTAAGAGTTGCTTAAATTGATAAATGAAATATGTTGCCACATTACTGTATAGATCTGAATCTTGGGAGCATCAAGGCTTTCTTAAATAACTTTTCTAAAGAGATGTCAATTTTCTATGACTTGATTGTTTTTCTTTTTTCCTACTAATTGTTTGTTACTTACATAAAAAATTTAATAGGTTATTATTATGTAAATTTGTGATGCTCCTTGTGTATATAGCACTATTTTCTAAAACCTGAAACACTAATGAATCAAATTTTATTTTATGCAGTTGTTACCTTATTAATTAAAGGTGTTTCCAAGCAAGGTCCCCAATCTATAAAAAATCTTGCTATGTTTTCTACTAGAAACTCTCAAGATTATGCTTGTTAAGGATGCTCAAAGCAATAAATAGAATCAGCTGTTCTGCTTTGCAGTTATAGCCTATGTTTTCAGTAAAACGCTAATATTATTTGATTTCCATGGCTGTGGTCCAATTCATGAAGTAAATGGAGCTTTCATATCCTTTACATTGATATAATATTGTAATCTTACCTTTGTTGTTATTACTTTTAATTTGTTATTGTTATTTGATGCGATATCAAGAAAACTATGCTGTGGATGACAGTTAAATTATTGTTTATATCTAAAGTTTTCAATTGTGGACCACTCTAGTCTTATATAGTGAAATCTGTTATGGCATGAGAAATAATCATCTCACTGTAACAGGGTCATTCTGTTTTAGGTACTTTAAGTGGCTAAGAATTGAGTTTCATTTTCAATCTTTCGCTTATAAGGGTTTTTATGTGTATGTGTGTCAAAGCGGTATAGTGCTGTATTACTTTTAAACAATGAGTGTTTGCAAGATTTTTATTTATGCAGCAAACCAAGGGGAAAAAAAAGTTTGAAAGCATGAGTCCTATTCAAGAAACATTACATTATACCATTTTGTTGACTAAATTGCCTTGAATACTTGGTTATGTGAATTGAAAACCATGTGCTCTGCTTGGTAAGTGGGGGTAAAAATAATTACGTATTATAAAAGACAACCAAATGCTGGAAGTGCCAGGATAATTAATAGCAGCTACTAGCTACTACTTTGTCTGCATTGTAACAGTTGTGTTATTTTTATTCTTTACATGGGAAGAAATGTTATTTGACTTACTAAAAAATAGATTTCCCATTATTTTTGAAATTACAGTAAGCAGCAGCTATAGTAACGCAGTTGATAATTCTATTGGAAGATTAAGTTCAATGGGGAATTTCATAGTCAAGAAATTAAAACAGTGCAATTAATTTCCATTTAAGTCACCAGTTTATAACATTAATAAACCCAAATTTATGCACATACCAGTCCCACATTTTCCCTCAAATACACATTTCTCATAAGACCCTTAGTTACATATAGGTATCTATTGTATCTTTCTTCTTTAAATAGTCTATCTGTGACTGACACACCTTCCCAGCAATACAAATGTTAAATCTTAAACTTCCTCTAATTTTCACCATCTATTTTAGTAAATTATAATGTAGAAATGAATGTAAATACTTGATAAAACTGCTCTTCCTCATAAGAATGAAAGGACCACTTGTAGAGTAGGCACTCTCACTCTATCTCCTTAACATTTTGTATATGAGCTAAGAATGTGAGCAGTGAGTTATGTGGAATGTATGGAAAATGCATATCATATCTTTTACAAAACATTTTGTAAATATATATTGGTTCATGACAATCACATATCGTAGATGCTAATAGCTTCATTGATTTGTGATTTCGGCTTTGTAGAAAAATGCGAAATGAAAGGAGATTTTTCAAAAAATCTCATCCCTTACCAGTTATCTACTCTGGATTAATTTCACTTAAAAATTATCAGTTCTGATACTCCGCCAAACTATTACAGTAATAACAAAATTTACCATGATTAGGGCATGCATAATTGACATTCCAAACCAATTTCTCTACTCTTTCATTGGAATAGTGTTTATGCTCTTATATACATCATCTCGTCAATTGGAGAGGTAAACATATAAAATGACTGAGCTGACACAGCTGAAAGATTGAACACTTTTATTGCAAATCTAGGTGCTCCTTGACTCAGATTGTATGACCCAAGAAAGCACTGTTCCAATTTTAATCCAAATATTTATAAGGTACTGGGTTTTGTACTTAAAGACATTAGGAATGTTAAATAAATCATCTAACTGCTAGTCAGGAACAATTAGACTGAGTCTTCGATCTGATGTGTCTATAATTGTACAGTAGCTCTTATCAATGCATAATTTATATTTAACATTCCAATTCCAAACTTTTTCTCCATTGTTCTCCTGTGCTTTCCCCTCAACTTTTTTCATGGTTCAAAAGCCATTTATACCCTGATAATGATACTGTAATAAAGTCTTGCTCCCCCTTTGAAATACATTTAATGTCCATTTTGCTAACATGCTCTACAAAATACAGGACTTATGGAGTATATTAGAAATACAAAGACTTTTCATCACTGTTTCATACTGTGCCCAATTTAGAGTATTTAATAGTAACCACACAACTGAAAAAATGAAAACAGGTCAAAGTTGGGTTGGAAAATATTGGTTAGCTTGAATAAGAATGGTGATGGTTGTAAACAACAACAAATTTCTAAAGGTTTAAAATAAGGGGAGCATGATTAGAAGTTGGTGAATATACCTTAGAGTCATAATGGAATTATAACTATGCCTCATGTGCACTTTCTTTTTAACAAAACCCACTTCAATAAGTTTATCAATGAGTGATTATTGAAATGTACTTGATAATATTAAAAAGCATAATAGTTGGAGTCACATTTATCATGTCTTGAGGGCTTTTCATAAGACAAATAGATTTTTTAAGAACTGTATATAATTATTTTAAGTTTAAACAAATATTCTTGTAATTTTTCTGACTCTTATGTTTTAATTAAGGGCAACTTGGCTCTCAGGATACTTCCCAAAAATGTTTCAACTGACAAAGGTTATATGGGGTCAGAGCTTGTATCATTTGCACAAGCAACTCAGCTGTAAGTCAGAAAACTGTGTTTACCTTCCAATATGTATTTTCTCCCTTTTCCTTAATGAGGCATCAATAAGAGTTCACTTCAAGTGCCTGCTCTGATCTACTTATTTAAAACTGCCACTCTAAAGAACACTCTTAACTTACTCTTTCATGAAGTTTTACCAATCATTGCATGTGAACAAAATTTCTGATGACAAACACCTGTCAGGGAAAAAAATAAAGATTAAGGTTTTGCGTATTAGAATATAATATTTTCAAAGACGAATAAATGTACAAACCTCCGATAGCAGAGTACAACTTGTGAATAAAGTATTCGTGCGTCAGGGCTTTTCGGATTAGTCCCTATTTTTCTCATCTGCTGAGTAAAAAAAATTCATATATAATATCAGGTAAATATTAATGGTTGAATTATGAGTTACAAGTACAATCAAAGAAAAATAAATACCAGGTTTTACGATATCCATACAGTCTCATCTTCATCAACACTGATGCATGAACGTCAAGCTCAAGAAAGCAATAGTTTTATGTGATGATGACTGGCTGCATGAGTCGCATGGAAAAGCATTTCTGGGCATCCACATCTATTGTTTCCATATCTTTGGAATGTATACAGAAGAGGGCAATGTGGCAATCACACGCTATGTGGCACTGCTTGCCTTGCGTTGCCTTGCACAGTACCAGAAGTCTGCTCGCCCTTTTAGAAACAATCATCGTTTTGAAATTCATATTTCTAACCTGTTACATGACAATAAGAATGTAAATAAAAAGTTAAAATACTATGCGGTCCTCGAAACCGTAGAACTCCAACCACAATAAATAAATAATAAATTATAGTTGGACACAAAAATTACAGAATTGTATGGAAGGGCTGGTAATAATTTATGTTCTAAGAAGAATCCATTACCCGAATTTGAAGAAATATTATTCGTATAGCGCTGAATGAAGCAAAAACTATGATAAAAATTATGATTTCGGTTCGGAGCAAAGTATGTTATTGTTTACACTTTCTACGCGAAGAAAGCTGTCTGCTGGTTAGTTGGTGCCAACCACAGAAAGTATAATTTTTATAAAAATGTCTTGCAGAGCAACTACCCGCTGCCACTCACGCAATTTAAAAGAAAAAAAGATATAAACATATTTTATTATTTTCAACGAACACTAACGTAGAGTCCATTGTATATTTCTTTTCGTTCTGTGATGTTTGTGTCTGTGCTGGGGCACAACTGAACAGCCGGTTTTCAGACATGAGAAAGTCGCCGCTCAGTACACATCGGCCGGCCCTTAGGTTCGGCCCTAGTTATCTCTGGTCTGGTTCGGCATTCATATACATTTTCTTTAAACATTGAAGATTTTTCAAATTTGACAAGTAAGACCGAGATACGGATCCCCGTTTTTATAAAAGTCTACATTATTTTTTTTTTAACTTGCTTGATCGGCTGCTAGAAAACGAGAGCCGAGGACGATAGTATCGATGTACATCGAGACTAGGCCCGTGGCGCGTCGTTACCATTCAAACTTGAAACCCAACGGCCGCAACGCTCAGCTGCATCTAAAACACTAAGCTTCATGTGACATTTACTGAACGTAAACAGAACATATTCGCCCAAAATTGTGCCGAGAAAACTGTGGCTATTCAAAGGTATGCGGGTTTACCCACTTTCATATGTTAAAAGAGCTTTTTAAAGCCGATTGTATAATAGCCCCGCCCCATTCCTGGTTCCCCGCCACCCTTTCATGCACCTTTATGTTTCCCAGCACCGTTATTTGCCTTTGAAATGTCCATATTTGTGCAGAATATTTCCCTTATTCCTTTCCCTTTCCCAAAAGAGAAGTGTTGATCCGTTTTCGATGCAAACAGCTGGAAACAGATCAGTAAGTCATGATTGAAGATATTTTTTCAACCCTACCACCCTCCTCCATTTGTCATTGTCAACGTCTTCATAGCTGGAAAAGTGAGACAACACCCTTCAAATTTCTTTGTTTAGTCAACAACTTGTTTTGGCTGAAGGATGAAGTCTAAAGCAGACCTGTAGCAGGCATGTACTCGAGGACATGGTATCAAGCCCTGAAGAGAACTTTGGTCTTTAGCTGTTACCATCATTGAACTGTCAGATGCCTCAACACAACCCTTGCAATGAGAAGGCAAAAGGTAAGCTCGCATTTTTAACCCTTCAAATTTCTTTTCTTTGTCAATATTGCTGTGCCAGCTGATTGCTACTACTTAATCAGTGAACACTTACTTTCAATTCTTATTTTCATCATTGCTCGTTGTTGCAGGTGTATGGAGCCTCTACTCAGCTACAGGATGACGCTGTAGGATGGAGGACAGAACAGGCCATCTTCCCCCAGTGAGTATTGCTAAAGCAGTTAGCTACTACTTGTCAGCTGAATTTTTCTGTTGGCTAATTTTTGCATTATTATTTTTGCAGGGCCTTCTTCCATCTGAGTTACTGTCGCTGCTTGGTAACTCGGCAACCTGGTGAGTTCATTCTTCAGGGGTCAGTGTCTTCATTGCTGAAAGCTTCCCTTCGTTGAGTTAGGGATCATAGGGATATTAGGGATAATTGGGATTACAGGGATTATCGCTCATCACACACCACACAACACTCATTTTCATTGTAAAAAATAAAACATTTACCTACGTGTACAGTGCTCTCTTACTTAAATGAGCTGAAGAATTTTTAACAAAGAATGAATCATTTCTACGGTTTTTGTGGTAAGAATTGTGAAGTGACTGGAGTATAAGTACCATTGCCCCATTTTGAAATTTATTTTTGTTTCTGGATTTTTAAAAGTAATAAGCCATTCATTGCCGTGATCAAAAACTTTAAGACTGTTTAGAGATTGACAATAATTTTGAACTTGTGTGCAGTTGCGCACCATTGGGCTTGTGTTCAAAGACTGAACTACTACGGACAAGGAAGCACAGTGGTATGTCAAGCCAATAATGCACACAAGCATATGTTTGAGACATCGCTGTTAAGCTGGGGAGGGGGTTCTGGCTGCAGCTGCAGCTTCGAGAAACAGTCGAGTGCCGAAATTCTTTGAGTGGCGAATTTTTCATACTTGAAGTTCCTCTGCGCTTTACGGCACGTTCACAACTCTGGTACGGAGTCAAATCTAACTGTCGGCTGCCCTGGGCTGGGAATACCCAAAGGTCGAGAGGTTATAGGCCCCTGCGTGGCCCTTTGCTGAATCTCATCTTAAAGTAAGTTTCGGCCATCATTTTCATAGTTATATTCATGAATCTTTTAATTCCATGCACTGTACAGTAAAATTTAAGTGCAACCACAAAATGGTGAGGACCGCAAGGATATCCTTTCAATCAAGGTGGACCTTGCTTGCAATGAATCTATGTGGTGCAAAATCCATGTTTGTCTTTACAATTGTGTTGGGTTGTTTTCTAAATTAACATTCTGGATCTGTTCAACGACAAGGTGATAGTTCTAGAGGTGGTGGGGTTGGAGGGGCTTTGAGCATAAAATTGCTCTACCGTCAACATAGAGTACTAAAATTAAACTTGAAAGTGCTACAAAACGAGTCTTCAACTATTGCGCTATGTAGTTGTAAACTTCAAAAAGTTTAAATTAAAACTTTTTAATGTGTAAAAGCATTCTAACCTCTGGTAGCATTGCAAGCCATATACCAATGCCCGTATACCTCTGATCTCAAATCAGCTTTAAAATCCCATGCTTGCATTGGAATGTATTTCACATTTTAAAGTTGCCTCCTTATTTGGCTCTTCGTCAGATATTATTTTTTCATTGACAATCCCTGCCGTGGCGTTATTTATCATTATCAATTTGACAGTAACATTCCTGTCCCAAAGTTAAAAAATACAGAAAACCGTGGTGGGGAGGGTTCAGGATGACCGTATGACCGTACTTCATGTAGCGTAGTGCCTATAAGAGCCTATGCTAAAGGATACTGTACTCCGTACAGGAAAGTCAGTACTTGAGCAGGTACAGATTGACCAGGCAAATTGTCTACCAGTAATTACCGTACCATTTACTGTGTTTTTTCTGGCATTACTGCTATAGTATGGCTCTGGCGTTGGCATACATTTTCAATATAGACCTTTTTATGTTCCCACCCCCTCCACTCTCACCTCCACCCTCCACCCGCCTCCACCCGCCTCCACCTGCCTCCACCCGCCTCCACCCGCCTCCACCCGCCTCCACCCGCCTCCACCCGCCCCCACCCGCCTCCAGCCGCCTCCACCCGCCTCCAGCCGGGCCTCCACCCACCTCCAGCCGCCTCCACCCGCCTCCACCCGCCTCCACCCGCCCCCACCCGCCCCCACCCTGCCACGGGCGCCGCGAGACCCGCAACCCCCCTCCATCAAAAGCTGTGTCAATGTTTTTCTTCAATCTACTGAAAAATGGCGGATGCTCTCAATCCCTCTTCGACAAGCACTTGGCTGCCTGAGGAGAGGGAGAAGCGTTAAGAAGGGATGGCTCACGGGGAAAGGCCCCCTCCCCTGCCCACCACCCACCCCACCCCACCCCAACCCGCCCCGCCCCGCCCCACCCCGCCCCGCCCCGCCCCACCCCACCCAGCCCGCCCCGCCCCACCCCACCCACCCCGCCCCACCCCACCCCACCCCACCCCACCCCACCCCACCCCCCCACGTCCGCGATATAGTTGCATATTTCTGATTGGACCATTGTCCGGGACATGTAGCCAATTTCCACCAAACATTTCCGGTTACTGAAGTTAGCTGGTCCGGTGTTGAGGTCATGGGCCTCGCCCGAGAGCGGCTCAGATTTAGCGCCCGGCTTCTTGTTGTATATTTTCGTTTTCTTTTTTCTTTTCTTTTCATAAAGAAAATCACGACAGGACGACGGCGAGCGGCGAGCTCGGCTGTCCTGTAACTACAAACTTTGTTCAACCATAGGTAATGCCTTTATTATTTATCGACGTGCATGTTCATGACGGGCCCCGCCCCGCCCCATGACGATTTATTTGTGTCCCCGTGCCCGCGCATCTGCGTCCCGCCCCCGCTGAGATACGGTGCTTCTCCCCGCGTCTGGCCTGGGTATTAGTTTAGAGTGTTGCCAGTGGCGTCAATTAGCCCCGGACAAGTTCCTGGCGTGCTCCCCCTCTCCCCCCCCCTTTCCACTCCTCGGCCCGGCCCGGCCGGAGCCCCCGCGAGCAGTCGGAACGGCGCGCGTGGACGTCGAATGGGTTGCCTACCCTCGGGGCGCCTGGCGTTTAAGTCTCCTGCTCCGATGCACCCCTGCCTGTCCACGCCTCCGATCTGCTTCCCCCACGTCCTGCGTATAGCACTATCATGCGGTTTGCACTTGACGCCTTCCCCCCAGATTTGTGGACCCGTCTCTTTCTGCTCGCTTGCGGCATACTAAAAATTAATTCAAAAATGGAAAGAAAAAAATTGGGGGTGGGGTGGGGGGGGGGGGTGGGGTGGGGGTGGTGGGTCCCTTACGTGACCCCTCTCCCTCCGGTTTAAGGTAATTTCACCGTCAATATGGAAAATGAAATTTCCCGCCCACTGTACTGCGTGCGACGCGACGTGCTGTTAAACGCTACAACGTGATTTCGATTTAATTGGGTAGTTAGGCCGGACGGAGAGAGAGAGGGAGAAAGAAGAGAAAGGCGAGAGGGGGAGGGAAGGGGGGCGGAGAGAAGAGAGGGGGAGAGAGAGGGAGGGGCCCGACAGGCCTGCTTGCCACGTTTAACTAACCATGCCGTGTAGAGACAGGCTCGAATTAAACTTGAATTATAACAAGATAAATGTTTAGACACGCCATCTCAAGAGCTTCTCTTGTTATTTTTTTTGTTGGCTGCCTCTCCGTGCCCCCACCTCCATCTGATATATCCACACCTCGGCGCTGGCCGGGCAGGGTAGAGCCCACGCTCAGACGTTCTCTCCATCTCCCTCTCCCTCCCCCTCTTCCTCTCCCGCTCTCTCTCTCTCTCTCTCTCTCTCTCTCTCTCTCTCTCTCTCTCTCTCTCTCTCTCTCTCTCTCTCTCTCTCTCTCTCTCTCTCTCTCTCTCTCTCTCTCTCTCTCTCCCTCTCTCTCTCTCTCCCCTCTCTCTCTCTCTCTCTCTCCCTCTCTCCCTCTCACTCTCTCTCTCCCTCTCTCTCCCTCTCACTCTTCTCTGCCACTCTCTCCCTCTCACTCTTCGCTGCCTCTTCATCATCATTACCCTTTACTGTAAACACTGTCTCATTGCCATTAGTATTGAGTGCCCAGGCGGTTATGGCGCGCTGCGTCGCCTCACTTCGCCTCAGCCTCTCTCGGCGACAAATTGTTGCGGCTTTGCGTGTGACGCAACCTACTGACGCGCCCCAAGTGGCTCGCACTTGCATCCTACTCTAATTCTCGTGCCTCTGAATCTGATCCACGCACTGTAAGAACCTTGCCAACGGTTGTGGCTGCTTTGTAATCGCAAACGAATTGCGAACGATTGTGGTGGCTACTTTAATTGCAAACCACTTGCTCGCTCCCGCCCTGCTAGTGTGAGTGAATTTTTTTCCACGCACACACACTATGTAGGCGTGAGGCGAGGCCCACTTAAAGTCCGTAGCCATTCTCATGTACATGCGAATAGTCATTGGCTCTCTTACAAGTGTGTGAATGATTTGTGGCACCCCTACAAGTGAGCGACATTTGTTCACCTGTATTACCTACCAGTGTGTGCTGGTCATCGTTGGCGTGGGATGCCCGCCCCGGCCCGCCCCGGCCCGCCCCGGCCCGCCCCGCCCCGCCCCGCCGCGTGGCGGAGGTGAGGAAAGGTAATCAGGCATCTCATCCGTGCTCATTAAAAACAATACCTGGCGCCGTGGGGGCGGGGCGAAGCGGGGCGGGGCGGGGAGGGAAACGACTTGAGGAAAAAAATAAAATAAAGAAGTCGTCGATGATCGATTCCTAATAAGCTCGCTGACGCGTCGCCGAGGTGACTAAGTTGGCAGGCCGAAATAACGAAACGAACGAACGAAGCAACTGAACGGGACGGATGGGGCGCGGGGCCGGGCGCCGCGTCATGGTCGCTTCAAATTAATGGACGTTCGAACGCTCACAAATAATTATCACATTTCACTGCCGTCGCCGAGACGGGCGCCCTAAACGCTTGGAGCAGGGTACGTTGTAACACACTTCAGAAAATAATGTAACATATAGTCGTGGATTAATTCTTCCAAAAAAAATATTTTGAAGGTATAAAAACATACGGACTTCCAGAATTGAACGACTGGTTGCTGTGTGAATCTTAGTTATCTCTCGTTAAAATATTGTAGAAAATATTTTGAAGCCTTACATATCCGGTTCCCTCTGTAACACAATCCGCTCGCGTACAGCCTAATCGAGACGTCAGTCTGAACTGACTGGGGAAATGCCGAGGGAGCGGAGAAACGGTGGGGGAGGGGAGGGGGGGGGGAATGATCATCTCTTGTGACCTCTTCTCTCCCTCATACGCCCTCCTTGTTCCGCCGTGAGGTTTGGGGACGGGGTCAGTCACTAAAGTCGAGACGAGATTCGCAAAACTGGCAGTCGCGCGAGGCTGCCTGCAGCAGCTGGCCCGCATTCGGTTCCCCGCAGCGAGGCGTGTCTGAGAGCGGGGAGGAGGGGGGGGGGGGGCAGAGAGAGGGAGAGAGAGAGAGAGGGCGAGAGCGGGCTGGGCCTTGGTGATTGATTGAGCATGTGAGCGCTTGTTAGGAAGCGATATACTACACAATTATAATGCAAGTGGTACGATAAATATTGATAAATAGACACCTCTGCTCGACTCGCCTCGCTCGCTCTGCCGGGCCGGGCCGGACCGGACCGTGTCCGCCAGTCATTAATTCGGAATATTATTAAACGGCAATCGTATATTGGCACGTTTGGCCCCGGCGCGCGCTGCTGCTGCTGCGGCCGCCACCGCGTCGCCCCGCTCAATTGATTTGAAGGCGAACAGCAACAACAATAATAATAATAATATAATAACGCCATGTGATCAACCTGCGCCATGAGTGTGGAGTATAAATATTGACCTGCTACTTACCTGTTTTTTTTTTTTCAACCCCATATATCAGCAAAGGTTAAGTAAAAAAAAAAAGAGTATTCTTGAGATTTGTCTATCGAGGCCAAAATTTGTAGTTAGTTGAAGGGTTGTAGTGTGTTTGATCTTGATCTGTGACCTGGCTCATTTCTTGCCGTTTGTCTCGGGCGCGCCCGGCTCGGCAGGGGAGCTCCTCCATCGTTGCCAGAAAAGTAAGCAGCAAGCAGCCCGAGCACAGAGGAGTAAAGCGCCTGCCTGCTAGGCAACACGCACGCACCTGTGCCGAGGTGTTGCCTACTAGGCAGGCGCAGACGCAGCTTTACTCCACTTGTGTTTGGGCTACTTGCTGCCTGCACCTCTCTCTGTCCAGATCCGTCACATCACACTTCACGTCTCATTTTTTTCCTCAATCGATAATAACCAGCAGCAGCATCTCTCTCTGTCTCTCTCTCACGGTGCGATGGGCCCCTCTCTCGCTCCGCCCCGCGCCGTGACCCCGTTTTCAATTAATGGTATCCGGTCACGAATAAGACGCGGCGCTGCTGCCGGCGGGGCGGGGCGGGGCGGGGCGGGGCGGGGCGGGGCGGTGATTGAACCGTCCAGTCGGGAGCGCCGGGCCGCGGCCGCGTGTCGCGAGGAGAGTGTGACGCTCTGCCCGGAGGGAGCAGGAGAAGAGTGAGATATCTCTTCCGCTGGCAAACATTATGATTCCTTCCTCATTTCACTCGAATTTATTCCGCCCGCTGCATCGTGGCCCTGCGGCCCGACGGCCTTGTGAGCAAAGAAATACAAACTCATTAATTCAACACCTCTATAAATCTATCGGAATGAGACCCCCTCCCCCTCGCACCACCGCACCGCGTCCCCTGCGGTTTCTCTCTCTCTCTCTCTCTCTCTCTCTCTCTCTCTCTCTCTCTCTCTCTCTCTCTGCCCCTCTCTCCTCCTCGCGTGAACACACCCATAATGAGAACACTTCTGAACGCACACTCGGATTATTTATGGCGTGAATAAAAAAGAAAGATGGCGTCCCCCCGCGGCGTCCGAAACGCCGGTCTGGTCTCGCGAACGCTGTGAGGCACTTTTTTTAAGAAGTCCGATCGAGGAACATGACCGTTGACGATTTCGTTCGTTTTTTGGCCAAAGGTACCTCTCATAGGTCTAAGAACAACCCCAAAATATTTGGGCCGAAAAATGCATAGTTCAGAAGATATCGAGGATATTCGTTTTCTCTGACACATTTTAAGTCAATTTGGTCAAAATGAAAACATCGATGTGGGGCGGGCCCTATTAGCTCCAGATGAGTGAAAAATTGGGTTTCTAATGTAAAATCGTCCGAGGAACACGAATCCGGCCCCAAATTTTACATCGGACCCTTCAAATTTTGTGTATGGCCGTATTCCCGTTTTTTCAGTCATTTTTTGTATCTCTGGGGTTTGGGTGATGGAGGTCGATTTTCACCAATCCGAGGGCATAGTTCGAAAGGAAAAGGACCAAACTAATTTATTCCGAAATAAAAAGTTTGTGTATACCGTAGGATTAGGCGTAGCTCCAAAAATGATAAAAAATTCACATTAGGGTCATCCCAAACTAGATTTCGATGTTTTGCATCGACCCCTTCGATTTTTTTCTTATTTACATCAAAGTTAGTACCTATTAAGAGGTTCTTTCCTGCGAAATATGGGCGCTGTAGCTCAGGGTTCCGGAGATATGGACATTTGAAGGTTTTTAAGGTGTTTTCACTGAAATTTCGGGAAAACGTCCCTTGACGGAGCTAGAAGCACCGGGTGTCGTCTCCACTTTGCTCCCCGAAGTAAAATGATCTCAGGAATCCGATTCCGGCGCCAGAATGGGCGTTTCGGAACTCCTTATACCCCAAAATGGGAAATTTCGGTTTTTTATCATGCGTGTTGGCGATCTTGGATGGCTGACTTCTACATAATTTTTTGACCTTCTGAGGGCTAAAATCGAAAGCTAGTGACTAGATCTTTCAAAAAAGAAGAGTGAAACATGTAGGACCGAGCCTGGATTTCACGCTACAGGCCAGCAAAAACGGAAAAATCGTAAATTTGACCGTTTTTCAGTGTTTTGACCCCAATTTTTCGAGATGTTCCCCACCCAACACTTGTGAAATTTCGGATAAGAAGGCAGGAGGGACCCAAAATTTTGAATGTTGGGCGATCATCTAGAAATACGTTTCATGAGGTCCTGATCATTTCTAGATAGTCGAAAAATTGGAAATTTTGGGGTCCACCCTGCCTTCTACTAGGAATCTACTGGGCCAGAATCTTGGTTTAGGGGGCTGGGATTAAAAAATTAAAGGTTAGGGGGAATGGATATGAGTTTAGGGTAAATTTAAGAAAATATATATATATATATTTTTTTGCGATTTTGAGATTTCTGAGTAGCTAAAACTCAGAGAAGGACCAAAATACCCTCCTTTTTTTATTAATCCAACTGAAAGAGGAGGTCGAAAATCCCTAGAAATAATTTAGATACGCTCCCTACCTGGTGGGGAACATCTCGAAAAATTGGGGTCAAAACACTGAAAAACGGTCAAATTTACGATTTTTCCGTTTTTGCTGGCCTGTAGCGTGAAATCCAGGTTCGATCCCACATGATTCACCTCTCTTTTTTAAAAGATCTAGTCACTAGCTTTCGATTTTAGCCCTCAGAAGGTCAAAAAATTATGTAGAAGTCAGCCATCCAAGATCGCCAACACGCATGATAAAAAACCGAAATTCCCCATTTTGGGGTATAAGGAGTTCCGAAACGCCCATTCTGGCGCCGGAATCGGATTCCTGAGATCATTTTACTTCGGGGAGCGAAGTTGGATACGGCACCCGGTGCTTCTAGCTCCATCAAGGGACGTTTTTCCGAAATTTCAGTGAAAACACCTTAAAAACCTTCAAATGTCCATATCTCCGGAACCCTTTGAGCTACAGCGCCCATATTTCGCAGGAAAGAACCTCTTAATAGGTACTACTTTCATGTAAGTAAGAAAAAAATGGAAGGGGGTCGATGCAAATCATCGAAATCTAGTTTGGGATGACCCAAAAGTGAATTTTTTATCATTTTTGGAGCTACGCCTAATCCTACGGTATACACAAACTTTTTATTTCGGAATAAATTAGTTTGGTCCTTTTCCTTTCGAACTATGCCCTCGGATTGGTGAAAATCGACCTCCATCACCCAAACCCCAGAGATACAAAAAATGACTGAAAAAACGGGAATACGGCCATACACAAAATTTGAAGGGTCCGATGTAAAATTTGGGGCCGGATTCGTGTTCCTCGGACGATTTTACAACAGAAACCCAATTTTTCACTCATCTGGAGCTAATAGGGCCCGCCCCACATCGATGTTTCCATTTTGACCAAATTGACTCAAAATGTGTCAGAGAAAACGAATATCCTCGATATCTTCTGAACTATGCATTTTTCGGCCCAAATATTTTGGGGTTGTTCTTAGACCCATGAGAGGTACCTTTGGCCAAAAAACGAACGAAATCGTCAACGGTCATGTTCCTCGATCGGACTTCTTAAAAAAAGTGCCTCTGTGCGGCCGCTGCGGCTGCGGGCTGGCCTGGCCGGCCGAAGCTTTCCGAACGCGTCCCTCGCTGTGTTGATTTTGTTCCCTCGCTTACTGTAAAATGATTATTAGAAGTTTTAATAGGATTCCGCCCGGGCGATTGGAGAGGTGTTGAGGTGGGGGCGCTGCCGCCCCGGGCGCGGCGGCGCGCGCATGGAGGGAGGCGGGGCGGGGCGGGGGTAGTGTTCACTGTAAAATGCTTGCAAACTAGATTCTTTGCTACGTCGCGGAGAGATTTTGATGACTGCATTATACGAACGTACTCTTTGCAAGTATGTGACAGTGTTTGGACTACCGCCGCTTGTTCAGGTTGTGCGGGCGAAAGCTCTGCTGGGTGTCGGGGCCACTAACGCGGCCAGCTTGACACACCATTACAAGGCTCTTCGCCCGGGATTTATGTAGTGGCGCTCCAATGTGTTGTAGCGGATCTGCGTTTTGGGGCGGGAAAAAAGGGGTTGTCTTGAAAGGGAATAAACTCTGTATGTGTGTGCGCGCGCGCACGGGCACGCGCGTGTGTGTGTGGGAAAAGGAGGAGGAGGGGGGGGGGGGGGTCGACGCGAGGCCACTTGAGAAATGGGCTGGCATATTCTCAGATTGGACGCAAGATAAATGGTTCTGAAGGCGAAAAGATGGCGCCAGTGTATGGAAACAAACAGTCGGCGCGTGGCGGGGCGTGGCGGGTCATGACACCACCCCCGATCTCCTTTCAGCCCCCGTGTGTGTGTGTGTATTTTGCCATGAGCGCTTCTTTCCTGCAACGTATCCCGAGCGCTATTGCTAGGAAGGGTCCTTCGATATGCAGACCAAACTTCGGGACAAAGCGGGCGCCATATTTCAGGAGCGGCGCCCTGCGCGACCCAGGCTGGATGGAGGGGGAGGTGGGGGGGGGGGGGGGTGTTGGTTGCCACTTCACTGCCACTCAATAGCGCGGGGGTGGGCCGGGCCGGCCGGAAGGAGGTGGCTGCGGCGCGTCATAAGGGTGTCCTGGGCGGGGCGGGGCGGGGCTCTATACGGACCTTTAGCCATGTCCACCCCGCGCCCCCGCCCCTCATGGGACTGCGGTCGGAGGGCGGTCATGTGTGAGTTTTGTTTGACGAGCGGTATGAAAGAACGCTGAGTTTGCCGTTCAATTCTTTCTAAACTGTGGAAGTTCGAAGTTGTAACAGAAGTGTAAAGCTACATTACATTTTTCTCCGATCCCAGGTGGCGTGCTGCCCGCCCAGCCATGTCCACGAACATGACCGTGACGTGGTTTTGCGGTCTCCTTCTCCTGGCACTCCATTTCTGCGAGGGTGCCCCGACTTCGTCTTGGTCGTCTTGGTTCAATGCGTTGGGCGGTAACGCAACCGAAGCAACATCTCAGTGGTTCAAAGAGTTAGGCCCTAGCGCAACCGAATCAGCTTCTTGGCTAAAAGAGTATGGCGGTAACGCAACCGAAGCAACATCTAAGTGGTTCAAAGAGTTAGGCCCTAGCGCAACCGAATCAGCTTCTTGGTTAAAAGAGTATGGCGGTAACGCAACCGAAGCAACATCTAAGTGGTTCAAAGCGGTAGGCCATAACGCAAGCGAATCAGCTTCTTGGTTAAAAGAGTATGCCGTTAACGCAACCGAATCAGTTGAGGACGCGGTCTCCCATCTGCCCTGGATCTGCATTGGCTACATCATCGGCTGCGCTGCCGGCGGCGTGCTCTTCTTCGCCCTGGGGCTCCACTGGCTGCTGCTGTGCCTCGGCTTTGGCGCCCTTGGACCGGTAGCGGGCAGCATTGCCGCTCTTTGCCAGGTAGAGGCCGTTTTCATAATGTTTTCATGGAAATTTAAAATTTGCCGTGTTATTGAGTAATTTTTTTTCTCTTCTCTCTGTGCAGCCCGCAGCAGGCGTCTCCTTTGCGTTTAGCTGTATGCAAAGCACAGGGATGACGTTCTTGGCTTGCTGGTCGGGTCAGTTCGCGTTCACAATGACGGCCTGGTTCATCATGATACCGCTGTTCCTGCTTGGCGGTGGGGGCGCTGGCTACGCTGGGTACGTCTTCCTACCCGTGTGTCAAAATTGTACCATGAATGGCACGATTTGCGACACTCTCAATGACACCATCGTGGTCAATAATATCACTGAAGTCTACCATTTCATGTGACCGGTTGACGGCGACTTTTTTCCTTGTAACTTTCTTGTTATGGTTGTGACGAGTGAGCCACTAAGACGTACCTAAAAATTTTTGATCTTGTAACTCTTGGAATTTCTCCACTATTAACACCGTTTCGCAACTTTTCTCGCGACACGATTGTAGCTCAAAATATTTCTTAACTCTCGTTAGTTCTTGACATTTCGTTTTCTGACGGAACGATCTCATATTTGTATATTTTTTTATTAAGCGTAGTTCTCTAAAGTTATTTGTTGTAAGCTACAGATTTGAATTTCTGAATGTTGTGAATATTTGTTTGATACGAGATAGCTAATAAAGTTATATTTCGAACGAAACCAAGTCTACATTTAACCTCCCATTGTAAGGGTTGGCGTGTTAAATGGGTTGCCTACCCGTCCGGCGGTACAGGGCTACCTAACGCTCGCCCCTCCAGTCGCAATGTAACAAGTTCCATTCCATAAGATAATTCGAGACCTTTTTTTATTAATTATTATCAAACATCTATACAGCGAAAGAAATGGGGATAAGTATTCCGCGGTCTGTAGGAGAGGCTGGGGGCACATGGGCGCCAAAGCGGTACGATTATTCGCCACGGGGCCGGGTTATCAGCGGCTGAACGCTCCCGCGGGGCTTGGCGGGGCGGGGCGGGCTGGGGCGGGGCGGAGCTCAGCAGGCCTTAATCCGCGCACATTGGTGGGCGGGGCGGGGCGGGGCGGTGTGCGCTCTCTGCCTTGTAATGTGTGCTTCATTCCCCTCCTGGGAGCCAGCAGCGCGAAACAGCAGCGGTGACGGAGGGGGTGGCGCCCCGCCCCGCCCCGCCCCACCCCGCCCCACCCCGCCCCACCCCGCCCGGCCCCGCCCGGCCCCGCCCCGCCCCACCGGTGGGGGACATTAATTCTCGGCACGCTTTGCCCCTTCCACGGCCGTGATTTGTCCCCAGCTCACCTC
Source organism: Frankliniella intonsa (assembly GCA_033675135.1). Classification (NCBI taxonomy): domain Eukaryota; kingdom Metazoa; phylum Arthropoda; class Insecta; order Thysanoptera; family Thripidae; genus Frankliniella; species Frankliniella intonsa. Next base: position 11,823,523 of record CM066254.1, on the reverse strand, counting down.
CCTTGCACATCTCTTGCCCTTCGATCCCCTCCCACCCGACCTGCTACATGGAGTGGTGCATCCCGGACCTCAAACTTCGCCACAGTCGAGACGTCCCCCCGCCCCGGTCTCTGGACTCTTCTCTTTTAACACTCAGGAATGCAAAGTTTACATTTGCATGGGGGAGGGGGAGAATAATGGGAAAATGTGCAGTGTACTGGGCGCGATTGGTTCATTATAACGTAACTGTGCCCGGGGGCGGAGCAGGGGCGTGGGGTGGGGCTTGAGGGGTGGCTATGAAATAATTGGCAGAATGATAACGCAGTGAAAACAAACCGGCGGGCAAGTTGCCCCATAACGAAGGGGCCGAACTGTGGCAAAAACAACATGGCTTTTCCGGGAGTCCGGGAGGGGGAGGGGGTGAGGGGAGGGTCCGCAGAGGCTAGTTCCCTCGCTCCCGCCCCGCCCCGCCCCGCCCCGCCCCGCCCCGCCCGCTCCGGCAAAAACTGAATTTAGTTTGTTAGGGGTTTGGTAGGGGGTGATTGCTGGTGGGCGGGGCGGGGCCCTGTTAGGAACTTTGTGCCTCGTCGTTTAGTAAGGTCTTCGTCGCGCGATGCGCGCTTCCCTTATCACCCTGATTTATCCGCGTATATTGTATGTTCAGTGGCGGCGAGCGACGCTCGCTCAGCACCCTGCGGGGCGGGGCGGGGGCGGGGCGGGGCGTTCCCTGTGGGCGGGGTGGCGCGCGCGTGCGCTTACGGAGCGCCATCAACCCCTTTTGTAGCGGCGGTGGGCGGAGTGGCGCGCGGCTGCTGTCGAACCCTGAACCGTCGAGCAAATTTATCAAGAGATAAAAGCTTTTAAACTACTCCCTTCTGAATCCAGTTCGTGCCTGAAGCTCTCGGAGGGAATTCTGCTCGAGGAAACGGTTTCTGAGTAAGCCTTACCACGTGTTTGCGTGCGCTGTGGGTGGTTTTAACGTGTCCTGTTCAGGGCGTTAGTTTAATGATGGGTCTCTAAAATAATGCGAAATGGATTACGAAATTGAGCTCTAATGTTTTGATAGGGTTGGTGGCTGGTGGAGTGAGACAGGGAGGGGGCACAGAGCATGGCCTTTAATGGAATTCGCGCTTGTTGAATGTTTTCGTTCTAGCGGATTTGTGTTGCGCTCGGCAGGCCCCGTCCGGGTCGGATAGGAGTAGGGTTGTATTCAGGGGGCGGCTCACCTCAGCCCGCCCCGCCCCGCCCCGTCTGTCCGGCCGGGAGTGATGTGATATGGACCCCCAGGGGCCGGGCGGGGCGGGGCGGGGCGGGGGCTGCGGCTGAGCCTCCGGGGCTGCGTAAGGGGTCTTCAGGGAAGAGGTCCGGCCTGCCTCCCTCCCTCCATCCCCTCTCCTCTACCTCTCTGACCCCTTCACACCCCTAAAGCGCCGATCTGGACCAGCTGCGAAGCGGCACGCAGAGAAAAAAAAAACATGTTTTGAATGTTCTACGTACAGGGAGAGCTCTGCGTCGAGCTGAAGGTCTCGCAGCGGGGACCAGGTTCGATATCTTATATTGAACATTCGCGGAGTGCAAGAGTAATTTTGGCGGTTATTGCATAATTTAGTTGGGTTTCTAGATATTTGAAACATTGCCTTTGCACAATGCACCTGCAATAAGTTACTTTTACAGTCAAAGTCCTTAATTGTAGCCATCAAATTTCCTCTAACGGCATGACTCTTTATTCTTAGAGGCAAATATCTTAATTTTAGTGTTCCGAGGTATAGTTGCAATTTTGTGGCACCGACAAGTATAATGCTGTGTGTTTTTTAAAGACTTTACCCTCGTCATCTGCCTCCTGTATCCCAGTGAGCCACGGTTCCATAACGTCTGACTACTGCGAGTACTTATGCCCCTGTGCCCCCTTTGTAATTATAGCATTAGGCAGCGGGGGTGCCCCGCGGGGCCCGGCGGGGCGGGGCCCGGAGGACTCGCATCCCCGGCTCACACGGCCCGCAATAAATTAACGGCGACTAACCTAATCGCAGGTTAGCGCAACTTTTCTGATAATTATTGCCCCCCTTTTACTCCCGGGTAATTATTGAGCAGTTTGTGTGAGGAGAGGTGGTGGGGGGCGGCGGCTGTTATATAGGCTACAAAGAAGTCTCTAAGGGCAGAGAAAGAGAGAGAGAGAGAGAGAGAGAGAGAGAGAGAGAGAGAGAGAGAGAGAGAGAGAGAGAAGTTCAGAAACGAATAGGACAGGAGATCAACAAAGGAGTAAAGCCTCTTTTGCCTCTGCGCCCAACAGTTTAATGATGATCTGAAGGGACATAAGGATCCCAGTGAGAGAGAGAGAGAGAGAGAGGGAGACAGACAGAGAGAGAGGGGAGAGAGAGGGTGGGGGGGGGGGAATGCATAGCAGTGCAGACCGCAAGGGGGCGTGGCGTATCAGCAGGTGTGGTTGGAGCGGAGCGGCTCAGCCCAGAGCGGCGCGCAGCGCGGGAGGGAGAACTGTATCATTAAACCATTTGTTACGCGCGTGTAAGGAACCACGGCTGCGTACACTCGTACTCACACACACACGTACACGTACACAAACGTACGCGCTCCAAAATGTTTATAGAAATTAATGCCTCATTAATCACGGAAGCCTTTAAGCCACCGGCCCATATGCACCAGACGTATCATTTGATACGGTGCCGGATACTTTTGTACGTGTGTGTGTGTGTGTGCGTGTGTAATTGCCGGCCCTGGGAGCGGCGCGCCGCCGCGCGGCAGCAGCGGTAGGACATGATAACAACAATTAAAGTCGGGGTAATCAGTCCAAGTTTAGGGCGAATCTCCGTCGGGTCGGCACGACCATTACCATTCCTAACAGCGCACCGCGTTAGTGCGCGAGTGTGTGTGCGCGCCGAGCTGCTACACACACAGGCGCTAGGCGCTCAGGCAGGGCGATCGCTTACGAGTAGTGCGCGGCGTTCTAACCTCACTTCATGCTGTACAGGCAGGTCGTCTGTCGACTCGCAATTGCTGTCACTAAATTCGAGTGCATATATAACTACGGACGATTCCTTATTTTCATTTCTTTGTATTGTGGTGCCCATGAACCAAAAACTTTTTTGGGGGGGCTTACCGGCGCCCCTCTCAAGAATGTCTCGGCCCGTATCTCGTCCCGCATGTCAGGGGGCTGTACTCTACGGGCGGGGCGGGGCGGGGCGAGGCGGGGCGGCGGGCAGCGGCATCGACAGATACACATGTATCGCTCTTTAGGGTCTACCCGGAGCTACACACTCTGCTATTGACAAGACCCACCCCCCTGTGGGGCCCAGCCCGGCCCGGCCAGGCCCGTCGCCCCGGGCGCAAAGGGGCATAACGCAAAGCGATAATTGCAGCTGCTATTAGACGGGAGATTCATCTCGGTGCTAACCGCTGGTGGGGCTGCGACCGCCCCGCCCCGCCCCGCCCCGCCCCCCCCGCCCCGCCCCGCCCCGCCTGCCACCCCCGGCCGGCTGCCGCCGCGCTTCGGCCAGTCGTCTGCGCTCTGCTCGCAGTACATATGTGGCTTTTTATAATACGAACTGCTGCCAACACTTTATTCTTATCCGCAACCAGGACACTGTAAAAAAATACAGTCTCGCATACAGAAAAACACCGTAAATACGGACTACGGTAACTTACCCTCTATCCTATAAGTGCCCACGTTTCTTTAGAAACAGTGCACGATAGCTAAGTGGATTCATACAGCTCCAGAAAGGCTCGATGTGTTCTGTGAGCCTTGTCACTTCCCCTGCGCCCGCCCCGCCCCGCGCGGCGCATGCTTGCTGGGCCTAGCGCAGCGCAGCCTCCGCGGGAGGCGGGAGGCTCATTAGGCGCGGCCGATTTGAATTTCATTATGACTTTTGGGGACACGACCAGCGCGCTGCAGCGCTCTCCACTCTAATATAATATATAACGAGCGTCCCGTCCCAGCCCGGCCAGCCCGGGCGGGCGATCGGGTCGTGTCGAGATGCTATCGGGGCAAATGACACAGAAGGACAACGGAACAAAATGAAGCAGTCGGGGCAGCGGCCGTGACAGTCAGGACCCGCCGGGCGGGGCGGGGCGGGGCGGGGTGGGGCGGGGCGGGGCGGGGCGGAGGGCCATCAACAACAGGGCCCCGCCTGCAGCGTGCTGCCCGCACCAGGCACGCCCGAGCGCAAACTTTGGCGGTTTTTTGTTGACGTTCTGAGCGAGTTACGGCTTACAGCATTTTGTATTAGTCTATAGAGCCAAGAATGGTCCATTACAAAATTGTCTTACAATTCCTTGTTGACCACCTTGCACGTTGTCAGCTCACTTTTAGTGCAAAACTGGAGCCTAACGACTAACAAAACGCCACAACAATTTTGTTTTTTAAATCATACTTTTTTTAGATAAAATCTCGGGCGGTTCCTCTTTTGCTGCGAAGGGGCGGACAGGAAATGTTTTTTGACGCGTGCACACAACGTTCACGCACGCACACACACACACACTCGCACGCGTGCCGGGAGGACCACCCTGGGCCGACACCCCGCCCCGCCCCGCCTCGCCCCGCCCCACCCCACCCCGCCCGGGTGGAGCCTAATTGGGCGGTCGAGGTGTGTTTGGCAGTCTGGTGAAAGGCCCGGCCCGGCCCGGCCCGTTGCTCTCTGTCGCTCCTCCGCGCGCTGGCGCTCAGAGTGCGACGGAGAGCGGCGCGGCGGGCGGGGCGTGGAGACAGCCGCGGACCTCTCACATCGCATCGCGTCGCTGAGGCGTGCTCCTCTCTCTCTCTCTCTCTCTCTCTCTCTCTCTCTCTCTCTCTCTCTCTCTCTCTCTCATGACGGATCGCCGCTTATTTAGTCTTAAATTGGGGAAACAGGGGGTACGGCGGTGGACAGTGTGCTCCACCTCCTCCCCTAGCCCACACACCCAGCATGCGGACTTCCGCCCCGCCTCGCCCCGCTCCGCCCCGCCCCGCCCCGCCCCGCCCCGCCCCGCCCCGCTCCGCCCCGCCTCGCCCTGCCCCTCACCTCGCCTCGCCTCGTCGGAAAGCCCACCAAATTATGAATGTATAATTTCGCAAAGCAGCCGACGCCTGGACAGATATCAAAAAGAGTTTTGCTTAATTTCGCGCGCCCTTGCCTTGCCTCAACCCTTCCCTTCCTAATTTGTTTCCGGGCCGCGCGGGGTTTTCGTTCGATGATTATCGTGATGGGCGACAGTAACGCCGGTGTGCGCGGTGCTGCGCTGCGGCGGGTCCTCCCCCCGCCCCGCCCCGCCCCGCCCCGCCCCGCCCGCTCTACATATCATAGCCACCATTCATCATCGTTACCGAGGTGGCCACCCGGCGGCCCCGCCCCGCCCCGCCCCGCCCCGCCCCGCCCCGCACGGCTACCCCTGTACTGCCGCGGCTGCCGTTGCCGCCCGCGGTGTCGGGTGTCGTCCGTCTGAATTGTGAAAGTGTAAAGAGGGCCTAACGTGACACGGTCCAGCCTCGCAGTCTGCGGGGAGTCCAGGTGCGTGGCGTGGCGGAGGCGGACTCGTTTTTTGGCGCACTTACGCGCAATTGCGTTTGGAATGTTTCATTTTGTCTTGCGTTTTCTGGTCACGGCAGGGCGTAGCCAGAGTAACGTGGCATACGTTTCGTTTGATTTCCCTCTCTTGTTTTCGCGCTAAAGCATGACGTGCAGCCCCTTAGGCACCGCTGGCATGTCTTCCCACCGCAGCAGGCCGCGCCGCGCCCCGACTTGTGGTTTCGGGCATTAGCCCTCTAAACATCCACGTGGAGACGTGGAGCTATATCGCCACCGAAGTCCAAGCATACATCAAAGTAACCTGAAAAAAAATAATCATCATTCTTTTTGTTTGACATTCAATTTTATTATTATAAGTATTGCATTATTTGCGTTTTATCCGGTATTTGTTTGCTTGGCAAAATGCTGAAAACTTAAAAACTTTCAAAATGTATTCGTACTATAAAACCTAGAAAGTAATAAATGAATAAGTTTCGATATTTAACGCCACACGTACTCAGCTATAACACCATGTAGAGATTTTCCACATGCGGGCTTAAAAGACATTTATAACTCGAGGAGCCTGGCTCTAGGCCTGCCAGAACTGAAATTTACATGCGAGTCCGTAAGTACCTTATTATCACCCTTATCCTCAGTGTCCGTGGCGCGCCCCGTCTCTCTCTCTCTCTCTCTCTCTCTCTCTCTCTCTCTCTCTCTCTCTCTCTCTCTCTCTCTCTCTCGCGCGCGCAGAGAGAGAGAGAGAGAGTGGGAGAGGCCGGCAGTGAGTGAGCGGGCGCTATATGTTTACACACTCAAATACCTGTTCGCTGTGAGCCCGGCCCGCGTCATAATACAGATCGTTACTTTGTTGTGGCGAGGCCCCAGTGGGCTGCACTGCCCCCCCCCCCCCTCCTCCCCCTCCCCTTAGTGGGACCCCTCACTTATTTTTATGCGGTCGAGTCGCACGATACCTGTCTGTACAAATGCTGGCGTTTGTACACCATCGCACCCAAGTTGCTCTGAATATTCTTGCCGTCTTCTAAATGTGTCTATGATTGCCTTTTCCTTCTGACGTGCGTGTGCGTGGTTACAAATCTGTTTTATTCCGCTCCACTCGGATGCACACTGCGACTGCCGCTGTGACGGTTTCGCCCATATCGGTGAAAGTTACCCCCCGCTACTTCCCACCCCTAAGCCCCTCTCTCCTGGCCACCCTCCCCTCCACCCCCTCCCGGCCCTGGCCGCCCCGTGGCGTGCGAGGGGTTGATTACGTTGTTTAAGGGTGTAAATCAGGTGGTCTCAGCACCACCCTAAGTGTTAGGCACGCGCACGCGCGCGCGCTATCCGTGCGGAAACACGCGGGAACACGAGTGGCTGTTTCCGGAGCGCGCGGCCGGAGTAACTCATCAGGCACACTGTAACTCCTGCGATCCGACTGCGTCCGAAAACAGCCGCGGCCGGGCTGGGCGCTGGCTGGGTGTCGCTCCCAGCCCACCGAAACGAACCGGACTATTCCATATTTCGTGTTTGTGTGTTGGCTCCGCTGGCTCGGTGAGCGGCCCATGCTCGCTGGGCTGGGCCCATCAATGGAATTACCGCCTCATCAAATCGTCTCAGACTCATGAGGAATCTTTATTTCCCTAAGCTCGGCCCCTAAACGACCAGAGGGGAGGGGAAGGGCCATTCGAAATGTGACACATTTTGAAACGGCCTGCCCCATCCCTGCTGCCCCGCCCGCCTCGGTCTGCCTGCTCGGCCCTCCTCCGGACTTGTACGAGCATCAGTCCGACTGTTATAACTTCATTGTCCAGTTTATCTTTTGGCGCTTGTCCCCCCCCCCTCTCTCTCTCTCTCTCTTTATCCCTCTCCCTCTCCCTCTCTCCTCATGGCTCCACCCGCCCCGAGGAGAGCGACAGCGGGGAGGAGGTGGTTTATCCGAACATTTGAATAAAGTCTCGGACGCCCCCCTGCGGCGCTACGGGTAGCCTGCCTCTCCCCTCATTTCCTCCTCCTCCTCCCCCCCCCCTCTCTCTCGCTCTTTCCCTCTCCCTCTCATCGCAATAACGCGAGGGGGCGGGTCCCCGCCGCGCCTAATAAGTGCGACAGAGAGGACCGTGTCGCCCGTCGTCTCGTCCGAGACGGCCCGGCCGTGGAATGTGTTGCCCCTTTATTGGGGTATTTAAGCGGTTATTGGTTTTGGGACCCGTGGAGAGCCACTTTAATGTGTCTCGCCACTGTCGCTTTATATTTTTTGACGATAACTCACCTGACGCTATGCGGGTGCGGGCGTAGGGGCGTCTCCTGATCCCCACAACCTCATCGTCGTAGCCAGGGTTCAGTCAGCGAGAGTTGAGGGGTACGTTACCCCGTTGATGGATTTAAAAAAAAAAAAAACTGAAATTGTAATCTTATTGAACATACTAGTGCGATGCATCTGCCGTAATGTTGTCGGACTCGATGGGAAGAGGCAGAGGCTTTTCCGTAGACAGATATTTTATGTTCCCCGTGTTGTCGTTGTCACAGCCGTCAGCAAAGTGTTCACAGTCCGGGCCGGGCCATACGGGCGGCCGCAGCAGCCGGCGCTGCGTTACACGTGCCTGCGCGGTGCGCAGCGCCTCCTTAGCTGCGCCCTCGGCCGCCCCGCCGCGCCCCGCCGCGCCCCGCCCCGCCCCGCCCCGCCCCGCCCCGCCCCGCCGCCACCTGCGTGTCACGCGGAGCGCACGCATCACGAGTCGGGTTTCTCGTCGATTTGTCCCGTTTGGGAGGAAAAGGGCGTCCTTCCTCCGAGCCACATCGCCTCACGGGCCTTCTTTCACCTGCCCGTCGTGTACGAGTTTAATTTGTATATCAGGGGAGGAAGAGAGACAGATCGAGACGGGAGGAGGTGAGGAGGGGGAGGGGCATATCTCGAGGTATAAAACAAGACGCCAGGCCGGGACGCCGCTAAAACAAATAAGTCAGACCTGTCGACATACATCACCACACTTGCGCCCGCGCCGCGCCGCTCCACGCCAGCTTCATTTCTCGCTGCTGGGAGGGAAGGGCCTGGGAGTGGCGTGGCGTGGCGGGGCGTGGCGGGGCGTGGCGTGGCGTGGCGTGGCGGGGCGTGGCGGGTGAAGGGCGCTGCAGGGCCCCGCGGGGCCTGGCGTGGCGAGGCGAGCGTGCCCGCCACGGGCCGAGCGTGTGGGCTGGGCTGGGCTGGGCGCGCTGCCCCTGCCCCCTCTCCTCTCCACAGGTGCTTGTTCGATACCTGACAGCGATACTAGTGTGTCTGCTGACGCGATGAAAACCCTGCTGCACTGCCTGCTTTCTATCCGCCTCCTCCACGACGCCCTGCTCCTTGTTCGCGCGCGCCGCGCCGCGCTCAGCGAGGCGGTGTGAGGCGTCGTGTCGCTCTGCTGGCGCCTCTCCGCCGCGGTGCCAAACGGCGTGACGCACGCAGGGGAGGGGCAGGCGCCCCGCGGAGCGTTAGCGGCGCCCCGGCCCGGGCAGGGGCCCAAATGAAGACACTTATGCTCGCCTCTCTCCCTCCTCTCCCTCCCTCTCCTCCCTCTCCTCCCTCTCTCCCTCTCCTCTCCTCTCCCTTCCTCTCCCTCCCTCTCCCTCCCTCTCCCTGCCTCTCCCTCCCTCTCCCTCCCTCTCCCTCTCTGTGGTGTCTGCTAATACCCGCCGTTATGGGCACGTCTCTCGCGCTCTGATTGGCTGTGGCCCTGGCCGCGCCGTGCAGGTGTCACTTAAGTGCCCCGGTCGCTCGTCGTCGGCCCGGGCGTCGCACGCAAATTAACATTGAGAGGTCGTTGCTGTTCGGTGCGCGTGTCAATATGAAGGCGTGTAAAGTTTCTTTTGGTTTCCTTTTTTTCTCCTTGTTGGTTTTTACTCGTAAGTCCATTTTGCACCGCCGACGCCGCCGCCGACGCGGGGCGGGAATGCGCCGGCCCGGTGCAGCGAAAATGAAGTCGTTAAACGGTCGTCCTGTTCGATTGTTAAAATTCCTTTACGCGCCGATCCCTACGCCTTTGGCTTAATTTTTATTGCGTTGGTACGGATAACTTCTTGCGCCGCCGCGCCGCGCCGCGCCACCGCCGCACGGGAAAACAAAAGAAGGTGGTCAGCCGAAAAACACGCTGCGCGCTGGACGTTCGGCCCTGCCCGCCCCGCCGATTGTATCACAATCGAAAGGCTGAGCCTTTGGCCTTAAGTGCGTTTTGTCACTCGTACCCTCTGCCACCTCCGTCCCCCAAGCAGGGGGCCGTAGTAAAAACCATGTGGCCTCTAGGTTTGAGACGTGTAGGGCTTTGTAACGTACCGGCCGAACGTCTTGTGGGCTTTTGTGAAAAGGCGGGCTGGCTCTTCACGAAGTCTTTGCAAGGGTCCAGTACAATCGATTTTATGCAGTGCTGTATACTATGAAACGCCGCAGAAAACTGTTTTATGTAGTCTCTTGTATAGTTGTATAGCTGTAAAGCCTCAGTTTAATGGGACGCTTCTTCCTTTTCATCTGCATCATCGTAATGAAATGACTATGTTGCATGGGCAGGGAAGAGAGAGAGAGAGAGAGAGAGAGAGAGAGAGAGAGAGAGAGAGAGAGAGAGAGAGAGAGAGAGAGAGAGAGAGAGACTACGTAGGCTAATTGGGTCGTTAGTGGATAAAGGACACATCACGCTGATCTCCCTGCCGTCCCACCGCCGCCTCCAATTACGGAAATAACGCCGCGTTTTAAATTTGGCGCGGGTTTCGTGCTTAAAATTCGCGATGCGAAAGAAAAGGTCGGGGGGAGAGGTAGGAGGAAGTCAAAGGTGAGATGGAGATGCGGGCACACTACACCCTACACCCAGGAAAATGAATGTAGTGACCGCATCTCATGGTTACCTCAGAGACTGTGTATGACCAGAAATTTCATTTTTCCGGGACTATTTTGGTTGATGATTTGTTTTTCTCGAACTGCTCTTTGGAAGCTCACATTGTGCAATGTTCATTCTAAACTTAATCGGCTTTCTAGGAAAGCTTTATGATGAAACTTTATATATTTTTGTGAGTTGGCAGAAGAAAACACTTCTCCCTTTGGCTGTGTGGATTCCTCCGTGCAGGGTGGCGACGTGTCCATGACGCCACGCTGCCGTCGGAAGGGACCACCCCTTTACGCATTAATGATTCTACGGAGGACACACCTAGAATGGCAAAAGTCGTAAACGGATCGCCACCGATACGGGAGGAGGAGGGGTAGGGGGGCCGCGGACACACGTCCCCGAGGACAGAAACATTCATAGCCATAGTTTTATGGCGGCCCCACCTTTACTGGCTGGGCGCGTCCTGAATATCTAATAATTGGTCATAACTATCCGCGCGGCGCAGCGCGGCACACCGGTAGCGTGGCCGGCCGGGGCGCACCTTTTGTTTTCCGGGAAGGTTGTCACACCTGCGTGATATGCGGCGCAAGGGCGTGGCGGGGCGCGGCGGGGCGTGGCGGAGCGGGGCGGGGCGGGGCGGCGGGGCGTACCAGGGCGCTGCTAAGGATGCATAATGTGGCCGTGGGTCGAGGCCGGAATGTCAAACTGTGTCGCGCTGGGCGGGGCGGGGCGGGGTGGGGCGGGGCGGGGAAGATTACATCGGAGATCATACAACAGAAGCGATGGGACAGACAAGTTGGAGATTCAGAACATGCTGGAGCGGCTGGCTGAAAATAATACGTCTGCTCGGATGTTATAAAGCAGCGCTGCAACACTAACGTTTGTTGTCTTCTTTTTGTGGAAGAACACAATCTACTGCGGCACGGGAATGGAGAGACCGCTCTTCCTGCAGGGCTTATGATGCTTATGAAATTACTTATGAAAATTCCGCATAGCTAACTAAACTAGCTGATACATTATCTTACGTTTAGTAATTGTCATTTAAGTTAAGGCTAGCTAGACTATATCATCTGCTAAAAATGTACCCCAAAGTGACCGTAGCGGCATCTGCGCTAGCTGGCTAATTTCACGAGTCATATGCCTAATGGTGATCGCGTTCGCACCTGGCCGGCGTGCGGCCGCCCCGCCCCGCCCCGCCCCGCCCCGCCGCGCGCTCACGTGTGAAATTTTAATGTAGCGCCAATAAACTGCAGCAGCGCCTCCCTCCACGTGCGGCCTGTGCTGCTTTTGATTCTTCGAAAGAGACGCGCGGCCGCGCGGGGCCCTTCGAGATTCTGCGCCCCGCCCCGCCCCGCCCCGCCCCGCCCCGGGGAGATCATCATCGCGATTATTAGTCAGTCGATGAATGTCTCGTTGTGTGAGAATGGTTTCCAGAAAAGGCCCTCTCGGGCGCACAATGCTGCCGGCCGGGTTACGCCCCCTGCCCATTCTTGAAAGTCATCCGTAGGGTGACAATGGCTTAGCGCCGCAGAGCGCGCTGCGCAGCGCTGCTCCTCCGCTCCGTTCATATTGTTGCCGGTCAAAAGGGACCTGGCTCCACCAGGCTCCACTCTGGCTGCGCGGGGGCGCGCGCGCGCGGGGCCGGCCCGGCCCGGCCAGCGGCGACAAGGAGGGGAGGGGGAGGGGAGTCAATTGGTCGAATGATGTGTTGCGGGGGAATCGATTATACGCCGTGAAAAATCGTAGGGTGACGCGAGGGTCGGGAGGTCGCGTTTGCGTGATGGGGCGGACATTACGAGCGAGGAGGAGGGGCGGGGCGGGGCGGCGCGGTGGCCACGCGTGTACTGGGTCTGAAGTCTGACGCTTTATTAGCAAATTATATGCGGGAGTAAGGTTAGGGTAGTACGGTTGTCGTGGAAAAACAACATACTGAATTTAAGAGAATTTCTATGAAAGTGTCAAAGCTTGAAAACGTTAAAACTATGACACACAAAAAAGCAAAACTGCAATTGGATTTCGAATTTTTAAAAATTTGAGGGGAAACAAAATTGTACCGCCGCTCTAGCATTTTCGCACGATTTGCATGGTGAACAAAATGATCCACACCCTAAAGCAAAACCCCCGTGTGGAATGTTTTCTCTGTATGTCTCTTCCCAAAGGAGCCGGCCTCCCCGCTGGGCCGGGCCAGGGCTGGGCCATGTCCGAGGACTTCATTAAACGACTGCACTCCATGGTAGTGCACAATGCCAGCGTCCTCACAATGCCAGCGCCAATGCGTTCGATAAATCACGAGCAAACGAAAAGGGACGCGCAGCGGCAGCAGCAGGCTGCACATGTGGCGCGGCACACCCGGGCCTCCGGAGCACCAAGAACTACGCAAATAAGGACGTGCATGGTTTATGAAAATCTAGGGTACCCAGAGCTCGAATGAGAACTGCAACTCCTCAATTGTTGTCACATCGTCAAAAAAAGGAAAGCTTCTAAAACCTCTTCTTACTGCACTCTATTTTGTCAAAGCATTCCTCCGCTCTCTCTAGCACCCGCTCCCTCTCTTTCTCTCTGATGTGGCCTCCGCTCCCCGCCCCCCCCTCTTTCTCTCCCTCTCCCTCCCTCTCCCTCTCTCCTTCCTCACACGCACTCGGACATAACCCTGCCGCACACTCCATTTAGCTGGACACACACAGTCCATGCTCCGACCATTAGCGAACAATGAGCAGCGGTGCGGGGGAGGGGGGGGGCGGACTTCCGTGCGCTATAAATACTGCAATATGTCTGCGTGATTGTGTGTGTGATTGTAACCGCCTCCCCCCCTCCCCTCTAGAAGGCGCCTCGCCTCCCGCCGGGCTCTCGGCATCATCTTGTTCTTGTTTTTCTTCCCTTAACGTTTGGCTCGACCGAGGCTCTGTTTGACCTGGATGATGAGAACACGGCGGTGTGCATGTCTCTCTCCCTCCTCTCTCTCTCCCTCTCTCTTTCTCTCTCCTGATGGATGGCAGCGAGATGCGTCGATAACGCTGCTGGTAGCGCCGGGAGCACGGCGTGGCGTGGCGGGGCACCTTGTTTGTACTTTGAATATTGGAGTAGCCCCTTTATTTGTCGCTGGGCTGTCACGCGCCCCTCTTATTGATAGCCCTTTTGGGCCGCTCGTACGCGGGCGCGCGCAATGTCGCAGCCCCGGGCCGTGTGTGTGTGTGCGTGCGCGCGCGCGCGTTTGAGGTGTCCACGCTCCCTGACGAGCCCCCTGACCGGCTCGTGTGCGTGTGTGTGTGTGTGTCCGGTGTCACAAGCGCGTCCCCCCAGATCGGTATCGGCCGGCGCGGTGGCTAGGGTCCGGCTGGGTCCGGCTGGGTCCGGCCGCCTGTCCTGCGTGTCGTATGTATCGGGACGGGAGGGACGGAGGTGTCCACGGGAGCTTCCGTCAACAGCACCGCCACGGCTGCTGCTGCTGGGCGCTGTTGATGCTGGCGTCGCCACCATGATGATGATGATGATGGTATTGGTGACAGTGATGCTGTTGGTTATGATGATGATAGGGGCGTATGATGGGGTGTGACGCGCGGCGATAGAACCGTGTCGTAAAAAAATGGTTATGCGCCTCCATTAGTTCGGTCGCGGAAAATGTCGTATGAGCTTGCAAACCTTGCTTGCAAAAGTGTCATTTACTCAGGTGCGGTATGGAGAGAAGATGGAGATAAAGATATTTGTCGGCTGAGCGCGGCGAGTTTAGCGAGAGGTGGGGGGGGGGGGGGGGGGAGATGCAGAGAAAGATGGTGTGAAGTGTGCTAAGCGTATTGATATCATAACGATACCCATATACCGGCCGACAGTTACGACCCACGGTGTGGACTCCGGCACATAAAGTCACACGATTCTGAACAACATCTTCAGCCCCATCGCTATGCCGCGTGCCAAGCGGAGCCGGCCGGCCGGCCGGCCAGGCCGTGCCGCGTACTCTGCTGGAAATAAGTTTTATTTTTATAGGCCCCGGCTCGGTCCGACTTGGCCCATGACGCTCGAGAGGCGGCGCATATAAACGCGACCAGCTCTGCAAGTTCGCGACGCGCGAGACGGTGTTGGTCATTTTATTTCCGCTCACTTATCGCCGTCTAGCGTCCGTGTCGCGCTCTTCGCGACTCCATGAAGAGCGTTTAGTATTTGTTCGGTGAGTGTGCCTGTAGCGCCAGACGCGGTGGAGCCCCTCGTTGCAGGGCGGGGCGGGGCGGGGTGGGGCACCGGCCGGAGTCCTCCACGTCCGCGCCAGGCAGTCTGACGGTGGCGGGGTGGGGCGGGGTGGGGCGGGCAGGAGGCAGAGGTGTCGCCCCTCGCGCCGGGGAACCAGTTCAAATCAACAAATGAACGCGCGCGTTGTCGCCGCATTCCCCGCGCCTCGCCGCGCCGGCGGAATCTCTGTGTCTTTGGTCAGGCGGGGCGGGGCGGGGCGGGGCGGGGTGCGGCGGCCTCCTCTTCAGGACCGGTAATAAAGCATTCTGATCATTCAGGAGGATAAGTTGTAAAGTGAAGACATCGGGGAGGCTCGGCGCATCACGTGACTGCCGGGGACAAATGTTTCCGGCCGCGGGGCGGGGCGGGGCGGGGCGGGGCGGGGCGGGGCGGGGCGCGCTGAGGGGGTGGCTGCTCGCTCGCGGCTGCTCGCCATGCTGGCCGTGCCTCTCGCAGTAAAATGGTCGGAGGCGCGTGGTTGCCAGCTCAACGCTCCCGTCACCGCTTACACGTGTATGTGCACCTGACCCCGCTGTAGCTCAGTGGGCACTTTCCGTTTTGACAGTCTTTTGCTACGCACTCCACGCGGGCTGACTGGCACTGGATGGGGAAATGAAGCATCAAACACTTCTCCGTAACGCTTATTTGCACCCCCGATACGAGGAATGCGAGCCCTTTACGCGCGTCAGTCTGACAGCGAAACCCGAAAGCCGGCGTTGGCGCAGCTGTTTGACAGATTTGCCATTGAATGTCGGCCGAATTACCGATCATCATTCCGGTATAATTATACGTCATAACGTTACGGCTGCTCCTTGTTTCACTTTTTTTTTTGGAGTGGTATTGCATCCAGTGTGACAGCCAAATTGTTTCCTTTGGCAGGGTGGGCGGCCCCCAGACGCTGCACCAGCCCACCCTCCTACCTGGAGCTTATCTCACATCCCATCCAAACCCACAAACACAGTCATAACGTGCTAGTGATACGGGGAAGAAAGACACAAGTAAGAGAGAAAAGTCGTCGATTTTAACGATATTCTCGGAAATATAGTTTCTTTCAAGGGTTTATCGCTTAATCCAGCCCACCTCTACTAGATGCTGGAGAGAGAATGATTTCTCTCTCCCTCTCATTTCGGGTGATTTCGGGCGACAACGCCTTCCCCCCTCCCCCCGGTCTCTCTCTCTCTGCTTAACACCCCGCAGGACGGACCTGGGCGACACGCGTTCGTTAGGAGCCGAAATAAAAACAAAGATCGGTCCGCCGGCCGACGACAGCCTGTCTGCGGCGAGCGGCGGGGGCGCCGGCGGCGCGGTGTCTGGCCGCACCAACTACCGCAAACATTATTGGAGCAATCATCGGGGAGCAATTTGGGTGGTGCAAGTAAGTAGTTGTACAGCAGGTGGCTGCTGGTCCAGGGGGTGGGGATGAGGTCAGGGCGCAGGAATGCGATGCTATATGGCTGGCTTTAATGTTTTAATAACTGGTTCACTTTGGCAAGGGCGATGTGGAGCCCTGGGTGCACACTATCATCAGTGGCGCCCCCGGGCCCGGGCCGGTCCCGGCCGGCCGGCTGGGCTGAGTCACCGCCACAGGGCAACCGCATGCGGTGCGGCCGCCCAGCCTCCTATTTCTTTTTAATTTTTTAATAGTTTTGGCCGTGCCGTGCGGGTCCGGGCACGCGTGTGAACAGCCCCTCCGAGCGCCGCATTTCAGTAATTTGCGAGCTTTTCTGACGGGCTGCAATTAATTTCCCTTTGCTGATATGTACTTTATACCCCCCCCCCCTCTTTTTCCGCATTCGTGGTATTCCCCGCCGTGAGGTAGGAGGATGGTAAAGTGACTCGGCATTGGACAGAAGCGGGGAAAAAATATCGCCTTAAAACACGCCACAAATTGCTTATCTGCAGTCTCGTGTGACTCGCTGGAGGAGACACTTTGGGTCGTGCCGCCGCCGCGCCGCCTGCCTGCCTGCCTGCCCCACCTGCCTCCCTGGATTGACTCAGCGCTCGAGAATCTTTTTTCGTCTGAATTCTTGTGTCCTGTTCGTCCCGCGTGTCGCCCTTCCGGAGCGACAGCATCTCAGAGGGAGAGGGAGGGAGGGAGAGAGAGAGAGAGAGAGAGAGAGAGAGAGAGAGAGAGAGAGAGAGAGAGAGAGAGAGGCTGGGGCAGCGTGCTGACTCAGGTGCCAGAGCGTCTGGCCGCGGTGGAATCCCTGCGGTAATAAGTGTTTTAATGGCCTGCCTAGCCGTCATCGGGCCCGCTCGGCCCTTGACGTACGACGACTTTCTGCAACCCCCGGCCCCGGCCGCCTGGGCCGACGCGTCGGCTCGGCACCCTCCCTCCGGGCCGCACCGGGGGGCCGGGGCCGGGGCCCTTACGGCATCATCGGCAGTTTGCGCGGGAACCGAGTCGGCCGCTCCGCTTGCGCGTTAGTGTACTTGCCCCCCTTTTTCCCCCGCTATAGCTAGCGGCCCGGCCCCGCGGCTCGCGCGTAGGAATCGATTCTCGAGTAGGAATGGATCGATCCGTGTGCATGCGCGCATTACCGTGTATTTTCTTGTCCGGCGCGGCGCGTAATTCCCGCCGTGCTTATAACAACTATCCGCCGCTCTCGAGTTTCCAATTACGCGGGAGTGTCTCACACCAACGCAGTGGTAATGGCTGCCGGCCGGCCGGCGCTGCCACCGCGACCTTAAATGACTGAAACGCACGTCCTTTTTTCCCCTCCCTCCTTGTCTCTCTCTCTCTTTCCTCTTCTTTTACTCGGATTCCTTCTCTTTTTTCTTTTCACGTGTTAATGCGTGAGCTCTCATTAACATTTTCCACATTTGGAAATTTCCAATCAGCGGCCTTCATGCGATATGAAGCCGCGCGCCAATTATTTAAGTATTTGTGTTCTTGCGCCAGGCGCTCCGCTCCAGTATTGCGGGTCTGCGTATGTCCGCAGTACACACATGTTTGTGTTTACGGACATGGGTTAATATATGCTGCAATTTAGGATTTATTGTGGAAAGTTCTAACCTCGCGTGCGTGTGGCTGTGAGTGTGTGACACTGGGGCGAGCGCACGGAAGTTTTCGCCGGGCCGGCTCGTTAGGCGTCACACACGCGGCCACACGACACCTAGCTGTGAAAACGAGTGTATGGTTTCAACAAAATACACATGTGTGTGCGGAGGCGGGGGCGCACGTGCCGTCCAGACACATTCCACAGCCCTGCTCGGACATAGGCGTTCATTTTTGTGCGTGGGCCGCACCTGGGACTCCTACCTGGATTTTTTTTCAACTGCATGTGTGTGGTTTTTTAAAAATATATACCCTGTTTGCGATATTGGCCAGACCTAAACTAACTTGGGTCTCTACCTGCGCGTCAATACTCCGCTGTTTTGTGTGTTTATGTCTTGTACCGCAACACAATCAGACCGAGGTACGCAAATAAAATGTGGATAGAAAAAACACCAAGCGGGTCTTGAAATGCGATAAAACGAAGACAAAGCAGCCCTCTTTCGCTTCGGCCGGAGGGGGCGTTACTTTACTGCACGTGTAAAGGCCTTAAATATCAGCCCGGATATTGACTCGAAGGCTACCGAGCCGCTCCGGGCCGCGCCGTGACCCCTGACCTCTCCGCGTCCTGCTGCTCGCATTGTGATGGCCGGAGATTGCGCGGCGGGCAGGGGGACCAGGATCAGCCAGCCACCCTGCACACAAAGCACTGTGCCCTCCCCTCCCCTCCCCTCGGCTGGCTGGCTGGCTACCGAACAAGAGCGGAACAGACACGGCAGTGTGTTTCGCCTCTTCATGTCTCACCTGCAACCTCCGACCACAGATATCCAAATCGAACATACTTCTGTGTTAAATGATGGGAACTGTAAGGCGCAGGCCAAGTATATGTTACACTGAGGAACATGGCCAATAACGTGTTTCGTACGCAGTGCTAGGGGCGCATCAGTGGCGCGGCGCGGCGGCGCTTAACTTGGCGGTCACCAAAGTCTCCATTTCCATTCTACGGAAGACACGGGACGGGGCGCCACCCACGGCGCGCTGCCACTGGGCTGGGCAGCCCCTGGAGGACGGCCAGGGCCTGACGGCCAGGGCCTGACGCCTGAGGACGCCCGCCCGGCCGGCCGGCCCGATACATTGTGCAGTTAGCGCACGCGGCACACCCGGGACACTGCAGACACCCCGGCGCAGGCTGCGTGCGAGGTCGGCCCGGCGCCACCGCTCACCCCGCACGCAGCCCCGGCCGGCCCGGCCGTGCAGGGTGCCATCAGACAGCATGTCCCCTCTGTGCTGTCAGAACCGTACCCTAAGAGTTAAGCTGGGAAAAAACTTATTTGTAAGACACGTTAGCGAATTATTTTTAAAAACTAAACAAAAAAAAATACGATTTCACGAAATCCTGGTAGGCACGAAGTTCATTTATGTTTTGGTTTCATAAGATTTTTAGGTGAGTCTATGTAGAATTTGAGTAAAAAATATCCTTTTTTTGGATCAGCGTCATTAGTACAGCTCACATGCCAAATTTGAGCTATTTAGCTCAAATGGTTAAGAAGTTTAGTAAAAGCAGGAATGTCCGATCATCATGATTTTTGAACTGTAGGCTCGTTGTGCAATGTTCATTCGAATAGTGCAGTGACATTTCTATTCTACCATGTTCTTTCAAATTTTTATTTATAAAGTACTGTGCATGACTAGAAGCAACAGGTCCCCAGCCATGGGCCTCCTCCCCTGCGCGCCACGTAGTGGACTCGAGCCTTCGCAACAATACCCCCGATCGGCTCGGCTCAGTGACAAGTCGAGCATTACCATAGAAACGGAGATTTTAACTTCAAATTTCTCGAAATTGGCCGCTAACTTTTGGATGACATTGCAGCAGTGAACTCAGGAGATTTAGTTCTACCTCCCTGCCAAATCTTATCAAAATCGTATAGAAAATTTCCGTTTTACATAAGGGGCCGTGCTGATAAAAAAAATCGCATCCTGAGACAAAACCATAAGGCTACTTCGTGCCTAACAATTAAAAAACGTGCAGAAATTTAATACCCACTTAAAAAAAAAATAATATTCAGCAATTTCCATATAATTACTGATTTTCCTTGAAGCATTTCGGTCAGCAAAATTTCAGATTCGATGGCGTTCGGTGGTGGACTTGTGCCTTGGGGGTCATCGCATGCTCCCTCTCCCCCGGCCGCACCGCTCGGCCGCGCCGCTCGGCCGCGTGCGCGACGGGCCGCGAATATTAATTAAAGAGGCTCAGCATGTCCTGACTCTATGATCACACCTCCACAATGAGTCGTTTATTGAGACTCGCCGCGCCGCCGGCCCATGCAGGTAACGCGACCCAACTTCCAAGTGAGCTGCCCCCCTCCACACGCCTCGGTGTCTGCACGCTGCAAAATACTATACCACCTAGATTTTTCCCCTTACTTTTCGCAATCGCGTGCCGGAACGCAAAACGTTTTGTTGCTAAAGTTAATGTATTGTTCGTGATGTTGCCTCACGGCCTAAATGAAGAATCAGCGAGAGCCACCTTATCAGCCGTTCCGGGTTCGGGTCACCGCTGTTTGGTTGAAAACGTCAGTCTTTACAACCGCATGTCGTGTCGCGCCTTATTTACGGGCGAGCGGCGCGGCGCGCTTTGGCGAGCCCTTATTAGGCAGAGCGGGTACTTACGCTCAATGAGTCCAGCGATTGCAGCATTTGCCAGATTTGCCGACCGAGCCGCGCCGGGCCGAGCCCCGTAACGCCATGCTTCTGAGAAGGCAATAAAAATATAGTTATATGCGGCTGACGACATGAGTCGTACCTTGTGCAGGCATTGTTGTTAGATATATGGCCCTTTCGATGGGTATCGCGAGGTGTGTGAGTGGTGGTGGGGAGGGGGGGGAGGAGGGGGAGACTGGGAGAGCGATCAAAACAAACAGACGAAGGCGTGGAGGGAGCGTATTAAGATGTGTATAAGATGGTTTTCCCTATCTTTCACCGGGACGTAATTTTGATTTACGGTGACGGGCGCGCTTTTACCAATTAACCGGACGGCGGCGGGGCGCGAAGGTGAAAGCGAATCCGATTTGACTGCGGGCGGAAAACCTTTTTTCAGCAATCGTTAGTTAATCGCGAGTGTTTTGTTTTTCAATTGGTGCGCGCGTCAGGCGGGCGGCAGTCACATCTGTCAAATGGGCCGCGAGGCATGGGGCCAGGCCGCACCCGACCCGACCCGCTACGGGCGTCTGCTAAAGAGCCACGCGCGCGATGTAGGCCACGCCGTTCTGCAAACAACCGCCGGCCAGCCGCAGGTTGCCTATCGGTATGAAGACAACAAGCGCGCTGCGCTGGTCGCCTTGCCCTGTCCATCGCCGCGATAAAAATCAAACGCGTGTTGCACCTCTCTCTCTCTCTCTCTCTCTCTCTCTCTCTCTCTCTCTCTCTCTCTCTCGTCTTTCCGGGCATCTCGGGCCGCTACGCTGCGAGTGCGACGGAGACCGCAGCATGCAGCGCCATCTGCAGCAGAACATGCGTATGGCGATCACGTGTGCGCCTATATCGCTGTCCCTCTCGCTCTCCCTCCCTCCCCCCTCCCCCTCTCTCTCCCTCCCTCTCTCTCTCTTATTCGTGCAGTGAGAGAGGTGCGCAACACAAATTACCACTGATGGTATCAGTGAGCATTCCCATTGGATTTACGCGCAGACATACACGGCTCCGGTCGGCCGGCCGGCCGGGGCGGGGGATTGGGGAGACTTGTTGAGCCGAGCCGTACTTCATTGAGGCGGTGGTGGTGGTGGGTGGGTGTCGGACTTGCGCGTGGGCGTGGGCGCGCGGGCCCGGGCCCGGCTACCGCGCTGGCCACGCCCGCCCGGCCACGCCCCGCCACGCCACGCCCGGCCAGGGCGGCGGCGGTAGCTCCCGGCTTTATTTTAATTATCATGCCCTCCTCATCGACGAGATATCCCGCGTCGTCGCGTAATCCCCTGAATGAAAGCTCTCGACTGCGCGTGCGCGCCGCGTCCTCGCGCGCTGGTCGTGCCGCTCCACTGTTGTCTCGCCTAACGTTGTGCTTTTTGTTGCAGGGTGCGGAGCCACTGGTGACGGCATGTTCTACGCACGGCGTGACCCTCAAGTGCAGCAGCTCGTGAGTAATCTATATGTATTTCATGTATTACCCCCTCTCTCTGGCAAATGACAATATTGTACAATTCCAACTACTTTTCTAAGCGCCGCGTCGATAACGTCGGGGTGCGGCCGAACGCCTGCCTCCAGTTATCGCACACATCCTTTATACCCCCGAAACTTTTCGCCACTTATACCGGCGTGCTCTCGGCCGCGCGACCGTACCTGCGCGCGCGCACTTTGAGAGTCATTAGCGCCCTTTTGGCGGGGTGCCTGCCTGTGCCATTCGTCGGCCTGACCTTAAGCCCGCGCGGCGCGCACTTAGACCAGGCGGGGAGGGGGGGACTGGCTGGATCCAGACATCAGTCGGACTGTTGCGTTTAATGCTCAGGTGTGGCGTGGAATGGCCCCGCGGAGCCATAACGACGTCAGGATCCAGTTTTAATTGCGGCCGTACATAAGCGCTCGCCAGCTGCACACTAACTGCCGATTAAATTTAACGAATGAAATAATTCCCGGCTTAATAACTGGCCGGCAGTGGCGGGCGCCGGCCCGGCCGTCAGGAAGTGGCGGGGATGCGGCGTCGCCGAGGAGCCAGCCGGGCCGGCCGCCCGGGCCACCGCTGCGTGCGACTTGTTGATTTTATTTGATGGAATGTCTCTGTGCTGTTAAGGCGAGGCGTCGATATATTTTACTTCTCTTTGTGAGTACTTTTTGCTGTTACTAAAAGTTACTAAATAACTTAACGCATATCTTGACGACTATCATACAATTTTCGTGAGTTTACAAGTTTGATGTTTACCCACACCACAATTTCTGCTGTAAATTGTCGTGCGCTTTGCATATGTAATGATGAGTGCCCTCTCTTTCATAAGCCTCTCATAATGACTGAAAATTCAATTTTCTGCATATCTGGCTGACTTTGCTTTACATTTCATGCGCGAGGCGCGAGTGTTATTGGAGCTGGCCGCCGCGCCGCGCGAGGAGAATGAGATATCAGCTTTCCCCACTCGAGTGTTTATCACCCCAAATTTGTATATAATGTGCGGCCGGAGGTTTGCGATGAAAATCTCTGTGAGTGCGTGGGTATTTGAATAAGAGATTTGTCTCCGAGCCGTGATACCATCGGGGGGCCCGACCCGGCCCGGCCCGGCCCGGTGCGTGGGGACACTCCATCCCCCGCTCTGCCCGTCAAATGGATAAGTAATGGGCTTCAAATCGCCAGGTCGGCTCGGCGGGCCTGGCTGGGCTGGGCTGGGCTGGGCTGGCCCCGGCAGTGTTGTGCTGTGTCATGAAGACTCTATCAAGCGTTGTCTTAATACCACCGGATATGATGCCTCGTTCGGCGTCCCCGTTGTGGCATGTCTGTCGACCCCCATGACTCACCTATGACCCCGCGTCGCTCTGGCGTCTGGAATTTTTTTCCTCTGGCCCAAAAATCTTGTGCATCCTCGAAATGCCGCGTCGGAACCGAAAAAAAATTACATTGTTTATACGCATCCTGGTGGGGGTGCTGTCTTGATTTTTCCTGCTGCTTTTGAATTCGAGTTAGGACCGAGAAGGTCCCAAATGCGTTTCTTGCCTAGTGTTCTCCCTCGTAAAATGACGTCAGAATTACCAAACTCAGGAAAAAATGGAATATACACGACAAGATAGCAGTCCTAGCCAGGGGTAGGTAGTAGTCCTGTATATCCAGACGTTTCCGCCCCGAGTGATTGGACACTCGTCAGTCCTATCGGATTTGTACAATCTGGGCGGGAACATTACCTGGAGTTAGCTCGGACATAGGCGGTACGTGTTCCGTACACGTGTCCCCCGGTCCTTCCGTAACGATGAAGCCACATCCTGGCTAGGCCCTTTTTTCCTTGTCGGAGGGCCGTGTTTTATGTTGTCTGGCCATGTCTCGTTTCCTAGACCAGCCAGCGTTTTCCCGGAACATTTTGACATTTTTTCCGGCCAGTGAAATAACTATATTGCTGGTGGTCCCGGAATCCGTCAGTGTACCTATTTAATATTTCTCGCATTTCCTTGTTCTCGGACTGATGGGCCAGTAGTTTTAAAAAGTATGAGAAGTACACGCAGATAGGAGTTGCGTGTGTTTTATAAGCTTGGTGCTTAGACCTCCTCTAGAGCACCTTTATCTCAGTTGGTCGTGGTGCAATCAATATCCATGCTGTTGGTGGCATCATGTCTGGGCCGTCCCGGAGAGCAAACACACATCCACGCACAAAAAACTATGAAATTTCATTGGTCGTTAAAGGGGTACAATGTTAGACCCTTCTTTGGGAACAAGTTTCCCCCGCTACACAAACTGCCACGGCGCGGTGACTGATCAGGGGGAGGTTGTCGACATGTGTCTCCTCGGGGGTTGCTCATGTAGTCATCAAGGTGCGCCGGCCGTGTTAACCCTTTCTCGTTAGGGCGCCTTGTCCCCGCCGTGTAGGACATGTGCGACTCCGGACGGGCTCCGGACGGGCTCCGGACGGGCCCCGCTCAGGGTGGCTTCGTTATACTCGGGACGGATCACTTTCCTTCCATCACTGCCAGCCTCGGGCTGCTCCGCCCGCGTCCCGCCGCCATGCATATGCATTCTCCGTGAAAAAAAAAAAACACAAATTAATTGGGGTGTTGGCTTTTATTTGCGGGCGCGCCCGCTTCCTGTGTGACTGTCTGAAGTGCGGGCTAGCGTTTAAGCAGGTTACATCGGTAATGCAGCCCACCTGTGTTCCGTGGTGGGGGCGTGAGCGTCCCCCGTATGACTACGCTCCGCTTCGCGCTTCTCGCCGCAGTGTTTTGGAGCGCATGTCGTAAACAGTACGGAAGTCGGGGGTGCTGTCTTGCTTGTGGACAATCGAAAGTCATTGAGGCCGTTTCTTGAATTGCCTTCGACTTGATTTTTACGATACGACTCGTGTGTTTCTCCCCTGGCAACAGATTGGAATGTCGTAACAACTTGGGAGGGTCTCCAGGGCAGAAGGGTTGACGTCCCTTCCCGGACACGTAGGGACATATGTAGCCCTACCCTCCCCGTGGGCCCGCCCCGCCCCGCCCCGCCCCGCCCCTCCCCGCCGGCCACTGGGCCCGGCCCCTATCGTGTTTACGATGATAGAGATTTTCTGGTCCGAGTCTGACTCACTCTTGAGGGATGAGGTCTTCTTTCGTACCGAGTGCGTGACGACTAGCGCCCTCTTCGGCCAAAATTACGACCTTTACGTTTTTTTGGCAGTGAGAGGAAGTCTGTGCGAAGCACTCGGTGCGTGTATTTGTTACGCCAGCAAATCGCAGGCCGAGGCCGACTCGAGCCATACGTCAAGGAGCCGTGCGTCTTCATAAGCGGCTAACAAAGTGCTGGGACAACAGAGATGGACCTGGGATAGCGGAGATTAATAGTTATTGAGACAGTAAGGAGGAGCGGGCTAAAATTGAGAGAGAGAGAGAGAGAGAGAGAGAGAGAGAGAGAGAGAGAGAGAGAGAGAGAGAGGGGTGGCAGTAATGGTGCGAGTCGCAGGGCACACTAGTCTGCGCGTGTCCGGTCGAGTTGCCAAACGACCAATTGACCAAACCTCGAAATGGGAACGAACGCGCAATCGTTGTGTGATGAAATGCAGAGCGCCCCCCCCCCCCTCTCCTCGCTCTACAATCTCTTCCCTTTTGCCTTTCTCTCTCTCTCTCCTCGTCTGTGTGACACGTCCCAGCCACGCTGCGCTGTTTGTCGTTATTGGCTGATTGGTAATTGACGATTTCGAAAGATTGGTCAGATTTAAACATCCCTAATTGTAATTGCTGTTTGCGGCGGGGCGCTGTGCGGGGCGGGGCGGGGCGGGGCGGGGCGGGGCGAGCAGGACCGGGTGGGGCGGGGCGGGGCGGGGCGGGGCGGAGCGAGGCGCGGACACCGCGCGAGCTCGTTAGTGTAATGCACCGGGTCGTTCACGGAACGATTTGTTCTCCGCTCGCTCTCCGCTTCGATTATTTGGTCCTCCGTTACGGCCCCGTGCAAGAAATGGCGCACGTATTTTAAAGGTCCCCCAGCCCGGCTGCGGACTATAATAATACACGCTGCTTGCTGCTAAAGGCGCAACGCATTTTCCGAAACCCGTAAGACGTAAAATTATGGCAAGTGTGAAAAGATATTAAATGTCACCCCGTAATCTAAACCAAACGTTATTCTGATGACTTTTTTTTTTTCGAACAATTTCGCAGGACTTAGTCTAAAATAAAATGACCCGTTTACACACGTGACTAAATGCGCTGTGACGGGAGTGACGGTGTAGGTGACGGGCCCCGTGGGTCGCGCGCCGCGCCGCGCGTGCAGCTCACGGCCGGCTGTTCGAATAGCGTTGACGGCGCCTCCTGATTGGTCGTGGCGCAGCCAATGGCGGCCGGCCGCGGAGGAGTGGCGCGGAGTGGAGTGGCGCCCTAACCGCGTGGCGCGGCCGCAAGGCCGGGGCCGGGGCCGGGCCGGGCAGGGCCACACCTCCAGTCCGGGGCAATTACACAGACACTTCAACACGACACTGCCAAAAGAAAGGGATAATGATGATTATAGTCTTATACGCGGGGGATTCCTTCCAGCCGTGCATTTGTGTGCGGCGCGGTGGGCGCGGTGCGGTGCGGCACTGCTCCCAGCCCGGCCCGGCGGGCCCCGCCCCGCACGGCTCTGTTTCCCCCGGGCAAAGACATTATGGGCCTTACGCGCCGAGAGAAACCACGTAGCTCAGCGGCGCTGCCGCGCGAGGTACAGCAGCGCCAGGGCGATAAGGCATCCCTGCGACCAACCCTTTCCTCTCGAGGGGTTGGAGGAGGAGGAGGAGGAGGAGGAGGAGGAGGAGGAGGAGGAGTTTATGCGGGGTTAGATTACAGGCCGTGCTGCAGGGAGGCCTCCGGGGCCACCTCGAGGAGGGCCGTGGCCTGGCCCGGGCCTGGCAGCGTCTGGTCTGTAGGTGCATGATGACATTTGTTGCCTATTGTGGGACTGGCGGGACGGGGCGGGGCGGGGCAGGGCAGGGCAGGGCAGGGGCCGGGTGGGGCCGGCAGGCTGTGGCGGCCCGCCCATGCTGGCAGGGGGAGCTGAGAACACAGACACCAGTTTGTTGCGCGGATTTCGTCTGGCATGTCCCTCTCGCGACTTCATATAGTTACGTCATTATGATCGGTACTTCGGCCCCGCTAAGTTTTTCCCTTGCAGTGCTCGCGCCTCGCCCCCGCACGCGCCAGCACCTGGCCCGCCCCGCCGCGCCCCGCCGCCCACCGGGGCCGGGGAGGAGGAGGAGGGGAGTAGCGAAAAGGCTAACTGCGACGATGATGACTGTGGGGCGCATTACGACTGACAACCGGAGACCAGCAATAAGACGACTGCTGGACCAGAGGCAGCATCCCACCGGCCTGCTCCCATTTCATCTTTTAATTCCTCCCGGATAATTTTCCCCGGTGTTCGGGGAATAAGGCCTGGGAGCGGGGCGGAGCGGGGCGGGGCGGGGCGTTTAATAAGTGGTTGAGGGCACGGGCCCACACGCGCCCACACATATGCGTGCGTGAAGTTTGAACCGTTTGTACTCCCCTGTGTGTTGCTGCGCGCGCGCTCACACACACACACACACTCACATTACACATGGGTAAGCCCTACTGCTGCTGGCGGGTCGAAGCGATACGTCTTTTGAGAAATAGAGTTTGGTGGAACCGCCGCACGTCTGTGTGTGTAATTAAGCAATGACTCACCCCAAATCTCGACTCGTCGTGCTTTCCTTCTGCCTGCTGTGATAGCTCCGAGCCGGGGCGTATATGCCAGCCGGCTGTCTTTTTTCACAACTGCAGGTAAAACAGTAAAACTAATCCTATTTTCGATATTAAAAAAAATCTTGCAGCGCCGTGCAACACCTGTTTTCAGCAAAAGATACACGGCGCTTAGCGACCTTGACATCTTGCTCGTTTTACCTATTTCGCGTTTATTACTGAGACTGAAGGAGCAGCCGCTAATTAATTTAGACGAGTCGTTATTCGCACTGCATCCCGAAAACCTGCACCTGCCGGCCGAGATAAGGCGCGCGAGCAGACATTTGTTGCTCTCATCTGCCCTGGCTCTCTCTCTCTCTCTCTCTCTCTCTCTCTCTCTCTCTCTCTCTCTCTCTCTCTCTCTCTCTCTCTCTCTCTCTCTCTCTCTCATTCCCCTCATGGCCCAGCACGTCCCCGCCGGGCCGCAATAAAACACACCTAATCGCAAACTCTTTCCAGTTGCAATTTCGCGCCGTAAACACACGCTGAGCCGGGCGCAGGAGGCGCGCCGTGGCGTGGCGTAGTGTGGCGTGAACAAATGAATGAGCGTATCAACAAATTACGCACTTTCCTGGTAATGAGCCACTTGGGCCGTGTGTGCCGGCCGGCCGGGTGATGCGCCCCGCAGCACGGGGAACTTGTGTCGGCGTATTTTTTATTTATTATTATTATTTGCGAAAACGTGTGACTATAGTAGCTATGCAATGACTAAGTCAGCCTTGACGTGTCTAATATCTCCAATACTGGTCTCAATTATAAGTGATTTTTTGTTTGTTTCAAGTTTCATACTTGGACGTGAAAGTGACTTCCTGGCGGGTGACTATACATCCTACGTTATTCATTCCTTGTCTTTTTTTCGGAGCTGTTGGACCTTGGCTGTGGCGTGCTGCTTGTCGGGGGCGGCGCCGGCTGGTAGCCACTGCCCTGGCCAGGCGCGAGGAGTGCGGACAGACACGGAACACACGCGGGCCGGGGCGGGCCGCGGGCCGCGCCGTGCTGCCCAGCCACCGCCTTCTATCTCGCCGAAATCGCTACATTTCCGACACGCGACGTGGCGACTCGTTTTCCTTCCACATCCCTCGAGGGGCGGCTGCGTCCGCGCGGCGGTGGCGCGGTGGCGCCCCTGCCGGCGGACCGGACGCTCTCGAACGCGGCCCGCCCGCTGTCTTCACTAAAACTGTACATTTCTTTATACCCAAAGGCCACTTTCTTTCAACTCTGGGATTATTCTTCGTGCTGCCCCACAGATGTACTGCCCCCCCCCCTCTCAGCCCACCGCTCTCTCTCTCTCTCTCTCTCTCTCTCTCTCTCTCTCTCTCTCTCTCTCTCTCTCTCTCTCTCCCGTTCTTTTCCTCCTCTCGCGCAGCTTGTGTTCAATCTAATTGCCCCCATCCCCATCCCTCCCCCTCTGGACCAAACTTGCTTGGGCTTCGGGTAATAATTAGAGATATAATAACTCAGAAAGACTTGTATTATGCTCAATGTTGGTTTGGTACTTGACTTTACAACCGCGCTGCCCCTCCCTCCCACTGCTTCCCCCTCTCCCTCCCTCTCGCTCGCCTCGCCTGGTACTTCCCCCCTCGCATACCCCCTGAAGGCTCGGGGCACACGTACCCATTCACATTAGCATATTCATGTAATTGTATCGTAAATTTTGCCGCCGTGTTAACGTACGCTCTGGGGGCATTGGCGTTTCAGGAGTCGCCCCTATTGTTGGTTTAGCTGTGAGTAATTGGTAATTGCGCGCGCGCTGGTCGTCCATCTCGACTCAGCCGGCCTCGAGTATGATCGTGTCGTGGGTGGAGGGGGTGGCGAATAGAAAGAGAGTGATAAAGACACGAGAAAATTGTATTTCACAATATATTTTCCCCTTTCTTTCATTTTTGCTGGTAGGACCAAGGCACATATCTTCTTTGTATTTTTCTTATAGGGTTTGTCAATGCCGTAGGCCCGTCAATAATAAACTGGGTGTTTTGTTTTTTTAAAGAGAAAGATGGGGAGGCGGATTGAGAAAAAAAAAGGGGTAGCACAGGATTAAGGAGCAAAGGGATCCAGAAAAAAACGCAGCATATACGAAGAGCGAAGTGCGTTT
Organism: Frankliniella intonsa; assembly: GCA_033675135.1. Lineage (NCBI taxonomy): Eukaryota > Metazoa > Arthropoda > Insecta > Thysanoptera > Thripidae > Frankliniella > Frankliniella intonsa. Next base: position 11,794,021 of record CM066254.1, on the reverse strand, counting down.
GGAAATGAAAATTATAGCCATTAGGAAATGCAAGGAGCAATTTATCAAAGGAGCCGGTGACGGTGAGCTTGCGAGGGCCTAACGCAGCGACGGATGCGACCATCAGCCAGTGATCTGATTGGCTGCAGATAAACGATGTGCACTTGTGTGTGTGTGTGTGTGTGTGTGTTGACTCGCGGCGCGGCGGCCGGTCTCGGAGAGGCGGCCCAACGCAAATTGGGGTTATAAGGAAGCGTAAAAACATCCGACGAGTCACATTTTTCAACTCGGACGCCTGGCCTGGGCCTGGCTGCGCCTCGCCTCGTCAGGTTTCCAGCGGAGCAAAGTGTCTTCTATCATTACGCATACATTATGGATGTACAGCGATGCTCTGTAGCACCTCTCAGTTGTGCTACTGCACTGGAGAATACCTCCTCAAAATCTTTTCCTCGAATAAAGAGATGTCGTGCTTTTGTTTCTTTTTCCGCGTGCTGACAGCACAGTGCTGATTTTATTTTAAGGGCCGGCGCTTGTCTGGCACAAGACAACTGTAAAGCCCTTCGGCTGTCATTCGTCATCGTGGCAGCGCGTGTGACTCCCTGCGCGAAAGGCTACCTTGATAGTGCATCACATCCTTTATGCCTGGTGCATTATCTCTAGGCGATAGCCCCTCCGCTCACATCTCCCCGGCGCTCTGCCCACACGGCGCGGCCGCCGGCCAGCCGGGCAGGTGCTTATTATGTGTGAAATGATCACCTAATTATTACCTGGCCTGGCCCAGGGCCCCGCCCCGCCCCGCCCCGCCCCGCCCCGCCCCCCCGCCCCGCCCCGCCCCGCCCGGCTCGGCCCGACCGTCCGCCTCGGTCCGTGTCCGGCCGTCCGCCGCGCGCGCCCGCCCCGTTTAAGGTGTGTAAGTGAATTGATAATGTTGGCGCTGAAAGGCAATGCTGCGGGGCGGGCCGCGTGGGGAAGTCAGCCTTGCCTCCCATGGGGTGCGGTGCCATTCCTAAGAAAGTCCGAGACATTTCCGTAAACCAAAATAAGGTGAAATCATTTTACGTCTGGCCAAGTAGTGATCTGGGCTCTTGCAGCTATGATATCTCCTGTCCGCGGCACGTCCCCGGGGGGCGTGGCTCGCCGGCCCCACCGCGCGGTGCACCGCGGTCCACCCACGGCACCCGCGCAGTCACCGCTCTCAAACGACTATATTTATTCCCAGAGTCTCTCGCGCAAGTTTCGCGTTATTTTTATTCTAGCGTGATTTCGCCGCGTAAACTCGCTGTGATTGAAGGTTACGTTTAGTTTTTTGTAGCAGGCGGGGCGGGCGACGCGCGTCAGCGCCCGCCAGTTAGCTTTACGTAAGAAGCAGGGCGGAGGATGAGTGCGGGAGGCTGGCCTTTCTCGCTCTGTCTCTCTTGCTCTGACTCGCTCTCTCCCTCGCTCGCTCGGATACGCCACTGCCGCCCGTGTGCCCCTCCTTCCTCCCACAACCCCCCCACCGCCACGCCCCGCCACGCCCCGCCACGCCCCGCCACGCCCCGCCCCGCCCCGCCCCGCCCCGCCACGCCCCGCCACGCCCGCCGCTCGCGAACTCCGCCACCGCCCTTTAGGAGAGGATGTTGTGCTCGACGAGCGTTTATCCCCGACGCCCTGAGCGTCACTAGCCGGCACTTAGGCGTCACGCCAACGTCACGCCGAGTCACGCCACGTCACGCCAGGCGCAGCCCGCGGGGAGGCCTCTCTCTTACACCTACAGGCGCGCCTGCTAACCAGGCATCTCGACGGCCAGAGCTATCGCAGCTTCTCTCTCTCTCTCTCTCTCTCTCTCTCTCTCTCTCTCTCTCTCTCTCTCTCTCTCTCTCTCTCTCTCTCTCTGTTTCGAACGTGGCGCCCGCTTAGCGTTTATACGCTGCTCGTTACGAACCGTCACACCCCCGGCCCGCCCCGCCCAGTCTGTGTGGAACCGACTGTAGCGCGGCGGCGTGGCTGTTAACACGTTCGGGTCCGACATGCGGGGCGCGGGCGCGGGGGGCCCAAGGCTGCCCGCCATGCACCGGGCGAGCTCTCTGGTGAAAGCAGCAGTGTCACACCGTCACGCGTCACACCGTCACGCGTCACACCGTCACGCGTCACACCGTCACGCCTCACACCGTCACGCCTCACACCGTCACGCGTCACACCGTCACGCGTCACACCGTCACGCGTCACACCGTCACGCGTCACACCGTCACGCGTCACACCGTCACGCGTCACACCGTCACGCGTCACACCGTCACGCGTCACACCGTCACGCGTCACACCGTCACGCGTCACACCGCCTGGAACAAGCAGTGTGTGTGACCTGTTGGCGGCAGCGCCGCATGCTGTCTTCAGCAGAAGGTTTAGCATGGCCGGCTACAGTCGCGGGCCTCTTTCTCAGTCGGTAGAGAACTTTACCTGGAGGCCGCAGTATTCTGGTAAGATAAATAATGAAATTATGGCGAGTATAAAACTGCTCCTGCTGCGGCTCACCTCATCCTATCCGGCCTGCAGCGGCTCTGGCGTGCTCAGCCCAGGCCCTGCCGGTGTCGCCGGGCGCGCCGCGCCGTGCTGCCGGTCATAACGCTCGCTCGCATTGAGATGCCCACGGCTCAATCCACATTAGGCCTCTAAAGCGGTATCAGCGTGAACATCGTATGCAGTGAGGCTGGACGGGCCGTGCCGGGCCGGGCCGGGCCCCGCCGCGCAGGGGGCCCCCGCCCCGCCCCGCCCCGCCGGGGCACGGGGGCTCCCCGCGGCGCGGGACCGGTCCGACGCCGTCGTATTGTATCACCTATTCCACATACAAACATATTTTGTCTCGGAACAAAAAGGAGGGGAAAAATGTGACGCCGCGCCGGGCTGCTGCTGGTGCTGCCGCTGCTGGTTGTGAAATGTAACACCAATCAGAGTCCATATTTTATATGTTGCCCCTCTCCTCTCGGGTGTTGGTGCTCGCTGCCACTCTCATCGAAGAGTTTAAATTACACTACCTTCATATCTCGGGATAGAGGATATAATTTGAAAGAGGTAAAGTTATTGAACGCGGTGGATGTGAGAGCGAGCGAGCGAGCGTTTGCGTACGTCCCATGCAACTCGGCACGCAAACGTGCTGGAGCGTCCAGTAGTGCATGCTGCTGCCCTACCCTGCCAGCTGTGGGGCCTTTAAAGGAGGTCTCCGACTCCTCGGGTGATAACTCTGCACTGCCGTACCCGGCCCGGCCAGGCCAGGCCCGGCGCGGAGACCGCGGAGGTGCGGGACATCTCAAGATGGAAATGACGCTCCTTAGGGAACTCTTTGGCGGCTGCCCGGCCCGGCCCGCTCGCCCCGCAGGCACCGCTGCCTGGCTGGCCTGCAGGCTGAGGCCGATTGGGATTCCATACTTACGGATTCCCGCACGGCCGCGAAAGCACGCGGATGGTACGTAGCGGGGCGGGGCGGGGCGGGGCGGGGCGGGGCGGGGCGGGGCGGGGCGGGGCGGGGCGGGGCGGGGCGGGGCGTGATTCACACCCGCGTCCGCTAACAAGATGTTTACATTCCATCACCACGTGCCCTTCACACGTTCTTTACTACGACGGCCGTACTCGGCGCGCTCCAATCATTTTGCGCTCGCCCCGCCCCGCCCCGCCCCGCCCCGCCCCGCCCCGCCCCCGTCCACTGTCCACACGCGGCTTCCTATGCGCATGACCATGTGAGATGGTCATCTCTGTACGGAGAGGCCGCACGGCTCTCGCACTGCGGCGAGCGGGGCTTTATTTTCTTCCGCACGGGATGTACGGCGCTCGCGCGCGCGAACCATAACGTTTGGGTTTGTCTCTGCTGAGAGAGAGAGGGCGGTGGTGGACGGGTAGGACAGGGGGAGGAGCGGGGCCAGAAGCGGGGCCTCCCTTATCCACGCACTTGCTGTCCTGCTTTGCTGCAGGGATGCAAGTTTTACGAGGTGGACGCTATGGATTTAGATATATACTTTTATCACGCCTCCTTATCTTTTTTTTGTTAGTGTCGAGTAAATTTTACTTCTGCATGCATAACGCACGCACCATTCAAAATAGTACGAGTAAGTTCTCCAATGTCTCTCCAAGTGCTGGAACGTGTGCCTGATGTGGGCCACCCGTGCATGGTGGAACAGCTGCGCAGTCGCACCTAAGGCGGAGAAGTCGTCATGACAAATCATCTAAAGTCGATCACTCACTCGCACTCACACACACGCGCGCGCGCGCACGCACGCCCCGGCCGGTAGCCCCGCTGTCACAGCCGCCACTGCTTTATGCGAGTGCGTGTCCGGCCGGCCCGCCTGCTAATAATGTTCTGCTGCGGATAATGCCGCACGCGATTACTTGCACGACCAGCAGGCTGTGCTGGTGATGCGGAGGTCAAAATATTAACCAAACAGAAACCAATAACTAGAATATTTAAATATTTGTTCATGGGTTCATAATCGCACTTGAAAATCGGGTGTCTTTGGGTTGAGATATAGAAATGCGCGCGTTGTGCGCCAACCTCGCTTATCTTTCGCCCCAAACGGAGCCTCTCTGATTGTATTAGGTTTCGAGATAGGACGCGGCGCGGTCCGAATCTTGTTGGTTTTGTAGGTGATATTTTTTTCTCCAGCTTCCCGGTCCCATGAGCGGCCGTGCCCTGCCCCGCCCCGCCCCGCCCCGCCCGGCCCGGCCGCGCCACCAAGCACACTGGGGGTAATGTGCCCCTGTCTTCTCCAATAAACCGACCCTGAGCCCTACGACCGCGCGTACTCCGGAGAACGATCACTAAAAATGGTTCGAATTCTCCCCCGCGCCGACCCCGCCCCCCTCCCCCCGCGCGCTCCTCCCGGCGACGAATTGCAACATCGTCCCCGGCTTTACGGCGAGGAGCGGCGCAGGGGAGGAATCATTTCCCTCGGAGGACCGCTCTGGAGGAACGGCTGGCGATTTTGTGGCAAATCCGTTTTATTCGCTGAAACCCGACACTGTTGCCCGCGTGCGTATGCGTGTGTGTGTGCGTGTGTGTGTGTGCTCGCTCACAGACAGGCATGGCACTGTACCAGGACATGCATGTCCAATCGGTCCTTTCGAGATCACGCGGACGGATCTCACACCTCCACCCAGCAGGTGCTGCTCCAGACATCCGTCCTCACGGAAGAAATGTCTGAAAGCAAAACGCAGGAGCTGGAGTAATATTTTAAAATATTACGAAAAATTAATTTATCTCAACTTGGAAACTTTCCTATCGACGGGGTGTGTTAAGGGTCGCAAAAAAAAAAAAAAACGTTCTTTCCCGCGGCGCGCCTACGAGCGACGAGAACAAATATATGTCAACCTTTTCCATCTCCCTACCCCCCTCTTACCCCCGAGTTATTCCTCCGAATAAAGTAAACGGTGAAAAATTGGAAGCTCACGTCTGCAGCATTTTGTTTGTCCGGGAAAACATGTGCGGCGGGGTGGGGCGAGGCGGGGTGGGGTGCGGCGGGGTGGGGCGAGGCGGGGCGTTTGGAGCGCCTGCTGCTGTTATTGGCCTATATGCTCTGCTCTCTCGCCTCCGCCCGCACGGCTTGTGTTTTTTCGCCACCCTCTTCTTCCCCCGCTGCAGCAGCCCCCAGCAGCCCCCAGCAGCCCCCGGGGGCCCAGCCCAGCCTAGCTCAGGGTCTCCTTGCGGTGTCGCGTTACGCGCCCCGGGGGCTTCGCCGAGAGTCTGCCATGGCGCGGGCGGGCGCCCATCGCTTCCATCCAGTAAGAGATGGGCGCGGGGCGGGGCGGGGTGGGGCGGGGCGGGGCAGGGCGGGGTGGGGCTGCTGCGCGCCTGTTGTCTCGCGGCCGTACGGCCCCGGTGCAGAAGTAGTTGTACTTCCCTTCCACCACAGCCGGCTACTCGCGTCCGACTCGCGTGTGGACTTATGTATCTGTGCGGGGCGGGGGTATACCGGCGGGCCTCGGGGAGGGCTATCACATCCCCTCCCCCTCCCCCATCGCTCTCCCCGCGCCATCCGCACCGATCCTCTCACTCCCCTCCCCCTCCCCCTCCCACGGGCGGGGCCGACGCACAAAGTGGCCGCTATTTTTATTGGTTTGGGCGGAAAAGTGTTTATAGTCGAGCGAAATCGATTACACGCTTCGTGCCGCTATCGGCGCTGAGCTCCCTCCCGCGCGGAGGCGTCCGAACCAGGGTTTGTTTTCTCGCCTTTATATATTCTCTCCTCTTTTTTTTATCCCCAGGGCCCCGCGGCTGTTTTCCAGTTTCGGACGCGACCCTGCGCTCGCTTTAGGCCCCTAGAACCCCACTAGGCGAGGGGCAGATGGCCGGGCCGTCCCTTTTGTCGCAAGAGAGAGAGAGAGAGAGGGAGAGGGAGAGGACGAGGACGAGGACGAGGGATTGGGTGGGGGTGGTTAGTCGCAGAGGGTGCGGGTAGAAAATGATGCAGTTTCCGACTTCCTCTCAATAATAATGGTCCCCTTCCGATGCGACTGCCATGTGGAAACAAGCGTAGTGCGAATGTAAAGCTGCCACTGGTAACACGAAACACTTTTTGCTACGTCAACTTTCGTCGTCATTTTTTCCCCCCTTTTTGAAGACGGTGCCTTGACTTTCTCGGGTGGCTATTGTGTTTTTCGTCTCCCGAAAAACCTAACCGAAATAACAACCATGCTGGTGATTCTCGACGGCGGCGCGTTGACTGCGTTCCTCGGAGGACCCATATTGAAACATAAGGAGGGAAGGACCGTCTCGCGCAGCGGCGGGGGAGGGGGACTAAGGCACCATATTGGAGGGGAAAGAGATGGAAAGAGAGCGAGAGAGGGAGGACGGAAAAAAACCGGGAGAAAGGAAGAGGGTAAAAGAAAGAGGCGGCAAGCGATCAGTTTGCACGCTCGGCCATCGCTATAAAAATAAAATATCATGTTGTGTGCGGAGCAGGCCCCGCCCCGCCCCGCCCCACCGGGCGCGCCGGGCCGATCCGCGGCGCTAACCGACCCCGATACATCACGACGAGCAATCCCACCAGATTTTCCCCCGCCTTCTGCACCTGTTTTTACGGGACACCGGATCTTTGGGTATACAGCACAAAGAGCCCGTATCGCACACACAGCTTGCCAATATGGCCCGACCCCCGTCTCTCCGCAGACCACGTATCAGTCGGATATATATTATTTACTCAAATTTTTCACGTGCTGTTTTTAGATTTTATTTTTAGAGATTTAAAATTTAAATCATCCAACCCTCTTTCTAGCTGTGAAAGCACTTATAAGTTGATAAATTGTAGATGACACGAAAAGCCACTTACGAGTTTATTTGAATTCGGCAGACACCTAAGTTATCGTTTGCCGTGTTCAATCTACGGTTTACATTCTCGATTACTACCCGGCCGCCCGCCTGCAGCTGCAGATGCGGGGCGTGCCGCGGCTGTTCACACGGTGTGTCGTGTCGCCGCTCTGCAGCCCGGCCCGGCACGGCCCGCACCACCGGGACGGACATCTTTATGGCGCGCAGCACTTGTCCTTCCCCGCACAGCACGTCCAGAGGTATTGAGAAGGTTTTTTGTACGTACTTTCTGCTAGATCTAAAAAAAACTATTTGTATTTTGCGCGCATTAAACAGAAGCTCACTGAGATGAGACTAGGTATTGAGAGAGCGCGGTTTATTAATGAAAATAGACTAAGAGACGCGACAACGCGACGCGTGACGCGTGCTGACGCGACATTGTTGCTCGCCTCGATGTTGTTGGCGTTATCGCGCATCTCCCGCTGCGTGTTCGCGGCGCTGTTTAATAAAACGAAAATTAGCGCGGGAGTAAATCATGCAGGCGGGGCGGAACGCCTCAACACCTCGGCCTTAATCACCCCGCTGTGTAGGTGTGTGTGTGAGAGAGAGAGAGAGAGAGGGAGAGAGGAGGAGAGGGAGAGGCATGCTCGTGTTTGCGCGAGGTAAAAAGTAGGAGGATTGCCGGCCACCGAAACAAGTCTGCGCTCCGCCCTGCTCCGCCCTGCTCCGCCCTGCTCCGCCCCTCCGGCCCGGCTGGGGAGCATCGGCCTGGCCTGCCGGCCGGGGCCGGGCGGGGACGCCGGATGTGGCGGCGGGTAGGCAACTCGCTCGCAGCCCTCCTCGGCGGGTTGCCTATCTCGGAAGTGCAGGGGCTCGAGCCGCGCTCAAGTCTCTGCTCTTTCTTCGCTTTCTGTCTCTTTCGCTCTCTCCTCTCCTCTCCTCTCCTCTCTCCTCTCTCCTCCCTCTCCTCTCCTCTCCTCTCTCCTCTCCTCTCCTCTCCTCTCCTCTCCTCTCCTCTCCTCTCCGGTTTTCCTCTTCCGTCGTTCGCCGTGCCCAGTGATGCCTTCTTGACGACGCTACCTTGAGCACCGCCCAGCACACAGCATCCATTTCCGGGAGAATGGCGTATTCCAGTGCCGTTCCAGGCCGGATATCATTGGCCTCTCTCTCTCTCTCTCTCTCTCTCTCTCTCTCTCTCTCTCTCTCTCTCGTTCTCTCCTCCCTCTCTCTATGCCTCACACTCTCCCCACTCTCTTCCTCTCCGCTTCGCGCTCCCCCGCCCTTCCCCTCCCCTCCGTGTTTAAGTCATTAACTTTGATTGGATCATTACCCCCATTTGGCGAGCTGCGCTGCGCGGGCGCGGGCCCGGCCGGGCGAGCGGACGGGGCGGGCGCGGCGGGCGCGGCAGGCGGACGGACCGGGCGCGCAGCCAACCAGAATGCGACCGAGTGGCATTGTGGGTAATATAATGTAATTGCACTGCGCTACGCTACGCTACGCCCCGGCCCGGCTACACACCCTCGCAATGCGCGCTGGTGCGAGAGCGTCCGCCCCGCCCTGCCACGCCCCACCACGCCACGCCCCGCCACGCCCTGCTGGCCCAGCCCTGCGGGGACGGTGCGTCTGTCGCACAACTCCGCATAATATTGCTCACCATAGGAATGCTTCTAAAAATGGGGTACGATTCTTTGCAGTGGGGCAAGGCGGGGTTGAGGCCGCTAAAAATGTCTCCCGGTCCCCAATACGTCTCCGCACTGCCTGCCGCGCCCGCCCCGGGAGAAACACAGATTGTGCTTCGTCCCCCGGGGGGAGAGGACTCCAGGCGTACAGAGGGAGAGACAGAGAGAGGAGAGAGAGAGCCAGTCAGAGAGAGAGGAAGGGAGCGCATTTTGGCCGTGAACGCCGTCGATTCCCCGGGATTGGATTGAATCGACTGGCGCGCCGCGACCCGCGCGACAACAGCCAATCAGCGGCGGGGGCGGGGGCGGGGCGGGGCGGGGCGGGGTGGTCGAAAAAGAAGAAGAAAATAAGAGCAAACAAAATAAGTTGGCGGTGCGGGGGCGGTGCGGGGGCGGTGCGGGGGTTTTATCGCGGCCAAACACCGCCTTCTATACGGCCAAATAAATTGAATCAACGCGCGCCGCGCCGCGCTCACCGCCTTGCTGAACCGCGCGCAGGCCGGAGCGCGCTGGTGCCGGGCTCGGGTTACGGGGCCCGGGCCTACGGTAGGGCGTAACGTAACGGACAGACGCGTGAGGAGCAGCGCACATACGACAGTAAAAAATACAGCTTCACGCTTTTCCACTTGTTCCTTTGGGCAATCCTTCTACAGCTTAAGTATAACTCTGTGACACATTTCTTATTGTAACTGCTAAAGCTTTTCATTATTCATGAACAGGTCTATGTCTGTGCGCGACAAGACGACTCTTTTTTTTTTTTTAACACTTTTTACAGGTCGAATTATTCCAACCTGTAATGATCCACTTACCGCGGCCGCAATTACACGCATGTAGTACTCGCCTGCTACTCGCTACCCGCGGGTCGGGACGTGGCGTGGCCGTGCGTAGCGGTGCGCGAACACGCCCGACTGGTTCTTTGTAAGAAAATTAAAGTAAACGTGTTTCTGCCGAGGGAGAGGCTAATACGCCTTAAAAGCCGTTTACGCAGCTCCATAGCACGTCATTATCGTGTTGGCTGAAGATGATGGCCCTGATTGACTGGTTCGTGTTGCCCCCCTCCGGGGAACCTCTCCCGCCCCGCCCCGCCCCGCCCCGCCCCGCCCCGCTGCGCCGCCTGCCAGCCCGCTCGCTCCCTCCTCCTATAAATCCTTTCCTCGTTCTCTCACCTCTTTTCTATCTCCCAAACCTCATCGCCGCAGCGTTATGGTATTAGAAAAACAAACGCGAGTGCTTGGAGTAATTTAATGGTGAGGATATCGAATTTAACGCCTCTCCTCGCTTAAGCACACGAACGCCGCACAGCCCTGCTCGCCTTTTCTATTTTTTGAAGGAGTTTAATGTCGACGAGGTTTGCAGTTGGTGCAGTCGCTCCTATAACTTCACACTTTCGGAAAGCAAAAGCAGCAATTAGTTTTATGTGCTTTTCGTTTCTTAGTTTACAAAAAGTTGAAGTGTTTCGCACACGTACGTAAATGTTTCCCTTAAAAAAATACTAAAGCTTCTCGTGCTAGGCCTAGAATAATAAAAACAAGTTTTTGCTGCATCATCCACACCTACCCTTACCGTCGTCGTCCTCACACGTTACCCCACTCCTTTGGTTCTTGCCTCCTGTAGGTGATGAATTGGCGGCGGCGGCGTTAGAATTAGTCTCTGGCCCCCTTTGCCGCTCGCGCCGGGCCGGGCCGGGGGCGCGGACACTTGTTAGCACCTCGTTGTCCCGCGGTGTGGTGTGGTGCGGGGACCTGGGCCTGCCAGCTTCCTCGCGGCGCGGCCCGGCCCGGCCAGGGCCTTGTTGACTCGGCGACTGATGGACGAGTTAAGAAAAGTGGGTTTAAGCGGCCGTGGCGTGGCGTGTTGCCTGGAGGCAAGCCTCTCTCTCTCTCTCTCTCTCTCTCTCTCTCTCTCTCTCTCTCTCTCTCTCTCTCTCTCTCTCTCTCTCTCTCTCCCTCTCTCCTCAGGTGATAGCACACGCAACGGCCCAATTAGGCGGGTGAGTCGATTTCATTTAATATGGCGGCCCTGTCATCAGTGGTCATTAGGGGTCATTAGCTGATCCTGAGTGTGTGTGTGTGTGTGAGTGTGTGCGTGTGCGGAACGAAAGTGACGAGTCGCGGCTGCGTTTCCTGCAGTTCGATTTGTGCTTGATGAGTCCGCTGCGGCGCCATCTTGTCTCTGCAGGACTCTAACGTGAGCCCAAAGCGTAGCGCGGTCTCTCCCTGCTGTGCGCTGTTGCTGCACGCAGGAGTGTCGGCTGATTGGCAGCGAAGCACATTTCAGACGTGCTAATTGCGTATGCGGTTCTACTAAAACAGTCGGGGTCGTTTCAAAAAAAAAAGAAAAAAAAAGAAAAAAAAAAATTATGTTGTTATATAGAGAGCGAGACAAAAAATCCAAAATCCAGCGCTTAACACATACGGGCGTGACAGAAGGTCGCCCCTAACGTTGTCTGAAAGGATTGTGGCGGTATTAGCGAAAATATCGTATTTAATTAATTAGTCTTTTTCTTATTTCTTTATTATGTCTTGATTCTGTTCGGAAATTAAAAACTTGTTATAATGCACCGGCCAGGAGAGGGAATTATAAGCCTTCGAGATGCCCTGCCCGCCTGTTTGCGCGGGGTCTTAATTCCCAATTGTCGCTTTGCGTTTTATTTTTTTCCATGATGCCCCCATCCTTGTACTACACGCTCCACGGCGCTGCTCACCCGACTGCGTGTTGCTTCATTTACCCTTTTCTGGATTGAAAATAAAACATCAGAAACAAACAACAACAACAACAACAACAAAAACCCGCCTTGTGAAATGAGCCGCCCGTTAATTAAGCGAATGGAGGCGTGGCGAGATTTTCGTTTAGCGCGAAGCGCCGCCGCGCCGGGCCGGACCCTCCTACACTACGTCTGTGATTCGGCCGGGCCGGCCGGGGAGGGAGGGAAGGGGTCCGCTCCGCTCTGCGGCAGAACTCAGGCGGGCCGGGGGGCCGGCCACAAACTACGGCATTTTATCTTGGGGGCAAAGTCGTGAGGTCCGCGGTGTGCCTCGCTGAATATGAAAAATGTGCTTTTTGCCCGGTATTTGCGTGTAATATGCGCGTAGTTTTTTTTAATTTTTTTATTTTTGCACACGTGGTGCCTCTCTTGCGCGGAACAAATTACGTTGAAAAAACAGTTTTTTTCCTTGACACCTGAGGTACATGCCATCATAGGTGAATGCGCGACGCCAGGGCCTTACCTCGCCTTCAACACACAGCGCATGGCGCCCCGCCGCACCCCGCCCCGCCCCGCCCCGCACCGCCGCGCTCCGCCACGCCCCGGCCACGCCTCCTGGAGAACATTTACAAGCTGTTGGTGTGATAAGCGGACCTAATTCGCTCTGCTGAGCGGCGCTGGCCGGCGCTGGGCTGCGCTGGGCTGCGCCGGCGCTGCTGAGCCCTGCTGGCTGCGCCGGGCTGCTCAGCCGCTCAGCCGCTCGGCCGCGCCTCGGCCCGGCTCGGGGGGCGTGTCGCTCTGGGATACAAAGTACAGGGGTTCGTACACGACTTGACATAAACACGGCCCGTGTCAGGAGGCCCTGCCTGGAGTACCCTGCAATAATACAGGACGCACCTGCGCCGTGTGATTTAATGGAGCGGGGTAACCTCGCATAGAACAGGAGTGCGCGAGAAAAGTGCAGGACGAGTTCTTTTTTCCCCGCAGAATTATCTATGTCATTGTTTTTCAAATGCTTTTCCTTTATATGAAAAGTATTTATTAAATGTTTACTTTTACAGTGCCAGCGCGGCGTTGAAACTGGCTGCGTTCTGATTCTTTAGTTACCGTGCGGCGGGCCCGCGCCCCCCTATGTGCTCCCGTGGATCGGGCCGGGTCGGGCCGGCCTGCGGAAGCCAGCTCGATAACATTTCTCCGTTTCGAGTCGGAGATGATGCTTGCCGATGATCCCGATCAGCCTGTGCCCGTGGCGGGGCGTGGCGTGGCGGGGCGGGGCGTGGCGGGGCCCAGTGCTGGGGCCGGGTGTGAAGCCCCGCCCCGGGCTAGGTCAGAACCACTACTTCCCACGAAGGCGATTCACTATACGTACCTCCTCTCTATATTTTACTCGCCTATATATATTTTTTTTAACTGTACAGACTTTGGCACCTCGGTGTACTTACTTGTCCTCCAGGCCTTCGCCATTTTCTCCCACTGCATTTACCGGGTATCTAGTTATGCGCGATCACGAGGGCGTGTATATATTTTTGATAACGATTTCTCCCCCAGATATCACGCAGCCTCACCAGCAGATTTAAGACGAAAAAAAAGTTGTGAGTAACTGCTTGCCGGCCGGAGTCCGGCCGAGGCCCGAGGCGGGAGTCAGCAGTGAGAGATATGTTATTCGGTTGCTCCGCCCCGCTCCAGTTTTTCGATGCCGATGTCCGCGGTGCGTATCGGCCCCTGGCGGGGCGGGCATCTTGATACAGTATTAATGATACTCGATTAACGACCATTGCCTCGCCGCTCGTGGCCGGGCAGGGCAGGGCTGGGCTGGGCCGAGCCCAACTGGCCGGGGAGAAGGAAAAGAACACAGGGAACGCCTCGGAAATGTGAACAATTGCTCGCGCCCAGAGAGTTACGGCCTTCGGGAACCAGGCAGATTAAAAACACAAGCCCTGATTAAATGTGATTTATATCCGTCCCCGTCCCGTAGCCGCATGAGTGTGTGTGTGTGTGTGAGACTCATGATTTCAAACCCGCCGTACAGTAAAACTGATATTTCACTTCAAATCACACTAACTGTATTTGTATCTTTTGTCTGTACAACGCTACGCAATCAAATTTTTCGCACAGATTTGAACTGCGTGCTCCTCAAAGTACTATAAAACAAAATACATCCTCCTATTGCCATTGAATCGACCCTACTAGACGTTAACAAGGTGAGGCAGCAGCCACAAATACCTGTGTTTTTTCATCCACTTATACACACTTGAGCGCTCGGCTTTTCGTGGTGAAAACGCGAGTAACCTCCTCCGGGCAGAGACGATCCGGTCCACGCCACGCCGCGCCACGCCGCGCCGCGCGCCCCGCAGCCCAGGGGGAGGGGCCGAACACGTCAGCGTGCCGCTCAATGGAAGCAGTGATTACCAGCAATTTAGGCCGTAATGCTTTGCTTTCAAATTATCCCCAACAGATTAGTGCATACGTAAGTAGCGGGGATGAGGTGTTGTTCTTCCCTCTTTTCCTCTCTCTTCTGTCCAGCGCGCTTGCCCCCTCCCTCTCCCTGCCGTACATCGTTGCGCGGTGCCCTGGAAATTGAATAGCCCTGGTTTATACGTCCCCGGGATAGTGTTTACTCGTGGTTACTCGCCGTAAGTGCGGCTGATTCATGGACCGGGTACTTGCCATGATTTATCGGGCTTTGGAGATGGAGCAGGCACTTGCGGTTTGGTAATTAGCACAGTGTATTTGAACCATTCAATATAGCGTATCGATAAACTTTATGCAAATAAAACCTATAACTTATACACATTTGTACACATCTTTCTTATACTTACAGTTATTATTACACTCTTATGTAGAATTGACTAAAACACGTGTGAAATTTTCTTTTAAAAAATTGCACTCATTGTATGATATGGCCATGCAAAACGCTAGTAGTTCGGCAAAAGCATTCTACCAGGGAGCAGTATAACAATACCAAGAGATCATGCAGTGGCTGCGCCCCTCGCCTACTGCTGCGGGTCGTTCCGCTACAAAATAAATCATACTTCTAATTTTGTCACAGTCACATGCCTGTGTTTTCATGAGAGGGGCAGCTTGCCATTGGAATTAGAGATGGGAGTATAAATGTTGCTATGGCAATAAATAAGTAGCATTTAAGGCAGTCTTAACAATCGAGTGGGCTTATATCACCTCTCTGAGGAACTCTGTTTCAGAAATTAAAAAGAAAGAAACAAGAAAAATGTGGCCTGGTACATGCGCGCAAGACGGTAGTTGATTCACTTCATAAACAAATAAAAAAGAGAGTGCTCGTCGAGGAGGCGGGCGGGGCTCCTCGCACGGCGGCACTATCACAGATCCCTTTCGCAAGTCAGGGAGGATCTCTCTTTCGCACACGTTTTGGTAACAAAGTCGCTGCTGCACGGCAGCCAATGCGCTTGGCGACACCCAAGTCCCGCAAAGAAAAACAAAATATCACTGCACGCCACGGTCGCACGATGACATGTCCGACGGGGTGCTTGAGCAGGGGTGGGCCGGTGGGCCGGCCTCGCCTATTCCGGGCCGTCGTCGTCCGGGTCGATGTGCTCGTCCATGGACTCGGGGGACAGGGGCGGGGTGACGCTGGGTGAGGCCGGGCCGTCCGAGGCCACGCCGCCCGGCCGCTGGTCCGAGGGCCGCTTGGACGAGGACCTCTTGGCCTCCTCCTCCTGCTCGGTCCGCTTGTGCTTCGTCCGCCGGTTCTGGAACCACACCTTCACCTGGAAGACACAGAAAATGGACATTTTTAGAAAGAGTTTTCACGAGTTTTTGTGATTTATAATGTACGTGGCTGCGTGATTTTTTTTTCCCCTCTCCCATAGTTGTGTGTGCAAAATTGTCCTCGCTTGCTACGTTTTCGCAATTTGCAGGGACGCCGTCTCGTCTCCCAGCCCAGACTAGAATAACAAAATCTGCAGCCGCGTCGCAAACGAGGATACACGGGGGCAACTATGTATAAAGAAAACAAGCGAGTCACAAATGGGGTTAGTTAGTTGTAATGTAAGCGCGCGTATCACGCTGCCGCGCAATAAAAATGGCCACCGCATTCAGACAAGTCGTTACTCTGCGCCCCGCCCCCCCCCCCTCTCCGCACTCTCTCGTTCTCTCTCTGTCTCTCTTTTCCCCTCCTCCGCCGTGGCTCCATGGCGGGACCACCCCCAGACCACCCTCGCTGCCGTGCCGTCCCCGCCGAGCTTACCCCCGTTACAGGCATAATTGTCCGTGCTATGAAATAATATTTTGATTGCCACCCCTCGCATAATCGCGTTACTAGCCACCCTCTCCCCTCTCTCTCTCTCTCTTTGTCTCTCTCTTCTCTTCTTTTACCCTCTCTCTCTCACTTCCTCTGGTCCGCCGCTTCCTCTTCCCATTCGCTTTCTCGTTAGTAGGAGCCGACAGCTCGATAAAATCTTTCTCGCCTCGCCCCGCTTCTCTATCAGATCACGTGACTCTGAATCCGACCCAATTAATAACTCTCGTGCGCCCTAAACCCTCTTGGGCCCGGCCCGGCCCGGCCCGGTGACTGAGTGGGTGGGACAAGACTCGCCGCTGCCCTAACTTGTTTTACTCTAAATTTTCGGATAAGCTTTACACTTTTTAATAACAATATCGCATGAGTCACTTTAAAAAAATCAGCCTTGTCACAAAAATACGCTGATGCCGATTTCTACACTTTATCGGTCGTGCACGCGTAAAAGGCGATTTTCTGCGGGGGGTCCGGCCGGGGCGGGGTCTGTTGCGCTGTATACCTGGCTCGCCGTTGCGCATTCACACCCCGGCTCGGTAGCGCGCGCACAAAGGCGAGGCCACTCCAGTGTTATTCCAAGCGATCAGCCGCCAATTTCATCGCATAAAGGGCGCGAAATGAAAGCAAAATAACTATCACTTCATGTCTACTTTTGTTTGCCACGGAGGACGCCGTGCGCGGCGCAGAGGAGGAGAGGGAGAAGGAGAAAGAGAGAGAGAGAGAGAGTGAGAGAGAGAGAGAGAGAGAGAGAGAGAGAGAGAGAGAAGATTATGACCGAGTTGGCACACGCTCTCTCGCACAATCATCTCGCTAACGAGGACAATAGAGAGATGTCAGGCGAACCGACGAAATAGAGTAAGGGAGAGAGAGAGAGAGAGAGAGGGAGGGAGGGGTTGAAGAAGAGCAGTGGACACACAAAAGCGCAAGCGGGAGAGGGCGGTGGCGGTGCGGCGGGGGGTGGCTGACTTGCCACAGAGACTAAATACAAAGAGTATATAACTAGTCCCGGGGGTGAGGTTGTAACCCCCGCGCCCCGCCCGCCCCGCCCCGCCTCGCCCCACCCCGCCCCACCCCGCGCGCTGCCACTGTTCGCCGTCCCAGGAGATCATTTACTAAGGAGCGGGGAGGGGCGTATAATGGGGTGGTTACAGCCGCCCCGGCTTTTATTGCCCGCTGGAAAATAGCTCAATCACTGGATAAAGACTGAAGGGAAGGGGGTCTCTCCTCTCGCGCTCCCCTTTCCCCCCTGGAAACCAAGTTTGGGCCAATCGGCGCCGCGCTGCGCTCCTCCAGCTGGACAATAAACCGAGGTGCGAAGTCAGACTCTTCAGCACCCCCCGGTCGTGTATAAAAACAAGAGTAAATGTGCTGGAAAAATCTTCAGGTCTTTTATTTTCGGCCTCTTTTATTTATTGCTTTTTGCTCTTTTTGTTTTGGGCCGTGGTGTGCGTAGACTGCTACGGTTTGCCAATGACCCCTGAAGACATAGTCGCTCTGCAAATGTAACGCTGGAAAATTGTTGGCGATAGAACAAACTCTTGGTTCCCCTCCCTCTTCCTCCCGCGGGCCACCCCTTGGCCCCGCCTCCGACTGGCCTTTGAGCACGATTTCGTACTAATAGTAAAACTTTGAGGGTCGGCGGGGCTCGTCACGCGCTGGGAGTGATGGGAGTTGGGAACAAGCTTGGCCCGCCCGCCTCATTCCAGACCCTTTTTGCTACACTTTGGCGACACTTTGGCCTCGCCGGTCCCAGGCGGGTCGATGTTACGCTACTGGCGCGTTTAGAGGGCGCGCACAGCAGGCGGCAAGAAATGAAAACACGCACCGCAAAGTGCTCCGCAAACTATATAGTCTTATTTGCAAAGAATTTGTGATCTTGTTCGCAACTTGCTAGAAGCCTATCCTTTGCAAGCATTGCACAGTGCGCCTGTCCATACTTCCTGTCACTTCTATTCCACATTTTTTCTTCTCGACCATGCGTCACGCTCCTATGGTTCACACGTTTTTATTCGTTTCTCCATCATGTTGTTCTGCTAAAAAGCCCATGCGCGGTGGGTCCTGGGTCCTCCTCGCCAGCGCGCGCTCCCCACTGGCCGGTACTCTCCGCTCCGCTCTGGTCTGAGATGGGACAAGGGGGAGGAAGCAGCATGGCTGCCCGACCCGGCCCGTCCGGCACTCGGGAGACTGTCGAGTGGTGCGAGGCGCTCATGGCGGGCCGCGGCGGGGCGGGGCGGGGCGGGGCGGGGCGGGGCGGGGCCAGCCTCTCCTCGCAGCAATAAATTACCCACCCATTTACAAGGCCGCCGCGAGCCCGCGTGGTGGCATAGGCGGGGCGTGGAGAATGTGCGTGTATGTGTGTAGGAGACGGCGAGGGGGAGGGGTGATGAAAAATAAGTGTGGAGGAGGGGTTGGTCCATGCATGCTGTCCGAAAGACATATTTGGAGAGAAAATGAGTCGGACCTCTGCTCGCGGTAGAGTGTAGTTAGGTTGTGCACGTAAATGACTGAACAGACGAGAAAAGGATATTCCAGATACGTACTGGTGGTTTAGGCCGGCAGCATTATGGGGTCGGAGAGTTCCGATTGGCGTGTCCAGGCCTTGCCGTGCTGCCGTCGTGCGCGGGGCGGGCGGGACCGTCCTCTTTAGGCCGCCAGTGAAAGTTAGACGTACCCAAGTTTGGACTTGATATCAAAGTGTGGACTTCATCCATCATATTTGAACCGCGTGACAAGCGGGCGGGCTGCTGCTGGATCAGGATGCGGGCGGGCGGGCTGCCGTGCGCGGCCTATAGCCTCCACTCCCTGCGCCAGCCACGCGGCCCCGCCCCGCCCCGCCCCGCCCCGCCCCGCCCCGCACAGCGCAGTGTGATTTTTGGCACAGTTTTGGTGGGCCGCTGGTGGGCGAGGCGAGCGCTCTCCCAGTAAGCACCCTGAGCGGGATAAGCTGAATAACAGCGCCGATAATAGCAGAAGCGATTATGGAAATGAACGATGGCGCGCGGTGTGAGGGACAATGGGAGAGAGGATGGAGAGAGAGAGAGAGAGAGAGAGAGAGAGAGAGAGAGAGAGGGAGAGAGGGGTGTGACGACAAAAGGGATAGCCATAGAAGGGAAAGGGGCGGGGCGCGAGGCGGGGGAGGAGGGTACAATCCGTTAAGTGAGTGACATTACCCGCCCTGAATATAAAGTGGTCGGATTGGCCCACGGGGACGCCTTTACTTCTGGCCCACAGGCTGCCACAGGCCACAGGCCCACCCGGGAGCCGCACCCGCAGCAGAATAACGTAGTGTGTCGGCCGGGGAAACTCTCGTCACCACCCGCAAAAAAAAATGCTCAATATCATCAGTTTTGTTTTTAAAAGAAAATTACTATATGTGCAACAAATATTATTGTGATGCTCCTGTGGATGCAACACTTTGCTAAACATGTAAAATTAGCAAAAATGCCGTATGCTCGCCTTTCTCAAAATGTGTGCCAAAATGGCAGTCTCTTCGGCCCTGGTTCTCTCAAGTCTAGTATATATGGTCTGCATATTTCATAATATGTAAATTCACTTGTGCATGCATTAATCACCCTAAGCTTTATACTGCCTAGGATCAAGTGTGTATCGTTCTGATAGTCTCCTACGGGTGTAATGCATTTCTCATGATGTTTTTTTTCTCCGTATCAAAAAAAAAAAGTCTTGTGACTATTAAAAGAGAAGTCATGAGTGGTGCGCCGCCATGCGCGCTGGTCCCGTACCAGCAACGCTACCGGATGACAAATTATTTCAATAATGACAGCGTTACGCTGTTGCCTGGCGGTCGGTGGGGGGGGAGGAGGACGACAAAACGAGGACCGAAAAAGGAGAGAAGGGGTGGGGAGGGGGAAGGGAGGGAGGGTGCCGCTATAATACGCTCGTTATGCAATAAACAAACTCGATTGCTGCGCGCTGCTTGGGGAGCGCTCCGTAGGGAGACCCTACCCTCGCTGGTCCCCGCGCGGGCCGGACCGTCCGCAGCAAAACTTTTTCGCATGGCGACGTATTAGAGTTTGTAACGGCGGCTCGGTGCGGCGGGGCGGGCCGCGCCGGGGCAGTGGCTCTGCAGTGGTTTTATGGCGGTGTGCGCTTTTCAATTTTTGGTAGCATGCAACACCACGCATAGCTCGCACTCGTGGCAGCGTGTCCCCAGACCAAAGTTTCCCTTTTTGTTTTTTCTAGGCACTTCTTGGCAACCGGAAAACTGAGTTCTTGGTTTTCACATGGAAGAAGAATTTCCTTAATATGACGCCGTCACTAGAGTGATTTGTTTTAAAGCGCACTTTTTTCTAGTTAGCCAGCCAAATTTTTCGCGCGAGGAAAGACGTTGGCCCAGTATTTAAAATCCTGACTCTATCCGATAGAGTGGTCTCCATCGGAGCCTGCTCGGGCTGACTGTACTTCTACGATGCGCGACCCTCGCCGCTCGGCGGCAGCGGCAGCAGCGCGGCGGCAGCGAGCACAATCAGATTCGGAAGCTGGTCCCCATTTGGCTGAACAAACGCGGCGCGGAGGGGAGCGCGGCCAATACTAGGCTAACAGCGACAAATGCGCCAAGATGGCGGCGCGGAGCGGGGCGCGGCCACCCCTCCCGTGTGTTTCCCTCCTAATGCGCGTAGCTGCGGCTCGGCGCGCCCGGGAGCCGGTTTTAGCGGCCATGAAAACGGGGGATGCTGGGTGACCCCGCGCAGCGCAGCGTGGAGACCCGCGCCGCTGGGCGAGGAGTATTTCTAGACGGGTGTGAAACCAACTCGGCTCCTCGACCTGGCCCCCGGAGAGGCGATCACACGGATAACGCGGTGCTGAACGAGGAGGGAAAGCGAAACTGTTTATTATGCTAAAATTATTAATGTTAATGTTTATGAAAATCTGGTTGGGTTGTAACACTTCCCGCGTGCTACAGGTTCACATTGCGGACCCGCCAAAATGTGCTTAAATTTTCCTGGTTCTGTCTTAAGTCGACCGTGAAATTTTAGTAGGCCTCTGATAAAAATTAAAAAAAAAAGGAAAAAAAAACGTCCGCTTGTGAGTAGCTGCTCTTAAAAAGGGCCCCGCACGGAAAGTGTTAAAAATATACCGCGTATAACAGTGATAACTTTTTGTTTCATTTTCTCGATATTTATTTTTCCACCGGTTTTGACGTTTTGAAGCCTTGGCCGCGTTGCGCTCGGCGCGTTATGAAGCCGGCCAATGAGCGTTCCGGTACGTGACCGCGTCCGCTTCAATGACTCCATCGTGCTAACGCAGCCAACCAGAAGCGGAGGGGCCGGGGCGGGCCGGGGCGGGCCGCGCCTCCAGCGGGGTGTGTTCGGAACGCGTGACACACACAAAAAAGCACGAACGTGATCTGATATGAGTCGTTGAAAACGCGCAAGAAATATGAAGCGTCACCAATAAGTTTCTTTTGGATCTGATAGAACGCCAAAATGTTCGCCATGAGCTCGACATTACGATCTGCTGTTAGCTTTTTTTTTCGCTGTGCCGAGCCTCGCCCTGGTCGAGCCCTTCGCCGGGTCGAGCAGAGGGAAGGGGAAGGGGGAAGTTCCTTTTCTCGCCTTGTTACCAGCCGGACGAGGCGCGAACCTGAGCCAATTACCCTGCCTTTGAGACGTCTTTAACGCCCCCACCTCTACATCCTGCTGGGTGGGAGCGTGGCTTATGTGGCTGGCTGAGCGGAGAGGAGAGGCAGGCGGCTCGATAAACTCACACCAACTCAAATGCTTTTAGCCTGAGACAATCTAATTTTTTTTGACGTTCCCCTGCACTGTTAAATCCCTACAAACAAAATAGTTTGTAAGCTTGCAAAGCATTTGGATGCTTTGTATTACAAAGCATTTTGTTTGTAATACAAAGCATTTCGCAAATGCTTCGCAAGCTGCGAAGCAAATGCTTCGCAAGCTACAAAGCAAAAGCTTCAATACAAACAAAATGCTTTGTATTACAAAGCAGCCAAATCCTTCGCAATTGCGAAGCATTTTGTTTGTAATTGCGAAGCATTGCTTTGTAAGGTTTTAACAGTGTGCATGCACTTCTACCGTTGTAAAAGTCACGCGTGATAACATTTAAAGCTTTACTGTTAATTTTTTTTTCCAAAATTATATTTTTCTAAAATTTTGGTCGTGCAAGATGAATCTAAATGAGTTTGCTAGGAGGAGACTTGAACGCTGGCGGCCGCTCACCTGGGTCTCGGAGAGCCCGAGGCTCTGCGCGAGCTGCTTCCTCTCGGCGCCGACCACGTAGTGGTTGTTCTCGAAGGCCTTCTCCAGCTTGAGCAGCTGGTTGGGGCTGAAGGCGGTGCGGATCCTCTTGGGCTTGCGGAAGGGGTGCAGCAGGAAGCCGGCGAAGTCGGGACCTGTAAGGACCAACGAAATGCATTTGTTTACGCTGCAGTCAAACACTTTTTTGGGGTTCATTTTACACATCTGAGATGCAAATTGTCACGGAAATGATGTTTACAATATCACGTCCGTTCTTAATCAGGGCGACCTTGTCGTCCCCACCTCGTTAGTGTGCACACTGGCGCTTCTCGCGTACAATGTAAGACATGGTGTAAACGTGCGACAGCCTCGGAGACAACATACGCGCGTCGCCCCGCCCGCACACTAATAACACCGCCGTGTCTGGTCACGAGTGTCACACATATGAGCGTCGTGTCTTGAGACACCCTCGGGCGGATGGATTCCGTGGAAGTTATAAAAGTCAAACGCATCCGGCCGGCCAGGGCGGCAGCACGGTGGTGTGCCCGCGGGGCCCGGCCGGGCCGCACTGAATGTCAAGCAGCGGCTGCCGGGGCGCGCTCTTTTGAGGCGGCCCGCGCCGCGCGACGCTGCTGTCCTTTATAATTTAATTTGCTTTGAAACGCAACGCTAATCTGGTATTCCTGGTGCAGTGGCCGCTGGGCTGGGCCGGCCGGCGCGCGGCCAAGGGATGGGACGTGCGCCCGGCCCGCTGTGCGCCCGCAGTGCGCGCACCTGCCGCCAGGCCGCGCCGCGCCGCGCCGCGCAACCCCGCCCGGCCCGCCGCTAGAAATATTTTTCATACCCGTTTATGAGCCTGGTGCACACGGGGCTGGGCTCCACGGCTCGTAAAGCTTACAAGCGCGGTAAGTGGGCGCTGCTGGTTGGGGGAGCAGGAGCCGTCCCAGCCCAGCCTCGTCTGTCATCGGACAATCAGCTCAGCGGGGGTTGGGGGTGGGGGAGAGCTAGCGCGCGACAGAATTAGACTGGGTTGATATTCACACCCCTTTGGCGGGAGCGTGAGGGGTTTCTAGTGCAACACCACGCGAGTGTGGCGTATGTAGGATACAGTAAGCGCTCCGCTCCGTGCAACCGGACTATTATTGCAGCGAGTATAAGGGGCCGTGGTTATTATTGCACGAACAAGAAAAAAAGACGTATCCGAGTGGAAAAGAAGTATCTGTGCCTACACTGTAAAACCTGGGTGTTCCCTGAGAGCACGACTTAGTCGCTTGCCTCCAAAAATGGTACGCCTTTTGTCGCTCTGCCACAGCACACCTTAGTCGCTCCCATGTAGAACACCTTTGGGTCCTGTGGCTCCAGGGGAAGACAGGGGAAAGGTGCGCTGTTACTGCACACCTTGGACCTTGCATGTGTAAAGAGCTGTGTGGATTTATCCCATCAATACCATGCAGTGTGAGGAACTCACAGGACCCAAAGGTGTTTTTACATGGGAGCGACTAAGGCGTGCTGTGGCAGAGCGACAAAGGTGTGCCAGTTTTGGAGGCAAGCGACTAAATCGTGCTCTCAGGGAACACCCAGGTTTTACAGTGTAGGGCGGAGTAAGCAGGAGTCTACGATGCTCCGAAATATGTTTACAGTGAAGGAGACAGAAGGGAAAGGTGGAGAGAATGCGTTAAAAGAAACACTCTTGCACACACACACACACACACAGCAGTACATGCAGCCCACGCGCCGGAGACGCGGAAAAAGTTAATTGAGCTGCCATGATGGACCGTGGTGCGGTGCGGTGCGGTGCGGTGCGGTGCGGTGCGGCGCGGCGCGGCGCGGCGGGGCCGCGAGAGGTAATCAATTGACTAAGCAAATAAACTCTGATGTCTGAATGTGTGACGATTGCGATCAACAATTAACGCCCGTCAATGGATACTGTTACTCAATCCAATTACTGTCGCCGTGTTCGATTAGTCCGGCGAATAATGGGCCGTAAATGAACGTAAGTCCTCGCACATGACGGGGGCCCCGCGCACGCCGCGCCGCCTTGCACAAC
This sequence comes from Frankliniella intonsa, assembly GCA_033675135.1. Classification (NCBI taxonomy): domain Eukaryota; kingdom Metazoa; phylum Arthropoda; class Insecta; order Thysanoptera; family Thripidae; genus Frankliniella; species Frankliniella intonsa. Next base: position 11,769,857 of record CM066254.1, on the reverse strand, counting down.
GTGGGTGCCACGCCGCGCCACGCCACGCCACGCGCCTTGACAAAACGAGCATCCATTTGCCGTGACCCCATAACGTGCGCAGAAAGCAGTCTTTCTGCGAATCGCCAGTTAGTTTAGTATCGGTTTTCCTCTCTAATCAACTTCCTCGCGGGTCCTCAACCTTTCTATATACTTGGTATTATCCGCGTGTGTCCCGAGCCGAGTACTTGTTAAGTGACTCCTCTCTCTCTCTTTCTCTCTCTCTCTCGCTCTCTCTCCCTCTCTCTCCTCTATCAAGCAGCGCGGGGCTCATTTACACACCAATAGATGTATGAGCGTTGAGCGTCAGCTCGCGGTCCCGTCCCGTCTGCCGAGAGCGTTGACCGTCGCCTCGCCGGCATTTCCATAATGTCCCATTGCGCGCCTTGCGCTGACTTGCACTCTGTGACGCGCCGGCCGGGGATTATATTTCGTTTTCAATTATAAAGCTCTCTGCTGTTGTTTCCTTTTGTCGTATGTGCGTGTGTGTGTGTGTGTGTGTGCGTCGGTCCGCCGTGCGTTGCGGAGGCACTCCTCTCGTACGTGCGTGACCCGCCTGTTTGCGACACACGCACTTTACCCAGTCGCCTTTGTCACCCGCGCGCCCGCGAGTGAGTGGGGTAAACTGCTTCGAATTGCGACTCTTTCCCGGATTTCTCTCCAGTTTAACATACGATTGTGGAGGGAGGGTGCCGGCGAGTACGGCAGGTTATTCGAAACAACGGTGAGTAGTATGGTGTCCCATATCAACTGTCAGATGAGACTCGACTAGTGAAAGGCTTGAAACGGGGCAGCCATTTTTCTTTCATTAAAGCACTACGTTCTGAAACATACAAGCACACGAACCAGTGTGATAAACGTGATTGCTTTTGTGTTTTCGGCAAAGTATAATTTCCCGCTGCTGTTTTACATTCCTGATTGCGTTTGGCGAGGTTCGGCTTGTAAATCTGTCGCTGGCTCGCTCATTAGACGCGTGGGTGGAAGGCGCTAATGATGTCCGATGACAAGGCAGGGGGACATAGGCGGGGCTTCTAGGGGGCGGGGCAAAGGCGCGGCGGCCCAGAGTGGGGCGGGGCGGGGCGGGGCGGGGCGGGGCGGGGCGGGGCGGGGCGGGGCGCAGTAAACTGTAATTATATCAAACGAATCTGACAGTTTGATTGTGCTGGTAATGCCTATAATAGGTCCTGGACGGGGCGCTATCGAAATTGGAACCAGTCAGGCCCCGGGGGGCCGGCCGTAAAGCACTAGTGGCAGGGGCGGAACCAGCTGCCCCCTGCCCCCTCCTCCTCGCGGGCTTCCTCTCGAGTTGAATCCGTACGGAAAAGAGGATGCTGGAATCCGGTAGGAACGCGCTGCACACAGCGCTAGATAAAAAGTGGGATGGCAACCGCTGCTTTCAGGTATATTTTGACGGAAATTAGAAAAGGTCTGCAATTTATATGTACGTTATAAAATGTTCCTTTTTTTTACGAGAAATATAAATTAAGTTCCTGCTTGGTTCGCAACACTGGCCATATTTTAAATCGGTACACGATGGCATAATCACGTTCTGGAAGCGAGGCGAAGAGCGAGTGTGCGTGTGTGCGCGTGGGTAGAGGTGTTGTTTCTCACCTTCAACGTAAATCACACTCACACACACGCGCGCACGCACGCCGACTTGGCTTTTGGATTGGCATCAGCCTTTTTCACCTTTTACCCTCGACCGATGTGAGACATTATACTCACTAATGGACAGGCTCACCAGGATACCCGTGGGTATGCCCTCCTGCTTCCCCAGCCGGCCGGTGCGGTTCGAGTTGTCGCTGGCGGGGTCACGTGATGCACCGCGCGGCTGACGGGTACCATCCGGGTGCCTTCCGGGTGATGGTTGTGTGTGTCATAGTCCGTGATGCATCCTAATTGAAACGGCCTTTACTGACAGTTTTTAGGCTTGTTAACGGTGACGCCTCGCCTCACCCCTCTTTGCTTGCTGTCTCCGTCTCCCACCCTGCTTCCTCACTTCTTTACGCCTTCTCGACGGCTCCTGCCTGCACGCCGCGGCCACCGACCCCTACCTAAGTTTAGTTAAGTTTCTTAAAAAAAAAAAAAAAGTCTGGTTCTGCGGGATATTTTTGCGTTGCTTCCGCGGATCGCGCTGTAAATGTTTTATCCGCCTTGAGCTGTGCAGCGTATTAGTTTCAGCTGTCATATGTCATGCCCCGGGCCTGGCCGGGCCTGGCCCGCTCCCACACACACCTACACACTCGCTACGCTACACGCAGTCAAACACTCTAATTAGGTAACAACCGGCTCCCGCCCAAGGATGGTTTATTCCCGTGTCAAAACACACAGGACTGTAATTTGAGTTCGGTGCGGCCGCGAGCCCCTTTGGGGTGCGGCCCGCCCGAGGCGGGAGGTGTGCCCCGCCCCCGTCGGACCCCCGCCCCGCCCCGACCCGACCCGCCCCGCCCCGGCGCTCGCAGCCCCGCCCCGCCCACCCGCTCCTTTTGAGAATGCGATCCTTTTCTTTGTTTCTTTTCATCCTTAATGGCCATTTGCGAAAATTAATCTGTCCTGCGAGGCGGAAGGCGCGCGCTGATGTGGGTATCGTGACTGACAACGGCGCTTCACGGAACGCCCCGGCGGCCCGGGGGGTGGGGCGGAGGGCGGGGCTGGGCGGGCAGTGCTTCTATGGAACAGCGAAAACAGATGACGATTGAAGGCCTGTACTCACCTCCGAGGAAGCGCGGCTGGAAGGGGCGGGCGTGGCGCGCCGCCATGAGCCAGGGGTACAGGGGGTAGCCGGGCATGGGCGGCGGCAGGAGCCCCGGGGGGCCGGCGTGGCCGCCGTGGCCGCCGTGGCCGGGGTGGTGGTGGTGGGGGTGCGGCGGCGGCGGGTGCAGCCCGGGGAAGCAGGGGGCGGCGGGGCCGAGGGGCGGCAGCGCGGCGGGCCGGTACACCACGTGGCCCTGCAGCCCCCCGCCGCCCCCGCCGCCGCCACCCCCGCCGCGGTGGAGGTCGCCGTCGTCGGTCTCGGAGGCTGACGGCGAGGAGGGGCTGCGGACGGGGCTGCGGCCGGGGCTGATGGGGCTGCGGCCGCCGGGGCTGATGGGCGGGCTGCTGCCCGGGCTGGGGGTCCTGGGGGGCTGGAGCTGGGCGGCGAGCTGCGCGCCCCCGCCCCGCGCGGCCTCCAGCAGCAGCGGCCCCCGCACAGCGCGCTGCACCGCCGGGCTGGGCTCGGGCGCGGGGCTGCGCCGCCCCACGATCGAGTCGATGGAGAAGCCGATCGTCCTCTTCGGCGCCGACGTGGACGTGGTCGTCATGACAACGGCGGCGCCCGGCTCCCTCATGGCACTGTCACCGCACCGCTCTCATGGCACATGTCACTGGCACTGTCACACACACGCACGCTCTCTCTCTCACTCTCACACACGCGCGCGCGCGGGCCGCGCCACGGCGCAGGCCTGCTTGTCCACCACGGCGCGCTGCAGCACACGGGTCCTGTTCCGTTCGCCTCGCGAGGTTAGGTTTGCTACTGAGCGCGGCCCGCCGACCAGGATGCTGGCGCGCGCTCCACGCCCCGCCACGCCGCGCCACGCCACGCCACGCCGCGCCAGGCCACGCCCTCTCGGCCATTCAGACCCGATAGGCGGGGCGTTCCCCCCACCACGGGGCGTTCCCCCTCCCCGGGCATGCTCCACTACGCTCCGTCCCGCCGGTCTCGCCTCGCCCGTTCCGAGCTAATCGTCGCCACTCCATACACAAACGCTGTCGCGTGGCAGTCGCTTCTCTCTCTCTCTCTCTCTCTCTCTCTCTCTCTCTCTCTCTCTCTCTCTCTCTCTCTCTCTCTCTCTCTCTCTCTCTCCGACACTCTTTCGGCCCCAGACTTCTCGCCTCTCTTGGCTCCTTTATTCTGTGTGCACACTCACATTAGTTGAAGCCTCTCTCTATCACAACTACTTTATTTTTGCTGTCGCTCTAGTCATGAGAGGGCACAATTTTAGAACGTAGGTCAGTGACAACCTAATTTTCCGTGCTTCTGTGATTTCCTGTCATTAACAAATTATTTAAATGATTCTGAATACGTAACCAATTCTTAAGATTCTTAAAATTAAAAAAAATATATATGAAAATCGAAACCCCTGGGGATTTTTTTTCTCTGGGAATACCTGAGGTTGGACGAATTGTAGTAATAAAAAAGGAGACCACCAGGCCGGCAGTTAGGCAGTCAGCTGCGGCGCTGGCCGCGCTGTGGCCCGCATGGCGTCAGCGGCGCGGGACTTTATTTCCCCAAAGCAGCGTAATTAATTGAAAGGCAGTTCTGTATCTCCTCCCACCGCCCCCTGCCTCGCGCGGAGTATCACCTCTCTCCCTCTCCCTCTCTCTTCCTCTCTCACTCTATCCCCTTCCTCCTCTCTCTTTCTCGCGTCGTGTGATGCTCTTTAACATGATCATTGTCCGGCGAGAAGGGACGGCAGGGACCCGGAGAGGAGGAGAAGGAGGAAGAGAGAGAGAGAGAGGGAGAGAAAGAGGTGCGATAAACTGAGGAGGGAGAGGGGACGGGAACGAGAGGAGGTGGGATCCATAAAACGGAGATAATATCAGAAAATGTTCCCACTTTGCTTGTGCGCGGTGCTGCGATGTTTTACTTAGGCGACAGCCTGGTGTGAAGTTAAAGCTGTTTATTTCAAAATCCTGGCACCGAACCCAAACGATCCGCCCGATAGCATCCCTGTTGACTCATTCCTGCGAGCGCTGGAATTCGGGTGGCGGCGGGCCGCGCCGTGCCGCGCCGTGCCGCGCCGTGCCGCGCCGTGCCGCGCCGTGCCGCGCCGTGCCGCGCCGTGCCGCGCCGTGCCGCGCCGTGCCGCGCCGTGCCGCGCCGTGCCGCGCTAAAGCGATGGCGACGGCCCGTCCGACCGACCCGCGGGCCGCTTCTTCTCTTACCTTTTTTTTCCCTTGAAAAATTATTCCTCCTTATCGTTTATTCGATTGTTTATTTTTGGCAGAGTAGCGGTCAGGTCGGGCGCGCGTGCCCCGCTGCTGCTTTGACATCCTCCTTCGGACGGAATTAAACTAACAATGCCTATCTGGGCGCTATTTACATGCTGACGGGTCCGGTGTAAAATAATAGGCGACCGCGCGGCTGGCGGGGCGGGGCGGGGCGGGGCGGGGCGCCGCGCTAGCAGGCCATTGGGGCCGCGCAGCCCGCCGTGCGGGGTTAGGTGATTTATTGATAACTACTCGAGGAGAGGCAACGGCCAGCCGTGAAGAAGGGGCTGTCAAGTGGCTGTCCGCCGTAAAAAGAAGCCTCCACTCTGGGGTTACGATTCTCGCAGGGCAGAGCGCCGGGCCCGGGCCCGCCCCGCTCCACCCGGCAGGCGCAAGGCTTTACAAGAAATTGCAGAGCGCTTGTGGTCGTCGAGCGGGGCGGTCTGAGGGCTGGGGCGGGGTGGGGTGGGGTGGTGTGGGGCGGGGCGGGGTGGTGCCTTTCTCCCACTGCTCGGGGCTCGACAGCCCAGGGCGTTCGCAAATGTATATGGATCAGGTCAGGATTTTGGCTCTCCTGAGGATCAGCAGCTTGCTGATTATTAACATACAATCTAGGTCGATTACTGAAAGTTTTAAGAAAAAATAAGGCTACTTTGTGCCTAGTTTTAACATTAGAACGAAAGTTATTGTTTTTAGCACTTTGGGATTTTCGAACGGCATTTCCGCATCAACTAGGACTAATATTTTCTATGCGAGCGTAGTTCTACAAATAGCCCCGTAAAATTATTTTTGCAGCAAGAACAAAAGCCACACACACAGTACTCTCCCTGTAAGCTGCTGTCGTAGCACCTACAGTTTGTAGCTCGGAGCTGTCGATCGTGCAGGGCGCGAGGGGTCAGGGGGTGGAAGGGGGAGCGGGAGGGACGCGCCAAGGAGTCTGCTTGTCACGGGGCTGCGGGCCCGGTGGGGCGGGGCGGGGTGGGGCGGGGCGGGGCGGGGCGGGGCGGGGCAGGGGCCCAGGTGAGGTGCAGCGGGCTGTAATAAAGTCCGCGCTATATGACCTCCCTACCATCATACCAAACTGAATACAACTGGCAGTTAACAGCTTGAGAGATATTTATGAGCTCTTAGCGTTCGAGACTCCCCGCTTAATACGGCATTAGCTGCCCAGGATTTCAAAGTATACAATGGAAACGGGGCCCAGGTCGTTTTTGAACACACACACACAGACAGACACACATACACCTTTTTTTTCCTCATACGCCATTAGTGCGACTGGTAATGACCCTCGTTGTCTTGATGAGTCACTGGCTGCCGAGAGTCTCGCCGCGCCGGGCTTTGCCAAAAGGGAGTTGGCGAGGACAACAGTGGTGCTGACCCGACCCCCCCCCCCCCTCCCCCAGCCACTCGCATGCGTCCAGACACGCTCTTTTTCGTCGCATTACCGCGCCATAAACTGGCCGCCCTTTCTCCGCGTGGCGCATTTTCGGCCGTTTTTATCGTTTTATTGGGATGTTTCCGTTTTTAATTACCTGGTCCTGGGGGCGTTACGTGCCCCTACGGCGTGCGGAGCTCTGGCCTGCTCGGCTCGGCCCGGGCCAGATGAAGATACAGCAGATGGTATCGGCTAGCAGCGCCCGGCCCGGCCCGGCGGGGTAGCGCACGGCCAGCCAGCCGGGGACACTTCTGGGAACACCTAAACACCTGAGCGGGCTAATGTGCGTGCCTCGACTTTAATTTATACCATTATGAATGGGTTTCTGCCTTAATGAATTTCTATATTTTTAGCAGATGATACATTTTAGACAATTCAACATTTAACTACATTAAAGAAATGTGTCATCTTGCTTGTACTGTCGTGTTGAGTGAGAGAAGAGGCATGAGGCTGGTCAGAAGTTTTATGTGTAGGGGGCTGAAGAGTCGCTGGTGTCGGTGTCTCCTGCCCCGTGCCCCAGCCAACAATACCAAGCCGCTCGCTTCGCGCCCCCTCCCTCCCCCCTCCCTCTACTCCCTCTCCCCATGGCTGGAGACCTGTTGATTCTAGTCATGCACAGTATTTTATAAATAAGAATTTGAAAGAACATGGTAGAAAACAAATGTTAACGCACTATTCGAGTGATCATTGCACAGCGAACCTACAGTTCAAAAATCGTGTTGATCGGACATTTCTTTAGCCGAAATGCCCCTGTTCATGACGTCCTAGTTCTTCCACAATGGCACAGCTGCACTAGCGACAGACGGGTGTTAAACCACTACCATGCGGATTATACTCCTCCCTCTAGCTCACACGACCACCCATTCAACTCGGCGTGAACCCCAACACTAATTTTTAAAAACTTTACCTTAACTATAATTTTACTAATTCTTTACCCGTTCTCGGGAAAACGTTATAAAAATGAAAAAGATGACATGTGTATACAACTATATAAGACTTCAAAACGGTCACTTCTAAACTATAATAATCAAAATAAATATAACACCATAGAAATTTTCAGCTAGAATAAGATTTCAATATCATCTGCTTTCATTTCCAATCCTGATTGGAATTTTTTCCTTTTTTTACCCCTTTTCTTTTTGGGTAGGAATCGAAGGAAACGAAATCTCAATTATCAATGTCCCCTGAAACCGCACGTGATTTCCCGCGTCGCCGCATCATAGTAGTTTATTTAGGATGTCCCCCAAGAACGAGAACCAGTTTGCTTTTGCGTTTGGGTTCTGCGTCTCTTCACACTATAGCCTCATGTTTCTGTCTGTCTCTCTCTCTCTCTTTCGCTCGGTCTGCGACACAATGGGGACAGCCGGCTTCCCCAGAAGGCCTCAGCGCCGTTCCCAAAGATATCTCACCCTGTTCCGATCGAGCCGGGCCGAGCCGGGCCGGGCCGGGGGGTATCGGCTCGAACCTTTTCTTTTTCCCAAGACTATTACACGGCGGCCACTTGTTTCAACCACTAATGACGCGGACCCGTCGGCCGGCCGCCCGCCGCAGTCCCGCACAGGGACACCCGTCGACAGGGTGCTGGGCACGGCTACCAGCTGGCTACCTTATTAGCCACGGGGCCACTTGTCTATTAGCCCGTAGGCTACGGGCCTTGGCCTAAATCAGGCGAAAGATACCGTAGTTGTGGAAGGCTCTGATTGAGTTTGGTGCTGGCTGTGAGAATGTGAGGATGGCGCGGCGGCGGCATGCCAAGCTCTCCAGTTTATTTCTGCTTGTCGCTACCAGTTAATGACCCGGGCCGGGCCGGGCGCTGCCGGCGAGGCGGCCGCTATTGCCGCGCTATTGCCTCGAACAAGCTCCTTAAGATAAGACTCCGCCAACATCTCTATGTGTCATGCCATGTCGTACACATTGTCACTGCCCGAGCCAGCTCCGCGCTGCTGTCGCGCGTTTAACTGCCACTTTTTTGGTCGAGATGTGTGCGACACGGGCCGGGCAGGCGCCCGAATCTTGAGGCGAGCTCTGTATGCCTTGCTGCGTATGAGCTGATATAAGTAACGTGCCTCTGCACGCGCCGCATTTGACCCCCAAACACTCGCGGCGCTATCGAGTCCTAATCCTGACCCCGTATTTGATGGCCCAACTCCCTTCGTCGCCTCGTGTTTGGTAATAGAATGTCGGTGATGAGATGACCCCGATGGCCGAGCTCGCCGACCCGGTGCGACGGCTCAAAAACATCTTTCTCACAGATAGAAATGGAAATTGAATGACGCACGATGTGGTTTTCTCAGTAATATGGGTTGCTACTTTTCATAGCCGAGTTTTACCGTTGTTTGTCTTATTTGACTATTTTTTTCAGCGAACCGCCTGGTCTTGACTTTATTTAGCACGCTACTGCTGCGCCGTCTATGCTGTGGCCACTTCTTAAAGCATGTTCTCATCTTTTTCGTGTGTTCGATTGAGTCACATAATTGCCATTTTCTCTTACTTTGCGTCAATTGAGCTCCTACGAAATTGACTTTGTTCGAGGGCAGGCGTTTTTTGCGTGCTTAGCATCAGCCCATATGGCTCGACCGTTCTGGCCCATATAACCCGGGGTCAGCTTATCATGACATTAGTCGACATTAGCGCTATCATCGGCGACAATGTTGCCACGTCCAAATGGTTTATCTGTTAATGAGTGCGACGGAGACGGAAGCAGGCGATGGTCTCTGGGGAAGCCTTATCGACAATGAGCGGAAACGTTCGAACTATCGCCGCAAACAACAGGAAAATTAAATCTGACGTGTCACTCGCTTTCCCTTGCAGACGGCTTGGCAAACTTTTCGTTAGAGAGAAAAAGTTCCGCTGAAAATTATTATCGGCCTGCAGCCGTGAGCCGAGAGTCGAATTGAATCCTGCCTGTAATTGCTGTTGTCGGCTGGCTGGCGCGCCCGACTCGGCACGGTGTAGGCGAGTCGGCTTTAGCTCCTTACAAAGCCCTTCACTTGTTAGGGGGACTGATGCACGGCGTGTCGTGTCACGCGGCCAACTTATGTCGCGTTTTCCCGCTGCGAGTCGAATGCCCCCGACAACCAGACAAACACCGGTGGCCGCTGTGGCGTGTCAAATGGGCCGGCGCGCAGCAGTTAGATGAGTCGTCGAAAACGTGTTTCAATATTGAAACAATACTGTCACACGTGTGGGGGACTCTAATTGACTACTCATCATTAAGAAGTACTCGGTTAACACCTGGTTAAATGATGTTTTTGTGCAGTCATCGTCTAATTCTTTACACGCTAGAGGATTAGCCGTTGAAAGTCTGTGCATCTTGGATTTTATTCCTTTAAAAAAATTCCTAGCGCTTCATCATATGCCAATGCAAACCTTGTAGTAATTCCGATTTTTAATATAACTATGTTTAAATGGTTTCAGATGACGTTGCGTCCGGTGCACGTGTGCTGCTCCTGCTCGGTCGTGCGGACGCGGTGAAACGCAGGAGATATGACAGCCCGCCACTGCAGGTATTTGTACGCTAGGAGGGGGAGTGGGCTGGCTGGCAGCGGCAGCAGCAGCGCGCGCGAGCCGCGCAGCCGCGCACGCCTGGGAAACGCGGTCATTACGTGTTTCAGGTAAACACGCTGCTAGTCTCGTTACCGGCGACAAATGTCTTTATAAATCCGCCGGCGGCCGGCCCCGGCCGGGCGAGAGGCAAGGCCGCCCCGCGGCAGGGGGCTGTATGTCTGCCTGTCCGTCCCGACGCGTCCGTCCCGGCCCGCGGCCCGTCCCGTCCGCCTGGATGCCGCCACAGGCCGGCGCGGCGGGGAAAACTTTGCGTGGGGAATCGATGTGCGGTGCACAACAGCGAGGCCCCGGCCCGCCCCGGCCCGCCGCGGCCCCGCGACCTTAGACACTCTAATTCCGGCCGGTTGCGTTCTCTTGCACGCCGGTAGAAGGTGAGGACGCTGTGCTGTCCGTCGCCTCGGAGGCGTGCATGCTCCGGCCGCGGCCCGGCCCCGGGCCCCGGGGGGCTCCCGCCACCGCCTCGCCTCGCGCGCCACCACGCCACGGCGCACCCGCCCCGCCGCCCCCGAGGGAATAAATAACCATCTTGTTATCGACGGTATGGCAGGCACAAGGCGAAAACAAAATAATCCCGACCTCTTCCGTGTAGTTTATACGTGAGAAATTATTTTGCTAGGCCTCGTCGCTGCTCCCGAAAGAGGCGCTATTGACATCAATTTAATTGTGTAATTTTTTTTTATTTTTTTTTCCTATTTTTTTTTGAAGGGAGGGGGAAGAAAACATATTTTATTTGCCGATTTTCGCGGCGAACTACGACAACCGTACGTCACATTTTAAGAAATAATACTTTTTCCGTTGTGTGCTCGTGAAATAAGGCTCGCCAGCAGATTGCACCGGGAAGATATTTCCGGCAGGTATGCTATGGCTTCCTCCCATTGACTGCTGTAAATTCTTCTCCCACCTTCCCTTCCCTTCCCATCCCTTCCCGTCTGCGGCCCCGGCCGAGGTGTGGCTGATGGTGCGTATATGATTCGGAGACAGTGTTGTTGCGTGTTGTACGGTGTTATGCCCCTTCTCATGAGAGCTTTATGGAAACAGTGATAGCGGTCTTGACCCGCGCGCGCGGTCATGGTGCGAGCTTGAGAGAGAGAGAGAGAGAGAGAGAGAGAGAGAGAGAGAGAGAGAGAGAGAGAGAGCGAGAGAGCGAGAGAGAGCGGGAGAGTTACATCACTTTAAGTCGAAACAGTATCAACGTGACATTCCGCGACTCTTCCTGAACTCGGTTGTGCGCGAGCTTATGCACTGTCACGCGTAGAACGCGCGGCGCGCAGATATCGCACCGCGCCGCCGCCGCGCGAAAATATACAGACCTGGTTTCAGGGAAATAAAAGGTGTAACCTGAAACCCGAGCATAGCCATTGAGATATCAGAGCCACGCCTGCGTGCCTGGCTCCGCGCGCCAAACGTGTTAATAACGCGCCGGCTGTGACTATACAGGGCGTGCGCACTAAAAAGAGTCGAAATATGTACCTCCGTGTCTTCTCTTATCGTTAGTCTGCGCTCGATCCAAAAATAATAAAAAGAAATCGGAATTGTAGAATGGATATTTTTGTTTTGATCACATAACAATTGATTATTTTCTAAAATTACCCGGCCGCTCCGTTCAACGTCAACACAAAATTTGCCTCTACACCCCCTCCCCCTTTTTTCGGAGAAGATCAGATGGTTGGTTGTTGATGTCAAGCGGTACTAAAGTGTCCACTTGCACTTTTATTTTTCTCTTCTTATTCCGCTCGGACCCAATCGATAAGGAGTGGTTGCATGTTGTATGCCGTTTGCGCTGGGCCTTTCGTAAACTGCCGCTTAATTGAGTGTTCGCTAAATTGGGGTCGCCATTGACAGATCGGCCCCGCTCGCTCGGCCGCGCGGGACAATGCCTATCAACAAATTGATGTAAAAAGACGAAGCGTGTGTGAGTGTGTGTACGGCCGGCCGCGACAGTGAGGTGTGTTCCGGGCCGGGCCGCTGTCAGGCTCGCCTCGCCTCGCCTCGCCACTCGCAGCCCTTCTCTTGCCTTTCCCGGCCTCTTGTTCTCGCCCGGCCCGGCCCGCTTGCTGTTGCTTCCTTTTCCCTTTGCGCTCCTTTGTCCTGATTGCGATCCTCCCCCTTCTTGACCCCCCCCCCCCTTTTCTACTCCCTCTCGCGCACAGTTTTAAATGTCGACGTTTCATCATTTGGAGGACATTTGTGGTATTTGTTGATTGCCGAGCGTGGCGTGGCGGCCCTGCTGCGCGCGACCGGCGCGGCGCGGCGCGCCCCCGGGGCACAAGTTTCACTTCTCGTCTCAATTTGAAATGGTGATTAGATTCGAGTGTTGGACACCATTAATCCCTTCCCTCACTCTTTCTCTCTTTGTGTATCCTTGTCTCTCTTCCTCTCTCGCTCCTGGTGATCATCAGAGGCCAGATCGCTGGCAGTAAATCTTATGTCGCTCGCAGTCGTGCCAACCTGGTGACACGCGGCTGCGTTATGACGTGTAAGGTGTGTGTGTTGTGAGTGTGTCTGTGTGTGTGTGTGTGTGAGAGAGAGAGATAGAGTGTGTCTGTGTGTGTGAGAGAGAGAGATAGAGTGTGTCTGTGTGAGTGTGGGAGGAGTGCAGCTCCCATTCATTACCCGCGGCTCAATGGCGGGTGGCGGGGCAGCGCCGCCCCTATCGCACTCGCTGCGGTCCCGGTCCCGGTCCCGGAGAGTGTCGCGGGGCCGCCGCGCCAGACCCTGCGGAGCCGCCGAGGCGAGGCGAGGCGAGGCATGCCGATCCCCACCGGCCGGATCCCTCGCGGGATCGGAGACGGGATGAGGTGGTCGAACCCGTTCCGCGTGACTCATACCCCCTCGGTCCGACCCGGCTCGGCTCGGCTCGGCTCGGCTCGGCTCGGCAGCCACGCAGTGATGCATGCTCGACGCCCGTTTTCGACTCCGATTCTTGTCCGATTCCACTTATATCAGATCTAACGGCTCTGTTTCAAATCCCATCCCAGCATCTCTGTGAAAAAAAATGTTACCTCAAGGCACTTTGTGATGAAAAGAAAATTGTCGTGGTGCCTTTGAAATTAGCACACTGGTGTCAATTTTATGTGGTGAACGTTGACGAGTATACTGTAAGTCCTTTAGACCTATATCTCATGCTTCCAAATTCTTTAAAAAATTCGTATGGTTACCATTTTACAAGCATTTAAAAAAAGTGAAAATATAAAAAAATCCTCAGTGACGATATCTCCTAAAGAGACTCTCCGCCCTTGAGCGAGACCACCTATGGCGTGGAGTTTGTGCGGGGTCCTGCGCCACGCTCCTTAGAGCCGATGACGTAGCAAACGTCTGATAGGAAAACTCAACAAAGTCGTCCGATCTGCCGAGGAGCTGGGTGGCGGAGGTGCGTGTGTGTGTGTGTGCAGGGTGGAGTGGGGTGAGGTGAGGCGAGGCGAGGCGAGCTGCTCCAGGACCGAAGGGCCCCATGTGCCCAAAGGTTCTTAAACCAGCCTCCGACCTCTGCTTGGTGACGTTCGCGTTGGCGGTCCGCTGCAAAAGAGTGGCGCTAGTACGCACTCAGCCAGTAAGCGCCTCGCTAATGGCTACCAGGCAGCAGCTAATTTCTCCCCTCAGCCTCGCACTGATGACACGATGACATGGCGGGGTGGGGTTGGGCGGGGCGGGGCGGGCGGGGCGGGGCGGTGCGGGCGGGGCATCTGCCTGCGGCCGAGCCACACCGCCCAGACATGCCACAGCAAGCGGGTACACTTTTACGGGCGGCGGCTGGGCTGCGGCGGTGGCCCCACATGAAATGGCTCTTCGATAGCATCGTAACACGGGGAGCCCCTGTATGTGTGTGCGCGTCTTTTTCGTGTACTCTGGAAAAAATAAAACCTACCGCGAGAGGTTTCGGGTGCGGCGGCGGCGGTCGCCAGCAGAAGCTCTTTTATCTTTATTTTCCGACAAGATGATGATTTTCGGGGGTCGCTCGCGCGCCGCCGCCGGTCGCAGTCAGAAAGAGGAGGATAGTAGTCGGCATGTGCTGGGCGGGGGGCGGGGCGGGGCGGGGCGGGGCGGGCGGGGCGGCAGGGGCGTTTTGAATGCAAAGTCGGCAGTTATCTGCGGGGAGATCGGCCTGTTTCGGGCTTTGTCCCCGCGTGTAATGAGATGGCTCTGTGCCACTCTGAGCCGGCCCGCGCCGCCGCCACAGAAGCTCCTCCCCCTCCTCTCCTCATCCTCTCCAGGGTCGCACCTGCCTAGAGGACCACCCCCGCACAGCAGCGCTGCAGACCCTCTGCCGCCTAATTGGATGCATTTAGCAAAGTCAGTCGGCCTCTCATCCCCTGAATCGCATTATGAGCTAAGCAAAGCCAGAGCCCCCGGGCCCGGCCGGCCCCGCCCCGCCCCGCCCCGCCCCGCCCCGCCCAGCAGCTGCAGCTTCTAGACACCGCAGGGCTACTTAACACCTCGTTACGGCGTTAGGCCCTTTTTATTTCGGAGCCTCAGGGAGGCCGACGGCCAGGGTTTTGTGATTTGTGGGTTTTATAAACGCATGGAAGAAAGAGCCTCGTGCCCCAAAGTTACACATAGCCAGCCACGGCGCCGCGTACAGCTGTTTTTACAAGCGCCCACTCAAAGTAGTAACGCCTTCGGGTATTTTTAAAATATTTCGATGCAACGATGTATTGATTTTTTTTCTCTGTGAGGTCGTGGGCTTTCATGTTCAAGGAGCCGGTGAAACTCTCCATCACTCTCGTGTCATGTTATTTTTTTTATATTTTTCGCAGTGCAGGGCGTAACGTGGCCCTGCTAACGAGACAGCTTCCAGAAGCGGCGCGGCGCCTCGCCAGCCCGACAGCACGTGCCGTTATGACGCGCTACACTGCCAAGTGCCGGGGGCTGTTCTCATTTACCTTTTCATTATATTCTTCCTGCTTTTCTTCATTCCTCATTTGGTTCGGGTCGGGCGTTAGTTCTTTCCCGGCGGCTTGAAATGCCCGCATATAAAATAAGTTTATAGAGGTTTTAAACCACCGCGCGTCGCAAAATCGAAAGAAAACTTGGATACGTCCCGGGTCCAGCACAACAGCAGCCTAAACACCTGTTGGTGCTGCTATAAAGGCCTGATTTTTTTGTTCTTTACTCTTTTTTTTTTTGTCACTCATCGCTGAGGAGAAGAAGATGCCTGTGAAGCAGCAGCGGCGGCCCGGCCCGGCCCGGCCCGGCCCGGCCCGGCCCGGCCCGCTCGGCTCGGCAGTCCCGGCTCTCGCCCCGCGCGCTGCCCACAACACGAGCGCGTGTTGGGCCCGACGCATTCCGACCCCCCTCCAGCAGGACCGGCCGGCGTGTCCGCTCCGCTGCGAGAAACGCAACCCGTCATAAAGACGTGGCTTAGGTCCAATTAGGGGTGAAGCAGTGAACCGGCCGGCGGGGCGGGGCGGGGCAGGGCGGGGCGGGCCGGGGCGGGGCGGGGCGGGGCGTGAGCTTGATAGGCGTGCTGGGAATCATCGAGGACTTGAGGACCGCGAGCGAGCTTGTCGCGGTGGTGCTCTGCTGCGGGAGTGCTCACACGACGTGCAAGGGGATGTCTTTCGCCTGGAAGAGAGAAAATATTTATGAGACACTGATTACGAAAAAAATAAAACAATGAAATACGATGAGTTGGGAGAAGGGGGAATGAAAAGTTGAAAATAAAAAGTAAAATCGAGAGCGATAGATGCCTAGCTCAGCTCGCTCTGCCTGCCCCGCCTTGTTAAATCGCACATTTGTTATTCCCAATCGATTCATCACGGCCCCGCCCCCATTAGCCTAAAATAAATACGTTCTCCGCTTCTCGCCTCACGCGTGCTCATTTCCATTACTTCTTCTCCTCCAGCGCCCAGGCCGGTACGGGCCGGGCCGGGCCGGGCCGGGCCGGAGAGGAGCCTGATTTGAATTTTCCCGGGGCAGCTCGCAGGCTGGACGCCCATTCCAGTTAGTGTCAATAGCGCACGCTGCCGGCCGGTAATGGTCTGGTTTCGCGCCCCGGGCGCCACGCCGCGCCACGCCGCGCCACCTCGCGCTGCCTAGCCCGACCCCGGCCCGGCCCGACCCGACCCTGGCGCTATTTACACAAGAGCCGTTCTGCACCCAATTACCAGAGTGAGAAGCCACCAATAAATAACGACCGGTAATAACAATATGTAAAGTAGTTTCACATTGCCTGAGTCAATAAACGGCCGGGTACCAGGTACCTGACCCCGGGGGCGTGGAGGTGGTGTGCGTCTGTGTGTGTGTGTGGGTGCGCGAGCTCTACCCTGCAAAAGAGAATGTCGAGGGTGTGTTGCGAATTAAATGGAAAAATATAAGTCGTCTTGTTGTCCTCTTTTCCTCTTTTCGAGTATGAATAATTTTGTAGCGCCCTAGTTTCAGTAGTGCGCTTCAAACACGAGCGTGCGGATAAAGAATATGTACTATTAGCCAGACGCAGATATCGCCGGCCACAGCGATAATCCTAGCTGGTTTATTTGTGTAGCAGGTATGCTGAATGAAACCAAAAGAGTGCTGGTGGATGTGACAATGGGGTAATGCCTCCAGCGTTATTTGGGTTTGCTCGTCTCTGTCGCACGCTGGCTCCTGGAAGAGGGCGAGAGAGAGGGCGAGAGAGAGAGGGAGAGAGAGAGGGAGAGAGAGAGAGAGAGAGAGAGAGAGGGGGGGAGAGGGGGTGGGGTGCGGGCTGTCCATCGTTAAGGCTCACTCGTTCCATTTTATTGCGTGTTCAAGGGCCAGCTACGTAGCTCCGTACAGAGCGGCCCGGCCCGGCCGCCATTCTCAACAGCCTCTCTCTCTCCCTCCCACCCCTTTCGCCCTCCCTCTCCCTCTCTCCTCGTTCTCTCTCCCTTCTCTTTCCTCCCCTCTCTCCCTCTCTCCGGTATTTGCAGTACCGTGGTCGTAAAAGCACATCTCTCTCCCTCTCGCCCTACCCCTTTCGTGTTTCTTCCGTACGTTGTAATTTATTGCGAGAGCGGCTTGTGTTGGTGATAATGTGTTGGTAAGTGGTGATTTTGTGTGCTTTGCAGGGTCTGCCCGGGCCGGGCCAGCTCTGGCCTGCATCCTCAGGCTGTACAGTGTCGGTTGCCCGCATTTCTTTTTTGTACTTTCTTTTTTTTCTCCCTTCTTTTTTTATAACGAGCCAATCTTTCTCACCCGCAAACCCTCGCCTGAGGTGTGTGTCCAGTCGCCCGGAAGGGTGCGAAATATTGAAACCACGTTTCCCATTTTCCATCTACGGCAGGGAATTAACAACGACAGCAGCCACCATACCACAGGATATTGATGTTTTATGTATACGGTGTGCAGTTGTTTTTCCTCTTTGTACATGCTTTTTTTCTGTTGCTGTTTATTTTGTGTGCGTATTGCCTACATATATATATGAATCATACTTTCAAATGGCCGCGGGGCATTAAACGCTGGGAGTCGATCATGTCGGACTAATACGCCCTTTCAGCCATGTATGGCGAGGTCCCCGCCCCGCTGACACGCGGCCCGGCGCGGCCCGGCGCGGCCCCGCGCGGTCCTGACGCTGTCACGCGCGAAAATCGGCACGAGGAAAAAGAGAAGAGGGGAGGGGGCCGCGCAGCCCCGCGCAGCCCCGCGCAGCCCCGCGCAGCCCCGCGCAGCCCCGCGCAGCCCCGCGCGGCGCGCCTGGAATCGGAGATTCCGCTCTTGTTTAGGCGTAACGTGATGGCTGGGGCGGTATACGGCCACTTTGTATTCCATCGTTTAAGGACGTTTGATTCGCCCTTTTTCTTCGTTTTTTCTGTTTTTTTTTGTGGTGTTTTTCGTCTGCCCGCAGCGCCCCTCTCCTCTCCTGCTCTTTTATTTTAGCCAAATCAACATGTGTTTTGGGCCTCTGCTCTCGTGGTTCTCACGGCCGCTGCTGCTGCCGCTGCTGCCGCTGCTGGTACTTTACATGCCTTTGTGTGCCGCGACACTCGCCTGCCTGCCTGCCTGCCGGCCTGCGTGCGTCGCCACTTTCCTCATCAATTTTCCAAACAAAAATAATTGCTCTTTTTTTGCGAGGCGCTTTATTCTTTGTACAGGACTTCGGGTCGTGGATTCCTAAATAAGACGGACTTTCGTCGTGCAATTTCAGCGCGCGGAGCGGAGCTGTTTCCCTTCCATCCTTGTCTATCTCCCGCGCGGCACGGCGCGCACAGTACATCGCGCCCGAGTGACAGACGGCTTTACGACGCGTTGCAGAGAGATGCTGCTGCTGCTGCCGTTGCCATGGCGACTCGTAAACCAGAGGAGAGGAGAGCAGGGAGAGGGAGAAAGAGCTTCCATCACCAGCTCACTGTCTCATTTGTAAACAGCTGCCGGCCGGCCGGGCCCGCTTCGCACGACGTGTCCTCGCAGGTGCGTGCGTGCGAGAGAGAGAGAGGGGGGGGGGACTTAAGCCCAATCCCCAGATTTGAACCCGCGAGGCAAATAGGCCCAATAAGTCGTGGTGTAGTGCATGACGTACGCACAGGCGCAGCGCGGCGCGCAATCTGCTAAGTTGCTGTGAGCGATGTGTGTGTGTACTCTCGCTCTCGGCTCCGCCTCGGCGCCGAGACCACCCCAAAGCTCTGACTCTACAGAAGCCCCACCACCGCAGGGGCACACATCGTCTCTCTCTCTCTCTCTCTCTCTCTCTCTCTCTCTCTCTCTCTCTCTCTCTCTCTCTCTCTCTCTCTCTCTCATAGTCAAGTATATACTCTCTTCCACTCGATCGGCGTGCTTCCACATTGTCTAATGGAGGAGACCCACCCAGGTCGCCCTGTGAGGAGGTCTTTCTCTCTCTCTCTTTTATCTCTGCCTTCTTCCCACTCAGGTATACCCGAAGGGCAAGAGAGAGCAAGAGAGACAGAGAAGCAGTGATCCGTTTAGCCAGCCACTTGACTCACCTTTTAAAGTGGATAACAAGGGATTGGTCCAGGCGACGGTAATTGCATTTGCTCTTTGCCGCCTCGGCGTGGCGTGGCGCGGCGTGGCGTGGCGCGGCGTGGCGTGGCGCCCGACTCCTGTGCAGAGCGTGCCTCATTCATTTCAACAGGCCGCTTTTGTTTATCTTGCTTGGCGAATTATATCCAGGCTTTTAAATGCGAAAATGTGGCTGACGTTAAGCAGAGTGCCTACTACTTCGAGCGACGCGGAGTTATAACTTGAGTTTCTAGAACAGTTCTCGACATTTTATAGTACGTTAAGCTAAAGCTCAACTCGGAAAATTGTGGCAACATTTGTTCAGTTTTTTAAAACTTGGCATATCAGGGTTATTCAGCGTATGAGGCTCTACTCAAAGTGACTATCAGCGGCAGACTTTGCAATGTATTCACGAGGCGGGTCCAAGGAATTTCTGTCCCCTTTCTTCGTACCTAATTGAGATTCGCATTTTCCCGGGTTCGTCTGCATGGCTGGTCTTTGCCCCCGGCGCGGCGGGGCGCGGCGCGCGGTAGTCGAGGGCGGCCGGTAGCGCAGCGCCGAAAAGAACAGGTTTGTGTTGTGTGAGCTTCCTCTCGTCTCCTCCAGACGCGGACGTGTGCAAGAGTTACTTTGTTGTTTCATTTTGAAAAGGCTCTCGTCGTGGGGTGGCAGCTCCGGGCGGCTCCGGGCGGCCCCGGGCCTCCTGGTCAGTCGTCTGCCGCGCTTGTAATCCGGTGATCACCGCCCTTGCCTCTGAGTCGCTCCCGGAGACAATAGCGGGTACGTGCATGCGGCCCGGCTCAGCTCAGCTGCCGGCGGCCGAGAGGAAAAGTGGTCGAAAATGGTGCCCTCGCGGAATGCAAACACTTCCTTATGCACTCTGTGGAGGATTTCTCCACCCCGCGCAGAAACGGCGTAAAGGTACTCCTCGCGCCCCGGCCCGGCCCGGCCCGGCCCGGCGGGGCGGATGTTTCGAGTCATATACCACCTCCTCAATTTTACGACGGGGCGAGCGTGCGCGCGCGCGCGCCCCAAAGACCTTAGTGAAGTGTAACATTTTATTGAGGAGCGGGAGAGGGAAGTCCCCTCCGCTCAAATCGAACATCGGTGATGGAAACTGTTAAGGGCGGGGCGGGGCGAGTTTTACGGCCCGGGCCGTGCCCTATTGCAAGCGGGGTCGCAAGCCGGCCCAGCTCAGCGCGCCGGCCGGCCGGCCATTCTATTTCTAGTGCTTCACTCCTCCTCATTACACAGTTCTGCTTCTTTTTAAAAAGGCTGTACTGAAATTTTTCTATCGCAAAAAAAAATAATGTGGCCGCCTGTAAATGAACCGAAGTGCGGCGCGAAAAGTATTTTTGCTGCCACTCGTAAAGTAAGTGGTCGGTATACGGCATTAGGTGGAGTGCTGTGGGACTTCCCCTCAGCGCTTTGCTCCAATTTGCCCCGGTCGATAAACGGGGCGATCTAACTAGCAATTGCTCCTTATTACAGCACGGCTTTATAGACGAAAGTGAGGCGTGGTAAAGGTGTGCGCGCGCGCACACACACACTCACAGCGCCGCGCCGCGCCACGGCCCGCGTCTATTGTGGCGTTGTTTGGCCTGCAATCCGGAGGTGATCACGGGTGGTGGTCTCGCGAGGGCCGCCCCGCCCCGCCCCGCCCCGCCCCGCCCCGCCCCGCCCCGCCCCACGCCTCTTGTTTTACGGCTGTTATTACCACCATTAAACGGATTCTCGAGCAAACAAGGGAAAATTTTCCCGCCCCGACGCCTTTGGTTCTCAGTTTCGCAGCTCGCTCCTCGGCGCGCAAGACAAAGAGGGAAGACCTGCAGAGAGTATATGAGGTGTTTGTGGCGGTTTTTCGAATCTGAAAATCACCTTCACACTTGCCCATCGGATATTGTTCTGCTCAAAGACAAAGGAACAAAGGGGGCGCTTGCGCGCGCAGGGCGGAGAGGGCGCTCAGCGCATGCGCAGTGGAGAGCGCGTTCAGAACCCGCCGGAGCGGGGGGTGCGAGGGAGGGATGGGGAACGCTGCACGGAGGCGGCCGTGGCTCGATGCTTATGGCGCCAAAATTGAATGTTTGCGCAGTACTGTGCTCATTCTTTTGCCGGCTCCGCCTCGGGCAGGGCGGGGCGGGGCGGGGTGAGACCAGGCGGGGCGCGCGCTTTCGGTCGAGTTTTCAGAATTAGAAGGTGCGAAACTCGCCAAGAGGCGCCTGCGAGCTCGTTCCCCGCAGCGCCCGGCCCAGCCCGGCCCCCCAACAGAGGGGTAAAAGTGATTCAGAGCGTATCCATATAGACTGTCTGATTTTATTTTCTCTCTGACTGCTCGCCGAACGGACACGTTTGAAAATAGCCTCCGGGGTAACTTGAAAAAATCCACTTTGAATAGTACCGATTACCATTCTGATGTGTGCTGTACCCTTGTATGAAATTATGAGCGGAATCGGTGGTTGACTGTGCGGTTTTGTCGCAGTCAAACCCGATATGGTATGTGGAGTACTTGCGCCTTCACGACCCGAGGGGCGCTCCTTGCTCCTTGGGGGCGCCGCCGCGACCGCAGAACGCCCTGGCGCGCCCGCCCCCCGTGTGCGGGGTCCCATTGAGCGCCGCGCCCCACGGGGAACGCCCCATAGGGAACGCCCCATAGGGCACGCGCGCCGCGCCGCGCATCGCTCAAGGTGTGGAAATTGCCTTCCCCACAATGCAATGGCGCCCCATTGTGCTGCCGGCCGGCCGGCCGGACGGGGAGTGCGCTGGTCAATACGCACCGCAAAATATTGACTCAGCGGCGGTAAAAAGTAATCTCGTTTGAATGCGCCGTATAGGCGGACTGGTGCAAGGTCCCTCCTCACACTCACCCCTTGTAAACAGTCTCGCCTATAGCTGATGGTGAAAATAAAATAGGTCTTACCTTGCTCCAGCGTCTACAAGTTTCCGCTTTGAAGTAAAAGTCGTAAACTGCGCTCAGGCAATGTCGATGTGTACTGTATTTCTTGTTCGCGACGTTGTTTGAACCTTTTTCGTGGTACATTGTATGTCCCCCGCGTTTTCCCGTCCCAGCCTGAAACGCTTTGCCAGGGGGTAAAGTGTCCTCCACCACTCGCCCACATTGCGAAATAAAGCAGCACGTCTGGGTGATATGATATGTGGGGTGCTGGCGGGCCTGGCGGGGCGGGGCGGGGCGGGGCGGGGCGGGGCGGGGCGGGGCGGGGCGGGGCGGGGCGGGGCGGGGCGGCTCACACACGACGTTTACAACTCCCGGCCCATGGCCCATGGCGGCAGGGCAGCGGCAGCTGTCTGAGGTGTCTGGGAAGCTGTTTCGCGGCTCGGCTAAACGCACATAACAACAGCAGCAGCAGCAGCAGCAGCGCCTGAGACAGCGGGAGCCGTACGGCCCCACCACAATGTGCGTGGCGCGACCCCGTCTGGCCCCGCAGCGCCGTGTAGGCCCCGCCGGGGCACGGGCGTCAGGTAGTCAATGGGGCTTATTTATTTAACATGTTTCTTTTAAAGTATTTACGGTTTTCTTCCCGGTCAAAGTCTTTTAAAACCAAAAACCGTATGTAGGGGTAGTTTTTTGAAAGCTGAGGGGGATGCTCCTCAGGGTCGGCCTCCCTCCTCGCACGATGTGTCGCGCGTCCCTCTCGCGGAACCTCCCCGCAGGCCCCCGCAGGCCCCCGCAGGCCCCCGCAGGCCCCCGCAGGCCCGATTGGATTGACAGCCGGTCCTCCCGACATGAATGGTCGTCTTGTTAACCGCCGCGACTCCTCGCGCCGTCACACCGGCCGGGGCGGGGCGGGGCGGGGCCGCGTGCGAAAGAGGCGGCAGCCATGGCTGTTTTACGGCTTATAAGCGCGTTGTTGTACGCCTTTAACGATCACCTCGTAACTCTCTCGTCGTTTGAATGGAGCGGCCGGACCGGACCGGGCAGCAGCAGCAGCAGCAAGGAGTCTCTTGAAATTTGCCAGAGCGCCAATTTGCAATGTCGTTTCAGGGTTTTGCCGGGGCGCTGCTGCTGAATGAATGACCAAAAGTCGATAAAATCGTCGAGTGACGCGGCGGCGAAATTATCGTATGAATGTTGTCGTAAAGAGGAAGCGGGTGAAAAAAGAAGGGGGAACAATTTTTTTTTGTGTCTTTTTAGTCGATAATAGGTTTCTGAACCGCAAGGATATGGCGCGGCCCGCGCGCTGCCCAGGGCAGCTGCCCAGCCCCGCCCCGCCCCGCCCCGCCCCGCCCCGCCCCGCCCCGCCCCGGCCGGGCCACCCGCGGCTGAAGGAGGGAAACAACTTTGTCGTTATTGTGAATAAACGAAGGTTATTGAGGCGCGCCCCACAACGCCAATATTTATTTATGCAGCCCCGGAGTCAAGAGAGCACATGCCGGTATAACTCGCCCACACACTCGGCTTTTATGTGGCGGTGCAGGGTGTGAATATTGCCGGCCGCCGAGACGACAAAACTCCTCTGCTCTCTGCGCAAAGTCAGAATTGGAAAGTTTCTTCATGAGTAGAGCGGGCCGGCTACCGCGCCCTGCCCAGCCCAGGCACGCAGGCAGGCAGGCCTCAGTCACTCAAAACGATCCTCTTTTAATCGTATTACGAATCCCTGCTGATGCTGCTGACGCTGGTGCAGGGAGCGCGCAGCGTGAGTGAGGGGATATAGGATAGCAGCTCCGAGTCTGACACCTCATCCAAAACATACTACCGCACCGCGAATAGCCGTCGTGCAGCCCAGCCTCCCCTAGGTGCGCGCGTCTCTTGTTAGGTTAGGGGCTCAGGCCGGCGGCGGATGATCGCCTGGCCTGCGGCACGCGGGTGGTCCTGGTGCATGGCACAGTCGGTGCGCGCCAGGCTGAGGCCGGCCCGGCCCCAGGACCCTGCAGGGGCGGGCAGAGGGTGGCGCGGAGCGGCTGTCGACGGCCGTGACGCGAAGGTAGTCTATTGGAAACAGGTTGGCCAGGGCCGATAGGCCATGCACGCGCCCCTTCTGGGAACAGGACCCGGGACCCGGGACCCGGGGCGGGGGGCGAGCCGGGCCGGGGGCGATGTGGGCGAGCGTGTTTTGCTTTTGGCTGCAGAAATCCCGGGCGATTATGAAGCGATTCCGTGTGGCGTGTATGAACATGGCAGTGGCAGGCTGAGTCCACTGTTATACCACAAGGGCGGGGGGCGCGCCGTGCCAGCTGCACCCACCACTGCACCCACGCCTCTGGGCTAGGTGATATGTCACGGCGGGTTACAACAGAAAAGAGATTATTGCAGACTTTTCCTCTTTTCTTTGGCTACGAGAAGACATTTCAGTAGTATACAATTTTTATTAATTTGAAAAAAAAAAAAAAAAAAATCTTTGCAAAAATGTTGTCAGCGAGAGAAAATTTATACCTAAAGCAAATTAGGTAGAGTAAGCTATTTTAAGTAACTTTACTTCGTACAGTCGAAGGTACCACGCACTCTCCGTTTATATTTGTTCAAACCCTATTTGTACAAATTTATCGCTCAGTTACCTAAACTTTAACATACCGGCCCGCCCGCGTCTCTCAGCAGGTACGATGACGCATCTGCAGTACCCCCGCCCCACCCCGCCCCACCCCGCCCCACCCCACCCCGCGCCACCCGCCCCGCCCCCACTGCCTCTGCCGTCGACATATCGCCTGTCATTCAAAGCGAGACCCGGTGGCCCGAAAAAGGCGTCGGCGTCGGCGGTGTGCCACTTAGCGTGTTTACGCTCCATCACTCCATCCCATTTCCAATTTTTCGAAAAACACTCGATGTGATCTGAGCCGGAGAGATTAGCAGACGGCCTCCCACGAAGCCCGCCGCACCGCCGCCCCTGCCGTGTCCTGGCTCCTGTCCCGCCCGCCCGCCCGTCCGTAGCGCACAGAGCGGTGCAATCCAAACGGATAGAAACAATACGGGGCCGTGGGGCGGGGCGGGGCGGGGCGGGGCGGGGCGTGGGCGACCAGACGGCGCTCCAGAGGCAGGCCCGCGGGCCGTGTCAGGAGGGCGTGCCAATGAGCCGGAAAAAAAGTTTTGCGTTCCTTGCAGTCCAAATGTCTCAGATGAGTAAATGGTGTTTTTTTAATGTCTTTGTTGTAACTGTTGGGGCTCCGCCGGCTCACAAGGTGTAGTATTATAAAGGGTTTTGTTCCCTTGTGATGAATGATATACACCGGAGCTCTGCTGTTCCGTATCTCCTCGCGCGCGCGAGCGAGCGAGCGCTAGAGAGCCTGATGAAGAAATTTAAACGATTCCGCTGCAGTATAGCTTACGGGCAGCTGATGATTTGGTGTCTAAGCCCGCTGGGCTGCGCGGGGCGGGGCGGGGCGGGGCCGCTCAGCAGAGATGTCCCTGTCACGTGGACCGCCCGGGGCGGGGCGCGCGCACTCCTGGCGGTGGCTGCCCTGCCCTGCCCTGCCCTGCCCTGCCCTGCCCTGCCCTGCCCTGCCCTGCCCTGCCCTGCCCTGCCCGCCCCGCGCTCGGCCTGCGTCTTTTAATGGGATAAAAATGTTGATGTGTGTATCAGAGAGACGGAGAGGATAGGGATATGGATTAAAGTGGACAAAGTCTCAGGCGGGCTCTCCTCGCCGCGCCGGGCCGGGCCGGGCCGGGCCGCAGGAGGGACGCGCTTGTAAAACAATGACATTGCCTTGTTGTTGCTGCTGCTGCTGCACATTGCAGTGCGCCGAGGCGGAAGCTGCAATCAAGTCTTGTGTGGCACCGAGCTCATCAGGAGGCCATTACTCATGCGACCGCGTTTAGACAATGTGCGAAGCCCGCAGACGGGCGAGGGAGGGAAGCTGAGGTGGGAGAGAAAGAGAGGGAGAGGGAGAGATGGAGAGGGAGAGGGAGAGAGGGAGAGAGGGAGAAGTGAGAGGAGCTCCGCCCCGCCCCGCCCCGCGCCGGGGAGCCCCGGGGAGCCCCGGCCGGGCCCGAGGCGTGCACGCCCTGCTGCTAGTTAGCCTCCCGATCCGTCACGCCGCTCTGAAATACAGTTAAGCTAATGCATACAAAATGAGATATTTATTTATCCTAAGAGGTTAAAGCCTCTCCTGACCCTGTAAGCCATTTACTTGAAAACACACACGGACTCAGACAGGCCAGCAGGCGCACGGCTGCCTGCGCACACCGACGCGCGCGCGCACACACACACACACACACACACACACACACACACACACACACACACACGGCCCCTGGTGTCAGAGAACGAATCAACATCCTCTCACACACGCGCGCACACACATAATCACCTCCACAGTCCACACACCTACTACCTATCTGCTGCCTCTCTCCTCTCTCTCTCCCTCTGCCTCTCTCTCTCTCCTTCCTCCTCACACACACGCACTCACACAGGCGCACGGATCACCACACATTTATAATATAGATGTAAATACGCGCCTTCATGCCCTCAGTGTGGAGAGCTGGTGCACCCCCTGCAGGGACACGATTTATAGATCCTAATCTGCGTGTGAGGGGGAGGGGAGCGGAGGGGAGGGGGGGAAGCAGAGGGGAGGGGAGGGGATCGCAGCAATAGGGAGCTAATTATTCCGTGCCTTGCGGGGGGTCGCGTGGCTCGACTGCGTATGGCCGCGATGCTCGACCCTGCCTGCCTGCGCGTTACGTGCGGAAGAGACCCCCCCCTCTCTCTCTCTCTCTCTCTCTCTCGCTCTCTCTCTCTCGCTCTCTCTCTCTCTCTCTCTCTCTCGCTCGCTCGCGGATCGCCATGGCGCGGTGCGGTACAGGACGCCGCGGACCTCGCGTGCGCCGTTGCCAACGTACCCCGACCCCGCGGCCCGCGGCCCGGCGGCGTTGCCGAGGTCCGGTCGGTCCACCCCGCCGTGCTCCGCTGCGCCGCCCGGGAGGGTAGGCAACCCGCGTTCACTCGTGCCGTGCGGTACAGTCTGCCCAGCAGGCGGTGAGCGATGCGCTACTTGAGTGATGCGGCAGGGATATCTCGCCCTGTTTGAGCGGGGATATTCATATCAATAATTTCACAAGATTTGAATGCGTAGTATTTTAAATTCTTTCTCAATGAAAGCGAGGTTTCTAAAGTTTGACTAATTACATGGAGCAAGAAAAACAATCGCTCTTGTTTTATAAGATGATATTTCTGACTCATGTGGTGGCGCAGATGTGCAGCGAGCTCCTATTTCGTCGCGTGTTTGAGGGAAGTGATCGTTTAACCGCGCTGGACGTGGACGTGCCCACTGCCCATTACTACTGCACTTTGTATCGGTGCGCTCCCGCTGAACCCAACCGCGGCCAGCGCCATTCAGGCTGCGTGTGAATGCGGCGGGGCGGGGCGGGGCGGGGCGGGGCGGGGCGGGCGGGGCGGGGCGGGGGCGGGGTGGGGCGTGATGCAGCGGGGCGGGGCGGGGTGGGGCGTGGTGCCCGACTGGATAGCCTTCCCATTGACTTTGCCCATCGCGCAATTGAATGCGATGTGTCTCTTTGTCTCTGGTTTATATCCCGGAGAGAGAGAGAGAGAGAGAGAGAGAGAGAGAGAGAGAGAGAGAGAGAGAGAGAGAGAGAGAGTTAGTGTGTTTGGGGGTGGGGAGCGGAGGCAGAGATGAATAGGCGGGTGGGCGAGTAGCAGTGTCACCCGGTGCCTGTTGGTCCGCGGGGCGGGGTGCAGTGGTCGAATCAAGCGCTTAACCGGCTCATATGGTAATGCACGGGGTGATTGGATTATAACACTGATTGTAACCCGACACCCCCCGGCGGGGAGCCCCGGCGCGGCCCTGGAGTGGGCAGGGGGTGATGCTCTCGCATTACCTCGGCGATATCTCAGGCTAATTGCACGCAGGAGGCAACGCTTAACCGTGTGTCGTGCTCGTGCTCTCGCTCTCTCTCCCTTCTCTTCCTCTCTCGTTCGCTTGCTCTACGCGCTCTTTCTTACCCTCTGGCGCCACTTTACCTTCCCAGCTAGACCAGCTATACAACTTTTCGCACCGTTTCTTTGGCACACCTATCCTCATACTTCTCTTTCTAACCCTCTCTTTCTTTCTCTCCCTCTCTCTCTCTCTCCCCGTCTCTCGTAAGTCCTCATTGCGTTTATAGCTTCCATTACGCCTTCCTATCAAACCCACTTGCTGCGCGGAATAGATAAACCTAGACCTTGCCCTGGCGGCAGCTGCACGCTACGCCCCGCCCCGCCCCGCCCCGCAGAGCGTCGTCGCCCGCCTGCCTGCCTCCTGGCCGCGCCGCGCGAACAGCCGTTTGGCCGTTTACAACTTGAGTGACAGCTTTCTTCTCCGCGCGATGGTCTTGCGAGGAAGCTCATATCCACTCACTCGCATGCACGTACGCACACACATGTAGCACGCACGGAGCGAGGCGATACAGCGCTGCGCCACCGCCGCCTTGTGTAATGTGTCGCGGGAAATTGTCATGCAAATGGAGGGGGGGGGGAGCGCTGCTCACGGACCCAACGCAAAAGTGCGAAGCAGCGGGCTGACGTGTCGTTTCGGCCGTAGCCGATAGTGAGTCACTCTCATGCATACTTACGCACCTCACTGCAGCGCGGTGCGGTGGCCGCTCGGAGAGAGAATACTAGTTTTGCACACAACGAACGCACCTCGACAATAGTTCATCAAAGTGGCTGGCAGCCCTGCCCCGCCCCGCCCCGCCCCGCCCCGCCCCGCCCCGCCCCGCCCCGCCCCGCCCCGCCCCGCCCGTCATGTCTCGTCTCGCGGCGAGGCGAGGCGACCCTGTCGGCTCCTTGACGGGCAGCGCGCTGCAGGATGAGCAAAAGTCCTTTCGTATGCGTTCGAGTTTGCAAATGAATGAAATGCCACACCGCGTGGCACCGCGGACCTGTACGTTTCGTTTTCGTGAAAATAGTTGTGGGGCGACTGCATGGATGCGGCTGCCCGCACCTAGTGCGAATCATATTTCAGTAACCGAAAAATGTGGTCTTGTTTTGACAATGCAATTTTTGTAAAAATATGTGCATTTCATTTGCGCCGGGGGGAAAGTTGCAATAGTAAGGTTTTGTAACGTTTTCGGGATGGTAGTTTGTAACGGACGGTGGTGTCTGTGACAACCCCTTGTCTCGGCAGTGGTGGCCGCGAGGTTGTTCTGTGGGGGCCTGGGTTACCCCCAACCCCGCCCCCCGTGGCCACTCCCACACCTCGATAGAGGCGGGAGATTATCTCACGCCACGCCCAGCGTTGAAGTCCCTGCTCTCTGCGCTGTTCCAACCGAAAAGCATATAAAGGAAATTAGAGATGTATCATTGTAATAAAAAGGAAGAGAGGAAAAGAAAGGGTCTGTTGGTGTGGCCTGGCCGGGCTGGGCGCCTTGTATGTTTTCCAGCCACGTGCGTGCTGTGATCGACTGCGCGATGCGATTCCAAGACGGACTCCCCCCCCCTCTCTCTCTCTCTGTCTCTCTCTCTCTCTCTCTCTCTCTCTCTCTCTCTCTCTCTCCCTCTCTCTCCCGCCTAATCAGTTTCCCCGGAGGGCGTTGCGTTCGGTGCCCGAGCGCCGCGCTGTCTCTCCTCACCGAACCCTAAGGGGACGACAGCGCGTGAGCGGTAGGGCTGGACCGGGCCTGGCAGGGCGGCTGGAGGAACCTGTTTGTATTGGTTGCTCTGCTTGCTGTGAGCCCCAGTGTGCCCGGCCCCGGCCCGCCTCGGCACGGGCTGCTGCCTCGCGAGCAATAGCAATTTGTTTGACAACGCATTGTGCCCGGCGCGGCCGGGCCGGGCGGCTGGTCCCCGCCCCACCCCGCGGGGATGGGCATAGGGAACGGCATTGGTTAGGCTTTCTCGTGCAGTCGCAGTGGGGTAAATCATCTCTAAGACGGAAGTAAGAAGTAAAATGGAAGCACAAATGAGAAACGGACGTGGTGTCATTATAAACATCAAATCGAGCCAATGCTTTGCAATCTACAACGCGTTCAAAAAATATTAGATTCCCAATTGGCAAAGCGTTTGCTTTGTAAGAACTTAACAGTGTGGTTGGGCAGACAATCACTGATTTTAAGCGGGGACGGCTGCTATAAGCCGACGAATCAAACACAGCAGGCGAGGCCCGTCGCGGCGTGATGAGCAGACGAACTGCTTGATGTATCGCTTCTCGGGGCAGAGGGGCGTTCTCCTTGCTATTCTCGTGGTGTGCAGCCAATCTCCCGGCCCGGGTGCGAATAGCGCTGCTTTTAGGGAGAATATAAGGGACACAAAGGTGGACAAAATGCGATCTGTTCACAACATGGAGTGACTCCCGTCGCCTCAAAAGGGCGAGGAGTGCAGGGCAGGGGGCGCAGCGCGGGGCGGGGCGGGGCGGGGCGCGTCAGCGTGTTCCAGCATTGTTGTGGTCGAGGAGGTCCGAGCTGCGCGGGGCGGGGCGGGGCGGGGTGGGGCGGGCCTCCCCCGTTCCGAGAAGTTGTTTACAGATTACTGTGCGCACCTCGGAGGGCGCCAGCTTAAAAAGCCATTCATCACTCGGTGGGGAATCAATGCGTGGCCCTGGCCAGCCCGGCCAGCCCGGCCCAGCACACGATTCCACGCCTATTATCCAAATTCTGTCGAGCTTGAATCGCAGGAAAAAGATGAAGCTATCATATAAAGAGGCTGACAAAGGCCGGGGCGCGGCGCGGCGCGGCTGCGTCCGAGGCGGCGCTGACTCTCGCTGGCTCCCGGCCGCACCGGGGGGCGCTCCCTCGGAGGCGGCCCGTCCCGGGAGGTGTGAGTCTTGCTATCGTTCTAATCAGCGGTGCGGGGCGGGCAGGGGTGTCGCGCAGCCTCCGAGTCAGAGGCCCGGGCGGGGCGGGGCGGGGTGGGGAGGTCTTTATCCCCACGGAGTCAAGCAGTCGTTTCGTTTTCCTGCTGAGGGATGGACTGGACGGATAGATGAGGGACTGGAAAATTGATGGGGCTTTCATGGACTTGCTCGAGGCTCGTATCGTTCGCCCGTCTAAAAGCGCCTGCTTCTCGTAAGACTGCGCGACGCGGTAATGGTTGAAAACGTCTTTCTGGTTCAAGTGTTTCGAGTGTAGCGGGCCAGGCGTGGCAGGCTGGTGATGGCTCCTTAGCGCGCCAGTTTACTGTTAAACGGGTTTGCAGTTTCGCACCGCGTTCGCCAGCTCGACGGCCAGCTCCCATATACAAAGCCTCCCACCCCGTCTCCGGGAGGCGCCGCGCCTACCCCCCCTCCCCCTCCTCTTCCACTCCAAGCAGGAGTCAATATAGGTGTTTGGAAGTGACACCGAGCCGCATTGTGCAGTGCCGCGCAGCTGCCCCAACGGCTTTGTGATTGCCGGTGACCCGCGCCCAGCCCGGCCCAGCCCAGCCCGGACGCGCTCTCCACTCGCTGTGGGGGACGCCAGGATCCGCCGGGGAATACAATTAGAAAACGGAATGAAAAAAAAAATAAAGCCGGCATCGCTCTGCCATAATATGAGTGACGCGGGCGGCGGGACGGGGTGGCGTCCGTCACTCCACCTGTGCGGCCGGCCCGGCCGGGCCCGCTCCCACCTAAAACCTTTTTGGCCATCTTCGCCAAAGAGGGTTTAGAGTCACCTAGAGGGATTTGGTGAAGAGTTTCATTTCATTTCGTCTGTTGTCTGTGTGGAGCAGAGTGATCGTCCCTATAGCTCACACACTGTGTTGACGGACCCGGCCCGGCCCGGCCCCGGCTCGCACTATAAGCCCCCATTATGATTAGGGCCCGGACTGGACGTGTGTGGGAAATCACATTATGCGCGTTATTTTGAGAAGCGGCGGCGGCAGGGGCGCCCCGCCGGGCCGCGAAGCAATAAGTGGGAACACCCCCGCCGGGCGGCAGTGGGTGGCCCTGGGGGGTGGCCCACCCCCACCCCCACCCCCGGGCCCCTGGGGGCGATCTGTCGGGGGCGGCAGAGATTAGTGGCAAGTGGCGATGGCGGGGTGGGACAGGAGACCCTGTGACCCCACCCACCCCTACCCACCCCCACCCCGTAGCTCCTTCAGGGAACTTTGCTGGCTCAATCCAGGGGGTGCGTAGTCCAGGGCCGCGCGCCGCGCGCAGCGAAGAGGCCTGCGACAAGTGGTGTTCCATAGCGGGGCGACCCGGCCACTGTGAAATTCTGGTGTTTGTTTAGTTTGGGGCACAAAAGACTCCCTTCTGCCCGATTACATTTCAATTTCTCGTGGGTGTCGCGCCGTCGCCCCCGCCACTGTCGCGCGCCCAGGCGGGGTGCGGCGGGGCGGGGCGGGGCGGGGCGGGGGAGAGAACGCCCGCAGGCAGGGCCGTGCTGGCCCAGCTCCTCGGAAGCCAAAGAGCCGTGTCTCTTCTCTCCCTCTTTCGCACCATTATGGAGCACCCCAGGGGTCCCCGCCCCGCCCCGCCTCGCCCCGCCCCGCGCCTCACTGGGCCCCACAATGAAAAGGCCCCTGCTTGGCCCCGGGGGGACGGGACGGGTCGCCTCGCCGAGCTCCTCAGCCGCAGCTCTGCGAACCAGCGCCAGCGCCCGGCCCGTCAGGTGGAATACAGCTTGTTTTATCTTCTGTAGGACTATACGGGGAGGATAACAAACGCGGGGGTCAATCACAGTGGCAGCGCAATCATCACATGGACGGGCGAGCGGGCTGTGCGTGCGCCTGCCTGATAGGCAACCGACCAGCGCCAGTGTGTTGGTGTTGCCTAGGCAGGCAGCGCGCGTCAGCGCGTCCCCCTGTCTGGTGCAGCGCGCCTCTGGCGTCGCACTATTACTTATGCGCCCGCGACAAAATTAGACGACATTCTACTATCGTTACCTTTGGATGGGACGACACTAAATTTTGAGCGCCGAGAAAACTGAATGCGTCCTGTCCCCTGTGGACGTCCCGCCCCGCCCCGCCCCGCCCCGCCCCGCGTACCCCTCTGGTGGCGGGTCACCTCACCTGCCGCACCGGCGCTAAAACACCGCTGTTCCACGAACGGGTGACCCCGCCCCTGCCCCCGCCCCCGGGCCGCCCCCCGCCCCCGCACCCTGTCCCACACCCTGGGGGCGGGCCGAGCCGGGCCCCGCCGGGACGGGACGGGACGACACAGTGTCTCTGAATGCAGCAGACCCTCTGTCTCCAGAATCAAGTCGGGATACCATCAAACCTATGGTCCTGAGTGGGCGTGTGTATCACTGTGTGTGTGTGTGTTTGTGTGTGTGTTTGTGTGTTTGTCTGGAATTTGTCAGATTAAGTAGCTCCCGCTTCTCGAAATGATTATGAATTCAAAGAACAGTATCCTGCTCGGCCTCGATGCTCGGCGCATCACAGCTCTGCGGCTCGGCTCCTGCGACCGGGAGCTGCGCCCTGCTGCGGCCTGTTGGCCTGTAGGCCTGTCGGCCTGTTGGCCTGTTGGGCCCCCAGACCGCATCGGCTGCGGCCAGGTGTCGACAAGGGGAGGAGCTGGGCTGGATACGCTGATTACATATTTGGTTCATTTTGGTTGTTTTACATGTGCGTGTGGCAGAGCAGTCTTGTGTGTGTGTGTATGAGAGAGAGAGAGAGAGAGAGAGAGAGAGAGAGAGAGAGAGAGAGAGAGAGAGAGAGAGAGAGAGAGAGTGTGTGTCATGCCGTCGGCTATCCCTCCGAGTGATCAATGACAAATGAAGGGTTGAGGGACGCTCCCCTGTGGATGCTCGGTCTCTGTCCCGCAAGAGTGTTGGCGAGTTTCCCCCTTGAGAGAGGTGGGCAGAGAGAGAGAGACGCACGGCCCCACCCCTATAAATATTGTGATGAGGTGGAGGAGCGTGGTAAATGAAGGAATGCCAACATGGTGGTGGGCGACGCTGCGCTGCGCTGCGCTGCGCGTTGTTTTGTGGCCGAGACGAGACAGGCGTGGAGAAGGAGGCGATCGACTCTAGCACGCTGCCCGCCCGCCCGTGGCCTGGCCTCACCGCGTGCCCGTTCATTTTGGTTCGAGATGCTCGATTGTGAAAGACACGGCGAAAGATGACTCGGTCCTGAGCATTGAAGAAAGGGCAGATAGCAGGAGGGGCTGACGCCGTGGGGCGGGGCGGGGGTGAAATGCGTGTATCGCGCAGTTATCTGATTGTCCGTATTGGAAACAGATCGTACTTTCCGCTTCTCATCGAACCTCTCTATGGGTTTTGCTTCCTCCCCGTAGTTGTCTTCCCTCCACCCTCCCCTACGTCTTACCAAACCATCCCCGCTCCTGCCGGCCACGTTTTCCCTCCTCCCCGCCTTTTCCTGTGACAAATTCACGCACCAATCGCCTCCCTTCCTCCCTCCCTTCATATCTCCGCGATTTATATTTTTTTATCGTTTCCGTTTCGCTCTCGGCATCATAGCCGAAAATACCGTATAATTCTCTGCGGATGAGGGGTTGACAAGCGCGCGGCCGCCGCTCCGCGCTGGGGGTGGGCGCCTCCGCCCCGCCCCGCCCCGCCCCACCCCACCCCACCCCACCCTACTCCGGCCTAAGGCGCACGCGCACGCACCCCACTCCACCCCTTGCTGAGAGCCCCCAGGCGCAGAAGAGGGCCGCCGTTCACAAACACGGTTAAACAAAAAAAATAATAATAAGGCTTCTCGAGGAACTTGTTAGCAGCCCCGCCTCGGTGTTACGACCCCGGCACGGTGCGGTGTCTCGTCCCGCTGGCGGCAGAGTTGCATCGAGGTTCCGTGTAGAAAAAAAAATATAGTGGTGTGGGGCGTCCTGTCCGCGCCGCCAACGTGCCTGGCAGGGGTGAAGGTGAGGAAGAGGTGTGCGCCGGCCTTTGCGGGGGTAGGGCTGGGCTGGGTGGGGGCGTCGGCGGGGGCGGCGGGGGCGGCGGGGGCGGCGGGGGCGCACGGGTCCTGGAGGGCGGCTGCGGCTGGCACGCTCCCCGCGCACGGGCGGGGCCCGTAAGGTGCTTTGTGGGTGGGGTGAGGCGGGGCAGGGTGGGGCGGGGTGGGGCGGGGTGGGGCGGGGTGGGGCGGGGTGGCCAGCTGCACTAGGCCAAAGGCGTTCTGCGAACAGTCCCCACAGCAGCGCCGGCCAGAGCGCGCTGCCCCCCAGCGAAGTCAATCAATATATCTGTTAGGGGCCCCACTCCGCCCGCCCCGCCCCACCCCACCCCACCTCGGCCCGGACAAAAGGCGGACATTAGGCGGAATGCAGGCGAAGACACTGCGGCACAAAGCGGCGGGGCGGGGCGGGGCGGGGCGGGGCGGGGCGGGGCGGGGCGGGGCGGGGCGGGGCGGGGCGGGGCGGGGCGGCCCGGTGTGGCTGTGAATAGCGGGCAGGTGCGCCTGCTGCGGCAGAGACACTCGGTTCGGGCAAAACTTGCGCCTGGCGAGGCTGGTGGCCCGCGCGCCAAAGTTTGGCGGCGCCGGCTGTCGTGTGTCGCGGCGCGGGCGCGGGGCTCCGGCCGGCCGGCCATCTGGCGCGCGCGCATTGTGGGCGAGGAGGCGAGGTGTCTAGGGGCAGACGGACGGACACGCGGGCAGGGCCGGGCGGACAGACAGACTGTTATACAAGGCGAGCGCCTGCATGCCACCTCTGGTGTCGATACCTTGACCGGACAGGACCGCTCACTTAGCCTCTGGAGCGCCAGAAGCGCCTGTGCGGGGGACTGGGCTGGGCTGGGCTCCAGAGACCTTTAGAGTCTTCAGGGACCTCCTCCAGAGACATGCTTACTTTTCCTACATATTTCTCTTCGCCTGCTGTGTTTGCAGGGGGCTGCGCGCGCTCGGCGCTCTGTGGCCCTGGCGGGGTCGTGATAGTGTCTCCCCCTGGTCATCCACTTAGGCAACAGTTCCAGCGGTTTGGCTCCAAATTGGGGAACATTCAGCGCGACAAGGGAAAGAACGCGAGATGAGCACCCTTAACTGCCATCCCCTCAGCCTCCCACTCCCCGCATAGCTCTCTCTCTCTCTCTCTCTCTCTCTCTCTCTCTCTCTCTCTCTCTCTCTCTCTCTCTCTCTCTCTCTCTCTCTCTCTCTCTCTCTCTCTCTCTCTCCGCTCTCTCGCACAACCAGCCCAGCCCTGTGGGAACGCACCCGGTAGCCAGACCCGACCGGACAACACCGGCCTGCGTATATACCTCGCGTCGTGCTCAAATAAATGTTGCGCTAAATTGCCCGTGCTGCGCGCGCTGCTTTTAAGCTAATTTAGCAAGCACTTTTGCTCGTTTCGATTTCATGTCTCCTCCCCCCCCCCCCTACCCCTCTTAGCTGGACTCGGTTGCGAACCTTTAGTGCTGCCGCTGCTGCTGCTGCTGCTCCGCCAATGACGCTGAACGAGCAGAACCAGCGGGCCGGGACGGGACGGGTCGTGACGAATAGGGGACGGGGTGGTTGGAGCGGACAGGACAGGACGGCCAGTGTCCCCTGTGAGTTTGCTCGAAATCCGAGACAATTTTATTTCGACCGAAAATCGCAAAAACGCAAAGGCTATAGCCTTTGCATTTTTACGATTTTGGGTCGAATTTTATTTTTTCTCCAAAATGACGGGGGTTGTACAGGGGGACTCTAACGTACCCCTGGACCAACCCCCAAGGGTCAGTTCGTCCGAAAACCCGGTTTGTCTGCGAGGGAATGCAGTATTTCTAATAGCGCGCAATGTGTGCGGGCGAGGTGGCTTAGGGGCCTCTTTTCTCACTAACGAAGTCCGGTATAGGACTCCTAGGACTTGCTATGTGTTTTTTGGTCCCAGAAGGAGGTAACCTGTGAGTTTGGTCGAAATCCGAGACAATTTTATTTCGACCGAAAATCGCTAAAACGCAAAGGCTATAGCCTTTGCATTTTTACGATTTTGGGTCGAATTTTTTTTTCTCCAAAATGACGGGGGTTGTACAGGGGGACTCTAACGTACCCCTGGACCAACCCCCAAGGGTCAGTTCGTCCGAAAACCCGGTTTGTCTGCGAGGGAAAGCAGTATTCCTAATAGCGCGCAATGTGTTCGGGCGGGGAGGCTTAGGGGCCTTTTTTCTCACTAACGAAGTCCGGTATAGGACTCCTAGGACTTGCTATGTGTTTTTTGGTCCCAGAAGGAGGTAACCTGTGAGTTTGGTCGAAATCCGAGACAATTTTATTTCGACCGAAAATCGCTAAAACGCAAAGGCTATAGCCTTTGCATTTTTACGATTTTGGGTCGAATTTTTTTTTTCTCCAAAATGACGGGGGTTGTACAGGGGGACTCTAACGTACCCCTGGACCAACCCCCAAGGGTCAGTTCGTCCGAAAACCCGGTTTGTCTGCGAGGGAATGCAGTATTTCTAATAGCGCGCAATGTGTTCGGGCGAGGTGGCTTAGGGGCCTTTTTTCTCACTAACGAAGTCCGGTATAGGACTCCTAGGACTTGCTATGTGTTTTTTGGTCCCAGAAGGAGGTAACCTGTGAGTTTGGTCGAAATCCGAGACAATTTTATTTCGACCGAAAATCGCTTAAACGCAAAGGCTATAGCCTTTGCATTTTTACGATTTTGGGTCGAATTTTTTTTTCTCCAAAATGACGGGGGTTGTACAGGGGGACTCTAACGTACCCCTGGACCAAACCCCAAGGGTCAGTTCGTCCGAAAACCCGGTT
The DNA here is from genome assembly GCA_033675135.1 of Frankliniella intonsa. Taxonomy (NCBI): domain Eukaryota; kingdom Metazoa; phylum Arthropoda; class Insecta; order Thysanoptera; family Thripidae; genus Frankliniella; species Frankliniella intonsa. The sequence continues at coordinate 11,732,456 of CM066254.1, read as the reverse complement.
TGTCTGCGAGGGAATGCAGTATTCCTAATAGCGCGCAATGTGTTCGGGCGAGGTGGCTTAGGGGCCTATTTTTTTACTAACGAAGTCCGGTATAGGACTCCTAGGACTTGCTATGTGTTTTTTGGTCCCAGAAGGAGGTAACCTGTGAGTTTGGTCGAAATCTGAGACTTTTTTATTTCGACCCAAAATCGCAAAAACGCAAAGGCTATAGCCTTGCAACGTGTTTTTGAGTCCCAGAAGAACTTAATATTTCTACCCTACCCGCCGACTGCACCTCCAGTACACGCGTTATTTTTTCTTCTGTACTTTTTTTTTCTTAATATACCTGCTGATTTTTTAAAAACATATCTCTTCCATTAAAATTTCCCATCATTAACATTTTTTTCTTCTTATTTTACAGGTAAAGGTGACAACACTGCGGCTGAGAAAGCTAGAGGAAGAGAGAGAGAGCAGGGGGAGGGGGCGGAGACGCTCTCATTAACGTGTCGTGACAGACTGAGGTGTGGGCAGGGCAGGCGGGCTCAGCTCAGCCCGGCTCAGCCCAGTCGGGCTCAATCTAAATGCTCTATTGGTCTTGGCATCGCGAGATCAGCTGGCGTCGAGAGCTTTGTAATGTGTCCGAGTGGGAGGAGAGAGGGAGAGAGAGGGAGTGGACGTGGCGAGGAGCAGGAGAGGTGGAGAGAGAAAGAGTGGAGGGAGAGCAGCAGCAGAGAGGGAGAGAGAGAGGTGTCGAGCAGTCAGCATGCAGAGATGCATCGGTCAGCATCGCTTACCAGCTCGCCACCAGTAAATCAAAGAACAAACAACATAATTCAAGTGCATAATGCCACCATATTGTTAGCCCGTACAATACGCTCCGGCCGGCCCGGCGCTGCGTTTAGTATAGTAATAACGACAGACACCCCCGGAGCACGCCGTGGAGTGCGCCGCGCTGGAGAGGCGACGGGTGGGGGCTGCTGGCCCCGCCCCCCGCGGGCGCGCCGGCCAATGGCAGCGTTCCGCCGCTGGAGGGGGCGGCGCCGGTCTGGCCTTCCCCCGCCACCGCCGCGGTCCGGCCCGGTCCTGGGGAGGCTGCGGGCGCGCGGGGAGGGGGGAGGGGAGGGAGGGCCGCGGGCCCGGCGCAGACAGCCAGGCTGCGGGCGGGGCGGGCGGTGCGGCTTCAGTCGAGTGAGAGTCGAGGAGCGGAGAGCACGCGAGAGCGAGAGCGCGCCGACCAGACCAGTGCAGAGCTGCGAGTGCCGAGAGCGAGTGCCGGTGCCAGTGACTCAGTGATCAGAGCTGACCTACCCGCCCCGCGAGTGCCGACAGTGACCAAGTGCGTGCGAGTGCCGAGCCGAGCAGAGCAGAGTGCGCGGCTGCTATGTGCCTGTGAATATTTCCGGCTATTCGGATCATGATGCCTCTTGCTCCGGAGAGAAGTACCATGTGCGTCCCCTCCAAGCCCAAGGCTGACTTCAGCATCGACTTCATCGTCGGCAACAACAACAACAACACCAGGAAGGAGAACAACAATGTGGTGCGCAGGAGCTCACCCAGCTCGCCGCTGAGCGCGCGCCAGGCGACGCCGCCGCACCCGTACGCGCGGACCACCGCCTCGCCGCCGTCCGGGTCGCCGCTGTCGCCCGCCTCCCGCACCACGGACTCGACCCTGGACGACGAGGACGACATGCGCGCCCGGCTGCTGAGCCTGCAGGCGGCGCAGGCCGCCACGCTGCCCGGCCCCGGCGCGCTGCACGGGCTGCTGCCCCGCCTGCCCCTGAGCCCCGGTGGCGGCCCCGGCCCCGGGCCCAGCCCCAGCCCGCCCCACAGCCCCAGCCCCACGCACTCCCCCATGAGCAGCCCGCCGCAGCCGCAGCCGCAGCCGCACCCCTTCCTGCTGCGCAACCTGTACCGGCCCGAGCCGCACCTGATGGTGCCGCCGCAGCTGCACCCCCACCTGCAGCCCCACCTGCAGCCGCCGCCGCACCTGCTGCACCCCGGCGCGGCAGGCGTGCAGGTGCACCACCCCGGCGCGCCGCAGCTGCCCCAGCACCCGCACCTGGGCGCCGTCCCGCCCCGGGACTCGTACCCGCTGTACCCGTGGCTGCTCTCCCGCCACGGCCGCATCTTCCCGCACCACCGCTTCCCCGGAGGTAAGAGTCACACACTGCTCCTCCCCGGAGCCGCGCGACCGCGACCAGGACCCGGAAATCAGCTCCGGAGCGCCTGGCGCGCCGCGCCGCCATGAAGCGATGCCGGCCGCCGGATAAACAAGTTAAGCAGACAAAACACGCTCGTTATGGTCGTTATTATAGTGGCGGGCCGGCCCCGCTGCGGCAAGAGCCTTATCCGAGCGGCGAATCGCGAGCAAGAGCAGCGCGAGAGAGTCCGCTGCCCGCCCCGCACCGCCCCGCCCGGGCGCGGCGTCGTTAGCGGAGCGTGGCGGCGCGGGGCTGCTCACGCACAGTGTCTCTAGAACGACTGACTGCGTCCTCAATACTCTTCACTTTTGTTTTGGCCTCACAAAATCGCCTCCGCTTGCTCTGTTACTAATCGCTAGAGCCGTTATTCACACTCCGATGGTCGCTCAACTTGTACGTACTTGACGCAACAATTACCAGCCGAGTGTGTCCGTGGGTTATATTACCGCGATAAGGGCGGCCTCCACGCCCCGCTCCCCCCTCCCCCCCTAGCGGCTGCCACTGTGCTACATTGTGTCTCAATGCTGCCGGCCCGGGCCCCGTCGCACTAACACTAAGACCGTCGCCGAAAAAAAGAATAGATGACCTCTCCCGATAGCCGCCCGCCCCGCCCTGCCGCCCCCCGCCCTACCGCGCCCCGCCCAGCTACAGCAGTGTACTCATGTCCCTCTTCTTTTGCCTTTTGCAGTGCCCGGTCCCGACTTCGCCGGCTTCCTGCTGCACCCCTTCCGCAAGCCCAAGAGGATCCGCACCGCCTTCAGCCCCAGCCAGCTGCTCAAGCTGGAGCACGCCTTCGAGAACAACCACTACGTGGTCGGCGCCGAGAGGAAGCAGGTGGCGCAGGCGCTGGGCCTCTCCGAGACTCAGGTGAGTCGGCGTGACAGTTCCTGGTCCTCCGGCAGGACGACGACGACCGTCACCGCCAGCAGGATGGTGACTCTGACGATCTCTTTGAATTGCTTCTAACCACGCGCGTCCATCTTGCTCCGCAGGTCAAGGTGTGGTTCCAGAACAGGCGGACCAAGCACAAGCGCACGGAGCAGGAGGAGGAGGCCAAGAAGAAGTCCGGCGGCGCGTCGTCTCAGTCGCAGCAGCAGGGTGAGTCGCCGGCCCATACTGCGGCCGCCGCGTCCTGGAGAGACGACGAGGACGCCGACGGGTCCACCTCCCCGACACCGGCCTCGGGGCACCGGCCCGTCGACCTCAGCAGCCACGACGACAGCAGCGAGTCCGAGGCCTAGGCCGAGGTCAGGCCACGCGAACCCAACAGCTCAGCCAAAGAGGCGGCGCGGTGTGACTCGCACCGGCCGCGGGTGTGACGGTGTATTGTTACTGCCACGGCGTGACGTGACAGTGGTGGCACTCCCTTTTATGTGACTGTGATTTTAGCGAATAGATTGTTTTTATGAATGAGAGAGTTATTTTAGTGTATTTATGTGCTCGGTGTCTGCTCGTGTGATACGGCACTCTCCCGACTTATTTGCAAGTACAAAGCCCCGTAAGTTTTTACGGGTGCGCTGGGGATGCCCGACTGGCCCTGAGGTGGCCGTGGCTGCTCCTAAAATGCACCCCCGCCCTGGCCGCTGCAGACTGACTGGGGGCTCAGCCGGGGACTGTGTCAATAGCTGCGGCCTTTTACCCTTACGTGTTTCGTGCAGTGGTTAATTGTTTCGTTTTCTTTTTAAATCTGTAGACTGTTTCGAAAATTGACCCAGGCAATCTCTAATTATTATGTACATATGTTGTGCGGCAAGAGATTGGCCAAATTTTGTTCTACGCCCAGTTCACCTAATCTATTTGTATTTAGCAAACTTAGATCTACCTCAGAACAAGTATTCTAACAAAACAGACACGTTGTACAATGTGAAAGTAAGTGTCAAGTCATTCATCCAAGTCCTCAAATGATACCCTTCATACATGTTGTTACCACGCTAATATGTCTATTTATGAATGTTCCCAAAAACAATAAACGTTTCAGTACAATTTATTATGGACCTCGTTTAAATCTCTACAACCAGTCGCCCACAGGACACCAAACCAATGGTAATAGAAAACACCTATTTGTAATCAATTTAGCATTCAGCAATATCAAAGAAAAAACATATTTATAATACATCTAAAGAAAAAAATAAGGTTTAACAAGTTAGAGTCATTTTAGAAATGCAGAACAACCAGTTTTAAAAACACCCTTCAAAGAAATAAGGTATCCGGTCTTCGAGGCAATGAGCGCCTTCATAGGTAGGCAACCCAACGTACATGAGGGGCCGAGAGGTTGCATACCCATGCCCCACGTCAAATGTTCAGCACCGATCTACGCCCCACGCGAGATGTCGATTATGGTAGGCGCATGGTCAAGCCAAGGCGCCATCTGGTGGCCGACCCGGCAAACGCACTTTAGCACCTTGGCAAACTGGGTGGGCCAACAGATGGCACCACTAAGCGGTATTGCCGCCATTGCTGCCCGACGGTCTTTGACACGGCAGAGTCTAAAGGGGCCTAGTGCAAGTATTCTACGACCGGGTTGAAATTTTTGTCCTCCACGTGGACGGGCCCGGCAGAGGCGACTTCCGCTCCAACTCCGTTCATGCCTCTTGGCGCCGAAAATGGCCGGTAGATAGGGATTCCAGTTCGCATCGCCGAACGGTGTGCGTCCCGCCAGCCGAGATGGTTAACGCACCTTCCCCCCGTCCCAAATCATCTCGGCTGGCGAGACGTTTTGCAGGTTCAAGTCTCGCCCGTATTTTTTTTTTTTTAACTCCGCCAGTATGACTGAGGTGGGCAGGGGCACTCTAATGTATCCCTAGACCGATCTCCGAGGGTTACTTTGTCCGAGAGCCAGCGTTTACATCGAAAAAAAAAAAAGAAGAACCGGTCGGGATCGAATCCGCAAAACGTCTCGACAGCCTAGTTGGTATTGGGACGGGGGGCAAGGGCGATACCACTAGGCTGTCGTGACGCACACCTTGCGGCGGTGCGAACTGGAATCCCTATCTACCGCATGGACGGGGCCGGCAAACGCGACCTCCGCTCCGCCACCCGGAAACGCCATCTGTTGGCGGACCGCGGTAACGCTCCCGCATCATCTTCGAAAAACGCGAGAAAACGCGAAAAAATGTGCGATTCTACCCGGAGGTCAGCAGGAGCGAGGAGGTAGCCTCCTGTGCAAGTGTGCATTCTCCGGTTCCAGGTCGGCCGACAGATGGCGCCACCATGCGTTGTTGTTGCGCGCTAGGCCTCGACAAGGCAGAGCCTATAGGGCCTAGTCCAAATTTCCTTCGCGCGGAGGGAAGTTTTTTCCCCAACCAACTCTACATGCGTAACTCACGCGCACGAATTTTTCTTGTTGACAATGGCAAGCATTTCCTATGTTTAATCTGCAAACACCCTGGACTGGAGTTGGTTGTGAATCTAAGACCCACCCTTCCACCAAACTTCGAAAAACTTGGACATGGTTATTTGACGTTTCAATGTCAGAATCGAGAGCAAACGTCCTGTTAGCAATATAATATGGTTCCCTCATCATTAAGATGATCGAAACAAAAATTCGTGCGCATAAGTAACGCGCCGAGAGTTGGTCGAGGACGAAAATGCCCAACCGGGCGAAGAGTACTTGGACTAGGCCCTATAGGTTCTGCCTTGTCGAGGCCTAGCGCGCAACAAAAACGCATGGTGGCGCCATCTGTCGGCCGACCTGGAACCGGAAAGTGCACACTTGCACTGGAGGCTACCTCCTCGCTCCTGCTGACCTCCGGGTAGAATCGCGTATTTTTTCGCGATTTTCTCGCGTTCTTCGAAGATGATGCGGGAGCGTTACCGCGGTCCGCCAACAGATGGCGTTTCAGGGTGGCGCCATCCGTTGGCCGACGTGGAAACGGCTCCCACAGCGCCTTCAAAAATCGCGAAAAAAACGCGATTTTACCCGGAGGTCAGCAGGAGCGAGGAGGTAGCCTCTTGTGCAAGTGTGCATTCTCCGGTTCCAGGTCGGCCGACAGATGGCGCCACCATGCGTTGTTGTTGCGCGCTAGGCCTCGACAAGGCAGAGCCTATAGGGCCTAGTCCAAATTTCCTTCGCGCGGAGGGAAATTTTTTCCCCAACCAACTCGAGATGCGCAACTTATGGGCACGAATTTTCCTTGTTGACAATGGCAAGCATTTCCTATGTTTAATCTGCAAGCACCCTGGACTGGAGTTGGTTGTGAATCTAAGACCCGCCCTTCCACCAAACTTCGAAAAACTTGGACATGGTTATTTGACGTTTCAATGTCAGAATCGAGAGCCAACGTCTTGTTAGCAATATAATATGGTTCCCTCATCATTAAGATGTTCGAAACAAAAATTCGTGCGCATAAGTAATGCGCCGAGAATTGGTTGGTCGAGGACGAAATTGCCCAACCGGGCGTAGAGTACTTGGACTAGGCCCTATAGGCTCTGCCTTGTCGAGGCCTAGCGCGCAACAACAACGCATGGTGGCGCCATCTGTCGGCCGACCTGGAACCGGAGAATGCACACTTGCACAGGAGGCTACCTCCTCGCTCCTGCTGACCTCCGGGTAGAATCGTACATTTTTCGCGTTTTCTCGCGTTTTTCGAAGATGATGCGGGAGCGTTACCGCGGTCCGCCAACAGATGGCGTTTCCGGGTGGCGGAGCGGAGGTCGCGTTTGCCGGCCCCGTCCATGCGGTAGATAGGGATTCCAGTTCGCACCGCCGCAAGGTGTGCGTCACGACAGCCTAGTGGTATCGCCCTCGCCCCCCGTCCCAATACCAACTAGGCTGTCGAGACGTTTTGCGGATTCGATCCCGACCGGTTCTTCTTTTTTTTTTTTTCGATGTAAACGCTAGCTCTCGGACAAAGTAACCCTCGGAGATCGGTCTAGGGATACATTAGAGTGCCCCTGCCCACCTCAGTCATATTGGAGGAGTTAAAAAAAAAAAAAAAAAATACGGGCGAGACTTGAACCTGCAAAACGTCTCGCCAGCCGAGATGATTTGGGACGGGGGGAGGTGCGTTAACCATCTCGGCTGGCGGGACGCACACCGTTCGGCGATGCGAACTGGAATCCCTATCTACCACGTGGACGGGCCCGGCAGAGGCGACTTCCGCTCCAACTCCGATCATGCCTCTTGGCGCCGAAAATGGCCGGTAGATAGGGATTTCAGTTCGCATCGCCGAACGGTGTGCGTCCCGCCAGCCGAGATGGTTAACGCACCTTCCCCCCGTCCCAAATCATCTCGGCTGGCGAGACGTTTTGCAGGTTCAAGTCTCGCCCGTATTTTTTTTTTTTTAACTCCTCCAATATGACTGAGGTGGGCAGGGGCACTCTAATGTATCCCTAGACCGATCTCCGAGGGTTACTTTGTCCGAGAGCCAGCGTTTACATCGAAAAAAGAAGAACCGGTCGGGATCGAATCCGCAAAACGTCTCGACAGCCTAGTTGGTATTGGGACGGGGGGCAAGGGCGATACCACTAGGCTGTCGTGACGCACACCTTGCGGCGGTGCGAACTGGAATCCCTATCTACCGCATGGACGGGGCCGGCAAACGCGACCTCCGCTCCGCCACCCGGAAACGCCATCTGTTGGCGGACCGCGGTAACGCTCCGCATCATCTTCGAAAAACGCGAGAAAACGCGAAAAAATGTGCGATTCTACCCGGAGGTCAGCAGGAGCGAGGAGGTAGCCTCCTGTGCAAGTGTGCATTCTCCGGTTCCAGGTCGGCCGACAGATGGCGCCACCATGCGTTGTTGTTGCGCGCTAGGCCTCGACAAGGCAGAGCCTATAGGGCCTAGTCCAAATTTCCTTCGCGCGGAGGGAAGTTTTTTCCCCAACCAACTCTACATGCGTAACTCACGCGCACGAATTTTTCTTGTTGACAATGGCGAGCATTTCCTATGTTTAATCTGCAAACACCCTGGACTGGACTGGAGTTGGTTGTGAATCTAAGACCCACCCTTCCACCAAACTTCGAAAAACTTGGACATGGTTATTTGACGTTTCAATGTCAGAATCGAGAGCAAACGTCCTGTTAGCAATATAATATGGTTCCCTCATCATTAAGATGATCGAAACAAAAATTCGTGCGCATAAGTAACGCGCCGAGAGTTGGTCGAGGACGAAAATGCCCAACCGGGCGAAGAGTACTTGGACTAGGCCCTATAGGCTCTGCCTTGTCGAGGCCTAGCGCGCAACAAAAACGCATGGTGGCGCCATCTGTCGGCCGACCTGGAACCGGAAAGTGCACACTTGCACTGGAGGCTACCTCCTCGCTCCTGCTGCCCTCCGGGTAGAATCGCGTATTTTTTCGCGTTTTTCTCGCGTTCTTCGAAGATGATGCGGGAGCGTTACCGCGGTCCGCCAACAGATGGCGTTTCAGGGTGGCGCCATCTGTTGGCCGACGTGGAAACGGCTCCCACAGCGCCTTCAAAAATCGCGAAAAAAACGCGATTCTACCCGGAGGTCAGCAGGAGCGAGGAGGTAGCCTCCTGTGCAAGTGTGCATTCTCCGGTTCCAGGTCGGCCGACAGATGGCGCCACCATGCGTTGTTGTTTCGCGCTAGGCCTTGACAACGCAGAGCCTATAGGGCCTAGTCCAAATTTTCTTCGCGCGAAGGGAAAATTTTTCCCCAACCAACTCGAGATGCGCAACTTATGGGCACGAATTTTCCTTGTTGACAATGGCAAGCATTTCCTATGTTTAATCTGCAAACACCCTGGACTGGAGTTGGTTGTGAATCTAAGACCCGCCCTTCCACCAAACTTCGAAAAACTTGGACATGGTTATTTGACGTTTCAATGTCAGAATCGAGAGCCAACGTCTTGTTAGCAATATAATATGGTTCCCTCATCATTAAGATGTTCGAAACAAAAATTCGTGCGCATAAGTAACGCGCCGAGAGTTGGTCGAGGACGAAATTGCCCAACCGGGCGTAGAGAACTTGGACTAGGCCCTATAGGCTCTGCCTTGTCGAGGCCTAGCGCGCAACAACAACGCATGGTGGCGCCATCTGTCGGCTGACCTGGAACCGGAGAATGCACACTTGCACAGGAGGCTACCTCCTCGCTCCTGCTGACCTCCGGGTAGAATCGTACATTTTTTCGCGTTTTCTCGCGTTTTTCGAAGATGATGCGGGAGCGTTACCGCGGTCCGCCAACAGATGGCGTTTCCGGGTGGCGGAGCGGAGGTCGCGTTTGCCGGCCCCGTCCATGCGGTAGATAGGGATTCCAGTTCGCACCGCCGCAAGGTGTGCGTCACGACAGCCTAGTGGTATCGCCCTTGCCCCCCGTCCCAATACCAACTAGGCTGTCGAGACGTTTTGCGGATTCGATCCCGACCGGTTCTTCTTTTTTTTTTTCGATGTAAACGCTGGCTCTCGGACAAAGTAACCCTCGGAGATCGGTCTAGGGATACATTAGAGTGCCCCTGCCCACCTCAGTCATATTGGAGGAGTTAAAAAAAAAAAAAAAAATACGGGCGAGACTTGAACCTGCAAAACGTCTCGCCAGCCGAGATGATTTGGGACGGGGGGAAGGTGCGTTAACCATCTCGGCTGGCGGGACGCACACCGTTCGGCGATACGAACTGGAATCCCTATCTACCACGTGGACGGGCCCGGCAGAGGCGACTTCCGCTCCAACTCCGTTCATGCCTCTTGGCGCCGAAAATGGCCGGTAGATAGGGATTCCAGTTCGCATCGCCGAACGGTGTGCGTCCCGCCAGCCGAGATGGTTAACGCACCTTCCCCCCGTCCCAAATCATCTCGGCTGGCGAGACGTTTTGCAGGTTCAAGTCTCGCCCGTAATTTTTTTTTTTAAACTCCTCCAATATGACTGAGGTGGGCAGGGGCACTCTAATGTATCCCTAGACCGATCTCCGAGGGTTACTTTGTCCGAGAGCCAGCGTTTACATCGAAAAAAAAAAAGAAGAACCGGTCGGGATCGAATCCGCAAAACGTCTCGACAGCCTAGTTGGTATTGGGACGGGGGGCAAGGGCGATACCACTAGGCTGTCGTGACGCACACCTTGCGGCGGTGCGAACTGGAATCCCTATCTACCGCATGGACGGGGCCGGCAAACGCGACCTCCGCTCCGCCACCCGGAAACGCCATCTGTTGGCGGACCGCGGTAACGCTCCCGCATCATCTTCGAAAACGCGAGAAAACGCGAAAAATGTGCGATTCTACCCGGAGGTCAGCAGGAGCGAGGAGGTAGCCTCCTGTGCAAGTGTGCATTCTCCGGTTCCAGGTCGGCCGACAGATGGCGCCACCATGCGTTGTTGTTGCGCGCTAGGCCTCGACAAGGCAGAGCCTATAGGGCCTAGTCCAAATTTCCTTCGCGCGGAGGGAAGTTTTTTCCCCAACCAACTCTACATGCGTAACTCACGCGCACGAATTTTTCTTGTTGACAATGGCAAGCATTTCCTATGTTTAATCTGCAAACACCCTGGACTGGAGTTGGTTGTGAATCTAAGACCCACCCTTCCACCAAACTTCGAAAAACTTGGACATGGTTATTTGACGTTTCAATGTCAGAATCGAGAGCAAACGTCCTGTTAGCAATATAATATGGTTCCCTCATCATTAAGATGATCGAAACAAAAATTCGTGCGCATAAGTAACGCGCCGAGAGTTGGTCGAGGACGAAAATGCCCAACCGGGCGAAGAGTACTTGGACTAGGCCCTATAGGCTCTGCCTTGTCGAGGCCTAGCGCGCAACAAAAACGCATGGTGGCGCCATCTGTCGGCCGACCTGGAACCGGAAAGTGCACACTTGCACTGGAGGCTACCTCCTCGCTCCTGCTGACCTCCGGGTAGAATCGCGTATTTTTTCGCGTTTTTCTCGCGTTCTTCGAAGATGATGCGGGAGCGTTACCGCGGTCCGCCAACAGATGGCGTTTCAGGGTGGCGCCATCTGTTGGCCGACGTGGAAACGGCTCCCACAGCGCCTTCAAAAATCGCGAAAAAAACGCGATTTTACCCGGAGGTCAGCAGGAGCGAGGAGGTAGCCTCTTGTACAAGTGTGCATTCTCCGGTTCCAGGTCAGCCACCAGATGGCGCCACTATGCGTTGTTGTTTCGCGCTAGGCCTTGACAACGCAGAGCCTATAGGGCCTAGTCCAAATTTCCTTCGCGCGGAGGGAAATTTTTTCCCCAACCAACTCGAGATGCGCAACTTATGGGCACGAATTTTCCTTGTTGACAATGGCAAGCATTTCCTATGTTTAATCTGCAAACACCCTGGACTGGAGTTGGTTGTGAATCTAAGACCCGCCCTTCCACCAAACTTCGAAAAACTTGGACATGGTTATTTGACGTTTCAATGTCAGAATCGAGAGCCAACGTCTTGTTAGCAATATAATATTGTTCCCTCATCATTAAGATGTTCGAAACAAAAATTCGTGCGCATAAGTAATGCGCCGAGAATTGGTTGGTCGAGGACGAAATTGCCCAACCGGGCGTAGAGTACTTGGACTAGGCCCTATAGGCTCTGCCTTGTCGAGGCCTAGCGCGCAACAACAACGCATGGTGGCGCCATCTGTCGGCCGACCTGGAACCGGAGAATGCACACTTGCACAGGAGGCTACCTCCTCGCTCCTGCTGACCTCCGGGTAGAATCGTACATTTTTTCGCGTTTTCTCGCGTTTTTCGAAGATGATGCGGGAGCGTTACCGCGGTCCGCCAACAGATGGCGTTTCCGGGTGGCGGAGCGGAGGTCGCGTTTGCCGGCCCCGTCCATGCGGTAGATAGGGATTCCAGTTCGCACCGCCGCAAGGTGTGCGTCACGACAGCCTAGTGGTATCGCCCTTGCCCCCCGTCCCAATACCAACTAGGCTGTCGAGACGTTTTGCGGATTCGATCCCGACCGGTTCTTCTTTTTTTTTTCGATGTAAACGCTGGCTCTCGGACAAAGTAACCCTCGGAGATCGGTCTAGGGATACATTAGAGTGCCCCTGCCCACCTCAGTCATATTGGAGGAGTTAAAAAAAAAAAAAAAAATACGGGCGAGACTTGAACCTGCAAAACGTCTCGCCAGCCGAGATGATTTGGGACGGGGGGAAGGTGCGTTAACCATCTCGGCTGGCGGGACGCACACCGTTCGGCGATGCGAACTGGAATCCCTATCTACCACGTGGACGGGCCCGGCAGAGGCGACTTCCGCTCCAACTCCGTTCATGCCTCTTGGCGCCGAAAATGGCTGGTATATAGGGATTCCAGTTCGCATCGCCAAACGGTGTGCGTCCCGCCAGCCGAGATGGTTAACGCACCTTCCCCCCGTCCCAAATCATCTCGGCTGGCGAGACGTTTTGCTGGTTCAAGTCTCGCCCGTTTTTTTTTTTTTTTTTTTAACTCCTCCAACATGACTGATGTGGGCAGGGGCACTCTAATGTATCCCTAGACCTAATGTATCAATGTGAGAATCGAGAGGCAAGGTATTGTTAACAATATGACATGGATCCCTCATCATGTAGGTTATCTACAGAACAATTCGTGCGCATAAGTTACGCGCCTAGAGTTGGTTGAGGACAAAAATTTAACCCAGTCGAAGAATACTTGCACTAGGCCCTATAGATTCTGCCGTGTCAAAGACCGTCGGGCAGCAATGGCGGCAATACCGCATGGTGGTGCCATCTGTTGGCCGACCCGGAACAAGTGAACGCACACTTGCTGCAGAGGCTACCTCCTCGCTCCTGCTGACCTCCGGGTCAAACTGCCTCCAAACGCCTCGTTTTCCGTCTCGTCGCACGTCGCAGCGTCACATGGTCTGCCTACCTCTCAGGCGCGAATTTGGCAAGAATGTGAGACGGCGTGTCGGCGCGGAACGTTTAACCACCACGGCTTCCCTTTCCCTCCCCGCTCCCACTACTTCTAATCCTTTACTTTTCCTCACAAGTTCTGGCCCAGGCGCGAGCGGCGTGAGGCTGGCCGGGCGCGACGTTCAACCAGCGGGGCTTTCCTTCTCTGCTCCCTGACCTCTTCATCCTCTTTAGTCGGTTCGGAATAAGCTATCTGTTGGGGCACCACAACTTTGTGGCCACAAACAGGCACGTGCTCCGACTCCGTTCTTGCATCTTGGCGCTGAAAATGGTCGGAAGATAGGGATAGCGGCTCGCAGCGTTGGGACATGTGCGTTCCGCCAGCCGAGATGGTTAACGCACCTTCCCCCTGTCTCAAATCATCTCGGCTGGCGAGACGTTTTGCTGGTTCAAGTCCCGGCCTTTTTTTTCCCCAGGCAGATGTCGATTATTTTAGGCGTAGAGGCGTAAAACTGTCCGGACCCTTTACCCGATTTATTTTGGAAAATCCACCATTAAATTTAATGGCAGCCCAGAACAGTAAGAGTGCAGATCGTCATACACACAAAGCGGCCAGAAATCTATGAAAACATTTTGTTTTATTATTTCTGATGTATTAAACAACACATTTTTGATGGTCTACTATTGTGAAACATATGTTTCTTACTATAGTACATCTCACTTTTTAAAGATATGAACATACCGCGTGTTACGTCACACAGCCTATACGCGAACATTTTTTTTCCTGAAGATAATACTGCGTCGTGGACAAAAGCGTCATGAACGCCCCTCACTGGGCTTAGGTCAGCCGACAAGGCCGCGGCTGGCCAGGCTCGTCTACATCCGGGGGTCGTGGCTGCTCTCGAACACCGTCGGGAAGTCGGTGTCCACCGCGACGGCCAGGTTGTCCTTGGCGGAGCTCGCGCCCGCGCCGCCGTTGCTGGACGACGAGGGCAGCGTGGTGGGCCGGTACACGTCCTGCGTCTGCGCTGCCACGGCGGGGGCCTCGTCCTGGGACTCCTCGTCGATCAGGTCTGTCGGGGCAGCAGAAAATAGCGGCGCGGTCAGTGAAATACTAGAAATACTCTCCTTGGAGTAAAGTAAGTCATATAGCCCTTTTGTATGCAAGCTACCAATTCACCACTTTAAGTTGAAATTCAAAAGCTCCTCTCACCTCTGAACCTCAGCGGACGTCTCCTGCGCATTCGCAGGAAGAAGAGCAGCAGCAGCAGCGCCACGAGGATGACGGACAGCGCCGCCACCGCCCGGAACGTGTTGGTCTGCAGGGCAGAGGACTCCGTCAGCGGAATAACTCCCCCCACCCCCACCCCTCCCCGGCCCGGCAGATCTTACCTCCGTGTCGTCCTCGTACACCTCCTCCCAGTCCTTCCTCACAATCAGCTCCACGTTCTCGATTTTGATGTTGGCGGTTGCCGCGGACACGGGCCGCGACACGCACTTGTAGAAGCCTGCCTCCGACGTGGACACGCCCTGCACACGAAACGCGCTCATTCAGCACACAGTGAACGTTATTCCGGCGCCGCCTAAACTGCGCGCGGCGCGGCCCAATGTTTACTCCACAATAATGACAAGCAATTTCAGCGACCCACCTTGATCGAGAGCTGGCCCGTGAGCACATCGTACTTGTACTTGTACTCGTTGTACTCGTTGTCGGGCCCGATGACCTTGTCGTTGTGGGTCTGCCAGTACGAGAAGCGGTGGTGGTCGTCGTTGGAGGGGCACTCCAGCTTGGCCAGGCCGCCGGCGGGAACCTCCTTCACCAGGACGTCGGCCAGGGCGGGGGCGAGGGCCGAGCCGAGCAGGCACAGGGCGGGGAGCATGGCTGACAGGACAGCGCGGCGGCAGCAGTCACTCGAAATGCGGCAAACTGGACAGGAGAGCGAGGAGAGCAAAATTACACATTTTTAGGCAGTGCGCGAGCGACAGAAGCGGCGTGGCGTTCTGCTGTCTAACTGCCGCTGCCACGAGCGGTCCTTCATCTATGAATTGAAATCGCATTGAAGCTGTCTTCCCCCGCGATTGAGACGTCCGATGACAGGAGACCCAGTGATTTAGAGCCGCCCTAATTCGTCTGATGAGCGCGCGCCACGGGCACGGCGGCGGGCTCCCACACGGACCTCATCGTCTTCACGACTCACAGGCGAAAAGAGGCAGTTTGAAACAACCACTCGAAAAATATAAAATATGAGATTTGCTTGGATTTCGATTCGATCAAGCGTTATCTGAGAGGTGACAGGAGAGGACGACGGCGGGGGGAGGAGGCCAGCTTTGACTGGCGTTAGGCGCCTATTACTTCCTGCATGGCGCCATTCCGAGCTCTACATACGTAATCAACGACTTCCCCTCTGTGCACGTGTGCACACGTGCGCGCGCCTGTGTCCCTGCCGGTCCCTCCCCGGGACACTGGTGCGCGAAGACATGCCCCACATTGCTGACAAATTTTATAGGGACTCGGCAAGAAAATAGATAGTATAACTCTAGCCAGGGAGGGGGGGGGGGGGGGCAACTGTCAGCAACTGTCAGTCTAAGGCAAAAATGTTCGCGGCCCCGAGACTGTATCGCATCAGAGTCTGCAACCGGCGCGGATATTTTCAAAAAGATAGACTAACGCGGTTACAACGTCCCGCGCCGCGCAGCCCGCGAGGTGCGTGCCGCGCCGGTGAGCTCCTGAACGACCCCTCCGCCCCGTCACCCCAACGTGACACTGCGTGACACTGCGTGACACTGCGTCACGCCTCATACCTACCTCGCGGCGCGCGCGGCGCTACGACGCTACGCCGGGCCGGAGGACGAGGCCATCCCCGCGGGGTGGGGTGCCCGGGCCGGGCCTCACTACCAGACGCAAAACTACTGTTTCTATATCGCGGATCGATCGCCGGGATCACATCCGCCCGAACCGTCGAACTTTTCGAGCGCGAGACGCGTGGACCAGCGCGGGGTGTCTCTTTTGCAAGCGCGCCTCTCCGACTGAAATAAAACTTGTCTCCGTGCCAGTGAGGGGAGGAGGGAGTGGGGCGGGGCGGGAGGAGAGGGGAAGGAGGGCGCATGGGCAGCTAGGGTGGAGAGAGAGAGAGAGAGAGAGAGAGAGAGAGAGAGAGAGAGAGAGAGAGAGAGAGAGAGAGAGAGAGAGAGAGAGAGAGAGAGAGAGAGAGAGAGAGGAGAGAGAGAGGGCGGAGTGAGACGTTAGTATGGGTGGGGGAGCGAGCGGAGTGACGTAGTGACCGTTTTGGTTATGTCAGTGATGAGCGATGCAGAAAAGTCTGCTGTATTCATCACGACGGCTACAAAACGGCAGTCGCCGCGGACTTTGTGGACGAGGCCCTGGAAGCTACTTACCCCCTACAGCCACCGCCATCGCCCCTTCTCTCCCGGTGCTGGCGGCCACGACCGCGCAGGGCACCGCGCCGGAGGAGCGACAACCAATGCGGCAGCTGTGTCGTATGGGCTGCCTACCCACGCGGCGTGTTGGCGGGGTTAAAATTATTATTTGGCCGACCCCGCCAACGCCAGTGTTCAAAGAAAGTAAGCGCGTGGTTACCGTATAACACTGATTTAATGAAAGCTTCACAAGTCACTACAACTACACTACACAACAACATCTACCAAAGTCACTGCTTACCATAGCGCAAAATTCAACACACACTCCGTACAAAGTTTTCTCCACACGTGTCTCCGCAAAGTCTCCAGGTCTCTCCTCCTCAACTCTCGCTTTCCAACGCACTCCTTCACTCTCTGTGTCCGACTCTGTGACTGACTGTCCAGCGACCCGTGCTCCGCGTCGCATGACGCCTCTTTCCGAGCACGGCCGCCAACCTCCCCTTGTCACTCTCCCCGCTCTGGACCGCTGCTTCCCCTGCGCGCCCCACGCGGCACCCGGTGGTTGAGTTGGCACCCCTGCCGGTCAGAGGGCAGGCCAGCACGCGCTGACCGACCTCTCACCGGAGGGAAGGGAAACTACCGAGCAGCGTGAAGCTGGCCGAAGTGTCAAAACAAGCGATACGGCGGCCTCTCGTGCAGGGCCGTCGACCTGTATTCCCGCGGGGGTAGCAATTTCGTCGTTGTTGCGCGACGGGCCTGCTCTTCTGCAATGAGCAACAACACTCCAAGAAATCGCGTTGGCGCGATAAAATCACGCCAACAGGCGCTCCGTTCGCGTCCCGAACTGGCGTCGATACTCCTCGTCTCTGGCGATGCTATGCTGCCTTGGGAATGAACTGAGGGGCGAAAAGGTACATTGAGACGCAATTATATAACGATGACAGTTTATTTGACAAGAAGGTACTTCAGCACCGCGCAGTCTCACGCAAAAACTACTGCAAAATAATAAAAAGTGATTTTGTTGTTTTTTACTTTCAAAAATGCTTATGGCTTGATAACAGGTGCAAATATGAGTGTTTTGGCAGTTTTATGAGGACATTTAAAGTACACTTTCAAAAATATAACTTATTATTTACACTTAAAATATTTTTACAACTTAAAATCTACCACCAATTTTTCAAAACATCATATTTTGCAACAATACTGAGGTGGATATAACTGCAACATTGGGTGATAGACACGCCAGGAACTATCTTAAATTTTATTTCATCACTTAAATCCGAAGTAACAATCAACTACAGGGTATTACCGTGTAACGGAAAATAACCATCGTGGCACACTAGTAATAATTTCGCTAGGATTTAAAGAAAATGTGCTGGAATTCTTTTGGAAGGGAAGGCAGAGAATGCCAAGCTCAAGGGCCCCGCTGCGCCGCGCCCGCGCCGTGACCTCATGCCATGTTTTTAAGTACACCGTGGAAATGACGCCGACCTGGATGCGGTGACAACAAACGCGATAGGGGAGGCCCGCGGTCCGTAGACAAGAGCCTAGCAGAACTCTTTGAGCTCTCGATCACGTTGCCAAACATTTCAGCCCGCGTTCGCTGCGTGATAGTGCCCTGTCCCTCGCCGCCCCGCCCCGCCCCACACTGACGCAACAGCCAGCTGCGCCGGCTTTTCTCAGCGAGCCAAGAGAGGATCAAATGGCTTGATGTCACTTTACGAACAGGCCGCGTTCGGTCGGTTCCAGGCGCCACACTCGCTCTAGGACGGGGCGGGGCGGGGCGGGGCGGGGCGGAGCGGGGCGGGGCGGGGCGGGGCGGGGCCGGGCGGGGCGGGGCGCGGCGGGGCGGGGCGCGGCGGGGCGCGGCGGGGCGGGCGACACCAGAAAGAAGGGCAGTAATGAAATGAGAAATCTCCCCTTCCCTCCAAGAGCAGTCATTAGGGCACTGGTAATGGCACTGGGCCGTCGTGGACTAGACAAGGTCATATTACTGTCCAGTGGGGTGTGCGTGGTATGCGCGCGGTTTGACCAGAACATCATTTACAGACTGATTACGTGTAACTGGCACTGGTAGCCTGGTAACAAAAAGAGCAAAGACAGCTGCTTCCCCTGAGTTGAACTGCTCCGTAAACACAAAGACTTCAACAGTCGACTAGCAAGAGCGATCAGCGTATAAACAAACAGGTTTGTTCCAAAAGCCTTCTTCCACAGTTGACTCTTACACTCAAGATAGTAGTGCAACAACAATTTTATAAAACTCTGGATAAAATTATAAAATAGGCACCTGATAGGCAGCAATTTATGGACATTGAAAAAAAATTGTCGACAAATGCTCCAAAGGTGTTAACGGACTCCAAAATCCCGCAGTTATGCAATTACATTTTGTACTCATTTTTGTTGGTGCTGTACACATAATATGACTCGCACCTCATCACTACGATTATTAAACTACATGGAAAATCCTATCAGTGATAGTAGGGATGTAGATTAGACACTAATTATCAATTACAAAGCAACAGAGCGGTGGCCAGTACTGTATTGGGCTCTTCTTTACGGCGCAATTTCTTTTGGTGAGTCGAGGTTACGTTTATACTTTTGGGGTGGGGGATAAAATAATATACGAACATACAATGATCATTACGATCAAACGTAGGAAAAAACACCAAAAGAGATTAACGTTATCACACACTACGTATTTAGCTGAGCATCCACAAACAGAAATCGCCTGCATTAATATTTAAAAACTAACATCACTTTGAACAGGAATGTTTTGTAAGAGAATTTACTGCAATCCCTGTCTGTCCTTCGGGTTGGACCGCGAATGAGAGCGCTCCTGAGCTTCGGACACGATGTTAGATATTACCAGTAAACAATAAAAACGAAACACACAACAAAACGAAAGGACAGACACAAGACGGTCTGAATGTTGGACAGGTTTTATCGTCGCGGCTCGGGTCGCTCAAATTTCCCCGCATATTTTTGGCCGATTAACGTTGGACTGGTATTTCCCGCAGGAATTTAGCAGCGGGTCGCTTTTGTAGTTGCCGGCCGAACCGCCATCACAGACAATCATCATAGAGATATTTATATATATATATATATAGAAAATTTCACGTGAAATTCAAGGGCGACAGAGCCTTGCTTCGCCTCCCGGTTAGCCGGGCTGGGGCTGGGGCTGGGGCGGTGGTGGTCGTGGTGGCGCGCGTCTCTATCAACGTCCTCTCTCGCTCACTCACTCGCACTCAACAAGTCTTGGCTCCCGGTCGGGCCCGGGCCGGGGTCATACCCCGAGGTCCATGTCGCCGTGCCCGACCAGACAGTCCTCCACCGAGATGTCGTCCGGGTCGCTGACGCCGTCGGGCGACGACAGGTGCGCCGAGAGCATGGGGTCGCCCGTCACCGGGTGGTCGTCCTCCATCAGGTCGTCCAGCGCCGCCGAGCTCAGGGTCGCGGCCTCGGTCACCACGTCGGGCATCTGCGACGGGACGGGACGGGCGCGGCAGAGCGTTACGACTCGAGCGTTGTTCGCAATTTTAACGCGTAGAGTACGGCATGACCACAACGTGGTCACGCTCTCGTGTATAAATATCATAAGGGATCTAAACGTCCCGTGTAGTTTTGAGTGTGACAAACCTTGTGCAGGTGAGATGAGTCCTGCAGGTACGAGGTAGGGGTGGAGGTTTGCCAGCTGCAGTCGCTGTACTGCAGCCCGTGGCTTCTCGCCAGGTTCTCCAGTTCCTGTGCACAACGAAAAGGGCGTGTAAAGTGAGTTAAACAACACTGGGAGACTGCGACGGTCCTTCCCTGTGAGGCGCGGGGTATCGACGCCTGCCGGCCCGGAGCGCGCGGGGTACGTCCGACCCGACTTACCTGGACTCGGTGGGCGAGCTTCCGGTTTTGGGTCTCGAGGAGCTTTTGCCGCGCCTCGGAGTGCTTGAGACGCTGCACCTCGTGCTTGAGGACCTTGATGTACTCCACCGAGGACTTGAGGATGGTGCCCTTGTTGGGCCTGAGGTCGCGCACCACCTCGTAGTACCTGCAGGTCGATGCGAGTTGGATTAGCTACCGCGATGTAGGAAAGTTGCAGTAAAACAATGAACGATTAATTTGCAAAACAATTTGAGTGCGCGGGGAATTTGAATAGAAAATGTTTCCGGGTCATTGGTACTTACGGGTCGTTGGTCCTGGGCAGGAGCGTCCCTAACTCCTTGATGCGGTCGTTGATGTTGAACCTCCGCCGGCGCTCGACTGCGTGACAGGCGTGACAGTTAACAAGGCGTTAGTTAGATTCACATCCTTTTTTTTTCGGTTTCGGGGCTGATGAGCAGGCGGGCGCGTGGCGGGCGGCAAGGCTAGTATAGGAAGGTGTGCGCGGGGAGAGGGGAAGGGTTCGGTTCCCACTGCGCGCAGCTGCGCGGAGAGGGGAAAGGGGGTATTCTCCCAGCCTAGCACCGCCGCGGTGCGCCGCGCCGCGCCGTAAGTTTGAGGCCAGAGGAAGCAGTTTGAGAGCGTTTTTCGCCTGCACTCGCAGCTCTAGCCCGGCCTGGTCTGTACGTGCCCCGCCCCGCCCCGCCCCGCCCCGCGGAAACGTCCGTCATGTCCGGCAGACAGTCAAATTGCCGGCGCGCATTGTCGCCCCGGGGCCGCAATACATTCAAGGCTCATCGAAAATAAACACTTTCGTCCATTTTGCAAATTCGACAAATATTTTCGCGTCACGCCGCGCTGGCTAGTGGCGGGCGCCGGGCGGGCGTGCGTCGCTGCCTTCCGCCAGGGGCGTGGTGCGGGCGAACCCGAGGACAGGGCAGGAAGGTTGCGATCTTCCTCCAAACGAAAAGGAAGCGTACGCATATACGCAAGAGCTCAAAGAGCTGCTCAGTTTTGAGTGAGCAGGAAAAAGGATTTTCTTTAAAAACACTGTAAATGGACGTACTCATGTTGTGGTTGTCCTTCTTCTGGCGGTCCTTGGCGATGGCGTTGAGCTCCGCGTCGCTGAGGTGCTGCGGCTCCTGCTTGACGGAGGTGAGCGGCACGTCGGACAGCGACAGGTCCATGTCCGGGCAGGACCCGGGCCTCCGCAGCCCCAGCAGGCTGTACACGCTGTCCGTGTCATCCTATAGAGTGTCCACAGGCGCGGGGTTAGTTAGTGTGACCGTCTTCTAATTTTTACAAACGTATATTTTTGTGTCAGACAATTTGGCCGTACGTCGTATACCTGGAGGTCCAGGGAGAGGTCAGCGGCGCTGTCGGCGAGCTTAATTTTCTCCTCCAGGGTGGCGGCATCGCACGACAGGAAGTCGTCCAGGACATCGTCAGTCTGGAACAGAGAGAGACATTCGACGCATTGAAAATAAGCCTCCCGTCCCGTCACGGTCACAAATCACACGTGTCTCTTTGATAGCAGGGTAAGGGCCATACTGGTTTCAGTCGGTCCGCGCCCGCCCCGCCCTACCCAGCGCGACGGCGGGATCTGCAACAGTTAGACCTCTAATCCTAATTGTCCCCCCTGTGGCTGTGCTGTAGCGATTGCCCGACGTTGCCAAGCCCCGGCCCGGCCCGCCAGAGCTCAGCACTTTGCACCTCACTTATCGCACACAGCAATCTTTTTCTAAACTGGAATTAATATGACGACAAATTAATGGAATTGTTTACCGATGAAGTTTGCATTAACTGCGGCGGGAGCGAGCCTGGCCCTGGGCCCTGGCCTGCACTCTGTTAAACTCGAAAATAATTGAGATGAATCTGAGACGTCGTTGTTCCGCGAGCATGAACGCACACCTCTATTTGCGATATACGTTTCTTGAAGGACAAGATCATAGGAAGTTTTCCAGAAATACTAATTTTCATAACACATATCAACGCAATTTCCCGCCGTTATTCCATTCAAAAGCGGTCGTAGACTCATTCAAATAGAAATGCCCTTCCGGTAATTTTTTTTACTCGCGCACTGCAGCTGCCAAACCCCTCTCGCGACACTCGTCCTCCTGGCAGAGCCTTGATTTACGCCCGGGGCGTGGCGGGGCGGGGCGGAGCGGGGCGAGGCGCACTAACCGAGATTTACAGACGCGACACTGTTAATTTCCGCAGGCCTATTGTGCCGAGAACCTCTGGCACCTCTAGTGCGACGCGCTTGGTCGAGGCGAGGCGAGCAGCTCCAGCGCAGTAAGAGACTTTTGAGATGTCATTACATTTACACCGCGCAGCGCGATGCGAGGCCAGCAAATGCCTCTCTTATGCATTCCTCCGCGAAAAGCATTCTCCTTGCCGCGGTTAGTGGCATAACGATCCGGAAAATAATAAAATAAAGGTGCATCAGCATGCGGACAGCATTGCGGTACATGGCGAAAACCATGTGTCGGTTTTCAAGCAGCTATGTAAGCTCGTATGTTAAATTCCCATAAGGCTGCTTATTGAAAACCAAGACGCTTCGATTTCGCCGCGTACCGCTGTGGGATATCGAATGTTCTTCATTTGCGCAGCGCAGCTCCTGGGGCGTCCCAGAGCGTCCCAGAGCGTCCCAGTCCTGGGGCGTCCCAGGACGTCCCAGTCCTAGGGCGTCCCAGGACGTCCCAGAACGCCGCTACGGGATATCCAATGTTTTTCATTTGCAGTGTACTCGCAGGTGCAATTATCACCGGCGCGGTGCGGCGCGGCAGTGCACCGCCAGGCCAGAGCGGGGGTGGGGGTGGGGTGGGGGTTTGCGCCATCCATACAGTACCCTCGCGTCGCCTCGCGTCGCCTCGGGGCGGAGAGCACAAGGGACCCGGCGGTCGCGCCCCGCCCCGCCCCGCCCCGCCCCGGCCCGTCCGGCCTCCGTCTGCAGGCAGGCCTGTGTGTCCGTGATAAAGCGGTTCTTATCTCGGACTGAGATGTGTCTATAAATCAGAGCTGGCGCCAGGTAGGCGTTGCGCCACGCCGCGAAGCACCGCGACGCGACGCCGGCAGAGCGCGCTGCGCACGCCGCGGTGGTGCGGTGCGGTGTGCCGTGCGCTGCAGTGGCGCCGCCCCACACCGCTCCACCCCGCCCTGCCCCGCCCCACCCCGCGCCGCCCCGCCCCGCCCCGCACCGCGCCGCCCCGCCCCGCCCTACGGATCGCTCTCTGCTCTGGATTTCCCTGCCGTGCGCGCCTGCGGCCGGGCCGGGCCGGGCGGCGAGCTCGTCTCCGCCCCGCGCCCCCGTCCGCCGCGGGCCGCCGGTTTTTCGCGGGTCCCTACGACTGACAACGCGCCGCCCTGACCCCAAACCCGCGCTACACACCTCACCACCGCACTGCTGTCGCCTGCTCATCACACCTGGGATAGAGAGAGAGAGAGTGAGACAGACAGACAGAGAGGATAGGACAGCGGGCCGGGCAGGGCCGGGCTCACGCCTACCTCCGCCTGCTCGCGGCGCCCATAACCTTCAAACTCCGCGCCCAGGCAGGCAGGCAGGCAGGCAGGCAGGCAGGCAGGCAGGCAGGCAGGCAGGCAGGCAGGCAGGCGGGCGCCCAGCCCAGCCCGCGCGGCTCCTGTGCGTCGCGTGCCGCCACGCGTGCATCAAATTGCCTGGGACGGGACGCCAAGTTTAGCTTTGAAAAGTTACCTAATACGCGTCCCGGCCCGGCCCGGCCCGGCCAGGCTCGCCGCGCTGGGCGCAATTGACGTGCGGGGGCGGGGGCCCCGCTCGGCCCGGCCGGCGCAGCGCAGGCCGGCCCTGCTGCACCAGGGCGCCCGGGGGGTAGGCAGCGCGCCCGCACCCACGCCCGCCGCGTGGCCTACCTCCGGGCGTCCTCCGCCTCGCGCTCGCGCGAGCGTGCAGCGTGCAGGCGGCGGGGCGGGGCGCTTAGAGGAGCGGCAAAGTGCAAAATGTATGAGAACTTAACATGTCGAGTGTGACTAATTCGTGACACGTCAGCACCTCACTGCAGCGCGGCTCGCAGGCGCACCCTGCGTTTTCACGACTCGTCGTCATTACCATCATTTTCACTCATTACCACTAGTCCTGATCGTCGTCCGAAAAAAAAATCATCATCAGACCAATACCACGGCCAAAACAATTGCCACATCCGGCTGGGCAGCACCCCCCCCCCCTACCCACCTCCCACTCGTCCCGATAGGTTCGCGTGAAACCGGATGGGGAACTCGGCGGCTGCATGCCGGCCGACACTGCAAAGTAAAAATGTGGGTTGATAACTGCCCCGCAAACTGACAGTGTTTGGGATAGCAAGCGTATCGTCGCCTGCTGCAGCCGTGTCGTGGTCCGGTAAAACACATCTGCCCGGACGAGAACGCCTCCCGCTCCACGCGAGGCCGGGGATGAGGGCGGGGGGTGTGAAACAGCCCTGGGCGACCGCGGCCCGGCCACACTGCCTTCCTCAACCGGTCTAGTTTTGCGACGTCCTGGGACGCTCCAGGACTGAGACGTTCTGGGACGCTCTGGGACGCCCCAGGACTGGGACGCCTTCCTCACCCAGTCCACATGCGCCAAGAGCCCTGCCGCCCGCGCCGCCCGCCGGCGCGCAACCTCGCTGTCGCGTCCCGTCCCGGCCCGGCCGCGGCCGCGTTTCCCTCGCAGTGTACTTTATTGACAGATAATTTGACGACCACACACGAGCGGGATTTCCGTGAGAACGTCGCGCTGCCTGCCTGGGTCTGGCGCGGGCTAGTCGGCTAGGCTGGCGGGCGCGGCGGGGCGGGGCGGGGCGGGGCGGGGCGGGGCGGGGCGGGGCGGGGCGGGGCGCGGCGGGGCGCGGCGGGGCGGGGCGGGCGGGGCGGGCGGGGGCGGGGCGGGGCGGGCGCGGCGGGGCGGGGCGGGGCGGGGCGGGCGGGGGCAGGGCGGGGTGGGGGGTGGCGGGCGGGGCGGGGCGGGGCGGGATGGGGTGGGGCGGGGCGGGGCGCGTCCTTCACCTTCCACATGGACCCGTCCAGGGCTCAGCTGGAGGCACGCCGAACAGAGGCCGGGGCGGGGCGGGGCGAGGCGGGGCGGGGCGAGGCGGGGCGGGGCGGGGTGGGGCGGGGCGGGGTGGGGCGGCGCGGGGTGGGACCGGGGGACCAAGCGCCAGAGCTCTATTGGTGACAATCACGGACAATCATTAAGACGAGTAGAGCTAGCTGGGCCCGGCCGGGCCATGCTAGCCAGCTGGCGATGCACATGGCGGGCAGGCGCGGCAGGGCGGGGCGTGGCGTGGCAGGACTAGTGCGTGCCACACACGCAGCACTTCCCTTGCAAGGGAACAAAACTGAACAGATGAAGGCGACATAGAGACAGGCACACCGGCATCGGCGCACAAACCGACAGAAGAACCTGCAGACGGACAGGGCGACTAGCAGACGAACAGTCAGACAGCATAGAACAGACCCGAGGATGAAACTGGACTGGCGGGCATAACTGCAGGCCGGGCTCTTAAAGGCAGTTATGGAGGCCATCTGCGACACCACTGAGGACTCAGTTCTCATTAAGGGGGGACAGTTTTATCCAGAAGCCAAGCAGTAAGCCGCGTGTCCTTCAGGATACTCTCGATGGCGAAATAGGGACACTGCGAAAACTGAAAATCCGATTTGTTTTGTTTGAAGCGGTGGCGGCGCGTCGCAGGGCCACGCTTTAGGCCTTCCCCTGCGCCACGTCGGAACCTGGCGACACCCAAGGGCGGTCTCGCATACTGTTAAAAATCTTATACAGGGACGAAAAAAGATACGAATTTGAAAGTCGTCACTATTTTAAAAGTGGGTCAGAGCTGCTCTCCAGCTGATATGGCGTAACAATTTATACTGTGTGTGTGTGTGTGTGTGTGTGTGTTTGTGGAGAGCGAGAGAGCCTGTTTGACCTCCCCGATGTCCTGCGTGAGTTTTATCGCTGGGCTCCAAAAGCTCTGAAGAAAAAGACGAAAGAGAAGGAAACTAATAAAATGCCATTTTCTCTCTCTTTCTCTTTCACTCACAGCCCGCTAGAAGCTGCGCTAGGGCGCCACTAGCTCTGCCCGCAGCCCCCCGCCCCTCCCACCTGTCCTGTCCTGCTCGTCCAGGCACCGGCGATACACGCGCGCGCACAAACACACACACACACACACACACAGCCGGCCGCACGCGAGCGAAATCATGAATGGGTCAGCCATGAATGAAGCTCGTGTGTGAGAGTGCTGTACGTGTGTGCATTGTAGCGAAACGGCGTTTACTCCGTCAAATATGGCAGCCGGTCCGGTAGTGCACTGTGCCGGCGCAGCCGCAGTGCCGTGGCCGCACGTGCGCGCAGCGCAGCGCAGCGCAGCGCAGCTCACAGTCCTGGAGCGTCCCAGGGCGTCAGAGAACGTCCCAGTCCTGAGAAACAATCCTTAGCCAATTCAAAATCCTGTACAAATGTATTTCTTAAGGGCACAAATTTGTTGTTTTAAAAACGACGAGTGCTGACAAATATTTTTTGTTTGTCATTTAAGCCCACACTATATTACAGCACAGGATGTTCTACGCGTCATAAAGCAGCAGACGAAGTCAGAAAAATGATAATAATAAGACGAATGGGGTTTGGCGGTCCACGCGTTCCGTGCAACCAGCGACGCGCCCTCCGCCCCGATTTGTTTCGGGATGAGTGATGATGTTGCGAAAGTGTTTCTGTCGGCTCATCACTCAATGCTCTGAGTCTACGCTGGGCTGGGCTACGAGTGATTGTGATAGGTTCGCCGGGCCGGGCCGGGTCACCCTGCCCCGCCCCGCTCCGCCCCGCTCCGGATACGTCGGGGCAGATGAGCAAGGACACAGAGTAGTGCCTGCCGGCTGCCGGCCGATCTCAAGGACTGGGAACGAGTCACAGAAAAATGAAGCATATTTTTGCATAGCAACGCCGGAACAAAAATAATTTTACAGATTAAAACGGTTAAAATTTGACATATGTTTGTGTATTTGTTTCATATTTCATTACGTATTAATATTGTCTTTCGAAAAGTGATCGTCATAATTTAACAATTCTGTAATAACTTTTTCCCCTGTGTAGAGCTTTACCTTCATGTTTAAAACCCTTTTTTCACCAGTAGCATTATTAATTACACATTGGCCTGATATCACCGCGAGTAGTCGGCATATGCATAAATATCCAGAGACGGACAGGTACGGGTACGCGCGCGGAGCCCCGGACTGAGCTACGCGCCGCGCATACATGTCATGTCGTCCACCGGGACACAAATCAGCGCCACCCGCCGGTGCGGGCCCCGGGCCCCAGGCACCCCGCGAGCAGCCCGTAAAGGCAGAACACGGCAGGACGGAGAGAGGACCAAAAAGAAATAAGAAAAGCGAAAAGGGGAAAAAAAAGTGGACAGTGTGCTCTGGGCACTCCCATCAAGGACGGCGACTGTCCGTCTCGGAACTGTGTCAACGCGCCGCGCTGGCCGCGCCACGCCAGCAGCGCCGCGCCGCGCCACGAGGCGAGTAAGTGAGCAAGTGAAGTTCGCGGTCGCCGGTTCGCGTCCCGGCGGAGGCAGCGCGGATGGAATACAGAGTACAGTATCACTTTAGCTCGGCGCGGTGCACCGTGATTCACGCACCGAAGAGCGCGCGGGGCGGGGCCGGTGCGGGCGGGAGGCGCGGCCCAGCCAGGCGCAGCGCAGCGCAGCGGCCTCGCAGTAAAACCTGTAGGGCGGTGCTTTGGGACCCAGCGTGAAGCCCAGCAGCGCCTAGACCTCAGCGTGAAGCCTAGCGTCACCTAGACCTAAGCGTGAAGCCTAGCGGCGCCTAGACCTCAGCGTGAAGCCTAGCGTCACCTAGACCTCAGCGTGAAGTCTAGTGGCGCCTAGACCTCTGCGCGGAACCGAAAGAGCGTAGTGGAGCGTACTCGGGATGCATCCAAACTGCGTATAAAGCATTTGGCTGGCCGCGCGCCCGGACACTAGGCACACCCTTTAGCACGGTTGTCACGGCGTTGCCCCATCACCAGGGGCCGACGCAGGCCGCCGAACAACCCGCCGGACGCGACGCGACGCGACGGGCATTGTGACGCTTTGCTTTTTCCAGGAGATGTAGAGTCTCTTACGCAGATCGGGTCGGTACAAGGTCTAAGTACTCCGCGCGCACTGCCGCTACGCTACGTGTAGCCGCCTCGCTCGCTCGCGCTCACCGCTGGCGCCCAAACTTCCCGTGTGCGCGGCGCGGCTGCGGAGATGATCGCTTCTGGATAATGCTCTCTCACGCTCCCGAGAAACGCGGAGAGGATGGCATGGATAGCAGGCGGTGGGGCGGGGCGGGGCGGGGCGGGGCGGGGCGGGGCGGGGCGGGGCGGGGCGGGGCGGCGACAGCGAGCGGTATCATTGCCCGCGCTCCGGACCGCGCGGGGCGGCTGGGCGCCAGCGGAGTCGCTCTTTGACGCCACTCTGGTCCCGGTAACGTCCCCCCGATCCCGCGGAAATAGACGGAAAACAAGTTCGGGGAATGGCGGGGGGAGAGGGGGGAGCGGGTCCAGGATAGAGAGACAGACTCGCAGGGAGAGAGGCGCGGCAGCCCGGCCCGGCCCGGCCCGGCCAGAGGTTAAATGATAGGATTAGACGCGGTAATAGGGCCGATCAGCACAACAACATTTAGGCGGCCCTGGGTGTGGCTAGTGGCCAGGGAAGGACCAGGACCTCCAGAACGTTTCCACTGGGCCGCGCGGCGCAGGTCCGGCGGGGCCCCCCCGGGGGCCGCACCAAGAGCTGCACCGCATAACTCCCGCCCAAAAACGTCGTCGAGTCGAGTCGAGCGTAGTTGTAGCCTGCTTCGCCTTCTCTACGAGTCAAGGCCGGCCGTGGTATTTGCAGGCGCGTGTGTGGAGCTCGTCTCCGTGCATTTCACATAGAGCCAGGCCGTGAGGTGGAGGCCGTGTGCGTGTGTGTGTGAGAGTGCGAGTACTCACGGGGTAGCCGGTGTGCCGATTTCGAGAGGCTTGTTATTTTATGACAGGTCCCGAAAATGGGTGGCGTTTGGCGTTCTCTTTTTTTCTTTGTTTAGCGCCGTATATAACTCTCTCAAGGTACGGCCGGGCCAAGCCACATCATTATGCACGCAGGTCCGCGAGTAGTGAGAGGGAGGCATGGAGAGGGATTAGGGGCGAGGGGCGGTGAGGGGGGGGGGGGGGCGGGCGGGTCCTAAACCGGCCCGGTTACGGTGTGGCGCGACGCCTTTTAAAACGAATTCGTCTCAATGCGGATCGCAGGGGTCCGGGCGTGCTGCCTGCGAGAATTCCGAGAGAAGGGGAGGAGGAAAGGAGTGAGAGAGATGCCCGACGAGAGGCAACTGTACACGGCAGAAAAAAATAAATAAAGAGTGCGTTACACTTCGGCCGCTTCCTGGTCGGCTGGCTGCATGACGCTGCAGCGGTTTTCATATTGCGACCCCTCCTCTCTCTCTCACCCTCTCTCCCTCTCTCTCTCCTGCTGGCCTGGCCTGCAGACACAGGTGCAGTATGTCGCTCCGCAGTGAGGTCGCGTCCGCGACACGTCGTGTCGAGACACATTAAATGTGCGCTAGCCAGCTAGGCCTGCCCGGCCCGGCCGGTTAGTCACGCCCGGGAGCATATGGCGGGGGGCGGGGGCGGGGCGGGGCGGGGCGGGGCGGGGCGGGGCGGGGCGGGGCGGGGCGGGGCGGGGCGGGGCGGGGCGGGGCGAGGAGGACCCTAGTACCCGGTCACCGCGCGGGTGCACCGCGCCGGTTGCCACTGGGTGCCACTGGGTGCCACTGGGTACCACTGGGTGCCGCTGGGTGCCAACGGGTACCTCAGCTCGCGCGTGTCTGCAGCGCGGCGGGTAATCGCGTCCCCGCTTGGGCAGACACGCGCCCCGCCCCGCCCCGCCCCGCCCCGCCCCGCCCCGCCACACTAAGCGGTGCTGCGCTAGGCAGGCCATAGGCGCCATGCAGAGCAGCTACATCTCAATACTATCGAGACGTGTTCGTCAGGCGCGACGCGAAGGGGCGGTCCCCTGTAGTGACGCGAGTATCCCGCGGCGCCTTAGACCACACGGTCCTACTTGAAGAGTCCCGTTCTACTGATAGGTAAATCACCACGACGTATTTTTTCCGAACACGCATTAGAGGTTGTTTTTTCGCGCGCGTTCTTATTTCGTCGAGTCGTACGCAGTGCATGCAACTAGTTAACAGTCGTCATAGGAATTCCCCCCTCACTCCCTGTCGCCTTGCGCTCCTCTCCTCTCCTCTCCACATCTTGAGTTTCTTTATTGTCTCTCCTCGTCTCTCTCCTTCTCCATCCGTACGCAATGCGGCCCAGGCCAAACACAGCGCTGTCGCGTCATGGCCGCACCAGCCCGGCCCCACCCCGCCCCTGCCCGCCCCTGCCCGCTCGGTAGCAGCAAAGACCGACTAACTAATCTAAATAGATACAAACCAGAACACATAGTAACAGAGTCCACACAACGCAACAAACATCAACGTGGTAAATTCTCGGCAAACGAGGCGATAACGAGTGACAGCGCCGCGGAGAGGAAAGCGAGGAGAGGAGAGAGAAAAGAGGGGAGCGACGGAGAGGAAGAGAGAGAGACAGA
The DNA here is from genome assembly GCA_033675135.1 of Frankliniella intonsa. Taxonomy (NCBI): domain Eukaryota; kingdom Metazoa; phylum Arthropoda; class Insecta; order Thysanoptera; family Thripidae; genus Frankliniella; species Frankliniella intonsa. Next base: position 11,701,656 of record CM066254.1, on the reverse strand, counting down.
GAGAGGGGGGAGAGGGGGAGAGGTGTGACATGGCAGCCCATGGCTCGACGGACGGAGCCGCCTCTCCTTTAATACTGGTAGGTCCATAAGGGCAGCCGTTCTTGATGCCAAATTCTGACTTTGAGACGCAAGGACCTGTGCCAGGACAGGCCAGCACACCTGAACGCCACGCGTGCCCAGGCGGGGCCGGGCGCCCCTGTGCGAGGCTAGCCCTGAGGGCCCACCGCATGGCCTGTAGTTATGCCCTCATCATGTGCACACTCACGCTAACCATCAGCCACTGCTAGCTCGGCTAGGGCCACGCTCGTGCTCCGAATACTGTTTCCGGATGCAGCAGTGCCGCGCCGCGCCGCGGCCGCTGCGCTAGCAGTGCTGTGCTGTGCCGTGTGCACATGTCACAACTTCCGAATGGGACGGGAGCGGACGGGACGGACGGATGTTAGCGGTTTTGTTTCGGACGGCCCGGTCCGGCCCGGCCGGCAGCCTGGTCCATGTTCCATGTGGCGGACGAGCAAGCACCACACGCCCCCACCGCAGGGCGGGCCGAGGGAAACCTATCATCGGGGATGGAAGAAGGGAAGACCAGAAGGGCACTCCACTGAGCTCTTGACCGGAAGTAATTACGGAAGTGCGCGATGCTGGATACGCATGTGTAAACCAGACTTTCGTAGGAGACATTGTCGTGGAAGCAAGGCTCGTCACTCTCACTTTCGATCAAGAACACAAGGGAATATCCGATGTCTGTTCGCACCGAGCTGGGCCATGAGAGTATAGAGCTACTTCATGGCTGGCCCGACCCAAGCTGTTCCATGAGCCGGGCTCGGGCCGGGCCGGGCCGGGGCGGCCGCTCTCATAGCAGAGCACAATGGCGCCTTGCCACGCCCCGCCACGCCCCGCCACGCCCCGCCACGCCCTGCTCCAGCCTCGACCCGTTTGCGACCCGCGCGGTGCCCGCGGTGGTGCCATGTTCGATGTTCGAGAATGAGTTGCTAAAAGTGCATGAGCAGGAAGCAGATAGGCGGGGCGGGGTGGGGCGGGGCGGGGTGAGCGGTGGTGTACTCGGAGGGCCTGACCTACATACTCTACGCGGTGTGGCGGGGCGGGGCGGGGCGGGGCGCCGTGTTGGAGAGCAGCAGATAACCCCGCAGGCAGCATCCCCACCCCGCCCCGCCCCGTACACACCTGGAACAGCCAAGATAGACGGCTCGTCACCACCCGCACCTGCAGCGGCTGCAGCAACATCAGCGCTGCGGCGTCACCCCTAATCACTAATTTTCGCGGCGCACTACTTTGGCAGTATCAGTACACAGCGTTGAGCGAGCTTACGGGAGACGCCGACAACAGGCACATCGGAGAGCTCCGCTGCCGAGCGGGGAGAGGGGGGGGGGGACCTGCAGGTCCTGCAAGATGCCAAGTCAGCAGTACTGAGCCCAGGGCCCTGCGGTGTCCGCACGGTGCAAGGGCAGAAGGCGGCCTGGGTGCGCGAACGTCCGCCTCTCTCTCTCTCTCTCTCTCTCTCTCTCTCTCTCTCGCTCTCCCGTGCGTCACAGCCGGCGCGCGGAGGGAAGCTCTCGTCTACACCGCCGAGGTCCGGATGTCGATGAGACCGGATGCAGGACGAAACTATGAGTATATGAATATGGCACACAACACCACCACCACCACTCAAAACGCGGCGAGACGCCCAACGGTTCTTTCAGTTGAAAAAACCGTAAAACACAGTGAAAGACTAAATGTATCGCATTTCTCTCTCTGAAGCGGCATGCTTACTGACAGTGTGCTCTCAACAATTATCAATCGCAGCCCCGTTTGATTGAGGTGAGGGGCAGGGGGAGGGCACGTCGGCCTTCGCCGGCCTGTGTGTCACTCTGTCCTTACGCCTCGAGCCCCGCCGCCTCCCCGCCGCCGCCGCACTGATACGACATGCAACATCCAACTTTCCGCATTGTGCAGCAAACGGATACCTCCCGGTCACAATTTACGGCCGATGGCAGCGTCACGCACGCCGCGCCGCCGCCGCGCCGCACACGACCAGCAGCGCTTCCTCGACGCGACGGCGCGACACAAACGATACCGGTACGCAGCCGGCCGAGAATAGTACCCTCCCTGATTAGGAGCTTTATGGACTCATCTCAAAGCACGGGGGGAAAAAAATACGACGCGAGAAAGCAAAATCGTTTTTCTAGCTATGCTTGTGGAATCTATCGAGAAGATCAGTGAAACAAGGGAGATTCTCCATCTCACGCTTATAAAGGACTTTCCTCCTCATAGCAACATGACTTACAGAGAGAAGTCAACTTATCTCTACAGCCACTCAGCCCTTTCTCCCGCCTCACGGCCTAAACAGTCATGGTGTTAAGGACCCGCGCCGCGAATCGAATCGATGTTCTGCAGCTCAGCGGTCGAGGAGATAAAAACTTTTTTACAGCAGCAGCGCGAGTCCGAGCGGCAACAAAGTAATATCATACTGGTGGGCCTGGCAGGCGGGGCGCGGCGCGGCGGGGCGGGGCGGCGTCTTCCTACTGTACTCCGCAGCGCAGCGACCCGCTTACTGACTGATACAGTCGGACTGGCCGGGCCGGGCGGCGCACAGGTGACAAGCGGGCAGGACACCGTCAGGCCGCGCTGCGCTGGGCACGGCTTATCAGACACTATAACAGATTCCCTTTCGCACAATCAGCGGCCATGCAGAGGCTTCATCATCATATACGCTCTACGGGGCGCGGCGGGACACAGCAGCGATAACAGAGCGCGGAGACACACGTGTCGGAGCAGGGCAGGGAGCGAGAGGCGAGGTGGGGCGGGGCGAGGCGAGGCGCGCCTTGAGGGGTAGGCCACCCCTAGCGCGGCCTACCGCGGGGATGCGTTGGTCTAAGAAAAAGAGAAGGTGATGAGGGGGCGGGGGTAAAGTTTAACTGACGCTCACACCCCGTTATACCCCCCTCCCCTCTCCCCGCTGAACGCTCGGACAAACACAGAGACAGTCAGACAGACAGACAGAACGACAGACAGACAGACGGACACATCTCGACGCTCCGAGATGGCCTATGCCAACACTGGCCGCTGCTGCGAGCACATTGCGCTGCTGGTCCAACTTCCTATAGTCCTTCCCCTCCCCCCAGTCTGTCGCGCGCCTGGTCTGTTTGCGTGCCTCGTCAATGCCAAGGAGTCGTATGGTCAGGCAGGGCAGGACGACGGCAGTGCGACGCGACGCGACGCGACGGCCGGACGGAAAAATCGGGACGACCTTAGGGGATGCAAGGCAAGGTCCGCACCGTGCGGGAGGAGTAGCAGGCCTGGGCCTCGCGGGCCTCGGCCACGCACGCGCACGCCCAGCAGCGAGTCAAGGAGTGAGTCAGGCCAGCGCATCACAGAGTGCGTGGCCCCTCCTGGCACGGACGCGGCGCGCGTCGGCGTCGAGGTGCGCGTTCTGGTCCCGGTGCCCGGCCCGGCCCGCGTCCTGCTCAAGGCGCGCCAGGCGCAGCGCAGCGCGGCGCGGCCGGGCGGGCGGGGCGGGGGAGGGACCGGGACCAGACCGGGTTCAGCCGCTTCTAGCGGCTTATAACTAGATGGGGACACCTGCGGCTGCCCGCCCGCCGCCCGGCCCTGCTCGGCCGAGTACAGCCCTGGTGCCGCCCCACCCCGTCGCACCCCGCCCCACCCCGCCCCACCGGCTGCAGCCCGCCTCGCCTTCCCCACCAGCCGGCCGCTATATTTCACAAATCTTGGCGCGAGCGACACCCGCGTTCATCTTGGCTCAGCCGGCTCGGCTCGGCTCGGCTCAAATCGGCGGGAAGGAAACCAGGAGTTTTCGGATGCTGAAAGTTATCAAAACGCTAAGCGTACTTGCGAAGCAGATTTAGAAAGCGCGACATTACAACATTTATCAGGAAGCTGTCCTTGCACGCACAGGCCAGGCAAACTTGTGGGACATGAACCTCCCTCCCGGCACCAGCCGCGGCCCCGGCGGCACACCCCGGGCGTCACACTGCACCGCACGCACTTGTGCAGGCGGGTTGCCTACGCAGCAGGATGTACAGGATGGACACAGGGCGAGGTCTCGGGCGGGGTATGAGAGGCCAGGGAAAGCGAGGTATATCTTCATCCAGGCGGAAGTGAAGCAAGGCTGACAGAGAGAGAGAGAGAGAGAGAGAGAGAGAGAGAGAGAGAGAGAGAGAGAGAGAGAGAGAGAGAGAGAGAGAGAGAGAGAGAGAAGGTGGGACCCGAAATATATGGGGAGTAGAACGGAGAACGAGGGCGGGAGGACCTTTGCATGGGGCGAGGGGCGGAGGGGGGGGGGAGGGGGGCGACCGCGGGGCACCGCCGCAGCCAAAACACTGAATGGGTTTCGAGTAGGCAGACGACGCGACGGGCGACTTCCGAACGGCGTTCACGCACGAGAGAGAATGGAGGGTGCCCGTGGGGCGGGGAGGTGCGGGGAGGTGCGGGGAGGTGCGGGGAGGTGCGGGGAGGTGCGGGGGAGGTGCGGGGGAGGTGCGGGGGAGGTGCGGGGGAGGCGCGGGGGAGGTGCGGGGGAGGTGCGGGGGAGGGCCTTGAGTCTGCCTGCAGCGGCCGGGCCGCCGGGCCGCACCTCATGGCGGTCCTCACACCTGCGTCACAAATTAGATCTCGGCCGGGACCACGGGCCCGTCCTGTAGGGAGTGCTCCGTCCCCATGGCACTGTAAGGCCCCTAGGTGCATGAGTACTGCCTACACCGAGGGGCCGTCGGGACTAAACGGATTTTAGTGGAGGCGAAAAAAGCTCTCTGATCTGTTTTTATTCTTTTGCAGTGTGGTGTCATGGAGTCAGGTCCGCAGGGCTGGGCTGGCCTACCGGCGCGCGCGGTCATGGCGAACTACGGTGGGGCGTGGGGCGTGGGGAGGGGGGAGGGGGGAGAGGGGACAGCGAGGTACTCCTGGGAGGTCAGGCCTGGGGTTGGGGAGGGGAGGGAGGAGGGGGAGGAAGGAGGGGAGGGGAGGAGGGGAAGGGGAGGAGGGGGAGGGGTTACGCGAGGTGGTCGCCGCGCGCGAAAACGCCGCGTCGCCTGGAGAAAGGACCGGCGCGGCCCCTAGTAGTAGCAGATTAGAATACTGATTGGAAATTATTTGCAACAGGATACACGTGTGCGAGCTGAATGACTATTAATCTAAACGCAACAACTGGGCAGGAAATAAAGTATTAAATACACTTGTATGACGTGGTCGCGCAGATCGGGTGCGCGCGCGGATATCAATAGCTAACGTGATTTAACTATTTGGCGTATTCCTCGCGTTTGCAAAAATTACGGCATTCGTTACTGTTGCCTGGCCGTACTCCCACCAGACAGCAGCTGTGTGTGTGTGTGTGTGTGTGTGTGTGTGTGTGTGTGTGTGCGGAGCTGACGCTTGTTGCTCTGCCGACCCGTTTTGCTAAACAACCGGTTGTCTCCGCAGCGCGCCGCTCCGCGCCGCACTCCCCAAACTACGCTTTGGGCGAAATGAAATGGCTTCTCGATACCCGGGCCGGGCCGGGCCGGGCCGGACCCGCGCCGCCACGCCCCAGCCGCGTGTCCATAAACAATGTGCAGGTGGGTCAGGGGCTTCTTAAAACTGAAAGTTGGAATAACTGCGCGCGATTTTAATTTTTTCTTTTCTCACGCAGAAGGGAGCAGTGCACGCTCACGTGCATCAAAAATTTTAGTCTTCATATTTTTTTGGTGGTACTGAAATTTTACAGGACGGCGGAGATTACGGGGTTAATAATTTCATTTTTTTTTCTTGTTATGAAATTGACAGTTTGTTTGTGGCTCGGCTCGGGCCTGCTCGGCGTGTGCAGACAGTGGGCTCTACACGCCGGCAGTCCCCAGCAGAGGCGCGGATAAAACCTACAAAGCCTGCCGAGCCGAGCCGAGCCATACTCCTACACTTGTTGCATGCATTCTGACATGACGAATCCTTACATAACCAGCTCTGTGTGTAGCGGGCCGGGCCGGGCGGCCGCAGATGAGTAATAACAGTTTGTTAGGTGAGAGGGTATACGGCACGGGCCGGACCCGCACTACACTGCGAGGAATAATAACAATACTTACCACGCACCTGCCTTGCGGCGTGGGCGCGACCGAGTGGTTATGGACAAAATGGACAGATGCGCGGAGAGATATGGGGATAGATGGATGGGTGGATTTCGGAGAGAGGGAGGGAGGGGGGAGGGCAACGCGGAACAAGTCGCGATGCCACAATCAAGAGCCCCCCCCCCCCCAAAGGCTCTTTGGTACCACTGCCAAGGCCGCGAGGCGCATCTTCTGGGCGGTGCTCGCGGTACACTCCCCGCAACAGCGCCTCGACCTGCCATAGGCACGCGCCCAAGTAGAATACTGCGGAGGCATTTCGGAAATATCGCCTCAAATAATAGTAGAAATAAGGTGATGGAAATCGTCAAATTTTAACAATCCCCTGCCTCGTTAGCCGTGGGAAAACACATTTCCTCGCTGATGCTGAAACATCGCCAGGGTAATGCTGATGCTAATTCGACGCACTTAGGCCCCTCTGAGGGCAAAATCTCCGCTGCCCATTCGGACCTTACGCGAAGAGTACGGTACGGACCGTGAGGTTAAGGCAAACCGTAACTGCCTTCGGTAATTTTTTTTTACAGTGTACGGCTCCACCACGACCTAGCCTCGCCTTGAAGATCTCGACACGACACGTTAGCGCAGCGCAGCGTTCATCAAACTGCGTCTGCTACACACCGAGGGCGAGCGAGATCATCCCGCGCCGCGCCCGCGCTCATATATCCGGCAGCGGATTTAAAAGAGAGAGAGAGGGGGAAGTCCCGCGTGGGAACGAGTATGAGAATGTTTGAGGCCTTTGCCGCAGTGCATTAATTGTAGCTAATGAACGGTTTGACTGACGCGCTAAGAAGCAGCAGCGGCGCGCCGAGGCGGCCGGGCCCTGCGCGACTCCGCGCGCGCCAGCGGGGCGTTCAACAATTTTAACAGCCTGCGGAAGCCCGGAGAGGGTTTTAGGGAAGAGTACGTGTTGCACTTGGCGCCACTAGCGGGCCGGCCCGGCGCCGAGGGGGGAACAGTTTTGTACACCTGGTAATTCAGGAAAACTAAAAAAAAAATCAGGAAAAATCAAGGCAAAAAAAAATATCAAAAAAATCAATAAAAATTCACGACATTTGTACACTAAAAATTCGGCGTTGTTTCCCCCTCGGCCGGCGCCGCGTGTGTGATTCACCTTTGGGACAGTGGCAGTGAGGTCGAACAGACGCTCTTGCAGGTCGCGAGAGCGGCCGACTGTTTCATTACCGAAAACTGATCCCCCCGGGGCGGGGATCGCACAAGACAAGGGGCGGGGAAAGCGAGTCGAGGAGAACGCAAAGGGGGGACGGGGGGTCTTTCTCTGCACCATATGACGTAAAACAATCTGTTGTCGAGTCGCGGCGTGGCGCGGCGTGGTGTGGTGTGGCACGCCACTTGTCAAGCGGAAGGTCATCGGAACGTGCCGCACTGTGCGGCGGCCACCGCGCCACGCCACGCCACGCCGCACGTCGCTGGCAGTTGGCACCACTGGAACGGGGTCATGAGCCCTTCCCATCACACGGAGCGTGGCGTGGCGGGGCGGGGCGGGGCGGGGCGGGGCGGGGCGCGCCGTGCACAACACAGGTGCACACAAGCGTTATGAAAGCCTGCTCCCACAAAGCGCTATCAGCATGTGGCCGCGCGCGCCGCCTCGGGTTCGAGCCCCGACAAGGGCGCGTGCATAATTTTTCTCTTGGCGTTTTAAGAGTCGTATGCGTGTCGGCGCGGCTGGCTTAGGATGTGGCTCGCGCCTAGCGCCGCTCCTCTCCGGCTGCAGGCAGGCCCGCGCGGCATGCAGGTGTGGCGGGTGGCCTACCCGCTGCCTGCCAGGCGCCGTGCCCTATGGGGAGCAGGCAGGCCCGTCTGGCGGCATGCAGCGTCTCGCGGGTGGCCTACTCGCGTCTGGCGTCTCGCGTCTCGTGTCTCCAAAGTACGAAAAATCGTTTCGGGAGACATGCAGGTGTGGCGGGTGGCAGCTGCCTGCAAAATCGTGCCCTAGGAAGTTATCAGAGTATGGCGGAGCGCATCAAATGCACCGAGTCGGCGGCTGGAGACACCGCTGCACTTGATACCAGGCGCCGTGCCCTATGGGGAGCAGGCAGGCCCGCGCGGCATGCAGGTAGACGCGGTGGCCTACCCGCTGCCTGCCAGGCGCCGTGCCCTATGGGGAGCAGGCAGGCCCGCGCGGCATGCAGGTGTGGCGGGTGGCCTACCCGCCACCTGCCAGGCGCCGTGCCCTATGGGGAGCAGGCAGGCCCGCGCGGCATGCAGGTGTGGCGGGTGGCCTACCCGCTGCCTGCCAGGCGCCGTGCCCTATGGGAAGCAGGCAGGCCCGCGCGACATGCAGGTGTGGCGGGTGGCCTACCCGCCACCTGCCAGGCGCCGTGCCCTATGGGGAGCAGGCAGGCCCGCGCGGCATGCAGGTGTGGCGGGTGGCCTACCCGCTGCCTGCCAGGCGCCGTGCCCTATGGGGAGCAGGCACGCCTGCGGGGCCTACGCAGCAAAAAACAAAGGTCACCGAGAGTTGCACGGTGGCCACAGGAGGTCCAGGCAGGGGCCTGAGGGGCGGCCGGAGGCGACATGCTTCTGTTCGTACCCGACAACTCGGCCGGAAGCGAAGCAAAATATTTTCGACGCGGACCGGGCCCCGGCCGGGCCCCGCAACCGGAGGGGGATGGGGAGCTGGCTATGGAGGAGCGAAGGAGTAGAGGGGGAGGAGGGGGAGGGAGTTTCTCTACTGACGGCCGACCGGCCTGGGGGTTTCCACCTGTAAGGTCGCAGAGGAGGGGGGGCGGAGAGGTGGCGAAGGGAGGAGGAGAGGGAGGTCTCACAGGAGGGAGGGAGGGGAGGGGGGGACACCGAAGAAAGACAGCAACTGACGGGGACGTCCGTACGGCAGGAGCGATGTTCCGTGAAGTTGTGTCCCGAGCTGTACCCCGTCCCCTCCCCCGCCCTCCACCAACACCTCAGCTGCCACACACACACACACACACACACACACCACTTATACCTGGAAGCAGATGACAGGGGGGGGGGAGCGACAGTACTTTACGGACGAAGCAGCAGCCGCGACGGCGTTACGTAAAAGTCACTCATTTCGGGCCAATCACGGCCACCGGGCGGCTCTCAATTGTTTTCAACTTTATCGCCTGGTGGCGCAGCGTGGCGTGGCGCAGCGTGGCGGCCGATGCCGACGACTTTTATCCCATATCCGTTTGACTTTCGCATGAGAAGTTTATGCCCGGGACGGGTCGGGGCGGCGGGGCGGCGAGGCCCGACGTCTGGACAAGCGAAGTTTCCCTCGTAATCAGACGAACGGGTCGCTGTTCTGTTTTAAGGGGAGGAGAAGGTTGGGTGAAGGATTGTGGGGAGGAGGGGGGCGGGGGGATCACCGTCACTGTCAGACGATGGCAGCCTACGCGACTTACTCTGACAACATGATCCAGCGGGACGGTTATCAGCGCGAAGGACACGCAGACACACCAGAGCGCTTCAACGACATTTTTTTTCGAGTGTTTTGAAAAATCACGCTCTGATTCGTATTACCCGGTTTGAGTCGCAGCAGAGCAGCGCTAGGGAGGAGTGGGGGGGGGGGGGGGGGACATCCCTGCCGCCCTGGCACCTGGCCGCACCTGTGTGACGATATGCTAAAGCCGTCATTATTGTAATAGCGCCCCCCCCCCCCCTCCCCTGACAGCATGGTGAACGGAACGGGCCAGCCGAAGAATAGATCATCGTGCATTTCAAGAGGAGCCTCTTTAACCCGCGCATACCCAACTCAACGACTGTCCCGCCCCGCCCCGCCCCGCCCCGCCCCGCCCCGCCCCGCCCCGCCCCGCCCCGCCGCGCCGCGCTCGCTCCCGTGTTTGAGGTAACCAGGACGCAAGGGACATGTAGGCGGCGGCGCCTGCCTCACGCTCTCATGACATGAGCGACCGCCGCTCCAAGAGTGCGTGTTTGACAGCCATGAGCAGCAGCGGTACGACAGGAGGGAGCAGGGCCGGGCAGCAGGAGAGCAGGGCCGGGCAGCAGGACGGCAGGGAGCAGGGCCGGGCAGCAGGACGGCAGGGCGGGGAAGCAGGACAGCAGGGAGCAGGGCCGGGCAGCAGGACGGCAGGGCGGGGCAACAGGACGGCAGGGAGCAGGGCCGGGCAGCAGGAGAGCAGGGCCGGGCAGCAGGACGGCAGGGAGCAGGGCCGGGCAGCAGGACGGCAGGGAGCAGGGCCGGGCAGCAGGACGGCAGGGCCGGGCAGCAGGACAGCAGGGAGCAAGGCCGGACAACAGGACAGTATGGAGCAGGGCCGGGCAGCAGGACGGCAGGGCGGGGCAGCAGGACAGCAGGGAGCAGGGCCGGGCAGCAGGACGGCATGCACTGTAAAATGCTTGCAAAGAATTGGTTCGTATTGCAAACTATTTTCTTCGTAAGTTGCAAAGAATTTTGAAGCATTGTATTACGAACTAATTCTACGTAAGCTTACGAACTATTTCTTTGCAATGCAAACAAATAGTTTGTAAGACTTCTAGTAGCTTGCAAAGAAGTTCTTTGCAATACGAACAAATTCTTCGTAATACGAATATTAAAAATTCTTCGTAAAGTTGCAAAGAATTTAGTTTGCAAGCATTTTACAGTGTGGAGCAAGGCCGGACAGCAGGACAGTAGGGAGCAGGGCCGGGCAACAGGACGGCAGGGCCGGGCAGCAGGACAGCAGGGCGGCGCGCCAGTTTGCAGGGCGCTGTCGCGTGAGGAACTTGCGTGAAAGTTTGCATCAGCAGCAGCACAGGTTGCCGAAGCTGTTTTACGCTCCCCGTCCCGGCCGTGACGGTCCTCGCCCTGCTGCTGGTGGCCGGCGCGGTGCGCCCCGCCGCCCGCCGCTCAGTTCCGGGAGACTTGAGCTTGAGGGCGAGGCTTCAGGCCGCGCGGGGCGGGGCGGGGCGGGGCGGGGCGGGGCGGGGACTGACCGGACCAAGCGGCCGCCTTTTGGATATCCTTGGAGGCGAAGCAAATCGCCCCGGATGGGATGCGCACCGCTCCGCTCGCTACCGAGGCGAGGCGTGTGGTGTGTCCCGCGGGCCGGGCACCCGCGGGCTCCACACAAGGCCGGCCCGGCCCGGCCGCGGCCCTTCCTGCCGTACCGCCTCAGCTCAGCTCGCCAGCCGGACCAGACAACGACTTTAGGGAAACTCGCACCAGTTTTTTGACAGGCCTTTATTTTTCGGACGGGCCACTGCATTGACGTACGCGCTTGAAAACTAAAATTCGGTGTGGCATAGCGGAGCAGACACTCTGCTCGCGTCAGGTATTTGCCCAAGGCGACCCATTACGACTGCTCGAGGCGGGGCGTGGCGGGGCGGGGCGAGGCGCTGTACCTCAAATCCTCCTGATGAGCCCCGCCCCGCCCCGCCCCGCCCCACCCCGCCCGCTGATAAGGGCTATCAGGGCCGCGGAGCGGCACGCCACGCCACGCCGCACCGGCGCCACACCGCGCCGCGCATAAGTAGTTAATGAGAGACAACGCTCCGCGCATATTCGATCCAAGCAATTGGAAAAATATTATTCGAGTTAAACACGTACACGAAAACGAAAGAAAAAATATTGTGCATTACCGGGCACACCGCGCATTACACACAAAATGTTATGAACTAATTTTTTCACAGTCTACTTTTTAAAGACGCCATATGGCTATTCTCACATCGAGACGGACGGATAATTATTTAAAACAAAAAAAAATTATTCGGGGATTACTGTGTCGCCAAATTAATTTCCCCTCGATTGCGGTCAAATTGTGGTCGCGACCGTGACTCACAGCCGGCCGGGCAAAACGTATAAAAAGACGCGAATAGCGGTCTGCACAATACGCAAGGTATCACAGCGTCCCACAACCGGTTTTTAAATCGAGTTGAACAAGACGGTCGCGTCTCTCTCTCTCTCTCTCTCTCTCGCTCGCTCTCTCTCTCTCTCTCTCTCTCTCTCTCTCTCTCGCTCTCTCCCTCTGTCTCTCTCCCCTCCCCTCCTCCCAACCTATCACTCCTCCTAGCGAGACCGAACAGTGATCGTATCTCTGGTAAGGTAGTCGGCTGCGTCGACACGTAAATCGTTGCAACAGGCGAATAAGCTAATCTCCTCTTCGATTTCTTTCCCTCCCCCTCGAGCCGACTGCGAGCCCCCTGCAGGTAGGCAGCCCCGGGGCGCAGGTCAGTGCTGCGGGGCGGCCTAGTCTACCTGCGGGGTCTGCAGTAGTCGCCCAGTTAGACCGGGCGACTCGTCCCACGACTCGCTGTCAAGCTCGCCATTGTGCTAAATTTTGTCGACAGCGGCAGAGGCGCGACTGTAGTGCGTCGGGCCGCCGAGCCGCTAACGCTAATGGTCGCTGTCGGAGCGTGATGTGATGTGACGTGACACACGGCCGGGCTGGGCCGGGCCGGCACGAACATGTCAGACCGTCACGCATGTAATGCGTAGAAATGTGCAACTATAGGCAAACTCGAAGTGCGAGAAGCGTTTTTGAACTAGACAGCTCGGCGAGCCCAGGTGACACATTCCACTCGAAAACCGACGACGGTACGTGGTATACGTGCGGCGGCAGATGCCACACACATTGGTCATCAGCTGATTGCTTCCAAGAGGTGCGCAGTGTGCATCTGGTCTCCACGGCCCCAGCCCGGCCCGGCCCGGCCCGGCCCGGCCCCGCCCCATTGAGATACCGTGATCCGGGGTACAGTTAATGATAATGGCGCACCTATAAAGCTGTCCCTGGGCTCTACTCGCTTAGCGCGGCCGCGTCGTCGCCCGCTCCCCGGCCCGGCCCGGCCCCACCGGCCACAGTGTACACAACCGCACGGTGCCGGCCGGCCTACCGGCGCTGCGCAGGCAATGAGTAGCCTAAAAGCAATCGGGCTCATCCTGCACCTGCCTACTAGGCAACCCCCTCAGCACAGGTGCGCATACACTGCCTAGTCCGCAGGCGCGGCCCGCTTTACTGCCCTGTGTTTGGGCTAACTTGTTGCCTACTTTTCTGGCGACACTGGCAGCGCGGCCAAACCTCGCAGGAGAGACACCTGTGGCACCGTGCAGTGTGGGAGGGAGGCGCGTTGCCTGCAGTCTGACGCGACGCGCCCATGGCAGCGCGGCGCGGAGCAAAGCGCTGACGCCCGAGCGAAATTCCAGCCGACGCGAAAAAAAGAAGAATAGAAACACGGGAGCGCGCGGTGTTCACTCACGCAGTCGCCCGCCTATGAACCACTTTAGCAGCAGACAGACACCACGCGGGGGGGGGGGGGGGGGGACCCGACACCCCCGCTGACGGGGACTCCCGGGCCGGGCCGGGCCGGGCAGGGCAGACAGACCCGCGCGGGTTCAACCGCCACGCTCCTCGCCGTGGAGGTGAGGTGAGTCACTCCGGGGGACTTCCTCCGTGCAGCGATGTGAGCGTGTCGGCGTGCCGCGCGCCGCGCCTGGCGGTCGCCAAGCAGGGCGCCGTCCAGGCCGTGTCCGCCGCCCGCCTGCACAGCACGCTGGCACCGGCCGCAGCGCCAACACCCCCTCCCCTCCGCCCCGCCCCGCCACGCCCTCGCGAGCAGGCGAAGACGTCCTGGCGTGGCGTGGCGCACGTATCTGATAAGCGTGTCCGCCCCGCCCCGCCGACACGGCTCAGTAGAACAGCATCTTATCCGACTGCGATTACATTCCCAACCCTTCACCCCGCCCCGCCCCGCCCCGCCCCACCTACCCGCAGTCCGCTCCGCTCATTCGCCCCGCCCCGCCCGCAGCGGTCCGGATGGCACGCCCCGCCACGCCCCGCCCCGCCGGGCCTGGCCCGGGGGTCACTGGGGTCGGCTGCGGCCAGAGTCACCCCGCGGCGTGACGTCACAGGCCCGCCAGGACCAGCTGTTGTGCCTGGCCCGGCCGGCACGGCCCGGCGCGGCATCCAGCGGGGGGCGGGGCGGGGCGGGGCGGGGCGGGGCGGGGCGGGGCGGGGCGGGGCCCAGGCCGGCCCTAGCAATACTGTGGGTACGTGTGTCGCTCTGCCCCGCTCCGCTCCGCACGGGCCGCCCTCCGCCATTGTAATGACAGCCGCAGTACAGGTTAAACGCGCGACATGCACGGAATGCCGCCAGCAGCGCTTTGGAGTGTTGGCGGCATTTCGTTTAGCAGGCGGACAGGACAGGCTCAGCCTCCTCCTCCTCCCGGGCGCGTTCAGTAAAACAGGACGCTCGCTGTCACGGTGCTTCAGATAGACAGACCTGTTGCGCCCGACGCTGCTGTTGCATATGCATTTATATGCCCCCGCGCGTTTTCCGTTTCTGCGTTCTGGTCGCCGAGGCTTATTTTTATTTTTTTCAATTTTCCCGCTGCAACTTCCGTCTGTATGCCGCCGTCAGCCTGGCTGCGGCTGGTCCTGGTCCCCGGGGTTGGCGCTGGCGCTGGCGGTGCAGGGCGGGGCGGCGGTGCCGCGGGGCTGGCGCGGGCACCTGCGCTTATTTACGTCGCCCCCGGGGCCCCCGCCGCCCCGCCGCGCCGCGCCACGCCCCACCGGGGGTTGATGTACCCGCACAGCCCGGGGCGGGACAGGGCGGGACGGGGCAGGGCGGAGCCGGGATTCAAACACAACTCTATTGCAGTCGAGCGTTAGAGCGCTGACAGACAGCGGCGTCGACACTGACGCCGCCGCTGCGCCGGCCTCACTGGAGGGTCCAAGAAGTGAGGATCGAACAGCAGAGCGTGCTGCCGGGATCCACTCGTCGGCTACATGTGTGTGACACGTGTGTGACACGTGTGTGACACGTGTGTGGTTCGCGCACCTTGCACCGGCGGGAGATGATGTTGAACACCGGCATGGTGAGGCCGTCCCGTTCCGTTCCGACAACAACACTGGGTCACAGCTGATCACTCGGTGGTCGCACACGCACGCACGCACAGCTCGGCTCAGAGCCCTGGTCCCCGGCTCCTATAGGTCCTCGTCATGTCACGCTCGTGTCACCATCACACACGCGCACGCTCGCACGCACGCACGCACGCTCGCACGAACGCTCGATCCTCGCGCCCGTTCGTTCGCACGCACTGGCCGACTGGCTCGGGACGGGACGGGACGGGACTGTGTGAGCAGCCCGCGCTCAGGCATCCGCCACGGCCTCCGAGAGACTGACCGTGGCGCGGCTGGCGGCGTGGCGCGGCGCGGCGCGGCCTGCCGTGCCGAGTACCCAGTTGAGTGTCGCGCCAAGCCTGCCCGGGCCGGGCCGAGCCGAGCCGAGCCGAGCCGAGCCGAGCCAGGCCGAGCCGAGCCGGGCCGGGCCGAGCCGGGCCGGGACACCAGACCAGTAGCCGAATGCCGGTGCGGACCGGCTCGGTGGAGGGCCGTTGGGTCGGACGAGGACATACAGTCCGTCCGTTTTGGACGCACTCCACTTTGCCCACCAGCGACGTAGCTGGCCCGGCAGGTTTCGGGAGTTGCGATGGTCTTCCCTGCGCGCTCGAGCCGGGCGGCGGGGCGGGCGGCGGGTCGCACCTACTACTCTAGAGCTACCGGAACACACAGCGGCGGGGCGGGGGCGGCGGGGGCCTCGACACCTTGCCTTCAGGGCGGAAAATATGAGGGCGATGGAAAAAAAATGGTGGTGCGCGCCTATTGAGTAGGAGTGCAGAGGTGCATGTCGTGCAATGTGGGGTGATCGTCATGGTTTTTCATATTATCTTTGAAATAAGGGAATGTCGAAACGGCTAGAAGTGGTTAAAGGCAAAAACCCGAAAAGGGTCGTCTGGTCCTGGATCAACGATTTTCCGCTCGCCTATTTTGTGAACTAGGTAAATAATTTACGTGCTTCCGCAGGCCCGAAATAACGGGTCCGGAATTGCAATTTTAAAAATAGATAATAGTACAGGTAGGCAGGCGCCACGGCGCAGCCGAGCGGTGCAGCCGCAGCCTGACGTTTGACAATCAAACTCACACGCGCGCGCGCTCACACACACACACACGTAGAGGCGGTCACGCAAAGCCTCCATATAGCGGCTACGTCTGCCCCACTGTCCTCTGTCCTTTCCGGCAATCGCGGCCGCAAAATGACACACAAATACGGCCTCGGGAACGACCTGGGAAGGACGAACCTCACCTCCCCGCCAGGCCGCGCCGGGCCGGCAGCGTGGCTCCAAAAGTGCGTGTGCATGCGTCCGCTGGGAATCACCCCGCGGAGACAAATTGGCCGCGTTATTATTGGTATTACACCCCCCAAAAAACTGCTATATAGCGAGCGCAATTTTGTTTTACAATACTCCTATGTTGTGGGATAACGACTGGAAGAGCAGTTTACTGAGAGTAAAAATTAAGCGATGTAAATGCCCTTCTAATTTATAAATCATTAAAATTCGCCTCGAGTATTTTTTTTTTTTGCAAACTTCTTCGACGGAGGAAGACGCGTATTTACTGTGGGGAGATGTTTGCGGTAGGAAGGGCCGTGCTGGTCCTTATCGGTGCTGGAACAGCTGGAGAGGAACAGAGAGCGGGAGAGAGAGACAGAGAGAGAGAGAGAGAGAGAGAGAGAGAGAGAGACAGAGAGAGAGAGAGAGAGAGACAGAGAGAGAGAGAGAGAGAGAGAGAGAGAGAGAGAGGCGCGCAGCGGCCAGTAGAGAGAGAGCGAGACGGAGAGACTACGACAGCGAGATAACCTCCGTTCTTTTCCGCACTACGTAAGTAGGGTGTACTCGTTCCCTCGATAGCACGTCTTCATTCTTTCAACGCGCGCTGATTCAGGAAAACTACAGTTTTCCGAGTCCGAGTGGCCAGTGAGTGCCTGAACCTTTGGACCGCGGGCCGGGCCGGGCCGGGCCGGCGCGGGCCAGGCTGTCGAGGGTCATGACCAGGACCTTGCCCACATGGACGCGCACGTATAAGTCCGCGAGGGACCGGCGTCGTCCCGTCCCAGGCTCAATTGGGGGACAAAGCTCGCGGGGAGGGGGTGGGGGAGCCAGGGGCTCGCTCCCGCCCCGCTCCCACCCCCGGGCCGCGGGTCCAAGCAGCCATCCAAGTGAATAGCGCTGCACTGCCACTGCGGTCTGCGGGTGCCCACCCCCTCCCCTCTAGGAGTGGGGTGTGTGTCCCCCACCCCACCGCCTATCTCTACAGTCAAGGTCGGGTTTGGATTCTGTCCCGCGCAGTTTGGGTCGTTCAAAGCATGCACCTTCTTATCAGGAACTACGTGGTTATTACGTAGTGCTCCCAAACATGCGAAGCAGCAAAGAAGATACAGGAGGGCACCGCCAAAAAAAAGAGACCTTGGCTGTTATTTTTTTAAACAAAACTATGTAGAAGCGTTTCAAAACTTTTCTTAAATTCTTAAGAAAGTCTGTTTTGATTCTGACTATGGGATACGGGCGCTGTTCCGGGCGCTGAAGATGCTACGCTGTCCTCAATTTTCCCGTGGCTGATTCATTTTTTCCCCCTGACAATTTTCTTTTTTTCTTTTTCGGGCGTTGCGGACGGCCCCCCGAGCCCGAACACGACGGGCTGAGCGGCGCGGCGCCGTGCGCGGTGACAGAGGATGACGATGGATTAGGTTCTCCCTCGGCGCGCGGCGCCGCGACGCGTCTCCTATCGAGAGTATTTCGAGATAACGGCGGCGCCAAGCACGGCGCGGTGTGGCGGGGCGGGGCGGGGCGGGGCGGGGAGGAGTGGGGCGGGGTGGGGCCGAGGCGCAGGTGTGTAGGGCTGCTAATTACTAAAATTGGACTCCAGCAGCTGGTCGGCCCGGCCGGGCCGGGGCCGGGCCGGGGCCGGGCCTGAGGCTTAGCCGCCAGCTCGCTAATGCCGCCACGCTAGGCCCTTACGACAACAACATACGACAAGACTAGTCGCGACTCAAAAAATGGACTCGAGATGGAAAATTTTTCGAAAGCATCCAGACATTTTCGAGCTTAAACTTGAAAAATTACGTACGAGCTCTGCAAGTGAAAGGGTGGCGTGAAAACATGGAAAATTTTTGCGACAGTAAACCTCCCGAAGGAGGTTGCGGTTCCCGCCAGGCACAGGGCTTTTACCCCCCGTGGCAGCCAACTACTTCGGTGTTCTTATGGGAACCGGTGCTTCTCTGACTGCGATCCTGTCGCGCAATTCGACAGATTTGATCCCCGTACTGCCAGATTTAGTCGTACGGTGGTTAACCGAACTGCCCTGTCCCCAGAGCATGGAATAGCTATTTTTGGAGCCAGATTCTAGGACTTATGACCCCACGACCGACCACCAGTCGTGGGCATGGGACGGAACTTCCTGGCAACCCGCTGTCGCTACCAGTGAAGAACCTACCTGGGTTTGAACCAGGCCCCATGTGCCGAGTCTCACAGACACCCCACGGCTTTCGCGGCACCACTAGACCACTAGACCGTCGGCTATTCCACGAGAGAGCTCGGTTGAAATGGGGGGCTTGAATTCCACTCTCCAAATTGTTGTCCTCAGAAAAATTTAATTTTTTGGTAAGATTCGAACCTCCGTCCTGCGACTCTTCGCGCGGACACTAAGCCGGCACGGCTACGACGCCACGGTACCAGATGCCGGACCACTAGGAGTCATGCTGCGCGAGAAGCCACAGTCACCGAAGAAACGAACGCGGTGTCAGCAGTACGCCTGCTCTCCGTGCATTGGTAGGCCGACCGCGTAGCGTCATTGGTATCGACACTGCTCATAGCACCAGGTGGGCAGTAGTTCAAAAGCCGCTGAATTTATTTTTATTTTATTTTTCTTTTTTTCAGGTTGTAGTTTTTAAATTTCAGGAAAGAATTAAGACCACTTTGGCCCCACTCGCGTCGGCGAGCGTATCGCTGGGACTTGCAGACATTTTCCGAGGGTAGCTTGACGTTGTCGCGAGGGCGTCCAACACACACTGGGCGCAGCATAGCAGGCTCGTGCGCAAAAGGGGCCTCCCTGCTCCACTGGGGGGAGGGGGCGTAGAGTTTGAGTGACGTGCGAGGCGAGGAGAGGAGAGGAGCTAGGTTGTGAATGATACTAGCAGAGCAGGGGACATAAGCTTCTGGCGCAGGCCAGGGCGGACGACGTAGCTGACGAGGCTGAGCGCTGCGCACACGGCCCGCCCCGCCCCGCCCCGCCCCGCCCCACCACGCCCCCATCCACCCGCTGCCACTGTGGAAGGCGCTACTTCCCATACGTCTGCTCTAATTAAACGCGCAGGCAAGACACTCATTTTCTCCGCGAGCGCGGCGTACAGGCCAGCAGGCCGGGGAGGCGGGGTTGGGGATGTCAAGCAACGTCAACTTGTACTATGTCGCAAGGGGCCGGGCCGGGCCAGCCTGTGACGTACACAGCCAATGAGTATGCGAGAACCGATCGCACCGGCGTACATGCCCCCGCCCCGCCCCGCCCCGCCCACGCCCCGCGCACTACTGGACTGAGCGCTGACGTCAGGGCCGGGGTAAGGCTGCTCGCCGCCCTGCCCTACCCGGTGCCGTCCCCCGAGGCTCGAGGGCGGCTGGGCTGGCCTGCGCCCTCTGACGTCACCGCGGGGCGGGCTGCGGAGGGTCCGTGAGACTGTTAGGGCGCTCGGCGCGGCGGACTTCCCTTGGACGCGTGCGCGAGCGCTGCTCGCCTCCGCCCCGTACCCTTCACTTTGGTTCTGGCGGGTATAATGATTCGTGCGAATAAGGCTGGAGCCGGGGCGCCCCCAAAGTAATGGTAGAACGGGAGGAGGAGGAGGAGGGGGAGGGGGCGGGGCGGGGCGGGTGGGGCGGCAAGGAGACCTAAACGCAGCGCCCGGGCCGGGCAGCACCGCGCCGCTGCAGTGCCTGCCGGGAAACAATTTCCTGCGCTAACCGCATAGCCAGCTAGCGAGCCGGCGGGGGCGGGGCGGGGCGGGGCGGGGCTGCGGGGCGGACGAGCAGCTCTGGCGCTAGCGTCTGCGCCAGCGCCAGCGCCACAAACCAAAAAATGTGTTCGTGTTGGAGCGGGCTTCTACAGCGCCTCCTTGCCCAGCAGGCCACTCCAGCACCTCCTCGCCCAGCAGGCCTCTCCAGCACCGCCTTCTCCAGCAGGCCTCTCCAGCACCTCCTCGTCCGGCAGGCCTTCACAGCCTCACCACATTATCCCCTTTCGATCCCCCCGCTGCGACAAGAGCAGGAGCCCCGGGACGAGGCCGCCGCACCGCCACGCCGCCTCTACTGTGGGGCTCTCCGGCTAACTTGATGAAAAAACCGGTTTACCGCTGCGCTGACCTCTCCACAAAACACTCTAGAAACACAGTGCGGGGCCAGGTGGGGGGGGGGGGGGGCGCACGCAGAACTGCACGACAAATTACGTCAGCTGCATGCGCAGGCCCGGCCCGGCCGCCCGCAGCTGCAGCTGCAGCAGGTCACCTGCCGAGGTGCGAGTCGATCATCAACACGGCGGCGGGGCGGGGCATATCCCCTCATTATCATCATCCTCTGACGGCTGATCTGCATTCTGCTGACCGCCCCGCCCCGCCCCGCCCCGCCCCGCCACAATTGTTTAGCACCCGTGGGCGTCCTCCGGTACCCCGCACCGCACCGCACCGCTCCGCACCGCACCGCACCGCGGACTTTGCGTCTCTATTTGTATCACACCAACGCCAAGTAGTGTCGATGGGGAAACAAAATCTCCTTATAAAGGACAGGAGGAACGACGATAGGCGAAGAGGCGATCATCGCCGCACAGGGAAGGGCTGGGCAGGGCGCCGGTCCCTTCAGGGTCCGGGTCCAGACGGTACTGTAGGCGCAATACGTCACGGAACGGGAGCCGGTCGGGGTTGTGCTCTGGAGATCGGCTGGGTACATACGCGGCCCAGGTCGGCCAGGCTCTGGCGACGACGAGCGGGTCGATCGGGTCCAACCAGAATAAGGCACTCGATGTTGAGATGCGGATTAGACATTATATGTGTCTGCCGCCCCGCCCCGCCCCGCCCCGCCGGATATAACGTCCATGTTGTAGCCAACTCATTAAACCGGCCGCGGCGGTGCGGCGGCTCTGTTTCCATACAAATTATGATTGTCACCGGGGCGCCTGGTCACGCCACGCTCCGCCACGCCGCGCAGCGCAGGTACGGCAAAGGCGGCACCGAATATAGGTCAGCGGCGGAGGGGAGGAGGAGGAGGAGGAGGGGAGGAGGAGGGGAGGAGGGGCAACGACGCAGCAGCAGCAGCAGCAGCGGGCGGATTAAACAAGCTCGTAAAACGACACACACTGGCTGGAAATCATAACAGCGAAGCAAAGGAGAGGCGACGGTGCGGGGGGGGGGGGGGGGCGACAAAAGGCGACCCCCGAGGAGCACAAGCATGCCCCGAGCGCGACGGCGACACCCCGGCCCGGCCGTATGGGACACCCGTATGGTCCCGGCGCGCCCGAGCAGGGAGGCCCGCATACCATACCACAACCGCTAACCTCTCCCCCTCCTCCTCCTCCTCCTCCGAGCGAATATAAGCCAGCCAGCTGATGATCGCGACAACAAGATGTTGGTAGCGGAGGCCTTCAAGTCCATCTATCTATCCATCTCCCTGCTCCTGCATGGAGCCGGTCTGGTCTGCCCGCCCCGCGCCCATGATGACGCCCGAGGCGGAGGCGAGGCCCGCCCCGCCCGCCTCCTGCCTCTGTCTGCGCCCCGCGCCGCCCCGCGCCGCCCCGCGCTCCCGCCCGCTGGTACAAGCACATACATGGCCGCCATAGCGCCTGCTTTAATTATTGAACGGAAAACGACTTCCGCCGCCGCAGTGTGGAACAGCAGCGCAGCGCAGCGCGGCACAGCACATCGCTCATCGGGAGTAATGATAATGCCAGCCAGTCTGGGGAGGGATTAGCGCTCCGGGCCGCCGCGCCCCGCGCCGTGATCCACATCCAAACAGCGGAGCGAGCGGAGCCCGCGACACGCCGCGCCGCGCCACCCGCAGGACGGCACGGCACGGCACGGCTCGGGCGCCGCCCGGCCGGGTGACAGGCGTCAATGAGAGGGCATACTGCACGAACAAGGTTTGCTGCTTCTTAGTTTTGAAGCGAGTGGCTTTGCTTCAAGGAGGAGGAGGAGGAGGAGGAAAAGGAGGAGGCCTCTTAGGCGCGCATTGGAGCTTACAAGCACCGCGCGACAAGATGCATAGCGCGACAAGCCATGCTGGCCTGTCCCGGCCCCGCCGGGGAAGTCTGATGACGTCACACGCTCGCACGCGCGCGGGCGCGGGTGTTCGACCAGCGGCGGGCTCGCACTCGCACTAGGCGGGCTGGGCGCTTCACCTTGGGCGGCGCGTTCTGTTCTGTTCTGTTCCCAGAAGCTCCGGGCCGAGCCGAGCCTAGCATTAGAGCAGCAGCAGAGCCTGGCCTGCGCGGCCCGGCCGCGGCCTGCTGGCGGGGACGTCATGGACCACTGGATGCTGCTGGAGTTGAGCTGGGCTCGACGCGGAGGGGGAACATCACAGCGCACAGCGCACACACACGCCTGTCCTGGCCGGACCGTCTCACTCCTCTATAACCTGCACGCCACTGCCCTGCCCTGGCCTGCCCTGCACTGTCGACACCTCGGCCGTGACCCGTACACGTGGCGGGCACGTGGCGAGGCGCCCCACAACAAAACAACAACCAAAACAGCAACAACAACAAAGCCCCACGCGGAGCCAGCAGCGCCGGCCCGGCCGCGGGGACCGAAGCGCACCGAAAAGTAAAGGCCACGACGGCTCGGCAATCATCGCACGGCCCGCACGGCACGGCACAGGGAGGAGCAGCGGTGACAGAGGAATGCTCGTCTGTCTGTCTGTCTGTCTGTCTGTCTGTCTGTCCGCCCGTCCCTTTGTTTTCGTCTCTCTCACACACATGCTGGCGCGTGCCAGAGACCTTGCGAACAAGGCGAGGGTGGAGGAGGATGCACGAAAGAGAGATATTGGGGGGCCCAATATTGAACAAGAAGGAGGAGGGGAGGGGGAGGAGGATGCGAGAAATGGAGAGAGAAAGAGGAGAAAGAGAGGGGAAGGAAGAGAGCGGGGGGAGAGGGGAGAGGCAGGCAGACTTGTGCCCCTGAGGGCCTGGCAGCCTGCCATACGCCGTCCGCGGCCAGGCGTGACCTGGCGTGTCGGGGAGGTGTCCCACACGGCTGCAAATATACCTACACATGCACACGGGTATCTGCTCGGCGGGAAGGATAACGCGACGTCCCAGTGCGTTATAAGCTCGGCTTAACGCTAATCGCAGCGCGGCGCCTTGTTCTGTGAATAACCATGGACTATTGGCAGTCTCGGGTCGGGGGGCGACGCGCCGCAGGCAGGCGCCTGAGCCCCGCCGCGCAGCCCAATTCTTATCTCGCGACGCCTTACACGACAAATGACAAAGCGAGAAAAAGATTTTTGTACAAAAGTTCGCCGCAGCGCAACACGCAGCAGTTCACGAGGCACTCAAGGCGAGCAGATTCTCAGAAAGGACCGTAAAAGCCCGGCCAGGAGCAGGAGGAGGTCGGGCACGGGTCCAAAGCAAGGCGGGCACGGGGAGCTTCGGTAGCGGCTAGCCCCGGCCCGGCCCGGCCCGCCGGGCAGCACCGCTGCAGCACCTGCGCCAGCACGGCCTGCGCTGCGCACTGCTAGGCGCCGGCCGGAGCGGGGCGGAGCGCCCGGGAGGACAGAGGATGCAACCCCAACGCGTAGGCGCGCTGAGCGCAAGGGGTTGCCTACCCCCCGGGCGTCGTGCCGCCAGTCCCCAGCCTTTGCAAAGGCTTTAAAATCACTACAGTCCTACCTTTGCTTTACCAGAGCATCTTAGTCTCACTCGGCCCGCTAAGAATAATCAAGAAACAGAGTGACACGCGGTTCCCTTACTTTCCGCGCAGCAGCAGAGTGTCCCGCCGCGGCCGCGCAAGCCCGTGGAGAGCGAGCAAATCCTCGGGATAAATCAGATGCCAATCACGGATAAGATCGGCCGATGGTTGTTGTAATCTCTCCACGACCCCGCCCCGCCCCACCCCGCCCCGCCCCGCCCCGCCCCCGGTGCCCCTGCTCTCGCGTGGTGCGGCGGCAGGCGCGGCGGGCTGGCCAGCACGCGTGTGAGAAAGCTATGGGCTGGGTTGGCGCTGGTGGGGCGGTGCAGGACGGGGCGGGGCGGGGCGGAGCTCCCACCCCTGCAGTCCGTGCGTGCGTGCTCGCGGAGTGCCAAGGGGAGGAGGAGGGAGGTCGACTCGTTTTGTCATTCAGAAAGCAATGCCCCATAACTTCGGGACGCGCGCCGGCCTGCGGGGCCCTGCGTTAAACCAAAGGGTTGCCTGCTAGATACGAGAGGAAAGTGTACAGGGAGGCGGCGGGGTAGGGCGCGGCCAAGAGGGGCCAACGGCGCCGAAATGGCGCGTGACGCAAAGTAGTACGTGAGGTAGGTGTTCCTGCGGCAGCTCAGGCCCTGGGCGCGCCGACCTCGATAATACCGCGGGCGCGAGACGGGGCGGGCGGACACTATGATCAGTGACCCTCTGGAAGCACCGCCTCGCGACTTTAGAAAATAATGAAAACGCAGGGCGTTTGTTCGGGCGAGCCTGTTGGTTGCACGCAGCAGGCACGTGAACACCACACGCGTGCCCTGTCTGCCCAGTAGCCCTAGCTCCGGGGCGCCCCGCCCCGCCCCGCGGCGGCTGCCCGTCGCATTCTCATTCAAATGACGGCCGGCCCGGCCCGCGCTTAGCGATGGAAACAAAAGACCGCCGAGCGTAGCCGAGGCGTCAAATGGCTCCTCGCCTGGCCTAGGGGCCGGGCCTTGCGTATCATCACAGGCGAGGGGACGGTCACAAAGCTAGAGAGGGAGAGAGAGAGAGCGAGGGGGACGGCTGCTGGCGCGCTCAGTGCCTCTCTCTCCCGCTCGCCGCGGGCGCCCGTCGCCTTGTCTCTCTCTCTCCAGCCCGCGCGCGACTGGGTACTCGGTTGCGTGGCCCCTCCCGCTCCCGGACGGCCCCCCGCGCCGGGCTGCTTGCTCAAGTCAACTCGGTTGCCGGTTGCCGGCGGGCCGGGCCAAGTGGCGGCGGGCGGACGGGGCGGGGCGGGGAAGTCCATTATTCGGTTCCACTCTCTTCTACTCGGTTCGTTCATGGGAACAATGAATCGGTTTTCAAGCATATGTTCGAGACACACACGACTCACATGCCCGCTCACTTACACCCCGTGACCTTGTTTATGGCTGTCCGGATCGCGAAGCGTCGGGTAGGGCGGGGCGGGATGGGGCGGGGTGGGGCGGGGCGGGTAGAGCGGGTAGGTCGGGCGGAGTGGGGCCGCGCTCGCGGGGCGGGGAGAGGCGGGGCTGGACGGGGCGGGACAGGGACAGCACCGAGCCTTCATTCAACAAAAACCGGTTCGGACCGGTTCCAATTGTATCCGGTCTATGTCCTTTATGCCATAGGCCCGGACCGGTTAGCAAAGCACGTGCGCAGAAATACTCCTCGCCGCAAAAGACTTTTGTTGTCTGCGGACGGGAGAGGGGGGCAGGGAGGAGAGGGGGCGGGGCGGGGCGGGGCGGGCATCGCGGCGTGCGCGACTCGCCCCGCCGCACCGCACCGCGCCGCGGCCGCGAGGCCGGGGAGGCTGCGCGCCGCGCTGCACTGGGAGGCGGCTGGTCTGTGGGACTCACCTCAGACGCAGACGCGCTGGTGGCGGAGGCGGCGGCGCTGGCCGCGGAGCGCGCCGAGCACACCGACGAGCTCACGGTGGAGGAGACGTTGGCGCCGGTCTGCTGCTGCTGCTCCCGTGGCGCGGGCACGCCCACCACGGCGGCGGCGCCGAGCGCCCCGGACAGGGTCCCCGTCAGCCTGGACAGGGCGGGGACAGCCTCCCTGCGCACGGCGGATGAGAATCATGCAGAAGCCGAAAGGAGAGAAGGCAACGTGCCTAATGGGCTGCGTTTATTCGCCGTACGGCGTACAAATATCAATACTCACTCGCCGGTGGGGTGCGGGGCGGTCTCCGGCGGGGGCGGGGGCTGGACCGCGTCCTCGACGAGCTGCTGGCTCTGCTGGAGGCTCGCCTGCACGTACTGCCGCACCTGGCTCTTGCTCCGCTCCAGCACGTGGTACTTGGTCGGGTTCTCCAGCACGGTCTGCACCTGCGCGTGCAGAGCAGAGGTTTCAGCAATAGGGACGTTCCTGGTACAATTCTGTGCAGAGGGTCGCGAGTCGAATGTGGCCCCCGTGTAGCGCGCTACCCCCGAGTGTGAGTCTCCCGGCCCCGCCCCGCCCGGCCCCCGCTCCTTGGCGGGCACCTCTCGACGTGCTGCTGGGTCGATCCGGTTCCCTCCCGGTCCGTGCGCGTGCATAAGCGGCCCAGCGGCGCGATAGAGGTGTGTGGCGCCTCAGCAGGCCGGCCCCGCCTGCACCTGCATACCGCTGCGGGTAGGGCGCCAGCAACGGCGCCACTACCGGCGCCACCACCGGCGCCAGCACGCCACGGCGAGGCGGGGCGGGACCTACAACGCAGCAACTGCGTTTCTCCGATATCAGCATGACGGCTCTGCTAGAGATTTGCGTTGAAGAGTGATGCCATTGCGGCAGATGTGACAGTCTCGACCCAGAAAACGGAAGGTGGTCGGCGGCGGGAGCGGCGCGGCGCGGCGCGGCGCTTCCCAAACTCGGGTATGGTCCTGCCGTGAGCCCGCCCGACCCGGCCCGCCTCACTTTGGCAGCTGTGCGATCCGTCTTAATTTAAATTTCTTGGCAGGTGAGTGACAGCTTGCGAGAGCGAGATCGTTATCCGCGGGGAGAAGTACCAGTTCGCACCCTCACCGACGCTGGCCGCCGGCCCTCCTCTCTGAATGTAACCATATGTGTACCAGGGTGTAACAGCAGACTTGGAAGAAGGCGCGGCTAAGCCTGCCCTACTTAGCGGTGCAAAACTGTCACCTATTTTCTGTCCCGTTGTAGATAACCGTGTGGATGTAAAGCGCTTCCCCACGTCTCTCGCCCACCTGGCCCCGCACGGCCGGCTCCTCAGGCGCCCGCGCCCGTTGGGCTGCCTACCCGCCCGGCGCGCTGGGGGCGGGGGCTCTGGCTCACCTGGAACACGGACTGCGGCACGTCCACGCCGATGTTGACCGGCGGCCGGGGCGGCTCGGCGGCCTGGCGCTCCAGGCGCTGCTGCAGCTGCAGCTGCTGCACCTGCAGGCGCCGCTCCTGCTCCAGCCGCTCCTGCTGCATCTGCTGCTCGCGCATCAGCTGCTGCTTCATCTGCGTGCGCAGCGGCACCGACGAGTGCTTGAACGAGGGCGGCCTGCGGCAGACACGCAGATGGTCGTCATACACACACACACACACACACAGGCGCGCGCGCGCGCCCACACCCACGCCTGCAAGTCTTGTGAACATTTTTATTCGTACTTGTGAATTTTTAGAACATGCTCAGCTTATGCATTTTTTAATACGCAAGTAAGAACAAAAGTCCTCATAATTAGGAATAATTATAAATAATTTGTTCATAAATGCGTTTTATAAAATGCATAATCTGAGCATTTGCAAAAAAAAAACCAATCATGAGTAAGAATGTTCATAAGAATTTAGTGTGCGCTTGCCTGCTTGCAGGGGCAGTGACGCACTCACTTATCGGTATCTGCCGGCCCGGCCGGCTGCAGTGCAGCCAGCGGCTCAGCTGATTTCTGAAAACTTGTACACTCGGTGTGACTGCACACGACGGGACAACAGCACTGGGCGGCACTCCGGCAAATAGTAAGGGAAAAGAACTAAGAAGTGCATGCTTCCTGGATCTGCGGTGCTCTCCCACTTGCTCGGCTCATCTGTCCCGCCCAGTCTACCGTGCGCTGCGGCCCAGGAGCCCCTCGCGGGGATCACCCTCGCCGTGCAGCAGGAATCAGGACGGGCCGGTCGCGGACATGACACTCAGTGCACACAGTCACACTTAAGTCAGACGGAAATCATTAACTGCTACTTCAGCCATCATTATATTGCGAGTCACTATGGGTCCCGCGGTCCAGTTTCAACAATGTACTTGCATCCCGTCCCGTCCCACGACTTCCACTCACTCACCCCCGGGGCGGCAGGCGGCTGGCGCGGGGGCTGGTCTGCTGCGGCGGCGCGGCGGGAGGCGCCACGGCCGGCGCCACGGCCGGCGCCACTGCCGGCACCATGTCCACGATGCTGGGGTCCATGTCCAGGATCATCCTCAGGTCCTCGTCGATGCCCACGTGCACGCGGATGGAGCGGGGGCTGTCGCCGCCCTGCAGGATGAGCTTCTCGATCATGTCGCCGAGGTCCTGCTGCGAGTCCTGCAGCGCGTCCTGCTGACGCTCCTGCAGCCGCTCCTGCTGCTGGAGCTCCTGCATCTGCTGAAGCAGCAGCAGCTGCTCGCCGCGGAGCTCATGCTTCGATAGGGCCGCCGCCGTCGGGTCGAGCGGCGGCTGCGGCGGCTGCAGCTGGCCGTGCAGGGGGTAGAACTGCTGCGGCAGGGGCGGGCAGGGTGGGGCGTCAGTCGTCCTCATTGCATGGCAGCACCCCAGACGCACTCTGCTGAGACAGAACGAAACACAAAATCAAAATGAACGAAACAATAATCAACCCAAAGTTCCAGAATGACAGCTGCATAACATGTGGACTTCGTTCAGTGGTCGAAAAGTGAAACTTTTCGAGGAATAAAATGAAGAAATCTGCATGAAGCTTTTAAGAAATATTATGATATTATGGTTCAGACAAAATGTAACCCCATCAAAGATATCACTGGCACAGGGCATTTGTAAACTGGTAATGTTGGAGGTAGAAAGGAGATACAAGATCAATGTTAAGGCACAGATACCATAAGTAAAATTTCCAAACACCAGTTTCATTTCAAAATGTAGGGCATGCTTTTTTATTTTGGCAAAACACTGAAAGTAAATTTAGCACTATTAAAAACCTGCATCAGAAAGGGTTAAGTCAAGGTTTAAGTCCACTTAGCTCACTTTGCCTGTCCTGAAATTCTACTGAATTTCGCGATAAGCGGATTTATGTCCCTTTCTTGCTTGGAATTGATCTGAAAAAAGAGACGTGTAGGCCTACTAACCTCTTTTTACAAACTCTTCTTAGTCACCCATCTTGTGAGGGGAACTCAACAATACTTGCTGGACCGCGAAGCAGAATATAATATACTTCATTATCACGTAAAATTCTCAATTTGGAGGTGACATTACTTATCCCCTTCTTCCGCTTCACCATTAATTCGGTTATCGTTGCCGAGCCCCGAGCCTGAGCGCACAGACCTCTCGGGCCAGCTGGCCCCGGGGTTCTTCTCGCAACCGTTACTGAGCCTGAGATTTGAATTTCAACTACAGGGGGTGAGGGCGACTGGACTAGGCCCGCCATTGCCATTGACACGATAATTATCATCGTCGAATTAATAAAAATTCCTCACTCTCTGGACCCTACGTGTGAGCGTCACCCGCCTATATGTCATGTAAGCCCTGCGCGCGAGGCTAGGCCGGGCCAGCCTGCAGCCGCGCGAAGTGATTCACACCCGCCCAATGACAAATGAGAAGCCGCGGCCGGGGCGGGAGTTGAGGAGTTACCAAAAGGGAAAGCGGGGTAGACTTTTCTTGTGATTTTCTTCTAGCCTCAGGATCGGGAGGGCGCGCCGCCGTGGCACTATCGATTGGGGCCTAACTGTGATCACCACGAAGCCTTAAGCGGGTTTGTTTTGGGAGGGTACGTGTCGAGCCGCCCCGCTCTGGGTGTAACCACCCCCGCCACGCCCCGCCACGCCCCACCACGCCTTGCTACCGACGCTCGACTTGTCTATTAATATTTTCGCCGAGGATAGTTTCCGAATAAACTGCCACTATTCCTGGCGCCCCAAAACAAAGCGCTTATTTCCTTATTTCCGGTTGTTGCCCCCTCGCCCTCACATCGCCCTGTCTGCTATTGTTTTACTAAGAGGGGAGGGTGGGAAGGGGGCCAGTGGTTGGAGTAGGCTCGGGCGATGCCTCTGCAAAAACATAACAAGACTCTAAAAACTTGACACTTCTCCCAAAAATTTAATCCCGTAGAGCCTAATTCTATGCGCGAGCAGCGCCAATAAAACACAGTCCATGGATGCAATTTTAATCGCGGTTCCCTTTACCAGCCGGGACTGGGGGACGTGCATGAAGGGAATTCCCCCGGAGTCGGGAAAGAATCGTCACTGCACCCCGAAGTGGCGCAATCCACCGCCCATCCCTGTGCAGAACAGATTCCCCATATTCAGCACAGATTTGACCACGCGTCCTTGACCCTGTACCGTACCCTAGGGCGCGGCGCCGGCGCCGGCCGGGGGCCTGGGGCGCGCAGTCCCGTCCCAGCCCAGGCCCCAGAGGGGCGCGGCAGCGTGGCCAGCCGTTACCGGCCACCACGCCGGCCCGGCACAAGGCCTCGCGACTATTTTTACCTACAAACTACTTGGACTTGGCAGGGGGTGGACGCCGCGCGCTGCGGCCAACGGCAGAAGCAGGGCGCGGGGCGCGTGGCGCGTGGCCGGCGCGGCGAGGGGAAGGGACTCGGCGCACGATTATTTACAAGGCGAAGGCCTGCACGCGGCGCGCGGGTAGAGGGAGGGGAGGCGTTGAGGGCGCGACAGACACGCCCCCTAAACACTGACGTCTCGGACGCGTGTCTGGTGGAGGGGCCGAACGAATGGAACGCCTCCGGGCCGGGCGTGCCGGACAACCATGGGTCACTGGTGGCGCGGTTCTCTCTCGTCAAGTCTAAGGCATCGCTGTGTCTGCAACACGTCAGGCGGCGGCGGCGGCGGCAGCCGACTAGACGCCCTGGGTGCACTACCGCCCGCTCCGCTACGCGCCGGGGCCGGGGAGGAGATACGACCTAGAGACTGGATATCTGGGGAGCTCACTCACCTGCGGCTTAAACTGCCCGGTCCGGAGTAGAGAGCTCAAGACTGCGGCCGGGGCTGGTCGCGGTGCGGAAGGGTTGAGCGCCCGTGCCCGTTCCCGCGCCCGCCGGCGCGGCGGACTTCCCCGCGCGGCCTGACTTGGGCCCGTGGGCGGGAAGGGGTCAGCGGTGCGCCACCCTGCTGCTGCTGCTGCGCGCCCGTCGGGATGTCATCCTCAGCTGGGTCTCTATCCACGCCACGGGGAAATCTGCGCACGTTTGGCACGTTCGGGGGCGAGCGGGCGCAGGCGCGGGGCGGGTGCTCGACGCACGTCAAGCACTTCGCGGTGACTGCCGGGCCGGGCCGGCGCCAAGCACGCGCGGGGCGGCAAAGCACCTCGACTCGCGCGCTGCGCTGGCCGCGCTAGCCACCCGCGGACGCGGGAGGTGGTCTGTACCACACAGCTGGCTCTCCCCCCCCCCCCCCCCTCGCTCCCCGACCAGGCTCCTGGCCAGCGCCGCCACGCGCCGCCGCCCCCTCTGCCACCCGGGGTTCCACCCATTCCTTGCTTTGTGATGAGCCACCCAACTTCGAGGAAAATGAGGAAACGCGAAGAAACAGTTGGGAAAATTTATAAGGTGTTACAACAAATTGCGTCAGAGTGTTTTTAAAAAAATAGAATTTCTTACATTTTCAAAAGAAAAATAAATACATACAGGGCTATTGCTAGCAACTTAACTCTCAGTTTGCCTTGGGGTAATAGGTTACACTGCAAAATTGCACGGCAAAGCACAGAGATTTGATAATGTATAAATAGAAGCCTTAAGATTCCCACACATGTAATTCAAAGCTAATAGATGATCTGCCATTAAATTTCAGAACTTTTTGGACAAAAAGTCAACAGGGGTGCAGCAGAAAAATGGGAAGCATTGATGTGTAAAGATCTGAACAAGAGCAAATACATTAATCCAATTTGTTTGACTAGAATTTTAATAACCTCTTGTGATTTCATCGTGACGAACAAATGAATTTAAGCATGCACTAGGTTCACCGTGCATAATTCAGAAATTAAAAATCTCATTGAGGAAAAAGAAATACACCAAATATGGCACAATATAGCCTTAAAAAGTAAACAGTTAGCTTGGCAAGAAAAAAAAACACCTGCTGAAGGAGAGCAGGACAGTTGCACTAGGATGAAAAGAACTGAAGCCCCAAATTGTTGCAGGAGAAAAGATTAAAATGGGACTAATCAACCTTACACATTGTCATGAAACAGTATCATCCATGGCAAGCCATAAAATAGCAATTAGCATTGGAACACATAAAAACAAATTAAGAAACAGAGATAAAAATTATAACCCTTTGTAAGGTTGCTGAATGGCAAAAAAATATTATAACATCTCAAACAAATACGTTTGAGATTGGATGTTTCTTTACTTTCAGACTTTCAGATTGAGATCGTCTTGAAGACACTGATATGTCAAGAGCAGGGTGGTCAACTTTTCTTCCTACTAAATTTCACAATCAGGTTCCACCGTCTTTTCAGAATAAAGCTACTTGTTCATTGCTTATAGTTAGAGATAAAATAGGAAAATTGACTGAATCAAATTAAGTGTCCTTTTTATAGGTTTAAAAGTACAGTCCTTTGAAGTCAAAAATATAACACAGTTCAATTCCCAAGCCATGATTTCAGTTATCAGAAACTATATCACACACACCCAAACATTATTTATAGTACAAGTGATGAAGTACAATTTTTGATACATATGGACTGTAATTGACAATGGTAAAGTCCCATTTCATTATTTTAACTGTCTATGGTGTACAAGGTAACTAACCTGACTCAACTTAACATCCACAGAAAAGATAAATTATGTAAGAGTGACAAAATGCCACAGATATAATGTAACTGTAGACCTACTTTGCACCTTTCTTATACAAGGTATTCATGTTACTTTAAAATCACAGAGTAGCGAACTTAGATATTTTTAAGTTGTATCAGTTTAAGTATAGAATCTGTAGAACTAAATTGTACATACTACAACTCATCAAAACATAGCACAGTATAACTGGACTACTTATTGTCACAAGGTTCCTTGCTAAGCCCTGATTTATTTTGATAACAGAGGCTAGAGTAAGCCAGACAACTTAATTCTTAAAAGCAAATATTAGCAAGAACATTGATTGTTTAAATATTTTGGAGGAAAGTGGAGGACGTGGTGGACACAGGCAAATTAATTAAAATCCTATGAAAACATGATAGAGGTTAAAAGATAGCACAAACAAAACTGGTGAATATTAACAGAACTTATCTTAACAAAGATAAGATAAATAAAAGTCATTGAAATGAAACATAAGATAATAATCTTAAAAAAATCAATATCATAAAAAGGGCAATACATATTTTGCAACAGAAATTCAGACTAAGAAAAGGAAGAAGGTCTGTCATGGTTAAATATAGGTTTAATTAATAACTAGATTAAAACAGTCACATAAAAATGCTTACAAAACCACTTTGAGATAATAAATCATTCTAACACAGTCAACATACAAAGAGATTACAATACAATTATATGACCACAATAAAACAGTGTACACTAGATTAAGATGCTCTCATAAAAACTTGTATCTCATTCTCCTGCTATGACAATCAGTCAGTCAGCAGCCAAAACTGATTGGTAGAATATTCGTTTTTAAATCTAAATTGAATAGACAGTTAAGACTCTTTGAACTCCCCCTGATGTCAATACAGCAGAATACTCACATGTACATCTTAGTTTTTAATAGGTCATGAAAAGTTGATGTGGTCCTGATAGCGAGCAAGTAAGTACAAAACTGTAACACCAGTTAACATGCCTAAATTTTGTAAGCATAGTGTTTGCACAGCTTTCTGCCAGCTAACTTTGCTTGCTTCTTCAGCAACCTCATTCATTTCCGGGACCTGAAAAATGTAATTGGTAACTTTAACTGACTGATAACAAAATATATGTAAGAATGACTCTGGAAGAAAAGAATGAAGAGGGCATACCATGTCAACAAGAGATATGTACAAAAACATTCCAGCTGCAAATCCAAATATATATGTGCTAGCCTCAAATTCCCCAAGAACAATTCCAACAATAAGCCCAAGATAACATGTGCAAGCTGACAAAAAATTGTATATTAATGCCTGGCGCAGTGACATTCCTGCATTAAGCAGCACTGCAAAGTCCCCTGCAAAATAAAATTAAATGAATAAGTGGTAAGTGGTATTAGAAAAATCATTAACATTCAATTACACTAAATTGAAGGATATGGGAATGCATAACAGAGAAGGATAAGAGGGATAACATACCTAGTTCATGAGGAAATTCTTCACAGAGAACAGCAACACTAATACTAATACCAGTTAAAATGCTTTCATTGAATGCAGCACCAATGGACAAGCCGTCAATAAAATTGTGAAGTCCATCACCGAAAATTACCATCCAAGCAACAGTGGCAATCGCACTGTCTTTATTGCTATCAAAAGTAATGGTATGGCTGTGATTGTGACTGGGGTGAGGCCTCTGGAAGTGAGGTACAAATTAACAATAATCTCAGAACATTTTAATTAAAATTTAACATAGTGTGTTAATGATTGATCAAAAATACCTCTGCATGACCAAAAGACGCCTTAATGACCTGTTCCTGACAATCATAAATAGTACTGGCATCATGCATACAACTGTCTGAATTCCCTTCATCCTGTCTGTGGGTTGGTAAGAGACATACGCTAGGTTGACTGGGGCTTGAAATGGAGGAAACTGTAGTCAGTGCCTTATCCTTCTTTTGCTTAGCCTGAAAATATAAATACAGTACTGTTTAATTTTTGTACTTTATGAATACTTCTTTTAATAAAAAAAAGCAATAAAAGGTAAAATACCTCTCTGCAATCATGGATTATTTTCAAGATTCTTTCCACCATAAAGAAAACCCAAATTCCACCCCACACATACAGACAAATGGATAAATATTTGTGATGAGTGTCATTATCCATCAAGCTAAAGGCCTGAAAAATAATACAATTTAGTTATTTCCAAGCAGCATTCACAGCCACAATAAAACTATGAAATAAGAATCCTACCTGAGGTATTAGGTGGAAGAGAGAGCTAGCAGATAGAGACCCAACAGCAAGACCAATGAGCACAGTGAGGAGTTGTTTGTAAAATGCTTTATCCATAAGAGGCATCACACTGACACCCAGAAGTGAGCAGAGAGATATAACGGTCACAAACAGTATACCCATTCCCCAAACTGTCAAAAGTAATAAAGATACAGTTCAGAAGATTGCATTGTTTCTTCTAATACTATCATGATGGCACAGCTAAGCTATCCTGTCGTGGTAATATGTGGACTACAAGCGACATACCCTGGCCTGGTGCAGGTCTGCTTTTCTGATCAGATATTGCACCGACTCCATTAGATCTTCCATCATAACAAGGAGCCCGAACAAGTCTCTCAAGAATAGCACTGCTATTCAGTTGTGACAAAGAAACAGCACCGACAAAATTAAACCCCTTAAAAAGTTCTTCTGAAGTCAAGCATTGCTATTAAAACCAAAACATTTTGATCAATTAAATGTACATTCAACAATTTGGCAAAGATAAATTTATAACAATCCCAACAACGCACTTCTTTTCTGGATGAGGTTTGAATGGAAGAACAATTGCTAAGATGATCTAAAAAATTCTGCAATATGGTTGGTGGCATAAACTCTCCATGACCAAAGTTTAGCAGACATAATGTCAAAAAGAATATTCTAATGACAGCCATTATCTGAAAAAGACAACAGGAAAATTCAGAAAACTTAAGAAAACTGTAGAAAAATAAACCAATTTCACAAAATTATTTACAGGACTATGGGAAGTGACAGTATACGGTCTGTTTTGTGCCAGATGTGAAACCAACTAGCTAGCTATACAGGCAAATGCTGACATAAACAGAACTGAATAGATGACTTGTCCTCACCATGTCAGCAAAAGGCAAAAGGAAAAACAAAACAAAATGAATCAAGGCTTTTAAACGTCACACAACTGCCAGCGCATTGGGAAAGAAAACTGTTAAAAATAAATATACAAAACTGATGAGGGAGACAGACACCATTAATACGAAATGGTCTCAAGCATTGAAGACCACTAAAAGCTAAATTTAGCACAAAAAATTCACATGGCGAATAACTATTCTGCAGAAGAACTGACAAAGCTCTTCGTTTAAGGTGTATGATTTTATAAATTATAAAATATACACTACATACGATTTAGGTTAGGGCTAGCTAGCAGAACTTCTCGGACACTTCTAAGCCAAGGTAAGTCACAGTTGACACAGAGAATTGCATGGAACCAATTGAGCCGTAATAAACTACAAACTACGTGACCTTGGAGAGGCCGCTGCTCTTGCAGAAAAAAGTTTGCCGTTACGGTTATTCTTGATTCGATCAATTAACCTCATCTTAAAGTGACAGGACATGGAATGTTAGGTATATTTACCGACTTTGTGAGGACGTCATGAAAATTATACCAAAGAAATCGGCGCGGTCTTTCTTACCCAAAATGTGCAAACAACATGCCCATCACAAAGAAACACATTAATTCCTTGAAGTCTTTTATTTTGGTTTGTTTACCGCCAATCAAAACACCCTGAAGCATGGGGTATGCATTCGCTGCCGCTGCCGACTATCACAAAAGTATGACAAATTGTGACGAATGTCTGCCATGCTAATGTCCTGGACAGGACCCGGACCCTCAGTAGGATATTCACTGCATTGCATCCCTGCCTTATCTGGACCGTAGTTCCACAGGAAAATTTTCTTGTGTAGCAACATGCAGTATGTACCAGGATCTGACAAGTCATGAAGGGCTGAGATGAATTACACTTTTCCCAAGCATATTCTTCAAGATAAAAGGAGCCCAATCAGACAGCTAGTAATACATTTTTTGATGTTAGGGTTTCTTTCCTTTAAGAACAGAAAACATAATATGGGGTTTCATAATTTATTATTTTCATGAATACTTTTACACGCAAATTCAATCAAAACAATAAAATATTGTGACTTGCAAGGCAAAGGTCAAAATAAACCATAAAATAATATGGTGGAATATATATGTATATATATATGTGTCAAATAGATGGCAACATACATACTTAATTTTCACACAGGCAACTGAAAACAATACCTCCGTCATAGTTTACATGAACCTATAACTCATAAACATGCACAATTTATATATCACCTCCACGGCATATTTCTCAGTACAGGATAAACTGATACCCTCAAATGATAAATCCATCTCATGAGTTTGAGTGTTGAAGATAGAGATGTACTTACAGATTTTTTAAGTTTTTGTGCTGTAAAAATTATTATCACAGAAAGTGATCACGGTTCTTTCAGAACATAATGTAATTACTTTCAATTCGAGTCAGGTGACACAGAAGATACGTATATGTTTCCAATTATAGTAGGTACAGTAATTTGTAAATTTAAAAGGACATTCAAATTTATATGCAATATCACACATTGGTAAACAAATTTTGCTGCTCGAGATAAAAGCAAGACAGCTTAAATTTTACCTTTTTACAATTCATTTGCTTCCTCCAGTTTGACTCTGGAAAATAACAGATTTTGTTACAAAAGTAAGAATTTGAGTTCAAGTAAGATAAGATAATTGAGTGGTGAGGGACTTAAAGATTAAAAATTGTAATTTACCTTTAGAAGTTTTTCTTTGTAATGCTTTGTGTAGTATCTGACATAGGCAGCTTGTTCTTGAGGGTTCTTAGCATAAGCAGAAGCACAGTACTGAGCCAAAGTGGGAATGTCCTTTTCTGTGTAATTCCCCTCCAGCATGGAGCGAATACTAGCTGTGGTCACAGTAACAGGTTTTGCAGCAGGGGCTGGAGTAGAAGGGGGAGCAACCACTGTAGCTGTAGTTGTTCTAGCTACAACAGGAATGTTGGATGATAAAGATGACTGCAATGCAGGAGGTATGGCAGGAGGCAAAGCAGACACCAAAGGCACATTCGAAAGGACATGACTTCCTAACGAATGAGGGTTCATTGGTGGTAACTTATCCAATTGGCAGTATGCAACTGAAACTAAAGAGGCAAAACAATTAAAAATTACATTATAATTTCTAGACTGCATCCAATGGTATTTTACACATTGCAAACAATTGATGTACCTTGGCAGTTATCAATTATGAGAGGCTCATTTGCCAGTGACTTGTGCAGGGCCATTGAATCTGTAACACTTGTTAACTGTACAAAACAAACTGAGCGAGGACGACCCTTGGCATCTGTGCCCATCCTAACACCATCTATTCTTGCATGTGCTATCATTCTAGATTTTAAGGCCTTGGAAATCTCAATGATACTCGTTAGGGGATTCAATCCTCGTAACAGTAGGGCTGTAAAAACAATATTTAATAATTTTCAAATAAAGAGTGGAATACTTTTCGAATGAGTCAAAGTTAAATAATCATTTACCATTTGTAGGATAGGGGCATGTTTCTTCCCAACCATCCAAACAATCCTCTTTTGTTCTGTTGCACTGATAACAGGCAGTTCTGTTTTTGAAGTTTAGTATGAGACACTAGACAATAGAAGAGACCAGTAATGAGGTTCAATTAATTTGGAGGAAGTATAAGTACAATACCACAATGATACGTTTGATAGGAGAAATAATTATTCTACAGTTATGGAAGACTTACCCTGACACACTCCCAGTCTTTCAAAATGGGGTTGCTGTACTCCATTACTGCATGATTGTTGGGGCGCAGATTTAGGACACACTGAAAGAGTTTCAGCATTATACAAATGTAAAACTATTTTTATTAAAACACATATGAGGGGAAAAACTTAGCAGGATTTACCCGTCGTAGTTCCATCCAGCGAGAGGCTTCATCAACCGAATTAAATGTAATAAATGCAAGGCCTCGAGACATTCCTTTAAAAAAATTATGGTATAGTGCTTAAAAAAGAAATACTTTTTTGATAAAAGAAGGTGAGAAGAATAAAAAAGAGACCAACCTGTATCATTAGCATGAACTACACGAACGTCCTTAGCCCACAACCCACAGTTACTGACATCTGTGCGTATATCCATTTCGGTGACATCTCTGGCAAGTCCTCTAACAAATATCACCTCTTTGGGAGATTGAAGATGTTTGGTAAACGATGTAGGCTGCCTGGAATCTTTCCCTGGAGTGCTCGGTCTATAAGAGAAAAGAAATATATAGATTACAAACTGACAAAAATTAAACACAAGGCTGAGAAGATCCTCTTAATCCTTGTGAATTGCAGACTTGTAGCAAAGATGCGATGACATTTGCCGCATGTTCTCATCTACATGCCCTGTATTGCATGGTGCGCTTCATGCTTGGTGGAATCAGGTAAAAGAAAGTCATAGCTTCACTAAGTGGAAATATATGTATACATATATAATACTTTGGATGGATTTTCCCTCTTATTTTTTTTCTTTTTCTCTTTAA
This sequence comes from Frankliniella intonsa, assembly GCA_033675135.1. Lineage (NCBI taxonomy): Eukaryota > Metazoa > Arthropoda > Insecta > Thysanoptera > Thripidae > Frankliniella > Frankliniella intonsa. Next base: position 11,662,303 of record CM066254.1, on the reverse strand, counting down.
GGTATGAGAGATCCTAGTAAAGCCAACATCCTTTCTTCATCAGGAACAATATCCCAAAACTTGGTTTATTGCTTCTGGATCAGCACAATTGAAAGAGTACAGATGTAAAGATGCGAAGAAGCATCCTTACAATAAAATAATTAAAGATGATTCTGTAGCTCCTGTCAAATTACTTTACACATGAGAGGGAACATGCACAACTTTTCATCTCTTACAAGTTGATGCCAAGAGGCAATACTTTTCACAGAACACAGCAATGATAACTTACAGGTCAGACCGAGGCTTGTTCCATTGAGACTGAGAATCGCCAAGGGAGGGAAGATTTCTTCTCCAAAAGTCGCCATCAGCTTTCCCATTCGATGATGACTGATGATTGATTGCTGCACTTTGAGCAGGATATGGAGCTGACTTGTGACTTTCACGGTGATCAGAGGGCTTATCTCTTCTGCTTGGACTTCCCCAACGAGAGCGGCGTCTGTCCTCTTCTTGGTGGTTGAATGTTTGTCGGTTATCTGGATTCTGCCAATTGGTAGTTGAATCCTTAGTTTGATGAACTGTGCTTGATAGCCGTGTTTGATTTCCAAGTAGATGAGTGTCTGACTTGCCTTGACTCCTCTCTCCTCGACTCATTTGACTTCTTGACTGTTGATTATGAGAGGAGCTATCTCTCTGTCGTCTACTTTCATCTAGAAAAGGAAGACCAACTATTGACTGAGCATTTCTTCTCTCTTGGAAATCTCTGATGTTTTCCCACTCTCTTGAGTCTTCTTCACCACCACTGAGCTTTCTTTGCTGACCTACATTATCCTTCTCCTGCTTTAGTAGGTACTCGTCTCTCCTGTCGTACTTTTCCCCCTTACGATTCTCTTTGACATATCGTTGTTTAAATTCTTCCACCAGCATCTGAGGTGTCTTGATGATCTTATCTTGATTGCATCGATCCGGGCTTCTTGGTATTCCTCTTCCCCTTTCTTTATTTGAAGGGTCTTCGTGCTCTCTCTTACGGGTCTTTTCCAGCTTCACTATAGTATCTTTTTCTCCATCACGAGTGCGATTTGAAGGTCCATCCTGATCTCTTCTTCTAGTCATATCTTGAGTCTTCTCTCTTCTCTCTGTATCCTTGGCTCTAGGTGCCCCTCTATCCCTTTGATCCCTGATACGTCCTTCAGTCTCTCTACCTCTACTACCATCTCTGCTATCACCTGGCTGGAGACCAGGTATCCTGCCTCTACTTCTTGATCTTTCTCTTGCAGGACTTGTACGCATGCGAATTGGACTTTTAGGCCCATCCCAACCTGGTTCCCTGTAACTTTCTGCACTTGGTGTTCGTGGCCCACCCCAGTTAGGGCTTCTTATTCTTGCCCTCCCCAAATTTACTCCACTAACAGCCCTTGGACTCCTATCACGACTATTTCTATTTCCAGAATCCCAACGAGTCATTCTAACAAATTCCCTGTCTGCACTTCTTTTAGTTTCTAGGTTCTTTGCCCTTTCGTGGCTGAAGCTTTTGTTTCTGTCTTGATCATAAATCATATTTCTTTCTTGATTGAAGTTCCTGTTTCTCTCTTGATTGAAGTTTCTGTTTCTTTCTTGATCATAATTTCTGGTCCTCTCTTGATTGAAATTCCTATTTCTCTCCTGTTCAAAATTCCTATTCCCTTCATGACCCATTTCCCTGTCTACAACCCTACTAGCACTCCAATTTCTCTCTTGAGGTGGAGTCCTCTTCCTGTCCCTTTCTCTTCCAGCACCTCTTTCCGGACTAAGCATTCTCCCCCTTTCTGCACTGACACTTCGTCTCCCAAGAGGTCCTTCTTGAATTCCTCTCCTAAATCTTCTCTCGTGGCTTTGGCTTCTATCCCTCCCCATCACTCTTAAAGCATCCTGACTGATGCTCCTGGGTTGGCGCCGAGTTCTATCCTGTTCAACACTTCTCTCTCTTTCTCTTCTTCCTGATTCAAGGAGGGGATTTCTGAGCTGTCTTTGATCACCAACAAGAGATGGCATTCCACTATTTTCAGGAGAAAACTGCCTTCGTCCAGTTTTCTCTTCATTCATCCTTACATCCCTCTCAAAGCTACCCCTTCTACCCCTTTCCACTCCTCGACTCCTAGAGGACACACTTCCAAAGCTTCTTTCCCGTTCCCAGCTTGGGCCTCGCATCCTCAATCCACGATCAAAACTATCGCCTCTGGTTGCCCTAAAATTTCTTCGAGATGGGCTTTTTACTCTTTCTCTACTACGATTTTGAGATAGATCCCGACTTCTTGACCTTGGACTTAAATGAACAGTGATATCCCTAACAGAGTTCCTCTGGTCAGGAATATGGCCTTCTTCACGTAGCTGATTTCTTCTCCAAGTCTCGGCTCTTTGCCTGTTACGATTGGACCATCCTTCGGCTTGACCAAAGCTTATTTCTTTAGATCTACTTCTTTGCCATCTTCCTTTCCGCCAGTCATCTTGATCGCGTATAACTACATCCCGATGACGTAATCCACCATGAGGACTGCTGTCACCTAAACCTGGTTCTTCTACAAACTCAAACTGATCATTCAATTCATAATCAGCAATGGGAAACTCTCTCTCTGAGTTTCCATTTGCTTCACTACGGACTTCATCAAAGTACTCATTTTGAAGATGAATATCCTCCTGAAGCTCTATCTCTTCAGGGATTTCTTCAGAAAATTCATCCATTAAACTTATGTCAGGGGGTTCATCAATAAGATCTCTAAGGTCTCCAATACCATGATCCCTTGCCTCAATTATTTCACGAAGATCACCTAAATCTGGATCTTTTTTCAGTAATTTTTCACGTAAATCACTCTCAGATGGATCTGGGTGATTCCTTTTCCTTCTGTTTAAAACTTCTCTGCAGTCAACTAGTTCGTCTGGGTGAGGATGCTTGAATTTGCCTTGACTCCACCTATCTCGCCCAGAGCCATAGTGTCCTCTAGAGCCTCTACCTCTTGAAAATTTTGAGAAATTTTTTCTTCCTTTAGCCATCCCTCCATCAAACTCATCGGGTTCTGCAAATCTTTTCCCATCCTGAATTTTTACCTTCAAGTTTGTCATCTCAACTCCAGGGTCCATATCTAGGATTTCATCTTCTTCAGGGGCCATCTGTCTTCTTCCAGGTCTTCGACTATTTTCTGGAAAATTGTCAGATCCCACAGACCGTTCCCATTTATTAAAGCGGTGCTGACCTCGCGACTGAGTACGTCCTCTCCACTTTTGGTAATTTGCTCTTCCACGAGTTGCAGGAAACCTTGATTTGCCTTTCCCAATTTCATCAATATCTTCCCATTCATGCTCCCATTCTTCATCATATTCTTCTTCATTCAACTCAGTCACATCAGCTGATCTCTCCTGTCTTCCTGTATCGCTCCTGAAAATAAACACATATACATGAGTGTCAAATTGGAGAGAAGTAGATATTGACATTAATTAATCAACAAATTTAACTAAAGTCCTACCTGATGTCACCTTCCTTCCGCAAAGGACGTTCCCTTGAACTGGAACGTTCTCTTCTCAACTTACCAGCTGGAAAACAGAACACAAACAAATTCAGCACAAACGAGCTCTCACCCACATCAGTCCAACTCAAGAACAAATGTGGGCTAAGCAGCAAAATAGGAGTGGGAATACAAAGGTAACATTGTAGGTATTGATTGATATAGCCTTAGAAAGATATATACTGGACGTAATTTACATTTAACAAAAGTCTACCCACTGCTGATGGGGGAAAAGGTAAAAGATCACAACAAATGCACTCAATGGGATGCAGAATAAAATATTTTCTGAAAAAAACAACAAAACAGTATTCAAAAAGGCAAACACTTCAGTACACTGGAATAGAAGCCAATTATTCCAACATATGAGTACAACTTCAGTGACAAACAAAATGTGAAGGAAAGTATTAAGGTTATGTCCCCACTTATCTCCCTATAACGATGAAGTCTTCGATGGAATCAACATATTCCCCGCTCAATATGGTGTCGCTTCTTTGAAATTCAGCAGAGAGACGCAAAACAAACACATAATTTGTGGTAAATATGAGTAATGGTACATAGCTTACATGACATAATGATGAGTTGCTTTCCACTAAATGGCAAATTTCGTCACACCGATAGTTGCGAGGCGAGTATCTTGAAAACTAATACGACACAAACTCTTCCAGCAAAATTTCCATAGCGCTAAGTGCTAATTCGCGTTTGTTAAAACACGGAATAAATCAACACAAAAGAAAACGGAATCGATTGGGACGTTTGCGGCTGCTATGTAGACTGTCCTGTGTGTAGACGTGGGGTGTGGGGTGGGTGGAGAGGGGGCGGGGGCAAGGGGCAAGGGTAACTTCGGAGCGCGATGACGTCACTGAGTCACGTGACATTTGTGCCGTTCCCGTGATCCCTTGGGCGCGAGCTTTCAAACTACCTCACAATTTTACTACTTTCCTCGACGTTTTAGGTGGTTAGTAAAAATAATAAAACATATTACCAGATGGGTGAGGGAAATTTGCTATTTTGGTTTGGGAAAAAGAAATTTATTTATCAAGATTAAAAATCATTAGAATTTATTAAACTCTCTGTAACTGAGTGAATTTGAGGGTTTAAACACATAAAAAATACTGAAATTTTATGAAAATAGTAACATTCCTATGATGAGAGGGAAGTAGTAACAGCTTACATCTTTCAACTAATAAATTCTAATTGTATATAGCATAGAAAACCAGAACAATCAATTTGTAAGTCAGTAAGAAATACTTTTATGACACACATCCCTGTTAAAATTTACCGTAAGGATAAAAGATTGTGCTTTTGGGATGCTCTACTGGACAGGTAATTCAAAATATTCCAACAAACACCAAGTTCAATCACTCAATATTTTGCAAATTTAAGTTCTGTACCTACACAAGTTACTAAGTTTTCCAACCACATTGTAATTAGCTACAATTGTTTTGGTCCATCCAATTAATTATGATTCTGCTAGCCAATAAAGGAGTTCATTTAAGTGTTAAAGAATAAAACATGTTGCATATTCATTAGTCAACATTTATTTGTGGACATAGGGCTAAAGAAATCTTCAATAATAGCCCAAAGATCGAAGTCTTACGACAAAATTACAACGAGCAAAATCACAGATTGTTCATTAAGTTCTTCCTACCTCACTATCAGCTAGTGCAAATAATCAATAAATAACTGGTATTAAACAAAGAACTACTGAAAACGATACAGAACACAATTAAAACATCACACATTATAAAAGTTAAGATAAAATAAGCTTGAAACATCGAGTATTACAGATCTAAAAGCCCTGTAAGGAACATTTAAAGAAAAAAATGATAGGTACAGTAAACACTGTCTGCATAAATAATTGACTTCAACATAAGAATTTTTTTTTCCCCCCCAGCTGGGAGCAACATTCAGCATATTCACATATACTCTGGAGAAAAGAAAGGAGGGGAAAGAAAACCAAAACCTTAAATTGGCTTTAGATAAGCTTTGTAAAACAGCAGGACTACATAAAAGTATTGCATAAGGTTTCTGACAGAAAAAAATCAAACCCTAGCAAAGTTAAGGTCACAGATTTCCTATACAGAACATACTTAAATGAAAATCAAAAGATTAGATTTATACTTGCTTATAAGATAACTTACTTAGCAGCTGTGTTACACAGCTGAGTGGTCCTTAACTGAATCATAAATTATACCTATGAATTAAATGTGATGAAATTGGCACTAGAATGAAATATGAAAATCCTTATTTAAAAAAATGGTAATATGCATTTAATTACTATTGCCAATTGAATGGTGTGGCCTTTCAAAAGAAATAAAATTTTAGATTAATTACGATAAAACAAATCATATGTGTTCAAAAAGTTGAATGATTAAAATTGTTTTGAATAGAATGTACAACAATCACAGCCTAGACACTGGCAATAAATAATAATAACAATAGAGAGGCAAGGGCATCTAAAAAGCTTTGTCTCACTGACTAAGCAGGCCTTTAGAGACAGTAGGATTTATATGAAGACAAAGTAAATCAGTAGTATGGCACAAAAGAGTTGAAAAATCTTGCATAGTTTCTTACTCTTTAAGCCTTTGTACTAGCAGGTGGTGCTAACAGAAATAAGTACCCTACAAACCAAACAAAAAAAATATTTCTTTTATCAAGCACTGGAATGGAATATTTTCTAAGTCACAACCAATTACAACTAAAATAGAATATCATAATACCTAGGCAGTCACATATTTGAAACCTTGCCCACGTCAATTGACTAATTTCCAAACACAGGAGATGCGTCAACAGAGAGGAAAAGAATGAGCAGTTCACAAATTTCACCACTTCATGTGGACAAAAAGTCACAGTCCAGCACAAAGATATTTAAAAGACAAAAAATAAAAAATAAAATTGTGCCAAATATCTAAGGGCAGTGAAGAGGGGAGAAAATTTGCTGTCTACATTAATCTATTGGTACAGCCCATGGGTGCTCAACACGACCATACTGAATAGAGGTCAAAGCTCTCTCCAATCTTCGGTAAAGAGGATTTTCTTGACTTCCTGTAGGAATTTTGATTGTCATATCCTTGTAGTGAATTGAAGCAACAGGGCTGACAATACATGCCGTGCCAGCACCAAACATTTCCACAAGCTGTCAATACACAGAACAAAAAGGTTGGTGGCAAAAAGATGACAAAATAAACATTGGGAATCAAGAGGCAAATGTATTACTTACCCTATTGTTTTGCATCAGATGAATCATTTCAGCCATGGTTATCTTTCGTTCTGACACTTTAAACTCATTCCATCCTCGAGTTAATTCCAAAATTGACATGCGAGTAACTCCTGGTAATATTAGACCATCAAGGTTCGGGGTGACAAGTTCAAGATCTGAAAGTAAAAGAAAATTAAATTAAATAGGTTGAAAATATTTTTTACATGGACCATAGCAACAGTGAAATAAGTATTACCTCCTGATTCATTTATGAGAAGTACAAAAATATTCATGGTGCCAACTTCTGTGAGCTGCTCATCTGGTCCATATAGCCACAAGACTTGCTGATAACCTCGTAGATTAGCTTCATGCTGTTAAGCGAGGTCATAATATGAGAATATGGAATGGAGATGTAAATGAACAATTTAAAAAAATACAGTTTGATGTAAAATACTACCTGAACATGAATGGTCGGGGCATAATTAGAGCCCATTTTCCTATCGCCACATCCTCCAGGAAAAGCCCTAGTGTATTGAGGATCAGCCATCAATGAAACAGGTTGGAAGCCTGAGGAGAAATAAGCTCCAACAGGTGAAAGAATGGCATAAAGTAGGGCGGACTCTAAGCAAGCAACTCCCAAAGAGGGCTGAAAACAGGAAAAAAAATGAATTAGCTTTATCTGATGTCAATAAAACAATAGCCGCCTGGACTATGGGACGAACTAACTGTCTAGTCAAGAAAAATTTATAAGGCTCTAATTCTTTAATCATTGTGCTGAACCGTAAATGATAAGAGAGGAATCTGAAGAGACACACCCCCTTTACACAACCAACAAACCAGCATGTAGCTTATCAATTACTCTTTCCATCACATCACATGATAAGTTTTAGGAAACAACTGTATTCACAATGTTGCGAAACATGATTTCCTTTCAGACCAATAAAACATGAATTATGGTTGGAAATTGGACTTTGAAATTTGATCAAAGAACAGATTCCTGTTATTTCTGTACATTACAGAATTTAACAATGATTTTGAGTAACTTCAGTGCAAAGAAATAATGGGATAGAGCAGATATTAAAAAAATCTCAACTTGGACTTTAAGTACAACAACAGTTCAGAGAGCTCCAACTAGTTTAAATTTATCAGAGTCACCCAATGCTGTTACATATTCATTGGATAACGACCACACCGGGACTTCTTTCTTGTATCACCTCCCACACAAGGAAGAAGGAGGACAGAGGGTAAAGGGTGAATGAGTGATACAGACAAAAGGAAAGAGAAAAGAAAAAAGAGACACACAAAGAGGGAAAAAAAGGAAAAGAAAAAAAAAAAGACAATACAAGTTTTAGCATGTCATATTTAAAACAACAGGAAATATGAGGAGGAATGGGATTAAGTTTTTAGAAGACTAAAGTTGGTATGCAAGGAGAATTAGGAACAGAAAATCAAGTGGTAGAAAGAAACAAAAGAAACTTATAAAGCAGGTTGAAGACCAAACTTACATCAATTCCAATTAAAGTTGGACGGATGTAGAGACTTGATGACTCTGAGTGTGGAACCCACTCTTGATCAATGCTAACAAGACGACTTAAGCATTTAATTAATTCCTGTCCATTAAATGTGGGCAATCCAGCACGTACTGCAGATCGATTCATCCTCTCCATATTCATTTCGGGTCGAAATAAACGTATCCTTCCATCCACACCACGGTATGCTTTCATCCCTTCAAAAAGCTTTAAAAAATAAAAACATTATAAAAAAATGAATACATAACTAAATAAATAAATTTAAAAAATAACAGAAAATACACATAATAATATGCTAAAGATAACTTTGTGGTATGATTAGAGTTATCTGTACTTTACCTCTACAGCATAATGTAAAACTTTTGCTGCTGGGTGAAGAACAAGATTTTCAAATGGAGTAATAACTGGTTTTTGCCATCCTCCAAGACGTTGGTGATATTCAATCTTCAGCATATGATCAGTAAACAATTTTCCAAATTGGAGTCCTGCAGCATCCGGTTTTGGCTGCAGTTGGTGGGGCTCAGCCAAACGTACTGTGGTATCCGAATACTGTTCAAAACAATAGGCAGTTAAAAAACTAGTTTACAATAAAAAAATGCAACAGAATAAAAATACAGGTAAGCAGTAGCAAATAAATATCAACAAAACTAGAAGTTTTCAATAAATAAATGTAAAGCTAAGTCTCAAAATATGTATTATTAACATATATATGATGTTTGTTTAAATATGTAGCTGAATATTCAAGCACAAAGAAGTTAAAAGTTCAAGATCAACCAAATTGCCTTAATTTAAGAGAAAGCTCAGCACAATACACAGGAGATAAAAAAAAAGCCTCTTTATCAGTTATCAGCTTTGAGAAAAGCAAAGAAGCAATTGTGTAGCAATGTTAGGAAATACTAAGTGACAACAGACTGAGAGATCATCAGTTTATCAACTCCCCCACTACACAAAAATTAAAATAAATGTTTATACCAAAATGTTTATTATTTTTTTATTCTTACCTTGAATGTTTGCATAGGCTGAAGGTTCTCTTGAGCATTTACACAAGCAGACAAGGACGCTGCAGTTGCAGTAGCAGTTGCAACAGACTGCCATTTTTCCCCTTCTGAATGGATGCAACGTAGTTGAGGTACAAACTGTGAACAGAATATTATAATCAATTTTGGGAAGCAAATTTTTGTGTTACAGAATTACAAAACTGAGATAATGAGGACAAGAACACTTTGCTCAATTTCACTTGGGCCTCATCTGCACCTTAGCAGATCCTTTAGAAAAACAAAAACTGACATCCAACTATTCATCGTGGCACAGTTTTGTTCTGCAATATCTGATGAGATTTCTGACGATTTGTCAATAAAATTATAATTATACGTAGAAGGAAAGAAAACAGACAGGTAAAGACATAAATATTATGAGTGGTAAGTGATTTACTTAAATGTTTTTGAGACAACCAAAGAACACACTATATAAAATGAAAAGTAGAAATTAATGAGTTAACAGTGTCTGGAAGTAGGGAAGGCCATTACAGGGTCCTATTTTGTGGGCAATGCAAGTTACAGGAGGATCAGGATGACTGCGTTATTGCAGTAGTTCCGACGACACTGGTAATCAGGAAGCATGACTAGGGGAGGTTATAACGTAGAAACCATCGTCTGAGGGCGGGGGCTCGCGACTTAGAAAATGACACGACAGGAAAGCAACTCATAAGAACTGAACAAACTAAGAATCGCGATGTTACATTAGTCTCACCTTAGGTCGCAAAGCCAGTTGACACAATCCCGATCGAACCATGTCGAGCAGTAAACATGTGTTGTTGACTCCAGAACAAGAGGGTCTCCGACACCACAAAGCACAAAATCACTCGCGCAACTTTTAAATCCTCATATTATCCGCACAACAGATAAAAGAGGGGGGAAACGCTGAAAGGTCAGTCAATATAAACGGGGCAGAAATTAGAACTGCACTCGGACGGCACTATTTTGAGTGACACAGTCGGCTGGTCGAGTCTTTGCCTGTTGCCAGGGCTTCTGTTGTGTTAATGTGGGTGTGTTCGGAAAGCAACTGAACTGCTGTTCGACTCTCGCCCGAGGGTTCGGCGTGGCGGGGTCCTCAAGATTACGCGCGCCTCTGCCGAGCGGTGGGGCGGGGCGGGGCAGGGCGGGGCGGTGTGGGGTGGGGCGGGCGGCGCGGGGCCGGGAGGAAGGGGAAAGGGGGAATGTGCCCGGGAAAGGAGTTGCCAGTGATTTAAATTCAGGGGCAGCGTGATAAAAAGAGGACGAAACAGCGCGTTGTTCTCGATCGCCATTGCATTTACCCAACGAGAACATAATGTCAAAATTGGGTCAAAATGGGGTCCTTGACAGTCATTATGATGTTTAAGTACCCATCTTTAAGGACTTTAATTTGACAGAAAAGGTCAAAATGATGTCACTTTGAAGTCGTTTTGACTTCAAGTGTTCTCCCTGGGTAGGGAGAGGATTAAACACAGATTTCTTTGATGACATGCTGGAACGATAAAACAAAAAGAGCAGCTTTGAAACGAGACACGAAGACGAATCGGTAAGGGAATGAGAGCGGATTTGCTTTACTTACATTGTGGTACTTGGTAGGGTGACCAATACAACTCACACTGACGTATTTGAGTTTGACGTAGTTCTATTGAATGGCGGGGCGGTCAGGGTGTTGTGTGTGTGTGTGTGTATGTGTGTGTAGGCGTGCGCGCGGTCGCGTGGGTCAAGTAGAACGGGGCTCACCCCACTGACACTTATGTTGCATTCGGCTTCGGAAAATTCTGGATGAGCTAGTTGGGCCAGATGAGAAACAGAACAGACACGTGCTGGGAAGGACAACGTTTCCTAAGAGGAAATCGACGTCAATTAAGACTGAATAAACTGCTAGACGGAAAGTTAACCAATATGTAAGGAATGATCGAGAGTGACCAGGGAAGGTCAGAAATGATCAGATCCGGTGATACCGAAAAGAATCGAAAATTCATTAAAAATTTATCGGATGTGGGAACGGAGGTGGCTAAAAATGGCGATAGCTTGATCGGGGCGGGGAAGTCCTCCTCACGGCAGAGCGTTTCAGTAGAGCCTGACGGGGTGGTCTGCGTTGGCTAAACTTGACCTAAACCAGGTACTCGACTCCGACCCGTCACACGCACAGCCCCCCCCCCCCCCCCGAGCCAACGCACGGCAGCGCACCGCACAGCCGCATACATTGGGCGCCTCGCCTTTCGTCTGCCCCGCCCCGCCCCGCCCCGCCCCGCCCGCCCGCCCCGCCCCGCCCCGCCTCGCCCGCCGCGCCACGCCCCGCCGCGCCCGCCCCGCCGCGTCCCGCACTCCCTCCTCTCCGCCCCCGCGCCCGCAACTCTGTGGGAGACCCAATCGACCAAATCATCACTATCGAATGCCGTAACTTTTGCGTCGGATTACAGCGCTTTCTTGTCCCTCTGTCTCCCTCCCACTCGCTCTCGATCCATATACGTCTTTTTCTTTTCCGACGGCCATCTTTTTTTTTTCCTCTCCCCTTGGTTCGTCATATTCTTATTTTGATTGCGCACCGTGCCCCCATGCTGACCCCATCGTAGAGCCATTGCCAAGGCTCGGGGAGCGGCCAGGCCCCGCCCGGCCCGGCCCGGCCCGGGTCGAGGGGGAAACAACTCTGAATTTTGGTGGACAAATGTCGTGATTTTTTTTTTAATTTCTCTGAATTTTTCTGAATCACAAGGTGTACAAAAATTTCAGAGTTGTTTCCCCCTCGGGCCGGGTCGTGTGGGACGACACGACACGCCACGCGGGTGAAAGGCAGCCGCTGCCCTGGCCGCCCTCATGCCCGCCCTCATGCCCGCCCTCACGCCCGCCCTCATGCCCGCCCTCATGCCCGCCCTCATGCCCGCCCTCACGCCCGCCCTCATGCCCGCCCTCATGCCCGCCCTCATGCCCGCCCTCACGCCCGCCCTCATGCCCGATGGTCCCTGATAAGGCCGGGCACTTATTGCCCCGCACCCGCCCAGCAGGGGCTCCGGAAACATCTTTGTCACAATTATCAACCAAGAACTTACGCCTTGCGAAGCGACCCGCGGAGACGAGTGTGGGGAGTACTTGACGTACTTGGGGTGCAGGAGCGGGTGCCCCCCCCCCCCCCCCTCTGCGACGAGTAAATGCCATATAAGCTCTCGGTGCGGCGGGGCGGGGCCACGCGTCACACGTCGCGCTGCTGGCACCTATAGCTGAGCTGTAGACTACAGACTCCACGCACTATCACTCGAAAATCACGCATGTTATATAATTTTGAGAGATAACAATTCGGATCGGAGACGGGTACAACGAACGAGGACGGAGAAATGAGTTCGAAAAATGGAGGGGGTGGGGGGAGGGGGTGGGGGGTCACCACGCGTTGGATACAGATAGAGAAAATTAGTGGGATGATGACGTCGATCACTCGAAATCGATTGCTGGTGATCACGCTCTCACAGAGCGCTGGTCCGAGTCCCGATAAAGGGAGGCTGTCGGTAGGACCTCCTGGCTGTGTCTTAACGCATTAGCGTGGCGGTGCCGAGTTCGAACAGCGGGGACCGACGACCACGGGAGCAATTACACACGGTGTTGCCACATAGGAGAACTATTTTCGGGAGGACCTGCTTAGCCGTGTATTAACGCATTACCAATGGCAATGCCCGAAAGTCGCGGCCGACTACTTCACGACGACAACTAGGGATCAATTACACACCGACATTGCCACATTGGAGACCTATTTTCGGTTTCTAACTGCTTCATGTTTTCAACCTCCCCCCGAAATTATGTTAAGTTATGGATCCCTAATTTGAAATTCGCCGCAAGCCAGAAACGCGACCTTGCGGGCGGCCTCTCCTCAGATCAACAAATTTGCAAGCTTTTCATTAAGGCAACATCATCGTGCCGGTGACAGCACACACGTGTGCTGGGGTACACTGCCCCGAGCCGGCAAAGCGTCTCTTCGAAAATAAAAGTTGTTTTTGTGGACGCAAGTGCGTTCAGTTTCTGCGAAGACTCATTGCACAGATGTACTAGAGCGATTGGGCCTACACTCTGCGAGGAAATGATAGGATTGTTTAAGGAAATCTGTTTGTCCTGTACTAGACAATTAATTACGTAGCCCTGATGCACTCTCACAGCGAGAAGAATGCCTTATTAGATGTATGCCGGGCATGCCGGGGCAACCTCTAAAACCCCGAGTGATACACTGCTTATCGCCAAGCTTGATTGCGGCAATTTGCTTCTCGCCTCGGCACTGGCTATATTGTGCACACAAAGTCTTCGACTCTTAGGCTTAGCGGGAATTTGTGGCATCAAAAGACTGTTCCCCCACGCGGGCATCGCGTGAGTCGCGTTTCATAGACACATTTACGAGTATTCGATAAGAAACAGCCGACGCAAGGAGTTCTAAATTTCTATCGCGGTCGTCATATGGCGCTGTAGTCTGGCACGGAATGGCGCATTTCCCTTAAAGTTCTCGCAGAAGTACATAGGGCAGTATTAAACGCAAGCTACCCATGCGTTTCATCACGTCTCAGTACCCTTTGAAAGTCCATTTTCTCTTTTTATGGCGATGAGGGAAGGAAACAAATGTACAATATGAGTTTGCAATACGACCTTCCAATGAAACGAGCGCTGTGACATTGTGAAACCTGATACGCAATATCGCAAACAGCACGCCGCGTTTTCATTAGAAAATAAGGCTAGGATGATAAAATAACACCGGGCCGGGCGGACTGACAACAAAACAAATGTACAGTGCAGTGTGGACAAAGCCCTATCCACGTCGCAACAATCGGATATTCCAGGAGATGGTGTAGTTGTTCTAATTTGTGGGGGATTCACGTGCATTCTAAAACTTCTGGACGTCGTCCTATTGAGCAAGACATTTGACGTAACGAAAACTAAAATTGGCATCTAATCTGCGAGTTCTCCCGCCCTTGGGTATGTTCACAATAAAAAAAATTAAAAAAAAACAAAAAAAAAACTTCCCCTGGATGAGCGAGCCGATGCCGGCTTCCCGATTTATCATCTCGCCGGGACGGACGGGACGGGACGGGACGGTCCGGGAGGAGGTCGTCACCACATCGTCGAATACAAACAACAATTGCAGCTTTGACATATGGAGAAAACGAGAAAACAGAAGATAACGCCGGCTCGGCCTGGCTGGCCTGTCTCCCTTACCGGGTCACGAGGAACGATAGGGTGGGGGTGGGGGTGGGCGGGGGTGGGCTCGGCGCCCTGACCTCGTCCTGACCGGCTCTCTCCGCTCCAGGGCCTCAGGCGACCCCCGTCACCGTCACCGGCACCACACGCCCAAAGCGCTCTGCTGGAGACGAGCAGGTGAGGAAGTGAGTCTCGCACTAGAACAAGGGAACCTGCAAATTGAGTAGAAAGTTTTGGCGTCAAGTACAGTTTTCGAGCAGTTTTTCCAGCGATATTGGACGTTGCGTGTCTTGAGGATACTGTTCCGCAGTGCAGGCGTGCGCGGCGGGCTGGCCTACCCCGACTGAGCACGGCGCTTTGTAGCCCCGTGCGAGTAGGCAATAGCGATACTGTTCCGCAGTGCAGGCGTGCGCGGCGGGCTGGCCTACCCCGACTGAGCACGGCGCTTTGTAGCCCCGTGCGAGTAGGCAATAGCGATACTGTTCCGCAGTGCAGGCGTGCGCGGCGGGCTGGCCTACCCCGACTGAGCACGGCGCTTTGTAGCCCCGTGCGAGTAGGGAGTTATCCAGTTAGCGTCTAGCGTCTCGCGTCTGGCGCTTTTTTGGCGTCTGGCGTCTCGCGTCTCGCGTCTCGCGTATCAAGTGCAAGTGTCTCCAGCCGCGACTCGGTGCATTTGATGCGCTCTAAGTTATTATTCATACTCCTGATAACTTCCTACACGATTTTGCGTACTGCTAATTTCTCCCGGACTGAGCACGGCGCTTTGTAGCCCCGTGCGAGTAGGCAATAGCGATACTGTTCCGCAGTGCAGGCGTGCGCGGCGGGCTGGCCTACCCCGACTGAGCACGGCGCTTTGTAGCCCCGTTGCTGAGCTACACACACCGGCTTGGATGCGGCTTGCATCGACCTGCCTCCACCAAAACATGCTCCTTACTGTGACGAACGTCGAACGTCAGTTTGTTTGACGTCCGAGAAAAACTCTGTGAGAATACACGTGAGTTGTGCCAACAATAATTCGGTCGCGCCACGGAGAAGTGAAAACACAATAGGAACACATCTGCGTCGCCGATGGCAAAGTTGTAAACAGCCAATCATGTTAAACACGTACCGCGGGGACCTTATCTGTGATGTGTCCACAAAATGATGCGGGGCGGGGCGGGGCGGGGCGGGGTGGTGCGGGGCGGGGCGGGGCGGGGCGGGGCGGGGCGGGGCGGGGCGGGGCGGGGCGGGGCGGGGCGGGGCGGGGAGAGCCCGCGCCCGCGCGCCGCCTCCCGCTAACGACCCGACTAGAATAATACATAGGCCTCATGGAGGGGACTCCACGGCAGGCAGGCCAGGCCAGGCACGGCATGCAAAGCAGACTAGTTAGGTTTTCGCCTCTCCGTACGGTTTGGACTCGTTGGTGACGTAGCGGAAGCCCGGCCCGGCCCGGCCCGGCCCGTTAGGGTGCGCCTGCCTGGCGGTGATTGGGCGCCTCATGCCTGATTGGCGCGCTGACCGGCCCGGCCCGGCGCGGCAGAGAGGGCCAGTCGGACGAGAGGGGAGAGCAAACGTCAACGTTTCGAAACATTTGCGAGATCGGATCTTACTTGAACCACACATATTCGTCACTCGAGCACATTTAAAATACTTCTTTTTTTTTTTGCTACTGTAGGGTAGCGAGACGTCAAACTGCAGACAAAACAGTTTAACGCGCCCCAAGTCATAGATTTAACATAATTCGACCATTCACGTTTGTTGCAACCGTCCACGAAAAAAAAATAAGGCAATAGCTTATTTTTCTACTCTGTAAAATTAAAAACCCAGCTGAAATGAAATTTGTTTTATTTGTGACAAAATATTTGTTCTCATTTTTTTTTTATAATGACTTGTTAAAAAATGAGATGACAGCGATTAAGAGGGACAAACCATTCTCGGGAAAAATTATTTCAGCTAAGAAAAAGAGGCTGCAGCGGGAGGGGTCAGCGAGGCGCACCATGCTCGATGGGTCACCTACCGTCCGGGCGCACAACGAACAGAAGTAAACCTCGTAACGCCATAACGTGACATTAGACATTTGCGCCCATGGTTCCTCCTCTACGTGCAAGGTGCCCCCTATCCACCCTGAAGTGTGTGACCTCGCGAGGAGAAGCACCCCAGAGGGCGGCCCTGGCGGCCCTGGCGGCCCCGGTGGCCCCGGCCAGCCAAAGAAGAACACACTCGCAGGAGGCCATGCGGCGCGCGACCTTGAGAAGGGTGACGGACAGGTGGCCCTGCCCCCCCCCCCCTCCCGGTCCACTGTTGAAAATTCTGAACCCTTTCCCGCGTTGCCTGCGCCACCTCCAAAAATAAGCGGTTGTAGTGCGAGCCCATGTGGCTTATGGTGAATATGCACCGATATACACCGTACCTTACAGTACACTTGAATTTAACTTACGGTGGGATTCACCGTAAGCTTGTGATGATTCGAATTACGGAAATTACAAAGAAATGCGGCAGTGAAACAGTTTTTAAATACGGCGATCCCTTAATTCAGACAATGACGGGCCGCTCCAACCAAATAAAAAAAATACCGATTTCGTCAGTGTCTATGTCTCATATCGGCTGAAGAAATCGCGCAGGCTTAGTTTCCTTTCCTCTCAAGCCGTCACTACTCCGCGCCAAAGGGGTTCACCCGCCCCAGCCCAGCGCTACTCCCCGCTGCGCCTGGTGAGTACTTACGCCAAGACTGCACGCCACCGCGTTCAAATCTGAGAGTGAAAGCTTTCTCTCCCGGGGAGTGGCCGCCCTGCATCCTCGGTGCAACATTAGTAGTTCACCACAACGTCACCGTCCAGCACCGGGGCGGGGAGGTGCTCAGCAGTCAGACTCGGCTGGAACACAAAGATTTAATTTATAAGAATAATTTGCATAAAAAGCGCGAATCCACGGGCCCACTCCTTTATATTTTCAGCGTTTTACCTGCAACACGCGGCAAGCGAATTACGGAAGAAAGAAAAAAACAACCGGTGAATAAGGGGGAGAGAGGCGCGAGGAAGGGAGAGGAGCGGCGAGGAACACTCTGCATACCTGCTAACTTTCTTATTGCCTTTTTTAAAACGGTACTGGCTATATGAGGCGCGGATAACAATGTTGCTTGATGTATGGGCGGCATTACAACTTTGCAAGCACGTCCCCGTAGACGTACTCCCACAGCACGGGCATGCTGATGAGGCTTGGGTGGAGTAGGGGAGGAGAGGAGGAGGAGAGGGTGGGGTAAAGGGGGTGGGGAGGGACTGCAAAATGCTGTTGGAATTGTCCGAAATTAGATTTGGGGGCGTTTCGGCGGCATGGGCGCCGATATTGTCGCGCGCGAAGCAGAGGGCAGAAGGGGACGCTGAGAGACGAGAGACGAGAGAGAGAGAGAGAGAGAGAGAGAGAGAGAGAGAGAGAGAGAGAGAGAGAGAGAGAGAGAGAGAGAGAGAGAGAGAGAGCGAACAAGGAAGAAGGGTGGATGGGGGGGGGGGGGGAAGGGAAGGAGTGGACAATGGGAGATATGAGATGACCATGGCTTGTGGAAAGTGTGGGAAAAAATCGGCCTCAGAATAAAAGGGGAGACAAACGAGATCTTGTTAAGAAAGGAGGCAGAAATGCATGAGATGAGAATGAGGGACGGAAGAGAGGGAAGAGGAGGGGGAGGAGTGGGAGAGAGAGGAGACTCGCATGTTCTGGACTAGGCATTTCCCCGAGTGTTGTGGTGCCACCAATTAGAGAGTGTGGATCAGGGCGTGGCATTGCGCGGCGGGTAGGGTGGGACCTACCAATTGAAAACCGCGCCAGCCAGCCAGCGAGGCCTGGCCTGGCCTGGCTGTCGGGTGTCGGGGCCGGCCTGGCCTGGCCTTCCCCGGCGGCGCATATGCGCGGCTACAAGGACTCCAGCCAGGCTCGCGCCTCTCGCCTCGCTCTGAGCGTTCCGCTGCGTCGCTGTGGACAGTGTAACACTCGAGGAGCGGGAGGGGGAGGGGAGAGAGAGAGCAATCCTCATCGGGTTAACCAAGAGGCGCCCAAGGGTTAAGTCCAGGCGCCGCCGACGCCACGCCACGCCGCGGGGCGGGGAGCGCGACGCACAGTAATCCAACTATAACTTGCAAAGAAACCCACAGCGCGCTGGAAATGTCCCATCCCGCCGCCGTGTCCTGGATGAAATTGGCTTATAGATGTCGCGATAGACTGCAGAGAAAATGTTAGTTAATAAGCCAGGGTTTCTTTTTTTTCCCCCAATCACCCACAAAACAATGTGCTGGAAAAAAAGTACAACGAGGGGAATGATTTAAAATCTATACGGCAGCCATGCGGGTAGTGTGTAAGTTTTTACGGTCGTACTGAATTTAATTTTACTCTTTGTCCTGTTACAGTCCGGACTGCATTTCGGACAGTATTTTATTATACGGTCAGGCCCGCTACAGTTCAGACTGTATTTTGAAATACAGTCTAGACTGTTAATGTTACGGTCGGGACTGTCAATTATTGTTCGGATCGATCCTTCACCATATACAGGCCGAAAGAAATGGTGGGGATATTGTCCGGACCGTAACATAAAATACAGCGCAACCGTAAAATAAAGTATGCAGCAATGACCGTATGCCTGTGCTCCTGTACTTAACTAACAATTTTTTTTCCTTTCAAAAACACAAACTGCGCTCCTGCGTGAGATGAGGCGCCATCGAGGAGGTATCGGCAATACTCTGCATTCTGTTGCCTGCTGCCGCTAGCCTGCGCCCCGCCCCGCCCCGCCCCGCCCCGCCCCGCCCCGCCCCGCCCCGCTCACCTTTCCCTCATCCCCTGGCGGGTGGCGGCGCCAGTGTTCAGTGTTGTGCATTCCAGCGCGACAGGCGGCGTGCCTCCCGCCCCTCCGGCGGCAACCCCCTGCGCTCCGCCCCGCCCCGCCCCGCCCCGCCCCGCCCCGCCCCGCCCCGCCCCGCCGGGCCCCCACCCCTGTCCATGCACCGGCGCGGGGCGGCGCGGCGCGGGGCGGGGCGCGGAGGGCTGGCTGGCTGGCTGTAGGGCAGTATAGTGCCGGCAGCGGGCCGAGACGGACGGACGGACGCGACGCGGACACTGGCCAGGACCTCCCCTCCTCCCTGCACCCCCTCCCCCTCCCCGCGCCTGCCCGCGCCGCGCCGCGCTGCGCCGGCTCCACTTGTTGACCACACGCGCCACCCAAAGGAGCCTTCAAAGTGAGTACTGACCGCTGCACTGTGTCGGGCCGATTGCATCATAGTGCGCTATGGCACCAAAGGCTATCCGAGAGTGGCCGCGGCATGCAAAATTAGCATCCCTATCATTAAAAAAAACTACTAGGGAAACTACCAAGACCTTCGGGCATTTATCGTGCCTTTCATAACAATTAATTTATAATAAGACCCCTTCAAAGGCATTGCGTCCTACCTTTCCAGTTTTTGCAGTGCATTAGATTTGTTGCGATGGTTAATTTATTGTGTCCAAAATTTGCACGCCTTGAGGCGTATTGTGCTTCGGGATCCAGTGGAAGCTCGGACTGATTGGGTCTGGGAAGGGTGTACAGGATGTGAGCACCTTTCAGGGTGTACTGCACCTGCAGAGGTGCCATGATGGCCACTGGTCCATGCTGCTGTGGGCATCCCGCGCTCGTGCATACGGGGCAGTGTACTTTCACCACCACGATGGCAGACAGTGCCTTCGGGGAGGTTTGTGGCCGATGTGTATGGGAAGGATTTGTGGGGCATATTATGATGGAAGGGAAGGGACGGGAGTTATAAAGAGAGGCAGGTAACGTGGGCGGGGCGTTCCACCTCACATACGACGTTGCAGGGGGTGCCCAGGGACTCCTGGCATCGTAAACCACTTGGAGGCCGCCCCGCCCTCGGCCCCGCCCCGCCCCGCCCCCCGCCCCGCCCGAGGAGGACCTCTGTGCTGGCCCGGCCCGCGGCCCGACGCCAAAGCCCCTCGGATGGCCCTCGCTGTTCTTTCTTTCGCAGTCAAAAAGTGGACCCTGCGTCATCAGCGAGGATTTCTCTCTCACGCGATATTGTCGACCCCACCCCACCCCTCCCCTAAACGGCCCCACCGCAGCGGGTCGGGCCGCGGGCGGGGCGAAGCGGGGTGTGGCAGGACGGGGCACTGCTGGCGCTCTACACGCCGTGGGCCCACGAGGGGGAGATTGGAAATACGGTAATGATGGCAGAAGGCCCTGGCTGGGCGGGGGCGGCGCGGGGGCGGCGCGGGGGCGGCGCGGGGGCGGCGCGGGGGCGGCGCGGAGTGCATTTGATGCGCGGGAAACGGCATGCTATTCCGCTTTATGTCCTCCGCGGGTCGGGGCGGGCGGTTCGGGCGGCGGGGGTGCAGGGGTGGCTGCAGTTGGGGTGTGAAGCGGAAGAAGGGGATAAGTCCAAAAACCCTACTTTTCAGGGGGCAAAAAACTGTTTGCACACGACTTTTCAGCAGTGTTATACTGGTGGAATATACTTACATCAAGAATGTCACACTCCTTCGTTAAGTCCACCACGCTCCTGAATGAGTCAACTTAACTCCTTTTAAAAACCTCGCAATCCTACGGGAGTTACCCGTAAACCATTTTGGAGGACGGACTGAAATGCGCTTCATCATGCCATACGTAACTCCGCTAGGGGGATAAGCCACTCATCCCCTTCTCTCGCTTCTCAGCCCAGTTCATATATGCAGAGGGGGGAGGGTGGAAGCACTTGAGGAAAGCCAGCCCATCCGCCCCGCCCCGCCCCGCCCCGCCCCGCCCCCAAGCCTCTGTGGTGAGCCGCCCCGGGCCGGGCCTCACCGGGGGTGAGCCGCGAGAGGCGCAAGTGCGGTGCTGCGGGAGGGGCGGGTCCAGAGGGGGGCACCGCCCGCTGCACTCGAAGCTCGCGACAGTGTGCGGGCCGCCCCGCCCCGCCCCGCCCCGCCCCGCCCCGCCCCGCCCCGCCCCGCCCCGCCCCGCCAGCTCATTCGCATGGTCAGCGCAGCGCGGGGGGGCCGGGGCCAGTCGCACCCAGACCACAGCATCCCCCCTCCCCCTCACCTCCCCGTCAACCATTTGAATTTGATTATTGTCCGCGAAATAGGGTGACCAGCTGGGTCATCTGCACAGCCAGGCGCAGCAGGCTCTCTGTGCTGCCCCGCCCCGCCCCGCCCCGCCCCGCCCCGCCCCGCCCCGCCCCGGACACGCCGCCCTTCAGCGATGCAATTACGACCCCGACAACAACAACACAAAAATGATTCTACAGATGACGCGGCGCGCCTTGCGTTGGTAATTACGTTGTCAACAGAACGCGCTGCGCCGTGCTGGGAAACAAACAAAGGTAGACTAAAGGCGACATAGGGGGTAGAAAAAAGGCAAAAAAAAAAGTGACGAATAAAAAAGGGAAAAATTGCCGAGCAGAAAGGGGCCATTGCAAAGCCCTCCCCCTCGCCCCACGCCCCGGCCATTGACTTGTAATGATTCGGAAGCGGCAGTACTACTCGACACGACACGACAAGACACAACGGGACGGGAGGCGAAGGGCCACTAAACGAGCACGACTCGAGCGGCGGAGGTTCCGGCGGAAAGAGAGAGAGAGGGAGAGAGAGAGACCCAAGTGCCGCCGGGCCGGGTCTGCAGGGCATGTGTGTGTGTGTTCGCAAACCCGCACAGGGCCGAGAGAGAGAAAGAGAGAGAGAGCAGCTAGGTCCTAGTAGGTTAAACGGGCAAAGCAAAGCTCTGTATAGGAGTGGCTCGCAAGCGCTACAGATCACAAGCGCTACAGGTCACAAGCGCTACAGCTCGCTAACGCTACGGGTCGCAAGCGCTACGAGTCACAAGCGCTACAGCTCGGTAGCGCTACGGGTCACAAGCGCTACAGCGAGAATCCGCGCGTTAGGCGGAGCCGAGCCGAGCCGAGCTAAACCTTGAAAAATTACGCACGTGGCGTGAAAACATGGAAAATTTTTGCGACAGTAAACCTCCCGAGGGAGGTTGCGGTTCCCGCCAGGCACAGGGCTTTTACCCCCCGTGGCAGCCAACTACTTCGGTGTTCTTATGGGAACCGGTGCTTTTCTGGCCGCGATCCTGTCGCGCAATTCGACAGATTTGACCCGTACTGTCAGATTTAGTCGTACGGTGGTTAACCGAACTGCTCTGTCCCCAGAGCATGGAATAGCTATTTTGGAGCCAGATTCTAGGACTTATGACCCCACGACCGACCACCAGTCGTGGGCATGGGACGGAACTCTGGCAACCCGCTAGCGCTACCAGTGAAGAACCTACCTGGGTTTGAACCAGGCCCCATGTGCCGAGTCTCACAGACACCCCACGGCTTTCGCGGCACCACTAGACCACTAGACCGTCGGCTATTCCACGAGGGAGCTCGGTTGAAATGGGGGGCTTGAATTCCACTCTCCAAATTGTTGTCCTCAGAAAAATTAAATGTTTTGGTAAGATTCGAACCTCCGTCCTGCGACTCTCCGCGCGGACACTATGCCGGCACGGCTACGACGCCACGGTACCAGATGCCGGACCACTAGGAGTCATGCTGCGCGAGATGCCACAGTCACCGAAGAAACGAACCCGGTGCGCCGAACCGAGTGCGCCTGCTCTCCGGTCAGTGCTCGGCCGGCCGCGTAGCGTCATTGGTATCGTCGCTGCTCATAGCACTGGGCGGGAAGAGGTTCAAAAACCGCGTAAGTATTTTTTTTTTTTCTTTTTTTTTTTTTTTTTTTTCTTTTTTTGTTGTTTGTTGTTGTTCGGATCAAGTGCTCTTTCCAGCTATACCGTCCTTGTGACTTGGGCAACTGCAAAAAAGGCACTGAAAAGAGCACTTGGTCCGAACAAAAAAAAAATAATAAAAAGAAAAAAACTTACGCGGTTTTTGAACCACTTCCCGCCCAATGCTATGAGCCGGAGAGCAGGCGCACTCATGACACCGGGTTCGTTTCTTCGGTGACTGTGGCTTCTCGCGCAGCATGACTCCTAGTGGTCCGGCTTCTGGTACCGTGGCGTCGTAGCCGTGCCGGCATAGTGTCCGCGCGGAGAGTCGCAGGACGGAGGTTCGAATCTTACCAAAACATTTAATTTTTCTGAGGACAACAATTTGGAGAGTGGAATTCAAGCCCCCCATTTCAACCGAGCTCCCTCGTGGAATAGCCGACGGTCTAGTGGTCTAGTGGTGCCGCGAAAGCCGTGGGGTGTCTGTGAGACTCGGCACATGGGGCCTGGTTCAAACCCAGGTAGGTTCTTCACTGGTAGCGACAGCGGGTTGCCAGAAAGTTCCGTCCCATGCCCACGACTGGTGGTCGGTCGTGGGGTCATAAGTCCTAGAATCTGGCTCCAAAAATAGCTATTCCATGCTCTGGGGACAGAGCAGTTCGGTTAACCACCGTACGACTAAATCTGACAGTACGGGGATCAAATCTGTCGAATTGCGCGACAGGATCGCGGCCAGAAAAGCACCGGTTCCCATAAGAACACCGAAGTAGTTGGCTGCCACGGGGGGTAAAAGCCCTGTGCCTGGCGGGAACCGCAACCTCCCTCGGGAGGTTTACTGTCGCAAAAATTTTCCATGTTTTCACGCCACGTGCGTAATTTTTCAAGGTTTAGCTCGGCTCGGCTCGGCTCCGCCTAACGCGCGGATTCTCGCTGTAGCGCTTGTGACCCGTAGCGCTACCGAGCTGTAGCGCTTGTGACTCGTAGCGCTTGCGACCCGTAGCGTTAGCGAGCTGTAGCGCTTGTGACCTGTAGCGCTTGTGACCTGTAGCGGTTGTGATCTGTAGCGCTTGTGACCTACGTCCCTCTGTATTGAGGTCCAGCGCGGCGGCGGCAGACACCCGGGTGTCATGCCTTCAAGACTATCCCTGAAGTGGACAATACCGCTTGTTACTCTAGGGTTGCGGGTTTAAAGCGTACAGTCTTGGTAAAGCGAATGAGGGAGAAAGGTGGAGAGGATGGAGGATGAAAAGAAGGAGAGAAAGCTAGAGTGTGTGTGAGAGAGAGAGAGACTAATGGAGAGAGATGCAGTTGGGTGGATCTTCCCTTTCCCAAAGCCTCACGGCTCGCGGCACGGCCCAGCAGTACATAAAGAGACTGCCTCGCCTCGCCCCGGCGGACTCGTCTTTTTATTCTCCGGGGCCAATCCTGGATCAGAGCACACCGTTGCACATTATTGCAGGGGGCCGGGCAGGAGCCCCGACTGGGCTGGCCCTCGGGTTAGCCCGCCCCGCCCCACCCCGCCCCGCCCCGCCCCGGAGGGGTTGTAAAGTCTCTCCCTGACGGGTGCGGGCCCTGGCCGCGGCAGGGCAGGGCAGGGCACGGGCGTCCAACCACAAGCTCGACGGTACGGTGTGGCGGGGCGAGCCAAAGTTTTGTGGAGAAAAGCCTTGATACGCTGCTCTAGAGTTGCGAGAATAGTCCATACACACGCAGAGATCTTCGTAGGATCAGAATTCAAATCACTACGGTACTTTCTGAACTCGTACTTGTCCCCAACAACAGCATCCAGCTTGTTGAAATGAAGTTGAATTTTTCGTTTGCCCGGGTCCCCTCATGGAGTTGCGATGCACATTTGGAGGGCGCGGACCGCCGCCTGACCTTGACATGCGGCCATGGCCGAGATGGGGCATGCTCGGCCGGCGGGGCGGGGCGGGGCGGGGCGGGGCGGGGCGGGGCGGGGCGGGGCGGGGCGGGGCGGGGCGCGGGGACACTCGTCTAGTCGTCTAGCGACCGCCTCATTGTATTGACTCCGAAGGCCTGCTACATGACTCACCATCACCGGATACACGACTGTGTATAAAACATATGCTCTCGACATTATATTTTCTGTCGTCGTTGTTTGTGAGGGAATCGAAAAAGTTGTAGAATTTTAAACAGCTCAATCTTAGGGGAGAACATCTGAAATTGAACATCGCGAAAATTCTGAGGAGAAATCGGCCGACCGACGGCAGAGAGAAGAGCGCGCGGTGGATTGGGGAGGGGGCGGGGCGGGGCAGTGGGGGTGGAGAGTCGTGTGATTGAATTCCGAGAAGAAACGAAGACCCCGCCCCGCCCCGCCCCGCCCCGCGCGACACGCATTTGCGATTCGAGATCCTGATTTATGGCGGCAGCGACCAGGCCCTCACCTCACCTCGGCTTCATCCCTGCCGCGCCCCGCCCCGCCCCGCCCCGCCCCGCCCCGCCCCGCCCCGCCGTCCCCTTCCGTTTGCCTTAAGGCGGCCGTTTGCAAGCGCCAGCAGGGCCACAAGCGCGCGGGGCGGGGCGGGGCGGGGCGGGGCGGGGCGCAGCAGGTGGCGCGTGGAAATGGGAACTGTGTAAGGAGCAGTATTATATTTACTCAGGTGCGGGGGTGAGGGTAGGGGCGGAGAAAGTGTGTACATTCCGCAAAACAAAACAGAACAAAAAAACTGTCCAGTTACGTTGTAATCCAATAAACTCTAGTCTACTTTATGGTTTTGTTTCCTTGCACGCACGCTTACTCACTCCCTGCGCTGTCGAAACCTCGTTTTGCCACGGCAAATTTTGTTGTCCTTCACAAATTCTACGCCATTTAGCAACTGTATTATTTATATAGCAGACCGGCCGGGAGGTCGGAGGCAGAGTGCCGCCGGACAGCAGAAGGGACTTAATTTATTCGCACCCCAGCGGGGCGGGTGTAAAGGGACCGTCACGCGGTTTTGCAGTGGCGTTGCTGAATTTGCAAGATAAAAAGCTTATGAATTTTCGAAAATCATTGTAAATTTTGGGGATAAAAATGCTGCAGAGAAAAGATTTCCATCATTGTTTTTTTTATCTGTTGTTTTAGGAGAGCGGTCCCCCACGGCCCTCTTTTTCCTAGTATCGGCCCTACAGGGTTGGGGGAGGCGTCGTTCGGAACGTGCCTACTTCACGTTTCGCGCCGCCCGGCCCGGCAGGGTCGCGCCCGCACCCGTCGTCCTGTGTCTCCCCTCACACACGCACGCCCACGCAGCGGGAGGGAGGCACGCATCAAATTTGGGGCTTCCTTCTGCCTGTGCCCCCCGCCAGCGCCGCGCGCCTCCGCGTTTCGCGCGTTCCGGCTGCGACTGCCGCTGTTCGGTTATTGTCGCCAGCCCCCCCCCCCCTCGACTACTTGTTTGAGGGCAAATTGGACGACGCCGGGCTGGGCCGGGCCGGGAGAGCTGCGCCAATGTTCATTACGGGGAGGTGGCGTGGAGTGGCGCGGCGTGGCGCGGCGTGGCGCGGCGTGGCGCGGCGGGGGGAGCGCAGCGCGGTGGGGGTAAAAGCCAGGCGCCAGTGTGGACAGATTCCCGGGTATAAAAATGGCAAATTGGTGTTGCTTTTCAACGCGAGGGCGACGGTATACCAGCACGGCCCTTAGCACTATTGTCTTGTTTTTATGTTTTGATCGAAACAATAATGTCAAACGGGGGGGAAGCCGCTGGTGCTGTTCTGCCTCTGGCGCTAGAGAGCCGCCTGCCAGGTAGGCAACAGCCCGCCCGCGGCACACAGCGGCTCCCCCGTGGCCTACCCATCAGGGTAGCAGAAGTACAGTATGTGTTTCTGCGGGGGTGTTTTTGGCCGACCCTGGCGCCGGCGCCTGTGGGCGGAGCGGGACGGGATCGCGCGCATGTTCTAGGGGCGCCTGGGAGGTAGGCACTCTCTGGAGCGCAACACACGGCTGCTCCCGCGCGGCCTACCTCCCAGGCGCCCCGCTCCAGAGCTCTCCAGGGCGCTCCAGGGAGACCCGCCGCGGCCCGGCCGTGGTGGTGCAGTACTCAACGTCACTGGAGCTCACCGGCCACGCCCACCTCGCTGTGAAAAATATCTTTGTACGATAAATGTTGTAAATTACGATTCACGAAAAATGTTGTATATCCACGACGGACATTTTATGCTCGTGAATGAATTTCAAGCCGATATGTAGTGCTTGTAATTTTACGATTTGCAATATTTCACTCCTATTTTTGACCCCTGGTGCTGCAGAATGCGGGTGCCCGGACCGGCGGCGCTGTGGGAGCGGGCGCCGCTGCTGCCGCTGCTGCTGCTGCTGGTGCTGCCCCGGTGCGGAGCGACGCCGCGCTGCGGCGCGCCCACGGACAACACCCTCCCCTCCAACAACCGGTACGCCGTCGTGCTCAGCGGCGGCCCCAAGACCTACGTGCCGGGCCAGACCTACCGAGGTGAGCGCTTGCTAAGCACGACGAGTGGGAGTTCCATCACAGACGCCGCCCCCCCCCCCCCCCCTCAGGTCGCGCCTTTTCCATCGGTTCTCGGAAACAAACGACTGGACTGGCCGCGCTTTAAGCGCTTTTACGGCCCTGATGGATGCTGTTTCAGACGGCTCAGTATTTGGAGCAGCTCTGCTGCCCTGCCCCTGCCACCGCCCCTCTGTTCCGCTCGCTCCCGTTTGCTTCCCGTTTCTGTTATTCTACCGAGTTGGTGGCGCGGGCGGGGCCGGGGCGGGGCGGGGGAGAGGGCTGCAAAGGCCTCAGGAGAGGTTGGGCTGGGCAGGACCCGCTGGGCAGGGCAGGCAGCCTGCGGTTAAGCAAGCAGCTCGGTGCATGGACCAAAGCCACGACCAGGGAACGGAGTAAACCGCGTGCAAGCCGCACGGTATCTACTAGAGAATATCATTTTCTTTATTGTCATTCCGTCCCCTTGCTCTGAAAGTGCAGCCATGGATGAGCCCAGACCAGTGTCTGGAATACTTCGTAGGGAGCTGCTGCCCTCGTCCCTCCCACGACAGAATGGGGCCTTCAGCAATTGTTCGAGAAACCCCAGATAAATCTTATTCGTTCTCGTTTGGACCGACTGCATAGCTAGGCGACTCGCGCTCGAGGGAAGGGGGTGTCGCTGCCCTCTCCGCCCCGCCCCGCCCCGCCCCGCCCCACCCGCTCCCAGGGCGCGGTGCGGTGCGGTGCGCTGCGGGGCGGGGCGGGGCGGCACGGTCCCGGTGTGCCGGCGCATCGCTCGCCTCGCGGGGGCGAACAACGTTACGTAAGGGAATCGATACAGCAGGCAGCGAGAGTGACCGAGTCGGCTCGGCTCGGATGGATCTGGGGAACGGAAATGCCGACATTTGTACGGTTTTGCGCCGAGTCGGCGGTTTGCTCATGGCGAATTTGTGCGCAGTAATGACCCCCGTGGCGCAGAAAGGAGCACACACAAACAATTGCGCCGAGGTAAGGTTTAACTGGAAACGTCGCTATCCGCCCTTTAAATTTACCCGCGCGCGCACGACAAATGAAATGCACTTGAAGGATTTCGCTAAAGACGTGGAGGAGGAGAAAAAGACAAAACTCCGTCCAAGACGATGGCAGCCCTAATTTCCTGCTGCCGGAGACTCGCGGCCCGAGACGCGTCCCCCCCCCCCTACCTCCTCCTCCCCCGCGCGCCCAGGGCACAACAGGCTGTCGCCTGGACAGGCGCTGCGCTGTCCTGCGGGGGAGGGGGGGGGGGGCGGAGCGGTCGGGCTCACCCAAACAACTTTTCTGGTTTGTGAGTTCCTCGTGGGAAACACGAGCCGTGTCTGAAGCAGCGAGGCGTCAGTGCCGCCCTGCCCCGCCCCGCCCCGGCCGCACGCAGGGCCCGCCACGCCACGCCACGCCACGGACCTTCCATTTAACAAACCCGGACCAAGCCAGAAGAATCTGGGGGAAACTTTCAACTGGATTGCTCAAGTCGAAGGGACGGGGAAGTGGGTCCTGGGTGAGCGGCGGGGGGTGGGAAGTAAGGGGTAAGGGGAGGGATGGACAGTTGGCGTGCTGAGGGGGAGGGAGCAGGAGGGGAGGGGTGGGATGAAGGGAGGGGGTAAGTCGCGTCGGCTCGCCTGCGCCCGTGGTGAGCGCCAAGGAGCGGTGAACTGAATGTTTGTGGAATGAAGCGGGGATGCAAAGAGGATGCAAATTGTGCAGGCGCGGAGGCATCTGGTGTCGAGGGGAGGGGGGAGGGGATGGGAGGGGAGGGGAGGGGAGGGGAGGGGGCTGTCACTCTCGTGGGAGGCGGCGCGAACGAGGCTGGGCTAATGTAAAGACAATGCAATCACACGTCATCCATCGCATCGCCTGGCATCGCCTTCAAGGCGCCAGCGGCAGGCGCCATGGCGCCATACCAACCAACCGCAATTCCGCAATTCGCAAAGCCCTTGCAGATATCAGTTCTTTTCAAAAATTTAAACAGCCCGCATTATTATTTCTCGGCAGGAATTTATCCTCTTTTTACGATCGGGTCGGCAGCGCGCGCTGGTTACCTGCGGCCTGGTCTTTAGCGGCCGCCGCGCCGAGCCGGGGCACAATAGCCACAATACAGCCCGCCCGCGGGCCGGGCCGGGGTCAGTCGCGATGTGGAGGGAGGGGGGAGAGGGGGTTGGTTGTCGGCGGCACATTGTTCGCTCTAAACAAGACCGCGGTGGGGCGGGGCGGGGCGGGGCGGGGCAGGGCTCCAGTCGAAAGGGTTCGACTTGGCGAACATTGCCGCTGCCGCCGATATGCACTGCCAGAGGTTCGCCAGGACCGTCCGCAGGGCAGGGGCAGGGGCTGTATTTGGGCTGCAGGCAGGGCGCTGGAAAGAGAGGGGGCACTGAAAAAAAAAGGACCTGCCGGGAAATAAATAATCCAGACTAGGACCTTGATGGGAACACCGAAAAATGACGGTTTCTGTTGAGCCCCTGAAGGAGCAAATTTCCGCAAAATATATTTTCCGCCGAACGGCCCCTGTATTAATCCACGTCGGTGGCGCATTCCAGCACCGCAGACCTGCCGCGGAATAAAAAATCCAGACTCGGCCTCATGGTCCAGAGGCGGCGGCGAAGCAACACTTGGGTGGGCTCCCCCGCCAGTCTTGCCCCCCCCCCCTCCCCCTCCCGCGCTGCGCTCCGCTGGCCAGACCGATATTGCCCCGCCTTTAGTTTCAGCGCGAATGATTCCCATCCCTTGTGAAACTGAGACCGACCAGCAGGAGAAGCGGAGCAGCGCGAGCAGCAGAACGCAAGCAGAAAGACTGGTTGACGCTTCGTTTACCAGCGTACCAGAATTGGCCAAGGTTCTAAATTTAGAAATGAATACTCAGTGTCACGAGGTCTACCTTGTTATTTCTTTTTTCACGTAGGAGAGGTAAGCTTGTTAAAGTGTCTGGCCGGGCGGGAGTTCATGGTGCTGAAGGGCTTGGGGATGTCATTCTGTCACTGCCGCTTATAGCTACCCGCGCCCGGCCCCGGCCGGCTCCCCCACACCCACCCCTCACAGACGTGGTACGGCACCGGCCGCGAGGCGCCCCCCGCGAGGCAGGCAACACAACTCACAGAGCTGACTGTCTGGTCGCGTGACCGTCCCGGACCCCGGACCCGCCTCAGTGCGTCCACAGCGCGTCGCACGCAGCAGTGAAGATCCCAGCGGCAACAAAAAAAAAAAGTTTATTTTGTCGCTAACATGGTTGCCACAAACTTTTCAATTTCATTTTCCCTGAGTTTGCCCTGATTTCCACCCCCCCCCCCCCCCAAATATCCCTGATTTTCAAGCACTATTTCCCTGAGTGCAGGTCATTTTCCCTGAGCTTTACAGGTTCTAAAGTTCCCAGCCGAGGAGATTTCTATTTTAAATTTACATTTTTGCCGCTAGTGTCCGTGGAAGGGCAGCGCGACGGCGAGGTGGCGCTCAAGTTCATCGGCTTCGTGCTGACGGTGGAGGCCGAGGACGACGGGCTGGGCCGCAAGCGCGAGGTGGGCCGCTTCACGCTGTACCCGGACGCGCTGGCCAAGTTCGACGAGCGCTGCGCCAACACGGTGACGCACGCCAACCTGCTGCCCTCCTCCGAGGTGTACATCAACTGGACGGCGCCGCCCGAGGGCGCGGGCTGCGTCGTGTTCCGCGGCGCCGTGCAGGAGAGCCCGCACACCTGGTACGCGGACGAGCTCATGGACTCGGCGCTCACGCAGCGCGTGTGCGAGGACACGCAGGAGAACATGGACGAGCAGCGGCCTATCCTCGAGACGTGCACCGCCTGCGACGAGGCCAAGTACGAGGTCACCTTCGAGGGCCTCTGGTCGCGGCACACGCACCCCAAGGACTTCCCCGCCGACTCGTGGGTCACGCGCTTCAGGTGAGTCCCCGCGCCGATATCGCTTCGATTTATCCTTATTGGGGAATGTTCTCATCTCCAACCTCCGCTTCCCTGCCTGCAGCGATGTGATCGGCGCCTCGCACGACGTCGACTACCGCTTCTGGGAGTACAACGGCATGGCCAGCGAGGGCCTCAAGCAGGTGGCGGAGCGCGGCACGACCCGCGCCCTGGAGACGGAGCTCAAGGCCGAGAGCGACCACATCCGCACCATCATCAAGGCGCGGGGCATCAGCTACCCCAACGTGACGGGCAAGACGTTCGCCGTGTTCCGGGTCGACCAGAAAAACCACCTCATGTCGCTCGTCTCCATGATCGGTAACATTTTCGAATGCGACAGAATTTTTCTTTAAATTAATACCAAATTGTAAAACTCAACGATTCTTTTTCGTTCTTTTCTCCTACCGGGCAGACCCCTCTCCCGACTGGATCGTCGGGGTGAGCGGGCTCGAGCTCTGCCTGTCCAACGGCAGCTGGGTGGACCACGTGCAGCTCAACCTCTACCCCTTCGACGCGGGCACGGACAGCGGGCTCACGTACATCGTGAGTGACGACGGACACGCCGAGCTCGAGTAAAATAAAATAAATTTAAAAAATATAAAATACATGTTTGGTTTGCAGGCGCCGGACCAGC
Source organism: Frankliniella intonsa (assembly GCA_033675135.1). Lineage (NCBI taxonomy): Eukaryota > Metazoa > Arthropoda > Insecta > Thysanoptera > Thripidae > Frankliniella > Frankliniella intonsa. The sequence goes on along the minus strand of CM066254.1, from coordinate 11,630,182 downwards.
CCAGCGTCCCGCAGGAACCCATCCGCAAGATGTCCTCGTCCTTCCCCAACACGGAGGCCTCGCCCTTCTTCGACTCGACGGGCGAGCCGATGCGGCCCATGGCGCGGCTGTCGCTCGTGCGCCAGCGGCTGTACGAGAAGAGCTGCGACGAGCAGGGCCGCGTCAGCGTCGAGGGCGAGGACCACGACAGCGTCAACCGCGGTGCGTACCAGGCCAGACCACCCCGCCGGGGTCCCGCCCCGCCGCTAGGGGAAATCTCACCCACTCAAAGCTGCTGTTGGCGCAGCGCCCGGCTGGGGCCCCGTATAGGGAAGTCCCTCCCCTGCCACGGGCCCGCCACGGGCCCGCCCCCAGCCCTTCGCTCCCGCACTGCGCGCTGGACCGGACAAGTCACGAGGGAAATGCCCCCGCCCCGCCCCGCCCCTAGGGACATAAGCCCCTGCCCTGCCCCTGCCCGACTGCCTGGCCCTTGCTGCTTTGGAGCTTTTGCTGCCGTGCACTGCCGTGCTGGACGCTTTGCTCGTTGGCGCGGATGCGGAGGGAGCCGCGGTGCCTGACGCTCTGCTTGCAGAGGACTGCGAGGTGGGCGAGTGGGGCCCGTGGACCGAGTGCCCCGTCACCTGCGGCCGCGGCACGCGCCACCGCCAGCGCTTCTACCTCAAGCCGGACGCGACGGAGCGGGGCTGCAAGCGCGTCGTCACCCTGCGCCAGCAGTGCTACTCGAGCCGGCTCAAGCAGTGCCCCGAGTGAGTAGCGCCAGCGCCAGCGCCAGCAGCGCGCCGGGAGGGTAGGCAACCCACACACCGGCCGTGACGTAACGCCCGCGCTGCACGCCGTTCTGCCCGCAGCCTGGGCGGCTACGGCAACGCCGAGGACGACCCCGAGTGCGAGCTCACGCCCTGGACGGCGTGGTCGTCGTGCTCGTCCACCTGCGGCCAGGGCACGCGCACGCGCTCGCGCCGCTTCAAGCACCGCGCGGGCAAGCGCTGCGCCGTGGCCAAGAACCCGCCCGCCCTGCAGCAGAACGAGCCGTGCCTCGAGGAGCCCGCGCCCGCGCCCGCGGCCGCCGCCAGCGACTGCGACGCCACCGAGGCCGTGAGTAGGAGCAGGGGCCGGCGCCGAGGGGGAAGCGGCTCTGAATTATGGTGTACAGGAGATATGCGTTTTCCTCAGATTTTAAAGATTTAAAAAAAATTCCAAAGAAATTCAAGATAATTTCGCGGATTGAGTGTAAGCTTTAGTTTTGTGATGGCGCGGTGGTTCGGCAGGCGGAGCCCGGCGGCCCCGGGGGCGGCGGCTGCCTGCTGTCCGAGTGGAGCCAGTGGTCCGTGTGCTCGGCCTCGTGCGGCCGCGGCGAGCAGCACCGCGAGCGCATGGTCATGTCCAACACCGAGGACGGCGCCGGGCCGTGCGCCAACGCCAAGATGCACGAGCACGTCTTCTGCGTGGCCGAGACCCCCTCGTGCCACCTCAGCCCCGCGCAGGCGAGAGGTGAGGCGGGGCGGGGCGGGGCGGGGCGCGCGTCAGGGACGGCCGGGGGGTGTAAGGGCCGCCTATCTTCCACCCCCGCGGGGTGGAGCGCGGCGGCAGCGGTTCAGCTGGCTACTGAAAAAAATTCGGCGGTGGCAATGTCGTGATAAGTACCCCGCCAGCAGGGCGTAGCAGAGGGGCGGGGCGGGGGGGGGCGTCGGCCGGACTCCCTGGCCGGCCCCCTGATTAGATCGAGTGGTTGGAAGCATTATTTCAGAAAAAAGTGATACGACGTTATAACTTCGGCCTCGCTGTCTGGCTGGCCATGCTGGCCGCTGGCCGGCCCGGCCTGCTCTGCACGGGCAGAGACCCGGGTCGCTGGCACGCCGGACATGCATGCTCTCCGTCCGCAGCACACAGGGACACTGGCTACTACTTATTCGAACAGCACATGGTTGCCACTTCGTGCAAATGACATGTTACAATACCTATAAGTATTTCACGTCGTCACTTTCCGACATTAATTCCCACGTGGATGGTTTTCTCGTCAAACTTGTGCCTACTTTCAGGCCCTCTACTCTTGTCATCCTGTCGTGACTAACTGTGTGTAACTGTGTGACCCGCGCTTGCCCCTGCTGCCCGGCCCGGTCCCTGCCCCTCCTCCGCAGAGGTGTGCCGCCTGTCCGCGGACCCCGGGCCGTGCCGCGGCCACCTGCAGCGCTGGTTCTACCACCCCGACTCGCAGCTGTGCCACGCCTTCGAGTACGGCGGCTGCCGCGGCAACAAGAACAACTTCGCCACGCTGGCCGAGTGCGAGCGCGTCTGCGGCAGCAACCGAGGTGAGCGGACTAGCATCAAGTACAGGTGGGAATGTTTCTTGAAATCTCACACAAAAGTGAGCGGATGGGAGTTTACACTCCTTGAAATGTGCGACATTTGCACACTCCAAAATCGAAAGTTTTAGCAGGCATCGGGTCGTATGGTAAACTTAGTGATAGGGTTTGGTGTGATCCAAACCCTCGTCCCCGGTCCGTAGTTTGGGTACACGGCCATTAAAAATCTCTTATTTCCCGAGGATCTGGGAGGCTAATTTTTCAACGATCGTAATCTGAGATAAGCCGCGGGTGGGCAGGCGGGCTGGCGGGCCCGTGCAGCTCGGGCAGGGCAGGGCAGGGCGGCCACGCGCCAGCACCTTCACGGGCCAGCGCCTGAGCAAGGACGCTCACGGGGCGGAGGGAGACGGGGGAGGGGCGGGGCGGGGCGGGGCGGTCAGCGAGAGCACATTCAGGGGCTCTTCTCATTCAGGCGCAAAAGACGCCGCATCAGACACAATGTAGGGGAGGGCGGGGCGGGGCGGGGCGGGGCGGGGCGGGGCGGGGCGGGGCGCATCGACTATCGAGCGCACTTTGGTCTCCCTATATCCAAGCCCGCCGCCGGCGTCGCAGCCGCCAGAGAAAAGTACCAAAAACAAAAATGTAAAATATCAATGACCGACTGCGCGTTCGTCCCCGTGCACCATATCGTTATAGCCAGCGTACGTGGACGCAGAGCGTCGGATTAGCCCCTCCCTACTTAACGTATACCTCGGAACAGGTCGAGTCATTCTGAAATGAAGGGGGCTTCAGACGAAGGCACAACTCGCGACGTCCTCCTCGGGCCTACTAGGCCATAATGTGGCGCAGGTGTTTCCTATCGTTAGTCACGTCTGGAAATTAAGCAGCGATCTCGGCCATCGTCATGTTGTTATAAAATAAATTTAGAGATCATCAAATTCAAAGAACTTGCTGTCATTTCCGTCCACCTCGCAGGAGACAAGCCGCTGGTGACGGACAGGCAGGAGGCGCTGGAGAAGTACGGCGTGAGGCTGTCGGGGGCCATCACGTACAGCGCGCCCATCGGCAAGGACTCGCTGTCCTTCAACAAGGCCCAGAGGCACCACAACGCGCACCACCACCAGCACCACAAGCACCACGGCGCGCACCCGGCCGGCACCACCACCACCAGCACTGCAGGGCCGGCCGCAGCACCCCCGCCCTCCCCCGGTGCATAGTAGCAGTAGGCAGCTCCACATGTAGTGGAAAGCACTAATTTTTATTGCATTTTATCGTAGTTGACCACATGATTTTTTTTATGGTTGTCGTCACATTCGGAAACGTGACCGCACCTTCTACGTAGTTCGTTTTCCCATCAGTGATCTCGCTATCACGAGCGCAAACCGACGATATCACATGCTTCTTATTTTAATTGTTTTTTTCTTGGTATTGTATGGCGAAGTTAGCTACGTATGCATATCGTACATGAATCACGTATTCTTCTGTTTGTTTTTCTGTTGCAGAGTTGCTTGAACCAGGATAGGAATTGAGTTCTGATGTATGATTTGCACGGGCCCAAGCTAGAGATTTCGCTTATTTTCGCTTTGTCCATGTAATTCCTTTCTAGTTTCGACAATAATCATTCTTTTACGCATATTTTAACAGTGGGACCTAGTCCAATCCTACTCCCTATCGCACGAGAGGAGACTAGCTTCCGGTGAATGCTTCCTGCAAAAGTTACTGTGACGTGCTCTTCCTGGTCCGGTCGCACTGCTCGCTGCATGACCCGCGGGGCTTCTGCACGCCCAGACTGCATGGTGCTGCACGAGGGGAGGAGGTGGGGGGGGGGGGGGAGAGGTTGTCGAGGTGGCTAGTCCGGACCGCACCGGACAGAGCCTCAAGGTCCAGCGGGCCGAAAGCCCAGGGGCTCCCCTCAGGGGCAGGGTACACAGGAGCAAGGGGCGAGAGCCTATCTGCAGGCCCAGCTCAAGGACGAAAAATGGAAAGCAAAATTATTTGGAGGGGAGGCAAAAGAAATAAAAAATAAGGACGTTCCTCAGACGAAAAATCTAGGCGTTTTAAAAAGGGCGCAGGTTGTAATCGCTCGTCTTGGGCCGCCGCCCCGCCTGCGCAGGTCCCTTCGGCTCGCTGGAGACCGACTCGCAGGTGGCGCCGGTGTCGCCGGTGCGCGCCTGCTCCGGCTACGGTTGCCCCGGCCCGGACGACGACTTCGGCATGGCCAGGGTGACGACGGGCGTCATGGGCGACGTCGTGGACTGCCAGCTGTCCGACTGGAGCCGCTGGGGCTCGTGCGACGCCACCTGCGGCGTGGGCTACAAGAGCAGGACGCGCACCATCCTGGTGAGGCCCGGCCCCGCTTCACTCGCGGAAGTTCGTGGATTTTTTTCAAAATTCAAAGTTCCCTTGGTGTTTGCAGGTTAGTCCGCAGAACGGCGGGCGCGCGTGCGAGAAGAAGCTGCTGGCGCGCAGGAGGTGCAGGCTGCCCCCGTGCGGTGAGTCTGCACTCTAAAAGTCTATGGACTTTTTCTGTGGACTTTTTTGTCCACAGATTTAAAGACAAGTCACTTGTTACCAATAACATCGTCGACAATTTTGTGGACGATGTACAAATTTGTGCGTAGGTGTGAACAAAATCGCCCTATGGACGGATTTGCGAACATTTAAGACGCAATTTTGCAGACAGGCTGTAAATATTTCTGTTCGTTACCAAACTTATGGACAAATTTAAATTGTGTCCAACTGTACCTACACAATTTGTTCAGAATTAGGGACAAATTGTCCACAATTGTGTACAAATTTGCCACCAGCTTAGAAACGCACAGATATATTACCAATTTGTCCACAAAAAAGTCCATGGCCATTTAGTGTGTGGGGGAGCGGGGCAAGAACAAGCTACCCTCCTCAACCTTACGACCAAGTGAGACCAGGCTCTGTGCTTTGCGATAGTGATGACGTGTCTGCGCTGTTTCAGCCGACTCGCTGCTGAGGGAGCAGCAGGATGACGACGAGGACGACGGTCTCTGGGGCAGCTACCACCAGCGAGGTAAGTGTGTTTAGTCAGCTGCACGCGTACACATCCGTCATAGTGCGAGTGAGAGTTCAACCTCGACGTTCTCTGTGGCAGAGAACGACTGCGTCATGTCCGAGTGGTCCGAGTGGTCGCAGTGCACGTCGACGTGCGGCATCAACGCGCAGAAGATCCGCAGCCGGCGGGTGGAGCGGGAGCAGGGCCCCGGGGGCAGGGCGTGCGGCCCGCGCTCCGAGGTGCGCAGCTGCTTGCTGCTCCCCTGCCCGCGCTGAGCCCTAGCCTCGCGCAGAGTCCTAGCCTCGCGCAGGGCCCCCGCCCGCCCTCACAACAGAGCTGCTCTGCTAGGCTCTCGCAGCGGCGTGCTCTATAAGACCCGCCGCTCGGCGGCGGGACGAAACAACCATATCCGGAATCAACACACTGCTGTTGTCATTGAAAACTTGCCATGTTATCGTACTGTAAGTCTACGGGTGTTTAATAACTTGTCGTCTTCCGACTTCCTTCCTTCTTTTTTTAGAAATTGTAAGATATTTTCCCCTCAATGTTGGAAAGCCCAAAAATGACATCTTTGCTGTTTTGGAATTATACTAACTGCTCCCTTCATGACATTACTTCTTTTTGGTGGATATTGTCCGGAAGTGGTGTGGTGATGACGTCAGCCTTTAACTCGTGCTTTGCTCCTATTTTTCACATGAGTGTGCCAAATAAGTATTATAGAGGACTTCAGTGGTGCCGTGAAGGCGGTCAGCCAATGAATTATCCTCCCCGACGGTCACAAGGCTTCTATACTTCTAGACTAGGTCTGCTGAATCTAGATCGAAGTTGGTGATACGGTTTACTACAATTAGTCTACGTTATTTATTTAAGTTTCTATTAAGGAAATGTATTCGATATTATATTAAAGCCTTATTGTACAAAATGTGATTTTGATAAAGCTGTGTATCTGTAAGTGTTGAATTATAAATATTGTATGAAACACGCGAACACGTCAACTTGATTCATACTGTGCTTTCATCGAGTTGCTTCGCCCTGCCACGCCCTTGCCACCGCAGCGTACCCCGCCCCGCCCCGCCGATCACATGCTACAGCTACAGCCTTGTAAGGTCGACGATCGCGCATGCGAACTGGCCTCGAGCCAGGGCAGCGGCATTATTTGGACCAGAGATAGTTCAATTTCCTTCCCGGGCACTACTGCAAGTGCAAATGGATTTGGCTCTTATCTCCTTGTTTTCTGCGAGAGAGAAATTAGTCCCCATCCAAGTAAACAGGAAAATATTTGATTCCCAATGATTCTCGTTAATTCTTATTACTCTCTGATGGTTTCTAGTGGCAGAGAGGGCCCAGATTAAGTCAATCGATTCGAATTGATTACCGCGATGTTTGAGTGATTTTCAAGGATTTCGGTGGACTTTTCCCCCCGCGCGCAGGTGTGCTTCGGCGGCAGCGGTGACTACCCCCCCCCCCACCACCCCCGCGGCTTCCGCACTACGAACTACGACGCAGAGCAAAGCGTATCAAAGGGCAACGATCTATTTGCCGAGACATGACAACAAGAAGACATCCGCGAACAGGGGCACCTTCGCTTCGCCCAACAGCCAGCCGCCAGGCCCGCTTACCGCGCCAGCGACCGCAGCCGGCCGGAACATGAGCGAAACCATTCCTATGATCAGCGTGTGACTCTGATCGACATACATTCCTCGTCGCACACGCACAAGGAACAAATAATTATTCATCCATTCATTCATTGCTTTTAAAAGACCAGAGCGGTTAAGGCGATAACTTCGAGGCAAGGTGGACGCGCCGCGCCGCGCTCGGCTCATCGTTTTGATAGGCCGGCGGCGTGGCGCGGCGTGGCGGGGCGTGGCGGGGCGTGGCGGGGCGGGGTCTCAAGTCGGGGAGGTCCGGAGCCCCGCCCAGGCCAGACAGTCGAGCGCTATCAGGGCCAGACTGACGATCTCAGAGCGAGGCAGCAGCAGCAGCAGCAGCAGGGGGAGCAGCAGCAGCGCACCGCCCGGCCAGCAGGAGAGCAGCAGCAGGACCAGCAGGACCCGCTGCAGGACAGCACGAGTCTCTCACCGGCCGACCAGCCACCGCTTCCAAAATTCCGGGAGGAAGTAACATCGTGAGTACTTTACTATGCACCGCCTACCCGCCTGCTTCCATTCGCTAACACCGCGCCGCGGATTTGGGTGGTGGTAGTCTCAGTCTTCCTATTCCGCCCCACCCCGCCCCGCCCGCCCCGCCCCGCCCCGCCCCGCCCCGCCCCGCGCTGCGGCTGCGCAGGTGGCAGTGGCGCACCTGAGCGCCTGCCAGCCCGGCGCGGCCCGGCCCGCCACACACCGGTGCACGGCGTGCGGCCTACCCCGCACACTGCAGGCGCCCCGCCCAGCGACCCGAGCCCTCATGTCCAGGCCCGCGTCCTTCCCTTAGGGCCTCAGAAGTAACATGATTGGGGGGGCACGCAACGTTTCCTCTCTGGGTCATGCCCCCCCCCCCCCTTTTGCGTATAATTGAGCGCGTAATGCAATGGCGGAGCCGACGCCGTGACCTTGCGCCTGCACCCCCCGCCTCTCGGTACGGCAGCACGGGATGGAACTGTCCACCACAATCAATGACACAACGGTATTGGGAAAGAGCGCCCCCTCCCTCCCGTACGTCCACGGCGATGAGGGCCGAAAGTCTAGAGAAAAATAAGGAGAGAAAGAAACACACAAACAAGTAGGGAACATGACCTGTTGGCTTCTGTGACAAATACGCAGGCTCGCGAACTATCGGCTTGGCGAAAAAAAAGTGGCGGAGGTCAGAGGTGGGAATGCTCAGAATTACCCAATGACATTCAGCTCCGTTCTAAAACAGAATATATAAAATCTATGTAAATATTGACCGGAGGGCTCCTTGGTGGTGTGGGGGCGTTATCGCCTGAGTTGCACTTTGCGGGTTATTCGCAACACACAATATTTTATTTCCAATCTATAATCGGGTGGGCGGCCATGGGCCGGGCCCGGCCGGCCGGGGCAGGGCACCCGCAGGGCCGCGGCCGAGCCTCGAAAACAAACGATAACAGATTTGCAAGTGACACCCAAAACGGAAGCGATGGGTTGGTTACCATGGTGACAACGTCAGGAAGGCGGCGGAAATGGGGCAAAAAAGTTTTGTGTCAAGCGATACCCGTATTAGTTTTTTCTACAACCTCACTGTAAATATACCAGAGCGAGGAGAGCCGGATTCGTGCTGTAAATTTTATCGCTCTCCTGAGGGAGCGGTTTGATGTTTTCTTTTTAAAAATCTCACTCTATTTGAGTGCTTTTTCTGAGCAACGATTCATATCCACGATCCCACAAGATTTAAGAGATATATTTTAGATTCCTACTCGTTAAGGGCGCGGCTCCCCAACTCTCACTCAAATGGGGCAATAAAGCAAGTCTCGCTCTCTTTCGATAAGATTTCTGACGCGTGCATTTGCAGTGCTGTTGGTTTTGTGTGGGCAGTTAGAGATTTCTGTCTCAAGTGATAACGTGCAGCGACAATGGAAGCCAACAGAAATAAAACGGTGTGTGTGCGTGCGTACGTACGGGGAGGGCGGGAAGAGGAAGAAAGGCGGACAGACGCGCTCTCAATCAAACAAGCAGACAGACGGACAGATAGACAGACTGTCTACCTGACAAAGTATTTTTTTTTTAAATGGTTTGAACGAACGGACAAGATCTTTCGAGAAGTTGAACGATTTCGACAGAGGTTTCCCGATATTCTATTATTAACGAAATGGAAATACTCTATTTATCAAGCTTGGCCTGGTTTCACAGTTTGATAGCACAGGCATAGCAGACGCTACACTGCCGTACATTCGGCGGCTACAAGGTCGACTCCATGTCAGTTCATTGACAGTAAATGGCAGCAAGTGACAATGAACTCGCCTTTTTTTTTTTGTTCTCACGTGACACTATCAGCAATTTCCGTTTCATTCTAGAACATCTTCCTCGTTCCAGAACACTCCCGCAAAAGTAAAACATAAAGGGTGAAAGGGAGGGGAGTCCAAGGCCCGAAGACGCCTTAAGGGGTAGTCCTTCATGGCTACCGCAAGCACCCCCGCGATAACATTGTTTACGGTACGGTAAACGTCGCGCCAACCTTGACTGTAATGTCACGACGTATTCAAGGACTGAAGACTTGAGTTGGACGACCTGTCGGTTACAGAAATACTGCAGAGAAAAAAAAATATGCAAGGCGCAGATAACTTTTGCCTCTGGCAACTACTCCTCTGTTATCATTCACAAGCGAGTGCTGCTCGGGGGGTTGATCGCTGGCGATGACGACCGGGTGGCGTTTACTTATTATGTAAGACGCCTCTAGACGTCAGGCTCCGAGGCGTGTTTTTGCCTCCCACTCCGCCCTGCAGACGGGCCGGCCCGGCAGGGTGGCTCTGGCCCCCTCAGAGATCAAGAAGCTGTTGTTTTAAATGGGAGATCGGAGAAGAGAGAAGGGGGAGTGGCAGCGTAACGCTTATCAAGTGGGAGGGAAGGCACATGTAAACAGCGCAGAACCTACGCCAACTTGTGTTTTATCTGACTGCGCCTATCCTAGCCGAGCCACCCTAGTTCTATAGGCTCATCTGGGCAGCGCCGAAAAGGGCGTGTTACACTAGTGGAAGTGGTGTCAATAACAACAGTGTGCGATTGATACGGCGGCAGAACGCAGGTCTGGAAGCCCCGTTCTACAACACAGTCCAAAAAACTGTTCGGCGGCGAAAATTTAAAATCTGTGGCGGCATAGCAATACACTGGAAATCTAAGTGCAAGACTGTCCTGTCCATTCGTACACTCACACTTGCAAGCTCTTTCCAGACATTTTCCCATAGTTATTTAAGTTTAGGCTAGCTACAAATAAATGTATCATCTGCTAAGAATCCTCGTGGCTTTCCGATCGTGTTTAAGCCCTGTGCCCGTGCCCCGCCCCTGTTGCAGACCGTGCCGATGAACGTGGACGCGATGGGCAGGCGGCTGCGCGCCGAGGAGCGCGAGGAGATCGTGGACGAGATGATGGTGCCGCTGGCCATGCCCAGGAAGCTGAGCCACAACACGACGGACACGACGGACGACGGGTCGCGGGTGGTCGGCGAGAAGGTGCTGGCGCGCGGCGAGTGGCTCGAGCTGTCGCAGCGCACCTACGTGGACCCGGACGGCGCGAGCCGCGTCTGGGAGGGCTGCTCCCGCCTGGGCCGCGCGCCCGGCTCGCGCGTCGACAACGTCATGGTCATCGCCTGGTACCGGCGGATGCTGCACTACGACTGCGTCGTGCTCGTCAAGCAGTTCCGGCCCGCCCTCAACGCCCACACCATCGAGGTGCCCTCCGGTCAGTCAATAAAAACCTCGCTATTAGTATCCTTTATTTTTTTCACCCGAGGGATGGGCGACTCTGATTTTTTTTTTTGTTAAACACCACTCAATCATAAAATTTAAAAAAGCAAGAAAAATTATTTTAAAAAATCAGAGCTGCTTTACCTTCGTTTCAGCCGGTCGGAAAAAAATTAAAGCCTCTCTCCTCCATGCTTATTCAGGTCTGGTGCTGGAGAACGAGACGCCCGAGCAGTCGGCGGAGCGCGAGCTGCTGGAGTGCACGGGCTTCCTGGGCGCGTCGCGCAAGGTGGGCCCCGTGCTGGCCGCCGACCCCAGCATGTCCGGCAGCGCGCTCCGCATCGTCACCGTCGAGGTCAACGGCGACGAGCCCGGCAACAACTTTATCAACGCGCGCGCCGCGGGCGAGCGCCACAAGGTGCCCATCCTCGTGCCCGTGTCCGAGCTGCTCGAGAAGCTCAGAGGTGCGTGTTCATAGTGTTCAGACAGAGGAGGTGGGCGGGCGAGCGCCACTAGGTGCCCATCCTCGTGCCCGTGTCCGAGCTGCTCGAGAAGCTCAGAGGTGCGTGTTCATAGTGTTCAGACAGAGGAGGTGGGCGGGCGAGCGCCACAAGGTGCCCATCCTCGTGCCCGTGTCCGAGCTGCTCGAGAAGCTCAGAGGTGCGTGTTCTGTTCACAGTGTTCAGACAGAGGAGGTGGGCGGGGTGGTTTATCATGTCTAGCATGACGACAATGCCTAACTGTCAGGCACCGTGGCCCGCTGTCGAGTCGGACGAACACAAGAGACGGGAGGAGGGAGGGGCACGAGCCCCGCACCCGCCCCGCACCCGCCCCGCACCCGCCCCGCGCGCGTTTCCAAATCGATAACCTCTTACATACGATACAGCCGGCTCAGCCCCGCCCGGCTTGCTTCCTCCTATTGCGCATTCCCAGAACAGATATGTAGCAGTGGCACCATCACATCACATCGCCCCGGGGTGTGGGCCGGCCCCGCCCCGCCCCGCCCCGCCCCGCCCCGCCCCGCCCGCCAGGACTAGCGTCAAAACAACCTGATCGGCGCGATTTGGCGCGGCGGCCGCGTGACAGGGCAAAGTGACAGGTCTGGTCTGGAACCGCCCAGTAACGCGTACATGGCTTCCGGCGTATGTCACGGGGATAAGGAAAAGAATCACAGCGTACTCCAGTACAGCTTTACAGGGAAAGCTGTGGAAATGAAATGGCAATGCGAGTAAGGCGACCCCTCGCCCCTCGCTCGCTCTGAACCTGCAGTGAACTTGTTTCTTTCTGTCGGCAGCGTTCGCCCAGGCCGGCTTCATCATCGACTCCCGCATCGACGCGTTCGCCATCGGCCTGGTCATGGGCAACTCCGGTCGAAAGGTGAAGAAGTCCGCGCCTCCAGTGTGAATGCCATTCCGTGTGGAGTGGAGTGGAGTGTCGTGTTTGTGTGGTCCTGGTCAGTGTCTCCCTGCTCCTCACTCCCGCCCCGCCCCGCCCCGCCCCGCCCCGCCCGGCCCGGCCCCCCGCCCTGCTCCAGCTGGATTCAACCCCTCAAGTCTTCTTTCACCTCTGTCTCTCTGACCGACAAAGTATCACCTTCTGTTGGTGTGTGATTGTCTCTATGGTGTGCTCGTTATTTTTACCTCTAACGATGTGATTTATCATACGTGATGTTCATTCCACCCCGTTTTAAGAACGCTGTCCGCGTCCACCCGCTTTCCTCCAGATTTTACCATAATGGTGCCCATATATGTAAATCAACCCTCCCTTACACCCCAGCGCGACAAAGGCCACATTGCGTAAGGCTTCACTGACAAAGGCTGTATTACGTTCCAGATCGACCTCAACTACTCTACCAACATGCCGGCCGCGCCTCAGAACTGTCGGCGTCGGTGTTGAGGTTTCAGCAACATCGTCCAAAATAAGCCTGGATATCAAGAGGAGTTCACGATCGCTGCAACGCTTGTAGACTTCGTCAACAGTAGAAATGACAGTGCATTTGTGAGTGCGAGAGTGTGTGCATGTATTTCTGTGTCATATGTATGTGTGTGTGAAGAGAGAGTGTGTGTGTGTTTAAGAGTATTTTTCAAAGTCCATTATCCTTCAGACAAGGGAGTGCAAAACCCTATCTCAAAAATGTACATATTTGCTTAGGAGTTAAATAAATTTGTAGCTATACTTTCGCGTGACCTGCTTCTGTATAAATCATTCAGAAATGAATCTTTACGCTGCCGTCGGCCTGGACTTTATTTGAGCTAAGGTTGTAAAATAATCCATAAAATTATTATGATAAATAAAAAAACTGATAAGTATTCTCATACAGCTCGCATAATGGTAATTTCGGAAATTTACGCTTAGGAAAGCAATGAGTTACATGTCTTGGAATTCCATAAAGGGACCCTATCGCGAGCCTCTGAGCTGAGAGCAACTAAGAACCCACTCGCATCGCAACGTGCGCCGGGAGGTAGGCAACCCAACGTACTCGGGCGGCGGCAGGGGGCGTTGCCTCCGGGGGCCGCGCTGGCCCTGGCTGGAGGGCCCGGCCCCATGCCAGGCTGGGTGCCGCGCCGCCCCGCGCCGCACCGCGCCGCTCTCCAAGTAGTGGGTGAAAGTCGCGCTGCACCCGGCTGGGCTGGGCTGGGCCAGCGCCCGCGCCCGCCCCGCGCGACACGACCGCACCCAACATGAACACACACACACACATGAAGCTTGACACGTGACGAACGAGTTAACGACAAAACTTTCGTTTTAGGTATGTCCGCTGCGCTCCGCTCCCACCGGCCCTACGCCGCGTCCAGCCGAGCCCTACGGGGCAGAGCAGAGGAGTGGACGAGCCTCCAGGCAGTGTGTAAGCCGGACTCTCTGCCGTCGCCAAAGACGTGGCGCGGAGCGGACCCACTCGATCGTTGACCTTAGGCGACGTTCGCGCGTAAATGCGTGTGTGTCATTCAAGGGGGGCGTTCTTCGGGTAGGAAGGAAGGCCGTATGCGCTTGGTGGCAGGGTGTGGTCGGGCCGGGCGGGGCGGGGCGGGGCGGGGCGGGGCGGGGCGGGGCGGGGCGGGGCGGACGGCGCCACTCACGTAGCCGCCGCGCCGCGCATACAGACGGGGCGGGACGGGCGCGAGCGCGTCGCTATGTCGAGGTTCAAGCGGGGCGGGGCCGGTGGGGCCGGTGGGGCCGGCCAGCCCGACACAACAAGGTTCACTGTGACCAGCAGAGCGGGGCTTTAAAGTCCTACTCGCGCCACGGGCGAAACTGGCATATGTATAACATGTAAGTTTTCACCCTTGCCCCAATCAGTATAAGATTCCCGGGGTAACCGCTTAGGTTATTAATACATTAAACTCTCCACAGTCACCTGTCTCTCCCTCCCTTTTCGCCAGCCTGCGAGAGAGCACGCGAACTCCCCTCTCTCCCGACCCCATGCAGGCCGTCAGGGCAGTGCCCTGCCCGGCCCGGCCCAGCCCATCGCGCCCCGTGCCAACAGCTCTGTTACTCGTCAACATTAGCACTTTCTTCAGGATAAGAGAGCAAACGAGGCAAGAGGTGAGGGGGGGGGGCGGCCTGGGTATGCAGGAGGACTTCCCCGTAGTGCAGACCCGCAGACCACAGCGCAGGCGCAGGATATTGCGATGCGCGCCTCTGGTCTGGTCTGAGCCAATACTCTTTCGCACAGCTTCCACTCCAAGGAAAAGGCGATAATGAAGTCGACAAGTAGTTTGGGAGAGTAGACCCACCCATGTATGTGACACACGAACCGCCACTGTTCGATTAGAAGGCAGCGAGTGCTGCACATAATACCACTATCGAAAAACTCTACAATCTATGAGCCCAACTCGCGCCCATAACGCATGAGTGCGCCTTATCTTTTATCTGTGTGTCCGGCGCGGAGGGGGGGTGGGGTGCTACTCCTCCAGGACGGTGGCGCTCCCTAGCGGCTGCGCGCCGCACTGCGGTCCTGCCTCCTGGCCCCGGCCCGTTTGATTCCTGCGGGGCGCGCGGGGCGGGGCGGGGCGGGGCGGGGCGGGGCGGGGCGGGGGACCAGGTGGGGGCAGGTGAGGGCGCATTCCACAGAGGCCCCCCGCGCAGGTAGGCCCGGCCGTGGGCCGCTCCGCTCCGCTCGGCCCCGCAGCAGCAGCGCCCGCCGCGCCGCGCCGAGCCGAGTCAAGTCGAGTCGCAGGTACGAGTCGGACCGGACCGTCAACATGGCGGTGTCGCACGTCGCTCTCTCGCGTGCTTAGAGGCCCCGTGCCAGCCGTCCAGCCGTGCCCCGTGCGCAGTCGTGTCGTGCCGTGCCGTGTCGTGCCCCGTGCCCGCGGCGTGCCGTGCCCCGTGCCCCCAATGCGCGAGCCGTGTCGGCCACGCTGCCCAGTGACCCTCCGAACAGCGAGCACCAGATTGGATTACCCGCAGCGCGAGCGCCAGCAGCGGCGGCAGCAACAGGCCTGCAGCGCCGCTCAACAGGTGAGCAGGCCGACGTGCCCCGGGTGTGCCTGTGTGCCCGGGGCGGAGGCGGAGGACCGCGGCGGCCGCGGGGGCCACGGGGCGGGCGAGGGTTTAAAGGGCCGTGCTGGCCACCGTGTCAGGGCATATAGGTCGCGGGGCTGGGGGACGGGACGGGACGGGACGGCGCCCGCCACGGACGCCCCGCAGCAGGGAGGTCCCTGACAGCGACGCCCACCTGCGGGCAGTGCGGGGGCCACCCGTGTGCGCGAGGAGGCCGTGGAGGCCAGCGGGCTGCGCATTATTTGTGCGCGCAGAGCTGAGCTGCGCCAGCCGCAGCCTGACAGGACAGGTGTGAAGGACCGCGGGGCGCAGCGCAGCAGAGCGCGGCCCGCCGCGAGGCTAGGCGCGCGCGGCCCGCGCTATGAGAAATGCAGCGCTCGCTCGCGAGCAGCCCGCGCACGTCCGCGGCCGCGGGCGGCCGGAGCACACACGTTGCAGCGGATTTTCCTGTTCTTAGTTTATCCGCAGAGGCGCGCAATAAGGTTCCCCGCCGCACCCCATCCAGTCGTCATCTCTCGGAGCGGGCAGTTTGAATGGCGCGGCCGCGGCCTGGGCTGCTGGGCCGCGGTGCCCGCTCACAGACCGGGCCGGGCCGGGCCGGGGGTCAGGGGACACGGCCGGCCCCCGTGTGATCCTGCCGTCCTGACCCCAGCCGCTGGTAGGGGTGGGCTGCCTGCCTCAGGCACTCTCAGGCTAGCCAGCGCCTCCCCTGGGCGTTCCTCGTTCTCTGACTAATTCTCTGATAACGAACACCCAGAAGCGCGGTGTGCGCGGGGTCTTCGGTTAGCTTACTCTCATCGGGGAGGATAATCGGTCTGCATACTTGCGCCATGGCGTGTCCCCGCGCTGGGCGCCCCGCCCCGCCCCGCCCCGCCCCGCCCCCGCGCATGACGTGCCTTGAGTAATGGCCGGTACGGCTGGCTCCGCTAGCGCATGCACGGCGCACCGCAGTGCACCGCTGACTGATGCGGGCGGAGGCCACGCCAGGCCAGCCCAGCCCAGGCCGCGCTGCACGACCTGACATCCTGTCTGAATGTCACGCTGGTATTTAGTCTAGTCCTGCTGGGGCTGCTGCAGCAGGCACGGCGCGCCGCGCGGTGGTGCAGCGGTCACCGGGGCGAGCGTGGCCAGCGTGGCTGTCTCCTTACCCCGCCCCGCCCCGCCCCGCCCCGCCCCGAGCACACCCTGTGCACTTGCCCCTGACCGGATCAGCATTTTATTCAGAGAGCCAAGAGCGATAGAGATAGAGATCGTCTGATGGAGAGTGGAAGACGGGATTGGCAGGGGAAGGACAGAGCAGGGCGGGGCAGGACAGGGCGGGGCGGGGCGGGGCGGGGTAGGGCGGGGTAGGCACGGCAGGACTCGTTCACTCCTTTTGAGATACGGTGACGATTGCGGTCGATCCCGCTCACCGCTATGAGGAAACGTTTTGTAACGCTATCCAGAAAGAGAGGAGAGGAGGAGCCTGCCTGTGGCGGCGCCGCGGGCCGGGCCGGGCCGGGCCGCAGGTAGTCACCGCTATTTGTGAGACAATGCATATTTCCCTATCCTGAAATTGCCAGCTGTGGCAGAGGGGGAAGAGTTTGACACTTTCTTCTGCGCCTCCATAGTCACTAATGTTTATTTTTTTCTCTCGCGGTTTTTGTTTGTCGCGTGCGGCGCGGCGCGTGTAGCGGCGACAACATCATCGGGGTGGAGTAGCGTCGCGTCTCCTGATGCTCCAGGGCCCTGGTGCCAACATGAACAGGCGCAGGAGGGGGCGGCGGTGCGTCAGGGGGCGGGGCGGGGCGGGGCGGGGCGTCGCTCGGCGCCTACGTGCGTTTAGGTCTACACGTGCCAAGCACAGAGAGGCGCGGCGCGAGGCGGCCACTGTAAATCAAGATGTACGTACATTTTCGGGTGATAGAAGACCCGTAGGTGCTGGAGAGGAACTTACGCCTGGCCGGAGAAATATGGAGGGGAGGGGAGGGCCGCCGGGCGTGGCGTAAGCTGCACGGGCAGAGCGGGGAGGGCGCGGGGGGGGGAATCCACCCAATTAACATCACCTTATTATAACTCGTCTGTGCGTATCGACGGGCCGGAGCGTTATGTCACCCCTCGCGTTTTGAAAACGAAAAGAGAAAATTTCTCTTTCCGAGATTGAGACATAATACCCGATGTGATATTATTCAACGTGGATTCTATAAGGAAAATTAAAATAGTGCTGAACCCTTACATTCTTTAGACGGTCGTAAGGCATTTGGTTCTGCTGGCAGAAACCTGCCGACGCGACGGCCTAATCGCGAGGAACTATTCACACTATCAGAGGTATTGACGTGGCGCTGTCCTGTCGATCCAAATCTCGCATATCAGTTTGGAGTGGCTAGCAGCTCGGCTCGCGGGTGGGGTGGACAGCGACCTGGCGGCAGGCGGGGCGGGCCGGCCAAGGCCATCACAGTGGCTCTACTTTATAGCAAAACAGACTAGAGGATTACGGGAAGAAAGGGCTTCGGCAGGGATTTATGCTCTTCCAAGAAAATGCCTTTCACTTCTACTCCGAGCACACCAAGAGAAAAGTATTCCTGATTCAGGCATAATATGATGCGTGAACTGGCAATCACACTTGTCATGTTTCACACCGTGCCCGGGGAATGTGGGCATGGTGGGCACAGCGCCGACCCGCGGCGCGGCGCGCTGGGTGCGGCGCGGGTCGGGGCGGGGCAGGTAGCAGCGGGCCTGTTGGCGCCGGCGGGGCGCGGCGGGGCGGCCGCCAGCCAGTACTGTCGAACGTACTCCTACCCGTAGGAAGAGGTCAGCGGGTCAAGCCCGCACCGCACCGGGCCCCGCCCCGCCCCGCCCCGCCCCACCCTGCCCGCCGCATCGCGCCACCACGCCCAGCTGTGTCCCACCCCGCTGTGCCGCGCCCGCCCCGCCCCGCCCCGCCCCGCCGACAGTATTGAGTGAAAGCCAGCCGCCGCGCCCTGCCGGCCTGCCGGCCCTGCCCAGCCCAGCGGCCCGGCCCCGCCAGCGCGGGCCTCCAGCCCCCTCTACGCCCATCGGATTGGACGCGGCTGGCTGAGGGCCGCGTTCACACCGTGACGTCACGAAAATGTTGCACACTCGCCGCGCCGGTGCGCCTGCGCGGTAGGCAACTAGGCGGGCGCCACAGGCCAGGGCGCGGGCTCCCCGCACAGGGCGCGGCGCCTGCGTGGCGTACGCCAAGTGCTCGCCGCGGGTCGCCTGGCCTGGCCGCGTCCCGCGCACCTCCAGCACCAGCAATACTCACTCACTCCACGACACGCATTCCTCCAGGTCGCTCCCGTCCTCCTCCCTCCAGGCCGTGACGCAAGTCGGCGCGGAGCGGCTCACCTCGGAGCGGAGGGCCTTCCCCCTAGAGGCCTATTGTGTAATGAGGCTCAAATCACGCGTGTGACATCGGCTGTGGACCCCGGCGCGGCCCGGCCCCCTGCGGCCCCATTAGGCCCCTGCCCTGCAGCCCGGCCCGCCTGCAGCTCGCGGGGGCCGACGGGGGCCGACGGGGGCCGACGCGGCGGCTCTTGCGTGATGGGATGCCCCCTGCTGCAGCCCATTTCGATGCAAACAGCGACAGCAGCCGCCTGGCCTGGGCCGGGCCGGGGCTGGAGCCGCCTGGAGCGGTAGCAGCAGGCTGGGCTGGAGTTGCGCAGCCGTGTGGGACCGAGTGACACTATGTCATGTGGGCCGCGAGGCGAGGTGTGGAATAGTTTTCCAGGAGGAGACATCGCCTTCCCGACGGCCGTGCGTGGCGGATCGCCCTACCCGTACGAGCTGGTCCTGATTCTGGTCTCGCGGAAGCGCACTGCTGCTGGAGGCCTCCGGCCCCCGCCTCCAGCACAGCACGCCGCGCCGCGCCGCTTCCGCCAGAGGTCACCAACATCACGCCTGCCCTCTGCTCTCCTCGGCGAGCAGGGTTTGCAGCTGAGGGCCCCCCACGCCGCCCCGCCCCGCGCCGGGGCACCTCAACTAGAGCCCGTCGCGTCACGCCGGCCCTGGAGGCTGCTGGACATGGGCCCGGTCCAGCAGGACCAGGGCGCGAACATGCTCTCAGCCTGACTGTGTAGCACAGGCGCGCGGCCCGCCCCGGCCCGCCCCGCCACGGCCCTGCTCGCCATTCCCCGGCAGGCATTCCCCGGGAGCCTGCCCCGCCCCGCCCCGCCCCGCCCAGGACTGCAGCGCGGCCGCTGGAGCTGGAGCTGGAGCCGAGCCAGGGACCACAGGCCCCGTGCACAGGCACCGTGCTCCTCGTCTCCCTCGCGCCCCGCCCCGTCCCGCCGGCCCCGCCCTGGTAGACAGAGACGGAGGCGAGCTCGGCGCAAACGCAACTTCTAGAGCTGCTCTAGCTCTGGAGCTGGTGGCGAGGAGAGGAACGCAGGCCTGGGCCGGGGCCATGGCCGGAGCTGTGGCTGCCTCCTGCTGGAAACCAGCGCAGCCAGTGGGGCTCGCGACGCCCCGCCCCGCCCCGCCCCGCCCCGCCCCAAGCCGCGCGCCAGCCAGCCAGCCTTGGCAGCGCGCTGCTCAGGAATGTGTAGTCCTCAAATCGTGATACCGTAACGCCCCTCCCAGCCCCCCCCCCTCCCTCTCCAGCAAGTGTGCGCACTCCAGTCTGACCGTCCGCCTACTGCGCATGCGCCGCCGTGCGCCGCTCCCCGAGGCGGGGCGTGGCGCCGCGTGGCGCCGCGTGTGCACGCACGACCGGCGTAAGGCATGGCGGCAGATTCAAATTGGTTCGCGGCGCTGCGCGGCCCGCTGCGTGTCTTTCCGCCTCTCCTTCCCGGCGTTGAAGTAAAAACGCTTTATAATGCGTCCTGGTGAGTAGGAAACATGCATACGTATGCGTACGCATGCCCGCTTCCGCCCCGCACCGCCCCGCCCCGCCCCGGCGGCCCTCTGGATCCGCCCCTGGCCCGCGTGCATAGGCATGCAGCCGCTGCTGTGCCCCCGTTAGATGAAATTGTCCCCATCTGAGGACGGTGCCCCGCCCCGCCGGCACGCGGCGTACCGAACAGCACAGGTCGGCGCCGCAGCGGACGCACCGCGCACCGCACGGGTGTGCTGGGGTTGCCTACCCGCCAGGGGCGCCGAGCTGAGCCGACAGTTCAGGGACGCGGTACGCGATTGGCGCAGTCCGAGCCCACCCGCCAGCCTGCTGCTGTATGCATCGCAGCGGGGCGGGGCGGGGGGCGGGGCGGGGCTGGGCGACGCCCACCCTGAGCGTCCAACAAGAGGATAGGTGCGTGCCACTGCACTAATGCTGAATGGTGAGAGAGGGAGAGTAAAGTGAGGCGCCGCGGCAGGGGCACGGGCGCGCCCGCAGCCGGTGGCCCCCGGCCTGAGTGCGGCAGCCCACGGCGACACCCACACTCACACACACGCACACTCATGTGGGCTTGCCGTGAGGACCCTGACGGAGGACTTTGAATGACATGGCGCGGGCCGGGCCGGGCGGGGCCGACCACCATGAATGAAGTTGCAGGACCAGAGAGACTCGACCCCGCCCCGCCCCGCCCCGGCATGAGTCAGTCACCAGCACGTCAACGGCGGGACAAGGCCGCAGGAGGTCATCTAGGCGCGCAGGTCACCCGCAGGTCACGTGACACCAGGTGACAGGTGGGTGACGGGACCCCAGCGCAGCGCGCTGCTAACGCGCGGGTTGGCGGTCCTGTCCGGTCATTAAAGGCACTTACCTTTGGTTGCGGGCCGGGCCGGGCCGGGCTGCTGTCAGGCTGCTCCGCGGGCCGGGCTCGGCGGACGAGAGCAGAATACGTTATTAAGTGCAGCGGACCACACCCCGCGCCGCAGTCTCCTGAAACAAACGGGGCAAAGTATTTTGCGGGTAGATGAAAGTCACGTAACCGAAACGGCAACACACGGGTCACGTAAAACAGATACATGTGCGATTACCAATTGGAGGGTGGGAGGGGAGGGGAGGGGAGGGGGCCGGGGAATATGCGGTGATGTTTACGGCCGGGCCCGGTACAAGCCACATTACGCCACGCTGCGCCACGATCGAGCGGCTATCTAGCCACACTGGGGCTTTACGTCAATGGAGGAAATAAAAATGCCGGTGTGGTGGACGGCGCGGCGCGAGTGTGTGTATGTGAGAGAGAGAGAGAGAGAGACTGGAGGCTGGCGACTGCGGCTCCAGCTGGGACTGTACTTATCGCTTGCAGGCCATGGCTATTCCAGGCTGGCGCACAGTGCAGGCGGCGCCCACGGGTTTGCTTTACCAAAAATAGGGTTGATTTCCAGGAGGTTGAGGAACGGAAGGGTGAAGGGGAAGGACGCTGAGGCGGGGCGGTAGGGATAGGGCAGGGCTGGGCTGTCTGTCTGTCTGTGGAGCGCCAGGGCCGGGACCAGCCGGGACCATACCCGGGACACGCCGCGTTGCTCAACCCGTCTGTGGGCTCGCCTGGGCTCGGCTCGGCCCGGCTCGGGTCGGCGAAGAGGTGCAAACCATTGGCCTTTCACTCCCTTCCAATCAGCAGGCAGCGCTCGGCTCGGCTCGGCTCAGCGCTCACAGAGTGGTGAAGAGGGCGAGGTCCAGTGGTAGCTGCTGCGCCCCTCGCCTCCCCGGCCCTCCGCCCGCCGGCCCGGGCCGCGGTCACCACCGCCCCGAAACAGTGCCCTGCACCCTCTGCACGGCATTCCAGGAGATCAGATCCCGCTTTCCATAAGGCGGGTGCGGTGAGGCGAGGCGTGGCTGGGCAAGGCGGGGCGGGGCGGGGCGCTGGGTGCGGCCGGCGCGGCGCGGCGAAGCAGGCCAGGGCTGCGCTCGGCCCAAAGGCTCGCGGGCCGTCTGGTCCTGGGCCTCGGACACAGCGCCTCGGCCTCCATTCATTTCATTCATTCATTGTCTCATCCGAGTCACAAAGCCCGGCCCGGCCCGCGGCCCGGCCGGCCCGCCCAGCGCGGCTGCGTACGAGGTACTCATCGGGGCCGGGGATATCTGGGTCAAATGTGAAATGACTGAGAAGTAATAATTATTCTGCCGGTCAGTATGCCACCCCGCCTCTCCCCTCTCCGCCGGCCTGGCTCCTCGCCGGCCCCGGGCCGGACGGAAGACTCGGCGGATACGGGAGAGATACGGGCAGACTTACTCCTGCAGGAGTTTGGCAAGACGCCGTAAAAATCAGCGTGTTGAAAAAAAAAAGTCAGGGAGTCGGAGCGAGTTTCAGTAAAGCGCCCTTCGCGGTGGCCCTTGTACGCGGCGCACCCAAAGGCGTTTTCTGAAATGTGTGAGCACGCGGCGCGGACTTCCCTGTCATGTCACCAACGCGTCGCTGACACACTGACTCAGGACGGCTGACGCAGGCGGACATGCAGGCTGACGGAGGCCCGTCCCGGCCGCGGCAAACCTAAATGCACGCCAGATTGCCTCAGCCGAGCTCAGCGAGGATAACGGAAGATAACAAGTATCTAAGTGAAACGGTGGCGCGGCGTGGCGCGGCGTAGGCTGCAGGTAGCACTTGGCGGTAGGGTTGCGCTCGCGCTGCCAACTCCAAGGGCTTGTCCTACGTCACCACGCGCCCCAGTCCTCCAGACGTGCCTCCAGGCCTCCAGGCGCCATTCCTCCTGGAGGGGCCAGAGGCCAGCAGGCCTGGGCCAGGAACTGGGGCTTCAAACACCACTCCAGATTCCAGCGAATCCTTACGGCAGCGCACGCAAGCCCCGCTCCGAGCCGAGGACTGCGGGGAAAAGCGGAGGGAAGGGAAGGGAAGGCTTGGCCGGGACGGGGGGCCGGGCCGGCGAGAGGATAGGAAGGGAAAGGGAGTGGAGTGGGGCGGGGCGGGAGCAGGGCGGGGCGAGGCGGCCTCAGCGAAGGTGAAGAGTGAAGCAGGCCGCTTAAGTTCAACAGGTGACGTCACGAGGACCATGTTCGCCGCGCGGGAACTTTGACTGTTTTCCATGTCGATTTAATTTGAACAGCCGCGCACCTGGCATGGCGGTAGGTGTTTTAAGCGAGTATAAATATGGAAGATGGGCTTGTTTTCTTTTGAGGAGTGAGGTTAGGTACCCACTGGTGTCTTAACTCCTGACATATTTACTAGTTGAAGTCAAAGACTTAAGGCTGAGCGAATTCCCGAAGGCTGACCCGATAAAAATATTCCTTGCACTATATAGAAATTTGAAACATCTTTTATATTTTTTTACATTCTAAATTTAATTGCTGAACATTTAAATTTAGATTATTAAAATATTCAGATTAAGATTATATACTTAATTTTAAATTGGCTCAGCCAATTAAGACATCCTCAGCACATTAAAACTTAGGAAATTCCATTTAAACAACACAAGAATTTTCTATAAGGAAAAAACATGAAAAACAAATAGAAAATAATCCTTTACAGACGGTTTTTTGATAGTGATTAATATGTTGTACTATTTTTCCTTGTTACAGATTTGGTGACCACAAAAATAAATTTTTATACATCATGCCGTACCAGAGGAGTAGCAGCGTCCATTCCAATGGATATTCAACAGGTGTGTTTCAATTATTGACTCGTTATTATATCTAGAACTTTAGTATATACTTTCTCACGGTTTTCCTGTTGCTCCTACAAATTTAGATGGCCGCACCAATGAGATCAGTGGTGGCTCTAAAGAACCAGCACCAACATATCTCATGGAACATCTGGCCACTTTTACTGTATCTAAAGAAACAGGAATAGTCTATCCTGAAGATGGAATGAGGCGCCTACACCAACTAGAAAAATCTAATGGAATATGGTCTCAGAAAATGCAACTTCGATTGGATCAAAACTGGGTCCTTATCATGGACTTTGAATCTGGAGTGAGTAATTACTATTTTAACAGAAAAACTTTGTACAAGTCACTTTAGTCTTCTACACATTTTTATATTTTTGGGACAGGATGAAATGGAAAGATTTCCAGTCAATCTGATTCAGGAGCCAACAGCCTTTACCAGCAATGACCCTATGGAAATTTACAATAACATTCTAGTTTTCATAGTTGGAGATGAAAAGACTAGCAATTCTCGCTCAGAAATGCATATCTTTCAAGTGAGAACCTTTTTTCACAACACACTAATAATAAGAAAACATTTTGCATGATTTTGTAAATTTGAATTTTGTTCAGGGCCAGAGTATTTCGGCTCAGGAGCTTGTGGAGGACTTGAAGCTACTTCGAAGTGGCAAAACTCCTATGGCTCGTCGCTCACGCCACATACCTCCCCCTCCACCAACACCTCCTCCAGAACCTCCTCTAAATGGAGTCAGTGTCAGAGAGCAAGTGAATGCTTTCAATGCAGCTTCTCACAGTAAGTTATTAAGTGTACTACTTTCTACCCATAAATTTTTAAGTTAATAGGAGCTTGTAATAATTATTCCTTATTTTTATTTTAGGAGAAGAACCATTGAGTCCACGTGGGCTACTGGGTGAAAGAGGGGAAAGAGGACCTAGAGATCCAGCCACATTGTCACTCAATGACGAAACAAGTTCAACTTCCAGTGAAAAATATGAACGAGATGTTACAATATTGAATCACTGTTTTGATGATATTGAAAAATTTATTGCTCGACTTCAACATGCTGCTGCTGCATCAAGAGAACTGGAGCGTAGGCGAAAGTACGTTGCTTCTTTCATAAGTAGAGGGACATAGAATTTTTTTTCTTTTTTTACACTTCAATTTTATCTAACGAATATGTTGAAATAATTTTTTTCTAAAGGAACCGGAAGTCCAAGAAAAAAGATATGGGTGATGGAATGCTAACAATGAGAGCCAAACCCCCTCCAGAGGTTGAATTTGTTGATATATTCCAGAAATTTAAATTATCATTTAATTTGTTGGTAAGTAAGTTGCAAAATTTTTAAACCAGAAATTTAAATTAATCTTCAACTAAATATCATAATTTTACCATTTACAGGCAAAATTGAAAGCCCACATTCATGATCCTAATGCACCAGAGCTAGTTCACTTTTTGTTCACTCCCCTTGCACTTATTGTTGATGCATCCCATGATACTCACTATGGTCCCAACCTCCCCGCGAAAGTGGTTTCACCTCTTCTGACCAGAGAAGCAGTGAATTTACTTGTCAATTGTGTCACAAGCAAGGAAACTGAACTATGGCAATCCCTTGGAGATGCATGGCTAGTACCTAGGTGAGTACTACTACAAAACAACTAACTTTTTTTCTGGTATAAGCTTAGGCGAGGAATTTACCTTACACCATACTTTACTTTAGGGATCAATGGAAGGGTTACGTTTCCCCATACCATCCATTGTTCATGGATGGCTGGTCTCCAGAGTTCCCAGTCCTTGATGATAGAGATCATGGATCCTCTTCAGTAGATGCCAAGAGAACACATGCTGAGGAAATTCGAGCCGCACAGCAAGAGGTACTAATCTTTATAACATTTTAGAGAGCTAATTCCTAGGAGGTACATTCAATGATTTTGATTCCTTTATGTATTATGCAGGCTGACTATGGGCGAGATAATGAGCCTCATTATGGTAGCGACTACTTTGACGATGAACTGGAAGCTGTCCCAAATGACTCCTCACGTTTCTACAGAGACCGTCCGGAGCGTTACAGTAGGGATGAAAGGTAAGAAATGGTCCACACAAAAATTATTTGCATCTGGATGGAGCATACCCAAAACCATCCATTTAGAACTACATTGTGTTATCTACTATTTTAATTTAGTCCCTCCCAGAAAATTGTCTGAATGCTTTCTCACTTGTCTGTATTCAGGGAACGTTCACAAAGTCCTGGCAGCTCTGACAGAGATTATCCATCTGGACCTCCACTCCCTCACAGGGATATTACAGCCCGTAGTGATATTTCTGCTGATTCCATTGAGCGTAATGGAAGTGGCCCAGTTGGACCACCTATGGCTGGGGTGCCAGGCCATGTGGGACCAGACAGTCAACAAAGATTTGAGAGAGCACAATTAAGGTGGCTGCAGGACTTGAAGGCACAGGGAGCAAAAGTTGTACAGGTCACTTACCCTAGAACTGCCAACAATGATAAGGAGCTAACTGTAATTCGAGGGGAATACTTAGAAGTGAGTCTCAAATTATTTCAAATACTTTCATTCTGAAACTATAGAATATTACATACTAACAGTCCATTTCAATGTTTTCTTGTCATAGATTTTAGATGACAGTCGAAAATGGTGGAAAGCCCGAAATAGCCGTGGCCAGATTGCTCATGTTCCCCACACCATTGTAACTCCACCTGCTGCTGAAGTAAGTGAAGTGTTTAGCAACCCTGTTTACGCCCCGAGATATGACCGCACTGTAAGTCAACTATTAGTTTATACTTTCAATAAAAATAGTTTCTAAACAAGGACCTAAAAGTCACACTTCAACATCTTGAAAAAAAAAAAATAAAAAAAACAAGCTGAATTTCATTCTGATTACAGGAGCGCTGGACAGAAAATCGCTATTGAGGAGCTTTGAGAGTAGGGTGGCATGGTGATTTTACATGACACTATTGCTCATGCCCACAGGATCGAGATGGGAGTTCACCTTCAGCTGCCGCACCATCCACACCTGAATGGCAGGCCAAAGGAAGACAAGGCAAAAAAGGTGAATTTAGGTACTTTTGAGAGGGAGACAGAAGTAGTCTTCACTAACACTTTTAAAGGAGTTGTTTTTCTTTCAAATTTGTGGGAGCTAAAATTATTCATTTTTTAAAAAAGAAGTCATTTTGCTTTGTTGTACAGTTAAATTAATAAATTTTTGTAGCAAAGACGTAGAATGATAACTTTAGATGGACTATTCTCATCCCTCCCATAAAGTACCTATGTATGGGGAATTTGTCTGTGAACTGTAAACTTTGTACTGTCTCAGATTATTTTTTATGTGTGAAATGTTATGTTTTGTTCTTGTTGCTTGTGTTATGTAAGTCCATTGTATCATTTCCATTGACAAGCTACATGGATAAAAATTGCCTACAAAACTTCTGTACAATTCTGTACAATTTTGGTTGCATTTAGTGTTTCTGTTTAAATTTTTATTATCTGTCCTAGAAGATTGATACTGCTAGTCTAATATGTAGAGTTGTGGTTTGATGCATAATTATTCAAGTTTAATAGCTTTGTATATTTTAAGGTTTTATTTTTCTCAGTGCCAAAATGGTACCAAACTGAATAATAGTCAATTGAGAAAAATTAACCCTTATTTTCTTCAAAGCTTAGAATCTGTTACATCTATGTGTGTGGATTATCGTGAAATGTACCTTGACCATTATATACTTGTATTTTATACATGTACTCGTGTGTAGTTTTCAAACTTTATTGTAAGTGATTGTAACATTGTGTCTCTATATTCTATAATTTATGAGCAAAAAGCAAAATCTCTAGGCCTGTCTCTACACAGATCTTTCTCTTACTCTAAAATACTTTCTTTGCTTTAGACAAAACAAAGGTTCTCTTTATTCTTAAAAGAAACATAAATATCTTAACCATGAATATTAAGAAATTTGTGTTTCCCTTTGTTTGTAAATGTGCCACAAGAATTTGAAAATGGGTCTATTATTTGGGGCTTGTATTTGACAAATACTTTTCAATCATATTGATTTCATAAATTTGTATTTTAGAGTGTATGAATTGTTATAAGAGTTTGGTAATTTAATTTCACAAAGGACAGTATCTTGTCTGTGTATTTTAAAGCCATTTGTGCTGACTAATGAAATTCATTAATTTTAGGATTATTATTACAGTGCATATTATTATTTCAATTTAATTCTATGGTAAGTATTTTTCTTTGAGGTGCACAATCTCATTATGAATGTACTTCTCTGCTTGATGTCATGAACTTTTACAAATCATCAAACCAAAAGATTGAGTGAGAAGTGATTTTTGTAACAGGGGTCTGGTGTACTTCTTACAGTCAGTATTACTATTTTCAGAGATAATTCTACCCCTAAATATTTTCTTTTGTCACAGATTCAATTTGACTTTGATAAATGTAATACAACGAAACTATTGAGGAGACAGATCTGTTCCTTAGAATACTTTTGTAGTGCTCAGTTGAACAAAAGATTTTATAGTCTACAGTATTTCATCACACTCTTTATAGTATTAATTTCATTCCATAGGTTATATTAAGCAGACAGCAGTCTCAGTATTAAATAAAATCATCAGGCTTTAAGACACCCAAATATTTTTTGTCTGTTTGATAAGTACGTACATGCGGCATTTGCTTCAGCCATAGCTTTTTTGTGTTGTTTTATTTATATCAAATGTATGTGAATGGTAATCCAAGTGCTGGTAGATTTTGGAATCTACCTACAGGGTTGCTTAATGTTGTTGATGTTATTGTTGTTGTTATTATTTGAGAAAGTAATATTTGCTCATATTTACATATTAATTATCCATGCTCAGAAATACAGTGTATTAGGTAGAGATATATCATATTGAAAGATATTTTTAACCCATTCATTTGTTCATATTTAGATGTTATATGTTTTCCAATATGTAAAAAATAGCTTAAAAGGGTGTGCTAGAGATACCTTCTATCAATCCTTACAAAACTGAAATTTAGTTTTTCTTCCTGAGCATGGAAAGAAACCATAATGACACTGTAAATACACATGCCCCTTACATTTGATATTGCAATGTAGGTATTCCAAAGATGTTACATATTATACATATTATGTATATAACAAAATACCAGAGTACTATTCAGAATGAATATCAAGCTTGGTGTTTGTATAGTTTTAACAGTGATTGAAAGTATATTTCCTGTAAACTTCAATAAATCTATACCAAGTCCCCAAAACAATCCCCTGTGTTCGTCTTCTTGGCTCCATATTCCTCCTTGTCCGTCAAGTCCAAGTCGCTTTCTCACAAATGTAACCATCATCAACTGTGCGCTTGTGTCCTTGTGGAAGTCGTTTACCAACCCATCGTACCATCCTGTCAGGAGACCCCAATTTCTCCCTCTCACTCCGCAGCGCCCACCAGCTGGGAGGCCTACAGGGAGCCCTACAGGGAGCCCTACAGGGAGGTGGTGCCCTCGCCGCCGCCGCCACCCCCGATGCCGCCAGCGCAGGGCAGCAAGCCTATACTGTTCCTGGAGCGGTCGGTCAGCGCCGGCGCCGACAGCTACATCTCCAGGTCCGTGAGCGTCAACAGCGCCTCCACCGTCACGTCCGAGCTGCCCTCCACGCCCACCACGCCGTACTCACCCCTGAGCGGCGACGACTTCAGTAAGTGAAGTGAACCCGACTCGTGGGTGGCGGAGCGGAGGTACTCTGGGGACCGCGGGGGGAGGGGAGGGCGGGGGAGACTGAGCGGGGCGCGGCGGGGCGGGGCGGGGCGGGGCGGGGCGGGGCGGGGCGGGGCGGGGCAGACAGGTGGAGAGGACTTCCCTCTGCTTTCCGCGCAGGCAACATGTCCAACGCGGAGCTGCTGCAGGCCGAGATCCGCATGCGACTCGCCAACGGCCCCAAGAAGCTCGCCATCCCGCGCACCCCCGACATCCCGCTCAAACCTAGCGCCACCAAGGAGGAGGTGACCGAGTGGCTCACGGCGAAGGGCTTCAAGGACGCGTGAGTACCCGCACCGCACCGCCCTGCAACGCCGCAGTCCAGGGGGAAGTCATTCTCAACCGGCCTGTGTGTCCGCTCCGCAGGGTGGTGAAGCGCCTGGCGGGGCTGGAGGGCAAGACGCTACTCGCTCTCAAGAAGATCGACCTCGAGAAGCTGCTGGGAGGTCACGTGGAGGAGAACCAGATCTGGCTCCTCAACTCCAAACTCAAGATCCAGCGGGCGTCCAATCCGGTGGGTATCGCGAGGAGGGGAAAAGGTCGCCGCCAACGCGATTCGACAACGCGACTCTAAATTTCATTTCGCTTGTAGTTCAACACCGGCCGCACGAAGGAGTTCGAGGAGGTGCTCCGCAAGGCGCGCGCCAAGGTGGAGGTCGTCGACGAGGGGAGTGAGGCGAGCGCCGAGTCCACGACCTGCTAGCGTGGTGCTGGCCGGGCCGGCCCGGGCCGAGCCCCGCGCCGGGGCCCCCAGACAGGAGCTAGACGAGATACGAGAGTGGCTATCCAGCTTAGTAAAGCGAGAGGAGCGTAGCAGGGGTTTGGGGGAGGGGGAATTAATGGCACATGTTGTACAGGGTGCATGCCAGACCAGCTTTGGAAAAGCCTAGGAAAAGACTTACCACGGAAATCTTGGAAATCTGCCAAGCTGCAGAGTAACAGGATCCCTGAGAGATCCCTGAGACGATCGTTTAGTCAGTCTTGAAACTGGAAAAGAAAACATCAATCAAACATTACGATATTAAAATGACAACAACTTTGGTGAATACGAGATAGTTTGCTTTTAATTAATTGATATACCCTTACCTCTACAGTAAACAGCACTATTGGTCAATACATTGATCAGGACAGACAGCAATTCAAAATGCCCAGAAGTTGTGTCCAATTCGTTCAAATCAATGGGAACTACGAACCTAAGAAAAGAAATTGCAAATTACTTGACGCCTTCCGGGATGTATTTTAAACAAAAAACGTGAGCGCAGTATAAACTTTTGAAATCTAATGGCAGATTTAAAAGGTAAATTTTGCCAGAGAGATCATGCACGCAAAATTTTAAGCTGTATATACAACCAAGTTGTCTGCGCTTCTAAGCTTCTGAGGCAATGACGTTAATTATGCAGCCTTAGTTTCTTTAATTAGTTCCTCAAAATCAATTTCAAAAATCAATCTTGCCTTGAACAGTGCCATATATTCAAGCCTAGAAATAAATCTTATCCGAAAATAGGTTTGTCCAGCAGCCTAGTCATAAACTTGTTTTGAAAAATGTTTTGTTTTTTACACAAAAATAAATATTACTGTATGGAGAACCACTTACACTCTAAGGTGAAGAAATGGAATAACAAAAATATTCGTTAAAGGAAACAGACAGGACGGAGAAACTTGTGACCGTTACCGTAACAGAGCGTGACATTTCAACTGGAGGACCGGTCGGGGTCAGGGAAGAAGGGGTTAGGAGTAGGTGATGAGGGCTGCTGGGGCTGGTGCGGGTGCGGGCAATGGTCGTCCCAGCCAAAGAATTGGGTAGGTAGTTTCTCTCTCGCAATTTATGGCGAGGTATCAAGAGCAACAAGGAAAGATACACCATTCTTTGGCTGGGAAGTCTATAACCCAACCATCGCAAGAATCTCGATAAGTTTATCTGGTTTGGCTAATCCACCCGTTACTTTTCATTTTCTTCTTTTTTCTACTTCCGGACTTTGACCTTCCCTGTTTCATAGTAAAGTTTGTCTTGAAAGAATTAAACTCGACATTGAAATCAATATAAAATTCATCCAAATTCAAATACGGGAACTGAAGTATTCCTCACCGCACCCTCTTGTCTCGTCATCCGCACCCTCTACTCGACGAGTCGTCCCTGAACCACCCCCCACCCTCCGGTCCGCTTTCGCACACTTGTGAACGTGATTACACACACGTACAAATCTGTTCCTGTTGAAGTGACGTTGTTATGAAATGTTGTCGTGTCTCCCTGTCTTCCGCTGAATGAAGAGAAGAGTAACCATGACAGAATGGGGATGAAGCATCTCGCACCCACCAAACCACCACGTTACCGTGATATGAGCAGCGCGGCCTCGCCTCGCCTCGGCAGACGCCCACAAACATGATTAGGTAGGACGAAAATACAATGCACAGTGGAGTGCAGCAGGCCTGGGGCCTAGCGCAGCGCAGAGGAAAGGAGAGGTCTCGTGCGTGGAGCAGCGATGTAAGGCGGGGCGGGGCGGGCGATATTGGAGAAAAGTGGACGCGGCGGGAAAGGGAGGGCTGGGCGGGGAGGTTTTATCAGGAGGACTTCCTGGCGGCGGCGGCGGCGGCGCGTTGCTCTACGCCGACGTTCCGTCCACACGCCGCCTTGCCTCGCCGCGCCGGGGGCCCAAGTGCGCGCGAGCCGGGCCGCATGTGTGTGAAGCGGAACCCGATGAGAGAGCTCGCCGATGTACGCCAACTTCTGGGAAGGGAGTAGGGATAGGGGCGCGTCCCAGCGGAGGAGTCATCCTTCCTCCTGAGTGTGGGCGGTGGTCCCCGGTGCCCCCCTGAAGGTCCTGCTCCCGGCCCGGCCCGGCCCCGCCCCGTCCGGGGGGCGGAGGCACTCGCAGGGCGGGGCGGGGCGGGGCGGGGCGGGGCGGGGCGGGGCGGGGCGGGGGGGGGGGGGGGGGGGCGGGGCGGGGCGGGGCGGGGCGGGACCCACCCGGCCCGCTCCACTTCCTCCTCGTCTCCGCCACTGACCCTACGCTCGGCGAGGCCCGGGAGGTCGGCGACGGAGGGCGGGGGTGGCGCGGGGCGGGGCGGGGGCGGTGCCGGGCGGCGGGGGCGGCGGGGGGCGGTGCCGGGCGGCGGGGGCGGCGGGAGGCGCGCGCTCCGCAGTGCTGCCCCGGACGAGCCCCCCGCCGTCAGCATGTGGAGGTCCTGGAGCCCGATACGCGCGGTCGGCGTCGTCGCCCTCCTGGCGCTGGTGGCGGCCGCGGGCGCGTCTGCCCTGCGCGTCGGGGTGCAGCGGCACGGCCGGGGCCGGCACGCGCGCGCCGCCGTTCTCGTGGCCGCGGAGGTCCCCGCGGAGGTCCCCGTCCCCGCCGCGCCGGTGGAGCCCGCGGCGCGTGCGCAGGCGGCGCCCTGGGGGCTGGACTGCCCCGACGGCTGCACCTGCCGCGAGGGACCGTTCAAGGAGGTCCCGCTGAGGAGGCTACTCGCGTCGTATGGGGATTACGTGAGTTCACATACATCGCCTGTGC
Organism: Frankliniella intonsa; assembly: GCA_033675135.1. NCBI lineage: Eukaryota > Metazoa > Arthropoda > Insecta > Thysanoptera > Thripidae > Frankliniella > Frankliniella intonsa. The sequence goes on along the minus strand of CM066254.1, from coordinate 11,597,236 downwards.
AAATTCATCGCAGAGTATTTGCTCATGTGTGCGTGTGTGAATTTGTTTGATGTTGGCTGTTTAGCCGATTACCCGTTCCCCTGTGCGGTGTGCAGCGGCCCTACGCCGATCCGTTCCGGTGCAGCTAGATTGTCCGACCTATGTTTGTGCGACCTGGCGATTTCCCCGAAATTCGAAAAAGGGCTGTCCGACCTGGATTTTATCCCAGCTCGGATAAAGTGACAGCCGCAGTAACTGCGATGTTTGCCCAGGATGACTAACATTGAACAAGACCGTCGAGGTAAAACACTTACCAGCGGAGTCCCCCCGGGACGTTCATCCAGTCAACGTTCCTTAAAATGGCGGCTGACATAGGCTACCAGCGGCATCACGTAGGCAATCTTGACATCACACACAGTCCCGATTTAAGACTTTTACCGAAGAATAGTCTAACCTGACACTACTTGAATATCTTATGTTCACGCCGATACTTTGCACGGATGCTAAAAGTTTTGTTCAAACCGCGAAAACGAACAAAAACGCCGTACCGAACGAGACGCGCGCGTCACTGAGCGATGCTCATTTCTTCAAACTGTCACTGCAACCGTTACTGCGGGGCTGCCAACTTCAATCCAACCTAACCACACTCGTTGCTGATGCATTAAAAATTCCGGATTTGAGTGGATGTGCTTACTGCCATTTTGGCCAAAAAAAGCAGATGACGAGACGGAAAAAGAGACTTTTTCGGGAACTAGTATTGTATAATTTTTGACTGAAAGCTGTTACTGAGCCTGGTCGGGTCGGGACCGGGGGGCCGGGGGGTGGGGGGGAGGGGGGGCTCTCGATCCTCTCGATCCATCACAACAACCAAGAGAATCGTCTGCTGAGACGACTGTAACATCATAACATCATAACCTAGGGGCGAAATCCAGTGGCTTCGACGTTCAGATTGGCTGTACCTCCAATTTACCCGTGTAAACAAGGTCGGACAAAATACAGGCCGGACAGCGCTTTTTCGGATTTCGGGGAATTCGCCAGGTCGGACAAAGATAGGTCGGACAATTTACATGCCAGCGGCTGGGGCTTGGCAGCCTGGCCTGCATGGTGCCGCGCTGCCCCAGCCTGAGACATACGCGCCATGAGCTTTGCTCTTCCATAACGACGCATTTTCTCTCTCGACTTGGTCCCGAAGCCTCTCGCCTGCCTGCGCAGATGTCCGTGGAGGACGCGGCGGCGCGCGCCGCGCTGGAAGCGGGGCAGTCGGTGCGGCAGGCCGTGTGCGTCGTGCTGTCGGACTCGTACGAGGAGGCCCTGGCCGCGCTCCCCGCCGACACCCAGGTAAGCTCGGGCGCCGCGGAGGTAGGCCTCCCGCCACTCCCGCGCGCCTCGCCCGCCGGGCCTGGCCTACCCGCCGGGCGGGCGCCTCCTCCTCGGCCTAGCTGCCAGGAGCGCGCCTATCGCGCCTGCCTCTCCCGGCCCGTCACTTCCCACCTCCACCCGAAGTCGGCTAACCCGCCCCCGCCCTCCAGGCCCTGACGCTGCTGCAGAGCGCGGACGAGGCCGTCGTGCTGCTGACGGCCGCGCACCTGGCCCGCCTGCCCGGCCTCGTCTCCCTGGACGTGACGGCCTACGCCGAGGCCGGCGTGCTCCTCCGCAGCGACGCCCTGCGCGCCCTGCCGCGCCTCCTGCTGCTCTCCCTCACCGGCGTCAAGCTCGAAGGCAAGCTGCGTGCGCTGGTTGACCTCCCGCGGGGGCCCTGCCCTAACACGTGAGTGTCTGTTAACGCGCGCTGCTGGCTGCTTACAGGTGCCGTCGAGGATGCCGCCGACAACGAGGTCGTGGTCAGCACGCAGGCCCCCGCCCACGCGCACCAGCGGCGCCGGCGGCTGCCGCCCTGGGCGTACCGCACCGAGGGTCAGAGGTAACCAGCCCATACGCAGCCGCGGGCTCATAATTGCTGAGCGCACCGCCCGGGGGATTAATACCCCCCTGTGCTCGGGAGGGGGGTACAAAACCCTCAGGCGGTTTATACCGGGGGTAGTGATTGCAGGGGGGTATTAATACCCCCTGTGATTAATACCCCCTGTGATTAATACCCCCTGTGATTAATACCCCCCTGTGATTAATACCCCCCTGTGATTAATACCCCCCTGAGCACAGGTGTGTATTACTCCCCGGGGCTTTAGCTATGGCCTAAGCTTTAGCTGTAGGTGTAGTTAGGATAATGTACCCCCCGTTCCCCACCTCCTCGAGCTCAACTCGAGGACCGCGGGTCCTGGCTAGTCTAATACTTTGGCGTCCTGCAGCGAGGACACGCCGCAGCTGGTGTTCCTCAAGCCGGCCGAGGTCGTGCCCTTCTCCAAGTTCACGGAGCTCCGGCGCGTCAACGCGCTCCACACGTTCGAAGGGCTGGAGAAGCTCCTGATGCTGCGGCTGCACCACGCCGACCTGGTCGACCTGGCCTGGGAGATGTTCAACGGCCTGGATAACCTGCAGGTAGCGAGGCGGGCACGGGCGATACACCGCGCGGCGCGAGCGTTCGAGCGGTCGTGGAGTATCGTCCCATGCCTTCAGTATGCGGGATGATCATACCTCTCCTTGCCATTAGGAGGCCGAGGGGGTGCCATCATCATGCATAATGATCGTACCTCCTTCATTTTTCTACAAGGTTACCCTATTGCCCTGCAGGTCCTGTCCCTGGAGCACAACGGGCTGGCCTACGTGCCGGACTGGTCGCTGTACGGCGCGCCCGCGCTCCGCTACCTCAGCCTGGCGCACAACTCCCTGCTCGACGTGTCCTCCACGGCGCTGGTCGGCCTGCTCGAGCTGCGCTTCCTCGACCTGTCGCACAACAACCTGTCCCACCTGTCGGAGCTCTCGCTGCCGCCGTTCCCCAAGCTGCAGGGCGCCGACTTCAGGGGGAACCCCATCGCCAACATCTTCACCAGCACGTTCCAGGTGAGGTATACGTTCAGGTCCAGGCGCAGAGCGTGGCCTCGCCGTCCTGGTCGCGCTGACAGGAGTGGCTCGCAAGCGCTACAGATCGCAACCGCTACAGGTCACAAGCGCTACAGCTCGCTAACGCTACGGGTCGCAAGCGCTACGAGTCACAAGCGCTACAGCTCGGTAGCGCTACGGGTCACAAGCGCTACAGCGAGAATCCGCGCGTTAGGCGGAGCCGAGCCGAGCCGAGCTAAACCTTGAAAAATTACGCACGTGGCGTGAAAACATGGAAAATTTTTGCGACAGTAAACCTCCCGAGGGAGGTTGCGGTTCCCGCCAGGCACAGGGCTTTTACCCCCCGTGGCAGCCAACTACTTCGGTGTTCTTATGGGAACCGGTGCTTTTCTGGCCGCGATCCTGTCGCGCAATTCGACAGATTTGATCCCCGTACTGTCAGATTTAGTCGTACGGTGGTTAACCGAACTGCTCTGTCCCCAGAGCATGGAATAGCTATTTTTGGAGCCAGATTCTAGGACTTATGACCCCACGACCGACCACCAGTCGTGGGCATGGGACGGAACTTCCTGGCAACCCGCTGTCGCTACCAGTGAAGAACCTACCTGGGTTTGAACCAGGCCCCATGTGCCGAGTCTCACAGACACCCCACGGCTTTCGCGGCACCACTAGACCACTAGACCGTCGGCTATTCCACGAGGAAGCTCGGTTGAAATGGGGGGCTTGAATTCCACTCTCCAAATTGTTGTCCTCAGAAAAATTAAATGTTTTGGTAAGATTCGAACCTCCGTCCTGCGACTCTCCGCGCGGACACTTTGCCGGCACGGCTACGACGCCACGGTACCAGATGCCGGACCACTAGGAGTCATGCTGCGCGAGAAGCCACAGTCACCGAAGAAACGAACCCGGTGTCATGAGTGCGCCTGATCTCCGGTCAGTGCTCGGCCGGCCGCGTAGCGTCATTGGTATCGTCGCTGCTCATAGCACTGGGCGGGAAGTGGTTCAAAACCGCGTAAGTTTTTTCTTGTTAATTTTTTTGTTCGGACCAAGTGCTCTTTCAGGCCTTTGCAGTTGCCAAGTCACAAGGACGGTATAGCTGAAAAGAGCACTTGGTCCGAACAACAAAAAAAAAGAAAAGAAAAAGAAAAAACCTTACGCGGTTTTTGAACCACTTCCCGCCCAGTGCTATGAGCAGCGACGATACCAATGACGCTACGCGGCCGGCCGAGCACTGACCGGAGAGCAGGCGCACTCATGACACCGGGTTCGTTTCTTCGGTGACTGTGGCATCTCGCGCAGCATGACTCCTAGTGGTCCGGCATCTGGTACCGTGGCGTCGTAGCCGTGCCGGCATAGTGTCCGCGCGGAGAGTCGCAGGACGGAGGTTCGAATCTTACCAAAACATTTAATTTTTCTGAGGACAACAATTTGGAGAGTGGAATTCAAGCCCCCCATTTCAACCGAGCTTCCTCGTGGAATAGCCGACGGTCTAGTGGTCTAGTGGTGCCGCGAAAGCCGTGGGGTGTCTGTGAGACTCGGCACATGGGGCCTGGTTCAAACCCAGGTAGGTTCTTCACTGGTAGCGACAGCGGGTTGCCAGGAAGTTCTGTCCCATGCCCACGACTGGTGGTCGGTCGTGGGGTCATAAGTCCTAGAATCTGGCTCCAAAAATAGCTATTCCATGCTCTGGGGACAGGGCAGTTCGGTTAACCACCGTACGACTAAATCTGACAGTACGGGGATCAAATCTGTCGAATTGCGCGACAGGATCGCGGCCAGAAAAGCACCGGTTCCCATAAGAACACCGAAGTAGTTGGCTGCCACGGGGGGTAAAAGCCCTGTGCCTGGCGGGAACCGCAACCTCCCTCGGGAGGTTTACTGTCGCAAAAATTTTCCATGTTTTCACGCCACGTGCGTAATTTTTCAAGGTTTAGCTCGGCTCGGCTCGGCTCCGCCTAACGCGCGGATTCTCGCTGTAGCGCTTGTGACCCGTAGCGCTACCGAGCTGTAGCGCTTGTGACTCGTAGCGCTTGCGACCCGTAGCGTTAGCGAGCTGTAGCGCTTGTGACCTGTAGCGCTTGTGACCTACGTCCGCGCTGACTGGAGCCCTGCCCTGCCCTCGGCTCGACCAGGTGATGAACTCGACGGAGACGCTGGTGCTGGGCGGGTCGGGCACGGCCCTGCAGCTGCAGGCCGGCATGTTCCTGGGGCTGCGCGCGCTGCGCCGCCTCGCCGCCACGGACGTAACCGCCACGGCGCTGCACCGCGACCTGCTGCGCGGCATGCCGCGGCTCCGCGACCTCACCCTGCGCGGCGTCGTACCCAGCCTGCCCTACGACGCCTTCGTCGAGGTGAGCAGCGGGGCCGAGGGGAGCGTGAGGGGAGGGGAGTGTCTGCAGGGGGTACACGCCTACACCGCCCGCAGGTCCCCAAGCTCGAGCGGCTGGTGCTGAGGCAGTGCAACATCCGCCACGTGTCGATGGACGCGTTCTACGCGCTGTTCGCGCTGCAGGAGCTGGACCTGAGCCACAACCAGCTGCGCGCGCTGCCGTACGGGCTGCTGGACCAGCAGGCGCACCTGCGCGAGCTGCTGCTCACGGGCAACCAGCTGACGGAGCTGCCGCTGGGGCTGCTCGACGTCGTGCCGGCCAAGATGGTGCGACTGGACGGCAACCCCTGGGACTGCTCGTGCGACATGGCCTCCTGGAACCCCGCCGCCACCAACAAGGTAGCAAGGGCGCCGCCCCCGCGAAGCGCGAGCTCTAGTAGTCATTGCTGCTATGTAAAATTAAAGAGCCGTTGTCGGGCGTCCCCGTCATCGCCTGTCCGCCCCGCCCCGCCCCGCCCCGGCCCGGTCCGCCCCGCGCCCTGCCGCGCTCGGCCCGGACGGACAGTAAGCGCTCCAGGCAGACCACTTTACCACGTGAGGGGAGCGGCTGTAGCGTGGCGGAGGGCGGGGCCGGCGGGGCGGGGCGGACAGCTGTTGTGTCGCCCTTGTTTGGTGATCGATTGGTACTGAAGCGCCGCGCGCCGCGCCGCAAGTGCTGACCCCGCAGACCGGGCCGGGGCGACCCTCCGGTGCGCGTGAGGCCGCGAGCACGAGCACGAATCACCCTTATCAGTCAAACACGAAACGCGATAGAGAGGCGATATGGTTTGGCACATTGAATACGACTGCTATAGAGGGCCACGGCACGAATGGGCGGTTTATCTGTTTTTCCGTGAAAATGACGGATTAGCATCACATTTACGTTTCTCGACAGTTATTGCCAGACTGGCATCAATTGAAAATCGTCAAGAGCCACAGGTCAGTTAGGTGTGGTAAAATGTGGGCGTCTTAATCTGAGTATAATATTACTTTTGGTAACATGAAAATTTATCTAGGGTCAATAATCTTGGACAGTTCAGAAGGACGCCGCTGGGGTGCGCATGCTTGCACCTGTCTGGGACCATTTGACTGTCGCGATTACAATTATACTACATTTCCACCCCACGGCGCGAGGAAACCCTCGCGACCACTTAGAATGCGCCCCGCCATAATTAAACGAGCGTCATGCATAAATTGTGAGCTCTGGCCCGGCCAGGCCCGGCCCCGACTGCCCGACTGGCACGTGACGCTCTGAATGTTCTGAGCTTTTATGTCTTTCAAGAGGATGTCCTCACTTGCACCTGATTGAGAAATTACAGGCTTGGGGGTAAGGGGGCCGCGCGCAAACTCAGGCCGCCCTTTGGAGAACACGCGGCCTGCCCTGCGCTGCGCTGGGCTCTATCTCTGCTCGCTGTCGGCAGGACAAGCGCGAGGGCCGCTACCTGTACGACAAGCGCGCGGCGCCCACGTGCGCGACCCCCGAGCGCTACGCCGGCTGGGACGTGTACGACGCCATGCGCCGCGGCTTCCGCTGCAACAAGAACCCCAGCAGGAAGCTCAAGCTGCGGCTGAACGCGCTGCCCACGGACACCGTCAGCAGCACCGCGGCGCCCGCCATCAGGACCCAACCGTCCAGCAACCGCGTCGTCGTGCCGGAGGACGGCGCCACGAGCACGCCCAGGACCTCGACGTCCTCCGACATGTCCTCGACGCCGGAGAGCGGCGCGTTCAGCTCGACGGCCACTCCTGAGCCTAAAGAGTACGTACGTCTTGTAGCGGCCGCTTCGCTTTGCCTGAAGTAGTTTGGCGTCCATAAATGCTTTTTGTGGGTATCGACTGGCCGCCGCCGCCCGTGCGCGCCCGGCAGGTAGGCAGCACAGGGAGCACGCGCGCGCTGCGCCGCCTTCGTGTCGCCTGCCAGCATGTGCCGGCGTGGGCGCGGCGGTGGGGGAGACAGGTCGCCGAGATACTGTGCCCGACAGGTCTCCATGAAACTTGTACTCACCTTGAATATTTTTGACGCTGCCGCCCGGCGCGGCGCGGCGCGGCGGGGTCCGGTCCGGTAGCGCGGCGATCCGTATGAGCCGCGCCGGGCGCGGGGCGGGGCGGGGCGGGGCGGGGCGGGGCGGGGCGGGCGGGGCGCACTGCTGACGCCTGTGTAAAGTACCGTACCTAGCATGTCCTGATAACAGGTCGTGCTAGCTGCTGGCTGGGCACGACACGAGCGACAGCGGAAATCGACAGTGTCGAAAAAATATCACAGGTTATTTTTGAAAATGAAAAGTTCTGTGTGCCCTGCCACAGAACGTGGGGCATAGCCAAGCGACAAGGGGAATTAGGGAAGTACAGTGCGCGGCGCGGCGCGATTAGTGGTTAATTCTTTTCTCCCGCAGATCGATGAGCTCGGAGGGCGCCGCGGCGGCCGCGGACACGAGCAGCCCGGCGGGAACGGGGGCGGGGGCGGCGCACCTGACGACACCGGCGGCGGCCCCGGGGGCGGCCCCGGGGGCGGCGCACAAGAGGGGCAAAAATCGACAGCACCGTAAACACGGCGGCGCCGGCCCCGGCCCCGGCGGCCGCTTGCACCACGTGAGTATACGCAGGGTGAAGTGGAAGGGCGCCCAGAGGGCCTCCAATTTATTTGAGGCAACATGTTGTGGGGAAAAAGCAATGTACTTGACCTAATCAAGTGAGGGAAAATAAATAATTCGAGAAGAGTCTTTTCTCGCGTGCTGTGCGGACATGACGGGACAGGACGGGACGGGCGGTGGCGGCTGCACACGCGCTGCGCTGCGCTGCGCTACGCTGCACTGTGCCGGGCCCCAATGACAGAGGCCAGGCCAGCCGATGCCTCATTCCATTCATGGTCGTGATAATTAGGCCGTGCTTTCCCACTCTTTCTATGAGAAACGCGTACCCGGTTCATTGTAGTTTTTAAAGTAGCAGTATCGGCGCATCGGGCGCATGTGTGTCGTGGGACCGTGCTAATATATGGGTGACACTATTGCACCGCTGGCTGTTGGCCTGGGCCGGGCCGGGCCGGGTCGCTAAACAAGTACAACGGCGCTGTTTGCAGGAACATGCCCAAGGTGAAGAGGGGACGCAGACCAAAGAGGGCAAATACCTGCTGTCTGACGGGAAAGGCGGATACATCGCCGTCTCTCGGAAGTCGTTCAAGGCCGCCATGGAGGAGAGGAGAGCGTCGACGAGGCCGGCGCCGGCGGCGCCCCCCGCCGCGGGATAGAGGCGAGGCGATGCGAGGTGCTCAGTGGACGAATAATTAATATTTAAAATGGGATGGGATGGGGCGGGCAGTGGGGGACATTGGAAATGTGATGCAGTCGGTGCAGCGTGTAGCTCCGTTCTGCCCGGCGCGCTGCAGCGCAGGGCAAGGGCACCGGCAGGTGTCTCGCAACACGTGATACAGTAGAGCACCTCGCGCCGCGCGCCAGCATTACGAATTCGTACCTGTATGCATTGTGTAGTAGGTCCTAACTTTTTCAAGAAAAAGGAGAAAACGATTTATATTAAGGTGTAGTTGTATGATGGTCAAGAATATCGTTTGTGATACATTTTAAGTAATTTAATTTTTAATAGTGGCAAAACTTGTAATATAATAGTAATAAAACTGACAAAACAATTAAGAACACTTTGTGCATGTCATTATGTGAGATTGTTGCGTATCATGACACACAAGACTCATTGTATACATAGGCTTCACTCAAACGTGCCAGTTGTTCACTTTAATGACTAAGCTGATAATTATCTCAGCTTCAAGTTCTCACAATCACATATCACAGAAAAAATTCCAATTAATTTTTTACTTTTTTAAAAAAGCACAAACACGGCAGAGGGCAGAGTCGCCGTTCTCTTTATTAGATGACACAGATTTACGTGATCCTCGTTACAATAAAAGGCTCAGCTTCACGAAAAGGCACTCTAGTGTCACCACTTGATCTCTAACACACAGCACAGCCGATACACCCAAGCCGAGCGGACACACGCTCACACACACACACTCGCGGGCAAAGATACGATAACACACGAACCAGGCGAGCCTGCCAGCGTTACTTTTCCTTAATACAGTACGTAGCTACTGGCCATGGCGAGTAGTGGGGCAGTGCGGGCTCGCATCGCCAGGGCCCGGGCGGCTCCGGGTCCAGGTGCTGCAGGAGGTGGTCCTGGAGCTGCCCCGGCGAGCAGAGGCCCGCCCCGCACTCGGAGCAGCGCCAGACGGCCCCTGCCCAGGATGGCCGGGCCCGGGGCCTCGCCCTCGCCTCGGCCATAGCGGCCTCGTTGTCGTTGGCCAGGTCTCTGCCGCGCGCGCCGCGCGCCTCGGGCGCCAGAGGTTCAGGAACAGCCACAGGGTCGCCCTCCGGAGCAGGAGGAGGTGTCCGGTCGACCCCAGCGGCCCGGTGGTTCTTCAGTCTCCGGCTGCCCCAGCCGCAGCCCCGTGGTCGCCGGCCCGCGTCGTCCTGGTCACTGGCGGGGGCGGCGGCGGGGGTGGGGGTGGGGGCGCTGCCCTCGCGCACCGAGGTCCACGACGTACGCGCAGGCTGCGTATGCCCAACGGGTGGCATTCTCGGCCGCTTCCTTGGCCTCGCCTGGAGGGAGGCGGCGGCCCATTGCAGCGCATGTAGCCCCCGACGGCTGGCCGCTGGCACCTCTGAGGCGGCCTCCGGGACGTCCCCGCACCTTGGGGGCTCCCCTCCGGCGTGGATGTGGTCCGCCGTGGCGGGGACGGCCTCCGCAGCAGCCTCGAGGACGGATGCTGCGACATGCTGCTCCTCGCAGGTCACCGAAACAGCCCCCTCGCGAGGGGCTTCTCGAAGTTCCAGGCGGTCGGCAGAGTTCCAGACTGGGGCGTTGGCCGGCGTGTGCACTGCGAAGTCTTTCTGCCCGAGCTCCACTGGCGGTCTCTCAGAGGGATACAGTTTCTTTACTTCAGTCGCAGCGCCCGTTGACTCTGGAGCAGGCCTCGGAGGTCGCGACTTTGAGCGGGCGCGTGTCGGCGCCGCCCGCAGCGTGTCGCGGGGGTGGCGGGGGCGCGGGTGGGGCTTCAGGTAGTGGATCTCGGGGACGCGCTGCAGTCCACCGCGGCGCGCCAGGCGGCGGATCGCGGGCTTAATCGCGCTCAGTAACGCTCGCGGAATGTCTCGGGTGCGTCTCGCGAAACTGCCACGTCCAGCCGTGAGAAACAAATAAGTGAGGAGAGCGTTACTTGATGAGAGACATTGCGCCGAGCTGCGGCCCCGGGCCCGGGCCGCCCCTGGTGCGGAGACATTGCCCCGCTGCCGAGCCGGGTCTGGAGCAGCCTCTGATGTCTGTCTCCTGCGCCCCCCAGGTCGCCTCTTTACACTTGCGCCGTTTACTGTGCCCGTTGTACGGGTTGTGGCAGCGGATGCTGCGAGGCAATCTGTCTCGAAAGGCTTTGTTGGCCGTGGAGAGGACGTTGGTGGCCTGGACCTGGAGCGTCCCCGGGCGGCGGGCGGTGCGCTGCGGGCGCGGGGGCGGGAGCGGGAGCGGGCGCGGGAGCGGGCGCGGGAGCGGGCGCGGGGGCGGCGCCGGTCGTAGCTGATGCCGGGGAGGCGCCGCACCCCGCCACGCCGTGCCAGGCGTCGCACGAGGGCCGTGTTGATGGCGTGCATGTTGTCGCACGAGGCAGTTTCTTTCCTTGATCTTCTCCTTCCATATTCCCGACTGGTCATGAGCAACAGATACTTGCGTATCGACCCGCTGGCAGCAGCTGACCCGCTGCCCGCGCCCGCCCTCCCCCGCGGCCGGGGCGCCTCGCCCTCGCCGGCCGGCGCCTGCTTCCTGGGCCTCCCCCGCGGTCGGGGCGCCTCGCCCTCGCCGGCCGGCGCCTGCTTCCTGGGCCTCCCCCGCGGCCTCCTCACAGGCGCCGGCAGCTCCGGATCGCACTCTGGATGTTGATCTTTGCACGGCCGTCTCCGGGCTGCCGAGGGCTTATCACCAGGCTCCTCATAGATAAGGCCAGGGACGCGCTGCACCCCGCCGCGGCGTGCTAGGCGCCGGGCGGCGGGCATGGCGGTGTAGCCCAGGGCCTCTCTTCTGTGACGGCGAGAGCCTCTCCCGTCACTGTCACGGCTAGTCACGGGCAGCAGATAGCCGCACAGTGACCCACTCCCAGAAGCTTGTTGGTCCAGACCCTGCTGGGCATTCAGTAAGGAAGTTACTTTATGCTGCTGGGCGGGCGTGAGTGCGCACTCTGTAGCCGCCCGTTTCCTCGGCCCTCCCCAACCCCTAGCCGGAGCGTCGGATGTGGGCTGTTTCTTTGGTCTCCCCGTCGGCCGTTTCCCCGTATTCTTAGAGATAAGCAAGTGTCCGGAGAGCTGTGGCGATACAGGTGGTGCCACCAAACCAGCGTCTGTGACAAGGGCCGCGGGGGGCGCGGGGGCCGCGGGGGATGCGGGGGTGGGGGCTGCGGGGGCCACGCCTGCAGCTGCCGCCGCAGCCTTCGGCACCGCGGAGCCCGTTATCTGCCTCTTCCGCACCTCCTTCACGACGCGACGTAACTTCTCGTACTTGAGGCCAGAGATACGCTGCACCCCGCCGCGCCGGGCGAGGCGGCGGATGGTGGGCGTGGTGATGCCGTGCATGTCGTCACGCAGGACTTGGCGGTAGCGGCCGGCGTCGGCGGCGGCGGTGCCGCCTCCCGCCCCGAGCTCGCGGCCTCCCTTGTCCCGCCCAGTAATGAATAACAGATAGTTGCGGAGGGAACCACACCAAGAAACGCGTCGGGCTGAACCCCCGGCCGCCGCCGCCGCGGGGTCCGAGCCCCTCCTCTTTGGTCTTCCCTGCGACGCTCCGCTGGCCGTCTCTGGAGCAGCGTCTGCAGTCTTGTTCTTCTTTGGTCTTCCCCGGGGCCGCTTCCCACTCAGCTCGATGCTGCGTCCATGCGCCGGACCAGTCTCTGACGGGCTCTCGGGACCTGGCCCTGAATCGCCCCGAGGTAAGTCCTCTACACTTCGCACTTTTGGCCTTCTCCCGACTGCCTTCCTCGCCGGCGGTGGGTCAGCATCCCCCGGACGCCACTTTCTCGGTCTCCCTCTCGGCCTCTTTGCAGGGGCCGCCTGCTCCTTTGGCAGCCGTGCCACACTCGATGTCGTTGGCAGGCGTGCGCCGGCGGCGTCAGACGCCGTGGGCGGGGGTGGAGAGGGCGGCGGGGTCGGCGGCCCTGTCGCGGGACACACGCTGCACGCCGGCCCGCTGGGGCGGTCGTGGACGCCCGCAGGTTGGCCCGACTGCTGGACCCCGTTGTTGTTGAGCGAGCCGAAGTGCTGCTCGTACAGCCTGCTGAGCGCCTCCGGCGAGAGCCCGTCCAGGAAGCGGCCGTACTGGGAGCGCCGCGGCGCCTCGGCCTCCTCCTCCTCTTGCTGCTCGGGCTGCTCGTGCGCGCGGCGCACGTGGCGCTGCAGCACGCGGCGCAGCGTGAAGGTCCGCTCGCACTGGTCGCACGCGTGCGGGCGCTGGCGGCCGTGCACGGCGCGCTCGTGCGCGTACAGCTCGCGCACGAGCGTGAAGCACGAGCCGCACACGACGCACCGCGGCACGCGCAGCTTGCAGCCGGCGCGCCGCCGCTCGTGGCGCCGCAGCCCGGCCGCCGTGGCGAACGAGCGCTCGCAGCGCGCGCACCTGTGCACCTGCATCTGCCCCCGCGCCGCGGCGTGCGCGCGCAGGTGCTCGATCAGCTGGTGCACCGTCACGATCGTCCTGTCGCAGCCGGGCACGACGCAGGGGAAGGGCTGGCCGCAGAAGTGCTGGCGGATGAGGTGGCGGACCAGGGCGCTGGCGTCGGCCAGGTCCTCGCCGCACGCCGCGCACCGCTGCGGCGTCCTCCGCGGCACCTCCACCAGCTGCTCCAGCAGCCGCTCCATCATCGCCATGGCCTTCCTGCGCAGCACAAGCACGCCCCACACACGTGTCACGGGGGGTCCAGGCCGCGCGGCGCGGGGAGGGGAAGCCCCTCCGCTCAAGACCGCGAAGGCCGCGCCGCGCCGTGGCCGTGGTCCCCACCACCTACCTGTCCTCGTCCCGTCCTGCCCCGCAAACTGCTTAATTCGATGTTCGTCTGGTCTGGCCGGGTCCTGGTCCAGCCCGGCCCGTCGGCGCTAGTCCGCGTGTCCTTGTCGGCGAGGCGCTCGGGTCGGCTCGGCCGGCTCCCGCCGCGTCCCGCACCGCACCGTGTTGACGCGACGACTGCCGGCAGGGCCGGCGGCGGACCGCGAGCCGCCCCGCCCCGCCCCGCCCCGCCCCGCCCCGCTCCGCCCCGCTCCGCCCCGCTCCGCCCCGCTCCGCCCCGCGCCGGTAGGCGCCGCGCCGCGTGGTCGCGTGAAACAGCCGCGGCGGGGCGGGGGGCCTAGCAGTTGCAGCGGCGGTAGCAGAGGCGGTCTGTTCGTGCCTGACTGGACTAGCCTGAACGCGCCTGCTTCGATTTGTCGCGAGCTGTCGAAACTACACAGGATCGGTAATGTGTGATGGGCTGGAGGGGAAGTTAACTCGAGCCCCGGCGCGGCGCGGCGCGGCGTGGCGTGGCGTGGTGGGCCTGTTTGCCTGTTCATCGCCATAGCCGCTGCCCCTGCCGAGCGCTGCCGCTGCTCACCACAGGTCACAGGCCAGACACGCGAGGGTGGCGCCTCTGACCGCTCTGCTGACTGTGACCGGGAATACCGGCCGGGGGGCCCGTCCGCGTCCACTGCCGGCCGCGTTGATAACAGGTCTTGTTTGTTTAGTTTTTCGAAGGCCGGGTTACGCCTTGTTCACTTGTTGGTCCGATGGCTCACCCATACCGTTCGAATTTTAAAATTGAACTCCTGAAGCGTTTCCTCTTGTTTCATCTCCTTACTACACTCACTCACTCGCTGACTGCCTCACCTCGTGCGTGCGTCCTTGAACCACATTTCATCGGCCCTACACTGTAAAACCTGGGTGTTCCCTGAGAGCACGACTTAGTCGCTTGCCTCCAAAAATGGAACGCCTTTTGTCGCTCTGCCACAGCACACCTTAGTCGCTCCCATGTAAAAACACCTTTGGGCCCAGTGAGTTTCTCACACTGCATAGTATTGGTGGGATAAATACCCACAGCTCTACATATGCACGGTCCAAGGTGTGCAGTAACAGCGCACCTTTCCCCTATCTTCCTCTGGAGCCACAGGAGGACCCAAAGGTGTTCTACAGGGGAGCGACTAAGGTGTGCTGTGGCAGAGCGACTAAAGGCGTACCATTTTTAGAGGCAAGCGACTAAGTCGTGCTCTAAGGGAACACCCAGGATTTACAGTGTAGCTTCTGGCTCTCCGTCCTGCTCGCACTTTATACACAACTGGTTATCAGTGGGGAAGTCTAGTGGGAGAGTCCACGTGCGTGGTGCCGAGGGTATACCCCGGGCGATAGCGCTACCCCACGTCTGCCGTCCATACTTCACGATGCCAAGTCCATCTGCCCTCGACAGAATTGCTGTTTCGAACCGCAAGTGTGTTCGTCGGCTTTTAGCGATAAGGAAAGCCGGAATTGAAGATAAGCGGTTCTTTAATCTACACGAAAGCATGCCTTAACGACACCTATTTTCATTAAAATCTCGACCGATTTATTTTGAAATGCGGTTTTCTGACCTCGAGTATCAAAAGAAAAAGAACGTTTATGAATACATTAAAGTGTATATCAACTGAATGTACTTCCCGTACGAAAATGTTATATCCGCACTGAACGTTCCGTCTTCAAGTTCCCCGCCATAGAAATGCCGTCTGCCGACTTCCGCCGCGAGCGCCGGACAGTGCTGCCCTCTGGATTTTAGTTGGCGAACTTGAGGTAATCTCTGTGACTGTGCGACTTGTTTTGACGTTTTGTTTGTGTTGGTGTATCTTTGCCGTCTGCTGGAACTTGCGGCTGACTTTTGGAGTTTTGGATAATTTCGACAAGGACGAGCGGGAGTCAGGGCTCTCCCGGCTCCCAGCTGCTCCCAGCCGCCCCGCCTGCCCCCAGATTCGGTAAGCGCCAGCCTTTTGTTATTCGCTTACGGGACTCGTATTGATTTATACCCGAGGCCCGAAGCCAGCCTGCCCAGCTCAATTTAGGCTGGTCCCGTCCCGTACCGTCTGCAGATCGATCCCGGCAGATCGTCCGGGGTGCGAATCCCGTCACACTTAATTCCGAAAAGGGTTTACATCGTTCTCGAGGGTCGCAGAGCGCGGCCCATCGTCTGGTCTGGCCCGCGACCCTGGCGTACTGTGGTGGTTATTTACTGGAGAGGTTATGTGCGGGACTGGACGGGGCCCTTAGCAGACTCCTGCTTCTACTTTTAAGTTCGCTATTTCTCTTCGCCCGGACTGACTGCAGCTCGGATTTGGACTTTTGTGGTGAGTAAAAGCGAGCATTGACAAGGGTCGGTCGTATGTGAGGAAGTTTAGAGCGGCAACTGTTACACAGGGTAGTTTTATGTTTCTGGGTGAAAGGGTTTGGGAATTTTAGGTTAGTTTTTAACTTTTCTTGATCTTTACATGTAGTTATCTTTTTTCAATTCGGTGTTACAGTAGGGGTATAAGTTTCTAACAGATCTCAGCGTCTGTATCTATTATTGTGGTTCTTTGCATACATAATTGTCAAACATTTGGTGATATAGTCATCCGTTCACTATTACAGATGGTTGATTGGGAAGGCACTTCTGCAATATGTGCTAATTTGTTAGTTGTATATAGAGCAGTGAAATCCTCATCAGTTTTCCAACCTCTCATCTTTTTTTCTAAATTCTAAAAGTAACTCTGAACGGTCAACATAAAGTTTTGAAATGCTTGTGTCCCAGATATTTTGTACTTTATATTCCCTTTGAATTAATGCAATTGCAATAGTGAGCTCTTTTTATTTAGTGAGTACAACGATTTGTGAATCATATATGATAAAACTAACCTTCAATGTTTTGAGTGTTTGATAACGGCACAGAAATTTCTTCTCTCCGTCATGTATTTGGTAGACTTGAATTTTATAAGTCATTTTAAATAATATATTTTTTTTGTGTGTGTTGCCATTATCAAAGAAATGCAATATGAGGAGAAGTGCAGAAAATACTCAGATTTACATTCCATATTGTATGGTCTCTCTACCAGCTTTACTTGGCACCGCACATTTTCTAATGTTCTCCACCTGTTTTCCCACTGTTCTCCAGTATCGGCCCGCCCCTCCCCGCCCCG
The DNA here is from genome assembly GCA_033675135.1 of Frankliniella intonsa. Classification (NCBI taxonomy): domain Eukaryota; kingdom Metazoa; phylum Arthropoda; class Insecta; order Thysanoptera; family Thripidae; genus Frankliniella; species Frankliniella intonsa. Next base: position 11,580,730 of record CM066254.1, on the reverse strand, counting down.
CCCCGCCCCGCCCCGCCCCGCCCCGCCCCGCCCCTTTTGGCACCCCCTTGCCAAAAGAGGGACCAGGGGTTGGGGCGGGGACCTCTCCTCTGCTGAGTTGACGGTATTCTAAAGTGCGGCCGTAGCCCAGGGCCCAGGTTCAGGTCCCCCCTCACACCACTGCAGCAGCCCCCCCTCCCCCCCCCCTCCCTCTTCCCTTGACTCTGACTGGAGCTCACTCAAGTCCAGCTGATCTCGTTGCGTCATCGCGCTTGAGCTTGATTCAGTCGGCTTCCCCCGCGCTGTGCTGCGGTGACGTCATTCAGCAAGGGGTTGGCGTGACGCGGCGCGCCGCGGGGCGGGGCGGGGCGGGGCGGGGCGGGGCGGGGCGACCCGGCGTGGCCTCCGCCGAGTGAGTGACCGGCGGGGCCGGCCGGCCAGCCGCGGTGGGATGGGATGAGAGTGTTTTAGTGGTTTTACTCCAGAGTCTGTTGCCACGCCCCACCCGGACCCTTAGGCCCCACGGCCCGGCTTGTCTCTCCCTCCCTCCGCAGTCCATTTGCATCCCTAGCTTCTTTCCGGCTCCGCCCGGCTCGGCACGCTCTGCACGCCGCGCCACCCCGTGTCAGGGCCCAGCCCCAGGCCCAGGCCGGCATGTTGTCGGCTTTTAGCAATTATAATTTGCGGGGCAGATATTTGTTGGTTACCAACCAGTTCCTCCCCCATTGCGCTGCGCAGCGCAGTGCGGCTCATGCACACCTGCACGCGAGCCGGCGGGGCCGGGGCGGGCCGGGCCGGGCTGCAGGCGGGCTCAGCACCACGACGTGGCCGTCAACCCCCTGGCAGTGGAGTGGGGCGGGGCGGGGCGGGGCGGGGGATGTTCTGCCGGATGGCGCGAGGCGAGGCGAGACGGCCGATGCACTTTGCCCCTTTTCGTTTCTCCAGGAGGCCGTCCTGTCCCATCTGGCAGAAGCAGCCGCGTCCACTATCTCTCTCGTCTCTCTCACTCTCTCGCTCTCGCGGTGCCGCCCCCGCTCTCGCTCGCTCGCGCGCGCTGCCTCCTCCCCCGCCTCGTAACAAGTGAGCGAGAAAAAATGGCAGACACGACGAATGAAAGCTAGAAATGGGGGAGTGACAGGGCAGCGCAGGGGCCCGGCCTGCGGCCCACCCCGCCGCGTCCCGTCCCGCCCGCCCGTCCAGCCCGAGCGGGAGGGAGCGAGCGAGGAGGCCCACCCTCCCTCACTCCCTCCCTCCATCTCCTCGCCCGGACTCCCGCCCCGCCCGCCTCGCTCGCGACTTCCTTGGGTGGGGGAGGGAGAGGGGAGCCCTTGCGGTCTAACCTACCCCTACGACGCCTCCCCCCCCCCCCCCCCCCCCGGGCGTCGCTGTGCGGCGGCGTAGCGCCGCGGCGTGGCAGCGCCGCCGGGGCCTTACCGTCCAACCCGCACACCCACACCCCGCCACGCCCCGCCCCGCCCCGCCACGCCCCGCCGTTTTGGCTCTCTCGCCACGTGCAGCTCTACGTGCTAGTACGAGTCTCGCCGGGCTGTCCTGCGCGCCGCGTCGCGCCGCTGTCCTGTCTCTCTCTCCGCCCCGCCGCGCCGCGCCGCGCGCGCTGTGTGCCGGCCAGAGCACGGCGGCGTCCTGGGCCCAGGGGAGACTCCTCCTCCTCCCGGAGCCCCGCCCCGGAGCCGCGGTTGCGGGTCACGTGTCGTGGTTGAGCCACCCCCGCCCCCGCGCCGCGCCCCTCCTCCAGCGTGACGTCGTTGTGGTTAGTGAGGTGACGCATCCTGCGCCCGCCCCGGCCCGGCTCGAGGAGGCGCCGCCGCGCCGCGCTGACGTTACCGCGTTACTGTGTCCTCGCGATCTGCCGCAGGCCTTACGGCGTCCTACCGTGATCCGCATCGCCGGCTCTGCTCCTAAAGGTAAACGAGGACGTGGATCCGCGGGCGGCAGCTGCTGTCCTTGTGCTGCGTTGATAAGTGTGGATGGGTGGGATGTGTTATACTGTACGTTATTCGCGATCGTAATGTAGTGTAATGGAACCCACGTGGCGTGCTCGCCCCGGCCGGTCAGGCGCGCCCATTCTACCGCGCCTGTCGCGTGCGACAGCAGACTCGCTTGCTCTGTAAAGTCCTCCCCCCCCCCCCTCACCCCGCCCAGCATGGACCGTCTGATCACAGTGAACGTCAGAACTTTAGTTCCAGTCGACCTCTCCGTGCCCGGCCCGGCCCGGCCCGGCCCGAGGTGGGGCGAGGGCGAGTCACTGACAGAGAAAACTTTCCCGGCGGAGAGGGTTGGGGCGAGGCGGGGTGGGGCGGGCGGGGCGGGGCGGGGCCGTAGAGGGCATGCACCTGACTGATCCCTTACCTCGGTGACTTTTTTTTGGTGGACTCTTTTTAATTCAATGTCAGACGCAATTACCGAAGAGTCTTGCCCATCATGAGGCGTTGCCTTGCCTTGCCTTGCCTTGCCATGCCTCGCCTCGCGCCACCCTTCGCTTGTTATTCGCCGTGCCTGGTCGCGCGTAATCATCTTAGCAGCAATATTTTTTTTCTTGTCTTGATTTATCTTGTAACGACAGTCGCGGAGGGTCTGAAAGCGTCCCGCGGCCGCAGCCTGGTTATGTATGCATCAGCCTGGAGTGCGTGTCTCGCCTCGCCTCGCCTCGTCCTCCATTGTGGGGCCGGCCCGGGCCCAATTAGAGAGGCGCCTGTCGCCGCGGCGCGTCGCGGGGCGTCGCGACGAGCGTCGAGTACAGCCCCGCCCCGCCCCGCCCCGCCCCGCGCCGCGCCTGCCCGGGCATCCAACGCCGCCGTAATCGGACGACGGACGACGCGGAGCTAGCGAGTGCTTCCCCCTCCCGGCCCGGGCATCTCCATCTCCGGCGACCATCTCCATCCTGTCAGGGGTGTGTGAATAATATTTTTGGGGGAGGAGGGAGGAAGCTGCCGACTGCCGTTCATTAAAAACAGCGATGCCATGCAATAAATATTGATTGATTGGATATCGTGCAGGCCTGGCCCGGCCCTGACGTAAAGCTCGTGACCCTCCTGACAGACTCTCGGGATGTACGTAGTTTTCAGCCTACTGCAGCACGCCCCACCGCGCCCCACCGCGCCCCGCCCCGCCCCGCCCCGCCCCGCCCCGCCCCGCCCCGCCCCGCCCCGCCCGTCACGTGTCCGCCGTGCTGTCCCCGTCCCGTCCCGTCCGTGTCCGTCCAGGCGAGAGTCCTGGTGGGGCCGGCCGGCCGGCAGGCGGCGCAGCAGCGCGCAGCATGTCCTGTATCGATTTCTCGCTGCCGTGTCTGGCGCGGCGTGGCGTGGCGTAGCGTAGCACCCGAGTGCATTGCACCCCTGATGATGCCGTAGCCGCGGGCGGGGCTGCCGTAGGCGGGTCATTGGGGCACGGGCACTGGGCTGACGGGCCCCGGGATGGCCACTGTGGTCACAATGTGGTCACAGGGTGGCTACAAGGCCCCCCCGCCCCCGCGCGGTCCTTATGGCTCGGCTACCCCGCTGTTCGACGACTGCCTCTGGGGCGTTATTGCCGCATGACGCGGCGGATTACACCTCCGTCACCCCCGTCACCCCCCCCCCTCTCTCTTTGTCATCCGCTCCTCCCCCCACTCCTGCACCCTCTCGCTGCGCTCCTCTCGACTCTTGTCGCGCCCTTTTATTTCATTTTTTTGCTACTATTATTATTATTTTTGTTTTAAAGGAAAATCTTCAAGTTAATGGCGGTCTTTGTCATCGTCACCCCTCCCTCAGCCCCGCCTGGCCACACCGCCCCGCCCCACCCCGCGCCACCCCGCCCCGCCTCGCCCCGCCCCGCCCCGCCCCGCCCCGCCCCACCATGCTGCGTCTCTCCTCCGCCTCCGCCCTTCCGATTGGCCTGACACTCCATCTCTTGTGCCAAACCAGCCGGCAAGCGCTCCCCCCTTTCCTCCCCTCCCCTCCCCTCCCTATCCCTCTCTCTTCTCCTGCCCCGTTTCTCTCCCCCATCCACTTACTCTCTCTCTCTCTCTCTCCTCCCATCCGTGCACATTTAATTGGCAAAAGTTGGCTGCGATAATCTCTCCATGATTTGTCAGCCGGACGGACGTATCGACTCCCTGTTCCCCCCGCCCCGCCCGGGCTGTTGGAAGGCGGGGCGGAGTGTCGGTGGTGGTGCGGCCGGGCCGGGCCCGGCCGGGCCTCGGGGGAGGAAATGAGAAAAGAGTGATTGTGGCCCAAATGGAAGCGAGGTAAATGACGGCGGGGAACAGAGCCGAGCTAAGCGCTGGCGGGGCGGGGCGGGGTGGTCGCGCCTCCCACTAGGTCTACTGTCTCGATACAGTTTTACCCGCAATATTCGCTCGGCTCGGCACGGGGAGGATTAGGGCGTCACGGAAACTTGTTCGGAAGCGTGCGATGAATGTGGGTCGCAGCCGCACCATGTTGTCCCTCATTCGTTTTACTAGCCAGTGGGCTTTTAGTCCATTTGTCTTATGGAAGGATTTTGGAGGGAGCTGCGTGGAGCACAGAACGGCCCGCCCCGGCCCGGCACGGCCGTCCGGACCAAACCTCCCTAGTTTCCTCGCCGCAGCTCCGGCCCGCCCCGCCCCACCCCCACCCCGCCTAGTTACGTTAAAACCACCGCCCCGCCCCGCCCCGCCCTACCCTGCGCTGTTTGCAGGGAAATGGCGCGACACAGTGTCAGGAGTGAGAGGAACTTTAGAGGATTGCGACAAAGGAAAAAACAAATTCTGGAGGAAGTTACAGAGAGGGCGTGAAGAATTCAGGTCATTGAGAATCGAAAGTGTTGTTGACAAAAATCTTGGTATCGTCCCAATTTAGGGATCGTTAACACGGCGGTTTAATAAATAGAGAACCTGTCCATGAAGCTGAAGAGGAAGTAGAGCGTCTTTGGGTAGGACAGGGTAGGCTAGAGGAAGGTATGGGAGGTTAAGGATCGGGGCGGGGCGCGTCCTGTCGGGGTTGCAGCAGTTTCCACTCGAGTCGGTGGGGGCGGGGCGGGGCGGGGCGGGGCGGGGCGGGGCGGGGCGGGGCGGGGCCGTCCGCCCCAGCGCCTGCTGCTGCTGCCTGCTGGCCTCGCCTGGCCTGGCGCTGCTGCCGTTGCCATTTAAAGCAGGTTTTATAGAGCACTTGGACGCCTCGGGCGGGGCGGCTAGCAGCACGCCACGGCCCGACCCGCGAGGCGCCTCTGCCTAGCGCCCCGCCCCGCCCCGCCCCGCCCCGCCCCGGACACCTGGCCATAGAAACACTTGAACCCTGCTCGAAACCACGCCGCAGGATCGTCCTCCCTCAGGTCCCGCAGGTCAGGCAACTGGTAACCGCCTCGCGGGTGGTGGCGGGGCGGGGCGGGGCGGGGCGGGGCGGGGCGGGGCGGGGCGGGGCGGGGCGGGGCGGGGCGGGCCTGCAACAGCGGCGTGTTGCTCTGGGCCGGGCCTGGCGTGGCCTGGCCGGGACAGCCGTGATGATGACGATAATGATGGCGCCCCTGGCCATGCCGGGCCGGGCCGGGCGCTCCAGATTCCATCGCTCCCTCGCCTCGCCTCGCCTCGCCCTGCCTCGCCTTCCGCTCGCTGCAGGGCCTGCAGGCGCAGGGCGCAGGGTGGTAGTGGTGAGCCCAACCCCCGGCCCTGCCTACCCTTGTCTCTCTCTCTCACCCCTCTCCACCCCCTCTCATCCTCCGTTCCCCCCCATGCACGTCTCCCTAACCTGCCCGCCCCGCCCCGCCCCGCCGGGAGCTGGAGAGAGAAGCCTCCCTGGAGACGGGACGGGACGGGACGGACAGAGCGCCATCCCATCCCATCCCATCCCATCCCATCGCCCCCATGGTGCATCGCCTGTCCTGTCCACTGCGAAAAACAAACTGCAGCGCCGCGGGCCGACTCGACACGGAGCTGTCTGACCTGGGGGATGCTGACGGTGCGGCTGGCGTGAGGGTTGCCTACACTGTTTTCTTAAAGGCGACAAATTCATGACCTTTTGTGGCGACACATTTTGAAAAGGCGACTGCTCTTTTTTGTCGCCTTCAACAAGGCGACACATGGAGATGTCGCCTTAAAAGGCAACAAATTTGTCGCCACTAAAAATCCAGCACTTATTACATTTAAATTCAAATGAACCATTCATAGTAGACCCAAATAAAAAGTAACTGTTTACTTCTAACAAGAAATAAAAAAGGCTACACAATGAAATACATACATCACTTTTTCGCTGACTTCAATGAAGTAACATATTTATTGCCTAAATAAACTTGTCCCCTCAGAAGGTAACACATGAAATTGAAGTGTCACCGAAAAGGGTATCATGTGTCACCATTTCTGGCAACAGATTTATGTGTCGCCAAAAAAAGGTGACATGTGTCGCCTTTAAATTTACAGTGTATGCGCGCGGGGCCGTAAGGCGCCGTGGTGGCGTGCGGTAGGCAAGCCCGCGAGGCACGGCCGCACTGCGGGACTGCCTACGCGCGCAGCGCACGGGGCGCGCCGGCAGCAGCAGCAGCAGCCGCCCGTTAGGTTTGTTTGCTTGCGGCGAGGCAAAAAAAGTCTGCCGCGTGCGTGCCGGCCGGTGTTTGTATTCACGGGTAATTTGCAATGATTACAGCGGTGAACACACACACACACACACCGTTTGTTTTGTCGCACTCATCTCCTGAGCGACTGCTTGCGTTATGGAAATCTAATATTGAAAGTGCAATGCTGCTCTTTCTCTGTCTGACCTGACGGCGCGGGCCGACCCGGCCGGCTGTGTTCGGCTTGGGCCTTCCCCCGAGGATAATGGCATTGGGGACAAAGTGCTGCGGGTAATTCGGTTGCATTCCACCACTGCTGCCGCCGCTGCTGCTGCAGTCGCAGCACGGAAGAGAGATAAAATCTGAGTCAGTAGAGAGTATTGGGGGCGGGGCGTACAGGTATTGACAAACGAATTATAGGACCTTTTTTTTTTCGACCGACTGAAAAGAGATAAAGAACACAGTCAGAAATGTAGACTGTGTTTCTCGTGTAGGGTTTCGACAAATGATAAAGTCATGGTTTGGACGTGTGTTTATGTCGATATATGTGCCGCTCACATGTGCCGCTCACTGCCGCCACCTGCCCCTACCAGCCCGGCCATGGGTTTCGTGAGTTGGAAATTAAAACTCCCCCTCCCCTCGCCCTTCCTCCCGCGCCCTCACGTCTGTGTGCGCACCTGTGCCCCCCCCCCCCTCCCCCCAGTATCACACCGCTTCCACACCGACTCTGATGTGGCTTCGTTGGGCCGCGCCACGCGGCGGGGCGGGGCGGGGCGGAGCGGGGCGCCTGGTAACCGCTGCAGTATGCAGCGCACGGCTGTGCAGCGGCGTAGCCAGAGCCAGAGCGCTGGGCCTCCCTACGCCACACCAGTCTGGGAAACAATAACTGAGATGCTCCTATGCTTTTTCTCCCTCATAATAGAGGGTGGCTTACGGCTTTGGTCGTTGTCGCCGTGTTTTCTTTCTGCGTTTGAAGGCTTGCTGCTCGCTGGCGCCCCTCTGGCTCGCGGGGGGCGGGGCGGGGTGGGGCGGGGTACAGCAGAGAGCCACCGCATGTGTTGACATGCTGACACTGTAGCGCCGGCCCCGCCCGGCCCCGCCCGGGGGAGGGTGGCGGCCCGCCCCGCCCCGCCCCGCCCCGCCCCGCCCCGCCCCGCCTGAGCCGTATACAGCAGCGCCAGCAGCGGGCTGGGCTGGGCTGGGCTCTGCGAACCGGACCGGACAATCGATATCTGTCTGTCTCTCTTTCTCTCTTTTTCTCTCTTTCTCTCTTTTTCTCTCTCTCTCTCTCCCGTACGTGTCCTTATCCCCCCTCGCTCCCCTCCCTGTCCCGCCCGTCCTTCCCTATGTATATCCCTCGCGCAACTTCGGTCTTCGCTTTGCTCTTTCTCCTCTCGCTCAATTTCAATCAAAGGCAATACCCTCTCTACTCTTTCTCCTTTTTTCCTCTCTCAGTCCGATATGAATATGTTATGTTTCTCCAATACGGCGGCCTGCGTTGCTCCACCTGCCGCGCCGCCCCGCCCCGCCCGCCCCGCCCCGCCCGCCCCGCCCCGCCCCGCCCCGCCCCGCGCCGCCCCGCCACCCCTCCCTTATTATGGCCGTGTCTTGCCGCCTACATTAACTCGCCCCTCGCCCAGGAGAAGTGGAGGGAGAGAGAGAAAGAGAGAGTGACCGAGAGAAAGGAGGAGAGAGCGGATAGACAGAAAAGGAAAAGGGGTAGTGGAGAGGGGAGAGACTGTTGCTTTCCACGTCTATCCCTTTTGTTTGATATCAGCTCAGTTTCGTCGCAAATCCAATTTGTCGTTAATTTACTCGGATTTGGCTACACACGCCCGCCCCGCCCATCCCGCTCCGCCTCCTTCTCCGTCCCTCCCCAGAGCGTCTCCGGCGGCTTTATTCCTTTGAGGTTATCCGGGCGGGGAGGAGGGGCGGGGCGGGGCGGGGCGGGGCGGGGCGGGGCGGGCTGACTGGGCTGGACCGGATGAGGACCAGGACGAGGGCGCCGAGGCTGCGGCCGGGCCGGACACATGCTCCTCAGACCGCCGGGCCGGGCCGGGCCCCGGGCCTGCACTTTCGGCTGTCAAACTTATTGTGGGTCCGGGCCGGGGCGGCGGGTGGCGGGCACGTCCCGGGGGGCCTGCATGGCCTGCACGGGGAGGCTGTGCAGCGGGGCGCGGCGCGGGCGGGCGTGGAGGCTCAGCCCCACTGGCGGCGGCAGGGCGGCGGGCGCGGTCGCAGGCAACGATATACACTCCGCCCCGCTCCGCCCCGCTCCGCCCCGCAGCGCCGCGCCGCGGGCGGGACAAAGGGGCAAGTTAAGATTGATGCGTTGCCGGGCCGGGCGCGGCTATGAGATATTGCTCTTCTTTCTTTCGCATCCCCCGCCCCGGCCGGCATGAGCCCTCTTGGCTCCCCGGCCCGGCTGGCTCCTGGCCTGCCTGCATCTGCGCCGGCCTCGGCCTGATTGAGAAGGCAGGTGTGGCACCTGGAGCCAGCCGTACCGCGAGCGAGCTGAGGTGCCGGGCGCGGGCACCTGAGGCCTCTAGCCATGCTCCGGGCCGGGCCTACCCCAGGCGTGCTCCAGCAGTGCTCCAGGCGTGCTCCAGGCGCACTCCGGACGTATGCCCGGCGTACTCCGGACGTATGCCGGGCGTACTCCAGGCGTACTCTAGGCGAGCTCTAGCAGTGCTCCTGGTGAACTCCGGGCGGGCTCCGGACGTGCTCCGGGCGAGCTGCAGTCATGCTCCGGGCGTGCTCCAGCACGAGGCCCCCGCTATCACGCCGCGCTGCCCGGGGCACCCCCTTCCCCGCCCCTCTCTTCATTCCCAGGCCGTTGCCTCCCTCCCTCCCCTCCCTCCCTCCCCGCCCGCCCGGCCCCGCAGGCCGAGGCCCTCGGCCCGCACCCGCAGGGCGGTCGTCAACGCGGCGACATTTTGAAGATGGACGGCTTTTTGCGTCCCGACCTTTGGGCAAATACCACGGCCTCGGCCTGGGGAGGGGGAGGGGGAGGGGGCAGCCCTGGATGCCTCCCTGGAGGGGCTGATGGCTTGTCCTGGCTCGGGGCGGGGCTGGGCGGGGCAGGGCAGGGCAGGGGAGGGCACCGGGGTCGTGGAGAACGACAGCGTCGAGAGCCCCGCCTGGGGCCTCCGCGCCGCCTGATGAGAAGGGAAGGGGGCGCCAGGGACCGGGGCGCAGCCCGCCGCCCTGTAAAACCGAAGCCCCAAAACGAGGCTCATGCATGTGGCCCTAAAACAGAACAGGCCCTGGCCCTGCCGGCGCGGCTCAGCCCGGCGCGGCTCAGCTCGGCGCGGCTCAGCCCTGCGCCCCGCCCTGCGTCCCCGCCCTGCGCCCCCGCCCTGCGCCCCCGCCCTGCGCCCCCGCCCTGCGCCCCCGCCCTGCGCCCCCGCCCTGCGCCCCCGACGGGCCGCTCGGCCGCTCTCTGGAAAGTGGTTGCCGCCCCCTCAGCGCCTCGCTCGCACCTCGCTGCAGGCAGGGCGCGGCGCGGGGCGGGCCAGTGATTCTCTACCCCGTGCTGGGCCGGGCCGAGCTGTGCCGCCCCCAAGCTCTCTTTTTAAGTATTCCCCACCTCATTCACGCGGTGCGTTACAAGCCCTCCCCTTGCCACTGCCGACTCCTGCTTCCTTCTCGCCTCCCCTTGAGAACACTCCTGGTGCGGCCCGCCCCGCCTCGCCCCGCCCCGCCCCGCCCCGCCTCGCCCCGCCTCCTCCACCTGTGCGGTATCTGATGTGGTCGCGCGCGTGTGCGGGGGTGTGCGGCGGGGCGGGGAGTGGCCTGGTGTTTCTGTTTCCCTTCCTCGGCGCGGCGCGGCGCGGCGCGCCCCGCAGTGGTAAATAAAGCTTATCTTGCATGACCCCCCCCCCCCACCCCCAGACGTTTCCTCCCCCGCGGCTTTTGTCCTCGCGCGCGTGTACCTTTTCTCTGCGGCCGCGGCGGGTAGAATGGGAACGTGCAGAGAAAAGAATAAAAGGAGTCTAACAGAGAGTCAACTAAGCTTCGTCCCGTTCCGTCTCCTCCTGCCCCCCCCCCCCCCCCCAAGGCCTCACCCTCAGAGAGGGGAGGGGGCTAATAACGCACTAGTCGCGGTAATCCTAAGCTGCAACGTCGCGTCTCCACCAACTCAATTGAGGCGCAACAAAAAAAAAGTCTAGCACTTGCATCGCCACTTTCGCCCGGTGAACTGTATCCCCTCTGACGCTGTTACATTTTTCATTTTAGGAAACGTTGTGTAAAAAAAAAATCTCAGTGCTACTCTTGATAGGTTTCCACGGACGTGATCTGAGTGAATGAGTCTGACCTGCGAGGCGAGGGCTCTCCCCTTCCAACCAACAAACCCTCCTGGTGGAGGGAGAAGTGGGGGAGAGGAAGGGGGGGGGGGAGGCGTAGGGCGTCAAATTAACGTCAAAACGAGACAGTCTAATCGTGTTAGCATGCCTAAACTCACCAGGACTCAAGCTGCCTGCCAAGCGTGCCGGGCCGGGGCGTGGCGGGGCGCTGGGGGCGCTAGCCGCTTCCCTCCCGTCCCCGTCCCCCGTCTGTCCTCGTCGCTCTCGCGGACCTTTCCAGGGGGTGGGGGGGTCTTTGCAGTGATAGTGCGACTGAGACAGGTATATGCTGCTCCGCCTGAAATTCTAATTGAGTCGGGAGGCGGGAGGGTTGGGGGGGGCGGGGGGGGGGGGTTGATGGAAGGCGGCCTGGAAAGGGTGTGCACTGGTGGGGGTAGGAGGGGAGGGAGGGGGCGCATTGCCTGCCCGCCCTGGTTCGTAAGTCCAGGAGTAGTACTTTCAGGCTATCGTTTTTCATTAAGTTGTATTCCTCTTCGCCGAAAGGAGGAGGGGTCGTGGGTGGGATCGGCCGCTCTACGGCGCCGTCTTCCCTGCTCCCCCAGCCATTCTGCCCCCCTCCCCCTCCCCCTGCACGCCCCCTGCGCCCCCTGCTTCCCCCCACCCCCCTGCGCAGCCCCCGCAACCCCTCCCGCCCTCAGCGCCCCTCGTCGTGCCTTTATCGCGCGCCGCTGTCTGAATTTATTTGGGTATGAATTTTATTCAATTTAGTTTTTACCGCGGTTGCGTGCCGGCGCCGGCCTGGCCCGGCCTGGCCTGCCGCTGTCTTGCGCAGCGTGACATGGGAGCCCACGGGGAGCTCAGGCGCTCAGGCGGAGCAGCGCCGGAGGGGAGGGGAGGGGAAGGGAGCGGAGCTCCTGGAAATGGTTTCCGCTCCTGCAGTTGTTGTAGTCGCGGCCCAAAAGTCGCGGCCTATTTTAATTTCGTTTGCACTACACGGCGTGATTATTTTTTTTACATTCTCGTGAGTTATTATTTTTTTTATATTTATAAATTGTGTGGTTGCGCCTCCGTTTGCCAGTGCGAGATTGGTGGAGCCCGGGCGCCTGGGAGGTAGGCACCGTGCCCAACGCGGCTGCGTTGTCTTGCCTACCCCAGACCCGGAGGCGCCAGGCCAGGCCAGCCTCACAAGCAGAGGAGCTGGGAATGCTGATTGTTTCCCTCATGCTCATTTCTGTACTCATGTCACCTTTGAAACTAGTTAGGACGAATTCACGCAGTTTTCTCCTTTTCAAGCTAATAGCATCCATAGATGTTTTTTAAAATATTTTTTTTTTTTTTTTTAAACATGTCGTTGCGCATTATTTGGAAGCTGCGCGCATGTCATGTCCAGGTCTTAACGCCCCTCGCTGTTTCTTTTCCAGATTGGTCCGGTCGAAATGAAAGATGACGAGCGTGGCCGGCCTTCAGTTGGACAGCTTGGCCTCCAGCGAACGCATCACCGAGCTGTTCCCCAAGTGCCGTCCGCGGGACGCGCGGGACAGCCTCAGTCTCAGCCTGAATGTGGCCACCAGTCGCCTCAATGAGCACAACAAGAGCAGCCTGATGGAGAGCAAGAAGGGGCAGGGGCTGGGGCTGGGGCTGGTGCAGTCGCGGGACCAGGACAGCGAGAGGTAAGAGTTAAAGAGTGGGGCGAGAGTGGCGAGTCATGATTGTTGATTTAAATCAAGTCGCTGATCATGTAATTTTTTTTTGTGGGCTCATCATTGTGTATGCATGTCTATCAAAAATCTTCTATTATTTTATAGAGTTGATTTTTTCTTAGTATACTGTGCATCCACAGTTTAAAAAAGTTGTTACTATTATAGCTCTGTTTCTCTTTCCTGCACTATTCTGATTTTACTTGGGCTCGCTGATCCTTACCTCCAGCTTGTGCATGTGGACAAAAAAAAATAAAAAATAAAAATAAAAAAAAATAAAATAGGAGATTGGTCATAGTTGTGATATATTGTGCTTGAGATGTTAGATGAATCACAAATCATTGTCCTATTCTGCTTGGTTCATTTCAGTCTCCAATACTAAATATATTTCCTGTTTTCTTATTTACAATACACCATACTAAGTAATTTACTTGAAGGGTTGGGGTTGATATTACACTCATCTTTTGACAGTTCCTTTTCCTGGTGTCTACTGTATTTGATTCTTCATTTTTGTGTTTATGCTTCCTTTATGCTACTCATACTAACATCTTCCTTTACCCTGCATTCCATCCATGTCTGATATTTCTTACAAATTAAGTATAAAATCCTTTAAAATTTGCATGTCAGCCGCATGCGTCCTCTCTTCCACTGCCATTATTTATCTGAAACTGAAACTGTAGGACTCTGCTCTTGTCCCTTTATTTAACTATTGCCTATCTAGACTTAAAATTTAGGGTGCAAAAGAACAATATTGCTAGTCACTTAGGGTCTTCAACTCTCCTGTGGTCAACAGGCTGGATTGCGATGAAGAAGCGGATGACGCAAGTGCCAGCGCTGTAGACTCATCGGACGACGAGAGCAATGATAGTGATGGTCCAGGCCCAGCAGCTAGCCTGTCCCAGGCTCAGGCTCAGGCACAAGCACAGGGCCAGGCCCAGTCCCCGCTGGGCCAGGTCACAGGCCAGGCTAGCCATGAGAACCATGGCGAGGGGAGCTCAGGCGCCTACAAACTGCGGGACTCCAGGTGATAAAGAATGGCCATCCTTACCAATGGAGATTTTCGTATCATATCTTCCCCTTCTCCTTTTGTACAGTTTCTTTATCATAGTGATGCATATCTAAGAAAGAGAAACTCTTATATCTCTAAGTTCTAAGTAGGGTTGAGAGAATGAATATTGTTTAGTTCAGTGCAGAAACCTAACAGTGTAGGGATTGATTCAGATGTAATTAAGTTATCTATAGCTTTCTCTAGTTAAAGCTATAATCGTACAGACTGCGCATCACTGGATTGTAGTTTGGTGAGAAAATAAACAAGCAAATACAGTGTATGTTTAGAGACATTAGCAGTTGTAATACTGAAATAATTTTTTGGATTACTATACACGGTTCCCTTCAAGTTATTAGATGATAAAAGTCTTATCTGAAAACTGCATAGTTTGCGTAATTGGTAAAGTTTAGTGACACACCTAAAGGATAAAAAATTACGTATAAATTAAGTATAAAGCAATAAATAAAACACAAAACAAACAAACGAAAAAAAAAAAAAAAACAATTTAAAAAAAAACAGTGGCACCAAGATTTTTACGTAAAATACTGTCTAAAAGATATGTGACTCACGTAGATACTCCAAAGGTATCGAGCAATTACAAGAAATTCAATTATCTTAGTAGACATTATTTATTTTCTATGCAGTACAAAACTTATACTATTCCAATGTTTAATGTTGCAACTCTTATTTTGTTTACAGAATTATTGAGATAGCTGGAGGAAGGGAAGTATTTTGCCAAAGTCGCAGCAAACCTGGCCGCAAGGGGCGTCATGTGCGTGAACCCCGAGAGCGAGACGAAGCCAACGCCAGCAAGACCAATAAGACTGAATCATCAGAAAGGAGAGTGTGGGAACTGCGATCAAGGTTATTTTATTATTAATAGTATAGCTACTTGTATTTAATTGCAAGTGGTCCACTGAAGCCCATTTGTTTGTTTTTGCATATGTAACCCACTTATATCAGAGGTGAGGTAGGGATTTATATGCTTCCCACCCTTTTTCACCATCTGTGAAGTGGGTAGCCTACAACAAATGTGTGTGCCACGGGCTACTTAGTAATATACCTAGTCAATTCAGTGTTTAAACTAATGTTTTGATGTCCTTGCCAGGTGTGGGGAGGCCAAAAGACAGAGGAATTCTAGAGATGTTACTGATATATTCACCTCTGATTCCAGAGGAAGGCATCGAGGAGGTATTACAACTCGGAAGTGTGAGTGACAACCCTTTTATAAGAGACTGCCCAGTGATACTATTATGTTTTAAATCTGTGTTTGTCTACTTTTGGTATTGTTTGACTTTGTTTTTTCAGTAAGCGGTAATGCAGCGTATGAGCCAGTTCCAACAACTGCTCCATCCCTAAATATGGGAGGTGGTGAGGTGGTTGTTTTTGATGATATTGGAGAAAATTGGCGAGGAAATGATTCTTCCTCTGCTGCTTCGACACCTAGTCCACCTGGGCATCATAGAGCACCCTCTCATTATTTCAAGGTGACTTGTTAATTTTGTACTTGAAATGCATTGCTGCTCCTTTTTTGTGAGCTTATAGGCAGAATGAGGCAGTTTCCTATGGCTCACTCTATCTTTTGGATTCTACCGCTCTCAAAATATACTTGTAGAACAATTATCTTAATCAGACTCTTTGTATCCATATTTCAAGAATTCCTGTTTTTCACAAATCTGTTGTACCTACCTGTAGTATGAAGTCCCCTATATTCTTTACTGCTTTGCAGTGAGTAGTGTGTAGATGCTTTGCTTGGTATCTGCAGGTGTCAACATCGGTATCTGATGCTGAAAATGACTCTTTGTCGCCTGACCGCGAGGATGGACCTGACGAATCAGATGATATTCCAAGTAGCCGAAATGCGCTTCCAAGCAGTCTTTCTGGTAGCCATCTTGGTGGAAATCGTTCAACAGCTAGTCGAAAAGGCTCTCGAGTCATTGGCGGTCTTCCCATAGCAGACTATGAGGGCTCACCAAAACGTTATGGTCCTCGCCAAGGAGAATCAGGAGGCTCTCATGGGCCATCTCATCCAACTTTACCTTCTGCTCACAGTCTCCTCAGCTCCCCTTCCCTTCTCACACCTCGTCCTGGCTTTCCTCAGGTATAAAAGCTTGCCTGCGCACCCTTGCTTGTGGCCAAAGCAGTCTTTTCCTTTCTTTCCTCTTAGAAACTTTAATTATGTGAATTTATTTATAACACCTAATTTTCTATGTTGTAACAGAGGGTTCTACCAGATTGCAATTTATCACCGCCTACAAGCACCGCAAGTACAACTAATTCTACCTTTGATTATCTTTATGAATTTTCGGAAACAAGGAAAGTCCTAGAAGAATTTTTTAAACCCTCTTCGGATATACCAAGCAATGAGGATAATTCACACTTCCAGGTAAAAACTTAAGCATTTTTGACATATCCCATAATTTAACTCTAATTAATGGTGTCAGCAAGTTCTAGAAAATTAATCTTTTGGAATCATGGAATTTTTTGTGGGAAAAGCAATACAAGACATGAAAACTGTAATCCAATATCAAATTCAACCACATCTAAAGTGGATTTCTTTTTTTGTGCTGTAGTTATGTATTAGATTGATCTTTTTGTGGTTGTTTTGCCATCCAAATCAATGTGGTCAGTTCTTTTTCACATGTTTCGGCCCTTGCTCAGTAGTTCTGTTCCATAATATCTTGTAATGAGATGCCTAATTTAGCTTATTACCAAAGTGATTTCTTGATACATTTGAAAAAAGAAAAAAAACGACAACACTATTCTTAACAGGAGCTAGAGTATGAATTACGAAGACAGTCAGGACAGAATGCATCATCATGCAATTCTGGGTCTGGAAGTGCCTATGTGGGTTTGAGATTAGCTAAAGCAGTTCCAGAACATAGTGGAACAGAATCACCTCATAATGATGTTCCAAGCACTACCAACGACCTCATTTCATTACAGGTACAGCTCTTGAGGTGTTAGCTTGGTGCCTGTTGAAAGTTTGCTTTTATTTAGCAGTAATATATTGTTTCCTCCTGTATGTCTGCAACCCAGTATTTTTCAATACCTAATTTTATTTTTAAATGTTAGCTGCTTTTTGCATATTTTAAAATAGAACAATTATATATTCAGTGGTAAATAGTTACCGTTGTTAGTATCCTTCACAAGTCTTGTGTTTTATTTAAAGATTCACAAAAATTTTATGAATTGCATCTATTATATGAACTGCTTTCAAGCTTGTACTGTACTGTTGTGTACTGTACTGTAGCGATATAGGAAAGAACAAAATTGGAGGAGTATTGTGATTTGGTAAATCTGCACTAGTTCTATGCCAATGCTCTATTTTTTCCACTTGCATGCAAAACCCCAATTTGGCATGCTTCAAACTAAAATGATATGTGCATTTTATCAGTTCAGCTTATTTCTCACTGTAGACAAGTTCAGACATTATTCACTTCTTTTATTATTAAAAAAAAATTACTTGAGCAAGAGGTTACTTTTGTACTTGAATTGATTTGTAGTACATGTCATTATTATCCATTATTATCCATTGTATTTTAGAAAGAAGCATTAGATGTTGGTGAACCTTACAGTATGCTTTTTACCGTAAATATATCCCTTACAGCTAGGGTTTCACAACTGTCACTCTGCTTTCACTGATATGTATTGTTTTTTTCATGATGTAAATTCATTCCATCTATAAGTTCTCAATTTACCACAAGTTCTTATCTTATAAGGTTCCTTATTATTTGATTTTCATGTGATCAAATTTCAGGAACAGCCAGAAAATGAACAGGAAAACAACCTAATGGAACTTTCAACTGGAAGTGGCTCAACAGAAGACCTGGGAGACACTGAAGTAGGTCTTCAGGTAGGATATATGTTACACCCTTCATAAAGGATGGGAAGATATTTTACACTGTCTGGACAGCTTTAATGAACTGCTCTGGTGTTGGCTTTGCCTCCTTAGGTTGGTCACAGCCGAAATTTCACTCTTTCACCGGAAACAACAGACTGTGATTCTAACTGTGGTGATTTGGATAGTGAGGTTTCCTTACTTCTGACTGATGGGGACACTCCTGGGCTTGCTACTGTGCGTGTTTAAGTACCTTGCATGTGTTTATATATATATGGCATTCACTTTTGCTCATCTGTTTCTTGTGTAACTGAATGGTGATGCTTTGGTGGCGTTTTTCTATGTGGTGGTTGTTTTCAGGGCTTAACTGGAGGCCTTGGAAGTGGCCTTTCAAGTGGTCTTGCAGATATAGGGTCTGGCTTACCTGTTGATGCAATGCGCTTGTACTCTAGCATGCCTGTCTTAGAAGATGGTCTTTCATCTGGTCATGCCAGTGATACAGACAACAATAATCCCACTGTGAGGGTGACAGATTTATTCCTTTTTCATTCTCATTCTGAATCTCAAAAGAAATTTTTATCATATATATGCATTCTACAGGTCATGTTAATGAAAAGACAAATCACCGAAATAGAGAGGGAACTTGGACAGCGCTCAGGTCGATCCAAGCTAGATGATAGAACAGAACACTCAGAACCTCTGGATCACTTAACAGGACATATGAATTCAAGTTCTGCTAATAACACCATAACAAACAGTGGATCTAGTAGGGATAGAGAACGAGACAGCGCTTACCCAGATCCAGAACTAGAAGCCTTGGATCCTTTAGGTAAACTATGTTCTAATTTTTCAACAGTTTCAACTTATTTTCTTTTTCTCTTGACACAGCTGTTGACAATTGTTATACAGTCAAATTTCTTTCAGCACAATGGTGTGCTGCTGGTAGTTCTCAAAATACACCACCTCCACCAGCTCCTGCCCCTCATCGTAATCAAACAGGAAGTACCCCTGAAAGTGTCTCTCAGAACCTGCCATGCCGCAGTTCAGTGTCATCTGTGAATTCTGGAGAAGGTGTTGAAGATGTCATTAAGGATATTCGACTAGCCATCCAAAGAGCCAAGACTCTACCTGTGAAATCTGTTGAAAGTGAGCCTCCTCAGCCAACAGCAAGTCCAATTTGGGTTCCAAGGTATGGAACAAGAATTATAGAGAAGTTAGTATCAAATCCTTAAAATATTTATGTTTTAAAATTTTTTGTATTTTTCAGAAGAAGAAACTGTGATAACAACTTAAGGAGCTCAACTTTAAGTGGTGATGAACATGTTGATGATGGTGAGTTCACAACTGTAAATGGTTTTACTGTACCATACAATGTTGATGAAATTTATCCATCTAATTTTGTTGTATGCTTGCCAGACGAGGCAGATACAGACTTGGAAACAGATCGACTGCTTGGTCAACTTCGAACTGATGATATTGGATTTTATGAACCACAGACGGTGAGCATAATTTTTACCACTTTCTGAAGTACCTCTGGAGTTTGCAAATCCTGCTATTCTTTTTGTTCTAAATGTGTTTTCTTCTTCAACTCACATTTTATTCATTCATTATTTCTTCTGTGCTCCTATTTGACTTGCAGAAAGGGTGGCGGAAATCTACCAAATCCCGTACTGTTATGCCTTCTTCCCAATCCTCATCCTCACTTTCCAAAAATGGTGGATGCTCAGCAACTACCCCACTTTTATCACAATCAAAATTATCTTCTCCTCCACACCCATCACTCTCTGTGGCAGCACTTCTGTCACCAACTGTTGACCTTTCAACTCAACCATGTGTACCCACATCTAATTCCATTTCTTCTAATGCCAATTCAAATGACATTGCGACCTCATCTAATGAACTAACATCTCCAGACAAGACCCCCTCACCTCGAAGTGCAGCAGAGGCTAATGCAGTGGGCAAGAACAAGAAGGTGTGACCCATTCCATGGCTTTGCATGCATTTTTATAAATGCACTCTTTTCTTGGTCGCCATTCTTGACTTATTGGTCATCCATGAAGCATATGGGCCAAGACATTTGATTTTAACGCTGCCACTTTTCTCATCACAAGTTGTGTTTACTTTAAATTTTAACACAAAATGCCTCTTGTTGTTAATTAGTGGATGATCTATAATATATATCTATAATTTGCCTTGCATGTATTGTACCATAAAAACATAATTTCTTGCATGTAGCATGATTTGTGGTCTTTCAAGATCACACAAATCCATTCTCAGTTCTTAAAAACTGACATTGATCATAATCATTTAAAAATTCACTTTCCCCGTTGAGGTGTAGTTGACTAATTTTTAGGCCATAATTTCATTTTCTATTTAATCTTTTACTTTATTGAACTCCAGTTGGAAAAATTTTCATTTTAAACACCTGAAGGTTATGGAGTGTTTGTTTTCACTTGTCAATGTTTTAAAAACTTTTGCTCTCTTCCCATGCTGCTAGCTCCATTGGCGGCTCGGTTCAGTTCTGCGGCCAGGCCGTCAGAGGCCCTGTTTGAGACCTTCAGTTTGCCCCTTTGCTCGACCTAGTGTTTTGAGCAGGCCAATCATGACGAGGTCTTTTGTGAGTCCTCTTTCACGCCCCATCCAAGGTTCATTGTACCGGCAAAGACTGAGAAGCTCTGCTACATATTGTCGATTATGTTCTGAAGTAAGCAGAGAGAGAAAGATAGAGATAAACCTAGATATCATTGAGTTATTCCTTTAAGCATACCAGCTTACTTGGTTCCTTCACATCATTGTATTACAGCAGGAACCTTTGTTGTTAAGCTCTCAGTGGAAATTAACTTCATTGATTTACAACCCATTCCCTTGAAAGGCGCTAGAGCAGTTTTGACTTTTATTTGCTTTCTGTATATTTGAATTACGCTTGTAATTACCTTCTGACTGAATACAGTATTTTTTGTTCCCCCTCTGTTATGCTCTGTCTCTTTTTTTAATAACAAATGTTTATTTAATTGTTGCATTTATGTCATAGCTGTCCAGTTTTAGATACAGTTTTGTGTGTGGTTTTTGTAGCATTTTGAGAGCTAGGCTTTCAAATCTCACTTAAAAGTGAATCACACTTTCTGAGGAGCTAATTTATTTTTTTGTTCTTTGTACAGGATAAAGAAACTGGAAAGAAAAAAGGAAGAAACAAAGAGGGTAAGTTGGTGGTTTTTGAGAAGTCTTACAAATAAAACCAACCTAATTCATTTGCATGGTGTATACTCCAAATACTATACTTTACCTGAAGTCTCTCTTTTCCTCATACTCTCTGTCATTTATTGCTACACATGTTGAAAACATGTATATTAACCTTTAATTGGGGGAGATTTGTTGCATGCAAAACAATGGCTTTGGTTTTATTAATTCCCTTTTTCATTCTCTTTCTTGCACTCTTCTTGTTGGATGTCTGTTTTGTAAGTATCTCTTAGCTTTATTTTTTATTGAAGTTGTTCTCAACTTTTTAATGATGAATATTTACAGAATTATTCATTAAGATGTGAGGAGTTTCAGTCTCTAAATTGACTTATTTTATTCATACAGATGGTCGTTGGGATCCTGCAGTCTTAATTGAAGGAGTGCTATTTCGTGCAAGATATTTGGGTTCCACACAACTTGTTTGCGAGGGGCAACCTACCAAGACAACTCGTATGATGCAAGCAGAGGAGGCTGTGTCTAGAATTAAGGTGAGTCAGAGTCACTTATCTTTTCTATATTTCAATGGGTGCTTTTTAATACCTCCTTATAACCGTACCTCTATCTATGATATCCATATGTTCCCCATAGCAAATGTAATGAAATTTAAACAGTGCAACCACAAATATTATCAGTTGTTTGGAAATTTAAAGGATATGTGGTCTAAAATTTACCCTTTGCAGCTATAAATTTTGTTGTAATTGCTTGCATTTTCTATTGCATGATTGCATGACAGCAGAAAACACTACCTATATTAAAATAAGTTTTTCCCATTTACTTGGGTAACGCTTCTTTTTTTTTTTTTTTTCCCTCCATTGTACTATTTGTATATTACTCTCTGTGGTAGATTAAGTTTGATTCTCTATGCAATTGTCAACAAGATTAATGTTTAATGGTAGTTGCTTGTCTCACCTGTTACACAGCTAGTACCTGTGTAAAATAGGACACGCTATTCTATTCTTCTTTCAGCCATCTATTTCCCGTTCTTAGTACTGTATTTTTAAACTTATTAAATTATTTTTACTTGGTTCTATTCTTCTCTCATCATACTCATTGTGTATGGTTTGTTTATTTGTATATTCATTCAGTTTCAAGTGACCCCTTTCTACACATTTCATAAGTTGATAACCGACTCTTAAAATACCATCATTTTTGATGGAGTATGCGTAATTTTGAAATGAAAATTTTTCTTGGTGATATTTGTTTGGTGTCTGGAAGGGAGACTCATTATTTGATCCACATAACAACACATATGTGTGTATCTTAACAATTTTTAGTATCATTAACTTTTTTAGTAAGTGATCGGTCAATTTTCACAATTTTTACAATCATCTCTTTAATGCCTCCCTACCTGTCATTTTCCTCACTGTTGTGTTTCTGAACTACCCACTTCAAGAGAGATAAAAGCAGATTTCCTCTGACAATAGAGTGTTCACATTATTCTCTGCTGTGATTTAAAATCTATCTAAGTCTCTCTCTGCTCTTGCTGTGCCATTTGCCCGCCACCTCTCCACAAAACACTGCCAGAGTGTGTTTTGCGCACTGAAATGTTTTTATGCTGTGTATAAAATATGTAGATGTCCAATTCACATCTCCCAGCAACAAACAATGTTTATAATCTTTTCATGTTTGCATGTATCTAGTGTTAAGGTGAATTAAATATATTTATTATGTTTTGTGTTTCAAGTGACCTGTTTGAAATGCGTCAAATTAACGTATCTTGTCAACACATATTGTGTTCTCTTACAGTTTTCTGTAAAGTTAGTCAGGCTTCCGGTCTGAGAGAAAAACTCTACTAAATCATAATCCATTAGTGAGTTGGGATTTATAGGGGGAAAAAAAGAAGGGGAAAAAATGAAAAAAAGATGAAAAAATAAATGCAAAGAGTTTGTTGGTAGTGTACATATTCAAAGCTTCCTTCCTTTTTTAAAGGGACTATATGACAAACACATTGTGATTTCTACTTAGAAATAGTTGAAGACTGCTTCTGCTTGCTTGTATTTAAGTGTTAATTCCATCACTAATTTTTTTCATAATCTGTTAATCAATACATCTACAGTAAAAAAGGCTGGCTGTGGTTTAATACCAGTAGCCTTTTTTTCCCACTTTCTCAAGTAACACAGCAAAATTTCTTTTGTGTAATACTTCAATTCTGCTTATCGTTTTGCTTTCTCTTGTTCATTGTACATCAAATATTGTCAACTCCACAGCTGATAATCACTGCAGGAAGACAAAAAATAAGATGCACAAACACAAATTTTATATGAAATTTTTAGGTTCTAGTCACAAACACCTTATAGTATTTGCACCTCAGATCATGAACACAAGCTGTAATTTTTTTTGGTGCCACAATAATGTAAATGAGTCAAGTTTATCAATCGCCCTCGGGGGAATAATTGTGATTGTGCATGAAAATGAACACCATCTCATATGAGTGCACGCTCTCTTGGTTTCATTTGCTTTGTAATTCACTGAAACTGGGAATATGCCACCTCATTATGCTTAAATCTGGTCTGAATTGAATTTAATGTAAACCTTCTTAATTTCCTCTCGCCTTGTCCTTTACATTTTGTGGGAGGTATGAAGCAAGCCTTTGGTTTCGACGGTGGCAATATCCCCACCCAGATACCCCGCTCTGCACCGCTCCTCCCCTTCGCCAGGAGGCTGATGAGGTGGTGGTGCTCCTATCGGATCGCAGGGCCAGCAAGGAGAGGTTCTCTACGAGGACGCTCAGGGTGCTCCGCGGCGAGGGCAGGGAGCTCTGGGTGCCCAAGGCAACGAACTCATGCCAGCCCTAGGCTTGCACGGGACCCTCAGAACTCACGGTACTCATGGGGCCCACGCTCCGCTCCCCATGCCGCTGCCGCTGCCGCCCCTCATGAGACCTGGACCTCTAGGGCCCGGCCAGGGCCCGGGGCCGGGGCCGGGGCCGGGGCCGGGGCCGGGACCTGCAGCGTCCATAGGATCGTCCTTGGGGTCTCTCTCTCCCACCTACTGCGACGTGGACGACCAGCTCTCTCTGCTGGAGGCCGGGCAGTGGTCAGGTTCCCATGGGCTCCATGGACCCCATGGAGGGCTGAGGGTGGTCCCCAGCAACCCTAAAGTGGATCGGATGGTCGCCGACGTACCCCTCCCAGCCGGTACCATTTTTCGTCTTATCTTTCTCGGCTCTGTGGAAGTTGAAGAAGAAGGAAGCGGCCGAAAACGTCGCAGGAGACTCAAGAAAACCATGGTGGAGGAAGCAGTCAGCAAAATCAAGGTTTGTGGACTAAGTGTTCACAATCCAGTTAGGCCACGTGAATGGTTGTGTGTTTTAATCACCTTTTTTTATTTTAGTGTCTCACTTAGGATTTTTTAAATTTTCAAATGTATAGCTGTTACGTCACTATTTTACATTTAAAGCCTTCAAGCGTCTTTTGTTTAGTGACCAGGGTCACGCACAAATTTTTGTCTACTTTATTTGCAATATTGTCTCTTTCTTGTATGGTTCTGGCAGTGTTTTGATGTGGGTTATTGGCAATGGCCTCCTAAGATTGTGCAAATCCTTAAATATATTATTACTAACTGTGTTTTATAAGTAGATTTTGATATGGTTACACCGAATCCATTGGTGTAAAAAAATTATACTAGTAGTACAACAAAACATTGGATGTGTACACTACCTACGCTCTTAATATGTATTCAATACATAGCTATTAATACTTCACATTGGAATTCAGAAAATTTCTTGGAGCTTATTGTAGAATAGGGAAATTATGAATATCTGTAAAATTAATTTGAACTTTATTTGGGGCATGGTCTGAATTACTCATAATGGTCAGAGGCCAATCCAAAGAGATTTGCATGACCAAGTCCTCTGGCCTTTTCGTATTATTTCTTGTCCATCAAATTATTCCTCTAAACAACAATTTTGTTATTTTGTTTGCTTTTTCTGGGAGACATATTCTTCAGCTTTCTCATTGAAATGCATGCTCCTTAATAACTTTCTATGGTTATATTTAATACTTGTGTGTCTTTGCTCTTCATTCTCACCTTTTTGAATATAGCTATCTTATATGTTTACTTATCACTATTTTTTTCCTGAACTTAAGCTTTTCATTTATTTGCTTTGTAACCAAAATTGGCTTTGTGTGTATTATCACACTCAGAGATATAATTTGTTATGATTTCGATACATTTCTTATGCCTAGATTTTTGCTTGAGATGATCAGTACATGCTCAAATTTGTATGGATAGTATCATTTTATTTGCTTTTTATTGTAAACCTAAGTATATTCTCACAACACTTGCTCCAGAAGCCAATTTGCCACCCTTTTCAGGAGTTAGATAATTAGTTGATTTGGTGTTAAAAAATTTATCTGTTAGGTACTATTTTTAGTATTTCTTTTTAAAAACTTTTTTTTTTTTTTTTTTTTTTCTTATTTACAAAAAAAAGATGATGTGTTAATTGTGTTGTTTGTCTCACATACATTGAATTAACCCGCTGTTTGTTTCTCTTTTCTGGCTGCTATCTGCTCCTGTAGGCTTTGGTAAGTCTGCGTATCTTTGCAGCCTATTTCTATGTTTAAATGTGAACATTATTTTCATTTATTCTCATTCAAACCCCTCTCTCCATAAGAAACAACCTTATTTATATCTGTTCTCATTACCATTCAGTTTTGGTCTCAGTTTTGGCATTGTAATTTCTATCTATGCCCAACTCATTTGTAGTTTGTTACACAAATCTTCTATTCTATCATTTAACTGGCTAACAATCCCTACTGATAGATAATTTAAGAGTAATTCATTAACTTACTTGTTTGTAGATTAGTTTGGCACTTACCTCTTCCTTCTTGTCAGTAAAAAGGTTCAGATTATAATTTACTGCCTTAAGGAGGAGCTTCAATGGATCAAGTGATGTGGGTATTGTTTTGTAACACACCTTTCCTTACCATATTCATCTTATGCAGGCTCCTGATGGTGAAACACAACCTAGTACTGAAGTGGACCTGTTCATATCAACAGAGAAAATCATGGTTTTGAACACAGATCTTAAGGTATGTTCAATATAATATCCTGTTGCACTTAACCAGTGCAACAATTCTATTTCATTCTCACAATTGTTAATTTTTTTTAGGAAATAATGATGGATCATGCACTGCGCACAATATCATATATTGCTGATATAGGAGATTTGGTTGTGCTAATGGCACGTCGTCGATTTATGCCTCAAGATGACGATTCAGACTCAAAACTTTCTCGAACTCCCAAAATGATATGCCATGTCTTTCAAAGTGAAGAGGTATGATTACCCTTGGTCAAAAAATATTAAATTTTAATTATTATTATTATTGTTAAATATTAATGTTACTATTAATCTGGTATTATAATTTGTCACTCCATCTAGGCCCAATTTATTGCTCAATCTATTGGACAAGCTTTCCAAGTAGCTTACATGGAGTTTTTAAAGGCTAATGGGATTGAAGACAATAGCTTTGTTAAAGAAATGGATTATCAAGAAGTTTTAAATTCTCAGGAAATATTTGGTGATGAGCTTCAAATGTTTGCCAAAAAAGAAATGCAGAAAGAGGCAAGAAAGTCTCGAAGTGGCACTTTAACTTGGCATAAAACTTGGGTCACTGTTAAAACTGAAATTGTTATGTTTGCAGGTGGTAGTCCCCAAAGCTAAAGGTGAAATCCTTGGAGTTGTTATTGTTGAGTCCGGATGGGGCTCAATGCTACCAACAGTGGTAATAGCTAATTTGGCACCTGCAGGGGCTGCTGCAAGATGTGGTCAGCTGAACATAGGTGACCAAATTATAGCAATTAATGGAGTAAGTTTGGTGGGATTGCCACTCTCAACTTGTCAAAACTACATTAAGGTTAGTTCCACCTTTTTACACCTGATTTAATTTCTCTTGTTTTTTTATTCATGCTTTTACTCATACTTGTAATTATACTTATCTACAGAACACTAAAACTCAGACTGTGGTGAAATTGACTGTCGTGCCATGTGCCCCAGTTGTAGAGGTGAAAATAAAGAGACCAGAAACAAAGTACCAACTAGGATTCAGTGTGCAGAATGGAGTGGTATGTTATTCTTTTGGATTAACTTAATTGTGAGGTTAATAATCAACACTCTCATGTACTTCTTCCCTTTGCAGATTTGCAGTCTTCTGAGGGGAGGTATTGCAGAGCGCGGTGGTGTGAGAGTTGGTCATCGAATAATAGAAATAAACAATCAAAGTGTAGTAGCGGTACCTCATGAAAAAATTGTGAATCTCTTAGCTACATCTGTTGGCGAGGTAAATACTCATATTCACCCAACAGATACTCACCCAGCTGCTTTAGGGAAAAAAAAAAAAAAAAAAAAAAAAAAAAAACTTATTGAATATTTATTTTTTTCAGATTTTGATGAAAACAATGCCCACCTCAATGTTCAGACTTCTTACTGGACAAGAAACTCCAATTTACATCTAAAATTAGGGGGATATGCATTTCTAGACCAAAGTAATTGTATCAGATATCAGATTGTGTTCTTGTAAGTATATTATGCACAGGGCGTCACAACATATCAGAATTAATTTTGGTACAGAGAAATAAGGTTAATACCTCTTCAAACAAACAAAATTAATTTGGGGGTACAAGGAATGGTTTTATTGCTTCAGGTCATCTCATAAAGCAATCTAAGCTTCCCAGCAAGTTTACGCTTGTTGCAAATAACTTTATCTGCTCAAGAGATATTGACATTAAGTGAAGAAAGGCAAAAATTAATTCTGTTATGTTACAACGCCCTGGTTACGCATAGTGTTAAAAATATGATTGAAGATCAAAAACATTCTTCAT
The DNA here is from genome assembly GCA_033675135.1 of Frankliniella intonsa. Classification (NCBI taxonomy): domain Eukaryota; kingdom Metazoa; phylum Arthropoda; class Insecta; order Thysanoptera; family Thripidae; genus Frankliniella; species Frankliniella intonsa. Next base: position 11,553,277 of record CM066254.1, on the reverse strand, counting down.
TCATTTCTTATCGGAAAGCTTGCTTGTGATAATGATAGGTAAAGCTACAGGCTATGAAAATGTTCTGTATATTTTGTATGTGCGCGTTCTGTGATGAAGCTGTCATAAATCTAAGTGATTCATAAGTTTCTTGTGGTTGATAAAATACCTTGGGCCTGCTTCCACATTCTTGTTGTGTTGACATGTCGTTACAAATTTTTTTTCTTGTTAAAATATTCTTTATTTGGTCTCATTTCAATAACCTTGACTGGACTGTTCTCATAAAGCAATATTTGGTCATGTGTGACATTTTAACTTAAAGTCATTCTTGTATTGTGTTTGTGTGTCCTATCTCTTCATTTCTATCATTTATTGCGGATAGGAAAAAGCAAATCATGGCAGTGTTTTTTTTTTTTACTTCTGCTTCTATGTATCATGTTTATCCAAAGAGTGTCAGAGTCTTTAGTGAAACTGTAAGAGAATTAGAGGCTGAAATGAGCACCAAAAAGTATGACAAAGTGTGTTCATAGTCATGTAATTTTTTTTCTCTAGTTCTGTATGTGTTTAAAACTGTTTGTTGGCATGTATTTGTGTAATAACATGTTTTATTTATTTGTTTATTTATTTATTATTTATTAATATTTATTCATTTATCTATCTAATTGGTTTGTTTGCAACCACTGCTGTATCATGAAATTTATTTATTTGCTCTGCTGCATTTATTTATTAGGTTGTCTAGTTAAGCCCATGTTGACTCTGCTGAAGAAATGGAATTCAAATTTAGCTTAATCAATTATTTTAATTGCCTATTTTATGTATATTTTACAAAGCCTAGTGTGGAAGGCAAAGTTAAAATACTCAGATGATTTATTGTGAACAAATGTGTGCATTGTAGTTACTTTCCCAAAAGACTGTTAAATTTCATTCAAAGTCCCTTTTTATTGTAAATAGCTAAGCACATAGCATAACACTCTCTTTGTTAGTAAAGTCTACTGATTCTTAACTTGGTTTCAAATCCATTCTGAAAGCCTTTTTAGTTTTCTGAAGGAAGAAATGAAACATTCCACTTTTATTGCACCCTAGATAGAGCAGCTCCGAAAATGTAAAGAAGATTTTGATATTCTGATTTTGCTATTAGTAGTGCTTTCTTATTGACAAATTGGAATTGTTTTTGTTGATCCTAGTCAAAGAAGAGCAAACCACACTAAGTCATACTTGCACGGTTAGGCCTTTGTTATAGAAGGCTCTACATTTTAGTTGTTTAAATCTTTTGGGTGTTAATTCCTTGATTTATTTAAAGACTCTCCTTTAATGAAGTTTTTAGCTAGGAAGTGTGACCCTTGCAATTTTATTAGAATTAGTTTCTTTTATTTTAGAAGAAGCATGCATTTTCATATCCTCATTGTAAGTTTGATATGTTTAAATATGTTCAAAAATCAGGAAATGTCAGAGATGGCTTAGCTATTTGCATGTGTCATTGCACAAGTTAATTTTCTCTATAGTTAGGTTTGATGTGGTAATTCTTTTTGACTTCATTTCTAAAGCCAATATTATTTTTCCTTTTCCTCCCATTTGTTTGTTGTTAGTAATAATATGGGTCCAAGTCCAAATGAGAGTTCATGACCTGCCTAAAAGCATGATACCAGAAAAACAATTTGCAGATTTTATTATCGTGAACTCCAGAGTCATTGATTAATTTGTTGTTTTTATTCTTCTTGTTTTTTCCTTTCACTTTTCTTTTTGTTCTATCAATGTGGTGACATGCACATCAGCCTTTCTACTAATGGATGCAAAATTGTAACTCTAACTAAGGAAGCAAATAATGCAGCAGACTTCTACCTTCCTTTTTTCAGCTCTGTGAGCTTAACTGCATGGAAACATATTGCTGCTTCTATTGTGATCCTGATATTATTATGTGGGCTTGTCTGGCATGCCATTTTATGTGTGTTGATTATTGAGGTTAGCCAAATATTTCATGCCTTCTATATAGTAGGCATTTTGTAACTGCCTGATTTGTATCACATTGGATTGTAAAATATCAACTAAAAGGGGTGTTTCTGGGTATTTTTCACCTGCATGAACAGCTGCTAATAAATTTACTCAATACAACAGAATAATTGTTTATACCAAGAAGTTTACCTCCTTAATTTTGTACATACAAAAATAGCATTAATTATGAAATGTTGACAAACTATGTACCACAGCTGATTGTGTATTCTGAGGGCTTAATGAAAATGAGGAAGTGTGTTGATTTACTTAACATTTCGTATTGATTTTACTCCCTGACAACCCTTTAGTTATCTCTCGACAATGAAACGGCAACTGGAACCCTTGGCTGCTGGTGAATTCGCCTGTCGGTAAACACACAGCATAACAATAAACACAGAATATAGCAAGTCTTCCTTGCCGCAGCTCAGGCGGTACAGAGAGACGGCCCACATGAGCCATCAGAAAATCAAATGTCTTGGATATTCAGAGGAGGGAAGGCCGCCTGATGCCGCGCCGCGAACTCCCCCGCACTGGAGAGCACCTCTGACCCGCAAGTGCCGCAAGTAAAGAGCGAGAGCGAGCGAGAGCAAGCGAGTGCAAGCGGGAGCAAGCGGGAGCAAGCGGGAGCAAGCGAGAGCATCCCTTGTGAGGCGGCAGCAGCAGCAACCGTCTCGGACGGGACGCAACAGCTGCACGGCATCGGGGACCGCTCCGCGGGTCCACCGCCGCGGGGTCGGCCCGGACTGCACCCTCAGCCCTCGGTCACGTCCCCGCCCCGCCCCGCCCCGCCCCGCCCCGCCCCGCTGCTGGGGGCCGTACCCAGCCCGCTCCGCGCCGGGCAGGGCAGGGGACTTGGCTGGGCTGAGCACATCAATCACGCCCAGGATAGCGACATCACCCGGCCCGGCCCGGAAGCACACTGCGCCGCGCCTGCACGAAGGGCCCCGCCCCGCCCCGCCCCTCTGGTCGGGTACATTGGAGGACCGCCCGCCTGCTCCTGCTCCTGTTGTCGATTCGGGGCGACACGGCCGGGCCGGGCCGGACACGCCTCGGCCGGACACGAGACATCTGTCCCATCTGCCGCGGGGTCGCGTCGGTTGCGTCAGCTGCTCCTTGTTCCAGACCCGCCCCCGCCCCCGCCCCCACCCCCGCCCCGGTGCGGACTCCTTACCATGGAGAAATATATACTTCCTCCGTGCTTGTTACTCTCCACCCGCGCTGTCCAGTCCTGACTCCTTCCTGGAGTTACTGCAATATTTCTGTCACGTCGTTGCAAAGCGTGCGAGGCGAGGCGGGGCGGGGCGTAGCGTAGCCAGGGTCCATCAGGCCGCCCCGCCCCGCCCCGCCCGATGCACGCCCGTGACCTGTGTCCGCGGGGCGAGCGGGAATCGGCCGGTGCCCGCAACCCGGCTATGCCCTACTGCAGCCTTCTCGTCGCGAGTACCGGCGGCGGCTAGGCTACACACAGCAACCTGCTCGTAAAAATCTTTCCCCGCGTCCACCTCTGCTGCCTTTCTCCACGCGACAGTTTCCTCTCCTCCTTCGCCGAGTGCGTCTGTGCAGGGGTGGGGCGGGGCGGAGCGGGGTGAGGTGGGGTTGGGCGGGGCGGGGCGGGGCGGGGCGGGGCGGGGCGGGGCCGGCGGTGAGATAGGCCGCACACGTACGGAGCCGGTTAGCCGCTAACACCGCCCCAGGGACTGCACTCGTGCCGGTGACTGCCGCGACATGGGGACGTGGACGTGGACGGGGACGGGGACGGGGAGGGGCCGCCGGCCTCTGCTGCATGGGGCGTCGGCTGCTCCTTCCTTATCTTCGTAAACGGATGTTCCACATCACATCACTCACCGTTAATTCCCTGCGAAGAAGTCGCACCCTTTTTACAGTGCCTGCCGTGCATTGCACTCGCAGGCATTTGTATCCGCCGGTAAATGGAAGGGGAGTACAAGACCGTCCCGGTGGGCCGGGCCGGGCACTGCGAGCGCCGTGCGGGTAGGCTGCACCGCACGCAGGCGTGCGGCCGGGTTGCCTATGGTTGCCTACCACCCCTGACCTGCTGGCGGCGGGTGGCGGGTGCCTGTTCCGCGGCCACACCAGTGGCGACCTCGACCTCAGCCTCAGAGAGCGGCCTCCTCCATGGTGGCGACCACTACAGATGAGCAGTCGATCGCGACGTTCGTAGTGTGAGCGGGAGTGTGTGTGGGGTGGGGGAAAGGGGGGGGGGGGGGGGTAGCGCAGGTATTTGTCGCCCTGTGTGATAAAAGAGCTGCAGCGGCGCGAGAATGAATGAGAGTTACGGCGCCCCTGGGATTGGCTGTTGGGACGGGACCCCCGCCCCGCCCCGCCCCGCCCCGCCCCGCCCCGCCCCACCCCGCCCCGCCCCGCCCCGCCCCGCCCGCCTTGCCAGCGTAGCCTTGCAGGGCTCAGCTCAGCCCTTTACGCGCGTCAACCCGCAGTGCTTTACGGTGAGGGTGGTGCCGTAAGGGCGAGGCGGCTCTATTGTGTATCGGAACCCCTTTTATATTCACTATATATATATTTTTTTTTTCGTTGGTGCAGAACTGTTTGTACTTTCGTCAAAGTTAGAAAAGAGGTGTTCAGTAGTTATTTTCCCCTCGTTTTCGCCTCGCTTTTTCTTCGTGTACCTCCACTTGGGTGAATAAGCAAGGTCGTTTGTTGTCATTGTGTGGGTGACCTAACCTAACCAACGCAATCTTCTCTGTCTATAATGCCTCTCTCATGTTGCCCCCCTCCCCTCCCCTCCGCAACGAGATGTAAGGCTTTATAAGGAGTTAGTCATGCGTGGGCCAAGGCGCGCGGGGCGGGGCAGGGCAGGCCACGGCCGCGCCCGCCGGGGATGTATGGGCCTATGGAGCCAACTCAAGTGCAGCGTCGAGTGGAACGGAACGGCTCGGCACGGAGCGCCTGTGAAAAATGTGAGCTGCTGTATGCAGAGAGCGCGAGGCGGGGCGGGGCGGGGCGGGGCGCGGCGGGGCGGGGCGGGCGGGGCGGGGCGGGGTGGGCGGGGCGGGGCGGGGCGGGGCAGGGCGGGGTGGGCGGGGCGGGGGGGGGCGGGGCGGGGCGGGGGGGGGCGGGGCGGGGCGATGTATGGAGAGGAGAGAGAAGGGCGCCGGATAGGGGGAGGGGGTGCGTCTGTCACAAGTCGGGGGCCGACTTGAGCGACACACGCATCCGCTCTGAGTGTCCTAAGTCCCTGTGCAATCAAATGTGCCTGGCGCCGGTCAGCCACTTCTGACGATCAAATTCAAAGGACGAAATAAACCAAAGGCGTGTTAATATTTTTCAAACCTCTTGCTGCTGGACACGGTAAATCTATTTCCTGGGACCTCCCAGGAAAGTAGGTGCTTTTCCAGGGAAGTTCCTGGCGTTTCCAGTACTTTTCCAGGAAATACCCAGGAACTTTCCTGGAAAGTACCTACTTTCCTGGGCGTCCTATAGAAAACAGATTTACCGTGGATACGTACATCCACTTCTGATGTAATTACTATTGTCGAAATGATGATGATGATAAAAAATAATATTACCGCGAGCTGCTCGGTGGTGCTCGTGCACAAAGCTTTGCGCTCCTGTAAAATGAGATTCCCCGGGGCAGGGCGGCGCGCGCGCGGTCCTACAGAGGGACGAGCGCTGCCCTGCCCGGCCCTGCCCGGCCCTCGGGAGGATAAACTTTATTGTCATTTGCTTATTAGTTCTCATTACACCGCCCGCCCCGCCCCGCCCCGCCCCGCCCCGCCCCGCCCCGCCCCGCCGGGCAGACGGACGTGCGGAGGAAGCGGTGTTGTTATTACTTTTCTGTGAGCCTCCAAAGTATTCTTTCAGTCTCAAGATGAAATTGTGCGCCCGCGTCCGGGCTGGCCGCGCTAGGTGGGGTGGGGCGGGGTAGGGTGGGGTGGGGCGGGGTAGGGTGGGGTGGGGCGTGGTGGGGTGGGGTAGGAGCGGCGCCACTGATTGGGGAGGAGAGCGCTGTTTTGGCCCCGCTCATCCCTCTGCTCGCCTGGCGCCGTGTGTTAAGATGCGCGGCGGAGCCCCTGCCCTCCTGTGCTCTGCCGGACCTCTCGCAGTCGCAGTCCAGTCGGTCACCCAACCATAATACTGCTGTCTCAGCCAAGATTTCTGGCTGGCTACAAATAACGCTACGCATACAATAAGGTGTGGGCGGAAAAAGTTGCCATCTCGAACTACTGTAACTGCGACGCGAAACAGGTAAGTTACTGGTCCCAGTAGCGCCAGGACTCGGCCGCGTCCGCCCCGCCCCGCCCCGCCCCGCCCCAGCCCGCACGCGTGCTGAGGCTGCGGCTGAGGAGGAGGGTGAGATGTGATGTGAGCTGGCGAGAGAAGCGAGAGGCGGGGGCGGGGGTGTTCCACCGGGAGACCAAAGGCCAATCCAAACTTCGCAGATGGCAAGTTAGAAGGCAGTTGAGCTCCCTATGAGCCGCGGGACTAGCCGCGCAAGTACTGGCCGGCCACCGCCCCGCCCGCCTCACCCCGCCCCACCCCACCGCACCCCACCGCACCCCACCGCGGTAGCCCTACCTCTCTACCGCCTTGCACGAGCAGAACGACCGGAACATGAAGACGGCAAGACGAGCTGAAGATGATGTGCGACACGACACGACACGACACGGCGGGACAGGCGGGGGCCCCGGGGACGGGCCTTGTGTGGAGGTGTGGCGTGTGTGTGTGTGCGCGCGCGCAGAGTGACGGCGCCTCCTCACAGGCCATTTCTCCTCATTGGCGGGGCGGGGCGGGGCGGGGCGATGCGCAAAAGGGTAGAGAGGCACCAGGGCGTGCGAGGAGGGTGAGGGGAGGGTTGGGGGGCGCCGGCTACTCGGTGACGCGGCCTCATTTCTCCTAGTTAATCTGAAGCCTGCTCACCCGCTGCCTCCCCCCTCTATATCCGCCCGCTGCTGTAAGCCACTCGCGGGGCGGGGCGGGGCGGGGCGGGGCGGGGCGGGGGGGCGGGGCGGGGCGGGGCGGGGCGGGGCGGGGCGGGGCGCGGCTGGGCGGCCGGTGCCCTCTCCTTTCTGCTGCTCACTGCTGCTTCTTTCTGCTCTTCTCTCCCGCCGTGCTCCCCCACCCCCCTCTCCTCTTTGCACCCCCCCGCCCACCTACACCTCCGAGGCGTGGTCGCCGTGACCTGTGACGGGCCGGGCCGCGCCGGGGCGGCAGTCGCAGGTCGCGCCCTCAGTGTTATCTGCTACGACACCCGTCCCGTCACCTCGCCGTCACGGCGGCGCAGCACGGAGCGCGGCCGTCACACGTAGAACAAGCAGTGGGCGGCACCGGCGCAGCCCGGGCCCCGCGGGTCCTTGCCTCCGGCCCCGCCCCCGCCCCGCCCCGCCCCGCCCCGCCCCGCCGCGGAGCAGCCGGCCGCAATCACCAATGGCAGTGAATTCCGCGTGGATACCTCTGCCAAAAGCCTTTGGCGGGGCGGGGCGGGGCGCGCGGAATGCCCCGTGAAAAGCTTTTCTAGAGAAAGGTGACGGTGCGGAGCAGCGCGACGGTCCAACGCGGCACAATAAACTGCGCGCGCCGGCATGTGACGCGGGCTGGGGGGGCCCGGCAGAGTCAGGTACACTGTATGCCCGAAAAAATGTGTTCTCAATGCATTATACTATACATTTCTATTTGGCGAGCAATGTATCTGCTTTTTTTTCCAGTGAGTTAATCGGCAAAGGTATAAAAGTTGGGTTAATCACGGTATTTTTTCTTCTGAAAAAGTTAAGCGCACATGAAAATTAAGAGCACGGTTTTCTGGGTGTGCGTGCAGCCAGCTTGGGCCGATAAAAAAAAAACTAATTTACACTACTGTGTTGTTTCGAGGGAAAACAACGCATCATTATTTCAGCTCTAGATTAGGGGGTCAAAATTGCAATAGGCTTAATAGAACATTTTTCTGGGTGTAGGTTTTGTCCGCCGCCACCTTTCGCGGATGGTCGAACCCGAGCGATGCCGCATCGAAGTTACCGCCGCGTTTTACAGCCCTGTGTATGCGAGGTGGATCCGCTGGGAGGTGGGGGATGGAGCGGGGGAAGGGAGGGGAGTGGGGGGGAAGGGGGGCACTGACCGACAAGTAAGCCCTGCGGCGAGGCAACTCATGCAGGCGAGAGGCCCTCGGAGTGACCCCGGCGCTCGAGAGGGGCACCGGGTCGAGAAAGCGAGAGGAGAGAGCGAGAGGGGGGAGAGGGAGGGAGAGAGAGAGCGAGAGCGAGGTATGTGGAAGGCGCCGCGGAAGAGGGTGGCAAGTTCTCTTCCCTCCGCTCCTTTCCAAATCATCCTCGACCAGACCCTCGCTATGGTGCTATGGCGGTGGGGAGGGGGCGGGGCGGGGAGGGGCAGGTGGCGAAGTGAACAATTCCTGCCCCGGACACACCGCCGCCACTGCCCTGCCCTGCCCTGCCCTGCCCTTCCCTTCCACCGAGCCCCTGAGGGGCGGGGCGGGGCGGGGCGGGGCGGGGTGGGGCGGGCCCACCGGGCCCCACGCACTGCTCTTACGTGACTCCATTTCACAGTTAGGGCGGCAACAGTCATGGGGGATATGAGGGGCCGGGCGGCGGGGAGGGGCCAGTGGGGAGGAGGGGGCGGCGGGGAACGAGACGGGTTTGTTCAAAGATAATCGCCTCCCACACGGCGGTGAAACACTGCGTGCCATTCCCGGGGCCGGTGCAGCTAGATTGTCCGACCTATCTCTGTCCGACCTTACGATTTTCCCCGAAATCCGAAAAAGCGCTGTCCGACCTTGCTTACACGGGTAAATTGGAGAAGGAATATGTATCACTGAGGATCAGGCCGGAGGATGCGCCGAAAAATTTTTACGCCATCTCAACTTTATAAAAAAAAAAAAAAAAAAAAAAAAAAGGGAAAAAAAATTGGGAGGCCCATGCTGCGAGAGGCCGCATGCGTCCGTAGCGCGTAGCGCGTAGCGTCATTGCAACAGGAAGACAGTGGTTCAACAACCGCCATTTTTTTGTTTTTGTTTTTGTTTTTTGTTCCTCGCCTGACAGTTTTGTGGTCGGATAGAAATAGGATTACGTTTAACGACAAAGGTTACAATTTTTTTTTTTAAAAAAAAAAAAGCTATGCGACACAACAAAAAAAACAAAACAGGGAGAGCAGGTGTTTTCAGCCAGGACCGCGAAGAGGCGGAGTCGGGAGGGATGGCGGTGGAACCTGCGGGACCGGCCGGGCCGGACGATTACCTCTGTCCTCGGAGTCCCCCGAACAGGACCGGCGGGGGCGTCTGGGTACTTGTACTCGGTGCCCGATGCAGGTTTGACCTTCTGGCCGCCCTGGCTGCCCGTGCAGCGCTGCGCTGCGCAGGGGAGAGTCTGTGAGGGAGAGAGAGAGAGGGAGAGGGAAGAAGGTGGAGGGCATCTCTTCTTGCTCTCCCCTCCCCTCCCCTCCCCTCCTCTCCGCACGGCCACCACTTCGCTTTGAGCGCCATTCCCAAACCGGCCACGTAAGGCTCCGCGCTGACCCTCCGCCACGCCCCGCCCGGTCACGGTTCAATTTGGACAGTTTGATTCAAATTCCTACTCTGTGGCTAGCGCGCCGAAGTAGGTGTCAACACCTGGCCCTCCCTGCTCGACCGCCCCGCACCCGAGCCCCGAGGGGGATGGGGGGGGGGGGCGTATGCCACTCACTCGCTCACTCACTCACTATTTTCAGTCCTCCCTTATTCTTTCCCATTTTAAGGAGCCAGACGCAGACGGCTCATACAGAGCGACTCGAGCGTGCGGACGTTGAGCTGCGGCGTACCTCCCCCTCCCTATCTCCCCTCTCTCTCTCTCTCTCTCTCTCTCTCTCTCTCTCTCTCTCTCTCTCTCTCTCTCTCTCTCTCTCTCTCTCACTCGCTCTCTCATGCCTCCTACAGGTGCGAGAGAGACTGGCGGGACTGGACAGGGCCCGACTGTGTTGGTTTGTGGCGTGCGGCGTGCAGGGGCGCAGGGCAGCAGGGCCCCTTGACAATGAGGGGCGAGCGGCCAACTCAACGCGGAGCGGTGGGGGGAGGGGGGAGAGCCGAGTTCGCGCTTATTCCGTTCGGAGCTGTGAGTTGGAGTTTGGAAAGAACACTCAGAGAGGTCTGTCTGTGCTTAGTGTGGCGGTGTGTGCTTGGGCGTGCCGTGGCGGGGCGGGGAGGGGCGCGGCGGGGCGCGGCGGGTTGAGGTAGGGCCGGGGTGTGCAGCGCAAATGAACGGCCTCAGCATCACCGCACTGGACTCAGGCTCATTCCGATTGCTGGAGCTCCCTCCACGCCCGCGCTGTATGTCTGTACCGCCAGGCACGGCTGCGCAGCGGGTTGCCTATGCTCGACTCAGCAGGCGCCGTTACCTGACCCCCAGAGGTGCGCGGACAGCGCGGCGGGCGCGGCGCGGTGTGGCGATGCCTACCGCTGTCTCGCGCTGCTGTCTCGTCTCGTGACGAACCCCGCTGCACTACCGCAACTTGACCACAAGACCCCACACCCCCACACTCCCACACTCTACTTCCACTCCCATCCACCCAGCCCCGCGCGCCCGTCGAGTCGAGCGTAGGCAGCCTGCTCCACTCCGGTGTCTGTCTTCAACACTACCCCTGTATAGGTATGGGTCGCACCCTAGCTACAGTTGACTTGCGCTTGCCTGGTCACAAACGACCCACGGCTACAATTATCTTTGACTTAAACGTATTCATAGATCTATACGCATCGGATTCCCGCTCGCGTCCGGCGTGCGCCAGCGGGCGCTCACGGGGTAGCGCCGGGGAGGAGGAGCAGGGAGAGGCAGAGTGATGTGCTAGAATAATTAGCCAACATCGTTATTCCAGTTGCTGACGCCGATCGCCTATCAGCAGAGGGGAGGGGAGGGGGAGGCCGGGGCGGGGCGGGGAGGGGAGGGAGGTGAGAGCACGGTGGTGGTCGGCAGAGAGCAGCGGGCTGCGCGGCGTGTAACCATTGGTAACGCTGCTGCCTTCCGCCGCCCCGATCACGTTTCGCGGAATAATTGGAGACGCTCCAATAATACTTACGTATCGGTGGCTTTTATTTTTTCCGATGATTCAGCGCTGGCCGAGCCTGCGCCCGGCATGCCACGCCTCGGCACGGCACGAGGGCTAACCGCACGCTGCTCTGCTACCTCGGCCCGGCCTCGCTGCTAGTCGTTAGATCTCGCCCTCGCTTCAGATTTCCTGTATTATTTTTTACCGGAGTCAGTGTTTCCTAGATCCGCGGTGTTGCGCTTTTTCACCGGGCGGGGCGCACGGTGCCCGTGCAGGAGTCGCTGGGGACCCACCCGTACGTCGAGTAACGGCCCCGGGGGGCCCCGCCCCGGCTCTGGCCGGCCGCGGCATGATCTGTGTCGAGCGTGTCCACGATGGTGGGGCGGGGCGGGGCGGGCGGCACAGCCTGGCGCCCTGGAGGGCAGTGAGAAGTCAAGACACACCCAGTGCCCGGCCTGCACTGCCCTGCCAACCCCGACCTGCAAAACTCACATCCCACTACATTTTTCTCCTCTCAACTTTTCCTCATCAGTTCAATTTTTATTTTTTCCCGCGAAGATCGCGATTGTTTTTCATTCCACAAGTGCAGGTGTACCGCACGAAACTTTGGTGAAACCGTGGAGAGGCCGGTCACGTTGCAGGCGCGGCTTGCCCCGCCCCGCCCGTGCCTGTAATGAAGTGCCGGTCAGTCTATCGCATGCTTCAATTGACTTTGGGATAATGGTTCCCCTGCCCCGCGTTGTGAAGGGCTCCGTCCGAGCGTTTGGGTTTGGCGCGGAGCAGTGGCCGGGCCGGGTGCCGGGCAGGGACTGCCTCCCTGCGGCGACAAAAGAGCTCCTCTTTTATTGTTTTATTTTATTAATTAGCGCTCTTGGCAGTGGGTGCCGCAGACCGCAGGGCGCCGGGCCGCGCCGCGCCGCGCCGCGCCACGGGCACGACGCCCACATCTTTTCTTGTATAATTTCCTTTCCCGGTCACCGCGGGCGCCGCGCTGCGTTTGTCGGGATTTGTCACTTTGTTGGCAGCGCTCCCGGTGACGGGGCGAGGTGCGGCGAGGCGCGGCGGGGCGGGGCGGGGCGCGGCGAGGTGCGGCGGGGCGGGGGCGGAGGCGGGGCGGAGCGTGGTGGGGTGGTGATACCCGCGTGGCCGTGGTGTGGTCTGCTGTCACCCCCGCCTTTTCAAGAATGGAGTTCACACGATTGGCAGTGCAAATATGTAACTCCACGATTCGAGTGTGAAAGCTTGGAATTTTCATTCTCTTCTATTTTTTCGTGGCCAAAACACTTTGGGGGAGCGGTGCGTATTTCCGCCCTCTGAGTCGGGCTGGCGGTCCACGTGCACTACCGCCTCCCCACTCCCTCCCGTCCCCGCGCCTCCTCGCCCCCGCGCCACCCCCACCGCCCCCGCCGTCCCCGCTCGCGGATACACCCCCGCCGCGCCGTGGAGAAGTCACTGGACCAACCGGAGCCAGTGCCGGGCGGGGCCTTGCGGGGCCGGGCGGGGCGGCTGGAGTGTCTGGCCGGAGGAGGAGCCGGGGGGCTGCGCCGCGGGGCCGGGCCGGGCCGGGCCGGGGCGCCAGGCGCCGCGAGGCACGGGGAGCCAGTCCGCCGCCTTCCACGATCGCCGCCGGTCGCTACTCCGCTCCGCTGCCCCGCGCAGTAGTGCAGCGCAGCGCCCGTCTGTCCTCCCGCGCCCGTCTGTTGCACCTGCAGCTGGCCCCCCACCTGCAGCTGGCCCTCCACCTGCAGCTGCGCCTGCCCCCGCGCGCGCTGGCGGGGCCGCGTGTCTGATGCGGCGCAGCGGTGCGGGTGCGGCGGGCGCGGCCCGGGCGGAGCGGCGCGGCGGCCGCGAGTCCCCGTCGCGTCGCGTCGGCCCGGGAGCAGCCGGGCCTCACCGGGGCCAGCACCGGGGCGCGAGCGCGCGGCCCTGGTGAGCAGCAGGGAGGTGAGTGCGTAGCCGTAGGCAGCGATGTTAAATTAAAGACCGATATTATGACATAATCACTACGTAAATTAAAAGTAGGCAGTAGTAACAAGATGAACGATTTTGGAACTCACCAACAACGCTCCTCGTTATAAAAAAAAAATATTCTGAGCCAGATAGTGAGTTTTTTGTGATAGGAAAATATTTTTTGTGGATAAATTCGTTTTTACACGTAACATCTGCTTTTCAAAAATCTAGCCCCAAATAAATGCAATTTATTTATTTTTATTTTTATTTTTTGCATTTTTTTCCTAGCGCGGTGAGCTTTGTCGAGGCGATGGCTGCGGCCGTGGTCCCACGAAGCACGCCCTTAACATGCTGGGGTGTCAGGACGGCGCTCTGCACTCTGCTACTCCTGCTTCAAGTCGGAGGTGATAATGGTCCAAACGCCTTTTGCTCCGGATCCTGGTTACTACTTGTCTTAAACTGAAACGCCACCTCCGCCTTGGCCGGCAGGTTTCTCCGGGGTCATCTGGGAGGAATGGTGGACCTACGACGGCATTTCCGGTGAGTCGGCTGCATCCCACATCCACGTGCACATCAGTCAAAGGCCCCGGCCCGGCCCGGTCCGCCTGCCCCTGCTGGGCGATGCAAAGCACGTCGCGGAGATTTGAACGCATCCCCTCCCCCTGCCCGTCGCTGCGCAGGCCCGGCCTTCTGGGGGCTCATCAACCCCGAGTGGAGCCTGTGCAACAAGGGCCACCGGCAGTCCCCCGTCGACCTGGAGCCGGACCGGCTGCTGTTCGACCCCAACCTGCGGAACATCCGGGTCAACAGCCACCGCGTGAACGGGCTGCTGACCAACACCGGGCACGGCGCCGTGCTCGCGCTGGACAACTCGACCCGGCGCGCGCTCAACGTGTCGGGCGGGCCGCTGGCCTACAAGTACCAGCTGCACGAGCTGCACGTGCGCTACGGGCTCGTGGACGCGCTGGGCTCCGAGCACCTCGTCAGCGGCAGGGCCTTCCCCGCCGAGGTGAGTCCGCCCCCGCCGCCGCCCCCACCGCCCAGGGTCGGACTGGGGGGTCAGGTGCCCGCCGGGAAAGTAGCTGAAAGGGGCCCGGGATTGCCTACCTTCGAGGGGCAACGGGAGCTTAAACGTGTGAAACTGAATCCCGGGCCCAGGACCCCTGGCGGGGCCCGGATCATGCACTGTTACTAGCAAGGTAAGCCTCCGGCTTGAAGGCTGAGCTCCATCCCGCCTTCAACTTTAAAAAATTACGTACGTGCTCTGCAAATGAAAGGGGTTTGTTTCTTCGGTGACTGTGGCTCCTCGCGGAGCATGCCTCCTAGTGGTCCGGCGTCGGGTACCGTGGTGTCGTAGCCGTGCCGGCATAGTGTCCGCCCGGAGAGGGGCAGAACGAAGGTTCGAATCTTAGCAAAAAATTTAATTTTTCTGAGGACAACAACTTGGAGAGTGGAATTCAAGCCCCCCATTTCAACCGACCTCCCTCGTGGAATCGCCGACGGTCTAGTGGTCTAGTGGTGCCGCGAAAGCCGTGGGGTGTCTGTGAGACTCGGCACATGGGGCCTGGTTCAAACCCAGGTAGGTTCTTCACTGGTAGCGACAGAGGGTTGCCAGGAAGCTCCGTCCCATGCCCACGACTGGTGGTCGGTCGTGGGGTCATAAGTCCTAGAATCTGGCTCCAAAAATAGCTTTTCCATGCCCTGGGGACAGGGCAGTTCGGTTAACCACCGTACGACTAAATCTGGCAGTACGGGGATCAAATCTGTCGAATTGCGCGACAGGATCGCAGTCAGAAAAGCACCGGTTCCCATAAGAACACCGAAGTTGTTGGCTGCCACGGGGGGTAAAAGCCCTGTGCCTGGCGGGAACCGCAACCTCCTTCGGGAGGTTTACTGTCGCAAAAATTTTCCATGTTTTCACGCCACCCTTTCACTTGAAGAGCACGTACGTCATTTTTTAAGCGGTTAAGCTCGAAAATCTTTGTATGCTTTCCATATGTTTTTGCCCAGGCTTCAAAACGCCCCAAAAAAGTATATCTTGTGTGAACAATTTTTCGAGCCGACACTTTAAAAAAAGGGTCGCCTAGAACGAGGTGCTCTTGCAACAGTGCACCCTCGCTTTGGTGACAGGGCCAGCGGGCTCCCGGTGAAACCTTACGATTTTTCAATACTTCTTCGCCGTTGCCACAGATTCAAATCTTCGGATTCAACTCGGAGCTTTACGTGAATTTTTCGGACGCCACTCAGAAGGCACAAGGGCTGGTGGCTCTCTCGGTGTTGTTGCAGGCGAGTACCTCCAGCACTTCCTGTCTTTGGCCACATAAAAATACTAACGCGATCACTCAAATTCCAGGTCGGTGACTTGTCGAACCCGGAGCTGCGCTTACTGACGGACCAGCTAGACCGAGTTCAATACCGGGGTATGTCAAGACTCCTGTTTACGAAACCTTAGCCTGAAATGCGCAGACGAACTGCGAGCGTTTTAGACCAAGGTGTAAAAATGATATTTTTTGGGGGAAAAGAAAAGTTACTTTTCCAACAACTCTAATCGACCAAATTGTGCAACCGCCGTGCAGGAGACTCGGTGCCAGTGACGCGCATTTCCATTCACGGGCTGCTGCCCAACACGTCCGCCTACATGACCTACGACGGCTCCACGACGATGCCCGGCTGTCACGAGACGGTCACGTGGATCGTGTTCAACAAGCCCATCTACATCACCAAGCAGCAGGTGAGCGGGTGCGGGAGTGAGCGTGAGCGCGCGCGCGCGCCTGGACACGCGTGACTGACACGTGCTCCCTGTACACTGTTCAGCTCCTGGCCCTGCGCCGCCTCATGCAGGGCACCATGGCCACCCCCAAGGCGCCCCTCGGGAACAACTTCCGCAGTCCGCAGTCTCTCCACAACCGGCCGCTCCGGACCAACATCGACTTCAGGAAGGACTCGGTGAGTGCGAGGCGAGGCGAGGGCCTTTCTCACCCCGTGTGAATGCGAACACGCTTCTGGCCAGTTTGAAAACCGAATCCTGGATTGCTCATTGGTGTGCAGGTGACGGGTAACCAGTGCGTCTCGATGAAGAAGACGACGTTTTATAAAGGTTGGTTTTCTTATAAATGCTCAGTTACTTCTGTGTTTCTTGCGTAAACTAACAAAACATGCCGCAATTTTATACCAGCGAACGTGTGGTGAGAGCATGGTGTTGCGTGCTAGCGCCTTCGGTAACGCAATCCGTTGGGTACGGAAGGCGGGTGGGTTGCCTACCCACCGGGCGCTTGACAGAGGTGAGGCTCGTCGGAGACGAAATGTAATCTCTTTTAATAAAGCATACTTTTATTAAAAATCAATACAAACGTAACCTAACTATCACAATGTGGAGTCTGCAACATCGCAAAAATGATGACGAACAGGTAGGTTTTTACATAAGACTATAAACCGCAATCGAAGTAGCGGAATCACATTAACGTATGACACAAGTATGTTAACGTACTGTATCTACAAGGAGAGTATCACGATTACGTATTTGTACCCGAAGAGTACAGCTAACCTAATAGTACGAATGAAAATAATGATATTATAAATAAAAATGCCTTAAACGATATCGTTAAGTATGACTATATGTACAGGAAAAGACTATTGGCACCCTGAAGATAAGTACCCAAGACATATAAAATTCTTTGATTTCTATATCTATTTCTAACCGTGGGCACTCTAAGGTTTATGCACACACATTCCCCGTAAAAAATAACACACACGCGCGTTCCCAATTCATACAAGTCTCGTCCCATTTCATTACAAATGCTGTAGATTAGAAACACTTTGCTTGCGGTCTTGAAAAGTGGCACCCTCTTCTTACCACTACTTAAATGCAGATTTTTGACAGCAGTAGGGCCGAGGGCGACGCCTGCTGTACAAGCTCTCTTTGGAAATCACGCTTAGTCTATGACAGGGACAGGGTTCGATTGCCTCGGTTGCTGGCGCTGGCCCTCTTCTCAGAAGTCGGTCATGCTGCGAGGCAGGGGTATCTCCCCCTCGCCCTCCTCCTCGTCCCTGGCCCTGCCCTCGCCCCGGCCCTCGCCCCGGCCCCGCTGTTGGTTTTTCCTCCGGCGCCCCTTGTTCGGCCGCCTCTGCTTGTGCCTGCCCCGCGCGCCCCCGGGCCGCCGCGCGCCGCCCGGGCCGCCCTGGCCCCCTTGGCCGCCCGCGGGCCGACCGAAGGGACGGCCCTCCGTGGGGTCGCCGAATGAACTCCTGTCGGAGTCCTCAATGTCGCCGAAGGGAATCCTCCCTGAGGACCCCCTCCTAGAGCCCTCGGCGGGGCCCCTCCGCGCGCCGCCCTCCGCCGAGCCTCTGCGGCCCCCGCCGGCGCCCTCCGCCGACCCCCTCCGCGGACCTCCGAACGGGTTGCCGAAGGGTGTGTCCGTCTCCTCAGAGTCGTCCGGGTCGCCCCAGGGGTCGCCCGCCCTCGCCGGGAACTGCGGGGAGGCCGTGGTGGCCTTGGGCCGAGGCGTCCGGAATCTCCATGACGGTGACGCAGTGGTCCTCGACGCGGGCGTGCGGGCCGCCAAGCCGTACCGCGTGGAGCTTGGGGTAGTGTTGGGGGCGGGGGACGTCGTTTGAATAGTTCGCGGCCAGGTCGGCCTCGAGGTCCAAGGTGTCGTGGTGGTGGTAGTAGTTGTAGGGCGCTCTGTCGTGGTCGTGGTCGTGGTTGTAGGACGCTGCGTCGTAGTAGTGGTTGTCGTGGGAGGCTCCGTCGTAGTCCTGGTGGTGGTTGTAGGACGCTGCGTCGTAGTAGTGGTTGTCGAGGGAGGCTCCGTCGTAGTCGTGGTGGTGGTGGTTGTGGGACGCTGCGTCGTAGAAGTGGTTGTCGAGGGAGGCTCCGTCGTAGTCGTGGTGGTGGTGGTTGTGGGACGCTGCGTCGTAGTAGTGGTTGTCGAGGGAGGCTCCGTCGTAGTCGTGGTCGTGGTGGTTGTAGGACGCTGCGTCGTAGTAGTGGTTGTCGAGGGAGGCTCCGTCGTAGTCGTGGTGGTGGTGGTTGTAGGACGCTGCGTCGTAGTAGTGGTTGTCGAGGGAGGCTCCGTCGTAGTCGTGGTCGTGGTGGTTGTAGGACGCTCCGTCGTCGTGGTGGTTGTTGGACGCCGCACCGTAGTCGTGCTGGTGGTGGTTGTAGGACGCTCCGTCGTCGTAGTGGTTGTGGTCGAGAGTGGCATCGTAGTCATGGTTGTCGTCGTCGTGCTCGCACGAGGCGTGTGTGTGCGCCTCACCATGGTTGGCCACGGCGGCGCGGTGCTGCTGGCGGCGATGTCTGCCGTGCCCGTGAACGAGGTGGGGGCGGGGGGCGCGCGCTGCGGGTGGTTGCTGCTGCTGCGCTGTCTGCTGCCGTAGCCGTGCTGCCTCCTGGTGGGCCGCGCCGTGGTCGTGGTGGGCCTGGGCGTGGTGGTCGTCGTGGTGGTCGTCGTTGTTGTCGTGGTAGTGCTGCTGGTGGTGGTCAGGGGCGGGGCGGCGGGGGCGGGCGCGGGGGCGGGGGCGAACACGGGGGGCATGGCGTGCGCGTCCACGGGCTCGATCGGCGATCCGTCGACCGGCGTGAAGGAGTCCACGATGACGGTGCGCGACACCAGGTTGGGGTTGGTGCAGTTGGTGTTCGTGAAGGTCCGCACCGCCTTCTTGATTGACTGGAATCGTAGCAAAAAGACCACCGTCAGTGACTCTACAGGCACGCGCACAGGCAGGGCGGAAGGAGGCTCAGGTTGCGGGGACTTACCTTGGACTTGGTGGTCCAGGGCAGGACGAAGGTGACATCGAGCGCGTTCCCCGGGCCTAGGTTGCCCATGACGAGGAAGGAGTCGGCCTCGCCCTGGTCGCAGTCCGGGCAGCCCGCGGGCAGCGGCGGCAGCGAGGCCCGCACCATCTTCCTGACGGCCGGGGTGGACGCCTTGAGCACCCTGGTGGTGCGCAGGTCCTGGTGCGGGGCCGCGCTGGCCCTGGCGCGCGCGGGGCCGGGGGCGGGGCCGGAGGCGGGGCCCCGCTGGGGGGAGGGCTGCGGCCGGCGCGGCCGGCGGGCACGGGCGGCTGCGGGCCGAAAGGCGACACTTGAGGACACCTGACCACTGCGACGGCCTCTGTGGCCTCCGAGCTTTACTTACCAAAGTCAGACCGGCAGAGATGGTCCAGGACGTTGTCGTAGGTCTCCACCTGGTTGCACGGCCGGCACTCGTCGTTGGCTGGAACAGTCACATAACTCGCGTCAAGGCACCCGTTTTCTGAGAGTTTGGGGCGAGTTTGTCATACACCCCGGTCACCGAGGCCTCTTTCAACGACCCCCCGGTGTTTGCCTTCCCTCGCCCCCGGCCAACCAAAGCTGAGGCAAAGCTACTGTGTGTCTGTCCCGTCCCGTCCCATCTGTCACACTCCCCCGCCCCGCCCCGCCCCGCCCCGCCCGTCCTGTCTTCCTCCCCCACACATCCCTACTCATCCTTTTGTCTCCCTCGCTCATCCAATTGAAGAGGATAGCTTCTTCACGCCCTGGCGGGGACAATGCGAGGGTTCGAGTAATCCCCATTAACAATGATTGGCGAGAGGCCGGCCCGCCCGGCCCGGCCCGGGCTAAGCGTGTAGTCTAACTGGGGCCTCTCTCTGTCTCTCCTCTCTCTCTCCCCCGCTCTCTCGCTCTCTCTCTCAGGCCCAGGCGACGCGACGTGATTGCTGACGGCACCCTGTCTGGCCTAGGCTGGGCCGGGGTCATCCTGCCCCGGTCCTGTTCGTGGGAAACGCCATGTGACCACGTCAGCGACTTATGTAAGAGAGGTAATCTTCTTTAGTTTAGCAGATTCCTGGCAATGAGTGAGGGCCGGACCGCACGCACACTGCCAGAAATGGGAAAGAGGGAAAGGAAAAAATCTACGCGCCTTTTGGCACGCATACACCTTTGTCAACTAGCACATCATTGCGATTTTTGTGATAAATTAGAATTAAGAAAGCTCAATAATTGTCTCTCAATAGAAAGCGGCCGGGGCAACACTGTCAGTCCGATGTGAAGCTTATCGGACTAACTAAAAATAACTGTTGAAAGTACAGTAACTTCATTGCTGGAAGATATCCGAAGACCGATTCTGTTTTGGCCTCCTCGCAGTTGTATGGCGAGGGGGAGAGAAAGAGTGTAATAATGAATGTATGTGTATGTGTGTGTGTGAGAGAGAGAGAGAGCGGGCAGAGAGGAGGGGGGGTGCGTTGAGTGACATTTCCCTATCAGAGGGCCATTACTGGCAGGCGCGGCGCGGCGCGAGCGAGACTCTCAATTGAAGTCCATAGTCTACACTCTCATGTCGCTCGTCGCTTAACTTTCTCACCCGCTGGACCCCCCTCCTCTCTCTCTCTCTCTCTCTCTCTCTCTCTCTCTCTCTCTCTCTCTCTCTCTCTCTCTCGCTCGCTCGCTCTCTCAAGCGCGGTGGGGCGAGGGGTGGCTCGGGGACTCGGCCCGGCCGAGAGATGCGGGAGACCCGGTGGCCACCCGTTGGGTCATTCAAGTGGAGGAAGCGAGGGTTAGGGGAGAATCATCCATCAAGCTGAATAAGACGTAAAATGGCGAGGAGAATTGTGGTTGAGTGAGTGTCGTGACACTTACCGTCCTCCACGACCACCACGACGGGCTCGCTGTCCAGTAGGCGGACCTGTCCGTCCGGGGGGCGCGGGGCCGGCGGGCCGGCCTGGCCCTGACCCTGGCCGCGGCCGCCGTCCGTCTGCGAGGCGATGCACATGTCGTTGTCCGGGGGGAACTTGTCGCAGCGGAACATGTCGGGCCAGGGGTAGCCGTAGATGCGCATGCGGCCCTCGCAGCCGCGGCGCACCGCCTCGCACAGCGAGCGGCAGGGGTAGATGGGCGACATGGAGCGCTCCAGGCACACGGGGCTGAAGAGCGAGCAGAGGAACAGCTGCGCGTCGCCGTGGCACTTGATGTTGACGAGCGGCACCCAGGACGCGGCCTGCTGCCCGACCTCGGCCATCGTGTCGTGCTCCAGGAGGTTGGGCAGCCGCATCTGCTTGTAGCCGACGCCGTAGCACAGGCTCAGGTTGGAGGGGATGTCGACGCACACGGGCGCGCGCCCGCCGCCGCCGCCCCCGCCGCCCGTGCCCAGGCCCCAGTCCGTGAACATGGTCCTGGTCTGCAGGGGGATGGGCAGCCCCGCGGCCGAGGCCGAGCCCTGGCCCTGCGCGGCCGAGGCCGCGGCCACCCCCGCCCCCGCGCACAGCAGCGCGCCGAGCAGCAGCGCCCAGGCGCAGGCCCAGTAGTGCCGCACCCACCACATGTCACTGATCACTGGCTACACACACGCACACGCACACACACGCGCGTGAAGGTCGAGGTGGGAGTCCCTGTGGTGCGGGGCGAGGCCCAGCGCCCAGCCGTTTTACATAAATCAGTCTGCGCGGAGGAGAGGGTGCGACACAGCAGGGCTCCGGGTCCGCCAGGGCGAGGGTCACAGCGTCAGAACCCGCGCGGGCGCAGGGGCGGGCGCAGGGGCGGGGGCGGACTGGTGCACCCCGACGGCGGGCGGCAGCGGCCCGTTGGAGGCCGTCATCCTGAAGCGCGTCCTCTGGGTGCTGCGGCGGAGCGGGGCGGGGCGGGGCACCTAGAGAGTCTCTCTAGGGGCACCCTTCGCTGCCCCTGACCTGCCTCGCTGGGGGGAGAGGGCGGGGCGGGGCGGGGCGGGGCGCGCCGGGCCGGGGCACAGCGAGATAAGATTAGGACCCCCACAATGCAGCGGCGGGCCGGGGCGGGGCGGGCGCACCGGAATCGTGTCCAACGGAGTCACTTTCACTCTACGCGCTTCAGTCAGCTTCACTTCACTTCACTTCACTGCACTGCACTGCACTACACTTCACCCTCGGCTCGGCTCGGCCCCGGCGCGCGCAGCCTGCGCCGTGCGATGCACCCTGTCGCCGCCTCTCCTCGCCTCGGCCTCTCAGCTGTCACTGCACTGCACCGCCACTGCCATGGCACTGCACCCGGCACCCGGCCCGGCCCGGGCCCCGGGCCTGCCCAAGGGACCATCAGGGACTCGCGGCTCTGCCTGCCCGCCAGCCCGGGCAGGGGCGGGGCGGGGGCTGCCAGCGCGGGCTGCCCGCCCGCCGTGCGGGAGAGGGGAGGGTGGGGGCCTGGGGGGCTCCCATCCCGCTCGCGGCGCGCAGCTCCGCTCACCACGGGGCAGGGCACTGACACCACCACTGACAGCATCAGCAGCAGCAGCGACACCCCTCCCTCCTCCTCCTTCTCTCTCACTCACACGTGTCACCCTCTCTGTCTCTGCCCCCCGCCCCGCCCCCTCCTCTCATCCCCGCCGCCATATGTGTGTTGGACGTGACGTCTCGTCTCGCCTGTACCCGTCCGGTCTTCCCCCTACGCATCTTTGCGCCTCGCCCGTTCACGCTCTGGCTCTCGGGTCCGCGACGTTCCCGCGAAGCCCCAAAAATCCACCCTGTACGCGAAGAGTAGACCTTCTGCAGCCGTCTTTCTTTTGTCTCCCCGCTGTCTTGCTCTAAATAAGTTCAACCCTTCTCCTGTTGCGGAGGACAGTCGGGAAGGATACAGAGGAGAAGGGCAGAGAGGGGAGGTCAGGGGGAAGGACAGGGGGCAGGGGAGGACAGGGGGAAGGACAGAGAGGAACGACAGGGTGGGAGGACAGAGTGGAAGAACAGAGAGGAAGCCTAGATGGCTGAAGGGATAGAGAGATAGAGGGTGAGACGAGGAGTGGAGAAAAGGAGGAGGAGATCCCTACGGGTCCCAGCGGGGCTCACCCCGCCCGCTGCGCCGATCCCGGCCCCGGCCCCACCCCGCCCCGCCCCGCCCCGCCCGTCCTAGCTCCCTCGCGGTGCGCCCCGCTATCAGCCACACATTATTGAGGCGAACAAAGATGCGGATGCAAAAGTGAAACGAGAGAACATTTTTTGGACGAGGCTCTGCCGGCTCTGCCCCCCGCGGCGGCACAGCAGCAGCTGTGCTTGTGGTGAAGATGTTAGGGTACGATGGCGCTGGGGTGGGGTGGGTGTGTCTGGGACGAAGGGGGCGACGGCCGTGGCTGGGACGGGGACGCAGGCGGGGCGGGGCGTGGCAGGGTGGGGCGTGGCAGGGCCGCCGCGCAGGTCGGTTTGAGCTCCCTTGGACCTCATCCCCCATCTCTGCGTCCCACCCTGCCCCCTCCCCCCTCCCAACCTCGCGCTAAGACGGGACGGGAGTAAATAGAAGAGTAGCAGTGAGGTACTCCCAGCCCAGCCCAGCCCGCGCCCTCCGCGCCGCGCCTGCAAGCCGCTCCTGCCTGTACTGCGCCTCTCCTCGGGCCAGCATGGCGCTAACGCGCTCCACAAGCCGAGAGACTCGTTTGAAACACACCTCAAGACTCACCTTTCCCGTCGACGGACCACACGCGGAGTGATGCGAACAGTGTGCAGGTGAGTCGCGCAACGACAGCGGGGGAAGGACACGGGCAAATTATTTATTTAGTTTTAGTTTAATTTATCATTTTTCGAACAGTGTATATATTAATACGCCACGCTCTTTCTGTCTGGTATGTTGATACACAGTAAGCAGTTCTGTCGGCTGCCGTTCTCTAGCAAACCAGCCTCACCAGTTTGAATTTCGCGCCACCGTATTCCATGGACTGGTTGGCGTGGGAAAGTGGGAAAGCATCCACAAGTTCTCTTCTTCCCCCGCCACTCACAACTCCGTGTCTGCCGTGCCTCCCCCATGTTGTGTGACGTAGTCGCACGGAGTCGCTTGCTATCCATTGCCAGTTTACAGTTTACTAATTTGCGAGTGATGCTAGCTAAACTGTGACTATTTATGGCGAATTTACTGGGTGTTCGATCGGAAGGTACTCCTGAGCCTCCGTCATCAGGTTCATTCGTCTACAGCTGACTGCTGACTGCAGGAGGTAAACTATTAAAACAGTCGACTTTTTTCATCAATGACGCCCATAACCTGACTGTTCTAAATATTTTTATTTAGAAAATATATATTTTTTTTTAAAAAGCATTTTTGTGTTTGGTTCAATGTTCAAAATTATTATTAAGGTTCTCGTTCTATGATATGAGTTTTCTGCATTAGTTTCTCCGTAAATTAACTCTTACCATTCATTTCTTCAACTATTGCAATTTATTGTGTAAACTCATGTTGATCAGAAAATTCGTTATCTGAATAAGGAAGTTGTACTGGTACAATGACTATAATCATCATATGTCCTTTCAACTTGTTACTGATTCTGGCAATATTTTGAGGCTGTCATATTGGAATTCAGTACCTTAACCATAATATACTTTAGTTGATTATTTGTTATAATATTTTCAGGCCTTCCCTCTGGAGAATGGAGGTGCCCAAGAGGCGAGGAATCCTTTCTAATTCAGCCTCTGCAGGTGCATTGCAAGCGGGTTCTCTCAGTACCAATTCCGGAACAGGTCATGCAATGAATCACTCTTCGCACACAACACATCCCCCTCAGACCACATCAGATCTTGCAAGTTTATTTGAGTGTCCAGTTTGCTTTGACTATGTCCTTCCTCCTATATTTCAATGTCAAGCAGGCCACTTGGCCTGCTCCAACTGCCGGCCAAAGCTTACTTGCTGTCCAACTTGCCGTGGGCCACTGGGTGAGTTCCGTGAATTATCTCTCTCACACAACTACAGACTTAATGTTTATCTATTCTGGACTGATATTATCTCAACTTGTTTGTGTATTGCTTATCAAATTTACATAATCTCTCTCTCTCTAGGCAATATTCGAAATTTGGCTATGGAAAAGGTAGCAACAACAGTGTCCTTTCCTTGCAAGTACTCCACATCAGGTTGTACTGCTAGCCTTTTGCATACTGAAAAAGCTGAGCATGAAGAAGCTTGTGAGTTTAGACCATATACTTGCCCCTGTCCTGGTGCCTCCTGTAAGTGGCAAGGGTCTTTAGAACAAGTTATGCCCCACCTCATGATATCTCACAAATCCATTACTACTTTACAAGGTAAAGATTTATTGAAAATTTTATTTGTTTATTTTATTAAAGGCCTCTACATTTCCTCTACTAATGATTTTATTTATTTTAGGTGAAGATATAGTGTTTTTGGCAACTGATATAAATTTGCCTGGGGCTGTGGATTGGGTTATGATGCAATCTTGTTATGGACACCATTTCATGCTTGTCTTGGAAAAGCAGGAAAAGTTTGATGGCCATCAACAATTTTTTGCCATTGTGCAGCTCATTGGATCCAGAAAACAAGCAGAGAGTTTTACCTACAAGTAGGTTCCAATGTTAAAACTCTGTTATTTGATTATCTTCCGCTACTACTGACTTCTTAAGTAATTTTTATTTACAATTTGCAGGCTTGAATTGAATGGAACACGAAGAAAATTAACATGGGAAGCCACCCCTCGCTCCATTCATGAGGGTGTCAGCACAGCCATTTTAAATTCAGATTGCCTAGTCTTTGATACAACAATTGCACAACTATTTGCTGACAATGGTAATTTAGGAATTAATGTAACTATTTCTCATGATGCTGCAAGTCAGTCAGCAATTGCATACTAATCATTCACTATCATCCCATTCATCCTGCTGGAATTCATCACAGAGTTCTGGCTCTTGTTGTTCAAACTGTTTTTTCCATATGTTATGTGTGTTTTCTGAAGCCATATATAATTTTGTAGTCCCTGTTAGGGCTAAGAACAGTGAGTGCATACTAGCTATTTCACTTAAGTATCCTTCTCTCATGAATGCTGTGATTCGAAGTACAACATTGAGACTGTTGCTTCATGTTCGTTTCATCGTATACCAAAATAAAGCACCATTTCATTACTGTCTTCTCATTGTAGAATTGGTGTTTCTTGATGTAATGTGGTTGAGGTGAGCTTAGCTGGGCTTCCCCTGTCATATGAGTGTTTGGAGGGTCTGTTTACCTATGATATTCACAAACTGACTTATTACATCACAAGACATTTGTTAATGTTTAACATTAATCTATTTAATTTAAAAAAATTATTCTGTTCTTGGTGGCACATTATTTGATCTGGTCATTCTGTGATTTAATCTTTGCGTAGTCATTGTCATGTGGGTGAATTTCAAAGTTTCTTTTGGACTACAAATTTTGTCCAAATTGAAACTTTAATATGTGAATTCAGATCTTTATTATCTTAATTTTAGTACTACTCTGTTTTAGTTTGAGAATTACTGTACTCTAGTGTACTTTGCTTCTATAAAAATCAACTTTTATTTCCTTGTGTATGTAAGATAGTTGTTCCTATTGTTTTTCTTATCTTCTTTGTTGAAAGCTCAGATCAATAATGTGCAACCAAGACCAGTGACCTCTTTTTTTTTTCTTTTCTTCTTAAAATTTAAAAATGTTCCTTTGGAACATCAAACTTAGTATTAATATATATATTTTTGTATAGATGTATAAGTAGAGCTATGTATTCCAGTGACAAGTTGCATTTTTGAATGAAGAATTCAGGCCGCTGAAGTGGCCTTGAAGGATCAGCTCATTTGAAACTTTTGAGCTAGTTATAACATGTCATTAAAATTCACATTTTGTAGTATTTTCCTCTACAAAATTTTTTTGATCTGGAGTTGCTCTGATTACTGTGATAAATATCTTCTCTTTTAGCTACTTTAATACTGGTCTGCTGTGAGTTAATATTATGTGGCTTCTGATGTTTGGTGGATATTGTAGGTGCACCAGTGAATATCCACCAGTAAACACAGATGGCCTGTTGCGAAACAGTAATGGAATTCCATTTAATTTTCTTCAGAAGAACATGATTACAGGATGGCAATAATGCACCTGTCCTCTCATTTAGTTTGTGTGGACCAAATATGTCAACCTTTTTTACAGGTCATTGCAAAGCTAACAACTTGAACTGAGCTGGCTGTCTGGTTTTTCTTTTTCCTTTATCAGGAAGAGTACCTACGTTTGTTAACTCTACAGATATTTGGTAACTTCTTCAATGGCAAAAGCAAGACTGCAGCTACTGCTGGTTGGAAAGTAGTATTTTTGTGAAATGTGAAATTATTTTTTCCAGACAAATATTTGATGCAAAGTGCCATGTATAAATAGATTATTGCAACCTACTGTGGTGCTTTGTCATTTTATGAGCATATGTAGAAAGTTGCACTGGCTACCTGATGCGCACTAATGTTTACAATGTAATATTAATTAATATTATTACTATGTACTGTTCTGTGAGAGTGTGAAGTATTCATTGTATTTCAACCAAAGGTCATTTACTATATAGGTCTGTGGTATGCCTCAAGATATTTTCAGTTGCTTTCCTTCAATTTTAATTTATGAACTTTAGTTGTCTACCACCTTATATAATTCAACTCTGATTTCAACTAATATATATATTAATATATTATGAAAATGGATGTACTAATACAATGAACTTTCATAGAAGTAAATTATCTTACGGTATTTCATCCTGGTTATGTCTATGCAGACCACTGTCTCATACACTCTATCTGTATCTGAGTATGATAATTTATCCACTCTGTTCCCAATTAGTTTTTTCTTCTTTTTGTTTTGGTGATTCTATAAGAGATTCAATGTACTTTGAGGCATTCATTTAAGTTTATCTGTAATCTTTTTTTCCACCCCACATTGAACAGTAAAATATGAGCCAAAGATGAACTTCTTTTATGTTGAGGTAGATGTGCAAGGGTAATTTATTTTGAATTGTGTAAAACAGCTTTTTATGAAAACTGTCTGTTGTTTAATAACTGGGCAAAATATTTCCTAATTACAAATCATGTTTTAAATTTAGAAAGGCATTGGCACTGTTTGTAATTGAATCTCCTTTGAAATCTGCTTATAGGATACAGAATGCCTTCTTGTATATACTTTACATTGTGTTTACATATCAATTGGTAATCCTTTCGTTTTCCAGTGTCTGGCTTTGTAGAACTTTTCCTGTGCCAAAACTTATTTCATAACCCTGTGTTATCAAGCAGTGTCTTGTTTACAACAGGCAAAAAGACAGGAGAGCAGTGGTTTTGTTACAATCCTGAACATTAAAACCAAAAACAGGATGAGTATCACTGGTTACTACTATATACCAAAGTCATAATATTTGTAACATAATTTGAGTTGATATTTGTTTCTACTGGTTTCCATTGAGTTACATCTAATTATTATTTCCTCTCTTGAACTTTCTGCAGCATGGTTGTCATTTTTTTTTTTTTTATAATTTTATTTGTTTTCTTATGTGATGGTTATTTGCAAGATTTGATTTGATTGTACGGCTTGCACATATTTATAAAATTCATTGTTTACACCATGTGGCATATTCATTCAGCTTTGGTTCTGTTACTCAGTAACAGTAACTCTAAAAATAATCGACGTTTCAATGTGCTATTTTTCTAGCACCTCTATTTCTCTCTAGCCCTATAGAAGATGCCTCCATTAAATTATTCATTAATAAAACAGATACAAAGAATTTTGTTTGTAATGTGTTTTTTTTTTGTATGCACAACACACTTAACACTTTTCTTTATTTTCATGTTTTGGTGCTTAAACTTTGTAGCAACTTGTGATGGGTCAGAAAAAATGTTGAAAACCTATGTTGGATGAAATACTTTAACTGTTTTTATTGATAATTTAAACTAGAAATATCACAGCCTGCGCAAAACTAAAAATCCAGACTGGTGTTATCTAGTAAACACTGTTGGCTAAAGCTGGAAAATTAAGTTGTCAATAACAACATGAAAACTTCCATGGTGAAAGGAAAAGAAGCTAATATAACAATGACAAAATACAGTAACAACACCAGTCAGGAGACAGTCAACTGCAACTTAAAGAACTTATTCTTAACTGTATGAGGTGTCCCCCAAAGTGTGGATAGTTCTACCATATCCTTGCTAAGTAAGTTAAATATCTGAAAAACTTAATGAATGGCCCGGCCCATCTTATTCTGTATCACAGTCAGCAGATGTACTAGACAATATTAATGGTACTAATGAGGGCAAGAAGTGGGTTATTCCCCTTATTGCTGCTGCCAACTGACTATCCAATCAACATCAAAATTTGTAAAAGGTGGACTTTTTTTAAATTTCCGAACAATAGCAGCTGGCATATTTATAGTCAACTTTTAACATTTTAAATGTGTTCACAATTAATCTTATTGTAAATGGTGTAATGCCCATTACCCCTAGACAATATGATAAGACAATACAGAAGAAATTACAAATACAAGGAACCATCAGCTGGACCAAGATAGTGAAGAGCAATCAAAATGACATCAATTAAAGTCCAGACTCCCAATCCCCCAAAGCTGAACAACTTGCCGATTCCTTCTTGCCAATGACCCAAATAAAACCTAAATGAAAAAATAAATAAATAAATGAGAGAAGACATGCAATTAATCATGTACCTTGTGTTAAATAGTTAGGAAGGTTGCATGTTTACCTGTCAGCTCCAAATCCACCTAGGGTAATACTCAAAGCCAGAGCTGTGCTCCAACGATAACCACCGGTCCAGTTACATGGTAGGTTCTTGTAAAATTTTCTGTTTCCTAAGCAAATTATATTGTCCTTGACAGAGCAATTAGTTCTGTAACAAAGCAGTTTATTTAGTGCTTAGAAAAATTTTAAAACAGTTGATGATCAATTAACATTGCTGTTAGAATTCTTCCTGACCTGTAATATGCTTTAGGTGAAGCAACGGAATTACAATTTGCCTTTTGGATACATGTGTGTTCCCAATGATCAGTTTGGTAACAATATCGACAGACCATACTTTTTTCAAGAATTTTATCACCCTGTGAACAATAGCAAAAAAGTTCTTTCATCCAACTTCTCTTTCATACTTCAAAACTATAGCCAGATACTCACTATACAGTCTGTCCTGGCAGTGCAAGTTATATTGTATGTTCTTCCATAAACACAGTTTTCATTCAATGAACAATTAAGGCAATGAGCTGGCAACTCACTGCACAGCAAGTTAAGTGGACATTTATTTTGACCATTCTGTAGAAAAAGATTTAATGGTTAGCTTTAATGGGAAATTTTTCTTAATAACATTAGTCGCATTGCTGCAGGGGGGATAGTAACAGTAAATAAATAGAGTCCTCTTAAGACAGTGTAGAGGTTACTCCATACATTAGACCATTCTAGGGATCAGTGAACCTTACATCTTTACTTTGCGACGTGGAACCTGTCATGTTGGATGATGTAGATGGTGGCTCCAGTACTGAAAAGCCAGAATAATCAATCACAAGATGTGTGGAGGAAATATGACTTTAATCTTTAACCTCAATACACCGATTAGCTTACCATTTTCTTGCTGCACACCGCATATACCTATGACGGAGGACATAAAAAGACAAAATGCCGCTGTGCGATATGTTAAGTTCATACTGTAGTGGTTTCACAGAGTCTTGGCATATCGAATGGTCAAAATGATAACGGCTAACAAAACATGCAATCAAACGTCGTCTGGTATTTTCTGTTCCTGTTCTCAAGAAATGAAAACAAAATAGTCCTGTGAATATGGGTTACGGTGAACGTTGTCTGCGAATAACGATTTTCTCCCGAAGAGTCTTGTGGTGGATTTACGGTGTCTTTTCTGTTTTGATGTTGGTACACAAGTTACCGAGTGCATACACGACACGCGACCACACAAGTGCACCACATAATTTTTCTTGTCTACACGTGTAGTTGATTAGGACATACTCGCTGGAACTCATTATCCTGCTGCAATGGTATGCATTTACATAGGATGTAATCACGACTCGACACACACTGACGACTGTTGTATATTTGACAATACTCTCGAAGTAGTTCATCTGGCTGACGTAACCTGACTTGTCATGCGGGTGCATATGTGTCGTTTTCTACCGTTGAATTTCTTAGGACAGGACAGTTTTTTGACATAGTTCACTTTTCTCGTAATCCTTTCGTGGTATCTAAATTGTAATTGGTACAAACAGTTGTCAATGGATTGTCTCCAACTCATTTAGGTACCGGAGGGTACCGGTCTCCGCGGCCTTATCACTCTTATTTTATTTTTGGTTTTGAATGAATGACAAATTGAATAGACAGTGTATTAAATATATTTATTTATTTTCTGATCCAACAACGTGTACTCAGTATACTACTTTCTTTTTCAGGCAGGAAATTTGGACAGGAAAGGTACCTTCAAGGTAGAATATCTTCAGAAAATAGAAAAAGATGTTCAAGAAAAGTGGGAAAAAGAAAAGGTTCATGAGGCTGATGCTCCTGCATCACCGAAAAAGAGCCCTGAAGAGAAATTCCTTGTGACATTTCCATTTCCATACATGAATGGACGTCTCCACCTTGGACATACCTTCTCTCTTTCCAAATGTGAGGTATGGATATTCTATTTTATAATATGTATATGCTTATGTTAACACCTTGAGTGCGGGAAGTTTTCATTTCCTATGATTTAACACGGGAGCATGACCATATAGTGGTCATGCCGCACTCAATGTGTTAATAAGAGCGGTTGACATGACTTATTTTTTTTGCTTGGAAACATTTTTTATTATTTTAATTTTTTATTACTATTTTTTTTCCAGTTTGCTGTGAGATTTCAGAGAATGAAAGGGAAGAAGGTTTTGTTCCCCTTTGGATTTCATTGCACAGGAATGCCCATCAAGGCCTGTTCTGACAAGTTGAAAAGAGAAATGGAAAATTTTGGTTATCCACCACAATTTCCAGTTGATGATAATATCACTTCATCAGCTGCAGAATCTAAAGAGGATCTTCTGACCAAAGATAAAAGCAAAGGGAAAAAGGTGTGACCTGCCTAGGCATCTTGGATACTGATATGTGTTATTTTAGTTTGTGATGGTGATGGACCCCTCAAGTGAAGGTGATTGATTGTCATCTGAAGTCATATTCTACTTTGCTGTTCATTACAGAGCAAAGCTGTTGCCAAAACTGGATCAGCCAAGTATCAATGGCAGATTATGCAAAGTCTTGGTCTTGATGATGAAGAAATTAAGAAGTTCGCTGATGCTTCTCACTGGCTTAATTATTTTCCTCCTCTTGCTATTCAAGATTTGCGTAGTATTGGTGTACATGTAAGTCTCTAAGTCCAATCAGCTAAATGTATCCGGAAGTTTTGAAGCATAGTTAATCTATTTTCTTTCTCCTTTAGGTTGATTGGCGTCGCACATTCATTACTACTGATGCCAACCCATTTTTCGATTCTTTTGTTAGATGGCAGTTTATCCGACTAAAAGAGAGAGGAAAGATCTTCTATGGGAAAAGACACACAATTTTTTCTCCTAAAGACAACCAACCTTGCATGGATCATGACCGCAGCTCAGGTGAAGGGGTTGGTCCAATGGAATACACACTTGTCAAGATGAAAGTTACTGGAAAAGTCCCTGAAAAGCTGAAGTAGGCTATACTTCTTAATAAGTGGCCCATATGTAAAGGTCTGCTTTTTTTTTTTTAAACTGATGTAATTTTATTGTTGTTGTAGGAAAGTGGGCAAGAAACCTGTTTTTCTGGTAGCTGCCACACTTAGACCTGAAACTATGTATGGTCAGACCAACTGCTGGGTGCGACCTGACATGCGCTATATTGCATTCCAAACAAGTCTGCCTGGGGGTGACATTTTTGTCTGTACGGAAAGAGCAGCTCGGAATATGTCTTATCAAGGATACACCCCTACTGAAGGGAAAGTTGATATTGTTGCAGAACTAGTTGGACAGGTATTCCTTTGTGCCATACTTGATAATGTTTATCCTAATTTAGTTCTAACACAGAAATTTTGGTTTTAAGTACCTTGCTGAATAGACTTAAATTTTCAGGATATTATGGGTTTGGCCCTCAATGCTCCTCTTACTTCCAATAAAGTTATCTATACACTACCAATGTTGACAATCAAGGAGGATAAAGGAACAGGTGTTGTTACCAGTGTTCCCTCTGACTCTCCAGATGATTATGCTGCATTCATGGATCTGAAAAAGAAACAACCTTTCCGGGAAAAGTATTCAATCAGTGATGAAATGATTCTCCCCTATGAACCTGTATGTTCTCTAAATTAGTGCCACATAATTTTGTTTTCGATAATTATTTAAATGTTTTGTCTTCTTGTTAATTTATTTACAGATTCCAGTTATTGATATCCCAGATTTGGGAAATATGTGTGCAGTTTTCTTGTATGACAAACTCAAGATTCAGAGCCAAAATGATAAAGAGAAACTTTTAGAGGCAAAAGAACAGTCTTACCTCAAAGGATTTTATGAAGGGGTATGCATTCGCTCATCCCTTCTATTTTTAAATTTTGCCCTTCATTCCCCATATTTACCTATAATCTGGGCAAGTTTTAATCCTTTCTTTTTTAAACTTTAAGGTGATGTGTGTAGGGCCCTTTTCTGGAAAGAAAGTGCAAGATGTTAAGAAAGATGTTCAAAAACAACTCATTGATGCAGGAGAAGCTATCATATACTATGAACCAGAAAAAACTATTATATCAAGGTAAACTGTCTACCTGTAGATACCTGTGATTTTATTTTAGCCAAGTGTACTCTTTCATTGTTCCTATTTGTCCCAAATTTTAGGTCGGGTGATGAATGTGTTGTTGCCCTCTGCAACCAGTGGTATCTTGATTATAAAAGTGAAGAATGGAAAGCCCAAGCAAAGAAGTGCCTTGATGGTATGAACACCTATCACGAAGAAGTGAGAAGAAATTTCATAGCAACTCTGAATTGGTTACATGAGTATGCTTGCTCCAGGACTTATGGCCTTGGTGGGTGTTTTATTATTGTCCTTACCTGCTGTGGTTTTGAAGTTTTTCCAACTGTCACATTATTTTCTTATGCGTAGGTACAAAACTTCCATGGGATGAGCAGTGGCTAATTGAGTCCTTATCTGATTCAACTATTTACATGGCTTTCTACACTGTAGCACACTTTCTTCAGGAAGGCACTTTCCGAGGAGAAAATGGAAATAAAATGGGCATCAAGTATGGATTTTTGACTGAATACATGATTACATTTAAATATTCTGATCCAGATAGAAACTTGTATTTATATCTAATTACTGTGGAATTTTCACAGGCCAGAACAGATGACTCCAGAAGTTTGGGACTATATCTTTTTGAAAAAAGATGTGTATCCTAAAGCAAGTGGTATTCCTAAGGAGCACTTAGATACGATGCGTAGAGAATTTGAGTTCTGGTATCCTGTTGACCTTCGTGTATCAGGGAAGGACCTTATTCAAAATCATCTTAGCTTTTTCCTCTTCAACCATTGTGCATTGTGGCCTGAAGATGACAGCAAGTGGCCTAAGGGTATTCGAGCCAATGGCCACCTGCTATTAAACTCTGCTAAGGTATAGCAAGCTGACATGGATATGTTACCAACAACCTCTAAAATCAGTAATGATATTAATTTTTGTCTTCCTTGTAGATGTCAAAGTCTGATGGAAACTTCCTGACTCTCTCTGATGCTGTACGTAAATTTAGTGCAGATGGTATGAGGTTGTGCCTAGCTGATTCAGGTGACTCTGTTGAGGATGCTAACTTTGTTGAGAGTATGGCAGATGCTGGTAAGGCTTTTCTGTTGTTGCTCCCACGTTTTAGAATATTTCGGGGACAAGGAACTTTATCAGAAAATTGCTTACAGGTATTCTTCGTCTGTACACATTTATTGAGTGGGTGAAAGAAATTCTTGCTTCCAAAGATACTCTACGCACTGGTCCAGATGACACATTTAATGATAGGGTTTTCAAGAGGTCTGTATCA
This sequence comes from Frankliniella intonsa, assembly GCA_033675135.1. Taxonomy (NCBI): domain Eukaryota; kingdom Metazoa; phylum Arthropoda; class Insecta; order Thysanoptera; family Thripidae; genus Frankliniella; species Frankliniella intonsa. The sequence continues at coordinate 11,518,623 of CM066254.1, read as the reverse complement.
GGAAAGGAAGTACATTGCTATTTCTATCCAATTTTTTTTTGAATTTCAACTGCTGTCACTCCTCTTTGTTCATTTTAAAAAATTGCCTTTATTTATTTATTTATTTTATTTTTCTGCAGTGAAATAAACCTAAAAGTCCGTGAATCTGAAGAAAACTTCAGTCGCATGCTATTTAAAGAAGCACTTCGTACTTGCTTTTTTGAGTTCCAAGCAGCTCGTGACAAATACAGAGAACTCACTGCATTTGATGGTGGCATGCATCAAAAGTTGGTTTTCCAATATATTGAAACGCAGGCTCTTATTCTGTCCCCAATTTGTCCACATGTGTCTGAATATGTTTATCAACTGCTAGGAAAAGTGAGTAGTTTTAGACCTTTTGTTGTTATGCCTTGCTGTGATTCACTAAATATTTGTTTTCTTTACCATCACTCTGTCACAATTATTTTCAGAATCATAGTATTGTGACTGCTAGATGGCCCTCTAGCGGTGCTGTTGATGAAATCCTTGTGAAGTCCTCAGCTTATTTAATTGAAGCTGCACATTCTTTCCGTATTCTATTGAAAAACTTCATGGCTAATCAACTTAAAAAAGGAAAGGGTAAAACAGCTGCCCCCTCAGTAACTCCTCAGAAGCCTACTATTGGTGTTATCTTTGTAGCCAAAACATTCCCACCTTGGCAAAGCACTGTTCTAACAACCATGAAGAAATTGCATGAAGTAAGAAAGGATTGTAATGATATTTCTTAAAAAGTAAAATTCTGGGCTACTAAAATGACAACTTTCAACTTGTTTTGTTTCAGACCAATGGAGGACTTCCTGACAACAAAATCATTTCTGTGGAACTTCAAAGCAAACCAGAGCTTAAGAAGTATATGAAACGTGTCATGCCTTTCGTTCAAGCCACCAGAGAAAAGGTTGAGACTATTGGTCTGAAAGCCTTGAATCTCACTCTAGATTTTGATGAAACTGAAGTCCTACAGAAAAATGTCCACTACCTCACATCTACATTAGATGTATGTCCAAACATTGTCTTTCAGTGTTTCCCTTTTCCTTCTCTTCATCTTTTCCAATCCCAACTTTGCTTTGTATATGTTTCAGTTGGATGAAGTAGTTATCAAATCAGCTGATTGTGATGAAGCTCCTGAGAATGTTCGTGAAGAGTGCTGTCCCGGTGTGCCTTACATGACTTTTGGAACAAAGCCAGGTGTTGATTTAACTTTCATCAACTCTGATAGCCACAATGGCTTATTCACTCACAACGTTTCTGTTCAAGACAAAGATACAGCTGAAAAGGTTGCTTTACGAATCATTAAGATGGACAAAAACATCAAAGGTACTTTTGTCAACAATATCATGAAGATTTTTTTGAATTTGCTTGGTACTTACTGTAACATTTGCTTTGTTGTCTGGTTTTTAGGTACACAAACAGTTGAATTATATCGTTACGTAGATCCTGTGATGGGTCCGCGCACCATCCCCAATTTGAACAGTCCACTGGCAGGGAAGGAACTAATACCAAGCAGTGCAGAATTCCTTGCTGATGTAACATCAGGAAAAGTTGAAGTATCTATTAATGGAAAGAGTCATCCTGTTGGGTCTCAGTTAATTTATCTAGTAAAGTAAAGAGGTGTGTCGAACTAATTGGTGCATTAGAATAAATTTTTTGAAATGTATTTTCTTTATTTATTTTACCAATGTTTGTATTTTTTTTTCTTCATTTAATTTTAAAGTCAAACTCTTATTAATTTCAAAGTTAAAATATAAACTCATCTTGTTCAATCAATAAAGATATTTCTGGACCAATTGTATTGAACTCTTTATTTCGTTTGTGCAAAACATGGTGCTATATGTTGTCAAGCTCCAACACAAATTCCCACTTGGCTTTACATTATCTCCCATCATCCTGTGTAGAGATCATGGACTTAAATGGGAGCTCCTTTCCCCCTTTTCTCTTGTCTCTTCCAGTGACCGATAGAGTGCGCCTGCTGCCAATGGATGGAACGGAACGGCGAGGCTGCGTACGAATAAAGACACAGCCTATCTCACTTCCCCAGTCTCGACGCCATGCGAGTGAGAGAGAAAGACGATTGACGACCTCGTCTGCAGTATTTCTGGAGAAAGGCGAGGCAACCTTGCAGAAAAAAAAAAGCCACAAGATTCGTTCTCTTCTTCTATTTAAACTCAACAGTGGAGTCGGAATCAATAATTAGCGTTACCGTCAGTGTGTCATTTCTCGCTCGTAATAGTTGCGAACGTGTAACCTGGAGCTACAGTCGTCTGAAGATCAGTCATTTCAACAGAAGCGTAGCTGTGGCCAGAGTGAGGAGGCCTGCCTCAAAGGATTATTTGACTTGACTGTGCGTGTTGTTATTTTACTGAAGTTTTGTGCGTTTCTTGTATGAAATTAGCCATCGTCGAAGAGCACCAAGATGCAGAGAAGTGGTGAGTAAGATGCGTAAATCGGCACACACCGCTCAGGAGTGTCAGTGCTGAAAACTGGTGCAGAGCCGGCACGGCGCCTGTGCCTGGGGCTGGGCCCGCTGGCCCCCGTCTAGACCTAGTGGCGCCAAAGCGAAAGAAACGGGCCCGAGATAGCCATTTACGCCGTGTTGGCTGGCATGCAGGGTTCCTGTGAGTCTTGAGTGGACCCAGCTGTGTGTGAGCAACATCACCGGCTCACATTTCAGCATGTGATGGTAGCTTTGGCCATTAGACACATCGGAAGAGAGGTTAGAAGTCGCACGGGCTTTGTCCCCCCCCCCCTCTTTCCCCCGCGCCTACCCCAACTCGGACCCATCTCACCTGTCATGTCCCCCGCTCAGGTCCAGGTCACCCATATCTGGCCCTCTCTGTCCAGCCCCTCTACCTGGCTCGATACATGTGACGACGGAGAACATCAAAACACTGCGTGAGCGTACATTGTGTCGCCGAACAATTTCAGAACATTCGCAATTTTCAAAAATGTTAAGGTTGACCGTCTGTCTTCCCCTCCCGTAACCGCATACCGATCTAATGCTAATCCGACGTCAAGCCGGGGCTGCTCTACAGGCGCGGATCCTGGCGATCGATCCTCTCATTTTGCGCTATTCAAAGAAAACAAAGCCTGATTGCAGCGCAGATTGCCTACCTGTCAGGATGTCCCGCTGCCGTGCTGGGGAATGCCTTGGTTTGCCCGGGGGGGGGGGGGGGGGTAAAGGAGAGGTTTACCTCGTCTGCACCGCGTGCCCCGCTTCTCCTTACCTCCCGTTTGTTTTGTCTTCACGCCCAAGGGGAGGCCCCCTAACCGGCCCGGCCCAGCTGTTTCACGTCGGGCCGATCCTGTATTTATATCTGGGGAGAAGTTAACACCTTAAGTCCTGGATCCAGATTCGTTTGGCGCCCGGCGGCGCGTCGCTCGGTGGTTGAGGGATGACAGGTCCTCCTCCGTCACCGTCGCCCCCAAAAGGGATCGTCACACCGTCACCATCTCTCTGGCGCGGCGGGGCGGGGGCGACCAAGGTGTTCTGGTGAAAGCGGAGCAGTGGCTCGGCGTGGTAGAGAGAGGCGACACGTCGGAGAGATGTCGCTCACCGCTGCTCCGGGCGCTCCGGGCCCGGGCCTTTCCTATCCTTGACAAGGAGACCGTTTCCGTCATCCTATACTGCTTTTTTTTTTAAATACCGGCTACGTTAGGCCTACGTATCGCTTTTGAAGCAAAGTTTTCGATTCACTGGCCCCGTGTGATGTGATGTGCCCAATGGACCAGCTTGCCTCGCGGCCGCGGTCGTTTTCAGCCCGACCGCTGCTGGGATATCGGGGGGGTATCCGCCTGGAGCTGAAGGGGTGAGGGTGACGGACGCTGTCGACAGAAATATACCCCAGCGTGGAACGGGCCCCGGGACGGGGTCCTCGCCTCAGCCGCCTACTTCGCACTTCCCGGGCGTGATTTAAAGGGGGGGGGGGAGTTCTACCTTTCACTAGCCTCTAGTGAGACGCCTGAAAGATAGGCATCCCCCCACACCGACACACAAAACATACAGTGCCCCATCCCCTGGCGCGGTATGGGTGTCGAGGGTTAAGCCCCCCGGGTTCTTCCCCGGCTACCGAGTGTAATTAGTAGTTTGCTCTGACCGCCAAAAAAAATTCTTGGAAGTTCCCGTTTGTATCGGAAGTACGTTTTCATTTCATCAGTTTGCAAACATTATAACGTGAATAAATAGGGTGCAAAATGCATACCGGAGCCAGGGGCTCTTCCGCGTACGTGCACGTATCTGCTCCCCGCCCCGATCCCCCCCCCCCCCTTCCCACCCTCGCCTGCCGGGGCCGACATCGATTCCCCGCCCCGCCCCGCCACGCCCCGCCGCCGCGGGGCCGTCTCCGGGGTGCCGCTCTCGGGGGCGGGGCGGGGCGAACACCCTACCCTCCGCACGCGCCCCTGGAGAGGTGAGCGTGAAGCGGGTAGGAAGGTATACGGCCGCGGGCCGGGCCGGGCCGGGCAGGGCCGGCACACGGTGAACGGACGGGTAGGGGCGGGGCGGGGCGGGCAGGGTACCCGCCCCGTCCCGCTCTGGGCTCGCACCCACCCCTGCCTCCCTCCCGGCCAACCCTTCGCCGCCACCCCCCGCGCGCTGGAGCGACCCCGGCCTGGCCCGGACCACCCACCACCCCCCGCCCACCCCGCGCTGGGCTTGCGCCCAGTCCGCGCTACGCCCCACCACCACGCCCACCCCGCCCCGCCCCGCCCCGCGGCCCAAGCTCAGCCGAGCCGCTCGGAGCGCGCGGAGCGGAGCGGTCTAGTCGCTTGCTCTGTTGTTCGTGGCCCTTCGCCGCGCTGGTGTCGCGTCCTGCGTAGGTGTGTGCCTGGGATGAACAAGATCGCGGACGGCATCTGTTGTTTGTGTGAGTGAGCCTGGCTGGCCCTGCAGGGCGTTGAGGACTGCGCTGACCGCAGAGCAGACTGCACCCGGTAGGCACTCGTCGGAGCTTTGAGGCCCGCATCGACCCCCACGCCCCGCCCCGCCCCGCCGGGCCGTAGTGCAGTAGTGTGTTGTGCCCGCTGCCTGCCCCGCCAGCTCCCGCGCTTTCCTGCTGCCCTCCCCTATAGGCACGCCGGGGTCCGCCCCGCTCTGCCCCTCCCGCCCCGCCCTCTTGGGCCCTCGCCTTCGCCCTCGAGGGCCCCCGCCGCCCCTGCTGCGCCGAGTATTTTCACGTTTGTGAGGTTATGTCGAGCAGCAAGCGCCCCCTTCCTGTTTGCGCCCACGCCCCCAACCCCGGCTCCTGTGGAGATGATCCCTGGGAGGCGTATCGCGAAGCCCCCCCCTCCCCTCCTTCTGCCCAACGCGGTTGTTTTGGTGCGGACCTGTCCTCATGTCGCCAAGGTGAAGGCGCCGCCCCCTCACTCTACCCTTCCTTCAAGTAGGAGACGATCCCTTTCAAGTGCAATAAGCCCCTTGGTGGTGCCGGCTTGACACAACCACAGCCGCAGCGGTACCCAACTGCCCGACAGCCACCCCGCTAAATCTGCCGCCGCCCCTGTCCCGTCCCGGCCGCTACCTTACCTGCACGGCCTGCACCTGCCCCCTCTTCCGGTCAGTGGCCGCGGGGCGCGCGCAGGGCGCAGGCAGTACGCAGCCGCAGCCGCGCTTGAAGTGGGTTCGCGCCCCGCCCCGCCCCGCGCCGCCCCGCGCCCTCCGCCACCGCACTGCCCCTCGCCTTGACATTGATCCCCCGCCCCGCGCCCCCTCTGTGTGCTTCCATTCACCTGCTTCGCTGCTTTACGCCCTCTACGAGTGTAGCTCTGTAGTTTTGTGCCCCCTCCCGTCCCCGTGCATGCCCCGCTCCGCGTGAGCGGTAGATAAATAGGGTGAGGACCTATTAGACGGCTGAGCAGGTCGTTGCGGCGTTTAGTTCAAAACGCGGCGACAACGACGGTGTCTAATTTCGCGCCCTCCCCGCCCTCCTCTTCCCGCCAAGGAATTCCCCCGCAGCCGCCGCGCTGTGCGGTCGAGTCGCGAGGCACGCCACCTTCAAGTGGAAGCCTCGGGGCGGGCACGGCTCGGCCCGGGCGCAGCGCAGCGCAGTGTCGTTACTGTAGTTTTATTTTCTACTTTTTCGGTTTATGTCGCTTGTGGATCGTTATCAGTCGTGTGGCGCTGCTGGTGCTGCTGCTGCTTGCGGCGGCCCCGACTGTCGTTGACCTCCGGTTCCGCCATCTCGCCCGCCCCGCCCCGCGCCGCGCCCCCGCGCTCGTCAGGCGGGCCCCTGCCCGTGGCCCCGCCGCACCCCGCCCCGCCGCGCCCCGCCCCGCCGCGCCCACGGCAGGTGTGGGAGGGGAGGGCTGTGCACGCCCGCCCCGCCCCGCCCCGCAGCTGCAGCCTAACGTGACATGCAGCTGCAGCACGCGCGGCCGCGGTAGGCCTGGGCGCGCAGCTGCGCCGGCCTCCCTCCTCCCGTACCGCGTGTTACAGTACAGTACTCTGGAGACGGCCGGGCAATGCGATGCTGCCTTATCCTCGGCGCCAGGATTTAGTTTCAGTGTAGCTAAGGCGGGCCGGGCGGTCACGCTGTAATTTAGGTCCAAATTGAGCTGTGGAGGGGACCCAAGCCCAGCACGCAGTCTGAGGTGCCTCCGCAGAGCACGCCTGTTGTGGCGTCTAGGATGGCTTTTAGAGAAGTTACCAATGCTCTATCAGAGTGCCATCAAAAGATATGTGCTGCGACTTGGCTGCGTGTTTCGGCGGGGGCTAATATTTTTTTTTTTTGGCTGTGTGCATGTTGTTGCGCCGTCCGCCGTACGCTGTGGCGGGCGGGGGCATAACGCCGCGGACGGTGCGTGGGACTTCTGTGTGCACCGCTGTTGTGATTTGTGATGGTGATTGCTTAAGCGCCGGGCTGTGTGTGTGTGTGCGCGCGCCGTGCGTCTAGCCGCGGCCGCGAGGCGCCCCCCCGCCCCGCCCCGCCCCGCCCCGGCCCTCGCCTTCACTTCCCCGCGGTCCGGACGCGGAGCCGGTGCTTAGCGGAGCTTAGCGTGACTCGTCGCTCTGCTCGCTGGTCTCACGGGCGTGCGTCTTGTTCTGTTCCCGGTGCGTCGTGCCGCTGCTGCTGCCGCTGCTGCTGCCGCTCGCGACCATGACCGCCGCCGCCCCGCTGCTGCTCCTCGACGACGACATATGGACAGCGGTGAGTACCTCTGTGTTTAGCAGGTTCAAGAAAGAAATCAAATCGTCCGCCGAAGCAGACGGCAAGCTCAAGTCCGGCGCCCAGACACCCCCCGAAGGAAACGGCAGGCTCAAGACCGAGAGCGAAGCTTCCCCCGAAGGAGACGGCCCCGTAGCCCGCTGGAACACGGTAAATAGCTTCACTGAGCGCTGTCTGTCTCGTCTCGTCTCGTCTCTCCAACCTCGTCGGCGTGGTCCTCTCCTCGTTGGTCGACTCTCATGTCCCACGGGCTTGTTGAGGGGCTCGTTTCCTCGGTATGGCGACGGAAATGGAAACGTCACAACCGCGCACTTTATAAGCTTTCGCAACCCATGTGGCTCTATCAGCTGAAAATATGTGAGGGAAAATTTGTGTCGACTTGGGCGTCGTCAGCTCGGTCCGCCCGGCTCGGCCACCTGCTTGCGGCTGGAGCAGGGCTGACGCTGGCTGACGCGCTGACGCCGCTGAAGTCTCGTCCGTCTGTCAGCTCGGCCCGCACCGCCCCGCCGCGCCGCGCCACCTGCGTGCAGCTGGAGCAGCGCTGACGTCGCGTCGGCGCGTGTCCGTCCGTCTGTCTGTCTGTCTGTCTGTCTGTGTCTGACTAATCCACCCTCGCCGATAAGCTCGCGTGTCGTGTCGTGATGCACCGCGGCGTGTTGTCGTGTTCGTGGTCGTTGCCACCGCCGCTGTCAAGTTTTTCTGCGGCGCGCGCGGCGTGCACGCCATCGCGGGCCTGGATGGCGTGGAACCCCGCGGCACTTCCCTCTGATCCTCGCGATATTGTGGACGCTGGTTCGACTCCCCTGTCGTGTTTGTTTTTCCTCTAAAGTGTGTGTGCGCGCGCGCGCTCACTTGCGCCCGCTGCGCGCGCCCTCGCACTCCGACACCTTACCACCCCCCCCTCCCTTCCCCTCCGAGGGTGCCCGCCCTCCCTTTCACCCCCTCCCCCTTCTACCCCCTGCGGCGCGGTGGATCCAGCCTCCAGCCCCGCCCCCACCCCCGCCCCCAGCGCGTTGCCTTGGCTACGGCAGGGTGTGGCTGCGTGGGTGGCGGCGGTGGGGGCGCGGGCGAGCTTTGCTCAAGCTGGTCCCCCCCCCTCCGCCCCGCCCCGTCCGTTCGGCCTATTCCCCTTATCCCCTTCACCTCTCACTCCCTCTCCGGTGCCTTTAATAATGAAGTCATCGTCTGTTTTTCTTTCGGACTGCGCTTCTCTATTATCGTTACGCCCGGTGGCGCTGCGTGGCGCTGCATGGCTCTCGGTTTGGCACGCCTTGTTATTATTTAGGCGCGTGTGATTTACCGGCCGCGCCGCGCCATGCCGTGCTGGATTCCTGCCCCGCTGCCACTTTGGGCGCGGCGTGGCGCGGCGCGGACCCCCGTGCCGTATCGCCTGCTCGCTATCGCCGCCCTCTATCGGCGCGCCGCGCCGGGGGCAGTAGGCAGCGGGCGCAGCACGCCCGGGGCCCGCGCGCCCTCTGGTCTGGTCTCATGTTACTTTAGTTTTGCTCAGGAAGAGTGAGTAGGCTGGAATGGAGGATGCGGCCGCTGGCGAACGGGAACACAAACCCCTTCCCTCCCCGCCGTCGCTCCCGACGGTCTGCTGCTCCTGCTCCAGGGGGCTCTGTCCCGGGCCCGCGGCCTGCCTGCGGGGTTGTTCCTAGCGGCACTGCGCGCGCGGGGTAGCGCCGCAGGCCGGGCCGGCCGGGCACAGTGGAGTTATTGCGTCAGAGGCGCCCGCCCCCGCTCCGCTCCGCCCTCCGCCCCCGCTCCGCCCCCGCTCCGCCCCCGCTCCGCCCCCGCTCCGGCGCTTTGCGTGCGCTGCGCTGTGCTGCCTTACTTTCTTGTTGGGACACTCGACACCTGCCTGCAGTCCAGAGGCACGGCACGCCGGTGTGGAGGGCTGGGGCTGCCGTGCGAGCCGTAGCTGACCCCCAGGAGGGGGTTGGGCTTCCGGAAGAAGAGGGGTGCGGCCCGGCCCGGCCCGGCCACGGGAAGTCCGGCGCGGAGCACGCTGGCGGACCTGGCGAACTGTACGCGCTCTCTTCGGCGAAAGCACAATCCCCTGAGGGACTCCGGGCCGGGGGCATGCAGGCCTGGAGGCCACGTAACCGCACGGGCGGGGAGCGGCCGGCGCCCGCAGCAGCTCGCCTCGCCCTGGCGTGATTGCGCCGCGTGCTGTTTAGCGAGGCCCCCGTGGATTAGCACCCGCCAGAGGGCCCGGCCAGCAGCGAGCTGCCGCCCCCGCTCCTGGCCTGACGTGCTGCTGCTCCTGGACGTGGCCGTCCTGGTCGTCACTCTCGGGGGATTGGTATGGTGGTGCACTTCGACCCAGTTGGCGTTTCCGCTCGCCCCCGCCTCGCCTTTTCGTTTAACGGCGCGCCCCGCCCCGCGGTCCTAAAGGCGCGCTCGCGTGCCTCCGGCCGGGCCCCGGGCCCCAGGGCCCCAGGGCGCTACATCTCTCTCGTGTCTTGGAAAATAATTCAAGCAATTTACGCGGGTGGGAGGGAGAAAGGGGGGAAGGTAGGGCACGGAAAGGGCATTTGCAGTGGTGGTTTGGGCGGTACTGACGCGCGTAGGCTGGGCGGCAGTGGCTGGGCTGCCCCGTCCTTGCTGCTGCTGCACCCCCGCCCTGCCCTGCCCTGCCCTGCCCTGCCCACCTCGCTCCTCGCTCTGCTAAATTTCCCAGCGGGGCTCTGGCCGGGCCGGGCCGGGCCGGGCCTGCGCTGCGGCCAGAGCGGCAGCCTTTTCCTTTATTAATCGCGTCCCTGGCCTTGCTCCACACCTGCGCGCCGCCCCGCCCCACACCGCCGCGCCTCGCGGAATCCCTTCCGTCTGCAGTGCGCCATGCGCACCCCTCCCGGCCCTGCCCCGCCCCGCCCTGCCCCGCCCCGCCCCGCCCCGCCCCGCCCTGCCCGCGGCCGCACTGACCTGCGTCCTTGAATTAAATCACGCCGAATAACCCCACGGCAATCCTTTCCCCGCCCCGCCTCGCCCTGCGCCGGACCCTCCCGACCCGCCGCGGCGGTGCATCCTGACGGCGAGGTGGGGAGCAGGAGCAGGGTGCCGCGGCGCACCGCGGGGAGAGCCGTCTCCTCCCGTCCCGTCCCGTCGCCGTCCTCCTGCCGGCCGGTATGAGTCAGTCCCCCTCCCCTGCCTACACACCCTCTCACCCCGCTCTCGCTCTCACTCTCTCACCCGCGGCCGCTGCTGGCTGGCTCGCGGGCGGCAGGCGGCGTCGCTCTGGGCCTCGCGGACCGAGCTGGCAGCCGGGCCAGGCGGCGGCGGCGGGGAGGCCGAGTCGAGCGCAGCCGCGCCACGCTGGAGCCGAGCCGAGGCGAGCCGAGCCGGCGCGGGGCAAACCGACACCAACATCTGTACGGCGGGGCGGGGCGGTGCGGGGCGCGGGCCGGGCCTCACCACTCCGTTGTGCCGCTCTGCTCCGCTCCGCTCCGTCAGTCAGTGCGTGTCCGTGGTCCGTACGGCACGGCGTCGTGGTTGAGCAGCGTGCGCGACGTGACGTGCCGGCGACGTGGCCAGGGCGTAACGCGCTGCAGGGGCGTCCACCGCTCCGCGCCGCGCGCGACCGTGAGACTGCGTGTGCGTGACCCGCGAGTGACGAGTGGAGGAGGTGTGTGTGCGTGTGTGGAGGAGCGTCGGCTGATTGTAGTGCGTTGTCAAGAGTGTTTTGAGTTGCTTCACGTCCAGGAGCGTCTTGACGGGGGAGGGGGCGTAGGCCAGGGCTGCTGTCCTGCGCCTGCTGCGCGCAACATATGGGTCCTGGAGTGGGGGAGGGGGGGGCGGGGGGCAGTTGGGGTGGGGCCTAGCCGAACGGTCGGACCAGCTCTACCCCCCGCCTGGAGGCGCAGAGGGGGTGCGCAGGGGGTAGGTGGTGGAGAGGGGTAGTGTCCGGCGGCGGCAGAAGACATGGAGCTGACCTGATGAGGCGCGCTCTGGAGAAATGAGGCCGCAGGAGCGCGCGCGCAATTAGGCGCGTATTAGCCGCGGCCTGGCCGGCCGGCCAGGACACCCCGCGCCCGGCCGGGCCCCAGCCCCGAGGCGTGCCGTGTGACGTAAGTCGTCCATCCAGTCTGCCTCCAGGACCGGCCGGGCTGGAGGACAAGACGAGAGGGGCGCGCGCAGGGGCTGGGCCTGGGGTGCGGCCTGGGGGCCAGCGAGGGGTGGCCTGGCGGCCGGCAGCACCTGGGGCCCGCCCCGCCCCGCCCCGCCCCTTCCCGCCCCTCTCTGCAAGGTCTAGGGCTCGCGACTGTGTAGACAGTGAATATTTAACCGCCTCTGCGTGGGGCTGGAGGATGTCCTCACTGGGCGGCAGAGTCCACTCTCAGGGCGTGCTTGCTTGGCGGGCGGCGGCGCAGAGTGGCGGTGTTGTGCCGCCCTGGGTTTCCCGTGCGTGAGGCCTGAGCGGAGGGGCGCGTGTGAGGCTTGCCATACGTCGCACTGACAGACACATGGCCCGGGCCAGGCCCTCCGCCAGCGTAGGGTGGGTTGGGGTAAGAGCAGCCCGGGCTGCTGCCTGCTCGGCTGGTCCCCGCGGCAGCAGCGGCGGCGGCTCCCCGGGTACAACCCGTCGTCGTCGTGATCCTCGTCATCCTGGCTGGCACCGCCTGCAGCCCGTGCAGTGACACGCGGTGCACCGACATCCCCGGGGCCGGGCCGGGCGGGGCGGGGCGCGGCCCGCTCTACTCGCCTCTGCTCCCACCGGACCGCACCGCACCGGCCCTGTTGCCACATGAGCGTGGGCGTCTAGGCTCGGCACGGGCGGAACGGGGATGATGCACTTGCCGGGGCCGCGGCGGGTCGCGGGGCCGGGCGGGGCGGGGCGACCGCAGCCAGTTGACTGACCCTGGCCGTTGAGGGAGCTGAGGGCTGGAGCCGTACACGGCGGACATCCTGGGTGTCCTGGGTGTTGCGAGCCCACCCGAATTCGCATCTGCTAGAGCGCTGCGAGGCGCTGGGCGGCTGCCGACTGATTCTGAGGATGTCTCCCATGCCTCTGTCCTTGTCGCACTCATGGGGCAACTCCATGCCCTAGCGGAGACACCTTGGTGAGTGCGACGAGGACAGAGGTATGCTCTGAATCATTCGGCAGGCCCCGCGGCCCGCCCGCCCTGGCCCGCCCTGCTCCATCCCCTCCGGTCGGGTCGGGTCCGGCGTGCAGGCCGGCGCTCCCCCTCCCTCTCCCCGCCCGCCCGCCGCCCTTGCAATATCGATTGGCGCTCGTAGCGCCGTCCTTGTCTGGCGGGCGGCCCCCGCGGCGGGTGCGAGAGAGATGGAGGGAGGGTGAAGTTGGTGGGTGGAAGGGGATGTTTTCGAGCGGGGGCGGCGAAGCGGCGCGGCGCGGCGGCCCCGACCGCGTGCGTTGATGCTGCTGTGTGGCGTGGCTGCCGCCTTGATATTGCGTCTGCTTCGTAGCGGCGGCCGGCTTATCTGTGGTCGTGGGTTCAAATCCCACCACCCCGCCTTTCTCTAGGCCCCGTAGGCCGCGCCGGGCGGGTCAAATTATATCTCCTGTAATGCAACTTTTTCTTCTCGTGGCGAGGCGAGGCGAGGCGAGGCCTTCCCTCGGTGTTTGTTTCCTTGGGCGAGCGGAGCGTCGGGGCTGCGGGCCGCGCCCTGCCCTGCTGCTGGCCAGCCCAGCCCAGCCCAGCTCAGCCCATACAGCTGTTTATAGTTTTAGCGGCCAGCCGTTGACCCGACCCGCGGCCGGCCGGGCCGGGCCGGGCTGACCAGTGTGCGTCGTCGTCCCGTCCGGTCTCTCGCGCCCCTCTCTCTCCCTCTCGTACGCTGCGGGGGCGGGCGCGAACACCTCTCTTTCTTCCACTCTTTCTCTCCCTCCCCTCTCCTTCGTGCTCGCTTACATTACGAGCACGCCCAATAAATACTCGGCCGAGCACTGCCTTGGTGTTCTCAAAGCCCTTCCTTGTTCGCCGTGTGGGCGCGCGGGCCCGGCCCGGCCCGACCCGGCACGATGAATGTGCGGCTTTGACGTCTCGCTGCCGGGCGGGGCGGCGGGGGGCGGCGGGGACCTGAGACAAGGCCCGGACGGGCGCTGGACGTGCCGGCCGGGCGGGGAGGTCGCTGCGAGAAGCGAAGAGATGACATTGGGGAGGGTTGTAAAAATCTGTTCAGAAAAAATCGGCAAAACCCTCCGAACCTCCACCCACCCGCCCGTAAGTCGACAGTGTTCCCGTGTAGGCATCTCGCCGTGCACGCGCGTGCTGATGTTGCCTATCAGGCGGGCGCAGCGCCCAGGAGGTCACGTGACTACGTGGGCAGGGCGGGCGGGCGCTGCGGCCGCCCCGCCCCGCAGAGATGCGCCGCCTCATGGAAAATGAATGGCCCATGTTCTGAGCCTGGTCCAGGGCCCGCCGTGGGGCACTGTTACGCTCGGAGCTCAGAAAGGCGTCTCCTTGGTTTTTACTAAAAAAATTCTTGTCCTCACCGACTCGATATTGACTAAATTGGTCCTCGGCGTAGCAGTGTTTTTTTACTTTTTTGTCGGCTTACCATGCCCGCTTGCCCGGACCGCAAGAGGTTTCTGGACCTCGGGCTTTTGCTGCGACAGCGTCTGTGTTATTTTTATCCTCCAGGTCTGCCCCCCACCCTCCCCCCTCTTCCGCCGTGGTGGTGTGCTCGGCCGCGTGTGTGAGCCGAGCTGCATGCCGTGGCGGGGCGGGGCGTACTATACTGTTAGTTGCCGCCCTATAAGGTTTTGTGCCGGAGAGTCTGCCGCCCGGGGCGAGGCGGAGCGATGAGGAGGAGGAGGAGCATGGTGAAGTGGAGAGGACAGGACAGGGCGGGGCAGGGGTGAACGGCCCGTCTCGCCCGCCGCGTCGCGCCGCGCCGGTTAGAGTAGGGCTGTGATGACCCATGACGTGCGACGTCCCAGTCGATCATGACTTTTGCGCTGCAGGCTGTAAAGCGAGCTGCGCTGCGAGGCGTCCTGGTCACTTGCAGTCCGCTCACTCCTCAATAAGTCTCCAACGCTGTGGCTGCTCGCGACAGGCGGGGGGAAAAACTCTAAATTTTAGTGTACAATAGCGTGAAGTTTTCTATTGAAATTTTCCTGGCAATTTTCCGAGTTGCATGGCTTACAGGAAATTAAAATGAGAGTTGTCAAACCCTCGCTTCCGAGAGTCGCTCCTCGTGGTGGTGGTGGTGGTGGGGGGCATGCGTAGTATTCTCTGCGCGCAGACGCGTGTCCGGCCTGTCGGGAGGGAAGTGCCAGTGCCGCCTTGTACGCCCCGTGTTCGCCATGCAGCCGCTGCCGCTGGTCACCTATCATCGCATCGCCTAGCGGACCTCGCTGGCGACGCGCCCGGCCCGGCCTGACCCTGCGATGAGTCGGGCTGCGTGCGCACTTCCGCCCCCGCCCCGCCCCGCGTACCTGCGTGCTGCGCACGGGGCGGGGGCGCCTCGGACGCGGCCGCGCTGTCATTACTGGCGGGGCCCTTGTAGGGGCACGGTGCTGGATTAGGGGCGTGGCACGTCACCGCCCCGCCCCGTATGTAGCGGCGCGGTGCGGCGCTGGCCGGGGCCCTGCCCTGCCCGGCCCGGCCCGGCCGGGGCGACGGACCGGCCGGTATTTGAACCCGCGCCGTGCTTTCTTTTCTTTTTTCCCCCCGGTCGGTCGGGCCCGACCGGCGCGTCCTGCTATGCTGTCGAGTCTCGTTTCACCGACGCGTACGTCCTCGCCCCGCCTCGCCCCGCCCCGTCCTGTCTCGTCCCCAGGGCCCGGCCGGGGCCGGGCCGGGTGGGGTAAAAACTGGCGGGCTGGGGCGTGGCGCTCTTCGGGGCACGACTGTATTGCTTGTCTCGGCCCGGCCCCGCCCCGCCCCGCCCCGCCCCGCCCCGCTCGACTGTAGTGGAAGTAATCAGTGATCTTGAGCCGTCTTCCTATATCTTGTTTTTCCTTATTCCCCTTTGTGCCCGAGCTGCGCTGGGCCGTGCCGGGCGCTGCTGGTCGCTGGTGACCCCCCTCCCCCTCTCCCCACCTCCGCTTCTTTCATTCTTCTTCTCCCCGCGTGATAAAACCTGCGGCCGCGCAGCTCTGCACTACGCCGCGCTGGTGGCCGTTGTTGTACCGCAGTGCTTTTAATTGTCTCTGAAATGAAATGCATATGCGCGGTGAAAGTCCTCGCCTCGCGACGCGTCCGTCGCTACGCTGCGCTACGCTGCGCTGCGCCTAGAGGAGAGGTGTGCCGGGGGCCGTTATTCGATACCCTGCGCGCCATCCCTCGGGACGCCTCATACCCCCACGCCTCTCTCCGAGGTCTACTTCTCCTCGCCCTGGATCCGCCCCGCCCCGCCCCGCCCCGCTGTGACGAGTCGGTTAGGCCCTGTCAGGCCACTCAAGTAGGCTGTGTTGGCCGAGACGGGACGGGCTGGGCCGCGCTGGGCGCCCTCAAGTGGCGACGCTGGGCTCGGCTCGGCGCGGCGAGGCCCGGGTGTCACTGACCACGCCACGCCCGTCTACTCGGCCGGCAGCCTATCTGAGTGCATGTCCATGTGTGTGTCCGCCGGTCCACGCCCAGATCTGGCCGGAGTGGAGTCGGATCTGTCGGATCGGGTCGCCCGCTGCATAACACTGCCTATGGCACAAGCACGTGGTGGCCGCGGGGCGGGGCGGGGCGGGGCGCCCTCTCTCCTCCCCTCTCCTAAGCCCCTGCACTGCACCGGAAATGACCCCCTCCACATCCCCCGCTCGTTCTCTTCGGTGGCGAGGCGCAGCGCTGTGCTGGCCACGCGTGTAACCGCCCGCCACCACCAACCGCCCCGCCCCGCCCCGCCCCCGCCCTCCGCGAGCGCGCGTGCCTGGTTGTCACGCCTGGGTGTGGGGCGGGGCGGGGCGGGGCCCGCACGCCCAGCCCGAGGTGTGCCGCAGGTGTGTCCGGGGCGAGGCGGGGCGGTCAGGCTCGTGATGAGCTGGAGAGGAAGAGGCGCCAAGACGCCCAGCAGAGCGTGCGGATAAGGGGGTCATTTGTGGCCCGGTTCTCTAAAGTCAAGGTTGTGGAAGTTGCTCTGGGAAATGAAATGAAATTCCGATGATTCCGTATGGTGGGGTGGGGCGGGGCGCGGGCTGCTCGGTCCGACCCGGCCCGGCCCGGCCCGGCCCGACCAGACACCCTGTTGGACCCCGGCCCTGGCCCCGCCCCGGCACCTACCAAATGCAAGGCGCCAGCGCCGGCGCCACCCTCCTCTGGGGCTGTCCTGTCAGCCATCACCGTCGTTCTGTAATGATGACGGGCGCCGGGCTGGGCCGGGCCGGGCCGGGCGCGCGATGGGAGCTTGGAGGCGCGGCGCAGTGCGGCGCGGCGCGAACAGCAGGTGGTTTCGGGCAAAAAGACACTCGTTTCGAAGGAGGAGGGGCGGGGGCGGCGGAAGGACTTGGTGCAGCCGGGCCGGGCTATGGGCTGGGCGGATCTTGCGGCGAAAGGGAACATAACAGGGCAGGGCAAGCCCTTAAAAAGAAGGGCCCCATTGACTCCTCTCGTTTCTCCCCGCTGCCTGTCCTGCGCCGCCCGGTGGCCGGGCCGGTAAGGCCGCCGCGCTGCTGCTCTTGTTTTTCTCCTTCCGCGCCTGGGAGGAGCGGCTCTGCTCTGCCCCCGTGCCGGAGCCGAACCGAGGCGTAGTTGTGGTTTCCGTGCTCGTTTGAAATTTGGCGCTCCCTGTCCGGTGTGACCACCAGCAGTCACCACAGGCGGTTGTGTCGCCTCCCGATGGCGTGTCGCGCTCTGGTGCTGCCGTGCCGCGGTGCGCTGCAGTGCCGAGGCGAGGGAGGCGAGGCGATGTCCCCTTGTGGGGCAAAAGTCTACTTTTACGGGCGATTTATTTTGGTCTCGTGGTGCTTTGTGGGGCCTGGCCGGGCTGTTTGGGGACCTTTGCGGGGCCCTCTGTTCGGCTCGGCTGTGCTCTGCTCGGCTCGGCGACACCACCGGATCTCTTTACATTCCAACGCCGTCCAAACCTGGAGTGGGAGGGGGCCGGGGGGGGGGGGGGGCGCCCTGCTTCCGATGGGGATAGGGGATAGCCCCCTAAGGCCGTGAGAGATGGAAGTGAGCGCTGCTTCTGTAGTGTTGGGCGGGGCGGGGTCGGGGTAGGTGGGTAGCGACTGGACGTGATTGGACGTGAAGCAACGCGAGACGCGCTTGAGGCGAGGGTGAGGGGACACTCGGAGTGACCCCCACCCGTTGTACTTGCACAGCCTCATCTCGATCGACCGCGTCATCGCCATGAGCGGCGTCAACGGCCTCAACGGCCACTCGGCCACCAACGGCACGTCGGCCACCAACGGCACGTCTGCCACCAACGGCACCGCGGCCACCAACGGCTCGGCCGCGGCCACCGCGTCCCCGCTGGCGTCCCTCAAGGCGCGCGGCGCCGGCGCGGCGTCCGCGTCGCCCAGCTCGTACCTGTACACGAGCTCGTCGGGCCTGCTCAAGGCATCGTCAGCCAAGCCGGTGCCGCCGCCCACGCTGCCCAAGTACACTAGCGCGTCGGCCGCCACCACGGCCAGCCTCACGTCGGTCAGCCTCGGTCGAGTCGACTCGACGGGGTCCACGTACCGCCTGGCCAGCCTGGACCGCCTGGCGCAGCGGCAGCGGCTGTTCGAGACCACCACGACGGCGTCCTCGGCCGCCGCCGCCGCCGCCGGCACCGGCCCGCCCACCAATGCGCCGCCCCCGGTGCCCACCACCGTCCCGGGCTCGGGAGCGCCGCCCGCGCCCGCGGCCACGGCGCCCAGCAACGCAGACCTGGTGAGTGTGGAGAGGAGCGGGCGTCGGCCGCGGCGGGATGCTGCGGTGATCTCTACGAGTGCCGCCGGACCCAGCGCCTCTCTCTCTCCCTCTTTCTCCCTCCACAGTGAGAGGAGGGCCGATGTAGGCCAGGTGAGACCAGGAGCCAGGAGCAGAGCTAGAAGCCAACAATGGCTCGCGACGCCTGCCTTTCTTTGAGTCTTTGAGCTGCTGCCCCGCCCCGCCCTGCCACTGTGGACTGCTTTGCTCAAGCCTTGAGCTTTGTAGTACCGGACCAGCAGCGGAGCGGAGGCCCACAAAAGCTTTGCCGTACGTAATTCTGTTTTGAATTTGCCCGCCCGGCACC
Source organism: Frankliniella intonsa (assembly GCA_033675135.1). Taxonomy (NCBI): domain Eukaryota; kingdom Metazoa; phylum Arthropoda; class Insecta; order Thysanoptera; family Thripidae; genus Frankliniella; species Frankliniella intonsa. Next base: position 11,500,327 of record CM066254.1, on the reverse strand, counting down.
GTTCGCCGCGGCGGGCTGTGGCTCCGCGCCGCAGCGAGGCGTGTGTGGTCTTCCCTGCCCCGCCCCGCCCCGCCCCACCGCGCCGCGCCGCGCCCCGCCCCACCGCGCCGCGCCCCGCGCAGTGCAATGAGAACGCCTGGCCAGGCCTCTCCGCACGGTGGGTGTTCTCCGCGCCGAACACGTTGCCGACGGGAAACCAATTAGCAGCAGGGCGGGGCGCTCGCGCGAGGCTCGGGTCCGCGACGTACTTTACGATGTTCTCTCGATGGACGCGGACCAGGCCGAGGCGCCAGCCCCCGTCTCCTAGCCGTGCCGTGCCCCGGCCGTGGTGTAGAGTTTCTTGTTCGCCCCCAAGTGGGTCGTGCTCATCTCACCGCCCGCGATACGATCCTCTTGTATCGAGCGGCGCTGCCCGGCACGGCACGTTATTGCCTCTCGGAGCGATCTTTTGGCCGAACTGATGGAAGTAGAAGTTTCTCTTTCCCTTTGCTTGACTGTTTTTCTCCGCGGCGCGCGGGTCTGGTCAGCGGCTGAGCAGCAGGGCAGGTCGGCGGGGCGGTCGGCCCTGCACCTCGCCGTGGCGTGGCGTGGCGTGGCCGTCCGGTCTGCCGGCCCGCCCACTCGCGCCCGGCCCCGGCCGGAAGGGTGTGTGTGTGTGTGTGTACGACTGCGTGCGTCTGCACGTGCGCTGCGCTTCCTCCTGATGACCATGACGGCCATGTTCCTCCTCGTGTTGACTAGCTACTTGTTGGGCTTCCCGTCGGGGAGTATATCTGCGCGCGCGGGGTATGTCGGCGGTTCGTTCATGACTGCCGCGGGGCGGGGCGGGGCAGGGCAGGGCAGGGCCGGGCAGGGCTCCCTCGGTTTTGATTTGTCGCCCCCCGCTTGCTGCTCTGGCTCGGTGCGGGCTGGCGCGGTGCACGCGGCCCCCTTTGCTCTGCTCTGCCGACTGATTCAGAACATCGCTCCCATGCCTCTGTCCTTGTCGCACTCATGGAGCAGCTCCATACCCTAGAGGGGACACCTTCGTGAGTGCGACAAGGACAGAGGCATGGGAGCGATGTTCTGAATCAGTCGGCTGCTCTGCTCTGCGTGTGTTTGGACGTTGCTCTCGGTGAACGACTCGCTGCTCCGCTCGGGGCGCGCGAGGCGTCGAGCAAGAGGGCTATTTGCGGCGGTCTGGTGTGGATGTAAGTAAGTGCAAGGAACTGACGCGGTGCCCTCGGCCGGCCGGCAGGGTGAAGTGAGTGTGTGTGTGTGTCGGGGGGGGGGGGGGGATGATGTGCGCCGCAAGCTGCGGAGGATTTGTTGCGCCCGAATAAAGAGTAGCTCTTGCGGCCTCCCGTGCGGCTGCGGCCCTCTGCGCTCAGCCCGCTGATCAGAACCGCATGGCGCGGAGCTGTACCAGCGGGAGGAGAGAAAGGCTCGGCGTTGTCTGCTCGCCGCGCCACGCCGCGCTGCCTGCGCTCCAGTCTGCTCCAGCTGCTCGCGGCCCGGCCCGGCCGCGGTGCCTTTTTTCCCCGTTCAGCCCCCGGGGCTGTCCTGGCGTGGCTTGCCCTCGCCTGCCCTTCCCTTCCTTTCCCTTCCCCGGTGCAATTTGGCGAGCGTACCTGCGTGCCCTTTGGGGCTCCGCGGCGCGGGCCGCCTTGGCCGCCCGCCCCGTCCGGTCCCGTTCCATGGCGGCGAGGCGGGGCGACCCCGCGGCAGCCCGTCCTGGGCCCGGCCCGGCCCGGCCCCGCGCGCGCACTGCGGTGTCCTGGCGGCCGCCCCGCCCTTTACCGCGGGGGCCCCACTATCCCGGCAGTAGCGTAGCTGCAGCAGCAGCATACATTCGCGCCTATTCTTTCAACTCGCGGCGGCTCCCTGCTACTGTAGTTTGCCGTTGCGGCCCGGGCCCGGGCCTAGGCCTCGGCCTGTCAGCAGTGCTGCTAGTGTTGGTTTGCGATAAGCGCGCGCCGGCGAGGCGGGGCGGCCTCGTGCCGGGTGCCTGGGGTGCTGGTCCAGGCGTCGCGTCAGGTGCCGCCCTGGTGGGGCCCGACCCAGCCTGGTCGCAGACACTCACAGAGCCGTGATCCGCCCCGCCCCGCCCCGCCCCGCCGCGCCGTATCAAAAAGTCGCCAAACTGCGACATCCTGATAAGGGCGCGAGGCGTCGCGTGCAAACATGAGCGTGGCGTGCGCGATGCCTGTCGCGTGGAAGTCCTGCCCCGCCCCGCCTCGCCCCGCCCCGCCCCGCCCCGCCCCGCCCCGCCCCGCCCCGCCCCGCCACGGGACCTTCGCGGCGTGTGGGGACGGCTGGAGTTGTGGCTACGCCGCCGGCCCATCCTGCGCGCCCTGCCCGTGGCCCTGCCCGCGGCCCCGCCCCTCCCCCGGGGGCAGCGCGGTGCTCACGCCCCGCGGCCGCCCTGCCCTGCCAGTCAGTCGCTCCGCGTCCTCCCCCCGTGCGGGACACCACTGCACTACGCAGCACGCGGGACGCGGCCTCGCCCTGGTCCGGGTCCTGGGTGAGGACATGAGGTGGACGTCGCCGATGGTGGAGGTGTTACTGCTCTAGAGGGGCCCACGTTTACGTCCCATGGCGCGGGGCCCGCATGTCACGTCGCCGTCCTGGTGGTGTGATACGGTAGTGCGTCCGCCCGTTGCACCAACAGGAAGATTGCGGGCCGGGCCGCTCCGCGCCGCGCTGGGGAGTTCCCTCGTGCTGCGGGCCCCGCCCCGCCCCGCCCCGCCCCGCCCCGCCCCGCTCTAATCAGCCTTCTTTATTCGGCGGTAACTGCTGCAACTCATGCGAAGATCCGTGCAGTAGGGCGGGGCGCAGCGGGCGGCACTCATTATTTCATTTCTGTTGAATTTTGAGGCCCCGGATACCCCACGGCGGGGCCTAGGGGCAAACGGAAAGTGGGTGGACGATGTAAAATAGGGCACCTTTGAGGCAATTTTTTTTTCCGAAATGTAATTTTTGGTCAATAGCGCTGCGGCCCTAAGGCAATTTTTTTTCTGGCCTTTATTTGGCCGTTGTGTTTGTCACGTGGTGGTTCCCTCGGGGACTGGGCTGCTGCTGCTTTCTTGCAGGGCGGTGAGGTGGAGCGAGGCGAGGCAAGGTGCGTGACTGTCCAATTTTCCAGCGGCCTGTTGTGATTTGTCGCTGTGCGCGTCCCCCCCCCCCTCTCTCCTACCCTCTTTCTTCTCAATGTTGTGCCGCAGCGCTTATGCCGCTCACTACTTGTCGCGGTGTCACGTCCCCCGACGAATGACACGGAGTGGTAGGAATGATGGCACTCTCGTAGAGGTGTGTGTGTCCGTGCGACCTCGCCCGCCCCGCCCCGCCCCGCCCCGCCCCGCCCCCGCCCCGCCCGGCCTGTCTGACCCGTTTGGACCCACTTTGCTCCCTTTTCCCCGCTGTTGTTTGCGGAACGCACTCTTCGCACGTGCGCCTGCAGAGCGCAGCACGCGTCTCGGAAACTCCAGCGAGACGATCTCTAATTGCCAGTCGCCGGCGGGGCGGGGCGTGGCGGGGCGGGGTCCTTATTTACCGGCTGGGTAGTTGGACCGGGCCGCCTCTTGTGCCCCGCCCCGCCCCGCTGCCGCTGCGCGGCCGTACAGGGGTCTGGCCGGACCATAAGCATGAGCGCGGGGATGAGACTGGAAATGAAGATTGATTTCGAGAGCCCGGCCCGGCCTGTCCCCCGCGGCGCGGCCGTGCCCGGTGGAGGCCGCTAAGGCGACTGAACTCACTTCCTGCTTAGCAGCCAGGCCCAGCCCGTCCCGAGGATAGGGCGGCATGGGCGGGCCGGGCCCTCTGCCTCGGGAGGCGCAGGCGGGATGACCCGGGCGGAGCGGAGGAGGCCGCTGAGGCGAGGCGCTGCGGCTGCGCTCGCCTTGCCGTTCGGGGCCGCCTGCTGGGTAGGCACGCCCGCAGCGCGCGCGTGTCTAGCGGGCTGGCCGATGCCCGGAGCTCGCGGCGGCCGCGCGCGCAAGCGCGTGGGATTGGAAAACGTGACGGGCTGGAGGTTTCGGTTAGCCGTGCTGCTTGCGGGATGGGAATAAGCCCCGATGCTCGCGCGCGGGGCGGGGCGGGGCCGGGCCGGGCTTTGCTAATATGTCGCCCGCCGCGGTGTCCGCCGGGTCGGGCCGGGCCGGCGAGGTGCGGAGTAAGGCGCTAACTGGCTGGCCCCGCCCCGCCCCGCCCCGCCCCGCCCCGCCCCGTGGGCACTCGCTCTCTCTGCCCCACGCCTCGCTCAAGTCTCAGTCTCGCACGCGCTCGCGATGCGTCTTCGGAAGGAGGGCTCCGGCTCCGCGAGGTCGTGGCCGCCGCGCTCGGACCCGGAGGTGGACTCCGGGGGCGCCGGAGGGCGCGGGTCCGGGCGCTGGCGCCGCCTGTCGGAGCGCGTGGCGCGCGCGTGCCGGCCGCGGCGCCTGGCGGGGGCGGGCCGCGCGTCCATGGGGTGTCTGGGCCCGTCGCGGCCCGCCTCGCCCCTGGTGGGCTCCGTGTCGGCGCCGCCCACCCCGACGTACTTCAGGCCCGCGTCTCTGCCCATCTACGCCCCGCGGCCCCCGCGGCTTTCGACGCCTCCACCCACCCCCGTGTCCGCCCCCGCCCCGCGGCCGGACCTCCCGCCCAGCCCCACCCTGCCCCTGCCCCTGCGCGTCGGCACCATCCGCACAGAGCCCTCCATCCAGGAAGAGATACAAGTGTTTGTGAGTTTGCGGTCCGGTCCGGTCCGGTCGCGCGCCCTCCCGACCTGACCTGGTGCTTTGACTGATATCGGAATGGAGCGCCGCATCTGGGTAGGGTCGGGGGAGCTCGCGGAAATCTTGACGTTTTTGAGTGGTTTAATCCGTCCCTCTCCGGACATGCTCTGCGGTCCGGGTCTGTGATTTGCGGCTGTATACCTGTCTCAGTTGTGCCTTTTTCTGTTGTGTTGCAGCTTCAGAGCAAGCGAGAGCAGTTCTTCAAGAACGAGCCGACCACCCCGACCATGCCGGGCCCCACCCCCGGCTCTGGCGCCGCCCCCTCTGTGCCGCCCCCAACCGCCCCCGCACCCTCTGCCATCAAAGAGGCCCTGGCCAAGCGGGCGGCGGAACGAGGTAGGCTGCAAAATGGTAAAGTGTCGACCACTGTTCCGACTTTAATTGTTTAGAAATAAATTGCTTGAGTTTTCATATCGTACTTTTCTTGTTTCGTCGTTTGCACAGGCGATTCTGTGAACAGTGAAGACAACAAAGAACGTTATAATAAAGAAAATAAAGCGCCCGAGAGAAGAACCAAGGAACTTGATGGATATGTGGGATTTGCTAATTTGCCTAATCAAGTTTATAGAAAAGCAGTGAAAAGAGGCTTTGACTTCACTCTAATGGTTGTTGGTGAGGTTTTTATTTATTTTGCCCCTTTAACATTTTTACGCTTGTGCCCTTGGATTTAGTGCAGTATTTAAAATACTCTGAATGTTTTTGTATGTTTGCAGGTGAATCTGGTTTGGGGAAGTCAACCCTTATCAACTCAATGTTCCTCTCTGATGTATACTCAAATGAACACCCAGGACCTTCACTAAGGGTGAAGAAAACTGTTGCTGTTGAAACCAGCAAGTGTCTTCTCAAAGAAAATAATGTGAATCTATCATTAACTGTTGTGGACACCCCAGGTTTTGGTGATGCTGTTGACAACAGTAACTGGTAAGGATTTAACATCCCGAATACTATATATGACATAGTATTTGTTATTGGTTTATTCATATGTTATTCTATTTGTTTTAGCTGGGCACCTGTTGTTGAATACATTGAGTCCAAATATGAAGAATTTTTGAATGCAGAATCTCGAGTTAACCGAAAAATCCTCTCTGACAGTAGGGTGCATTGTTGTCTTTACTTCATTGCACCTTCAGGTCATGGATTGAAACCCCTTGATGTTGAGTTCATGCAGAGGTTACATGATAAAGTCAATATTATCCCTGTTATTGCAAAAGCTGATACAATGACACCAGATGAATGCAATCAGTTCAAAAAACAAATTTTAAATGAAATTGCACAACATAAAATTAAAATATATGAGTTCCCAGACACAGAGGAAGAGGAAGAGGCCAAACAACACAAAGCTTTGAAAGACCGCGTTCCATTTGCTGTTGTTGGGTCCAACACTGTTATTGAAGTTGATGGCAAGAAATTGAGGGGCCGCAAATATCCATGGGGCATAGCTGAAGGTTTGTTGATGAAATCAAAGTATGAGATTCTCTCAATACTCATTGTCCTTTTCTTTCACACAAAGAAAAAGGCAAAAACAATTGCATTAGTACTTTCTACCCTCATGTAATTTGCATGTATTAATTTGTTTTTTGTTTTGTTTTTTTTTGTTTACTCTTACAGTGGAAAACCTTGAGCACTGTGACTTTATTGCTCTCAGAAACATGCTAATCCGAACTCACCTTCAAGATCTCAAAGAAGTTACCAATAGTGTCCATTATGAAAACTATCGCTGTCGAAAACTGGCTGGACTTGGCACTGATGGGAAGCCAGGAAGAATATCAAACAAGTAAGTACATAAAAAAAAAAAATTATTATCTCTGAAGTTAACGCAAGGTGAGAAGTGTGGTGTGTCTAACAGTGTGATAACTGTTGATTAATTTAATCCCTGATAATATTTGGCACCGAATAGCAAAAACTTTGTAGTTAGAGATAATTATGTATCCCCTGTCATGTATGTCTGAGAAGTCTGTAAAACCTTTAGAAGGTCTTGGTACAGGTCATTTTCGAATATTAGTTTCCCTTCATCTAATTCTTAACTCACAACATATTTCAATTCTTGCAACATCGTTGTGTGAGCAATATTCCGTATAAGTTTCATTCTAAAACATGCATGATTCACCCTGCTGAAAAGACTACTCTCTCCTGAAGTGGAAAAAAAAAATACCTGCTTTAAGCTTGGGGAGCCTTGGTGAGAAGTAATTTGCATGGTAACACACTTCTTTTCGAGCTACTGTTATTAAATAAAGTAGCAGTACATGTCACTAACACATCCTTTAAATTCTGTCCCAACTATTGGGCAAATACTCTGACTATTGCTATCATTTCACTCATGTGAATACCAGTCTCTATTCTGGTCAATACTAAACAACATTTTTTTCTCAGTGTGGCCCCACAAGGAGTTATGAACAGTTTCATGACAGTCTGGTAAGTGTTGCTGTTGTCCTTAGGTGGCTCGGAATGTGGTTGTGTTGGCTCTGCACTGAGAAGTGTGTTTAAAATTTATCAAATTAGAATTATCTGACTTGTTTGATTCTGTCAGCTAATAATAGTATGTACATGCCTAGTGAACTTGTAGTGATAATTTATTTTTTACTTATTCTTCTCATTTACCTTTGTTGAAAACCACATTTAGAAGCTGTAACTTGCAGTGGTATTGAAAGAAATAAGCTAGTTGAAGGAAGGTTTCTTCACTTCCTGAGGCAAATTGTTATCTATCTACAAATTTTGATGTAGTGAATTTTTCCATGGGCGTCAGACCTCTGCAAAATCGCCTTTACCGACCGACGGTTGAGGCAATATTGCAAAGCTGTGATGCCAATCTATGTCGGTCAAATACTACATTTCCTACAATCCTAACAAACTTCAGGAGCTTTTATGAATATCTTTATTTTTTCTGCCCTTTTTGCTCAATAATTTTTGTTTTAATTTAAAATATCTAGTTCTCAGTTCTGATGATACACTTCTCAGTTACACATGATGCTTTTTGGATTGTTCAGATCTAATGACTTACTCCAGCTTGTGCTTCTTAAACATTCAAATATCCAATGCAACCACTCCCTTTGCTCTTCGCTCTTTCCATTTCTGTAGATCATTTTTCATCCCACATGTTAGTGTACAAACTAAATGCTGTGTATACCTGTGAATCTGCAAGGCAGACATCTTCTCACTCTGAAAGCTTTGTTTAATGGTGACCTTCTTTGCATGTAAGTTTTTTTTCTTTATTTTTTCTTAAACCCTTAGGAGAATTGAGCGGAAAAGACACCTGTTAGCTCCAGACTTCAGTCATCATATCCACACTTCATTCACAGACTCATTTTATTTACCCTAATTGTCCCTTCCCTGTAGTGGGAACACAGCACCCTGCACTTACAATACTGGTCCCACCACAGGCACCAATGGCAGGATGGTTAATTAAATTTTATTTCAGTTTTCTTTTGAGCTGCTCTGATTTGTTTATACATGTGACTAGGGCCCAAGTCTCACTGTTTATCTGATGTATTTCTTAATTGTGGTCATTCTATCTTTGAAAAGAAGCATGTCAAGGCATGCCTTTGCAGCATTGTCATTGATGCATGATATTCAATATTTTCAAATTCAATTCGTTTACTGATTTACCAGAGCTAAATAATGAAATCTTTAAATTTGTCTTGTATGTTTGAATAAGTTTCTTATTGCTTCATCTTATACTCTTGTTCAGGAATCCATTGGCTCAGATGGAAGAAGAAAAGCGGGACCACGATGCTAAGATGAAGAAGATGGAAACAGAAATGGAACAAGTATTTGAGATGAAAGTGAAGGAAAAGAAACAGAAGCTCAGGGATTCTGAGGCAGATGTAAGTCTCTTTCGGCACCTTAAGATTGAAATTGTGATCATTTCATTACTAGATAAATTTTTGCACATGTCTTCTCAGAAGGCATTATTTATGATATTCCTTGAAGTATAAGAGGTATCAGTCCAATAACATCCTTTTAACTATGCTTTTCTCTAATATTACTAGCTTCAACGCCGTCATGAACAAATGAAAAAATCACTTGAGCAGCAGCTTCGTGACTTGGAAGAGAAGCGAGCAGCATTTGACAAAGAGAGGCTCACCTGGGAACAGCAGAATGGAGTAACACTGCAAGAATTGCGCAGACGCTCATTGGAGGCAAACAGCAAAGAGTGAGTAAAACGTTTCATTTTTGGTCTCTGAAATTTCTTCATACTTGATGTTGATATAGTTCTTTTACAAAGCATGGTTGGTCTTGCATGGTGGTCAATGTGGTAAAAAATGCTGTTGGAATTTTCATGTATTTATCTTTTGTATACATGGCTACTGCGTCTAAGTTCATAAATGGGTGTAGGGTTTGGGTTTGGTGTATGCCTGCGGATCAACATATTGCTGTTTTTCTGCAGACCATCTTTCAAGCACAGACCCTTTTATCTGCTGCCACTGCCATCTGAATCATCAACAGACACTGATGAGGATGATTAAATCTTTGGTTTGAAAAAACTTTTGATTGTAGTCAATTATTAAGGTCAAAAAAATAAAATTAAACAAATACAAAAAGTAAAAACAAATTAATAATGTAAAATGAAAGATATTTAATTTCTCAGTATCTACCTATTCTCTTGTTGGTACCCACATTTGCTCTGAATTAAACAAACATACCATAAGGTTTGGTGTCTTATCATGATTTACACTTCAACACTGGAAACATTGTGGCCTTAAACAGACTGGTCTTATTCCGCCGGAATTCCCCAGGGAATACTTAATGATTTGACCTTTGAACCTTTGAACTTTAAATGTCATCTGTGTCTGAGTTCGAAGGCAACAGCAACAGGTATAAGAGTTTCTTCACCCCACACTCATTTGTTAGTGCTGTGGAAAGGTGATAGTGATAAGCTTCATCAATCTGCTTTTGATATCTTTTTATCAACTATCAGGCTTTCTTTAGAACTCAATTTATTTTTTGTCTGGGCAGTTTACCATCTTCTACAACCTTAGCCTTGTAATGTTGTATTTGACGTATGTTTTTGTTACTTAGGAGTAATTTCCAAATGGCATTCATTCATTCATTTTCCAATGCCTTTAGTACTCCTGTTTACATTTTGTTTAAATTTTGTCATTTCATTATCACGTTGACATTGTGCATGTGCTGCCTGATTGTGTATGTGTGAATGTTTTCCCTCTGTCCACTCCACTCTGTATTGTGCCTTGCCTTACTCTGCCACCTCACCTTTCTCACCATCTCCCTCCTTTTCCACATATCACCTCTTCTGTATTCCTGAGCATAGCTGTTTAGTGTAGATCAATAGAGGAGAGTAGAGGCTTGGTGCTGATTGGCTGGCGGGTGCACTCCCGCCTGCCCTGGCATGTCCACAGGAATGACATGTGCTCTGCAGACGACCTTATGGCCCTGCCGACTAAGCCCACCAAGGGTGGACCCAATGCCCCACGAAGGCGGCATTCTTTTCACCATCGCAACATGGCTGCTAATGCTAGCGAGTGCAAGCAACAGTGACAATAGCTTATGTTATCATTATTTTTATGATTTCTGTTCAATTTCATTTTTGTACCATCCTGGTCACTTTTGGGTTTATTATATGTTAAATCTGGTGTGTAGAAGAGATCTTTTGCTAGAATATTGCATTTAGTACTTCCTTGGGCTATCATTTGGATGTAAATTATATTGTCTCGTGGCATATTTGTAATCTTGTTTTTGGCTAGCATCTGTGAAATTTGATGTGCTTTATCCATATGCACTGCAATGCTTTTCTCCTCAAGTCTTCTGTGTAAAGAGGCTTATCTTGATTTGGCTTGTATGCTTTTACAGGTCGACCAACTCCATGTTGCAGTTTATTCGTAAAGCTATGTAAAGCATTTGTGCATTTGATTGCTCCTCCACAGAAGATTTACTTCTGTGCATTCCTGCTAAATGGTTCTTCCTGAAATTTGTGAGAAATGTTTTACTTGTGTGTCCAATTCTGATGTTTGGAGTTTTATATATATGCATATATCATTATCAAATTCCTTTATCTTAACATTCCTTTTATTTCAAATCAGTCTGTTTCACTTGTGAGCTCATGTAGTTCTGATTTTTCTTTAGGCGAGCCCTTATGGTAATGATTGGCATTATACTGTACGTAATAGTATTAATTCCCTCAACAGTTATGTCTATGACTGAAATTTGGAAGTGGTGTATCAGTTCTAAAATATTTCTTTGTTATTGTTCTTTGTAATTATGTAGCCTTTGTGCCTGTATCTAGAAGACTGAAGTTAATTTTTAAATATTGCTTTAAGGTGAAAGGCAAGTGCAAGTAAGAATTGTAAAAGCTCTGCATGCCATAGATTGCTTTTAGATTTACTTCCTATGTTTTAACATGTACTTAGATTTATCTTTGCTAAAAATACCATTTTTTATAAATTCAATAAAATCTTGTTTTTATTATACTTTTGACAATTATTGATTTGGTAATGCATGATGCTACATATTTTGTTGCAGCTAGAAACAAAACATTAGTGCACTGCCTTTTTCTGTCCAGTTTGATGTTTACTTTCTCCCAAGAAGGAAGCTACTAGTTATTCAGCTTTTAAGTGCTTTTATACTGTCTAAGCCTTTTTGGTCTCAAAGGTCTTATTACTTTGACACTCTGCCTGAGAACAAATTCCATACCAGTTTTAAATCTAGTCTCTTCACAAATATTTTTAATGAAATGTCCTCTGAGCATCAAATCCAAATCAAACCTCATGTGATATGTGTCACTTGAGACACTTACCCCTACTTGAACACCCAAATCACTGGATTACCCAACATTTTTTTAACTGGATTGTGTGTAAGCAAGCCCTTTGTTTTGACATTATTCTTAAAAGTATATCTGCTTTTTGGGTGAAGGTTGCCTGAAGAAGTATCATGGTTTTCTCTTTCTGGTATCCTATGAAACCCTGCGAAAAACTTTGCAAGTTTTATTACTTTTATAGCTGTCTTTGTAAATAATCTGAAGAAAAAAATTTTGAAGCATGACTTGCAAAGTACAGTCAACTAGGTATAAAATTACAATATTTTTAAATTTAAATTCTGCTTTCATTGGTGAAAAGGTTGTCTGTAGATAGCTTTGGTGTCAGGTTACAGTTTTGTATGTACTTTGTAGGAAGTCTTTGATAGTAATGCTTAAATGTTCTTGTTTTTGTTTCAGAATGGTCGATGGAAAGGAAAAGAAGAACAAAAAGAAAGGCCTCTTTTAAACAAGTTGCCAATGGACCAGATAATTCTATCATTCAAGACAAGGTCGTATGCTTATGGACAAAATTTGTGTCAGTCACAACTTTTAGACTATGTAAATATTGGGTCTCTTAGCTTTTAACCTCTTCTAATGTCTCATTTTTTGTAGAAATTTTTAAAATGTGATATTGACAAGTTTTGACCACATCCATACGCCTCTTGATTTCCTGTTAGTGCTCACCTAGCCATAACTCTGTGGAAAAGCTGTGTACAAAGATATCTTGTTGGTTTATTTATTATGCTTTTATAATTTCTCTTTAGAGACTTAGATGTAAATGAGATTGTTTTATGTTTGACGGGTCTGTGTGTACATAGGACAAGGAAGTGTGCAATGTTATCTTTTGAAATATGAATCTTTCTTTTTGATTTGAGTGATAAGCATGTTTAAACCAAAGGACAAAAATACTTTATCTAGAACCTATCTGAAAACCACTTTTGTGGCTTATATCTTCTTTTAACACACACACACACACACACACAGAGTACTTTGACATGCTCCAATCAACACTGCCAGTGTTTCCGAATACCTTGGCAGAATCAGAAATGTATGCTTCAAATCAAATTTTTTATTATTACATTATTTTAGCAAATTATTTCTTATGCTAAATTACGTACATTCTGGAAAAAGTATATGTGGTACTTACAGTATTCTTTAGTGTAGTTCTTCAAGTTTTGTACTAAGTAGTGCATTCAAAAATCAAAATCCTTCAAGCAGATTTCTTGTGAATGAAGTCACTGATTAATCAAATCTAAGGGAAAACTGAAGTGCTGTATCTCTCTACTCTCTATGTTACAGTAATATAATAAAATTAATTTTATATAGCTTTCTTCTGTAAGTAAGATTGCCATTCCTATTCAGGGCTAATGGTTTATGTTACCTGAGATTATATTGAGGTGGTTAGCATAATTTACAGACTTAGGAAAAATCATTAAGATCAATTTAAGGTGTGCCAATGATCTAATGACATTGTTATTTTTGTCATGCAAGTGTGAGACTATTTTGACCATTCAAAATATACTAAAAATTTCAAAACAATAGTTTTTGAACTGAGTTGGCAATGCCTTCTTTTACTCCAAGCACAACAAAATGGTCACATTTCCAATAATTTTAATACCACTGTTTTGTTCTTCAAATAAAAGACTTTTATTCTGCTTGTATTAGCCCCATATTCTTTCACACAAATCTGATAAGAATGATTGTCTTAAGTAAATTGATTTAAAATTAAAATCATTCTGTTGCATCCACCTTGTATTTGGATCTGATATTATTATTGGAAAGTAGTGTCAGTACTGTCATTATCATGATTTAGGCAATAAATAATTTTAATACAGGATTTTTTAATTATTTTTTTTTTTTTTTTTGCTGAGCGGAGCGAAGCACTCTGTTCGTCCGAAAAATAAAACTTGCTCAAAAGTGACGGGGGTTGTGCAGGGGGACTCTGACGTACCCCTAGACCAACCCCGGAGGGTTGTGTTGTCGGAAAACCGGGTTATTCAGCGAAGAAATGCGACGGAAACGACGCAGAAAAAGGGCCCACGCCAAAGCGATTTTCTCCAAACCAGGTCCGGTACCGGGCTCCTTGGACTTGCAACATGTTTTTTAGTCCCAGAAGAGTGTCCCCTGTGAGTTTGGTCAAAATCAGAGACAAGGCTATAGCCTTTGCATTTTTAGGATTTTGGGCCTAAAATAAATTTTGCTTCAAAGTGACGGGGGTTGTGAAGGGCACTCTTATGTACCCCTTAACCAACCCCCGAGGGATACCTGTGAGTTTGGTCGAAATCGGAGACAATTTATTTTCTGCTGAAAATCGTAAAAACGCAAAGGGTATAGCCTTTGCATTTTTACGATTTTGGGCCGAAAATACAATTTGCTCCAAAGTGACGGGGGTTGTGCAGGGGCACTATTATGTACCCCTTAACCAACCCCCGAGGGTTACCTGTGAGTTCGGTCGAAATCGGAGACAATTTATTTTCGGCCGAAAATCGTAAAAACGCAAAGGCTATAGCCTTTGCTATCTTACGATTTTGGGCTGAAAATAAATGTTGCTCCAAAATGACGGGGGTTGTGCAGGGGAACTCTTATGTTCCCCTAGACCAACCCCCGAGGGTTACCTGTAAGTTTGGTCGAAATCGGAGAAAATTTTTTTTCGGCTGAAAATCGCAAAAACGCAAAGGCTATAGCCTTTGCTATCTTACGATTTTGGGCTGAAAATAAATGTTGTTTCAAAGTGACGGGGGTTGTGCAGGGGAACTCTTATGTTCCCCTAGACCAACCCCCGAGGGTTACCTGTGAGTTTGGTCGAAATCGGAGAAAATTTATTTTCGGCCGAAACTTAACGATTTTTGGTCGATTTTTTTTCTCTCTCCAAAATGACGGGGGTTGTACAGGGGGACTCTAACATACCCCTAGACCAACCCCCAAGGGTCAGTTCGTCCGAAAACCCGGTTTGTCTGCGAGGGAATGCAGTATTCCTAATAGCGCGCAATGAGTTCGGGCGAGTTGGCTTACGGGCCAATTTTCTAGCTATCCAAGTCCGATATAGGACTCCTAGGACTTGCTATGTGTTTTTTTGTCCGGGAAGGAGGTACCCTGTGAGTTTGGTCGAAATCCGAGACAATTGTTTTTCCACCGAAAATCGCAAAAACGCAAAGGCTATAGCCTTTGAATGTTTACGATTTTGGGTCGAAAAATAATGTTGCTCCAAAGTGACGGGGGTTGTGCAGGGGGACTCTAACGCACCTCTAGACCAACCCCCGAGAGTTTATTCGAAATCGGAGACAATTTTGTTTCGGCCGAAAATCGCAAAAACGCTTAGGCTATAGCCTTTGCATTTTTAAGGATTTTCGGCCGAAAAATAATGTTGCTCCAAAGTGACGGGGGTTGTCCAGGGGGACTCTTACGCACCCTTAGGGTGGCCCCACAATGAACCGCGCGACGCTACCCATCACGCCCATCACCCATCATGATGGTTGGTTTGAGGTTCACATCACGGTCCGGCCGCTAGATGGCGCTTTGACCTGACCCAGCGTTGTTGTGCGCGCCGTGCTAGTAAAGCCTACCCGCGCATAAGGACTGTATGCATAGCGTCCAGATCAGACTGATGTGCTCAGCAGACATTCTGTTGATGGACGGAATGTGTGACGCACTACAATGCCGCCCGTCTCGTGAACAGACGTTCGTCTCATTTTTGAAAACAAATCTGGAACTTTATGCAGTCTTTGGTTTATGTGGGATTTCGGTGCAACAGCGGGAAGCAGCGGGCGTGCCGTGGTTGGTCATTGGGAAAAGCGGGAACATATATTGACGCCCAAAGCAGGGGCGGCCACCAGATGGCGCCTTGGCTCGACGATGCGCTATTGCTGCGCGGGCGGTCCTTGATACGCCAGAATATATAGTGCCCAACACCCATCAGGAAGGTTGATGTGAGGCTCACACCACGGCACGGCCGCTAGATGGCGCTTTGGCGTTGTCCGTCTTTGTGGCAGACATTCATCGCATTTTTGAAGACAAAGACGAAACTTGAGGCAGTCTTTGGATCATGTGGGATTTCGGAGCAACAGCGGGAAGCAGCGAGCGTGCTTGGTCATTGCTGAGCGCGGAAACATATGTGTTGGCACTTAAATGCTGGGCCAGGTTGTGTTTTCCGGGTCGGCCACCAGATGACGCCTCGGCTTGACCATGCGCTGTTGCTGCGCGGGCGGTCCTTGACGCGCCCCAATACATAGGGTGGCCCCACAATGAACCGCGCGAC
The DNA here is from genome assembly GCA_033675135.1 of Frankliniella intonsa. Lineage (NCBI taxonomy): Eukaryota > Metazoa > Arthropoda > Insecta > Thysanoptera > Thripidae > Frankliniella > Frankliniella intonsa. The sequence goes on along the minus strand of CM066254.1, from coordinate 11,484,573 downwards.
GCTACCCATCACGCCCATCACCCATCATGATGGTTGGTTTGAGGTTCACATCACGGTCCGGCCGCTAGATGGCGCTTTGACCTGACCCAGCGTTGTTGTGCGCGCCGTGCTAGTAAAGCCTACGCGCGCATAAAATACTGTATGCATTGCCTGCATATCAGACCGATGTGGTCAGCAGACATTCTGTCGATGGACGGAATGTCTGACGCACTACAATGCCGCCCGTCTCGTAAACAGACGTTCGTCTTATTTTTGAAAACAAATCTGGAACGGTCATATTGTATATGTATAATACGTATAATAAATAATAATAATAAATAAAAATACGGCCGAGACTTGAACCTGCAAAACGTCTCGCCAGCCGAGATGATTTGGGACGGGGGGAAGGTGCGTTAACCATCTCGGCTGGCGGGACGCACACCTCACGGCGGTGCGAACTGGAATCGCTATCTACCACATGGACGGGCCCGGCAGAGGCGACTTCCGCTCCAACTCCGTTCATGCCTCTTGGCGCCGAAAATGGCCGGTAGATAGGGATTCCAGTTCACATCGCCGAACGGTGTGCGTCCCGCCAGCCGAGATGGTTAACGCACCTTCCCCCCGTCCCAAATCATCTCGGCTGGCGAGACGTTTTGCAGGTTCAAGTCTTGCCCGTATTTTTTTTTTTTTTTTTTTTTTTTTTAACTCCTCCAATATGACTGAGGTGGACAGGGGCACTCTAATGTATCCCTAGACCGATCTCCGAGGGTTACTTTGTCCGAGAGCCAGCGTTTACATCGAAAAAAAAAAAGAAGAACCGGTCGGGATCGAATCCGCAAAACGTCTCGACAGCCTAGTTGGTATTGGGACGGGGGGCAAGGGCGATACCACTAGGCTGTCGTGACGCACACCTTGCGGCGGTGCGAACTGGAATCCCTACCTACCGCATAGACGGGGCCGGCAAACGCGACCTCCGCTCCGCTACCCGGAAACGCCATCTATCGGCCGACCCGATAAACGCTCCTGCATCGTCTTCGCGAGAAACGCGAAAGAAACGCGATTTTACCCGGAGGTCAGCAGGAGCGAGGAGGTAGCCTCTTGTACAAGTGTGCATTCTCCGGTTCCAGGTCAGCCAACAGATGGCGCCACTAAGCGTTGTTGTTTCGCGGTAGGCCTTGACAATGCAGATCCTATAGGGCCTAGTCCAAGTACGCTTCGGCCGGTTGGGAATTTTCTTCCTCAACCAACTCTCGGCGCGTAACTTGTGCGCACGAATTTTTCTTGTTGACATTGGCAAGCATTTCCTAAGTTTCATTGGCAAACACACGGGACTGGAGTTGGTTGGAAAACTAAGACCCACCCTTCCACTAAACTTCGAAAAACTTGGACTTGGTTATTTGACGTTTCAATGTCAGAATCGAGAGCCAACGTCTTGTTAGCAACATAATATGGTTTCCTCATCATAAAGATGATCGAAACAAAAATTCGTGCGCATGAGTAACGCGCCGAGAGTTGGTCGAGGACGAAAATGCCCAACCGGGCGAAGAGTACTTGGACTAGGCCCTATAGGCTCTGCCTTGTCGAGGCCTAGCGCGCAACAACAACGCATGGTGGCGCCATCTGTCGGCCGACCTGGAACCGGAGAATGCACACTTGCACAGGAGGCTACCTCCTCGCTCCTGCTGACCTCCGGGTAGAATCGCGTATTTTTTCGCGTTTTTCTCGCGTTCTTCGAAGATGATGCGGAAGCGTTACCGCGGTCCGCCAACAGATGGCGTTTCAGGGTGGCGCCATCTGTTGGCCGACGCGGAAACGGCTCCCACAGCGCCTTCAAAAATCGCGAAAAAAACGCGATTTTACCCGGAGGTCAGCAGGAGCGAGGAGGTAGCCTCTTGTACAAGTGTGCATTCTCCGGTTCCAGGTCAGCCAACAGATGGCGCCACTATGCGTTGTTGTTTCGCGCTAGGCCTTGACAAGGCAGAGCCTATAGGGCCTGGTCCAAATTTCCTTCGCGCGGAGGGAACTTTTTTCCCCAACCAACTCGAGAGGCGCAACTTGTGCGCACGAATTTTTCTTGTTGACATTGGCAAGCATTTCCTAAGTTTCATCGGCAAACACACGGGACTGGAGTTGGTTGGAAAACTAAGACCCACCCTTCCACTAAACTTCGAAAAACTTGGACTTGGTTATTTGACGTTTCAATGTCAGAATCGAGAGCCAACGTCTTGTTAGCAACATAATATGGTTTCCTCATCATAAAGATGATCGAAACAAAAATTCGTGCGCATGAGTAACGCGCCGAGAGTTGGTCGAGGACGAAAATGCCCAACCGGGCGAAGAGTACTTGGACTAGGCCCTATAGGCTCTGCCTTGTCGAGGCCTAGCGCGCAACAACAACGCATGGTGGCGCCATCTGTCGGCCGACCTGGAACCGGAGAATGCACACTTGCACAGGAGGCTACCTCCTCGCTCCTGCTGACCTCCGGGTAGAATCGCGTTTTTTTCGCGTTTTTCTCGCGTTCTTCGAAGATGATGCGGAAGCGTTACCGCGGTCCGCCAACAGATGGCGTTTCAGGGTGGCGCCATCTGTTGGCCGACGCGGAAACGGCTCCCACAGCGCCTTCAAAAATCGCGAAAAAAAACGCGATTTTACCCGGAGGTCAGCAGGAGCGAGGAGGTAGCCTCTTGTACAAGTGTGCATTCTCCGGTTCCAGGTCAGCCAACAGATGGCGCCACTATGCGTTGTTGTTTCGCGCTAGGCCTTGACAAGGCAGAGCCTATAGGGCCTGGTCCAAATTTCCTTCGCGCGAAGGGAACTTTTTTCCCCAACCAACTCGAGAGGCGCAACTTGTGCGCACGAATTTTTCTTGTTGACATTGGCAAGCATTTCCTAAGTTTCATCGGCAAACACACGGGACTGGAGTTGGTTGGAAAACTAAGACCCACCCTTCCACTAAACTTCGAAACTTGGACTTGGTTATTTGACGTTTCAATGTCAGAATTAAGAGCCAACGTCTTGTTAGCAATATAATATGGTTCCCTCATCATTAAGATGATCGAAACAAAAATTCGTGCGCATAAGTAACGTGCCAAGAATTGGTCGAGGACGAAAATGCCCAACCGGGCGTAGAGTACTTGGACTAGGCCCTATAGGCTCTGCCTTGTCGAGGCCTAGCGCGCAACAACAACGCATGGTGGCGCCATCTGTCGGCCGACCTGGAACCGGAGAATGCACACTTGCACAGGAGGCTACCTCCTCGCTCCTGCTGACCTCCGGGTAGAATCGCGTAATTTTTCGCGTTTTTCGAAGCAATTTTCTGGTTCCAGGTCCGCTAATAGATGGCGCCACCATGCGTTGTTGTTGCGCGCTAGGCCTCGACAAGGCAGAGCCTATAGGGCCTAGTCCAAGTACTCTTCGCCCGAGATGAGTTACTTATACGCACGATTTTTGTTTCTTCAGAGTCTTTGAAGGTAAAATAAGACAAATTATTGAAATTTATCAATTCAACATTAAAAATTCGTGCGTATAAGTTACTCATCTAGAGTTGGTGTGGCCGCAAAAGCCCTTCCCTGAGCCCACCCTTACTAAAAGACACTTGGACTAGGCTTTTTGAGTTTTTGATGTCAGCCGCGAGAGCTAACGTTGTGATCACGCATCATTGACTTTCTCCAAGTAAAAATCCGTGCATATAAGTTACTCAACTAGAGTTGGTGTGGCCGCAAAAGCCCACCCTTACTAAAAGACACTTGGACTAGGCTTTTTGAGTGTTTGATGTCAGCCGCGAGAGCTAACGTTGTGATCGCGCATCACTGACTTTCTCCAAGTAAAAATCCGTGCATATAAGTTACTCAACTAGAGTTGGTGTGGCAGAAAGGCCCGCCCACCCTTCAAGAGCGATCTCACGGGTGCCCCCCGTGAGAATTTGAACTATGTATTGGGGCGTGTCAAGGACCGCGCGAGAGCTAACGTTTGTGGCAAAAGGGCCCACCCTCACTCCACCCGACGAAAACGAACTTTGACTTGGTTACTTGAGTGTTTGATGTCAGCCGCGAGAGCTAACGTTGCGTTTAAAATACAATTCGCATCTCTCAACACTGACTTTCGCCAAATAAAAATTCTTGCGTATAAGTTATTTGACAAGAGTTGGTGTGGCAGAAGAAAGCCCACCCACCCATCACGAACGTCTGTTTACGAGACGGGCGGCATTTTAGTGCGTCAGACATTCCGTCCATCAACAGAATGTTTGCTGAGCCCATCGCTCTGATCTAGATGTTATGCATACAGTACTTATGCGCGAGTAGGCTTTACTAGCACTACGCGCACAACAACGCTGGGTCAGGTCAAAGCGCCATCTAGCGGCCGGACCGTGATGTGAACCTCAAACCAACCATCATGATGGGTGATGGGCGTGATGGGTAGCGTCGCGCGGTTCATTGTGGGGCCACCCTAAGGGTGCGTAAGAGTCCCCCTGGACAACCCCCGTCACTTTGGAGCAACATTATTTTTCGGCCGAAAATCCTTAAAAATGCAAAGGCTATAGCCTTTGCGTTTTTGCGATTTTCGGCCGAAACAAAATTGTCTCCGATTTCGAATAAACTCTCGGGGGTTGGTCTAGGGGTGCGTTAGAGTCCCCCTGCACAACCCCCGTCACTTTGGAGCAACATTATTTTTCGACCCAAAATCGTAAACATTCAAAGGCTATAGCCTTTGCGTTTTTGCGATTTTCGGCCGAATATAAATTGTCTCCGATTTCGACCAAACTCACAGGAAATCCTCGGGGGTTGGTGTAGAAGTACATAAGAGTGCCCCTGCACATCCCCCGTCACTTTGAAACAAAATTTATTTTCGTCCAAAAATTGTAACAATGCAAAGGGTATAGCCTTTGCGTTTTTGCGATTTTCGGCCGAAAAAAAAGGTGTCTCCGATTGCGACCAAACACACTGGGGGTACACCAAGGGTGCATTAGATACCCCCTGCAAGACCCCGGTTACTTTGAAGCAAAATTTATTTTCGACCGAAAATCGTAAAAATGCAAAGGCTATAGCCTTTGCGTTTTTGCGATTTTCGGCCGAAAATAAATTGTCTCCGATTTCGACCAAACTCACAGGAAATCCTCGGGGGTTGGTCTAGGGGTACATAAGAGTGCCCCTGCACAACCCTCGTCACTTTGAAACAAAATTTATTTAGTTGGGGAGGGGCTGTCTACTTAAGGCGACGTTTCCAGGCTAGCAGTCAAAAATTTCTGCAATAATTATTACGGAATTTCCCTTTATTTTTATTTTTTTGCCAATTCCGTACCGTTATCAAATAAAACGAATTTTTTTGTAGTCCCTGCTAAATCGGGTACGGAATTTTTGACAGTTAAGGTGTCATTCGCCACTCTGTAAATAATCTTCTCGACCAAATAATCAAGTACTTCAAGTCTTTTATTCACAAATGCTAGGAAATATGCAAAGTCTTAAATTCCAATGCATTTATCTGACAATCACAAAATTTGAATTTAAATTATTGATGACACTTTAACACTCAAAGGGAGCTTCTCAATTCAAGATTTAATGCAACAATTATGAAAGACTTCCAGCAAAGTCACACTCACAGTTAAGTGGTAACAGTTGGTTCTCAAGGAGTAGCCTTATGCAGATGTACTTAACTAAAACATGTGAAGTTGGCAAGTGAAACTGAATTTCAGATTCTTCCAAACCATCTGGTATGGCATGTAAACAGCTGTGCTTATTTATATATGCAGTCAAGTCAACAATAAAAGATATGGGTTGAATTTGTAAATAAGGAAATGATGTGGCATAGCAATGTACCTTGAAATTTCTAGGGCGAAAGTGACACACACTGCGTATATTTATGCAACTTTGTTTTTGAAGTTTAACACGCCACTGAATATTGATTGCAAAATTACATTATTTCAACTCCACTTTAAGTTTACAAATGTAATATGGCCATACACATTTAAATTAGAAAACATTCTTATGATATTTATAGAATAAGCATCACACTAGAAGCAAAATTGACAACATTTGTTTCAGATATGACAGTCATGGAAACAGCAAGTAACTTAAAATGAAATACAAAATCTACTTTTCTAAATTACAGTATACAACCCAAGCCTTAAATGGCAATAGGGATAAAGTGTATTGTCAATCCAGGTTTTCAGATAAGAGTAATGTCTGGTCATATGCCTTACAGCACCAAATTTGAGAGAACAGAGTTTTTACAAGTCAACTCATAAGCCACTTTCGATGTAAATTGATGTAAGAATTGACAGTAGTTGTATATGAAGAACTGAAGACGGAAGACATCACAATCGCTTAAAAATACTCAAGTTAAAAAGTCATAAAAAAATGCTAAAGCCGTGTCTCTACATTTTTATATATTACTGTCACAACACAAGGTTGAAAGTTTTTAAGGAAGTTTATGTTTTTGAGCTGAATGGGAAATTCTCTGTTTCTCCAGCTCTTCATGGATAACTTCTTGAGCAACCCTTGTTAAATCCTCCACTGTTAAAAACACATCATCAAGTTTAGGATCTGATTCATCTAAAGAAGTGGGTGAGATAAGCTTTGAGCTTGGACCAGGTTTCTCTAGTCCCTCCATAGCATGGTCATTTGGTTTGTCATCATCAGAGAAATCTCCTGCTGCACCAGTAATATCTTGGTCACCAGTCAAGATATCACTTTGTTCTACAAGCTTTGGAAATCTTTTGACTTTCTTCACAGATATAGGAGGGTAGCTGGGCCCCTGAGCTGTACGATTTGGACTTAATTTACTTTTGTTGATAGATGATGATTGTGAAGTATTCTTCATCCATTCAGGCAGACTTCGTTTACGAATATTTTTATTTAAACTCATTATTTCAAAGTTCAATAATTTAAACTACAATGCAAGCAAATACACTTAGTTCTTTTGCTTAGTAAACTTACCACAACAGACAGCAGCTGTTTTGCACACACCAATAATTTTTTTTACAATAGTAAATGCCCAAACATAAGCAAAGGTAGATTGGAAATATAGTGACAAAAAACTTCAAAGCTTTTGACATTGGTTTACAAATTATTCTTTTGACTACGAACAATTAAAAGCAGTCTTTATCATACACATCAAAATTATTAGATTTTGAGGGGAAATAGGATTGACAAGAAAATTGCACTACTGACTACAGCAACTTGGGGATCCACTAGCCTTGCATTAAACTTATAACACAAACCTGCCACTGATTCACAGAATTATAGCCACACAAACACACTCACATTCAAACAGACTCTCGCACACAAACACACACAAGCTACTTTACAAAGCGAAGACGCCAGAGACCAGAGCTTTCCTCTGCCCAGGAGTGGTCCCGGCAATTCAGACTTCCCACACCGAGGCGAGGCGAGGAGGAGGAGTGGAGCCCCCTACACGTCGCCGAAGTCCACGGTGCTGGTGCGCCCGGAGTGGTAGTGCCGGTGGGCGGGGGCCGAAGCTGGGGTTGGAGCGCCGCCGCCGCCGACGGAACGGTGGTAGCGCAATCCCTGCATACTGTGCCCCTGCAACCCCTGCAGACCCTGCAGCCCTTGCAGCCCTTGCAACCCTTGCAACCCTTGCAACCCTTGCAACCCTTGCAGGGGGATGCCTAGGCCGCCGTACAGCTCGTCGGCATCCCTGAGGTCCCGGAGGTCGTCCTCGGAGCTCTGCGGCGACTGCGGCGATGCCGGCGATGTCGGGGAGGGCGGCGAGAGCGCCGACCCCTCCAGACCGTCGGCGTCCTCGTCCTGGAGCAGCTGGCGGAACTCCTGGATCGACTCGTTGAGCGACCAGAGCTGGGACAGCAGGGACAGGTCCAGCTGCCGGAGGCCGTACTGCAACAGACAGGCGACACGTTATGGCATATGGGGTTGGAAATTTGCGTTCATTTTGGGGTGAGTCGGCGGACGGGTCCCAGGCGAGCTCGGCGCGGCCCGGCCCGGCCCGAGCGGCGCCCTGGCGCTGGCGTGTTGAAGCCCAACAAGCCACCCCTTCCCTCTGACCCCTGGCCTGGCCTCCCCCGCATCCAGGCCGCCCGGCCCCGCCCGCCCCAGCGCGACCCGGCTCAGCTGACACCCGAGGAACCTAGATGCGTGTAACTCGATTAGAATTAGAATTGGGCCAGCCAGCACCCTACAAAGCTCCAAAGAAAAAATTTCATTTAGCGAGTTCACCGGAAGGGTATACCTACAAAAGTGCAACCAACCCCCAACTGTGGTCCGAGCGAGAGGTCAGCCTCGCGAGCGGAGCGGCCCAGGCCCGGGTCACGTCGGGGTGGGGCGGGGCGGGGCGGGGCGGGGCGGGGCGGGGCGGGGCGGGGGAGGTATTGGAACTCGCCAACCAGTACGGCTGAGTCACCGTCTCGCCTCGCACCGCGCCACCAGCCACGCCGCTCACGAGCCGAACTCTTTAATCTCGTTTATATGCCGTAGCCGTGCCACACCGCGAGTCCGTCTGTCTGCCTGTCTGTCTGTCCGTCCCGGCACGTCCCGTCCGCAGGGCTGTCCGTCTCTCCGTCATACACCGGCTTGTTAGTGCGACAGAGACACCGCATTTAGGGGGCGGAGGCCATCGCTTTCTCTCTCCGGAGAGCACGGCCGGCACGGCACGGCAGGGCGCTCTCCAGCGGCCCCAAGCAGCGCCCGCCTGGCGCCTGACCGCGCCCGCACCGCACAACGTGGCCCAGGATTTTCATGGAGGCTTTGCGGGCCAATTTACCAGTTTGTCACGATGAGCTTCTGACTCGACATTCTTGCCCGGCCCGGCCCGCGACAGCACCCCGCCGGAGCCCCGAGACGAATAGGCTCCAGCCCCGGCAGCCGGCAGCCTTATAGTCAGCCGCACGAAGAGCAGGACTCCGATGAGCCGCGCCGGAGAGCGAGCCGAGGAGTGCTGCGAGTTGTGGGAGAGGGGGGAGGGAGAGGCGATGGAGAAGGGGCCAAATAATTGGCAGGCACCAGATCGAGAGTGGCGGCGGCGGTGCAGTACGTCAAGTACACCGGCGAGGAGTCCACCAAACAGATGCAAGTTATGCAAAGTCGCCTTGCATCACCGGCGAGCCGCCCCGCCCCGCCCCGCCCCGCCCCGCGCTGCACCAGCTCCCTGCAGTTCAGTTCCACCGCCGCGAGGCGGCGCGAGGCGGGGCGCGGGCTGCGTTTAGAGAGGCGAGGAGCCGCGGTGGGCCGGGTGGGCCGCTCTGCTCCGCGCTCCGCCCGGCCCACCCGGCCCAGGCCCGTTCACACGATCGCATCGGACCGTCGGCATCCATCATTGGGCCTCGCATGTCCTCCTGCGCTGCGGTGTGGCAAACCTGCGGGGCGGGGTTGGTTCGAGCTTGAGAAGAGCGAGAGCGAATAACGCCTATACAAACGTAAAGCAAATCTAAAAGTGGGGCACGCTCACGCCGCTCAGGTCGCGGCCCGCCGCGCCACAGCCCAGACGCAGCGCAGCGTCGTGTCAACGCGCGGCGCAGCGCGGACGCAGTCTTTGGCAGAGCGCTCTATTGCCTTCCAGAAACCGTTTGGAAACGAAATGAGACGTAATGAAACGAAACGAAACGAAGTCTTCCGGGAGCGGTGCCTGGCGGGGCGGTGCGGGGCGGGGCGGGGGCGCGGTGCCCGCGGAGCCGCAGCCGAGGGAATGAATGCAATCACCCCGGCCAGGGCTCCCCGGCAGTGCCGGCAGCAGCAGTCGCACCGGAGAGGCGCGGCGAACTCGGGCGAACTATACACCGTCGAGCGGGCGGGGCGGGGCGGGGCGGGGCGGGGCGGGGCGGGCCGCAAGGCGAGGCCGAGGGCCGAGAGCAGAGAAAAACTGGGAAAAAGTGAGAACGGAGCCCGTGAGGCTAAGAGCAGACCGCGCCGCTCTGCCCGTATGGAACGGGACCGTGATGGTGAGGAGGAGGAGAGGTCCCATCCCATTCGCTCACTTGCCGGTAATTACAACACGCAGCGCGGCCCGCCCGCCCGCAGCCCGGGTAGGGCCCGGGGACGCGTCTCCCCGCCCGGCTGGAGGGTCCCCGCCGGGCCCCGCCCCCCGCGCCGCGGTCGCACTGGCGCCTGGCGCCAGCACGGTGCGGCGTGGAAGCCCTCATGACATTTCTACTAGTTTTATCATCTTACTTCCCTCCTCCTCCTCCTTGGCAGACCCAGCCCGTTATCACCCCAATCACGTAACGCAACGACGTGTCGTAGGAAAGTAACACATCCTGCACACTCGATTATTAAAGTCGACTCCTCGTTACCGCATTCCTCGGGCCGGGCCGGGCCGGGCAGGGCAGGGCCGGGACATTTACACGCAGCGGCTCCGCCGCGCCGCGCCGCAAAACGGTGGAGGGGAAGAGGGGGCGGGGCTGCAGCAGCAGCCAGGTAGGCGTCGTCAACGGGAAGGAAAAAAACGCATATAGAAAAGTAAAATGAACGGTGAACGAAGGGAAAGAAAGGCATTGACCTCTTGAATGGAGTTCACACGGCTGCGGGCAGCAGAGGGCGCCGCGCCGGCACTGCACAGCGCCGCCCGGCCCGGCCCGGCCCGCCCGGAGAGACATCCCTACCGATCCCGTTAAAGTAGAGCGCAGTGCGGCTCGGCTCGGCTCGGCTCGGCTCGGCTCCGCGGCGCGGGGTGGCGTGGCGCCGCATCTCTAAAGCCACACACTGCCAAAACCTCCCATTCATAATATGATACATATATATTTTTTAACCGCCAGCTCGCGCGCCACCATGAGCAGGACAGCGCGCGCATTATAAATCATGGCGTAGTAAAGAGATGAAAGCCGAGGCCGCGTCACTGAAGAAACCGAACCGAGCGTCGATGACGTCGCCGTCGGAGTCCGCGCCGCACCGCGCCGCGCTGCGCCGCCCACAGTGTACCGGCGCAAAACATCGGGGCAGGTCAACGACCCCGCCGGCCCGGCCCGGCCGCACTGGACTGGGCCGCGCACCGCAGGGCAGTCCTGGTCCAGGCCTTGTGCGTAAGACCCCTGGCGGGGCGGGGCGGGGCGGGGCATGACGGGCCGGTCCAGGCCTTGGGCCCCACTGACCCAGCTCCGCTCCGGCTGGCTCCAGCGGCACGCTCTCCTGGGCCGGCTCCAGGCCACGGGCCCGGCCCGGCCCGGCCCGGCCTCTGAGGCCTTCCGTCCCGTCCCGCCTTTGCGGCTCGGCCGGCCACTGGCCCTCATGTCATAGCGGATCAGCTGATCGCGGTTCGGATCGACACCAAGGCCGCCCACTTCTCCGCCCGCCCGATACATAATGTCCCTCCCTGCGGCCACGGCGGCGGCGGCGGCGGCGAGGGAGGGTAAAGCGCGGCGGGCGGGGCGGGGCGGGGCGGGGCGTGGCGTGGCGGGGCGCGGCGGGGTGCGGCGGGGCACGACGGGGCGGACGCTGGCAGAGCCGCGACGTCATTGCGGCTACGCTCGGCCGTTAAACCGAACTGCGCCACAATTGGGTAATCACTGGCCATAACTCCTGTCACCAGCAGCGCAGCGCCCCACACGGCCCGGCCCGGCGCGGCGCGGCCCGGCGCGGCGCGGCCCGGCGCGGGTCCAGTCTGCTCCAGCGGCGCGGGTCCAGTCTGCTCCAGCGGCGCACAGGCAGAGTGCTCCAGTGCTCCGCGGGCGAGGGGAGGGGGCCTCAACTCCGTCCTGCAGTGCAGTGTACACGGGATTGCCAAAATTGCCACATTGCTTGTATATTTTTAGACCTCTTAAAGGCAACACGACTGCATGCATATAGGCAACAAGTGCGGCTTTCATACCCCATGTTTTGTGAAGATTGCTCATGGATTGCCAGGGTGGGTGTTCTGTATGTACACTGGATTGCCCGAGTTGAGGCCCCGGCGTCTGCGGGGAGCCTGGAGCCTGGACCTGGGCCCCACCGCTGTGCCCTCAAGACTTGGCTACATGGTAGGCAAAACGTAGACGACGCGACGTGCCTCTCGCAGACACGTAACGGTAGGCAGTCCCGGAGCACGGCGGTGTGGGGCGGGTGGTATTGTCGCCTGGCCTGGCTCAGCACACAGACAGGCAGTGTTGCCAGAAAAGTAGGTGATATGTAGCCCAATTTATGGAGTAAAGCGGGCTGCATCTGCGCCCGCCTACTAGGCAACAAGTATGCATCTGTGCCAGGGTGCTGCCGAGTAGGCAGGCGCAGATGCAGCCCGCTTTACTCCACTGTGTTTGGGCTACACATTGCCTACTTTTCTGGCGACACTGCTGACAGGCGTGCAGTGCAGGAGCGGCGCGGCGCGTCATGCGTCATGGAGGAGGACAGTCCTTCTCCACGGCAGCGCAGAGCCGGCGGAACTGAGCAGAGAGTCGGGCCGGGCCGGGCCGAGGCCTTGGCGAGAGCGCTGCGGCGGGGCGGGGCGGGGCGGGGCGGGGCGGGGCGGGGCGGGGCAGGGCAGGGCAGGGCAGGGCAGGGCAGGGCAGGGCAGGGCAGGGCGGGGCAGGGCAGGGCCGGGCCGAGGCGGTGGCGCAAGGGTAGTGGCCCCGCCCGCCCCCGCCCCGTGGGCCCCGTGCCGAGGTACGCCGCGGTTCTCCCCTGCGACTGTGACGCCTAGCCCGGCCCGGCCCGGCCCGGCCGTGCTCCCCTCCTCCGATGTAAAGCTTGAGCTAGGAGTACGAGGATCCGCGGCTCCCCACCGCCCGGCCCCTCCCCGCTAACCGGCTGGAGGAAGCAATTTTTCCCCGGAATAATTGGGAGCCGATCGGACGCACTACTCTGAATAACAATCACGGGCCGGGCCGAGGCGGCAGCACCGCCCTGGCGTGGCGTCATCTCCCTCAAATAAAACGTCAAAACCAGTTCCGTCCTCTTCGCGCGGCGGGGCGGACCAGCAGGGGCGGGGCGGGGTCGACGGCCGGGAAAGAGGAGGGGCCAAAGCGGCCAAAGCCGTACCCGGGCGAAATCCAGGGCGGCGTTGACCCGCCCCGGCTGTGGTGCCGGCCGGGTACACCCCGCCAGAACGCCTCGCCTTGGTGCAGAATTGACAGGCGGGGCGTGGCAGGCCTGGGCGGACTCAATGAGCTCTGTGCTCTGACCCCTGACCTACCGCACGCACCACGCACTACACGTGGGGCAGGGGGGGAAGGGAGGGGGCGGTGAGCCACGCCCCACTCCACTTTGCATTAGAACACTACCCCCCCCCCCTCTCCCCCTTCCCCAGGTTTGGCCGGCGCATTGCGACACAATCAGGACGCATGCTGCACCGCACGCCGCGCACCCACGGAGTGGGCGGCGAGGTGCGGCGCACACACGCACACACACATGCACGCACGCGCGCGCACACACACTCGGGCCGGGGACTTGGACGCAAGAGAACCGCGAGAGGGGTGGGAGGGACCCAGTCCGTCAAAAGGCAAAACAAATAAACGTTGCGGACCGGGTCGCGCCCGCCGCGCCGACAGTGACCCCGCAATCGGGCGATTTAGAGCAGCGGGAAACACCCGGGAAGGGAAGGGCGTTCGCAAGCGGCGTATCGAAACCGAATCTGAAACTGCATCCAAACGGCCGCGCGGCCGCCTTGCCAGGGCTGGCCGCGGCTGGCTGGGAACCGGTCGCCGGAGGAGGCGTGGCGTGGCGTGGCGGGTCGTGGGGTGGGGGCGTGCGCGCGCGCCTGAGCCCCGTGCAAAGGGCGCGCACAGCTGCGCCTGCGCCTTGCAATATAAAGCGCTCTAAGGTCTAGGTAACGAACATGAAACAAATTCACATGGCGTAGCCTGGCACTCCCAGCGCCCGCCTCGCCCCGCCCCACCCCGCCCCGCTGCAGGAGAGCACGACCTCAAAGGTTTTGCACTCTGTGCTACTGCTTTCGATAATGACCGAGAAGCGAGTGCAAGAACAACAGAACACCACCGCGCCAGCCTCAGGCCAGGGGAATATCCCTTCGAAGGCGCAGAGGGCCCCGCCCCGCCCGCCCCGCCTCAGCACGGAGCAGCCGAGCACAGGCAGCATGCCGCGGCCGCGCCGGGCCTAGCCGGGGCCTCCTCAGGGAGCTCGGCGCGGCGCGGCTCCACTGGGCTCACTCCACGGTTGCCGTCTGCGAGGTCAAGGGACCTCGTCTCTTCTTGTTGCGTTGCTGTTGTGCTGTTCTGTTCTGTTCCCCTCTGCTGGCTGCGCCAGGGTGGCGTGGCGGGGCGGGGAGTGGCGGGGAGTGGCGGGGCGGGGAGTGGCGTCGCGGCGCAAACATAGCCATGAGGCATAGAGCGTCCTGAAGCGTCCCGTCCCGTACCGTCCCGTCCAGCATAACGAGGCGAGGCGGGAGCGCTGCGAGTGCAGCGGGCTGGGCACAGCCGGTGTCAACGCGATTGAGTACTCCCGAGCAGCGGGAGCAGAGGTGTAGCAGCAGGAGCAGAGGTGTAGCAGCGGGAGCAGAGGTGTAGCAGCGGGAGCAGAGGGAGCAGCGCAAGGAGAGGTATAGCAGCGGGAGCAGAGGTGTAGCAGTGGGAGCAGGGGTGTTGCAGCGGGAGCAGAGGTGTAGCAGCGGGAGCAGAGGTGTAGCAGCGGGAGCAGAGGGAGCAGCGCAAGGAGAGGTAAAGCAGCGGGAGCAGAGGTGTAGCAGCGGGAGCAGGGGTGTTGCAGCGGGAGCAGAGGTGTAGCAGCGGGAGCAGAGGGAGCAGCAGGAGCAGAGGAAACAGCGGGATCAGCGGGAGCAGACGCCACAGGACGGCACCGCTGAGTCGCGCGCACCGCGGCCGCGGCGGGCCGTCGCGTCGCGTCCCGCCGCTATTGAGACCATTGTCCAGCGGGGTAGCCATGGCAACACGGCCAGGCCGGCCGGCCGGCGGTGCTGGAGCTGGAGCCGCGTACGTGGTGCGCGCGGGCGGCCGCGGCGTGGCGTGGCACAGGCCCGTGGCGGAGGCATCCCGCCCGGGCCGCCTGCAGGGTGACTCCGCCAGCCAGGCGGTCAAGTTGTGTCCCCTCCTTGTCTTTCTCTTGCTCCTTATGGCCGTGCCCTTAAGGTGCGGCAGAGACGAAAACGAAGTGCGGAATGACCCCACTGTGCTCCGCAGGCTACCCGTGGGCACCACAGCGCGGCGCAGGGGTCCCCGCCCCGCCCCGACACGGGTCAGGAGCCGGGCTCCTGGAAGCAGCGGGGCTCCGCAGCTAGGGATTTAAAGGTCGGAAAAATTACCGGAAAAATAAGAAAAATTTCCGAAAAATTTGGAAATTTTTCCAAGCCATATTTTTCCAGGAAAAATTTGGAAAAATAAAAAATATCCTTATTTTGACCGGCACTAGTTTTGTGGTTCGAAAAGTATTACTTATGGGGAGACACATACTTTTTGTTTCAAAGTACATGGTCCATGGTCCAAGTGATAAAAATTTCCTATATAGATGCAAACAAATTTTGTTTATTACCATACTTAACACCACTCAATAACTTATGACAACTTGAGGTAAAGTTGATATACTTTGCAATTCGCGTTCTACACTGTAAATACCAGAGCGAGGATCCTCGCCCTCAGGAGAGCGAGATATTTTCCCTCTCTCTACGAGAGCGAGGTGTGGTTTTCTCGCTTGATTGGAGCATTAAATTCAAAAATCTCGCCGTTTGAGCTATGATTGGGAAATCTCGCCCTTTATGAGTGAGGATTTTTGTCCTTAATCTCACCCAATTTGAGTCATGTTGCAGATTCTTTCTCAATAAGAGCGAGGTTCCTAAAGTCTCACTTAAATTGGGCAACGGAAAAAAAAATCTCGCTCCTTTTAAACCAGACATCTCACTCTTGCATTTGCAGTGTAGTTCCAGTATAGAGTGTCAAACTACCGGATTAGTTTAGCTTCTTGCTTCTCTCCTCTCCCACAACACACACGCCACCACTTGCGCCACACCAAACACAAGTCCACCGTTCCAACGTCGATTTTCGAGAGGCTAGAGTCGCGCGTGTAGTAAAGATTTAGGTTCGGAGTGGGATCCAACTATGGAGACGTGCAAAGACCAGCAAAAGCTGCACTTTGCCCGCCAAAAATGATGGAAATCGCTCAAATGAACAGGAATGTGTACGGAAGTGGACAAAATCAATACCGTAAAGAGTCGAAATACGTGAATATAGTTTAATTTGTAAAATCAACTAAACTTCTGTTTTTTTCAAATTTTTCCAAATTTTTCGGAAAAAATGGAAATATTTCCCGGAAATTTTTCCAAAAAATATTTTTCCGGAAAATTTAAATCCCTATCCGCAGCGCTGCGCTGCGACGGCACTCTGCTCGCCCGGGCCGGGCCGGGCCGGTGCGGCGATAAGTCGCGCGGGCAACATTTGCGCTTCGCGAGAAAAGCGCGGATGAGTCAGGACTTTGTCGCACAGCACAGCAGCATGGCGGTGCACGAGGACAGCACCCAGCTGCGCGGTACGCCACGCCACGCCGCGTACAGGACGGACGAGGAGGGGGGGGGGGGCTCGGCTTCTGTTTCCACATGTACCGACATCCCTCAGGAGATTAACGCGCGATATCAGAATGAGAAAGGGAACGCTGGCAACTGCTCCGCCCCGCCCCGCCCCGCTCATGCCACCCGCGCTGTGCGGCCGTGCACCGGTGGCCGGGCGGGGCGGGGCGGGGCGGGGCGGGGCGGGGCGGGGCGGGGCGGGGGCGGCTCGGTCACACGTTACTTTTTCTGCCTCTCTCGCAGAGTTTTGCAAGCAGCGGTCGGTGTGGCGCGCTGCTCCACTCCACTCCGCTCCGCGGCGGCGCCCAGGGAAGGTTCCCGCCCGGTGCCCACACACATACATTCGCATTGGTATTGCGTTCTGAATGTTGTTGGTGCTGCTTCGGTGCTGTGCTCGGCCCCGCCCACCGCCCCGCCCCGCTCCGCCCGCACTGAAGCCGCCAAGGAAAAGTGAAAACAACTGCGGCGCAGATCAAACACTTGTAATCCGTGTGTAGCAGAGTGTCCTGTCCGCCTGTCCTCGTGTAAGTGCTTGGCCGGCCTGGCCCGGCCCGGCTCGGCAGCCCAGTGTAAGAGTGCGTCCTCTAGGAGGGCGCCCACGCGACAACGCCCCTTTAACGGCTCAACCAACACTCCACGACTCAAATAATGTATTTAGTCCACTTCATGTTATCCGTGCCCTATGGAACTGTCAAGCTTCAGCCGCACCGCCCCGGTACCAATGACCCTTTACTGTGGATTCCCACTACTGTGCCCCCTCCCCCCTGCCACACAGTCCTGCACGAGGCCCGCAGGCCCGCATGCGGAGCGGGGCGGAGCGGAGGGGGCACCCGATCACCCACCAAGTACAACGGCCTGCTTCGCCACGCTTGGCTGGCGCCGCGCGCCCCGCCCCGCCCCGCACCGCCCCGCACCGCCCCGCTCCGCCACGGCCCGTCCCCGCAGCCATCCTAGGCGCGAGAAAGAAGTATTCAAAGGACCGTGAAATGATGATGGCTCCAAAAGGTAGCTTGGATGCGTTTTATGTCACCTGGCCAGCGGGCCGGGACGGGACGCCGCGTCAGGGTTAGCGCGGAACTCGCGGACCTCGCGGGGCGGGGCGGGGCGGGGCGGGGCGGGGCGGGGCGGGGCGGGGCGGGGCCCGGAGCCAGCATTCAGGGCTACACGGTCCGGCCCGGTCCTTTGTGGCCAACGCGCCGCATCGGTCGCATCAATACAGCCCATCCCATCGCAAACAGGAAAAATTGCGGCCATTCACAAACCGCGACGGACGGACGGCCAGCCAGCCATCTCGAACCGCGCCGACCGCGAAAAACTAAAACGAGTGACCAAAGGAGGAGGCTGAGCTGTTCAGGCTGCCAGTGGGCTGCTCCAGACGGAACCGATACTCTAAAGAAAAAAAAATGTTGAACACTTGAGAGTTGATTTGCACAGAACTCCGTTTCTCAGGAAATGGCTCACGCGGTAGTTTACTGGTTGAGAGCGCTCGATAAAGCAGAGGACGGCCAGTTATTGAGCCATCCGGCTCCGGCGCGGCGGACGCGCGGTGGACGCGGACTCTCTGGGGGGTAAGCTGCGCCCGGGAGGGGGATGGCGTCAGGCAGCACAAGAGAGTCGTAACAGGAGCGCGGCCTCCGGCTCTAGGACGGCCGGGGCGGGCGGGGCGAGGTGGGGCCCGGGGGCACGAGGAGGAGCACTCCCAGCTGGAGATAGACTCCACGAGTCTACCGACTGGAACAGACCGCGGTGACCCAGGCGGGGCTGGGCTGGCCGCGCCCGCCCGGAGCGCTGCCCCGCAGGACAGAAGGCATCTGGAGCTGGAAAATTCGTGCACCGCAATTACTATGGCATCTACTTCCACCCGCAGCGCAGCGCTGCCCCGCTTGGCTAATTGCTCACGGGTCGCTCCGCCCCGCCCCGCCCCGCCCCGCCCCGCCCCGCCCCGCCCCGCCCCGCTCCACCTCGCCACGCCACGCCGCGCCTAGGGCCCCGGATAGGACGGAAACCACGCGGTAAGGAGTTTCTGGGAATAGGAGAGCGACAGAGCGATGAGCGGGAAGCGGAGAAAGAGAGACGGAAGGGGAGGGGGAGAGAGAGGATGCAGAGGGCAGGAGGGTTAGGGCAGCGCGCGCGGGGCGGGCGCAGGGCGCGGGGTCGGGGCATCGTTCTAATCGGTATGCTTCCTAGTTCTCCGTATTCGTGATCGCTGCGACGAGATGCTCCCCTCCCCCTCCCCCTTCCTCCTCCTCCTACTCCCTCCGTCCCTCCGTCCGTCCGTCCGTCCCTCCCACACAGCATCGCACACTTTCACCCACTCTGGCACGGCATCAAACGGTTTGCAAAAGGGACGCGCCAGGCCAGGCCAGCTCAGCCAGACATCAGCCGGCGCGGCCGTGGCGCCTAAAGTCTAGTGGCGCCTAACCTGGCCTCCTGGCGGCCCCGTGCAAGTAGGCAACCCTCTCGCGCCCACGCGACCGGTACAGTAGAAACAAGGAGGCCTGCACTGGAACTGTAACAGCACGAATGCTGCTCGCTCAACAATTGCAGGTGAATTAATTTTGTTTTTAGCAGATTATTCAGTTTTTTTCACGTGCAAAGTAAGCGCCTCTCTCAGCCATGCAGCACCTCATGGAGGGTAGAGGCCAGTACAGGCTCAGAGGCTCCGCCGCCAGGCTGAGCCGGCCCTGAGCTGGGCTGGGCCGCCCTGTCCAGAGCCAACCAGGCCGCGCCGCGCCGCGCAGCCACCTTGCACCCGCGACTTGCAGGCGAATAACGGGCCGGGCCGGGCTGGAGGAGAGGAGGAGGGGGAGGAGGAGGGGGAGGAGGAGGAGGAGGAGGAGGAGGAGGAGGAGGAGGAGGAGGAGGAGGAGGGGGCTGAGCACGGAGATGGATCTCAGCTGGGAGTGGGCGTGGAGCGGCCGGAGCGGCAGAGAAAGGAAGGCGAGCTAGGCGGCGACATTGCGCGGGGCTCGCAGGCCCCAGCCCGGCCCGGCCTCTCCCTAACGTCCGAAATCTGCTAAATAAACTCGCAACGCAACCTTCCCTCTCTCTCTCTTCTCTCCCTCACACGCACGGACACGCACGCCACGTGCCGCGCACGCCACGCCACGCCACGCCGGCTGGCCGGCGGCTCTCATTCAGCATCCAAACAGCAAACACACCCAATGCCCCCGGAGGGGAGAGGTGTTTGAACTTGCCCCACAAGGACGAGGCGACAGCCGTGAGGGAGACAAAGGCAGCGAGATATGATTCACTCCTGCCGGGGCGGGGCGGGGCGGGGCCGGGCCTCCCGGTAAGGCTCCCAAATGTATCACCGATTGTCACTAACGACCCGAGGCCGGGGTGGGGCGGGGCGGGGCGGGGCGGGGCGGACCGGGCCGGGCCGGGCGCGCTGGTCCCGACGGTTACGACGCCGCCGTTAACATGTCGCATCTGGAGGTATTACTGTCCCCACCCATGCAGGGCTCCTTACTGATAGCATTCGACTGCCCGGCCCGGCCCGGCCCGGCCCGGCCATGCCCGCATGAGGCTCCGCTGGCAATTTGCTTCTCGGTACTGTACTGTAATGCTCTCTGCCAGCAGCAGCTATGCTTATAGCGGTTACTGCTTTCGATTGCGCACTGGTTCCTATTTCTCACGATACATACACTAAAGAATACCCATCGTACAGTGCGGTGATTATATTTATTATTTTACGAGGAACTATTTACACCCATTTGTTCGGTTTGGTATTTTTGTCTTTTTTTTTTCTTTCTCCCAGGAGTGAAGGCGTATATGACGCGCCGCGCGCTGCCACCTACGGAACACATGATCTCTCCAGGCGAGCCACACTTGATGATTACCCCCCCCCCCCCGCATACACACACACACACACAACTTCTACACTCTCACACACACACACGAGCGGTGTGTTTCCAGGCGCCCGGGATCCTTGTCATTATCGCGGGTTGCGTACGAAATAAAGGAAAGGAGGGGATGGAAAAAAATAAAGAAAAACCAAGAGTGGCGTGTGTCATGAGAGGCAGCACAAAGCCGTGGTGGGGCGGGGCGGGGCGGGGCGGGGCTGGGCGTTCCACTCCGGACGCAGCCCTTCCCTTACTTTCCTTCCGAGACGGGGCGATTTTCAAGGCGAGACGCGGCCGACATTCCCGACGCACGCGACCGGGACGGGACGGGACGGCCACGACAAAAATTACAGCCTCTCCAAACCTGAGCTCACCTCCCGCGCCCCGCCCCGCCCCTATGCCCTCAAGGATGTTTGCACTACCCGTGTCACTGCACGCGATGAACCGTGTGCGTTTCCGCAAGAAAAAAAATATACATAAAAAACATGAAATAAAACAAAAGAAACACCATAGAAACCTTCACCAGGGCCTCCTCGTTCTAGACGGGCCCCAGAAAGCTGCTAGGCCAACTTTCAGAAGAAGATTCCATCTCACTGATCATTCCGAGCAGTGTAATTGATATGCAAATGCCTGATCGCCGGGTGGGGCGGGGCGGGGCGGGGCGGGGAGGCGAGACGGGGCGGGGGCAGGCGCAGCGACCGTCACGCGACAGGACCGCGCCGCAGTGAGACGGACGCCACTGGCCGCCGCTGCCGCTGGACAAGAGGGGCCGGGCCCAAGGTCACTCCCATCATTGTGTGCCCGGGCGGGGCGGGGCGGGCGGGGCGGGTGACAGACGGGAAAACAACCAACGTCATTATTGTATTATCATAATAACGATATTAATAATCGTGCTCCCGAAGCGCAGCGCAGCGCAGCACAGTGCAGCGCAGTGCGTGCACCTTGACGGCCGCCTTGTGCTCGGGTAGCGCAGCGCAGCTCGTGGATGTCAGCGCACCTCCCCCGCCCCCGCCAGCAGTGACTCATCCCGCCCCGCCCCGCCCCGCCCCGCCCCTGCCTCGCCCCGCCCCGCCCCGCCCGACTGTGACTACTGCTACTACCACTCCTACTACTGCTGCTGCGGCTCGCCATTTCTGACCCACCCGAATCAGAGCGCCGCCGCCTCCGCCTCGGCCGGTAAAGGGGCTGAGTGACAATTTATCACAGCCCCGCCTCGCCTCGGCCCGGCAGGCATTTAGAAAATCTGGCAGCGGCGTGGCGTGGCGTGGCGTGGCGCCCACCTGAGTGGGAGCGGCGGGGCGCGCCGCGGCGCGGGGAACGCCATTGAAATGTTGCTCGATCAGACTGTACACTCCGACACGTACATTCTCATAAGTCACACGCTGGCACATGCTTCACTTATGGCTGCTACCCTCGACACTCATGACAATCCTATGACCCGCTGCTCTGCTACGATTCCAATAACAGCGAGGGGGCCTCAACGCAACGCGCGGGCAATCTGGTGTTCAACACCCCTGACAATCTTCTGCCATCTACCGCGGTACATAAATGTTCCGCCATGTTTTACTTTTTTTTTTTCTCAACTTTGGCCTGGTCACTCGGACTGGAAGGCGCATGGAGGCGCGCAAAGGAACGCCACGCTGAGGTCTGTCGTGTCCGGTCACCCACTTGAAAATGCAAGCGCCGGGCCGGGCTGGGCCAGCGGGCCGCGCCGGGTCATGCCGGCCGCGTTGGGGTGGGGTGGGGTTGGGTGCGGGGGGGTGCGGTGGGGTGGGGTGGGGTGGGGTGGGGTGGGGTGGGTGTGGGGTCTCGGTGGTTATCGGCCGCGCATCCGAACAGCGACGGCGACAAGTCGTCGTGTCTTGTCGTGCCGGGACTTCCCCCCGAGCCTGGCGGGTGCGGCGCGGGTAGGAAGGAGGAGTGTTATCGAGACGTAGCCCAGTGCGGTACCTGTTCTCAAGGAAGCAGGCTGTGGGGCAGGCGGGCCCCGCACGCACACGCACGCACACACGCGCAGGCTAAACCGGCTTGGGGGCGCGGCGCGGCGCGGTGCACTGGGCACTTCCCTCCCGGGACGCGACACGCGACGTGCGACAACGCCACGCACTTCACTTCCACGCCAATCATTTCCCATCCGGTGCTGCGCTGCGCTGCGCTTTTCTTCTCGCACGTCCCAGGCCTGCCAACTTCCTGCTGCCGTTGCGCCGCTGCGTCTCCTCTCCCACGGCGCCTGCGCTGCGCCTGCCGCGCACCGCCCCCCGCGCCAGCCATGTCGCCCTCTCCCCTCCCACTCTCTCACCCTCTATCTCACTAACTTTTTCACCCACTGCAGGTGTGACACGTCCCTATACTACCGCGTGTATTCCTCGCTCTGACGCGCTGACATACCACGTGGCTGAAAAACCCCGCGCACTTTCGTAGCGAGCGATACTGTACCGCATGCATGTGTGCGGGCGGGTTGCATACTCACAAGGGGCCGCGAGGCGCCTCGGTGAGCGACGATAGGCAAGCCCGCCCGCACGCCTGCATGTACACCTATACCAAAGTGCGCGTTTTTTTTTCAGCCCCCGGGTACAGACGATTCAAGTTACGCGTTCAAGCCAAACTGATCTCTGCCGCAAACAGCAAATGCGTAGGATGTAAAGCAACAGTCAAAAGCGTGCAACGACAAAATAAGAAAATTGCGTGTCGATAGGTTTACAGTGTACCTACTGGTGCGAGATCGCAAGAACGATACCAAGGCAAACAACGTCCCGGTGCCGGTGTGGTGCGGCTGACGTTGGGTCCGCCCCGCCCCGCCCCGCCCCACCCCGCCCGGCCCGTACGTCTTAACGCCCGCTCCGCTCCAATGCCGCGCCGTTCTGTTCTGCGCTGCCTGCTCCGCCGCCACCTCCACGGGGCATTTTCCGAACCACTACACCGCCCAGCCCCCCCCCCCCCTCCACCACCCAGCCGCGCTAACACTGACGACATGATTCATGTGGTGCGTCTACTTTACAGAAAGCAGCAGCGGCGGCAAGACGCGCGTCCCCCAACTTATCAGACCCGCCTCCAGTCGAGCGGGAGTCGGGTGAACTCTGAGAGAAGTGATATAATTACGGAGAAAAGTGGGAGAGGAAAAATGCGACAAGACGCCGCCGCGTCGCAGGCCCGACCCGACCCGACCCGGTCCAGCCTGGCCTGCACGGCGGCGGCGGCAAGGAAAACCAGAGGCGGACAGGGCAGGCTGTGCAGAATATGATTCAGCGTAGCCTCGAGCGCGGTACAGGCGGGCACAGCAGCGGGCACAGCAGCAGCAGGCCCCGCGGCGCCCCGCGGCGGGTGACTCACGGGACGGGACGGGCGACACGGCGGCGGGCCGGGCCGGGCCGGGCCGAGCTGCCAGCGCTACCGTCGCGCAGCGCAGCGCGGAGTGTGGTCTGTACTGATACCGCCGGCCGCAGCCGTCCGTCCGTCCGTTTATGAGCCGAAAGTGTTAGTTTAACATCTGATTCAGGCCTATTAGACCTTATGAGATTATAAAATTTCGATTTGGTTTCATCAAAATGTCCGTGCGACGTTTGGTTCTCGAGAACAACGCGTTTTTCTGAATACGTGTGTACGGCGGCCCGCACCCAACCTTCACTTGTTTCATTCATTAAACGCCTCTTTCTCGAGGACCAAACGTCGCACAGACATTTTGATAAAACCAAATCGAAATTTTACAAGCTCATAAGGTCTATTAGGCCTGATTTAGATGTTTAAACTAACACTTTCGGCTCACAAGCGGACGGACGGACGGACGGACGGCGGTATCAGTACAGACCAGGAGACCCAACCGCGCTGCACCAAAACACGGCAAATGAATTGCCCCCTCGCCTCGGTAGGGCCCGGCCCGGCCCGGCCCGGCCCGGCGAGTGGCTGGCTGCGACTGCGCGCAATTACCGAACGGCCCCGTCACGTAAATTACACCATTTCGATAGTGAATCGACGGCGGCCCTGCTCTTCCTCGACGTCCCGCCCGTCCCGCCCTGGCCCTGTCGCGGGGAGGAGATCGGTACCGGGGCGGGGCGGCGCTCGGCGGCGTGCCAACCGCTTTATGACCCAAAAGATACCCAGTTGGATTACAAGCCGGCGCGGTGCGGCGCGGCGCGCGGGCGCCGTTTCTGACGCAAGAGGAGAAACGGAACGTTTCTGCGACAAACTGGAGGCAGGAGCTGTGCAAAAGCAATACCGTGTCCCGTCCCGTCCCGTCCCGCCCAGTCGCAGCGCGGTGCGGCAGTGCGCCGGGCGCCGGTGCCAGTTCCGCATTGTGTTGAGCTGCTAACTACAAGCCAATTCTACGACGGCACACACGGCCTACTAGTCACACACAAACACACGCACACACGCGCGCGAGCGCACTCACCATCTCTTTCCTCAGCACGGCCAGCTGGGCGTCCAGGTTGGTGGCGCGCCCCGGCCCCGCCTGGCCCCGCGCGGCGCGCGGCGGGGGCGGCGGGGGCACCGACATGCACTGCAGGGGCGACCCGTTCCTGGAGCCGGAGGGCCCCGAGGGGGGCGTGGTGCCCCTGGGGGGCGTCGGCCTCGAGCTCAGGCTGCCGCTTGAGTGGTGTCGGAAGCTGCCCGAGTGACTCAAGCCGGAGCCGGAGCCAGAGCCGGGGGACGGCACCCCCGAGCCGCCGCCCCCACCGCCGCCCCCGCTTGGGGCGGGCGCCGGGGGCGGGGGCGGCATGCCCGTGACGGCCGCCATCTCGGCGGGGGTGAAGAGCAGCCCGCTGCCCTCCAAGAGGTTGGCCCCGCTCAGGGACTTGGGCAGCGGCGGCAGGCCCTGCAGGGACGCCATGACGAGGCGCTTGAGGGAGGCGTTGGCGTTCCTGCAATCAGACCCCAGGGGGCCGCAGGGGTGAGCGGCGGCGGCGGAGGCGGCGGAGGGCGAGCCGATGGGTGAGCTGGCGGGGGACGACGCGGCCGACCCCACCACCACCGTCACGCCGTTGCACGGCCCGGGGCCGGGGCCGGGGCCGGGGGCGGGCGGCGCGGGGTCCTCGATCGTGATCTGGCAGCTGGAGTAGCGGACCTCCTTGCCGTCGCCCTCCACCTCGAACCAGTCCGACTGCAGGATGCGGGAGCGGCGCCGCAGCTGCACGCTCATGCCCAGGTCGCCGGCGCCCTGCGAGCCTCGCGAGCTCAGCGACCCGCCAGAGTCGCCGTCCGACGCCTTGCCAGAGTCCAGCGAGCTGAGCTCCGCGTTGGTGTCGATGACTAGCACGGTGGGGCTGGGCGAGCCCTTCGAGTCCCTCGACGAGCCCCGCAGCTTGGGGCTGGGCCGGCGCGCGGGGGCGGGGCTCAGCACCAGGGGCTTGGACGGCGAGCGCAGGCGGCCATTGCCGTCCGCCTCGCGGGAGGCCTTGCCCACGGGGGCCACGGGCGCCACGGCCTTGACGGCCTGCTCCAGGGCCCAGGGCGGCAGCGCCGGAGCAGGGGTGTCCTTGAGCCGCCTAGTCCGACCCGTCGATCGGGAGCGGCCAGCCCCGCCCCCGGGGGCGGCGGCTGTGCCATTGACGGACGCGACGGGCGGCTGGTCCGGCAGCGGGGGCGGCCGCCCCCGGGGGTGGGCGGGGCGGGGACGGGGGCGGCGGCGGGCGGGTGCGACGGCGGCGGCGGAGCGCGCCTCGTCGGCATCACGGCCTGCACGGGCACCACCACCACATTGGGCTCGGCGCGGTGCTCCGCCCTGTGCTCCGCACGCCCCCCGCGCGTCCTTGCCAGGGCCTCGGCCACCACGGACTTGCTAGGCCGGGGCGGCACGGGCGGCGGCGGCAGCGGCCTCTGGTGGTTCGGGTTGCCCCGGGCCACCTCGGCGCCGGCCGCGCCCTGGCGGAGCACGCCGGCGCCGTTGGCCGCCGTCAGCGACGGCGTTGACGACGTCATCCTCAGCATGCTGGAGCTCCATGCTCAGAGCGTCGGGTCGCCGGGACGCCGACAGCGCGCGCACATCACACACTCCCGGCACTCCATCGCGGGCGCGAGCGCGGCGGCGGCGGCGGGGTCGCGGGTGGTCGCGGGGCCTCGGGGCTCGGCACGCGGGGCCGCGGGTGGGGCGCTGGCGCTGGCACGGGGACCGCAGAGCTCGCTGCCCGACGGCGGACTGCGGAGCGGAGCGGAGCCGGGCCCGGGCCGGCGCAGCGCCTGCCGCCTGCCTGCCTGGCTGCCCCGTCTGCCCGGCCCGGGCCGCTCGGCTGCCTTTTGGCTGGCCGCCGCGCCCGAGCAGCAGCAGCAGCAAAGAGGCGCGGGCCGGGCCGGGCCGCGGGGCCGCGGCGGGACGGGACGGGACGGGACGGGCACTGCTGCGACGGGACGGGACGGGACGAGGCGGCCATCGGGCCGCGGCGCGGCACGGTCAAGGAGAAGGGGGAGATGTACAGGTCGAGTGCCAAGCTGAGCCGCACAGGCCAGGGCGGCCCCGGCCAGGGCACTCGCCCCGCCCCGCCCCGCCCGAGTAGAGGGTGTCGGCCCTCCCCGGTACGGCCAGGCCCGGCCCGCGGCCCGCTGAGGGCTGATGAGCTACGTAACAACACCCCCTACCCTCCCCCGCGCCCTGCTGCTCGTGCTTAGCGAGGCGCTCCCGCTCCGCTCCACACCGCCCTGTCACACCCCCTTCGCTACGAGGGCGCCCGCAAACATGGCGTGAGAACACGACACTCTACTGTCACCACAACGGGCCCGGGCCGGGCCGCGCCCGTCCCAGCAAGTCGAGTGTCTTCAGGTGGGAAAGCGCTCATCAGTCGCCCCGCCCTAGCTGTGCTGGCGCCCTCCGGATATTTCACACCAGCGGCAGCATCCGTCCATCCAGCGCGCCGCCCGGCCCGGCCCTGTCCCTGTCCCAGTGCGGCGGGTGGAGCAACGCCAGCGGCGCGAGCCGAGCATGTCACCACCACCACCCTGCCCTGCAGGGGGCGGGGCGGGGCGGGGCGGGGCGGCCCTTAGTCCAGTGCAAGGCCGCTCTTAAGAGCCTGCCTGCCTGCCTGCATGTCCCGCGACAGTCTAGGTCCCCCAGCAGTAATGCGGTCATAACGACGTCCAACAGGACTTGCCCGGCCCGGCCCGGCCCGGCGCTCACACGGCCGTTTAAGCGCCACGCCACGCCGGAGCTCAAGGGGCTTGTTAGAGGAGCGGCCCAGCCCGGCCCTGCCCGCGCAACTCGCGCCTCTCTCAGCGACTGACACTCGCCCAGCCCGGCCCAGCCAGCCCCGGCTGACTGACTGACGGGCTGACGGGGCTGACTTGCTGACCGGGCGGGGCGGGGCCGGGCGGGGCGACTGACCGGAGCCGCCTCACCGCGGGGAAGCGGGCGGGGCGGGGCGCGGGACATAAAGCCAACAGGCGGTTAAGCGCCACGCCGGCAGGAGAAAATATTTCGAGAGCAAAATTGTCTTTACTCACGGGGCGGACAAAGGGGAGCAGCGGACTTGACTTTTACCTCGGGGCGGGGCGGGGCGGGGCGGAGAAGGGCGGGGCAGGGGAAGGGCGGGGCGTGGCACGGCACGGTGGACGTCGGAACGTGTCGCGCCCTCGCGAGGCAGAGGTGAACAGTCGTTTAATTTTGGACGGGCGCGGGATCACAGTGACTTCTAAATGCAGCCTAGGCGCTCGCGCACGGGCGAGGCGGGGCGGGGCGGGAAAAACATCGCTGGCCCACAATATTTGTAGCCCCTCACGGGCCAACGACAGGCTGCAGTCGGCAGCGCGCCAAGATGTCGCTCGTCACGTGGCTGGCCACGCACCGCACCGAAATACTGCGCTTAATGTTCGGGGAAGAACCGAAACCGTTTAGATCAGTCGATCTTACACCTTTAGAGCGCATGGGGGGAAGGGGGGGGGGGCAGCCGCACCACGGAGGGAGGAGCGTTTTTCGTCATGGGGTCGGACACATGCAGCAAACATGTAGTTTTCTGAAATTGTTCACCCCACAAATTAGTGTCAATACGACGAGGAAGTCGACAAAAGCGCCACGGCACGGCGGGCCGAGCAGGAGTATACCGACATGTGTCGAGCTACAACCACGGTAGGAAAACAAAAAGTCGCTCACCGGCAAGTGAACGACACTCACACACAGAGCAGTCAGGCACGTGGTGGCAGTCGGGCGTGCGGCGGGGCGGGGCGGGGCGGAGACAATCCCCGCGGCTCTAATTACGGAGCGCACCCGGCGCGTGTGCGACATTGTGCAACTTATTAATTGTGAGATGCAAACGGCGCGAAATTACGCCGCTGTTGCTGGCGCTGCTGGCGCGGGGCCCGGGCGGGCGGGGCGGGGGCGGGGCGGGGCAGAGCGGGGCGGGGCGGGGCGGGGCGGGGCGGGGCGGGGCGGGGCGGGGCGGGGCGGGAGCACGCGCCACGGGCCAGGGTCAGAGGTGTTGGGCCGCACCGCTTCACACGCTGCAGCCGCGCGGGCCGGGCCGTGACGCGCCGTTACATCTCGAGAATAAATCAGACACTTATTTCTATACGCTCCTCTCTCTCCTCATCGCAAACCGATCGCCCGTGGGAAGTGTTGTTCCCCTCGCTGAGCGGAGCTGACCGCAATCGCTTCTGCTGCCGGGCCGGGCCGGGCCGTGCGCCCCGCCCCACCACCACCTCACCCCAGCCGCCCGAATCACGGGGGAAAATAAAAACAGGATGAAAAATAAATAACCGGGAGTCTTTGCGGCGAGTGCGATTTAAGCGAACTGTCGCGCGATCTGCCGCAATATGGAAAAACAAAACAGTGTATCACTCTCCGGGAACAAAAATGCAGAGGGTGTCTGTGACGGAAAGCGACGGTTCACGGAGGGACAGAAAAACAAGGCGCTGTCCAGCGAGAGAGACATGACCGGCCGCAGCGGTGGCGGTACAGCCAGCCGGGTCCGCACGGCTCGGCTCGGGAAGCTCCGTAACCCATTGTGAGCTACTAGAGGGGGGGGGGGGGGGCAGGTAGGGTCAGATCGACGGAGCAGACGAGCCTGCCGGGCACTGCAGCGGAAGGAAATGGCATGGAAGAAGCGCCTCGCCTCGCCTCTGCCCTCCCGTCCCGCACGGCTGGGTGCGCCGCACCGCGCCACGCTGCCTGCCTGCTCCACCGCCGAGCGCTTTTCTTTCATTACTATGTACTACGTCTGCTGTTGCTGTTAGGGGTCGTCCATGTACTACGTGCCCTAAAAGGGGGAGGCGTACAAATATTATGGGCCCTCATTCGTTATTGTCGGAGCTCATATAGACCATCTTAATATATTTGTATACCCGTGGGTATACAAATACGATGGGGTCGTTATACATTTTATCAACAACCCACCATTACTAGCAGCGCGAGGAGCGAAGAAAGAACAGCCCGCCGCGTATGGGTTCTGCTGCAGCAGGCAGACCGGGGAGCGCCCGGCGGGGTAGGCAACCTCAGGGCTGGCTGCGCAGGGCGGCGCGACGGGCCTGCCTACCTCGCAGGGGCCCGTAACGCAAACAATAGCGGCGGCGGCTGCAGTACGGCACGGTGGGCGCGCCGCGGGGCGGGGCGGGGCGGGGCGGGGCGGGGTGCGGCGGCTAAGCGAGCGTGGCGCGCGCGGCGCGGGGGCAATGAGCGACAAAAATAAAATGTGGGTTCGCGGTCAAACGTTATCCGGCCGCACGTTTTCACGAACTCGCGGCAAACGTGCGCGAAAAGAGCTCGGCGGCGGCGGCAGCAGGGGGGAGGGTAGCCGGGCCGGGCCGGGAGGGAAATGCAGCCACGTCGGTTGCTTCGTGCCCGTGCCCGCACCGCCTGGCCTGGCCCCTCTCCTCCTGGTGCTGCTCACTGCCCTTTTCTCCCCAGGGCCCGGGAGGCCCGGGAGCGACAGAGACGAACAGTCAGGGTCTGCACCGCGCTCGCCTCGCCTCGCTCCGCTCTGCGGACGCGTCCCGGACCTCATTAGGCGGGGAGCACGACACGGGCCGGGCCGGCAGCATCGACAAAACCGACTCATTCTCCTTGATAACATTGTTGTCGTTATTCTTGGTGTTATTATTTGGCTCGGATGCATTTATGTTGTAATGGTTGTAATCCTACTCTCAAAAGGATTCTGCGAGTCCCGGTGTGGAGGAGGCGATCCCCCTACGATTTATCTTAAACTGATAAAAAAAAAACTGACACGCAGAGGGCAATTTTTTTCCAAGCCATACGACGGCGCGCACATCGAACCGGTACGAGGCGCTGCGCTGCGCTGCGGCGAGCCGTGCTCCCCGTGCTCCCGTGCGGCCGGGCCAGCCCAGCCCAGCCCAGCCCAGGCGGATGAAAAAGAGTTAAAGGCGTGATCTTCGGTCCCCGGCCGCCGCGCGCGCGCCACGCCCCGGCAGAGGTCGTGAGAGAGTCGGGGAGAAAGAGTATGGTAGAGAGTTGAAAAAAATAGGGGAATGGGGGGAAATCGTTTAGCGCTTGCGAGATGCGAGGGCGGCATTTCTCCCCGCGCGCACGTCCACAGATAGAGCGATTATAAAACAAAAAAAAATATTCAGTGCGGGGCGGTTTCATCCCTTTAACACGGGACCACATACTGGTCATACGCACGCAAGGTGTCATTTCCTAATAGGGGTCCTTTTAAGAGGGGACAAGGAGGATGTGGATCCTGAGAGGGGGCGGGGTACTTTCATAACCTCCCCCCCTCCCCCCCCCCCCTTATGAGGCGGCGGCGGCACGCTCCTCCCGGTACCGACATGGACCTGACATGGTCATGGATGTGACCCCCCCAGCCCCATTACATAACGTCACCACAGACCAAAGCCGGGCACAGCACGGGCAGGCCCTGGCCAGGCCCGGCCGGCCACGCGCAGCGTTAGCGTTACACATACCTCTGTTGGACGCAGAGGGGAGGAGGCCTCCGTCAGGTCGCAGCCACCTGCAGCTGAGCAGCTGAGCAGCGGCAGCAGCAGCGGCGCCTGACTCGCGGCACGCACCGGCACCGACCACAACCACCAGACCTGGCGGAGAGAGATTGGGACAGGGTCATACAGGGTCATTCAGGGTCACGGCACAGCCTCAAGGCAACTGTCTTCCCTCAGCTTTGGGTTTGGACAGCTGCCGAAACTATCGCAGGCCTTTCCTGCTCCAAGTAGCTTTACTTACTGGATTATTCTTTAAACTTCCACTCTTGGCGGCACATAGGACATTGATGATGCACTGGTTGAGAGTTCAACCATTTCATAATACAATGGATGTGGAAGCAGTGCGAGCATTGGCCCCAAACTAAAACATTAGAATTGGCGACAATAATTCATTGGTCATGCCAGGAAAAATCCTGGTGCTAATAGCACAATCTTGATAAGTATTCTGAAAATATGATATGTTATAGATAGTTTTTTTCACATATTTACCTAAAGGACAATCATCTCCGGGCAGCTTGCAATCCGGGCAACACCCATCAAAGGCCAGACGGCAAATTCCGCAAGTATCGTCATTTGCCACCCATCTCCATGTTGCAACTCCTGTCCAACCTATAGAACAACAGAGCAAAGTAAATTTAAGTAAGTCCAGCACAGAGTTAAAGCTGCAGCCAATCATAAACCAACAAGCCAATCTTGAGGTAATCAATACAAATGTATTTAGCCTCATTTTAAGGACAAAGCTTTTATATAGCCTAGGAAGACGCAAAAGTTAGATAAGGGGGAAAAAATTGTTGGCAAACACTGTTCCGTAGAGGATACTTACTTTTAATCGTTACTTTCATTTTTCTTCAAGTTCCAAAACATAAACATTTCCAGAATGAAGTCCAACAGAACCTACAGCCTTCTCGCGGGAGCAAATGATTGTCCTACGTCACTCAATCTACACAATTTAAGAAAATACAAGCGCTAAGTGTCACGATGATTCGATAGAAAACTTAAACTTGTTCGTGTTTGCAATAATAACGAATCAGTCCTAACCTAAAGCGGGCTTCAGACTTCAGGCTTCCTGCCCTGCTGAGTAAAACTGCCAAAAGGCGGTGTGCTGCAAATAACAAACTCTGCCTTATATGCAGCACAACCTAACCTTCCGTCGTGTGGCTTGTGGGGGACCACCGCTGGTTAACTTGGTAAAGATTTTAATCGCCAGTCAACATTTCACAAATTATAAGAAAAATCATGAGTTCTTCTTTAAAATTTATTGGTATGTAGTGCAGCTCGTAGTGTCATGCAGTGACTGTAGATAACTGATCCAACTTTTAAGTACTTGTTTAGGTTTGATCAACTTTCCTTAAGCACTTGAGTGCCAACAAACTTAAATTGAATAAAATCTACTTAAATCTTTTGATACATTTCTGTGCACATTAATACATATATTTTTCGCAGATATAGGCGCAAACTTAACAGACCCCATGTACCAGGGAGTATACCACGAAAGCAAGAAACATGCACCAGATCTGAGTGATGTATTGATGAGGGCATGGAATCAAGGTCTGACAAAAATAATGATTACTGGTGGCAGCCTAGAAGATAGTAAAAAAGCCTTAGATTTAGCCAAGACTGATGGTATGTTATATATGGCACCCTATCCGTTCCTGCAACCAGTAAAAATAAAATAAGTTCTAAACTTTTATTTTAGCAAAACTTTACAGCACTGTAGGTTGCCATCCAACTCGGAGTCTTGAATTTGAGAAAAATAGTGACCCAGACATGTATCTGAAAGGTTTGGAAGATTTATGTAAAAATAATGAAGAGAAAGTTGTTGCCTTTGGAGAGTTTGGCTTGGATTATGACCGCATTGAATTTGCTCCAAAAGATGTCCAGATTAGGTATAACATAATTTGTTGTGAAGACGTATGCAAATTACTCTTGGTATTCAAATTTTAATCTCAAGTGATTAATACAGGTATTTCAAAGAACAATTAAAATTAAACGAAAAATTACGTCTGCCTATGTTTTTGCATTGCCGGGCTGCTTCCTCCGATTTTCTCCAAATAATAGGGTACCACAAGTCCTT
Source organism: Frankliniella intonsa (assembly GCA_033675135.1). Classification (NCBI taxonomy): domain Eukaryota; kingdom Metazoa; phylum Arthropoda; class Insecta; order Thysanoptera; family Thripidae; genus Frankliniella; species Frankliniella intonsa. Next base: position 11,451,407 of record CM066254.1, on the reverse strand, counting down.
AATAGAGGAATGTGGAGGGGTGGTTCATTCATTTGATGGCACTGCTGAAGATGTGAAAGTTATTATAGAACTGGGACTCCACATTGGAATTAATGGATGGTAAGTAGTTGCTGTATCATTCTTGTAAAAGAAGTGGATTTATTTTTCCTATCCATTGTAAATGTTTTCCTCTTCAAGCTCCCTAAAAACTGAAGAAAATTTAGAGGTTGTAAAAACAATCCCTAATGAGAGGTTAATGATTGAAACTGATTGCCCATGGTGTGAAGTGAGACCTCGCCATGCTGGGTATCCTCTTATTAAAACACAGTTTCCATGTGTTAAGAAAGAAAAATGGCAAAGTGGATCCATGGTAAAGAGTCGAAATGAGCCTGCTAATATTATGTAAGTCAAGATACAATTTCCTCATGTGACATGCATTTTGAGAAACAAGGCCTTATTACTGTCTTTTTATTACAGACAAGTACTAGAAATTATTGCCAGTCTAAAAGGAGAAGATGTATCAGAATTATCCAAACAAATTTATAAAAACACGATGAAAGTGTTTTTTAAATCTGAAAAAGATGAGTTTTAACTCTGGAATTAAATTGTTGCCATTTTATTATATGGCATAAAAAGACTGTTGTTGTTATAAGAAGTGGAATGTAAAAAAAATGAGAATAAAAGTGCAATGTTTTTTTTTTTTTTTTTGTTGATTTTTTTTTTTTGGATTAATTAATCTTTACATTAACTGACCACAGATCAACGACACAATGAAACATGATGAGCTGTTCTCCCTCACTCAATAGGACTACTAACTACCACAATAAACATCAAACCAGGATCAATCAAAGCTCAATTATAAAAACAAATGGAGAACCTAGTTTGAGTGAGAAGGGAATAGCTTATCAGTTTGATAACAGGGGCTTACTTATGAACTGATACAACAATAACCACAGACAGCTCTGCACATCCCCACACAAGATCAGTATGAGAAGACAGAACATGAAATTCTACAAAGTTTTCAAAACAGTCAAAGTTCGGGAAATAAAAAAAAAAGAATGTTTGACTGCAGTCATCAAAGTAGCAATTCATGACAATTCATGTTATTAATGAAACTATTCGACCTCATTGACTTTTTTATCATAATTCTCAAAACAAACTGATCACAAGTTACCAAAGCATGAAGTTGCTCACAAACGTCCATTACATGAATAATCCAGAATGAAGAGAGGATAGAAATGAAAATAGTGAATGAAATATGATTAGTTAGAGAGACATGCAATACGCCTTGAAAAGTGGGGGATGACTATGCATCACATGCAGTTGACCAATATAAAACAGGGTGTGTGAAAAATTTCTCCCTAAATATTCTGTTCAAAAATATTGTTTGTTTGACCATAAAATGTTGGTATTTAAATTTTTGGTAATTGATCTGATCATTAATGATGCAAAATGTGACCGAAATGACCAAAATTATATTGCTTTAGTACCTGAGGTAATGAAAATTAACATCACGGCATAATGTGGGTCAAACAATCTAGTCACGCGATCTTAACATGTCTCAACATATGCGATTCAGACTCAGTCTCATAAGAAATTTATTTTGTAATAAATAATTGGTGATTCAAACATACATAGAGATTGATATGAATTGGCCTGACAACCTAAATGTGACATCATTATAAAATCAAGAAAGCACCACAATTCTTCTTTACTTCACTTATTTCATCATTAGTGAGCTATCTTCTACATACGTATATGATATCCTAAGAAATCCTGTAGTTGAATAGTTAAAAAACAAACTGTACTAGTACATTTACCTGGAGAGCAGCATATATTTCAGATATCACACAATGTTGGTTGACTTAGATCTATTATTGGCCTATTTGCAGGCACGAATCACACTTGAACAGACTTCAATCCCCTTTTGGACAAAGTAGAGAGCTGCCTTTTGAGACAACTTTGACAACAAAAAGTTAGAAGACACTATCAATGCTCAAACGTTTCAGCCCATGTTTGGATGAGCAGCTAAACTCAAAAACAAACTCGAAAAAAATATGCCAGTAACAAGAATTACGTAATGTCCTTGGAAGTCATTCCACTTGACAGGAAAAGAGAAAGCCAGATAATATTTGTCAGTGACTTAGTTCCGGTACAGGTATTTCCAAAGAAGTATTTTCACTAGGGTCAATTTCTTGCTGAGTGGGTGGTGGTGGAGGTCGGAATACTTCAGCATACTTCAAATGCTTGTGGCAGCTTTCCTTATATTCTTCTATGCGTGGTGGACAGGAACCAAAGTCTCCAGCTTGGAGAGCTTGTAAGACTCTAGAGCAATTCTGGAACAGCAGGGAAAGCGTCCAACTCACAGCTCAAGATCCAAGAAACTTAAAAAATTGATCTTCAGAGGTGAAGCGAGGAACTAACCTTAAGATTGATGCCAGTCACATCCTGAAGTTTCATTGCCAGTTGAATAGCTTCCTCTTGCCTATTTTTCTCTAAGAAATACATCATTCGTGCACCTGAAATTTGTTTGATAAAAATAAGGGTAAGGTGTCCTGAATAAAAAATTCTTTTATTAAATAAAGAAAGTTTCAAACCTTGAAGTTGAGCTGGCAATGAATTGGCATTCTTCTTAAGAAAGTCTTCATTCATTTGCTTTGCAGAGCGTCCTAATGTGATTGGTTCTATGGCCTGCTTGATGACATCAGCAACAGGGGCATCCAAAGTGTCAAGCTGTGCTGAGACCAGTTCAACAAAGCGAACAAGGCATGTGTGCAGATCACTGTTCTCAGGCTCAAGTCGAAAAGCCCTCTTAATGGATTGCAGCATAAGCAGTAGCTTTCCTGTTGACGTAAAAGGAAAAGTTTAATAAAAGGGTGACAACATCAGAATGTCGAGAGTGAGACTTGTCGCACAATACCTTTCCTATAATAAATTTCAAAGGCCATGAGATGTGTCTCAATGTTCTTTGACGCCAAGTCTTGAAGAGGCTTAAGAAATTTAATTGCTTGTTCCAGAGGGTCCTCCGCCTACGAGGAGAAAAAGAAAAGAAACAATGTTAGATTCCAGTGGGTTAGCGGCCCGGCCCGGTCCGGCCCAGCCCAGCCCAGCCGGTTGGGTGGCCTAGCCCGCGGGCGCGGCGCGGAGCCCGTTGGGCTGCCTACCCTCCGGGCGGCACTCACCCGCGCCAGCTTGTCGGGGACCAGCTCGTCCTGGTGCGGCGCGTCGGGCTCCTCGCCGGGAGCCTTCCGCTGCTGCTGCTTCTCCTGCTTCTCCGCCTTCTCCTGCATCTCCAGCTCGGCCTTCCGCCGCGCCTTGCGCTGCTTGTTGCGCAGCTTCTTCAGCTCCGAGGGCGCGAGGTTGTCTGCAACAGAAAACAGGAGGCGAGGCGCATCGTCAGGCGAATCCCTCTCACACACAAGCGCACACCAGCAGCTGCAGGCAGCAGGAGGCAGCAGGAGGCGCGCCCTGCCCAGCCCAGCCCTGCCCAGCCCTGCCCAGCCCTGCCACGGCACAGTAGCAGCCAGAGAGGCGGGCGGGGCCGGCGGGAGGTAAGTGCAGCGGTTAAAAGGGACAGGGAACCCATTTTACATAATCAAGGTCCCACTAGCCAAGAACGGCCCACGGCCCAGCCCCGCCAAGCCAGCAGGCACAGAGCAGGGCAGTACAGGGCAGGGCAGGCTCGCCACCACAGGCCTGCTGCAGGCTGCAGCTGCAGGGCACCTGCTGGCAGCCGAGCCGCGTGAGTTTGAAACACCAGCGGGTCAGGTTAGGTTGGGCCGCGAGACCGGCACGGCACGGCACGGCACGGCACGCACGGCACGGCACGGCACGGCACGGCACGCCCGCCGCCCGGAAATGTTGCCCGCGCCGCGCCGCGACGGGGTGTGGCGCTCGCTCCGGCAAACCTCCTGCGACGGAACGGAACTCACATTCGGGGCCATAAATCCGTCGCACATGGGTGTCGTGTCGACAACCGCTGGAGCTGGAGCTGGAGCGACATTTTGGCGGCAAGTGCGCGGCGCGACGATGATCGAGAGGCGTTTGGTTTCCTGCTGCGGGCTGGGCTCTCCCCCGCTAACGCCCGCCCGGCCCGGCCAGAGTAGGCGGAGCAGGCGGGCGCGGCGCGGGCGTTAGCGGGGCCGTACATCGCGCGCAATATACGCTCCTTTACGAGGGCAATACAGTGTATCCCGGCAATACCCGGCCGATGGCAGGGCAGGGCGGGGCAGGGCGCGGCGCGAGGCGCGGGTGGGTACGAGTATGACGCACGGCGCACGGCCCAGGCAGGCCGGCAGGGCGCGTGGCGGGAGATTTAAACGCACAGCGCAGCTCAGCGCCGCGCCACCCCACGGCCCATTCCAGCGCGCGCGCACACACACACAGAGGCGCGTGCGGCGTGCGCCCACGCCCCTCCACCGGCCTGTCGCCTGCAAACACAAACTACCGCGGCTATAGGCGTGGCGCGGTGCCCGATATCCTACCACACACACCTCTCCCCCCCCCCCCCTCTCTCCCTCCCTCTCTCTCTCTCTCTCTCTCTCTCTCTCTCTCTCTCTCTCTCTCTCTCTCTCTCTCTCTCTCTCCTCTTAAACGCTACACACTTCCCCGAGAGCGAGAGGGATGGAGAGAGGCCAGGCCAGGCCAGGCCAGGCCGTTCTGCGACGCCGTTCTGATTCGATCCGACTCCATATCGGAACTTGCATAATGATTATTTTAGCTCGGAGCAGAGCGAGCAGCAAGCTCTGTGGCCGCGGCGGGCGGACAATGGGACCTGACCGGATAATAAAATGCAAAGGAGGGAAAAAAAGGGAAGGAAAATAATAGAAAGGGGGAAAAAAACAAGAGCGCGCGGAGCTCGTTGCACAGCACAGCGCGCCGGGCCGGGCCGGGCGGCCAATCAGCGCGCGCGATCACTGCCGCCAACGGCACGGCACCGGAACCAGAGACCAGAGACCAGGGGCCGAAGTGTCGACAAAAGACGGACGGACGGGCCATTCAGTAACCCAACTTTACACTATGGTATTTAAGAGTCCAAATGAAGGCGCAGGATCAAGTCCATGAGGGCTTCGCGACAACCTACACACATCCCTATTTTAATTTTTTTTTGGCAAGAGGGGCCTTAATTAACCAGTTTTATCCGATGGTGACCAGTTTATGCAACAGGCAATATTCCCCCAGGGAGGACAGAGAGCATAGTTAAACATTTGCTAAAACGTATAACACCAGGAGGAGAATGGCGCCGAGGAGCTCAATGATAAAAGTATGAGTGCAGCCATTGTGCTTGCGACAGGCCAGGCCAGGCCAGACACACAGCAGCAGCGCGTTGCCAAACACAGGCGGCGGCCGGGCCCCGACCAGACACGCGTCATCATTTTACGTATATTTTACCAACATCCCGGGCCTCCTGCGCCCGCCAATGGCTCCCCCTCTCCCTCGCTCACTCTCTCTCTCTTTCTCCCTCGCCCCCTCTCTCTCTCTTTCTCCCTCACTCACTCTCTCCCTCTCTCTCTCTCTCTCTCTCTCTCTCTCTCTCTCTCTCTCTCTCTCACTCACTCTACACCAGCGACGCTCGCTCGCTCCCCTTTTTCCATCCTCCTCTATTCATTAGCCTACGAATTAATCCGGCGGCAGTAGAGCGCCGCGCGCACCGGCGGGCGCGGCGTGGCGTGGCGTGGCGTGGCGCGGCGAGCTCCACTGCCCGATGCAAAGCCAACCGCATGTAACGCTCTGCTCCATATCCCCGCACTGCACTAGGGCCCCGCCCCGCCCCGCCCCGCCCCGCCCCGCCCCGCCCCGCCCCGCCCGGCCGGCAGCAGTTTCGTGTGCGGCCCCGCAGAGCGCGTACAGCGAACACTGCGCATGCGCGTGCACGCGGGCCGGGCACGAGGCAAATAGGCTCGAGTTTCCGCGCATCGCCGCATTCAAACGTCGCGCCATGTCGCTATATGCAGGGCACGCGCTACCACTGCCGCCGCAGCAGCAGCAGCAGAACTGATTTGAGGGAGTAGCGGCGGCGGGGCGGGGCGGGGCGGGGCGGGGCGGGGCGGGGCGGGGCAGGCAGAGAGGGGATCGGTTGATATTGCGACACGGGCCCACACGGCACAGCCCGGCACAGCCCAGCCTCCCTACGCAACAACTTATCAACAAGAGCAGCCCTGCGCAGCCCCCACAGGCCAGGCGGCCAGGCCCACACATGCACAGCGGAATGGTATTCATGTTCGACCCGTTTCTCTATCAGTTTTCAATTTGCTTCCCGCCCAGAAGGGAATACTCGCGGGGCGGGGCGGGGCGGGGCGGCCGCGGCCCACACGCACGCAGAGCCTCACGTGCGGAGGGGCGGGGCGGGGCGGGGCTAAGAGAACCTGACTCACCGCGCCGGCCGGCCGCATGGACGGACGTCAGTTTGTTTCAAATCAAGACAGACGGACCGACTAAACAGACACACTACAAACAGTTTAGAAAAACCCCACGGGAGAGACACATAGATTTTTTTCTCTCTTCCACTGTCGTCTGTCGTCCTTCATAATTTCAATAAATCAGTATAGGAATGTCACACTGATATTTTTCGCAATGATAAATGAGGGGAAAACACATACGCAACAAGTCGGGGACTTTGTCCCAGTCCCGCAGGAGCAATGGTAAAACTAGCGCCTTTCATTAAGCGTACGCCCTCCTATCTGAATGCATGGGGGGAATTTCCTTAAAGCGTAAATGCACGCTTCAAGAAGGGCGTAAGGTCTTGCACGCTTGAAAAAGGCGTACAACTACGCTTTAGTTTCACCAGTGAGGTGCACTACATTTCTAGGAGTGCTCGTCCACGCACGCGCGCGCGCAAACACCGCGCCTGGTGTGGAAAGCCCCCGGCCGGGCCCCGCGGCCCCGCCCCGGCCCGGCCCGGCGGGTGTCATCACGGCGAGTGGAGTGGAGTGAAGTGCGTCGCCACGACGCCAAGCATGCTGAAGAGCAGGGCAAAGCGACGCGTGTGGCCCAGCCCGGGCTGGAGCGGAGCGGGCCGCCTGCGGGGTAGGCAGGCCCGCGGCACACGCCCGTCCAACAGGTCTGCCTACCCCAACAGGTCTGCCTACCCCGCCAGGCGCCCCTATCGCACTGCACCGCAGTCGTAGGTACCGCAGTGTTGTTAGATAAGTAGGCAAAACATCGTACGCACGCACCTGTGTGAGGCAGACGGGTATCCCCGCCTGCCTACTAGGCAAAATGTATTCTCATGTGTGGAGAGTTTGCCTAGTAGGCAGGCGGAGATACCCGTCTGCCTCACACAGGTGCGTGTGCACGATCTTTTGCCTTCTTATCTAACAACACTGGTAGGTACCAGGTGTTTCTGTCTATGAATACGGAACATAGTTGCGGGGTTGCATACACGCCAGCGCTGCAGTGGCCTTACGGACGAATGGGGTAGGCAAACCCGCAAGACTGGAACGCATTCAAAGAAACACCCGGAACATAAAAACGCAGTACCGCACAGGGGAAAAAAGTGAGCGAAATAATTCCCTAGACAGTAAAGCTCCGGACAATACGGCGGCCTCTCTATGGATGTTGGGATACTTCCATGACTTGACATAAAGGAGGCGAAAATACTCACTACTGCGATCGAAACAGCCTCCCACTGAGTCGCAAAAAGTGATGTCAGCGGAGCCGAGGCGGATAACTAACTAGTTCATACACTTCCCATGCGTAAACGACTCCGCCCCGCCCCGCCCCGCCCCGCCCCGCCCTGCCCCGCCCCGCCCGCACCGGCAGGTCCCCGCGGGGGCCCACGTCCTTATGGTAACGACTCGCGGGTGACACGGCCCCCTGACGTCACGTGACGGGACGGGCTGAGGTGAGCGACAGAGACGAACGACGCCCATATTTTTCCTCTCCTCTCCCATGAGTCCTATAGGTGGCGCTAGGCTAGGCTAGGCGGGCGCCGGCCCGGCGCTGTTACCGCACACGGAGCACTTGTTTCATACAAAAGGAATGCGGGCATAGCCAGTCGCTTTTGTCCCGACGTACGGCGTGGCGGGGCGTGGCGTACCAGGGCGGGGCGCGGGGGTGCGGCCGGGCATAGGCTCTGGTGGCAGCCCACAGTCCCTCACCTGCAGACCCAAAGCCCAGCAGCGCTAGCGGCAGGCGCGTGCGTGTGCGTGCGTGTGCGTGCGTTCGGCCCGGCCAACACTTGCATAACGAGCGCACATAAAGCTAACCCTGCGCCGGGCCGGGCCGGGCTCACCTCACCTCTAGCGCGGTGCGGGTGCGGTGCAGTGGCGCTAAGAGACGGGTCCAGGTGCAGCGAATGCTGCACCTGAAATGTGAATAAAAGGGTGGTACGATGAATAAAAGGGTGGTAGGAGTAGGAAGAAAGGGAAAGGAAGAAAGATAGGGAGAGGAAAGGGGAAAAGAAAAGAGAAGAAAGAGAGGGGAGAAGAAAGGAGAGAAGGGGCAGAGAGAAAAGAATATGCACTACTCTTTTCAGAAATGCGTGTCCTGGGGGTTCTGTAAGGCGCCCGTGCGTTGACATTAGCGCTGTAGAGTCTGAGTATAACTTTCAAGAGGGTTTCACAAGCACTTACAAGTGCGCTCTAGTTGACGGCTGACGGTTCAAGAGTTAAATGGAAACGAAACCCGCCGCAAAAAGGGACAACAAACGTCACATATTGACTCATACAATGTCTCTTTTCTTTATAATATAAGGATAAATTTTCTCGCTCGCTTCGCTCGCTGTTGTTTATATATGCGGCATAAATAAATATAACTCTTATATTTCTGCAATAGAAGTGTAGAAGTAAAACTGAGCAAAGTTAACGTGGCCCCAACATGGTTAACAGACTTGAAAAATCAGCCTAAAAATTTCACTATCTTTAATTGAAAAACCACAAAAAAATTTCAATCCAGATTGGAATTGAAAGCAGATGATACATTTTATAGCTACATGTTTATTTTCCATTTACGTTGATTGGCGTATTTAATTATTTCATTCTATCTAGAGTGTCGAGGCTGGAGGGTAGTTCGGACGATAGTAAAAATTAAAATAGGTAAGGTTCGTTTTCATTTTAAAGCTATTAGGGGACGGGGCACGGGTCGCTTAATCCCAAGCGTCCAAAGGTCCGAGCGAGCATTGTTGATCGGCCGTTGCGGCAGCGGCAACTGCAAGGCATTGTCGCGCGAGCGAGGCGAGGCGAGGCGACACAATCCCCCCTGTATATTATTTTGCCACACTCACCACTCGCTTTATGAGAGTACAAGCTAGCTGATACATTATCTTACGTTTAGTAATTGTCATTTAAGTTAGCTAGAATGTATCATCTGCTAAAAATTTCGCTCGCTTCGCTCGCGGTATACTGTTTCAAGTCCCTCATAAAGGCTATCAGATTCCTTGTTTCATTACTGACCATTTCATCCCTCTGCCATGTTTCGCCACACGTAATATTGTTTCTCTGACTGAATTGTTGAGAAAATTTTTCCGCTCGCTTCACTCGCTATCACATTACTTCCCTACGACTTGTACATAGCAGTCATCTAATATCGGAACAAAACCTCAAGATACACAAATATGTTCAGATGGGCTATTTTCTAAACTCTATGTTCAAATGGCTTAAAAAATTATACTCGTCAAATTTTAAGAGAGGGAAGGGGGGCTTTCAGAGGGGCACGAATCGCATTTTTATGCTTCCTCCCCTCCCCCTCCCTGGCGAAAGTTCGTTCCGCCACGCATGGGGGCGGAGGGGGGGGGGGGGGGAAATAATAATAAAAGGGTGGTCACAGAATAAAAGGGTGGTAAGACGCCGGCCTGCTGCACCTGGCGAAAAAAGTCTTAGCGCCACTGGTGCGGTGCGGGCCCCCGGGGCGGGGCGGGGGGCTCTCTGGCCTGGCCTGGACCCCGTCAGCGACTCACAAGCCTGCGGGCCTGGCAGTGGCGGTTTTAGAGGGCGCAGTGGGGGCGATCGCCCCCCCCCCCCCCCAGTCAGCTCCTAATGCCCGCCTGAAAGGTAGGCAATTTGATGTGCCAAACCCCTGTATGTAGGCAACCCACAGCTCATCGCCCCTCCCGTCATCTGGACTAACAACCGCCCCTGCCCTGGGGTCTGGGCGTTACAGGGAGACGGACAACTTTTGACCAAAGCGTTGGGGCCAGTGGTGGAGGCGGGCGCGGGGCGGACAGTAGGTAATAAAGCCCCTTGCCGCTCGCGCGCGCGCCGGGCCGGACACGCTCCACAACCCCGCCGCCCGGCCCCGCGCCTCGACGCGCCCCGCCGGGCTACACGACGCAAGGCCGTTCGCCGCTCCGTATGTGTTTTATCGCAGGCAAATATTCAGGAAGTTGGCCGGCTTAGAGGCAAAGCAAAGCCTTTTGCACAACGTTTTCACCCGGGCGGGCGGGGCGGACGGGCTCGGCCGGCGAGCCAGCCAGCCAGCCAGCACAGCCCCAGCCCGGGGCCCTCCGGTCCGCCTGCCTGGCTAGTAGACCTTATCGGGTGGGGTGTGGCGGGGCCGGGCGGGGCGTGCTTAAGTAATATCAGTCAATGCAAAAGCAGGTCTCTGTAAATTCCCCGGCGCGCGCAGTGTTGCCGACCGAACTTGTCCAAAGGGATATAAAACTTCGCTGCTGCTCGCGTAACTCCAAATCCCCAAATACGGAGCAATAAAAATTGGAAACAAAAACCAAATTGAAGCCGCCCCGCCCCGCCCCGCCCTGCCCTGCCCTCGGGGCGAGGTGGGCGTGTCCGCACACACAATAGCCGGGGCCGGGCAGGCCAGGCCGGGCCTGGTTAGGCCGCGCTGCATTCCTCGCTGTAACTGACCGCGTGCGCCTTACGCCCTAACGTTCTGAACGCGGCGGCCCCGCGCAAGACCCTGAGCCGCGCGCCCCGCCCCGCCCCGCCCCGCCCCGCCCCACTCCCCACTCCCTCCGTACAGCACGGAGCTATCGGACATCGAGCAATGTGGTAGAGAGGCATGAACAGTGTTCTAGCCAGGCAGGCCAGGCGCACGGTAAGCGACAACGGACATGGCGGCCCGCCCCGGCCCACCAGGCTGCTGCTCTACTTCTAGGGGGCCGTGGCGTGCCGCGCCCGGCACTGCCACGCGCGCCACCAGGCGCCACGCCCAGCGACAAGGGCGGGGCGGGGCGGGGCGGGAGCGGCGAGGGAGCGGCCGTCCAGCCGTGTCCACCTCAACACAGATATTCGGCGAAGCACATGTGCTGCTATATCGTCCTTCTTTTCACCTTCCCTCTCACATCCACCTCAGAGTGGCCAGTCGCCACTGACGGTAAATGCTTTCATACCAACGTACTCCAGTGTTTCCAGGCACCTCGCGGGTCTGCCATGCAGGCCCGGCACATGGGTACCGACACCTTGCCGAACTCGCGCACATGCACGGCAATCAGCGCGTTGGCGCGTGGTGGAACTACGACCCCAACACCCCCGTTTCGCCCAGATAAACCCATTTTTATTTATTTTACTAACCTCGTTCGAATCCCGTCCGTGACCAACCAGACCCCGGCCCAGCCCAGCCGAGTCCAGCCGAGACAAAGCAGAACCCTTTGCCAGAACAGCGTGTTGGACGCCAACCTTGAGGGTCGCCTCACCCCGCCCCGCCCCACTGGCCACCACGCCCTCGCCCGCCCCGCCCCGCCCCGCCCCGCCCCGCCCCGCCCCGCCTCGGCCGGACAGACCAGGTGCAGCAGCAGGCAATTCGGAGCGCTCACTCGCTCACTCACACTGCCACACCGCGCGCTCCTCAAGCGCCTACAGCACGCCAACAAACTACACCCGCTCGACTTAAAAAAGAAACAAGAAACGCTTACTCTGCGACCGTTCGGTAAGAATCTCAAACAAATTAACAAGCGGATACGATAACCCAGTGGAGTATTTTTAACAGCGTGCCGCGCCGGTGCTCGGCCAGTGCACTATTGCGGGCGAAAGTGCAGTCATGGCGGGAAAAACAAAATGGGGCACACACATTTTCTAGCTCCACTCAATATTATCTCCCCGGATCGAAACTTGTTTTACGCACTTAACACACCCGCCAAGTCGTGGAAAAAAATCCTTTTTACTTTTTCTTGACCAAAAGAAAAATTGTCATGTCACATAAGTGCCCAGTTCTTTACCAATCCCAAGGTCTTCTTCCGACATTATGCATACGTCATCATCAATGAGCTGTTACTAATCCACCCCCATCCAGGGGCCCGAAAGTGGCTGCTCGCCCTTTCCTCGGCGCCCCGCCCCGCCCCGCCCCGCCACTCACGGCATGGGCAATCACGCCGGGGCTGGCCGCCCGTGCGCCGAGGTGCGGCGGGGCGGGGCGAGGCAGGGCGGGGCGAGGCAGGGCGGGGCGAGGCAGGGTGAGGCGGGGCGAGGCGGGGCGGGGCGGGGCGGCAAGGCTGCGGCCCGCGAGTACAAGACCCCTGCATTTACAGACGTGCGTACCGGCAGCAAAGGCCTTGGCGGGTGACCGGCGCACAAATCAAATTGATCCAGAGCAGCAGCAGCAGCGGTGGTGGAGAAAAATGCGGAGCTGCCAGCCACGCCCCGCCCTACCACGCCCCGCCCCGCCCCGCCCCACCACGCGCGACCCCTGACCCAGCCGGGAGGGGGGGCGGGGGGACCTCCAGCCCGCACACACACACACACACAGCATTCTTTCAACGCCAAGCACGAAAAAGGCGCGCGAAAAACGGTCGTGAAACGCGCGGATATAAAAAAGCAAATGCGCCTGGCGCGACGTGGGTAAGGCGGGGCGGGGCGGGGCGGGGCGGGGCGGGGCGGGGCGGGGCGGGGCAGGTCCTTAAGGGGCGGGGCAGGGGCCGCTCGACATGGGACTTGCAAGGTTGGGAACAAAAGGGCGCCACAGAGGGAATGGCAGGGCAGACTACTGCTCCGTGATGATATGGAAGACAAGGCGACCCCCACATGACGAAAATGTGTGGATGAATGGAGGTCAAAAAATGTGCTTACCTTCCTCCTAGAACCTCTGACAGTCAGTTGTTCATTCGTCTTTGCCTTCATAAAAATGTGATTAGTAATAATTGTTGTCATTTAGACTGTTTGCGCTTAATCATAATGACATCGAGATGCGCAAAGTCATACACGAAATGCAGCCAGCGACACGACAGGAATAAGTTGAAAATGACTGTCGGGCGTACGACAAGAAAAAGGGGCAAAAACGTCCAACACCTGCGACCGCCCCGCCCCGCCCGCGCACCCACGCTGGGCTGAGCCTTTCACTTCCTGGGCGGGGGCGGGGCGGGGCGGGGCGGGGCGGGGCGCACACAGGGTGCGACGGTGACGCGGGGAAACGCCACTGTCCAAGGACGCACGGCTGGGGGCGGGGCGGTCGGGCTCTCCACCGACTGACCGCATCGAAAATGACCTACCCTGTCGAAAATAACAGGGAAATTATTATTATGATGGGTGCGTAACAGCCCCCCCCCCCCCCCCCTGGTGCAGCAGCAGCAGCCACAGCGTGCTGCTGGCAGTGTCCCAATCACGCTCGCCAGCATATGTATTTTCCTCCATTTTTTCCCCGCTCTCCAGGCGACAAACGGTGATAACCAAACGCGTGTGAAAGACATCCGGTCGTTACAATACCGGCGGGACCGGCGGGCCAGCGAGGGGCTCAAGGTCCAGCGGCATTCGATAGCGACAAAGACTTTCCCCGCGGCTGACCATTGTGGACCCGTGCACCTCCACCTCGTCATCCTCCTCCAAATCTCCTCCGCACGGACCGCTCGGCTCGGCTCGGCTGCTCGCCTGGTCGCATTCAACGATAAACCCCTTTCACCGCCCTCACACCTCGTCAAACACACTGCAAAACGGCTTTTGCCTTCACCACACCAGTACAGTCAGCCAAATACAACCATTAGAAAATAAATAAAATCAATTTTTTGCAGAGGTACAACGCTCTTTAATACAAGACGCCACGACCCAGACGGCTAATAACGCGGCCTTATTCCTATTATTACATAATAATCGTCACTAGCAGCGGGCCGGCCGCGGCCGCCGCCATCATGTCATCAACATAACGTCCTCACCGGCTAGCAGCCCCTCTCCCCCGGGGGCGGGGCGGGGCGGGGCGGCGGGATAGCTTCCGGCGGACACATCCCGTTTTTGGCCTAAGTACAGTGCGGTCGCGGCCAGAGAGAGAGATGTCTCCATCCGCAGCCCCCCCCCCCGGACAGGAGGACATGAGGCGACTGCTCTGGCCAGGCTCCAGGAGACAGGCCACTCAGTTGAACTGCCCGACCCAGCCAGGCCGCGCGAAAAAAAAAATGCGGGACATAAATATGACGCATTTAAATCGCGTTCGAGCCGCCGAGCGGCCGACTGGAGTGGAGTGGAACGGAGTAAGTTGACAAAACGAAAAAGAAACTAGGACAGCGAGCGGGTCGGGTATACGGGTCGGGCGTCGGCAAGGTCGTACAGCAGAGGAAAGCCCCGACCGGCCGGCCGGCGACGCCTTCAGCACATTCTCCAAACCCATTTCTACCCTCTCTCTCTCTCTCTCTCTCTCTCTCTCTCTCTCTCTCTCTCTCTCTGGCACATTATCTGGGTGGGGCCAACCAATTTGCCCCTTGCCGACGACGCGAGTTAGTTGGGGAGTCGGTGGTCGCGGTTAGTGAATGGAGTAGGGAGGGCAGAGGGGGAGAGGGGGGAGGAGAGGGAGGGAGGAGAGGGAGGGAGGAGAGGGAGGGAGGAGAGGGAGGGAGGAGAAGGAGGGAGGAGAGGGAGGGAGGAGAAGTAGGGAGGAGAGGGAGGAGAGGGAGGAGAGGGAGGGAGGGGAGGGCAATTGCACGTCGCGACATACCGCTGCACAGTCACACACGTAATGGTCATTCGGCATATTACGAGCAAATCGACGCGCCGCGCTCGTAACTGCGTGGCGGGGCGGGGCGGGGCGGGGCGGGGCGGGGCTCTTTACTCTTTCGTACCTCCGCAGGCGCACCTTTCGCACCTCACATGCTGTAAACGCCCTCGACACACACAGCAGAGACGCGGCAGACCAGAGGTTTATGGAGCCCTCTTCTGCATCCACGGCAGCCCTACCTGCAGCCCTGCAGGGCTGTAAAGTCGTCGCGAGAGAGGCGCACGTCTTACTCTACAGAACACGAGACTAAGTTGGACCTCCTCCTCCTCCTCCTGGAGCCACTGCACGCGGGGCGCAGTCGCGCAGCAGAGCACGGGGCTGTCGTGGCTGAGCTGAGCACGGCTACCCACTAAATTCTTACGGACATTTTTTATTCGTACTTATGATTTGTTTTGCACATGCTCAGTTTATGAATTTTATAATACGCATTTATGAACATACTTTTCATAACTATTCTTAATTATGAACAATTTTGTTCATACTTGCATGTTAAAAAATGCATAAGCTGAGCATATGCAAAAAAAAAAAAAAACACAAGTACGAATAAAAATGTTGGCAAGACTTTGTACGCTGCTTACTCCCGCGCCGCGGCTCTTCCCTCTCAGTCCGTCACATAACAGGAAGACTCAAGCCGGTCCAGTTCTGGCAGTGCAGGCCAGGCCGGACTGCAGCGAGGCGCGGCGCGGCGCGGCGACGCTCCGACACGCTCCGAACTGGGGAGGCGCGCAAAATGACAATATCCCTCCCGAACGTCCTTCCCTCCGGCTCATCCCGCACCGCAGCTTCCTAGAGTCCCTTCTTCCTCCTCTTCCGCTACCCTGCAAACCGTAGTGTGAGACAGACCTACACTCTTTCAGCAGTGTGAGGCACGACGTGTACCTATACTGTTTAGTGTG
This sequence comes from Frankliniella intonsa, assembly GCA_033675135.1. Taxonomy (NCBI): domain Eukaryota; kingdom Metazoa; phylum Arthropoda; class Insecta; order Thysanoptera; family Thripidae; genus Frankliniella; species Frankliniella intonsa. Next base: position 11,435,664 of record CM066254.1, on the reverse strand, counting down.
TGGCCAAGTGTGCCCGCTTCCAAAAAGTGTACGACACACACCGCGCCCCCGACCCAAGAGTGTAGAACACACTGAGCCTCACACCGAAAGGTGTAGAACCATTTGGTCCAACACCATAAAGGTGAATAGGACTGTCTCACACTCAGTTTTCTAGAGTATTTTCGTCGCCGCCAACACATCCCCCCCCTAAAAAAAAAAAAAAAGGAACAAGTGGTTTTTATTATTTTTAAAATATTTGGCCACACATCTAAAACAATCCTTTGTTCAACCCTCATCATATTCATCCCTCTCGTAAAAAAATATAAAAATAAGCAAACATTCCCAACGCATGCACACAATGAGAGTCAACGGATCCACTGATGCCAGGGCGAGGCGAGGCGAGGCGGGACGCGTCGGCCCGTGCACGGCACGGCACCTCTAGCCCGGCCCGCCTCGGGGGCGTGTAGAGAGGTGGGTGCGCGGACCAGACGGGGTGAGAAATTAAGCCCCTGGCTGTCCTGGCCCCAGTCGGACTGGGCCCCTGTCCCCCCGAGGCCCCGCCCGGCCCCGCCCGGTCCCGCCGCGTCCGTCCCCAGATGGCCAGGCAGTGTGCTTAGCCAAACGGTTCCGGGTGCGCCGGGCGGGCCTAAGGGGCCGGCGGCACGCCAACACACTGGAACAAATCCGCCTCTCCCAGCCCCGCCCCGCCCCGCCCGCACACTCTCCTCGTTCACTTTTACGGGCGTTTTTAATTTTTTCGACGGCCGCTGATGTCCAGGCTCCCGCACACCCTAGCTAGCGCAAAGGCGCGCGCGCTGACATTTCCCGGACAGTTCCATAATTTTACTCCTTTCTCCGGCAAAAACAAACAAACAGCCGGGGCGCAGCCGCGCCGCGGGGGTTCCGGCCCGGCGCCGCGCCACCCGAAATACTTTTCACCGCAGATTCAAATTTGATTGATAAAACGCGGGCGTGCTGTCGGTCCGGTCCCGTTCCGTCGTCGCGTCGCGCCCGGCCCCACCGCTCCGCACCGCCCCGCACCGCACCTATCCGGCTGCTGGCTAACTGATTTCCCAACGGTCACGGCAGCCTTTACTTTCTAACCGATTTGCGTGTCTCGCGCGCGGCGCGCACGCAGGCCGGCCGGACAGCCGGGCCGGACACGCGGACCCGTGCGTCACACGCCGCGAGGCGAGCGCCGACATGATGTCACCGGGGAGTCCACAGGCACCGGCCCGGGCCGCCACGACGGTACGACTGCAAACATGACCGATGACACTGTAAATTTTTTTTGTCATTTTACAAGATATTTTGTGACAAATTAGTTGTGCAAATATAGAAACAAAACTTCTGTCAACTAGACACAAAAATGATCAACGAATAAATTGTCATTTGATTTTGACAAATTATTTCTCAAACTGCAACTAATTAATCGACAATAATTGTTGTCACTGATGATAGTTATTTAGCTGTGAAGTCTGGGAGTTTTTTAATACGCAAATTTTTTTTACGGCTTCTGACAAATTGTTTTTCTTGGATGAATGACAAGTTAGTCATGTTCCACTTTTATCCAGATGATATTTGTCAAAAGACAGTTTTTTTTCTTACAGTGGACCCAGGACCACACCACTGTGAAAAATATCTTTGTAGACTTACGATAAATTTTGAAAATTACGATTTGCGAAATATCTGGTAAATTTTTCGCTCGTGAATGAATTTAAAGCCGAAATGTAGTGCTTGTAATTTTACGATTGTAATTTTACAACTGCACTTCGTGGAAAATTTTCCCATAAACCTACGACTATTTTTTTACAGTGACGCCGCGCCCACACCTCATGCAGGAGCAGGGCCGCCAGAGAAGTAGGCAAAAACTCCCACGAATAACACACCCGAGTGAGGCAGGCACGGGCATCTCCGCCTGCCTACTAGGCAAACTCTCCACACATGAGACTACCTTACGCCCAGTAGGCCGTCAGAGACACCCGCCTGCCTCACATCGTACCGGGGTGTATTCGTGGGACTTTTCGCCTCCTTATCCGGTAACCCTGCGCAGGAGCCGAGGCTTACTTCTTTCATCGCCCATTGAGCTGAGTGGCAGGGTAGGTCATCGGTTAAGACTGGCTTGCCTACCTCCCAGGCGCCCGCATCGCCACATACAGCTTTTAGGCTATTTCCTCCGCGCCCGCCCGCTCGGCCCTCAACGACCTGTAGTGCCGACCAAATCCGTGCGTCTCCTGCTGATCAGGTGACGCAACCTCCTTTTGTTCTGGAGGGACAATCGAAATCATAATAAGAGGGGCAAGTGTGTGGTCGGGCGGGGCGGGGCGGGGCGGGGCGGGGCGGAGTCAGCGGGACAGCAGACCAGGCCACGCCGCTGCTGCTGCAGCAGCCGCTAACTAAGCGTGCCAGTCTCCGCAGCGCCCCCCCCCCCCCCCCCCGACCCCTCCAATCGAGTCTCTCTCTCTCTCTCTCTCTCTCTCTCTCTCTCTCTCTCTCTCTCTCTCTCTCTCTCTCCCCCCTCTCTCTCCCTCCCTCCTGCCCCGCTCTAGGCGCTATCCAGATCGGAACGGCCTAGGCATACGGCAGCCCGGGCGGCGGGGGGTAGCGCAGCGCAGCGCAGGACGTGGTGAATAAAACACACGCCTCCCTCCGGGGTTTCTCTCAGTTTTGCGGCGCGGCTTTGCTCTGTTCGTTCGTCGCGGTCCAATAAGGACGTGGCGACACGCGCCGCCACCGCCGATATGTAGGAGGACCATCGTCTCGACCGGGGAAAAAAACAGAGGGGCGGGGCGGGGCGGGGCGGGGCGGGGCGGGGCGGGGCGGGGCGGGGCGGGGCGGGGCGCGGCAAACACAATCCAAATCAAACTCAAAGCGCAGTCGGCAGCTGAGCGGCGGGGCGGGGCGGGGCGGGGCGGCCACCACTCGCTAGTCGTGCTGAGTGAAAGCCCTAAGCCCGCCCCGCCCCGCCCAGCCCAGCCCCACGTGCCCGGTAATGAATATCGCTTAACGAGCCACCTGACCGGCCAAGCCCAGGCCGCTTTGTTGCAAAATAACAACAACAACAATAATAATATTTTTGCATCGGCCGCGCGCGCTGCAGCGCTGGTAATTGAATCCCTTCATCCCATCCCATCCCAGAGCCGCGCGCTCACGGCCCCCCACCGCGACCCCGCCCCGGCCCGCCGGGTCCACCGGGTACCTCACCAAGCACAGCATCGCACCTCCGAGCACCGCTCCTCACCTGCAACACACACACAAACAAAAAGACAACAATTAGTTATGCAATCGTTACGGGAAAAGCAGCTCGGCTGAGCACGGTCCCTGCAGCCGCCAGCATTACCATTTTATGAAGGTTTATAGAGCAGTGTACCGGCGAGCGCAGGGCTTGCCTAATTAATCCGCTCGGAAGTGATAAAAGGTGCTCTCTCTCTCTCTCTCTCTCTCTCTCTCTCTCTCTCTCTCTCTCTCTCTCTCTCTCTCTCTCTCTCTCTCTGCCGGAACAAGTCCGAGTGTGTCCCCGGCGGGCCGCGGGGCGGGCTGGCGCACAGCTGCGTGCGGCGTACGACGTCCAAACTGTGCAACTAACCGCATGTGGCTTTAGTTGTATAACACACATCTTTGAATGGGAGAAAGAGAAGGTCACTAAAACACGTTGCGAATGAAAAGCAGGGGTCCCTAACTTAACATGAGTTTGTATTATTGCCTAAGTTGCTCATCGTAACGTTTCGAATTTTACATTCAAAGTTAAAGTTATAACAATTGGCTGTCGAAAATCAATCTGGTAAATGTCCACCTTCTATCCAGCACACCAAGTCCATAACTTAACGTCTAATCAGTGGCGCATGAGTTAAAAGTTATAACCATAACGGGTGAAATAACGTTATAAGGCACTTTTGTGTTAAGTACCGGACTCCTGATGGGGCCCTGATGAAAAGCAACGATTTTACACGTACTATTGGTATGAACTAACAAATTGGTATTAAATTGACAGCAGGTGATAACGCGAGGTTTTCCGTTCAGAGGGATGCGCGGCGCGGACCAGCGGCCGGCTCACTCGCAACAGCCTAGCCAGGCGACAGGTAATTTCACCTTCAAAACGACGCTCTCTTTCTTCCTCTCACCCACACGCTCGCTCGCCGCCCCGCGCCGCCCCGCCGGGGAGCAGGCAGGGCAGCAGGCGCATTTTGCCGCGTTTTGCATTTTAGACCGTGACCAAACACGGTGAAAGTATATATGTGGGAAATAAAGCCCGTAATAATACACGCTGGTCATCGCTGAGCCGCAACTGGTTCGGTTTGTCTCTCTCTCCCTCTCTCTCTCTCTCTCCGGTTGCAGAGTGCGGGTGCGGGCGTGCGCCCTGCGGGTGACCAGATGGATGGCACGCCACCCGCCACGCCCCTCGCCATATATATACATGTCTATCGGGCCGCTGCGTGGCGACGTGTATCCGATCGAATTAAAAACGATCCCCAGGCTCCCGGGGCGGGGCGGGGCGTGGCGGGGCGTAGCGGGGCGGGGCGGGGCGTGGCGGGGCGTAGCGGGGCGGGGCGGGGCGGGGCGGGGCGCGCCGGCAGCAGCGGGTTCCCGCGGCGATGATTGAGCTGTCCGAATAGCAAAGCTACGGGCGCACACCATAAAGTGACTTGGACGCACGGCAGGCCGAGTGCACCGGGCAGGGCAGAGAGAGAGGGAGAGAGAGCGAGAGAGAGGGAGAGAGAGAGAGCGAGAGAGAGAGAGCGAGAGAGAGAGAGAGAGAGAGAGAGCGAGAGAGAGAGAGAGAGAGAGAGAGAGAGAGAGAGAGAGAGAGAGAGAGAAGAGCGAGCGAGAGGAGGGAAGAGAAGTTTAAACCCCTACATTTCAGCGTGCGCTTGCTGCTATCCAAAGTGCGAGCCGTGGGACAGGACAGCATTCCTGTCCACACAGAGCGACCGCACGGGGCGGGCGCGAGCGAAAAAAAACAACAAAAAAAACTACTACTTTTTTACGACTCGCTCAATTAGGTTACAATGATATTTCCATGCTACCCACGTCATCCCCCTACACACAAACGGTCGCTTTTCACACACGCGCGCGCGCGCACCGCGCACGCACACACACACGCGGCAGAGGGAGAAAGGGAGAGTTCCATCGCACAAAGGACCTCCTCTAACCGTTTTGAAATGCAAGCTTTCCTGCCTGAATCAGTAACGTGCGAAGTGGACGCGAGGCGCTACTCCCGGCCCGGCCCGGCGGGGCGGGGCGTCGGTCTGAATGCGCGCGCGAGCCCGCGCACCGCGCCGCGCGCCGCCCTGAAATTTGCTCGTAAATCACTCTCTAAATGCACACGCTAAAACCTCCCCATGCTCCCCCCCTCACGTGAGCGCGACTTATTAATCCCACCGTCAGATTTCAATTTTCATTATTAAAAAAAAAAAAAAACACATTCCGACGACATTAATGTTTTCTTTTCCTACGTTGTTTTTTGAGGGACTGAAGTCGCGGCGCGCCAGACTCAGGAAATACCTGCAAAGTTGTCCGTAACTTGACGCTACGATATCTTCCAGCAGGCCGTGAAGTCGTACCCGCACCGGGTGTTTCAGAGAACACGTAGTAGTATGCGGGTGTGCCTATCCGCTCCGGCCGTAAGGCGCCGCGGCCGCTGGGGGGCAGGCAGGCCCGCCCGCAATACTGGCACGTGTTCTCTGAAACACCCTGCAGACACATACCTCCGCCGCTCCTCTCAGACACACACACACACACACAGACTCTCACACACACACACACACACACACACACACACACACACACACAGACTCTCACACACACACACACACACCATCCCCACTACTTTTCTGTAAACCATCTTTCTGGCCGGGCTGCTACTCCCCCCGCCCACGCGCGCGCAAATGACCTCTCCTTCCTTCTCTCCAGAGTGGCGTCGTGTCGTTGTTAAGCCGTGCGCTGCCGCCCCGCCCCGCCCCGCCCCGCCCCGGTCTGGTCGTCACTTTCGCGTGCATTGTGGAAGGAGCCGTGTGAAGGAGCAGGCCGGGCCCGGCGCCAGCAGCGGCAGCGGTCAGCGTGGGGAAAACATCATAGCGGCATCAAACCGGCGGGATGCGAGGCGGGATAATTACCGTCCAGAGGGGTGCCAGAGGCGGGGCGGGGCGGGGTGGGGCGGGGCGGGGCGGCCGCAGCCAGGGCGCGCGTCACCAGGATGAGCACCGCAGGGCCGCGTCAACACACGGCGCTCGCGCATGCGCCGAGGGGGAAGCAATTTCCAAGTTTTCCACACAAACGCGACGCAGCAATTTTTCTGAATTTTTCATTAATTTCCCTCCACGTTTGTAAGTTTTATTCTTCTTCAGGTTCCTAAAACTTTTCAGACCTTGGATAACATTTTAATAGTCCTGAACATTCCATGTTCTCTTTGATTTTCTTAAATTTTACTATTTAAAAAAAAAAAAAAAAAAAAAAAAAAAAAAAAAAAAAAAAAACAAAAAAAAAAAAAAAAAAAAAAAACAATGTCGTGATGTAAAAAAATTATAGTTGTTAGCCCCCTTTTCCAGGCACCAGCTACCACGGTCAGCGTACTGCAGCAGCACCTTCGATTAGCCGTACGGCTGTCGCTCCCGTCGCCGGTGCGCCCCGCGGTACGCCTTCGCATCGCCTCACCCCGCCCCGCCGCGCCACTCCCCCGCGCAACAAAAGCGTAATAAACGTCGAGGAACACCTCTGCTCTTGCGCCATGCCGCGCCATGCCATGCGGTGCGTGCGAGGCGAGCGCACTGCACGGTAATGCTCTGGGCCGCACGTGCACGCTCCAATTAATATCGCTCGGACTGCAATGCGGCGCGGCGCGGCGCGGCCGGGGCCCCGGCAGCCGGACAAGGCCACCGGCCCCGGTAAAGGGACACTGAAAACGGGGGAATGATGCATGTTATCACGAGAGGATAACGCGCGGTATCGTGCTGTTTTTGTAAAATATCGTTGAAGCAAACTTCTGAAATTTATTTTCGATGACACCATTGTATTCCTCGTGAAATTTCCGTTCGAACGAGCATAAATGTCATGGGGTTTCAAACCCGAAAAAAGACATTTACAAGAATTATATCCCAGTAAATTATTGGTTGGAACCCCATGACATGTATGCTCGTTCGAACGGAAATTTTACGAGGAATCCAATGGTGTCATCAAAAATAAATTTCAGAAGTTTGCTTTAACGATATTTTACGAAAACCGCACGATACCGCGCGTTATCCTCTCGTAATAACATGCATCATTCCCCCGTTTTCAGTGGACCCGAGGAATATCCACCATTAGATCCCCTCTTCGATTCCAGGCGCCGACGACGCTATCGACGCTAAGCCGCGGGAACTTTATAGAGCAAAACGCAGAACCAACAATGTCAAAAAATAAAATTCAACGATTAAAGAAAGAAGAAAACATTAAAAACAAAAAAACCTATGATAGTACAGGGTTCTACAATTTGCAGACATGAGCTGCTCGCTCGCCTCGCCGTCATCTTTTCCCAATTTCAGCGAAATACGAGCGGGCCGGGCCGGAGTCGACTGGACTCCGGCATTGCCCCGCCCCGCCCCGCCCCGTCGCGCCCCGCCGCGCCCCGCCGCGCCCCGCCGCGCCCCGCCGCGCCCCGCCGCGCCCCGCCGCGCCCCGCCCCGCCCCGCCAGTAAGTGGCCCTTCGATTGTTCGCTCAAATAGAGCCGCGCGGCAGGCAGGAGGGCACTGGCAACACGCGTACAAGAGCGGCGGGGCGGGCCCCAGGCAAATGGGGGCGACTTAAGGGATGAAGTCCCTGGCTCAGGCTGAGAGCCTATGGTGCCGCGGCCGGGGCGGAGCAGGCTATGGGCCTCAGTAAGCCACATCACACCACCACACCACCGCGCGCGCAGCTCGCAGCAGATTAATGTGATACAGCTGCTGAACAAGAACAGCCGTTCAACAGCCACCTGGACAGCCGGCGCGGGGCGGGGCGGGGCTGGGCTGGGCGGGGCGGGGCGGGGCGGGGCAGGGCGGGGCAGGGCGGGGCGGGGCGGGGCGCCCGCAGCAGCCTTGAGCGCGGCCCATTTCACCCGATTGGCGCTAATGCTCAAATCGTGCCAATGCCTGGCCGGCCGGGCAGGAGGCAGACACAGCCAGGCAGGCCGCCCGCCACCCTGCGGCACACAGCAGCAGCGGCGCCAGTCGGAACCTAATAACTTTGCCCACTTCAACAAAAAGTGTGGAAAAGGCCCTTCAAGGCTGCGACGCTAATAAAGTCGAAAAAGAGCCGAGCCGGCCGGCCGGCCGGCTAGCAGTCTACGCAGCCTGCTGCTCCACACACCGCCCCGCCCCGCCCCGCCCCGCCCCGCCCCGCTGCAGGTGGAGCGACGCCCCGCCGCGCCTCTCCAGAGCCCGGCCCGGCTCCCCCTTGTCCAGCTCCAGCAGCGCCGTGACGTGACGCAATGTTGTGACTGGAGGAAACGTCACGTACGGCAGCGCGAGCACCAATCTACATATCAAGTCCAAATCGATGATGGAGCATGAGTGCGGGACTTGGGACGGGCGGGGCGGGGCGGGGCGGGGCGGGGCGCGGAGGTAGGGGCAGCAGGCAGGCCGGAGGTCCAAGAGAGAGAAAAAGAAAAACACAAAAATAATAAGAAAAGAAAAACACAGCGCCCTATATCTCCGAATGAAGCAACACGGCAGATCAACGCGCGGGGATTTTGATTGACATTTCTCGTCCGGCCGGCCTGGCCTCCCACCGTCCCGTCCCGTCCCGTCCCGTCCCGTCCCGTCCCGCGTCCTCCAGACTGTCGGCATGTCCGCTACTCCCCCCCGCTCATGTCCAGTCGGCCCGACTCCCCCCCCCCTCCCCCTCTCCCCACGGCGGCGCGCCGCGGCGGGCGGGCGGGCGCTTGGAAAAAGGCAACGGCGTGTAAATCTGGCGAACATATACTACTCTACACCATCCCTCACCGCGGCGAAAAGTACAATAATAAAGAGACGTCGTGCACAACACTGTTGCAGGCGGGGCGGGGCGGGGCGGGGCGGGGCGGGGCGGGGCGGGGCGGGGGGGCGGGGCGGGGCGGGGCGGGGGGGGCTGGGGTGGGGTGGGGCGGGGCGGGGCGGGGCGGGGCGGGGGGGGGGGGGGCGGGGCGGGGCGGGGCGGGGCGGGGGGGGGCGGGCCGAGCCAAACGCGCTCGCGAGCGGTGCGGAGCGCTTCAACGACCCACACACATGATCCGTGCGCGGCGCGCGCCGTGACGTACGCAGCAAAAAGAATAAAAAAAAAAAATTACAAAAAAATACCAACACACATAGTGAGCGGCCTCCTAAACGTATTTCACACATCTCCAGCACACATAGCTCCTGGCGCTGACTGAGTTCCGTTTCATAACCCCTGCTGGCCCGGAGTGACCAGCCAGAGCGGCCATCAGAACTAATATGACTGGAGTGAATGAATGGAAGCATAATGAGATCCCTTCGGTCAGTCCAACGCGACGCCGCTCTGCTCTCTCTCTCTCTCTCTCTCTCTCTCTCTCTCTCTCTCTCTCTCTCTCTCTCTCTCTCTCTCTCTCTCTCCAGTTCGAGGGCTCCTAATTGGCGGGGGCGGCGCTGCTCACGAGACTACTGGGCCGGGCCGCGACGTCGTGAGACTGACAGCAGGGCCGCCCCGCCCGCCCCACCCGCCTCGCCCCACTACAGCCTCCGTTACCTCGCTGCTGCTCGATTTGCTGAGAAATGACGAGGTATTTTCAGATAGCACGCAAGGCCGCAAGGCTCGCGGGGGTAACATCACTTCGGAAAATAGGGCCGGTGCGCGATGGGAGAGGTCAAATAAAGTGAGCACACATCGTCTTGCTTTCCAGCACGGGAGCTTACAAAGATGCTCGACACATCGTTTTCCTCCGTGCAGCAATAGTCATAGTCAAAACCCAAATCAGTTATTAACGCGGTCATGATGAAAAAGTCAAAAGTCGATGCAGAGTCGTCGTGGTTATGTTACCACATCAGCTTCAAGTATAACCAAAGAGGTAAAAAAATAATTTCTTCTGAAAAGTCAAGTGCCTATGCAAAGTCGAACCTCTGCCCCTCGGTCCGGTCCAGGCTGCCCCCGGCGCGCCGCGTGCACGCGAGTGATGGGAAGCTGCGCAGAGAGGCGCGGGAGCGAGAGGGCGGGGCGGGGCGGGGCGGGGCGGGGCGGGGCGGGGCGGGCCCAGAAAAAGAGAGCAGAGCGTCAAAGTGAGAGAGCGGGAGAGGAGAGGTTCCCAGCTGAGCGCGGAGGCCAGGGTCGAGGTGGCGCCCCGCCGCGCCCCGCCGCGCCCCGCCCCGCCCCCCGCCGCGCCCCGCCGCGCCCCGCCCAGCAGCGCGCTTCTCACGGGACGGGACATCGAACAGGCCCCTCTTCACCTGGTTCACACCTGACCGGCTGGGCCGGGCCGGGCACGGCGCGATCGTTAACCGCTGCACTGCCGCTCCCATAGGATGAACTGCAAAACTGCAAAAGTATCGCCCCGAAGGCGCGCGCGAATGCACACACACACACACAACGGGAAAGGAAGACGAGACTTTCCACCAGAGAAATTGGTTGAGAGCGAGCAGTAGTGGTGGAGCGGCCATATACATACTGCCCAACCCTGCGGTCAGAGCGGGAACTCACTAGGACCAAAGTGAGTGTGCGGTCATCACTAAACCTCTATCTTTGTCTCTGTCTGTCTCTCTCATCTCGAGGCCGTTTCCTCTCTGCCTCTCTGTCTCCCTCTCTCTCTCTCTCTCTCTCTCTCTCTCTCTCTCTCTCGCACGCGCGCGTGTCGACGACGTAAGGCGATGAAAACCGCAGAATTTTGCGAGAAATGTTGTCGGTGTCAATAATTCACTTTATGCAATGCAGGCGATAAAGCCGCCGGCCCGACAGGACAGGCGGCCGGCCGGACTAGACTTGCAGGCGCCTGCAGGCCTGCCAGCCTTCCTTTTGTTTCGACATGCGGAAAATCTGAAGCGCGGCCTGTGTCGCCCCAGTGCCAGGCCAGTGCCGCCACGTAAGCCGCACAAAACTGTGTATTTAAAAAGGAAAACAACACGAATCCGCACGCGAACCATCCGGGGCGGCAAGCCCGAGCCGAGCAGAGCCGAGCCGAGCCAGCACAACGCGCCTGCTAGAGCCGAGCCGAGCCGAGCAGTCACGGTGCGCGACGGGACGCGACGGGGCGGGACACAGTACAGCAGGACGCGACGCGCACTGCCAGACCAGACCAGACCAGGCCGTTTTACAAATTGCGCGCCCACCCTTGGGCCGGCGAAACACACGAAAACAAAGGCACGACTCCCAGCAACAGCAGCAGCCGCAGACCTTCACAGGGATAAATACGCAAAGCGCGCTCACAGACCAAACCAGACGACCCAAACAAAAAAACAACTTGTTTTCTGACTTTAAAAAAATAAAAATAATAAAAAACCAATACACGACATATGTATAAAATGAGTAGGGGCCGTGGGACTGCTGTGCAGCAGTGTAAGCCAGCCCAATCACCAACATTCGCTCTTTTTTATAACGTTGCAAACTGTTGTGTTTTTATTTTGTCGGGAGGGAAGGGCGTGGCCCGGCCCGGCGCAATGCCAAGGCTCTCTTACCTTTCATTCCTGCCTGGCCAGGCGGGGCGGGGCGGGGCGGGGCGGGGCGAGGCGGGGGCACATTTCTGTTTGGAGGTTGGCGCGGCGTGGCGGGGCGTGGCGCTGCGGTTACGGGCTTACGGCGGCGCAGCGTGCTGCGCAGTGAACGTGTGTTCCTCATTACAATGGTCGAAAGTGCCGCGCGCGTGGCGTGGCGGGGCATGGCGGGGCGGGGCGGGGCGGGGCGGGGCGGGGCGGGGCGGGGCGCGGCGGGGCAGGGCGGGGCGCCGGCCACGTGACCTTGGCGTTACGGCCTGCACCGTCACATCCCCGTCACGTTCCCGACGGTAGCAGCCCGGCCCGGGCCGCGACGTGACTGGACATCCGGCTCAAGTTGGGGGGGAGGCGTTAGAGGAAAAGTGTGAGAGCGCTCAGGAGGTAGCAGCAACGCGGAGGGAAAAGTGAAAGGAAAAGGGAAGGCGGCGAGGGCGGGGCGGGGCGTGGTGCGGCGGGGCGCGGCGGGGCGGGGCGGGGCGGGGCTCGGGGTGGGTGTGTGGGCCTGATGGATTGAGGAATGAGGGCCGCGTACGTAGACTCAATTATCGAGTTAATTCGTAAATTTATTTCCGCCGGGCCGGGCCTGGCCGGGAGCGCGCAGAGCGTGCGGTATTACTTTCGTTTCCCGGACGGGGCGTGGTCCCGGGGGTGGGGTGGGGTGGGGTGGGGCGGGGCGGGGTGGGGTGGGGTGGCGGTGCCGCAGCGTGTGGGGCCTTGTGGGCCGGCCCCGGCCACATATTGGGCCCCGTGCCCTGTCTGTACCGCACCGCACTCGCGGCGAAAGGCTTACTTGACGGACGGGGGCGCAGGCAGGAGCCATTCACACCAGAACCAAGGGGCCGCAGGGGAATGCGTTACGTGCAATGTGGACAGTAACAACAACAACAACAACAACAACAGTAAAAACAACAACAACATATAACAAGAAATCGCTTGGCATGCCGGCCAGCAACGTGCGCTTTTCCCGCTCTGCCGTTTACACATCGCCAGATCCAATGCAGACAACAACAACAAAAAATAAGTCCGCCAAACGAGGGCAAATCGTAAATTGAAAGCGCCACACAGGCAACTTATACTTAATTTTTTCCCCGTCACAGCCAGGCTAAGCCAGGCCAGGCCAGGCTGTAGGCCAGAGCCCAGCAGCCGCGCGGCGCGGGGCCGCGGATCAATTAAAGTATAAAATCTGCCCTCGCCATTCAGCTGTACGGCGTTCATTGAATGGCACACTCAGGCGGGTAACGGCGGCCGGGCCGGGCCGCCACATAGTGGTAGTCCATTACCGACAGGAGCACAGAGGGGCAGGGGGGCGCTTTGAGCCAATCTGGTGGGCAACCTAGAGACAGGCCGAGCAGGGCGGGGCGGGGCGGGGCGGGGCGGAGAGAGGTGGAAGAGGTGGGGTGGTTGGTGGAGACGGGCGACAATTTTTATCTGAGCGCGCAGGCCGTGCAGGCCAGCAGCAGCAGCAGGCACCGCGCACTCGGGGCGCACGAGGAGCAGGAGGAGGAGGAAGGGGTTCGCGGGCGCACCTTTCACCCACCTAATGAGCGCCTCATGCTCCCCCCACACACCTGCTCCCGCCCCGCCCCGCCCCGCCCCGCCCTGCACCGCCGCACTGTCGTCGTCCACGTCCCCTCTACTTTGCACCGCCACTCACGACGTTTGCGACTCGCGGAACCTTCCTTTGCCTGCTCTAGAGTAGAGTACGTATACGGCCGCCCCGCCCCGCCCCGCCCCGCCCCGCCCCGCCCCGCCCCGCCCCGCCCCGCCCCGATCCCGATCGTCGCGCCGCCACCGCCGTCGCGCCATTAAGGACTTTCTACCAAAATGATAAACGCCTGCCGAGCCGAGCCGAGCCGACCGCACAGCGCCTTCCCCTGCCAAGGCGTCAGTGCGACCAGGGTGTTGATTAGGGTTCGGCTCGGCTGCGCCTTACGGAGGCCCCGCCCCGCCCCGCCCCGCCCTGCCCCGCCCCACCCCGCCCCGCCCCAGCAGGCTATCCCACTTCACTTCCCTGCCCTGCAAGGCCGCCCGCGTTCCGTGTCGCTTAGCTGGCGCGTTCCGTTCTCCCAGAAAACGCCATTATGTACCCGACCAAGGCGGTCGGTACGCCCCCCGAAAGACTAACCTGCGCCGGTCGGTCCCAACAGGAGGGCGTGGCGGGGCGGGGCGGGGCGGGGCGGGGCGGGGCAGCAGGCTCTGGACCCCAGACCTGGTCATCGACGGTCCTTCCCCGGAGCTCCAACGGAACGCCCCAGGCTGTTGGCCCCAGCCCTGCACGGCACGGCACGCACGCCAAGCTCAACAGAGCCACCCCTGCTGCCCGCCCCGCCCCGGGCTGGGGCTCTCTCACTTCCAGGCAGGCATGACACACACACACACACACACACACACACACACACACACACAAGAGATGTCGACACGATACAACCGCCACATTTCGAGGAGGTGCGTTTCAGCGGCTCCGGCGGGCGATCCTTTATATGTTACCGGGGTTATGTCATATGCGAATGCAATGAACCTCATGGACACCACTATACTCACACAATACGCGCTCACACACACACGCACGCACGCACGCGCCCTAGTCGAATGGCAGCAAGATATGCCAACGCGATCGCCAATCTGACCCGGCCGGCCGGCGCGGAGCGCTCTACTTCCACAGAAGGATGACTTGTCCTGTACCTGAGCGTGCAGAATGCACCGGCGCAGCCAATCACGTGTGGCTCCAATAATAATCATATAACGATCATGATAAAAAGTGACGTCAAACGCGGCAGGAAGTGTATTGAGGGAGGCGAGTCCGCAGCTGAATGTTCCACCATTAGCAGGGGGTTGCGATGAGGGAAGGGGAGGGGGTTTGTATCGTTATTTAGAACGCGCGGGGGGCGGGGGGGGGGAATTGCAAGGCTCGCCGCGGATCGCTTTCAATACGCCACGGAAATGTTCACGGCTCCAAACTGGCACGTCGAGAGAGCAGGGCTAAATGGAAGAAGGGAAATACAATGGCGGTGCACAACCCGAGAGTGCTGCTCTGGCACACCAAACGGCCCAAAGTGCGGCGGGCACACAGGCTCGCCTTGTGCAATAATATTCAGCGCAATGCGTTCGTTTGCTTGGCGCGCGCACACACACACACGCGAACAACGGCAGCCTCACAGTACAAGAAGCACTATCAACCTGCGGGAGCGGCCTGCAGTTTGATCCGCTAGTTATTTGACGGCGCGCCGCGCACCTTCAGGCCCACGCGCTCGGGCTCACCCGGCTGCGTACCGTACCGTTACAGTCACACGCCGATGCGGGGACGATATGTTTCCTATTCTGAGGCGGAATGCGCCCCTCGGTAAATCATTTGGCAACGAGACAAGTATCCACACTGACACGCCGCGCTGGCACCCGCTGCATACGGCACACCGCTCGCCCATGTGGGAGCCAATACTTTATCGTACAGGTATTTTATTATTATATCAGCGCCACTTAGAATAGCTACAGCATTTTATTTTTACACAAGTGCCAAAAAGTTGCAAGCGCTTTGATGTCACTGCAGCAGCACGGTAAAAACTGTGCCTGATTTTTTTTTTTTTTTTTTTTTTTTTGAGGAAAAGGGGAAAACTTTGAGGAACTCCCATAATTTAAGGGAACCTCCTCCGATTTTGAGGAAAACATTTTAGGAAAAATCCCACATTTTTTTGAGGTTTTCTCAAAATCTGAGGGGATTTCCTCAAAGTTATCCCTTTTCCTCAAAAAGTCAGATATCATTTTTACCGTGAGATATTCAAAATTGCAACACCTTTCAAAAAAAAAAAAATAAATAAATAAAAATAAAAATGCGAAATTGCAAATAGCCGGATTGGCCTCCCATACACCACACTGCGCACCCCGCCGGGCCGGGGGCCGGGCCAGGCGCGGGCGCGCGCCGAGAGTGAAAGGACAAGACGCAAAGAAAAAGAGAGGGCGTGGCGGACTTGAGGTCGGGCGTGGCGCGGCGTGGCGCGGTGCGCCGAGCATGTCCACAGACAGATATAGTTCGATTGCAGGTCGCACAGCACAGCGCAGCACGGCATGCAGCAGCGGCAGCGGCACGCAACCGATACACACCATATCTCCAGACAGACTGGACAGACGGCGCGCGGGGCGGGGCGGGGCGGGGCGGGGCGGGGCGGGGCGGGGCGGGGCGGGGCGGGGCGGGGCGGGGCGAACGCTTAGAGCGGGGAAAAAAAAGTACAGCAGAGGCCGGCAGTAGTGCCTCGCCTCCGCATAGTCATTCCGCGCACAGGAAACCCCCGCAAAGGGGCGCGGGAAAAAAAGTAAAAGATGATGGAGGACGCGTGCACGTCGCGCGCACGAGGACATGACGACAACCTCCTGGTTGCCGCTGCTGCTAGCGAGTCCTCGTCCATGACAATGGGGCGGCGGGCGTGGCGGGGCGGGGCGGGGCGTGGCGGGGCGGGGCGTGGCGGGGCGGGGCGGGGCGGGCGGGGCGGCGCTGGGTCACGCCCGGACCTACGTGCCGAAATATGCCGTCCCGATACGGCGAGTCGAGTCGTTAGTCAGGCGGTGAGAGAAGACGGATGACTGGGGTTAGTGGATGAGGCCGCAGGCGGGGCGGGGCGGGGCGGGGCGGGGCGGGGCGGCCACCACGCCCGCGGCGCCCCCCGGGCCCACCTCCACCGCGGCGCGCGCGCGCCTCCTGCCGGGGCGTGCCGGGGCGAGTGAGTGTCGCCTTGAAACAGTTCGAGCCACACAGGAGGCAAGTCTCCTTCTGGCAACAACTGAGCCTCTTTCTGAGAACATTTCTTTTCATTTCATCTCGTACGTCGTCGTCTTGTCATTAAGACTTTCCCAGGCCTGTCTCTTCCTTCGATTGGTTCCCACGCACGTCGATGCGCGCGCGCACACACACACACAGTGCCGAATCTCTGGCCCTCGCCGCTAAGTGCTCCTGTTCCTCCATGTCACGACCGACTCCCCCGCCCCGCCCCGCCCCGCCCCGCTCCGCCCCGCCCCCCGCCCCGCCCTCCTGTCCGGCAGACGCTCTCTCCCTCTCCTCTCTCCAAGGTTACATGCGCACGCGGTAGCAAGCGCTAGGCGTTGGCGCAAGCGCGCGCTATCCAATCGATACCCATCGAATTTTTGCCGATATTGACCCATATCGGGCAGGGCTGGGCGGGCGGGTCAGTCCGAGTGGCCAGCTCAGCGTGGCCCGGCCAGGCCCGGCAGCAGTCATTGTTCCCGAACGCCCTTGCGCAAAGGCCCGCGGGGGAGGAAGGGGAGAGAGGGAGAGAGGGAGAGAGGGAGGGGGGAGGGAGAAAGAGAGGGAGAGAGAGAGAGAGAGAGAGAGGAAAGAACGATAAAGACACTCTGCGAGGCCGTCCAGTGCGGGCTTTAGCACCTCAACTGGTTAGTCTGATATCCCGCGATAAGACCGGGCGGCCCCCTCGTTACCTACCTAAGGGGGCGGGGCGGGGCGGGGCGGGGCGGGGCGGGGCGGGGCGGGGCGGGGCGTTGCCATGTCGCCGGCAGGCTGTCCGGGCGCGGTGCGGCGCGACACCTTTCACGGTCAGTATAATCGGACCTCGGCCCGGCCAGCGAGACGCTTGCTGCTGACACAAGACAATGGCGGGCTCCAGTGCAGCCACGCGCCACTGACACTGATTCACACACACACACACACGTGCTGCTCTTCGTAGGACCCCCGCCCCGCCCCGCCCCGCCCGCAGACTTTCCCAGCCCTAATGCGAACAAATGAATGGAGGCCCACCCCACAGCCAGGCAGGCGGGCGGGCGGGCCCACGTTCCCTTCCACGGGTCATTCTCCGCGGCCAACATATTTCATGCGTATTTCAGACCGTTCCTACGCACAGCACGCCTTTTCCCCCGAATCTCTCTCTCCGCTCGAGCCTGGCCGGGGAGTAAAGGGGCGCAGCGGCGGCGGCATAGGGCATACACACAGACAATTTTTTCATCTTGAAACTATTTTGTCCCATCAGCGACAGCCAAATGCAAACGCTCCCCCTCCCCGGCACTCAAACAAAGAGTGGCGGAAGACCACCACAGTCGACAACAGAGTACGGCAAACTCACGGGCAGGCAGGCGGCGGGTAACGCTTGTGGTCTCGTAAATTCAGGAGAATGTTTTTCTCCTTTTTTTACCTTCACCCACCCGCGGCCGCGCGAGTCCCGCCCCGCGGGCGCCTGGGGCGAAGGTGTGAGCCCCGCCGGGCAGCTGACAGGCTGAAGGGCGCGGCGCGGCGCGGTGCGGGGCGGGGGGTGCGGGGCGGTGCGGGGCGGTGCGGGGCGGGGCCCAGACAGGCCTGCCCTTGCTCCCTCCATTACTCTTTTTAACAAGCAGCAACTTTTCTTTACTACTTTTTTACTTAATTTTTTTTAGTCATTTCAAATTTTTAGTATAAAAAAAAGGAACAAAGTAACAAAATTATAAAGGAACAACCCCTCAAAGAAAAATCGCGCGATTTACGTCACCGTCACAGCACCAGAGCATATCGCACACCGCCCGCCCGTCCCCCTCATCTCCCCTCCCCGCTGGCGCGCGCTGCCCCCCCCCCCCCTCTCCTCCGGAGCGTGCCGCGCTCGCGCGCTGCGCTCCCAATGGCGCCGTCGCCCGGGCCGGCCAGTGCGCCTCCAGCCCCGCCGCGAGTCGGTCGCTGCCGGTGCCCGCCCCGCCCCGCTCAGCCCCGCCCGATCTCCGCCGAGTCGCCCCGCTCCGCCGACGAGCTCCAGTACGACTCTCCGGGCGCGAGACGCGCAGGGCCCGACCGCTTCTTGTGGATACGGAACAAGAAACGACGAAAAACAAAAGTGTGCAGCAGGAGTGTCATTTAATCGGATTCGATAAGGATTTTTTTTCTTTTTTTTTTTTAAATCTGGATGAAATAAAAAAAAAAAAGTGCGCTTCATCCTGAAAAGTGAATTGTGTGAGAGAGTGAGGGAGAGTGAGTGTGTGATGGGGAGGGCGAACAAGTGCAGTGATTAGGCCATGTGAAGTGACGGGACCAGCGCCGATTGGATACGACGGAGTACCGCAGACGGAGCACATCCGGAGAAGGTTTGAACAACTATTTGTGCCACACTTAAAATAAGGCGTACAAAAAAATTCGAAGCGTTAAACAACGCCTATCGATTTTATAACCTAATTGTTTTGTTCGTCTTTCTGAGGAAATAACGCCACCCACAGTTTTAGGCGCTGTAATCGCTCTCAAATTTTAACCAGAGTGTCACTACGCAAAATAAATAAGTGAATCCAGAGTGTCCACTAAAAAAGGCGAGCCTACTGTTGCAGCTGCCAGGTTGTAAATCGAACTTCCTCCTTTTCAGCTTAATTCTTGAGCTTGATTAAGAGACTCTAAATATTTAGAGCAAGGGACACGCTCCGTAGAGCGCCATCCACGACAGATATTTTTTTTTTTCGAATCAAAGGCGCCTGGGAGCTGTAATATTATTTGCAAATAAGAGACGTACCCCAAAACATTATTCTCTTAGCGCAAGGGAATTTTACTTGGTTCCATGCCGTTATGAGATTGAGCCAAGCGCTCGCTCTTGTAACAAGCATGGGCTTTCTTTGGGTGTAAGGGAGCACCACTTACTCACTAAGTGGGAGGACCGGGACCGGGCTGTGCGGGGCTGGGCGCCGGCGCGTGCAGTGTATGCGAGAGCGGGGCGGGGCGGGGCGGGGCGGGGCGGGGCGGGGCGGGCGCTCACTCACGTCGGTGACATAATGTTCACATCACGAGTGAGCCAGCCCCGGCCGTGACGTCTTTAGCGGGCAATTACAAACAATGACTTATTCCTCGTCATGTCGCGCCGGGGCGTGGCGGGGCGTGGCGGGGCGGGGCGGGGCGGGGCGGGGCGGGGCGGGGCGGGGCGGGGCGGGGCGGGGCGGGGCGGGGCGTGGCGGGGCGGGGCAGCCGCGCACCCCTTTCTCTCTCCGTTATCTCGCCGGTGACAAGCGGCGGGGGGCGGCGGCGCCAGAATCGAATCAATCTCGAGCCCGCCCTGCTTTTATAACAGTCATAAAAGGGAGCTCATGACTGATATCGCGAGACGACGATCTTCCGCGTGTCTTTGATATCACTTCAGTCGAAAATTTCAGGACGGCATTTCGCTTTCCTGCCTCAGCTCGCGGCCGCGGCGACAAGCCCCTCAAACATCCTTGCCAAACCCCCGGCCCGATCCGGGATACCCAACACATAATTCACATAATACGTCGCAACGCTCCGGGCCGCCTCCGGATAGCGAGCAAGCGAAAGCGATTCGAACGCGACCCCTCGACTGTCCAGCGGGCTGTCCGGCGGGCTGTCCGCAGCCTAGCAGGTCGGGCC
Source organism: Frankliniella intonsa (assembly GCA_033675135.1). NCBI lineage: Eukaryota > Metazoa > Arthropoda > Insecta > Thysanoptera > Thripidae > Frankliniella > Frankliniella intonsa. Next base: position 11,415,704 of record CM066254.1, on the reverse strand, counting down.
GGCCGGCCTGCCGGCCTGGAGCTTTCGTGTCCGGGTAGACGCCAGGCCGCGCCCCGCCCCGCCCCGCCCCGCCCCGCCACACCCCGCCCCGCCCCGCCCCGCCCCGCCGCGCCACGCCCGGCGGCAACAGGTGGACCGAGGTGACTGAAGTCCCAGCCGCAGCCACTCCGGGCCACGCCCCGTGAACCATATACCTACACCGGAAAAAAAAACGAGGAAAAAAACAAAAACAGGCGCGCCATGCAGTCTGCTGGTCCGTACTCACGAGAACGACGTCGCGGCGCCACGGCAATAAGCACGTACCTGAATCAGAAACAACAGCAAGTTAGCAACATTCAAAGCTAAACTGCTAGTCAAACGGTCGGGCAGATTTAAAAAAAAAATGGTTCGATGTTAACAGTGAATATGCATGAAGAAAGAGGGGAGTGGTGGGAGGGGGCGGGGATTAGCAGCACAACGAGAGGTGCAGACAAAGCCCGTTAATATCTTCCGCTTATTAACAGCGCGACCGATATTACGAGCGCATACGGCACTACCGGGACGAGGGGAGGCGTGCGCGCGGAGAAAACAATGTCTCTCTCTCTCTCTCTCTCTCTCTCTCTCTCTCTCTCTCTCTGGGGCGTAATGAGAGCAAGTCGGGCGTGTCGCCGTGTCAGGCCGCCCCGCCCCGCCCCGCCCCGCATGCAGACGCATGCACACACCGCGAGACACAACCCCGGCCGGCTTTTGCTTTCTCGCCTTATCAGCGGCGCGTTTCATCGCGCGCGCCATACCCTCCAGCGCACACGGGCTTACAGTAATACAAATACAACAATATGCTCGACAGTAGTAAAACAACAAGGAATAACGTGCAAGCTCGCGCGGGGCGGGGCGGGGCGGGGCTCACTACCGCGCGGCTGCTCGTCACGCCCCGTCACAAGAAGGACTCGTCACGCGCTGTCACGACGACAGCCGTGTCCGCAGCCGGGCAGGCTAAGGGTCATGCGCAGCTCAAGAAAGAAAAAAAAAAGGAGAAATATATACACTGGTCATAATAAGCGGCGGCCGACTCCAGTCACGACACGGCCTGCAGGCAGTACGCAGTATTGAAAACTCGAAGAAAAAAGAAAGAGTAATCCGCCACGAGGAAGTCTCCATGCTACATTATTCACTTCACGAAAACACTTTACTGGCAAGTGGACTCTGAGCAAATCGCGTCCATTTGGATTTCTTATAAGGCAAAGTCAATAATCATTTCGCCAAAATATTCAATCATAATTATAAGAAAAACAGAAGAAAATAAAATAACAACATGTATTATTCGCTGCGAGAGAGCATCTGAGAGGACAAACTTGACAAAAATGCTGCTTAGCGGGGCGGGACACTAACCAGCTCACGGGCAGCTGGGCGCGCGGCGGCCCGCCCCGCCCCACCCCGCCACGCCCCGCCCCGCCCCACCCCGCGCACGCGCTCCATGTCAGCCGCGAGCTAATTTAAATTAATTAGCCCGAGCTTACGCAACACACTCGGGCGCGTGTACGGCCGAGGCGCTGCCATTGAAAACCTCATGACGATCGCTTTTAACCATTTGCCTACGCACATTTTTACAGATAAAATATAAACAAGAGAGAACGAGTTTGCGTACTTCAATTTTCCTTTTTGATACATTTAGTCATCAAGGGGTAAAATAAAAGTATTTCGCGTAGCCTAGTAAAAGTTGCGGTCTTGAATGAAAAATAGGACAGCGTAAAGCGCCATTCACAAATTGTAGCCCGCCGCCCCGACGCACGTCCAGGAGAGCAGCAGAGGGTGCGGGCCTGGTGCGCGCCTCGCCTTGGCCGAGACCGGGGCGGGGCGGGGCGGGGCGGGGCGGGGCGGGGCGGGGCGGGGAGAGGCGAGTGCCGGGGAGGCAGGCCTGTCGCCGACCCTGACCATCTCTCCTGCGGGGCTCGCCCCGCCCCGCCGGCTCTTCCCTGCACAGCCGCGCCGGGCCGGGCCGCTCCACCGCGGGTGAACGAACCCGTAGCGGGGCGGGGCGGGGCGGGGAGCGGACCGCAGGCGTACGTGGTCATACAGGATCGTATCTGCCCAAATCCCCCCCACACGTGCAGGTACACACACGGCCTTAACCCTCCATTCATCAGAGTTCCCGGACATTAAAAATAAAAACTTTTAACTTATTGAGCGCGAGTTTACACGGACTGAGTACTAATTTTTGAATTCCGTGGAAACATGTACGAAGATCAAGCGGTTGGTGTTACAGGGCGCAAAGAAACGGATTTAACGTTTAACAGGCAAACAAAACCGTAATTAAAAAGCAGTCACTTGTCCCCGCTTTTCCCCCTATTCTCCACTTTCTACTGCATGCAGAGAAGAGCGAGGTGCGCGAGATGGGCGCGAGACATTTTTCCAAGTCCGAGTGAGTTTATCTTGATGGCCGCGCGAGTCCTCGTTTGTTAGAAAGGAAACTGATGGTCGTCGTCGGCGGGGCGTCGCGCCGGGCGCAGGCCTGTCCCGATCCATAACGGTGAGCGGGGACCCCCCGGCCGTGACCTTGAGGGGGAGGGGAGGGGAGGGGAGGAGAGGAGAGGAGAGGAGAGGAGAGGAGAGGAGAGGAGAGGAGAGGAGAGGAGAGGAGAGGAGAGGCCCCGGCCGGCCGGCAGACGCCTCCAAAGGTCAGGACAGCCCGCTGGGTCGGGCCGGGCCGGGCCGGGACTGGTAGCGCCGCCACCTCAGCTGACCGCCCGATGACTTCTGTCTCGTTCGCAAGCTCAGTGCATATCGCCGTAACCGCCCCGCCCCGCCCTTCCCCCCGGCCCGGCCCGGCCGGCCGTGTTAAAACTTTACCTTGGCAAACTCGAGGACATTTTACCCCCGCGCGCCTTGCACTGTACAAAAACCCCTAAAGAGATAAATATTACAATAATCGCTGCTGGAGAGGAGAAGTGGTGGGGAGAGGGGAGGGGGAGGGAGTCGCGTCGACAAAACGGGAACGCAATACCTAAAACGCAGGCCGTTATGATAAATGCGGGCGAGAGCGAAATAGACGGCGGTGCAAGTGCCCCCCCCCCCCCTAGGGGTGCCCGCCGGTGGTCAGCGTTGAGCAACGCGCCGCCCGGGCCGCTGCATGCTCCCTCCGTGTTTTACTCAATTGCGCGGCGGCCTGGCAGGGCAGGGCCGCGGCAGGCAGGCAGGCAGGCAGGCGCGGACTGCAATCGCTCGCCAGCAATTAGGCAGAGAGCATTATTCGCATTCACATCCACATCCGGCCGGCTGAGGGACGCGCCCAGCCCAGAGATAGACCCCGCCGCAGAGCGGGCCGGGCCGCGGGGCCGGGGCCGGGAGAGGGGGCAGGAGACGGGGAACCGCAACAATGTTCCTCAAACTGAAATACTAGTCAAACGCTTTGTGGCACCTAAAGACCAATAATATTTTGTCCAACATAAAACACATTTCATTCCGAAAAGGCCGTCTACTTTATACAAAATCATTTTGCTCAATAATTTGATACAACGAAAATGACAAGAAATGCAACAGGGCGGACGGAATCCAAGAGAAAATCTTTCCCTGAGTGTTTCATTTCCTCCGAGGAGATGCAAAAGCAAACACGTGTTCTCTCGGCGCGGTGGCGGCGCGGTGGCGGCGGGAGCTCCCTGCACAGGCCGACCGGACCCACCGCTCTACCGCCCTGCACACCAGCGGTCGGCGGCCAGCGGTGGCGCGGCGTGGCGTGGCGGCGGGCACGCAGCACAATCCCGCTCGAGGCGCAGCGAAAGTGATGCGCTCCGCTCGCGGTTCGCACGGCCGGCCGGCCAGCTGATCCCCCTCACGTCACATGGCCCTGCCCGGCCCTGCCCGGCCCTGCCCGGCCCTGCCCGGCCCTGCCCTGCCCGGCCCGGCCCGCCAGCCGACAGCTCCAAAGACGAAATTTCCCTTTCGGTGCACGGGGACGATACTTATCAGGAAAACGCTATAGCGAGGCAAAGGGGGGAGTGAGCGAGTGAGTGGGTCTGGCTAGGCACAAAAGAAGAAAAAAAAAAAAAAAACTCTTCTTCCTAAAGGAAGCGGGGAGGGGGGAACTCTCGGACTCGGAAGCAGACCCTAGGACTACGGGAGCGCGCGCGCCGCAACGCACGAAATGAATACGAATGTGAACCTGACCACATGCCTTCCTGGAAAGTGAGCGCGCGCGCTCGCATTCACATTAGAGGGAGAGAGAAAGAGAGAACAAGTCCATTCATTTAACTCGGGTCGAAATAAATTAAAACGCCGCTAATATGTTTCGTTTACGCAACCGCGGCAACGCCTAACGCTCGGCTCCCATTCTCGCTCCCAGCCATCGATTCTTGAATTCCTGCATTCGCCCAGGGCTGCTCTACTTTCCGCCTGGTCACGGGACCGATTTTGTGCCGCCAAACGAACCGGCCCCGAGCCGAGCCGAGCCGAGCGGGAGCGAGCGATACCGAACTCCGCGCCGCGCCTCGAGACGCACGAGTGCACACACCGCGGGCCCGCCCCGCCCCGCCCCTTTAATCTTGTAAATGATAAAGGAAATATTTCTAAACAGAAAACGACCGAGCAACATTCGTCAACCTGCTGCTGCTCCAGGCCAGAGCAGCGAAGAGAGCGAGCTCAGATGCTCGTATGCGTCCGAAAACAACAGGTGAGAGTGAGACGTTCGAACAAGGACATAGCTCCCTCTCACTCTCACCTGTCGTTTTCGGACGCATACGAGCATCTGAGCTCGCTCTCTTCGCTGCTCTGCTCCAGGCCAGGCTCGCAAACCTGACGCGGCCAATGTTCTGTCGCGGCACAAAACTTGCCTACCCATCGGGCGGTTTGTTATAATGAGGACAAAAGACGGTCGCCGTCTGTCTCGCCGTAGCGCATTTAAATCGCCAGCGCACGCTCTCCTGTCTGCCCACGCATTTAAATCTCCCACACTCGCAGAGCAAACATCCCCCCTCCCCCGCCTGCCGCGCCGCCCGCCTCCATGCATATTGTCATGATGATGAGAGACGATCGGAAGACGCCGCGCGCGGATCGCAGCTCCCGATTGCCCCCCCCCCCCGGCTCACTCGCGAGGCGACAAAGACACGGCAGCCCAGCCCAGAGCGGCACCGCGCCGCGCCGCGCCGCGCGGGAGGTTTCGAAACGTTCGACGTTTGTCGGCAACGAGTCCGAGAGCAATCGTACGTCACACGGCGGGGCGGGTGTGTAAAAGCAGCGCCGTAAAGCGCCTCGACAGCCCGTGCAGAGCCAGCCGTACAGAGCCGTGCACGGGCCGAGGCGGGGCGGGGCGGGGCGGGGCGGGGCGGGGCGCGAGTTACTGAGAACGTGCCGAGCAGAGCAACAATCGGTCGTAACGCGCAAAGTCTCAGTTCCGACCGACGAACAGATGTCGTGAGCCGCGCTACCTTTACCCCCGGCAGATCGTTAATTTACCCCAACTAGGAGTTGGATGTGGTGCCGTGGCGGTAGCGATAACCACTCCGCCGGTAGGCCGTTAAGTAAAGTCCAGCAGCTCGTCTACGATGCCATGCAACTCTTCCGCCAGTTACCTGTTCTCTGATCTTAAGACTCACATGCCTCCGGCCAAAGTTTTCTGCTCTTCGAGCTTCCTTTCCCGGCACGCCCTAATTCTGATAAGCTCTGCGGAGTGATATTGAAGGCCGTACGATTTTGTGACGCAGTGTTTGAAACGCCCAGAAAACGCTGTTCTTAATTTTGAAGTGTTCTTAAAGTTTAAGGAACATTTTACTTTAAAAGAGGGGCATTTTGTCATAAAACTACGTTACATTTCTTCAATTAAGAAGAGTGTTCTAAAAACTTTAAGGCAATGTTCTTGAATCAAGAACACAACTTTTTTGGGGGTGAATATGAATGGTCCGATTACCCGCGTGACACTTGCGGGACACACGACGACATAATTACTAACCTTTCAACCTGTCCTGTCCTCGGGTCGGGTGACATCTTGTTTCAAGCGTGACATCGTGACAGGTTATGCAGCCGCTCCGTTCAGAGCGCTTGAGCCCGGCCCCGGCGTCTCTAGCGTCCAGTGGCGCTAAGACTTTTTTCGTGAGGTGTATCAAGCCATCGGTCCGACCACCCTTCTATTTTCTGCACCTCCCTTCTATTTCTAAAATCCCCCCCCCCCCCTTCCTTCCTTCCTTCCCCTACGACTTTTATTTTGCATCCTCATTTTTTATACGTTGCATTTTTTAGCTACAAACATAACCTAACGTGTATATTTTTCCGACTTTCGTCATCACATTTCTGTGTTTAATTAACACTTATCGTACTAGAAGATCTCTTACTTACAAAAGGAAGAAAGGTGAGAAGTCAAGGGCCGGGCGCGAGACACGTCGGCTGTCTGACCTGCTGACTGATTCAGAAGAGCGCTCTCCTCGCTCTGTCTCTGTCGCACCTATACGGAGATTCCCGCGAGTGCGAGAGAGACAGAGCGAGGAGCGAATCAGTCTAAAGGCCGCCCCACCGCACCGGTCCGGTCCCACATTAAGTTTCAGACTTTTTCAGAGCTGCGGAGCTGCGCACAAGCAGCAGCTGCAGCAAGGACCGCAGCTGCAGCCTGCCTAGCCGTAGACTGTCCGTGAGGGAGCCCCTACCCTGCCATTAGCATTTACAGTCCTTCTCTCCTCCTCTCTTCTTTCCTCCTTTTTCTCCCTCTCCTCTTTCCTTTCTTCTCTCCTCTCTTCCTTTTCTTCCTCCTCCCTCCCTCCTCTTACCTCCCTCCTATTTCCCTTTACCTCCCTTCTATTTTTCTTATCTCCCTCCTATTTTGAAATGAGGTGTATCGGCTGCTACACCTCAGACCCCCTCTTAGCGCCACTGCTAGCGTCACTTCCGATACGGTATTTGTGGTGCAGGTGTTGGGCCGCCGGCCGGGCCGGGCCGCGCCGGGGGCAGCCGCACTGCAGCCTTAGCACACAATGGCAATGGCACAACCCATCGACCATTTTCTCTCCCAGCAATTCGCAAAGGAGCAAAGTATGCGAAAACGCGCGCAATCTCCCAAAACAAACAAAAACAAAAATGGGAGGGAAAAAAAAAGAAGGAAAGGACAAAGTTTGCTGGTTCCTGTCATCCTGTTGGGGACACGACCGGCCGGCCGGCCGGCAGCCGCGGCAGCTCAGAGAGAGGGAAAGAGAGGGCAAAAGGAAACAAATTCGATGACATTGCCGTGCGCCCGGCCGCCGATACAGTTTGTCACATAACGAGCCAAGGCCAAGGCTCGTCGGGCCGCGCCGCCCCGCGCCGCCCCGCGCCGCCCCGGCCGGGCTTTGGGGACGCAATGCGTACGAACCAGTTCCCCGACCTTCACGTCACCCGCCCCGCCCCGCCGCGAACCCATTGTGTAACTGAAACACGGCATACTCGCGACGCCACGACTCAAACCATAATCGGAAGTAGGAAAGGTTCCTCAAAAGTCGACACCTTCCCCGAAGGCGGAGAGAATAGAGGCGAAAAATAAAATAATAAAAAACAACTGTGCGTTGCGGTCAGCCACCAGTCCCAGCGGGCGGGTGCGGCCGGCGCGACGCGTCGCGTCATCCCCTTAGGAGACGCAGGCCAGGCGCTTGTTGGCGGCGGGGCGGCGCGTCTTTGTGTGGCGGTGAAAGCGCGCGATCCGACCTGACCAACCGCCCGGCCCGGCCCGGCCCAACCGCCAGCCGGCCAAGGCGCAACGCCAAGGGTTCTCAAGTCAAATATACGGTATGTTATCAAGAGCATTTTTTCCCCTACATCCATCTCGGTAGTGTGGCGGGAGGCCCGGTGAGCAGCAGGCCTAATCCCTCGATAGCTCATCTAGAGCACTCCCCGGTGGGGCAATATCCGCCGGCCGGCTCACACTCACACTCACACTCGAAGGGCGCGCCACTTCGCACCCCATGAGGAAACGGCCGGTAATCATGTGCACACTCTGTTCGATAACCACTGGTAATCACATCCCCAAAATTTCTCTTTTCGTTGTTATTTTTCACGCTGTTTCGGGTTTTCTCTAAGGAAAACAGGGCGTCGCGTCACGGGCTGGCTCTGTCTCGTGAGGGGCTCAAGTCGGTATTGCCGTCTCCCTCGGGCGCTAAACGCCCAGCTAGTGAGCGCCGCGCAGCCCCGCGCCGCCCCGCCCCGCCACGCGCTCCAAGGACACGGCGTGGGAGCCGGTCCTACATTACCATCCATGAGGCTCAGTGGGACAAGCCCAGCAGCCGGCGGGGCGGGGTGCGGTGGGGTGCCGCGGGGCGGGGTGGCGGCGGGGTGCAGCGGGCCCACAACTGGTGCGGACGTGGGGCAGGCAGAGGCAGGGCAGGCGCAGCCATTCCACCACGCCACTTTCCAAGGGACAACTCAAAAGAAGAAAAAGAAGATCACACGGGACTTGTTTTAAAAGCGCGATTAACATCGCTGCAAAGCAGCAACCTCCCTTACAACGAGAGCGGCCCTCGCAACAACAGCGAGAAATGACATTTGACATCTCAAGTTGCGGCTCGGCGTGCTCACTACACTCGGGCCGCAGTCACGGCACGGGGCCGGGCCGGGCCGGGCCGGGGCGGCGCCGTTTCCTCTCGACGCCGGGGACGGCACGGCGCGCAGGGTAGTGGTCCAAAGGGAACGACCGCCTCAAAATTTCTCACACGGAAAAAAAAGAGGATTTGATTCTCACAACAAACAAGTTTGAACACATTGAGTACGGCATGACCACTATATGGTCACGCTCCCGTGTTAAATCATAGGAAATGGAAACTTCCCGCAGCCAATGTGTCAATATAGACATAACAATTTGCTGTGGGGAACTAAAAAATCTATTGGAAAAACAAAGCTTCTGTTGTAGTGACAGCTGAAGCTTTGTTCTCCCAACAGATTTTAAGTTCCCGCACCAAATTGTCATGTCTATTTTAACAAACTTGTTTGTTGTGAGAATCAAATCCTCATCAATTTTTTATTTTATTTTACATCATACGGAATTTAAGCTTTGCAGAGTATTTCAGTAGGACGTATCTTTCAAACATTAATCTCGCAAGGTACTCACTCCCCCGGGGTGCCGGGCGGCGGGCGGCGGAGATGCTTGTGATGCTCGTATCTCCGACACGGCAGCCGACTTAATATTCGTCCGCTTAGCCAATCCCTCAACTCCGCACGCCAGCAGGCCCGGCCCGTCCCGTCCATCCGACCCGGCAGCGCACACACACACGCACAGCTGCGCCGCGCAACACCCGACCCGCTCCAAAAATAAGAAAAGCCCCTACTTAATTAACGGGTTGCACTTACTCCCCGCAACAGCCAAAAAACCGACTAGAAAATATTCGCGTCGCGCGGACAAATGAAGGCCAAAGGCATCTCAAGTTTTTTCCCCCCTTCCTATTTTCAGCGCCTATACTCTGACTTTGATCTTACCACCGTAAATCTTTGGCCGCAGAGTACAGTCGCCTCATTATCAGACCCCATAACTCCGTGCAGGCGGCCCCGCGGGGGGTCGGACGGGCAGCAGCAGCCCCTCGCGGGGCCGCACAGTGTCGCTGCCTCGCCTTCACATAAACGTTTTGCTTTATGTCGCATGCTTAAGGGAGCGATACGTATCGGGGCATCAGTGCGCCCCACAATGGGCCGGCCTCCCGGGCCGCGCCAGGGCCCCGCCAGGGCCCCGCCCGGGGTACGGAGCGACAGAGAAAGAGAGTCAAGGTCGGTGAAGGTTCGGTATTCGGTTCCCAGTCGGTGCGGCTGCGGTGGGCCGGGCGGTGGCGGCTCCAGACCGCAGCGGGAGGCGGAGGCGCCGCGCGACAAGGCTGGACAAATGAGTCACAACTCAACGGTTCTCACTAGATTTTTAAGTTGAAAAAAAAATATTTATTTAAAATTGGTTCTTGAAGTAGAAATAAAAGTTTTCTTTTCACAGGGCGCGGCTACTCTCTCTCTCTCTTTCACCGCGCTGTCTTTCCCACTATGCTTTTCCCACCGGGTCGCTGCAACCAACCTCACCTTCGCCAAGCCCCCCCAAAGCCAGTTTTAAAAGAGAAAATATTTTTTTCAGAGAACGCTAAACTTAAAGCTGCTAGTAAAAATATTGAAAAGGAAACAATAATTGTCAGGTCGAAGTAATAAATTTACTTATATAATCCAAATCGTGATGGTCTACATTAATGCGATTCATCACTCCTCTGCAACATTGTCATCGCATCCTGTCATCTTTGCGAGGGTGCAGGCCGGGTGGCTCTTTCGACAGCGAATCACCGTTGGAGTGAATGAGTCGGGCGAGGCTGGGCCGGCCTGGGCTGCTCTACCGGGTCCAGCCCGGCTGAGCGGTCAGCTTGTTGCAGTCTGAGGAATGCTCAATCATCGAGTGGCCAGTTTGACGCGAATTACGAGACAACAAGACCGCTAATGGCTTTGCATCAAGCCCTCATCTCGAGCGAGAGGGAGTGCGGGGGAGGGAGGAGTAGAGAGGGAGAGAGAGAGAGAGGGAGAGAGGGAGAGAGAGAGAGAGAGAGAGGGAGAGAGGGGGGAAGGGGGAGAGAGAGAGACCGGACGAGGCCCACCTGGACCTCATTACCTTAAGGAAAGGCATTAGCGAGGCGTTACGGCCGCCCCCGGGCCCCGGCCGGTCCGATTATAACAGACCGACAGAGTCGATGGGACGACTTGGGTGACTTATGGCGATGTTCGAATTCTTTACGCGGAAGCTTACTCCTAAAATACTTGGTGGAAAATTTTTACAGCCATAAGCACTCGAATACGTTTTGGTGACTGTTTATCCCTCCGGTTTCACCAAGTTCCCCCATTCCCACATGCCATGCCAGTGCACCAGACGAGTTCCATATACACGAGCCCCCGCCAAACCCGCAGAGCGCAAATCAATGCGCCGGCCGGTCGGCCACAGTGTCAGCGCCTCGATGATATTTATCGCAGGCCAAAGCGCATGTAATGGCGGGGATAGGGCGGTGCGTGAGGCGCACTCGTAAAACAATAGCGGGTCAGCGTGAGTGCATGGCTGCAGGTCACACGAGCGTGTGTGCGCGCGCGCGGGCGGGGCGGGGCGGGGCGGGGCGGGGCATAGTGGGGCGGGGCATAGTGGGGCGGGGCGCGGCGCACTCGATGAGGACGATACAGGTCAGCGTGCCAGGCACCCGAGCGTGGCGGGGCGTGGCGTGGCGGGGCGGGGCGGGGCGTGGCGGGGCGGGGCGTGGCGTGGCGGGGCGCGGCGTGGCGGGGCGTGGCGGGGCGGGTCGGGCTGCCACATGACACATGGCCGCCACAGCCGTCAGCCTCACACACGCGACAGACGAGTCCTTCACTAAACAGCAGTACACCACGTCACGTGACGTCACGGCGGGGCGGGCCAGGCTGCCGCGAGCCGTGCGTGCTCCTCAGCGGAACGGTTAAACATGTTCACACAAGGCAGCGGCGCTTGCTGCGTTGGTCCTGCAATCGGTATCTTTCAATAGACTCCACAAAAAAAAAAAAAAAATCACGTGATTTTTTTTTAAATTTTTTTTCGGGCATGCGGCACGACACACGCATTCGCCGCCACTTAGCCCTCGCGCACGCATTCTCCTTTTCCTCGTCTCGTTTTTTTCCCCTCCCTTTCCTTTTCTCAAATTCCCAGGCGAGTGGTCCCAAATAAGGTCTGCGCGCAGCGCGCCGGCCACAATGCTCGAGCCCCGCCGCCGCCGGTTGCACCAGCAGGGCGTGGCGGGGCGGGGCGGGGCGGGGCGGGGCGGGGCGGGGCGGGGCGGGGCGGGGCGGGGCGGGGCGTGGCAGGAAAAGATATAGGAGGGATATTAGTGCCAAGGTTCTGCTGTACTCACTCGGTACGCGTATATGTCTGGCCTGGGTGTCATGTAGTCCTGAGCTACTCTAATGATGTTGCCGCACTCTAAACTGCAGTCGAGCCGGTGAATCAGGCCGGCACCACGCCCGGCCACGCCGCGCACCGACCGGCTCGGCTCACGGACAGAAAAATATCGACTCATGATCGAGTCCACGCCATTCCTATACCCCGGCGGATCGAGAGCTACGGCGAAATACTCGGGACAACGCGGAAAAATCGCGGGGACATACTCACTGTGAAAAATATCTTTGTATATTTACGTTAAATTTTGTAAATTACAATTTACAAAATATGGTGTAAATTTATAACGGACCCTTCATTGCTCGTGAATGACTTTCAAGTTGATATGTAGTGCTTGTAATTTTACGATTTGCGCTGTTATTTTACAACTGCACTTCGTGGAAAATTTCCCCCCCGTAAGCCTACGACAATTTTTCACAGTGCTCATACGCCTGCATCGCCGCGCCATCGCATACTCGGCGCGAATAAGGAGATACCGGCGGCTACATGTGAGTGAGGGAGAGTATTATAGTACGGGGATGACACAGGCATTGGGTCGGGCTGCCGGGTCCAAGTCCACGCACGCCCGGGGCCGGGGCCGGGGCCACGCAACGCCTATCGCAACGCGACGCCGCCGGGCACGACCAGGGCAGAGAGCGGCCGCGCCCCGCCCCGCCCCGCCCCGCCCCGCCCCGCCCCGCCCCGCCCCGCCCCGCCCCGGGCCCCTGCCGGTCAAATCAAACACGCGGATCCGCCAAACGCGCCGCGGCCCAGCCCGGCCCGGCCCACGGCACCGCAGCTAGAGCCAGGTCAGGTGATGCAGGCAGGGCAGGGGGCAGGGCACCAAACCGCACGCATCTGACTGCCCGGCCCGCTGCCCTCCGGAAGCAAGGACGCGCGCTCCACAGTACGGATCCACTCGACCTCTCACTCGGCCTGCAGACACTGTCGGCTCGGCATTTCCTCAACGACTCGTTGTTCTGTTTCAGGCGCCGCTCCGGCCGCGATGAGGCCCAGGCCGTGGTGACCAGCGCGCGCAGAGGTGAGCCCAAGTGCCAGACTGTACACACTGTAAAATGCTTGCAAAGAATTTGTTCGTAATGCAAACTATTTTCTTTGTAAGTTGCAAAGAATTTTGAAGCATTGTATTACGAACTTATTCTTCGTAAGCTTACGAACTATTTCTTTGCAATACAAACAAATAGTTAGTAAGAATTCTATTAGCTTGCAAAGAAGTTCTTTGCAATACGAACAAATTCTTCGTATTACGAATATTGAAAATTCTTCGCAACGTTGCAAAGAATTTACTTTGCAAGCATTTTACAGTGCAGCGCTAGGATACAGTACAGCACCACCCGCACTCCACTGCAGCTAGCCCGGCGCGTATAACATAACGTGGAAAAAAAAAAGACCCAAAACTTGTAGCTTACCGAAAATGATTTTTTGCTGTATAGTGTATACCCGCCAGGCTCCGCCGCCGACGCGACGGCGGGAAAAAAAAAACCAACAACAACAATGAAAAGCCCCAGTAATATCAACGGTGCGGTGAGCAGCAGGAGTAGGAGGCTCGCAGCGAAGCTTGCATTTTTATCACGGGAACAAAACAGTCGGGGGAAAAAAATGGAAGACATGATAATCAAACGCCTAGAGTGGCGGTGCCACGCCACGGCGGTGTAGCGTGGCGTGGCCTGGTCCAGCCCAGCCCAGCCGCCCCGCCGCATCCTCCTCTTGGCGCAACACCACCTGACCTCTGCTCGGCCTCTGCTCCTGTCCTTTCTCCACATTTTTCTACCTCCTCCTTCTCCTCCTCCGGCTCGTTTCCTCCGTCTTGCGCCGACACGGAAAAATATTAAAGTGACGCGTCGGATGAGCCGCGCGCAGCCGCCCTGCTCTATATACCGCGAGGAAATGCGTGAAGAAACGCGTCGGCGGCGGGGCGGGCCGGGCGGCGGAGAGGCGGGGCGGGGCGGGGCGGGGCGTGGCGGGGCGGGGCGGGCGGGCGGGCGGCGGCCGGCCTGGGTCCGCCACCGAAACACCTTGTGGATGCTCTCGGTGCAGCTGCAGTGACGGGGGGGCGGGTGCCACCACACCACGCGCCGGGCGGGGCCCTCCAGAGCATAGGCCGGCTAGCGTGACCTCTTAGCGCGCCCACAACGACCAGCATGGCACCGCCCCGCCCCGCCACGCCCCGCTGCAAACTAGCGGCGGCGGCGGCAGGCCGCTAGGCTGCTCCATATCTCGCGAGCAATGTTCCGACCAGGGGCGTGGCGGGGCGTGGTGGGGCGTGGCGGGCGGGAGGGGGCTGCCCAGCAAGCCCAAGTCGATATTATGCAACGCCGCGGCGCGGCGCGCTCGTATACGGCATGGCCCGGTCCGTGTGCATGGTCAGTAGCGGGCCAAAACACACAGGCAGGCCAGGCCAGGCCAGGCACAGACACCTGCCCAGGCCGGCCCCGCCCCGCCCCGCCCCGCCCCGCCCCGCCCTGCCGGGGGCAGCGGGACAATCAAACGCCATGCAGCCAGCCAGGCGCCAAACGTGTTGTAATGAGCAGCGCGACAACACCTGCAAGACAAACTGATTGTTCCAATAGGGAGCGAGCTCTGCGCGGCCCTGCCGCCGCCTCCGGCCGGAGGTCGGGCACACAGCCCTTCATCAGGCGTACACCCGCCCGCCAGCAGGTGTCGGGATAACATATCCACTCCACGATATTATTACAAGTACGTCTAAGACTTACGAGAAAAAAATTACTTTTTCCGATCATATTCTCAGCGCATCACTGGCTGCAGCACGACAATTAGTAGTGCAAGTCTGTCAGTGAGCCTGGCCGCCGCCCCACCCCGCCCCGCCCCGCCCCGCCCCGCCGCCTTGACCCGCGGGGCCCTCCCCTCCGTCAGTCAGCCTTTGGCCTATAGCGGATGGGTCGGACAGATGGCGATAGCGCGACCAGCGGCCAGGCCGGCCAGGCCGGGGCAATGAGTGCATGACGGCAGTGCTGCTCACACTGCAGCGCCACCAGTCGCACCCGGCCAGCCCCAGGCCAGCCCCAGGCCAGCCCCAGGCCAGCCCCAGGCCAGCCCCAGGCCAGCCCCAGGCCAGCCCCAGGCCAGCCCCGCGCCAGCCCCAGGCCAGCCAGGCCAGCAGGCCAGCCCAGGCCAGCCAGGCCAGCCAGCCCCAGGCCAGCCCCAGGCCAGCCAGGCCAGCCAGGCCAGCCCCAGGCCAGCCCCAGGCCAGCCCCAGGCCAGCCCCAGGCCAGCCCCAGGCCAGCCCCAGGCCAGCCCCAGGCCAGCCCCAGGCCAGCCCCAGGCCAGCCCCAGGCCAGCCCCAGGCCAGCCCCAGGCCAGCCCCAGGCCAGCCCCAGGCCAGCCCCAGGCCAGCCCCAGGCCAGCCCCAGGCCAGCCCCAGGCCAGCCCCAGGCCAGCCCAGGCCAGCCCCAGGCCAGCCCCAGGCCAGCCCCAGGCCAGCCCCAGGCCAGCCCCAGGCCAGCCCCAGGCCAGCCCCAGGCCAGCCCCAGGCCAGCCCCAGGCCAGCCCCAGGCCAGCCCCAGGCCAGCCCCAGGCCAGCCCCAGGCCAGCCCCAGGCCAGCCCCAGGCCAGCCCCAGGCCAGCCCCAGGCCAGCCCCAGGCCAGCCCCAGGCCAGCCCCAGGCCAGCCCAGGCCAGCCCCAGGCCAGCCCCAGGCCAGCCCCAGGCCAGCCCCAGGCCAGCCCAGGCCAGCCCCAGGCCAGCCCCAGGCCAGCCCCAGGCCAGCCCCAGGCCAGCCCCAGGCCAGCCCCAGGCCAGCCCCAGGCCAGCCCCGGGCCAGCCCCAGGCCAGCCCCAGGCCAGCCCCAGGCCAGCCCCAGGCCAGCCCCAGGCCAGCCCCAGGCCAGCCCCAGGCCAGCCCCAGGCCAGCCCCAGGCCAGCCCCAGGCCAGCCCCAGGCCAGCCCCAGCCCGGCCCTGCACGCACTAGGGGACCAATCTCAAGGAAAACCGCGGTATGCATAACGACGCGCAAGTGCCGAAACACGAAATCGTAACAAACGCCCCGGCCTTGAGGACATTACACGCACAGCGACAACGAACGTTATTACGCTCGGCAGTTTGGAAATTACCGGCCGCCTCCTCTCCAACGAGAGCGCCCCGCCCCGCCCCGCCCCGCCCCGCCCCGCCCCGCCCCGCCCCACACGCATGGCGCGCGCGCCCTGCTTGCAAAAGGCCGGCTAAACAATGGTAATAGAATATTAACCCACTCACGTGACCCGCGCGGTAATCTGGTTAGCGGCGCCGCGACGGATCATCCGTCTCTCTCTCGCGCCCCGCCGTTAATCAGCGACGCGTTCCGCTCCGCGCCCCGCCACGCCACGCCCCGCCACGCCCCGCCACGCCCCGCCACGCCTAGACCAGTTGGCCGGCCTGAGTCACTGCACCGCCCAAGGTCACTCTCTCTCCCTCTTTTACACACACTCGCGTGGCGCTGTCGAAAACGTGAGTGTTGGTACGTCGAGGCGAGGCGCGAGGCGGGGCGGGGCGGGGCGGGGCGGGGCGGGGCGGGGCGGGGCGGGGCGGGCGGTGCACCCCGCGGCAGCAGCAGCAGGTCCGTACGGCCGCACGAGTCATAAATCTCGCCACCTGCCCCGCCCCGCCCCGCCCCGCCCCGCCCCGCCCCGCCCCGCCCCGCCCCGGCGCGCGCGGCTCATTCACAATGTTTACTCGTACGTCGTTTCGCGCGCCATCCATTTTCCTGTCCTTTGCTTCTCTATTCTTAAAAATTTAAGTTTTTATAATCTTTGATCATGTAGTCCCGTGCGCATAGGGGGCCCCGCGCAGTAACTGCATCCCTGCAGCAGCAGCGGCAGCTCTGCTTCCTTTAAAAGGGCCTCCTTCTCCTGCAGCGCGCGCAGCGCAGCGCACCGCAGCCGATTTGTCGGGGCGCGTGGCGGCGCGTGGCGGCGCGTGGCGGCACGATCCAGGTCAGAGCGGCCGGGCCGGGCCGGGCCGGGCAGCCTGGGCCCCGCCTTGCTCAACACGCCACCCACATGATACCTCCCCACCACCACGGCCGCGGACAGACGGACAGACGGGCGGACGGACGGACGTCCGAGTGTAGAGGCAGGTCAGTGACGGGACGGAGACGAAAAAGGAACAGGAAGCTGCACTACTGTTCGCCCTATTGGCATGTACATTTTTTTATCAACTTGAGATCAATAACCTCTCATCTCGAAATGAGATCTCAACTTAAGCAAAAAAAAATTTAAAAAAATTACAAAAGTAATAGCTCACGTAAGGTAAGGTGCGAGTCATGAACATGTCTTTATAAAGACCCTGTTTCTCAAATATGAAACTTTCCTTTCTTTTTAAAAAAAATATTATTGCTCACTTCTTGATACTATTATTTTCTGTTCGAGGAAGTGGTGAGGTGAAACTGCAAGAAAACACCCCTTGTCCTGCCCTACACACCGCCTACCGCCCGGGTGAGGTGTGTAATACACTGTTAGACAAAATGTCGAGCGGGCCAGGCCGGGCCGGGCCGGGCCGCTGGGCAAGGTAGTTAAAGTTGAATGAACGATCAGCCCGGCGGACAGCCCACCTCCACCCTCTGAAACCCGTCCCTAACAGCCCCGCCCCGCCCCGCCCCGCCCCGCCCGCGACCGGTTCTACCTGACCGTTCACACCTGTGGAGCACAACGTGCTTGAGAAAAAAAAAACGGCATGACATGATAATGCATCAGGGGAAGGGAGGGAGGAGAAAAAAAATCACATCAAGGAGCCCTGTCAAGTCGGGACATATATATTCAAACAAGCGGACGTTCCCGATGGCTAATAACGCATGTCCGACCGCGCAGCTGTCAGAGGAAAAATATCGAACTGTCGAGCCGCTCTGCTACCGCGCTGCTGCCACCGGGGGCGCGGGGCGTGGCGGGGCGGGGCGGGCGCAGCTATGCCGAGGCCGGCGGAGCGCCTGCAAGACTGGCGGGTAGGCAGACCCGCACGGCGCGTCAGTGTGACGGGGCTGTCGGACCACCAGGCGCTCCGCCCCGCCCCGCTGTCTGTACCGGGTGTTTCATTGAATGCGTAACAGTGTTGCGGGTTTGCCTACCCCGTTCGCCCGTATAGGCGCCTTACGGGCGCTGGGTAGGCAATCCCGCCCGCAACACTGTTACGCATTCAAAGAAACACCCGGTACATCAAAACCTGGACGACGATAGCTCCGTACAGTGTTGCCAGAAAAGTAGGCAATATGTAGCCCAATCACAGTGGATTAAAGCGGACTGCTTCTGCGCTTGCCTACTAGGCAACAAGTATGCGCCTGTGCCAGGGTGCTGCCGAGTAGGCAGGCGCAGATGCAGGCCGCTTTACTCCACTGTGTTTGGGCTACATATTGCCTACGTTTCTGGCGACATTGGCTCCGTAAGCGCCCGCTGCACGGCACTTACAACGCTACACGACGAGCTTCACCCAAGGCCGTGGTGGAACGAGTCCGAGTCAGTCCACCGCCCCCCACAGCGACATAAAACCAGAGCTTATTTATACCCGCCGCGGCGCGACACATGCAGGGCAGGGCCGAAGGGAAGATTTCACACCGCAAGAAGAACAAGAAGGTTAATATCGGGTCCGCAGAAAACAAAATTAAAAACTCCCCAGGCGCCGGGCGGACTCCCGCGGTGCAGCGCGACGGACGGGACGGGCACGATGACGCCACGCGACGGCTCGTCGGAACGACTGGCGGCAAAGGTCGCGAACAACGCGAGCGTGCAGGCCGAAGGCGCGGGGCGGGGCGGGGCGGGGCGCCCGGCCCGCCTCTGTGTGATTGAGATTCAACTGTATCCCCCGCCCGCCCCGCCCCGCCCCGCCTGCTACCACTCAGACCTGCACGGGGTCAGGGCCTAAAACCATCGCCATTGCATTACTTCCAATTCGTTAACACTCCCCCCCCCCTCCCCAGCCCCTGTGCAGCGCGGTGGGCCGCGGGTACCAGTGGCGGGGCGGGGCGGGGCGGGGCCGTGGGTGCAAGGTCAGCGTCCTTAATGGACACGTGAAACGGGACCCGCCGCGCCTCCCACGCGCCCCGCCCCGCCCCGCCCGCCGCACACACAGCACAGCGCGCCTTAAAAAGAGATCAAACGCCATAAACGTCCCGTCGGCACGGCTGGCGGGGCGCGGGGCGGGGCGGGGCGGCTGCTGGCTTGCATGCACACATAACGCCTCCGTCGCGTCATTTCTTTTCATTGCAATCCAGCAAAATTAGCGCGCTCAAGTACTCTTGAAATACATTTAACATCAACTAGCGCGCTCAAGTACTCTTGAAATACATTTAACATCAACTAGCCGAGCCGCGTGGAAGCCAGGGGTACACCGCGCTGGCCGCGGCACGCGACTCGAGCCGCTATAGCAGCGCTGCTCAGGCGGCTCGGCTCGGCTCGGCTCGGCTCGGCCCGCCGCTGCAAAACCAGACGTTTTCTTTTTTAACGAACCCGACAGCTGTGAATATCTCACGATTCTTTCGAGCGCTCCGGGGCGGGGCGGGGCGGGGCGGGGCGGGGCGCCCCGGCGGTGCAGCGAGCAGCGGCAGCCCGCCCCGCCCCGCCCCGCTGGGCCGGTCAGTGGGTCTAGAGCAGGCCGCTGCTGCTGGCGCACGCCACGGCCGCGCTGCAGCACAACGAGCATTTCTTTCCTTTGTCCGATAGCGCTGCTGGGCTCGGCTCGACTCGACTCGGCGCGCCGCCCCAAAAGTGGTTGCACCATTTTGATTAATCGCAATATGGCCACAAATCCGCCATGGACGCCGTCGGCGGCGGGCCGGCCGACACGATAAACCAGAGGCTGATGAACACTGTTAAAAATTTAAGTCCGCGCGCATAAAAAGAGGCAGAAATAGCCCTACCAGGCAAGCATATATGGAGCGAATTATAGGGGACCTAAGCGCCCAAAATGTTTGCATACGATACGTGGAATTAGTAACGGTAAGACAAAGTAAAAACAATCATTATCTGGCCAGTTGGTCTGACTCTACATCGCTTAAATATCGAGTAGACGGTCAAGTTTCGACCGCGTCAGCGGCAGTCGCACGGCGCGCCACGCCGCACCCTTTACGACCGCAATTCGACCGCGCCGCGTCGCTGCGGTCAACGCCATCCGCGCTAATATATACATTTTCTTTTTCACAACCCAGTCAAACGAAACCAACCCGCCTGCTCTGCTGGCGTCGGGTCGGGTCGGGTCGGGTCCGGCGCCGCCGCCGGGCCCGCGGGCTACCGCCGCCCCGTGGGGCCTACCCCACCCCGCCCCACCCCACCCCGCCCCACCCCACCCCGCCCCACCCCGCCCCGCCCCGCCCCGCCGAGTTTCGTCAAACTCTTCATCTCGGTTGGACACCGCCTCGCCCCGGGGCGGGGAGCTCGCTGGGGGGCGGCAGGCCTGGCCCAGGCCCACCTGCACCGCCGCGCCGCACCACGCCGCACCGCGCCGCTCGTTTTGGGAAATATACACACAGAGCCGCCGTACAAGGAGCTTTTGGCACCGCTAACGAGCGACGCCCCGCCCCGGTGCACTCCATGTAGGAGCGCCGCGCCGCACGGCCGCAGACACCTGCAAACAGCAGGCCGGGCAGACCTCCCTGCGCCTGCAGGCGCCCCGGGTGGCAGCGCGGCGCGCGCGTCCCCCGTGACCCGACCTCCAGGGGGCCTCGCCCCGCCCCGCCCCGCCCCGCCCGCACCAACACCTGTCAGGCGGACGGGCCTGCAGACAGACAGACAGACAGACAGACAGACAGACAGACAGACAGACGGACGGACGGACCGCGTGCGCCCCACGTGGCTGGGTGCCCAGCAGCACAGGCCTGGCTGCCACCGCCGCGCATTTTCGCAAAGCTGTCGTAAGAGGTGGCGGCCGCGGCGCGGCGGGGATCGTTTCACCACGCGCGTGGCCGTGCAGCGCACGCGCGCGCGCACGCACGCCGGCGGAACCTTATGCCCTACACTGGTAAAACAAATGTTTAGTTCTATACACCACTTGATGCATAGCTCCTAATGTATAATACTTAAACACTATGTCATGCACAGTTCTAACTAAACATTAGTTGGTGTATAGTTCTTAAACATTTAGCAAGTGTATAGTTGACTAAACACTTGGGATGTCGTCGCATCCCTATGCTTTAATATGAAAAGCCTCGTCCAAATGCAAACTTCTAAACATCACGAAACGTTTAACATCTAAACATCTACGAAGTGCATAGTTGTTAAATATGTAGTGATGTATAGTTGACACTATACACCATTTGATGTATAGAAGTGGAACTTAAACACCATGATGTATAAAACTTAAACATTTGTCTTACCAGTGTATAACACTCTCCGTGCGGGGTGGAACGTTTTTCGTGGTTTTCTTTTCCAAACCGCGTTACCACTTCTAACAGCGGGCTGGAATTAATTTCTTTGCGGTGGATAGTGTTGCACGGGGCAGTGGAACACTTGAAAGTGGACAACTGTTGAGTTAAACGCTGACAAGTGTACAACTGGCGACTTTGACCCTTGCAATTGCGCAACTGCCGAGTTGCACACTTGCGCGTGCTAGGTTGGAAGTTGCACACATACAAGTGTTGAGCAGTTGAACACTTGGTTTAACAGTGCACGGTATGGATGAAACTCTGATGGTATGGTGGACCCCTGGCACAACGCGGAAGCTGTGAGGTAGGTCCACCACGACCCCACCGGTGGGCACCTGTTTGACGCAGCCGTCGGAGAAAAGCGTTAATCGCAGAGCGGGGCGGGGCGGGGCGGGGCGGGGCGGGGCGGGGCGGGGCGGGGCGGGGCGGCAGGGCCAGGCTAAAGGGCTCAGTTTCGCGGCGCGAGGGCGCGACCGAAGAGCTTCCTGCAAATTGCACAGAGCAGTGGCAGCGGCGGCAGCAGCACTGCGCTGCGAGCACAGCGGGGCGCGGGGGGGCAGACAGCTGCTGGACAAGTGGGTCAGCCTTATAGCAATGCGCAGGGCGGAAGATTTGAATCGATCGGGTCTCGCCGTCTGGCCGGCCGAGCTGGCAGAGAGGGGAGGGGGGGGGGGGAGCAAGGGGACGGCGACAGACAAACGGAACGTTCACGACGACAAACTCTGTCGCGCGAGCGTTTCGGACCGTATTCCGTTTCTGCAGGAGGACCCTACCCCTGCCTGCCTACACTACACCCTGCCGGTCCAGACGGGGCGGGGCGGGGCGGGGGAGGCGGGGCGGGGCGGGGGCGACCGGCAGAGGCGGCAACGGGGAGCAAAAAGTGTAGCAACGCGGGGAGGTATCGAAGGAAGGCATCTCGGCGGTGGGTAACGAAATGCAGCAGCTGCTGCTGCTGCAGCGACAGCGCGGAGCGGAGGGGCAAGGTTGGCACAGGGGCTGATAACGACTGAGAGCAGCGATGAGATTTCAAAAACATACCCATAGCAGCGACCCGGCCCGGCCCGGCCCGCAGGTGCAGGCTGCGCACACTTACCTGGAAAAGAAAAAGGCAGAGTAAACTTAAAATGTGTCTGCAATATTGATGCATAGCCTACAGGCAGCAGGAAAATCTAAGTAATGTGCTGGGCTCGGGTGTGAAAACAGAGGGGCAACCGCTCTGTTTGCGGACATACACAGGATAACAAGATTACATGGATGACATATGATTACATATGACAAATGTCACGATTTAAACCGAAAAATTTTAATATATTTTAATTACTTGTGTTTTTTGACGAAATATAGGCAGGGATTTTATTAGCAATACACGTGGATTACGGGCTAAAGTGTAAACAGGATTACAGGTGAGGTTTCCCCCTCGTTAATTAAAAAAAACAAGCATTTACCTGAAATAAAAATATGTTTTCCCCCCACATCTTTACGACGGTATCAAGCGGCTTAATTTCTAGAGCACCGAGGCTCTTGGCGCCCGTCAGCACTCACGGGGACGAGGCACTGTGAGAAATAGTTGTAGGTTTACGGGAAAATTTTCCACGAAGTGCAGTTGTAAAATTAAAATTAGAAATCGTAACATTACAAGCACTGCGTGTTGACAAAAAAATCAATCACGATCAAGATTTGGTTGTTGTAAATTTAAAAAATATTTCGTAAATCGTAATTTACCAAATATATCGCAAACCTACAAAGATATTTTTCACAGTGGGGGGCGGTGAGGGGACGCAAGCGGCGGGGAGGCGGTCAGTTATTGCGAACAGATGGGGGCGGGTGGTAGCCGCCCCGCCCGGTACCCGCCCGGTACCCGCCCGGTACCCGCCCGGTACCCGCCCGCGAGGTGAGGTAGGTGGTGGTGGTGTACCCGAAGGTGCACCCGCTGTACCGTGAAATGGCTGCAGCGCAGCGCACTGCATGCACAGCCCTATAGGCGAGGCGCACCTGCCCGAGCCGAGCGGCGCGCCGCGATACAAAAGTAGTAAACCCGATCGCGCCCGCCCCGCCACGCCCCCACGCCCGGCCGCCATTCGTCAACTCGTTTGGCAATGGCAGCCAGCGGTTTAATTAATGAAAACTGTGCTGACGGCCTGCTCAGCCCAGTTCAGCCCGGCTGCTGGCCGCCGCAGAGCCCCGCAGAACCGCGCGCCCCGGCCGCACGATTCGGTCGCCGCGAAAAGTATCGAATCGAAAGGCAATATGATCGTATCGGTGGCGTTGCAGGTTTCCTGCTTGTGTCCCTGCGGGGCGTGGCGGGGCGGGGCAGGGCGGGGCGGGGCGGGGCGGGGCGTGGCGGGGCGGGGCGGGGCGGGGCGGGGCGGGGCGTGGCGTGGCGGGGCGTGGCGGGGCGTGCCGCCTGCCGCCGCCCTGCTGCCCGCTCTGGGGCCGACCTACTGCACGGCCGTACTTATTGTATTAGGATTTACAGTCGACGTTTAGACCATCGATACACAAAGCTATAGTATTTTTTGTGGGAGCTATAATGTCGACGCGATTACGATATACTTTTCTTACTCAGTAACATTTTTTTTTCTTCTTCGTTTTCGTTTTTCGTTTGGCATCAATGTTACACAAGGTGCGTAAAATGCGGACCAAATCGACATTAATTTATTTTCTGTCTCGTATTTCGTAAAACTTGGCAGAGCAGACCGCGGCCGCCTGATTGGAGCACGCGCCCCGCTCCACCCCGCCCCACCCTGCGCGGCCCCGCCCCGCCCCGCCCCGCCCCGCGTCCTCCCGAGGGACGATCAATGGCGCATAATACGCATCGTAATGTTCAGCAATAGCGGGGCGGGGCGGGGCGGGGCGGGGGTGGGGCGGGCGGGGCGGGCGCCCCCGCCTGATATATTCTGCCGAGGCGCAGAAGAGCGACATTATTGTCTTCCGCGGTAGAATGGATATCTCTCCTCGACGAGAGATCCAAATCATTTATACGTCGCGAGGTTGGGCAACGAGTACGCAGGCCGCGGGGCGCGGCGGGGCGGGGCGGGGCGGGGCGGGGCGGGGTGGGGTGGGGCGGGGTGGGGTGGGGTTAGGCGGGGCGCGCTGCAAGTCATGAGGTCCGCGACCCCTATAAATCTCGGTACGGCCCGCCGACCGGCCTCTCCTCACCTCACTATCCATAGTAAGCCGATAAGACTTCCGAAAACAAATACCATCTAAAAACACAACTCGACGCAAAGAAAACAACAACTATATATAAAACGAGTATTGTAATAACCACGACCACGGCCCATTAACCTGAAAACTCCCACCCACCTATACGTATTCAGCCCGCCCAGCTTAGGCCTGAGATCGGCTTTGAATAGAGCGCGGTGGCGGGGCGGGGCGGGGCGGGGCGGGGCGGGGCGGGGCCGGCGGGGCCAGAGCCGCCCAGCTCGGCCCAGCCCAGCAGTATCGGTAGCGATTTAATCCCCATAATAACAGGGGGCTTAACTGCAGCCGACACAACTCGTTTTCGAGCGCGAGTCTATTTCGTCTCGAGGAGCCAATGAGGCGCGATGGATAACGTGTGAGGGCGCCGAGGAAAACCGCACCGCTAAGGGAGTGGTCATAAACTCGGAGGGGAGAACAAAACCCGCCAGGTATTTAGTTGCGGCCCCTCATGCGCCATTTGCTTATTTCAGCGCAAACCACAACCTTCTTTTTCTTTTTTGTTTTCCCATTTTTGCCCCTGTCCCATGGGACTCGTGCACGAGTGCTTCCAGTCGTTCTGCACACCACGTTCAAGTGAGCTGCAGGGCCTGCAGTATGAGCAGCAGAGATTTAAGCAGAAAGCGCGCAGCAAAGAAGAGAGAGAGAGAGAGAGAGAGAGAGAGAGAGAGAGAGAGAGAGAGAGAGAGAGAGAGAGAGAGAGAGAGAGAGAGAGGCCGGGCCGGGCCGCAGACACCTGTCAGCGGGGCGGACGCGCGTGCACTGCCCCTTTTTGTGGGGGCGTATCGGGAGCAGCCACGGATTGGAAAGCAAAGTTGACAAGACCTGTCTTACTTTTCTTTCCCCTCCTCATTTTTTTTGTTTTGTTTTTTGTTTTTAGCCAAGAGAGCGACGACGCGCGCGGGGGTATGTCGCATTTTGTGTGTCGCCAGCAGCGAGCTGCGGGGCGGGGCGGGGCGGGGCGGGCAGCGGTGTGTGAAACGCTTTGTTTGCCTTTTCAATGGGACCGCCGCGCTGCGCTGCGCCGCCGGCAGGGCTGTGGGAGAACGAGTACGGGGAGTATACAGAGTGCATCGAGCCTTGGCCTCTGTCCCATGCCATGCAGGCCATGAAAGTCGGGACAGGAGAGGAGAGGAGAGTCATGGAAACGGTCAAAGCTGCGGTGCTGTGAGGGGAGGGAAAAAAAACCTCGACGAGGCAGTGGCCTTTCTGCAGATAAAATTCGTCGTGTTCTTGCAATTCTCTCTACTTTAAAAAAAACTTGTACAAACCTGACGCAGCGCGTAGTGCACTGGAAAAACAAAGGTGCTAAGTCCTACCTTTAAAAGGCACTAACAAAATTTATTGCCTTTGGAAAGGGACCAAGATTTAGTGCCCCAGGAAAGGCACTTAATTTTGTTAGTGCCTTTTAAAGGAAGGACTTAGCACCTTTAGCTGACCAGCTGCGTATACTCTATACAAATTTAGTGCCTTTGCATAGCACTAAGATTTAGTGCCCCAGGAAAGGCACTCAACTTAGCACTTGATTTTAGCGCCCCAGGAAAGGCGCTGCTTAGCACCTTTGCTTTTCCGGTGTGATCACTGGAAATTGGTTAGCGTCTGTAGACGCCAAGATACTGACATCCAAAGACACCAAATATTGGCGTCCAAAGACGCCAAAATTTGGTTTTTCTGTGAGAGGACGCCAGTATGTGGCGTCATAAGACACCAAAATTGGGTGTTCAGAAGAGGACGTCAAAAGACCCCACTCAGTTTTCAGTGACCACAACAAAGAAACTTGCAATCTTCAAAAGTGGCAACAACAGATAATCTTGCAATCTTGAATGCTGATCACAACAAATAAGTTCCGCACTTGTGAGCCGGACGCCTGGAGTCTGGCCCGGCCCGGCCGCGACACGGACTGTGACGCGCCTCCCTCCACTCATTCCTCAAGTGACGTAAGAAAAGAAATAATCAAAGGCAGCGACGGGGGGCCGGGCGCCGCCCTCACTCCCTCCCGGGGCGGTTTGGGGCGGAAACGGGCAGAAAATCGGAACTCCGAGGCAAAGTCGGGTCGTAAAGCGTCAGCAGCCCGGCGCTACTAATACTATGCAACCGGCCTGCAGAGCTGAGAGCTTTAGAGGAGCAGCAGTGAACATGACGGCTCAATGATCCGCCCGCCGGCCCGGCACAGCACACCCGCCGCGACCAGAAGTTAGCAGGAGGTTCGACTGGCAAGATTCGATAAGACATGTCGAGAAAAAGACCCTTTCAGGCAGATTAGTGCGGTCCAGGTTACTTGGCGTTGCTGTAATAAGCCATGCCACGGCACCCAGAGATTCGTTTTTTTAAAACAACTAAGGCTGACTTGATTCGAAGAGACATTTAACTTTGAATCAAACATTTTTCTTCGATCCAAGCAATTTTTTTGGAATGAATCAATACCATTTCTTTGATTTAAGCAAATTTTTCTTTTGGATTAACGAAAATTGTGTCAATTAAAATATATACTTCTTTGGGTCCATTTCAAAGAAATGATTCTCTGGGTGGGAGGGAAAAACTATTTGCTCAGGCTTATAAAATATTTAACATATAAATACAAGAATAAACGCCTGGCGACACGCACATCAATCCCAACGAAAGGAGAACCGGTAAGGCCCGAGCTCGGCTCGCGGCCCGCATCGCCCCTCCCCCTCTCTCACTCGCTACTGACCATACCAGAGCATCTTCGGGTCGGGCTCGCGCCGCCGGCTCGCGGAGGAGGAGGAGGAGGGGGAGGAGGAGGAGGAGGGGGCAGCGGGAGAGGGGCGGGGAGGACGCTCACCTTTCACCGCGCCGCCGCGCCCCGCGAGGAGCGGCCCGGCCGGGCGGCGGGGGCGGGGCGGGGCGGGGCGGGGCGGGGCGGCGCACAATCACCGCGGCGCGTGCCAGACACGCGCCCGCCGGGAGGGGAGCGCGCGCGCGCGAGGATTCAAACGAGTCGCCGCGCCACCGAAGCGCCCGGCCCGGCCCGGGCAGGGGCGGAACACAAGCAGGAACTTTTGTTTTTGTCTTGGTGCCCCGGTCACAAGAACAACAAAGAGAAACGAGGGTTAAAGCAAGCTGACACCTTTTATTATTAATATTATTTTAGATTATTATAGGCATTAAAGGTATCATCTGCCAAAAAACCCACTTCGCAATTTATTATTCAAAACTAGTGTTAAAATTGCAGTGCTGCAATCAGTAATATATGCAGAATCGCGAAAATTTTGCATTGACAGACGGGGGACTAAAGCTAGTTTGCATGACTTGTAAAAAAAAACCTCCTGACACAGCGCGTGGTATCTTTCGGCCGACAGCCGCGTTGAAGTCTCCGAGCAGCCAGATCTGCCTGAGGAGGGCGCGCGCACACACACACACACGCCGCGCTCCTATGCAAGGAAAGTACATTTTCCCGCCGCCGCACATAAAGTGATGCGCTGCGCTCGTCGAGTCGAGAAAGTCAAGCAGTCAGCAGGAGCAGCAGTCCTGCGGCCTGCAGGGCAGCAGGGCCCTCCTGTCGCGCTCGTGGGAGAATGTCTCTCCCGGCCCGGCGCTACGCACGCAGCCGAGCCGAGCCGCGGGCCGAAAAGCTTCACCGGACATAATCCTTCATCTCTCTGTGCGAGCGAGCCGCCGCAGCGACACACGCGCCCGCGGGAGAGCGGGGAGAGGGAGAGAGGGGGAGAGACTGGGCGAGAGAAAGAGAGAGCATTATTATTCAGCCCGGCCCGGCCTGGCCTGTGCTGTGGCCGGCCTCGAGTGGACCTACCGGGCGGGCCGGGCCGGGCCGGGAGCGACCCGCCCCCCAGCCAACATCCATCACCCGATCGGATTGGATCAGATCGGCTAATGAGACAGCCAGCAGGGGCCCGGGCCAGTCCGGCCCGGCCCCGCCGCGGGTGAGAATGAAGGGCGTGGCGGGGCGTGGCGGGGCGGGGCGGGGCAGACCAGGGCGCGGCAAATTCAAAACTACTACCAGGACGGCGCGGGGCGGGGCGGGGCGGGGCGGGCCGGGCGCTGCCGCCGCCTTGCTGCCCGCGACCCACTACTGTCAAGGCCCGTAGATGACGGGCGACGCCGACCGGCCGGCCGCTGGGGTCCGAAGTCGACCCATTCATCCATCGATACACTTGGATTTATATTGCGACACAAGGCCGGGGGCCGGGGCAGTGTTCGGACCCAGCGGGTCGACGGCACACCGGGAACCCGCCAGTGTGTGAATGACGTCACTTGAAAGGGTGAATATTCCTCGGAATTCCACAATATACTCGAAGGGATATGTGTACGAACGGATATTCGCGCAGCTACAGCTGTGCTACATTCACACACTCGGGCCTCCAGTGCAGTGCGTGGCGCGAACCTTCCATAACGAGGGCGACGCGTACTCTAGCTCCTCTACAGAACGGACGCGGGGCGGGGCGGGGCGGGGCGGGGTGGGGCGGGGCAGTGTGTGGGGCGGGGCAGTGCTGCCGGGCAGAGGTACACACACGAGCGCGTGCTGCTAGAGCTGCTGCCGCTGCTGCCGGGGCTAGAGGGTGGCGCGGCGGTGGCATGCCGGCCGGAGCTACAGAGCCTTGGCCAAGCAAGCAGTCCGGGCGGGGCGGGGCGGGGCGGGGCGGGGCGGGGCGGGGCGGGGCCGGCTGCTGCAGCAGTGACGCAACGCCCAGCACCGCACTACTACAGCCCGGGGCCCCGCCCCGCCACGCCCCGCCCCGCCCCGCCCGCCCCGCCACGCCCCGCCACGCCCAGGCACCAGCGCGCCGCGCCGGCCACTGCTGGCTGCTGCGGTGCTCAACAAAACAGAGCACTGCAGTCACGAGCCGAGCCGAGCCGCAAGGACGGGGGGAAGTGATACGCCCCTGTATCGCAACTCGGCCCGCGCCCCGCCCCGCCCCGCCGCACCCCGCCCCGCCCGGCGCAGCGCAGCCCGCGTAGGCAGCCCGCACCACGGCAACATTTTATTCTCTGCTCCCGCGACCGTACGCCCGGCGACCTACGCAACAGCAGTTTACCATAGTTTTCATCATTTTCATCTTTCCTCCTATGTGCGGGCAGGGTGCTTTGGCACGAGACATGAGTTATGCAGCGCTCACTGCAAGCGCCAAATTACACGCACAATGTTTAGGCCCCCCTTCAGAGGTGGCTTATTGCTTTCGCCCGTAAGGCTTTTTGATTCTTATGACGATGGCCTCTTATAGCCGCAGCGATTAGTACACAATTCTAAAAAAAAATTACGACGAAAAAATTCGAATTCTTTTTTATTTTGTTAGTAGGCGCCCACTAAATACGCGGGAAAGGCCGGGGGAGGGGGAGGGGGGGTGGTCGGCGAGGGAGCCATATAGCTTCCCACTCGCATGATACCAGGATCTCGCCGCTTGAGAACTCTAGCCACGCGCTGGCGCTCCGCTCCTCCTCCTCCTCCTCCTCCTCCTCCTCCTCCTCCTCCTCCTCCTCCTCCTCCTCCTCCTCCTCCACTTGCTCATTCACTTTGGCGGGTTAGCGCGTGCGCGGGGCACGACCGCGCGGACTCTCGCCTCGCCCTGACATAACGCGGGCGGGGCGGGGCGGGGCGGGGCGGGGCGGGGCGGGGCGGGCAGGGCGCACCCCGAGGGATAGGAGGGTCGCGGACCGTGACGCGGACCGCAACAATAGAGGAACAGGCGCGGCGCGCCGCCCGGCCCGCACAGGAAGAAGAGCACTATGGGAAAAGGGTGGTGGCGCCGGGCCGGGCGTGAAGTCACCCTCCAAAAAAAAAATTAAAAAAAAATTAAGTGGATAGGGAATTAAAAACAGGCTGCATGTTATGAGGTTCAAGCGGCACACGAAGTATGCTCGAATGCGAAGGAACATATTTGTAGACGCATAGCTCATAGCACAAGCTTTTCAACAAAAGGTATATCGATAATTTCAAAGCTAAAAGAGCCCGATGTTTCTTCATTATTTTTGATCTTTTCTTTTTCATTCAACTTATTATTTTTTTTTTTAACCATTTTACTCCCTACGCTCACGTTTTCTATCGCGCGGCGTCACCAAACCACCAATCGCCCAGATACCCCCCCCCCCCCCCCAGCGGGCGCCTTTGTCTTTCCGCGAAACGAACAAACGGCAACAAAACACAATGCAATTGTTATTACGTTGATAATAACGCCCTGCGAATAGACCTGTCGCCGAGCAAACCCGGAAAACTAAACGTGCGTCGTGCATAGCAGCAAGGGCAGTAAAAATAAGGATAGGCTGAAGGGGGGGAAAAAACACCACACTCGCGCAAAATAGAGTCATTGACAGAGAAAGCTCCACACAACAATAGCCCCGCCCCGCCCCGCCCGGCGCCGCGCGGCCGCGGTGTGCAAGATGGACCGCGACCAACAGCGTTTTTATGCCACACGCTTCGTTAGTCCTGGGACACTTTGACAGATTTGTCACGCAGTTTAAGGACGAAACGGCACTGCCAATAACACTCGCACAGTTCAGCAAGAGGATTTGTTTTTCTCCTCACATGCCCAACGCGCAGCCGCGCACACACACACACACTCACGCGTCAGACACAAACGACAACCATAAATCAGTAACACTAACGAGTCTAGGTAATGCGCCTAATTGCACAAAAATAATTTTCAGAGAGGGTATTAAAAAAAAAAATAGATCGCAGAGAAAATAGAACAGGAGAGGGAGGGGCGGACCGGGCACTGCTGCAGCGGGCCGATCGTCAGCCAGCCAATCTGCTGCCAAGTGCTCCAATACGCGCCGTGCAGTAACGGCTGTGCAGTGCAGCGGCGGCCTTTTTGACACTAACGAGAATCCAGAGTGGTTATCTAACGCCCCGCCCCGCCCCGCCTCCAGCAGGCCGGCCGGCCAGCCGGTGGCGCTCGCGAGCATTACCATGTCTAACTGGACCCGGTCCACAGCGGCACAGCCGGGCACAGCACAGCTCGCCGGCTGCATTGGATTGGCATGGCATGCTTCACCGCCGCCGCGCGCGCACACACACACACACATGTGCACACACACACACATATGCACACGGCGCTTTCCCTATCGAAAGCTCCCCCGCGCCCAGGCCGGGCCGGACCAGCCCCCCCTCCCCTGCCCTCGCCATGATAACACACGGCTTCCATGTGTCCTTGCGCGCGGGCGGGGCCGGGCGGGGCGGGGCTGGACCGGACCGGACGGTGTCGGGTTGCACACACACGCACACACACACAGGCCTTGCACGCAGAGCTTTGCTCCACATACCCTCGAGCAGCCGCGGGGCAGGCGGGTAATTCATGCAAATGAGCCAACATGACCGGCCCGCCCGGCCCGCCCGCAACACTTTTCCCCCGCTCGCCAAAATTTTTATACGCACATTTCCATTTTGACGTGCATGCGGTCCGATTGATTGTCCGGGGGGGTGGGGTGGGGTGGGGTGGGGTGGGGTGGGGTGGGGTGGGTTGGGGCGGGGCGTGGTGGGGTGGGGTGGGGTGGGGTGTGGCGGGGCGGGGCCGGGCACCGGCAGCGCCGCCCGAGGCTGGACGGGACAGCGCAGCACGTGTATGTATCACGCTGGCTCGCAAACATTTTATAAGATGAAATCGATACGTCGTCGCGATCAACGAGTTCCACCTCCTCCTCAGCGCCCGCGCAGCGCGGCCACACGGAGTTATTTTTAATCCACGCATTCCCATTCCGACCGGGGAAACATTTCGGATAATAAAAATAAAAAAATTGATAACGTCGTCGCAAGCGATGGACGAGTTTCGCCGCCCCCGCCCGCGCAGCACGGCGCCACGCATCGGGCGCGGGGCGGGGCGGGGCGGGGCGCGAAGCGGGGCGGGGCGGGGCGGGGCGGGGCGCGGGGGGTTTAGGACACGCCAGCGATCCATCACAGCAGTCACATGCGCGCGCGTCCGCGGCCCACGCCACGCGCCAGAGCAGCCGGCCCGGCTTGTCCTGTCGCGCATGTGTGGTTACGAGAATCGCTTTCAATTTTACAAACAGACCGCGACACTTTGCCGTCGTTTGGGACAATATTAATGATTCGTCCTCTATCTTCCCTTTGAGGAAAATATATCCCGGCATTCGTTAAAATCCCCTTTTTAAAACTAATAAAAAATAGATTTTTAGCAAAGCAAAGGTAGAGAAGGGAATGTGGCCCGGGCCCGGCCCGCCGCATGAAAGTGTGCGTCCGCGAGCGCAATTTGAAAAGCAGCCGACAGCGCGTTATCGCCACACTCCCGCGGAGGAGAGGGGAGGGGGGGGGGCGGCAGGCGCGCGCCTCTCGCCGGAGTTCCTCCCTACCCCCGCCCCGCCCCGCCCCGCTCCGCCCCGTCCGCTTTTGTCCAATCACAAGCACGCCCACATTCAATTTAAAGGACGAAAGGCATGTTTCCAGGCCCGGGCCGCTCGAGCGCGCCGCGCGGCAGCCTGACAAGCCGGCCGGCCGGCCATTCGGAGAAAGCTGCAACAGCATCAATCGCACGGCTCCTCCGCCCACACTCACTCACTCACTCGCAGAGTGTAAGCTCACACGTGTAAACCGTCAGGGGCTCAATTTGTTGGCGCGCGCGCACGCAGCCACACACACACACACGCGCGCGCGCGCGCGCCCGCAGCGGAGACCTGCTGTCCAAACCATGGAGTTATTCTCCTCCCCAGCAGCTTCCTCATTGAAGACAGACGGTCGGCCGGTCGCGGCGAGTCATTCAGGACATCGCGGCGTCACAATCCATCATTGGGTCGAATCAGAGAGCGAGAGAGAGAGAGAGAGGGGGGGAGAGAGAGATACGTGGTGAAACAGCAGTGACTGCGGCTAAAAAAGAATGGAAGCGTGGTAGCCTGCAGCTTGTACTCCGTGCGGATGTCACACGGGATAGAGAGACCGGAGAGCGAATGTTGGCTATGGTTAAATAATAAACGCACGCTTTGCCTACGAGAGCTTATGAGCACGTTATAAGCAGATTCTTGTTAAGTTACGGACCCCTGCAGGTGGATCGCAGCAGGCCATTTGCTCTCCGGCCAGGCCACTTCCAGTTTCTGGCCGTCCTCGACGACACTATGCGGCCTGATGCATTGCGGCGGTCAGGTCGGGCCGGGCCGGTCGGGCCGGGCCGGGAGCGACACAGCCCTCCGCCAGGATCGGCAGGAGGAAAAGAGACAGTAGGCTACGGGGAAACTAGCTCAGCCTAGGTAGGCAGGCCCGTCAAGCAACTCTGTAGCGCTGGGTTGCCTACCCAGGAGTTCGCAGGCTGACGGAGCCGCGGGGGATGGGTAGGCAGGCCCGTCGAGCACTTCTGTAGCGCTGGGTTGCCTACCCAGGAGTTCGCAGGCTGACGGAGCCGGGGGATGGGTAGGCAGGCCCGTCGAGCACTTCTGTAGCGCCGGGTTGCCTACCCAGGAGTTCGCAGGCTGACGGAGCCGCAGGGGATGGGTAGGCAGGCCCGTCGAGCACTTCTGTAGCGCCGGGTTGCCTACCCACGACTTCACAGGCGGCCAATCCGAGGGCCGCGAGGTGCTCCCTGACCGCTCCTATAACGATCCGACGTTGCGAAATAAAAAAATAAAGGAACGCGTCCGGCAGGCAGAGCCGCGCCCCCGCCAAAGTGAGCCCTAAACAACAGCAGCGATGGCGGGGCGGGGCGGGGCGGGGCGGGCGACCTTGGCCGGCGCGGCGGTCCCCCCGCACGCAGCCGCACAAGTCCCTGGGCGCCACCGCTGCGGGGCGCGGCGGGGCGGGGCACGGCGGCAAAGCAGACCAACGTTGTTCTCTCTAATATTATTTTTTTTCGAATCACATATTTTCATCTAAGGACGCAGTCTGTCCCGGCTACAGCACGCACCTCACTTCTCGGTTCAAAGTTCTCTCCCCCTCCCGCCTGCTCGCCGGGCCGGGGCCGGGGCGACCACGCCCAGCCTTGAATGATCCCAACCATTCTGGGAGTCTCGGGCCCGGGGGTAAGGGGCGGGGCGGGGGGGGGGGGCAACCTGACGGCGTTAATGAACGAGAGAGCCAGGAGTGTGCGGAGGAGGCTGCCGAGGTGTCGAGGGCGACACGGGATACGATCACGCACAGCTAAAATTGGCATTAGGCAAATTTTCTCGATTTAAAAAAAAAAATACAATATATCTAACAGGCCGCTTTCCAACTCGCAGGGAATGCATGCTCTTTTTCTTTAGCCGACTCCATATTTTTCTCCTCCGCAACAACCACCCTCGCGCTCGGGCCGGGCCGGCCGCAGATCAAGTAATTATGGCCCGGAGACATTGAGGAGGGGGGGGGGGGATTGAGCGCGCGCGCCCGCCCCGGCGCATTCCAACATTTATTGATAGCGGCTGCCAATGGGTACATCGATATACGGCCCGGCCAGCAGCGGAGGCTAAGAAGTACTCCCCTCCCCGACCTTTTTTTCTTTTTCTTCATAAAGGCTCGGACATGTATAGCAGCCGTTTGTATCCCCGAACTAGGTCAACATGTAAAGAAACTTACAGAATAATTAATCCCAGTTTGTTTGCCGTTTTTTTTTTAAATTCTTTAATTTTTTATTTTTTTTAAACCATAATGTATAATTTGGCTTTGTATTACTGATAAATATTTGTGCTATAGAAGAACTGTTTCGAAATATTAAGGTATTTTTTTTTTGTTATCGGTTTAGTTTTGGACAAGAAATATCACTGAGGTGGCACAGCGTCGCGCCCCGGGGGGGGGGGGGGGCAGTGATAATTATTTTCGTTTCAAAACTCGGCGCGGCGTGCATGGAGGATGGAAGAGAAATGAGAGAGAGGCACAGAGGGGGAGGCAAAGCAAAGCACCGCGCCAAGGTGGCGGCGGCCGGAGTTTCATAACGCACACATTAGCGTGCGTGCGCAGCCCGGTGGCTCCCGTGCCGCGCCGCGCCGCGCCTGCATGCGTGTGTCCCACCCCCGCCCCGCCGGGCCCGGGACATTCAAATTGAATGGCGCGCATACACACACACACACAGTTGGTGTCGCCGTCCTGTCTCGTCGCGTCGCGTGTACCCGCGGCACGGCACCCGCCCTTGACTCGCACCCGCCCACACTTACGCACGGAGGCTTTTCTTTTTCTCCCCCATTATACTCTACACACACAGTAGTACCACCATTTAAAGGCCGCGCCGTGCAAACGCAGTGTGCAACACGGGGCCGCAGCGCAGCGCAGCGCGGCGCAAGGCAGCCTGGAGGCGAGACCAGACATGAGTGAGCCCCGGCCAAACCGCCAGGACGACTCATGGGCACGGCCGCTGACATGGGCCGCAACTCAAACCAAGACTACAGCAAGCAGGCCTGCGGGAGTAACATTAAGTTTACGGAAACAAGTAGTACCCGCGCCGCGCTAGACAGCGGCGTGGTGATGGCACATGTGGTGGTGGTGGTGGTGAAAGTCAACAGCAGTAGGTCCCTCAAATAACCGTCATACAGGCCCCGCCCCGCCCCGCCCCACCCAACCGCTGCGCTCTGCGTGATATTATCATGCGATCGGGAAACGGCGGCAGCGGTGGCGTCCGCCAAGGACGCGGGCCGCTCCGCCCCGCCCCACCCGCCCCGCTCCAGTGCGAGGACAAGACGTGCCCACCACCACTTTCTCCTCCCCTTGCACCTATTTACACTCGGAGCTGCCCGCCCCGCCCCGCCCCGCCAGGGGCTCGGGCGACGCCCAGCACAGAACCGCGCCGCACCGCGAACAAGCGCAGCCGCGAGCCGTAGGACGGCTGGTAAGACAAGCGGGTAATTTCGGTCGCCAGAGGAGACAAGCCGGAACTGTGTGCCAAAGGGGAGGAGCGGGGCGGGGCCGGGCCTGACCCTCGGTGCCGCAAAAGGAGAGCCCCAGGAGAACACGCCAGGGAAATAAGAGAGAATAAAGCTTATCATTGAAGAACGGCTCCACACGGTAGAGGTGGTGTGGTATGGGGCCAGCGGACCACTTGTAGGGCGTCGGTCGGTCGGCCGTAGGCGTGGCGGGGTGTGGCGCGGCGGTTCGTTGTCTCGGACCGAACGTCGGCCGCCCCGACCTTGAGACCGTTGCCATTGCTGCCGCCCCCGCCACGCCCCGCCACGCCCCGCCACGCCCCGCCGGCCGGCCCGACCGCGCTCGGGTGTCCGGTTTCCTCGTCGCAGTCCTGGCGACCCCCTGAACCCGGCGTGTGGTGTGGCGGGTGTGGCTGCGGACCAAGGTCCCGCCTCGCCTCGCCCCACCACGCCCCGCCCCGCCCCGCCACGCCCCGCCACGCCCGGCCCCGCGGCTCTGCGCGGCACCAGCACCCACAGCTCGGCACGGCTATCGGCGAGGATATTAGTACATTAGTCCGGCCAGCAGACACCCAGCCATTTTCGTTTCGTTTCCCTCGCAAGGACGCCAAGGCCTGGCGGGGCGGGGCGGGGCGGGCGCGACCGTACCGGTCAGGAGGGTTGGATGGATAGATAATTGCAAAAATGAATGAACTCGCATTCCAGGCAGTTACAGCAGAAAAACGAATGGTCGCAAGTCGTACGAGACCGAGCGAACCCATGGAAGGAAAGAGCGAGAGAAAAAACACAGACGGGACAGAAAGCGTCCCCTAAATCAAAGTCTCTGCGTCACGTGCCTGCGGGCGGGGCGGGGCGGGGCGGGGCGGGGCGGCGCACCTCCTCTGAGCGGTGCGGTGCGGTGCGGCCCGCTGACCACACACGCTAAGCCGCACCGCGCCCCGCCGCGCCCCGCCTTCCGGCCGTAACGCTCTGCGGCGCCACGTAACGCCACGCAACACACCGCAGCGCAGCGTGACAGTGTCGCTGCAGGAGCCCGCGCTCCGCACGGCGCCAGGGGGCGGCCGGTCAGGAGGGGTGACGGCGAGGCGAGGCGAGGAGGGGTAGTCACGGTGGCGACCGTCACCGCAGGTGTTCTTCGCTAATGGGAGGGGTCTGTTAGGACACGGGGCGGGGCGGGGCGGGGCGGGGCGGGCTGGACGCATCGCGACGCGCAGCGCCGATGACCACAGCCATCACTCGCTCCATTCCGCATTGCAGTCGCCGCCAGACTACCAAGCGGGTCGGGCAGGGCAGTGCAGGGCACGGCAGGGCCGGCGGTACGGAAGCCGCACCGCGCACAGTGACACAGAGACGGGGAGGCTCCGGCCCTGCACGAGGGAGGCAGGCCAGGGCCCCGAGCCTGCTGAGCCGTCCAGGCCCGGCCCGGCCCGCTCCAGATCCATGAGTCCACTCCACTCACTACTTGTGTACTTTCACTCGACCAGCCCAGCCCAGCGAATCCGTTTCACTCCCCTCGGCCGTCCCGTCCCGTCGCGTCCCGTCCCATCGCGTCGCACCCTCTCTCCACCACCACCACGGCCGGGCCGAGCTGGGCGCCGACGCCTAAGCCGTGCCACACGTCCTTCCGCCCCGGGGCGGCAATCTGGTGGCCAGCGTTACAATCCCGTCGCCACGCCAGAAAGCGCGCCAAATTTAAATCGGACTAGCGTCGCCGCGCCGCGCACTGGCAGCGGCGCGGGGCGGCCGAGCCGGTCCAGCCACCTGGCCGGGCCAGGTGGCAGCTTTACAAACGACCGTCAATTTCCTTTAAGCTCACCAGTTACGCCCCGCTGTACGAGCTTAACGCGAGTTGGATCGCGGGCAGAGGCGAAGTGGCAACTGGTTAGAGTATCGCTACGCGCCACGCCCCTCCCAGCCAGCTGCGAAACTGGACGAGGAAGCCCCACTCCTTCCTTATCTTTTATTTTATTCCAAGAGTACCGGCTGTCGATGGTAAGAGTCGTGGGCTCAGCGACTAACGACGCCGTCCTTGTGTGTTTCAGATGGTCCGCCCTACCAGCCTGGGCCCGGGGCGGCCGCCGCCCGCGCCGCCGCGGCTGCTGCTGCTGGCGGCGGGGCTGCTGCTGCTGCTGCTGCTGCCGAGCGCGCAGGCCCGCGGGCAGGCGCGGGGGCCGGCCCCGGCCCGGGGCCTCGCGGCGGCGCGGCCCCGGCCCCGGCCTCGGCCCCGCCGCGCTACGGCGCGCGCATCTCGCCGCTGCTGCGCGCGCACCACGACGACGACACCCTGCTGCTGGCCAGCGCGGGGGCCGGCGCCGAGAAGGACAAGGACAAGGACGACGACGATGAGGACAAGAAGACGCTGTCGCAGCAGGTGGCCGAGGGCAAATACGGCCTCATCCAGAAGGAGCTGTTCGCCACGCCACCGCGCCGCCCCGGCGTGCTCAGCTACGCGGCCAACCCGGAGGTGCCGGGCGACACGGCGGCCAACCTGGGCGGGCTGGACGAGGAGGAGATCTGGCTGGCCGAGGACCACCTGCTGGTGCTGCGGGGCGGCGCCTTCAGAGACAAGCCGCAGCAGCAGCAGCAGCCCTGGCCGCCCATCGACGACTACCAGGCGCCGCCGCGCCAGGTCAAGCTGCCCGCCAACCCGCGCGTGCCGCCGCCCTTCCCCGTGCAGCTCACGGACCACGGCCCCACCCAGTTCCTGACCTCGGCCAACGGCACGCCCCCCTTCCTGCAGCAGGGCTTCGTGCCGCTGGTGCCCTTCAACGGCTCCCTGCTGGTGCCGCCGTTCCCGCTGCCGCCCCAGGGGCTGGGGCCGGGCCTGGGGCCGCCGGGGGGCATCCTGGTGCCGCTGCCGTTCCCGCCCCCCAACGCGTCGTTGTCGCTGCTGCAGTCGCTGCCCCCGGGGGCCGCCTTCCTGCCGCCGCCGCTGCCCACCAACCTGAGCGAGCCCATCGACGAGGACGACCCTTCCATCTACTACCCGCCGCCCTACGACTTCTACTACCCCAAGGACAACTCGTCCGCCGTGCCGGCGGGGCCGCTCGTCCCGGGCATCATCCTGCCGCCTCCGCCCGACTTCTTCGCGCCCCTCGAGCCGCCGCCGTCCTCGCCGCCGCCGCCGCCCACGTCCACGGCGCCGCCGCCGACCCGGCCGCGCAGCCGGCGCCCGCCCAGCAAGTTCCGGCCGTCGCTGCCGTTCCCGGCGCACCCGGAGAACGAGGTGGACGCGCCCGCACCGCGGCCCACGCTGCCGCCCGAGCACCTCGCCGACCACTACGCGGGCAACTACGAGGGCTACGAGTACCGGCGCCCCAAGCAGCAGCCGCAGCAAGGGCCGCACGACGTGTTCCAGACCGTCAAGCTGCAGCAGCACGTCAAGGTGCACAGCGGCGAGGACGACGAGGCCACCACCGAGAGGACCGTCCTCATCGGCGGCGGCCGCCGCCCCGCCCCGGCCTCCACCACTCCGAGGCCTTACACGGTGCGAAAGAGGATCCGGCCGGCGCGTCCCACGCCGTCGCCGGCCCCGCCGCCCAGCGACCTCTACACCAACCTGGTGGCGCCCACGGCCCCGCCAGCGGCCGCGGACTCGGCCCCCGCCTCGCAGCCCATCTACCAGTTCGACTTTACGAGTCAGAGGGCGCCGGAGCACGCGCCCGAGTCGGCCTCCGAGGGCGACGCGTACCCAGACCACACGTACGCCCCCACGGCCCAGTCCGCGCCGCAGCCCGAGTCGACGCCGCAAACTGTCACGCCCGAGTCCGTGACCCAGGCGCCCATAGTCACGCAGATACCGATACGAGTCTACGGCGAGCAGCCCACCACCCAGGCCCCTGGCCAGCAGGAGGCCGTCACTGCCGTGCCCGTGTACCAGGGCGACGCGTACCTGCAGCCCGTCTCGCAGGCGCCCTACAGGCCGTTCTACAAGCCCAACAGCCAGTACCACGAGGAGCTCGAGCTCGTGCCCATCAGGCAGTACCAGCAGGAGCACCCTGTGACGCCCGTGAGGGTTCGGCCGTACGAGCAGCAGGCCACGCCCACACCCGTGCACCACTTCCAGCAGGAGCCCATCAGAGTCTACGACCCGGAGCAGCACGGCGTCCGACAATACCAGCAGGACGTGAGCCCGCAGCCCGTGCGCACCGTCACACACGGGCCCGTCAGAACGTACCCCGTCACGTCAAACCCGTTCCGACAGTACCAGGAGGAACAGACGGCGACGCCCGTGCCCGTCAGAACGTATCAGCAGGAGCAACCCGTCACCCTGGCGCCAGTCCGCCATTACG
Source organism: Frankliniella intonsa (assembly GCA_033675135.1). Taxonomy (NCBI): domain Eukaryota; kingdom Metazoa; phylum Arthropoda; class Insecta; order Thysanoptera; family Thripidae; genus Frankliniella; species Frankliniella intonsa. Next base: position 11,375,285 of record CM066254.1, on the reverse strand, counting down.
GGCAGGAGCAGTCCGTCACGGCCGGGCCCGTCAGGACCTACCAGCAGGAGCAGCCCGTGCGGCAGTACCAAGAGGAACAGCCGCAACTACCCATCCGGCATTATCAGTCAGAGCACGCCGTCACGCAGCAGCCAGTGCGACACTATCAGGCAGAGCATGCCGTCACGCAGCAGCCAGTGCGACACTATCAGGCAGAGCACGCCGTCACGCAGCAACCTGTGCGACAGTATCAGGCAGAGCACGCCGTCACGCAGCAGCCAGTGCGACACTATCAGACAGAGCATGCCGTCACGCAGCAGCCAGTGCGACACTATCAGGCAGAGCACGCCGTCACGCAGCAGCCAGTGCGACACTATCAGGCAGAGCACGCCGTCACGCAGCAACCAGTGCGACACTATCAGGCTGAGCACCCCGTCACGCAGCAGCCCTTGCGGCAGTATCAAGCAGAGCACCCCGTCACGCAGCAGCCAGTGCGACACTATCAAACAGAGTACTCTGTCACACAGCAACCAGTCCGACAGTACCGGCCGGAGCACGCCGTCACGCAGCAGCCACTGCGGCAGTACCAACAGGAGCACCCAGTCACTCAGCTCCCCGTCAGACAATACCAGCAGGAAGTGTCCTCCATACGGCCCTACCAGCAGGAGCACCCCACAGCCACGCCCGCTCCCCTGCGGCCGTACCACCCCACCAAGGGCCCGCGCGTCAAGGCCGTCACCGTGTTCCCGACCACCACGGCCAAGCCCGTGCGGTACTACCCGCCCAAGGACGACAAGGCCACCTTCTACTTCTACGAGGAGCCCGTGGTGACGCCGCAGCAGCACCAGGCGAGCGTCAGCACAACCAAGCCGCAGCTGGTGTTCGAGACCACGACCGTGCTGCCACACGTGCCCCACGCCCCCCACTCGTACTACTACGTCCCGGTCAACAAGACCCTCGACTACTACAACGAGGACGTGTACTTCCAGCCGCAGCCGGGCCTGCCACCTCGCTACGTGTACCTCAACGAGTACCAGGCGTACCAGAGCACACCTCCGCCCCCGCCCGCCTACTACCCACCCAAGTCCGCCCTGCAGTACTTCAACACCGAGCCCAAGCCGGCGTCCGCCATCGGCCCTACGGGCGGCGCGGCAAAGACCCCCGTGTTCGAGTTCAGCTTCCAGGCGCAGTCGGTGCAGCAGGAGCCGCTGCCGCCGCGGCTGCAGGGCGGCTTCAAGCCGTCCAACCGGCTGCCGGTGGGCGTGCCGGCGGGCCTGGCGTACGCCACCACGCCCAAGCCCACGAGCACCGTGTACACCACGTCCAACCCGCTGTACTACTACACGCAGCAGGACGACTCGGTGTTCGACGACATCACCAAGAAGTACTTCTCCATGTTCGGGCGCAAGCTGCCGCACCAGCACGCCGCCGCTGCCGCCAGCCAGGGCGCCGAGGCCGAGGCCGGCGGCGTGGCGGCTGAGGACGACGTGAGCCAGGCGCCGCTGCCGCTGCCGCCGGTGCGCGTCACGACGCCGCTGCCTCCGCTCGCGGCCAGCAGCACGCCGCGCCCCTTCCAGCACCACCAGCCCGAGCCGGAGGGCGGCTTCGTCCCCATCGTGTCCCTGGGCGACGACACCCTCGTCAACTACCGGCGCCCGCTGCCCGCCCTCGAGCCCGAGGCCGAGCTCATCGAGCAGCCCGGCACGCCCGGCCCCGGCCACGGCCCCGGCCCCGGCAACGCCTTCATCTCGTACCAGCTGCCCGGCAACGGCGGCCACTTCTACTTCCTGACGCCGCAGCGCCAGCAGCACCCGGGCCAGCACCCGCAGCGCCAGCACAGGCGGCGGGCGCCCCGCGGCGAGCGCGAGCGCGAGCGGGACCGGAGGAAGCGCCGCGAGCGCCGGGAGCGCAGCGAGCGAGGCGATCACCGAGAGAGGTGATGGTGATTATCAAGACTGCTAGGATCATGATTGCGGTGACTATTTATTGCCGTCGTACAAATCAGTTCGTCCAGTTCGCCAGCACCGAGACACGACTGACTGCGAGACCTCAGTTGGTCACCAGGGGTGTGCGGCTTAGGACAGAGACTTTTAGATTTCTAATTGCAAGGGTGCGGCATGGAGCTGGACAAGTCCTCTAAGGCTTAGAAGAGGGGGTGGCGCTCTTGGCCTGACGATTGCGTGTGATATTGCTATAGAACCAGAGCGAATACTAGTGACAAAAAATTCTAGGTTTTAGATTTCATTTTCGCGAGAGTTCATGTACTTAGGCCAAAAGAAACCATAAGGGTTTTCTGAAAGATCTTAAAATATTCACTTAAGAGACTCCGATTTAAGCGTGTAACAAATAGTAAGATTATTGCTATTATGACCAGAGAAAACAAGACAATTATTTATTATTAGGAATCCTAAAATAAGGACGTTAAGAAATTTTCATTTCTATTTCTAACTAATGTGCCTTTTGTTGATCTTAACTCCTACTCCTACACTATGCTACTTTTGTAAATACCTCAGTAAATTCAATGTTATAGATTTCACACTTGACTTCATCTAAAATTAGTGTTGAAAATGTACATTGATGTAAATTATTTAACAATTTTGCTATTGCCATGAGCTTCTTTTGAAAATAAAATCTGTGTATATACGTGATATTGAATCGCCATAAATGTAAATATGTTGTTTACAAAATGACCAAGAAAAAGAAAGCTTGTTAAAGGTCTAAGGCAAAAAATGAAATTTAAGTCATTTTCTGGTGTGTGTGTGTGTGTGTTCTGCATTGTGACTTGTGCCACACATGAAGGAATGTGTTTGGCCACAACAGCTGAGCCATTGATGTCTAGGTTTTAACAGTGAATTTTAAGACTATACACAAGTGAAATAATATTCCTGCCTCTAAACACCACAAGTACCATATTTGTTGAAATGTTTTGAGCAAGTCGACAGTGGTTTTACAAGACTTTTGAGAAGAGATGACTATTTTGCATATATTCCCATCCAGTTAAAGTAAAGTAGTATTGTTTTGAATGAAAATTTGAACTTTTTGCTTTCTTTTACGATCCCTAAAATATTGCAAGCAAATTGCAAGAGAAATATGAAGAAAAACAGGCACCACCCTTGACTTGCACAAAGCAGTGCACATCTTCAAAGAGAGGCAAAACCTGTTGGTTTTATATGAAAAAGTAGTATTACTCCATGCATGAGTATCAGTTGCATCACTCAATCAATTGTTTGATTGCTGTTTATGTTACCTAACAGGAGATACGCAGACAATTAAATAAAACAATTACATTTGTTCTTATATTCATTCTGAACCCAGAACCCATCCTAGAAAATTTTTGTCTTGTAAATTTTCTCAGACCATAGATAAGTTATCAAAACCCTTCCATAGCAAAACCTCTAAATAAAACAAAACAGACACACAAAACTATGAAACCTTTCCCCCAAACCAGCTGGTGACCAACCTGTGTTCAGCTCCAGTTCCGTAGTGACGTCCTTCAAGGGATTTTCAAAGAGATGTAGATAAACTTCAATGGCACAGCGAGCAGCTTTGAAATAGAAGGGATGAGAGCGCAGGACATCTTCTAACCGAAGTAGGCCCATATAAGAACGGAGAGTCATCTTTCTCATGCAGTATGTGTGGAAATCAAATTGATCATCAATAATTTCAGAAAAGTGCTACAATAGAAAACCAATATTACAGTCAAATTCAGTAAACTTAAGGTAAGTGAAAGGAACTTGAATCCTTACCCTGTCAATTTCATGGCACTTCTTTAATGAATCACCCCATCTCTGCAGTCTTTGGTATGCAAGGGCACATTCAGTTTGGAACCACATACATTGCATTTCATTAAGATTTTCCATAGCTGTGACTCCCTCCTAAAATACCAAGGATTTGTTTCAACACATCTTGAAATTTTTAAAAGACAAGGATCCAGTGTAGATGTAGGTATACTCACTCGGGTAAACTTTTCACATGTTTCTTCAGCTTCATCAATGAGATTGGCTCGTAGCATGTATTTAGCACATTTAGAGTTAATATAACGATCAGCAGTATCTAATCCCTGTGCTTCATCCAGATATTTGAAAGCTTTCATCACATCACCAGCATGCTAAAACACAAATTAGTTTTTAACTTAACAGATCAAGAATTAGGCAAAACAAACAAATTAGTAATAATGCCTTAATAAATTTTGGGCATTCCCGATAATAGATTGAACTTAATGGATCATTGAGATAGCAATTAGCAGAATGTAAGACTACACAAAGAGCAAAATTTAGTAAGGTGACATATTATTTATTTCACTTTAAAATTCAAAGTACGGTAGCATACCACTGACACTTTTCATTTCTTTGTAAATTCCACATTTTTTCGCAGCCAGCACAACTAAATAGTTTCTTAAAGTTATAAGTTCAACCCTACATGACACATACCTTGTATATTCTACCTTTGCAGACAAACAGCTCAATGAGCGTAGGTGTGTGATCAATTGCAGCATCAATATAAAAGATAGCATTGTCTGTGTCTTGCAGAAAATCAAAATGCTGAGCTAAGAAATAATAGGTCCAAAGAAGGGCACAAGCTGGTTCTTTAGGAAGACCTGCATCAGCATCTATAAAATTTCAAAAAATACATTTTAGCAATTTAACAGACAGCTGAAAAATTCACTGATGACTAAAACATTACTTTGTAGTTGGTACATAGACAAAAGGGGGAAGATAGCGTGAGGACCAAAATAATACTCACCAGCTTGAGAGAAGTGGCCTGTCTTCTTTAATTGATCAACATAAGACAAAACAAGCTCCTGAACAGTGTCAGCCTTTGCTTGCACTTTGTATAGTGATCGCAAATCAACGAATAGAGGAGGAACACCCTTGTGCAGGCCATGTCTCAGATAATTATCAATTAATTTCCGGAACCTGTCACCTACACAGAGAAAATAAAGATTTAAAAATTAAAACAAAAACAAATCATCATTGATAATTTTTAGCTAAAAGTATTTTACATACCAACTGCATAATTCAAAGAAAGACGCTTAGATGCATGAGCTCTAGGAAACTGCTTTTGAAACATTTCAAAAATGTCCACAATTTCATCAACATCAGTAACTTGCTTAGCTTCAAGATACTTAGTGAAATACAAAGTATTTTCAGGGTTACGCTTGATTAACTCAGAATAGACAGATACAGCACGGTCAAAACGTTGAAGTTCCAGGTACAAAGTGCCTAAAAGTTTAATTAATTAATTGATAAGATACTCAGATTTTATACCACAGACAAGGAGAAAATAGTAAAATCTTTACCCAAAGTTTCTAATATGCTAAGCTTGTCTAAGATCTGGTCTTGGTACTGCTCCAAATGAGCTACAGCTTCTTTCAAGGCACCTGACTCCTGAATAACCATGTTTTGATAGAGAAGCAGCTCTGAGTGTTCATAGTCAAATGAGCTCTAGAAATAAAATCAGAAATGCGTTACAACCAAGTGATAGAGACTATACAAGCAAAATTGTATTACTATACATATTATCTCACAGGTATTTCTGATTGTGTTTTGCGGAAGTCTTCAAGAATTTTTAGAGCACCCTCATAGTCTCCAAGTAAATGGTAGGACATTGCAAAACCAATCCATGAGGCCCTTTGAGTAGGGCGCAAACGAAATAGCTGGTATCTTGTATCTCTGTAGCCTTCAAGGTCACGCAGGTGGATTTGTAGGAGAGACAGATCTCTAAGGATTTGGATATTATCCTTTTCCCATTTGAGAGCATTGCGATAGCATTTAATTCCCTCATCATATTTCTTGTCTGACCTCTGAAGCAACCCATAAACATGCCAACAAACGTGTGAGCGAAGGTCATTGCGAAGTCCCCTTTTTACATATTCATATGCCTCTTCTTTCCGGCCCAAACAGTTCAAAGTCAAACCTTTCATTGCCAAGGTTTCTGGAATTTGGGAAGAAAAGAAAATGTAAATTAGAATGGACTACATAACACTAACTTTACTATGTCTAAACCGTCTTTACCTCCATGTTCCATATACTTTGGGTTGGACAAAATTTGCTTTGCAAATTTCAACCCATTTTTGTACTGCTTGTGTTCGTAGCATTTCTGGAAAAATAGAGCAGTTCCTTGATAATAAAATATATACAATAAAACAATAGGTATTGAAGGTAAAGGTCAATAAAAAAGCGAAAACTGCCTGAGGCTCTTATGATGATTCATTTTATGAGGAGGGGGAGTATTTTAAATATAATTTGAAAAGTTGAAGTTGTGAGTTGCAGACCACTAAATTTAATTAACATATAAAAAAAAATGATTTCTAAAATGTTTCCAGCCAGAATTTGACCATTCAAAATCCTTACGAATGGCAATTCGTCGTGAAACTGAGCAGTAATTACAGATACTGAAGAGAGGTAGTAGTGAACTTCCAGGTTAGGTGCCCCAAAGATATGTCATACATTATCAGGGCACACAAAACACAGACCGTTGCCACAAAAAAAGTCCATTGGATTAATTTAAGGGCTCTAACATACACCCGTTAGAGACTTCTAGCAGAACAATCTTAAGAGAGAATTAGAACCCGCGCCGAAACGCCGGCACAATCAAAACATTGATAAGGTTATGGAGCAGTTCCAGGGTACGTCTAATCCAAGCAAGTTTTCCAGTTAAAATTAATTTCCATAAATGACAATATCAAAATTAGGTTGCACTAACTGTAAGGGGCAATTACTAGGTCTCAGGATAATGACCGACCGCGTAATACCCTTCGTGAAATCGTGTATTTCTTATCATGACCTTAACCTTGCTAGTTTGGACAAAGTCGTTGATCGCAAGTAAATCATGAAATCACTCACCAAAATTCGTTTAAAAAGGGCGTTTTCTTTAGGTGGTAAAGGGTTACTAGAGGGCATTTTGATTAAAAATCAAGGTAAACAAAATGCAAATGTTTATAAGAGGTTTGGTGTAAACCCTCGTGGACCTGACCAAGATGGCGCGGTAGTCACGTGACCGCGAATTCTCAATTTCTACAAGACGGGCGGTGATTTGAAAGCGATCAAGTTAAGGAGTCAAGCACCTTAAGCGTAAGCCCCAAGCCCTACCCCCGTCCCGTGTAGCGATTTTGGTTAGATAAATTTCTAAGGAGAGAGGTCAAAGCAGGTCAAACAAGAAGAACGCGACGTCTGTGAGCGTTTCCTAGGCGATATGCACCTTCATGAAAGGAAACCTTCTCGCCGCATCGCGCCTGGGGCCACTTGGGGCCCACGGCTTGCGTGTTCGGCTGCTAGTAACTTGATCAAATAGACTGGAAACAAACTGAGCTCAATCCTTCGGTGTGATAAAATTGTCACATTTCTTGCAAAGCGTTTGCATTTGCGTGACATAAGAGGAATTAAAAAAGCATGATCTGTGACCAGACACCTAGTACAAGCGATTAAAATTCCAGGCAATAATCATTATAATAATAAAAAATTAATACTGATGAACTCCAAGGTCTTTATCAAAAATATCAAAACTGAGACCGGGTACATTGTCTCACCTATCATCACGCACTACAGTGCAAACGCCCTGGTGTCTTTAGTGACTGTTTTTGGCAATAGTTTCAAAGTACCGCGTAGATTAGGAACGATGGCGCGCCCACATTTGGGTTTCAAGTTTTAAAAAAAATGAAACTGATCCTCAAATTTGTTTTATATTTTTAGGGATTGTGGGCAGATTTGTTTTGCTTTTCGCCTTTTGTTACAAAACTTTGAGGAAAAAATGGAATATTGTCAATTTTGTGAAAACAGTATAATTAATTCGGCCAGCAGGACGGGTGGTGCGGACGGGTAAGCAGGGAAACGGGAGAGTGGGTGTGGCCTTCCCTCATACTACGCTATAGTATTCTACTGGAAATCAACTAGACTGGAAAGCAGCCACAGCCACCCAACAGTTCCATATGTATGTGGAAGGCCTATTTCTGCTTTTAAATTTGTTTGGGCTATCCAAATTAAGCCAATTCCAGAATAGGGTGGATCAAATGAGGAATAAAAACACAAAGCATCTAGTTTGTCTCACATATTTTATAACTTTATGCTTTCCACAGTATATAATTATAAAGATCTTTCTTAGTAGCTGTTAAGTGATCACATTTTTTTTTATGCTTTCAGCGCAAATTATATTACAAAGTATTTCTCTCTCCATATATTTATCTAACACATGTACTCAATTACTCAAATATATATATATGTATTTATCTTATTGATTTTTTTAAACATACACTATAGTCAGTAACACGAAGACGCAAATAAAATGATATATGTATATATATATATATAAAAAAGAAAGAGGTATAGAACATCAAATGCTTGAGACAAAGTGAAAGTTTTCCTGTCTCCCATTAGCATGTTCGTACAAAAATGTTGCCCCATGAGTCACAATATTTCATTTTCACTGACAAACATGTAATACAAGTTATTTAAATCTAGAAGTTACAATATATACAACATAATTTGTCCGTTATTATTTATTAGGCAAAGTAAACCTTTTAATAATTCTATTACAACAATAACAGTATTTCTTTATACATAGCTCCCATTTAAGCATCACATTCATCACAATATCTGTTTAACAGAATTCACAGTTTTTGATGTGCAATAAGGCACAAACTTGAAATCATCTGCAAGCAGCTGCCTCTTTTATAAGAAGCAATCCACTATTCGAGGGCACTGTCTTTGGCGAAAGAGCCTATTGGAAACAGACTAGTAACATTTTCCTGCAAACCAAGTATTTAGAACGCTTAAAGAAGATAATTAACATAATTATACTGAATACAGTAATACATGTATATGATTACTCTGTCAGTGACATATCACGGCCTAAAATCTCACAAGCACTCCTTTATTTACAAATCAAAGAAATAAAGGTCAACAACAAATTAAGATGCACTGCGATTGCCAAATACACATGAGCGTTGTGCTTCAGTATTTACTACAAATCAGAGGTTTAAAAAAAGGAAAAAAATAAGGTAAGATTAAACATTTTTACCTTGACACTTTGATTCTATTTCTTTGGGAAAATTATTTATGTTGAGATTCAACATTCTTCAAACTGTGGCTCAGAACTCAGCAAGTACAAACAATACACAAAATAAAAATCACCAAACATTTTCCATATTACTATTGCACAATAGCAGATTGTGCAGTTTTGGATTATACAATTAGATACCCTACATTGTAATAATCCCATACAACAGAAAAGAAAAAAAACAACCTATTGCTATCATCATAGCAGAACTACCAACTGCACACCTGATCTGACACCAAGTCTCCCCACCTGGGAGCACATCATCGCATATCCAGCACACAACAACAAAATCACCCTTCACAATGAGATCTGTTAAAAATAGAATTACTCCACAGGCTTTTGATATTAACAACTAATTAAGATGGAAGCCCTTCTCACGGGTTGCAGCCAGCAACCTCTCTCGCAGCAACTCTTCTGATGGGTACTCTGGCAACTTGAGGTAGTGTACACATGTGTTGACAGATGGGTAGCTGCCTTCGCCAGCATCCACCTTTCTTACCACAGTGAGGCGAGGGTATAAGTTTGCCAAACCCCCAGGAGGCAAGGAGGAACACCCTGTAGTGAACTGTAGAAAAGCTTTCCTCTCATCTGCATACATTTTCAGAAGGACATTCACTAGGCGCTGGAAGCCAGGACTACAAGGGGAAAAAAATAAATAAATGTCTTAGTTGTTGGTTGGGTAACAAAGTACAAAATGACCAATAAAGTAAAATAATTTTTCTTACCTATCACGAGTGTAACCCAGTTTGGGTTCGGTGTAGTTGAGCAGGTCTTCACGTGTCCATTGTGGGTTCTGGTCGCCGCATACCATAATCCGGACCTCCTCGGGGTTAAAAGCCTTCAGCTTATCCATGGGGAACACCATGTTGAAGCCCTTAGCAAAAGCACTCATCTGCCGAGCAATGCCCTTCTCCAAACAGAAGGCCTCGGTGAGGGTCGAGTAATCCTCGACGTTGTCAATGGACACCTGGCCAGAGAGAAAAAAAGGAATAAGTTGGTGTAATCTAAAGAACAAGGATAGATGGAAATATCGAGCAGAGACAGACAAGGGCGGCAGCTCAGCTCAGCTCACCTCAATGTCTGCACCGTTCGCAACCAGCTCGGCCGCAGAGAAGCCGAAGACGCGCGACGAAGGCAAGTAGGTCATGGTAAGGGCCAGATCCTCCAGGCGCACCACGGTGCCCGACGACGACTGCGACGGTGACAGCGCCAGGTTCTGCATTTGGTGAGCGCGCGACTCGATGGAGAGGGCGTTGTCCTGCAGGATCCTGGCCTTGCGCTGCGCCAGCTCGCCGAGCTGCGCCAGGAACTTGCCGCGGACAGGGTCCACCTCCGAGAGGTCCTCGCTGGTCAGGATGCCACTGAACCACGGCTTGTCCTCGCCCTGGGCCCCCGTCTTGGGCGGGTCGAACTCAAGCTCCTTCTCGCCCTCCTCCGAGATGAGCGAGCTCGTCATCACGTCCATGGGCTCGTCGGGCTGGTTGCGGGCGAGGCGGCGCGCATCACGGCTCACGTCGCCCTGGCACATGAGCTTGAGGAACGGGGTGGACAGAGGCAGGTCCACCAGCCGGTTGTCCTGCAGGACCTTGGCCAGGAACACGCCCAGGAACCAGAAGTAGGTGCAGGCGCGGTCGCAGGCCGCGGTGTCCTGCGGGAGCGGCGCGGGGAACAGGCCGGCGGGCCGGCGGACGTAGAAGCCGGGGGGCTTGGTGCCCTCGCCCAGGTCCACGGGCTGGTCGAACTCCTCGGCGTCGTCATCGCACAGCCACATGCCCAGGTCCTTGCGCTGCAGCTCGGCCGCCACCAGCGCGTAGAACTCAAGCGTGGGGCCGAGCCCGGTGCCCTCCTCGCCCTGGAACTCCACCTCCAGGATGCTCTTGCGATCCGCGTGGAGCTTCATGACCTGCAGCGCCCAGCTCAGCAGCTTCTCGCCGCGAGGCACCTTGACGCGCTCGTGCTTGAGGCGGCCCACGCGGAACTCGTGCGGGTCGTCGCGCCGCGGCGACAGCCCCGGGGCGCGCTGCCGCTCCAGGGTCACGTCGCGCTGCGTCTGCAGCCACACGATGGACCGCGACGCGCCGAACGCCGTGCAGTTGAAGTAGAGCTGCCGCGTCTCGAAGGGGAACAGGAAGGGGCAGGTGTGGTTCAGCTCCTCGCACCACGCGGGCAGCGCGCCCGACGACAGCACGAGTGGGTCTTGAATCTGCTGCATCACCTTGTTGGTGATCTTCTTGGAGGAGAAGAGCTCCGGGGTTGGCTGACTCTCTCCCTCGCCCTCTGTACCAGGGAGGGTATGGAAATGTGAGATCGCGAGGAAGAATATTTTAACTTTGGTAAGAGCCAAATGAAAGCTAGACTTACCACTGAGAGGCGAGGAAGGCTGAGAGGGATGGTTACAAATCACATATAGATGTCGGAGGAGTTGAAGAACATCTTCAACACTGCAAGCCATGGTACCACATGGAGAACCAAGAGGAGCTAGAGGAGTTGAAGGAGTTGAGGCTGATGTTGATCGAAGATTGCTTCGTGAGAAGAGAGTTACAACTTGGGTATTTTCGCTACTTGACTCCTTCTCACATGTGTCTTCCTTCTTGGCCTCTCGATAAACAATCCTAAGACAAAATGTTTCTTCAATACAAGGGACTTGGAAATAAATATTAAACTGCATTAAAAATTGGTCCTTACGTGTAAATAGGTTCCCATATCCTCCTCAGCTTTTCTTGACGGGAGCCAAGATCTGCTAATTGGATAAGTTCTTGTACTGCATGGAAGATGGTCCAAGATGGATCCCGTAGCTCAACTTCCACATCAGCCACCTACAAAATTGATGACAAGGTTGCAATTATAAAACTTAAAATAATAAAAATACTTGCAAATTCTATAATTTAGATAGTACTCACCCCAGGGAGATTAGGTCCGCGCAGAACAAGCTGGAGTTTAGGCTGAGGTACATTTTCAGTCTCCTCACTTGGTGGTCCGATATCTTCCCCTTCTGGCTCAGGAACTTCTAAATCTGTTGTCTGATTAACATTAGTCCTGCCAGGTCGGGGATCAAAAGCAGGAATAAGGGCTGAGAACTGACGCTTCAATACAAATTCGTCATCCCAGCTTCGGCGTTTACCACTGCTAACCACACAACCATTTCTACTTTCATATGCCGCTTCATCATCCTATTAAAAAATAAAAATTTAATTTAAGAAACGTTTAAAGTTTTGAGTTATAGTTTTGAAAAAGGAAAGGTTTAATACAGATATCAACAATACTCAGGAGGACCCATGAAATTCTTAGGTGTTGTTATTCACCGTTCACATATTAAAGTTATTATAAAGGAGTTGGATATAGGATAGGGGAAGCACACATACCAGTCCTTCTTCATAGTCATCATCCTCATTGTCATCATCATCATTTTCATCCTCATCAGGCTCTGGCATCTCATCATCATCCTCCAGTTCAGCAAGCAGTGTTGGAGCACGGCAACTCTCCAAAAAGTCCTGATGATAGATGGCATTGGGATAAGTAACAACAAAGCACAATACAAACCAGATTATGGGCAAATCTTCAGAGAAAATTAGGAATAATTGGGGTACAAAGACTATTCATGCCTAAGGATTAGTTGGAAGTTCACAGTTCATGCATGGGCGAAAGGGTAAGGTAAAAAAGTTCAAGATAGATAACTACTTGTTCTTAAACTATAAGAGTAAAAATTAATTAAAACTAAAAATTTAAAAAGGGAAAAAAAAAGAAGAAAAAAACTGTAATAAAAAATAAAAGAAAAAAAGAAAAAAACACTAACCTCCAAACTGACCTGCTCGGAATCAGAACTTGTTGAGGTAAGGCTCATGGTGAGAGCTTGGCTCAGACAAGGTCCTGCACCAGCAGCTGTTGAAATTCCAACACTGGCTCCACCAGGTGGATTACTAGCTGTCAAGCTTGGGTAGCTCTGAGCAGTACTTAGAAGAGTACCTGGATAACAAGGATAAAAAAAAAAAACAATTAGTATTCAATTGAGTGTACTTTATGACAAAAAAAAAAAAAAAAAAAAAAAGATTGACAGAAAGCTTAAAAAGAAATCAGTGCATTGAAAGCATGAATATAAGCTAAAGCTTACTCCATACAAGTAATAGTGTCCCATTGACTTGATTAAAAGGAGAAGTCTCAAGCAAAGGTCGCTACTTATAAACTCACCAGGGAAGTTGGAGGAAAGCGCTAGCCGAACTAAGCTTGAGACAGAGCTGGGCCCTCGTGGGAACAGCGAGCCGCCAGGCGCGTGGTTCGAACAGGAGGGTGAGGTGGAGACCCCCATGCCACCCTGGCCACCAGCAAGCGTGCCGGGCGCGCGGCGCCGCGCCATGGCGGCAAAGGTCTCCAGCAGTCCCACTGGGTTCACCGGCTCAGTGGATTGGGTATGTGCGGCACATGTTAGATTAGGCACACTCACACTCATGGGGTTGGCACACGTGTTCTGAGTGTTACGACTCGAAGCCACGTCTTTGTCTTTGTCCTTACTAGAACCCTCATCCTTCGGGTCCTTCTTGCCTTCCGCAGCAGAAGGTGGGGCGGCACCTCGCTTATGACGGCCAGGCTTCTCTGCACCAGCCTCATTGTCCGCTCCAGGCATGTTAATCCTGACTGACTGAGGGAGCTGTGAGGCCATTAGCTGCGCTGCGGCAGATGGAGAAGCTCCCAATAGTGCAGAGGGCAGAAGTTCGCCAGACAAAAAGCTGTTTGTGTTATTACGGAGAAGGTCGCTTCCTTCTCTCATCTTGTCCAAAACTTCCACTGCTTCGGCAGAGAGCAGGGAGTGGTCATCCAGTGCAGCTGCTGCAGCCGCGGCTGCAGCGGCCGCAACTGCAGCTGAGTTAGCAGATGATGCCATTTGATGCTGTTGAAAAAAATTACTTTTAATGTTACTCATGTTTATAACAGACAAAATTTCTCAAAAAGGAGAAACCATCTTACCTTGTTAGCTCTAGCTGAGAGTTTATTCATCAAATTAGTTTTTGCTTGGGATGTATCAAGAGGAAGGGCTGGTGAAGCAGGAGAACGTGATGGAGCATCATCCCCACAACTACTACAGCTTGCCTGTCGACGAAGCTGCTTATTAAGTTCTTTCAGCGTGTTACTGTTTTCCAAATTCTGACGACTAGTTTCTTCTAATGCCAAAGTTTCAACAATAGTGGCGAGATCTGAAGCAGTTGAAATGTCCAAGCCTGTGTCTCGCAGGGCATGTACAACAACTGAAAGCTCATTGGCAGCAGCAGACATATTAACATTATTTTCATTTTCAGTGTTTACTGCAACCATAGCCTCTTGTCTAGCAACATTAAGAACAGTTTCAGCAATGGCCTCAGCAGCTTGCTTTGCAGCAAGATTATCGGCTGATGCAGCTTGGTCAGTACTGGCAACTGAGGGTTTGGTGTTCTCAGTAGCATCTGGAAGACTTGGAGTGGAGCTTGATTTCCGGCTAGTCATGGTCAAAACCTTTCCAGAATCAGCTGAATTTTTAGCACTCTTCGGTGAAGAGCCACTAGTAGGTTTGGCAAATGTTGTAAGAGTTGTCTGAGTCAAGCCACATGAAGAGCTAGTGGCTGGCAAAGGTGAAGGGTTGTCATTGATCTCAGAATTGACAAGCTTTAAGTCATACTTTCCTTCAGCACCCATTCGATAGGAGTTGGACCCACCTTGGTCCCATGTGACATCAATCCAACCATTATGAAGTTCACCAGTAACCGTTCCTTCTCCAGGGGGGTTTCCATCCTGATCTCTCCACTTCCAATCAAGACCCCTAACAACCCTAGCTCCAGCAATTAAATGTTTGACTACCTGAGTTTTAAGTAGACGCCTTTGTTTTCGCAGATTGGCCTCAGCTTCCTTAGCTGCCTTGCCAAGATCTTCACAGACTCCAGTGACTACTCCATAGATTTCAAACCCAGACAAGCTTAAGTAGTGGGTTTGACCAGAAGCATTTTTACCAGTTTGTTGAATTCGAATGTGTCTCCAGCCTTGGGTTTCATCAGCAGGACACTCAAGGGGCCATGATGCAGTACTTCCTGGTTCATTTAATGAACAGTCATCAATATGAGCCAATAGTGTTGTCCAGGTTATTCCATCCTTAGAGACTTGGAAAAGCCAGTTCCGAAGAGCAGATCGCCCATATCCCCTGGCATGTCGGAGAGTGTAACAGTTCGGAAGAACCCAGAGACCAAGATCTATGGAAAACCATGCACGCTTGTCATCATTAGTGTGACAGTTCAATGCAGATGGCTCTCTGCTCAGAATATCTTCAAGGCGGCCGTAAGGAAGGTTACGTCCATCAGAGGATGTAACCGTGACGAGGCCATATTGACCAGGATTGACCCATTCTGAAGCAGACTTAGCATTTGTTCCAATCCAGTAAATAACTCCATTCTCATCAAAGTCATAGGCATGAAGAAACGAAATTTTATTAGTTTCTTTTAACCTGCGCACAAATGCAAAGGTGGATCTCTCATGATCATACCACTGCTTTGCAACCATTTTAAGTAGGTAACGTTCTAATTGTGCGACAGAGCTTAGAGGCTCCATTTTCAAGCTTCTTCCAGTTCGATCAATAAGGCAGCTTTCACCCGGGGCCTTTTCAAGGCGGAAGCGAAGTCTCTTAGTGAGAATCTAAACCATGAAATAAGAGTGTCATGAACCAATATAATGTAAATCACATAATGCAGAATGTCAAAGAAGCTAATCACTCCTACCTGTAAACCATACCCTGAACCTGGGGTATCATATAAGTAAACTGGAAGTCGCTCAATTGATTCTAAAACAGATATTAATTTCTGCACCATTATCACAGCTGAGTTGTTACCACTCTCTCCTTTCTTATCCTGAAATTTAAAAATAAATGATGTGAGACAACTTACAATTACTAACCAGAAAATTTGTAAGTAACATCATAATTTTTACCTTGAAGCACAAACGGAAGACTTTTTCTCTTTGACGGAGAAGTTTTTCACTCTTCTTAAGATTGAGCCCCTCATCCCAACATGACGTAGATAGCAATGCCAGCAGAGCTTGGACTAAACCAGAACTGTGAAGTTCATATGCTGACACAACGCCATCTTCTTGGAGAAGGAGGGAGAGTTCATCCAGAGCACCAACCAACATTTCCCGCCATGCAGATGCATTTTCTCGGCCACTCATGTGCTGTTTCTGACAAGCTCGTTCGATCTGAGCAACTATATTTCCTAATTTTGCTACAACACCTCTAGGCTGCGCCTGCGCAGCTTTGAAGTACTTATCATAAATTTCTTGGGCTTGAACTTTAACCTGTGAAATGAAAGTATTGCTTTACACTTCTGTACTGGTAATAAAAATTAGACACCTTCAGATAATCTTAGCGTGATAAAGCACATACCTTTTGCTTTATTGCTTCTATTTTTGAGCGTAAGCGCTTGCCCTTTTTGCCGGTCCAGCCAGCGGCAAATTCTGGTCCTAGTGAGGTCTCAGCCGTAAATGAATGTTTGGTACCTCGGTTGGACTCAAAGATGAATCCAGGCAAATCTTCCCTAAGAATTGTTGCTTGCTAGAATATAAAACATGCAAAAATTTTATGATCTAATATAATGAGTATTTTTATCTATACAATGAAAGTTGACATACCTGCTGTCCATCTGAGTTATGAATATGAAGTTCCCCATCTCTGCGTGCTGAAAGTTGCCAATTTCCCACAATGAGTCTGTGGGTACTAGGTCTTGAGAGGATTGGCTGACTTGGAGCATTAGGCTTAACCTGTGATCGAGCCCTCTGCAGTTTTTCCAAAAACTCACCACGATTTTCTGAAAGGAAGATTAAATATATGCTAGGGTTATTGTCTAATAATTGAACTAAGCTTGAGTGCCCTTTTACCCTCTGTACTAGAAAAATGTTGCAGAGGTGGAAAGAAAACTTGCTATTTGGGCTCAGCGGTTATTAACAATGTGACTTTGAAGCTCATCACTTAAATCTTTAACTATGACTGCAAGATATAATTTAGGTGCACATTACATACTGTGGCATGAAATCAAAAAAATCTATACATAAGTTAATAAAAAATCCAGGGTGTCATGCAACAAAGAATCACTGACTGCAAAGGTTACCAGAATGATGCTAAATGCTTTGGATTAAATTTTTAAATGACAGAAGCATTACTATTTAAATTTCAGAAAGCAAGACAAAGAAACAGATTCAACCTCAAACCAAGTCATGTTAGTAAGTAAACTTAATTATTCAGTAGAATCAGATTAGATTGTTTTGGAATAGATTTTAGAGGTTAGGAATATTTTGCAGCAAAAAGCATCATACCATGCCTTACCTTCAGCAGTCAGTGTTTCTGTGTTTTTGCCTTTCCCTAAGAACACAGAGGACACACCAAGTTAGAACAGGCTACAATTCTGTGCAACAATGACATAATCCCTTAAACTAAAAATATGCAGACAACCTTTTTTTTTAAAAAAAAAATTTATTAAAGATGATGAATGAACTTATTATATTCTACTTTCATGCAAGGGAAAATGGAAAAAGGGACCTATAGTGCATCTAAGAACCAGAGATTAAAAGATCATTGGATTGTGCTTTGAACTAATTGTGATGCTTGTCTACATATGACTACCCACTCACCATCTGAGAAGCCAGAAGGAAGCAAGAAAAAATAGAGTGTACCAATCAGATTTTAAAATGTGGCATGATGTTATTTTTTCAAGAAGATACGGAAATGATTAAGAAAAGGGTGATGAAATACATGAGCCGGCCCCTTTTCTTCACATGTGGGACATGTACAAAATATTAAGTACAGTATTAAAATTGTTAGATTGCTTTCCCGACTACTCCTAAACTCTACCAAGTCATTCTTCATTAATTCTTACAAAGAAGTTGGGATGTTGAGATGGTTGTGTAACTGAGTGTCATACTCCACGAAACTTACCAGTGCTATCAGTTCCTGCTTCAGGACTACCACTGCTGTACATTGTAGCTAGTTTTCCATCTAATATAAAACGGAACCATCCATTACTGCCATTGGAGAGTTCTAGGGCTGCGGCATCGGACCAAATGTACAGGCAGTCTCGACCGCGGCAAAAGCACCAATCTCGCCAGTGATATGCTTTGCCAGCCAGTATTTCGCGAGCATCTTCCTGAGCTGTGTCCACCTCTGATTCCTCCTGCAATCAAATGATTAATATTTAGCACACTGTGAGAACTGCCATATTGTATACAAAATTAAAGATGAGCACTCACTTCCTCTTTAACAGCGGTTACAATCGGGTCCTGACCATCTCTAGGACCCACCAAAGCAAGAACTTTTGAGAAGACACCTAAACGTGCAAAATGATCAAGAAAGGCATCTTGAGCTTTTTCCATCAAGTCTTGAATAATCTGAAGAACCACTAAATGGCCATCTTCATCTTCCTGCAAACAAAGGAGGAAATACAGTTTAAGTTTGAGTTACAACAGTTTGCTTTGACAAGCAATGTCAAATATGGGTAAGTTTAAGGCGTTTGAGAGCCTGCTTACACCATGAACATTCATATAGCATTTACTGTGTACAACATAAATTTTTCAGGTTGTGGTACCTGTTAGAATTGTAAGTCCACATATGATAAAATGTTAACAGAAGCATCAGTTTAGGTGAATAGGGGGTAGAGTAATGTACAGTTACTTCTGTTAGTTGTACAGAACTTCTATAGGGGCTAAAGCCAAATATTAGGAAACAAAATCTTTGAAGGTAAATAGATTTTATGTAAAGAAAGTAAGTAAATGATATAATTAGTTACTGATAAAAATGTGAGAGAAGTAATGTGAGTAATAACACCACACAGGCTATGTACTGTACTCAATCTGGTAACTTGTGAACTAAATTAAAGAAAGTCTGAAATTTACTCTGGTAGTATAGTACGAGACACCTGAGAAGTTAGTTAAGAAATGTGGGAAAAATTGACTAAAATTTAAACAAAAATCCAAATCAACAGAAAAACATGCAATATTTTAACACACATAAACCCACACTATCAGGCTCATCTGCCCAACACCCCACAGCAACTGACCTTCGAAACCCAATCGAAAGCTTTGATACCCAATGAAGAATTAGAGGGCCACCAATAGGACATCTGAAACCCCAGAGCCTTATTAACTAAAATATTTCTAACAGGGAAAGATACACAATTATACATTGCAAATACGGAGGATGGATGGATTCAAATGCAATTCAAAATTATAATGCTACACAATGAGGAAAACGAATGGGAAATGGCTCAATGATCAAGGGATAGTCATTCATCAATGTTGCTATAATGAAAGCTTGTGAAAGGATACAGCTAATTCAACCATTTAAAAATGAAAAGCACCCTGTACCCCAACCTCTCCAGTAATTCCCATATTGTTTATCTTAAAGAGTTTGGGTGAATGTAATAAACAAATGAGATAAAAATTGTGTGCCTACAGCAAGCCAGTGTTTTAAAATTTGAATGTGATCCAATGAAAGATAATTAAAGGCAAAATGTTGAAACATTAGTCGAAAGATAGTTGTAACCTGAAAGCATAATGCCTTAAAAAATATGAAAATCATGCAAAAAGACTCTTTGCTCAACCCACCTCATTGTCTAAAACAGTGGCAATCACTTCTGTGAGAGTTGATCCAAAGTTGTACGTTGGGGATTCAAGGCTGCATGTTTCCATCAGGAGATCAGGTTGAATATAATGTATCATTTTCTTGATTAGGCTTAAGCTAGCTTTCCTGTATGTGGAGAAAGAGAAGAGTATGTTAGAAAAAAATAAGTGAAGTTTGAAGCAGCACTACGTCATTCTGCGAAGGGAATCTACGTACCGGACAGAAGCAAGCATCGTTGACTGAAACGTATGGCAAAATACAGGCAAAAGTCTTCGTAAGTAAAGAGGTGCCATTTCCGGGTCGCCCCGAGGTTCTCCGTTATCCTCGCTCTCTGTCGAGTCGGTGCGCTTCTCGCGGTCGGTGGGGATCATCCACTCGGCGGGAGACTGCAGGATGGCCGCCACCTCCCGGTGGCCCTCGTCTATCCGCTCCCGGGCCTTGTCCAGAGGCGTCTTGCCGTCCTCATCCCTCAAGTCGGGGTTCGCCCCGTGCTTCAGGAGGACTTTGGCGATCGCCGGCCTGCCAAAGCAGGCGGCGTAATGTAGAGATGACGACCGCTGGCCTGAAAAACCAACACAAACTTAATCATGAAACACGTTTTCAAAGTTTCGAAAGGCGAGCAAACCTGCAAGCGCCTCTACGCACCCTTGTTCACGTCCGCACCGCGATCACAGAGGAACTCGACCATCTCCTGCGTGCCGAACGCCGACGCCCAGTTGAGCAGCGTCTGGCCGACGTCGTCCATAAAGTTGACCTCGATGCCGCCAGAGTCGATCGAGTCGACCAGCGCGTCCGTGTCCTTGCTGCGGATGCAGTCGATGAGCTGGCGGTGCGTCTTCTCGCCGGCGCCCTCGAGGCGGCGCAGGCGCGGCAGCAGCTGCCCGGAGGAGCCGGAGGCGCCGGTGCCGGAGCCGGAGCCGGGGCCGGCGGCGCCGGGGGCCGCGGGCGCCGCGGACCCCACGCGGTTCAGCGCCCGCCGGCCCTCGAACAGCAGCACGAGCAGCAGGTCGACGAGCCGCATCGAGTCGAGCGAGCAGCGCTCGTCCCCCTTCAGGGCCTTCTCGATGGCGTCGGGCAGCGGCGCGCGCAGCAGGTCGTGCGTGATGCTGGGCGAGCCGCGGCACAGGGTCGACAGCAGGCTGATGATGGTGGACACGGACGCCGACGACTTATTCTCCGGCGCCGCGTTGGCCGCGTTGAGGCCGGCGGTCGGCGCGCTGGGGCCGTGGCCGTGGCCGGCGGCCGTCGTGGCCGCGCAGCCCGAGGCCGCGGCCGACAGCTTGCTCAGCAGCTCCTGGGCGAGGCCGTGCTCAGCCAGGGGCGCGGGGTCCACGCTGCGCCGGGTGAAGCGGTCCGCCAGCGAGGCGAAGCAGCGCAGCGCGCCGTCGCTCACGTGCTGGTCCTCGTGCTTGAGCAGCGTCGACAGCGACTCGACGCACGACGGCAGCGTCGCGTCCAGCGGCTCCATCTTGGTGCACAGGCGCGACACCACGGCCATGCTCGAGTGCAGCGTGTCCTTGTGCACGCGGCCGCCGTGCTCGCGGATGAACGTGAGCACGCAGCGCAGCCCGCCCGCCTCGAACACGGCGCCCGCCTCGCGCGTGCAGATGAGCTCCAGCACCTTGATGCACTGCTCCGCCAGGTCCTTGCTCGTGCGCGAGGCCAGCTCGGCCACCACCAGGCGGTTGCAGATGGCCTTGACGGCGCCCTCCATGGCGATGATGCGGCGCGTGCACTCGGCCGACACGTCCAGGTAGTAGGTGATGGCGCGCGCCGTCACCTCCAGGACGTTGTCCGGCGCGCACTCGTCCAGGAAGATGCGGCATAGCGCGGGCAGGAACGTCCTCGGCGGGCAGCTGAAACCAGACCAGCCTCTTTAATAGGGCGCCTAGCTCACTCCAGAGGTCGCGACGGTTGCGCCGTGTTGCGTGAGGCGCACAGCGATGACACACGCATACCGCGATTACTCAGCACAGCGGATAAGCGCGGCCGGGCCGGGGCGGGCGGGGCGGGCCGGAGCGGGGCGGGGCAGACGCCCAAACCTTGGCTCGGCCCGGCCCAGCCCGTCTCAGCCCACCGGCCGCGCTGCCCTTGACCGACGCAAACTTTTCTAATAACAAGCGCAGACGAGGAAAAACGGGAAAAACTGTACCGCGCGCGGGCGGGGCGGGGCGGGGTCTCTACAAGCGTAAACGGCACCCGCCGCCAGCCTTCTTCATACATTGTTTATTGCGCCAGAAACCGCGAGAAACAAAAAAAAAATCAGACTCGTAAACAATCACAGAGCACACCAACCCCACGTCCAGGTTCACGGCGGAGCGGCATGGAACACCGCGACGCCAAAAGGGGCGAGGAACCCGGAGGGAACATGCAATAGAGAAAGGTGGACAGCGTAGGGAGGGAGAGAGGAGAGCTGGTGGGGCTGGTTGCAGCGAGTGCAGGCGTTGGAATGGCAACAGGAACAGGGGTGGGTGGAGGAAGAGGAGGATGGGGAGGATGGGGAGGATGGGGAGGAAGAGGAGGAAGAGGAGGAAGGGGAGGAAGGGGAGGAAGGGGAGGAAGGGGAGGAAGAGGAGGAGGAGGAGGAAGATGGGTAGGGAATGGGCGCCTTCCTCCCCTACACCCCGCCCCCCTCAAGCATGACACCTGGACCAGGCCGGTCATCGCCCCGCCGGCCGCCGCCTGGTCCGGCCGCGCCCCACGCGCCCCTGCTGCTGCTGTACAGTCACTGCCATTTTCAGCGCTACACTCTCTTCAATAAATCAGACCAAAAAAGCAAACATTAATAAATCAGCTTCATCTGCGCCTTGTCACGGCTGCCCGCCGGCCGGCCAGGGCGCAGCGCGGTGACCGGCCACGACAGAGTCATTCCGCAGTCCGATTCACCGAAAAGTCTGCGCCCGCGGTGCGCAGCTAAAGATAGATGGCGTGGCGTGGCGTGGCGTGGCGCGGTGGTCCGCTCCACTCCCTTAAGCCCCTGCGCCCTGCCGAAGCCGCCAATGCCGCTGCCGGGCGGAGCCGCGCGGAGCGCGTCCTCCGAGGGTACATTCACCTACCCGCCTGCGGGCTGCGGGGCGGGGCGGGGCGCTGAGCCCCCGGCGGGGTAGGCAACATCCCAACCCGCAGCGCACGGCTGCGCGCACGCTGCCTACCTACCCGGCGCCCGCCCGCAGCAGTGCGGCCGGCGGCGGTGCGTCGACAACAGTACCGGGCCGGGTACTACCTGTCGGAGCGGGGCGGGGCGGGGCGGGGCGGGGCGGGGCGGGGCGGGGCGGGGCGCGGCGGGGCGTACCAGCCACATCAATCAGAACACGCGCCCTGCCCTGCCCTGCCCTGCCCTGCCCTGCCAAGCCCAGCCCAGTCCCGTCTTCTCGACTCGAGTCAGCCTTTCCCGCCCCCTTGTTATCGCATGGTGCATCTCGACTCGACCTTGAGCCCGCATGACCTCTAACCCCCCGGGGGACCCCCGGGACGCGGGGTGTTGCAGGGAGGGAGGGAGGGAGGGGGGCTGCAAGCAGCGGCCACGACTCCGCCGCACCGGGCCGGGACAGGACAAGGATGGTACCGTTTCATTCCAACAGAGCGGAAAGAAAGCAGGCAAGTAGCCGCGGCGCAGCGGGGGGCGCGGGCGGGGGGGGGGGGGGGCGCCGCGCAGCCATCGCCACAACTCGACCCAATAACCTTGACGTCAGGTCAGCGCAGCGGGCCGGGCCGCGCCGCTGACAAGCTAGCGACCCCACCCTGACTCACCAGGCAGGCAGGCGCTGCTCAGCTCGCCACTGACAACTGACGAGACGAGCAGACGGGCGGCGCAGCCTATAGGCAGGCGATCCAAAACTAGGACAGTGCGGGGCGGGACGGGGCGGGGCAGGGCGGGGCAGCACGAGCGTCCCGCCCAGGGACCGCGGAAGTGAGGAGCAGGGAAGACCAAATGCCCCCGTCCAAACACAAAAAACTGTCTTTTTTTTTTTTTTACCTAACACGCAGGGGCGTGAGCGCCGGACTCGGCCTCGCGTAGCTTGCTGCTATTCTTTACGAACCAATACTTCGACATTAAAAAATAAACATATTTTTTGAATTAAAATCTCGTCTTTGAATAGAAACTCTCGACAAAATGCACGCCTAACGCATAGGCGTGAGCGCCTGGCGGGTAGGCGAAACACACAACGCAGCCCGCGTTTGCGCCCCATCTGGCCCCGCTTGACTTCAACACGAGTCCCGGCAACGAGTCTGCTGCTGCGAAGCTAGTAGACAGGCTACTAGACGACACGCATAGTCGTCTAGCAGCTGCCCCACCTCAAGCTACAGCGCGCGCGCACACACACACACACACACGCGCGCACGCACACACCGGCGGGGCGGGGCGGGGCGGGGCGGCGCATCCCATGCGGAGCGCGCGTGTCCCCAGAACCCAACAGCAGAGGCCCGCGCGGCAGCGTCAGGCAGCCTTGACCGAGTGGCGCGGGCGGGGCGGGGCGGGCTGAGCGTCGCGTCCCTCCCACGCGTAGCGTAACACGTGCTCTACCTACTGTCGTATCGGCAACAAGCACGGCGCTCGTAAAGGGCCAGGCCGAGCTGCAGGCAGTGCTGCAGGCATGCAGGCCAGGCCCATAAATCCACCTGGAGCTCACAAAGTCGGTCCCGCCGGGCCGGGCCGGGCCGAACTGCCAGAGTCGTTGCAAAACAAAGCCCCTGACTCCTACACCACAGCACCGCGGGGGGCGCGGGTGCTCTGCAGCTGGGGCTGCCACCTGCCGCATCACTCTCATTCTTGTGCAGCTGCAGGTGTGTGTGTGAGTGCGCGCCAGCAGCGCGGTCCCTCCTGATATAATAAAGCGGAGGGAGAAGAGGAACAGGTTCCGGGAGTGCCGTGCCGGGCGCGCGGGGCGGGGCGGGGCGGGGCGGGGCGGGGCGGGGCGGGGCGGGGCGCCAGCAGCGGCCGGCGCTGCACAGTTTCTCATCTCCGCTGCCATGCGGATAGCTTGCCTCGCACCGCCGCTGTGACGCAACACCACCAGCCTGCACTCGACAGGGCAGAGGGAGGCGGAGAGGGGGATTTTTAATCCACTGCGGACGGTGCGCCCTACCCCGTCCCCGTCCCCTACCCCGCCCCGCACCGCCGCGTTAAGTGGCCCACAAAGGGCAGCCTGATTGTGGACTGTTGTGGACGCGAGCCGCTGCAGCGGCAGGAGCAGTAGCTGCAGGGCCGCGCAGAGCCGCGCAGGGTTCCATAGGACCCCACAGGACCTCACAGGGCCCCACAGGACCCCACAGGACCCCACACCCTCTCAGCCAGCAGGCCAGCAGAGGCCTCCGCTCACCTTATCCTCTCCCTATCCTTCCGACTCGCCATACTGCCCGGCCCGGCCCGGGCACATCGCTTTCACTCGCGGAGTGGAGCGGAGCGGCGGGGAGTGTTGCAGAGAGGGAGCCGTGTTAGTAGTGTGGCTCTAACCCCCTCCATACAGTCGCCGTGCAGCAACCCGACACCTGCAGGTTTGCTCAACACGTGTGCCGCTGCTGGCCTGGCCTGCACTGGCTGCATACATTCAGAAGCGGCAATCTTTTTTTTATTTTTTTTTTTAAGCGGAGGCTCACTACGTAATCCGAATGCGGCAACGTCAAAATGTGGGAGGAGGGGAAATAGGGAAGGAATGTAACCAGAGTGGCGCGGGCCGGGCACGGGGGCGGTCAGGCCGCGGCCACGTGACCACCCGCCCCCCGCGGCCACGTGGGGGTCGCCGCGCCCTGCCCACCCCTTCGCCCCCCGGATCGACACGGGCACGGGCGGGGCGGGGCGGGGCGGGGCGGGGCGGGGCGGGGCGGGGCGGGCGAGCCCGCGCACAAATAATGTACAGCAGAGCCTTATTGAGCGGCGAGGGTGGGCCGCGCCGGGCCGCGCGCCTCCATACCTCGGCCGGCACCACGGCCCGCCCGCAGGGGGTAACCCACCCCGGCGAGGTGGCCGACGACGTCCACGACGCACCCGCGAGTCCCTGAGGACGGCGCTCATCAAGATAGCCTATCTCGATAGACGACCCCGTTTCGCGCGTCTTTATTTCCGGGATTCAAACCCGTCCTTATCGCCGGTGGCGCCGGTGGCCGCGGCCGCAGGGGGGACCCATCGCCGCGCTGGGCTGGCCCCGCCCCGCCCGTCCAACCGCTGCACTGCCCCGCCCAGCCGCGCCGCGCTTCCTGGCGCCGCCACCACCGCCCCTTGCCCGGCCCCGCCCCGCCGCCGGGTCACCTTTCCGGACGAGCAGCCACTGAAATGTCACAGTAGCGGCCCGACGACCCGCCGGGCGGAGGCGGGACGGGACGGGACGGGACGGGACGCGCCCCACGGCGCGGCGCGACGGCCGGAGCTGAGCGAGCGCCCCGCTCCTTGCTGGAGGCGCGGGGCGGGGTAGGCCGCACGCAGCGCACCCGGCCCCAGCGCCCACACCCGAGGCATAGCAGGCTGGGTGATGTAACGCCAGCGCCCCGCCCCGCCCCGCCCCGCCCCGCCCGGTCAACTTCCCACCGCGCCGCGCCGCGTCCGCCCCGGTCAGCACATTCCTAGTGAGCGAGGTTCGCGTTTGATCCAATAAAAATCGCGCAGGTATTTTTCGGCCTTTCACTCACGGCCGTTTCATTCGAACAAGTTGATGAAAACTACAGCAGAGCCCACGGCCTGCCCGGGGACCGGGGACCGGCCCGGCCAGGCCGCTCACAAACCCATAGAGGAGACGGAAATCGCTCCCCTGCCCCAGTCAGCAGGAGCGGGCGGGGCCGACTCAGGATCGAAGTTTGACGGGCGAAAGGGACGGTGAGAGACAGGCCGGCGAGGAAGAGGGGAGGGGAGAGGATGGGGAGGGGGTGTTCTCCACTCAGCAGCACGTGTATTGAGGCGTTCGACCGAGGGGCAGGCGCGCCCCAATACCCATACATCGTCTGGGGACGGGACGCAATCTCTTCGGGTCGGCCTGTACAAACAGTCCCTCAGCGCGGCGGGGCGGGGCGGGGCGGGCTGGCGGACACCTCAGACACACCGCGCCGCCGCGCCCGTGTGACGTCCTGTCCTCCCCATGCCAGCCTGGCCGGCCCGCGGGCCAGCTCAGCTGAGACAGCGAGCCAAGCAGCCCAGCCGATTTGTTTGCATAATGTCTTGGGCCGGGCCGCGCCGGGCCGGGCAGCAGTCGCAGCAGTGCAGCGTAGTGGAGTGTACCTCCGGTGCGGAGCCAAGGACGGCGGAGAACGGACCGAACGGACGCACGAAACGCACGCACGCACGCACGCACAGCAGAGCGCGCGGCCCCGGCCGGGACTGGCGTGCGCGTGCGCACCGGGGCAAAAGGGGTCGGGGGCAAAGTCGTGAGCCTGCAGTCTAAACGCTACGCCCAGGGAAACAAAAAAATAGTATTAAACAGGGAAAACGCACACGGCGGCGGAGCGCTATTTGCAATTGGATGCCTTTGGCGACGCGCCGCCGCGTGAGCAGATAAGGCCCGCCCCGCCCCGCCCCGCTCCGCCCCGCCCCGCCCCGCCCCGCGTAGACATGCTGATTCACACCCCGGCCCGGGCCACATTTCCTTTTCTTTACGACGCCGCGTTGCGCCAGCGTGTTCGCAGCTACATGAACACATCTTGGAGTTTTTCCCCGCGGGCTGTTGGGGGTTCAACCAAGGTAAAGGGCACAACTCGTAAACCTGGGGGCGAGCAGGCGCCCCCCAGGACGGGACAGGTAATGTTAGCCCCGCCCCGCCCCGCCCCGCCGAGCCAAGCGCCCCCGCATCGCGCACGCGCACACACACGCACACAGAGGTCGGCCCGCTCCGCTGGGACATCAAGTGGACACGACTGGACTTTAAACTCCGGAAACTCTCGCGCAGAGCTAAGCTGGTTGGTAGCCGCAGGTCGTGGGCCGGCAAAAGCTAGCTAGCTCGGGGCGGGGAGGGGCGGGGCGCGGCGGGCGCGCTCAACAAGGACCCAGCAGGGCCGCACGCTCTCCACCGCACAGGTTCCGGTTCCTGGCTCAGCTGCAGGGCGGAGGGAGGCGAGGCGAGGCGAGGCGGCGGCGAGGCAACAGCGAACAGCATCTGATTCCTTGAGCCAAGCAGCCAGCAGACAGACAGACGGCGAAAGGTCAACGAATGCTGCGCGGCGCTGCGCCGCCACGCCACGGACGAGCACCGCGACGCCCAGGCGGCGCCGCGCCGGGGCCGGGCCGGGCCGGTGGCGGAACGGTACGGTACGGGCTCAGGGCACAAAGCTGCACCGGTCTGGCCGCAGCGCGCCGGGCCGGGCGTGCGCGACTTTGTTGTGCTAATAAACTTAATTAATCGGGCAAACGTTTTCATAACGACGCTGCTCCGCTCCGAGGCCCGGGGCCCGGGGGAAGGCGGGGGGCGGCGCGGGACCGCAGGGGCGCCCCAAAAAGAGTACACATCGCCATTATTATCTTTATTAACTCGGCGAGTCGAGGCAAAGCGATGCGCGGAAGCAGCCGCGAGCAACCGCAAGAACAAAGAGAGAGAAAGAGCGAGAGAGAGAGCGAGAGAGAGAGCGAGAAAGGTCCGACAACCAGCTAGCGACGGGACGGCGGTGTGAAATGAGAATTGGAAAGAGGACTCGGGCGCGCCCAGCCCCGGCGCCATACGGCCGCACCAATCCATCGGCACAGAACGAGATCAGAACAAAGCATCGCGGCGCGGCGTGCGGAGTGGGCCGCGGGGAGAGTGAGGTGGGGGGGGGAGAACACGTGCGACACACGTGGGGCGCGGGGGGCGGGGCGGGGCGGGGCGGGGCGGGGCGGGGCGGGGCGAGGAGAGCTGCGCCGCGCGCCCGAAAACGAACGACAGCGCACCGCGGGCAGGGGTAGGGGGTAGGGGGGGAAGCAATGTGACCCCCACGCAAACTTTACGCGCGCTCGTCTTGTCGGGGCCCGGCGCGGCGCGGCGCGGCGCCTCCCGCCTCTTGCCACTCTGCTCTGGTCAAGGGAATTCCGCATAGCTTCCTGGCGGTGCAGGCCCGCCCCGCCCCGCCTCGCCTCGCCTCACCCCGCCCCGCCCCGCCGCCCTACCACCGCAACGAGAGGGGTGCGCGGCGCGGTAAGGGGTGGGGCGTTCTAAACGGCACCGCGACATCGCAGAGGCCTAGACACAGAGCACAGAGCACAGCGCAGAGCGCAGAGCAGAGCAGCGCAACGCGGTGCGCAGCCTGGCACACCGGGACCATCTGAGATCCGAGGTCAGCGCCGCGCGGTCGAGGTTCGCGGGGCGGGGCGGGGCGCGG
Source organism: Frankliniella intonsa (assembly GCA_033675135.1). Lineage (NCBI taxonomy): Eukaryota > Metazoa > Arthropoda > Insecta > Thysanoptera > Thripidae > Frankliniella > Frankliniella intonsa. Next base: position 11,346,364 of record CM066254.1, on the reverse strand, counting down.
CACGGCGACGTCAAGATGGCGCGGGGATCCTGACCGCATAAATCGAGCCGACGCCAGAAATACGCCACGCCGCGCCACGCAGCACCGCCGTGGTCACCGCGACGACGACGACGCCTCGGATAGACAGACAGACGGACAGACTTCTTATTTCTGGCGATATCGTTGTGATGTCCGCGGGGGCCGCGAGGGTATAGGGTATGGTATGGGTCAGGCAGAAACGACCGCTGAGAGTGTGTGCGTCACAGCGGCATACGTAGCAGCACGGCGCGGCCGCCGCAGCCGCGTAAACAAAACATAAAGGCGTAGCGTGATCCCGCCGCGCCCGCCCCGCCCGCCGCGCACCGCGAGGAGGGTTCGCGACGCCCGCGCACTCGACGCGGCCGCCGCACCAAAACAACACACCGCGTTGTGACTCGGTGATATGGATATGGAAAGTCACGGGGAGAGGGGATGAGAGGGGCCGTACGCAGAAAGACACATGGTCCCCCAGTCCCCCGCCGCCCCGCCGCGCCGCGCCGCCGTCCCCATACTCCTACTCCGTGAGGTCGCGCGGGTACTGTCCGTCCCCGCCCCGCCCGTCGTTTCGTTACCGGGCGTCCACTCGTCCACGCACACAATTAGTCCTTCTCCATGCCACGCACAGACCACCGGTCGGCCGGAAGGAGAGCGAGAGGGACATGCAGTCGCGCCAAGGGGAAAACAAGAGACGGAGAGACTGCGCGCCGCGGTGCGGGGAGGGGAAGGGGGAGGGGGAACTTCGATGGCAGGTCATCGATCATACAGGTAATCTTCCGCAACGGGCGGGGTGAGGGTGGGGTAAGGGTGGGGCGGAACACCTCCGCCCCATGACTCTTCTCTCTCTCTCTCTCCGCCCGTCACGTTGTTGCCGAGATGTAATGCGCTCCGCTCCGCCCCGCCCGCGCCGCGAGGTGGTCGCGGACGATCCGGATCCGGACCCGGACCTCTCCTCGCCACATTAGACAAAATATACAGGGAGAGGAGGTGGGGGGGGGGAGAGAAAGGTCCGCGGCCGGGCCGGCCTTAGCGGTCCAGCTAGCACGGCGTGGCGTCTGAGCGCGCAAAGGTGCAATGAAACACGTGTCGCCCCCACCTCCTTCTAATTGCAGTTGAGCACGTCCATTGTCAATGTCAGCACCGTGGGGGCGGGGGAAGCTCGTGCAGTGCACACCGTGCACACGGGCGGGGCGGGGCGGGGGGCGCGAGCCAAGCGTCGCAGAGCAGCCACGATGTGCTACGCTCATCGGCTCGAACGCTCTAAAAAAGGAAGACGGCGAGCCGCAGAGGGGGATCAGGAGGAGAGAGAGAGAGATAGGGGGGACGGGCGGGGAGAGTCGGAGGTGGCGTTCGGGAACGACCAGGAAGAGCGCATTCAGCAGACAGGCAAGTCAGCGGCGGCGGCGGTGGCCGCGACTAGAGTCCTATAGTGGACTCTAGGACTCTAGCCGCGACGAGCGACCCGCGATCAGTCCAAACGCATTAGAGAGAGGGAGCAGGGGGCAGGGGGCAGGGGGCAGATGCGTCCTTCATAGTCCGGGCGGCGAGCAGTGTTGCCAGAAAAGTAGGCAATGAGTAGCCAAATACAGTAGAGTAAGGCGGGCTGCATCTGCGCCTGCCTACAGGGCAACTCGCACGCACACGCGCTAATGTGTTGCCAAGTAGGCAGGCGCAGATGCAGATGCGGCCTTCCCCCCTTACATCACTGTGTTTGAGCTACTTATTGCCTACTTTTCTGGCAACACCGGCGGCGAGGCAGTGTGCTAAGGGTGCTAAGCCGCCTGGGCACCGCGGCAGCCAAAGCCGCGCAGGGAGGTGTGCCAGGCCAGGCCAGGGCAGGGCACGGCACGGCAGCCCTGAGAGGCCCGCCCCGCGCCAAGTGCCGCGCGGTAAAGGGTGAGATGGAAAGGGAAGGTAAGGGCGGGACGCGATGCGGACTGCGGCCAGCGTCAAAATACGGCCGAGCTGCGGGGCGGGGCGGGGCGGGGCGGCGCGGGGCGAGGCGGGGCGGTCACTCACATCCGCACCCTGCCGTCGCGCCGCGCCGAGGCAATACCCCCCGAAGCAGCGCGCATCACACACGCGGTTCGCCCGGGGAATCCTTTCGAGTGCTTGGACCCCTGGGGGGCGTCTGAGCTCTCAGCTCACGGGGCGGGGCGGGGCGGGGCGCATCTCTTTGCCTCGGTACATTGGAGGTGTGCCAGAGCACTGAGGCGGGACGGGACGGGACGGCCAAGGTCCTGCCTGAGTGCCACACCACTGTCTTGTCACACGGCCCACCCCGACCGCAATCAGGTCCAAATTTAATTTACAAACTCGTGATACACTGCGGGTAGTACATGTTGGGGGGGGGGGGGTCAAGTTTTATAGATTTCCATGGTTCAACATTAAGTAGAAACTGTGAAGAAGTGGTAACTTTTGGCAAAGTATAGCCACGGACAGCAGACCTTAGGATAACAAGAGGAAGATTTGACTCACCTTTCAAAGCAGCGATCAACATTGTCTGACATGAGAAGCAACATGCATAGCTGCTCCAGAGCGATGAGTTGCATGTCTCTCTCATCGCCCTGGCCCATGTTCAGCCATTCCAATAGAAGCTCTGGGTCTACCTCCGCCATCTGTGAAAAAACAATAGAATTATTTTTGATGAAACATGGGAACACTGTGTACTTCAGCTCCTAATTAATGACATTGCCCCTCGACCCTCTAATCATAGAGCTACATATTTTACACTGATGACATGACAGCGCACAAAAAGTATCAAATATAAAGACTCAGAAAAGCAACTTGTTTGACTAAATAATATTTTGATACTCTTTAGTGTATGAGCACTTCAAACAAGTCCATTAATTGCCATTCATAAAAGTAGACAAAAAATTACATACCTTGATGTTTCAGAGATGTATTCAGAAGAATAAAAGCCACACCTCTGGCCTGAAATAAACAAAGGTCAGACCATGTTTAATAACACCAGTACACCAACAACACACACTTTCATTGACAAGATTCACGAATAATAATACATTCAAAATAGGACTGATCAAATATTTTGAATGTAAGAAGCGAAAATTTAAAACAAAAACAATGTGAGACTGGCGCAGAAATAATAAGCAGTTTTCACACAAATGTGACAACTATTAATGGGAATCCTTAAAATTCGGGCAAAAAGAGTAAAATCGGTTCAAGGAAATAGGAATCACGCCAGAGCAGATCTTTTGCAGTACTGAGGTAGAAATGCCTCAAATTAAGCGAATTCGTCCATACACTGAGTGACCTAAAAAGCAGTGTTCCACATGAAAGAACGGCCATAACCTCACTCTTATTGTTCTTCAATGTCGAATGATTTAATCACAAGTTGTTTTCGAAAAGCCTTGAAAATAATTTATCAGGCAACAATAATCGGCGAAAGTAAGCACCTCCGTTTAAGAAAGAGACTTCAGAAGAGATCGTGTATTGCACTGAACACAGGTCCAGCTGATATCAAGGCGATTGGGCTTGTACGTTTGAGTTACTACGAGAATCTCAATGCTTAAATTTGGTAAATTACAGATGTAACACCGAGAACGGGTAAAATTTTGGATAAGGATATTGTACTGAAAACGGATATGAGTGGTACAATGAGCATGTGTTAATCGGATTTGTTTTGATTGCCACACAGGGGCTGAGCTCATACTCAATTTTCCTAGGCTTCTGCCCTGAACATCTGCGAGAAGTAGGGCCAAGAAAAAACACCCAATTGCCATAGAGGAAAAATTAAGACACCAGCTTAAAATTAAAAGTATGATTTCCCAAGGAAACTTGGACAAAACTAGCGTTCCAGCTCGCAGTTAGATAATTCATTCCCGTAAAGGTTGGGCGATCGTATATTATTTTTCTCGAATAACAGCGAAATATCGTACCTTTCTAAAAGTTAATGCCACATCTTCACGCCCGTGTTCCACACACTTTCACGCCGGAAAAAACACCATCCACGCAACACCAGCTCTCTCGCGATTTCCCGTAAAAATTTCACTTTAACGTATTTACTTCGACGATCGAGCACTTCTCTTGTGGACGAAGGCAATGGCACTGGCAACTGGAAAATACATGTGACGTGACGTCACGAAACTGGTCACGTGACGAAAATAACTGACGGTAGCCTGGTATCATTCAGAGAGGGACCTAAGCGAGGCTATGCCAGACCAGATTATATTTGTCATAGTACCCTTGCTATTCGTCTGTCTGTTTACAGTATATTCCATGCCGTTGTAGGTTAAGTTAATGTAGTAACTTGCATTTCTGGTAAAAATTGTCGCACATCATGGTTTGATCAAAGTTGTGATCTCATGCACATTCTCTTCTGTCTACAATTATCTTACATTATAAAGAAATCATCTTACAATTTATTATTCCTGTCAATTAATCAAGTAACCAGCGATGGCTAAACTTGTTAAAGTTTTCAAAACCCTGCGAAATAACTGGAAAAAGACAGTATTTGGTACAATTGCTCTGACGTATGGCGTACAATATGGTCTTTACTCCTACGAGTAAGTTTTTCTATTCATAATTATTCTGCATGTTGTAAATGGAGTTTCTTTAGTAATAAGAAGTATAGCCTGTTGATAAAAACTTTTGATATCCTCTTTGAAAACATAAAAATATAAAATATTTCTCCGTTTCTCACTCTGCATAGGTGCAGACAGATGATGAGAGCTTACTGTGAAGCTGCCCGGGAAATTGGTGAGGCTGCAATGCCAGCTGACACTAGACCGCGACATGTCACCGTAGTTCTGAACCCAGCTGCAAACAAACGGTTTGTAAATCTATCCAACAAACTATGATTGTATTTCTTTATAGTATTTCCAGTCTAGAATTCTACTTATATCACTCATTTTCAGGAAAGCAAAAAAGGAATTTGAGGAATATTGTGCTCCACTACTACATCTTGCTGGATTGAGTGTAAACTTACTGGTTACTGTAAAAGAAGGTCAAGCTCGCACTCTTGTGGAAAAACTAGAAGAAGTCACTGATGCCATTATAGTTGCAGGAGGAGATGGAACCTTGTCCGAGGTAAGTTCCATTTTCCTTTTCTCTTCTTCCTTATCATCAACTTTTCAAATTCTCACAGTGCACTTTCTCCCATTCAAGGCTGTTACTGGTCTCTTTCGGCGTCAAGATGGATTTGAGGCTGCCAGGAAAATTCCATTAGGTGTGCTGCCACTTGGAAAAACTAATTCAGTAGCCAAGCAATTATTTGCTGAAAGTGCTGATGACCACATAAGACACTTAGCTGAAGCAACTATGGCTGTAATTTTTGAAGTTACCAGACCACTTGATGTCATCAAATTTCAAGTCATTCCAGTTAGTTCTCATTAGTTTGGTCATTGAAATTTATTGATAGTGTCTAATATTCTTAATTATCACTGAACTAATCATTGCAGACAGATAACAGTGTTAAAGATGAAGGTAAACCAGTTTATGGTTTAGTGGGTTTGGAGTGGGGTGCTTTTAGAGACGCAAATGCAAGAAAAGATAAATATTGGTATTTTGGAGGCCTTAAGCGTTATGCCTCATATATATTTACAGGTCTCAAGGTATGGTTACTAATTTATTTCTGTCTACCATGTCAGTAATGTGATAAATTAAAGTTTACTTTCCTGATAGGATGAATCAAAAGGTGTGACATGGAAAGCCCAAGCTAATGTGGAATACACTAAACCATGTGACGGCTGCTCAAAATGTTATGGTGATAGATTTGATTTACATCCAGAAAAGGTCCAATCAAAGTCTTGGTGGAGTTCATTTGGAAAGAGACAGCCAGGTAAGATCAATTTTGTTTAAAAAAACGTGTAATATCTGACATTACTACGTTTTTGTAATATTTTTAGGGTCAACAACCAAGACCTTTGACTACAGGCAGAAAGTGAATGAAGAATGTAAGCAAGTCCACTGTATTTCCATCAAGACAACAGATTTTTCTTTGCTTGCAACTAATGTGTTGAATGGCATAGACAGCGAAGTCCCTCATCTTAAATTGTCGTATGGTAGGAGCATGGCTATATGATTCAACACCTACCTAAGTGCAATTGAAACAGCTTTGCATCTCATATTTAGGACCGGAAGAGTATTGTTATGAAGACTTTGTGAAAGAAGGGTTCCGGCGGGAAAATGGTGAAAGTCCATTACGCCCAACTACAATATTGGCAAGAGAAGTTAAACTTTACCCTATAGAAAGTTCAACACCATTCAAATTGCCAGAAAATATTGACAGCAACAAAGGAGAAAACAAAGAAGTGAAAAAGGTGATTAAATTAATAAGATAAAATTCAAAAGGTTTTCCCACAAGTAACAAATTTTTCTCACATCTCATTGTTTGCAGGAAGTGGAACGATGGATATCCATTGACAATGAGGATTACGAAGTTAAAGCAGTTCACGCTATCCTATTACCTAACTTAATTAAAGTGTTTGGTCCTCTAAAAGCTCGAATAAACTGATTCAAGAGAGTTTCTTTTTACCATTAATGATACACACTAATAAAGCTGAAGTAATAGGTTTTTATTGAAGTAATGGCAGTTGCCTCAGGCACTTTAGATGTGGGACGGAGAGGAGGGGTTAAAAGATACAGACTCAACATGATTGTGGCAAGAAAAGTACAATACAAAACCTAACATCTCATTGTGTAATAAGCCCCTGTACCAATCACACTCGAAAACAAATTAGGACAATAAGAATTTCTACTCATCACATTTCACTTAAAACTAAAGGCAAACATTCTGTGACTCGTTAGTGACTTTTCAATCATTGAATAATCAATGAGTCCTATAAACTCCTCTTAAGAGATTGGAAAAAAATGTCATTCTTCCATACATATGATTTACAGTCATATTGAGCACACATTACATCTAATTCCATTACATTTATATCTTGACAATGGAGCTGAAATCAATTTTAATTCAGATAATACAATGTTCAAATTTGAAATTTGGATGAAATATTTTTGTTGACTCGTGGCCAAAATAGTGGACATATCCTATAAATAAAATAGGAAACTGCACATTAAATACCAATGAACAAGAAAAAATATAGAGTTCTTTTCTAAACAGTAAACTCTTCAATAGTTATTTACATATATATTTGTACTAAATTAAAAATCATTCATTTATAAAATTAAGTGAATCTCAAATTTGTTAAAATATGACCATTCTCAGATAAACAATGGTGCACATACATCACAAAACTAGTCTAAAAGGCACACAACCACCTTAATTAGAACCTTAAGAGAGAAGATAACATTGCATATCAAGGAGCATACAGAATACCTTAAAATATGGGTACTTAAAAAAATTAAGTCATAGTTCTTAGACAACAAACTGTTGGAAAAGGAGAATACTGTCAAAGTGCAGTCTAAGTAGACTACTGGTTTCAAAATTGCTAGTTCAACAAGTCTTACAATCAAAACTGAACACTTTACCCTTGGTCTCTGGACATGTGATGTTAAAGGATTGAATTTGTTCACCACTGTGCAAACCAACATTAACTTAAACATTAAAGGTGTCTATGGAATAATCAATTTAGCAGGCACAGCAAAATTAAGGTCTCATTTTGTTCACAAATTAATACACAAAATGTCCTTTAGCCTTAGCATGTAAAGATTAAAAAACAAAAAAGAAAAAAAAAGCCTAAGATACAAAATAGGTGAAAAGTTGTTAAGAGAAGGCTTCATAAAATTTTCTAAGTACAAGAACTGGGTTATTCAACGTGAAAGAAAGTACCACGTAACAGTTTCAGTCTTTGTTACGGCAGTGCCGCGTTATGTAGCAGTATCCATAACTTGTGTCTTTTAAGCACAATAAAACAATTACTTACAGCAGAAAAGTAAAAGCAAATAGAGATTTCCATTTTTTAAAAGTTGAATCAAATACAATTAAATTAGTTTCTAACACAAATTGCTTTGGGACAAATATTTTACTGCAGATAAACTAAATAAATAGTTTACTGCGGGTAAACTATTAATGTAACCATGCTTCACAAGATTTTCAAGGAAAAAGAAAAGATTAAAGGAACTAAATAGTATGCCATGCTATAAATCTTAATATGGATGCAAGAAAAACAGCAATGCTTCCGCAATGTAAGATGTTTGATATCAGCTCGGTTTCTCTTTCAAAAGTTAGTTTAGACCAGACCTGCATCTTTAGCCATGGAGTAGAATATAGAAGTTTTCTTGTGCAGAAGATCATCTGGTGATTCATATTCAACCACCTTACCTTGATCTAACACAAGCACTCTGTAAAAAAAAAATTAATTCATCAAACTTCTGTAAAATGCAAGAAGAAAGAAAAGTACAATTATTTTATTTGATAGTATGCAAACATGCCTGTCAGAATCCATGATAGTATTAAGTCTGTGAGCAATTGTCAAAATTGTGCACTCTTTAAACTCTTCTCTAATAGTTCTCTGTCAGGAACAAAAGAAATAGAGGGATGATAAAGATAAGATATAGGTATCAATTTACTATGAGGATGGTACTGAATATTACAATCTACCTGAATCAGATCATCGGTCTCTAGATCAACAGCAGCTGTAGCTTCATCAAGAATGAGGACTTTTGTCTTTCGCAGCAAAGCACGTGCAAGACAAATAAGTTGTCGCTGGCCAACACTATAAAACACATTAAGATAAAATATAGAGGTTAAGAGTTAATTAGTTCACAGAGAGCTGCACAAAAAGCACAAGACATGCATACACATGTGGCTCACCTCAAATTCTCACCACCTTCAGAGACTTCATGCTCCAGGCCTGCAGCTAGCCCCTTCACAAACGACTTTAAGTGCGCATGCTCCAAAGCTCTCCAAATATCATCATCTTTGAATGCTCCAAATGGATCTAAATTGAGACGCATTGATCCAGAGAATAGGACAGGGTCTTGAGGAATGATAGTTAAGCGAGATCGCAAGGCATGTAGACCAAGCTTAGAAACATCTACACCATCAATAAGTATTTGACCCCCTGCCGCTTCAATAATTCTGAACAAGGCAAGAGTGAGGGACGATTTTCCTGCACCTGTCCTTCCAACAATGCCCACCTGAAAAGACAGAAAAAGTTTCAGAAAAACTTTTATAAATAAAATGTTACCTGAAATATCTGTTTACACAACTAATTTCTGTTTTACCTTTTCACCACCTTTGACAGAAAAGTTGATGCCCTTTAAGACTAAATCAAGCCCTTCACGGTAGCGAACTTCGTAGTCCTTAAAGTCTACTTTGCCTTCCTGAGGCCATTTGGGGTCAACAGTACTATTCGGGTTTTCCCATGCAGCTTCCTAAAACATCCAAATAGCGATTTTTAAAACTCATCATAATCAGAGAAAAAAGCAAAGCTAAGTGTTGAGTAGCCACAATACAAATTTGGTGATGTTCACTTCATACCTGAGGTGTCTCTCCATACTCCTTAATTCTCTCAACAGCTACAATGTTGGTCTCAACATCTGATGTCATTCGGACTAACCAGTTTAGAGTTTGTGTAATCTAGAAGCACATGTTTACTGGTAAATTATTAAGGCAGTCTAAAGGATGTTATCAAATAAAACCACATGATACAGACCTGAAGAGCATAGCTGATTGACAATCCTACCAATCCTGCCAGCTCAGGATTGCTGGCATCTTTGCCAAGAACAGCAAATAAAGCAGCAAAGAAAATGATGAAATTTCCAACCATCTCTAACCGAACTGCGAGCCACCTTAAAACATGACAATAAGAAATTGTATAAAGTTGGGTAGATTGGAGAGCCAGAGAAGAACAGTACATAGGACATTTAGAGACCTCAATAAAATGTAGATAGATGAAACAGTTCATGAAGTTTAAGTCACTTACCGATTGGCAATGATACTGGGGAAGAAGCAAACTTGATTGAAGTCAACCTTTTCCTCTGATTCATTAACAAATCTGTCAACAACACCGTAGGCTCTAATGGAAGAAGCCCCTAAACAATTAAAAAAAATAAATAAATAAATAAATAAATAAACATGGGGAATGTTTGTACTAAAAAAAAAAAATAAGGTTCTCTTTTTACCTGTTATACTTTCACCAAAGTGAGAATATATGGGAGACCTTGAAACTGACTCCAGGCGTTTCAATTGCCTAGAGGTCGCCACATAAAAACGCTGCACAGTAAAGGTAAAATTAAACACTGGAATTAAGTAACAGCAAGTAATAATCGGTTAGATGACAAGACACATATCACACATACCTGAACAAAGTAGTAAAGAAAAGCAATTGGAAGAATTACATAAGTAAAACTGGGAGTGCTATAACTGATGACAACAAGTGTGGCAATAACCTGAAATGTGGGTTAAAGATATTAAGTTACTTTACCATCAGAAAATCAGTGTCTGAATAAAATTCAATTTTAAGTAATTTGTTAAAACATACATAAATGATAAAAGCAATTATTTAAAAGCTTACAGAGCTACAAAAGCACAATTGAAGCACATATAAGAAAGTTAAGCAAACAAGTGAGCACCATACTATTTTTCCAATGTAAAATATGTAACATAAAACTTCAATAATTACAACATGCTCAAAGCCACATGCATGCTAGAGGCAGATCTCCACATTAAACCACATACATTCAAAAGGTGAGGGAATCAATGGTTGTTGATAAAGAATCAAATTGTATGAATAAATGCAATGATGAATGTTTTGAAGTCTAGAGAAAAGGTAGACAGTTGTAGTTTGATGTTTGATGTGTAGCATACAACCGGATAAAATAAAGGAATTGATAGGACAAATGTGGTAATAAATTGTTAAAAGATTTTTAAAAAAATTTGTTAAAATGGTTGACAGCAACTGAGAAAGATTTCATTTCATATTCCAGCAGAGAAATATAGAACAAAACAAAATGCAAGGAGACATGATACTTGAACATATCTACACAGAAACACCACTCTGAAAACTATCGGTAAACATTCAGGTGAATGATAATCTTTCTTGACACAAATCCAATAGAACTACCTTTAATGTACCCATAGAGATATTAACCTTACAAAAACCTAACATAGTAACACCAGATTCTATCCAAACTGTTATCGGCCATTTTGAAAATATTGATTTGAACAAACCTCTACTGAGCACCAGATGGTATCTATCACTTGTGCTCGTAAACAATTGTCTAAAATGTCAATATCTCGAGAAAAGAGAACTAAGATACGACCTGTAGGTGTTGTATCAAAAAATGACAATGGCTTGTGCAAAATTTTCATTAAGTAGTTATGCAATTTCTGGGCAGCTAGGAGGCATCCAATTGAAGGTGTTATTTCTATTGCTAATGACCCAATTGCTGCAAAGAAAGCATATGAATCATCTTTAATAGAATTACTATCATTTTCAGAGACAAAAATCAGCATTTCTCACAAAAGAAGGGCATGCTTAAAGGACACAAGGTATAAATTGCAAGCACACATCCACTATATCACACACATTGATATGACTTTGGACTTATCAAAACTCCTGAGTGCAGATATTTCAAACACCTTAACAAAGTCTTTGTTCTATGTTTTATACTATGATCTAAGAGGCACCCCAGCTGAGCACAGACAATAGAGGTTTGAGTAAATAAGCAATCAGCAAGAAGATTAGAAAATTAGCCGATTACCTCAAAAAAACAGTACAGTGTGTCCGATATGTTCTGAGGCAAAGTGTTGTCTAGAACATCAATATCTTTTCCAAAACGTGACAGAATTCTGCCAATTGGAGTTATATCAAAAAATGTTAGAGGAGCATGTAGAGCACCTCTAATTAAAAAGCCATGCATGAGTCTACTGGCTCGCACACATCCCAGCCGTGGGATGAACTCAACCATGAGAGCACCAAGGCCTGATAAAACGACCAAAATAATTTTCAAGTAACATTTTGTGAGTTTTAAACAGGAATGAAATGAACAGCAATGAATGAGAATCACATTGTGAAACTGAAGAAAAGAGAGAAGCTGCGTAACAGCGAGCTTCATTAGACCTGAGATTACAGTTTAAAAAAGAAAAGAATTATGTACAACAAAAAAGTAACACGTCTTATCAGATCAAATACAGATTCAAATCCTTTTGAGTTGCTTATGCAATTTTGATCATGTATAAAACAAAATATCAGTGGTTCTTTTCCTTATCATATTCCTTGTCATCAAAGTATCTTTTAGCTCTGATATAGCAAATAGACCTTTCCTCATCAATACACCAAAAAGTGGAAAAAAGGTAAAAACATCTTATGTTTGAAAAACATATCACAACACGACAAGAAATACAAAGTAGAGAATTAATGGGAAAGTTAAATGATGTTAGATGAGCAATACAAAACGACGTCTTGATGTATTCATGCAGAAGATCTCTCGAGACAACATCAAACAAGCCATGCAGTGGAAGGTCAAGGTCATACATGCAATATTATTTATCAGGAGAAAAATTCTGAAAAAATTGTGACTAACGGAGAGTATATGAACCCCAACTTCACAAAATGGGAAGAAAATGCATCTACAGTTAAATCAAATTAACCCCCAGTTACAGAAGAAACCTTGGAAGAAACCCACATCCTAAAAAGTAGTTAGATAGATAGACAGATAGATAGAAAACAAAAATTTATTTGAAACAGTTATATCTGAAATACTGTCATTGAAATAAAGATGAGAGGAAGATACACAGAGAGAATGAATTAAAATGGGAACCAATGGAATAATTGCACCGATACCATACCAAAAAAAAATGGCTACACGATAGAAGCTTACCAGTAGTACTAATAGACACAAATGCCACACAACCACCAATAAAAGCCCATTTATAAAATTAATAATATGTATTCTCATGGTACCCTGAAGAAGCCAGAAAGAAACATCGTAATGATTCCAGGCATCGTCAAATCCAGAGTGTTGACATCAGTAGAGAAGCGGCTTAGGATACGACCAATAGGTGTGATATCAAAGAACATCATGGGGAGGCGGATGATTGATTGGAGCAAATGATGATGCAAAATAGTTGCAGCATTTAGAGTTCCAATACTTAAAATGACGCTTGAGAAGCAAACAGAAACCACTGCAACATTCAAACAATAATAGGGTAAATTTTTAACATAATTGAAGCCATAAAAGCTTTTTAGAAGTTTCTCGTTCAAAAATAATGGATTGAAATACACCATGATAAATATGCCATCAGGTAATTAAAGTGAGTCGCAGTATCTATAATGTAAGCAGAATTTAACAATGACCAAGGTTTACCAACAATGTCTACTACAGGGTACTAGAAAACTGTGAAGGATAAATCAGCAAGAATAGGTTTTGTATTGTAAAATTTCTCCTCCAAGATCATAATATGAATCACTTGCCCTACAACCTTGCAACAGGTAGAAGAAATGCTTACTTGACACTGCCATTATACCAATTAAAGTAGGGGGAAAAAAAAAAGGAAGAAAAAAAAACATGACTGACTTCTAGAGCTTTTAAAAAGAGAAAGCTTCCAGAACTTTCTACAAATATACAAAATGTAATTACTGTTTGATGATATACTGTTGCAACAAAGACAACATCTACACACCAAAGCAATTCTTCAAAAGAAAAAGAAAAAAAACAAAAAAACAAGTGGACACTAGGGCCAAGAGTTACACTCAGACAACAGTGATGAATAGATATGGTTTGACATGACACAAACCCAATAGACTCTCACACAAAACTTAAATTCTTTCAAAATTGAACCATGCTTTAAAATTTTAACTAAAACGTAAATAAAAAGTACAAAATATAAAACAATAAAAAAATTTAATGACTTATTTTTACTGGAAGAAAGAAGACGTGGAAAAATAATTAAAGCATACCCAAACCAAAGGGTTTGTTACACTTAAAGTGTTTCTTGAGAGAGTCAACCAGCTTTGAACATTTGTTGTCTATGGACCTGTTTAGTTTCCCCAGGTAAAATAGTGGGAAAGATTGGCTTAAGCATTATAACTTAAAATGCTAATCAGATGACCTTGTGGGACAGTGGTAAAAGGTAAGCACAGGGAGCACGCAACACCCATGCTACTAAGTATTTCATTTTTAACTGTAAACTCCCACAACCTGAAATATGATAGATAAATTTGCGAAGTTGACAAAGGAAAAAATTAAGCAAAGCCATAGTTTGGCTATTATTAGCTCTAGGAAATAGATAGATTTTAGATAACAAAACATTGTTACTGTGTATAAGAAAGCATAGGCTCTTTAAATTAGTAAGTCTGCTTAATGCTCTTCTTGTGGGGACTAGATTAAATGTACTCAAAGAGAAACAGACACCATTAAAAATTGGTTCAAAACAAAAACAATGATTATTTCTAACACATCTGAAAAACTACTGGTATTGATGAGTATGTGCAGTTTCAACTGTTACATAAAAACGTGAATATTACTGGTTATGTTACCTTTGAGAAAACTATTTAATTGATTGACTAAATTCCAAAAGCCTAAGCAGACTTAGTTCAATTGTACACAACCTGAATTAAATTACGTACCGCAAAGAAACAGTTAGTCCAGCCGCGTAGTGTCATGGGCAACACATTGTCCAAGGTATCTACATCTTTTGTCAAACGATTGAGAATTCGACCAACAGGAGTAACATCAAAAAATGATAAAGGGATGCGCATCACATTATAAAGTATATGATAATGGAGTGTTTTAGCAGCACTTAATGTTCCAACATAGGTTGCTAATGATGCTAGGAAGACCGTCAAAACTGGAAAGCATTCCAATAAACAAATAAAAACCATGTAGAGATAAAACAAAGCAAAATCTTACTAAACAGAAACACCACAAGACGAAACCACATTAAAACTTATCAGACAAAACATAACAAAAGCAGTGAGAAAAATTGTGAATTGCCCAATAATGCAGATGAGGCTTGGTCTGTCTCTACAGAAGCTGGATAAATCATGTTATCAGTGTAAATCAATTTATCAGTGGTTGCTTTAAAATGAAAAAGTCAAAACTAAATAATTCATCAAAGCAAATAAAAATTAATAACAGTGCCACAACATGCTTCATTGCTCTCAGGATAAATTAAAAGACAAAAATAATTTAAAAAAAGAAAAACCATGCAAATTATTATTTTTTTTAACAGAAAATTAAACACACTGAACTTTAAATTGTACTCCAATTTACCGAGAAGAGACAGTTAATCCAAGCACGTATTGAAACGGGTATTGAGTTATCAAGGACATCAACATCTTTCCCAAATCTGTTGATAATTCTACCAACAGGAGTAGTATCAAAGAAACTCATAGAGCATTTAAGGAGATTTTGTAGTAATTGCATGTGAAGAGTTGATGCAGCACGGAGTGTGCCCAAAGCAAGAGTCACTACACTGAATAACACCACAATTGCTGCAAGACCAAGGAACTCCGTTAAACACAATCACACAAACAGAAAATAGCATGTCAATCACTAAGGCACATTCCTCCAACATCGTAGTACAAACCTGAAGAAGAAACAAACAGAGAAACATAGCTCACAACTACATGTTTGAGATTTCAAACAACACCAACAGTGTTTGAAATTTCAAAAGAAATGACTTCACAATGGCAGAAAACTGACAAATATATACAAAAAAAAAAAAAAAAAAAAAAAAAAAAAATGGTAAAAAAAAAAATAATCCCAGTTCTGTTACTTTACCATAAAGAACTGGAAGAGAAATCCTCGTAAAATCATGGGCAACACATTGTCAATTGCATCCACATCCTTTGTAAATCTGTTCAGTGTACGACCAACAGGAGTCACATCAAAATATGACATGGGGCATCTTAATGTGTGGCGAAACATGCCATTGTGAAGTTGATTAGATGACCCAACAGTACCCAAAGCAAAGATCATACTGAATGAGAAGAAGAGAAGGGCTGTGGATATAAGAAGAATTTGGTTATTATGTATGTTTCTTCTGCAAAATATAATGCACAAAATAAAGAAAACAAGAATTAACTTCAAACAGTACAATGAATCAGAAACATATTATAGCTGTAGGAAGAATTAGGAATATAATTGGAAACAAAATCTCTTATCCTGGAAGAAGAAGAAACTGATGTCTAAAACTAACAAGTTCTTGAGTTAACTTTATTCCTGTAAGCTGTACTATCCACAAATTAAAATGATTATTTCTACAGAACACTATACAAAATATAAAATTATTCTTACCTTGGCCGAGCCCTAATGCACCATAAACACCCAGGTACATATCACGTTTACTAGTGAAATCAGACCCATTTAGTTTGGAGAAATCTTCAGCAGACCACTTTGACAACCAGACGTTTGAATAAATAGAGAATCCCTACAACAAAACAAAAGATGAAGGTTGTGATCAGTGAAATGCTACTGATGTGTAACTGGCCTTGTAACAATGCACTATTTGGAATTGAGATTGTAACTGGTCTGCAATCTCAGCTTTAACTTTGATAGCCATAAAAGGAAACATTTCAACACATGTACTTACTTGGAAAATCATGTTCAAAACAATTGTAGCAACTGATAAAACAACTCCAATACTGCTCAAGTAGTGAGCATATACTCGCCACTTAACCTGTTAGACGGAAACATTCTTTTCATTATAACTTGTGTGTGTTTGAGTCCACGCACAAAATTTATATAGAGAAAAGATACTTATACTTACACTTCCTGTTTCTGCTTTCTCAGCTTCAATCAGTTTTTCTCCTTTTGCTTGATCTTGCTTGGGTGGGGTCGGTTCTTTTTGTTCACTACTGTGCCTACGGCGCAGGGCGTCACTGGACCCTGATCCTCCCCTGAGAAGAGAAAGTGGGCATAACAAAAACTCTATACATACTTGTATATTATGAAGCTAAAATTAAGAGTAAGTGCTCAGATTGCTTTTCACCTCTTTAAAGAACCAGTAAGAGAGGTTCTCTCCGCAATAGAACCAGTGTCACTCTGACTCTCTGAAACTCTTGTTTTTCGTCGTTGCAGCTCTTTCTGAAGTTCCTCCGCGCCTAGAGTTCCTTCAAGTTGCGCCTTAATTTCTTCCAAATCATCATCACCTTCATTAGATATTTCTTGCAAGTGCTGCACCAGAAATTCTGCAAAAGCCCCCTTCTTTTCCATAAGCTCTTTGTAAGTGCCAGTTTCCGAGACCTCACCCTCCTTCAAGACAACAATTAAATCAACTTCTCGTAAAAATGTGATACCATGGGTAACCAGGACTCGGGTCTTAAAAAGAAGAAGAAGAAGAAAAAAAGTACGTATTAAATAAAATATTAGATTTGGACAGTTTGGATAAACTTACACTTTTCATATTAGTAGTTATACCTTTTTCTTCAGAAGTCCTTGAGGTCCAATAACGTTATCAAAAATGTGCTTTCCAACATGACTGTCCACAGCACTTAAAGGGTCATCAAGTAGATATACTTCAGCATCATTGTAAACAGCTCTTGCCAAAGAAACACGTTGCTTCTGACCGCCACTTAAGTTGATACCCTAATGAAAAGAGATTAATCATCATATTTAAGATTAATGTAGAAAACAAAAAATGAAGAAAATTGTGAGGTTAGCAAATTACCTTTTCACCGATTTCTGTCTGATCCCCTCCAGGCAGCATGTCAAAATCTGACTTGAGAGCACATGCATCCACAACT
The DNA here is from genome assembly GCA_033675135.1 of Frankliniella intonsa. Lineage (NCBI taxonomy): Eukaryota > Metazoa > Arthropoda > Insecta > Thysanoptera > Thripidae > Frankliniella > Frankliniella intonsa. The sequence continues at coordinate 11,328,731 of CM066254.1, read as the reverse complement.
TTGACATATCTGTTATTATCAACAGATTTTCCAAAGAGGATGTTGTTCTTTAAAGTAGCATTTTGAATCCATGCTTGCTGAGGAACATATGCCACAGCCCCCTTGAAAAATTTGGGAGAAAAAAATATTAGACATACTATAATTTACATGTACCCACAAAACAGAAGGGGATGAATTTGACAAGATTTCGTACCTTAGCATTGACTCGACCAGAGATTTTGTCCATTTCACCAAGAAGGGCAGATAAGAGTGAGCTCTTGCCAGAACCAACACCGCCAACAACCGCAACAAGGCTTCCTTCATTTACTTTGAAATTGATATTTTTTAGGGTTGGTGGTTCCTCTGGTCCCCATGCAAATGTGCCGCTTTCGATGATAAGAGGAGCACCTGCAGACAATGTTCATTGAACATGTTAAACAACAAATTGAGTTGTCTCAGAAGGGATTGATGTAAGTAAAATCAACAGGATAAAGGAAAGTGACATGAATATGATTATGTATAACTTTACCTTCTTTAGCATCATGAGATACGTTAGAGGGATCCAAATCCTCTGAATTCATGTATTTGTTAATTCTCTTGATGGACACAGCCGCCTAGAGTCACACAATAGTTTAGTGATTCATCATACAATAATGAAGAGCAAAATATATACTCCATTTATGGTAATGAAAAGTAGGTTGGTTAAACAGTAGGGTTAATAATGAAGGGGAAGCATTTAGAGTACAGCAACCTTTTCACCTAATACAAGACCCTTCTCCCCCATATGCCCCAATACCATTTCCTTATTGATATGTCTGTTGCACTTACAAAGAAGATTTTTAAAAAAAAGTGGATTAAGGAGCGTCTAGCTGGAGTATTGAAAGACCTCTTCCATTTCAATCATAGAAGCAATTCAAGAATCTGAGCATGCTACCATCACCAAGTTTCCCTATCGGAACTGATAGATGTTACCCTTGTGTGATTGTTGCCATACAATAGAGGGGAATGTAATACTTTTACCAAACTTTACAACCAAATCTCAAGGAGTGGTGCAACAAAGTACTGTTGCTCCACATATTGTCATAACACATTTAGATTTTTAAATCTCACTTAGTGTTAAGTGTGGGGAATAATATCATCTACAAAATCAACCTTACCTGAACTAGATTTGATATCATCATAGGAAGCATTGATAGTGGAAACCTCAATATATTGAAAAGTGAGAGTGACACAAATGCTTTTTCTGAGTCCAAAATGTTCTTCTCATCAACTAGGACATATGTGGCGAAGGACACAAGAGAAACCTAAATGACAAAGCAGATATAAAGAAAGCTTTATAAACATGTTTATAAACCAAGCCATAGCAGAGTTTGCACAAGGTGGCACAAGACCGCAGAGCATAACCATGGCTGGTACCCTGTCCAAGGGCAGCGTCACTGCAAACCTTTGCACCAAAAGCTGAGGAATTTCAGGCTAGCAGATTGTCAACTGATTTAAGTACCGCACAACTCAAATGCCTGTTGTGTTTCACTATTTTAAAGGCTAAGGGTAGAAAGTTTTTGTAACATTTTCTTTGAGTGATTTGATAAGTTCACTTTTAATTTATGATTCTTTCTATTGCGCCACTGTTACTAACAATACTGCTAGTAAAGAGAACCATCACCCAGCAAAATGACTAGGTATGATTGTAAAATATTTCTGCAATACTCCCACATGCATGATGAAAAGTCAGGTGAGTAAAAGCATTGATTATTGTTCTCTGATACCTCAAAAGGAGATCAAATCTCACCTGGGCTGTAAATACTATAATGAGAGGTAGTAGACCTAAAGGTACTCGCATAATTTCAAAAAGTGTAATTGAGACAAACACCTTCTGAGGTGAAAGTTCATGGCTGTCATCAACCAAGATGTAGCAGGCAAAAGTGAGCATTGAGACCTAATACACAAACAATTACGAACCAAAATGCAAGGAAATGAGGGGGGAGGGGGACCAGGGAGGGACTGATTACAGCTAGTCTCTTCAATTCAATAGAGCGGGATCACAAATCTGAAAGAGTCATAAAACCTATAGTACTTGATCGGTTTTGGATTCTGCAATCTGCTTCTAAAATAGAGCCAGATAAATTATGGAAACAATATAACATGGCAAAACAAAGATCATGTTTTCCCCCTTTTTTTTTGTTTTAGTCTTTAATGTGGATTAATTGAATAAAAAGAAAGGAAATAAATAGGAATCACAATCTAGTTGGAAAGAAAGCACTCCTTGCTAGTCCCTATATAACAAGAAGATTATATCAATTTGACAATCAAATTTCAAGACCTTGTTTTACCATTACAATTTTCTTTTGTGCCTCTGATCCCGAAAAATTAATGATGTACACTAAAGAAACACAGACATAATTGAAGCATGCATTAACACTGCTCCTGCAATAAAATTTAATCAAATTAGGACGTGGGCTCGTAGCTATTACAATGAAAGGAAAGACATTACACGATGATTTTTGCCGTTTTTAAACTCTGGAAGTAAGATGTTAAGTCATGTGGTAAAAAAACAATTTAATGAAAAACGAACCGTCAAAATTTTAAATAACACAATCTAAGAAACTTACCAAGAAAGGAGCACATGCCCAAATAAAGGCAGTTCCAGCATTAAGATAAGCAGCTTGTTTTAAAACCTTAATTTCTTTATTTCGGATCTTTAAAATTTTTTCCTCAAATGATGGTTCCCATGCATAAAGCTTAAGAACTTTCATGCCACTTAAGATCTAATCAATTAAAAAAAAAAAAAAGAAAGAAAGAAAATAAATAAATAAGAAAGAACTAATTAAAGTGGATTGTAATGATAAAATGATGAATATCTACCTCATTCATAAGTTTGACACGCTCATCTTTGTACTTCATTTGAGTTATTTGCAGATTTTTGACCTTGCTAGCAATAAAACCATTAACTGGGATCAGAACAATCATAACAGCTAAGCCAGCCAAAACCGATGGTCCTAGAAAAATGCAGAATTCATAGAACTTTGTTTAATAGAGGGAAGAGCAAACTGTATAAGTGAAACTCTCTCAAATGAAACCCACAAATAATTATGTCTCATTTGTTGTTCTTAGATCGACTAGTAATGCTAATTTTTAAATTCCCACCAACTTTGAGCTCCAATTTTAATCACATCAAGTTTGATTTTTGAGGGTTTCACTGTATTTGAGACCTACCCAAGGTGTCCCATAGGAAGTACAAAGCCAGAGCGATTTGCAATGGAGCAGACCATATCATGTTAAGGTATGCAGTGAGATCAATAAAACGCTGAGCATCAACTGACATTAAATTAACAATTTCTCCAACAGTTGACTCCTTCCGAGCACTGTTAGACATTCGCAGGGCCTGAAAAATTACCAAGCAAAGAGGGAAATATATTGGAAGTACAAGATTGTAAATATGTGACACACTGAAGTAAAAATAGTTCCTACCTTACGATAAATGGCAGCTACCAAAGCTGTTCTGATTCGCATACCAACTAAAAACATGCGGTGGAAATATTGAGCAAGGAACAAGGTCTGAATCATGGCCGTAAGTAACAAAGCAACAGCATAGAGTAGACCTTTCCAAAGTGGCTCATCCTGAGCTACAAAAGAAATGAGTAATCTGTAAAAAAAAAGAAGTGGAAAATAGAGAGCAAGAAACATTTTGAGTGCTTTTATGACAAAAAATAAATATCAACCAGAATGATTTAATCTATGACATATACATACTTTAAGATCTGAGGACTGACAAATGTCAGAAGATCAACAACCAGTTTTAAAGCAGCCCCAAACACAAATGTGGGTCCAAAGGCTTTGCAGAGAGCTGGCAACACAGATGCTTGCTTAAGTGGTTGTTTAGGACCACCTGTCAAATTTACACTTGCTGAAGACTTTCTAAATGAAGCCTTTGCAGAACCAGCTTGATTGCTGAAAACAATGACGTTTTCAAAAGTTAGAAAAAGAATAGTAGAGAGAGGGCAAATATTTAAATTACAACCAAAGGACTATTACTGTTTTATAACATACCCTGTGGTCTTTCTGACAGTATCTTCCCAGAACTTAGTAAAAAGTGGTACAATCTCATTGGCAGCATCTTCAGGTTTCATGGCCCATAAATCTTTTGTTTCCAGAGGATTACGAAACCCTTTCCATGCAAATTGGTCAAACCAGAGAAAGAAAACCTTGCTGAAAAATGATGCATTCAATTCTGGGCACATTTTCTGAAATAATGGGATTCAACAGTAAGAATCAACTCTGGACATACATTGCTACAAAATATACTATGATGTTCCTTCTCCATTGGAAGGCATTACCTCTGTCTTAGGATAGTATAAATGTCTTGGTTCAGCATCTGAGAAGCAGTTCAATACTAGCATTGCTAGCACCAAAGGCAAATAGACCATGTAGCTGATGAAAGGAAACTGGGCTTGCTCAGAAGGTTCCAGCTGAAACACAAAACCACACAATGCAGCAATAGAAAACATTGCAAGAAATAGCAAACCGAAATCAATGAATAAAGGTACATAAAAGCGTTACCGTTTCCAATTCTTTTCTCAGTTCAGTTCGATATTGAGGAATACCAAATAACAAGAGAAGCAGCCAAAATAAAGCAAGAAGACCTGAACTGCAAATACCACACTTTCGGTTGTAAGTCACTAGCACACCAGCAAGGATCTAGATCAAAGAAATTTTAAATGAAAGACAGAATGTACCAATAACAATAAAACAAAACAGAAAAGAGAAAGCAAAACAAGAAGGCATTTATATAACTTACAAAAGTAGCAATCTTTATAAGGGGAGTGTAATAGTCGACAGAATAAACCTCCAAACCATTTCCGTTTCGATATGCTGCATTTCCCATGTCCGCTACAGAGAGAGCAATTAATAGTCCAGTACAAATCTGAAAAACAAGAAAAAGTCAATGATTTCATACATCAAAGGGCTTAAATTCTTTTACAACAGTATTGTTGATGCAGTTTCCATAGCATCCTATACTAAACTTACCAATTTGGAAATATTTAGCCAGTTCCATGGTATGTCTTTATTTCTGCTCTTTGCGATGTAGTAAGCCTCAAGAGGAGCAAAGCACCAAAGAAATACACACGGTGTCCATACCAGTGCTGTCCTTTCAAAACATATTGTGAAATCAGGATCATCTGTTTCCCACGTTCTGGATGTATTCTGAAAGCACAAAGTAACAATTTTATGCTACTAGAAATTCCACCAAACAATATGAGCCCCAGAAATTCAATCCACAAAAAAGTGTTTTCTAAAACTGCACAAAAAATGTGAAAATCTTTTCAGAGATAAATTTAATTTGGAGATAGAAAATGTCCTGAAGAAAGTGAATAAGGGGGTGATGCAGAGAAATAGTGCGAAAGGGGAAACACAAAATATTTGCGTAATCGTTTGATGGTGGATTTATGATATAAAACTGGGTGACAACTGTCCCAATAAATATCCAATTATGTACGGAAAACACAAGAAGCCAACAATAATTTTGCAAATGGAAAGACTTTGGATCCTGCAATTTCGGTAAAAACACCTCTTAAGTAATGACCTTCGGTAGAGCAATAAATAACGTACACTTAATTGTGTAGCTCATTCGGACAAGGAGTCAATTTCACGTCGAGGGCAGACCAATTTTAAAACCACACAGTACGCAAATTGGGGCACACTTCATAGAATCAATTTTGAAAATGAATTTTCTGGTTGCTTTGACATTTAACGGACTACTTCAAAAAATCTTCAACAGGTTAATATCAGTGAAAAATAAGAGATTTCTTACCCAGAATGGGGAGCCGCAAAAGGCATCCATGCCTTCGTACGCCATCTTCCGCAGAGCGACGCTGCTGCTATCTGCAGGTGGAATGGTCCCGGCCCCCGGCCCCGGCCCGAAATGATCCCGTAACAAAAGACGGTAGCGGACTGGAAGTTTGTTGTTGTGACACCGACACCACGAGCAGAAAGAAGAGTGTTGTCTAGCGAATGCGATATCAGCGTTCACAACAATATTCCTGAAAAGTCATCGTTCACTTAAGTCTCCTCGTTTGACTATTTTAGCTTTTTAACTGATTGAACATTGCTTCCGGGATGGCATCGCGGAGAAACACTGCGTTACTTGACATAGATCCGACCATCATGGAAAATAACCTATTAATAACGGTAATCCCAAACATATATTTTATTATAATGTTTCTTGTGTTTTCTTAAACTGAACTATCAGCGACTTCTACTAAGCTGCAATCATTGCTTTGACATTCTTATTAATTCTGATCACCATGCCCATTAATTGCTGATATTTACCAATATCAGAATGTTAACATCTCCAATAGCCTTATTTTTCACTCACTACATTTCCTGAAATGAAGTGCACTAAGATGTTCAATCGGTCATGTTCATCTGCTATTGAGCAAAGTATGACCACTTTTACTTCTATTGCAGGACTCAACAGCTGGATTGGATTCACTTTTTCCTAAGGATCCTGGTCCGCAGAGCAAAATTGTTTATCCGATTCCAGGTAAGTAACGAGCCTTTCTCTACATCAATGCTGTATTGTAGGTGGCAAATTAATCTAAATCCTCTCAGTTACTGAGCTCTTAATCAGTTGCACAACTTGTTGGCAACGAGTCCAACCACTTCCACTGATCACTGACTTTCATTTTCTAAACGACTCCTGACTTGGGGCTCCAACTTAATCCAACAGCGAAGACAGCACACTACCCCACCCCACACGCGGTCCGGTCTCACTCCCTTGTTTGAGTCCACTGGCACTCACTCACTTCACTTGGCGCTTCCGCCGTTACTCGCGGTACCACTGCACTGCACTGCCGGCCTGCCTGGCCGGTGCTCCGCGTATATGAGCGGCGGCGCGTCGCGGCGCGTCTCGTCTCGTCTCGTCGCGCGGGGCCTAACTGTCAGCGGGGCGGGGCGGGGCCCTGTACTGCCGCTGCCCTGCCGGCGCACGGACTGCGTGGCGTGGCGCGGGGCGGGCGGGCGCGTGATGGCGCGGCGCGGCGCGGTGCGGCGCCCACAGACCAGCTAGGCGCCCGGCACGCTCCCTGCCCGCCCCCTCCCCGCGCCCGCCCGGCTTCCCTCCCGGCGAGTCGGCTCGGCTAGTCCGTTCCGACCCCGGGCCCCTCTCTTTTCTCTGAGCCGCCAGTCCGAATGACCCTCATGGAACAATTCGACAAGGAAATTGAGGAAACAGATGACCACCTTCGAACCGCGAACCCCTCGAAATAGGAAGGGTGGGTGGAGGGCGCTGGGAGGGCGGACTGGTCGCGCGCTACCTGTCGTCACTCCGCGGCCCGCGCTCTGCGCTCTGTCCACTAGCCGTCCAAGGCAGTGTTTTCGATCGGGCCAGTCTTCCTTCTCTCTCTCTCTCACTACAGCCACACGTGCTTCTCGAACTCGTTCGATCGAAAACGCCACTTTGGGAGTCTATCCGCATGGGAGGGAGTGACTCCGCGTTGTTCGGTTGCATGGGAGAAACATGAGGGCCAGTTGTCTTGTGGTGTAAAAGGGGAGGGCGCCGCGCCGCGCCAGGCCCCGGCCGGGCTGCATCGCAACCTCAACCACTTCTCCACCGAGAAGCTTCTGCCGCCTTCGTCCTCGCCCTCGCCCCCGCCCCGCCCACGCGACGCCTTGCGCCCTTCGCCTAGCGCCCTTTCTCCCTCCCCCGCCCGCCCCGTCGGGCTTCCGGTCCGGGCTGACGTGACAGATTACGCTAGGCGCGCCGCGCGGTGTGGCGCTGCGGTGTGAGGCTATGTTGTGCAACATCCTATCAGGTGGACCTCACGACGGGCGCGCGCCGCCCCGTCAGATAGGGCTAGAGACCCACCCCCTGCCCGGACTAAGAAATCAACTTCAAAACCGCCTATAGTGAGTAGGCACTTTTCCGCGGACGCATGGATTCGCGTTTGTAGAAAAAGCGAAAGGTGCTAATAACCCAGGGTTTCCCGAGTCCTATCCCAGCCGTCCACCTTGCCACCGGCGGGCCCGCCTCGGCTCGCCCCGCCTCGGCTCCCCCCGCCTCGGCTCGTTCCGCCCCGCCCCGCACTGCAGGACTAAAGTCCTGGATCTGCGACTTTAGGCAGGACATGCAGCAGGGTGATTCCGAACAGCGTATAGTAGTGTCCTCTCTCTTGCTCTTTATGTCCGCGCCACATGAGTGCGACAGGGAAAGAGCGACGAAACCACTGTGCGGAATCACCTTACAGCCCTGGCGCTTCAGGTTGGGGCGCTGAGCGGGCGATGCCGGGTGGGACGGGGCGAGGTGCACCTGCGGGGTTTCAGCTCGCGAGCGCCCCCCCCCCCTACCCCGCTCTCCTTTGCGTTGTCAACATGACATGTATATATGCGTATGCGTGCGTACGCGTCTGACGATGGCGAACTCATTCATACAGCAGCAGCCCTGGTGCGCGCGCGCGGGGCTGGCCTGCGTGGTCCAGAGGCTGAGGGGGCTGAGGATGCTGGCGGCCGCGGCACCGACTCCAGCACCGCGCCGGCGTCCCTGGAACTCGTTTGGAGGCGCTGCTGCTGCTAGGGTGACGTCATGCAAGGTCAGGGCCGGTGGACCGGGTGGCGGGTGGGGGGGGGGGGGGGGCAGATGTACCTGCGAAGGCGGCCTGCTCCGCCTCGCCGCTGCTAGCCGGTCCGGAGTGTAGGTCCTAACGCCCGGGCCGGGGCCGGGCCGGCCCGACTAGCCTGTCCTGTCCACGGAGTAAGGACAAATGGAGGAGCAGACGGCACGGCGGCCTCCCCCCGCGCGGGGTAAAGAGGTTCGGCTAGGCGGGGCTGACCGGACCGGACCGGACCGGACGGCTATACTCCAGCATTGCGGCCGCGGCCAGTGCCGACTTTGCAGCGCTCCATAGAAAGCTGCGTGATTCGGATCGGGCAAATAATGGCGTGGTTGGAAAGCCCGAGCTTTGAACTTAACTCGCTTCGCTTACACCCACCGCCCATCTTGAACGAGTTAGGAGCAAGGAGCGTGGTCCTCCGCGCCTCTCGCCAATGCGACACCAGCGCCAGCGCCCGAGACGCAAACGGGGAATCGGCGCGCGACCAGACCAACCACTGCTGGTCCTCCATGTATTTCTACTCCGTGGCCTGGCCTGGCCTGTCTGTCCGTCCGACCGTCCTTCACATCAGCAGTGCCGCGGCCGGCCGGCCGGCCTGGCCCCTGGCCGCGCACCGAACAAAAATAAATCCTTGGCTCGTCCAATTAACCTATTGTGGACGACGCGGTCCGCCACGCACGCGCGTGGGGAGGGGGAGGAGGACAGGTGGACCGTGACAGCGGCCCGGCCCGTCACGTCACCCTCGTCACTTCGTCACCTCGATAATTACGGCGTGAGTCGTCCCGGGCCGGGCTCGGCCGGACCGCCACTGCGAAAAGTACGTAAAGCGCGCGCGTGTGTGCTTGGCTTGAGTTCGGCGGAGAGGACAGCGCGGCCAGAGCGGCGTACAGACCATGATCTCGTGGTGTACTTTATGAAGTTTCCCCCTGAGGCGCTCACATGTTCTCCCTGTCTGCCGCGCCCGGCCAGGCCCGGCCCGGCCGCGCCCCCGCCGGCCGCAGGGTAGGCAGGCCCGCGGTGCGGACGCGCGCTCGGGGGTGACGGGTTGCCTACCCGCGCGGGGCTCAGTAGGCCGCGACGCGACGCCTCGGCGGCGGCAGCGGCGATAAGATTGATCTCCATGTGTTGTCGCAATGGCCAGGCGCGGCGCGTCGGTGCCCCTTTTTCTGCTCTACCGTGGAAATCTGATAAGGTTAACGGCGTAAAGTGGATGGATACGCTTCCAAGTGTTCTCGATCTGCGAACGCACCAAGAGATCCTTTGATTGCACAACGTGAAGAAATTCCCTAGGGCCAGTCGTCGTCGTAGAGTAGAGGGCAGTTTGTAGTAGGTTTTTGTTGGGAATGATAACTTTGAACAGAGTTGGAGCTCCTCCACCCGCATTATTTTGTGTCAGGGTGACGCGTGGTCCAGCCGGGTTTAGCGGAGGCCGTCGCAGGAGGCCGGACGAGCGTCATGTAAATTGTTGCTCCATATTTGTCCGCGGGGCGGGGCGGGGCGGGGGGCAACAGGTGTCGGGCGAATCTCTCCCTCAGCGCGTCCCGCTTTATCGATATAATTGTCGCGACGGCACGGTCCCTTTGTGTGGCCGGGCCCGGTGACCCACAAGTGAGCCTCCCCCCACTCCCCGCCCCCACCCCACCCCACCCCGCCACGCCGTGCGACCTCTGCCCCCTCTGGTCGATGCACGCCGCACCACTCCATAAGACGATGCCCCCCCTGCGCACAGGGAAGTTGTCTCATTATATTCAGACCACGCACTTTGCGACTGAGCCCTTCTACCCTTGCTTCCGCTGTGATTCGGGCTAACGCGGAAAGAGAAGAATTTGCACGATGCGCATGTGGGGGGGAGGGGGGGGGTTGAGCAGCGGGCTGGTGACACAGTACAAGGCCAAGGGCCTTAGGCCGCCAGGGCAGGACATCGCGGGGGGAGGGGAGGGGGATAATTGTGTAACGGTTCAGCGCAGCCGACTTGCAGGGACGGGGGGGGGGCTGCTAAGAGCCACCCACCTGCTGCTGCCGCGGGCTCTGCCTGCCTGCCTGCCTGCCTGCCTGCCGATACGTTACTGAAGACGCTTTGCGGACTCCAATAAATGCGAGACGGTAAAACCTGCAGCGCGGACCTGCAAATAACGCAGTGCGCGGGCGGGGCGGGGCGGGGCGGGGCGGGGCGCCCGTAGGGAGAGGGCCAGGCTAGCCGCTACACCGGCCCGGCCCGGCCCGGCCGTCCCTCGCGAGCGTGACCGCTACGCTCGGCCGGGTCGATGACCGGACCGGAGCGGACCGGCCCGGCCCGCCCTGCCGCTCAGCCGCACACGTACATGTGCACTTGTAGCACCTGCGAGCCCCCCCCCTCCCCCTCCCCTTTCCCATGCGCAATTATTGTGTGGCGCACTCTCGGAAAAATAGAGAATAATAACAAACTCTGTCGAGTCGGGTCGTGCTTGTTTTTATTCGTTTAATCCGCGCGGGCCGGGGTGGGGTATCTCCTCTCCTCTCCTTTCCTCTCCTCTCCTCTCCTCTCCTCTCCTCTCCTCTCCTCTCCTCTCCTCTCCTCTCCCAGGACTTGAGCCCAGTATGAGAATCATGCTCCGAGGCTCTCTATGCGGCGTTGCCGCGCGCAGGCGGATCACGTGACCCTGCCGGCCGGCCGGCCGGGCCGGGTGGTGATGTAACCCCGGGCCGGGCGCGGCGGCGGTCGGGCGTTTGTTGGTACTCGGCGGAAATCGCAAAATGACGATGGGATTCGACTGGGTGGGGATGGGGAGGGGCGAAAACGTTTCGTGTCTTTTTATTACCATTTTCATTTCCCAGGAAACTGAAAGGTCGGAATGGTAATGAAACTGACCCGCGGATCCCCAGAGATTCCGATTTACAGCGAAAATGTCTTTATACCTAAGGACTACAACATGGCTGCTTCACTAAATGTAAATGGCCAACGTTAAAGAATGTTAGAACAAAAAGTACGGGAGGCACATCCGAGGGCACATCAATATTTTGGCCGAAACTGGAAAATTTCTGTCTCGATGCTCATACGGACGATCGTAACACGGGGAAAACAACGTCTTGGTTTCCAAGCAGTTTTGAAAAAAAACAAAAAAACCAAGCAGCTCTTATGGAGAAAATACACGGGGTTTCCGGGGCTGCTTGAAAACCAGGACGAAGTTTTTTCGTGTACAGCAAAAATAGATTCGCGCACTCAACTTTTCATTTGCCTCGGAGCAGAGCGGAGCCGCCCATTTGTTGCATGACTCGTCCTGAGCCGGGAGGCCGGGGCCAGGCTGCCACAGCTCAGCCTTGGGCTCCTGGGCCGCGGGGCCTGTGCGCGGGGCGGGGCGGGCCGGAGCCGGCCTGCAGGATCCTCTCCCTCCGCTCCGCTCCTCTGTCCCGCCCTGCGCTGCTCGGCCCGCTCGGTCCTGCCCCGCCCCGCCCCGCCCCGCCCCGCCCCGCCCCGCCCCGCCCTGCCCCGCCCCGCCCCGCCCCGCCCCGCCCCGCCCCGCCCCGCCCGCTCCGACTGCCCATCCTGCGTCCGCGCCGTCCACCACAGTCCGTCTACGTACGGTAATTTGTCACTGCTAGCATGCGAACTGCTAATTTGTTGCCTACGGACGAATAGGGTGTCCTATTCCACCTCCCCGCTCTCCCTGTGTGTCTCTCTCTCACTCGCTCTCTCGCTCTCGCAACCACATTGTTAAATTTTGAGTCGTCACATTACAGACAAAGTCAGTGCTAAATTTTACTTTTGAAAGGTTCGTCACAAGGGGTGAGATAAATGTTAAAAGACGAATGGTTCATCACAGTGTGACGAAAGATTCATGTCATGTGACGAAATGTTTGTCATGTGACGACTGTTTCACCACAGCTCTTGCTCTGGTGACGAAATATTCGTTGCAATATCTTTCGTCACATGTCAATTCGGTTTAACAGTGCACACTTGAACTTCGCATCGCATGGAAATCGAGCAGGCGAGGCGGCTCTATTAAAATACCCGGCTCGTGAGATCACCCTCTTGTGCACCTCCTCGACGCGGCGTGGCGCAGCGCTGCGCGGCGTCGTGTGCTCTACCGCGCGATTACCCACCGCCTTGTTGAGGACACGCTCGTTACTGGGCGGCAGCGGCGGCAGCAGCGGACCGGACCGTCCTGGACTCCGTGCCGTGGTCCTTCCCTCCTGGGGGGGCTGTGTATGTCCCGGGGCGGGGCGGGGCACGCGCTGTCCCTATCGGCCCCCCCGGGGAGAGGTGGGGAGGGCAGAAGCATCGAGTCACGCCCGGTGCGATGCCTGTTAAGTCAAGTAGTTCGATTGGATTGGCCAATTCTTCGTTGGGCCCGTCCCCGTCCCGTCGCGAGGCGGCCGTGCCATCCGGCGGGCGGTGGGCGGTGGGGCGCTCCAGGGTACTGGTCAGGGCAGGCGGCAGGCTCCTATAGGGACCGCGCGCGCCAGCCGCCGCAGCTCCGTATCTGGAGGTCGCTGCATCGCGTTCGATGCCACCCGCTTTTTTCTCAGTAAAGCAGGTGGCGCTGGCGAGGAGGACCGTGGTACTCACCTACTTCCTACTATCGAGGGCTCATGTAGAGTACCTCTTGCTCTCAAGGTTTTAGGTTTCGTTTGCTCTTGACGCGCGCGCGTCACGTTATCTTATCCGCCAAACTTTTTCTCAGGCTGCTCTCGGCATGTGCTCCTGACAAATAATAAGTGTGGAGCAAGGTCTTCGTATTTCGCCACGCCCGATGTACCGCGTGTCGCAGCAGAACACGTGACTGCTTGCGGGTCTGCCTTTACCCGCTCCAGCCGTGGCTCCTTAGGGTAGGCAGACCCGCAGCACTGATACGTGTTCTCTGAAACGCCCGTGTTTGCGACTCCTTGGACGGGGCCTTGGTGAGCTCCGCTGATAGTTGCCCCGGACGAGGCGGACAACAGTGAGCCGAACGAGTCATACTGCTTTGTGAATGAATCAAATGGAGGGGGAATGCCTTCGTCTATCTCTCGCATCCGCGCCCCGGCGCCCCGCGCCGCGACCGTAGCGCAGCGCCCAGCAGCGCCGCCTCTCTGTCGGCGCGGCGCGGCGCGGGCCGAAGGAATCCCGCAGAACAGAAATACCCCGCGCGGCCTTATGCCCGCTGCCATTACCGTATGATTGTTGATTGTGTAATGATGAGGGGGGCGGGGCGGGGCGGGGCGGAACACCGGCCGGGCCGGCTGTAGCCGCCTTTGACATTTTACTCTTTCCTCCAAGGTGATGCCAAGGGCGCGGCCGCCCCGCCAGACTCCTCTGCTCACCACATTTTACTACTACCGCGCACCGGCCGGCCTGCCTGGAGCACTCTGGGATGGGGCGGGGCCGCGGCAGGGAGTGTGAGGTGGAGGTGGTACCCGATAAACGAGCTGTCATTTCCTCCTCCCCTACCCCCTTCCCCTAACCCCTCCCCCATCCCCCTCCTCTCCCCCCTCCTCTCACCCCTCCCCTCCCTCTCCCCCTATGTCTGCGCCTCTCCTTTCAAGTACTATAACGCAATGACAACCTGCAGCCCTGCTGGAGGTTCGCGGTATGAAAAACTCCGCAGCCCTCTTCCGAACCCAGTTGAACCGAACCAATCGCAGCGCAGCAAGTCACGTGACCGTGGCGACTCTTTGCCTACGACCCTCTGTAGCTGCAGCAGATGATCCCCTGCGGCCCAGGCGGGTAATGTGGAAGTGCAGATTGCCCTGGTATCGCCGCCTCCCAGCTGTGCTCGCTCGTGATAAGCCTCCCCCCCCCCACCACCACCACCACCGGTTGACGTTTCAGTTTCATAGCGATCAAAGGCGGACCGCATGCATGCAGTTGCGGCAACAGTGCGTGTGTGATCGCTGACTTATTTCTTTTCCTTTCATTGTCGAAATCTCGTGGAGCCCCTGACGGTCATTGGTCCAGCAGGAGGAGGAGGAGGAGGGGGAGGAGGAGGAGGTTGGGGGAGGAGGACGAGGGGGAGGACGAGGGGGAGGACGAGGGGGAGGAGGAGGACGAGGGGAGGGAGGAGGAGGGGGGGGGCAGAGGGGGCAGAGGGGGACGGAGAGTTCCTGGCGGTTCCTGGGAATCCGTGCGAACAGCAGTGTCCCATGAAATGGGCGTCTCTGGCCTCGGCGCGACGGGTGCCATGGGACGGCGGAGCGACGCGGGGCGGGGCGGGGCGGGGGGGGGCGGGGCGGGGCGGGGCGGGGCGGGGCGGGGCGGGGCGGGGCGGGGCGGGGCGGGGCGTAACGGTCCAGCCGGACCTGCTGCGTGCGGTGGGGCCTGGGCCTGGGCGTGGTGGTGCGGCCGGTTTGGCGGGTGAGCTGGAGAGCTGGAGAGTTCATGCGGACAGGGAGCCTGGAGTCCAGAGTGGAGGAGGATAGGCCCAGCCGGGCCCAGCCACTAGATGGCGGGGTAGGGGCTCATTGGCACCCGCACAATAAGCCTGACCCCTGACCACATGTCCCGGCCCGGCCCGCCCCGCCCGCGCTCCGTACATGACCTCGCTCATGGAACACGCCCATCGCGTCGACGTATCCTGTCACTATCGGCCGACTCGACCAGCGGGTTTGAAAACGCTTCGTCACGGCGCGGCGTGGCGGCCCGGGCGGCCGGCGCTCTGCCCTGGTGCCGAGCGGGCGGGCGTACGTTGGGCTGTCCGCCTCCCAGGCGCCACGGGTATGTTGGGCTGCCTACCTCCCGGGCGGCAGAGCGACTTGCGCTGCCTCCTGCCTCCAACCCGGGCAGTAGTAGTGATTTGGGCGTTTAAAATGAGGTGTTATTCACAAGTTTTATACGAAAGTTTGGCAGACGTGTGCTACATTATGTTCGTTAGATTGGGAGAGTTTCGATGAAATCTACTTCTCTTGGGACATTGTTCATCCCACTGTTTAACTGCATGTGTCCACCCACCCCGCAGGACTCTGCATCAAGCTCCGCCGGGCCACCGAGGACCATGGCAAAGTCTTCATCAACATCTGTCACACCAAGGACATCCCCGCCCCGGAGGACATCCCGGAGCGGCGCCTCATGGAGCTGTGGAACGCCAACGGGGAGACCTGCGACTACCGGGTGCCGCTCAGCATCGGGGAGGGCCGCCAGGAGCCCGACAAGTGTAAGTTCGCGACCAATCGCAATCCTGGACCTTACCACTGCGGCCCTTCGAAAAGCGCCCAATTCAAATGACTCCCTTTTTGTTACACGGAACCCTAACCTGTAGCGGGCCAGCCGGCTGACGTGTACGACGTGGCCGTCAACACGGACTTCTTCGGCAAGGTGGAGAGCAGCAACATCTTCCGCATGTTCGTCATCGACGTGGTGATGCAGGGCATCGAGGACAAGTTCCACATCGAGTTGGATAAGGAAGGTGAGAGGGCAGGGCGGTGGTTGCACCGCGGCGCGGCTTAGGATCGCGTCGCTTTTACCACGTTTATTTTTTTTATACTTTTTTAAAAAAAACCTCACCCTTGTTTTTAGACTACGTCGTGATGAAGAACCGCAAAGCGATGGGGAACATCCCGGGCCACCGCGTGCGCGTCAAGGACCGGCGTGAAGACGCCAAGCCGGCGACGCCCCTCATCCAGGAGCTGGGGACGACGCGCGTCGCCGAGACGCGCGCGGCGGCGTCCACGACGTCGTCCACGACAGCGTCCACCCCGGCGCCGGCCAGCAGCGCGAGCGCGGCGAGGCCCGAGTACCGCCTGCTGCGGGTGCCGGCCGCGGGCCCGGCCAGGTCCTTCGTGATGCAGTGCCATCTGCCGAGTGTGGTCGGTATATCGCGGCTTGACATTGTGAAACACGCGCACACTACGAGGCTGACCCTTTTCTGTCTGGCAGGTGTCCGTCAAGGACGTCACGCTAGATGTGGGCGAGGACCGACTGTGCTTAAGTGGCGGCCGTTCACCCAAATACTTTTTAGACGTCTTCATGCCGGACACTATAATCCAAACCTTTACAACAGCCCACTTTGATAAGATGTCTAAGGTAACGAAATTCGTTTTAATTGGGTCTCTGATGCTTCCTCATTTTCTTTCTGTTTTCTATTTAGATTTTAATAGCTTTATTTTCCTCTTACCAGATACTTACGGTTTCTATGCCGATTTCTCGCGGAATATGATATTACCACAAATCCTAGGTAATAGTCATTCATTCCATTTTGATACCTAGCTGTCTGTGATTGTCATTTTCGGAAGTGCCTGATTAATCTACCTTTTGTCATGGGTCCATAATTTATTGACTCAAATTACTATGTAATAAAGATATCTTTCAGTTCATCAGGATAATCAATTTTTAACCCCAGAATCCTTGACTTTGACGAATTCTCAATATTCAATGTTGAAATAAAACTAAGTTTTATGTTGAACATATAATTCTACACATAACAGTATAAAAAGAGGATCATTTTCACACAAATGTAAAAAGGTATACGAACACACAACCAAACCAGTCATTTGCAATGGCTTATGGAGTATTTGGTACGTGATTTGTACCTCCCCTTTCTTTTTGCAATCACTGATTTAATATTTAATAGAAGTACACAGAAGACTTTTTTGGCTTATCACACATTATATCCTAAGTATAAATTAATTGTCTGAGTTAAAATAATTTTGTAGTCATTCTCAATAGCAACCGTCAAGAGAATCGCGTACATTTTGAACATTTAATCAGACTCTCCTCTCCTTTATATGTAATTTCTTCCTCATGAAAAATTGGAAGAAAACGTCCGCCTTAAGTCTGTAATTTCTCGCCATTTCATGTTCTCTTTCTCCTCGAAACTGTGATGGCCATTTCCTTATTTTCTCTGAACTTTTCCTGCTCTCTCCGTCGTTGTTACATCTGTTCTGCGCTCTCATCTCGCCTTTCACCCTCCGCTAAGCGCCCCGGGCCGGTCCCGGTCGAGCTACTCTGCTGCCACCTCAGTCTCCTCGTGGTCCTCGAAGTCTGCCTCCTCGTCGGCCGAGGCCTCCTGGTACTGCTGGTACTCGGAGATGAGATCGGCCAGGTTGGACTCGGCCTCGGTGAACTCGAGCTTGTCCATGCCCTCGCCGGTGTACCAGTGGAGGAAAGCTCGTCGCCTGAACATGGCGCTGAACTGCTCGGAAATCCTCTTGAACAGCTCCTGAATGGCGGTCGTGTTACCTGAGAAAAAAAATGAGCACAGGTGTTAGTAAAACTGTGGAAATTCTCACCGCTTGTAGTTTGGGCGGGGCGTCGATAAACGTACCGATAAAGGTGGCCGACATCTTGAGGCCCGTCGGGGGAATGTCGCACACGGCGGTCTTGACGTTGTTGGGGATCCACTCGACGAAGTAGCTGCTGTTCTTGTTCTGCACGTTGAGCATCTGCTCGTCCACCTCCTTCATGCTCATGCGGCCCCTGAAGATGGCGGCCACGGTGAGGTAGCGGCCGTAGCGCGGGTCGCAGGCGACCATCATGTTCTTGGCGTCGAACATCTGCTGCGTGAGCTCGGGCACGGTGAGCGCCTTGTACTGCTGGCCGCCGCGCGACACGAGCGGCGCGAAGCCGGGCATGAAGAAGTGCAGCCGCGGGAACGGCACCATGTTGACGGCCAGCTTGCGCAGGTCCGCGTTGAGCTGGCCGGGGAAGCGCAGGCACGTGGTGACCCCGGACATGGTGAGGGACACGAGGTGGTTCAGGTCGACGTACGACGGCGTGGGCAGGCGCAGCGTGCGGAAGCAGATGTCGTACAGCGCCTCGTTGTCGATGCAGAACGTCGAGTCCGTGTTCTCCACCAGCTGGTGCACGGACAGCGTGGCGTTGTAGGGCTCGACGACCGTGTCCGAGACCTTGGGGGACGGCATGACCGAGTACGTGGTCATGATGCGCTCGGGGTACTCCTCGCGGATCTTGGACATGAGCAGCGTGCCCATGCCGGAGCCGGTGCCGCCGCCCAGCGAGTGCGTGAGCTGGAAGCCCTGCAGCACGTCGCACGACTCGGCCTCGCGCCGCACCACGTCCAGCACCGCGTCCACCAGCTCGGCGCCCTCCGTGTAGTGGCCCTTGGCCCAGTTGTTGCCCGCGCCGCTCTGGCCGAACACGAAGTTGTCCGGGCGGAAGAGGCCGCCCACCCGGCCGCAGCGCACCGCGTCCATGGTGCCCGGCTCCAGGTCCACGAGCACGGCGCGCGGCACGTAGCGCCCGGGGCTGGACTTGGACGGACCTAGGCAGCAGAGCACAAAGTCAGCGACAAGTCCACGCCAAGGCACGCGCAGGACCAGTTTTTATTATTTCCAGTTTTCGACCCTGGCGCGATTACCTGACATAATAATTGGGTCATATCGTCCTTTTTTTTCCCCAGGAAGGAAAAGGCGCACAGCGTTGGGTACCCTTTTTTCTGTCCTTCCCCCGCCTCGGCCCTTCGAGTTTCCCCCGGCTGGGCTGGGCCCGGGCGCCGGGCCGGCGCGCCATCAAGCTGTCTGGCTCTGGCTCCAGATCGCTCTCCCGGGCCGGGCCGGGGGTACCATCACCATACGGCGCCATTAGGGGGGCTTCTAAAAGCTACAGGGAACACTACTCGCGCGGTGTTCGAGAACACAACACGGGCCAAAAACAACCCATCCCTGAGGGAGACGCACTGGGCGTGTCCTCTGCTTTACGCGTGAATGACAATTGTCCTCATTCTCACATGAACGTGTCTACTCCAGAGAGACATTTAAAAAAAATGTTGTTTGAAGGAATACTACACCACACCTCAGCGGTGTTCGTCCTGCCGAGTACTTACTGGACGCCTCATTGTAGTACACGGAGATGCGCTCCAGCTGCAGGTCGGAGCAGCCGTGGTACTCGCCGCTGGGGTCGATGCCGTGCTCCTCCGAGATCATCTCCCAGAACTAGAGACACAAACATATCAAGCGTGCGAGAATTAGAAAACATATGTGATTTGCATTAAGATCCAGCCCCGCCCCCTGACCGCGCCCAACACGTGACGGAGCGCGGCGGGGTGGGGTGGGGCGGGGCGGGGCGGGGCGGCATGGCAGTCGCAGTCGCAGTCTGCAGACCTGGGCGCGTGCCGCGGGTCATTGCACTCGCGCGACGAAACGAAACAGCGCCGCAGATTATCCGAACAGGAGTCACGTTGGAGGAAGGAGAGGAGAGGGGTGGGAGGGGGCGGTGCCGCCGGCGCCGAGTAGCGTCAAACTCCCAAGCGCCGCTTGCGACGCCGTGCCGCGCCGCGCCGGATGTCCATTTTTAGCCGGGCCGTCCTGGGCTGTCCTGTCCCCCATGCAGTGTCGCGACGGGGCTTAGCCCAGCCCTCTGGCCCCGCGGGGCGGGGCGGGGGTCGCGTCTAGGGCCTCCCAACGATTCACGGCCCGCACGGCGCGTCAGGCCGGGGGCGCCGGGGGCGCCGGGGCTGCAGGGCCGGGGCGCCGGTCCCTCCCCTGACGCACCTGCCTCCCCCCCCCTCCTCCCGTGCTGTCAAGGAAGCCTTCCCTCTTGACTTCAGCACACACTCCGTCAGCTGTCGCCCGCCCCGCCCCGCCCCGCCGTTCCCACCGCAGACGGCGGCGCGCGACGCGCTCCCAAGAGGAGCAGGAGCCCAGGTCGACGGACGCCCCGCCCCGCCCGCTCGCCTCGCTCCCGTCCCGACGGCGTCTCATTGGACGTCTCAATTGATGCGCCCAACAAGAAAAGACGCGGACGCGGGGGTGCCTCGTCATGGCGTGGCCCATTTACCGGCTCAGCCGGCGTGCAGCCCGGCCCGGCCAGCGCACCTGAAAATAAACTAATGCGGGAAGAATTGAGCCCCTGGGGGACGAGAAGGAAGAGGAAGGGAAGGGCGGGGCGGGGCGGCGAGCTTCATCCGCGCGAAAGGAGCCCAGCCGACGCGCTGCGAATGATCCGCTCCGCCCCGCCTCGTACTTCCCTGCGGCTGCCGTCGATTCGAGACGGCCAGCGCGTCATCTTTCGGGGAATCTCTGTAGTTATTAACCGTAGCTGCGGCCCTGCCCTGCCCGGCCTCGCCCTTCACCCGCCCTAGCCCTGCAGCTGTAGGACGTGTCGGATGAGTTGCACAGCCGTAAGTTAAATCGCTGATTTTCTCCAATTCGCTTTCATACTTCGTTCCAGCCCTGCCCGCCTTCACGTGGTCACAAAGTTTCATACGTTTTTTTCGTACTTTCTGCGAAGTTGATTAATAAGAATAACTGCAGCCGGACTTGGCGGCGTGAGTGTGTGGGTGTGATGAGGATGAATCATCCTTCCCCCGTCTGTCTCCCCTCTCCCGCGTCTGGCCCGTAAAAAAAGCGCGCAAAAAAAGAAAGGAGCTGATAGCCAGCCGGCTGAGGAATATATATTTTTTTTCCGCGGCTGGTCGGGGAAGCCCCCTCCGCTTTCATTAGCGGTGGCGAGCAGCACGCACCGGAGTTATCCGACTGAACGGGCACGGCCGCGCCACCAGCGTGAAGGAGCAAACTAATTAAATTCATACTAAACTAATCTGATTTTTTTTAAAGAGTCCAAGAAAACTTTCCAAATTGGCGGAACCGCGAACGAAGGGGCATCAATAACTGTTTTGCGATTCTGAGAGAATAGTACAGGATGTTACGACACGACGCGGGGTCGCACCCCTTAGGGACTCCAGCGCCCTTTAGGTCTTTTCCCTCGGACATACTGTGGCATAAATCCTGAACGCAGAGCGCTGCAGAACTGGTATGCTGCAGGCGGGGCTTCGGTCACTGATGCGCGGGGCGGGGCGGGGCGGGGCGGGGCGGGGCGGGGCGGGGGGCGCGCGCTGCAGCGGAGGCACAAGGCCGTGCATGTCGGCCGTGCAGCCCGCCCCCGCGCCCCGCCGCTTTCTCTCTCTCCCTTCGACATGTGTATAATAACCATTAGGCTGTCAAACTATTATGATGGATCTTGTCCCCCCCCCCCCCCCCCCGGGTCACAAGTGACCGCTAGTGCGTGCTGGGCTGGGTGCGCCGGGCCGGGTGTCTCGCTGCCTCTCCTTGGACACCACCAGGCAGGCCGGACGCTGACGCTACGCTCACGGAGGCGGAGATGCAGCCAGGCTCTAGTGTACCTGTACATTCTCTCTCCCCGCGCCCCGCCCCGCCCCGCCCCGCCGCGCCGCGCTGCTCCAAGCCCCTCCCTGCCCTGCTGCTGCAGTGCTGCCTGCGCTGCGCGCCGCGCCTTGCACTTCTCGCGTCCCGTTAGCCTGCCCGCCCGGTACCCGGTACCCAGGACCCAGCGCGGCGGGGGCTCCGGCCCCGCCCGGCCCCGCCGCGCTAGGACTGGCCTACCCTAGGGCAGCTCGCGGCTCCGGGTACGGGTACGGGTAGGGTAGAGTAGGGTACCTCGGGCAGCGCGGCGCGGGCGCGGGGCGGGCCTGGTTAGCCTACGGGCCGGTGCCGCTGGGCTGGGCTGGGACTGCCGCCGCCCGCCCCCCGCGCCGCACCGCGCACACCGGCCGGTGAAAGGGAATGCGACTTGTCGCGAGGCTCTGAAGCTAGAGTGACCCTCCCTCCCTCCGCAGCAGACCCGGCCCTCCAGATGATTCCCAAGTTATACTCGGAGGAGAGCGACTGTACGGGACCCTGGCCGCGGCCGCCCTGGCCGCCCTGCTCGTCCAACGGCTGATGAGCCTCTCTCTTCCCCTCTCGCCTCAAATCCAAGTCAGTCGGACTGTAGGGGGCGGGGAGGGGGGGGGGGGAGGCATTGTAGTCCTGATATCCCCTTGTATCCCTTTGGGCGACGACCCGCGCGCCGCCGCGCCGCCTCCATCTCCACTATTGAGAGAGGCTAGATATCTCGGACCGATATCGGTTTCCTGTCACGCTACTCATATCGGGAAAGTGTCGGAGATGAATGGTCATAAATCGAATTGGAGAGAAAGAGCCACTGGCCACGGGCCGCTATCCTACCAACTGGCTGTGGCTGCTTCCTGGCCTTGTCATAATACCCCCCCCCCCCGGAAAGAAATATAAAAAATGTAAAAATGCACTGATAGGAATATCCGTTGTACTATTGAATGTTGTCGGAAGGAACACATCCGTCTAGTAGCAGGTTACAAATATCGCGGCACTCGCCAGTTATTCAGCCATAAGGTTCCTCATTTAAAAACTGTTCTTGGTCGTTGTTTTTTCCAGTGTCGGTGCGTGCCGATGCCGTGTGGAATAGCCAGACCGCGGCGCCGCTTCACGCAAGCTCGCGCGCCCGCAGCGCCCGCACGGCCCGTCCCGTCCAGCGCTCCGCACCCGCTGCACCCGCCCGCCCGCCCGGCCGGCACGAGGCACGACTACAAAACTACCATTTAGGAAGCCGGCCCGGCCCGGCCCGGCCTTCATGCCCATCTCTACTGCACGACACTTGCTTCTGAAATGTGTAGTTTGCACAGATCAAACAGAAACCCGGGCGTGTAATAATTTCTCGGCTACAGTTTCATCGAAACGCCGCTCCAACTCGTTTCTATCAGTGTTATCGTCGTAAAAATAAACTACGTCTAGGGTTGGGCCTGGGCCCGGCCAACACCCGCAGCCGAGCCGCAGGCCAAGATTAGACGAAATGAAAGAAAATTGTCTGAACATCGCGGCCCGGGCGGGAGGCCGCACCGGAATGTGGTCGCGAACCGGCGGTGGTGGCTGAAGCTGAACCGCTGGATAAGACCCACCCGCTTCGCCCCGCCCCGCCCCGCCCCGGCGCGAACCTAGCAATACCGGTCCGTAAAGTGACCTGCTTGCAGCACTAGAGACACACCCTCGGGCGGGGAGCGCGCGCGGCGGTGCGCGACCAGCGGCTCGCCTCTGTCTGCACGCACGCGTACGACCGCACGCGTGTGTACCTTGTCCCGACGCAGTCCTACGGGACAGTCGGACTCGGAACCCACCATTAACTGTTCTAGGCCCCGCCCCGCCCCGCCTGCCGGGGAGAAAGCTCCCTCCGAGTCCCTGCTCTGCTATCACCCTTCACCGCGGGGCGGGGCGTGTGCACTTCAGTTTTGGCGAACGACTATTTTACGATTCCGCGGGGGCGAAATCGTGTCGTGCAGCGCGCCCGCCGTCACCAGTGCATGCACCCCCCCCCCCCCCCGACACCCTGGACTGCGCCCCTCCTGGCACCAGCCGAAACCCTCAGCAGTATAGCCGCGCCGCGCCAAAGCGTGCACCTCGCTAAACGCCCGGCAGGGTAGGCCACCGGCTCCGTAGCGCTGCGCGGCGGGCCGGTAGCGTGCTGCGGCCGCGGCGGCGGGCCCGGGGCCCGGGGCTGGGGCTGGGGCTGGGGCTGGGGATGGGGCTGGGGTAGCAGCTTGCACTACACGAGGCTCACCTTGGAGCCGATCTGGTTGCCGCACTGGCCCGCCTGCAGGTGGACGATTTCCCTCATGGTGGCTGTGGGTATCCTGGGCACGCGGGGGTGGTACTGCTCCGTGCACGGCCGCGCGGGTATCCTGGACGGCGACCTAGTGGGCTCGAGGCTCAAGCCGAGTAGGCAGGGATCTGGACGGCGGCGGCGGAGGCGGGGCGGTACGGAGCGGGGCACGACGCACGCGGGCGCGAGGCGGGACGGGCTTGGACTGCCGGGCCGGGCCGGCGCGCCACCGCGGCGCAGCGCAGCGCAGCGCTCCGAGCCCTCGGGCCCCACCCCGCCCCGCCCCGCCGGGCCCCAACCCGCCGCGCCCCTCTGGGCCCCATCACGCCCGCCCCGCCCACCCCGCCCGCCCCGCCACGACGCGACGGTGCAGCACCGGGACGACGCAACCAAGCTCGCCGTCGACGTCGGTGCGGAGGCTACTGCCCATGTAGCGGTACCCATCCATCCATACCCGCGCCTGGTTGACGCTGTACATGAGGGCCCGCACGTCGCTTGCACTTGCATTGTCTCGCCCATTTGTCTGAGAAGCGATTCACGCCGACGGGTGACGTCACTGGGAGGAGCGGAGGGGCAGACTGCGTGGAAGTGTGGCGGTCCGGTCCAGACAGTCGTTGTGGCCAGGCGGGTCTGGGCGGGGCGGGGCGGGGCGGGGCGGGGCGGGGCGGGCGCGGTCCGAGTGGGCGCGGGGGAGAGGTCAAACAGCCCGGCCGGGACGGAGGGGAGGGACAGACTTAACTCAGCGCGTGCATTCTGCTTATTTACTTTTCTGGTCGCTCAATGAGGACTTTACGCCCCAGGCCGGGGCGGGCCGGGGCGGGCCGAGCCGGCTGGAAGCAGCAGGTCCGACGAGATGAAAGGGGAGACGCGTAAGAGAGGGGTGGGGGTGCGGGAAGCGCCCGCCCGCCCGGCATCCAGGGGCCGCAGGCAGGCAGGCAGGCACGGCAGGGGAGGAGGGGCGCCGCGTAAAGTGGCTGCTAAAGACTCTAGACAGAGCCGAGCCGTGGCGATGAACCCTGTGCCCCTGCCCTGCCCTGCCCGCCCCCTCCCCTCGGCCACTCACCCTCTCTGCGCCGCGCCGGTGAGGAGGGTTCGACGGTACCGCGCCGTCAAAATAAAGAGAGGCTAGGCCTAGGAGCCTAGCCCAGCGGAGCCCCTCTGCACAAACCGTTTACACAGGGGGAGGGCCGGGGAGGGTGCGGCCCGCTGCTCTGCAGGCAGATTCCGCAAAGTGCGCTTTGGAACGGAGCGACGGTATGGTCTACGCGTGCTGGTTACAGCAACGGTGCTGAGTAATGCCAAGGTTTCCTATATCAGCTCTTGGTTTTGTGACTGCCCCCTAGACAGAATTATCAAAACACATTACTTACCAAAATATCTTGAGTTGATCAGCTGGTCACAATCACCGTCAGCAGGGCAACAAACGCAGGGCCAGCTTTAGTGAAATGATATGGGCAGCACCGCCCTAAAAACTCCCCCCAAAATTACGTACCTTTACCTTTATGAGCCTGAAACAAAAATAAATATTAGAAATTGGACAATGCTAAAATATAATCAGGTCACTTTATGGTACTCACCCCAATAGAAAGTGTTCATTCTTCAACAATTATTCTTAAACGTTCGATGCTGTTACTCATAAGTCACCATATATCTCCGGTAAATTATTGTTTTCCGACGATAAAAATTGGTGAGAAACAAGTGATAAACCATGTGTGTTGCTGTGAGTGGGAAGGGTAAGGGAAAAATCCTATCATCTTAGCAAAAAATCCCCATAATCCTATCTCAACGATGAGGAAAGCAATGAACACCTTGCCCCATTGAGGCGGAGCGTAGTGTGAACCATAACAAAGCAGAAAGCGCCGTCTAAATATTTCACATTTTGGGCGTAAAATACTATTTAAAGTGATCCCAATGATTGTGAAGCCCCAAAAGACAGTCTGTTTTCACACAGCTACCCTACTAGGAGTACGTGCGGCAGGCACGTAGTTGCTGAGCGAAGTAAAGTGTTAAAACAAGAGGACTGTTTCAACCCTTCCTCCGTGTAGATAGGCAACTTACATGATGCCCGTCAGCATGAAGTATTTGAGGATTTGGGGGGGGAAGAGCAGAAGAGGTGGTGGCGGGACAACAGCAGGCCAACAGTCACAGTTCGTACTCAACCAAGAGAAGGGGGCATTCCCTCTCAGATATCCTGATCTAGAAAGTCCAGGACACCCAATGCGATTGGCACCAGAGGTGCAGGTCGCCGTGGCCTCCAAAGTGCGGTTGTCCTGTGCGGTGACCTCGTGCCCCTCCTGTGCCCGACGGGGGGAGGGCGGCATAGACGCGGGACGGTGACACCCTTCTTGAACCCAGAACGACATTATGAGTGTGACGCCGTTGTGGCAGGGGCATGCTGACAGCATCCCCTCTGAGCTGTCCCCAGGTCGAAAGTCTCGGACACCCTATGGAGTTGACGCCAGAGGCGCAGTGGCCTCGAAATTGTGGTTATCCTGCGCGGGGACCTAGAGCACACTTCCGGAACCTCCCCCCTCCCCCCCCTCCACTTTTCCCCTCCCCACCCGGAAGGTAAGATAAGTGCCAATAAGTATCATTTACATGATGAACATAAGAATGCAACTGCATGATATGCTGTCCGCCCCCCCTCCCCTTCCCCCTTCCTATCCTTCTGAAATAAGTTTGTCTTCACACAAACTTACTAGTATCAATGGTAAGCTAAGCATTGGGTCACACATTAAAAAGGACATAGTAATGAATGTTGTTACAGAGGCCACTAACTTTAAATGCAATTAAGACATTCACAATGACTCACAACCTTTAAATGAAGAGGTGAATCTATTTTGAAATTATTTATAGCTATTTGAAATAGAATTGAAACACTCCAAAACCTCTGTAGCATTTTAATGATTATATGACTTTGTTTTGACAATATTTCAGTGTTTTAGAAACACTGATTTAGTGTAAACACTCTCAGCATAATTGTTATATTACAAGTACCGTTTCTCACCTAAATCCAATCTACAGTATCGCCCCTTGTGTTTGTGGGAGTCAAATTTCTATAAACTAAAAATTTTTTAGGAGCAAATTTACTCCGTATCATTACTTTTATAGAGCAGCTTTTCTCTCATTCAAATTCATAGCCAAAACGGATCAAGCAGTATGTTTGATTTAATACATAAGATAACTTGATCAGAAATCGTATCACTGGGAAGAACAGCAAAGGTTCGGAACAAAATCCTACTAAATTTATCTGAATAATACCCACACTATTTACTTTTTCTAGTTGGGTTTAAGTGTTATATTTTAATACTTTCACCACACTTTGATGTGTCTTCTTTAGTAGAATGAGACTCCAAATGTTTCTATTTAATATTTATGAATTAATAACCTTTTTTTATTTATAACAAATGTCTCTTATCTCATGTCTAAAATGAGCACACTTCTACTAAAGCATTAATACCGTAATGGGGAAACTGTTTGGCTGGTAATTTGTGGCGAAAATCACAACACTTAGGTACCGAGCAAAGGTTTAAAACAAAATTTAACTAAATATAAGTAAATAATGTCAGAGCTAGTAACTCTCACTTGTCAGATCAAGGTGTTATGTGATTTTAATACTCAGACCAAAGTCTGCTGTCTCCCAGACAGAACTGTGTGTACTCTATTGTAAACAACATTGTTTATGTTGTTAGGTTATGTCACTCACCCAAATAATAAGTTCCGAAGTAAGATGAAGCGATCCTGGCTGTCATTTCAGCAATCCGTGACGTTCATTTCACAAATCCAGTACAATCAGAGGTATTTTTGATAAGAACTTGAGGCACTCCCCACCCCAGCCCTCAGACGTGAACACACGGCAAATCACTCGTACACACACTTCTACAAAATGACGACAGTTGAAACTTCGTGACACGACTACCACCACTCTAAAAACTATTTGAGACAGCATATTTCGTCGAACTGACACTTAAATTTCTAATTTTGATGTTGTAAACAATCGAGGTGGACACCAGGCTTGGCTGGGCCGTGCCGTCGTGACATAGTTCGCAGACTGCCGCCAGGTGGCTCTACTGGCTCTACCGGTGAACTCCTTTCGTTGCCTGCCAACCTTTCCGGAGTGAAGTTTACATTAAACGTTTCAATATTTCAAACTCCATTTAGAGGAAAAGTCTGGACAAATATTATAGCGCTGAAATTAGTAGATTACGGAACACTACCACTTTTTACGATTACTTCTGTACTTTAAGAGGAGAACCGGCTAGGACAGACAGACAGACAGACTCACGACCAAGTACACTTCCGATCCCCTGCAGGAGTAAGCTTCGCTTCGCTCAGCGAAAAATAAGTGGTTAGTCATAGTGCACTCACCACGTGTTGCCGAGGTACAACACCGGCGGTACCCCAAGGGAAGCCGCGCCGCGCCGGCGAAGCAGTGTAGTCAGATACTGCCCGGCGAAGTACTTTCGTAGTTGCACTAGCACTATTCATTTCACTTCACTTCACTTCACTTCACAGGGACACATTCACTTTCCACTTACAGGCCATTATCGATGTCATTTCACTTTGTTGACACTCCATACATACACACACACACACCACAGCACGTTGAACCGGCGAGGCAGCGTATTCCATGTGCAGCACGGCGTAGCACTTTCGTAGTTGCGCACTTCACGCACAAATCACTTCACTTCACAAGCCCTGTTCACTGGGCAGATTCACTTTCCAATTACAGGCCATTATCGATTCATTTGACTTTGTTGACACTCCACTCACTCACACACACACACACACTGCACCGGCTGCCCGGCGTCGAAGTAGCCAGCAACACCATGTTACTGGCAATATCGAGATGTGAAGATGTAGCTCAAGTTCAAAACAATATTGCGACGGAACACTTGAGAGAACGCGGACGGAGCGGATCGCGACGGGAGACTAGAGAGAACGCGGACACTTGGACACTACTGCCGGACCGAAACGCGGACGCAGCATATTGCGACGGAAAACTTGAGAGGACACGGACACTTGTACTAGTTACTGTTCTGCCGAACCGAAACGCTGACGTAGCGCACCTTCGGACGTAGCCCTGCGGCGGTGGGCTTAGTATCCCGCGCGGCGCGCTGCCGGCTCCGGCCGGTCCCGGCCCGGACTCCGCTCGCTCAGCGGTGCGGCGTGGTGACTGGTGACACTCCCGGTGGCCATGAGAGTAGGGCGCCCTACTCTCATGCGGTGGCTCCTTCGCACGCGTCATATGTCACCCTGGTGTCGGCCAGGTGTACTAACCGCTCCCGCGCTTTCCTCTCCGGTCGGTAGCGGTCAGTCAGTCGGCGTGGCCTAGGCTGGAGGAGGTGGTGCCATAAGAACACCGAAGTTGTTGGCTGCCACGGGGGGTAAAAGCCCTGTGCCTGGCGGGAAACCCAACCTCCTTCGGCAGGTTTACTGCCGCCAAACTTTTCCATGTTTTTACGCCACCCTTTCACTTGCAGGGCACGTACGTAATTTTTCAAGTTTAAGGCGGGATTGATCTCAGCATTCAAGCCAAGCCGAAGGCTTGCCTGGCTTGTAACAGTGCATGATTCGGGCCCCGCCAGGGGTCCTGGGTCCGGGATTCAGTTTCACACGTTTAAGCTCCCGTTGCCCCTTGAAGGTAGGCAATTCTGGGCCCCGTTTCAGCTACTTTCCCGGCGGGCCCCTGACCCCCCAGTCCGGCCCTGCCCACTACGCGGCGCTACGCGTAGACCATACCGTCGCTTCGTTCCAAAGCGCACTTTGCGGAATCTGCCTGCTTCGCGCCATGCCGGGTCGGGGGTCCCCGGGCCCCGCCCCGCCCCGCCCCGCCCCGCCCCGGCCCCCAGGGCGTTAACAAGGGCACTGATTGCGACGCTCCGCACTATCGCCGGGCATGGCCTGGCGCCCTGCTCGGCCCCGGGCCGCGCCGGGCCGGGGACAGTGCCCAGCACCGCCAGCCCTCCCCCACGCTCCCCGCCGCTGACGCTGACACTGACGCTGGACGCCATCACCCTCCCCGTCCCCTCCGCGTGCGCGTGCGCGTCGTGCTCGTGCCTTTGACAGTGTGCTCGCACGATCCGCCACCCTAGGCCAGCCCAGGCCAGGACCGCGCGTGCCGGGGTGGGGCGGGGCGAGGCGAGGTCTAAGTTTGTAACTTCAGGTGCAGCCGGAAAAAAGACGAAGGCGATGCGTAGCGAGACGACAGAGAAGCTGCAGGCTGCAGGCAGACACTTGGCCGTTGTGGGGAGGGGGGGGGGGGGCGTGTCCCAGAGCAGTGTCGCAGCCGCAGCCGCAGCCGCCGTCCTGTCCGCGTCCGGAGAGAGGATACGCCATCCCACAAGTGCACCGCGCCGCGCCGCTCCGCGCCCTGAGCCTGCGGGGCGCGATCGAGGGGGCGTCACTTCAGACGCGGCTCTCCTGGGGCGTATGGAATGGAGGCTCCACACTTAATTTTAGATCCTTCGTCTCCCCCTCCTCTCTTCCCGCGGCTACCCCCTCCCCCCCCAAGTCACACATGTACACCATCCGCTCAGACGCAGCAGCCTCCTCCTCCTCCTCCCCGCCCCTCGCACCCCGCCTCGGTGCAGCTCTCACCTCCGGGTTGTTTCGCACATGTCTGCACACTTGCGTTAGACAACAATTTGCATCAAATTTAATTTTCAACAAGACGCTTAACAATTATAGCTTCAAAGTAAACATAAGGTTTTCTCTACACTTGTACATCGGTCGGATTCACTTACTGCTAATCGAAAACAAAGTACTGACATTTAACCATTTCATTTAACGAGTGTGTTTGGACATCGCTGCTTTACATTCTATAGCTTCTTTAAGCCAACATCAATCAAATCGGAGACGGGTAAACAACCCCCAGTGGGATAGTTTGTCTTAGAAATGGTTCCTTGGCGTAGCGAGATTAATCTGACAAGTAAACACTACCCCGAAGATTTAGGGGATTCAAGGCCCGCCACGAGCCCTGCTCGTTTTGACTCACTGCACCGAACAGGGTGCCTTGTCGAGGTCGGCGGCCTCGTCCCCGTCTGGAGCGAGCAGCAGCGGGGCCCCGCCGCCGCCGCCGCCGGCCTTGCTGCAGTCCGTCTTGCGGCGCTTGGCCCGGCGCTTGAGGCGCTCGCCCGACGCCAGGCAGGTCAACGCCACGGCGTCGCCGCCAACGTTGTTAATGTTCCTGGGCGGGCAGGACGGGTGCGTCCCGGGGCCCGTGAGGATGCTGCGGGCGTGGGTCTTGTGCCTGCAGGGCCAGGCCCGGCGCTCGCCGGCCCCGCTGCCCCCTAAGGCCCCGCCCGGCACTGACAGCGAGGACGCGCGCTCCGCGGCCAGCAGCGGCGGCGACGGCGACCTGGAGGTGGGGGTGCGAGCGTCGCGCGCGCGGGCCTCGAGGCTGCGGGTCCTGCGCGGGATCTTGGCCGCCGGGGGCAGGACCCCGCCGACGCTCCGGGAGCGTGCCTCCACCGGAGAGTGAGGCTCGTCCTCGTCGGGGTCGGGCTGAGGCGGAGGCCACTCGTCGTGGACGGTCAGCCCCAGCGTGAGGGCGTCGGGGTCGGCGCCCAGCCAGCGGTCCACGAGCAGGCGGAGCGCGAGCACGGAGCTGCGCGCCAGCTCGGCGGCCTCGTCCCTGTGGTCGGGGAGGCGCTGGCACGCGGGGCCGGGGCGCGGGCTGGGGCTCGCCACCAGGGGGCAGCAGGGCACGGCGGGGTCGGCGCGCGCCAGGCACGCGGCCGTCACGGCCCAGTCGTCCGAGCTCCACACGCGGGCGTGAGTGTCCAGCACGAGCCCCAGGTACACGGCGTGCACGCCGCGGGCGTCCCCGGACAGCTGCACCACCACGACCAGGCCAGGGGCGCGCGGCGCCGGGGGCGGGGGCGGGACACGCACGGCGCGCCGCACCCTGTACAGCAGGCCGTCGGGTTGCGGCGCGGCGACGTGCTCGGCGGCGTGCTCTGGCGGCGCGGCGTCCACCGCCTCCGCGGCGAGCACGGACGTCCTCCGGACGGGGTGCGCGAGCAGCAGCAGCAGCAGCAGCTCCGCGAAGTGCAGGTCGGCGGCGGGGGCGGGCCGGCCCGTGCGGCCCCAGGCCTGCTGCAGGCGCGCGCAGTGCCACTCGGGCGTGTCCGTCACGCTGAGGCTCAGGCGCACCCGCCGGCTCAGGGAGGCTGAGGTGGCCTCGGGGCCCGCCTGCTCCTGCTCCTGCTCCCGCTGCTGCGCGGCCTTGGTGTTCTGCGCGTGCGCCTCGCCGCCCGCCTGCCGCCTCAGCCTGTTCTTCTTCTTGACCGTGTTGGGCTGCTTCCGCCGCTGCCGCATCCAGGGCAGTAGCTTAGGCGGCGGCAGCTGCGGCCGCTGCTCGCCGTGCAGCGCGCCGCCGCCGGGCTCACCGGCGCCCCGGCCCTGGGCGGGACTCGTTCGGCTGACCGGCGGGCCCACGCCGGCCCCACCCGCGCCCCGCGGACTGGCCCTGCCGCCGCGGATGCGGCTGCGGTTGGCGCCGCGCCTGCTGCGGCTCCGGCTGCGGCGGGGGCCGAGCGCCAGGCTGCGGCTGCAGCTGCGGCTACGGCCCGGGCTTTCGCAGCTCTGGAACAAAGAGGGCGCGAGGCGTGAACCGACTGTCGCCTCCGACCCGGCCCGGCCCGGGCCGGGCTCGCAACACGTACAAGTACAAGCTCACAGCCGGGACTCAACTCACCGGCGCCCTCGGCGTGTCTCGGGTCCCGGCGGCTCGCCGCGCCTCCGCCTCCGCGGCCTCGGCCACCATCCAGCCTATGACCGGCGCCTGTCCCTGACCTGCGGTACACCTGAGAGCGCTGGTGTCCCGCGTGCTGGCGCGGGGGCAGTAGGGGCGGAAGAGAGTGGGGCTGCGGCTGCGGCTGGTTGAGGTGGTTGAGCTGGCCGACGAATGGTTGAACGTGTTGGGAGGCAAATGGAGGAACGAATTGAGGGGCGAGATAAGGGGTGAGGCGAGGGGAGAGCTGTGGGCTGAGCTGCGACGTGAGTTGAGGGGTGAGTTGAGGAGTGAGTTGAGGGGTGAGTTGAGGGGAGAGTTGAGGGGAGAGTTGAGGGGTGAGTTGAGGGGTGAGTTGAGGAGTGAGTTGAGGGGTGAGTTGAGCGGTGAACCGCGGTGGAGGTTGAGAGGCGAACTGCGGGGCGAACTGAGGGGAGAGCTGAGCCGCTGCCATCTGCTGGGCGACGATCTGGGTGGCGAGCTGCAGGGCGAGCTGGGGGTTGAAGCAGGCGAGCTGGCACGCAATCTGGGAGGCGAACTGGGCCGAGAACTGGGAGGCGAGCTGCAGGCTGGCGATGAACTGTGCGCCGGCGAGCTGGTGCTGCTGCTGCTGCTGCTGCTGCATTTGTTGCCGCTGTTGCTGGACTCTGGACCTCCCCCGCCCAGCGGCATGCCTGAGACAAACAAGGGTCCGCCCTGAAGCCATTGCACTGAGAAGAAAAGCAGGAAAACGCAGCAAGTTACGCAAGCAAGAGCGTTCCGCCGACAGGACAGCCACGTGATTAGCCAATATCGAAACAAAAGGGATGAGGCTCACAAACCCGCAGAGGTGGGCGCCGTGCCAGACAGCGGGGCGGACAGCGTCGATAACTGAGGGTGCTGTGGGTGCGCTGTGTGGGCCGCCCTGCTGGCCGTCCTGCTGGCCGTCCTGCTGGCCGCCTCCCGGACCCCACGGGCGCTGTCGCTGTTCTCTGTCCGCAGGTGCGCCTCCTGCCGCGGCAGCAGCTGGTCCTGCAGGGCCGCAGGCAGCGCGGCCTGCTGCTGCAGCGCCTGCAGGATCCCCGCGCCGTCTCCTGCTGGCGGCGTTGTGCTGAGGCGATGCTGCAGCTCAAGCAGCTGCAGGTGGCTGAGCGGCAGCTGCACAGGGAGGTCAGCCGTCTGATCCCCGCCATGTCGTCGTCTGCCCTGCCCAGCCCAGCTGCCCACCCCACCCCGCCCGCTCACCTGCCGCGCCATGGGCAGGGGCGCCGGCGCGAGGTTGGCCGGGAGCGGCAGGGGCGGGGGCGGCGCGAGGGGCGGCAGCGCCGCGGGGGCGGGGGCGGTGCCGTTGGCCGCGCGCCCCTCCCTGTCCCTCGCCGCGCTGGCCAGCCGGCTCATGCCCAGGCTGTGCTGCTGCTGCTTGCGTTGCTTCCGGAAGTGGATACGCTCGGCTGACCGGCTCGACGGCGCGGCCGGCGTGGCCGGCGGGGCCTCTGCGATGGGTGGCGTCACCGGCGTTGGTGGCGTCGCGGACAGGGTCGGTGGCGTCGCGGACAGCGTCGGTGGCGTCGCGGACGGCGTCGGTGGCGTCGCGGACGGCGTCGGCGACGCTAACGGCGTCCGCTGCGACCCGTAGCCCGTGTTGCTGGGGGCCGCGGCATTCTCGCACGCATCCGGCTGGGAAAAGGGAGGTTAATGTCACCCTGGGCAGAGAGGCGACGCCTGACGTTATCGAAGCCATCGATTTTCATCGCACCTTTGTCTTTTCCTGCGCGCCCCCGTCCCCCTCAGCAAGGTCACTAGGCTCGCTGCTGCCCGGGACCACGGCCTCTGTCACGGCGGCCTCCGCCTCCTGGGCCGCGCACGGAGCAGGGACGGGACTGGTGGAGACATCATGCACAACCTCCTTGGGGTGCAAGTGCACGTGCACGAGGCCGCGGCCGGCTTTGGCCGCCTCCTCGCCGCCCTTGTGCCGGTGGGCGGGAGTGCTGCTCTTGCTGCTCGAGCCCGCGCCCGCGCCCTCTCCGCCGTGCTGAACGGGAGGCTCGGACACGCGCGAGGACTGCAGCACGTCCCTCCAGCTCATGGGGAAGGGGTCCGCCGCGTCCCTCCAGGAGGCCGTGGTTGACGTGAGCGCGTCCCGCCAGGGTGTCGGCGAGGGGGACTGCGCCACCGGCACCGGCACCAGAGCTTCCCTACTGGTCTTAGGGGACGGGGGCGGCGCAGTGTCAGGCGCCGGCGCGGGAGCAGGCGCGCTCGAGTCGGGGGCCGCGCTGCTGGGTCCGCCTGCGAGACAGGCAACCCAACGTACTTGCCTGCGGCGCGTGGGAAGCGCCGGCGAGGTAGGCAACCCAAACGACCGCCTACCCTCGTGTTTGGCGGCCAGAACATCGCGGTACAGCCGCTTTGTCGCCGCCGGGGGCCCCGCGGCCGTTGCGGGCTGCGCCCTCAGCGGGGGCGACGGGGGCGACGGCGGCTGGGGTGCGGGAGAGACAGGTGTCTGCGGCGGCTGTCGACAGTCGTGCAATCAGCTGTGTAAGCGTTTAAGTCTCAATACTGAAAGTGAATAAGAAACTGATTATTCGGGCGTTCACCTCGTGAGCGTCGACCTCCAACACGTCCTCCACCTTGCCGCTGTCGTCCAGGTCGTCCTCGGCTGGAGCGGCGCTGGTCGCTGCAAAAGATGGGCCATGCAGGTCACGAGGCACACGCGGTGGAAGCTAAACATTCTCGGCGTCAATCTCGTATTCCGCGGGGCGGGGCGGGGCGGGGCGGGGCGGGGCGGGAGTTGCCACCAGGTATTGCACGCACCTGGCTGACTGCGCTGGGCCAGCACGTCCCGGTAAAGCCTCCTCGGCGGCGTCAAGGGAGGGAGCGCCGTGGTCCCTGGGGGCCCGGGGGGCACGGGCGGGGCGGGCGGGGCGGGCGGGGCGGGGGGCGGTGGGGGCGGGACAGGTGGGGTCGGCAGGTGCTCGACCGCGGCTAGGGGCGGGGCCTCCACCTGCCTCTAAAGAGGTAGAAAATTTTTTGTTTTCCTTGGGTCCCCGCGGAAGGGTTGAGTCAGTCCTCGCCTTGGAACGCACCTTCGCGGTCGGCGCCGGGGAAGGCGGCGAGGACACCGTCAGCCACCTGAAGACCTGTCCGGAGGCCGGCCCTGTATCCCGCGGGGAACTGGTCGGCGAGAGTGAGAGGTCCCCGCTGCTGGAGCACGCATCTGCGATACAAGTCAGGGGAGGCGTCAGTTCGTCGAATTTCACGAGACACATCTGCATTGTCACATTTTGCGATGCGTCGTGGTGTACTCTTTTGCCCACGCCCAACTGCAGCCAGAGCTTACCGAGAGGCGCCGCGGCCTCAGAGGAGCCGGCCGCGGGGCCGCGCAGGTCGGAGAAGATGTCCCTGCCGTCCATGGCCGTGGTCTGGCCGCCACTTTGCTAGGAGAGAGCAGTGCGTTACCGGACCGGTCGCCTGGCCACCCTGCGCGGCGGGTCGTGGTACCTCAGGGCCCGGCCGGCGGCCGAGCCGCTCTGCTCACCGAGGACGCGTTGGACCGACCGTAGCTCTTGCCGCCCTTGGTGAGCAGGATGAGGTTGCTGAAGTCGACGCCGCCGCCCCCCAGCGCGCGCCGCCGGCCGCCACCGGCCGCCCCAGAGGACGCCTGCTCAGACTGCTGGGCGTAGAACTCAGCCGGCCGCTGGTACACAGGAATGGGTAAGCTCATCTCGCCGCGCGGGCGCGCGGGCTGCAAGCCAGAGACGGGGCTCAAAGAGGGCCGGGCCGGGCCGGGCCGGGCCGTGTGGAGTGTGGACGGGGCGGCTGGCGCTCACGAGACGTACTTGCGCCTTGCCCTTGCCCGCGCGCTGGGACTTGGTCTTGGTTGGCGTCGGCGAGGTCCTCCCGCACTGCTCAGGGCCGGGGCTGGTGCACGGGCTGGGGGCGGTCGGCGGGGGCGAGGTGGCTGCTGGGGGCGGGGCAGGGGGCGGCGGGGGCGGCGGAGCCGGGGGAGGAGCAGGAGGCGGCGGCGTGAGCCAGCACAAGGGCGTCGGGGACACAAGCAGGACGCCTGCCCGGTAAGAAAGACCTGTTAGTCCGCTGACCTGACGCCGCGCGGGCCAGGCGCCCCACCCGCCCCACCCCGCCCCGCCCCGCCCCGCCCCGCGGACCTAGCTGCTCCAAGGCGGACGGCCGCTGCTGCTCGCCGGGGGGCTTGGTGTGCGTGGAGAAGCGGCCGGTGTGCCCGTGTCGGTACGGGAACAGGTCCTCCTGGTAGGCCGCTTCCGAGGAAAAGCCGAGAGCGCCCACGTCCGCGTCGGCTTTGCAGGCGCCGCCGATCGACAGCGACAGGGGGCCCCGCGTCGGCGCCGGGCCGACGACGGATCCAAAGGCGTGATGCTCGGCCAGGCCCAGGCCCAGGCTCAGGGCCGCGAGGCCGGGGTCCTGCTTCGGGAAGAACTCGGGCACCTCCGCGTTCAGAGTGGGAGGCGGCCGCTGCAGGTCGACCTGGAGAAGAGGCGTCGGGGTGACGTTTCATCGCAATCAGAAAGTTGTCCCTGTGGAAGGTATACCTGGAACGGCAGGTGTCTCTGAAAGTTTGGCCGGCGGCCGGAGTCTGTTCCTGTTCTCCGCTGCGGCGACGCCGGCTCCGCCGCACTGGCAGCGTTACTGCTCCAGGGGCTCCAGGGATGCTGGACGCCTGACGAGCGCCCTTTCGTCGCGCTGTCCTCTGGGCGCGCCTGGAGGCCAAAGCAAGCGGCCGTGTGCAGGATCTCCAGCCACGTCTCAGGGGGGCTCATACGAGCAGGTGTCTTACAAAGGTTGTCTTCAACCGCACCTCCGCATTCTGTTTCATCTGATTTGTCTGACTCGGGCTCTGGATCAGAAGCCGAAGAGCATTCTGTGCCTGAGGCCCTGGGGCCTGGTATTCAGGTAACCTGTGACGCCGCTTTGAAGCGCCTGGAAAGAGAGCTCGGTTAGCCGGGGGAAGTCCTTGGCGCCGGGAGGTCGTTAGGCGCGGGGGAGGGACTGACCTACGGTGCTGCAGCGGGCGGTGGAGTCGCGCGGGGCCGCCGTCACATTCAGCCAACTGGGATAGAAATCGCCCACGGGCTGCTGCTGCTGCTGTAGTTCTTGCCTAGTAGGATTTTTAATATAAATTTTTAGGTTATACCAACCAACGCTCAACAGGTCCTACTACACGGGGAAACACTCGGTGAGCAGAGCGCGGCCCGGAGCTCACCCGCCGTCGCTGACAATCCTGCGCAGCGCGTCCCGCACGCCGGGCAGCATCCACGGCTCCGAGTTGTCCTCCTCGGCGGGCGCGGAGGCGGGCGCGGGGGCCTGCTGGTCCTCCTGCGGGGCGTACAGCCGCTCCCGCTCCTCGTCGTACGCGCAGTCCACGTACCTGGCCAGCCTGCTGAGCGGGATCGTGTCGCGCACGGTCCGGCGCCATCGCCTGAACACGGAGACCGTACCGTACCGTCAGCGCCGGCGCCGCGCCGGACCCCCGGGCAGGGCCGGGCCGGGCCGGGCCGGGCCCGCGGGGTGGGCCTCAGAGAGACAGACCTCGACCTCGAGTCGTCCTGGCCATGGGGCACGGGCAGGCCGCTGGAGTTCATCGGTGGACCCCGAGGCACACGTTAGCGGGGCCCGGGTGCGGGCGCGGGTGCGCCGGTGTCAGTGCCGGTGCCAGGACCCCGCATCCCGCACGACCAGAAGGCTCTGCTCTAGAGCTCCAGAGCGGCCAGGCCAGGCGCGGCCACCGCGTAGCGTATCGTATCGCCCCGCTCTGCCCTGCTCTGCCCTGCTCTGCTCTGGGTATCAACAATGTCAACAAAGGCCAGCCGGCCCCCCACGTCCCGCTGCCCTGCCGCGGCGCGACCCGCGAGGCTGCGAGGCGAGGAGAGGTGCGTGCGTGCGTGTGGCCTTGTGGAAAATGTGAGAAGGAATGAAGGCAATTATTGATGGCAAACTCCTGGACCAGAGATATGCCTTGGGTGGGTGATCTGTCTGTCCCCACCGATCTGTGCTTTAGTGTGTTTTTGGCAAATTAATCCCTGATCTAAGTTTTGTCAAGGATGTATGAAGGGGGTGGTTGATTTCAGAAATAATAGCAATGTTCTGCTACTAAAAGTTACATAAATTGTCATTGCTTTTGTCAAGTCATGAAAAAAATAGTATCTCTTGAGGTAGATTGGTTGGGTGGTGGTTTAAAATACACAAGGCCAATAAATCAGTTTGGTAAACAAAATTTAACATTTTATTACGATAATCTTCGTGTGACTTCAAATTAAATACACATTAAATATACAATGAGCCAGTTGGTCCTACGGAATGTGATGAGCAAGTGGCAGTCTTACAATTCAATAAATCCTAACTAAAACTATTTACACGTGATGTACATGATGCGTCTTAAAAACTACATATTCTACAATTGTATCATTCCTGCCTAATTCTTTAAAAGGATAAAAACAAGACTGATTAGGTCACTACAGTAAAATTAACAATTTTGATCAGAAAATAATGAGATGGATACAGCCTTGTTATATCAGAAAAGATGGCAAGAATTACATATCGGAATCACAGCTAGCTTGGACTTCCTGCGAGGAATTCATCTCCTGTCTAAATTACAACACAATGTAGAGTAATTTTAAGAATGTGTCTCGAAAAATCTTCTTAATGGCTTAAAAAATTAAAAATTAGAAGATTGGAAAAACTATTCTTTACAGGAGGCATCCACATGATATGAAAATATCAT
The DNA here is from genome assembly GCA_033675135.1 of Frankliniella intonsa. Classification (NCBI taxonomy): domain Eukaryota; kingdom Metazoa; phylum Arthropoda; class Insecta; order Thysanoptera; family Thripidae; genus Frankliniella; species Frankliniella intonsa. Next base: position 11,289,360 of record CM066254.1, on the reverse strand, counting down.
TTGTTTAGAGAGTAAAAAATACTTAGTTAAATACAAGTCAAGTCATTATTTAACAAAAAAACTAAAATTAAGAAAAAGATGTACAAACAGTGAGCGTAACATCCAAAACATTATATCAAGATGAAATGTGATTCTAAAATGAGTTTGGACGGAATGATTTTCTTTTTCCTTACATCTTTGAAACTCGCTCCTGAAGTGCTTTAAGCTCAGAAGCAATTGCTGGTGGAAGATCAGCGCCAACTTGGTTGTTGAAATACCGAGCAATGTCCTCGGTCTGAAATGGGGAAAATTAAAATTATCAGTGGGTAAATTTTACCAACACAATATATCCAGCCCGATTCATTTACTCTTCAAATTTAAATGAATGCGGGAGGACTTGTACAAAGAGGTCGATGCGAGTCTCACCTCCTGAAGCCAGAAGTCTTTGGGCAGGCTGAAGAGCTGCTGCATGTCCACCTCCTCCTTGAGACCGTCCAGGCGCAGGGAGCCGGCGGTAGGCACGTAGCCGACAGGGGTCTGCTTCGCCACGCTCTCACCCTCAACACGTCGGATGATCCAGTCGAGGACGCGGGAGTTTTCGCCGAAGCCGGGCCAGAGGAACTTGCCCTATAAAATGAAGGGCGGGAGTATGATTACAAGGCACTGAACGCGATTCGAATAAAGAGAAAGAGATATATGTCATTAAAGTCAACTTACGTCGTTTCCCTTGCGGAACCAGTTGACGTGGAAGATCTTGGGCAGCTTGCGTCCGGTCTGCTCCATGCTCAGCCAGTGGGCGAGGTAGTGGCCGAAGTTGTAGCCAAAGAAGGGCCTCATAGCGAAGGGATCGTTCATGATGGCCTTGCCCTTGTGCTCGGCGGCGGCCGTGGCCTCGGACCTCATGGCGGCGCCCAGGAACACGCCGTGGCGCCAGTTAAGGGCCTCGTACACGAGAGGGACGCCCGCGGGCCGGCGGCCGCCAAACAGGATTGCGTCGATGGGGACGCCCTCGCTGGCCTCCCACTGGGGGTCGATGATGGGGCACTGCGAGGCGGGGGAGCAGAAGCGAGAGTTGGGGTGCGCGGCGGGGGTGGCGCTGCCGCGGCTCCAGGGGTTGCCCCTCCAGTCGGTGATGGCCACGTCGGCGGGCGTCTCGTCCTCGAGGCCCTCCCAGAACACGCCGCCGTCGCTGGTCGACGCCACGTTGGTGAAGATGGTGTCCTTGAACACGGTGTCCATCGCGTTGGGGTTGGTCTTCCTGGAGGTGCCGGGGGCCACGCCGAAGAAGCCGTTCTCGGGGTTGATGGCGCGCAGGCGGCCGGACGAGTCGAAGCGCATCCAGGCGATGTCGTCGCCCACGCACTCCACCTTGTAGCCGGGCAGCGTGGGCTGCATCATGGCCAGGTTGGTCTTGCCGCAGGCGCTGGGGAAGGCGGCGGCGATGTAGCGCTTCTGGCCCTGGGGGTTGGTGATGCCCAGCAGCAGCATGTGCTCGGCCAGCCAGCCCTCGCGGCGCGCGATGGTCGAGCCGATGCGCAGCGCCAGGCACTTCTTGCCCAGCAGGGAGTTGCCGCCGTAGCCGCTGCCGTACGAGACGATCTCGTTGTTGGCGGGGCGGTGCAGGATGATGGTGCGCTCCGGGTCGCAGGGCCAGTGGGCGTGGCGCGCCGCGCCCGCGGCGGGCCGGCCCACCGAGTGCAGGCACTTGACGAACTCGGCCTGCACGCTGGGCTTGCTCTGCAGCAGGTCCAGCACGGCCGCGCCCATGCGGGTCATGACGCGCATCGAGCTCACCACGTAGGGCGAGTCGGTGAGCTCCACGCCCACCTTGGCGAGCGGCGAGCCCACGGGGCCCATGCTGAACGGCACCACGTACATGGTGCGGCCTGTGCGGGCCGGAGGGGGAAACGGGTCGGCGTAAGGAGGGGCTCAACGAAACTAGAGGAGATTCAAAGGCGCACAAGGCGTTTTTTCGGCTTTACTCACCCTTCATGCAGCCGGGGAAGCGGTCGGCGATGGCCTTGTCCATGTCGCTGGGAGAGATCCAGTTGCCCAGGGTGCCGGTGACGCCGGGGGCGGGCTCGGGGATGGTCTCGGACTTGAGCGGAGTGCAGATGAACGTCTTGCTCTCGACGCGGGCCACGTCAGCCGGGTCGGTGCGGGCGAGCCAGCTGCACGAGGGGAGAGAGCACGCAGGTGAGGGGCACATCCACACGCAGGCGCCCTATCCTCTACATTTGTGCTTGGTCGCTCCGCTCCACTTACCAGTTGTCGTACTTCGGCAGGGGCTGGATGGTGCCCTGGCGCTGCATGAGCGCGATCAGGGTCTTGTTCTCCGCCTCGGAGCCATCGCAGATGTGCACGCTGTCCGGCTGGCACAGGTCCACCTGCCGCTGCACCCAGGTGCGCACGCCGCCGGCCAGCTGGTCCCAGCTGCCGTGACTCAGGCTCACGGCGCGCGCCTGCAGCTGCGCCTGCGGCTGGAAGCGGATCCCGAAGGAGGGCTCCACCAAGCACTTCTTGGCATGCTTGGCGATGATGCTGGGGCATCTGCAACAGAGGGGAGGAGCGGGACTGAGTTAGGCGTCGGTTGACCAGGTGATCGTGATGCTGTATAATCGTGATGAACTGAGGGCACACGGGGCCCGGCTGAGCCGGCTGAGCCCCTGCGGCGCGAGCCCGCCCCGCCCCGCCCCGCCCCGCCCCGCCCCGCGGCCCGGACCAGGGAAGCTCCCACAGCCCGCGGCCGCCCTGCCGGCTAGGCTACGACCACGCGGTGCCCGTCAACTACATCAGGAATTTTTTTCGCAAATCCATGCAAGTTTCAGCGACAACAAACAGTATTCGTCACTCCTATAACGCCATGTTAAGGTAGTTAAGCAAGGTAGACTTACTCTTCCTCGATGCCAGAGGCGATCCTCTTTTCCTCGACGAGACGGGTAGGCATTTTGACGAATTTGTTGAAATACTAAGGCAACTTATCGTTTTATCGAGCGCACTCGATTTACTAGATGACACACAACGAATATTCGCACTCACACATACACACAGTAGCACAAGTGGTAGCTTAATCACAAATTTGTAAAAGTTATCACAGACACAAACACAGCACTGAAGCTATTCGATGAAATAAGTTAAGAGGATTCGATAAAATTCACGCTAAGCACAAGGGTAAATGTTCGTTAAATGGCGCGTGAAATATCTGAAGTCCTCCAAGCTCCCGCCGCGTCTTGACTGTGCCGTCTGCTCCGCAGGCCATTGAAGTCTGAAGCTCGACTCCGCGAGACGCCTCTTATATACAACGTTAGCCCAGCGACCGCCGTCCCCCTCTCCTCCCTCCCCACTCCCTGCGCCCCTCCCCTCCCCTCCCCTCCCCTACCCCTCCCCGGGCGAGGCCCGCGAGGAGGGGGAGGGAGCTCCACGATGATGCCGTCGCCAGGGCCAGGGCCAGCAGCGGCCGGCGCCCGCCACTCCTTGAGCGGGCGGGGGAGGCTCCAAGTCCGTCCGCGCCAGGCGAGGGCAGCAAGAGGGCAGAGAGCAAACAGAGCGTCGCGAAGCGGAGCGCGGCCAAACAAAAAAGTGTTTGCAGATTGATCTATGCATCGCATGGGGAAAACTACCACTGGGACACGGGCACGGCCACGGGCCGGACCGGGGACGGGCCGAACTGCAGCGGGGGCGGGGGAGGGCTGGTTACATCACGGGCCCATCGCGTCGCCTCGCCTTGGCCCGTTAAACTTTAGCGACATGTGGGCGTTCGCAGTGAATCGAGATTAGAACCCTTTCGCCCCCCATCAGCCTGCCGATTAACAACGCGTGCAACTGCAGGTTTCAATATGACTAGAATGCGCGTCGGGGGAGCAGGAGCAGGATGTGGGCGAGCACAGCACGCGGTCGTATTCTGCTGGCGTGCGCGGGAAGGGGTGTTTTCCGTTGCCGTATTATGGGTGGGGTTTGGAGACCTTCCACTGGCCTGCCCAGCCCAGCCCAGAATGCCTGACCTCAATGTGTTGAGCGTGGTGGCGGGGCATCGGGCGCCGCGCCTGTGCATAGGGCAGGGCAGGGGCAGGGCAATCGGGCAATGGCTCTGAAAAGGGCTCCACCACGGCCAGCCCCGCCAGGCCCGACCCGACCCTACCCCACCTCCCAACCTCCGACAAGCACGACGAGGCAGACCATCCCACAGGATGGAAAAGTACCACCGTCGGGACCGGTGGGCAGGGCAGGCAGGGCAGGGCCCGGGGCGGGGCGGGGCGGGCGCGGCGGGGCGGGGAGGGGTAGACAAACCCGGCCAGGATAGCGCCAGCGGGAAACCCTCCTCATCCCGGCCCGACCGAGAGAAAAGGAGGCATAGATAAAGACGGACAAAGAATCTTGGTTAGGGCAGGGCTGGAGCGGCAGTGGACCTGGAGGACGTCCCGCCCCATGCAGCCGAGACGATTTTAGTCGGCAATTCCCCGGCCGGCCGCACGCGTGACCAGGCGTGACACATGCCCGCGTGACGCACCGCCACCGTCGCGTTACGCGTCGCGCTCTCATTGGAGAGAGCGGACGACATCGCGGCGTCGTGCGCGCGGGCAAGGTGCAAGCGCTGCAAGCGTTCTGCCCCGCCTGCCTACCACTCGCCGCAGCCCGCACGGGAGCCTGGAGCCACACTCCAGCTGCAAGTCCAGCCAGGGCCGGGCGATAGTGTTCCTGGAGGACGCCACGCTGCGGGAGCCGGCCCCGGCCCCGGCCCCGGCGGCTACCTGCAGATACCTGACCGGCCCCGCCCCGCCCCGCCCCGCCCGCCCCCACCGCCAAGGCTGCAGCAGACCCGCACGTTTTTATACATCCATGCGCGGGAAGAGCGTCATACATTCACAATGGCGCTCAAGTTTTGCTCAACATGATCGGGGAAACCGTGACGTCGGCGGGCTGCAGATGCAGCAGCGGCCGCAGCCTCGCTAACCCCGCGCCCCGCCCCCGCGCCCGCCCCCGCGCCCCGCCCCCGCCCCCGCGCAGCGCCAGGCCGCCGACGCGGCCCAGGGCAGACGTCTTGCAGACGCTCAGCTGATAACGTGTTTACCAGTCCCGATTGAGAAGAAAAAAGAAGGAAAAGAAATCGAGTCCACGCGACAGTGTCGGAGACACGCGCGCCCGCGCGCGCGGAGTGCGGAGCAAGGCCTGGACACACGTGCACCCGCGTGCACCGCATGTTGTCGATGTGCGGAGCTCGGTGTAGGGAAACCGCAAAGAACTGGTGGCGGGGCGGGTCGCGGTGGGGTGGGGTGGGGTGGGGCAGGCACGGGCCGGGCGGGCAGGGTGTGGCGCCCCGAAGCACTCCAGGCCGGGCTGGGCCGGACAGGGCGGCGCCAGGCGCGGCGCGGGCGCGCTTCAATAAGCCTGGCTGTCAGCCTAACGTTTGCTTCCCTCGAGGAAATTTCCCTTGCAGCCGGAGGGCGGGGCGGGGGCGGTGGCGATAGGGCCGGGTGTACTGTCGTGGGCGGGAGGAGCGATAGCGCTATACCCGATGCTGGGGTTGAGTGCGCTCTCCAGGGCGTCGCCCGAGACGCGGTGCGCCGCTCCCAAAATAGAGACTCCGCAGCGAAAATGGAAAATAGTGCTACTATGCGCGACTACGCTCGACGCACTGCGAGCACCGCGGAGTTTTCGCTCCAGAAGCTGGTTGGCTGCCGCGGGCTTCAGGGTGATCCGGGCCGGGGTGTTTGTCTGATGTTTGTGTGGGGTGCGCGCGTGAGAGTACCTCCGTCCGCCACACGTGGGCGCCCATGTGTGAGATTGGCGGTCCATGCCGGCCCCCGGGGGTGGGGTGGGGGGGGGGGGCGATAGATAGACCGTCGATCAGTAATCGCCGGCACCGAGGTGGTTTATCGGGCCGCCGAATCAGCTTTGGGCAGGTGACAGCGGGGCGGGGCGGCCCTCCGCGCCGGCAGATGGGCGCGCAGATGGCTGCCCAACGCTCCCGACCAAATTGCGAGGGAAAATCCCGTAACGGAGGAAAGTTTGGTGGGTCTATCGCCGATGCTACCCCGGGAACAACGCCGGGATCACGAGTGGGAGCGCGCAGATGTGGGGGAATGGCCCGGGAGAGGGGCGAAAGGGAAAGGGCGCCAGGAGGGGAGAGCCCGCGGGGCGGGGCGGGGCGGGGCGGGGCGGGGCGGGGCGGGGCGCGGCGCCTCGGGTCCCGGAAACACCACCGCGAACATGGGCGGGAACGCCACCGAGAGCATTAGGGGAGAGGGGCCCGGGAGAGGCCCCGCCACGGTGTGTAGGAGAGAGAGGTCTGCGGTGACTCTAGGCCGCGCGACCTTTTTTGTTGTCCGACCTGGCCGAATTTCTGCCGCTCGTGATAGGCCCAAGAATTTAGTCTGACCTCGTTTAGTCCTCAGTTTAGTCCGACCCGTTTTTTTTTTTTGTCCGACCTCCGTTTGGTCCCATTATGCCTTAGGAGCCCCATATCTTAAAATCACCCAGCCAATAATGTCTCTGGCAAAGTTTTAAGGTGACAATAGCGGCCGATGCCTTACTTACACAGGGCTTTCACGGTCACCCAACACATCGTGCGTCAGTCAGTTTTCCCCCAGTTTTTATTTTTTTATTTTTTAACTTGCAGGTTTCCTTCCTGATTGGTGGGCGGAGCGTGGCGGGGTCAATCAATCTGCGGCAATCTCCACCCTCACCCCGACACGCCTCCAAGCAGGTCAGCGGTCACCTACTGTACTGCCACCGCGTCGCCGCGCCGCGCTGTCCGTCTCTCTCTCACACACACACATGACGACACACACACACTTTCTCTCTCTCGCTCTCAGAGTCCACCACATACGTCCCCTATACTCCTCCGCGCAATCCGAGGCCGTATCATAAAAATATGTCAACGAATAATACATACCGAACAAAACGGCGATAAAAAAGAGTTTTTAAAAATAAAAAGAATACCGAGACCGTCAGCAGCGAGTCATCGCGGGTAGACGTCAGCGACGTCACCCTGGCGGCCGCTTTCATCATGTTTGTTTACCCGCGGCCAGGCGCTGCTCCGGCCCGCGGCCCGGCCGCTAGAATGATCCCCGTTTGCGCCCTGCCCTGCCCTGCCCTGCCCTGCCCCTCCGCGCGGTTGATGCAAGACGCCCCCAACATGCTCCCGTCTCTCTTGCACCGGCCGGCGGGGGCGGAGGTGGTGGAGGTCCGCGGCGGGGGCGGCGGGGGCGCGCGAGAGCCGGCCGACCGGCGCAACGGCTCGGATATCTGGGTGGCCGATTGACTTTGGACCGCCGAGTCCGATCCACACTTTCGAGGATGAGTTAATTTTAACACGGAAGGCGGCCTGATAGCGGGCAGCGGGCACGGCGGAGCAGGGCGCGGCGGGGCGGGGCGGGGCGGAGCGGGGGCGGCAGAGTGGCCGCGCGAAACGAAGGGTTCGGGGAATGACACAGGGTCGGCGTGTCGAAGGGTTGGCCACTGTCACTGTCTCTGCACAGGGCCGAACGCGGAGAGGAGCGCAGGGCACTGGGCCTTCCCTATATGTACACCGACAGGTACTCGCCTGGAAGGTGGGCAGACTTTTAGGGCTGGGTATGGTGACCAGGGGGGACACAGGCGCCACTCTAGTTGCGCCCTCGGTTACGCCCCTCCGCGCAGCCGAGACCTGTGCGCACTAATAAAATCTTACGTCGATTTTCACTGTAAGCTCCGGTGAACCCTGCAGCACTGTAGCTTACGGTGAATTTTCACCGTAAGCTCCGGTGAATTTCACTGTAAGCTACGGAGAATCATGGTGCATCACAGTAGCTTACAGTGACATTCACCGTAGCTTAACTGTGAAAATTCACCGTAAATTACAGTGCTGCAGGGTACACCGTAGCTTACAGTAAAAATCACCGTGAGCTTTTTAGAGTGCGTCACTTGTTTTCATCCCGATGACTGTCCCAACAGCGATGCCTCTCCGCCCAACGAACAACAAGGTGTTGTGTGCCGAACGAGGAGGGCGGGGCGGGGCGGGGCGGGGCGAGGCGGGGTTGGGGTATTGGAAGGGGGTGAACGGCAAGAACAACACGACACGACCAGAACAATAACACATTGCAGAACCCGTCAGGACAATGCACTGCTATACCATGCGGGAGGTGCCGGCCCCAGTGCTGCAACCCCGCCCCGCCTGCTATCTGTACCCCGCCCCGCCCGCGACCCCCTGCGGATCACCACCCGCGCGGGGTTGAGCAAGTCCCCATGATTACTATACCTCCTCGACGACACGACCCATTGTTCCGCCTCAAACACATACACATATATGTTTGTTTTTCCCTGTCACAATGTGTGCAAAAATACACCCGCGGGGTGGGCGCAACACTTCTCGGCCTGTTTGCCGGCCGGGCCTCGCTGTGAGCGCCGCGCCTACCGACTTATCTCTGCGTAGAGCTCTCCTCCCTCAGGCCCGCCCCGCCCCGCCCACGCTGTCGGAGGGCAGCAAGGGCAGGGCAGGGCGAGGCAGGCGGAAGGCCTCCTAGGCCAGGGAGAGGCAGAGCAAACAGCCCGCTCCGCCCCGACGCGACGCCGCGCCGCCAGCCCGTCCAGCGGCGCGGGCGAAGAAGGGTCTGCTCAGCTGGGCGCCTGCCTGGCCTGCGCCTAGACCACGACTTACTTCGGGGCCCGCGCACCGCTGCCGCCGCCCTCGCGCCGCCGCCGCCCGCCGCGACGAGGACCCGCCATTGCACGGCGCGACGCGGCGCGCACCTCGCGACCGTGGCTCAGCGCAGCTCAGCTCAGCTCAGCACCCGCAGCAGCCCTGGGAGCTTGTTGGCCGGGATGGGCTGCGCTGGGCTGGGCTAGGGCGAGTCGGGCTGTCTAGTCGGGCTTCGGGCTAGCGCACCGAGATGAGACCGCGGCAGAGCATGCACTGGCTGTCCTGGCGCCCTGGCTGTGGGTTAGGCCCCTCCCCGCCCCGCCCGCAGTGCGAGACGAGACCGACGCACCACCCGCGCGCAGACTATGGACCGGGGCCAGTCTGGCCTTTCCGCTGTGCCAGACCAGCCCAGCCCAGCCGGTCACAGTCCACGGGGAGGCAGGGCAGGCTGCGCCAACTCCCCCGCGCCGCGGCCTGTTCTGCGCGTAACGAATCAAGTACCGAGGCCCCAGGCAGTGCTGCCAGAAAAGTAGGCAATAAGTAGCCCAAACACAGTGGAGTAAAGCGGGCAGCATCTGCGCCTGCCTACTAGGCAGCACCCTAGCACAGGTGCGTGCAGGTTGCCTACAAGGCGGGCGCAGATGCAGCCCACTTTACTCCACTGTGTTTCGGCTACGTATTGCCTACTTTTCTGGCAGCACTGGCCCCCATGCGCTGTCTGGCAACCACTCGATCATGTTGTGGGGCGGCGGAGGGGGCGAGGCGAGGCGGGCGCCACCTTCGCACGACTCGCGGTGACCGAGAAGGAAATGGGTTAAGTGCATTAGTGCAGAGTGCGCTTTGCGGCGAGGCGGGGCGCGGCGTCAACATTGTCGACCTTAGAGCCGAGGGGGGGGGGGGAGGGCTCGCGGCACTCGTCAATAAAACACTTGATGAATGCCGCAGGAGACCACAGCGTTCACAGGTGGACGGCGACGGCACCGCCCCACTCCGCGCCCCGCGCCCCGCGCCCTGCGCTCCGCGCGCGTGCGTGGAGTGGAATGGGGGAGCTCACTGTGAGCTCACTCGTTCTCGTGTTTCCTCCACCCCCCTCACCCTGTTTTATTCGGTTTAGAAGGCGCTTTTCAGAGTGGTCGAGTGAGCTCACCGTAAGCTCTCCAATCCCACTCCTGCGCGCGCCTCCGCTACTGCAAGGGTTCGAGTGGGCGGGCCGCGGGCCGTGTCGAATGGGTTGCCTATCTACCGGCGTTCGGCCGCGCGCTGCGCCGCGTCCCGCAGGGGTCTGGGAGGTGGGGCTGCGCCCCGTGTTTAGGCTACCCACCACGCCTGTAGACAGACGCCGCCGCAGCCGCAGAGCCCGCACGAGGGTCTTGTCCCTCGCGCGACGGACCTCTCTCTCTCTCTCTCTCTCTCTCTCTCTCTCTCTCTCTCTCTCTCTCTCTCTCTCTCTCTCTCTCTATCTGCCCCCTCCCCATGAGTGTGACAAAGACAGAGGGAGAAAAGGGTCCCTCGCGTCGCGCGACGGACAAAAGCCTTTTGCGCGCTCTGCAGAATCAGTCTGCTGGCGCGCGAGACTACGGGGCGGCGCGGGGGCTGAACTTGGACTGTCATTCGCGTGATGATACACCACTTTGGCAAGAGTCGATACGCCCCGCTAACTGGTCAACGCACCGCAGCGCAGCGCCGACGAGACGCCTGACTGGCCTGTGGCGGGCGGAGGCGCAGCCGGCGCGGCGCGGCCCGGCGGCCGTCCAATGAATAAAAATTCGATTAGCAGTGAATGTACAGTAGTGTGTGGTGCATGCGACCCAGAGGCAGAGGTCAGCAGGCCCCCCCCCCCCCCCCCGGGGGGGGGGGGGGGGCCATGGTGACCGCCGATGTCCGACGGGTCAACGTTCATCTCAATGGAGCAGGACTGAGCCCAGCTGCCTAGCGGCTCACAGCGGCTCAGCTGTACTCACTGTCCGCCACTGCGCCGGTCTAAATAAGCCCCGCCTCCGCCCTCCGCACCACCCCCGCCCCGCCCCGCCCCGCCCCTCATTCCTCCCACACACGACACGACGCGAATAAGGAGAAGAATCGGATTACATTCTGCAGCTTGCCGGCGAGATCGATCGGCCAAGAAAGAAACTATATAAGAGCGGCTGAAACCCTGTCCGGACCGGCAGTCGCGCCCGGCATGCGGCCACTGGCGGGCGGGCCGCGGCGCGGCGGGGCGTGGCGGGGCGGGCTCATGGCGGACCGGTCGCGGGGCGGGCCCATGGCGGACCCTTCGCTTGCCCGCCCCACCGCGCCCCACCCCGCCCCACCCCGCCCAGAGCACCCAGGGCCGTACCTGCACTGCAGCCGCGAGCCGTCTCGTGTCGTCAGCTGATCAGAACCAGAGCAGACCGGCCCGGGCCGGGCCGGCGGGAGCGGACCGGGACCGGCGCCGCGTCACGTCGGGTAGCCTCCGCCCCGCCCCGCCCCGCCCCCCGCCCCGCCGGCAAGGAGATACGCAGCAGGTTTTCGCGATGACAAACAAATGATTAGCGTGTGTACTACACGTGTTTTGGCGCCTCGGGTGGCAGACGGACCAGGCCGGGCCAGGCCGAGTGCCACAAGGCCGTCTCCGTGCCCGGCCCGGCCCGGCCCGGCCCGCGGTGCAGCAGTGCGCTGCAGGGCAAGGCCTTACAGGACCTGCAGGACACGGTCCTTCCCTCACTACGTGTCTTACCTGGTGAGACGCTGCAGGATGGACGTCATGGTCGTCCCGTGCTTGGCCTGCTCGCACTGATGCAGGGGCGAGGACTTCCCTTCCGCGGCTCGCGCGCCTCGGAGACTGCGACTTGTCGGGACCTGTCGGCGCGGGGCAGGGCGGCGCGGGGCCTAGCCTAGCCGCGAGGTGGCCGGGCCGGGGTGGGGCGCGGGGGGCGCGTCGGGACCTGTTGATCCAACACTTGGCCGGGGCCGGGCCGGGGCGGGCTGTGCTCGCTGTGCTGCGCGCGCAGAGCTCGCGGGCGGGAGACTCTGGCTGGAGGGCAGAGGCCGGGGTGCGTCGGTATGGGGCAGAGGCCAGGAAGACGAGACGATCGCCGCTCTGGCCGCGCTGGGCTCGACTGACAGACTAGAGGCCGGACTGGGCTGGGCGGCCGGGCTCCACGGGGCGAGCTGAGCTCGGGCTGGTCCACTTTGTGCACGACAACTGACGGGACGGGACGACCGGGGCGGGGCAGAGGCCTGACTTGTGGTGGGCCTGCGGCCGCGGGTGGGGCGGCGCGGCGCGGCCGGGGCGGGGCGGGGCGGGGCGCCGGGCCGGGGGCGGAGTGCGGAGTGGAGGTGGGGCTTGAAGCGGCGGGACGTTGTACACACCGAGGGAAGGGTGGGCAGGGGAGGGACCGAGAGAGAGGGAGAGGGAGAGCGAGCGACAGAGAGAGAGAGAGAGAGGGAGAGAGAGAGGGAGAGGGGGACGGAAAGAGAAAGACGCGAAGAGTGCAGTGAGAATGATGGAAACAGGCTACCCGCTTAACATCGGGGCGGGTACGATTCCTACCGGTTAAGGTGACTCCGGAGGAGCATCCTCCATGACGCCAAGCACTCACTGCCAGCCCGGCTCCCGGTTCCGGTTTGTGGCAAAGAGCCAGCAAAGTGATTCCGAACAGCGTTAGTGTCCTCCGTTGCTCCTTATGACCGCGTCACATAAGTGCGACAAGGACAGAACGACGAAGCCACTGTGCGTAATCAGCCTGCAGGGCTCCCGTGCGCCACTGCGCCTGCGCCTGCGCGTCCACCTGAGCGCTCCGCTCCGCGACGTGTTCAGGTTCAGGCCTGCTCGCGGCCCTCGCGGCACGGTGCCCGGCCCGGCCCGGCCCGGGCGGCCTGGCGTAGCTCGCGGCTCTCCCCGCTCTTGCCGTCTGCTTGGCGGGAAAAGCGTCTCGTGTCACATTTCGCACGAGTCGCAGAAGCACTGGCTTCGCGGAGAAGCGTGCGTCTTGCGATAAACCCGAGCCTCCGCTCAGGAGAGCTGAGCAGGGCAGGACAGGACAGGGGCGGGGGGAGGGTGGGGGGGGGGGAAGGCCAAGGCCACGCCAATGGAATGAAAGTGTCGCCGTCGTCGTCAGCGCACGAAAATTTTGTGGAGGGCGCGAAATGGCCACTTTCTCCGACAATGTCTGAAAAACCTCTCCGGGTGGGGCGGGCGGGCACCGTGCGGGTCGGGGATGTGATGTCACGTCGCGTCAGGCGTCAGCGAGCCACGTGCTCTGGAGACTGGCCGGGCGGGCCGGGCCGAAATAGGTCGCCGCGCCTCGCCTCACCACCGCAGTCCCAGCTCATCCCGTACGTGCTTTTCTTTTACTGTCCGCCCGCGCCGGACCGGGCTCGTTTTGCCAACGATTCGATATCGTATCGCTTCCAAATTTTCACTGGCAGTCCAGTCCAGTCCAGTCGGGCAGGGCGCGCGCGCAGCGCCTAGAGTCCTACAGTAGGACTCTAGGCGGGCCTAGCGTTAAATGCTATGTGCGTGTTGACATGCACGCTCGCCTCGCCTTGAGCGGTTACGACGAGGCCCGGGCCACCCGTATCAGAAGGATGTTGTTTACGTCTTAATCTCATCCATCGCCAAAAGTTGATTGCCCGATAAGCCACACTATGCACAGCAGCTGTGGGGGCGGGGCAGAGGACTGTAACGCAATAGGGTATTCCGCTGCAAGGCAATCGGAACCTAGAGAAGAAATGCGTGACTGCCCGATCTGTTTCCTACTGGCCGCTCATTGGCTGACCGCCACACCCAAGTCATTGTCGGCGAATCGGTCTTCAGGTTCCGGGAATATCCAATACGGCCCTGGGGTGGAAGGTGGAAGAGCGGAGGGCGGAGGGTTGCCGCATGTGTGGCAATGAGGGCCCATCCATCTGGACAGTTCCATGCATAGAACTTATTAAGCAGTAGGAATGATATCCTCAGAAAAAGAGAGGTATTTTTTAAATAAAATAAGTTACAGTAGTTGTGTATAAGGAAGAGAGCTTTATTCACTATAAATGTTAAAAGAAAATTTAAAAATATAAAAATATAAAAAATAAAAAAAACAGTTATGCTTACAAACAAAGCAGACATATTTTTCATTTACAGCCACATAGTCATGACAACGCTTCTGTCTGCATAAAATTGGCTTACACATTACAAAGTTGAATATGCGCATAATTAACTTAGACTTTTTGCAAGTACCAGAGTTTATTCAATTCTTTCAGCTTGCTCTGCTAGATATCTGTCACAGGAACTCTTGAGATTCTTTTCTTGAATTATTATAGTTTCATCATCCATAGGCCTGTAAAAAAATAATTTGAAACAATAGTTAACAAAAGGGTAAACATCTTTCAGAAATTTTATCTACCATTGTGATATTTTTAGGGGTGCTATAGGAAATCTTAACGTTCTTAAAACATCATTGGAATAAAAGGTAGTATGAGGGTAGAGACTGATTGTGAGGCATTGCATTCAAATACACATTACATAATGCACCAAATTAAATTACATTTTTGTCAGAGCAGACCTTTTGTTTAAAAGCATACTTACATTCCAAAACCCTTCACTAGTTCTTTGAAATGATGAGGCAATATATGAAGAGTTGATCTGAAGGAAGGAAAAAAAAGCTTCTGAAATTTAGCAAATCAAATCAAACAGTAATAAAATAAATGTAATAAAAAGAGTTTACCCTTTCAGATTCAGGTGTGTAGTGGTAAAAATTTCCATGCTATATGTAAATGATTGAAGAGATTAAGAAAGCAGTCAACTAATTTCCATCTAAATTTCTTATTGTAGTATTATTAAAATTAAAAACATATACCTGATGTTTATCACTTGATCATCAGAAAGATGAAAAAGGAACCCAGAAAAAAAAAATTTGAGCAAACGTGTCAATGGGTCATCATGACTTATTGTGTCTATATTTGTGTTTTGCATATATTTCAGTAGTTGTTGATTCAGGAACAAAACATACTGCAATAGAGAAAACAAATTAGTGTTGATCCAAAACATTCTGTGAACCACTGTTTGCATGTTTGATGTTGAGGTTTGATTGTGAGCTCAATATTTCCATACCTTTGTATTTTCTACATTTGTGTGAGATTGCAGCCATTGGTTTGGATTGTAATTGGCAATACTGTCCAATTCCATATATGGATTTATCACTTTACATTTTGTAGTACTTTCGATCACATTTTGGACAAGAAAAACTATTTCTTTGAATGACTGGCTGTTACTATCATAAATGAACAGGAGCTTAGAATCATCTTTTGCCTTCTTTATGTTAAGTGAACCTGTTAAAACTTCATTCAATGGTAAGGCAAAATTTTAAGTCTCACTGGAAAAATAATTAAACATTAAATATGCAGCTTAATTTAACAAACCTGTTTCATTGTCAGGACAATTTAGCCTTCGGATGTGACAAAAATATATTTTACAACATAGAACTATTATACAACATATGGCCACACATAAAATGCTAATTACTATGATAGGCAGGTTTGGATTAGAATCCGCATTAAGAGGGTTACTGGGCAAATTGGCTTTGATATCTTGCAGGGTTGCATTTGTCTCTTCTCGGTACGGAAAATACAAAATGCATGATTTAAGGACACTTCCAGAGTTTTTAGCAACAACAAAATGTATGTATGTGTGTGAGCTCTTATGCGTCTGAAATATATTTCCTGTCTTATTTGTATGGCTGTGGTTTGCATGATTCATGCATTGAACACTGTCAAGAAGGCAACCGGGTACATTACTGATGCACTTTTCAATGCCGTCATTTCCAAATTCACATATGTAGTAATTATATATATTCCAATCACTAGAATCATCTTTTGCTATTTCATAGTTAAAGTCGTAGTTTTTATCTTTATCTTGCGAAACATGGTAAAATTTAAAAGATCCATTACATGGACCTGTATATGGAAAGGTGTCAATGGTGAGGCACCCTGGACAACCTGTTAGAGGAGAAAAGAAATAAGCAAAAGAAACAAGCTATCAGTGTAAATGATTAGCAAGAATGAGAAAACATAGTCAGCATTCAAATGTAATTTTGATACAAACCAATGTCATTTATAGCTATTGTTGTATAGCACATATGAAGAAGTAAAATTCTGCTGATAAGCATTTTTTAGAACTGATATCTGATCTTTGAATGCTTGAAGAGTCATCCCAAAAGTACCATATTTGTAAAACACGAAACATTAAAAGCAATTGCACTACACAAGTGTAACACCAAAAACTCAAATCCAACCATTATAATAAATTATTATTCCATTTTTGCGTTTCAATCAACAGGAAAAACTTCAACAGTGTGGACGATTGAATGATTCCCGGGAAAGAGGGGGAAGGGTAAGGGGGCATGCAAGTGATAATCATTACATTTCGAGATGGCTGTGTTCGTCTTGCCAACACCCACCCCAAAATTTGGGCTGATTACAGACCTCGAAACCTGTTACACTGACTTACTTTGGGGTTATTACTACCAAACTTACATTAAAAAATATTTTGAAATAGTTCAAACCAATTTATATCAATTTTTCAGAACTTTTTTTCATATTTGAAATGGCTACAGTGTTGATAACCTGCTTCGCTTTCATTGACCAGTCAGGACGTTCAGCGGCCCATTTTGTGAGAAGTGATTGGAGAAAATCTCATAATCGCGATGATTGGTTCCAAAAGCCTGAGATCGTAGACGCGGTAGCTTTTCCAAACGACACGGGAAAGTAGATTGTTTGGAACCTTGCTAAAAGCCTGAAGATGTCTGTTTACTACCAAGTTAGCCCCGAGTAAGTGACATTACATGTTTCTGCTCGTCAAAATGGCTGATGACTAGGTTATTTATCTGTCTGTTGTGTTTAGAACCGGCATATTAGAAGTCAAGCTCTTACGCCGCATCAGTGCAAAGTCCTTTTAAACTTCATTTTTTGCTACTTCCGAATATTTCTTTTCTTTTCAATAACTTAAGCCTCTGAACAAATTTGTTTTGTTTTTGCTTTTTTTTTTGTTTTTACAATAATTTCTTCTTGTGTATGCTTGGCAGTGGGGAAGCAACAGAGGTGGATGCTGAAACTGTCACTGCAAGAATGACATCTCCTTCAACAGTACAGTCCGAAGCACAGTTAAATCTAAATGCTTTTTGGCCACGTGTTACAGAAGAAGTTCGGAAAATGCCTGTAAGTTAGTTACATCATTTAAAATCCCTACCTTTTGTGTCTGTCATTTTTAAAACCTTTAAACTTGCTTGTTTTTTAGCTGGATCTTAAAAATCAGGCTTTACCCCTTGCAAGAATAAAAAAAATAATGAAGCTAGATGAAGATGTCAAAATGATTAGTGCTGAGGCTCCTATGCTTTTTGCCAAAGCAGCTGAAATTTTTATACATGAACTTACGCTTCGTGCATGGGTATGTTATCATTTTATGTTCTTTAGAACATTGTGGTTTGGTTGAATATTGACCAATTTAAACTTTTTCAGGTTCATACGGAGGATAACAAACGACGCACTTTGCAACGTAATGATATAGCTATGGCTATTTCAAAATGTGATCAATTTGATTTTCTCATAGATATTGTACCACGTGAAGAACTCAAACCTGCAAAGACAGCTAATGATGCTTCTCGAGGAGCTACAGCAATGAATCCTGACCAGGTAAAATGACTAGTTCATTCTTATGTTCATTGCAATTTTAACAGAAAAACCATCTAATATTTAGATATCTACAGTTATTGTAATATATCTCATAATTCTTTTTTATAACTTTCCAGATACAGTATTACTTCCAGTTAGCACAACAGCACCAGCAGGCTCTATCACAAAGTGGAACAACTTCTAACACCAATTCTACAACTGCCAGTAGTACTGCTGCCACTGCTCCTTCCACTATCCAGATATTTCAGCCAAGTTCTGGTCAAATTCAAACAGTCCAAGTTGCTAATATTGCATCCCCAACAGAACAAGTATGTAATTAATGTACAGTCTCTTTCTGCAGCATTTCAAGTATTCAGAAGGTACACTGGACATATTTAAAATATTTTTTGTGTGTAATTTTTGAAAAATTTTATATAGCAGAGACATGCTACTGCTACTACAGTGGCAGCTCCAGCAGTCCAGCCTCAAGTCATTCAGGTACAACAACCTCAACAGGCCCAAGTTCATCAACAAACGGTTCAAGCTTCTACTGGTGGCATTCAAATTGTACAGCAGGTTGTTACGCCAAATGGAGAAATTCAGTCAATTCCTGTAAGTGCCCACAGTTTTTCTTTTCAAGTAATTTGTTCTTGTTTTGTTTTGTTTTTTGTTAATAGTTATAATTATTGCCAAATTCCATAAGTTTTTATTTTTTTGTTTCAATTTTATTTCATATTATGTATATTTTTATTTTTCAGATTCAACTTACGCCACAACAAATGCAAATGATAAGAATGCAGTTGCAAGGAAATGCACAGTCAGCCATCATTCAAGTCCAGCCTCAGCTAGTACAGGTAATTACTGTAATTACTTTATGAATCAAATCCAGTTCTTTTGTCTTATAGTGATACCCGAATTTAATTTATAATTGTTTGTCATCAGGTTGCTGATGGTTATGTTCGACAAGCTGGTGGTGGAGGTGGAGAGGTTGAATAGCTGAACAGACAAATATTACTTTTAATGACTTGATATGACTTAATAGGTTATAATTTTTGCCTATGTTGGCAGTTCAGATCTCCCATTAGTTCATGCCTCTTGAGCTTTTATCTAAGCTCTGTGTGATATTGGTGTGGAAGACTGTGTATGAGTACCTATCATAGATATTTTAGTGTCTGTGTTTTTTATACTTAAGTCACCCTCAAAACAAAACCAGTTTGTGATTTCACAGCAGGACTGTGTGCTCTCATAACTTTTCATTATTCCGATGTGTGTATGACCAAGTTCGATTCTTAACATTGTGTTGTGTCAATGTGATGATATAGATATTTTAACTCCATAATTAATTAATGAGCATATTTAGTGTAATAATGTAAATATTACTTAATGTTTTGGTGTATGCAAGACATGTAGTGTGTGTGATTAACTTTGCCAAGGAATAATGTCCAAACCTGTAAGTTATCATTAAGAAAGTGTGTATGAGTGAGTGGGAGTAAATGGATTCCTACCCTGTAACAATGTCAAGGTTTGTAGTCCTGAATAATATAGAGACATTACATATTGCAGCAAATGATAAATTCTATTCAGGTTCTCCCCTTAATTTATTGAAAACAAAAGCCAAAAATGCACTACATAGTTCATTTGGTCATGTAGAAAAGTACAAAACATTTCTACCCTTGCAAGCACACTTTAGTCATGACAAGAAAAAGATTCCATCATCCAAAATAACGAAAGAATCACTCAATACTGATAATAGGTAGTCCTAAAGCTGAGAGCTGTTGAATAAAGCTTTCCTATTTCAAATTGATGTATGTTATTTTTAAATCACCTAGGCAGTGGCATGGAGTGCATGCAGTCATGTATGAACTATATTCACAGCTGGGATAACGAGCACAAGTATTTTGTTTCATCTCTTGGCACACATGTATAATACTTTCTAATGAGAAGGAAAATGACATCTGAATGTAAAATAACTGGGAAAAGTCACTGACTTTCAACAAGATCACGCAATTTCTGCTTCCAGCTATAAATTTAAATTCCTTTGTGGAAAAAACAATAAATCAAACATTGTAAAGCTGATGATAGTTGCTGATGAAATGGAACTCCTCTATTTGAAAAAGCAACAGATCAAAAATAATCAAATGGTTTCTTTAAAATCAAGTTTTAATACTGAAAGGAAACTTCAGGTGAAAACTTAAATTAGCTAGCAGTTCCTTTTGAAATGGAATGCAAAATATTAATACAAAAACATAAAAAAATAAAGCCAATAAATTAAAAGAGTGGGTTCTTCAAGAAATTTTTAACTTTTGAATTTTACCAGAATGTGAACATTATTAATGAATGCAATATACATACCTAGTAGATGGACAAAATATTTGTTCATGTCTGAAACATAAATAGTAATTAAAAGCAAATGTCTTAGAAAAATATGTCACCAGACCTGCTAAGTGAACAGTACTTAAAAATAGACCAACCCCAAAAAGAAAAAAAAAAAAATTAAAAAAAGGAAAAAAAAAAAATATACATTAAGTTTACACCATTAACAGTATGCATAAGAAAAGTAAAAACTGGTTGTATGATATAAACAAGAAAAATGTAAGCCCTTAACCAAATATGAAATAGGAGGTAACATCCACAATTTTTGATAAAATACTTGAAGTAACATTCTTCAAAACACTAAATACTTATTACAAACCTTGAGATTTGTGAAGGCCAAAAACGTGAAACATGAAAAACGCAATCTAGCAAATCTTAAAATGTCTTGGTCGTTTGTATTTCTATGCAGTATGTGCAGTAATGGTGGTGACGTACTAAAAAAATTCAATTACACACCATCAGAAAACAGAAATAAGATTTCAGACTTCAATAATATACTCTCACAAAGAAGAAAAAAAAAAAGGAACACTTAATTAGAAAGCAATCATTTAAAAAGACATTGTTCCCACACCATAAAGGTTTAAAAACAAACTATACAAGAAATTGCTTACAGTAACACTCATATCAAGGAGAGAAAGAAGACTGCAACAAAATGGAATGCTGAGTAGCATAATGTGATTCTATATAGCACCACAAATCTAGATTTTGTTTGCTTTTAATGACTTTAAGAAAATCACAGTACGATAAGAGCATCAAGGAAGTTCACTTGACTTGATTGAGGCAAAATCATCCCTCCCTCTGGATTAAAAACAAAACATTAAGTTTCAACAAGCTGAATACAGAATGAAAAAACAATTTTAAATGTTAAACAAATACTGTGCATTCTTCAAGAGAAAGAGAGATGCATTCTTTCTTCAAGAGATAAAAATCTGGCTCACTATATGTAGGTAACTTGCACATTACTTTTTTTTCTTTTTAATTTTAAAAAAATATCATATGATATTCAATAGCAACACAAATATTATACTTTAAATTGGTCTCAAAATGTTGATAGATTTATAAAAGTTGTTTAAGTCTTAGTATCTCATGAACTCGTGTATGTTCAGAAATACAGAAATTTGGCTCTTCACTTTTACCTTACAGGAGTTCTATGTTTGGTACATATGTACATCACTCCCGAAAAGTAGTCATGGCAGGACTCTGAAAGTTCCTATAGTCAAACCTGTTAAACTTCCAAAATATTTTTTGTTATATAATTTCTTTAAAAACCAATAAAAATTTAAAAAACACAACATAAGAGAGAAAGAGATCAGCAATGGACAAGTTTTAGGAGTCTATCTGCCTAGAGATTGACTAACTGTTTCTCAAAGCAATCAATGCATTTTTAAAAAACCTGTTTGATCCCTATCTTGACTGGCTTGAGATGACTTAGAAACTGTAACATATATTTTTTTCAAAGCTCTGCAAATCCTCATAATTTAAACATTTATGAGAGCTTGCAAAGCAAATAACAAGTTTTACTAACAAGATGGAAGAACAACACTAAATAGAAATCTGGTAACTTAGATTTCAACAGCATTGAAAGTAGTTTGCAGGTACAGAATGTGCATAGAGTATCACAGCTCAAGGTAGGTATAAGGGTCAGACCCAGAACCAGAAAATCTTTCCTACTCTAAACCTCACTTTGAAATAAGGATAGAGATAACAATACCCTGGATAAAGAAAGAAAATAAGCTTAGTAATCTATCATTTAGCTCACAAAATATAAGTTAGAGCTGCTTCCAATAATGGCAAACGAATGTGTACAAAATTACAGAAAAAAATATTTGATCACAAAGCATCAAGTCCGTAGGCATTTACAAAATGTGTACACAATAATAATTTTACAATCTGAACACAGTGATTTCCATCTCATAGTGGCACATCAAATACTGGATGATACTAGACAATTTAGCAAAGGCGGAGTTCTTCACAATGTATGGCTAAATGCACGTCCACTAGCTCCTGCTTTAGAAAGACGATCAGGCACCTCAGTTATGGTAATACTTTTACGTATTGTTGTAGAGGTTCCACTTGGATGGAAGTAACGATAATACAATAGCATAAACAAGATGCCAAGAAGAAAAGTGAGAACCTGCATTGTAACAGTACCATAGTAGAGTGAGGGATTCTGGGCCGAACTATTCCCAACACACCTGAAAAAAAAAATTCATGTTATAATTGCAGTCTAGTCCCAAAATAAAATAAGATACAATATATTAAAACAAAGAGAAGAAAAGGAAAAGAAAAAAACATAACAGATGTAACAAGGCTTACCAAACCACAAGGGCACCAGTGTTTTCCATGAAGCACACTAAATAATATGCCAGATAAGTGTATCTTGTAGGGCCATCTCTAGGTGCTATAAAAGCCAAAATGTAAGCAAGTCCTAGCACACCCGAGAACATTAACTCCTCACATCTTGAGCTGCAAACAGCAGTTTGATGATGGCCCAGAGCTAGCCATGCAGCCATTACACACCAATGGCAAAGACAAACTGTACCCATCCAAGCTGGGTACATTGCTGCTAACATAGCAAGGGCCAACACCCTTGAAGCTGAAAGAGGTACAACATTGTTTAAAAGAGACCAAAATAATTATGATATAGATTGTTTCCAATATGTTTTACCTGTCCCCATTAAATGCCAACAGAATTGAATAGTGCTGCCTTTCCAAGATAGTTTCTCTTTATCGTCTCTTGCAAATCTAACAGAGCGATGGTACGAAGTGAGGGCCCAGGCTATAGAAATTAGGGCACAAACAACAGCCCAGCCTTGGTATGCTGTGCAAATAGATAACTGTGCTTTACAAAATTCAAATAACATGAGCAGCAAACAAAATTCTGAAATGAAAGGCCACAATACCTTGTAAAAGTTGTTTTTGTTTTGACATATGAATGAGAACCATTAAATGCAAAATGGCTTGAGGAGCTGCATGTAAGAAGCAATGGAATAATCGCAAGAGAGACGCATCAGAGTCCTCATCCACCATTCTACGGTACAGGTATTGCTGCTTTTCTTTCTGATTGTTTCGGGATGCAAGAATACTTCTAATCCCATAATAGAGTGAGTCTAAATACCTATGTAAAAAAAAGAGGTTAAATAGTTTTTTATGTATCAATAAAGGTTACAAGCACATTTATCATACCCGTAAGTTGACATATGGTTTACCTCAGAATAGGAGCAAATTGTGCCAAGAGAAAGAGTACTCTCAACACCCATCGCCAAAGTGGTGCTTTAGGTAGAGATGGATCATCTACATCTTGGATATACCTAAAAACGTTGACAACAGAAAATTTGAACTAGAAATCTTGGCTAATTCTTATACTAGGCAGTTTAAAAAAAGTTATAATAGTGAAAAAAAATTATTTTTCAACTCTCATGTCTATGGCCTTCAAAGGAATTGACCATGAATTGGAAAACATTGCTAAAGAGAGCAAGGTCAAAACTAATTTTCTTAGCAAGTAGATCTGGAGGTTCAATAAATATGAATAGCAAAGAGATAACACTTTAAAACAAGAAAGAAGAGGGTTAAAAAAAAAAAGGATCTATTTCAGAATATTTAAGTAAAATAAAAGAAACAATTTCAGTAGTAACCTTGACATCCTTCAGGCAGGTTAGGAATAACAATCAAACAAGTGTCAACTAAGGCATCTAACCTTTTACATGTCCAGTACTCACCATCTCATACTAATTCCTGTAGAAATGAGAGCAGGTAAGACGATGAAAGTCACTGTTAATGCAAAATACGTCTCCTCCCCTTGAACATGGTATTGATAAGCTAACCAGCAACTGAAGGAGTGGTCCACTAAATAGGTAACGATTGACAGCAAATGACAAGTTAAGTAGTAAAATCCAAATTTAAGTGAAGACGACGTTTTCCCATTTTCTTCAGAATGTCTAGCCCCAATCTCGTCAATTTTGGCTCCTAAAGACGCACTTGAAACCTTTCCCACATCGTTGCTCGCCATTTTTTCATGGTGGTGATGAAATAAACACAAATAACACACGAGTGCACGGGAACTCCAAGGAGCAGTACTCCCCCTCCCACTTGCCCCTTCTCCTGTGGGCAGCTCCCGCTCCCGCTCCCCCCGCTGCCCCGCTCCTCCCCTCCTCCCGCTCCCCGCGCTAGATTTGACTCCGTACCAGAGTTGTGAACGTAGAGGAATCTCAAGTATGAAAAATTCGGCACTCAAAGCATTTCGGCCGACTCGACTGTTTCTCGAAGCTGCAGCTGAAGCCAGAACGGCCAGAACCCCCGCCCCAGCATTTGAGCTTGCTTGGCAGCTTGGCACGCTTAGCGCTCGCGTGTCGTGTCTTAGTGTCTTCGGCGTTCGCCTCGACAGACAAGCCAACACAGCCAATAACATGCCACGATAAAACTTAACAGCGATGTCTCAAAAATATGCTTGTGTGCATTATTGACATTGACTTGACATACTACTCTTCTTCCTTATCGGTAGTAGTTCAGTCTTTGAACACAAGCCCAACTGCACACAAGTTCAAAATTATTGTCAATCTCTAAACAGTCTTTGAGAGAGGGAAAAACCACCAGTCTCCAAAAAAAACTAAGTTTTTGATCACGGCTTATTACTTTTAAAAATCCTGAAACAAAAATAAGTTTTAAAATGGGGCAATGGTACATATACTCCAGTCACTTCACAGTTCTTACCACAAAAACCGTAGAAATGATTCATTCTTCGTTAAAAATTCTTCAGCTCATTTAAGTAAGAGAGCACCGTACACGTCGGTTAATGTTTTATTTTTTACAATGAAAATGAGTGTTGTGTGGTGTGCGAAAGTGTGTGATGTGGGATAATCCCTATAATCCCAATAAATCCCTAACTCAACGAAGGGAAGCTTTTAGCAACGAAGACACTGCTGACCCCTGAAGAATGTACTCACCAGGTTGCCAAGTTACCAAACAGCGACAGTAACTCAGATGGAAGAAGGCCCTGCAAAAATAATAATACAAAAATTAGCCTACAGAAAAATTCAGCTGACAATAAGTAGTCGCTAACTGCTTTGGCAATACTCACTGGGGGGGAAGATGGCCTGTTCTGTCCTCCATCCTCCAGCGTCCTCCATCCTCCAGCGTCCTCCAACAGAATGGTTTCTTGATGTAGCTGAGTAGAGGCTCTATACACCTGCAACAACGAGCAATGATGAAGATAAGAATTGAAAGTAAGCGTTCACTGATTAAGTAGTAGCAATCAGCTGACACTGCAATATTGACAAAAAAAGAAATTTGAAGGGTTAAAAATGCGTGCATACCATTTGCCTTCTCATTGTAAGGGCAAGGATTGTGATGAGGCATCTGACGGTTCAATAATGGTCATAGCTGAAGACCAAAGTTCTCTTCAGGGCTTTGATACCATGTCCTCGAGTATGTGCCTGCTACAGATCTGCTTCAGACTTCATCCTCCAGCCAGCTTGACTTAGGCAAACTTGTTGTCTAAACAAAGAAATTTGAAGGGTGTTGTCTCACTTTTCTAGCTATGAAGACGTTGACAATAACAAATAAAGTAGGGTGGAAGGGAAGAAAAAGAATCTTCAATCATAACTTACCGACCGATCTGTTTCCAGTTGTTTGCTTTATTACAGTACACCGTCAAGAACTGACAGGTCAAATTGGATTGTAATGGTAATATTCTTCTATATCACAGGCATGGCCAAACACAGCATAAGCCTGAAAGACAAGATAAGAGTGATAAACTTAAAGAAGTTATTCAGTTCAGTGCGGAGTTCCGCGCGGCTCCCCGGTGATTGCGACATCGAAAACGGGTCAACACTTCTCTTTTTGGAATGGGGAAGGAATAAGGGAAATATTCTGCACAAATATGGACATTTCAAAGGCAAATAACGGTGCTGGGAAACACAAGGGTGCATGAAAGGGTGGCGGGGAGCCAGGAATGGGGCGGGGTTACTATACAATCGGCTTTAAAAAGCTGTTTTATCATAGGAAAGTGGGTAAACCTGCATACCTTTAAAGAAATGAGGAAGGTGTGAGGATAGTTTTTCAGTAAATGTCACATCAAGTTTAGTGTTTTAGATGCAGCTGAGTTGGGGGCTGGGTATGAAATTCTCTCAGCTGGCGACTGGCGACAGTGGCCGTTGCCGGTTTCCGCCGTTGTGTTTCAAGTTTGAATGATAACGACGATGTACATCGATACTATCGTCCTCCTCGGCTCGTTTTCTAGCAGCCGATCAAGCAAGTTAAAAAAAAAATAATGTAGACTTTTATGAAAACGGGGAACCGTATCTCGGTCTGACTTCTCAAAATTTGAAAAATCTTCAATGTTTAAAGAAAATCTGAATGAGTGCCGAACCAGAGATAACTACGTAGTTATCTCTGGCCGAATCTTAAAGGCCGACCCGAGCCGATGTGTACTGAGCGGCGAATTTCTCATGTCTGACTGTACCCCGGAGCAGTAATGGCTCGAGCACAAAGCAGCTACGGACTCAAATCTAGTGCCAATAGTGCCTAGGCCGGCTACACTCTACTGCTAATAGTGGCATCCTTCTTTCCCACAATAAGCAGTAATTTATTTATTTTTTTTTAGTTTAAAGAGAAATTTACCAATTTACTCTTTTGACCTTGTGACCCTATGATCAGTTGTTCTAAGAAGAAAAAAGTTCTGAAGAAAAAAGAAGTTTTGTCTTCCTTGGTTTTCATTTTCACGCTTTCATGTTGGTATCGCTTCGGGCGGGCGCTTTGAAGGTGGTCCATACTCGACACTTTCCAGTGTCTACGAAAGCAAAGTGCAACGTACTAGGATTCGCCAAATAGGATTTTTTCTTGGTAAATGAATGTAAATTTATTTTTTATTTTGAAAATGGAGCGCCACAGCCTCGCACTACAACAGAAAAATCAACATAACAGCCTCAACAATTTTTTGTTTCAAAAAATGAAAAATTATGCAGAAAAATCAATTAACAACGTTAAAATTGAAAAGTCTTGTATTTCAAATTAAATGTTAATCGGTAATGTTATTATCACCCCATAAGATAAACGTTGGAGAATGAGTACAAACAAATCACATAATTGGATAAGAAAAAAAATATTGATATCAGTGTTGAAAAATTTATTAAGAACAGAATATTTCTAGGATCATCCATAAAATTCCAGTACAATGCTTGGTTAAGAACAAGTGAGAAGGCAACATGCAACATTGTTATGACATTTGGAAATAAAATTGTACAAAACAAGGGTCAAGTATGAAGCTGAATACAAATGACTAAGGTTTACTTTCTAGAGAAGTAACATCTAAGTTCCAGGATGTGGAGGCTTATAATTCTGATCACATAATGCAATCCATGTGCATCTAGGGGAAGTAGGCACATGTTTAATGGAGTTCATTATATAATTATTACTATAACACAATTCTCTCCTCATATCAGAAGCACATTAATTGTCTTTACAAAAGCAGTTACTCTTTGGACATGATAAGAATCAACATTCACATATTTACATTTTATACTCTACAAACGGATTCCTCATGGAGAAGGACTAATTCACTAATTCTAATGGAGAAGTAACTGGCTCGACACGGTCCTCTTCTTGATGGCGCAGAAGGCTTGTCCTTTGACCTATGAACCTCCGGTCTTCACAGTTCTAATCTCAAAGATTCAAAGATGTACGGTTTGCGATTAGAAATCGACTAGATGGTCAGTAGAGCCCTTCAAATACAAAGAAATCGAGTGTGCCGCACTCTGTGACCGATGCTAGAGAGAGACAGCATGTGTCTGAAACGTACTTGATGTCATAGCTGCCAAGATGTACGGGTTTTTCCATCGGACTTGCGTGTTGTGCATTGTTTTAGTAACCTAACAGTACGAGTTGAAGTTTTTAAACGTCTTAACCACTCAGTTCGCGTTTTAGGCAATTAAGAAAATATTTGTCTCTCTCACTCCTCGGTCACCAACAGCGGCCCGCTCGAGCGCCAGATGCCTCTCCATCAGCCGTTCTCCATGGATTCCTGTATGTTTTTCCACGGCTTGTTAGGTACAGCTTTACATTCAGCGATATAGCAACTGTTCAAGAAAAAAAGACAGTAAAAAAAAAAGAAAACGAAACAGCAAATCAAAATGTAAGATTGATTTGGATCAATACTTCTCAGAGATAAAATTTCCCACAAAGCCTCAAAACTGAACACTTTCATTCTGGACACTTTCATTAAAATAAATGTTTTTCACTACCCCAGTATGGCAGCTTGTCCACATAAAAGAAATTAGAACTCTGAAAAGTTTTGAACACAATTGACCTACAATAAAAAAAACCTTGCTTTACTTGTAACATTTTTAATAACTTAATTTATGTACAATTGGCATCATGAGACCATGGTAAAACTTCACAACATTATTTCCTTGAGGGCAAAAAATAAAAAAAAATTAAAAAAAAAAAAATAAAAAAAAGTTTTTAAAAAAATAGCAAAAGAGTAACAGCATAATTTAAAACACGTAATACAATAGTCTCATTCATAGCACTCCCCAAAGTTTTAATCGAGTTGGAAAATCAATTGCTGCCATAACAAATTCAATATTGCTCAATAAAGATTACAAAGTAGCAGAACAATTTAACAACAGAAATAGCACTGAAACCCATTAAAGCCTCAAATGACAGGTGATAGCAGTTAAAAACCATCTTTCAACATCACAATAATTTAAGAAATAAATACTCCCATTAATATCTACAACCTTTCATAACATTTATAGAGATGGACCATTCTATATTTAAAAGACAAACTGGAAGAAAGTATAATGAGCCAGAAATGATTACACATATTTCTGAAACAATATAAAAAGACATTGATTGGTTCAAATTTAATGCGGAATGATTGATAAATTTCTGACTCAAACACCCTTTTGCATAACTCCTTATCACAGTAAATGAATTACACAGTAGTGAACTTGTTTTCATAGGTGGCACTATAGTCAGTTACAATTGTTACAAAGATCCTAGTTTTATCCTCAAATAAAAATAAAAATCATTACCCTGTTGAATTCATTAACGTATGAACTCAAAATGCACAATATATTAAAAACAACAGTCAGCATTCATTCAAATGGAAACAAACAAAAACAGGTGCAAAGGAATGGTTCATAATTTCAGCAATTACTGTACCAGCTTTGATGGTCATGGTAAAATTACCACATGACATGCAATTTTGAGATATTTTTGTTTAATTTATCAACAGAGGCTTTAATGGGAGGATAATATCCATAACAATATTCAAGACCTTTATTGATTGATTTTATAAAAACATTTTTACATCGGAACATTTTTTGGTGATGTTGGCAATGAAGCACCTGTACAACCCTTGGCTCTTTTAATATACAAATCTAGAAGTTTGAGCTTTGGACCAGTTAGAGTTGCAAGATATGGTGCGAGCGCCTCTTCACCAAGGGCAACGTGTAGAGCAACCATGCAGAATACAGCTGCTTTACGAACTGAGCTTACTTCATTTTCATAAGCCTGAAAAAAACAGTTTATGAGTTGAGAGCATATTATCAATCTAATTAATTTTCGAGGAAAGTAATGACATATTATTAACATACTTTCATGATGCCTGGCATGAGGTCAGAAAGGCGACGATCAATGCTGCTAGCTCCATGATGTTCCACAAGTTTGGTCAACATTTTAATTGAACTCTGGTTGACAGGGTATTCCCCAGTAACAATTAGGGGTGTTAAGACCTGTGCTATTACATCGGACGGTAAGTAGATAGCCATTGCAGATGCACAAGCCTCAGAAGCTCGAAGAACCTGAAACAATATAAAATTAAGAGATTAGTTTGCACTGATTCACGCAGGATAGAAAAGGGGAGAATAGGCCGAGAAAAAAAATATGAAAATGTACGTACAACATCGTCCCTACTTACATCCTTCACTTCTCCATGTGATTGCAGTACTTTGAGAACTAAAAGTTCAACAAACATTGTAAAGCACGGTGCTAGCGATTGCTTCTTCACCATTTCAGTTAAAATGATCAACACATTAACGCGAATTTGGTTTTCAGGCTTTTGGATTTGGTGCATTAGCACTCTCAACAAAGATTTGAAGTTATCTATTATGGCCTGTGTTGAGCCCTCTCTTACAAGTAGGTTCAAGCGTTTCAAAGCAACAATCCTTTCAGTTTCAGGTGCATCGTCAGAATTTTCCTCAGCTCTTAAAGTCTGAACAATCTTCTGGATAGCCTCCTTATCCTCCTGATAGGCTTCTTCACCTTGAAAAAATATTAGAAAAAACGTCAAAGAAGAAAAACACTCATTAATGAAAATGGAAAATAAAAAACTATGGTAAATCAATTAGGACTTATGCAAGGCATTACTTTTGGATATAAATCCATTTTCACCATCCACAGAGTCTCCCGACAAGGTTTTATCAAGTAGCCCATTAAACTTGTGTGTTGGGGATGGCAAAGATGAGGCTCGACCCTATGAAGTAGCAAAAAAAAAAAAGGTTTTGTTCCACAAAGATGGAAAAAAATTTGAAAATAAGAGAGATAAATAAATAAAATAACTGGAAGCAATGGGATAAAATACACACCGAATTAGTAGAAATGTTAAGATCTTCGATTCTCTCATCTAGCGCCTCAAGCTTATCACCCGGGCCAACAGACATTTGACTGATACCAGAATCTTGAGAAGTTGTGTCACGATCTCGTTCTCTATCCAGCATCTTTGCTGAATTTAGAGGCTCAAAACTGTAACTTTGAATTTCTGCAGTTGTCCTTCGCAGAGAACTGAAATTTAAAAAAAATAACAAAATGTACACAGTTACAGCAGATGTAATTTAGGCCAGATATTTGCATACAGATAATTACCGGTGGACTTCTTCAGGATTTAAGTTTTCATCATCTAGGTGGTGTGAATGATGCTGAGGAATGTTAGATGCATGATGTCCACCATAATGGTGATTAAGTGTACGCAGAGGTGATGATCTAGCCCCTGTTGGAGTGGGTGTTCTAGGTGATTGTAGCTGAGGAGGAGAAGAAATTGTAGATGATGGAGGAGAGCTTAAAGCAGATGAAATGCCATTACTATGACTTTGGCCATCACTTCCTCCACCACTACTGCTTCTTCTTAGATCACTTTGAACTAGACCATAGGCTGCTTCCTAGAGATTGAAATTTTGAGACAAATATTAGACACAAATATTAAATCTTGGCTATTTTGGAATTTTGTTCGCAATACAAGACTTTTGGCAACTCTACCTGGTGGTCCTTGGGTAGAGAAGCAAGCTTCATAGTTACTAATGGAGTGTTAAGATTGAATAAAGTAATTAAAGCCTGCTGAGCTGACTTCCGGATATCTCCACCCTTTCCTCCCATCATACACAATTCGGTTTGAGTCCAGCTAATTATTTTAGCTAATGCATTTGTAAATTGATCACTTCCGCCACCAGGCGAAGGGGAGGAAGCCACTGAAGAAAGGCCTCCAGGATCCATCATAGCAGCCAATTGTGTAAGATACCTCAATGTTGCCACTTTTACTTTGAGATTCGGAGTTTGGGTAGGATCAGTGACGAAACGCATCAGAGCACTCAGTTGCAATTCAAGAGGAAACACATCCCTGGAAGTGAAGACAGGGCATTAAAAAATGGTGAAGGAAACAAGAAATTCTATTAACATCAGGCCTGTAAACAAAATACCAACCGAACTACTTCAACCACTTTGTTAATTTTGGTTTGCTGACTAACAAGCAAGTCAGCACCAGATTTATTAAGCAGCCTTGTAAGGAGTACATAGAGCCAATCATTTAAGTCTGCATGATGGCACATGATCAGCTCATGAAGAGTGTCCAAAAACAAACTAAACACCTGCAAAATTCCACAAATAAGTGAATAAAGTTTTAAACATGCTTGTAATCAAAGTGTCTTGAGTAGCTAAAAACCTTTGTGTGAGAGTCCATGAACATTTTACTGAAGATATCAGTGATCCGACGGAGTTCAGAGGCATTGAGCATATTACCAGCCTGAAAATAAGCTTGCAGCCCAAGTAGACCTTCCTTACGATCGCTCCATAATGTGCTAGCACAGTTGGCAATTATTTCAGCAATGTCCTGTAATACAAAAACAAACTCATTCAAAAATTCTTTTAGTAAAAACAGAGATAAAATATCTTGCTGAAAATTTACGTGATCTCCTACACAACACAAAAAAGCAAGCCTCTACATTAACATAGAAGGGATCTGACATTCCATTCAAACATCTTAATGCAAATGGCTCCATGTATTGCCAATAACTATACATACTTATTTTTAATTTGGTTTGAACGGTAATAATGATAAAACATGGGATGCATGCCTCAAAATGCAAGATCCTAAATGCAAGCCACAGAGTATAGTTGACATGGATGTTCAGAGATTACAGAATGATGAAATGGTGAATTTGTGATGAAGAAGACCAAAAAGACTTACCTTAGGGGATGGTTCCCACACATCACGATATAAACGCTGTTGTGAACCGCTCCATGAATATGACTGAAAGCGCAGGCAGCACAAATATGTCAGACACATAATGACAACACAACGGGTGGTAAATCTTCACCACAAGCATAATGTTGTTAAAACTAATCTACTGTACACGCCACATATTACTATTTAAAATCTAGTTCCCCCCAAAACATTTTTTAAATGAAGAAACATCAAGTTTTAATGAACTGTACAAATCAAAATATAAACCAGATAGCATTACACCCGAATATGAATGATGAAAAGAAATTTAGGGTGGATGGAGGTCAAAGGGTAGGAAACAATGAAGATACAGGAATTTTGCCACAGAAAATGTCTGAACAGGGACATGCAATTCACAAGGGAATATTTTCATGTTAATAACATTATCAAATCTCTGTTTATCTTGCAATGCAATGTAAAATACTGCCAAACACAAATTCCCTACACCTCCAAACATGCAATTTAAGAATGCCAGTACAGAAAGCTTGTTTTTGTTTCTTAATTTGTTTTCTTTTGCAAAGCCTCCAATGGGAGAATCAACAGCAAGTACATGTATTTTTACATGTAACCAAAACAAAAAGGCTAAGCTATACACAATATTCAAAGTAGACTTACATCAGAGGGACGCCGAAATGATTCATATGAGCGCTCTGAGCAAACACTAGATGTTTCACTTTCATCAGAGTGATCTTCAAATGACCTGTATGATTTCCTTGGGGACCCTCTTGCATACTCAGGGCTATCTGTAGACTGCAAAATTTAAAAAAAATGTAATACCCAAACAAGATTTTTAAGGAAACAGATTACAATTTCTATAAAAGAAAAACATCAATTCATACATGTCCTCTGCTCACCAAGGCATCAGCTAATGCAAATTCTGCTTCCCTGCTTGCTTGCAAAATTTTCTGAGCCATCACAGGACGACTTGATGTGGGCGGCCTTTCAGATGGAGACATTCCATGTCTACCCCTGCAAGGAAGACCGCAATTAATTTAATCAAACTAATTACGAGTTGGAATCACAAAATACACCGGAGAATAAGTTTAAAAAAAAGAAATTATACCTAAGCTTTGATCCAAATGATCGGTCATAAAGATGACCACCTAAAGCACCAAATCGGTTAGGACTGGTTTCACGAGATGCATCTCTACTGCCATGAGTTGAGCGAGGAATTCCAGATCCCAATCTTCTTGGCCGTCCCAATGTTCCAACATAAGAGGGTGACGCATCAGCAGCGTCACTATCACCTCTGAATCCATAAGTAACATAGCTCAGTCTTGATGAAGGAGAACCTGATCGGCTTGTCGCTGCAAAGAGCAGGAGAAAAATGAATAGTTAACAAACTTACATCAGTTTTCAAAGATTCAGAGTACATTATTTTTCCTAATGTCTTACGTTGGGACTGAGAAACTCCAGCGACTCTTGTTCTAGTACGACTTGTACGCTCAGGAGAGGTGACCATAGGCGACTTCCGAGCACGTGCTGTTTGTAAAGAAATCAGTATCATTGTTTCGTAATTTTAAATATATGTATGTTCTTGTTCTGTTTTTTTTTGTTTTTTTTTTTCTATGAATATATATTATTAAGAATATATATTAATAATTTCTAAAGAAAAAAAACTAAATACCCCAACTCAAACAAAGAGGACTTACCATCCTCATCATCTTATGAGCGGCATGAAAAACCATAAGGCAACAGTTTTAGTACAATACCAAAATGATTTTAACAGTAAAATAAAAGAAAGCCCTGGGCAATTTATAATTCTACTTGATCATAATCTATTGATTGAAACTAAGTACAACACTAATAAATACTACCACACATCACCAGAGACAGTTGTTGATTTGAGCAACTAAAATGATGACAACAATATACTGATGAATATGATTTAAAGGTAAGGTGACTTACGCAAGGATGTGCCAGAGCCTACTTTCTGCCTCGACAAAGCTGCATATTGTGCTCGAACTTTGGCTCTTTGGACTGCGGCTGCATCCATTGCTGAGTTTGAGCGCATCATTGATGATGGGGAGGGAGAAACCATGCCACGTCGCAAGCCATCTGCAGAATAAAATATGATAAAATAAAGCCAAAGGCTTGAAATAGAGAAATAATGTCTGAACTATAATACACATGCAAGCTGAAATACAGAAAATGAAACACAGAAAACAAAAAGAAAAACACAAAATGAGGTAATGATAACCAATAGAGTTATATACAGGTGGAGAAAGCAAGATGACTTAAATAATACTTAAGTAGAATCTATGCCCAACAATACTATCAAAGTAGCCTAGGAATTTGTACATGGAGTACTGAGCCTACAGTGCAATTACTCTATTACTATCTTAAAGACAGATACAAGGTAAAAGCAACCCCCTCCCCCTTCCCACCCCACCCCACCCAAAAAAAAAAAAAAAAAAAAAAAGAAGCCTAAAAAGAAGTTTAAAAAGAAAAAAAAGGATAGATAGATATGCTAGATGCTAGACGGCAAAATCCGTCTACCTGAATCTATAGACTTTGGCCCGGCAGACTGTGGTTTAGGTACAGGAATTCCTGACCTGTGACCACGAATAGATGAGTGACGGTAGAATGTTTGTGATTGTGGTTGATATAAATTTTCTGTACTTCCTGTGTCAATTGTTTGAACACAACATTGCACATGTGTTAAAACTTGGAATAAGGTTGATAGATGAACATAAACCAAGTAAGATATGGAAACACAAGACTTCAACAAACCTTGTGCACTTCCGGGAGGACGTGAACGAGGGGTTGTAGATATAGAACTCTGACCATAACGACTTGATGGTAATGATGCTTGATGATGGAGAGAGGAATTAGAACTTGAATTAGATAAGCTCAATTCTCCAAATAAAGCTCTCTTGTAAGAACTATCTAATGTGTTCAATAAGGCATCCGCCTGCTCAGGAAAGTGGTCCTTGAAGCCCCAATATGCCCTGTAACAAAATATGTTAAAAATTAGACAGAAATAAAACATAACAGAAATGTACAGTACTTTAATTGTGGATTACTATGGTATACTAAATATTTTAATCCAACATACTTGCGAGATGTCAATCTAGCTTCTGAATCTGCATCAGAAATGCCTTTCTTGATAGCTTCTTGTAACAAGGGAATATGTCTTTCTAGAGAATGACGGGACCATGTATGAAGTAGTTGATCTAAAAATTCACAGCAAGCACGACGGATATCACGGGACTTATGGCTTATATTAGATACAATGATTGGCACAAGCCTAGGAGCATGTGTATGCTGAAGGATGAAGCGAATTGTAACTACACCGGCAGAAGCAACAACCTGGAAACAAAATTGTCAATAAAATGTTTCAAAGAAAAGGATTTCCATACAAAATTAAGTGAATTCTCAACAAACCTTGGCTGAGTTTTGAATAAGATGAACCAGGTTAGGAAGAACAGTTTCTGCAAAATGGTCCATCTTTTGTTTGAGCTGATGTGACATGTAGGCTACAGTTATGCAAGCTTCTCTGACAACCAAAGACCTGAAATTCAAATTAACCCTCAGTTGAAATAAAGCAAAGATGAAGAAATAGATGGATGGTCAGAATAATAAGATAATAAATTCAAAAGGTCCAAATATAGTAATAAAGCTGCTGTATGTTACCTGAGATCTTTAATGGATGATTGGAATGGAAGTTCTAACAGTCTTAGATGACCATAAAGCTCTTCAAAATTTGAAGCTCCAGCAATCAAAAGAGAGCGTACCTTTTTTAGCTATGAAAAGAATGTATGGATTAAAAAGTAATATATTCAAATAAGCAGTATACTGTATCGGTAATTCATTTTTGTCTGTTTGAACTTACTGCGTCAACTCTTTTGTTCCAGTCTTTGGATTGATCTGCTATAGTCTCCCTAATTTGATTAAGATGGTCATCTAGATCCTTGGAAGAAAATAATTGAACTTGGGGGACATCCTCAAAAGAACGCATAAATTGCTCTTCATCCATGGCCCCAGCTTGACCTATAAAAATATTTTATCTTTATAAAGTAATGTATAACAAAAAGTTTATTTTATTTTTTGTCTGAAGTTTCTTTGAGAAATTAAAACTGGCAAATTCATACTCAAATTTAGGAAACAAAATACGTAGGCAATTTGCTGGTGAGAAAAATGTACAGCTTTGCTTTGCTTTATATATACAAGTTTTTAACTTGATAAATCTTTACAATTCTTAGTATAAGCTCTTACCTGCAGCAGATGGTGTTCGCTTAAGAGAAGAAACTCTCTTCAGTGAGGTTGAAGAAAGTGGTATGCCTGCATGCAAGCGCCAAGCGTTAGAGGATGTCACATATACATTCAATACTGAACAAAACAGAGGCTTTGGTTACATGCTAATGGTCCTTAATTGCAAGGGTCATTTTTCAAACAAAGCATTTGTTGTAAGACTATGCACGGAAAAGAGGCAAAGCATGCAGTTTGAGTGCTTAGTGCAAACCTTGCCAAATCTTAATTTTCAAATGTAAATTTAGTGGGGGAATTAGTATGTAGGGGATTAATATGAAAATTACCAACTCATGGTGGGCTGGACAGTTAAAAAATGACAACAGCAGTTGTAGATCAAAACATTAAAATTGCCCTTACTAGGACAAAATTACAGAACAAATTAAAGATCATACCTGAAGTTTTCTCGGGGATTTTGTAAGGCTTTCTTTCCTTAACACCTCTTGAACTTATTGCCATTTCATGAGCAAGTTTCTGAGCCCTAATAGCTTTTTTCATTTTAGTCTTGTAAATTTATTTTAGGAGAAATACTAAATAAATAATAGAGAGGGGACACGAAAACAAAGTTTCTCCACAGACAGAAGAAGTAACCAAAAGCTATGGAGCAAATACTCCGAAAAAAATGCGGGAATGCTCAAAAATCGGTGGTATATCGTCCAAAGCTTGCTGAGCAGTCTGGGAACCAGGGAGGGTGCGAGGCTGTGGCTGGCACAGTCCAACAGAGACTAACCTGGCACAGACGCGGGAGACGGTTTGGCAGCCGCCAGGGTGTTCCTCTTCACCGGTACAGGGGGAGCGGACGACAGCTTTTTGGCAGTGATTTTCTGTAAACGTCAACATTGTTACAGCAGAAATGATGTTGTGACATAACTCATTGTGTACAAGAATAAAACAAAATCCCCAGCACTCGTCAAAAATTGAAAGGTTGTCTGGTTTGTCCATTTAGTTCGCGGGAAAAAGAAAATAGACCATGAGAGAGTCGCGAGGTGTGCGGGTCGCGGGCTGGCGCCGGGGCAGGGCCCCGCGGGCAGGGCCGGGGGTCCCGTCCCACGAATACGTTGCACACGCTTGCAATGCCAATGCACCGCACTCCAAAAATAGACGGCGGTCGACATCGGAGCGTCTCTGTCGCTCCCACAGTTATAGCCCCCCCCCCCCCTCCTCTCCTCACTGAACGCGAGGAAGGGACCGAAAGACAGAAGAGCAGAGAAAGAGCGAGGGAAAGGAAAACATTCTCCGTAACCGCATACACTCACCACTGCTCGGTCGACTTCATCCTCGTCCCTCAGCGCTGAAACAGAAGAAAAAGACGCACATTTAACACATTGAGTGCGTTAAACCACACTGGATAAAAACGCCCGGCACTGAATGTGCACTGAAAGTGTTAATCATAAAACTCGGAAGAAAATTGGGAGAAGAATTAACACCGCGAAAAGAGGAGGGAACACAATATTTGCGGGAATGTAAGGAGCCACACATAGGGGAGGGGCAGGTGGCGGCGTGGAGCCGCAGCGCGCAGCGCGCCCGCCTGCTTGCCCGAGAGGGAAGACCAGCCCGGCCCGGCGCGACGCTAAACCGCCGACCGGACCGGACCGGGCCGGGCTGGGCATTGCATCGCCATTGCGGGCGGGATTCGATCAAGCATCATCGCCAAGCTCATCAGCCGGGCTGAGCAGCCCCGCCCCGCCCCGCCCCGCCAGGCGAGCGCAGCGCTAGGCCGACGTTTTCACTTTCTCGACGCGACGCATCTTCTGGCCGCGAGTGGGCAGAGGGGACCATCTCATCGTCCCAGTGTTGCCAGAAAAGCAGGCAATAACGAGCCCAAACACGGTGAAGTAAAGTGAGCTGCATCTGCGCCTGCCTAGTAGGCAATATGTACGCCCCTGTACTAGGGTGCTGCTGCCTCGTAGGCAGGCGCAGATGCAGCCCGCTTTACTCCACTGTGTTTAGGCAACTTATTGCCTACTTTTCTGGCAGCACTGGTCGTGCGCAGGACACGAGAGGATACCCCAGCCCAGCACGGCCGCAGGCAGGGTGCAGGAAGCACGCGTGTCGCGCCCGCTCCGGTCCGGTCCGGGACTTGGGGAAGTCCCAGCCCCAGCCGCAGCGAGGGGTCGTCAACTCCCCTTAGCCGTGTACGAGGTAGTATACGAATATTACCAGTAATATAAGTAGTATTGTGTAAAAAATATAAAGTAATATACAGGGTGGCCCATTTACCCCGGCGTAGGTGTAAGTAGGCAACTCATTCTACTTCAGCTGAGCGAGGACAAGAGGTGAGGAGGGGAGCGACCCCTCCAGATCCCCACCTCACCTCTCGCCCTCGCTCAGCTGAAGTAGAATGAGTTGCCTACTTACACCTACGCCGGGGTAAATGGGCCACCCTGTATAGTAATAAAGGGGTAATATAGAGGCGAAATTGTGGTAATATGCAAGTAATATATGGTAATAAATTAGGTAATATACAGGTAATATAGCCATCGCGTACGAAGTAATATACGAGTTGACGACCCCTCGAGCCGCAGCCGCAGGTCCCACCCCGCCCCGCAGTAGGCAGTGTCCCCCCGGCCCCGCCCGGTCCCGCCCGGCCCCGCCCTGCAGGACGCAGAGTAGGGCGACTCTCTCACGGCGTGCGGTGGAGCGGCGCGCGGCTGAGCCGGGCCGAGCCGGGCCGGGCCGGGCTCCTCAGGTAGCTCCGAGCGATCGCATTACGACTGCCACACCACACCACACCGCGAGATCAATTCTTTTAGGCCATACAAGGGGCGGGACCAGTAGCTGTGGGGGAGAAGAAAGGGGGAAGGGGGGGCTGTACAAGGTGTCCAGAAAGACCTGGCAAATGAGACTGCGAGCGGCGAACACGTGCAGCAGGCCCCGTCCCGCCCCGCCCGGCCCCGCCCCGCCGCCGGGGAAGGCTAGATTGTCACTGCGATCAGCAACAAAGGCCGGAAACTCATCCAATTGCGCGTCGCGACGCCTCGCCCGCCCGTCCGTCCCGACGCCGCCGCGACACGCACTGCGGCGCCGTAAGCTGGGCGCCGCCCCGCCGAGAGGTGAGGCCGCTGTTGTTTGCCCAAAGCAGACGACAAGGTTCCGACCGCGTGGGTTTGCCAGCTTGTACAAACCGTTGGGGACGGGACGCGGGGTCGCGGTGAGCTTAGCAGGTGATTCTCACACACTGCCCTGCCCTGCCCCGCCCCGCCCCGCCCCGCGCTAACGAGCCGAGCCGAGCCGAGCCGAGCCCGGCGCGACAGGACAGGACGGGCCGTAGCGCGGTGCAGCGGGGAAGGTCGGCCCGGCCGCGTCCCCGCCCCACTGAGTGCAGCGGCCGCGCCCGCCGGGCGGGTAGGCCACCGGTAGGGCACCGGCACCGGCAGGTGAGAGAGACACCGCCTCAGGCCTCGGAAGGGAAGACCACATTGACGGCCGGCCCGGCCAGACCGGCCGACGCGGCCCATTCTCAAACACCATTTCAAAAGCCGCGCCCCGCCCCGCACCGCCCCGTCCCGTCGCTGCTGCAGCGCCAATCACTGCATCTCATCACGCCACACGCACTCTGAGGAGGAGACGCCCACGGGGGAAGTCCCGCACAATGCACGCGGGGAAAGGAGAGTGAGCGGCGGGGCGGGGCGGGTCGTGGCGTGGCGGGGCGGGGCGAGGCGGGGCGTGGCGGGGCTCATTGCGAGAACAGCCTCCCGGCCCGGCCGCGCACCGCCCGATCACCGCCCCGGGGCAGCACGTCCGCCGCGCGCGCCAAAATTTGAAATGACGTCGTGCAGCTACAGGCATACAAATAACCAGGGCGAGGGCCGGGCGGGGCGGGCTGCCAGCAACATCCTGTATCCACCCCCTGTCGCTCATCCACCACTGCCTCCTAGCGCGCAGTCGCACGGAGCCACTGTGCAAGGCCGCGTCACCACCACACTCACACACACACGCACGCACCGGCTGTGGACGAGTGCGCGAGAGGTTAACGTCACCAAACCAACACGTTGAGGAAGGAAGTGACAGACGGCCTGGGACGGGACGGGACGGGAGGGTAAGGTGTCGCAACAAAAAAAAATTACACACACACGCACGGGGAGGAAAGAGAATGGAGTTCAATCAGAGCAAAATAAGGCAGTATCCGTTTTTTTTCCTAATATTTTTTAAAACGAAGAAGGTCTCGTTTGACTCACGCTACCGGCGCGGCAGCTCCCAGGCCACGACGGCACCTTATTGTACTGCATTACAACTCACCTGCAACAAACGAACAAAGCGTGCAATTAGCTACATGAACACCCGACCCGTCAGAGGAAAGAAACAATCAGGCGCTGGGGGCGGCGGTGAGCGAGAGGCACGGGGTGCCGGGCGGGGCCGGGCGGGGCCGCGGGTCACACCGGGTCAGGTCAGACACCCCGGTCCAGTCACCTCCTGAGCGCGCCCGGCCCGGCCCGGCCCGCGCACACGCACGCTCCACTGACCCATCGCGGACGGGCAGGCGACATGCTAATGACGGCAGGACACGCGATCCTTGCTATTCGGTTCAAAGGGGAAAGGAGGAGCAGGCGCGCAGAGAAACGTTTTCGCCAACACAGGAACTGTGAGGTAGACCTTATCACCCGCGCGCCTGCGGACTGCGGGGTAGGCAGCCCCGCCGCACCCCCGCGCCGTGCGCGCTGCACCCCGCCGCCTGCGGACTGCGGGGTAGGCTGCCCCGCCGCACCCCGCCGCCTGCGGACTGCGGGGTAGGCAGCCCCGCCACACACCCGCGCCGTGCGCGCTGCACCCCGCCGCCTGCGGACTGAGGGGTAGGCAGCCCCGCCGCACCCCCGCGCCGTGCGCGCTGCACCCCGCCGCCTGCGGACTGAGGGGTAGGCAGCCCCGCCGCACCCCCGCGCCGTGCGCGCTGCACCCCGCCGCCTGCGGACTGAGGGGTAGGCAGCCCCGCCACACACCCGCGCCGTGCACGCTGCACCCCGCCGCCTGCGGACTGAGGGGTAGGCAGCCCCGCCACACACCCGCGCCGTGCACGCTGCACCCCGCCGCCTGCGGACTGAGGGGTAGGCAGCCCCGCCGCACCCCCGCGCCGTGCGCGCTGCCTATCGCGCCGCGCAGCCCGCCTCTGCCGAGGTATTCAGTGGCAGCCCCCGCCCTCCTGCCCCCGCCCTCCTGCCCCCGCCCTCCTGCCCCCCCCCCCTCCCCGCTCGGCTTGGCTCGCTCGTTCTCATGATAAGTAGGCACCGATAGACAGCTCGTAAAAACAGCGGGACTTGGCACCACCACGGCCGGGGGCCGGTACCTCCGCTCAGCGGAGCCGGGCTGGCGGCAGGCAGAGCGAAAATTAATTAGGTAAATCGAGAGAGAAGAAATACGCGGTAGAAACCGAGACGAGACGGGCTTAGCTTCAGCTTCTTCTTCGGTGGCGGGGCGGCTCGGCACTGTAACTTCATGTCCGCTTTGGTTCAGACAGAGCGGCGCCCGCCTGAGTCTGCCGCCCTTCAGACCACTGTTAACCTACACTTTCTCCACATTACACCTTATTTTTATTTCATTTTTTTTAAAGAAGAAGAAATTTTCTAACATAAAATTTTTGGCTGTGGATACACGGCGGGCGCGTTAATCGGTTCGAGCCGATCACCCCAAACCGAGAACGTAAAACGAAAAAGGAAAAATAAAGAGGATTCCTTTCTGCTCGTCTCTTTTCCTCTCACGCACGTGCCGGCCGGGCCGCAGGGTCGACACGCACAGCTCACCGGCGGCGGTACACCGCCAACAACACTGAGAGAAACACGCACGAGAGCAAAGAGTTTGTGAAAATGCACTGCGAGTAAGTGTGC
The DNA here is from genome assembly GCA_033675135.1 of Frankliniella intonsa. Taxonomy (NCBI): domain Eukaryota; kingdom Metazoa; phylum Arthropoda; class Insecta; order Thysanoptera; family Thripidae; genus Frankliniella; species Frankliniella intonsa. The sequence goes on along the minus strand of CM066254.1, from coordinate 11,247,197 downwards.
TGTAGCGTCTCTTCAGCTACGCGAGACCTGGACCTGCAGGCGCCGCGCGTCTTTCAAATAAAAAGCCAGCAACGGCGTCGGCGTCGGTGGCGCTGCGGCCTCTGACGGGCGCCGCGACGTGTGAGGCTGACGCACCGCGCCGCACCGCGCCGTGGCACCGTGTCTAAAGTGAGCGCGAGTGTTTGCACACACACACACACACACACACACACACACACTGCACTCAGATCATTCAGTTGCCGAAGCGTTCACTGTAAAAACTTCGTCCAGGTTTCCAAGCAGTTTTGGAAAAACAAAGACGTTCCTATGTATTTTCTCCATAAGAAAATTATGGCTGCTTGGAAACCTGTACGAAGGTTCCACCGTGTTGTACCCGCGGCAAAAGAACTCTCCTCCCTCTCCCCCACACTCACTCCCTCTCTCTCTCTCTCTCTCTCTCTCTCTCTCTCTTTGTCTCTCCCTTCCCTAGTTAAAAGTCAACGAAGAAACGTGTTTTTTTTTATTCCTGAAGGAGAATGTAAGTTATTCGGCCACGGTATATTAAGTTGTTGTATTCGTGAGTTGTTTGTTTTACAGGGTACACTTCCGCCCAGCATAGGGCTCCGGGCCGGCGGGGCGGGGCGGGGCGGGGCGGGCGCTGGGGCCAGCCCGCCGCACGAGAGGGCATGCAGCACGCGTTCATTCTCCTCGACACACTGTTAAATAAAAAGAAATTCTTGCAGTGTTGCGCCGCGCGCCACTCCGACTACTCGCGCGAGCCGAGCGTGAGGCGGCATGGCGCATGCAAACAACGGACACCGCAAAACAACGGGGCAAACTCAAACAGAAGGGAAGAGAATAAGTCGCCTTCACATGAGAAATGGCGGGGCGGAGCGGACTGTAGTTTGCAAACACACAGAAAAGCTTCATTCCGCGGGGCGGGGCGGGAGAGGTGACCGCGCTCCTCTCTCACTGTTTGTGTTCCGCGCCGTGGCTGACATTTTATTCACAAAAATAAAGTATAAAAGAACGTAGTACAATAAAATGGCGAGGAAAAAGTTCCATCGACGATACGGCGCGGTCCGGCCCGGGCGTCAGGGAATAGCCCCGCATACACTATCTGGTCCACATATCTGTGGGGGGGGGGCTGAAAGCCTTCGTACTTCTGCTACGATCAGCACCAGAGACTGGCGCTGGCACAGCGGTACTGCGCCGCGCCGCACCGCGGCCACAAAAGGCAACACTTTGTAAATCCAAAGTACGACGGCAAACAGCCATTACGCACTCGTACACACACTTGACAGCAGACACGGCGAGCTGACAGCCTGGCGGGGGGAGGGGGGGGGGGGCGTCTGCGCATGGACCCGCATGAGGTCCGCACCTCCTGGGGCCCGCGGGGCCGCGCCCACCCCCGCCCCGCCACGCCCGGCGCAGAGCAGAGCGGAGCTAGTGTCGCAACGGCCCCAGCCCGGCCTGCAGCACAAGCAGCACCAGTGGTGTGAGTCAATCGCACGCCGCTTACCAGCTAATCGAGTCCCAGACCCTGCCGATGCTCGCCAGCGGCCCGCGGGCACTCGCAATCAGAGGCACTCACTCGCAACCAGAGGCACTCACCCTCACGCAGCCACTCACTGGCACTCACGGCTCGGCATCGCCGACAGCAGGAAACGTTTTCCTCCTAAAACTCCCGGCCCGGTCCCTGCCTGCAGCCGCTGAGAGCGAGGCGATGCGAGGCGATGCGAGGCGATGCGAGGCTCACGGAGGACCTTTTATTTCCGTGTTCAATTAATTGCCCCCCAGGCGGGAATCGCATCGCATCGCACCGCGGCCTTGACAGCATTCCACCGCGGCGCACTATACCCTACCCTCTGCCGCATACACGAAAACATGCAAAGCACTTCCCCTCCCCTCGCCCTCGCCGTTTAGTGGACAGCCCCACGTGATCTCGTGGCATTCATCTTGAATTCACCACGTTCGTTATTAATACTACAGCTCGAGGAAAATTTCCTTCCTTTCGATTGCAAGAGCGTTGCGTCGTAGGGCTTTTCATGAGCTGGCTATACAGCAGTGCGTATCGCGAGTGCGAGAGAAGAGAGGAGTCTGGAGTGGAGTGGAGTGGAGTGGAGTGGAGTGGAGTGGAGTGGAGTGGAGTGGAGTGGAGTGGAGTGGGGGTGGAAGTGAGAGGGACAATCGCCACGGTAAGTGTCGCAAGGCGTAGGGAGTCAGTCGCAGCGCGGCCCGGCCCGACCGCAGTAATCCTTTAGACTCGCGGGGCGGGGCGGGGCGGGGCGTCTGACGAATCTGTTGCAGCGGCGGTGTGCGGTGTAGCAGAGGCGCAGAGGCGCGGATGGGATCAGCACCGAGCTGGCCAGGAGCTGCAGTCTGATTAGCCGGCGTGGAGGTCCGCTCCGCTCCACTCCGCGAGCAGCGAGCTGTCAAAGCTCCACCTGCCGTCCTGTCCTGTCCACCCCGGCCCGGGGTGAGCCCTGCGAGGCGGGGCGAGGCAGGTGGTGTGGCCTTTCAGAGCACACAGTGGCGACACCGCACGGCGCGCCCGCGCCAGACCAGGCAGAGCAAAACTGGATGACGGTAAAAACAAAAAGTTATATCGACCAAACCGGCTGGGCAGGGGCAGGGCGCAGCGAGGTGGGGCGGGGCGGGGCAGCCGAGGAACAAGTCGGTAACTGCCGACAGGTCGGGGCGGGGCGGGGCGAGGCGGGGCTGGGCGGGGCGGGGCGGGGCGGGGCGCCCATAGCTATCACCGCCGCCCCGCCACCAACCTGCAGCCGTACCGCGCCGCGCCGCCAACGCGCGAGGAGATTGTGAACAAATAATTATAATAATAATTATTGGGACGCGGCGCGGCGCGGCGCGGTCTTCAAGGTGAGCCTACTCCGCTCATCGGCCATCAGCATTGATAGCCTCGTCCCGTCCCGTCCCGTCTCTCCAGGCGGTTTTTCTTGCAGTTAGTTCAGTTCCGGCCTGCCTGGAAGACAATGATCGAGTGCCGTGTTTTACCCGCCCGCGCCAGGAGAGCCGAGCGGCTGCGGCGCGGCGCGGCGCCAGTTTAAGAGGCACGCCTGCCTAGGCGCTGCAAAGCGAAACGCCCAGCCCGGCCCGGCCCAGGGCGCGACAGTGGAGGGGGGGCTGCTGCGAACTCGTCTACGACCAGCAGGTTTTACGAGCGGCCGTGCCGTGCCCGCCCCGCCCGGGGTGACGGGGGTGACCCGGGTGACCCCGCGGGTGACCCGGGCGCGCGGCACGGCGCGGCTCGACCACTGCCGGACCGGGCCAATTACATCATCATCGAGAGGCGGCAGCGGCAGCACCAGGGTAAAGCCGTAGAGTGGGCTTTACAGCAGCCTTCGAGAGTTGAGATCAGTCCGCCAAACCTCAGAGAGCGCGAGCGTCTGCTGATACACGGCAGCAATCATCGGGGTTTACACAGCAGCTCAATGGCGACTGTCGACTACGATACGACGCCAATTATCGCGAAGTTTCGCATATGATTGACATTCGAAGAAATGTCATAACATTTAGAGTAAATGTTGGGGGTTTCATAGGGACATTGAACGCAGCGACAGGTACCTCCTATCTCGATGTGGATAACAATGCGAACCCAGAGGAGACCTTAACGGCGGAGGCCACGACCCACTCCATCTGGGCTCTAGAACTTCCCCTCTCTAGAGTAGCCGCTGTCACGACAGCAGGAGAGGAAGGGAGAGGAAGGGAGAGGGAGGGAGAGGAAGGGAGAGGAAGGGAGAGGAAGGGAGCGGGAGAGGGAGGGGTGGGAGGAGGGGTCGTCGGCCGCCTCTTGCGCCTCCCCGCCCCGAGCCAAGTGCTGCAGCGGCTGCGTTATTGGCACAACGCTCAGGCGCAATGCGGCACTGCGGCATGGCACCTCACCTCGCTCAAATATCACGCGGAAATGCATAGCGAGTCACCTCCCGCCCACACCCGCCCCTCACCCGCCCCGCCCCCGCTGCTGCTACAGAGTTTACGGATGCCTGACGGCGAGGCGTGGCGCCGCCGTCGGCACTGCGCAGCGCCACGGCGCCACGCCCATCAAGGCGTCGTCACTCCACTCCGCTCCACTCCACGCCCCAACGCACCCAGCGGCGTCGCGACGCCATGCCATGAGCTTCACGGCGTCGCCTCCGTTGTCACCGTGCGCCCCATGGCGGCGAGCACAGGACGCGCGCGGCCCGGCCCGGCCCGGCCCGGGGCGTAAGAGAATGACAGAACAATTACCAGCTGATTGGGAGAGGAGAGGGGCACCTTTCTCCCTGGCAAAAGCACGACACCGCGGGGCGGGCAGCGCAGCGCAGGGCAGGGCCCAGACCTAGCTGGCCCAACCCCCCGGGCCATTAGGACCCTGTTCTGTTGTGTCGCACAATACTCCCTGCTTCATATTCCGGCGGGGCGGGGCGGGGCGCCCGCCTGTCCTGTGTCCCTCCCGCCAGACCTCGTCGTAGAAAGTGTCCCCCGGGCCGGGCCGGGCCCCGGACATGCAGGGCGCGCTCCTTCCACAGGGCGCCCGGAGACCGCTCGCCTCGCACCGCCCGCTGCAAGCTGCAAGCGCCATCACGATGGTTCCCACCTCACCTCACCTCGCCTCGCCTCGCCTTGCCCCGCCCCGCTTCGCCCAGCCCCGCCCCGCCCCGCCCGCACTCATTTCAGGCGATTTTCCGGCACGTGGATCACAGCTATCAAACATAACGCGACGCCTCGGCCGCTGCCCCGGCGCGGCGCTGCAACCGAGCCCGAGGGGCCTAGAGTAGGTGCGGGCGGGGCGGGGCGGGGCGGGGCCAGGCCGAGGGGCACAGCCATGAGCGACACACTGCGAGAGCGAAACATTACCAATTCATGAGTCATTACCGAGCTGACGAGAGGCGGGGTGGGGCGGGGCGGGGCGGGGGACGGTGCGCGACATGTAGGCGCAGCGGTGAGGCCGCTCCACCCGTCCCGTCCCGCAGGTCCTTCAGCACCTTCTCTGGCAAGGGCGGCTTATCACATACTTTTTCTGAAGGTGTACCGCAGCAACACGGCGGCGGTGTGGCGGCCGCGGGGCCTTCCTTACCAGCCCGCCTGGGGCCTAACACCGCGCGAGAGTTTGGTACGAGCGGGGCGGGGCGGGGCGGGGCGGGGCGGGGCGGGGCGAACGGTCCGGCCCACGCCAGCCAGGGCCAGAGGCCCAGCGCGGCCCCGCCCGGCCCGGCCCGGAGCATGCATGCACGCCCGTGCAAGCATAGCGGGAAAGGAGGAAGGGCCTGGGCCTGGCGCGGCCCCGCTGGAAGTGTGAGGGCGCCTCCCCCCTCCCTTCTATCCTCTATCCTCGCGGCGCTCCGCTCGCCCGTGCCCGTGCCCAGGCCAGGCCCGCTCACTCTCACACACACGCACGCACTCACAAACCGCCGCGGCCCGCGTCACTTCCGAGACAAAAATTAGCCCGCTAATTGGCACGCTAAACAGCGAGAGAGCTCGAGTCAGTGAGGCGCAGGCGCGTCCCGCCCGACCCGACCACAGCCCAACCGAACGCCCTTTGCTCTCCTCCTCCTCCTCCTAATTTCCCCAAAACGTCCTCCTCCCTCGGACGGAACGCGGAAAAACAAAAGCCATACAACACTTAGGCCCGCGCGCGCACGCACGCACCCAAACCCGACGCATAAACCTGTCGACACCTCCATATAGAAACAGGAGAGACGTCACGTGACGTGACACACGTATTTATGATCCACGTCGGGCCAGCCCCGCCCCGCCCCGCCCCGCCCAGTTCGGTCACGCCGCGCCAAACTGTCAAAACTCGGCGCCGCGCCGGCTTCTTTTGGACGCGCACGCGCATGAGAGAGAGGAAGACGTCCCTATGCGACGCCCACGATGCCTCGCTCCAATTCGCTTCTTTCTCTCCATCTTTCTCTCTGTCTCTCTCTCTCTCCCTGGGCGCGTGCGGGGCGTGGCGGCGCGGTCCAGAGTCCTGTCCTGCGCCTGCGGCTGTGCCGTGTCGTGTCCGATGGAGAATTCACTCTAAAATTCTGTGACCCGAACCCGACTACATATTACGCTCCGAAATTGTATACAAAACAGGCAAAAACAGTCCAAACAAACCAAAAATTAGTAAAAATAAAATGGTAAAGAATTTTGGCTATTACGCTGATATTACGCATACTACGCCTGGATAGATTGTTACGCGAGTGCATGCCCCGTCCCCTCGGTCGTGTCGTGTCCTCCACCACCGGTGAGCGGAGTCACTGCGGCTAATGGAGCACCGAGAGGCGAGGCGCGGCGCGGCGAGCGGTCGCAGTGCCACCGCACCACGCCACGGGGAGGGCAGGCACACACCGGCCCGACCCGGCCCGGCCGAGGTTCAAGGCTACCCACAGACCTACACACACACAAACACACACACACGCCAACCATTTTAGCATTCTCCCCTCTCTGTCGCGCAAAGACTGCCGAGTGGCAGAGACAAGGAAGCCCGTATACGCGCGCAGGAGGAAAAAGAAAGAAGTAGAGTGTGTGTGTGTGTGTGTGTGTGTGTGTGTGTGTGTGTGCGTGTGTGTCCGGCGGGTGAGATGGGGGGCAACCCTGATACCTTGCCGACAGGTAGGCCAGGCCAAGCCAGGCCGGCCGGTCTGCGCTCGGGAGCCGCTGGTTCGGGTGAGGGTGAGAGGGGAGGGGAAGGAGTGGACCCGGCCGCTCCATATCAGTGGGGACACGATAGCCCACGTGACCAGCAGGATCGGCACAGGGGGGCGGGGCGGGGCGGCGCGGGGCGGCGCGGGGCGGCGCGGGGCGGCGCGGGGCGGGGCCGGGCGGGGCCGGGCGGTGCTGGGAGGGGCCGGGCGGAGGGGCTTAGGACTTTGGCAGACTCAATAACCTCTATCTCTCTCTCTTTCTCTCTCCATCTTTCTCCTGAGAGTGTCGTCTGGCGTCTGCGGCATGTGCTCGTTGGAGCGGAGCAGAGCAGAGCGAACCGAGCGAACCCCCCGCGAGAGCCTCGCGATAATCGACCCTCCTGGAGAGGGACGGTCCGGGCTGGGGGTGGGGGTGGGGGAGGGAAGGGAGGACCGCGGCGGGCCGGGCCGCAGGCCGCACACACCCTACCTACCCTACGGACAACCCTGCCGCCCGCCGGGGGTGGAGGCCAAAGCAACCCCTCCGCGCCAGGCCAGAGGGAGGGTGTGGCGCCCGCCCCGCCCCGCCCCGCCCCGCCCCACGGCCTCACATCAGCTGGATGCGACTGTCTGCCTGCCTGCACCACGCCCCGCCACCAGACACACCACCGGCGAAAACAAGACAAATACGTCGCAGACTGGAGGAGGAGGAGGAGGAGGAGGAGGAGGAGGAGGAATGGGTGGAGGCAAGGGGCGAGGCCAGGGGGCTGGAGGCAAGAGGCACCACTTAGAGACAAGCCGCCGACATCCGGACGGAAATGGCGACAGTGCAGCGCGATCTTCCTCGTCTCCATCTCCACCACCACCGTCCCGCCTCTCCCTCCTCCCTCTCTATCTCCCCCCCCCCCCACACACACACACACTATCCACAAACCAACGCATGTTTTTGCAAATCTAGCCGTGTGTCGTCGCCAGCGCCACCCCCCGCGGGCGCCGGCGCCCCTGGCCGCTATACAGATCGCGATCGTGGTTTCCAACAAATGGCGCGGCTTTGCTAAATGTTCCCGGGGCTGTAGTGTTCTATCTGCGGGGCCCTCGCGGTGGCGGCGCGTGGCGCGGGGAGCGCGAGCGAGAGGAGAGGAGAGGAGAGGATAGGATGATAAAGAGAGAGAGAGAGAGAGACAGGAGGGGTGGGGATCCCTGGCGCGGGTCCAGCAGCGGGTCCAGCGGGGCTCGAGGCGGAGCGGAATACGGGGGACTCTTCCGCACCATCAGCGGCTGCGGGCGGGAAAGAAGGGGGAAGGAGAGGAGAGGAGAGGAGAGAGGAGGGGAGGAGAGGGTGTTTCGCGATAGAAAACTGCAAATTGCACACAAAAGGATGTAACGCAACGCAGCGGCAGCGGGCGATACCAAGAGCCATGAAAGCGATAACGCGATAACGGTGCAGGCCGGGAGTGAGACGGCAGCACGGAGTAAAGTGAGAGGGGGGGGGGGGGTTGTAGGTCAGGTAGGCGATCATCACCTTGCCCCGCCCCGCCCCGCCCCGCGGCTCCCGTGCGCGGCCCAGCAGCAGCCGCCCCGCCGCTGAACCTAATGAGACCACTTCACTTTTCGAGACCATTTCACTGCTGCCGGGCGCAGCGTCTAGCGCGTCACGTCAAGCCTGCGAGAGAAAGAGAGAGAGTGGCCAGCGCCTTTCAAAATAGAGGGGGAGGGCGAGAGAGAGAAAGGTCCCCGCACTGAGAGGGGTCGGATTAAAGAGGAGAACAGAGCCAGTAATGTGAGCTGCGATACACAGTCCCGTCCCGTCAGTGCGGAAAAGCTTTTATTTGTCATGCAGCAATTTGGTGGCGCAGGACGGCGATTAGACGAGAGAGAGAGAGAGGCTCAGTCGATAGTCTCCGGAGAGGAGAGGAGAGGAGCAGTGCGGGGCGGGGCGGGGCGGGGCGGGTCGGTCCCCTTGGGAGAGAGCTCCGTCGGCTCCGTCCTGCAGCACACTAGGCTCTCCACTCCTCCAGCTCCCCTCAACAACAAATAGAGTCAGAGCAGACGACTCGTAAAACGCAGAGGGCGTGGGGGCGGGGCGGGGCGGGGCGGGGCGGTGGTGCCGAAGTAAGGTATCCGATGCACATGAGAAGCAGACGACGTTTGCAACATAAGTTAAGCACGCGAGAGAACGCGAAAGCAAACCGCATATTTTACAACAGCAGATGAGACAGGCGGAGAGGAGAAGTCGGGAACAGTCGAGAAAACAAATTAATTAAATTTCCCAATCGTCAGTCAGTGACATCCACTACCCTTTGCACACGTGCCGGGTCCCAGTTCCCGCGCCCCGCCCCGCCCCGCCTCGCCCCGGGGCGCACCCATACGAGTTCGCGACCCGCCCCGCCCCGCCCCGCCCAGCACCCCTCCCTATGTACCGCAGCGCCTTTGTCCGCCGGCGCCGAGGGAGAGGGACACTAGGGAGCATTCCCCTGGCACCGCCCCGCCCCGCCCCGCCCCGCCCCGCCCCGCCCCGCCCGGCTGCTGCAGCGACCAGATCGATCGGCAGAGGCGGCATGAGAGCGTTCCGCGGATATCAGCTGAGCCGCGACTGCAGACTGCACCGCACCGCACTGCACTGCAGAGCAGAAGCCGAACGAATGAGCCGCCCCGGGGGGTGGGGTGGGATGGGGTGGGGCGGGATGTGGTGGGTGGACTGCACGAAATTACTTCGTCTCCCCAAAAGAAAAGAGGGGTTGAAAACGTTTTCTCCCTGATCGAGTCGCGTTGGGCTTGATGCAAGGAAATAGGTGATTTTCTTTAGTACGTGTCCACGTGAGTAAATATACCGTCGTATGTAGCCTCTCATTGCGACCTTGAATTCATTATAAGTTGTATTAAAACCATTAGGAACCAGTTTAGGTTCGCCTGGGTCCCTCTGGACACGGACATAAGGTACCGCGCACGACGCGTAGCCAGACTGCCGCCAGGGACCGGGCGTCGGGTCGGACGTCGGGTCGGGCGCGGGCGACAGCCGGAGTGGCGTAGACAAACTCTAAGGTGCGTGTGCGCCCCCGTCCGTACGTCCGTATGTACGCGTCGCGTACGTGCGGGTGGCCTTGCCGTGCTACTGAATCAGTCATGAGGGAGACCCGGCCCGGGGGGACCCAGCCCAGGGGACCCGGCCCGAGGCCGCGGCGGGGCGGGGTGGGGCGGGGCGGGGTGCTGGTGACATCCAGTCGGGCGGGGCCGGGCCTGCCTGACGCTCAGCCCGCTGCCACCTGACCGGGCGGGCCGACGCCACGCCACGCCACGCTTCCTTGCGAAATTCACGGCGCTCTCTGGGATGGGAACCAGCCGAGGACGCGTCCCCGTCCGTCCGGCAGGGACTGGGGGCGAGCAGCAGACTGTGTGAAACAGACGGGAGTCTAGACGAGACGGCCACCGTGCAGCAGCAGCAGGAGCCGCTCCGCCCGCACTCTCCCGAGCGGACGACACGACAAGACATTCCCATGTCCCCGCCGGCCCGGCCCCGAGGGGGCAACCACTCCCCATCCTAGTGTACACGGGATTTGTACTGATTGCACAATATTTCTCTCAGATTTTAAGAGATTTCTCTGACATTTCATGAGATTTCACAAGATTTATTTCAGATTTCATGAGATTTCCGAGGATTTCATCGAAATTTCCGCAAGTGTGTACAGAGGATTTCGTGAGTGGTTGCCCCCTCGCCCGGCCCGAGTGTCTTCTCCCTTCCCTCCCCTCCCCGCCCGACCGTCCCGCCCCGCCCCGCGCGAGCTCAAGTTAATCAATCACCGTCGTGTAATGAGGACAAAGTTGATAGTTGATGCCTCCACGACAGACCATTAATATTTCCGCGAGACAAACAACAAAGCGCAGCGCGGCGGCCGGGTACTAAATATAAAGGGTTCCGCGCGTCGTGCCGTACCGGGCCGGCAGGTATGTCGGTACTAAATAAACCTCTGGCAGGGCGGGGCGGGGCGGGGCGGGGCGGGGCGGGGGCCCATGCAGCCCCAGCGCTCAACTGACCTACCGCAACGCAATGCATGCGCACCGTAAGGACGGGAGGGCCACATCAACATGCCAGCAGCAAAATACCACGCCACACACCTCACCTCACCTCACCCTGCACTACTACTAGCTCCGCCCCGCCCCGCCCCACCCCGCCACTGCTACCGGGGCCGACGCCCAGCTGCAGCAGCAGCAACTCGACGCGGAGGTCCGGCCGTGCTTGAGGCGAGCTGCACGAGCGGCCGTGACCGGCGAACGCCTTGTGCCGGGAACGCCCCGCCCCGCACCGCCACGCCCGCCGCCCCGCCCGCACCGGAAGTCCTCCCCAACAGGCGCGCGCGAAAAACAAACGGGACCTTTCACAGAGCAGCAGGAAACGGCAAGGAAAAGGCCCTGTCCTCCTCTACGCGCGCGCGCCCGCCCCGCCCCGCCCCGCCCCGCCCCGCCCCGCCCCAGATACACCCGCCATAAGACAAACGCGATGATTCATCTCTCGCGGCGGCAATTACCTGAACACGGACGAGCGGGGGATCCCGGCGGAAGGCGAACACGCGAGGCGAGCACCACATGACGGAGTTCAGACCGACGTGGTGGGTCGGCTTCGGTTTGCATTACGAAGATATGTGATGCCCAACGACACCTCACGGACACAAGCCCCCCGGGTTACGCGGAGGAATGAAATGCGGGTCCCCGACAAGCGGCGGGGCGGGGCGGGGCGGGGCGGGGCGGGGCAGGGCGGGGCGGGGCGGGGCGGCTCATTATTATATGCCCAACAGTTTTAAGCCATACAACGTCGGCCATGACCGAGGGCCATCACGATCAACTGCCACGCCAGACGGCCATCTTACAGGCGTCTGACCTGACGTCTTCCTCCTCTCTCGTTCAAAAATATCCCCCCCCCCCCCCCCCCGCGAGGAAACGCCGAGCAAAGAAGAAAGCAGAAGTCACCAAACAAGGAAACACAAACAGCCCAATTTCACCTCGCTCGTCAGAAAAAAAAAGGCAAAAAAGAAAAACGTTTCTCCGCACCTGACACAACACGCGGGGGCAGAAGAGCATCATATAGGGGCCGTAAAGCGCAGGCGCGAGAAAAAGGTTTACGACGGAATAAAACAGGCGGACGCCTCTCGCCCGCGAGCGGGGCGGGGCGGGGCGGGGCGGAGCGCAGAGCGGAGATTTCCCCGCTTGCCCTATGTTATCGCTAGCAGGGCAGCAGATCCCCTATTGGCTCGCGGGCCGCTTGTTCTGCATATCTAAATTCGCTCAGCTCGTCTATCCCTCGGGCTTACGGATAGGTAGATAACACCTCACCTCACCCGCCGGGCCGGGCCGCCGCGCCCGGCAAATGCCGTGGGAATGGGAAGGGCGGCCATGGCGCGGCGCGGCGCGGGGCTGGAGGAAGGAAAACCGCAGCAGCAGAGGAATCATTTTCATAAAAACTAAGTTTCCATCGCGGATGACACCCTGTCGGCATTCTTCAGAAAGAATCCACGGCTCAAGCCTGGGCAGGACGGAATGCACGCCCCATGCGAGAGAGAGAACATCGCCGTGAGCTGGAGCGATGTGTGGGTGGAGAGAAGGAGGGGTAAAAGCAGAGAGAGATAGAGAAGGAGAGAGCAAGAGAGAGCGAGAGAGATGGAGTGTGGGACGACGGCATAGGCACGTCCGATCCGATATGACGCAAGGCATAGGCGGGCGGCGCAGGGCAGGGCAGGGCGGCGCAGGGTCCACGGGCGCCTCCCTCATAGCGGGGTCACCGCGCTGACGTACAGCATGTAGTAGTGCAGCTACATGTGCCCGGCACGGCCCGGCACGGCCCCAGGGGCCCCAGAGCACGCGTAGGCCAGGCCGAGGACCCGCACGCATGCGTCTGCCCCGCCCGGCCCGGCCCGGCCCGTCGGACTTTTCAGGGTTTTTATCGCTGACCCCGTGTTGGCCGGCTTTTGCCCCGTAAGGCCAGGCGGGCCAGGCCAGGCCAGACCGCCGGGGCCGGGCCACGCCCTGGAGCAGGACTGACCGGGGCCGGACCGGGCCGGGCCGGGACGACCTTGCCATGGGCAGCGATAAACTATCGACACGGACCCGCAGGTGAGCCCCGCCCGCCCCACCCCGCCCCGCCAAGCCGTTCTGGTATTGCCGGTCGAGATGATCGCCGTCATCATCTCCGTCGAATTATTCAACACGGCCGGCAGGTCGGGTGGGGCGCGCGCAAGCAAGCTCTTTCCTGGACAAAACGCAATAACGACAAGCAAGCCCTGCCAAATATAGGGATGGAAGCCCGAGGACCGGCTGGGCCCCGCCGCGCCCCGCCCCGCCCCGCCCCGCCCCGCGGGCCCGCCCATGGCGACCGTCCCATCTGCAGCTGCACGTCAATTGTGTCATCCGCAGGGGCAAAAAACAATCAACAAACATGACAAGAATGCCGTCTTGTAAACTTCACGGAAATGTGCCAGAAATTTGATGAAAAAGCCTCTCCGAGGTACTGTACCTTTAGTTTGTCTTTTCCGCGCGGCAGGCAGGAGGACGTACACAGAACCACGTCGTTATTTTCTTTATTCCCAATTTTTGCGGCTCCAAAAGCAAAGGAGATTCTCCTAATGACACGCCGCGGTGAGTACGCCCGCGCGGCATGGAGGAATGGGCGCTGTCCCGCCCCGCCCCGACCGCAACAGCCGGCCTGGCTCCGCTGGATGTTTGACTTTGCAGCGCACAGCCAATCGAAGCAGCTCATCCGGGAAGGATGTGGCGGGCCGGGGCGGGCCGGGCGGCGCGGTGCACACCGGCATGCGTCCGCCCGTGCGTGCGTAAGCCACACGACAGGTAAAAATAAATCTCCCATACCACAACAACAAAAATTAAATTATGCGTATCTAGGAAATCGTCGGGGCATCATAGCGGCACCAGCCGGCAGCAGCAGGTTCGCCGCGCCGCTGCAGATTTGCACGTACGTAACACGCTTGCAATATTTATTTTCGCCACGGATCGCAGACTGCACCGGGCGCTGCCGCAGCCGCAGCAGTGTGCGCCGCACGCTCCCCGGCCCGGCAGTAACGCCACTTGTTATAGTAATAATTATTACCAAAATTAGCACACGCCACTTACGAGCGCGCCGTGCCGTGCGGCGAGGTGCGGTGCGTCTTCGGCCACCCCTTTCCTTTCCCCCTTTTAGATGAGGCATTATGCACGCGTTATGCCACACTGCGCGCGCGCCGCGCCGCGGAGCTTTCTCCGGGCTGCGCGCATGCGCACAGGAGCGCGCGGGCCTACCCCCCCTCCCCCCCCCTCCGGCTCTTTAATTAGTCAAAATAAGGCTTGTTAGGGGGCAGCACACACACACAGTCTACAGTCTCTTGCTCGCAGCCACCTCAAACGCGATTGCGCGTACATTGAGCAATAAAAGCCAGGCCGTCGAGGTCCGGGCGGGGCGGGGCGGGGCGGGGCGGGGCGGGGCGGGGCGGGGCGGGGCGGGGCGGGCGGAGCGAAGTGAGCTCACACGCAGACAGGCGTCGTGAGCGTGAGATTGGTACCCCACCGCAGCGCCTCCGCCCCGGCCCCGCCCCTCCCGACACGGGCTCCTTCGAACATGAGAGGGGCAGGCAGGACGTCGCTGATGGAGACGGAGCCGCAGGCCGGAGCGGGGCGGGGCGGCGACCAACCCCTCATCATATCGGCCCAGCTGCCGCCCCGCCCCGCCCCGCCCGGTGGCCCTCGACGCGCAGCGCAGAGGCCGGCTGGTCGGCCGGTCGGCAGGCGGCTAGCGGGCGGGACATGCAATTCAAAGTGTCACTTTCTCGCACTTAGGAAGGAGAGGAGGGCGCGGCCGCGGGCGCGCGGGGGCGGGGGTAGGGGTGGGCAGGGAGCGTCGCTAAGCCATCACCGTCACACGAGAACAATCAAGCCATTTGTCGGAGCGGAGCGCCATGCAGAAAGGAGGGCGCGACGGGCCGGGCGCGACTCTTGCACTCCACCGCTCACTGCACCTCCGCTCAGCTCCGGCTGCACACCGCGACGCGACTCTTCTGTTCCCATCCATCGTCCCTCCGCTCGTAATAAAAAGAGTGATAAAATCATCATCGCGCGCACACACGCGCGCGCAGCACCCGCTGCACCGCCGCGCACTGCCTGCCCCTGCCCCTCTCTGCCCGGCTGACAGGTTAGCTTTTATCACGGAGCATCCCGACTCGCTCAGCACACGGCTAGTGCCGCGCTGGTAATTACCCCCACCGCCCCGCGCCGCGCAGCGCGATAACTGAAGATTTTTATTTAAACTAGGCGGGACTGGCCGGGCCGGGCCGGGCCGGCCACCGCAGCATAGCCGGCCGGGCGCCGGGCCGGGCCGGGCCAGGAAGTCGGACGGAACATGCAAACTGGGGAGCAGGGGAGGTGGTGGGGCAGGGCGTTCATGCAGGGGCCATTTAACACGTCCGTGCCCGAGCCGGGCCGGGCCTGGCCGGGCTGCGGCACGCAGTCGATAATGTGCAGGAGATGCAACGCGCCGCGGCCAACGGCCTCGCTTATTCGTTATCTGGACCGCGGCGGGGCGGGGCGGGGCGGGGCGGGGCGCAGCATCCAGCGGCGGCGCCCTTATCGGCCGCACCTGCAGATGCAGATCAAGGTGACGATTGTCCTGCGGCAGCGCCAGCTGCGCCCGCTGCGCCGCCGAGACGATTATTGCGCGTCCCAGAGGAAGCCTGCAGGAGGTGAGGGGAGGGGAGGGGCAGCAGGAGACGGCGGCGTAGGAAAAAAAACCTCGGCGGCGCAGCTTCCGAGAAGAAAAGGGTTGGGCGCAGAGCAGCGCGGCCGGGCCGGGCCGGGGCAGCGGGCGCCACGCTGCCCGCAATGAGGAGGAGAAAAAAATACCGCTGCGGCGCTGCGCGGCGCGGGCGCAGCCGCACCATCCCCGTCAGCACCATCGGCAGATTCAGATGCCGGACAGGTGGTCGTGCTGGTGCTTACCGCCGGTCCAGGACGAGTCCCGCAGGTCCCGCGGGTCGCGGAGCGGGTCGCGCTGCGGGGAGGGCGAGTGCACGTCGCAGCGGCAGCCGCGGTGCTTGCCGCCGGGGTGCTTGAGGACGTTGTCGAACTGCAGGATCCACGAGGCGTCCTCGCCCCAGACGGCGGGGTCCGGGTCGGGCGGGGGCGGCACCCGGGGGCGGCGCGGGGGCGGCAGCGGCCGCTCCGCCTCCAGGTCGAGCGGCAGGGAGGCGGGGCTGGCGCGGTGCTGCTGCGGCGCCAGGGGCAGGCGCCGGCTCCGGCGCAGCGACATGGTCTGCAGCGCGCCGCGCACCAGCGACCCGATGCGGAAGCGCGGGGGCGCCGGCGCCGCCGCCACGTACATGGACGGCGACCGCTCGTCGGACGAGGACAGCGACGACGCCCGGGCGCGCCCGTTGACCGGGGTGGGGCTGGCCGTCGACGAGGCCGACGACGTCGTCATGGGCGGCGTGGGCGTGGGGTCCTCCTCGGCCTCCGGGGTGCGCGACGTGGAGCAGGGGCCGCCGCTGAAGCCGCTGTCGGGCTCGTCCTCGGAGCGCGAGGCCGACGACGACCAGAGCAGGCCGGAGGCCGGGCAGTCCGCCTCGGAGGTGAGCGGGCGCGCGTGCTGGACCACGCGCACCACGCCCGCGGTGAAGACTTCATCGTCGGCGTCGTCATCCTGGAGGCGACGGGCGTGGGCGCGGGCCCCGGTGCCGGGCGGCGGCGGGGACGCGCACGCCATAGTGTCGATGGAGCAGTTCCCTCCTCTCCTCCTCACGTTGCGTCACGACCCATACCGCCGGTCACATCCGCGGCTTCCTCCCCGGATCACATCCTGGATAAGAAGCCCCCTCCCCTTCACTGCGGCGTCCTGGATCGGTTCCAGCGCCGATAATACACCGGTGCGGATGCCGCGTCGTGACTCGGGGGTCTGGTGCGTCAGGAGCCGTCTGCCGCTTCGTTTCGTCTCAGCCGGGGGACGTCCCCCCCCCCCCCCGCGCTCACGCCTCTTCCTCAGAACTCCTCTCCTGGACCCGACGCCATCCTCTCCTAGCCTCGCCTAGGCCTCCCGGGGCCGGGGCCGCCGCGGCAGCGTCACGCCCTCTGATAGCGAGATAACAAACCCGACAGTAACAACCCGCGCAGCTGCGGCCGCGGCGCGGGAAAAAAATTGGACCACACCGACCGTCTTTTAAGCACTCTCTCGATTGTGGACAATCACAATAACTTAAGCTGCGCTGCGGGTCAAGCCTTTTTTTAAATTGTCTTGCTTCCCTTTAATCGGCGCGGCGGTCACTACCAGCCCACGCGTCAAAGGTCTTTGCACCGCGGGGGCGGGAACCTCGTGTCGACACACACACACATACGTGCGCCGCGCCGCGCAATAAGTGAGTCATATCACGGCACGCTATCTCGGGCCGCGCCGGGCCGGGCCGGGTCGCGCACGGCACCTGAGGGGTCGGCGCGAGGCGAGGCTCGCCGGGGGGGAAGTCCTCCCCCGCCCCGGGGCGGCGTGCGTGCGGCCCGGGCTGGAGCAGGGCCTCAGAGCTCCGCCTCGAATACCGGCCCTTTTAAATTGACGACAACGATGTCGGGGTCCTGTGCTCTGTGCTCGCCGCGCCCCGCCGCGCCCCGCAGGACTAGGCCAGGATGTGACACTGAGCCGCGCGGGGCCCCACACACACATACAGAGGCCAGCAGACGTGAGCGCGAGTGATCGGCAGACGCTGTAACCTGAGGCACCCGAACCACACCACCACGCGGCAGGCACAGGCACTCCACCTCGCACCACACACACACACACCTACACAACCACACTCGGCTGGACGCGGTGCCAATAACAACGACACGACGCGACGCGACGCGACGGGCGCGGGCCTGAGCCTGGCAGGCAGGCAGGCAGGCACTATAGCAGCGGAGCGCGCTGAGCGGTGCGGTGCGGCGCGGCGCGAGCGACTAAGGACCATAGACCCGCCCGCCGGCGCGCAGCCCGCGCGGCCCAGCCCCAGCCGGCCAGCCGCCGCGATCAGCTGACGCCCCGGCCCGGCTCGGCTCGGCGCGGCGCCCCGGCACATGGCCCGGCTGGGCTCGGCTCGGGCGCCGCGGCGCACTACGCTCGCCACGCCGTGTTTACCACTCCAGGGAGGAGGGGGAGGAGTGTCTGATTGAGATGGGGGAGGGAGGGAGGCAGTCGGGGGTGGCGCGGCGCGGCCTCTCTCGCCCGCGGGGCGGGGCGGGGTGCAGAGGGGTGGTCGCCGCGCCGGCCGAGGGTGCGTGGGAGGAAGGGAAGGGATGTAGGAGGGGGAGTGTCAATGCTGTTCCTGCGGCGAATAATTTCCCCGCAAAATTTAAAGCATATGCGGGAAGACGGTGTATTGGGCGCCAGAGCAGCATTGAGCGTG
Organism: Frankliniella intonsa; assembly: GCA_033675135.1. NCBI lineage: Eukaryota > Metazoa > Arthropoda > Insecta > Thysanoptera > Thripidae > Frankliniella > Frankliniella intonsa. The sequence continues at coordinate 11,229,211 of CM066254.1, read as the reverse complement.
GGGGGGTCGGGGTCGGCGGGTCAGCGCGATAAAAGACGCTCAGCGCGGTCATATGCCGAGTGTACCGCTGGTGACGTCAGCAGCTATTGCTGATCCGCTGCCGCGCTGGGCCGCGAACACTTCGAAAAGCGAAATCAATTTCTTTGCAGCATATCGCCGCCGACAGTACTGTAGTGGCACACGTCAGTCCGCGAGAGCGTGGACGCCGTTGTGCCGACGGGACGGCCTTGCAGGCGCACGACGCGGCGTGGCGGAACGCGGGGTATCGCCGCGGCGCGAGGCGAGGCGAGGCGCGGGTGGGCGGGCGCGGTCGATACGCCAAGCCTCAGGCACGCACCCTGGAGCAGGGGATAGCGCCGCGCCGCGCCTCCCCCGACGCAACGCTTACCCATCTCGCCAGAAGGACACCTTCAAGTACAGGATGCGGGTGTGGGTGCGGGTGCCAGGCCCTCTCCACTCAGACCAGTTCTGTGCCAGCGCATTCCACACGCTCCTCCTCCTCTATCCCTCCTTGCCGCCTTTGATCGCTTCAGATCAGATGAGGCTTTATCTTGACGTCTTTATCATGTTTTCCCACTCAGAGGCCCGTGTCCGACATTAGTCGCGCCCCGATAAACGACGAGTGCTACTCACTCACTCACTCACTCACGCACTCCAGACCGCGTTGGGCACGCACGGCAATGAGGGACTCACAGGGATGACCCCGCGGGGCCCGACCCGGCCGTGGGGCAGGAGGGGGAAACAAAATAAAATCTGCTACTCACCATCACCAGACAGGGCCGAGGGAAGGAGTCCTCCTTCTTCTCGAATTTCGTCGAAACGAGCCAACAGTGCCGGGAGCCTGCGAGACAAAATAATCATGTTTATATAGCTCTCGTGGTAAATGTACGGGAGCATGGAGGCAGCTGAAAGAAAACCTAAACTTACTTGGAAGGCGGTACTTGGTGTTTCTTCGTTAAGTCCTGCCGCAATCTCTCACCCACGTGGCGGTAGATGTCTACCAGGGTGTTGAAGGCGGCATCACGGACAGTTGACATAGGGTCACTAAGGGACTTGACAATGGAAGGAATAAGTCGCGAAACTAACAGAGATTGAATGCCATGCCTGCAATAAGAAAAATCACAACGTTGAATTTAAAATATATAATTTAAATCAATAACTGAGTAGCGCTTTATAGTGAAAACTTACTCATTTATCGTTGTCACCAAAGTTGTAAGAACTTCTTCCCGAATCCTTCCGTTTTTGTGTGCGAATGCAGGAGTAAGCTTGTCAAATAATTGTTGAGCAGTGACTACATCTCTTTCTAAAATTTTCATTAAAAGAAGTTGAGCTTTGTTCCGGACCATGTCCTTGCTGTCACCTGTAAAACAAAACAAGAAAAAAAAAAATAGGTCAGTTACAGCAGACAAAGCAGCTTTCAGAGAAGTCAGCGTTGCATGCTGACTCGCTATTCACACTCCCAGGCATAGGCACCCTCCCGTCATTCCCCGCGGGCCCGTATCTCCGGGAAAATCACCGCCAGCCGGGGAATCCCCTGGCAAGTTACTGCGGGGGTGGGGGGAGGGGTGATAGGAAAGGTTTACCCGCACTCTAAAAAGCTTACGGTGATTTTCACTGCAAGCTACGGTAAACCCTGCAGCATTGTAGCTTACGGCAAATTTTCACCGTAAGCTACGGTGATGCGCCCTGATTCACTGTAAGTTACAGTGATATTCACCGTAGCTTACAGTGAAAATCCACTGTAAGCTACAGTGCTGCCAGGGTTCACCGTAGCTTACGGTGAACATCACCGCAAGCTTTTATCAGTGCGGAGGGTGTGAATGCTTACCGAGTCTGTCGATGATGGGCGGCAGCACCGTCTGCAGGTACGGCCTGAAGTCACCGCCCATGCGGTCCACGAGGTAGGTCATGGCGTCCAGCCCGTTCTGGCACACCTGCAACACGGACGGGGAAACACGGCGCACGTGAGGAGAGACTCTGCGGTTCACATCTCAGCAGCATCACGCGTGGCTCCGCGCCAGGGCGGGGCGGGGCGGGGCGGCCCCCTCCGCAAGGGGTACCCGACCCGCCCCAGCGCCCGCCGACCGGAGGGTAGGCCGCCCGCCCAACGCGCGCGCGCTCGGGGAGGACGGGCTGCCTACCCGCCAGGCGCCCGTCGAGGGGAGCGCCGCCCGCCGCCCTAACGCCAACGATAACGCCTGAGCGGGGATCTTTAGCGGCGGCAGACACGAGAGTAGAAGCACAGTACGATCCCAGCAGAGCTCCACCGCGCTGCGCTACCCCGCGCCACGCACCGGCAGAAAAAGGCGCGGGGTATCGGCGGCCGGCGGGCGCTACCACCAGCCGTGTGGGCAGCAGCGAGCCAAAGCCGCCTGTCACGCGTGACGGCGAACTTGTAAGACAATCCATTCTTTTCCTTTGTCATTGTGCAATCACACACGACGGCCGCATCCGGAGAGGGCGTGGCGGAGCGGGGAGGGCGGGGTGGAGCCGAGTAACGGCAGCAGCATGAGCGGGCCCGTCCACGGAGCAGGCGAGGCGGCTAGACAAGATGAGATGGACTGGACGGCACGTGCCTGAGGGGCGGGGAGGGCGGGGCAGCAGCATGTGTGGGTCTGGACGGCACGAGGCGGGGGGGGCGGGGGGGGGGGGGCGGAGCCGAGTAACGGCAGCAGCATGAGCGGGCCCGTCCACGGAGCAGGCGAGGCGGCTAGACACGATGAGATGGACTGGACGGCACGAGGCGGGGTGGGTGTGGTGTCCTGAGGGGCGGGGAGGGTGGGGTGGAGCCGAGTAACGGCAGCAGCATGAGCGGGCCCGTCCACGGAGCAGGCGAGGCGGCTAGACACGATGAGATGGACTGGACGGCACGAGGCGGGGTGGGTGTGGTGTCCTGAGGGGCGGGGTGGGGCGGGGAGGGGCGGAGAGGAACGGAGAGGGGCGGCCGGGCTTATGAATGACAGGGGGCTGCTCGCTCGCCGAGATAGAGACGGGGTGAGCTGGGCTGGGCTGGGATGTCTTGAGACTTTATCATGGAAGTTATGGGGAGGAGGACTAGCAAACGAGGTCTGGGAAGGGGAGGGGAGGGCAGAGGAGGAGTGGGTGTGTGATGGGGTGGTGGGGTGTGGTGTTATCCAGACGAGCCGAGCCGAGCTGAGGAGGCAGGCTCCATCGAGTCCAGTCGGAACTAGATTGGCTGGCCAGGGCCTCCCGAAGGGCACAGGCGGGGCGGGGCGTGGCGGGGCGTGGCGGGGGGGCGCGTGCGCGCGGCGCGGGGGCGTCAGCACACACTAAGCGTTTGGTCCAGTTGAGAACAAGCTGGGATGGGATGGGATGAGAACATTTCGTGTAATTGTCTCAGCCGCTGGCTGGCTCGTCTGCAGGCCCCTCCCTCCCGCCCCCCCGCTCCGCCGCTGCCTCCTGCCTATCCGCGCTACAGCAGCGCAGCGGCAGGCGGGCAGGCGGCAGCACCGCTACACGCCGGGGCCCCGCCGGCCGCCAGGCCCCGCCCGGGGCGTGCCCCCCGCCCCGCCCCGCCCCGCCCACCAGCCGCGCAGCCAGCGGCTCTGACAATTCAAAAGCCATTGTCGATAGGAGAGGCGCCGGTAGAGAGGGGACCGGAGGCGCGAGAGAGGGGCATAACTGTGTCAGTCAGAGAGCGAGCAAGCGAGCGGGTGAGAAGCGCTCCCCCGCTGGTGCGTGTGCCAAGCGAGTCACGCGCGCGGCGCGTCACCGTCAGCAGCACCGGCCCGGCCCCGGGGGTGACGGTCACGGCCAACCCTCCCTCCCTCCCTCTGCTCGGCACGGGCAGGGCGCGCTCGCGTGACCAACACTCTCTTTTGTGTTACGTCAGTTGAGTTGCCTCCCGGCGCGGCCCGGCGCGGCGGCGCCACGGAAAACTTTATCTCCCTCCCCCTCCCCCGCAGGTCAGGTGTCTGGGCTGGGGGTGTGCCAAGGCGCCGCGCACCCCCGCACCTGCAGCAGGGGCCGCAGGGGGGCAGCAGGGGGGCAGCAGGGGGGCAGCAGGGGGCAACAGGGGGCAACAGGGGAGCCGCAGGGGGGCAGCAGGGGGCAACAGGGGCCGCAGGGGGGCAGCAGGGGGCAGCAGGGGGCAGCAGGGGGCGGCAGGGGGCAGCAGGGGGCGGCAGGAGGCAGCAGGGGGCAGCAGGGGGCGGCAGGGGGCAGCAGGGGGCGGCAGGGGGCGGCAGGGGCAGCAGGGGGCAGCAGGGCACAGCAGGGGGGCAGCAGGGGGGCAGCAGGGGAGCAGCAGCAGGGTGATTCCGAACAGCGTCGAGTAGTGCCCCTCTCTCGCTCCTCATGGCCGCGCTCCACGAGTGCGACAAGGACAGAGAGACGAAACCACTGTGCGGAATCACCCTACAGGGGGGCAGCAGGGGGGCAGCAGGGGGGCAGCAGGGGGCAGCAGGGGCCGCAGGTGCCAAACAGCACCCCGCCCCGCGCCCGCGCGCGCTCCACTTCCGCCTGCCGCGCCGCCACTCCCACTCCCACGCCACACGCCGCAGCGCACGCGCCTCGGGACAAAATAAATAAATACTGGACAACGATTAAAACAAAATTACAGAAAAAAAAATCTAGCGGTCCAATTCGTGGGGCACAAGCCGACCGCCCATTCCATTCCGCGCAGCACCGCTCTCGCTCTCCTATCGCCTCGCTCAGCCCGCGCCATGTGTCCCGGGCGGGGCGGGGCGGGGCGGGGCGGGGCGGGGCGGGGCGGGGTAGGGCTGTACGGAGCTTGTTTGAACAGGTGATAAGGCCCGTGTCTGGGCGGAGGAGTGGGGGAGGGGGGGGGGTGTCAAGCCTCCTCAGTCACGAGTCCTTCGCGGACGACATGGAACGACACCAAAACATCAAGGTTGAGGCTGGCCCGGCCCGGCCCGGCCCGGCCCAGCCCGACGCGTGCCCGAGCCCCACCCAGAAGCAGCGATATGGAAACGAGCTTGATCTATCCATCTATCCGTGCCACAACCACATCCTTTACGGCTGGACCCGAAGGACTCGCAGCGGCTCAGCTCAAGGTTCACATCTATTCCATTGCTAGAAGAACAAGGTGGTCGCCTTACGGAACCGTATGACAATACCGCTCCAACGAAAAAGACGCATTTTTAATCGGGCATCCACAAGAAAACTTTGCCATTAGAATAAGGTTTTGCTATGGACTTCTTTCGCCTGTCTGTCACACTCGTGACGCAGTAGGAGACGCGCGTACTTTCCCCCCCGGTACCTCCCATCCACCTGACGTCTCTGTAGCGGGGCGGGGCGGGGCCTGGCGCAGAGCACCGGTGCGGTGCCAATAGCTAGGCGCGACGCTACACGCATACAGTGCTGCCGCTGCCGCCGCTTGCGGTCAAGATCGGCCCTGGCTGGCGGGAGAGAGAGAGAGAGAGAGGGAGGGGGCAGTAGCGCCGTGAATGAGGAGCCCACGTAGTCTACCTGGCGGAGCCGGCCTGGCAGAGCTGGCGACCCGGCCCCTACACCAGCCTCCAATGCTCATTCATTTCATTCCCATTCATTCGTATCTCTCCCCTACTCCTCCTACCTCCCCCTCCCTCGCCTGATACGGGTCAGCACACGCAGTTAGCTGGATGGCTTACACGGATCTGAAAAGCACGCCAAGACTGGCGGCCGAGACTGCGGCGCGGGGCGGGGCGGGGCGGGCCAGGGTAGCTTTTTTAGCTGGCCAACCTTTCACCTCCCTTTTGCCGTCACCTTCTTCCTCGTTCCCGAGCGCTGCCCCACGGGGCGGGGCGGGGCGGGGCGGGGCGGGGCGGGGGCCCTGCCCTGCGCGCCCTGCGCTCGCTGTCCCGCCCGTCCCAGCGCTGTCCCCGTGAGTTGGCAGTCAGTCTGTCCTGTCTCCAGACTCCTCTCGCGCGTGAGTGAGTGAGAGAGATAGAGAGAGAGAGAGAGAGAGAGAGAGAGAGAGAGAGAGAGGGGGGGGGGGCTGGCTGGTCTCTGCGCTGCGAGCCTTTGCACTTGACTTTGAGTCCGGCGCGGTGGCGAGGCGTCGCGAGGCTCAGCCCGGCCCAGCCCAGCCCGCCGTGGTCGAGGTTGGGGGCCTCCACCTCCTCCTACCCGCCGGGGCCCATATACGGGAGGCCAGCCGGGGCCCAGCCCGACAGCCCGGCCCGGCCCGACCAGGCAGCGGCGTAGCCACGGTGTCGCTCCCCCCGCGGGGGGCACGGGGGCGGCGCGGGGCGAGGCGGGGCGGCGCCGCACCACGCGCAGAGACTATCTCCCACCGACACGAAACAGAAGCAGACCCCGCGCCTGCGGCACTTCCGGCGGCAGCCACACCGCACCGCAGAGTCCTTTCGTTATTTATTTCACTCAAAATCGGTCTAAAGGGATCAAAATATTTCGGATCCGCCCCGTCCCGTCTCCGGAGCGCGAGTCTGAAGGTCTTTAGAGCTGCGCTTTCGTACCTCCGCCGCTTTTTACTGCCGCGCTGAGTGAGATAATGATAGCAATCGGAGATAAGAGCGGGTGGTGCCTGGTGCCGGCGCGACGCGGCGGGGTACTGTCGGGTACCTGCCCTGCCCTGCCCTACCCGGCGCGGGGACTGACGGGTACCCCTCGGCGCCAAACCGCGTCCCCGCCCCGGTCCAGACCAGGTGCTCTCAGTCCCAAAAGAATTACCCCGCGGATACCCTGCGCGCTAGGGACTCTCCGCGCCTTCCTTGTGAGGAGTCTCTCTCGCGTGCACACTAAACCCTTATGCACTTTGTTGTGCATAAGCCTTGCAGGATTTTAAGCAACCATAAATAGGCACAATTTTTTCTGCATAACTATGCTTAACTTTGTCCCTTATGCACAAATTTGCGCATAATTATGCACAATTGGTGCAAAGTTATGCATACAATTTTGTGCATAACTATGGTTGTATATAATCATGCATTACGATGTAAAAATCATGCATAACGGTTTAGTGTGTAGGGTATCGCAGGGAGGGTCAATTCTTTTGCTACTGTCTGATAGGACGTTCACGAGCGGGTACGGGTACGAGCCCCCTGCAAGCCCGCGGGTCGGGTACCGGGTACCAGCGGACGGGTACGACAGCGTGCACGGCCCCCGCCCCGCCCCGCCCCGCCTAGAGCCGGCGCCACGGCCGGCCAGGCCGCGCCGAGCAGCCGGGTGAAAGTGAAATGTCATGCAATGTTGTGCAGGGCCGGGCCGGGCCGGGCCAAGCCCGCGGCACGCCACGCCGCCGTCCGGCTGCGCCCGCGAGCCCCTTGGGGCTCTTCGCTGAGCGACTGGCGCCGGTCCAGACCGGGTGGGCGCCCCCGCCCCGCCCCGCCCCGCCCCGCCCCGCCCCGCCCCACCCCACCCCACCGCACCGCGCCGAGCCACGCCGCGCGAACCGCTTCCCACACGGTAACGTTCTTCGTGGCCGGGGCGCGGCGCGGCGCGGTGGCCCGACGCGAGCCAGTCAACCTCGGGCGACCTCAGAACACCTCTCGCCCCGCCTCGCCTCGCGCCTCGCCCCCGCCCCGCCCCGCCCTACCAACCTCAACACGCCAGACCGCGGCGCGGTCCCAAAGAACGGCCCGGCTGGCCGCCCACCCACCCGCGACTTTATCTTTATCCGAAAGAAAACAAACAAACAAAAAATAACATAACAAAAATAAAATTCAATCCCCATGTCGGCGCGGTGCGAGTCACACGCGGCACCTCGAGCTCAGCTCGCAGCGAGCCGACGAGACGACGAAACCGAATAACCACCTCTGCTCTATCTCTGGGTATCGAGTGTCTCAACACCGGCAGCGGCAGGCCAGGCGGCACCATCAGTCAGCAGAGGGCCTCCCCGCGGTATCACACGGCACGTGCACGTGCGGCGCGGGGCGGGCAGCGGTGCAGTCGTGAGAGGTGCCTCCCGCACAGCACGGCGGCGCCCGCGCCCAGGTGAAGGAGGGCGGGGAGCGTGGAGATGCAGGCGGAGAGCAGAGGAGAGACCTCGCCTCGCCTCGCCTCGCCCCGGCATGGGATGCACGGTGCACGGTGCGCGGCGGGGCGGGGCGGGGCGGGCGGGGCGCTATGTTTAGCGTTGCACCCCAGCACAGGCCGGCCGCACCGGTGCAGCGCCAGCAGAGCGCCATGCCAGGAGGCCAGACCAGGTCAGGCCGGGCCGGGGCACTGCACCGCGGGGCGGGGCAGGGCGGGGGAGCATGGAGGAGAGGAGGAGGAGTGGCAGGAGGTTGACGGACAGAGAGCACACACACACATATATACGTGATCCATGGCACGAGCAGCAGGCCAGGCGTCATATGGGGCGGGGCGGGGCGGGGCTGGCGGGGCGTGGTGGGGCGGGGTGTGGCGGGGCGGGGTGTGGCGGGGCGGGGCGGGGCGGGGCGGCACGGGGCACGGTGCCGCCAGCCTGTACTGGCGCTGGGCGCTGCGGCGCCTCACGTCGCCGGACACTGTGGGAAATCGGAATCTCGGTTCAAATATGTCCCAGAATCACCTCACTTTGTTATTTGTGCGTGCAAAGCGATTGCTATGATGAAGGCAAATATTTTTGCTGCCTTCGCAAAGAAAAATTGTAGCGAGTGAGGTTAGCTGCGACAGCAAGTCTTTTCTCTGCGGGCCGATCCAGTCCGGCCGGGCCGCATACCGCAGCCCGGGCCGGCAAGCGCTGGGGCGCCGCGCCACCCTCCCAGACAGACACAGGCGCCGCCCGGCGCCACGCCCCGGCCCGGCCCGGCCCGCGCGCGAGCGAGCGGACACAGCGGACCAGGAGACACTGCCCACTGCCCACTCCGCTCAACAGCACCTGTGCGCGCAGCACATACAATAGAGTTCGCAAACTCAGAAAAATAAGACAAAATAAAAATAATAATAATAATCTGAGCGAAGCCTGTCAGCGCCGCAATGCACACAGCCTTGGAGGCTCTGACCGCGCAGCGCACAGCCCTCGCGCGCCTGCTCTCAAACAATCGATTTTATATTTCATTTCGTTACATTTCCACTCGGCGCCCACTCGGCCACTTCCGCTTCCGCCGCGACATGTCACCCGCCCGTCCGCGCAATAATCGATTTTCGTGGCGTTTTGATTGCCAAGGGGTGTAGGGGGGAGGGGGGGGTGTAGGGTCGTCCACCCCTGGGCCGGGCCGGGCAGTCATCACCAAGAGCCGGCAACCGCAGGGGCCAAAACAACTAAGGGCAAGGAGAAATAAAATACACTGATTCTCCTTCTCGCTAGAAGCGCGGCAAAAGACATCTATTCAGTACAAAGTGGGGATGTAAATCACTTGGCAAGAGGATATTAGAGCAGGTGGAGCAGGTCCAGGTAGAGAGAGAGGCGGGGAGTATTCTTAGGCCCCCCGCCTGGCCCGCCCACACGGCCCCCGCCCCGCGCCGCCCTACGAACGTCACCGAGGCCGGGCGGGGCGGGGCGGGGCAGCGACATGTACCGCATTAGCCGCGGCATTAGGGCCGATCGTGTATTTTAAATCAGTTCAGCAGGGCCTTGCCCAGGGCTCCCCGAGCGCAGCGCCTTCCAACTTACACGGAAAAAAAGGATGGTTCCACGAGCAAGGAGAAACTACACCAATTAAAAGGGGGAAGGGGAAAAAAGAAACGTATCAAATCAGACCAACGTTTCTATATGATACTTTTTTGCCAGCGCCGCGGACCCTCCCACAAGACATGTCATAAGTGCAGGGCGTGCCGAACCGAACCGAGACCAGCAACGGATGGGCAGGGCGGGGCGGGGCGGGGCGGCTGGCTAATTGAGCGAGGAAACTCCTCTTCCTCCTGCAGACCTGCTTCCGGTGGCCGGCCCCGCCCGCGCCCCGCCGCCAGGAGCCTCCTAGAAGACTGCCCCCACCACCAGCTCTATCCGATCGTTCTTTTCCACATACGCCGGCCGAGGTTAATCCTCGAATCGTATATCCATCCCCCTTGACGAGGATTCGCTTTTGATTTTCCACACAGCCAGATCACTTTGCGCCTACGAGGACTCCTCAGAGGCCAGGATACCAGAACAAAGGCACGCGGGGCACATCTGCAGGAGGACGATGCGGAAAATAAAAAGAATGCGTTAATAATATGCTAATTACTTTCGCGGGCCAACATTTTTTTCCTTCTCTTGCGCGCGATGGCGTCCGGGCGCGTGGGCGCGGTCGCGCAGAGGAGCTCGGGCTCTCCGCCGTGACTCACGGTACCGGACCAAAGCCCCGTCACGTCACGTACCGTCACGCCAGTGGGACACGCGCTGCCGAGGCAATAATGTTACGATAAAAGCCTAAAAATCCCTAAGGTCGGCAGCGCGCTCTGTGCAGGTTTAGAGCAGGGAGCAGCAACCGCACGCGAGTGAGGCAGGGCAGGGCAGGGCAGGGCGGGGCGGGGCGGGGCGGGGCGGGGCGGGGCGGGGCGGGGCGGGGCGCGCTGCAGCCACGGGGCTCAAATTAGCTGCGACGCGTTTCAGCTCAAAAGGACGAGCGGGCCGGGCCGGGCGGGGCGAGGGGGCGAGAGGTGGGGTGAGGCGAGGAGGGGGCAGGGCTTCAGCGCAGGGTGAACTTCTCTGCTGCTCAAGGAGGGTGACTGCGGACGGAAATGGATGCTGACATTTCAGAGCCTCGAGAAGAGCAGAGCGGAGCGGTGCCGTGCCGACGGCCCCGCCTGGCCCGCCCCGCCGGCCGCGCCGTTGCAATGTATGCCCTGCCCGCCCCGCCCGCCCCGGCCCGGCGTACGCACAGCACAGGAACAAACAGCGCACACATTCCGACACACTTTGCACCTCCGCGCCGACGAGATAAAGAAGTATCGCGCAGAGGAGGGGAGGCAGGGCGGGGCGGGGCGGGGCGGGCGGCCGGGCCCCAGGTGGGAGGGACACTCAGATCGCCATGTGCAACACGCTCCAAATTTAATACGTAATACGTCCCTTCCGCTGGCTGCGCCGCCCAGCAGCACCGCGTGGCGTGCCTCCAAGCACGGTCGGCCGTGTCGCACACGGTGGCGTGGCGTGGCGTGGCGCGGAGCGGCGCGGCGCGAGGGCGTGGCCATGGTCATGGCCAGCAAAAAGACCCACCCACCTCGCCAAGTGGCCGCGCGGCGCGCGCACAGCCGCCCCGGCCGAGGTGATTTGCGCTGAGCCGCGACACGACGCGACGCTGCGGTATTCGCACCTCTAAGCTACTGCTGCCTTAGAGTAACGCCCCTCGGGGGTGCTGGCCAGGCCGTGAGCCACATGGACCACGGCTCATGCTTGCAGCAGGTGGCCTGGCGGGGCGGGGCGGGGCGGGGCGGGGCGGCCCCTAGCAGGACGGCCACGCAGGCCAGCTGGCCTGGGCCGGGACGGCGCGGCACAGGCACACTCAGCTCTCTGACAGCCGCGCCGCGCCGCACCGCGCGCCAAGCTGCAGCGTGACCGGCGTAGCGCTGACGTCACGTCACGCCACGCCACGCTATCCCATAGGGCCTAATGCCGGTACACCGCCACAGTCGCGCGGAGGTGGCGCGGCGCAGGCCACATCCGCGGGGAGTGCCCCCGAACACGCAGCCCCGCCCCGCCCCGCCCCGCCCCAAAAGTCGTCAGGTCGCGAAGGGGATGGAGATGGGGGTGGGTGTGGGTAGGCCCAGAACGAGAACGAATCTCAGTGAAGATGGCGGAGGGGCCAGGCCGCGCCGGGCCGGGGCGTCGGGAGGGTCGCGTGCAGAAAGTTGAGTCAGGGCCACCCGGGCCACCCCAGACCCCCCAGACCCCACCTCACTCCCGAGCCGTGGCGTGGCGTGGCGTTGGCACTACTGTGGCCTTGCAAGGTTGCAAATGGCGACACCGGCGGGAAAGGGGTGGGACGCGAGAAGCAACCCTTCACCTGGAGTCAAAGCTCCTCGCAGAGCCGTCGCGTCGGCGGCCTTCCCTCTCTCTCCCTGAGCTCAGCTCAGCTCAGCACGGCCCGGCCCGGCGCGGCCGCCATGCTCAGCCCAGATCGCTCACTCAACGATCTAATCATTGGATGCTTGATGCATCTGACCGCACGGACGCGTTCGGAAACACGACGGCTTTGTCCGCGGATGGGAGCGCGGCGGAGCCCGGTGCGGGGCCCGCGGGTGGGTATCGCCTGGCCGGCGCCGCGCCTCGGACGCGCCCCTCCTCCGCCCCGCCCCGCCCCGCCCCGCCCCGCCCCGCCCGGTGAAAGGTGCTCCGCTCCCCGCTCGACCAGCCTCCCGGGGGAAGGGGAAGGGGCGTCACTCCCACGATCTCGTTTCACAGAGCTACTTGCAGGGCCCGGGCCCCGAGTGTGCGCCAGTAAGCAGTACAAAAATTAATTTAATTTTTTTTTTTTAAAGATAATTAAGAAAAGAAACGAAGAAACGTTTGAGATAACAGCAAAATAAAATCAGGAGTTTCTGATTCCCACGGTGGATTCAATGGAAATGTTTTCCCTATTCTCATAGCACTACAATTTACAACTAATATCATACAAATAAAGACGTGAGCATACCTTGAAATTGTTGCTTTGCATCCATGGTATTAATCCATCAATAAAAAGTCCAATGTCCATACAATCAATGGGGTTGCTGGGATCCCCAAGATAACTGATGAGATCAGTGCCGATCTGCAATTTCCTCTTCGTGTCGGCAGTTGAGAGGAGAGGCTGAAAGCCATCCAAGTCCTTGGGGGGTGGAGGCTGTCGTGCCATTCTTGCTTGTTCACTTTCACAACACTAAACTTAACACCACTTATCACTCAAGAATCTGTCACTATGTCCAGGGCGCTCACCCTCCAACGCTGAGGTCAGGACCACAACACACTAAAATTGCTACACAGATGGTGAATTTTTAAAGTCTCCATGGTTTCTGAAAAATAAGATGAGACATAAAAAAAAATGTCAGTATAAAATAAACATACAAAAATAATCCATAGAGTACAAATTAAAAGAGGTTTCACTTTGAAAGGGGAGCAAAGTTTCGTCTTTGTCATTTCAAAAATATGAATGTTGTGCCCGCAAACAATTTACAATTGGTGAACATTACGTGAAGTAGAAGTTTCCAGAAGGATTGAAGGGCTCGCCTCACAGAAATTATGGACATGAATGTGTATTTACAAATTTGGTTAGTTTTAAAAAGTAAGAGTACACAAATTATGAGTGGGAGATTTGTCACCTTGGAAAGATTGGTATGGGGGATATGCTTTTAAAGGTATCTCCTGATTGGTTCTTACACCATTTATAAGTATTCACAGTAATTGCAATATACTTTTATTCACAAAAAGCAATGGAAATTAAGTAGAGACCAATAATATTGGTGGCCCAAATAAGTCAGGTAATTTTATCTTATCCTGACACAAAGCCAAAGGAAGGAGAGAGGAAAATTTGTAGCAGGTCATTAGATTATTGCAGCACACAACAAAACTTCAAGATAATCGATTTAGTCAAATAAATTTTGAGGTCCGACTCATTTGAAATTTTATTCAACTGGCAACACAAAATCACGATAGGGGGTGCGGTGTCTCCTGCAGTGTTACTTCTATGTCAAAATTGGCCTCATCAAAGTTTCATCAACAACATTAATAGAACAAGTAAAATTTTCAGACTTACAATAACACAAATATTCAAAGATTGAAAGACACTTGTCTGTCACAAACTGCCATTTTGGTTCGCGATAAACTGACGGTGGTGCGAAACACGGCCGCTAGAGAGAGCCAGATGCGCCTTTTCTACTTCCTAGCTTTGTTCTTCTTAGCTGAAGCCATTGGATCTTTTTCTTTCTTGCAAGCCAGTATTTAATGCAGTATATAAATCATGTACAATTTTACATTAATAACATGTTAAAGTGAAATCTCCACCACTCCTTCAGTTTGCAAAGACCAGCAAAGACATAGAAATGATAAAATGTACCTCATCTCTGGGATTTCCCGCCTTTACCACATGCCACACATCTATCTATCTATCTATCTACACATATGAATTAGAACCCTACTGTGTAACTGATAAGGACTAGCCCGAGTCAATTATTGACCTGTTGCGAAACAAGATTGTTAGATAGGCTGGAAGACAGCTTGTTCTTGAAGTGCGTAGATGGGACATAAACTCTACTTTCCATTTGCTTTTGCTTCAGTTGGCTCTAGCCAGTAGCACGCAGTGGGCATCATAAATTTGAAAGCACTCCGCGTTTCTGCGCTGCGAAACTACCGTTTAAAATTTCAGTGCCACTCTCAAGTGCAGTTTTGATTTCTTTCTCAATAAGGTCCTCATTGCACCGGCAATGACACGGTTACACAATAGCCCCTCTACCTGTTAAAAAAAGCGCGCGTCAGTGAAGTTGTATAGTTGTATCAAGGTATGACAAATTCAAAGTAACGCTTCTCTGCCCGCTAGCAGAAAAGCACTGCGACTGCAAACCTGCTGCAAACAGGCCGGACTTTAAAAAATAATCACAAACATTGAGGACTGAGTGTGAGCTGTGCTCGAGAGATAGATAACAACTATGGTCCGTGCAAAGAAGTGATGTGCACTGAGCCTGGCTTGACGCTGAAATGTCTCCGAAGCACCTGATATTGAAAAACGTTGGCCGTGGTAAGCATTGACTGAAAGTAGATGACATCCACGTCGCATGTCGTCTTACCCAACCCTACAAGAGCATTGTTTTTCTCCTCGAAAACCATCTAAGATTCATTATAACCATTCTTAGTGTTAATTCTCCTCGTGCTGTCTACATGTCGTTGCTCGAAGCGTGTTGTGATTGAAATTCCTGTGTATGAGGGTCGTATGTGAACATAAAAGTGTGGAATTTTTCAAATTCCGTACAAGAATTTTCTCAGTGTATCACCCGGGTAGGGGCCATGCTATCATCATTCTGCTCTTGGGTCTGTGTCATTTCATAGCTTACTGTTCTTAACCTTATATCAAAGCAATCATTTATCTTAAGTAAATTATGGACTCATTTAGTTACCTACCTACATAAGAAGATGCAATTCCTCTCCAAATCTTTCAACACACTGTTGAAATTGACACCTCTCTATTGATGATGTGGATGTCAGCCTACTTGGAGTGAAAGTATTACTGTAAAGGAGAAATTGTGCACCTATCATATTGTCACTTATGAATTTCCGCAAACTTAAAGTTTTTTGTGACCTCTGTATAGTAGAAATTATGTCATGAATATGGTGAAAATTTTAAAATTAGTATGATCAATACCTGTGAAGTCATCCCATATTGCTGAAAAAGTTCTTAAGACTTTCCCTTTGTTCAGACTACAATTAAATAAATAATCTATTTAGAAAAAAAATTACCTTTAATTTCTTAGGCAAAAAGCTAATAACTTGTCATTGCCCAACAGATTTCATCGCAACTGATACGTGGTAGCCGCTAATCAACCTTAGGTGTGTGGTGAGAAGAACAGTATATGTCATATTATAGACAAGAGGCTGAGTTCCCTTTGTTTTTGCACTCTATTTCTGTACAGAACTAAACTGCAAGCTTAAGCTATATTAAAAAATACTTTAGTTTTTTTGGGGAGTGTTACGATTTAGTCTTTTTTAATTTATTTTTAATACAAATGTCTGGAAACCACCATGGGAGAAGGGTGATGATTGGCTCTGTACTATGTAGGACAATTCATAACTAATATAGTCTGCTGTTAGCATTTTCTCACACTCACTTACGCTGTCATGTATCCTTGCATACATAATGTCTTAATAATTTAAAAATTACTACAGTACAAAAACAAGAATGTTCCCAGTTTTAAAAATTTTCAGAAAATTATTGTTGTTTCATAACTCAAAGTTTTATCACTAAAATCAGTCTTTTTGCGGGTAAAATGAAACTAATAAAAATGCTGCATAAGTGAGTGATCTGTTTTTCTTCATTGTCACAAAGGCAGCAATGTTTTGTTATTCTGCACATGTTCTACTGGAAGGAGGCCTTATTGTTTTCATCTCTCTACATTCAGATTCAGCTTTGGAATGTCCTTTGTATACCACTTATTCTGTTCTCGTTCTCTTAGATTTCCATGGTGTATCCTCCAAACTGATTGCTCCAGTTCCATTCTCCCTATTTTTATTTTCTTTTACTTACCTCTGCTTATTTCTCATCATCAAATGGGTCAAAGACCTGTTGATAATCAGGTGTCACCACAATTAATTTATCAATGGGAATCTTCTGTTTGTGTTGTGTCTGGGAATATGCTCTGATTGCTCTGGTGTTGCTGGTGGAAGGACTTGTTTGATTATCAGCAAGCTTGTTTTTTAACAGATGGGTCTTTTGCATCTTTACTTTGAATGTTTCTCTAGAATTTTCGTGTTGCTCGGTATATTGTTGGTATGTTAACTAGTGTATCATGACATTGGTCTGTTTGGTTCTTTTCAGCTTATTGCAAGAATTTTTGCCGTTGGGAATCTTTAAGTTTTGCCAAGCAATCACCCTTAATGTTTCAAGGGAAGACTGAGTGCTTTTCGACGCAGGCTACCATGGCGTCTGAACCTCCTTCTTCAATAAAACTAAACAGACTATTACTTGTCTCAAAACTGTCCCGTTATGATTTTGAGCGCTGTCGACATGTAGATCTGAGTGAATCTGAATTAGAAACAGTTCTTCGCAAAAGAGGGGCAGATTATGACTCTTTGATAAAAAATCATAAACTGCATAAAGAATTTGAACAGAATGTAAAGAAGGCTTTTGAAGATGCTGGAATTGAGGCTCGTGTTGTTAACAGGTAATTTCAACTTTTTCTTATAAATTCATGAAAATAAAAGTTATCTAATTCCTTTTGTTTTATTATATTTTTGTATTTTTGTGTTTCTAGATTTGATTACACTATGGCCAAAATTAACTGGGCTGACATGATATGTGCAGTGGGTGGAGATGGCACATTCCTATTAGCAGCTGGGAGAGTAACAGATAACCGAAAACCTGTCATTGGTTTTAATTCAGACCCTCGGCGATCTGAGGGATATCTAAGTCTAAATAAGAAGTATTCATCCAATATCGAGGAGGCTGTTCGAAAGCTAAAACAGGTCAGTTTAACACTTTGAAACATATACTATTTAGTGATGGTGTTCCACTAAGAAATGTACTCATGTCCAATTTAAATTGTACAAATAACATGTTTGTACTTGTGATGCTTGTGATGAAACTTTATATAAAAGGGGAATCAGAGACCTAGGGAGTTATCAGCTGAAAGATTAGTGCTAATGGGTTCAAAGGTCATATTTGGTTCTTGAAAAGACACCGTTAGCCTGTTCACTGTACACACACATATTTATTAGGAGACCACTGATGTCAAATTCATCTCTTGTTTTTCAGGGTGAATTTAAGTGGCGGTTCAGGAACAGGGTTAGAATTATATTGTGTGGTGAAAATGTGTATGAAGATCCTGTTGAATTGCATGAGCAAGAGCTTCTGGGTTCAAATCAAAGGTAATTACTTATTTTCTTGTTTAGGTGTTAAAACCTTTATGCCTTATAACAAAAATAATGTTCTATTTGCTTTGCAAAGATTCTTCAGTGCTGTACCAGAGAGCCGCCTTGAAACAAATACTGAAAAGCCCACTGAGACAAATGTACAACAAAGAAGACTTCCAGTGCTTGCTCTTAATGAGGTATAATTTATTTTAATACAAGAAAGCTTACCGGAAGGTAATTTCATATTTAATATCCTAATGCTATGCTTTTAAAGGTTTTTATTGGGGAGAATTTATCTGCAAGAGTGTCTTATTATGAAATGAGGATAAATGATGGACCAAAAACAAAAATCAAGAGTTCAGGCCTCTGTGTAACAACAGGAACTGGTATGTTAGGTGTTATTAGCTTTTCTTGAACTGAAATGTTTTTGTTGACATTTGATTTGACTTTATCTTTTTATCAGGTTCTACGTCTTGGAACCTGAGCATCAATAGGCTCACGCCTCAATCTGTATCAGAAGTCCTCCGTCTGCTACGTGAGAAAAGACCGGATCTTTCTTCAATACCTCAGGATTCTGAATTGGTTCAAGAACTTGCCGAAGAGTTTAATAGTAGTCTTGTCTTTTCCGCTGGTAAGTTCATTGAAGCTTGTATTGATATCAGAAAACTAAGTCCTTATTCATGTTCCTTTTGTTTTTTATTTACAGAGGATACCAGGATGGGTTACACAATAAGAGATTTGATATCAGCTGGAGTGTGGCCTCAACCAAAAGGAGTTGAGCCTAGAGGATTTGCATCCCGCATTGAAGTCAAATCCCGCTGCTTGGATGCAGGCCTTGTTGTTGATGGTGGACTTTCTTTCCGTTTCAATGATGGAACTGTAGCCATTCTGGAGATACATGAAAGTGATGCTCTACGGACAGTAGAGCTGAACGAGCCGTAATTGGGTTAATAAAATGTTGAAGGAAACATGAAACATGGTTTAGGTTGCCTTAATATTTCTCGGGATCTGAATGAAATTGTATGAAATCCTTGTTTCATTTGTGAGATAGAGAATGTGACTAACTAGGTTTGCCTGTAGATTTTATATCACTGTGGCCTTTTTTGTTTATGGGTATGAACATATATATGTGCTTGTAATATAGGCAAGGGATTTATCCTTGAGGATGCCACATTTCCTTATAAAAAGTTTAACATACAGCCCTTTGATTTACATACAAGAAAATATGTAATGTAATTCAAGTTTTGAATTGTTGTTAGCATGATATTTTTGTCCATTGAAAGATTGTGCTATTTTTACTTGGGTCCTATGGTTGTTGTAATTTGGGGCTGGTTTATCTTAATCTTTCAACATAAGTGACTGAACTCTGCCTTTTTTTTTTCTTCCTCCTTTGAGGTGACTCAGAGAGATTAGTGCTACATAAATTAAGTGTTAAGATTTTTTCCCCTTAATGTCATCCTCTACAGCATTAGGCTAAAAGACATGCTTTTCTTATGAAAGACTGGTCATTTTGTGTCGGAATCAATTCACTTCAAAGAGAGAACTGATAATCATGACTGAAGAGTTCTTAATTTTCACAGCGATTGCTTACTAGAACAAAACAAAACTTGGTTTTATAAACTCTGTTTTTATATGATGCCAATCCATTCCTTTGACCAATTTTGTAAAATTTTGTCACTTGATAATCTTGGCTTTTATCTGTAATCTGTCACAATATTGCAGTATTCAAATAATTGGTTTTGGATTGAATGTAGGCTTTTACGTTTGGAGGAGATAAGGTAGAATTACGCTTTCAAGGCTCAATTCATTGATAAGAGTTGTAGAACAATACATTGATCTTGTAAGATATTTCTTGAACAATTATTGTATTTCAATATTTATGGGATTTAATTTGATTTTTCACTTTGCTCCTGTTTGTAATTTCTTTCTTTGATGATACTTTTTCTATTTTTTTTTTCACAGAGTGTTATTTTTGTTAGTCTTTATACTTACATTTGATTCAATATTCTACCTTTGGGTGTTTGTGATATAAACAATTTATCATAGTTGTTTCAATCTTCTAAAGAATTGTTACTCTTGTAATGTGTCAAACAGACGCTTTTATTTTTGTTATAGCAGCTCAAGCAATTATGCACAAAGCATTAATTAAAAATTCGCGACTGATTATTTACTTACGACTCAAATAAAACAACTTGTCCGCATCAAATTGAGGTAAAATTGTAAAAAGACAATCCTTTTAAATTTGTTCATAAGTTTTTCTTACAGACGTTTTCCACTGCATTTAAAAGAAGTCAATTGTCATATGTGTATTTGTGAGCATTCAAATAAACAAAGACTTGTTCTTGGGAAAAAAAAACAATATAATTGAATAACTTGTTGAGGAACTTAAAAATTATTGTATACATACATATATGTGACAAACGCACATTGGTCAACAGGACTTAAAGATTTGGCATTAAAGAAATCATTAGAGGGGGAAAAAAATTACAGCAGTTTGTTACAGCTTGTCTAGCAAGGCGGCCATACCAACTGCCGCCCTCCAACAACATGTAGGTGAAGGTGATATATGGTCTGGCAGGCCTGCGGGCCATTATTTATTACGATTCTGTATCCTTGGGAGAGTCCCTGTTGTCTGGCAAGCCTTCTTGCAATGATCATCATGTGGCCTAAGAGCTAAGAATACAAATAATTAAAATGAGAATTTTGCAATGAGTAGCTATTTCTATGGCTGAGCCATTTGAACAATGTCAAAGTTCTGCTTACCCTGTCGTCATCATCCTCTGTTGCTGAAAGGGACGGAATAGGTTTTTTGGGAATAACTAGAAAATGCACAGGAGCTTGAGGAGCAATATCATTAAATGCCATGCACTGCAAGAGAAGGAATAGTAAATTACTTTTAAAAAATTTATGAAATGAATGAAGAATAATTGGATTGTATGCTAAGCTAAAGTTGGTCTAAAACGACCGCCTAAAAAGGACGTGTAATGCTAAGAACTGATAAGAAAACATTGAAAAACAGATGGAAACATTTTCCCCCTTACCATTTCATCGTCATAGAGGATTTGAGCCGGTTCTTCTCCCCGTATTATTCTTCCGAAAACAGTATCTCCACCATACGCCTGCTCATTTTTCCAACACGACAGAGGCATACACATTGCTACAGACTGCAGGGCTTGAACTACGTGACTGACCTAACCCTACCCTACCTCCTCATGCATCCCCATGCACACACAAACACTGCACTGCGACGCGACAGGTTGCTGCGTTGCTGTTGCCGCTGTTTTGCTGCTGTTGCTGTAGGATCGATAGACGAAGAGCAGGGGAGGAGGAGGAAGGGAGGGGAGGGGGCGCTCTATCGGCGCGTAGTGAGTCACCATTCGAAAGAGACCGCGTACGTAGCACATTTCAGCGATGGGGTGACATTTCTTTTTTAAGAAAAGCTAGGCGGATATAAACAAATCTCCTGCCTCAAAACCATCGTGCACACAAGGACTTCCCCCGAAAGCGCACAAGCTTTTCAAGTGTTATACGTTTATTAAGTAAGTTAACTCACAGTCTATAAAGTAATGTCGACCAAGTTCACGCCCAGGGCGGGGTCGTCATGGTGCTGCTGCGTCAGGTTGGACTCGTTACCTCCGTCGCCGTCCTCCGCGGAAGGCCCATCCACCCGCTCCTTGAGCGCCGAAAAGAGAGGGTTCTCGTGCGCAACGCCCCTAGCAAGATGCGGCTGAGTCGGTGCGAACTGTACAACAAGGGAATGGCGACGGATAAGATAGTCCAGGCCGGCCGGGCGAGGCGAGGCGGGGCGGGGCTTGCAGTTCACCTCGTCGTGCTGCTCCTGCTCGAAGAGGGGGTTCCTGAAGGAGCGGGCGGACCAGCTGCCGCGCGCAGAGCGCACCCCCGCCCCCGGCTGCTGCGGCCCCCCTGCCACCCTCACCTCCACTCCGTTCTCTTCCGCGGAGTTCTCAAACCGCGCGAACAGGAACGACGCCTGCTTCTCACTGAGGAATGAACTGGAAAGCGGATAAAGACGTTCATTAAGGTTCTAGATTATTGTTTTGTGAACGGGATTTAGGGGTCACCGGGTGAACTCACCCTCCCAGGCGGGACGGCAGAGGAAGAGCTCCGTAGTGGAAGTGCACGATGGCGGCCATGGCCACCAAGACGAGGAACAGCGACCCCACCAGTACGACCAGCACGGAGCCGACGGACGCGGGGGCCATCAGGGCGCCGGACACCAGGAGACGCGCCTCGACCGCTGACGCAGCGACTGCGCGAAATCAGAGCGCGGGGGGAGCGGTCAGCGCTTCCGGCGACAGATCTGCGCGTCGGCCTGGTCGGCCATACTCGTCCCGGGTCGGGTCCCGCTTACAGCTCTGGATGTCGGCGAGCACGGCGGCGGCCAGGTCCTCGGCGTTCTCCCCTACGAGCACGACCTGCGCCAGGCCGGGGCCGCCGGTCGGCGAGGGGACGCCGCCCACGTGCACGCCCGGCGCCGCCCCCGCGCCCCACGCCGCCTCGTAGCGCAGCGCCGCGGTGCGGGCCGCCCTGCGCACGCGCTCCAGGACGTCGCGGTCGGGCAGGGGCCGCAGCTCCAGCACGGCGCCTGCGGCACGCCGGAGCGGAGCGGAGCTGCTACTGCCACCTTCACTTTTGTTAAGAACACGAGGGGGAAACGACTACCAAATTCTGTGTCAGCTCAGCAAGATCACTGATTACCCGGATTTTTTTTTATCTAGGATTACCTCGGATTACCACTGGATTACCCCGGGTTACCCCTGGATTACCCCCGGATTACCCACGATTTACCCCTGGATCACCCAGGCTCTTGAAATTTCCTCGGATTCCTCCACTTGGATTACCCAAAAGGCTGTCAGCCGGATTACCTCGCAAGAGCCTAGGCTGACGTGGACTGGTGTGACCGAGGGTGTGACTGGCGCTGCACTTACCGCACACGTAGCAGCAGTGCAGGTGCGGGCGCACGGGCGTGTCGCAGCGGGGCACGGGGCACGTGACGTGCCGGCACACGGCGGCCGCCAGCTCGTCGGCGTACACCTGGCCCTGGCCCCGCTCCTCCCCGTCCTCCTCCACGCCGAGCCCGCACTGCTCGCCCAGGCGCGCCAGGTCCTGCTGCCGGCGCGCCATGATGCGCGTCACCAGCACCATGCCGCGCGTGAAGACCCACATGAGGCGCCGGTCCGACACCACGTTGTTCCTCAGCCTGCGGTCCAGGAGGCCGACGCCGCCGGAGTAGAAGACGGTCTACACGGACAAGAGGGCGGGGCGGGGCGGGAGCCGAGTCAAATGCAGATCCTCGGCGACACCAATAAAGCAAATTTCCGGGGGGTCGCGGGTACTAATGTTAGCGGTCGATTTACCGTTCCGACAGACACAGCCGCGACGCGCACGGGGAAGTCCGACAGCTTTATCTGGAACGCGACGTCCTTGAACGCCGCGACGTCCTGGCCGCAGGGGATCCTCTCCAGGTGCGGTGCAGCCTCCAGGTCCCTGGGGTCCATGAGGTGGTCGGCGGGCTCCCAGGCGCTGGGGTCCAGCCACGACCGCAGAGGGCTCCCGCGCCACCGGACATCTGGACAGGCGTCGCGGGAGGGAAGGCGTGGAAGTCGACCGTGTTCTGTTAGCTAGCTAGCGCCGCCTCGAGCGCATGTGCAGAGCCGGCCGGCCGGCGCTCCGGCGCGCGTGCGGGCAGCGTTGTTGCCAAAAGAGTAGGCAATAAGTATCAGAAACAGAGGAGTAAAGCGGGCTGCATCTGCGCGTGCCTACTAGGCAAAATGTACGCAGCTGTGCTAGGGTATTGCCTATAGCGAGCAGGCGCAGATGCAGACCGCTTTACTACTGTGTTTGGGCGCCTGGCGCTTTATTGCCTACTTCTCTGGCGGGCAGCCTACGCATCGCCTGGCCTACCTCTGCCGGGACACGCCCGGCTGCGCGACTCCTCGCCGCCGATGACCAGGCGACTGCTGCTCGCGCGGCCGCTGTCGCTTTATTGCCTACTTCTCTGGCGGGCAGGGGCGCCTGGCCTACCTCTGCCGGGACACGCCCGGCTGCGCGACTCCTCGCCGCCAATGACCAGGCGACTGCTGCTCGCTCGGCCGCTGTCGCTTTATTGCCTACTTCTCTGGCGGGCAGGGGCGCCTGGCCTACCTCTGCCGGGACACGCCCGGCTGCGCGACTCCTCGCCGCCGATGACCAGGCGACTGCTGCTCGCTCGGCCGCTGTCGCTTTATTGCCTACTTCTCTGGCGGGCAGGGGCGCCTGCTCTGCCTACCTCTGCCGGGACACGCCCGGCTGCGCGACTCCTCGCCGCCGATGACCAGGCGACTGCTGCTCGCTCGGCCGCTGTCGCTTTATTGCCTACTTCTCTGGCGGGCAGGGGCGCCTGGCCTACCTCTGCCGGGACACGCCCGGCTGCGCGACTCCTCGCCGCCGATGACCAGGCGACTGCTGCTCGCGCGGCCGCTGTCGCTGCTGGGCGCCAGGATACTCAGCCACTTCCGCTCAATGCCGTCGTCGCCGAGGACGAGCGTGCCCTCCCACGGCAACTCCATCCCCCTCACTTCCACCGGATTGCTTTGCAGAAATGATAACAAAAAAAAATTATTACCTGACCTACCGACACCTGTCGACAAGGCTCTGTGTCGCCGCAGGCAATGGGCCGAAACATGACTGACTCATCCTGTTCTCCGGCGGAGACGTAGGCCGGCGCCCCCTGGAGATCCCAGGGGAAGACCACCCTGTCGCCGGGGCACGGCAGGGCGCCGCCTTCCCAGTTGTTGGGGTTGCTGAACAGAAGCGAGGGCTTCCACACCTTGACGTTGCGTTCGGGCAAGCCTGTCCCAGTGAGAAATGAAATGTCAGATCGATATCGGTACGATATCAGATATCAGAAATTTGTCAGTTTCAGGACCATATTTTTTTTTATCGATCTGACGCGAAAACCGACAAATTTCAGACGTCTGATACCGTTTCGATTTCGGTCTGATTTCTCCCTGGGGTGGGCGCGACGGTATCGCGCTGCACTACAGAGGGATGGGGTGGCAGGGGGAGAGGAGGATTACCCCGCAGGTCGCTCAGGTCGGCGGCCACGAGCTGCAGCAGCGCCAGCGGCGCCAGCGGCACCAGCGGCTGCACCATGGCGATGTGCTCGCGCTCCAGGCCGCGCTGGGAGTGAGGAGTGAGTGAGTGCGCGGGGCTCGCGTGTCAGGTCAGGGGGCGTGCTGGCCGCGTGCTGGCAGTGACAGGAACCATGACCGCAGTCTGAGGGGGGAGGCGCCACCGTGCCGGGCGGGCTGGCGGGCAGGCGGGCGCGGACAAGAGGCGTCCTGATAACATTCCCGCCCCGTCCCGTCCCGTCCCGTCAGAGAGTGCGGAGCGGAGCGGCGCGGCGCGGAGAGGAGAGGCCCTCTGCTCGCCTCACCTCGCCCTCCCCATTCACGGCGTAGCCCGCCTCCTGCGTTGTACGCGGTGGTGCATCCCCCCCTCCGCCTCCGCTGCGACGTGGGCCCCCCCCGGGGGGGGGGGGGGGGGGGCAGGTGGAGGGGCCCGAGTGTGGAGGGGGCACCGGGAGGAGTGCAGGCCCCGCAGGCCCCCTCCGCGCCCCGCGGAGTGGCGTGGCGGCTGAAGAGGCGAGGCGAGGCGAGGTAGAGTTGTAGTGCCCCGCAGTGCCTCGCGTCGAGCCCGTCCCGTCCCGTCCCGTCCCGTCCCGGCTCGGCTCAGTCGTCCCGTCTCCTCCTGGGGTCCAGCTGAGCGCACCCAGCCCAGCCCAGCCCAGTCCAGCCCGCGGCACGCCGAGCAGAGCACCCCGCCCCGCGCCCCGCACTCAGCGCTCCACCCAGGGCCGGCTTGTCGCCTCGTCTCGGCCGCGTAGGAGGGCCGACGACTTGCCGACGGCCATGGAGACCAACGAGATCGTGTTTTTCGTTAACGGGCAGAAGGTGAGTCGACTCGACGGCGGCTGCGGCTGCGGCACTTCCCTCCTGAGCCGTCCCGTCCCGTCCCGTCCCGTCGTCAGGCTGGCGTGCCAATGCATCTGTGCCCGCCCGGCCTGGCCCAAGTCACACGAGCGGCGGGAACGAACGTTCAACCAATTAGTACAGTGGGCGCCAAAAGTCTACGGCCGCGGGGGCGCTGTCGCCAGGCCTCACGCCCGCCCCGCCCCGCCCCGCCCCGCCCCGCCCCGCCCCGCCCCGCCCCGCCCCGCCCCGCCCCGCCCCGCCCCGCCCCGCCCCGCCCCGCCCCGCCCCGCCCCGCCCCGCCCCGCCCCGCCCCGCCCCGCCCCGCCCCGCCCCGCCTGCACCGGAGCCGCGCGCACTCTGATTACACAAAAGTCATCCCGCCCGGCTCGGCGATTGGCTTTCTGTGCGCACGTGTGTTTTCCATTTTGTTTACCGTCTCTCTCAACATCTCGTCTTCGTTCCAGGTGGTGGACAGCAACGTGGATCCCGAATGGACGCTCCTCTACTACCTCCGGAACAAGCGTAAGTCGCGTCCCTGGAGCAGGGGGCCGGGGGAGGGTGGTATCCCCCCCCCCCCTAATCGGGCTATAGTAAACCGCCTGAAAGGTAGGCAACCTGAGCTACAAACCCCATGTATGAAGGCAACCCACGGGGCACCGCCCCCCTGTCTACAAGACCTTACACGGCGTCTGCTCTCGAGCAGAGGAGGCCACTTGACTGATAACTTTATTTGTGCGCAACTGTTTGCGATGCGCCCAGCCCTCTTGGCTAAGCGGCATCGCCGCACGGCTCTCCAAGACGTTCCCCTTACTCTCCGTCTTATTTATTTTCGAGTCACTGACCGACCATGGCCAAGGACAACCTGCTAGTCCGGAAGGACGGGTTACCTGCAGTCCTACGCGGCGTTGTGTCTGCCTCGGGCCGCGGCCTGGACTCGGCCACTCGGCTGGCTAGCGCATAAGTGGTTTACGTAACAGAGCGCCACGCCGCGCCACGCCGCGCCACGCCGCCGCGCTTCTCTGGCCTGATCCCCGCGACAAGACAGGCTCGGCTCGGCCCGGCCCGGATCACCCACATTATCACCTTCTGATTGCAGTTCGGCTCTGCGGCACCAAGCTGGGATGCGCCGAGGGCGGTTGCGGCGCCTGCACCGTCATGGTGTCCAGGGTGGAGCGGGCCACTGGCCAGATACGGTATCCTTTAGCTGCAAAGAGCGCGGGGTGGGGCGGGGTGGGGGGAGGGGGCCAGGACTCCAAGCAGTGTGCTCCTTGACGGCCGCCCCACAGACACCTTGCGGTGAACGCGTGCCTGGCGCCGGTGTGCGCCATGCACGGCCTGGCCGTGACCACGGTGGAGGGCATCGGCTCGACGCGCACCCGGCTGCACCCGGTGCAGGAGCGCATCGCCAAGGCGCACGGCTCGCAGTGCGGCTTCTGCACCCCGGGCATCGTCATGTCCATGTACGCGCTGCTGCGCACCCTGCCCCGGCCCAGCATGCACGACCTGGAGACGGCGCTGCAAGGTGAGCCCGCCCCGCGCACGGCCCTATGCGCCCGCGCGCGTCACTACGGCGCCACTACACTGACGGCACACTGACGGTGCTCGTCCTGTTTCGGGGCCGGTTTTCGGCCGAGTTCTTTTGGCGCGAGTCCAGGAAAGGCAAGGTGATTCCCAGGGCCCGCAGTGGAACACTTTGTGGTCCGGACGAGTTACGTGACGCGCTGTGCCTAGACAAGAGTTAATAGACTTGACAACGGCTGGGCGTGCCCGTCCCGCCTGGCCCCGCCCCAGTGACAGGCCGGGGCCGGGCCGGGCCGGGCCGCTCTGCGACTTTGTGTGACGTGAATCGCTCCGCAGGTAACCTGTGCCGCTGCACGGGGTACCGCCCCATCCTGGAGGGCTTCCGGACCTTCACCGAAGAGTACGAGGAGATGCAGGCGGCCAGCCGCACCCAGGGGCTGCCGAATGGCGACCTGAGCGGCGGCCGGAGGAACGGCGGCTGCCCCATGGGCGACCAGTGCTGCAAGGTGAACGGCGGGGGCTGTGGGGGTGGCGCCAATGGAAACGTCAACGGGACCGTCAACGGGGCCGTCAACGGCGATCACAATGTCAACGGGGCCGTCAACGGCGATCACAGTGTCAACGGGGCCGTCAACGGCGATCACAGTGTCAACGGCGGCGTCAATGGGACTATCAACGGCGAGCACAGTGTCAACGGAGACATCAACGGCGTCCTATGCGGGACGAAGACAGTCAACGGCGTCTCCATCCTCCCCGATCAAGGAGGTATCGACGCGATTGGCGCGCTCAAGAAGACCTCTACCGATGACAAGTGCTACAACCCGGAGCGCTTTGCCCCGTACGACCCCTCACAGGAGGCTATTTTCCCTCCGGAGTTAAAGGTAAGTCCCGGCCCGGCAAAGTACTGTACTGTGTCTGTTCGGCAGGGACTGACTAAAATTACATGAAGCAAATTTGACCGGCATTCGAACCGCTGCCCACCTGGTGCTATGAGCAGTGTCGATATGTCTTTATGTTTTTTTTTAGTCAGTCGCTGTGCTTTTTTGCAGTTCCGAGACACAAGGACGGTATAGATGAAAAGAAAAATTTGGTCGACAGAAAAAAGTATATAAAAAAGGGACGCGCGGTTTTTGAACCACCTAGTATTTCTTTAAAAACCCACCGAAAACAGGATTGACCTTGACCAGGATAGGCGAATTCCCCAACGCGTCCGCGGGTAGTATTTTTTTGTTCTACTTTTTTTTTTTGACAATGTTTGAAAACCTTGCCCGCGGATCCCAGATTACTTAAGATGTTGCTCGAAAAATATTTGTATGAAAGCTGTCATCGCGATCCTTCCCGCCCATGGTGATTACGTGTCTGCATCGCCTGGGCGGGACGGGGCGGGTCGGGTCGGGGCGGATCGGATTGCGTATGCGTAGTGCAGCCGTTGATACACTGCCGCCCCTCCAATGCCACTGGCGAGACGCCAGAGGCAGGCCGGGCCGGCACAGCCTCAGTGCAATTTCTTTTTCCCCTGGTCAAGGAAATGTACGTCCTTCCCTCTGTGTTGTGCAGAAAAGCGGCGAGCTGGACCAGCAGGCCCTGCGCGTGGTGGGGCCGCGCGTCACCTGGCTGCGGCCCACGAGCCTGGAGCAGCTGCTGCACCTCAAGCAGGAGCACCCCGAGGCCCGCATCATCACCGGCAACACGGAAGTCGGTAAGTGAGTGAGCGGGGCGAGCTGGCGCGGCGGGGCGGGGAAGTGCGCAGTTCGCGTTGGACACTCCGGGTCGGGGCGGCTGTATTGGGTTTTCGCTGAGTTGCGATGAAGGGTTGGGCCGGTTGGGCGGGGGACCAACAGGGACTCGAGTTACCCTACCCACCGTCCGGTGCGGGTGACACGGTGCGGTGGCCGGCCCGACGGCCCGGCCGGAGGAGAGGACCACCAGGACTCGCATGCCGCCAGGGGCCCTGGTCGGGCCAAGGCCGCTTGCGCTGCGCAGGCGACCGCCGTGCCCGGCCCGGCCCGGACCAGCACCTAGATGAGGCGCGAATAGGTGCCGTATCCGGCGCGGCAACCTAGGTGGTACATGTACTACATGCGTCACCAACTACAAAGTTGCGGTACGGCGGTTCAAAAAAAGGTCATCGGTCCTCCTAATTGGCGGCCCGGCAGTATATTTTGTAGTGTTGCGTGCTGAAGCGAACCGGTTTTCGTAAGGGAAGGGGAAATACGATATCGTGCAACAACGGTGGTGGCGGCGGCTCTGGGTGGGCGCGCGGGTGGGCCGGGACGGGCCGGGCAGGGCGGGGCGGGGCGGGGCGGGGCGGGCTGGCCAAACTAGAGGCGCCGAAGGATGCATTCGCCGATGGGAAGGGTCGCACGCGCATAGGAGTCCAGAGGTGTCCATGACAGACAGACAGACAGACAGACAGCCGGGCCGGGCTGGAAAGCGATGGCGCATGGCGCTAACGTCACGCCGCCTTCCTCGCAGGCGTGGAGACCAAGTTCAAGTCGTGCCTGTACCCGGTCCTCATCTCCACGTCCGCCGTGCCCGAGCTGCTGGCCGTGTCCGTGGAGGAGGCGGGGGCGGGCTGGGGCTCGGAGGCGGACCTGGGCCGGCCCGGGCTGCGGGTCGGGGCCGCCTGCCCGCTCAGCATCGTGGACGAGGCCATCCGCCGACAGCTCAGGGAGCAGCCGCGTGAGTACCTCCATCTGCATACATGCTGCCGAAAAATTAGTAAATCGTAAAGTACATTAGAGCTCCCTGGATTTCTGTCGATTCAGAACACAGGACGAGAGCGCTTGCTGCGCTCAGCAGCATGCTGAAATGGTTTGCCGGTAATCAAATTCGTAATGTGGCGGTAAGTAATAACTATTTTGGTATTTTGGTTGGTGTCTTTGGTTGTTGCTGATTCGGTGTTTTTCTGCAGGGTGTCGGAGGAAACATTATGACTGGAAGCCCTATATCGGACCTAAACCCTATTTTCATGGCCTCGGGCTGCGTCCTAGATCTGTGGAGCGCCAGTGAGTACGCTAAAACGTAAACGCCGAAGTGATCTGCTCTCCAGGAGCCCACACGCTTACGCCTACCGCATCTTCTGTCCCGTCGCGTCGCGTCGCGCAGGTGGAGGCCGGCGCCAGCTGCGCATGGACGGCCACTTCTTCACAGGCTACCGCCGCAACGTGGTCCGAGCCGACGAGGTCCTCGTGTCCATCCTGCTGCCCTTCACCGAGGAGACGGAGTTCGTGTGCGCGCTCAAGCAGGCTCGGCGCCGCGAGGACGACATCGCCATCGTGAACCTGGCGCTCCGCGTGCGCCTGCTGCCGGGCGGCGGCGCGGTCCAGGACGCCGCGGTGGCCGTGGGCGGCATGGCGCCCACCACCGTGATGCCGGAGCGCGTCCGGGCGGCCCTCATTGGAGCGTGAGTCTGAAGTGGTTGCCTACCCAGCCGGCGCGCCCGGCCCGGCCCGGGGCAGTGTCCTCCTATGAGATTGATTCTTCTTGCCGCAGGCCTTTCGACAACGACACCCTGGAGCGCGCGTGCTCAGCGCTGGCCCTGGACCTGCCCCTGGAGCCTGGAGCCCCAGGCGGCATGGCGCGCTACCGGCAGGCGCTGGCGCTCAGCCTGTTCATGAAGGCCTACCTGACCATCTCGAGCCAGGTGCCGGGCCTGCCGCCGCTGGCCAGTCGGCTCGTGAGCGCCACCAAACCCCTCACAGAGAGGCCCGTCTCCAGCGCCCAGTACTTCCAGACGGTTAGTCTCACGAGCTAGGCAGTGGACATGATGCCAATCACTGAACCGTTCTCCTAAAGTCCACCGCGCGTCGCCTCTCGTAGATCCCCGGCACGCAGGAGAAGACCGACTTTGTCGGCCGCCCGGTGGTGCACCAGTCCGCCTACAAGCAGGCCGCGGGCGAGGCCGTATACTGCGACGACGTGCGGCCCATGCAGGGGGAGCTGTTCATGTCACCCGTGCTGAGCACGCGCGCGCACGCCCGCCTCCTGGCCGTGGACGCGAGCAAGGCCATGGCCGTCCCGGGGGTGCACGCGGTGCTCACCGCCGACGACATCCCCGCGGAGCGCAACCTGTTCGGCACGGTGGTTCCCGACGAGGAGATGCTCGCCTCCAAGGAGGTAAGCCGATTTCGCGGGTAGGCCGCAGGATATTGAGAGGGACTTGATATTCACGCGCGTGTTCTTCCGCCCGCAGGTTGTCTGCCACGGGCAGATGGTCGCCATGGTGCTGGCCGTCGACCAGATGACGGCGCGCAGGGCCGCACAGGTGGTCCGAGTCGAGTACGAGGACCTGCCCGCCATCCTGACCATCGAGGAGGCGGTGGCGGCCGAGTCGTTCCTCGTGCCGCCCCTCGTGATGGCCGTCGGGGACGCGGCGGGCGCGCTGGCCGGCGCGGCGCACGTGCTGGAGGGCGAGGTGCGCAGCGGCGGTCAGGAGCACTTCTACCTCGAGACGCACTCCGTGGTGGCCGTGCCCAAGGGCGAGGACGGCGAGATGGAGATCACGGCCTCGACACAGGCGCCGTCCGGCACCCAGGAGCTCGTCGCCAAGGTGCTGGGCGTGCCCAAGAGCCGCGTCGTGGTGCGCGTCAAGCGCCTGGGGGGCGGCTTCGGCGGCAAGGAGAGCCGCCTGCTGCCCTTCGCCGGCCTGTGCGCCGTGGCCGCCAACAAGTAAGTACGCCGCAACCTGCCCTGCCCTGGCCTGCCCACCTCTCCCGTGACCCTTGTACTCACCCCGGCGTGGCGCCCGCCCGGCCCTGCCGCAGGTACCAGCGGCCCGTGCGCCTCATGCTGGACCGTGACGAGGACATGGCGTGCACGGGACAGCGGCACCCGTTCCTCACGCGCTACAAGGTGGCCGTCGACGACCAGGGGAGGTTCCTCGGCTTCCACATGCAGCTGTACACCAACGGCGGCTGCTCCCAGGACCTGACGCCCGCCGTCATGGAGCGCGCGCTGCACCACGTGCAGAACTCGTACCGCGTGCCCAACATGCACCTCACGGGCTACTGCTGCCGCACCAACCTGCCCTCCTTCACGGCCTTCAGGGGCTTCGGCGCTCCGCAGGCCATGCTCGTGGCCGAGACCATCGTCAGGTTAGTGTCCGGGCTGGCAGCAGGTCTGCGCACACGCCGCGCCGCCGCGCACGGCCTTAGTGACCGCTTTCTCCGTCCACCGCGACAGGCACGTAGCGGCCGTGACGGGCCAGGACGCGGTCCGCATCGCGGAGGTGAACCTGTTCCGCGACGGCGACACGACGGTGTACAACCACCGGCTGGAGGAGAGCACGGTGCGCCGCTGCTGGGAGGACGTCCTGCAGCAGGCCGACTACAAGGAGCGCCTGCGCCAGGTGCAGGCCTTCAACCGGCAGAGCCGCTACGTGAAGCGCGGCCTCGCGCTCGTGCCCACGACGTACGGCGTGGCCTTCTCGCTGTCCTTCCTCTGCCAGGCCGGCGCCCTCGTGCACGTCTACACGGACGGCGCCGTGCTGCTCACCCACGGCGGCACGGAGATGGGCCAAGGGCTGCACACCAAAATGATCCAGGTAGGTGGGCGGGGGCGATGGGCGATGCAGGCCAGGCTCCAGGCCGCTCGACTGTGGACTTGTTGACGCCGATACTTGGCCCGCACAGGTGGCCAGCAGGGCGCTAGGCATCGACGCGTCCTACATCCACATCTCGGAAACGTCCACGGACAAGGTGCCCAACACGATCGCCACGGCTGCCAGCTTCTCGTCGGACCTCAACGGCATGGCCGTCAAGGTGGGTAGAGGAGGGTGGGGCGGGGCGAGGTGGAGCGGGGCGGGGCGAGGTGGGGCGGGGCGGGGCGAGGTGGGGCGGGGTGGGGCGGGGGCTAGGGACGGCAGCAGGGCGCCATCTCAAGACGGACGATCTGATCTGCCCCACAGGAGGCCTGCGAGAAGATCCTGCAGCGGCTGGAGCCCATCCGGAAGGCGAACCCCGCTGGTTCGTGGGAGGAGTGGGTGCAGGCCGCCTACTTCAGCTGCATCAGCTTGTCCGCCACGGGCTACCACCGCACCCCCGGCATCGACTACGACGCGAGGACCAACACGGGGCGGCCGTACGCGTACCACACGTACGGCGCCTCGTGCTCCGAGGTGGAGGTGGACTGCCTGACCGGGGACCACAAGGTGCTGCGGACCGACATCGTCATGGACATCGGCGAGAGCCTCAACCCCGCCATCGACGTCGGCCAGATTGAGGGCGGCTACATGCAGGGCTACGGCATGTTCGTCATGGAGGAGCCGGTGGTGGGGGCCAACGGCGCCCTTCTGTCGCGCGGCCCCGGCGCCTACAAGATCCCCGGCTTCGGCGACATCCCCTCCGAGTTCAGTGTCACGCTACTCAAGGGCAGCAGCAACCCGAGAGCCATCTACTCGTCCAAGGTACAAGCCCTCTTCCTCTATATTCTAAATGCAGTGCCATCCCGCGAACGACAGTCATTTATTTTTTTCTTTTCTCCCCGCCGCGCCGCGCCAGGCCGTCGGCGAGCCGCCGCTCTTCATGGCCTGCTCCGTCATGTTCGCCATCCGGGAGGCCGTGGCCGCGGCGCGCGCCGAGGAGGGGCTGACGGGCTGGTTCCAGCTGGACGCGCCCGCCACCCCCGCCGCCATCCGGCTCGCCTGCGAGGACCATCTCACCAAACGGGTAAGTGCGGGGCGCGCTGCGAGCCAGGCCACGGCAGAGCGCCTGCGAGGTAGGCGCGCCCGCCTCGCGCAGCTGCCCCGCGAGCTGGCCCACCTAGCCCCTGCCGGTGGAACGGTCTCAGTGGTCGGCAGTGCTGCCAGAAAAGCAGCCAATAAAGCGCTCAAACCAAACACAGCAGAGTGCAGCGGGCTGCATTACCGCCTGCCTACTAGGCGACACCTTAGTACTGGTGCGTGCATGTTGCCTAGTAGGCAGGCGCAGATGCAGCCCGCTTCGCTCTGCTGTGTTTGGGCGCTTCATTTGCCTACTTTTCTGGCAGCACTGGTGGTCGGAGCGCGCGAAGGGAAGACCACCACCAGTTATAACCCGAAAAAACCTCTGTTGCAGATCCCAAAGCCAGTCGAGGGAACATACAAGCCTTGGAACATCCGAGTGTGATGAGGTAATGTGGTGTGCGGCTGCGTATACACAGCACTGCGGCTTCGACGTGCACGACTACCACAAGCACCAGGCCCGCGTCTTTTCAACCATAAAGTATTTCCGTAAACGTATTAGTGTACATGTTAACTTAAGTTTTGTGGAATAATGTATAGTGTTTAATGCAGGGCGTAAATTTTCTGATGTGTACAAAAGAAAAACAATAAAAAATTATTTATGTCAATACTTTCCCAAGAGGGTTTGAGCTCTCGGTCCCGGCATGCCCACGAGTAGTAGCGCCAGGGCGCTAGCTGCGATAAGCGCCGCCAACGACTCCCGCGGAGAGGAGAGGAGCGGAGCGGAGCGGAGAGGAGCGGAGAGGAGCGGAGAGGAACGGAGAGGAGAGGAGCGGAGCGCAGAGCACACCGCATCGCCGATAGTTGACTTTGCACTTTGGAGTGGGGCTGCGGGGCGGGCCACCTCGGGCTCGGGCTGCAGCGGCCAGCCCGGCCCGGCCCGGCGCCTCGCGGCGGCCAAGACCATGGCGGGGCTGCGTCCAGGGCGCGCACGCGGTGCGCGCACCTCTCGACCTGCGGGGTCGGAGCTTGCGTCTTCGGACGCGGCCCGATCCGAAGCGTCGCGACGCCGATGGGGCGTCGTCGATGTCTCGCCAGTCCCGCGCCTGTCAGCGTGGAAGCGCCGATGCCAACACGAGCCCCGAGCAGGAGGGAAGCCGTCGGCCGCCAGGATGAGTGAGTCAGTATCCACGGCAACGCGGACCTCTGCGTCCACGAGACCTCCTCCCCCGCCCCGCGCGGGGGAGGCCCCGCCCCCCCGGCCATGTAATAATAATAATTATTTCATTCAACTGCAACTTGGGCAGGGACCGGGGGGAGGGGGGACTTTTAGGAAGAGGGCAGGAAGGAAGGAGAAAAGTGAGGCCCACAGCGTTCCCTGGCGCCAGATAAGATTGACTGATTGCAGTTGCAGTCGATTGATTATATGAGGCGGCGCTGCAGCCGGACAAAGCAACAATTTTGCGGTGTGTTTCAGCTGCAAGTGTGGAAGTTTAAATTTGAAAATGTAACAGAAGGTTAAAAGAAAACAATTTAACACAGTTTGAGATACGTGGAAATAAATCTAGAGGTATATTTTCTTTTACAAAAATATTTGAGAACCATACATGTCAGGACAATACTTAACAGAGCAATAAATTTGCAACACTTACATTTCACTACAATTAAGTTTTAGGTGCACCATAAGCATCTGGCATGCGTTCAATAGTAAACCTGAATTTAGGAGAGAGAGAGAGAGGGGGGAAGCTTTAAGTAAAATAAAAAATATTCATAATAAATTTTACATCAATTACAGAGGATACTGACCTGTGCTGTGAAATGTACATGATTGGAACACCAGGAACCTTTCTTATTCTACGCTTGAGATCTTTATCACATGTAGCAACAATATAACACTTGTGCTGCAAATTTGAAAAGTGATTTTAAAAGAGTATTAAAAATAAAAGAGAAAAAAAAGCATTGAATGTAACACTTAAGGATATGTTCAGTCCTTTAACATACTTGTGTAACTCTCTGGACCAGACAATCATCAGCATATGTTCCTGGGTGCATGCATGGTAATCTTTCAAATCTTGGATCTCTTATTATTCGAAGTGCAACTTTGTACTTCTGTCCCAACTTTTCTAACTCTGCTATGACACAATCAGTGATGTATGGAATACCTGTCATAAGACAACACCATACAACAATTCAAAACAAAATATTAAAATTACAAAGTCGATTTAAAAAGTAAAAAAAACAGGAAAGAAAAAAAAATGATAAAACAGGAAATAACAGAAGGCATAGAAACTTACATTTAGCATACAGACAATCCATCATGTTTTGGACAATATCAAGTTTGTATTTGATTGAAAAGTTAACAAAATTTGTATCTATCAATATGCGATATGGTGGACCTAATTGTGTATTATATTGAAAAAATAGAGCTGATGAAGTTTGAGGCCTGTAATGGTAATAAAGTTGTCATAGTTATAATATTGAAAACATTGATAGTTATGGAATAGAAAAGATCTCACTCACGCATCTACTATTTTTAATTGATTAGGGTCCTCCTTCTTTTTCTTTTTTGGTTCTTCCCGTTTACTTTCTTTGCTGGGTGTGAAAGTACAGTAAATTAAAAAAAGGCGTCAATGAAAAGAGCGAACATGATACTAAAATTAATTAATTAAGGATTTAATGCAAAGAATCAAATATTTGGATAAAAGTCCTTACATCCGAGGATCACTTTGACTGATCATCTTCTTCATCTGAGCAAATCTCTGTGTTACAATTTTTCTTGTCTTCTTTGCTTTACCCTAAATTATCAAAAAAAGTACAAAAAAATAGAAAATTAGATAGGAAGGAACTGTTGAGGTTCTTCTGAGCAGACAGCTTAACCTCAACATTCAATAAACACTAGCTTGCTTTCAAAGGATACCGAGTGTTTCTTCCGATCAAAACCTTTAATTTGTTTTTAAATTCAATACTCACCATTTTGAATAAAAATGAAAAGGTCAAGGTATTGTGAAAAGAATTAATGGAACAACTAAATCAAAATCACGTGGATCAAGACAAAGTATGTTGATACTTGTTGGCTAAAAAGAGAAACAACAAGAACAAGAAAAATGACAGCAGTCCGTACCACCTTACAACCAACCCAATGCTAGCTCAAAAGGTTGCGCAATTGTGAAACTGAACTACAAAAAATCAAAACAAAGACATTCAATAAAATAGCTTACAAGTGCATATTTCACACATAAACTAATCAAGAAAAGTAAGAAGACAGTGTAACTTGATAAGCGTTAGTGTTGGTATCACATTCCCTTATGTTGTAAGGCGCATCAACCAGCGCCTGCTGTGACAGAACAAAAACACGGGATTGAGTCGTCTGGTCCTTATCCAATCCAATGTAAATTTTCGGATGGAAACACCCAGATAGCACTCGAGGTTTTGCTCAATTTCATTTCATCGCGAGTTTCAAATTTCGAGTTTTATACCCTAAGGTAGGAGAAGAAAATTTATTTGTCGTTTATTGCACTTGTCGTTTTAAATTCTGTTAAACAGTTAGGGTTAAATAAATCTCACACTCTTTTTCTTGCTTAAGTGTCTTCATAAATTTGTTTTCCAAGATCTTTTTGCATTATATTGCGTGACATTATCGCAATATTCTGCCCCTATATCTCCATGAATATCCTATTTGCTCATATTATTTTTAACCATTCCGTCCTATGATGTCAACAACTTATACATGAATATGGATGTGTCTCTAGTATTTTCTCTGTATTGTTCTAATTTTGACTTGTAATTTGTAATGTGGTTGACATATATGTTATTCTTCAGCTTTTAATTAATAATTCTTAGTTTTGTTTTACTCTTTCTTAATTCAAGGCCACAGACTCACCACAGTGTTATTTATGCAATTCATTTGAATATTTTGCCGTTCCTCACCTCCAAGACGTAGAAAAAATCAGTGTTCATTTTTTATTTTAAAGTAGTATTTGTATTAATGTCCTCATCATGCAGCTCAAGAGATGTTTGAATTTTAGTATTCCATTCCTAATAAGAGTTTTTATTTGCAGTGTTTTTGAGATGGGAAATGCAGGGAGTAATGCAAGGGAGCGGCATAAGCCAGGTGAGATGCATGCTCCCTCATCACCAGGAAAAGATGGTGGGCAAGCATTTACATTTGACAAGAAGCCAAATAGCCGATTAGTATACTTATCATCCACGGAAGAAGAGGAACAGCCATATTACACCAAGCCAACTTCCAATTCTTCATCAATGGTATAGTTTTTAATCCATACTAAAAATCCCATCTACACTTTTACAAGATGCAAGTTTTCATTTTAATCTTGACTAATAATTTTCCATTTGATTCCAGCAACACTCAAAAGATCATTCAGCTGATGGAGAATTTTCTCTGCAGCCATCAAGGCCTCGCTCTAATACTATTTCTGAAGGAAGCAAGATTGAGGAACCACCAGGCGAAAAGGTCTTGCCTACTGTTTTCAAGTGGGATGGTGGTGGAAAGCAAGTTTTTATCAGTGGGACTTTTACAGAATGGAAAGCCATCCCAATGGTTAAGAGGTAAGGATGTGAATATTATTTTGACCTACTATTGAGGTTTATGATATTAAAAGTCTTGTTTGAGATTTCTCTTTACAGCCATGGTGATTTTGTCACTATTATTGACCTTCCAGAAGGCGAGCATCAGTACAAATTTATGGTCGATGGAGAGTGGAAACATGATCCTTCTGTGGTATGTTATGTTTAAGCTTGATTTGACTGTGCATATGTATATTTTACTAAAAGATTTTACTTAATTGAACCATTCTTTTTCTGATTCATTCTCTTTAATTAGAAAATAATTGAAAATGGTGTTGGTACTAAAAACAATATGGTGTCTGTGAAGAGGTCAGATTTTGAAGTTTTCCAAGCCCTTGCCAAAGACAGTGAGAGTGTCTGCCAAACTCAACAAAGTAAGAGTCTTACATGGGTACAAACTACACTGTTGCTCTCAGTTCAGTATTAATAAGACTATTTTTTTCAGGTGACTATTGCCAAGAAATTCCACAAAACAAACCGTGGGAGAAAGTTCCTGGGCCTCCTATTCTACCTCCTCACCTCTTACAAGTCATTTTAAATAAAGACACTCCTTTATCGGTAGGAAGAGCCTCTCTTAACCATTCTTATGTGTCTTGAAGGTTTTGAAAATTTTAAGCTAATGATCTTATTTTTCTTGCAGTGTGAACCTACTCTCCTCCCTGAGCCCAATCATGTCATGTTAAACCATTTGTATGCACTTTCAATCAAAGATGGTGTAATGGTTTTATCGGCTACTCATAGATACCGTAAGAAGTATGTCACAACCCTTCTTTATAAACCTATTTGAATGACTAGCTAGTGCCATACAACTGAATTAGGAAAAAAAATATTATTTGTATGATTTGGCACATGGTAATGACCTATTTTAATTATGAATTTGAATATTGTGCAATGTCATATTTTTATTACATTTTGGCGGAAGGCCTTTATCACCTTAAACTGTTTGTTACTCTTTTGGCACGGGTAATTGTTCTGTGCCATTTTCAGTATGATTCCATTACATGGAGGATTTTCCCAACAAGTATTGTAAAGATTGTAAAGCAGGTGGGGAGGCAGTCTCTGTAAAGTAAAGTGGGTGATGTATATTTTTGAATTGAAATTGTATTTATGTGTATCTATAGGCTAAATTATTACAATGATATTTGGGGGTCCAAAAAAAACTCACATTTCATTTATATGGTGCGGTTTTGGATGGGTATTGAGAGTTTAGTGTGAGTTAATGTTAGATGTTTGTAGCTTATTTCATTTATATGTCTACAATTTTTAAAGTTGCTTCCTTTTTTTTATATGATTTATTTTGTGCAATGTTTTTAGAAATGTGAGTACCTTAACAAACTATTCTCTTCTTTATCTATCTATTGTTAAGGCATTTTTACATAATTTGAAAGTTTTATTTCAAGACATGGACTCTAGGTAGGTACGGACTCTTGAGGACCGCTTCCTCTCTTGGCCTACTCCTTGGTAGGGTGAGGCAAGATCTGATAAAAGAATGAATCTTTATGTACTTGTTTTTTTTTTTTTTGTTGTTGACTAAAATCTTAAGATATACACTTGTTTCTCAATTTCCCATCTTTACCTCAACAGTTACTGGTGGGTTCATTTTATGTGTCTAATTAAAAATTGACATCTCAGGAGGAAAAAAGTGTAAGATTTGGGTAGTGAACCAACCAGTATTTCTCATTGTAAGATAATCCTCTTTTATTGGGGCCATGTTTTCAATAAACTAATAACGAATACCTCCAGAGTGGTGATGAAGTGGACACATAATATAAGTAGCATTATGAAAATTTATTGGTGTTTCTCCTTCTCCCCAGGAATTAATTTGGTGTGAGAATGATATTGGCATTGTCAAAATTTCTGTATCAGCATCTGGCATGTGTTGAGTGAGGCAATTCAATTCTCATCATCCCATTGAGCATAACAATTCTTACAAGGAAAAATTATGAGAGTGAAATTAAGGGTTCGGTTGCATCACTCATTCTGGCAACTTTGAGTACTTAGACCTGGTGTTCCGCAGACTTGACGTAAATCTGTACTTCAATTGTAAATTGCTTGTATGGTCAGTCTTCCTGTGAAGACACTTGCCTTTAGTTTGGTCTCAAAATCATTGTTGCTGCCAAGTCATTTTACACTGGCAGCTTTCTCTTTAGTGCACGCCCTATGACCTATTGATGCTTGAGTACATGGTTTCCTTAGGTGCCTAGTTAAAATGCTCTGTATGTGATATGTAATAGAATTATTAAATTCTACGTGTAATAAAACATAATTGGGAATCCTTGTTTTGATATAATAAGAACACCTCTTAAATCATTTGTGGACTTTATTAAATAAATGCTGATGAAAAATATTTCTCCGATGATAAGCAACAATGAACAAGATAATAGGTTAATAAGGCAAATGACACTCACATAAAATCAAAAATTTAAAAGTTGTTCTAGTGGGTGTTGTGAGCAAGCATGTATAAATAGTGTGTTAACAAATCATTGACATTAATACTATCTGAAGTATGCATCACTGGGTAGAAGCTTAATGTTCCTAAAATGTGAGAAACAAAATAAGGCTCAAGGACTAATGAGTACATATTCACAAAAGTCACAAATATACTTACATTTCATTACGTAAAATTTTTAGTTGTAGCATTTCATTGGACAGTGTTAACCTAAAACAAATAAGTCAGAATAAGTGACATGACAGATAAAATAGAAACTTCAGCACTGTTGAGATATACATACAATATCATCAATTTTGAGAATGCTCCTAACAGTTTCAGTAGCAAAGTTGATGATGCTGGTTGTCACAAGAAGCGGCTGAACAACATTTTCTTCCAAGATATTAGTGATTGCTCCTTTCCTCACATTAATTCCAGCTGTTGTTTCACCTTCAGCATGGCGATTTCTAAGTTCAGTGACAGTTGCAATGGGATTTAAACCAGCATTTTCGGCAAGAGTTGCCGGAATCACTTCGAGAGCATTAGCATAGGCTCTGTAAAAACCAATTTTAAGTGTGAGATGGAAGCGGGATAGAAGAAGTCCTAACATCATCGCAAAATGAGAACAAACCTGAAGCAGTACGCATCAACTCCCGTAACTGTCTGAGCATACTGGGTCAGCTTGATAGCTATTTCTGTTTCTGGTGCACCACCACCAGCAATAAGAGCCCTGAAACAAACAATGTAATTTGAGTCCGCAAAGAAATGAATTGCATTGCTACTATAGTTATCATGTAATGAATTCAGACTCCAGCAGTTATCAAAAGAAAAGTCTTCAAATGTGTTGTATGAAAATTTGGAAAGTACATCATTGAAAAGTTTATTAGAGTAAGTAAACCGAATTGCACACTTACTTCTCCTTAACCAAGCAGCGAATGACACAAAGGGCATCATGGAGAGAGCGGCCAGCCTCTTCCAATACAAGCTTATTAGATCCTCGCACAAGAACTGTCATAGTTCGGCCCATATTCTGGATGCCAGTTACCTTCACAAATTTGCCAGTTCCAGTCATTACTTCTTCACACAGCTCAGCATTAACAAGATTTTCAGGCAGGAAATGATCCAGGCTAGCAATTGGTCTGCAGCCTAATGTCTAAAGGAAAAATTATTAGTTATTACAATTGATACATCAACACACTATCTTTAATTACTAGAATCTAAGATCAATAATATAATAGAAAATACTACCTTGCTGACAAATTCAATGTCTTCTCGTTCAATATCCTTAATGACCATAACTTTAATTTTATCCAGGAAATGAAGGGCAAGATCTGACACAGCATCTCTAAGGATTGATTTCTGAATGAGAAGAACATTGCATCCAGTCTTTTTGATTTGTTTGACAATGTTCAGAATGTAGGCTCGCTCCTCCTTCAAAACTCTGTCCATAGCAGCATAATCTGAGACAATGACATTATGGTCCATCTGCAAGGTCCATAATTTAAATATTATTCCTTTTCCTGACACAATTTTCTTTTTAAAGGAGGGGGATAAGTGAGATAAATAACGTAGTAGAGACAAAACTCACATCTGTCTTAGGTGGAGAAATGCAGAACTGAATAAGACCAATCTTGGCTTTCTCCACTTTCTTGGGACCATTTACACCAGCTGACTTTTGAGTGAATACTAAGCCTTCAATTAATTCTGTGTCTTCAACTGTGCCTCCAAGCTTTTCAATTACTTTGATGTCTTTTAGATCAACAGAGGATGGTTTCTGAGGGTCAACCACCTTGAGAACAGCATCAACTGCAATGGGGGCAAGCAGACTAGACTGCTGAGCAACCACTTTTGAATTGAGAGATGTAGAAGCTGACTTAATAAGAGATTCCCTGAAAATGAGGTAGTGTAAGTGCAAATCCTTGTGTGGCAGCAAGTTAGAAATTAATGTTCAAAGCTAGTTCTTTACCTATCAGTGAGATTAACAGGAACAGACATTCCCTTTAGAATTTCAACAGATTTTGTGGCTGCCCTTTGGAAGGCATCGGATATAGCAGTAGGATGAATACCCTTCTGCAGCATTTTTTCTGCTGCCTCCAAAAGGGCTCCCGCAACAACACAAACAGATGTAGTACCATCACCTGCTTCAATGTCCTGAGCCTTGGAAAGCTCAACCAGCTACAAAAAAAAATTGAGTTATACTTAGATTCAACAATCAGAAAAACTGAAAAAGTAACAAGGAAAATGGACTTACCATTTTGGCAGCTGGGTGAACAACATTCATTTGCTTCAGAATAGTAGCACCATCGTTAGTGATTGTCACTTCACCATTAGCTGATTGGATCTGTTAAGAAAATACACAATGTTATTATGAAAAATAACAAAATAGTAAAATTCTAATCAATTGGATGTGGTTTTACCATTTTGTCCATTCCACGAGGACCCAAACTGGTACGAATGGCATCAGCAACAGCTACAACACATAATTCAAATAAGAATTTGAATAATACTAATGATAATAATAATAATAGTAATAAAAATACAGCCAAA
The DNA here is from genome assembly GCA_033675135.1 of Frankliniella intonsa. Lineage (NCBI taxonomy): Eukaryota > Metazoa > Arthropoda > Insecta > Thysanoptera > Thripidae > Frankliniella > Frankliniella intonsa. The sequence continues at coordinate 11,186,135 of CM066254.1, read as the reverse complement.
GTTACAATATTAAAAATAAATTAACGCAAGCTGAGGAAACAAAACTAACAACTATTCAAAGTTAAAACTGAAGTTGAGAGATGAGAGAAATTAAGAAAGACAATCAAGATTGACAGCTAGTGTGAGTCATACATCAAAAGCACAAATTTGGCACCAAATAAACACTAAAGTCGGGATTTCACTAGGCTACAACCAAATATGAAGCAAAGAGAAAATAAAAACAACCACAGCAATATATAAAGCCGACAATTAATAGGTTAGGTTTTGGAGTGTACTATTAAATGCCGCTAAGAAATTAACAGCAATAAGCTTAAAGAGAGTAAAACTCCACTAACATGACCAAAAAATGTTGAGACTATAAAAATTCCAAAAGTGACAAATAAGTTTTGTTAGACAAAGGCATTACCTTTCCCCGCTTGGATGTTGCTGGCCCGAATGTCTGCCGGTTTGCTTTTATCCTTAAAAGCGTTTGAAGTTACTTTACTTCCATCACCGGAGCCCTTCACTGCAGTCATTTTGAGCCGATTTCTTCAGGTTTCTCTCAGAAATTGAACAAACTCGTACCAGGTGCACGATGGCAAAGGATTATCATGCGCCTGAATCGCCTGAATCCGATGACCAATTGCGGAGCTGTTGCTGTAGCAGTAGCAGTTGAGGAAAACGCCCGGTCCCGGTTCCAGCAGCAGAAGGATTCACAAAGAGGCACGAGTACTCGTACAGTCACGCACAGACAACAAAAATTATCCGCTCAACAGATTTAATTCTGCCTTAATTTAGCCGCTGTAACAAAAAAGCGCACCAAAATTAAGGTGTTTAACTGAAAACCTGTACACTTGACGCAACAGAAAGTTTGAACTTGGAAAAAATGAAAATCCGTAAGAGTCATAAGCAGACCGAAGAGCGCCGGTTGCCATAGCCAAATGGCAGAGAGGTCCGAAAGGCGGTTTGTTGTGTTGGTAGTCTTGTTCAACGTAAGGTGTTTACCGGAAATATTTCCCGCAGTTTTCGATGTGTTAGAATGAGCGTCTTTTTGTGTTATATACATTTTATTTGTGATTATGTGGTTATTTAGATGACAGAGATGTGACTGGCCCGGAATTGTATGTGTTTTGATATCCAATGTGTCGTGAAAACCCTCGGTTTACTTCGTAACTGAAGAATTGTGGGAGGCCTACTTCTCAGGTAGGCCCTCAGCCAAGACTCTACCGACTCGGACCATTTCTCAGCATATAAGGTAAAATAAATTAAGCGAACAAGTGTGAGCGTTCTCTGTATTCTGCTCTGTATTATGAGAGTAAAATTTTTGGCGTAAATACCCTAAATCTTAAAATCTCGGCTTGTCTGTTTTCGAGGCTGTGTGTTCATCTGTTACCAACGTAACAAGGCTGAAGACCTGATTTTACTCTCGACTTATGTAAAGATTGCCTCAAAATAATTTGTTAAAACAGTCAAAATTACGATGTAGTTTCTAATATTGTGGTGTTGCTCCATCAAGTTTAGAAGTTTGTATCCCTTCCTATCGAAAGCCGGCGAAGTTGTATTCTGAGTGTGATGCTGAAAAAGCTCTTGGTAGTGTTAGGCCAAGCTCTTCAGTTTACGCAATATTTTTGTCTATTTGACGCTCTATATCGCTCTATTATGCTGCAAGTTTTATATTTAATCCAAAATAATGTTTTGGTAATTTCAGTGCGTTATAGTTTTAGCATTTTGGTCCACTTACCTTGGAATCAAGGTAAACAGCAGAGGACATGCAAACTTTTAGTGTTGATGACAACAGCCCATTCATAGATGTTGCCATTGTTGGATCTTTTAAAAGAGGGCACATTATTTTTTAAGTTATCAGTTACTTTTATTCTGCCAATTTTTTCATCAATTTAGTTTGAATTTCTGTATATTTCAATGATCAATATTTGTATATTTAGCTCATAACAAAAATATTTTGAAATATGTTTATAACCTGTAATCATTTTTCTAATTTGTTCAATTTTCTGTTTTACATCTGCTTATTTTCTTGGTAGCATCTTAATTTGTCTGAAGGGAAATTAATCCATCTGATTCATTGCAGTGTTGATGCTTCACTGAAATGTCACCACATGAAATTGTATACCCTCAGGGGTGCCGCCCTGTATCAGATGATTTGGGTCCAGATGAATTAATCAGGAGGCTCAAGGTATGTGGTTTATGTTGTGCGTCTTGTGCTGTACCTCTAGTTCTGCGCACCTTTTTGTTTATTTGCTAATGATACCTTGACATAGTTCTTGCATTGCACATAATCTGATACCGTCATGATTGCCAAGAAACTGTAGTTTTGTGTTCTGATTTATTTCAGACTCTAGCACACACCCTGCAGGCTATGGGACAAGATGAAGGAGCATACCAGCAATATATACCCCTGGCACTGCACTTAGCTGAGGAACACTTTTTGACCCATCAAAGCAGAGATGTGCAGCTGCTCATTGCCTGTTGTATTGCTGATGTGCTTCGTGTCTATGCACCTGAAGCTCCGTACAAAGATCCTGAACAAGTGAAGGTACAAGTATTAATCAATTTTTTTCTGCAATGTCAAAGTATTATATTCTGATTGCTAAATGCCTTTATGTGTTTCAGACTATATTTTTGTTTCTCATCAAGCAATTGTCTGGATTGCGTGATCCCAAAGATCCAGCATTCAAAAGATACTTTTATCTGCTTGAGAACTTAGCTTATGTAAAATCATTTAACATGTGCTTTGAATTAGAAGATTGCCAAGAAATTTTCTGTAACCTTTTCCAGCTTATGTTCAAAATTGTGAAGTAAGTTTCATCATGGTTTAAATCCACCAATTCAATTATCTTAATGACTCTTAATTTATTTATGTATTACAATCCTAAATCACAATGACCCTCATTCTTTTAAAATTTCAGTGATGAACATTCAGGAAAAGTAAAGAGTTTTATGTTAGATGTTTTGTGTCCTCTGATTACTGAATCAGATATAGTGTCAAATGAATTGCTAGACATCATTTTAATGAATATTGTGGAACCTAACAAGTCACAAAAGAAGAATTCTTATGCTCTTGCTAAGGACCTTGTTGTTAAGTGCAGTGACACTCTAGAACCATACATACAAGCGGTGAGCCACAATCTTCCAAATACTGTATTGAAATGGATGCAAGGTAGCACTGAGTTCATAAGTGATTTTCTTATCTTATTCCTTGACTTTTTCTTTTCTTCTAGTTTTTCAACCATGTGCTAATTCTTGGCAAAGAAGAACGAGGTTTGGGGATAGCTTCTAAAGTCTATGACCTCATTTATGAACTGAATCACATTTGTCCATCAGTCCTGCTTGCTGTTTTGCCTCAGTTGGAATGCAAGCTGAAAAGTGCTCAAGAAGTAGAAAGACTTGGTGCTGTTTCTTTACTTGCTAGAATGTTTTCTGAAAAGGATTCAACTCTTGCAAGAGCTCACACCCAATTATGGAAAGCATTCCTTGGCCGGTAAACTTGCCTTTTTCTTCTTTTTTCTTTTCTTTTATAAATTGTTAATAAAGGGTTGTTGAAATTAATTAATTAATGTCTTTTGCAGTTTTAATGACATCAGTGTAACCATTCGCATTAAATGTGTTCAGTACTCAATGCATTTTCTTTTGAATCATCCAGAACTGCGAAAAGATATTACAGACACTTTAAAATTACGTCAACATGATTCAGAAGAAAACGTTCGGTAAGTACATGAATTTCTTAAATATTTCTCTTTTTCACCCTCTATTAATAATCTATCTATCTATCTATCTATCCTTTGTAATTTTTGTTTATGTTATAAAATTAATCTAGGTATGAAGTTGTCATGGCAATAGTTGCTACAGCTAAGCGTGATTTTGAAGTAGTATCAGACAGTGAGGATCTTTTGGAATATGTCAAAGAAAGAACTCTTGATAAAAAGGTAAGAACAAGAAAAGATGTGGCATAGACTGTGGTGCCAATTACCTGTTATGGATAATGACAAACCTCTACTATTTGGCAAAGGGCAAATATTACTGTTATTAGTTTTCATAATCATCTCAAGTTTTTGTCATCTCTTACAGTTCAAAATTCGTAAGGAGGCTATGTCTGGGCTTGCCATGATCTACAAGAAGCATTTGAATGATTCAGATGTACCACAAGCAACTAAAAAAGCTGTGACTTGGATCAAAGATAAAATTTTACACGGTTACTATATGACTGGGATGGAAGACAGGTCAGTGATATGTAACAGACGATCAACAATTATATTTCCATAGACTCTGTAATATGATTTCTTTTTCTTTTCCCATTTTAGGCTGTTGGTTGAGAGACTACTCAATACCTGCTTAGTTCCATATCAACTACCAGCTGAGGAGAGAATGAAGAAATTGTACCATCTCCTTGGTACAATTGATGATCACGCTACTAAAGCATTTGTTGAATTACAGAAGAATCAGCTAGCGTAAGTTTAATTTGATCTCTTCTGAGAATTTATTTGTATTTATTCTATTAGAGTTGATCTGAAAAAGTTACGTGATGGTTGGTTTCAGTGTTCGCAAGAGTGTAGGAGAGTGGTTGGAGATCCACAGGAGACCAACTTCTCCAGAAAGGGATCGTGACATTCAGCAGCGCATTGTAGCAATATCCAGATTTCTTCCAGAGCCTGTTAAGGCTCAAGAGTTTCTTACCAAGTTCTCTTCAAATCTCTTAAAAGACCAGGCTCTTCTAAGTGGCATGGAAGCGGTAGTGAGACCTGACATCTCATGCAAAGAGTGTGCTGAGACTACATCTTTAATTTTGAAGAAGCTTGGTCAACCAGTCATGACAAATTTGTATTACAATACTGTGAAAATGTTGCTGGAACGTATTTCTTCAGTTATGGTTGATCAGCAAGCCTTGAAGGTAGATAAATATTCATTAAGTTACATTTTCTATGACGCGTTTTCATTAATCAATCACTGGTATTTCTTTCAGATATTGGTTGGATATGTTGAAGATTGCTTAAAAGGAGGCAATCTTATAGAAGAAGTTGGTCTTCATCCTAATACAGCAGGAGAGCGCGGACTCAAACTCTTGGTGGTAGGCTACTAACACTACCTCTTTGATTTGAGAAAGCAGTTTTAGAAACTTGCTTCTACTAAAATGTCTGACATTGTATTTCAGATGCTCTCCTATGTGTTTCCTTCACATTTTCTTCATCAAGACATTCTCTCCCATTTGATATCATTTTTGGATTTGGAAGACGAAGTTGCTCCCCTAGTATTATCTGTGTTGACGTTTCTGGGGAAATATCGTCCCATTGGTATGGTGCTCTTCACTACTCTACCAACTTTATCTTTTTTTTACTATGCAATCTAACCTGTCCAACAAATTTCTTTCTTGTGAAGGTGAACAATTCCCGGAAATTGCGCAGAGCTTGATTCCAACTTGTAAGAGATTGTCTGTGGAAGGCACACCGAAACAAGCCAAACAAGCTATAAGATGCCTGTACATCAATGTTATTAATAATCAAGATACACTTTTTGCTGAAATCCTTGAGGTATGATCAAATCTTTAAGAGGTAGGGTTTGGTTTGGTTTATGATGTTAACTCAAATTTGATTTGTTTTCTCTGCAGAGAATAAAAGAACATTTAGAACCATCATCAGAACATTATAGAACAGCCATTGTTGCCCTTGGCCATATTGCATATAATCTTCCTGATAAAAATCCAGTGGCAATTAAAAACATAGTTTCTAGAAAGGTAAATTTGCTATACAAAAATTCTTGAAGTTGGTTAGTTTCTTTCTCAGCTTGAAGTGATGGGCCCTAATGTTTGTTTTTTTTCCTTTTTTTTTTCTAGATTGTCAAGGAATTATTGGTTAAGGATTATGTTGACTGGATTGGTGTTGATCATGATGATTCATGGTGCAGGGAAGATGCCCTGCCTGAAGAAACTCGGTGTCGTGTGGAGGGAATGAAAACGATGGCCCGTTGGCTTTTAGGACTTAAAGCTGACTCTGTGTCTGCTCAAAAAACCTTCAGAATGCTTAATGCTTTCATTGTGCAGAAAGGCGATCTCTTATCATCAAACAAATTGAGTAAAGCAGAAATGTCATGGCTGCGACTTGCAGCCGGTTGTGCTATGCTAAAAATATGTGAACAGAAAGGTGTGGGTGATCAGTACAGTGTGGAACAGTTCTATAACCTTTCCCAACTGATGGTTGATGAAGTTCCACAAGTCAGAGAAATTTTTGCCACTAAATTACACAAAGGACTTGGGAGAGGAATTCCCAACAAATGTTTGCCTTTGGATTTTATGGGTTTCTATGCATTAGCTGGTCTAGAATCAGAAAAGAGATTAAAAGTCCTTATTAAGAATTACATGGTAGCTGACATTAACAAGAGGAGAGATTACATCAAACAACTTACCATGGGTGCATCTGCTGGTAGAGATTTTTTTAGTATCTAAATAATTGAATTTTCATATCTATTTTGTTCTTAAAGTAATAATGTTTTCTTGTTCTACAGCCTCTATGGAAAAGGCAATGAGCCAACTAAAACACATTTTGCCAGACTATATGCTAGTGTTTGCCGTCCCAGTCCTCACACACCATCCAGAGTACAAAAGCAATGAGGATATTGATGAACTCAATACATTAAGACAGTGTTTATGGTTTGTTTTGGAACCATTAATGCAGAAAAATGATTTCTATAGCTATAGTTTTTACAAAGATGTTGTTGAACGCATGAAAAACCACAAAGATGCTCTCAAGGGAGAGACTCCTGGCTTCAATGAAGTAAGTTTTGTTTTTGTTCAACCAACCCAAGGGGAATTATAAAAAAATACAACTTATCATGTTTTAAAATTTTGCAGAAAATGTGGGCAGTGTGTGATCTGGCCATGATTTTGTTGAACACAAAGTCTACCACTTTCGAATTAAAAGAGTTTATAACTGAAGCAAGAATACCCACTATGTATTTTAAGAGACATGAAGATCCCAATTTTGTAAATACTGGTCATTACCTCCCCCCTGAAATGTACCAACAAAACCCAACTGTTAAGAAGACTGTTCCTGTAAATAGTAATGCATCATCCAATACTAACAATACTAATAGCAACAACACCAATGAGAAACCATCAGCCCAAACTACAACCGCTATGATTGAAAAACCTGCTCCTGTTACAAACACCACAGGCCGCAAGCTTCGTGGGCGCAAACTGGAGAATACAACTAATGAGACTGATGTACAAGTAAGTGAAAATTTCATCTTGATATTATTTCTTAACTAATCCATAAATTAAATTGTATAATAAATTCAAAGCTGCGGTACTGTAATATATATTTTCCCCTGTTTAGATGGAAGAAAATGGGGAACCACCAGCAAAGAGGGTTCTTCGAGGAAATGCCAACAAAGTCGCAGCAGAGTGAGCATTTAAATTTCACGGGGCTGTTCAAGGTGAAATGCCATGCCCATCCTATGCAGTGTACATAAAATAGAATAGAAGGTACTGAGCTGAACTCTTAAGACGACAGTTAATATTGATGCTCTTGTAATTCATGCGTCATGATCTCGTCACCATTGAGAATTTTATTTTTAAGCTAGTGATTAGGATTGTGACGAGTATGGCATAGGGTGAAGGGACATTGAGCAAATGTTTATTTAGTTGTTTGGGCAAACTCTTTTGGGACAATTTGCCCAAATGTAGTTTAGCCAATTGGTTGCCTGTTGTTGTTTTGGCCTCTTTTTCTCCTGTGATTCATGAACTAACTTAAACAAGTAAAATTTTGTTTATTTCTTTTTTCTTTTTAAATTAAAAAATTATGCTATATCTGGGACAAAGGGCATTGTCACCTTGTATGAAGTTCCACCTTTGTAATTCTTCTTTATAATTAATACCCTGATTTCATGAATGTTCTAGCTGCATGAATTGTTATACATGACCCTTATTTGAAATTGATATGTTCATGAACGACCAGAATTCATACTTTTTAGATATTAACGTATTTGCCGAATCGCCCCGGTATAATAGTGTATGGTTAATGTACCAAAGATTATATCTAATGAACCCTACATGGTGTGGTTGTAATTTGCCCTGCACTGATTTTTAATGGCATTCCTCCTGTTGGCTCTGTATATAATTTTTATCTCATTTGGCTCTGCTAATTGTCACCGAAGTGCAAAGTGGTACTGTATTTGTTTACGATTTTCGTGATAAAAGCTAAATATAAGTACTTTCATTATAGTTGTAGAATATTTATTTACAATTTAAATTAATATCCTCCTAAACTTCATTCCCTCTTTATTATCTTATGTAAAAAAGAGTCTTCAATCAACAAACATATTGATGTGCTAAGGCTCTTAGAAATTTCGCTTTTCGAATATTTACAGCCTCGCGCTGAATTTCTTCATTATTGTTGGAATTTAATTCTAGGAGTCCGATTGTTTGGATCTGATACAAATAATGGGACAGAATGCATATAAAAATTGAGTTTTAGACGGAAAGGAAAAAAAAGGTAGGGAAATAACATGAAAAAAAAATATTTAAAAGAAATACTTACAGCAAGTTGCTTACGATGCGTCTCCCCTCTTTTAGTATGAAGGTGTATGAGGTATTCCAGCAAGGTTGTATCCCAGACACATTCATAGTACGAGTCCATAGCATCAGCACAACTTCCACCCTTGGTTTCACCCATACATTTAAATGCAGTGGTGTAGTCAATTTCTTCTAAAAATTGACACAAAACTGCAGCCTGTAAAATTCCTGGCATTGAATAGTGAAACTATAAGCAAATAAATCTTAAAGCCGGTTGTAAACATACCTGAGTATGGCACTGCAGCAATGAGCAACATTTTATCATGCGACGTATAACATGGTCATCAATTTGCATGCGCTGTAAAGGTTGGCTGAAGAAATCTGTAGCAGCTATTGCTGCTTCTAGGTAGGATTTTAAAGCTGATGATGAGTGTCCCATGACTTAGAAAAAAAAAGGGGAAAAGAAAATGGTTAATAATGATTCATAACATTATTGATACTCTAAAGAAATGTCACTGACCAAAATTGAGGTCTCCTTGAACTTTCAGCCATCCAACATGAATTGGATTGTACTTGAGGGCATGTGCTAAGAGCTGATACAGCATCTCTGCTACTGCTTTACTAGCATATGAGTTGGGACTGGAAAACAAAAAGGTGTGGGTGGGTAAGTAGTGAGCCAACATGTTCATGGTTAACACAACCAGTCCAGTACAATAACAAGAAATACATACCCACTAATGGAAGCAGGCCAAAGGTTGACATAGTCAACATTTATATCAAACTTCGAATCATCTCGAAGCACATTGTGTATTCTAGCTAGTAGTGATAAAGCCAATGTTATCATAGTTGAATCTCGGAGTTGGGAAAGAAATGCCCACAAGGTCGAAGAGTTTAGTCCTCCAGAACTTACTGGAGAGTCTCTATGGGAATGATGAATAGGAATCCCCGAACTTGTACGTTTGGTAGTTTCTCTCAAAAATACTGGCAAAACTGACAAAAGTAAAATGAAGTTTAGAAGTCTGTAAGAATACTGCTCAGATTAATATTTCCATTTTCATTGTTATATATTTAAATACAGAGGACATACCAAGATCCCAAGCATCCCGTGAAACATGACGACCACCCTTCTGACGTATAATATCTTGGCAAGCATATGCAAATGCAGCCGCTAACTCAACATGGACACAATGTCTGTCTAGCTTTGTCAAAAAATCTAGCGGTGAAACATTAGCAGATAAAGTGGGACTGACATTCAATAGCATAACAACACATCGTTCCACAACCTCTAATCGAGGAATGAGTGCTTCTCCAGTTTGCCGAGCTGAAAGACATGCCTTGCAGCCTTCTGCAAGTTCAATAGATCCTGGGAGAAAAATTACAACCCAATCTCTGATTAGTGAAAGCAAGTTTTCTAAATGTAAATATTATGTAAGGATGACACCTACGAGAGTTGTGAGCAGGCCATTCATCTAAAAATTGAGTTATTTCCACTACAAGGGCCTCCCATCCACAAAGCCGAATTAATTTGACTACAGAGGGAATGCTGTGACCTTTTCTCAATTCTTCTTCAACTATGGCATACATTCTTAAAGCCAGGGAGTATTCCTGAAGGAGAGAAACTATTACACTTTCATATTTTAAGAAAGCTTATGAAACTTGCAATGGTCCAATTTACCTGAACAGACGCCAGTTCATGGGCTTTGGCTAAAAGAATATAGCAAAACTCTTGAAGGAAGCCTTTTGGTAAATTCATTACCACACTATGCACTGGGATAGGCAATTCCCACTGCAGCACAAAGTTTATTGAGAAGTTTATTGAGAGTGTGATACAAGAGTATGAACGAGATGGAAACTTGATTGATACAAAATTTTTCAACTTACCTTACTATTTACATTCCAAATAGCTTTATTCTGAGATTTGACAGATGGCATGATTGAAAGTTTTGATAACAGCTGACCTATTTCTTCAGGATCATATGATTGTATAAGCTGTTGTTCCAAGGCTCCCATCTCCAAACGAGGATTGCCTACAAAAAATAATAACAGAATTTTAAAAGGTAAAGCAAATTACCTTCATAATGTATTGAATAATAACTTACGTCTTGGTCCTAAATCTGGTATAGCCCAAGAATTGGACGATAGCATAGGAGGCATTGAAATATCAATATTCTTTCCACAGAGTTGACTTAATTCAATAGGCTCAAAAAGAGAACTGAACTCTGGAGAATCAGTGATAGCTTTGGCTAAAGCTGATTGGTTTCCAGCCTCTAGCAGCCCTCGAAGAAATGTTTTCACTCGAAATTTTCTAGCACTATCATCATTTTTAAAAGGCATATTTGTGGACTCACTTAAGAGAGGCTTTAAAAACTGACAAAATAAAAAACTTAAAAATGTTTTAAAAGTGTAGTTAACTTTAAAGTCTATAACATTTTTGGGCTACTTACCGAAAGAAGAAAGTCTGCCCCCTTAGGACCAGCCACACGAATATGATGTGAATAATCCTGGCATATTAAGAGACCACCCATCAGGCGTCTCGCAACATTCAAACATTGAATTTGAATAAGTAGATCCCTTGCAACAGTAAAAGTGCCACTCTGCACAGCACCCTGAATGTCTAATTCAAGATGCTCTCGATGAACCATTGGAATCTCTGGTGATTTGTTATCTTGCACTAATATGTTGACAATTCCCTGAAAACCAAAGGGTGGAGAATTTTAGTAGATTTTGAAATGTAAAGACACTAAACATAAAAATAGTGAGCCATCATGTCACTCACCATGTAATGCTGTTTGATTGAGGCATGAAACTGGCACAACAAAGTTGATTGGGAAGGTGGGGTGTACACACCACAAGCTATCCGATACCCATCAAGTTTAACCCTTGAAACATTACGGTAAATTGACATTCCTGTGCACTGACTAAGTAACTGATCACATGATGTAAAATGTTCTCTTGCCATTGTAATTTCTTGTTTGAACATAAAGTATACTCCAAGATCATAATGCAACTTGGAAAATAAAAACAACATAATCAGTGAAAGGATAGTAATGGCTTAAATAAGTATGTATAATTATGTAATAAATTTAAATACATGTAAAAACATACCTGACATCGAAATTCATCAAGAGTAAGTTGCTCACATGTATCCCACAGCAAGTCAATATCTCCACTATCTTCTGTCAATGGTTTGAATGTTTTAAATGTGGGAATTGATATAGAAGGAGGTTGGGCAGCAACAGCTCTGTGTAAGACAGCAACACTGCCTGGTGCTTGCTTTTCTAAAAGACGAAGAACATCCTCAGATGATATCTCTGATGAGGCACCACCGCTGAAAATATAAGATACATATAGTTACAAGTCATTAGTAAAATTTCAAAATTACAAAAAAGAAGTAATGAATAACACACTTTTGGGCAGCTCCAGCTGGGGCTCGTCCAGTGTTGGGATTGCTATTTCCATTTTGAGGACTATTGAAAGAGATGTTTTGTTTCACCAGAGCACATAAGACCCATCGGTGGAAAAGAACAACTGAGAAAAGTGTCTGAAAAATATTACCAGAGTGATTAATTTCATACATGTCAAGTTAATCCTTTCAAAACATATTATTGGTATAAGCAGAACCTGAGGAGACACTTCATTAAAATCAAGTGATGTATCAGTTGATGGATCTGCTTCTTCTTGTCTTGACATATAAAGCAGATCTTTAAGAAGAATATATTGCATATTCAGAGGCAATCTATGTAACATAAAATCAGTCACATTTAAAAAAAAATACAATTTGTTGATAGTACCATTATTTTGTGTTACTATTACCTTTCAAGAAATATTGACAAGTCCCATTTTAGATGAGCTGCCACTTTTAAGGAGAGAATTTTCAGAGCAAGGTGTTTTCTACTCTTTGGGACAGTTTCATTGAGAGCTTGGCTATTTGTAAGAAATTTACAGATAAGTTCCGTTGGAGTGGGATCTGTCAACATAGCCAAAGGTATTGAGAATGTTTCAAAAAATGAGATTTACACTATTTCCTTAATGTTTAATACTTACCAGAATCATCCTGTTTTAAGTGAGTTTCAAGTGAATTTGGATCTAAAAGAAACACAAACCACAACACAGCATCTGGCTGTCCAGCAGCTTGATTATTTGGTAAGTCCATTTCTCCCCTTGCAATTCCAAACCTCTCGTTTTTTCGGCTGGAGTTGTGATTTACAGAGTCATGGCTATCTCGAGCCCGAAGTAAAATTTATACCGCATGTAAAATTCAAAACATATTGTCATAAGTTTCTGTCAGCAGCAGATCGAGCAGAACATAAGTTAAGACGGTTAGGTTTGTTTTGGGGAACGGTAATGCGGAAGAGGGGGGGGGGGGGGGGGGTGCAGATTTCGGCCCGGCCTCGGCATGTAGAAACCCAATATGAATGTCTCAGTGCTTTCTATCTCTTTCTTTCATATGAGCTGTAAGGAACAGTAGAGAGAGACAGATTACTCAAGTAGTAGTTAACGAATGGCAAAGGGACACGAATCGGCATTCTGAGCGCAACGTAGGAGAGAACCCTAGCCCTAAGCTGTCACAAAAATGGATTCAAAACGGCTATTGATCTACTCTGTTACTTTTATTCTTCTGGCTTGTCTTGTTGTTTATTCAAAATGTTTTGATTCAAGAGCTTTTGATGACACAATTCTCTTCAAAATAAATTGGCCAGGACGAGGTGATTTACCGGTATGTGGATAACTTGTCGTCTGTCTGTTGTCATGCAGTCTGCTATCTTTTTGCTATTTCCTTGCTAATTAATGTGTGATTAGTCACATTTAACTGTCTAGAGAGAGTAGAAGTATTTTTTGCTTTAATAATTTCTTTTTTAGAGATTTCTACTTTTAGAGGTTAACTCTTTTTGGAAGTTAAATCAAGATTGCATGTCCTCTTTTTTCGGTTTGACTTCAGGAATTGCCAGGTTCGGAATCCATGATAGTCACCACAGAAAATCATGAGAAGTATCAATGCCTTCTTCCAGAAATCCATGACAAGCCTAAGGTGGCAATGAAATTTAACCCAGTTTTTGTAGATTATTTTCTTGGTGATTGATTGTAAACAGCATTTGTTGATTACAGAGCGAAGCAGAGTTATACACTGGTCCTAATCCTCTTCATTTGTTATTACCTTTATTTAGACAAAGTACTTGCTCTTTTAAGGTAGGCCCGCATTATGTTCCGATATGCCTCTTTGTCCTCTATTATCTAAATAATAATACAATTGTTTTTATTTTTGTCAGCCTGAGTCATACTGGACTTATGAGATATGTCATGGGCGTTATGTTCGTCAATATCATGAGGAAAGAGAAGGAAAGAAAGCAAAATTACAAGAGTATTTTTTGGGTCGATGGGACAAGGATTTAACCCAACTCCTTCGTTAGTGTTTTCTTTCAATTGCACACCAAGCGCAGTTTTCAAATTTAAATACATCTACCACTATTATTTTTTTTATTTTTCAGATGAAGAGCTTGAGAAGACTGATGAAAATGGGGATAAGATATTTTTTTCCAAAGATTTGCCCACAAAGAAAATTGATGGGCTGAATCTTCCTTATTTCCAAATCAATATGACTGGTGGCACAATGTGTGATTTGAATGGGAAACCCCGTACCACTCATGTTCTATATGTTTGTTACCAAAGTGGTAAACATGAGGTTTATTCTTTTAAAGAAACCTCTATATGTGAATATGAAGCTATTGTTCTTTCACAATTGCTCTGTGATCACCCAAAATATAAGTATGCATAAACTCATTTAATTGTTATTTGGAGCACCTACTATCTACTTGCCTTGATTTTGTAATTGAATCTCATTTTCTTGTTTGTGTTTCAGACCTCAATCAACCAGTGAAAATGTCATTAACTGTCATGCACTGGAGGAAACACCGAAGAAACCTAGGAATTTACTTCAATTGGAGGCTGAGAGCTTGAAGTTAAGACACACCAAAATTCCTGTGAGTCCTGTTAACCATAAGCACAATCTTTGAAATACTTTCCTTTTGCTTGGCATGATAAGCTTCTTTGTTTGATATGTCCCAGAAGCATGTGGTTAGTGAAAAACTTCAACTCTTTCTCATTCTTCTTTCACTAAGATTGGATGTATGGAATATTATAATTATAAAAAAATTAGAGTTTGTGCTTGTAGTACAGTATCTTCCCCCCAAAAATGCTTGTCTGACAGTTGTGCGTTGGACAGTCAGAGTTTGTTTGTTGTTACTTATTTTTTTAAATTAAATTGTGAAGTGCTTTTTTTTTCTTCCATCCCTGCTCCTTTTCTGGCACTCAGTAGAACTATAGTTTTACATCAATCAAAATATTTGATTTTTTTTACTCTGCTTTTTATGTTTGAGCTTAGGCTTTTTATATTGATTTGAAACTAATTAGTAATAACTTCTTCAACAGGATGATGCTCTGAAGAAAACTTATGCAGTTGTTTCGGTTGATGTTGGTCAGGTTGGTGTTGAAGGATCAATCCTGTTATATTCAATGCAATTTTGCTGAATATGTGTAACCCAATCCTTTTGTTTACCTAAATGAATGAATATGGAAATATTCTGTTCCAAACGTCTATTCTGCAAAATTGCCTATATCTTCAATAGCATTATATTTTGAACTCTTTTCTCTCATTACATTATATGATATTGTTTTAAGTGTTAACAAAAAGTATTGACTGGTTGCTCTGGTAGTGGATTGGGTAAAACAGGAAGCTTTGCTTTATCACATTACTGTATTCTTGGTGTTTTCAAAAATGTTATTTTTTATTAATATTTTTATTTATATATATATATAAAAAAAAAAGAACTCATGCATCAACACTGTTCCTTCCCTCTTTCCTCTTAATTTCCTTTCCTCTGCTTTTGATGACTTTCTTGTTATCTGTTTCTAATGCTATTGTGGTTCTAGAATCTTCTTTAATGCATGTCAAGCAGTTGCTATTATTGTGTCTTATTTCTTCTGTCTAACTTTGCTACTTCCAGATTGAATTTTCCATTATGGGGACCCTCTGACTGCATCAACTTGGAAGCAGGCACCATTTCAGTATTTTATCAAGATGTCCTTCGCTAAGAAAATTTCCTCTCATTTCAATTTCTTTATACTCCCCACCTTCTCCCTCAAAATTAAAAATAACTCTTATTCCATAAATGCTTTGATTGACATCCTTGCATGATCTCTCTGTGTTGTCTTATGTGTTGGTGCTCACATGCTGCATGTTTTCTGAACAAGTCATGGTGTATAGAGGTTAAAAACTTTTGGAAGGTAAGTGCATTATGCTTTCTACCCCAGTGTTGCTGATATAATTTATTTATGTTTTTCAAAGCAGCCTCACCCATCTCCTCCTCCATTGTGTAACCTTATATGCCAGCCAGCTTTTCATTCAGAAATGGGTAAATTGTTGTGTTAATAGTTTCAGCATGTCCTTAGTATGCCCTTCTGTTCTCAGGATGGTGAGCAGCGAGTTCATGTGGAAATACTCCCTGTTGAAGTGTTGGACACAGAGGATGCACTTAGCCCACCCCTTCTCAACTCACGAACCCCAGCTGATACGACTCCTGCTCAAGACTTTTTATCTGGCAAAAAATGTCTTACCGGGGTAATTATATAAGCTACTTTACTCTGTACATTTCCTGAGTCCAGTAGTAACTGTTTTTTTTCCCCCTTCATATGTAGGGGTCCTCTTCATGGTGGAAATATGAATTTTGTTATGGGCGTCATGTAGAGCAATACCACATTGATGCTGCAACAAGTAGTAAGACTACAGTGCAACTAGGATTTTTTGATGCAGAGAGTCACATTGAATGGCTTAAACAGAATCCCCATAAGCAGCCCAAGCCCAAAGCTATTCGGAAGCATGTCTCTCACTTTTACTCAGGTGGATCTCCGTGTGATAAGACTGGCCGTCCTCGACATACAGAGGTGACTGACTGAAAGTATCCATTGCTAAATTTTCCTGGCTTTCTTAGTTGCTAAATCTTTTTCTTTATTCACACATGCAGGTCAAGTTGAAGTGCCCTGACCAGAGCCCGAGTCCCGGTTCTGTCGCCCTGTATCTAATGGAGCCCAGGACTTGCGAGTACATTTTAAATGTCGAGTCGCAGCTCATCTGCGACCTGCTGCCCTTGGCTGACGAGCACGGACTCATCAAGGTCCCCAAAGTGGACGATGACGAAGTGACGGTCGCCGATGAGGAGGATATCACCCCGGGAGACTCGGCAGTCGGGCCTGACGACCGCACAGCCGCAGAGCAAAAGAGAACTTTGAGCAATGCAGATCCTTACCCTATTGGTGGCAGGCAGTAGGCTATGCATATATTGGTAGGAAATTTGTATGATCATACATTGTCCAAATTTTTCTCACCAATGTCTAAGTCCTTGGTAAAGCCATGCCACTTCAAATTTATAGGCTTAGATAGATTACTGGTTTATTGTTTTCTGAATCAAAGCCATGAACTCTAGCAATACTTTGAATTTTTTGTGAAGGTGTAAGTATTATATAATGAAATCTTCATCTTGTACATAACATTGTTGCATATTTTTAAATCTGTGAAATAATTTGTAAATGAAATGTACAAAAATTAGAGTATCTTAGGTTTTCTTGTTAATTTGTAAATGTGCATATCGGGGTATGTGCTGTGTAAAGTGTGTAGATTTTGTACGATTTTGTAGGCTCTGGGAAGAGGAATCTTTTTACAGCTTGTGATATACATTAGTTTATAAACTTGTGATGTGTGTTGAATATTTGATAACCATTAAATAACTTGATTATTTCATGTACTGTGTTGACCATTTAGGTTTTCCAAATATTAAAAATAAGGGAAGAGTAAAGAGTGCACTGTAAATAAAAAATAAAGTGTTAGTGTGCTTAAAAGGCATTCCAAAAAAATTCTGTGTTTGAGTCTTGCTGATGAAACATAAATGTCTTGTCTGGAGAGTAAAGGAATAATAAAAAAAAAATAATTCTATATTTACAGTTGTGAGGTCATAATTGGTTACCCTTTTGAACAGTTTGCCATTTCTGGGCTTGCGGATGAAGTGCAATATGTTTCCCTGGGCGGGGGCGGGGTGGGTTGGGCTGGAGCTGGCGGGGGACTGCGTCCCTCCCACGCACGCGGGAGGGACAAGTCTCGTTATCTCGTTATCAGCACTTTAATGGGACGCACTGCTCTCTATCACACGGACAAAGGGCAGACCACCCGGCCCGGGCAGGGCAGGGCAGGGCAGCGCGCCCCTTCCCTGACCACCGCTCCCCCCCCCTCCCCGCCCCGCCCCGCAAAAGACATGTTTCAGACGCCACGCCGCAGCCCTACGTCGCGCAAAGACGGACACGCTTTCAGTAATCATAGTTCGACCCGAAGCGGAAACGACTTACATTTACGGCTGCTGCTGCTGCGCGTCACTTCTCCGGTCGCTTTACCGCCCCAACGCCCACAGAGGGCGAGCTGCTGACGCTACTCCAGCCCGGCCCTACTCCAGCACGCCGCGCCGCGCCCCGCTCTGCTGCGCGCGAGAAAATTAAGACTCAATGGAAACTGAATAATTAACCGCGTGCCGCGCCGCGCGTACAAGAGAGCTGCGGTGTGGCGCCGCGGCGATTGCTCGTTTAAATTCAGCGCCCTCTAAACCTGTCACCCCGCCGCGCCCCGCCGCGCCGCGCTGCGCTCCCCGCGCACCAGGGCCTCGCGCCTCGCGCAGCTGGAGCCAGCCAGCCTGCCAGCCCTACACAGCGGGCCGGGCCGGGCCGGGCGCCGTGCGGGGCAGGCCGGCCCGGCGAACACGGGTGCCCAACAGGAGTGCCTACCTCCCAGGGGCGCACAGCGCAGCGCGGCGCGGCGCGGGCTGCAGGCAGGCCGGCCGGGCCCGCAGAGCAACGAAGAGAGCGAGCTCAGAATACTCGTATGCGTCCGAAAACGACAGGTGAGAGTGAGAGGGAGGTCTGTTCTAGTTTGGAGCATCTCACTCTCACCTGTCGTTTTCCGACGCATACGAGCATCTGAGCTCGCTCTCTCCGCTGCTCTGCGGGCCCGGCGGACACAGGTGCTCGACAGGCATGCCTACCTCCCGGGCGCAGGCCACCACGCTGCGGCCACCGCAGGGCGTCCGCCTACACCTTCCCGCCGTGCGCATGTGTTGCCGCTCGGCTCGGCCCCCACGTGACATTCGCGCCCCGGTGACGCAGTGTCCTGCCCGAGCCGTGCCCCTCCCCGGCCCCCGCTCCCCGAGCGCCACCTTCTCCGGATTAGGTTACGGGCCCGGGATTATTTGCTGGCCCACGCCGCGCCGCGCCACGCCACGCCACGCCACGCCCGCGCCCCTCATCACATTATGTTTTAACACAAACTTGGAGCGGTTGGCTCAGTGGCTGGTCGCCTTGGGAGACACCCCCACCCCCGCGTGACAACCGCACGTCTCTCTCCCCCGGTGGGCGGTGGCCCGTCACGCCCCGCCCCGACCGGCCGGGCCTGCGGGGGCGGACTCACTCGGTCCAGCACTCGGTTCAGGAGCGTGCACACGATTACCAGTCATTACCAACAGTTCTCAGAAAAATATTTGAAGGAACTTTGCAATTTATGCCATTTCTTGCATGTTTCTACGAGGAAAAACCAAAAACAACGCAAAAATAACGAAAAGAGGTTTTTTTTGTATGTGATTAGCGGACAAACATGATCACCCGCGAGTGGTGGACCGCTCGCTCACCACGCAGAGGAGTGTTTCAGCCGCAATGCAGGGGGCACGCGGGGCGAGGTGTCCACGCGCGCCCTGGCCCTGCACCCTGCCCTCGGGGGAAGGGCCGCGGGGCGGGGCGGGGCGGGGATCAGTTGCGCGCCCGCCCCGCCCCGCCACGTCCCGCCTTCCCTTTGCACGCGCAAGGAAGACGGCCCTTTTCCTCGGCACATGCAAGTCGCCCCGGCCCGCCGTTTTGCCGTCAAGCCTCGCTGTTGGCAAGGGGATCCGCCCGCCGCGGCGGCGTGCCGTGCCGGGCCGGGCCAAACGGATCAAAGTGGCGAAAGGAGAATAGCGCTAATTACCGGCCTGCCTTTATCCTTGGCCCCGGCCGGCCCCGGCCCCGGCCCCGGCACGGCCACGGCCTCCCTCTCTTGCTCTTGCTTCCTTTTTCTCCCAGCTCTCCTGTTTTTCATGCGTTTTCCACTTTCCCGCTTTCTTTCTCTCTGTAATTATTGAGCTTTTGTTGTACGTTCCGGCGTCACATGCTCATCTTCGCCCACGCCCCCGCCCCGCCCCGCCCCGCCCCGCCACGCTCCGCCACGCCTCGCCCTGGCCCCGTGGCGGGCTGGCCTGTCCGTTTGTGCACTCCCCGCGTGGTATGGCAGTCAGCCCGCACCCCGGTAGAGCACCACGCCCTACGCCCCTAGCCGCGCCTAGAAAAGCTCGCAAAAAGAAAACAGTGCCGCAAGAACAGCAGCCGGGAAACTAGGGTGCTGTGATGATGGGCTCTCGCCCTCGCACCCTTAAGATATGCGGCCAAACGAGACCATTCGTCTCTACGACCGTACCATCAACGTGACTATGCGTGACTGTTTTTATCCACACGACGTTCCCCACCTCGGCAGCGACCCGTGGGCTCGTTTACCCGCAAGGTACCGCCACGACGCTCCGCAGCCCAAACCAGACGCCGCGCCGTCATCTAGGAAATCATACAAGTCCTGGGCTGAAATTCCCCCGCCCCTCACGTTTGAAACTTTTCTCATACCGCTGGCCGACCCGCCCCCGGCCCGCCCCAGGCCCGCCAGGTTGTTGGCCCGATTTTAACAAACATTGCTAATATCCGGCAGGCACTGCTACTGCAGGGTGGTCTGCAAGCGTGTCGGCCGTGCAAGAGAGGGGCGTGCGGGGGACCGGGCGGGGGGCCTAACTCTGTAATCTGCCGTCCCTCTCACACGCCCCGGCCCCGGCCCCGCCACTGGGCTCTGTGGAGGACTGCAGGGCGAGGCAGCGGCAGCCAGCGGCAGCCAGCGGCGTGCTCCGCTCCGGACCGGAGGGGGATGCAAAATATGGAGGGGGTCTTGTCGGGTCGGGCGTGCGCGGGGGGCGGGTCCTCCGGGCGCGGGGCGGGGGCGGGGGCGGGGCGGGGGCGGAGCGGGGGCGGGGCGCGGGGGCGCGCGGGCTGCGAGCCGCAGCCTGGTTGGTCGGCGGAGCGCACGCTGCCCCGCGACAAAAACCGGCGGAGCCTTCAACCTGGTCTTCAGTGAGCCGCTCAGCACACAGCAGCAGGAGCAGCAGCAGCAACAGCAGCCTGGTCGAGCCGAGCCGAGCGGACACACCCGGAGCAGCGCGACCTGTCGCAGCGCAGCGCAGCGCAGCGGCCTCCCCGCCCAGTCCAGCCCAGGACCAGCAGCTCAGCGCCCAGCCCCAGCGAGCCCCGGCGAGCAGCCCCAGCCCCAGCCCCACGCCGACGGCGCCCAGACGCCCTTCTTCCCGCGGCGCCCCGTCCCCCGTCGAGGCCCTCGCCCCCGACAGAGCGCGCCGCGCCGCGCTCCGCACCGCCAGCGCGTCGTCCCGGACTTCAGGCCCAGGTGAGTGTCCTCGCCTCGCCTCGCCTCGCTGCGTCCTCGTCCAGGTCTCCAGGCAGACGAGCCGCGCTCTCACGGAGACAAAACGTGGCAGCGTCTTGGCTTTCCTAAAACTGCTGCATGGAAACCTGGATGTCGTTCACACCGTGCGTCATGCAGGTAGCGTACTGTATTTCGGAGGGGCGCCGGAGGGCCCTGTATACACGGGTGTATGGTGAGAGAACGACAAAGGGGTACGCCCAGGAAGCGACCTAGGTCGCTCTGTTTTCTGTAGCACACACACCCTTGTCGTGCTCTCCTGGTACGTACACGTTTGAAATGACAGAGTAGGCCTCGGGCCAGGGCCAGGGGAGGAGCCTCTCCGGCCCGGCCGCATTATGCTCACGTCCCTGTGCCGCCTGTACCGCGAGCCCCAGGACCTGCAGTCAGCCCTCATGGGGCTCAGGCGCACCGCAGGCGCAGCTCAGGCGGGGTACGTGCGTACGCTGCGCTTCCAGAGGGTCATAAGAACCTGCAGGACCCCCTTTAGCCGCGCCGCGCCGCCCGGCTGCGCCCGCCCGGAGCCGGCCGGCGCCCCGGACGGTTTTCCTGAACTGAATACGGCACTCCTGCCCACACGCACGTCGGGGACGCCTTGCCCCGGCGCCGGCCCGCCCCGCCCATGGTCCGCTAGCGGAGCTCCGCGGCGACCAGAGCGTCGCGGCGGCCTCGCCTGCGAGACCCGCCCCGTCCCGCCCCGTCCCGCCGGTCGTGACCCCGGCCCGGCGCCCTACGCCCTCGGCCCGCCCCCCGCCCGACCCGCGACGCGTAATGGCGCCGTTTGCCTCGGTTTTTTCGCAGATTTCGCCCGCTTTAGTAGCTGATGACGCCCGGGGCGGGCCGGGGCGGGCCCCTCCCTCCCCGCACAAGAATGCCGACCCGGCCCGGCCTGGCCCACTAACGTGTTGACTTACCCCCAGGCCCCCGGGCCAGAGTCACTTACGCCGGTTTTTAATTTCCTCCCGACGCGGCTGCGCGGAGCCGAGGGCGCGGGGCGGGGCGGGGCGGGGCGGGGCGGGGTGGGGTGGGGCGGGCGGGGCAGCAGTGCATGCGTGCATGCTGTATTGCGGGTCTCACGCCAGTCCCGCCCGCCTACCCGATGAGTGATAGGATGCAGGGAGCAGGAGGAAGAGGGGAGGGGGCGTCTGCAGTGTGGGATGCGCTATGCCCCTGGAGTCATAGACGGGCTCAGCCCGCGCAACCCATCGCGCCCTGAACAATAAGAGGGCGCTCCACCCCGCCCCACCCGTGCGCCTCTCCGCCAGGTATGAGCTCAGCCGACGCACTTATACGACAGTACTAAAGTCGGGGAAGCCTATTGAATTGAACTGCATCATAGTCGCGCTGCAAACGGATTCATATCGAGGCGTGGGGTCGGGTCGGGGATAAGTGGCAGGGCGAGGCGGGGCGGGGCGGGGCGGGGCGGGGCGGGGCGGGGCGAGGTGGGACTGGCCATCCCTCGGGTCATCCTTACGCTCTGCTTATGGTTTGACAGTGGGCTCAAAGTTTTGACCGAAACCGAGCAGTCAAGCCAGCGTTACTCCCGGGTGTAACCGTGTTGTGGATCTGCCTACACGCTCTACTCTTTAGGGGCTGTAGCTGGTAAGTCAGACACAGACACACGCACACGCAGAGACACTTGTTTGGGTGGAGGTGAAAGGCGCTGGCAGGGCAGGCGCCACCCAGAAAACGGTTCCGTTGAATCAACGGATTTCAGGAATATAGGCAATTTTCCCAGGCTTCAAGAAAATTTTCCCAGGCTTCAAGAAAATTTTCCCAGGCTTCAAGAAAATTTTCCAATGCTTCAACGGAAATTCGATTAAATCATTGGAAAATTTCCATGAATCATGGGAAAAATTGCCTATATGCCTAATTTAACGTCAAATCCGTTGATTCAACGGAACCGTTTTCTGGGTGCGGGTATCAGGCAGCGGGCCACGCGACGCCCCCGCGCGGATGCGGCCTAATCGCGCCGATCGCGCGGGGGCGCCGCGGCGCTCAAAAGGCGGCGCGCCGCGCAAAAGTTTATCGGGTCGCCGCCGGAAAGTTCGACGACAAGAAGTCGTGCGCGGTGGCCGCGGGAGATAGGCCAAGGCAGGCAGGCAGGCAGGGGGAATTAATTTCCCTTTTCGACCGTAAAGAAGCGGCGCGCTGCCATTCATCGCGGCAGTGTCGGGCAGTGTCGGGCAGTGTCGGGCAGTGTCGGGTCAGGTCAGAGGTCGCGGGCGCGGGGCGGGGCCCATCGCTGAGGCGACACGACACGCGCCACTGACTGTCTGCGTTCATTAAGTAATCCCGCAGTCATTTCCCCCTCAATTTTTGCCTCCAGGTCGGCTCCGGCGCCCAGCCGTGGCGGGGCGGGGCGGGCCGCGGGCCCGGCAGATCCTTGTCCTGTTCCTCCTCCCCTGCCCCGCCGCGCCGCGCCGCGCCGCGCTAATCAGACCGATAATTGTCCCAGCTGGCATTTTATTTCGCATTTTATTTGGCTCTTCCTGTAGCGCGGCCGAGAACGAGGAAAGGACGGAGGAGAGGAAGTCGAGAAGGGAGGGGCTGCGCGGCCCCGCACCCCGACCCGCACCTCGCGGCGCGCTAGCGCCTTGGACCCCGCGCCGTGCCCCGCGGGGAGCACTCTGGTGGCCGCGAAACGGCACGGCCTCGTAACGGCACGGCCTCGGAACTTAAAAATCAGCCCGTTCACACGCCCGACGCGTCAACGGCGAGAACATTCGCTCAAGTGTATACGCCCGCGCAATCTATCAGTCACAATGTGCACTCAGAAAATGGTATTCTAGATTTTAGTGTGTTTTTCCACTAATGTCTCTTTCTAATCAAGTCCTCTAAACATTCTCCTAAAGTTTAGGGGATCTATCAACTAAATCGTATTATGGTCACCAGTACTCTAGTGTTTAGAGGATCTACTAGAGATGATGATCCTCTATAATTCTTTCCCCTGAATGCTTTATGAAACTTCAGTTGCAACTGAATCATATGTCATACCAGCCTATGCAACTATTCTTCAAGTCAAGGTTTTTTCACAGCTAAGTCTTAAATCTTAAATTTTTTGGGGGGTGCACGGTTGATCTCATCGACAAGAGAATCGAAAGAAAAGCGTCCCTTTTTAAAATACTACTTTAGAGTGATATAGTCTTTGGTGCTCTGGGGTGAAATTTACAATCATGCGCACCTTTTCTATTCATAAGTCCCGTTTGTCAACACGACCCGGACGGTAACAACTATATTACTATCGTTTAAAGAGGTAGCCTCGGATAGCCTCAGGCAGGGGAGGGGCGGCGTGTCCGGTATCCGGGACTGTGAATCGTCTGGGACCCCTCCCGCTCGTCCCTTCTCCAGCTCGCCCTAGTCTACCCCCGGCCCCGGCCCCGGCCCCGGCCTCGCCTGGAGTCACACCCACTTGGCGGTTAGCTCCGTGGTAAATTGGCGGAATGAGAGTTGAACGGTTGGCCCGGGCCACGCTGTGCGGCAAAGCTTCGTGTCTCATTCTGCTCCCGCCTCCACAACTCTAGCCAGCAGGGCCAGCAGCAGGATCAGCAGCAGGATCAGCAGCAGGGTCAGCAGCAGGGCCATAGCAACAGGGTCAGCCGTAGGGCCAGCCGTAGGGCCAGCCGTAGGGCCAGCCGTAGGGCCAGCAGCAGGGCTAGCAGCAGGCCCAGCAACAGGGCTAGCAGCAGGGCTAGCAGCAGGGCGAGCAACAGGGTCAGCAGCAGGGCTAGCAGCAGCAGAGGGCGGGGGCCGGCGAGGATCACCATAGGCAACAAGACGAGCAACAGGTTTTGGAAGGGTGCGCTGCTGCTGGCGTGAAGAAAGAGCCTTTATCAGATTACCTGCAGACAATTAGTTCAGTCTTTTAGGCAAACTGTTGAATGATGCGAGAGATAGCAGCTCGCGTGAGGCGTGAGGGAGGAATTCCCCGTCATAATTGGAACAGAGTGTCTGGCGAGGCGAGGTCGCGGGGCGGCGGCGGCACGGGCAGGGGTGGTCGTGGCACGGGCAAGAACTGCTGACAGATGACGGTGGGTCGCCTGCTGATTAGGAGGGCTGTTCGGCAGTTTGTTAGCGGCTGGGCTAGGGCCGGGCGGGGCCGGGCGGGGCCGGGCCAGGTGGAGCAACACGTCCGCTCACAAAAAATAATGATGATTGTTCTGTTCGCTCGCAGAGGCGTGCTCGCGTCTAAATTACCCCTTTCGTTGCATGTCCTTTTTCTTTTGCCGCCGCGCACTTTTACGAAACGCATCTTACTTTGACGCGGAGGTGTTCCTCGCCCCCGGGCCCCGGCCCCCCGCCGCCTCGTGCCGCCCCCGTTTGGTCTTCCCTGTTGATCCCAATTATCGCGCCGCGTCGGATTGTAACCGGACAGGCCTCGGCCGGGCCGGGCGGGGCGGGGCGGGGCGGGGCGCGGCGGTGTGAGGTGGGGTGAGGTGCGGCGAGCCAGACGAGGCGGGCCAAGCTGCTGCACTTTAATTACTCAGAGGCAACAGGACCCTGGCACCGGGGCCGAGCGGCGCAGCGCAGCGTCCAAGCCTCCGAACACGAACTATGAGAATTATATTCCGTTTATAAAATAAAAGGATGGAGCTTCGTGACATTAAACAAAATTACTGGAGAGACTAAAGTTTTTTTCCCTTCTGCGTGCGGACACGCGGCCTGTTTGTGTCTATGCACGTCGGGCACAAAGAGGTGCAAAAATAAAAAAATTCGATGGTTTTGAAAAACCCGCGATCCATCGACTCTTTGTATCGAACCCCGCCGCCTTGCACAGCTCGTCCCTAATTGGACTCAGCACGGGCCAGGGGCGCGTGCCCGGCCCCGCCCCGCCGCGCCCCGCCTCACCCCGCCCGCCCCGCCCCGCCCACCCCGCCCCGTCCCGCGTGGCCGATTTGATTGAATCCGACGCGGTCCGAACCGTCAATGGATGAGCCAATTTTCGTCACGGCCCGTAATATCGAAAAGCGCGGCCAATGTCTGTCCGTGTTTGCTCTCACAACAGCGGAAACCGGACCGCGGGGCGCGGCGGGGCGGGGTGGGGCGCGGTGGGGCGGGGTGGGGCGCGGCGCAACAGGCGCAGCGCGGGGCTGAATGGAAGATTGAGCTCGCAAAACGCGCTGGACAAGAGTGCGTGGCGGGGCGGGGCGGGGCGGGGCGGGGCGGGGCGGGGGCGCGCATGTGTGTGAGTTTATGTGTGTGTGGGCGCGGGCTCGTGCGTGCCCGCTGGCTGGTAGTCGTCGTCACCGGCCAGGTCCAACTTCCCATATGCACAGGTCGACCAGGACGGAGCGGGGCGGGCCGGGGCGGCTACACTATAACCGTTTGCTGTTTTTGTTTTGTGATTGTGTTGCCCCAAATCAAACACGCCCCCAGAGCTCTAGTTGGTGCGGGCCGCGCGGCTGGCCCTCGCCTCGCCTTCCCCTCCACCTCATCCATTCGTCATCATGCACGTGCCTCACGGGCGCCCGGCCCCGCCCCGCCCCGCCCCGCCCCGCCCCGCCCCGCCCCGCCGCCTACGCGACTAGTTCCACGACCAGCACCAGCGCGCGCTCCTCCCGCCCCCTCCCCCGAGCCGCAACCCCGAATGTCTTAGTGCTCGGGGCCGCGCCACGCCGCGCCACGCCACGCCACGCCACGCCACGCCACGCCACGCCACGCCACGCCACGCCACGCCACGCCACGCCACGCCACGCCACGCCACGCCACGCCACGCCACGCCACGCCACGCCACGCCACGCCGCGCCACGGTTGCGGCTGCGGCGCACCACCAACACCAATTGAATCAGCCGGAATGAGTGTCGGATGACTTTACTTCCAGCTGGCTGCTAACTTTCTTTCTCATCATATATATGTCTGAGCCGGCCGGGGCCGGGCGGGGCGGGGGGAGGGGAGCAGGCGGGCGGGGGCGGTACAGGGCGTGGTGCTGCTGCTGCCGCCCTAGAGCCTGAGCCTGAGCACGGAGCCTTGTCGGGGGAAAAACTTGTCCTCGGAAAAGAAAAATACAACTGATTCTGTGTGACGCCGTTGGGGTTACACAAGGCTACAGAGCGGCCCCGCCCCGCCCCGCCCCGGCGAGCAGCGCGTGCGACTCTGTGTGAGTGTGTAACAAACACCAATTACAATCCTTTCTTCGCAGCTCGAGGTCGGGCGGGGCGGCTGCAAACTCGCAGCATACATTCTGCTTCGGGTAAAGGGATGCGGCTGGATTATAGAAAGTCGGGGGGCTGCGGTGGTAAGCAGCGCCTCCCCTCTCCCCCCCTCCCTTCCGCCTCCACGCCCCCGGCTCCACGGCACACCACCCCGCGCGTTCAATCGACTTCCGTTCATATCGGGCTGGGCACTGCCAGGCACTGCGCACTACCCTCTGCTGCCAAGTGTTTGAATCTCCGGGTGGGGCGGGGCGGGGTGGGGTGGGGGTGGGGGTGGGGGGTGGGGGGCCCCGCCAAGGGTTTGCGTAGGCGTCAAAGCACTGCGTCTGACAGGGGCGGCCCCATTGTCACGGCGCGGAAACTTAGATGAGTGTGTGCAGCGGTCGGTGTGTGGTGTCGAGTCGAAATGGCCGCCGCGCCGGTGCCGGTGGTCCAGCTGTGCCTTTGGTCGGGTCGGGCCCTCCGTTTGGCTCGGGCCGGCGGCGCGGTGCGGCCGCGGCTGGGCTGGGCGGCGGGCGCCTGCCGGGTAGGCACGCCCGCCCGACACGCCTGCGCAACGGGACTGCCTACGCCGCGATCCGCAGGCGCTAGCGGCGCCGTGGGCCGTGCCGTAGGCCGTGGAGGCGGGGAGTGGAACCCTCTCGCTGCCTCGTCTCTCAATACCCTTGACTTGTTACCGAGGGGGCCTCAACTCGGTCCTGCAGAGTACACCGGATTGCCAAGATTGCCAGATTGCCTGCGTAGTTTTTGCATTTTCCGTGAGAAGACCCCTGTATGTAGGCAATACGTACGGCTTTGCACCGATTATTGTGAAGATTGCCGAAGATTGTAAATGGATTGCCAGAGTGGGTGTACACCGGATTGCCCAAGTGGAGGCCCCCTCGCTTGTTACCCAGAATGAAATCCCCCCGAGAATCGTCGCCGTCGCCTGTCCCCGGTCCTTGAGGTGCTCGGCTCGGCTCGGCTCGGCGCTGGCGTTGACTCTCGGCCTGCCCTGTCCTCTCCTGCCGCAGGCCCCGCCCGGTGAGCCCGCCCCCGCCCCCGCTATGCTGCTGCGACTCCATCTGCTGGCCCTCGCCCTCGTCGTCCTGCCCGCCTACTCAGAGCAGTTCTACGCCAACAGATATGGCAAGCGGCAAGAGTTCGGTGAGTCCAACGACGGCGTCCCGTTCAGTATGCTGCCAGATAAGTGGGGCAAAACTTGCCCCACGGTGCACCTGTGTGGAGCGGGCGGTATCAACGCACAGGAAACTCTCCTGGAGGGTGATCAGGGAGCTCCCCGCGATAGTCTCGAACGGGCTACTTCCGGCGTCGAGTCCCATTTAAAATACACAAGACTCGAACTCGCACCGACCCGGAAGTAGCCTGGTCCGGGGAGCTCCCTAAAGCCCTCCTGTGGGGAGAGTTTGGCTGGTAGCCTGGGCAGGCGTTGATACCGCCAGCTCCACACAGGTCCCGCTCGCTCGCGCTGCTGTCTTGAGACTCGCCTGCTCTGCTCCCTCAGCCGGGCCGCACGGGCAGCAGGTCGGCTTCCAGAGCGGCTCCCGGTACGGGCGGACGGACCCGGACGCGGCGCCCCTCGGCCCGGACGACAGGCTGCAGCGCCGCTTCTACGCCAACGGCCGGTACGGCAAGCGCAGCGGAGGCGCCGCGGCAGGCGCAGGGCCGACGCCGGCGTCGGGGGCCGTGGGCGCCGCCCTGGCCGAGTACCAGCTGCTAGACGGTAAGGCTACACGCAGAGAAGCCAGTTCTTCACGGAAAAAAATATGTGAGTTAATCGCGGGACAACCGACGAATTAGTCGTGACAACTAAAATAAACGTGCTGGGAAACAAAAAGTAGTTGCGTTGTCGGAAATTTTCGGTTCTGCGCACTCAACCATATAAGTTGTCACTCTTTTAACTAATTTTTAGTTGTAGCGACTGATTTTCGGTCGCAACAGCTAACTTGCTTTTTTCCGTGTTGTCGCAAGAGATCAAATCGTCATGGGGATTTAAATACGGAGAGAAATCCTCTTGGACGTACTTGAATCCGCGGAGGATTTCTTGCGAAAAGAACTGGCTTTTCTAAGTGTAGTGTCTGCACCAGCGAGACGTCTCAGGAGTGTGACCTTCAAAACTTATTCATTCTGATTTTTCTCCAAATGCAGACTTTTCGGGAATTCCCTTCGTCGTGGATGAGGACTCGCAGGTGGTCTGTCGCTACACCGGCGTCACGAATCTCTTCAGATGCGCTCGGAGGTGAGCATGTGTTTCGCAGTAGCTCGAATTTGAACCGAGGCCAGTTCGCTGACATGAGTATTAACATTTCTCTCCTGTTCTCTCTGTTTTGTCTAGGAAAGAGGGCGAAGACATTCCGGCGATTCTCCAGGACCCGCAGTCCAGCGTGGTGACTGGAAACCCCCTCAACTAACAATGGTTCAGCGTTCATTTAGTTCTGAAAGTCGATTTCTCCGTTTTTTGTTTCACCCATTTTACAAGAAATAATAATAAGAAAAAATTACTCAAAAACGCTGATCTGGCGATCTATGATTTTTTCACGTCGTCTTTAATTTAGAGCAGGCTTACTCTAGATTCTACCTAAAATTATTACATCGACAAGCCGACCATATGCGATAGCTTGGGTTTGTTGAGAGAAAGGGGGGCAGGGTAACGGTAAGTTACGCTGTGAGGCCCCCTTCCCTTCGTGATGTTTTTCTCCCAGCGCGTTCAGGGAGTATACAAGCCGTGTAACGTGGTGACAGCCCGGCCTGCAGCTGGGTGAAATAAACTCCAATAATGTTTGTCGGCACCTACTGAGAGGAGGTGTCATTATTATAAATGTAACTTTTTTAAAATAAAAAACATCTTCGGCTCCACTGTATTGCTCTTAGGCCGAATAGCCAACTTTTAGTCTATATTAAAAGTATTATCGTTTTTTGGTCTACCATTATTGTCTTGTTATCAAATAAGGTCAGTTAATGTGATAAGCAAGCGTACTTGCGATGCAATACGGAGTGGGATATATTTTTTTTTTTTGTAGCATACGAGCGCCTGTTGAAAAATGCCAAAACAATTTACTTAGCAAGACTTCTGTTTCTGTAGTCGCTCTCTGGGGATATTTACGGGGCCGTGTGGCTGGACCTTAAAATTTTCCTACAATACAACGAACCTGATCTCTATCGAATTTTAAGAATGTCACGAGGGCGTCTCTGAAAGCGGTTCCGAATGGCCTTGGGGTCGGACTTCGTTATGCTGCTGTAGAATTCGAACGTAGATTGAAAGACCCTGGCGGTAGTGTAAAGAATGAAAACGTGCACCCTGTAAAATAAAGTTGTCATCGTCAAAATATCAAACTCTGATTTTTATTATTTTATTGTTCGCACCGATAGTGTGCACATTGACTAGTTGAGATCGCGTAGAATCCCACCACTGCACTGGAAAAACAAACGTGACGTGCGTCACACTTGCAAGTGCGACCCCTGGACAGGTCGTGTGACCGTAGTTTTGGTCACGTTTGTGATGCGACCTCCTATGTGAAATGCCGTATACCCTGGAGCTTGCGTCGCACCATATGGTGTGACGTTAATTTAGGTCGCAGTACGTGGTGTGACCAAAAATGGTCACACCAATTGATGCGACGCGAGTCACGTTTGTTTTTCCAGTGTGTTTTTAGGCGTGCCTCGCCTTACAGCCATGAAGGTAAGGTGGCCCTTATTGTCGCCGAAGGCTAGTAATGAGGGAAGCCCCAACTATTAAGCTCTCTGTCCGAAAGTTCGGCGGGCCGGGGCGGGGCGGGGCCGGCCTGGGCATCCTTAAGTCCCGCACACATGCGCCCCGAAATTACCAAACTAATAAAAACCTCCGCGACCGCTCCGCCCCGCCCCGCCCAGCCCCGCCCCGCCCCGCCCCGCCCCGCCCCATCGTTATTTGCATACGACCAAAATGACCTTTCCATGGGGACGGCGTAATGAAGCAGGCGAGCCTCTCGCGGTGGGTGTCCACGGTACGGTTTGGCGTGGAGGCTTGCACTCCTAAGCTTAACTCTAACTGTGTCCAGCGGGGAGGGCCGCCCGGCCCGGCCCCTCCTGTCACCAGGAATTAGCTCACCCTGACATCAAAGTGGCCGTGGCGGCGGAGTGTCGGGTCGCACTGCAGTGCCCCTCCCACCGCTGCCCCCCTCCCCTCCCCGACATCCAACATTTTTTGAGCAGAATGGGAAGGATAAAGAGCGCACGCACAGCCGCGCTAATCGATTGGAGTGTCGCGCGTTGTCGCGGTGATCATCGGGGAAATATGCCAGCCCCCCCCCCCCCCTCCTCCCGGGCGGAGCGGGGAGTGACCCGCCCGGCCCCGCCCGCGTACCCCTTCCAGAAACTTTACAACCCGGGCCAACGCGCCGTCGAGTCGCGTCGCGCTGACGTCACGCCCGGCCCGCGGCCGCGTCCCCGTCTGCCGTCGCCCTGCTCCGCCCTGGCCTGACCCCGCCCCGCCCCGCCCCGCCCCGCCGCGCCCCTTCCCTCCGCACGCAGCCGCGCCGCGCCGCGGCGATGTGTGTGGGGGCGTCTCCGCTCCAATTATAGCAGTTAAGCGTTGCGACAATGCGACTCTCCAGCCGCTCCTTTATCGCTCCTGGTATCTTTCACTCCCTAACGCTCCGCCCCGCCCCGTCCCTCTCAATCGCCCACCCCGCCCGTTCAGCGCGGCGCGGCGTGTGGCGATGGGCATTCGCCGTACACTGTCGTTCTCCGCGTATCCTGTTATTCGCTGCTTATGAACTTGCGTCTCGTCTCCTGAGGTCGTCGCTACACGAGCGAGCTGACGCAAGCTGGCCTGCAGGCTTCCGCCACCACCCCGCCCCGGCCCGCCCCGCCCTGGCCCGCCCCGCCCCGCCCCGCCCCGCCCCGCCGCGGGCCGGCGTCGTACATCACTCAGCCGCGGACAACCAGAGACTCGATACTGACAAGCGCCACCCGGCGCCACGCCACGCCAAGCCGGGGCTTCATACTAAAAATCACCTGGCCATTACGGTCTACTCTGAGATGGATTCGTTGCGGATCGCAGCGAGAAGAAGAGGAGGAGGGAAGTCGGGCGGGGCGGGGCGGGGCGGGGCGGAACGGGGGGGCCGTTGCGGGAGAGGTCTAAATATATACAAGGAGGCCGAGTCGCGTCGCGCATGGCGGAGGCCTCACCTCGCATTGGAATTCGAGAGTAGGGGAAAAATAAGGGTAGGAAAAGTAGCAGCGGCCTGGCGCGTCTAGGTGGTTGGATATTGACCGCAAAGCTCCGCCCGCGTGCTCGTTGGTCACGGGCAGGCAGTGATGGGGTGGGGGAGGGGAGGGGGCCAACCCTCCGCTAGGCCCTAAACAGGTCGACGCGTAGGCACCTAGGCAAAGCGCAGGGCAGCCCTACACTGGGCGGAACACCAGCTAGATAGGCAGGGAACGTTCTAATTCGTCTGTGATGTGAATGCCCGCTCTAGCCCCGAGAGTTCAGAGTGCACGTCGGCGTGCGAGCTGCGAGCGTGGGCTGGGCTCGAAGGAGGGGGACTTGGGTCGGGTCGGGTCGGGCCGGGCCGGGCGCGCCCGGAGGTGCGGCAGCCTTTGTGACAGGGGTGGGACGTGGGTGGGGTGCATCCCCCAAACTTCCAAAGGGCCCGAGCCCGAGCCCGCCTGCGCTGCGTCAGCCAAGGGAAATATTGCTTCGAAAAACCATGTACTGCGGCTTCGTTACACTGTCCCGACATCGGAAACACCTCACATTAAAATAAAGTGCTCTTCGTCCTCTGAGGTGGTTGCGTAATGCCAGTAACTACCAATGCACGGGTACTTCCCACTCCCTTCCCCGATCGCGACGAGCCAGCCACCGCGCTCGGCTCGGGCCAAGTCTAGTTCCTGAAGCGTCGAGTCGGGAGTTGGAATCGCTCCTCAAGAACAAGTGGCGCGGAACAGTAGGGATAAAGGCGCGGCGGCCCGGCCCGCGCCATGTCATTACAGACCCTACTCGGCCCGGCCCGCCAGCCGATCCGACCCTTTGAGAAGCCCAGGCCCAGCTAAAGCCTCTAATCAAAGAAACGCCAGCAAACTGAGACACTTCGTGTCGCATACTAACCCGCCCAGTGAAACGTTAAGGGATTCAATTCATGTGTTGCCATCATCCCCCTGCTACTTTTCATTGTCTGACAAGTTTATCTGGTATTAAGTGTTTCAAAGAGTTCATTAGAAGTGAACTAGTTTGTTGTCCAAATCTGATTTTAGTGAAGATATTTTTTTGGATTTTGGAGTATAGAGATAAATTGGGGTAAAGAACAAGAAGAAATTAAATTAAACCGGGTTTTAATGGATGCAGGTACATGTCGGATCAGCAGGTACAAAAGAGGCTCGTATAAATAACTGGGTTTCACATGCATGCCAACACAGATCTTAATGTCACGACTAGAAAAAAAACCAGCAGACACAAATGCAAAGCACTGCAACAACCCTAGTTACAACTTTGCAAACAATAGAAAAATTCAGCAAAGGTTTGTTTGGAGTAAAATACTGAAATATGCTGTGACTAGGACATCAAGGTGATGTCATGGCCAGAGCATATGGCAGAAGATGGATGCAAAGAACAGTTTATTTAATCCTGCTCAACCTCCTCCTGATCTTCATCGAACTCAGCATCCTCATCAGCAGTAGCTTCCTGGTACTGCTGGTATTCAGAGACCAAGTCATTCATGTTGGACTCAGCTTCAGTGAACTCCATCTCATCCATACCCTCACCAGTGTACCAATGCAAGAAGGCCTTCCTCCTGAACATAGCGGTGAACTGCTCAGAGATGCGCTTGAACAGCTCCTGGATGGCGGTGGAGTTACCAATGAAGGTAGCGGACATCTTCAGACCACGAGGAGGAATGTCACAGACAGCAGTCTTCACGTTGTTGGGGATCCATTCCACGAAGTAGCTGCTGTTCTTGTTCTGGATGTTGAGCATCTGCTCATCAACCTCCTTCATGGACATGCGACCTCTGAAGATAGCAGCAACAGTAAGGTATCTACCGTGGCGAGGGTCACAAGCAGCCATCATGTTCTTGGCATCGAACATCTGTTGGGTGAGCTCAGGAACAGTCAGAGCACGGTACTGTTGGCTTCCACGGGCAGTAAGAGGTGCAAATCCAGGCATGAAGAAGTGAAGACGAGGGAATGGAACCATGTTGACAGCCAACTTGCGGAGATCAGCATTGAGTTGACCAGGGAACCTAAGGCAAGTGGTGACTCCAGACATAGTGAGGGAAACAAGATGGTTCAGATCACCATAAGTGGGAGTGCTAAGCTTCAAGGTCCTAAAGCAGATGTCATAGAGAGCTTCGTTATCAATACAGTAGGTCTCATCGGTGTTTTCTACGAGCTGGTGGACTGAAAGGGTTGCATTGTAGGGTTCAACAACGGTGTCAGAAACTTTAGGTGAGGGGACGACTGAGTACGTGTTCATAATTCTGTCGGGGTACTCTTCACGAATCTTGGAAATAAGAAGGGTACCCATACCAGAGCCAGTACCACCTCCCAGGGAGTGAGTAAGTTGGAAACCCTGGAAGAAAACAAATTAATTAATCTTTGAGCACTTTTACCTAAACAATAACCATTGTATATGTGAGAATAGTTACCTGGAGGCAGTCACAGCCTTCAGCTTCTTTCCTAACAACATCCAACACAGCGTCAACTAGTTCAGCACCCTCAGTGTAGTGACCCTTGGCCCAGTTGTTTCCAGCACCGCTCTGGCCAAATACAAAGTTGTCTGGTCTGAAGATTTGTCCGAATGGTCCTGACCTCACGGAATCCATGGTACCAGGCTCCAAGTCAACAAGGATGGCACGGGGCACATATTTGCCACCTGAGAGTAAATACACAAAATCAGAAACACACACAAGTAACCATTGGAAAGAAATATCTGCCACATCTCAGAACAGAATGTCAAAGT
Organism: Frankliniella intonsa; assembly: GCA_033675135.1. Classification (NCBI taxonomy): domain Eukaryota; kingdom Metazoa; phylum Arthropoda; class Insecta; order Thysanoptera; family Thripidae; genus Frankliniella; species Frankliniella intonsa. The sequence goes on along the minus strand of CM066254.1, from coordinate 11,150,961 downwards.
GACACTCCCCCCACCCACACTGATGACTCATCCCGGGAGTACGAACTTTCTACAAAATGTGACAAGTACATAATGGGAGCGATGTACAGAACTTCAGAAAATAAATACAAAAGTAAGTAAAAATATGATAAAAGAAAGATTATCAACTTTAAAAATTGTTAGTTGTTAACTAAATTTTCGCGCCTAATCTATTTAGGCACTCTTTAGATAGCAAGAAACACAACGAGAGGCAGTTTTCAGGGTGGAGCTAGGTGATTTCAGCCGTCTGGAGCACAGCGCGGGACACCAAAGTAGGCGGCACAAAGGCCTATGATGGCCGGCCGGCCATTGCGCCACAGCCAAGGCGTGGCCTCCGCAGTGGCGATGCGTATTCAGGACCCCACACTAAGTGACCATGCGACAAACAATTCCCCAGAAAATATGCCAGCGCTGGCAGAAAAGCATCCTCCACTCACCTGAGGCTTCATTGTAGTACACGTTGATGCGGTCAAGCTGCAGGTCGGAGTCCCCATGATACGCACCGGTGGGGTCGATGCCATGTTCGTCAGAAATGATTTCCCAGAACTGAAAGAGGACAAAACCATTTATACCACAGGCTAAGCAAATTAAACCCACAATCGCACCGGTAAGCGCTAAGCAGTAATCCCCTTGACTGCAGGCTACCTCATTCGGTCCCACCCAAGCCTAGAAAAACGGGCGGGGCGCTAGGCCACACCTGAATTCTTTACCGTATCCGATACATTCCACAAATCTTTCTTACCTTAGCTCCGATCTGGTTTCCGCACTGTCCAGCCTGAATGTGCACGATCTCCCTCATTTTGTTGATAAAACTTCTTTTACTCAGTCAAAATACAAAATAAAACTGCCTCCGCTAGGGATGCTGCCTCGCAAGTGCCTCCTGAAGCTCACTGGCCGACACCGGTTTCTAAGATGGACCAGTCCGCAAGCAGAGCCCAACGAATTTTCTGTAACGGACAAACCTGACGTGGCCGATCAATACAGTACACCACTGTGCTTCAAGCCGGCCAACCAGTTGCGAGCTAGGACCACACCCCGTTTGTAAGCTCTCCTCTCATTGGTTCTTTTAAAATCGATTCCAGCAGCTTCCTCTCTACCATGATGGCTACAAGAGCTGGCACTGAGTCATTTCATGGAGCCAGGTCTGGAGATCCATTCTGCCTGTTTCGTACAGTTTACTGTTTTAAATTGAACATATGTGTGACAATTAAAGGAAGAAGCCTTCAGTTAGTCTACATGTCATTACTTTTGGTGACAATAAAAGTAGTTATCTCTGTTAAAAATGAACAGTCTCGCGGTTACGCTCATGAAGTAGGCCTCTGTTCTTTTTATTCCCACTTCGCCACATGAAAAAAACTACTACAATATCTGACGAAATTTTAGAATTATCATCTGGAGTGTCTAGTTTGAATCTGTTGCCAAATCTGCGAGTAGAAGACTAGTAATTTCTATCAGCCTTCCCGTCCAATTCAAAATTAATGGATAATATCCGTACCAACCTAAAAATAACGAATACTGTATAAACCGTTTGATCAGACAAATTAAGATAATGAAAGAGATGGGTGCATTATTTTTATTTTGTCTTAGATACCTTCTCTGAATCCTGGATAAGACGTTTCCTACAACTTTTTTGAATTGACATAACACATCAGAAGACCATTGTGCTTTTGTAGTTGGCGCAATCGTTGTCAGCGGCGCTGTTTACTTGACAGTAGGTTATGTTTGGGTCGTTTTGAATGAATTATTTTAAGTTTTCAATGATATGAATTATGTGTCCACTTTTGAAACTACCACATTTCTAATGCCGATAATCTACTTTATTCACACAAGATTTCAAATTTCTCATCTATTTCGCAATTCCTTTTATTAAACTTAAAGCCAGGACCTTTAGGTTTGTACCTGTGCTCAAAGTTCTGAGGCATATATTTGTTTTGCCTGCGTGGTTATGTATAAAATTTTATACCCGAATACAAAGAATGCTTAAAAATTGTGTTCTTTATTTTTCCATCATTTCCGTGTCAGCCGTAGCCATCTCTTTTGATTGTTTCTGACACTTCTGTCAAAAATTTGTCAGTCTCTTGCATTCAAAGTAGTTTTATTTGCTTTCAGAGCTTTACATCTGAATTTTCAAAGATGTTTCAACAAAGCGCACTTGGGACAAGCACCCCATTTGGAGGAGCACGCACCACATCTACCACTTCCAAAGACATAGAGGTGGTGTCACCTCCTGAGGACTCTATCTCGTCAATGGCTTTTAGTCCAGCTGCCCTTCAACAGAATTTTCTTGTTGCGGGAAGCTGGGACAACAATGTAAATAACTTAATTCTCTTACCAGAAATGCTCTTGATATCCTTAATAGAATTTTATGAGCCCCTGTTTTTGCACAGGTACGATGTTGGGAGGTGGAGCAAACTGGCAATACAGTTCCCAAGTCTATGCAAAATATGGATGGTCCTGTTTTAGATGTGTGCTGGACTGATGTGAGATTTTGCTCCCCTAAGACTAACTAACTAAAAAGACATCCAAGCAGTTATTTTGGAATAACAGATTATTCACAAAATTAATCTGTTCACAGGATGGAACCAAAGTTATGATGGCATCATGTGATAAACAAGTGAAATGTTGGGATCTGGCCAGTAATCAAACTATTCAAGTTGCTCAACATGATGCTCCAGTGAAAACATGTCATTGGATAAAGAGCCCCACATATTCCTGCCTTATGACAGGCTCATGGGACAAGACTCTCAAATTCTGGGATATGCGCAGTGCAAATCCCATAATGACTATAAATCTTCCTGAAAGATGCTATGGTGCTGCCGTTGTGCGTAGTTTCAAACTGTGATTTCTTTCCTGTATTCACCCGTTCTCCTGAGTTTAAGAAGTAACTAAACATTCTTATTTAAAGGATTATCCAATGGCTGTTGTAATTACAGCAGGAAGGCATTTAATTGTTTACCAGCTAGAAGGAAAACCACAAGAATTTAACCGAGGAGAAACTAATCTTAAGTACCAGCATCGCTGTGTTGCAATTATGAGAGACAAAAAAAATTCCCCAACAGGTTTGTAAATTATACATGACCTAAGTTAAAATACCTTACATCTTTAAACTGGCAATTTCAAATAGTTAAAATCATTGTTCTGTTGTTACATAGGGTATGCTGTTGGCAGTGTAGAGGGCCGAGTTGCAGTCCAATACGTCAATCCTACTCAGCCGTCTGACAACTTCACATTTAAGTGTCACAGAGTGAATTGTGCTAACAATACCTACCAAGAAATTTATGCAGTTAGTTAAATGTGTTCAATAATTTAGTTATTGCATAGTAAAATTTATCTCAATACTCATTTGTTTCCTACCATTCAGGTCAATGATATTGCATTCCATCCTGTGCACAATACTGTTGCAACAGTTGGAAGTGACGGGACATACAGTTTTTGGGACAAGGATTCTCGTATAAAACTGGGGTCATCTGAACAAAAAGATCAGTCTATTACACGTTGCTGCTTCAATCACAATGGTCAAATATTTGCATATGCTCTTAGTTATGATTGGTCAAAGGTAATTTGTTTGTTCACTAAAGATCAGGAATATAGGGTGTTTATTCTATAATCTATATTGTGAATTGTGCATCTCTTACAGGGTCATGAGCATTACAACCCTCAAAAGAAGAACAGCATATTTCTTCTGCCTTGCTTTGAGGACATGAAACCACGCAGTAAATCAACTTCTTAATGCATGATGGTTTTGTATTGAACAGCAAAACTTATCATTCTATTAAATGTAAATTAATTTTATACTGTAAAGTGTGTGAAGCAAATTAAAAATTTGACCAAAATTCAGCAGTTTTTCTTCTATTCTTTTAAAATAAAAGTCAGTTCAGCGTCCCAGCGTGTACCCACATGTGGCTGCTGCCTGCAGTTTGTACTTCCCGCCCAATACGACGACTGTTGGCTCAACTGGTTCAAGAGCACAAGCACCACTGTACACATGGTCCGCGGTGTTTTTCTCAAACTTTCGACTAAGCTTTATTTCATTTTTTAGTCTGTGGAGTATGAGCGTGCACACATCATGAAATATTGCCACAGCTGTAGCCTTAACGAAGACTTTATTTCTTTTTTCTTCAAACTGACTTGATTCCGCTCCTAGTAGTTCATAACCTCTGTGGCAGTGCCCTGTTTGTTTTGGTTGAGATCGTCTATCTGCCTGCCTCACCGCACTGACTCTTCTTCCGAGGGTATGTAATTTTAATTTGTACCTGATGCGGGGCCTGTACATGGTATCATTTCGGCCCACTGTGCCTTAACATTCCCCCTTTAAAATGCTGTAATACCTAAGTCTTGTGTTATTCATTTAGCTGGACTACAAATATGATAATATTAAAATTTTACCCACAGCTTCTGGCATTCTCATAGAAAACAGCCAAGATGTTTCAACAGACAACACTTGGGGCTAACACATCATTTGGAGGAGCTCGTACGCAGGCAGCATCAAATGTTGTAAAAGATTTTGAAGTGGTGTCACCACCAGAGGATTCAATTTCTTCATTAGAGTTTAGTCCTGCTGCTTTACAGCAGAATTTTTTGGTTGCTGGAAGTTGGGATAACTATGTGAGTTCTATTGATGTCTGATTCCTGGCTTATGTACAGCGAATGTTATCTCATTTTGACGGACTATGGTTCATGTGTTAAGGTTCGTTGTTGGGAGGTGGAACAAACAGGAAAAACCATACCCAAATCAATGCAGAACTGTGATGGGCCTGTTTTGGATGTCTGCTGGACAGATGTAGGTATAAATTTTCCTAAAAAGTCTAATGTTGTCTATAATTAAATTTTAAAAAACTCTTTCTTTTTCTTTTGTAGGATGGAACCAAGGTGATGATGGCCTCATGTGACAAGCAGGTCAAGTGCTGGGACCTAGCAAGTAACCAAACTATTCAAGTTGCACAGCATGACGCCCCAATAAAAACATGTCACTGGGTTAAGAGCCCTACTTACTCTTGTCTCATGACAGGTTCATGGGATAAGACGCTTAAATTCTGGGACATGCGTAGTGCAAATCCCATAATGACTATAAATCTTCCTGAGAGATGTTATGGTGCAGCTGTGGTATGTTCTTCTCAGTTACATTTTTGCATCTTCGCCTTATTTCATTTCCCTCCTACCCAATTTAAACTTTTGAATTACAGGATTACCCTATGGCAGTGGTCATAACTGCGGGAAAACAACTCATTATTTACCAATTAGAGGGGAAACCTCAGGAATTCAGGCGAGCTGAAACAAATTTAAAGCATCAGCACCGATGTGTAGCTATAATGAGAGATAAAAAGAGTTCACCAACAGGTAGATGGGCAATTTTCATCATGATATTAGGTACATGGTTTGACAACTAAATATCTTTTATTTTCATCCACAAGGGTATGCTGTGGGCAGTGTGGAAGGCAGAGTAGCCATTCAATACATAAATGCACAAGGTCCAAAAGATAATTTCACTTTTAAATGTCAAAGAATTAATGGTCCTAACAACCAATATCAAGAAATTTATGCTGTGAGTACATCAAATTTTCTCTCATTGTAACACCCCATATCCTCTGGTGTTATCTAACAAATCTTTACTTTGCAGGTCAATGATATTGCTTTTCATCCATTGCATAACACAGTTGCCACTTGTGGCAGTGATGGAACTTACAATTTCTGGGATAAAGATGCTCGAACTAAACTAAAATCATCAGAGCAATTTGATCAACCTATAACACGCTGTTGCTTTAATAGCAATGGTCAAATATTTGCCTATGCTCTCAGCTATGATTGGCATAAAGTAAGTGCATGTGGCAGTAACAAGTCCCCTTTACTTTGTGGTATGTATTGCAGAAATCCAATGTCTTAATTCATTATTACAGGGCCATGAATTCTACAACCCCCAAAAGAAGAATGGAATCTTCTTACACCCATGCTATGAAGATGCAAAACCTCGAAATTTAACTGCATCGTAAGACTCAATTGAAATATGATTTTTTTGTTTATAATTACCGGAATAAACTTTTACTGCATATACTTAAAATTCTGTGCAAATCATTAGAAATAAAATCCATTTTTATACAGGAAGAGTAGTAATGTTTTTATTTTTAAATGTTGGTCCTTGTTTTACAAGACTGATAAGAAACAGCAATATACAAAACTAAAATTTTTATAATAGCAACCATCTAAGAAATAGATACTATTTGCAAATATTCTGGCACTCAAGTTGTACAAATTCATTTTGAATGAGTAAAAATATAAAATTAATCCCTTCACAGAATAATTTCATTTTTAAAACTCCTGGTCAGTTCTTTGTAGGGTAATACAATTGAGTTCAAGAGAATTACTTCAGAAGGCACAGTCACGCTACAGCCTGAGGATAGAGGAAGGAAAAAGAAAAAGCAATAAGGAGTAAAATAAATAAATAAATAAATAAATAAATAAATAATGAAACCACATTAGAAAAGCATAGTTTACTAACCAACAATAGTTATGGATGGGTTGAGACGACCATCCTGATTAAAAAGAGGAGGGTTATCCATTTTGGCAAAAGGCTTGTTAGGATTGGGATCACATGGAGTTCCCTCAACACGACTCCATTTACCAACTTGTGTAGCCCTTCCTAAAATGAATAAGATGAAACACATTACAGTACTTATCTAACATTTAAACTTTTCGAATTGACTCAAAATTAAAATTTTACAAGTAAGGGGTATCTGGTTTACATACCAACAATGCTGTGTAGAACTAAACTGTGATCTGCAATGCTGGCTCCTGAGAGAATGATTGATTCCTTGATTCTCACTCCAGGACCGATAATGGCCCCAGCCCCTACACTTACATTTGGGCCCAACTAAGAAAGATAAAGGAACAACTAAAGATAAACTCCTCTGAGTAGTTTCTTTACACAAGTATTCAAAAAAGTATAACTCACAGTAGCAGTAGGGTGAACGGATGCAGAGGGGTGCAAATGCACGTCACCAATGATATTGCAGCTTTTATCGTCTGGATTTTCTTTTGACCTACCTTTTGCCAAACTAAATTAAAGCAGAAAATATTAAAACTTAAAATGTACCAAAAAATGTAACAGTAAAATATTATTCTTGTGCCACTAGCATACCGATGAGAGGACTTTGCTTGGTAAAGATGTAGATAATGTCGGTTAGCATAGATGGCAGACCCAGCAGACTTTAATTGAGACCACCACCTGCTTGTAGGCATAGCAAAAAACTTTCCAGTGCCAGCAAGGGGCATGAGAACTTCCTGCTCTAGTTGAATACAACTTGTTTCCTTTGTATTATGAGTGTTGTCACTAAATGTAATGCAATGGTGGCAATAAAGTTGAAATAAAAAGAGTAAATTAAAAGTACTTTGCACACTTCTACTGTAATTTTCAAATCACCTGTAATAATCTGATTGCTTGCTGTTGAAAACTGTTGACATTGTTTGGAATATATCTGTACTGAACACATACACCCCACAGCTGATGAGTGTTGAGACAAAAGTGGAGGGCTTTTCAACATAGTGCATTACCTCAGAAGTCCCCTCATCCCTGACCATGCAACCGTATAAAAGGGATTGTTGCCTAGTTGCCTCAGTTGCCATCACAGACACCTTTTAAAAAAAAAGGTTAAAAGTGAAATGGGGGAAGGGGGGGATATACAAAAATAATATAAATATATTGCATTACCAAAGCCTGTTTAGATTGGTGGAAAGAAAGCAATTCTTGTAATGGAAGATCGGCACAAACATCACCATTCAGTACGAAAAAAGCATCAGGATTTCCACTGCAAATTTGGTCTCTGAAATGGTACATTCCTCCAGCAGTTCCCAGAGCGGTAAATTCTTGTAGATACCTTGTTACATAGATAACACATTTCGTCTGAAAGTAATTCATTGCTCACATATGGTTTAAAATCCACAGAACAAATGATTACCTAATGTTCACTTTGTACTCCTGGATCATGTCTGTGATGAATTGCTGAAGTTCAGTAGCAGCATAGTAGCCAATTATAAGGATTTCTTTCAGATTAGGAACACAAGCACAAGCTTCAACATGGTGTTGAATCATAGGCAGACCAGCAACAGGGAAAAGTGGCTTGGGTATGTCAAGAGATAGAGGCCGGAACCGAGTACCTGCAAGACAATTATTAATAACCGATGAATAATCTCAGCAGCAGTAAAATTAACTAGATAAACAATATCTCAACCATTGCAGAAAATATTACATTTCTGTTTATATAAAGATTTAAATAAATCATTAGTCAGTGAAGCTAATTAACATCACTCATAAGCATGACAGCAAGCTAATCACCTCATGCTTTAAATTTACAGATGAAAAATAGAGTATCTTGGTAACCAATGTTTACATTTTGAGATGAACCTAACCTAAAGGGATTTAAACAGGTAACCTACCCTTTAAGGGGCCTCCAATTAATATTATCGCCTTCAGCATGGTATGTTCCGTCAATACTGACGCCGAAACAGATGGTGTCAATTCTCAAACATTCCACGTAAACGGTAGTTGTTCTAACGTGTCAGCACACTTGACAGGATAAGCGATAAGTACGCAGACCTGCAAGCAAGCAGGCGTTCTTTTCTTTCTTCTTCTTTGTTTTGACGCGCCCCGCCATGCTGTCAACTGTTGAATTGCACTCACAGCAGACGATATAGGTTTAATTCAGGTGATGTTGAAGGAAAAGCCAGTTAGCAACATGAACTTGAAAGAAAATTATAATTTATGTGGCAATGTTTGCCTGGCTTATTATATTAATATTAAGTTAGGTCCCTCAGCTTAAAGTAAGATTTTCCCTAGATACTTTTGAATTCTGTAATAGACAGGTACAATAGGAAGTATCAAACAAAACACATGCATTTTATAATTTTTTTTTATTTTCAATTTTTTTATTATATAAAGGTAAGCAATTACGCTGATGCAAGAGCACCAACATATTCCTTCACAACATCAAGAGCAGCCGACTCTTCACCATAGTCCTGCGAACAGAGGAAATACCAAGTTAGACCTGTGGATAAACCCTTTAAGGGCGTTGTGTTACATGATCACAATACAGCATACCTTAACCACAACACAGGAGCACCCAACAATTTTCCTTGGCTTGCCAGTGTTGTCGATCTTGCAGAGGCCTGCCCACTCTCCAAGCTTCTTGTTGTCTTCAACCTTGATAATGGGGATTTGGTGCTCATTACAAAGGGCCTCTACTAATTTCTTGTAAGTGTCCTGGTCGCAGTTGTCAGCAAGAAGACACAGAAGTGCCTGACGTCTGAAAAACAATGTCCCCAATGTTAGTAAATTGTTCATTCATTATAGTGTTGACTACTGCAGCTGTCAATTCACTTCCTCATCTCAAAATATCTGCATATTTTTCTTTTGTAACGGGTTCATCTCAGAAGAGGGAGCCCATAAAGGGCATAATCACCGGAAGTGAATTCTCAGCTTAATGTCAATTAACTTTTGGCCTCAGCAAGCTTTGCTAGATAAGTCTACTCTCCTCATTAAGAAATTATCCACATTACTTATAAAACGGGTTCATCTCAGAAGAGGGAGCCCATGAAGGGCCTAATCATAGGAGAAAAACCATGTCTACCTGCTGTCACCAATCATAATATCTATTTGATCACTACCTACATCCCAAACACTTCCTCAGCAAAAATTATCCACATGATTTAATTAATGTAACGGGTTCGTCTCAGAAGAGGGAGCCCATGAAGGGCTTAATCATGGGAAGCGTTTGAGAGATGACTTAAGATAACATTCATCAAGAAGTTTCACTGTTTGGAAAAGCTCATGTTTAGAGACTCCATTTCCTTAGCATTTAATTTCCACACAGGATTATTGTAACGGGTTCATCTCAGAAGAGGGAGCCCTGATAGGGCTTAATCACAGGAAATGGAATGTGTGCAACCCTTGCAGGCAACAAAACCTTCAGGCCTTGATTAGATGCACTTCCGCAAAATACAATGTTAACATGTATAAAATGAAACAGGTTCATCTCAGAAGAGGGAGCCCATGAAGGGCCTAATCATAGGAGAAAAACCATGTCTACCTGCTGTCACCAATCATAATATCCATTTGATCACTACCTACATCCCAAACACTTCCTCAGCAAAAATTATCCACATGATTTAATTAATGTAACGGGTTCGTCTCAGAAGAGGGAGCCCATGAAGGGCTTAATCATGGGAAGCGTTTGAGAGATGACTTATGATAACATTCATCAAGAAGTTTCACTGTTTGGAAAAGCTCATGTTTAGAGACTCCATTTCCTCAGCATTTAATTTCCACACAGGATTATTGTAACGGGTTCATCTCAGAAGAGGGAGCCCTGAAAGGGCTTAATCACAGGAAATGGAATGTGTGAAACCCTTGCAGGCGACAAAACCTTCAGGCCTTGATTAGATGCACTTCCGCAAAATACAATGTTAACATGCATAAAATGAAACAGGTTCATCTCAGAAGAGGGAGTCCAAACTGGGACTACTTATCAGATTGCAAGGCTTACAAGACTGGCCTCTTATAGAGCAATTTAAGTAACAGGTTTCATACTTACTTGTCAAGAGCCTTGGCAGCCTCATGAAGACCATGGGCCAGACCATCATGGATAAGGGCGTTCTTCAGCACTTCTTGGAGAGCTGTGTTCACGTCCATGGGTCCTCCCGCAGCGGGAGCCGCTGAGGGAACATCATCGCTGCAAAGAAATGCCACATATAAGAACGCGGAGCAATGAGTAACAAAAATGTTGATGGGATGAGGACACTTCACACCGACTAAGAAAAACAGACGCGTTAGATACGAACGTTTGAGGATTCACATGCAATCTTAATGGAGAAAGGTGAAATTCGATCGCAAGAATTACTCATTACTGAGGTGTAAATTATTCGAGAAATAGAAATTGATCACGATGGGGTACAATGTTTATTACTGGAAGGTTAGGAATACTTACTTTCCGGCGTCAGACATTTCGGCCACTGAGGTTCAGTCTGCAACGAGGCGGAAGATAAAATTGAGATTAAAACAAATGGTAAATAAATATGATATATGGACGAATGGCGTATTTCAAAGGATGGGATTTAGAATTGGAGATAAATAACACGCGAAAGCACACCTACTGAGCGTTCCGTGAGAGGGACCGGAAAAGGATGGCCGAGTGTTTGCACGTCTACAAAACAGAAATAGTATGAAAAATTCAGGGAGTCAGACTTAACACTTCTGCCATCCAAACACGCGTTTAGTGAATTCTGAAAACACGAAATATTGAGTTAAACCACAAAAATATTTGAGCCGCCTTACAGAAAGAATGAATTTTTCAAACTGGTGAACTTGCCATCTACGAAAACTCTCTGACGAAAAGTTACACATAACCACTCCAGTTCGAGTTGATTTGACGTTGGTGAACGTGAAGGAAACGGAAATGAGTACGATGTTCGCGGTTTACCTTCGAATTCGGTAATAATGAAGATGTAATATTTAGTTTCAACGGCAAATAACACTAGTTTTATTTTATTTCTAGCTTTATTTTTAAAAGCAGTCTCCTCTTTCTTGCATTTTGTAATTTGCTGACGTTATATTTTGATGCTGTACACAATGTACAGTTACTAAATTTAAGAATCTCCCATAGATTTTCATACCATAGTCACAAGTTTTGTCTGTAAAGGGATGAAATAATTTCAAGTAGACATAATGTACATACTTCCACACTTGTTTATTTATTGATTCACTTCTTTATTTTAGTTTGTACAAGGTATCATCATGAAAGCACGCAGAATTGTTTGAAATGGTACAAGTTTCTGTCACATAGCCTACTCACACAGTAGATTCTTACAGTTAGCCCACTTTTATTTCAAACATTTCAGGACAGTCCTTTAGAGTAATAGAGGCATTTTTCTCACACAACAAGCGCATAAATTTATCTATAATAAGTCTGGCACATTTGAGGAATCCAGAAGTTTTCCAGCAAGAAAAACAACACATCTTTTCTTCTGTTTTCCTCTATAAGTCTTACTATTAAGGGACATGAAAAGCAAAGTGGTTTGCATCTAAAGAAAAAAAAAAAAAGAGAAAAAACACAGAAAACAACAACTTGGGGAAAGCACCAAAATTTAAGCTCACTTAATGGACAGGTTGATTAGGCACTAATACAATACAATCAATCATATGAAATATATATACGTAAATATATACAGCTTGTGCTTCCCAATACTAAAATTGAATACTCTTCAGAAAACGTTAGGGAATCTCCAAGGTAGATATACTAAATAGATTGATCCCCTTTAACTTTAGTATCTGAAAAATAAGTAACATATGCCACCCTGAACATTGACCTCATATGGCCGGATTTCAGAAAATTTAAAAATTATTATCTGACTGACAAGTAAACTGGAACAATAAAGCATCTCATAATTTATATTTCACAGCACTAACATAACAACCCCATTCTATAAAGATAGATATAATTCAAAACCACATTTGTAACAAGATAGAATGGCCAAACATGTTGGCACATTGCCAAATAATTTGTCTGAGTTGTTGATTAAAAATATAAAATTCTGAATCATGTGGAACTTGACAGAAAAATACAATAAACTATACACCATTCACATAAAATCTCTGAAGAAGGATCAAACACAATAACAGAAAAGAAATAGACTTCAAAGCTGAAAAATTTGATGGCAGTACCAAAAGGCATGATGTATTAAGTTAATTACACAGAAATATCAGACAGCATAAGAACTTAACTTACTGAGAATATCACTTCGTTATCATAGGCAATACTCGTTTGAATCAATAAATTAACTCAAAGAACACAACTAAAGAGATAAACCTCTTAATGATTGTGTTGCTATAACTTAAATCTTTCTGAAACATAAAAGAAATTCTTGAAAAACAGAAATAGGAAGAGAGCCAATTTGAACAAAGCTTTAAAAACATAACAGAAATTTCAAGTGTAAAATCAACAACTTATAAAAGAAATCATTATTTAAAAAGGCACATTGGTCTTTTATGCAAAGACCTTGCATGTGAGTGCCAGAAGATTTGTGGAATAAGGCCAAAAAGGCACCAAGGAAAATTGTGACACATTAAGGTTTAAACTTTACACACATCAAGAAGGAGGCACAGACTAAAAGTACCAGGTGGAGCATACACATGGCAAAAGCACTCAAAAATATCCTGATTATAATTAAATTAACTACAAACGTTCTCAATGAAAGATACACAACTTATCTTGCTACATATACGCATCAGTCCATCATAAACCATAAGAGATCATCACTTAAATTGTAATTTATATATTATCCACACATTTGGTACTTTAACATCTATTTAATCAGAGAAAGATAAATTTCTACTAGTAAGTATTGGTAAATTCCGTAAGCCTTAGCCTTATTACACCAGCAAAATTGGCGAGAAGAAACACATTCAAACATCATATAGTTGAACAAAAAAATTTCTTTGTGTTGGACAGCACAGCACTAATCACACAATTACTTTAAGTATATAATTTTGAGCACGATACAGGGGGCATTTCATTTGACAGAGGCATGAATGTACATGGGTTACCTCAAGTTTTCTAAAAAACGTTCTCAAAGAATATAATTTAAGTAACATTTTAGGCTTCATTTCTGCTTTTCAGTTGTCCTGGTGATTTTAAGGTCCAAAAGCCTTATCATACACTTATTCTTTACCTTCTTCAGACTTCAGACACAGACATAATACAGCAGCATTGCAAAGTCTTTGAAAGAGAATCTTTAAGAGTACATATTATGAACCATACATAAAATATTGGAATGACAAGTCAATTCTACTTGAAAACAGTCCAAAGACACCAATATGACCCAGGTAATTAATCACACATGAAGGCTACAAATTGACATTTTGGCTGAAGAGTAACAAGCAATAATTTTGTACATACTCTACATGAAATAAAATCAGTAAAACTGTAAAACTTCTTAAGACGCGCAATCATCAAAGGAATTGGACAAAGTTCCTTGATCAAGGCAACGTTAATTTCAGACTCACTAGGGTAAAAACACACAATAAACATAGTCAACACACAATACTGTACCCTATCTCATAAAGGCAATGGCACATACAGTTCTTTGAATATTCTGCTCAACATCAATAAAAATTGGTCTACAGCATTGCCAGTGGCAAGATTCAAAAAATTACCAATACAAATCTTTTGACTGTCCTGTTCAGAACAGTGGGTAATGCAGAGCAATTTTTTGTATTAACTTTAAAAAAAAAAAAAAAAAAGAAATGGACATAATAACTGGTTGACTTTCAATGTTCTTAAGATTAAGTCAGCAAAGTAAGAATCTTGGATTTAAATTGAAATAGGCCAGTAAATTTTGGAATAAATGTGTCTGATCTTGTCACGGTAGAACTAATGAGAGAGGGCAAAATGAAGGGCTGAGAAACTGGACAAAAGAAAAATTGTCATGATAAAATAAACACTATGATTCGCACTGCCAGACACAAAATGGTTACTGGCTCCAACAGAAATAACAACTGGTCAAAATTTACATCAAAAAGAAAAATTCTCAGTTTACATCATAAGATGACACAAGTTATAGACTAGTTTGATTTAGCTTTTAAGTTTAAATGGAAACATTACTCCTAAAAATGGCAATAGCAACATGAGCAATATAAATACATCCATTATACAATTTGGCACAGCATACATGACGCATAAGTTCATATCGTCCATTGGAAAACTGAGAATATGTTTTATTTCCTAGGAAACTTTATCCAACAGTAAAAATCCACAACTGCAACAAGACAGCATCCAAAATGTGCTGCAAATAGTTAAGAGAGCCAAAGCAGTATTACAAATGCTAGCCACTTAAGCAGCATAACAAGGCTAATTTTAAATTTAGACCACACAACTATAAAGGCATAGGAAAATATGTTGATTGGTAAAATAAGGCCCAAAACATGAGCAGAACAGAAGCACAAAAATTTAGTTTTTCCAGTTATCCCTCTATATAACATTTAAGTACTAGTTAAAAGTGCAGCTTTTGTAACACAGTAATATTGGTCGTAGATATAAAACCACACAAGCTAATTTCAAAGAGCAAACTTCTTCAAAAAACCCAAAACTTTCCATATGTAAATGGAGTAAGATGGCGTTAATCTCTCATATGTTTAGTGCTTCACCAGTGAGACTTGTCAATCCAAAATAGGATAATTAGAATGGTTGTATTATCATAATCACAGTTTGATTGACATTGTAGAGTTTTAAATGGCTACAAAACATTTTGAGGAACAATAGACACATGCATTTGTAAAGTTCTCCAAGAAATGAAATCAGCCTAGTTGAGTGGACCTTACGAAAGCACAAGTGCAGCATGAGCAGATCACTTTAAAAAGACTATCATATCACTCCAAGCCATTTGGAAAAAAAGAAGAAAATGACCATTGATTTTTGTGCAAACCATTGACCATGGAAGCAACCACCAAAGTATTTAAGATACAGATGAAATGGCATTGTGAGGGGCACCCATTTGGGTTAGCACTTTATCCAGCCACTGTAAAGGTCCATGAAGATGAACTTCGATCCAACATGGTGTACTTGTGACATCTTGACGGTGATACTCTGCACCCCATCCCTTTACAAATGACATTCTGAAAAATAAAGGAATTTTCTTTAGTATGTAACAAAGGACAGAGAAAAGAAACATATGGGAGACTTGCAAACTTCTAGTGAACCAACCGAATAGTACACATCTTGGTGAGTTCATATACTGCTTCAAATCCATGATTGACACTCTGTGACAATAACTGAGCAAACTCTTGATTGTTAAAGATCTTTAAAGAACAAGATGGAGGAATCTTGCACACTGTGCTCGGATGGAAACCATGATGATGGTTACAGTTCCGTGATTGCACAAATATGGCACTGTCAGACATACATTCAGCATAAACTTCGCCACCCACATAATACAGATGTACACCTAAATAGTAAAATACAAATTAACAAAATTAGAAATTAGCAAAGAAAATGTTAATAATGAGAAGAATAGTTTTTAGCTGCACCTCACCTTTCCCAATGTGTCGTCTTGTATTTTCAATGGTTGAATTTCTATTAACATTGGAAAGTTGTCCAAGACAAAATCTGTCAAAATTATTACTTGGGTTGGTGAATCCATCAACAGTGACTGAGTGTGATTGGCAATGAAATACCTCACCAACTCTGCAGTTCAGTTCATAGTACGCTATACTGGCCCAATATCTTGGTTCCTAGATGATAAAGAACAAACTTAAATGGAATGCAAAATCTTAAGTGGAAGACAAAAATTAACAGGAAGTAATGCATACTTGATATGACACAGGAGCAACTTCAGCACTCATTTTAGTAACATCCATTGCCTGGTCAGTGTTATTAGAACCAGGTTGGCTGTCTTCAGAGGGGCTGTAAGCTGGAGGTGGTGTTCCTAAAGGGGGGAGAAAATTGTGTTTTGAGAGAACGTAAGTAAGTACAAAACTGTGATTAATAAAAAAAAAAAGGTAGATGTATTAATCCAGACCTGGCAAACCACTACTGCCATAAGGGCTGTGAGGAGCACCTCCTGAACTTGCAGGACTAGGTACACTGCTGATTGGAGAGCCAGGGTTCTGATTTGCATGTGTACTAGATGTGCTGAATCCTATTGAAGAGTATGAAACATTGTGTGGCATAGCAGGTTCTGGAATTTGTTGGAATGGCAGAAGTGAATGCCCTGGTGCAAATTCACTATGGCGGGGCACAAGTACTGGTGGCAACACTAAAACATACAAAATGAGGGAAATTTATTTTTAAAATAACAATGCAAAATAAAACTGCATAAATTTTTGAATTAAATAAAAAAACATTGCCTTACCTGGACTCTCAACCCTTTTATAGTGATAAGGATTTATGCAGACTTCTTTTTGTTTGGCAGAGAATGGATACTGACAGTGGTCCAATGGTTTAAGTTCATGATGTGACTGGAGATCAGGCCATCGCCAAACCCGGCAATATATAACATGAGGCAAACCTTTTCGATGAGATACCTAAATACACAAGTATTAAAATAACTCTGAAGTAGAGACAAATAATACGGTAAAAAACAGTCTTCACAAACCTGTAATCTTCCATCCAAACTTCGTGGTATTGTGACACATTTACTGTCAGAACCTGGGGAACTCAGAGCCTTCTCAAGCTCTTCTATAGCACCTTTACGCTTTTTCAGTTTCTTGACAAGGGAATCGACAGCCTTTTCAGCCCACTTTTCTTCTTCATCTCCTTGTTTCCAGCCAAGTAGCTTTTTTACAGCAGGGCTTGTGAAGGAGAAGAGAGAGTTGAGAGATGCCATGGGTCCCCCAGACCCAGAATCTCCTTCATCAGTTTCCATAATAGCTGGATCCGACATATTGCTGCGATGGAAGTGTACTTGTTTACTTCAAAATGTAAACTACTGGTATTATGCCACTCCTGCAAAGGTGAAAAGTTTATAAAATCCTTACGTCATGGGAACTTAATAATGGTGAATTCAAGTTAATGGGAACAAGGGCCATTAATGATTAGGCTTATAGGCTTATAAGTGCTGAAATTACAGATGATGACATATGTTTCCCATAAAAGAAATAGCAAAACGAGTGCAGAAGTTGAAATGGCCTAGCAGGTAGCTAGCCTTTTAGACATAGCAATACAGAAACATTGTGGTGCATTTCGCGCAACAGAAAAGGCAAAAATGAGATAAATTAAAGCCTGAAAACGAGAGGCAAATTGATTTGTTAAAATAAAACGATGTGCTGGCACATTGGCGCCGTGGGCAGCTACAGAGATAATACTCTAACCCCTAAAGAGCGCCAATATATTATGGCAACTTCAACACTCGACCAGCTCCCACTCAATTCTTTAGAAAAAAAAATCAATGTTTGAAGGGATAATTAACAGTTAAGTCACAATTTAAGACAAAACTTGGAAACTTTATGCCATTAAGCACAAGACTGCAATTATTCGGGAAAAAATTGCACTATTTATCAAAGGTTTTAAATTATACTGCCTGATAAATTTACTTACAAGTGTCAATCAAACGATGGCGAGAATTTCGAACATTTTCCAGTTACGACAATGCAACCAAATAAAAACAAATATGAATAATTTCAGCAAGATAAATCGGCTTCTGTTTACTGGCGACAGGATGTCGCGGAACACTCAGGACCTACTTTTTGATGGCGCCAGTAGTATTCATACGCGCCATTTTAGCCCTTTCAGCCCAAACTTTTTTGAAAAGTGGCAACTATAGTAATGCACCATAAAGACGCGTTACATCCGACTGGTCGGACTTTAAACAAGTGTCGATTCTACCTACTTGTCACCAAGGATGAGATAGTTTCAGAACTATTTTCTGCGATGCTGGACTTGGTTATCCCAGTCATCTCCTCCCTCCCCCACCCTCCCCATGTCTCCCTCCCCCCCCTACCCCCGCTCGTCTTAGTCCCTTAGGTAGGTGCTTCGTACTCCACAACCACCTCTCATTCCCGGAAACCAGGAAGGCAATTCCAAGTTGCAGTTAAAGTCGCGCTAGGTGATGCCGATGCGACAAATCATTCTGGAGAAGAAATAATTTTCGCTTTCTAACAAATCAGGGACATTGTTTCTCGTTGCAAACCGAAAATAATTTCTTCTCCAGAATGATTTATCACATCAGCATTACCTTAACTGCAACCTGGAATTCCGCATATGTGGAAGAAGGGGTACTGGAGATCTCCCCAATATGTAAAAATTCATGAATTGAGTCGAATCGAAGTACCGTACTCATAGCATAGACTAGACATTCGACCGGATTTCCCTCTCAACTACTTTCGTCGCTATAGATTTGACTCCGTACCAGAGTTGTGAACGTGCTTATTGGCTTGACATACCACTGTGCTTCCTTATCGGTAGTAGTTCAGTCTTTGAACACAAGCCCAATGGTGCGCAACTGCACACAAGTTCAAAATTATTGTCAATCTCTAAACAGTCTTTGAGAGAGCGAAAAACCACCAGTCTCCAAAAAACACTAAGTTTTTGATCACGGCAATGAATGGCTTATTACTTTTAAAAATCCTGAAACAAAAATAAATTTCAAAATGGGGCAGTGGTACATATACTCTAGTCACTTCACAGTTCTTACCACAAAAAACGTAGAAATGATTCATTCTTCGTTAAAATTTCACAATACACAGTACACTACGAAAAATGTATTCGACCCAAACAGATGGCCTACAAACGTCATGACATATGCCAAGTTTAAATCTGCATTTGCACTCGAGCCACTTGAGCGACTAACTGTGCATTATTAAACAAACACAAAAGATTTGAATCGAGGTGCTTGATTCTTTCATCTCGATCTCTATCCATTTTCCTGTTTCTTCTGAGTATCATTTCGTGGGCTAGGTACTTTAGCGCGGACCAATTCAAGAAAACTGACAACCGCGAATCGATATACGGACCTTGGTAGCCACACATCAGTCTTGAGGCCCCATACATATATGAGGGAAATATAAGAACTACACTCCTAATTTTCGTTTACTATTTTTTATATGTGACAAAAAATATTGATATCTTCGTCCAATGCCGAAGAAGCTCTTGAAATAAAAGATGCTGGTCAGTTAAATCTCTATTTTTTCATGGGTGGTAGGTTGGTGCGCTTGGCCGGGAAAGAGGTAATCAACGTTTTGGATTTTTGTTGTCGGGCCGAAAGATTCAGTTTTTTTACATGTTATAAATATCAAATTTACAAGAACATGGATTCGTCTCCATCTCTAGAGACAGTTTACCAAGCTGTCTACACGCTCTACCACAATCCGGATCCTGCAGAGAAAGAGAAAGCATCGCAATGGCTGGGAGAACTTCAAAAATCGGTACGCATTTTGAGTTTGGTTATTATCGTAGGCTTATGTTCACTATTAGTTCCAACCTCTGCATAGAAATACTTTTCCCGGAAACAAAATGACAACTGAAATGAAACGAACATCTTTTTTTGTACCTTCCTGGCAGCTGTCACTATGCTATCTATCGCTTGAAAGTATTATTATTTAGCTGGTAGAAGGTTCTTGATTGAGGTTATGTCGGTAAAATAAAGGTATTTTGACAAAATTGTAGAATTGGACCTACCAGTAGGGTTTGTGTAACTTTCCCTCATTTTCTGGTCTGTTAGTTTTGTTTTGTTTTGTCTCAAATCAGGCATCCTTTGTGTTCAGTTGGCTTTGGTTCCATTCACCCCCTGTTCTTGGCTCGGCAGTATTAATATGTATTTTGAGTCTGCAGTAATTTGTCATTACTGCAGTTCCTGTTGTATTTTGTTCAAAAAAAAATTCGTACTGTCATTTTTTTTATCTTATAAACAATGTGTTTCTGTTGTACAGGTGTCAGCTTGGAATATCTCCAACGAACTCCTTCAGCAACAACACGATTTGGAATCTTGTTACTTTGCAGCTCAAACTATGCGCACTAAAATCCAACTATCTTTTCATGAATTACCAGTTGATGTCCATGAAAGTCTGAGAGATTCCCTTATTTCTCATATCAGACAAGTTACAGACACCACCAACACTGTCATAGTAACTCAAGTAAGTATCCACTAAGAATCTTCCGCATTTTACTTCAGTATAAAATTAGTTAATATTTTTTTACTTTTCAACATAATAAAGACTCTCAATTTTCTTTCAGCTATGCTTAGCTCTTGCAGATCTGGCTCTTCAAATGTCAACATGGACTGGTCCAGTAACATATCTCATTAATCATTTTCAACACAATCTATGGCCTTTGTTAGAAACTCTCACTGTTTTGCCAGAGGAAGTAAATTCTCGAACACTTCGCCTTGGTTCCAACCGAAGGCAGGAAATTTTAAATGATTTTCAAAACTCTTCCCCTGATGTCATTCAGTTCCTGGTTTGTATTTGTCATTCATTCCTTTACTTTTTTGTTTGTTTTTGTTTACCTTACTTTTCTTTTTAACGTTATTTACCTCTGCAGAAAGCCTGTTTGACAAATGGAGGCGATAATCCTCAAATTCACATACGCATTCTACGCTGTTTTTCATCATGGGTATCAATTCAAGCCATCACACTCTCAGAAGTTTTGGAAAATATTGTTGTGGTTCATGCATTTCAGATTTTAAGCAATCCATCAGTGAGTACCTGTCAAGCCCGTTTCTAGTTTTAATTTGTTTCATTTTCAATGTACTAATAAATTATTATCACAGTCTCCATCTGGACTTCATATGGCAGCCTCAGACTGTGTTTGTGCTCTCCTTCTATGCCTTGAAGAAAATAATGATCAACCACAATTAGAACAGCATCTTTTTCAAGGTGTCATGTCATTAGAAGATGCATATCATCAATCAGTGGCAACAGAGGATCAGGAAAAGTATGTGCATTGTTTCCAACATAAATTGCATCTCAATATAATAGTTTATTTACTAAACATAAATTTTTTCCCAGATCTATGAATTACTGCAGAATATTCACAGAGCTAGCTGAGTCATTCAAACAAAAAATGGTTGCTGGCTGTGCAACATCAAGAACACATTTCGCCCTTAAAATTCTTGATCTAGTTTTGACTTGTGTTGGTCACCATGACTATGAGGTATGTTTGAGATACATGTGATGGAATAATATAGATTTTAGGCGTAGAAATCTTCTTGGTTTGCAATGTTATCTATGTTTTGTTGCTAGGTTGCTGAAATAACTTTTAACCTGTGGTATAGACTCTCTGAAGAGTTGTATGTGAAAAACTTAGATACACTCACAGTTGTATTTAAACCATACGTGGAAAGGTTAATAGCAGCTCTCTGTCACCATTGTCAAATGGAGCCAGATCATGTGAGTAATGAAAACCTTTTAAGTTATTCCTTTTCAATTTTAAGGGTTATAATATATCTTTTTCTCCATTATTAAGGATGGCCTCCTAGATGATGGAGATGACTTTCATGACTTCAGAATAAAGGTCTCTGAACTTATAAAGGATGTTGTCTTCATTGTTGGTTCATCTAATTGCTTCAGACAAATGTTCATTAACCTGCAAGTACCAGGTGTTACATGGGATGCCAGTGAAGCAGCTCTTTTTGTAATGCAGTCAGTTGCCAAAAATATTTTACCGTAAGTATCCAACTACCAATATCTTAAATTTACTTCTATTACATCCTGCAACCCTTTTTACCCTTAACTTAATTACAGAGAGGAAAATGATGTTGTGCCAAAAGTTGTAGAGGCTATTTTAAACCTCCCAGAGAACACTCATTTGGCTGTTAGGCACACTTCACTTCTCCTCCTAGGAGAACTCTGTGAATGGATAGAGTATCATCCGCAGTCTCTTGGTGAGTTTTCATTCAATCTAATAATTGCTTTAATTTTCATCTATTCTGTGACAGATTTCCTATCCATATTTTAATGTGATGAATATTATTATTTCATTGCAGAACCAGTCCTTAATTTTTTGCTGTACTGTCTTCAAAGACCTCCTCTGGCTAGTGCTGCAGCAGTTGCTTTGCAAGCAATCTGTTCTGCTTGTTGTGAGAATATGGGTGTCCATTTTAATGGTCTAGTGCAAATAGTTCAAAGTCTAGATACATTTAACATGTCAAATCAAGCAGCTATTGGTCTACTCAAAGGTGATGTTCATTCCTCTTCATCCACACGCTTTTTGAATTATACATTACTTCATTTTTTTATCATCATTTTACTAAATTTGATTCAAATTTATTTTAAGGTGTGGCGGTAATATTAGGGAGATTACCAACTGACCAAATCACCCCACGCATGAAAGAAATTTGTTTCCTGCAGGTTCAACCATTGTGTGAGCTCCTTGAGGTTTGTTCTAAGTTATTTTAAGATCAGTTTCCACAATAATTTCTGTGTTTCCAAAACCCTAAGTTTGCATTTATTGCATTTTTTCCTTCTATTTCAGAGTGATGTAAAAGTGCAAAAAGCTACCAGAACTGACCCTGTATATTGGTTAGATAGACTAGCTGTCATATTCAGAAATACAAGCCCTTCAGTTCAAAATGGAGCTGTCCACCCATGTCGAGATGTACTCACAGAGGTATGGATCCAGAAGTTATATGCAGAATTAGTAACACGTTTGTTGGTATCTCCCCCTCTCACATTGAAATACCTTTTTTACAGGTTTGGCCTGTTCTTTCAAAAACCTGTGATAAGTACCAAGAAGATTCTAGAATTATGGAACGGGTTTGTCGATGTCTAAGATACTCCGTCAGATGCGTAGGCAAGCAGGCTGCACATCTCCTTGAACCCTTAGTCAAACAAATGGTGTCTCTTTATGTTCAACATCAGCACAGCTGCTGCCTCTATTTAGGTTCAATTTTGGTAGATGAATATGCAAGTGAGCCTGGTTGTGTTGTCGGACTTCTTGAAATGCTTGAAGCATTCATTGGTCCCACATTCACAATTCTTCAAGAGGGTGGATGGGAAAAGGGTTTGAGAGACCACCCAGACACAGTGGATGATCTTTTCCGCCTCTGTGCAAGGTAACGTTTTTTCCAATCAACATGTAGCACTTGCCCCTTACATTATTTTTCAAAACCGCCTTTTTTTTTCATTTTTAGATTCTTACAACGTGCACCTGTTCCATTCCTTCAGTGCAATTCCCTCCAAGGGATTATTAGTTGTGCCCTTCTGGCTGTAACATTAGATCATCGTTATGCCAACGCTTCGGTTATGAAATTCTTTTATGATTTGATCCATTGTGGCCGCAATAATGAGGTTGGTGTGATCTTTTTCTTCCTCTCTTTAATCACTTTAATTAAAACCTTTTGTTTTTACACAATTTTGCGTTATGTTGAATGTAAGTATTTATCTAATTTTGATTTTATATTGTCAGTCAAAAGAAGATTTTCCTACAAGACAAAGTCTGGTGTTAGCAAAAGTCCGTGAGAATGGACAAATATTGACAGCCAGACTACTGCATGCATCAGTGTTTTATTTACACTCATATATGCTTTCTGATGTTGCCGATGTTATTGTAGAGCTGATCCAAACAGACCGTGATGTAGGTTATCAAATTACTGTACTTTGAAAGGAATTTTCTTGTTGGTAGCATTCTACAATGTTTCTTTCTGCTTCGCAGTCTATGAATAGTTGGCTTCAACAAGCTTTGGAAGAACTAAATACCAATGCTCAAGGTCATCATCTCACAGCAACAAGTCAGCAAATAGTTGACTTCCACGCATCTATCATGAAGTATGTATTGACTTGAAGTACGGTAATGCAGAGGCAAGATGAATGGGTTCACTCATTTCTTTTTCATTTTATTTTCAGGGCTGAAGGCACCAAACCAGTGACATATTGTCTGAAAGATTTTACCAGACTCTTCCGCTAAAGCAGCTTTTTATTAAATTTTTATTTTATTAAATGCGGATAAAATTGTGTGTGCAGAGAATCAGCCCAACAGACACTGTTGTGAAAAGTTTATAATTTGCTTTATATTACAATATTTTTGTAAATTAGAGTTGTGACCCTCTTTGTTACAGCTTTCTTTCTGACTGATGCAAGTTTTGCAGCTAAATATGTTGTTGCTTTTTTTTAAATTGATATATACAATAAATTTTGTAGTCTTCCTTTGGGAATATATGTCTTGTTAAAACTGCTTGGAAGTTTCCATGCACTTGTTCTGAAAGCTCTCTATTTATTATAATGTATATTTCTGCCAAGCAGCATATATGCCTAAACAAATATGAATTTAGTTACAAAGTTTTAAAAAAACAAAACTGACTTTTGTAATTTGACAGAACAATCTTATTGGATCATTAAATTTGGTAACAAACTTGGATTTTGAGTACTTATTCAGTGTTCTCTTCTGTTTGAAACCAAG
This sequence comes from Frankliniella intonsa, assembly GCA_033675135.1. Classification (NCBI taxonomy): domain Eukaryota; kingdom Metazoa; phylum Arthropoda; class Insecta; order Thysanoptera; family Thripidae; genus Frankliniella; species Frankliniella intonsa. Next base: position 11,126,074 of record CM066254.1, on the reverse strand, counting down.
CAATAGCTCGTTCATTCGATCTGATACTAAAACTGATTGTGTAAATTAAGAAGTGTCCAACACTAATCAACTTTTGATTTTGGGAATTTTATCATAAATTATTGTCAAAGCACTTTGGAAAAAAAGAACAGCAGTGTCTTTTAGGCAATCTCTGAGAGTTTGGTTCAGCTAACCGCTGCAAACACCATATTCAAGCATTGAGCATTATATGTCTTAAAGTCCATTTATATGAAATTAGAACCCAGTTGTGTTTCAAGGGATGGACTTTCTTTTTTTAAAAAAAAAAAAGAAAAAAAAAAGAAAACTTGAGACATTTTGTTGCATTTCTTTGTAAATAAAAGTTCTTATCTCTATAGTTTGGTATATATTTAATGTACATGAAATTTAGAAAACTATTTTTGACTGATAAATGTTTGAGCTATGATGAAAGTAATTAGAGTATATTATTTCAGTTGAGTAAGCATGCTTAAATAACTATTTTGTTCCACCATAAGGCAGTGCTTCTCTCCTGAAACTCAGAAAGAATTTTATATATATATTGTATATATACATAAAAAATGCAACTCCACAGCAGTAGCGATTGTAATTGTTGGTGTTTTGTTCTTGACGAGTAAAATCATCACTAATCTGCCTTCGTAGTAATTTTTTCCCCCTCCTTATTAGGGCTGACAGCCCGTGAAAATAAAATGGGGGGGAAATGGGGAAAGAAACGCTTTTTTGTTTTTATCTGAGACGTGGTTTGGTAGGTCTATCTATCAACAATGATGGGAAAATATGCTTTGGCACATAATCAACTTTATTTTTTACAGCCAGCTTATAACTGAGCTTGTTTTTGCAATTATCTTTTAGTATTTACACACTTAGTCCTTCATTAAAACTTAATTACGAGATTCAATCTAGAGTGTTACAGTTAAAAGACGAATTTTTGTTGAAAGGTACTTAAATTTCTAAAACTACTTCCGATTATCGGATTAAAAAATGTTAACCTACAGTTCCTATTCTTAACTGCAGGCTGGTCAGTCTTGTAAAATCAACAATTTCAAAAACGCAGTTGACTCATTGTTCAGGTATATACCTAAATCTCTCCAATCGCGTCGCTCCCTCTTGTTCTCCCTCCTCTTGGGGTGTGGTCTGCTGGCTGGGAGGGCGCTCCTCTAGCTGACGAATCGGCTCGTTCCAGTGCTGGACTTCCCCGGAGCCGAACGCCACGAAAACCATGTTCGTTGCTACTAGCACGATGACCGTGATCCAGAAAACGAGTCGCCACTCCTGCATGGAACTCTGGAAAAGCGAAACGTATAGATTAAAACAAAATAAATGTGCTTACAACCCCACACCTTTTGCCGTAAATGCTTACATTTGGAATGAGAAGCCCGACGATGTAAGGCGTGATGATGCCGGACAGGGCCCCGATGGCGTTCACTAGGGCCATAATAGTGCCCGCGTAGTTGGGCGAGAGGTCCAGGGCGTTGATCCTGGTACCCGAGTAGTACGCTCCCATGGAGGCCATGCCGAGGGTGAACAGGGTCACCACCAGGTAGCGGTCGCAGCCGGCGTACGACGCCCCGATGATGCCCGCGGCCGGACCGAATGATGCTGTGAGGAAAGATTAGAGTCAACGTCTTCGAGGAGCAGTATAGCAGTATCCCGGCTGCGGGTGGGACTCACAGATGGTGGTGAGGAGCTTGCGCGTGTTGGTGATGGACATGCGGTCGGTCTTGATGAGCCAGTCCGCGAGGCAGCCGAACATCAGCGAGCACAGCCACATGGCGAGGTACGGCAGCGCGGACAGGAAGCCGTTCTGCAGGAAAAGCGTGAGCATTGCGACCAAACCTGCGACTCTGAATGACTACACTCCCACTCCTTCCCAGCCCTACCTCATGGATGCGGAACTTCATGACGCTCTTCATATACTTAGGCAGGTCGGCGATCATGGTGAAGATGCCCCAGTCGTGGCCCACCGTCTTGGCCACCAGCCCCCACAGCGGCAGGGAGGTGAGGATGGCACGCCAGGGGATGGGCCCGCCGCCCTTGGCGTGCTTGTGGCTCAGCTTGTCCTGGAGGTACTTGCTCTCGCTCGAGGTGATGTACGGGTGGGCGGCCGGCGAGTCGTAGCAGAGCATGCACCAGAGCGCGGTCCACAGGGACGCGACGGCGGCGAAGGCGTAAAACACGGCGTCCCACGACGACAGGAAGTGTATCAGGGTCCCAGACACGGCGGTGCCCGCCACCGTGCCCAAGTTGGTACCCGACAGCACCAGGGCGCCCAGCTTGCCGCGCTCCTCGGCGGGGACCCAGGCGGCCAGCAGCACGTTGATCGCGGGGAACATGACGCCCTGAGGGAGCGTGGGGAGTAACTTGAAAACCCCGCCAGGGAGGATAGGCAAATGTTCGGCATGCTGGCTGCTACATGACGGTTGCCTACCTGACCGAGACCGCAGATGACCCTGGACGCGAGCATGCCTCCCCAGCCGCCCAGCCTGACGGACAGGGGCGCGGCCGCGGTGGCCAGGATGGAGATGACCATGCCGGCCGTGAGGGTGTGCTTGCCGCCGAAGCGGTCGGCCAGCAGCCCGCCGGGGATCTGCGTCAGCGTGTAGCCCCAGTAGAAGGAGGACAGCAACACGCCCTGCGTCACCTCGCTCCACTCGAACCGGTCCTCCGCCTGCAATGCGACGCGCCGAGTGTCAATAGGCGCACACATCTCACTCACCATTCAAAACTATGGAAGCGTTCGGCGCACTCACGGGCACGATGGACGCGTGCTTGACACTCGCGTTGGCGGACTCGGGCTCCGGGCAGGCGTCCGGGTCCACGAAGTCGGTGCCGCCGTGGGCGCTCGCGTTGCCCTCGAGGATCATCTCCGTGATGGCCACGTTAAGCGACACCCGGATCGTGAACATGTTGACGAGGCACAGGAAGCCCATGATGGCGAGCACGTACCGCTGCGGGATGCATCCTGTCGGGGCAGAGAGCGAGCACCGGCATGTAGGAGAGAAGGCCGCATGCATCCACCGCCGAAAGCCTCGAAATTCTTGCCGAGAGGGGCTTGTTGCACGTTTCCGCCAACACAGAGCGCATCGCCATGCGGATTGCCTGCCATGCCTCACAGTCAGTCATTCACCTCGAGGTCGGAACCGATAGCTGCCCCGCCCGCCCCGCCCTGCTGTGCTGTACACCGTGGTGTCTACGCGGGCCGTGATTGCCGCTCACATGCCAGTAAGGTGATTCCGCACAGTGGTTTCGTCGCTCTTTCCCTGTCGCACTCATGTGGCGCGGCCATAAAGAGCAAGAGAGAGGACACTACTATACGCTGTTCGGAATCACCCTGCTGTGCTTCTCGCCTTCCCACGCCGCCGCCGCCGCTGCTACGCGTCTCTGGCTGGTCCGATAGGACTGCCCCGCGGGCCCGGCCCGGCCCGGCCCGGCCGCTCTCATTTGTCTCCCGCACTTCCAAAGTCATTTTCGCCGTGTACGTAATTCGCGTGGCCTGGTCGTCTGGTCGCACGTGTGCAGCACGTGTGCAGCACGTGTGCTGTGCCGTGGCGCACGGCGCCCGGTAGTTAGCGTCCGCACTGCGCCGTGCGTGCGTGTGTTCCGCGTTTCGATGTGCAGCGGCACCAGCAGTGGCACCTGGACGCGTGCGCAAAGCCTGCCGGCCACCGTCGGCTTCACCTTCTATGACCTCCTGCGGTCAATGAGAGGGAACTCTTAATCGCATCGCATTCACTTGCACCGCACTGCACCAGCGCCACCAGCGGCGGCAGGAGGGAAGACCAGACAGCGAGGGTTGCAGCGGCCAGGCCAGACCCACCGCGCCGGCGGCATGCAGCACGGTGCGGAGGGTCCGGGCCGGGTGAAGAGTCAAGGGCCCCGGAGCACAGCGGGCCGGGCAGGGCCTAACAGCGGTGAGAGCGGCCATGAAGGCCGCGGCGCCGGGCCCGGCCCGGCCCGGCCCGACTGTACGTACCTCCGGCTCTTGGAGACGAGCTCGCTCATTTTCATCCATCCACACTACTTTGATGACATTGTTCGCTTTTTTTGCAATATTTTTTTTCTCACCGTGGCGCCGGCCGTGTCGCTCGTCGCTCTCATGGAATATAAGAGAGGTCGGTGAAAATGACCCTTCACCGACGTGCCGGGCCGTGCCGGGGCGGGGCAGGGTCCGCGGGGACAACACGGCTGCACTGCACATGTGCTCCGCTCAGCCCGCCCCGCCCCGCCCCGCCCGGAGAGACCGGTGGACCGGACCGAGTCACGGCGCTGCTCAAGAGTTTGCCGACACCAGGCAGGTCGGCCGGGCCGGCGCTTGCACTTGCACGTCACGGCCCTCCTCTCCTCTTCTTGTTTTCAACGTATTTGTAAGGCCTGGCTCCGGGCGATCGGGGCCGGCGCGGCGCTGGGCTGGGGGTCGCCGAACGGGCGAGTATGTCAGTGTGGTCAACGTATCTCCAGCGCGGGGCCGGGGCCGGTGCACGCCTTCGTCGCTCTGCCTCTCTTGCACTCGAGAGTTATGCCGTAGGGTGCGAGAGAGACGGAGCGACGAGTGCGTGCACCGGAATCGGTCTACAGTCTACTGCTGCTGGGCCGGGCCGGAGGGGCGCTCCGGGGCGCTCCGGGGCGCGCGGGTGGGCGTGGGCGTGTCGTGACGACACAGCGCGGCGTTATCAACGCCCCGTGCGTTAGACCACCCTGCCCTATGACGCACTGACGCCGACCAAAACTTGACTTTCTCTCACAGAGCTATGCCGGTGCCCCCTGCTGCATCCACACCGCTGGGCCGGGGCGGGGCGGGGCCGGGCCGGGGCCGGCTCCTCCTCGGGGCGTGCAGGTAAGAAAGAGATGGGTAAAGGTGGGCGGGGGCGGGGCGGGGCGGGGTGGGGCGGGGCGGGGTGGGGCGGGGCGGGAGGGGCGGGGCCCAAATAATAACACGCAGGCCCGACCCTTTTCAGTTAGCAGGAATACGGCATGTAGCGTACGTACGTAGGAATGTACGACGGAGCTTGACATGCACCCCTTCGTTCCTCGTAGTTCATTCTCTCTCTCTCTCTGCTCCCGCTTACCTTTCGTCCTTGCCTTTGCCTCCCCTCCCCCGTCCACGCCTCATCCGATCGTTCAGCATTCATTCCTTTTATGTCCCTTTCTTCTCAAATCTGACCCACTAAACACAGACCGTCGCCAGGTAGACGGGAGAGGCCGGAGGATGGTGAGCGTTCTCTCATGGCTCCAGGGGAGCCCGCCGGCCAGAGATTTTGTGAGACGACTTTCAGAGAACTTCTTCTAGTTTGAATATTTTTGGTGAGCTCGCCGCCGCTGCCGGTCGGCTGATAGATAGATAGATAGATAGATAGATAGATAGATAGATAGATAGATAGATAGATAGATAGATAGATAGATAGATAGATAGATAGATAGATAGATAGATAGATAGATAGATAGATAGATAGATAGATAGATAGATAGATAGATAGATAGATAGATAGATAGATACTAGATAGATAGATACTAGATAGATAGATAGATAGATAGATAGATAGATAGATAGATAGATACTAGATAGATAGATACTAGATAGATAGATACTAGATAGATAGATACTAGATAGATAGCAGTACCTTGGTACACCCTCCTCCAGTCGACGGTAATCCTGAACATGGCTGCGCCGCTGATGCACTAAGGCGCGCGCGCCCTGCACTGCCCTGCGCTCCGGTGCACGACGGTGCACTACGCCCTCTCCGGTGCGGTGCGGTGCGGCGTTCCTCCGAGCGTGCCTGTGGCGGGCGGACTGACTGAGCTCTGAGGTGAGGTGTTGTGCTGGTGCTGCTGGAGCCCAGGTGGGTGGCTGGCCCGGCTGGCCCGGCTGGCCTCTGGGCACCACTGCGGGCCTGGCCGGGCCGGGCCCGGGCGAGCACCTCCAGGCCGGCCGGGCCGGGGGGCCGGGCTATAGGCCAGGCTGCTGCGCCGGGCGGGGAGGATAGGAGGATAGGGGAGGAGCATCCAAAGTGACACAAGTTAGGCACACCGGCGGCCCCGCCCCGCCCCGCCCCGCCCCGCCATCGGCTATCTGACTCGAATGGGCAGAGGCTTCCCCAGTCCAGTAGGCCTTCCCTGCGACGCGACGGGGCGGGGCGGGGCGGGGGCCAACCCCATCCCCATCACGGCTGCAGCTGCCCCCGTCCGCCAGGCAGGCGCGCCAGGGCCCAACAGAAGCGCCGCGGCCGCGATGGACCTCGTGTGAAGAATCATTACTCGCGACCAGCTCGGCGCGGCGCGGACTTCGCTGTCACACGCTCAAACCAAATTGCCGCGGGTGGGCGACAAGTACTGTACAGCGCCCAGCTGGGCAGCCGGCCGGCCACTGTTTCAGCTCACCTGTCGCCGACTTACTCGGCAGGCAGTCGCACTCCAGCCGGAAGGAGCCGTATTCTGCAAAGAGAAGGACACCAAAGTGGCAATGTTTCAGACAAAAGTGGCCATCGGTCGAGCTGCCTGGATGGCGATGCGAATTTCCCGGTCCACTCATGCGAGAAATGGAGATGAGGGGGAATGCCGTTCAGGGCAGGGCAGGGCAGGGCAGTCAGCCACCGATACCCAGATCGTTCCGCTCCTGCCCATTTCGTGCAGCGTGCAATGCCGCTCGTCCGGCACAGGCATGGAAAAGACCAAAATGTTTCGAACGAAGTGCCGAGGCTTAGGTAGGTGGCGGAGCGAAGCGCAGGATTCTCCACGCGCCACTCAATCCCGTCCTCTTCCTATGCACTTCCCCTCAGCACAACAAGAAGAAGGTGCTTTCGCGAGCGCAGTTGCCAAAAGAGGTGAGGTGAGGACGTCACGGACGCACGCTGCCGAGCCGAGACAAACGCCCAGAGACAAAACGAGCAGGCAATTCTGTAAATCACTCGGCCGTGTATGAATCCCTCTGTGCCCCGCCCGCCACGCCCCGCCCCGCCCCCCGCCCCCGCCTGCCGGTGCCGTCCATCTCGCCTACCTGTGCGTCCCCGCGGTGGCCGTTGTCCGCCGCGTCCTCCCTGGGCCGGCTGCAACGACATTGTCCACCGGCTCGGCTCTCTGCTCCGGCCTCTGAGCTGAGCTGAGCCACTGCCACGGCAAGCACCCGCACTGACTGCCGCTCGCTGGACCTCTGGACAACTCGGCCGCTGTCCATGGGGCACTGCACTGCGTCAGAGCGAAGGGCGGGCCGGGCCGCGCCGGGCCGGGCGCGCAGTGAAGGGAGAGGTGATAAGACGGGAGGTCGCCCTACCCTGCCCCGCCCCGCCCCGCCGCACAGACAGCGCTCGCGCTCTGCGCCCGCGCCTAGGCAACCCAACGCACCCCATCGTCTATCTTCGTCCCCCCAGCAACGCGGACGGACGAGTCTCAATCCCACTCCAGCTGATTCCAGCTGAACATCGTTCCAACTGCAGATGAGATTGTCAGCGGAGCCGGGGGCGGGCCGGGGGCGGGCCGGGGCGGGGCCGGGGCGGGGCCGGGGCGGGGCCGGGGCGGGGCCGGGGCGGGGCCGGGGCGGGGCCGAGGCGGGGCCGGGGCGGGAGCCGCGGTGACGCGCTGCTGCGTTGTCGGGTGATCCGGGCCCCTGGCTGGCGCGGCTCGCGCCCCCGGCTGCCTCTCCGGGCCGCCCTGCGCGCCACGGGCTTTCACCGCGAGCGATTGCTCCCGCACCGCCGCTGCCGCCTCTGTTTTGGACAGAGATAAGTACCGCAGCAAGTAGGAGCGAGAGAGCAAAGAGATGTGACTCCGAAAGAGCTGCTCTCGCATGAGAATGAGCCCGGCGCGAGGAGCCCGGTGCGAGGCTGACCGGTGGTGGGGCCCCGATCCCACTCCATTTTTATGGTGATCCGGCGGGGCGGGGTGGTGGGGCGGGGCGGGGTGGGGCGGGGCGAGGTGGGGCGGGGCGGGGCGGGGAAGGGTGCGGTGTGCTGCCCGGCCCGCGGTGAGTCGCGGGGCGCTGCCGCTCGGCTGAGGGGGCGTGCGTGTCGTCTGCCCCCAGCTTATCTAAAGAGCAAGTGCCACCCTCCTCACGCACTCTATCGGGTGGGCCGGGCCGGCCTGACTAACGATGGCGAGCAATGACAGCGCAGGGCGCTCTGCCCGCTCCGCTCCGCTCCGCGCCCCAAACAGCTATCCAACCACCCATGCGGGCCGCGCCGGGCCGGGCCGCGCTACGCGCAATATGTACCGGGTGTTTCTTTGAAGCGGTACAGGGATGCGGGATTGCATACTCTCCAGCGCTGCAGGGGCCATGGCGCCTTAACGGCGAATGGGATAGGCAAACCCACAACACTGTTACGCATTCAAAGAAACACCCGGTACATACGTATCGCGGAATCCTACGAGGTTTGGGGCGGTGAGAGGGAGAGGGAGGAGTGCAGGGCAGGGAAGGGTGTACGAATGAGGTGGGGAGGCGGCAAGAGGGAAAGTGGTATGCGCGCGCGCGCACGCACGACACGACGCCCTGCCCCCTGCCCCCTGGCCCGCCCCGCTGCCAAGCCCAGTGCGTTTGCCCGATATAGAAAGACAGTTAGTTGACACCCGGAGCTCAGTTGGTGCAGACCCGTCCTCCCGGCCTGGCGCGGTGCGTCGACCCCACAGCCCGCAGCGCAGCGCAGGGAAGGCCTCGTCGCTGAAGAGAAGAGGCGTACTCGAGGAAGCGGAGAGCGGACAGGGCGGGCAGTGCAGAGTGGGTCTCTGGTGTCCGATAACTACGGTAAGCAGTGTTGGCAGAAAAGTGTGCAGTAAATCACCCAATCACAGTGGAGTAAAGCGTGCTGCATCTGCGCCTGCCTACTAGGCAACCTGTACGCTCCTGTGCTAGGGTGCTGCCTAGCAGGTAGGCGCAGCTGATGCCCGCTGTACTCTAATGTGTTTGGGCGACTTATGGCCTACTTTTCTGATGCCGTTACCGACACTGTAAAAATTTGTTGTCACCTTATAACAAAATCGTGGATGATAGTGTAACCCTTGAAAATGATGAAAGGATATCGTCACAAATTGATGACACTTTCAACAAAACTCCTATCCATATTGCATGGCAGGGATGACATTGTCCGAAACAGGTTGATGACATCTCTGTACGAAAAATTTGCACTTTGATATTGTCATCAAGTGATGACTTCAATTTTTAAAGCCCGACATTTCTGTAAATTTATCATTTTAAAAAAGAGGAAAATTACCAAGTTGCGTTGGCTGCGGGGCGGCACTCTCGCTCTGGCATATCGCTTTTGCTCGTCTGGACGCGGCGCGGACCGGACCGGCCGGACATAGGGCCGGGCGGCGGGCGAGGCGGGCGCGGCGGGCGCAGGTGTCGCGAAACGCCTTTCTTACCTTGTCGCTGTCCTGCATAATGACGGGGCTCAACACGAGTGCGTCTCTTTCGCACCCGCGCGGCGCCGTGCGGCCAGGGGCCAGGGCTATCGCCAGGGCCGCGCCAAAAGCAAGCGACATGTCAGCCAGTGCAAAACATGGGCGCTGCGCGATACATATCCCTGTGTAGGGCGGGGCGGGGCGGGGCGGGGCGGGGCGGGGCGGGGCGGGGCGGGGCGTACCACAGCTCCAGGGGGTCGCGCTCTGTAACGCCCCGTTCGTCCACAGGTAACGATGATGTCGCGGGTCGGTGCGGGCGCGGTGCTACTGGTGCTGGTGGCTGCCACCAGCGCGGCCGCCGAGTACCAGTGCCTCTTCCACCAGCGCCTCGAGCCGCGTCGGGCGTACAGGATCGCCAGCCCGGGCTACCCGGCCAACTACCAGGCCGGCGAGAGCTGTCTGTGGATCGCCTCCGTCACGGAGGAGAACGCCCGCGTGGTCCTGGACTGCGAGGAGTTCGACCTGCCGCCGCCCAAGGTGTGTGCGGCGCGCGGCGCGACGGGTCGCCCCGACCGCCGCGGGTTTATTTTTTAAGCCAAGTCTCCTCTTTTGGGAGATGAAAATGTGAACACCCAGAAAAATGATTTCTTGTTTCAAGTACATTTTGTCCTAAAAGTGACACAAGATTAATTTTGTTCTTGACACAAGACTATTTTCCTTAATCGAAAGGTAATATCAACTTGCGTCACGAACAAATTAATCTTGTGTCCCTTTTAGTTCAAAATGTACTTGAGACAAGAAATCATTTTTCTGGGTGAGTGATACCGCGTCTAAAACTCCCTCCCTGCCTGCCTGCCTCCCGGCGTGCAGAACGGCGAGTGCGGCGACGCGCTGTGGGTGTCGCTGTCGGGCCAGCCGGTCAACAGGGACGGCGAGCCGCACTGCGGGTCGGGCCGCTTCACCGTCATGTCCACGGGCCCGCGCCTCAACCTCAAGCTCCTCTCCATCGGCTCCGATGCGCGCGGCGGCAAGTTCCGGTGCAGCGTGGCCGCCCTGAGCGACCCCACCTCGGGGCCGGCGTCGCCCTCGCCCACCCCGCCGCCCACCAGGCCGCCCACGCGGCCGCCCACACGGCCGCCCCCGCCACGCCCTCTACCGCCCCTCGACAACTGCACTTGCGCCGTTCGCCAACCAGAGGTATACGCGCGGCAGCGGGGGTAGTTTTCTCACATCATTGAAAACGGATTAAAACAAAATCTCCTAACCTTTTAACCTCAGGCAACCAGGATCGTAGGCGGACTCGAACCCGCACCGCACGAGTACCCACTGATCGGCTACCTGGAGGACGGCGAGGTGGGGCGTCTGCTGTGCGGGGCCGCCATCCTGTCGCCCAAGTACGCCCTGACGGCGGCGCACTGCGCCGAGCTCGCCGTTGACAAGCACCTCGTCAACCTGGTCGTCGGGGACCACGACCGTTCTCAGCGTAAGGCCCGCGCCGCGCCGCTCACGCACGCACCCCGCACCGGCTGCGATAGCTCTGCGCTAACTGCCCTTTGTTCCCCGCAGCCGACTGGCGCAGCCGCCGCCAGGTGCTCCGCGTGTACGACTTTGTCGTGCACCCCGACTACCGCGGCTCCTGGGCCGGGGCCGACGTGGCCGTCGTGCGCCTCTCGCAGCAGGCCGTGCTGGGCCCGACCGTGCAGCCGGCGTGCATGCCCTTCCTCCTGAAGAAGGCCAACCTCGCCGGCCAGCCCGTCGTCGTGCTGGGTGAGTCCCGCGGTGTAGGAGCGTATTGGTACCTCTGTACCCCCGGTACAAACGGCCTGGGGCAATTGTACTCCCCTGTTGGGGAGATGCAAACCCCTTGGGCAATTGTTACCCCCCCCCCCCCCGCCCTCTGTTCGAGAGGTACCATAAGCACCTGATGGTCAATCGGAACCCTTGTGGTGGGGTGTGATCGGCCTGCAGGCTGGGGCGGGCAGCGCCTGGACGGGCCGAGCTCCATCCGCCTCCAGGCCGCGCGTCTGCAGGTCGTCAAGAACTCGGCGTGCTCGCAGGCGTACGGCACGGACCTGGGGGACAACCACCTGTGCGCCTTCAGAACGAACGCCTCGCCGTGCACGGTGAGAACGACTTAAACTGGTCTAGGTTTGAGGCGGGGCGGGGCGAGGCGGACTCAATGCTCGGTGTATTTCACCGCACTATTGCAGGGCGACAACGGCGGCCCCGTGGTGTGGGTGTCGCCCAACACCGGCGCGCTGCACGTCGTGGGCATTATCAGCTACGGCGAGGGCTGCCCCGGCGAGAAGCCCGTCATCAGCACCAGGATCACGCACTACATGCGCTGGATCCAACAAGTCACGCAAGGTAGGCTAGCCCATCAAACTGACAAAAAACAGGAATCATTATTCTTGTTTCAGATATTCTGTTTACTCGAAATATGGAATCATCTGTTATTGCAGAGTCCTTCTGCTACGTCGAATGAGTGGGAAAAGCAGCGCCAGCGCCTCTCTTCCTCCTCCCCAGTGAGACAATTCCGGTGACGTCAAAACAAAAATTCACACTCTACAAGATTAGTCTGTACCGACATACTCGATTTGTGATCCAAACTGTCACGCGTGTTGAATAAGTTCAATGTAAATAAACTATTTCTTAAGTTACAAGATTCATCTTTTTAACCGACACATACAGTAACAAACTGCATTTTTTAAAAACATGATATTATCTCCATCACTCACCCGCCGAACCGGTTTTGACGTTGGATTGGCGGTTTCCGCTCAAACTTTTCCAGATTAGGAAAAAAAAAAATGTGGAGTAGAAAACAGATTTAATACAAGTTCTCACAATGGTCGCTGCTGCGTTCTAAGTTATGCTATTCAAATGAATACAACGTCACAGCGCACTCAGCCGGCTCCTTCAGTTCCTCGTCAGCTCGCGCCAAGCCGGGAGCGCGTCCGACGGCACGGTGGAAGATCCAGAACTGAAGTCGAATCTCTGAGCGCGGCGATGGACGTGGTCCTGCTGCTGGTGGTGGCGCTGGTGCTGTGGTGCGCGAGGCGCGCGCTGCCCGGCTACTGGAGGTTCCGCCGCCTGGAGCTGGCCATCCCCGGGCCGCCCTCGCTGCCGCTCGTCGGCAACCTGCTCGACCTGGCCCTGCTGGCGGACGAGGAGCGCCTGCGGGTCATGCTGGAGCTGTGGGGCGGGCGCCACGACCAGCTGTCCAGGCTCTCGGTGCCCGGCCAGCTCATCGTGGTCGTGAGCGACCCGGACCACGTGAGCGTCGTGCTCAAGGACCCGCGCTTCCTCGACAAGCCCGCCTTATTCTACAGCTTCATGGAGCGCGTGAGCGGGCGCGGCCTGCTCACGTCCAACGGCCGGTACTGGAAGCAGCACCGCGCCGCCATGCTGCCCGCCTTCCACCCCAGCGTCGTGGACGGCTACGTGGCCGTGTACGCGGAGGAGGCGGCGGCGCTGGCCGCGGCGCTGCGGCGCGGCGCGGGGGCGGGGGCGGAGGAGCTCCGGGGGCTGCTGACGCGCGCCCTGGCCCGCGCCTCCGTGCGGAGCATCCTGGAGTCCGACGTGCTGGCGGAGGACGAGCCGTACTTCGAGGCCATCGTCCGCGACGTGGGCCGCTGCCTCATGGACGTCCACGTGCGCACCTTCTCGCCCTGGCTGTGGCCCGACGCCGTGTTCGCGCTGTCGCCCGCCGGCCGCCGGCTGGCCGAGTTCCAGAGGGTGACGGACGAGTTCGGCTCCAGGGTCCTGCGCAGGATCAGAGCACGTCGCCTCCAGGGAGGGGAGCCGGCGCAGTCCGCCGCGCGCAGGAGGACCTTCGCCGAGATTCTGGTCGAGTCGACGACCGCCAACGGCGCGCCCACGTTTACGGACGACGAGATCCTGGACGAGGGCAAGACACTCTTCGGGGCGTCCGTCGAGACCAACGTGGTCACCCTGGGCTTCGTCCTGCAGGTGCTCTCCGTCCTGCCGGACGTGCAGGACCGCGTCCTCGCCGAGCTGGAGAGCGTCGTCGGCCACACACCGGGCCCTCCTACGCCCGACCAGCTGCACAGGTGAGTGTTGAGAGTCGCCTGTCCGGGAGCCGTTCGGAGCCTCGCGATCTAATACCGGTGAGCGATTTACCACCTGGCCTGACCACTGACCATGGGTCTCCGGCATTTTAATGTGTATAGTAGTACAGTAGTCCGCACTTCTGCGAACTTCAGATCTCTCTAGTGTGTACAGCAATACCCGTGAGCTGATACAAAGTTCTCGTGCCGCCCAGGCTGGAGTACATGGACTGTGTCATCAAGGAGACCCTCCGCCTGCTGCCCTCTTTCCCCTTCGTGGCGAGGATGGTGCGGGAGGAGACGGAGCTGGCGGGAAAGGTGCTGCCCGCCGGCACGGTGCTGCTCGTCAATTTATTCGGCCTCCATCGAGACCCGCGCCACCACCCCAGACCGCTGCGCTTCGACCCGGACCGCTTCCGGCGCGCGGACCCCGGCTCCTGCACCGGCTCCGGCCCCGGCCCTGGGCGCCACCCCTTCAGCTACCTGCCCTTCAGCGCGGGGCCGCGGAGCTGCATCGGCCAGCGGTACGCCATGATGACCGTCAAGACCGTGCTGGCCACCGTCCTCTCGGAGCTCAGCGTCGAGGCCGCCGACAAGGCCGCCGTGACGGACCCCAAAGACTTTCCACTCACTTTCTTCATGTCCCTGCACCTCGTGGGTGGCCTCAGTGTGCGCTTCGTGCCGAGAAAAATGCAAAAAGTATAGTCAACACGTTCAGTGCGGGGAATTTTCACCCTCTATGATTCATCACGGAAGCGAGACCATGTAGAAGTCACGCCGCACTCAATGTGTTGAAATACTGAGTTTAACGTAACCATATAAAGCTATATCAAGTTAAGGAAAGAGCCCGTTTTGAGCCAGCGCTGGCGCTCGGAAGCGCTGGGTAGAGGGGTGGCGGCCGACTATTCGGTGGTATTCATCAATATCAAGCGTCATAGTTACCCACTCAACGGTTCATATCGATGAATACCACCGAATGTTCGCTCCCAACCGCCCCTTCCAGCTCTCCCAAGCGCCAGCGCCAGCGCTAGCGCTGGCTTTAAACGGACTTATTCCTTAATTTGATATAGCATAAGTTATGTATTTTTTTTAAAAAAAAAAACGCCAACCCCTCGAAAATATTTTTACGTGTAAAAATGAAATTTCTGCGTGTAATTTGTGTATAAGCGTCCGTCTGGCGTGTCGGATGGGTGGCCTACCCGGTCATTTGCAGGCGCTGTCCTGTCTGCCCGCCGAGAAAACCGAGGAAACGTTTCTCCTCACACGATCTGGTCGTTTCGTTGATTGTCGCCTGAGCTTTGTCCATTCTTTCTGAAGTGATGTAATACTTCCTGGACATTCTGTACATATTTAAAAAGCCTGATTGGCACAACTGCATTTAATTAAATTTTACATTATTCACGAACTTTTAAAAATTCCATATGTTCTATCATTCCTATAAGTAATTAAATTGTAAGTTACCAGCTCCGACCCAACACTTGAAATTCCATCCCAGTGTTGTTACGTTCTTTTTTTCTTATTTAAAAAGACACATTAAATATTTTTAAGGCAGTCACTAGTAAAAAAAAAACCTGTTTTTTGTTATCGTCTCTCCTGAGTCTCCTTGTGGGCCAAGTCCTCAGACTGGCGAGCTCATTTACCCACGCGTGCCTGGTAAAAAACAAAATGGCACTGCTGCCCCCGCCAAACCAGACCGCGACGTTTTCGGCCTAGTTAAGATTGCTGACTTAAGGGAAGCGGTCCGGTCGGCCCGCGCATCGAGGCGCCTCGCGTGGCGCTGCAAACACCTAACACTCGGGCGGAAAGCGCTGCGAAGGGCGCCCGGCCTGCACTGCTGGCATCTGAAGGACGCTTTCCAGGCCATGCACCCAGCCTTAAGCCGACTGCAGGACACGCACTGGACGGCCTGGCAGTGGCCAATGGACTCGGAGTGGGGGAGGATCCGCACTGCACCTGCCGGCCAGGCGAACGTCAGTCGCTTTATGCTCTTGCCCGACCCGGCCCGGGCTCCCCTCGCTGTTTTTCCGTCCCCTCAGTGCGTCGGTCGCGTCTAGTGACTGGTGACTAGACTCTAGTCTCCGAGCGCCGCCATGGCCTTGCTCCCCGTGCAGCCTCTGCCCCCGGGCGGGGCCAGCGTCTGCACCGCCCAGTCCGTCTTCACGTCCCTCGTCATGGCGATGTTCGCCGACTCCTTTAAGAGGGACGAGCAGCGCGACCTGCGGACGCCGGATAACGTCCGCGACGAGTACGACTTCGTGATCGTCGGCGGGGGCTCTGCAGGGTGGGTACAGGAACAGGACGGCCGCCAGATATCCCGCGGGTCGGGTCGGGTCCCACTGACGGCTCCCTTCCCGGCCGCAGGTGCGTGCTGGCGCGCCGCCTCTCCGAGGTCCGCGACTGGCGGGTGCTGGTGCTGGAGGCCGGCGCCGAGGAGCCGCCCGAGACCGCCGTGCCGTCCTTCTTCACGTACGGCTTGGTGTCGGACACGGCGCGGGTCATGCTCACGCGGCCCCAGCGCAACGGCGCCGCGCCGCTCGGCACCCTCAGCGTCCGCGGCAACGTCCTGGGCGGCACCTCGGCCGTCAACGGGATGGTCTACACGCGCGGCAACCGCGAGGACTACCGCCGCCTCGAGCACCTGGGCTGGGGCTACGACCAGGTGCTGCCGTACTTCAAGAAGGCCGAGGACAACCTGGACGCGGACGTGGCGAACGACACGGAGCACCACGCGACAGGTGCCGCACCGCACCCCGCCGGATTTAAATGTGAAAAATAAAATATCGGCATGCCCTCCCCGATAATGACTGTCCTGTCCTGCCTCCCCGGTAGGTGGACCGCTGAGCGTACAGAGGCTCCCGTACCGAGACCCCGCCGCGGAGCTGATCAAGACCGCTTTGCTGGAGCAGGGCTTCGGGGACCTGCACGACATCAACGGGGCGTCGCAGCTGAGCGCCGACAACCGCACCTCCGCCTTCTACTACCAGACGACCACGCGGCGCGGCCGGCGGATGAGCACCAACAGGTACGCGACGGCCTTCTGTTATCGCGTGTCATGTGGCCTAGATTTCGGACGCCCTGTTTAAGAATCTCGTCCCCGTAGAGCGTACTTAGAGCCCGTCCGCGGGAGGGACAACCTGCACGTGGTCACCAGGGCCAGGGTGACGCGCGTGGACGTGCGGGAGGGCCGTGCCGAGAGCGTCCAGTTCACCGACAAGCACGGGGTGGCCCGGAGCGTGCGCGCCGCCAAGGAGGTCCTCGTGAGCGCGGGCGTCTTCGGGTCGCCGCAGCTGCTGCTCCTGTCGGGCATGGGGCCCAAGGGGCACCTCGCCAGCGTCGGCATCCCCCTCGTCCTGGATCTGCCCGTCGGCCGCAACCTACGGGAGCACGTCTCGGTCGTCGGCCACGTCTTCACGATGAAGAAGGGCAAGACTATTGATGAGGGCATCGAACAGCGAATGGCGAACCTCGACCTCTGGAACCGCACGGGGGAGGGGCCGGCCGGGAACTTCGGACCGACCGCCGTGAGTAACACGTCGCGATGACGGTCCACGACAAAACTACCACCGCAGTTTCAAGCCGGCCGATCTTCTCAGGTTGGCGCGTTCTACCGCACCAGGTACCAGGCCGACGACGACCCCCGGCCCGACATCCAGCTCCAGGCATCCGGGCTGGCCCTGGACCTAGGGTGGGTGCCTAAGGTGTTGAGGGGCTGCCCGCTGGCCCTGGGCGACGTGGCGCACTACAACCTGCTGCACTTCCTGCCCGTGCTGGTGCGGCCGCGCAGCGCCGGCGCCGTCACGCTGCGCAGCGCCGACCCGCGCCGCCCGCCCAACGTCAACTTCAACCTGCTGGGCGACGAGCGCGACCTGGCCGCCCTGGTGGACGGGCTGGTGCTCTTCACGCGCACGCTCGCCTCCTCCAGCGTCTTCAAGGAGATGGGGTGAGTGAGCGCCTGTGGCGCGCTGGGTAGGCAGCGCTCTCGGCACGGCGCCGGGGCCGGTGGCCTACCCCGCTGCCTGCCTCGCGGCCCGAGAGAGGGCGGGTGCGGGCGGGCGCCTCGCAGCCTGTGAGCGCGTGCACTTCTGGTCCTTCTACCAGGTGGTCGCCGGCAGTGATGCCGCAGTGCGCGCTGGTCGTGCCGTGGTTCGGCCGGCGCTACTTCGAGTGCGTGGCGCGCACTGCGACCTTCCCCGTCTACCACTCGACGGGGACGTGCAAGATGGGCGCGGCCTCCGACCCCACCGCCGTCGTGGACCCGAGCCTGGTGGTCCGCGGCACCGAGAACCTGCGCGTCGTGGACGCGTCCGTGATCCCCGACTCGATGACGGGCAACCTGCTGGCCCCCATCGTCATGATCGCCGAGAGGGTCGCCGATCTAATCAAACAGAAGCACGGGGTATCGCTTTAGCGCCATTTGTACCTGACATTGCGCTCTTCAATCTAATCTCAGAACAAATACATTTACTTTCGTGCCTGTTGGCGTATGTTCTTTCTTCTTCTGCGCTTGTCCTCTGTAACTGCCCTTTCCCGCTGTGATTAAGTTCCCGACTCCCCCCATTATCACGGCGATCGAACGTTCCCTAACCACCCTTTGCAAGTGTCGACGGACGCGTTGACAAGTTGAAAACGACAGAAGTGTGGTGGGGCGGAGGGCGCGTGGGCACGGGGAGTGGAGGAGGCGATTGGGGAGTTCCAGTAGATCGAAATGTCCGCACGCGAATCACAGGACGCCGAGTCCGGCCGAGTCCGATCGGGGCAAGGCCAAAGATGAAGAAGAAAAGGTAAGATGAGGAACCCCTGGAGCGCGGTGCTGGTGGCCACGCTGCTCGCCAGGGCCAGCACGCGGCTCGCTCCGGGGAAGGCCGACGTGGACGCCGACACCGCCGCCGGCGTCGCGGCCGACGTCGTGTCCACGTTTATGGCGGTGAGTAGGGTGCGTTACAAATCTGAAAATATCGAAAACTTCGGAGACGAATCGGGGGACTTTTCCCGTGCGGCTCCAGGATAGCCGGCTGGTGACGGTGGTCGGGCGCGCGCCCTGGCTGGGGGCGTTCCTGAGACGGACGTCAGCGCTGCAGCAGGCGCCGCCCGTCCTACTCCTAGAGCTGCCCCCGGCCGCGGCCAGGCCGGTCGCTAACGACGGCGACGACGGCGTCGACGACGACAGCCAGGAGGCGCCCGCACTCGAGTGGCAATCCGGCTGGCTGGCCGTGTTCGCGGTGCTGATCCTAGAGGACCCCGTCGAGTTCCCGGGCGCGCTGCGGCTGCTGCCGCCGCGCGCGCAGTTGCCGGGGATACTCGCCGTGCTGTTCCAGCGCCCGCTGCCGGTGCGTTGTCCGCTGCGAGCGGGGCGGGGCGGGGCGGGGCGGGGCGGGGCGGGGCGGGGCGGGGCGGGGCGGGGCGGGGCGGGGCGGGGCGGGACGGGGCGGGGCGGGGCGGGGCGGGGCGGGGCGGGGCGGGGTGCGCCAGGGCGCAATGCCGAGGCGGTGCTCTGCGGTGCTCTATGTACTCTTCTCTCTGTGGCCTCCAGGTCGCCGACGAGCCACTCGGCCTGGAGCGCCTGCTGCGCACGGCGGTGCGTATGGGCCGCTGGGACACGACGGTGTTCGTTCGCGGGAGACTCCTGGGCGTCCGGCCCTGGCACCTGGGCTGCCGGAACAGCACGCCCGTCCCGCTCGCCTCCTGGACGCCCAGCGAGGGCTTCCGGCCCCGCCGTCCGTCGTTTGACGACCCGAGCAAGTGCGGACGGTCAGCGTGAGCTCACGAGCGCCTCGCCGGCGCTGCCGCCGTCTTAACCCGAGAAACCCTGTCGTCCAGGTACACGTTCAACGGCTGCACGCTGCGGACCATGTTCTTCGCGGCGCCCCCGTCGGTGCTGCTGATCCACGAGCCCGGCAACCCGAGGCCGCGGCTCGGGGGGTTCACCGGGAGACTCCTGGACGCCATCGGCGGCGTCATAAACGCTACCTTCCTGCTGGCGATGCGGAAAACGGCCGTGTACAGGCAAAGCAAGATCCGCGGCGTCACCGTCCCCGCCGAGCTCGGCGAGACTGTCAGAGTGAGTACTATTTGCATACCTTCACCCCCCTGCCCACCCACACAATCGTACAGCGCTTTGAGCCACAGGGAAAGGCGGACCTGACGGTCGGCCCCGTCACGGCTCTCGCCGAGCGGATGAAGATCCTAGACTGGAGCAGCGTGCCGCTCTCCGAGTGCTACATCTGGGTACAGTAAACTACATTATGGGGCTGAGATTCGCTTCCCAGTGCTCACCCTCACGGCACCGTCACCACCCTGCTGCTCGCAGCTGGTGCCGTCCTCGGTGGGGAACCGCGAGCGCACCGGGCTGTGGACCGTGGTGGCCAGCTTCTCGGCCCGGATGTGGGTGCTGGTGGGGACCGCGACTGCCCTCGTGGTGACCGCCGTGGTGCTGGTGGGCCGCCTGGAGCCCCGCGCGCGCCGCCTGCCGGTGGGCCGCGTCGCGTACGTGGTGGTCGCCGCGCTGGTGAGCCAGCCCACCCCCACCGGCCGCGGGCCGGCCGCGCCCGCCTCCAGGACCTTGTACGGGGCCTGGCTCGCCACGGCGCTCGTCGTCAGCACGGCGTACCAGGCCAAGCTCTGGAGCATCATGTCGCGCGACAACCGGGTGGGGCTCTTCTCGCTGGAGGACCTCATCGACACGGGCCTCCCCGTCCACATCCCCTACTTCCTCCTGGACAGCATGCGCTCGACGAACAACGCCTCGCTGCGCGTGCTGGTGCAGCGCGCCGAGCTCTCCGGACCCTTTCCCTATTTAGGCAACTTCAAGTGGGACAACAGCATCTTGCTGCTCGATTACGACATGGCCACGTACTTTGGCGCCTTCAAGAGGCTGCAAGGTGAGGTCAGAGCACTCAGAAAACCATTTAGTTCAGGTAACCCAAAACCCAACTCAAAACCGACAAAAAATTTAGCTTTAGCTTTATGAACTAAATTTGAACTGATTTGGTCAAATAATTTTATGAAGTTGACTAAAAAAAATTTGCCCCAAAATTTGCTTAAAAATTAGTTGGTTTTAGGAACAACATTTTGTTTTCTACAACTTCAATTTAGTTGTCTTAATTAAATGGTTCTCTGGTTGAGGGAGTGAATTTTGAGAGTTGAGCTCACTCTGAGAGACCGCAGGCGGCGAGGCCGAGCCGGCCATGTGGCGCCTGCCCCGCACGGGGTGCTTCTCGAACAACCCTTCCAACTACTTCGCGGTGGCGCGCGGCTCTGCGCTCCTGGTGCGCATGGAGGCGCTGTGGGTGCGCCTCTGGCAGGCGGGCATCCTGGTGCACATGATGGAGGAGAAGGCGCGGCCGAGCCCAGGCGTGGCCGTCAGGTACGAGTGTCATGTCCATGCTTACCAAGGTCCTGCAGTACGGCAGATCGCGAAGGGTCTCATGAAATAACCTACAGTACCGCTAACGACCTCGTATGCGGCGCGCACTGTGCAGGAGAGCGAGGAGTCTCCACATCCACAACCTGCGGGGGGCGTTCCAGGTGCTCGCCATCGGCTGCGTGCTCAGCACGCTCATGCTGGCCGGAGAGCTGGCCGTCGTCAACTGCGTGTGGCTGCGCCCGCGCCCGCGCCCCCGCGCGAGCCGCCAGCGGGCCAGTGCCAGGGGCGCCTCGAGGCACACCCCGCTCGCCCCGCGCACGCGCGCGGACGATGGGTTGCCTATCCCGAGACCTGCAGGCGTCTTCGATCCTGCCGTGCGCTTCAACGGAAAGACAAAGTCGCTCTCCCCAAACTTTGTCCATTATCAGCGAGTGCTTGATAAATCAAATACACTCTAAACTTTTTACTAAGAGCTGAGTTTAGTACATTACAAGGCAATTAAACTGTTGTATATTATCAAGAAATTCTTTAGTACTACTAAACTTTTTTATTGTAATACTAATAGATTGCATAGTATTACTGGACTATTTCCTAGTATTACTAAACAAAAACAGTCTACCAGACATAGCGTAGTAAATTACTAAAAGGCCTCTCAGTAAAACCACTTTTTCGTAAAATATTCAGGTTTTGTTTAGTAGAATTCCAAAAGACCCTTGTATCATACTAGAAAATGACAAGAACAGAACAACCGTTTCACAATAAAAGCAAGCATAAACTGTTAAAAAATAGGGGCGGGTGGGCATAGTCTGCAGTCCTCATAACATACTAAACAAGTGGTTTCTACGATGACATTTTTTAGTATCATACTAAAGTGGTAGCTTAGTACTATAACAGCACAAACTCCTAGTAGACTACAAGACTATTTCATAGTAGTACGAAGAAATTTGGTAGTAAAAAGTTAAGAGTGTACCACGGCTTCAAAATAGATTCCAGATTATTGTAACTTATACTTTTGTTTTATGGTGGGGTGGGAGAGGGGGGGGGGCGCAGTACTTAAACTTTTCTATTAAAATATTTATTTGTGCCTAAAATATGCATAACAGAATTTAAATTAAGTAATTTGAATACTGGTCCCGAACTCGTACCTTGGTCATTGCATTATTTATATACAAAGGAGAGAGAAAGTAAGAAAACGTACCTTGGTCATTGCATTATTTATATACAAAGGAGAGAGAAAGTAAGAAAACGTTGAAGGTAGTTGCTTACTGACTAGAAAAAAATGCTATAAAACATGTTCATTAAAATGAGAATCAAAATGAGGTAATACTGTAAGAATGGCAACAGTAACGTAAGTAGCAAACTATCACTGCTATCACACACCAGCTTGAGGGAGATTCTAATTCTCTTGCTGATGACTGCCTGACTCCTGGATAATCCGTGCATCACTGATGAGGGTAAAGAGCTGCGCCACTCGGTCCAGCGGCAGCAGCCCCATGTGGTAAATGTCCTCGTGGTCGCTGATGAGCAGGGGGTCCTCGGACTGCAGGCTGCACCACTTGCAGCGGTGCAGCTCGTCGGGCGCGGGCGCGTTCGACAGCGCGGCCTGGTGCAGCGTGCAGCTCGCGTGCTCGAGGTGCTCCCGCAGCCGCTTGAAGCGCGCGCCGCACGGGCACGAGTACCTGCGCCGCCCGAAGCGGTGCGCGCCGGCCATGTGGTCGTCCAGGGCCGCCACGTCGCTGAACACCTCCCGGCACGACTCCCTGGGCGTCTTGACGGGGCAGACGAAGCCGCGCGGGTGCTCCTCGCGCTCGTGCGCCAGCGTCAGCTCGAGCGCGGGGAACCACGCGCCGCAGACCCCGCAGTGCTGGCGCCGCAGCGTGGACAGGTGGACGTGGTGGTGGAGCAGCAGCATGTTCGGGCTGTCGAAGGTGCGGGGGCATATCGCGCAGGGGATGGGCCGCGCGCCCGGGTGGGCGGAGCGGATGTGCTCCTGGAGCTGGGCCGGCGTCAGGCTGCGCGCGCTGCACACGGGGCACTCGATGGCGAAGGGGCGCTCGCGCTTGCTCAGCTCGGCCTCGTGCTCCATCATGAGGTGCGTGCCGAGCAGGAGGGCCGAGGGGAAGCGCAGCACGCAGTGGGGGCAGGCCTGCCGCAGCACGGGGTGCGAGCGCAGCAGGTGCACGCGCTGGCGGGCGCGCGTCAGGAACTTGCCGTCGCACGCGTGGCAGTGGTGCCAGGCGGGGAGCGCGTGCGTCGTGACGCGGTGCTGAGCGTGCTCCGCGTGCGAGGTGAAGCTGAGCGCGCACGCGTTGCAGTACAAGTCCACGGCGGGGGCGGGGGCGTGGGCCGTCACCGTCAGGGACTCTCTCGGGACTAGCGTCAGGGCCGGCGTCGGGGCAGGCGTCGGGGCAGGCGTCGGGGCAAGCGTCGGGGCCGGCGTCGGGGCCGGCGTCGGGGAAGGCGTCGGGGAAGGCGTCGGGGAGGTGACCGGGGCCTTTGCTTGACCTGCCGCTCTACAAGTAGTCTGGGACGCCGTTGGAGCCACTGCCTGCGCCACCTGCATCTGCTCCTTCACTCGCGCAGGCGGCTCTCTCTGCGCATCGGGGATGAAACAACTAAGCACTTTGTCCGGTAACGCCCGTGGGCCGCTTACATGAGGCTGTCCGGCCGCCGGGACCAGGGCCTCGGCCGGCGCCTCGGCCTCGCCTGCACACCTGGCCTCCCCCTGCTCCGGGTCGGCGTCCTCCTCGGCGTGCGTCAGGGCGTGGGCGTCGGCCGCCGCCTCGTCCTGGTAAGTCAGTCCGCACCACAGGCACGCGTAGGCGAGGTCTGGAAACAGGCAGGGCGGAGGTGATACACCGGGGCACGGGCAGATGACACCGGGCAGCACAAGGGAGAAATGAGTAGAAAGTACAAACCTATTTCGCCCTCGTTGGCGTTGTTGGATGAGCTGCGTTGCGGAGAGAAGACAACAGCCCTGGCGCCCCGGATGGGACGGAGGGGTGGAGTGCACGGCCGGGCCTCCGCCGGTGACAAGAGCGGGGCGGGACGGTCCGGGTGGCCTGGAGCAGCCGGCGGCGGCGGCAGCTGCAGGAGTGGCGGCTCTTCCGGGAAAGATGCCCCGGAGTCGACCAGAGGAGACGGCCAGGGTGGCGAAGAGCGGGGTGGTGCCAAGGTCTGGCCGACAGCAGGGGGTGGGGGTGTCGTCACGACAGGCGGGGGCGACTTAGGCGACATCTTCCAGATCGGCATGAGGAAGGGGTTCTCGGGTGGCTGCAGCGGCAGCGCGTCCTCGGTGGACAGCCGCCTGTGCAACGCGTCCGAGGACGTGAGGTGAAGAGGTGAGGAGGCGCACGGCGGCGCGGTCTTGGACTCCCTGTCCGCGGCGCACCGGCCGCACTTGCAGCTCGCAAAAGGGCAGTGGTCGGTGTGCTCGCGCCGTCCCCGCTTGGACGACTGGACGTCGTTGGCCGCGTCCACGTCGCGCTTCTCCACGATCAGCGACGGCGGCGCTTGCTCTGCCTGCCGAGCGACGAACTCCTTCTCAATGAGTGTGTTGAGTAAGTCCTTCATGCTCACCTGCCGGTACTTGAACTCGGGCATCTTAGCTGGCGACGGTAGTCTCTCCAGAGCTACGCAGGGTATCTTGAGGACGCCGTTCTTGACCAGGAGGCTGGGGTAGGGCGAGTCGCTCTGGCACTGCCAGCACCAGCAGGCGCGGAGGGGGCATAGCGCGGCCGTGTGCTCGGCGCCCACGCGGCGCGCGACGCCGTGGCCGAGGCAGTGCGTGCACCACGGGCCGGTGCGGTCCCATCCGTCGCGGACGGCGGCGGCCATCTCCCCCAGTGCGGCGCGCAGGGCCTCCTCCGCCTCCACGCGGCCCCTCTTGAGCGTGTCTAGGTAGAAGAAGCCGTAACTGCCCGCAGGCCTCTTCGCGAAGGCCTCTGCGGCAGGCAGTGCATCCGACCTGGAGCTCTTCCTGGAGGCCAGCACCTGCACGGTCCCCACTGCCTTGGCCTTCCTCGAGAAGGCAAGGCCAACCAGGCCGACCCGGTGCAGGCCGTCGAGGCCCTGGCAGCATTTGCACACTGCGACGCCCGGGGCAGAGGCCCGTTCAGCAAGGTAGGTGTAGCCCACGCCCCCGCACCGCTGGCAGTCCAGGGCGGCCACGGACACCAGGGTCGACGCGCTGCTCAGCCAGGGCGGGATGTTGGTGGGCGGTGAGAGACGCCTGCCGTCGGCGTCTGAACGTCTTCTCGCAGCGTCAGCGGCTGGTGCCCGGGATCTACCTCGCTGCGGGGCGGCAGGGGCTTTACTGGGAGCACAGGACCGGCCGCGGCGCACTGGCGACCTTGACCTTGACCTTGACCGAGGCCATGACCCAGTGGGCGCTCCGCAACCCAGGGAGCGCCAATGCGACCTGCTGCTGGCCGCCGTCCTGGGGGACCTCTTGGAGGATCGTGACCGTGACGCGCCCCGCGGCGCCCTGCTCCTCGACCTTCTAGATGATCGTGACAGTCCTCGGCGCGGAGTTGGGCTTCTCGACCGGCCCCTGCGGGCCCGGAGCGGGGTCCTGCTCCTGGACCTGCGCGGCGCACAGGACTTGCCGCGGCGCCAGCGCTCGGCGCAGGCCCTCCTCGGGTTGACGCGCGGAGAGGGCGGCGGCTTGGTTTGACGCGAGGGCGCCAGGGACTTACTCCGTGCGGACCGACGGAGAGGTGACCGACGGGCTGATGGTGACCGCCGGTAGGGTGACCGCCTGGATCTTGACCGGCTGCGGTTGGAGGGTGACCGCCGGTAGGGTGACCGCCTGGATCTTGACCGGCTGCGGTTGGAGGGTGACCGCCGGTAGGGTGACCGCCTGGATCTTGACCGGCTGCGACTGTAG
The DNA here is from genome assembly GCA_033675135.1 of Frankliniella intonsa. Taxonomy (NCBI): domain Eukaryota; kingdom Metazoa; phylum Arthropoda; class Insecta; order Thysanoptera; family Thripidae; genus Frankliniella; species Frankliniella intonsa. The sequence goes on along the minus strand of CM066254.1, from coordinate 11,100,435 downwards.
ACAGTTGGCGGGCTCGGTGTCCTCGGCCGTCCTCGTCGAGGCGCCTGACGGCGCCGCTGTGAGTCGTCCCGCGCCCCCGACGGCGTCCTGCTTCGTGACCTCGACATCCTCCTCCTGGGTGACGGCGGCCTCGACACTCCCCGGGCCGACCTCCGGCGAGTCGGGCGGTCGCGGGTCGGAGAGCGACTTCCACAGGACGACGGCGAGCTGGGAGGGTTCACGTACATCGGCGCCACGGACCTCGCCCTCAGCGAGCGAGTGGGCTGACTCGGCAGCGAGGGGGCGCAGGACCTTGCGCGCCTTGCACGACGGGACAACCACTCAGGTTGCTCCTCACGGACTTCGACCACACCATCATCCATAGCGCTGCCCATACTGTAGCCGAATCCGGTGGAATCGTTGCTCGCGCCATCGGTGACGTCCTTCAGGATTGGGGCCGTCTCCTGCAGCACAGGGTTTTCCAGGACGACACCGAACTCGGCCTTCTCGGGGAGCGGGCGCACCGACAGCCCCACCAGCTCAGGAGCCAGGTTCATGTTGTTACACTGTAAAACAAAGGAAAGAAAACAAGATTACAGCACGGGGGCGGCGAAGAAATAGTGTCCCAGTTTACTGACACTCCCCCTCAGCAGGTCCCTCCGCCCCCCGCCCCGCCCCCTTCCCTGGTACTGCTGAGTTGTCGTGCCCGCCCCCCGCACCGCCCCACCCCGCCCCGCCGGGCCCTTCCCTACGCCACCGCCACCGCCACCGCTGCTCCGCCCGCTCTCGTCTCGTCTCGGCTCGGCTCCACATCGGCACCGCAGCGGAGCGCTCGGCCCGCAACGTAAACATAGCAACCTAACCTCAAAATCACTCTCAATTCATACTTCCCCTCAAAAGCATGACAATCGTAACAAATGACACACACAATGTTTCCGTCGTCGATTTTCGTTGTGCCCCCATCCGCTGTCACCGGGCGAAATAAAATGGAATAAGCCGACAGCCGGCGATGTCTCACTGAGAATATGGCGAACGGCAGCAAAAGTGTCCTGTAACGCAGGCATATCCGCTGGCCTTCTCGTGTTCGCCTTACGTGTCTGAAACTGAACGGAAGTCTGGACTTACTCTGAGACCTCCAGGATGGAGCAAGCACCGCCTCTGATAACTAATGCAAGAAGGACACAGGACACAGCTCGTCCCCGCGGCAGTAGAACAGCCCGGTCCTGTGGAGCGCGCTGCGCTCGCGCTGCAGCGGTGAGGTGCAGTGTGCGCGGAGGAGCAGCGCGGGGAGGGGGAGGGGGCCGGGGCGGGCCGGGGTGCGCTACATAGCGCTAAGAAAGGCCAGAAAGCCAGGCACTTTTGGGGGCGGGGCGTGCACGGCAGGTCAGCCGAGGGTCGAGGGGGTGGCCCCTAAAGTGGCAAGAGTAAATAAACCACAGATGAAGACGAGAAGGGTGTACGCGGCGCAGAGTATTGTACCCTGTAAGCGATAGCGACGATAGCGCACTGCAGTAGCTTGTGTTAGTTTACCTTTTCTTTGCGAGTCGCGGAAGACTATCCTGCTCGTGCCCCCGCATCGTTCAGATTAAATTTTGCATATGAAACTCGCCAAACTGAAATTTGCGTTGGGTTGTCATAGCTCGGGGCCGTGGTGCATTTCGAAATACGTACTCACTTGCCTATGGGGACACCAGTGTCAGGGCGTACAACACGTCGCGCAGCGCGGGGCGCGGGGCGGTGCCGGTCACCAATACTCGCTCCCGCACCCGCAGGCGGGCAGGCACATCAACTCGACACTCGACCCGACCCACTGTCGCGGGTCGCGGGGGCCCGGGGGCCCGGCGAGCCGGCGTCGAATCGGCGGGGCGTGGAGGGGGCCGAGGAGTAGGGGGCCCCGGCTTTCCCCGGCTCCGCGATGGAGGGGGAAAGTGAGGAGCGAAATGGAGGGGGGGGGGGGGGGCTGGGGAATAAGCGTGACGTCATCGAGGTGTGGACGCACACATTAAGGTCAGTGACACTTGTCCTTTACGGTGATTTTGACCTTGACAGTTGGAATGAGGCAGCTGTAGCATTGGCAGTGAGAGTGACATATATTTATAGCGCTTTTTACAAACATAAAACTAGGTCCTATTCTACCACGGCACTCATCACTGGGCCGGTCACATGATTAATTAATTAAGTCATCAGTCAGCGCACTTCTCATGGCACTGCACAAAGCACTAGGGCCTTACAGGCAATTTAAAAAAATAAAGAAAATATCTTGGTGTCTTGGCTTATCTTCATGTCAAATTGTACTTTCATCACGCACACTTCCACATATCACACGCAAATCCAGATCGTCGCTCAGGAAACAGTTTCACAGGATCGTGCAGCAGGCGAGCCCCGTGTCGACTTTGTCCCTGGGGTTGCTGGCGGCGCCGGGCTCGGTGACCGGCTGCTCGCCCTCCTCCTCGTCCTTCTCTTTCCTCCTCTTCTTCCTACCCGAATCGCCATAGCAGCAGGTGTCGTCAACCTCCTGCAAGCACATTAAGCCCTGTACACTTGGGCCCCGGGACGGACCTCCCCGACGACTGTCATCGGTGACGGGCCGAGCGAGATCCTGAGGAGTCCAGGACCAGCCCGGCACGGCCCTGCCTCACTCACCGGCGTCACGCACGCGACCAGCCAGCAGTCCCCGCAGCAGTTGTCGTCGTTGTCGTGCGCGGCGCACCCGCAGTCACCGCAGGAACCACATGACCCGCAGGATACACAGGACCCGCAGTCCCCGCAGGACCCGCAGTCCCCGCAGTCTCCGCAGTCACTCATGTCTCTTGTCACAGCAATAAGTCACAGCAGTGTCCGTGTCGGTCTGAGCTGAGAGGCTAGGTCCCTCCGCACGAGGGCGAGCACTCTACTAGCAGATCGTCGGCGTCGGCTGCCCTGCTCAAGGCTGACTGGTCGGCGCGGCGCGCGGCGGCGTTGTTTTGGTCCGCGCTCTGCGCCCCCCCCCCCCCCTTACGCCCCGCGCCCCGCCGCCGCCGCCGGCTGGCTGGCGTCTGGCTGCTCTGACGTGGTCCTGCATCCTGCGGCGCCTTGCTGAATCAATGCGAAGTGGGTGGGGGAAGCGACCCTTATCCTCTATCTCCCTTTTCGCCGGGGAGTGCCACATCGGTGAGTGTGTGAGAGTGAGTGAGTGGGCGCTGAGGTGAGCGCTCTATTTTGTGGAACGGCGCCACCCACATTTGTCACTCGGATCTATCTGCGGGTAGGCCACTTTCCAGCGCGATGGCGCGATCAGCAGCCACTTTGCTTTGATTTTGGCAGTGTTTAGCGGAAAGGGTTTGTACTACACCGCGCCGCGGCCGCAGCCCCATGACGCCCTGACTTCCTCACGTGCTCCTGGCCCGGCAGCGTACGTGCGCTTTCTCTGCTCCTAGAAGGACCTTTGGTGGTCTAGAAAAGTATTGGTAATGTCGTCGATAAGGTAAAGGTTTTAATGACAGTAGACTTAATCTGTCGCGAAGTCATAGTCGGGAGGTGGCGGTGGAACGGGCGGTGGTTCAGAGGGCAATGTGACACCATCCAGGTCCATAAGCTGGAGTCGAATCTCCATGTCCGTTAGCTCGTCCAGGTCCCTCTTTACAGACTGCGAGTGGGTCTCGCTGTTCTCCGCCTTGTTCTTGCCTGGAACACAGTGATAAAGGAATGACGAGAACGGACCGAAACGAGGCAAGAGTACGGACGGGACGGGACGGGACGGAGGCTCACCCAGGAGCATGTTGAGCCCGTCAGCCCAGGCGAGGAGGGTCGGCGCGTCCTTGGCGACGAGGTCCAGGGACGGCGCCTCGCTGTCGTGCGGGTCCAGGGTCAGGGACAGCGCCAGGTCCACCCCCTGCTTGTGGCTCCTGCAGGAGCCAACGGAGGACGGCGGCGGTGAGCCAAACGCGCCAGGGCCGCGAGGTCATGTCATATCTCACCGCGGTGCGCACCGAGAGGTCCAGATGTGCTTGCACTTCTTGCCGGTGAGGACGGCCGTGACGGAGGACAGCGGCAGCGACAGCGGCGCGCCGGCCAGCTCGCCGTCGTCCTTGTCCTCGGGGCAGTCGGCGTAGAGCAGCGCGGCGTCCCCGGGCGCCAGCCACAGCCAGACGGGCGCGCGCTTCGGCCCCTTGCCCGTCCTGGCCAGCCGGGCCGGCCTGCGGAAGCGCGCGCCCGCGCGCAGCGTGTCGAGGCGCTGCTGCCGCACCAGCCGGTACAGGCGCGCGCGGCAGCGCTCGCGCAGCTGCAGCACCCCGGGCGAGCTCAGCACCGTGTCCTGCTCCGCCGACACGCGCTCGCGCTCCCACAGCGCCGCCACGGCCGAGTACGGCAGCGCGCTCAGCCAGTTGTCCAGCTGGTCCCAGCTGCTCACCTGGGCGCGCAGCGCCTCGCGGAACTGGCGCCGCACCACGCGGAACACCTGCAAGGGAAGTTTCAGAAATCAAGCTGTCACTGAGATCACCGTCCACAGGGCCGGGGCAGGGCCGGGGCAGGGCCGGGCGGCCACCTTGTCCTGGTCGCGCTTCGTCTTGGCGCGCATCTCGCGGCGCGTCTTGGCCAGCAGGTTGATCCCGCGGCAGAAGAGCTCGTGGAAGAACGGCACGTCCCTGGAGAAGAGCAGCGGCTGGTACAGGTGGGTCCTGGCGGAGGCGGGCGTGCCGGCGGCCGTGCCCGTGTGGTCCAGGTCCCTGCAGAGCAGCAGCTCGGCGCCCAGCAGGCGCACGAGGCGCTCGGCCGTGGCGCTGAGCGAGCTGTCCAGGGCCTCCTCCTCCTCCAGCGCGCGCACGGCCAGCCCCGGGTGGTAGTCCTGGAGGTAGCGCAGGCACTCCCGCCCCAGCCGGCTGAGCGGCACCTCCGGCTCGGGCGTCATGTCCTCGGCGGGGAGCTCGGACCAGAGCGTGGACTGGCTGCGCCGGCTCCACACGCTGTCCTCCGAGGTGAGGCTCGTCACCGAGCCCATCCGGCCCCTGGAGGAGCTGGAGCCGGTGAGCGGCGACGACCACCCCTCGGGCAGGACCTCGGCGCTGGCGGGCCGCAGCGGGAGCGGGGCGTCCGTCCTGGTGGGCGGGAGCAGCTTGTAGGGCGCGTCGCCCTGCGCCTGCACCTGCGCCGCATCGCCCTCGCACCAGCTCCGGCTGTGCAGCAGCGAGCTCGCCTGGGACGAATTTCCGTAAATCAGTTGATAAAACACGGTGATGCTAGAGGCGTGATTATCGCCGACGTACAGTGGACTTGCGCCGGCGCGGCGGCGGTGTGGGTGGCAGGTCGGAGACGGCCAGGATGGGCTCCATTGGGGTGTCGATGGCTTCCTGGAGGGGCTGCAGCACCAGCCTCTGGAGGTTGAACAGCTGACGTGCCATGTTCGAGCGGACGGGAGAGCACAGCACGTGCTGGACAATGGTGGCGCACACCTTTCCCAGGAGAGGACGGGACGGGGGTGAGGTACGGTACGACGGCGTTTGGGTTATCAGAGCTGGCCACTGGAAGAGATATACATATACCTGTGGCGACGTGAGGGTCTTGGTGGCCTGCATCTTGGCCTCCGGGCTGCCGGGCCCCAGGCGCGCCTCCCTCGCGGCCAGGACGTTCATGAGCTCGAGGCCGTTCGCCTGTACACCGGGCTTGTCCGTGTACCACAGCATGGGCACCACGTCGAGCACGGCGAGGTGCTGCGCCGCGGACAGGTCCCAGGGCTGCGCGCTCACGGTGGCCAGCACCCTCAGCGCCATCTCCAGCACGGCCGCGTCCACCGACTGCTCGGCGCGGACGAGGTCGGCGAGGCGCCGCAGTACGGCGGCCAGGTCCGGCTCGTCGCCGGCCAGGGCGCCCTGCCGCACCAAGCACCGCAGCGTCCTGCACAGGGCAGAGCGTCGCGTCGTCACCGCGCTGCGCCGCGCCGCGCTCTGCACCTCCCTGCACCTCGACGTGACTCACACTAGCGCCCAGACCAGCTCCTTGCTGCGCAGGCGCTGTCCCTTGCGCTCGTTGAGGAGGAGGCCGAGCACGAGGTCCACGACGCCAGGGCACTCCAGGAGCGCGGCCACGAAGATGGAGTCGGCGCACAGCTCGGACAGCTTCTGCAGCGCCCAGGGCCGCTCCTCGAGGTTGTTCCTGTCGGCAGAACGGGCCGGGCGGAATGAACGCGTGGACGGGACGGGGCTGCTCCGCCGTACCGTACCCGACTCCCGCTCACACTCACGCCTTGAGCTTGTCCAGGATCTGGTCGGCGAAGACGCCGGGCGCCCAGGTGAGAACGAGCTCGGCGCCGTGCCGGAGCAGCTCGCCCCGGTTGTGCTCCGTGATGTACTTCTGGGCGCCGCCGCCGCCGCCGGGCCGCGCGATCAGGGCCAGGGCGTAACGGGCCGCCCTCCACCGGATGTCGAAGTCGGCGCACACTCCGCGGCACACCTCGTCCAGCGGCAGGCGCTGGTCGAGGGCCAAGAGCTGCGACTTGCCGTTCACCGTCACTGCCACTTTCACCTGCAAAAATGGTTAGAGGTGATATTCGTGGTGAAGTGCTTGAGGACAGCCGAGTCTGTCTTTTGCACGCCCGCCTTACGAGGGAGGCCTGAGGTTCTTCCGGTGACTCGAGGCCGGTCGTCCCGTCCAGCTCGTCGTTGACCACGGTGGACGCATCGTCGTCGTCCTCCCGCTCGCCGATGGTGACCGAGTCCTCGTCGCTGTCAGTCACGTCGTCCTCGGCGTCGTCCTGGTGCTGCCCGCCCTTGCGGCTTTCCATTGCTGATCGAGTGGGGGCGGAAACAAGGAATAGTAACGGCCTCGGGCTCGAGGTGGGGCGGGGTGGGGCGGCCCTCGGCGTTCCGTCGCGGCGAGGCGGCAATGCTCACTGCCGCTAAGCGCGCCGATATCGCGCGAGGAGCCCCTGATAATCGGGTGTAGGTGCGGCAGTGGTGGGGCGCGGCGCGGGGGTGCGGGGCCCGCGGGGGGGCCTGCTCGCTGCCGGCAGTGGGTCACGCCCGTCACGTCACGCCGCAGGCCGCAGGTGCGCCGGCCCGGCCCGGCGGCGGCGACACTGCAAGCGGGCCTGTTGGGAAGGGGGAAGTGCCGGGAGGGAGATGGTGGAGGGGGGGGGGGGTGTAACACGCACTGTACTCACTCACATGCTGTTGCGAGACTTGGTCTTCCCTCGGCATATCCTCAGCGTGATCGAAAAGTAGCAATAGGACAGAGAGAAGAGCAGCAGATTTGAAAGCTTATTCTTGAGTGTATTTAGATTTATTGACATTTACGTGTCTTTGGCATGGGGATGAGACTCGGTCTCTCTACATTCGGGGGCGGGCGCTCTCCATCTCCCCCCAGTAGTGGTGTTTCTTTACAGATTCCCGCGGTTCTCCCCTTCTCCCCTCTGTTACCCTCCCCCCCCCCTCCACTCCCCCCTCCCCCGGGCGTCGTGCGAATAAGCCCGTTGCAGACCGCACCCGTCCTGTCACCGGCGACAAAATGATTGTTTGGGGCTTAATTTGTTTGTTTTTATCGCGTGCATCGGGTTTGGGCCAGTCGGATTTGTACGGGGATGAATTCCACGAGGAATTACTTTTGAAACAGTTGCCAAGTGGCCATGTCTACTCCTATTTTCAATTTACCACTTTGTGGGAAAATGGTGGGGATGAGCCCAGTAAGTTCTTAACCTCACTGTTAATTATTTTAATTTCATTTTTAAACTGTATAAACTATTTCCTCATACAAGTTTGCTTGTTTGGAAATTCAATTTTTTTCTTCAATTTCTCCTAGCATACATCTTATTTTTAAAGTAGTTGTTCTGTGACAAGCGTAAACAATGAAGTAGTTTTAAAATATTCCTGACTCTTTTTAAGTGTTGATTGTAATGTGTTAACAGATCATCACTGCCACCTTTTCCCACAATCTCTCTCTGAAGTCTTACATCTGTACAATGTCGAGGAGATGCACCTAAGTTTGACTGGCGGTCTTTGGCGTCACGAAAATTGGGGATACCCTGTTATTAGTGCACCTCCTGGTGCAGAGCTATGGGCTTGGTTCAAGGAGGGAACTGAGGAGTAAGTCAAGTCTTATCTAAATATCTCAGCGAACAAATGACAATTTATTCTGAGCATTTACTAACGTGTAACTTATGGTTTTCTTTACCAGTGTCGACAAGAAGTGGACACTTCTTAGTAATGCCCTCTCAGGATTGTTTTGTGCCTCCTTAAACTTTATCAATCCCCAACAAAGTTTGAACCCCAAGTACAGCTTTTCGCCATTGGGAGCATATGCCTCAGGCTCTCAGAACAGATCTCTCCTTCGTTATTCAACTTTACCAAGGGAAATTGTTTGTACAGAAAACTTAACGCCATTTAAGAAGTTACTGCCTTGTGACTCTAAGGTATTACAATTTGGTTTTAGTTAGTTATTATTTCTTTATCATTTTTATTAGAAATAACCTTCATTTGTTTTTATTTTTATTTTATTTTATTTTTTTTGTAGAAAGGATTGTCATCACTTCTAAATGCAGGAAATATACATAATGCCAATTATCACTCATTGGGTATTCATGTGAGACCACAGTGCAAGGTTAAATTAATTTTTAAAATTTTTGTCTTTATCTTGTATTATTTTGCCAATAGCAACTTATGTAACCCATTTTTTTTACATAGGATGTGAACTGTCAACAGACTGTTCTTGAACTGAAACAGACTGTCTCCTTAGTGTATGACCTAATCATTCTTGGGCCAGAGAGTCGCGACTGGTCGTTCAGAAAATTGTTTGGAGTAGGTCTCGCTGGATCATGTCCATTAGCAACATCTAGTAAAATATATGTTGATACTAGCTCCAATGGGGTAGGTTCGCATTATATTGATATGCTTATAGTTAATTTATCCACTTAATTTATGGACATTTAAACTTTCAGACATCATCTGTCTACACATTAACACCTGATCCTACAGAGTTTATAAGTAGTAATAGAGGTGGATACAACACCTTGTTTGCTGTATATGATATCAAGAAAACTAATATAATTAACATGTTCAGTATATCAAGTACCCACAAAGGGCCTCGGGTGCAGTCTCTGAATAGTCCACCAGTTTTGCATGCCACAAGATATATTGTTGGTGAGGAACCATGAAATATTCTGTTAAACTTCTTATCTTTCATAAAATTAAATAAATGCTCTTCTGTTCCTTTTTAATAGGATATGGTCAAGAGCATGGTGGTATTGTAACAAAGATCCACAATAATCATTGGAAGGACCTGGACATCATACTTTTTGAAAATATTCCCTGGTTTCTTCCCATCTACTATCATACTTTAAAAGTTACTGCTAATGGAGGAAAGCTGGTGCTTAAACCATGTAAGTAGTTTTTAAAATCTTTCTTTCTTTCTTTTACTTCAAACCATAAAGTTTTCTGTTTTACTACGCTTTTTTTTTTTTTTAATTTCTTTAACGGTATTTGCAGATAAAAAGCACTATATACCAGGGCGAGATCGTAGCAGACCATATGCACTAGAGCTATTAGTCACTCTACCACCTCGGTCTGTGACAGAAATTTATGTAGAATTTGACTACAGCTTTCTGAAATGGCAAGAGTACCCTCCTGATGCAAACCATGGTTTCTATGTTGGTGCTGCTGTCATTACTTCTATCCTACCACACACTAAAAATTACACTGGAATTCCCATTGATGGATCAACATTTTCATCAAGGTAATTTCAATTTTCCACATAATCTTCAATCCTACTTTTCAGCAGCATCTGAAATATGGGTTTTGTTTCAGTATTAATGCGTCACGTGACACATATCCAGTGACTCTTCACACTGAAATTTTACTGGTTACGCTTCCTACACCCGACTTCAGTATGCCATACAACGTTATTTGCTTAGCATGCACTGTTGTTGCTCTAGCTTTTGGACCTCTTCACAATCACACCACAAAGAGGTAGCTAATGTTTTAAATTACAGTAACTTATTTTTAATAAATTGCTTTCAGTGAATCATTTTCTAAATGTTACTTACTATTTCAGGTTACAAATGTTGGACCCATCAGAAGAGACCAAAGGTCTATTAACCAGTTTAAGGATAAGGCTTAAGTCATTCATTTGCAAAAGCTCTGACAAGAAAGAAGAAATCACTGAACCAACCAAGATCAGCAAAGCAAAGTCTAAGGAATCAGCCCTTGAAGATAAACCTTGTGAGAGTAAATCAACTATTCGTAAAAAAGTAAAAGCCTCTAGTAAATCAAGCACATGATTATTGTGATGTTAAAAATAATTTTTGTTTACTACTTTTAAATTGGTACTAGTATGTGTGTTATTGTGTAAGCAAGAGACAATGATTTTACTGTGATTCCCAGTGTAGTACTGTTTTTATGGTTTCAGTATTAGCATATTTACTTTTGTAAAAAGAAAATAATAAAAAAAAGACAATGTCACAAGTTTTACATATTGATAGCTGCTGCCATTTCTTTTTACTATTTTTTATCTAGTCTCATACTGAATTAAGATGTTTACCTTGAGGTAGTTTAAAGCAGCTCCTTTTTGTATTGTGAGTCTGATGTACATCTGGCTTTTGATATGTAAATCGACCAGCAGCAATAAAAATGAGACTGAACCATAAGTGTTTTTTTCAAAATTACCAAATCTAAGAACAAAATTCTGTGAGGGAGTAAAGAGGGTGAAGTAAAAGACAGTTTTAAAGGATTATTTGCTATTATAAAATTCCTTTAGAAAAACAAAACAAAATATTACAATCTTAATAATAATTAATACAATACAATTACATTCAACTTTAAACTTGCTTAAACTCTGAGTACGGAGAGTTTTGTACAAAAGTAGTACTTTGTATAAATGATGTAGATTTAGATAATGGAAGCGGCTGCGCAAAGACTGGTCCGTGAGTAAAACTTGGGAGTTGGGGCTGAGAGGAATAGGTGGACAAGGGTGGTAGATGCGGTTCAGAGGAGTAGGGTGGAGGTTGTGGCAGCTGTGGTTGAGACGAGTAGGTGGACGAAGAAGAGAGTGGAGTATGAGACAAATAGGTGGGTGGGGGAGGGAATTGGGGTTGAGACGTATAGGATAGTGGAGGAGGCAGTTGAGTTTGGGACGGGTACGCTTCAGGGAGCTGGGACTGAGAGGTCTGCATGCCTGTCTGACAGTACGCAGGACTCAGTACTGGAGAGTAGGGGGCGGGGCGCAAGAGGCGCGCGTCCTTGGCGAGGGAGAGAAGCTGCCCCACTCGAGCAATGGGCACCAAGTTCATGTGCTCCGCGTCCTGGTGATCAATGAGGGCCCACTCGTCAGGCAGGGTCACAGAGCACGCAGAGCAGGTGCTGGCCGTGGTAGCCGTGTCGGGGCTGCAGGTGGGGGTGGGGTCCAGCTGCAGCTGCGGCTGCCACAGCTTGGGCGGAGTGAACAGATGGCTGGGCGCGGGCAGGGACATGTGCCTGCACTCGCACGCGTGCTCGTGCAGCAGCGCCACGCAGGGGAAGCTGCGGTTGCAGCCTGCCTCGCGGCACTTGAACGGCGAGGCGCCAGGGTGCTCTCTACAAGAGACAAAGCCACGGTTTAATACAAAATCATTTTTTTCCCTTTTTCTTTTTTTTTTTTTTTAAAGCGTGAGAGCTGCTGCTCGGCAGGGGCTCGGTGGTGCGACACTCGGGGTGGCCTCACCCCTTAAGGCTCCGCGGTCAATATTTTCTGATTATTTATTCCTCTGCTAAAAAGATGCGTCCTTACCTCTGAACGTGCTGGGTGAGCCCGAGGGGCGCCGTGAAGGCCTTGTCGCACAGCGGGCAGGCGAAGGGCTTGGGCCCCGGGTGCCTCTGGCGCCAGTGGTCGTTGAGCAGCTCGCGGGTCACGAAGGGCACGCAGCAGGCCAGGCAGCGCTCCTGGGCGTTCTGCTGGACGTGTCGCCGCCTGTGATGCTGCAGCGCCAGGGGCCCGTCGAAGGCCAGGCCGCACTTTGGCTCGTCGCACGCGAAGGGGGTGGAGTCAGCGTGCTCCGCTCGGACGTGCGAGGCAAGCATTTTGGCGTCCTTTGTCCGGTACGACCTGCAACAGGTCATGAATGTCACTTCTACATCATCAAAACTTTAACACCCCAAAATGCCTATTGATCCTCAAAAGGATAACAGAGAAAAGAAAAGATGAAAAGGAAGGAAAAAACTAATAAAAATGAGAGAAATAAAGAGGGCGAGATCCGGCAATACAACAAAAGCGAATATATTCTTACCAGCAGATGGGGCAGGTAAGGCTGGCCTGCTCCGCGGGGAGACTCTTCTTGTAGGCGACGTGCTGGGCGTCTTTGGTCGTCAGCAGGTGTGTGTTGAGCATCACGTCCGAGGGGAAGCTCGCGGCGCAGACGGCGCAGCGGTACGGCACATCTGGCGGGTGCGCCAAAGCCTCGTGAACGTCACCCTGCAGCTGCGACCAGGACACGGCGCTGGACAGGAGACAAGGACACGGTTAGAACGCGACCCCCTAGTCATTACGTTCCAGGCCGAGGTGCAGGCGGGGGCTTACCTGCACTTGTTGCACGCTCGCCGGGTGGGAGCCGTGTGAAGTTCGACGCGGTGTGCCGCCCGGCCGAGGGCCGAAGTCTGCAGGACGCCGCACTCTTCGCAGGGGTCCGGCTTCTTGAACCAGGCGACGTTCGGCAGCCTTCCTGAGGACGACTCCCACGGCCGCGCCGGCACCACGGCGGTCGCCGTGGGCGCCAGGACCGTGCCGGGCGTCACAGAGCCCACGGGGACCGCGGGGATGGCGGGCGGCGCTGAACTGCTGCCCCAGGAGGCCACCATCCTTGCCAGCTGTGTGATCGGCCCGGTTAAATCCTTTGCTTTGATGGCCCCGCGGGAGCTGGGCGGGGGCATGAGCTGCTTGGGCGACAGCGGCGCGGGCGCGGGCGCGGTGAGCTTGAGCGGGGCTGTCATCCTGCCCCGCGGCGCAGGAGCCGGCGTCACCTCGCCGCTTCCCAACTCGTCCTCCAGGTCGACAAGCTCGGGCAGCACCGGCTCAGCTTCGGGAGCAGAGAGCGGAGGAGCGCAGGGCACCGCCGCGAGAGACGGGGGCGCCGACGACGCCGTCGTCCTGGCCGGGAGGGTTGGCGGGCAGGGCTGAGACGCCTGAGCACTTGAAGTGGCAAAGTTGGCCGGCGGTGCGCTCGCGGAGGGCGCGTAGCCTAGAGGTGCACTCGGGGTGTACGCGTAGGAGTGGGGTGCACTTGCAGCGCGCACAAGGGGCGGGGGTGTGCTCGCGGAGGGCGCTAGGAGTCGACGAGCAGCATTCTGACAGGGCGCGGGCGCACCCGCCGTCGGCGCGCAAGGTTGAGCCATACTTGCCGAAGACATGACGGGTCGTGATTGGCTAGTAGCCATTGCGCTAATGGCTGGAGGTGCCATTTCACAAGGCAAAACGGCTTGAGCTAGAGTGGCCAAGGGGATGAAGGCTGGAGATGCACTTGTCGAGGTGGCGTAGGCTTGGGGTCCACTTGTCGATGGGGCGAAGGCTCGGGCTGCTGCCGTAGAAGAGGAGAGGGCTTGGGGTGCACTCGGAGAGGGGGCGTAGGCTTGAGGTACACTGGCAGGGGAGGCAGAAGATTTCACAATAACACTGGTGGGGGTGGCTCCTAGGGCTGAAGGGGTAGTCACTACAGTGGATTTCAAGGTTTGCTGAAATCGCCGAGGGACACTTAAATCCATAGGGCTGTTTGGGGTAGGCGGTGTGGTTTGTGCTTTTGGCACTAGCACCTGATGAGAGGTTTGGACAGGGGAAAGTTGAACTGTGGATACTAAGCTAAGAGGCGCAACTTCCGTCCGTCGTGGGGTTTCAAATAATTGCTCAGTTTTCGGCAAGTTATGAGTGCCCCTATGAAGGTGTAAATTTGGGCTCAACACATTTTTGTCAGTCTTACAGGACTTAGAATAGTCTTTAGGAGAGACCAGCATTTCAGCCTGACTGCGTACAGTCACTTTTCCTATCACAGTATTGTTCAGTACTGTAATTACTTGATATTTAGATTCTAAGGATCCTGCACTTGTTTCAGTCTTACTATTATTAACTTTACAAGTAATTTTGTCATTATTTGTTGAGCAAAATTTGGTTTCATTTAAGAATGAATTTTTACATTGATCTTCTTTGGTTCTTTTACTTGAAAGTACTTTGGCTTCACTATTTAAACCTAGCGACTGAATATCAAAATGAGTTTTTTTGTCAATTTTAACTGAAGGAATTGCATCTAGCGGCACTGATGGTGATAATTTAAGTTTCTTTCTCTTAACAATTTTACGAGAGAGTCTACTGCTCAGTGGCTTGTCATCTAAGTCATCCTGCAATTAAAAAGGGACTTCAGTCTCATTTCTCAACTTACATAACGAAATACTGCAGTTCCATCATGATTGCAAATATAATCACCTTGTTCTTCATTTGGAGTTCGTTCAGTCTTGTAAAGAGTGACTCATCTTCAAGCTTCTGTAAAAATAAAATAAGTGCTGTTAGTTTTATTCTGAGTAAGCTCTAAAAAGAAATTATTTTCTATATATAAAAATACCATTGGTTTTGCTGTATTTTCTTCAGGGTGATTACCTAACGGTTTAATACCCATTTTCTGAAACCAACAATAAGTGTATAAGATCAAGAAAGTCATTTCATAAAACTCACCACACTCTTTTGATTACCCACCAAATGTTTTAGTCGAACGTTTAAGGGAATGTCTTCTTGGTTCTGTAAAAAGTAATAAGTAGGTAAGATTTATATTCTGAGGGGGAAAAAAAAGAAAGAAAAAAAAGGAAAAATAGAAAAAGAGAAAAAAAAAATATCAAAATATTGTGCAGCTTACCTTAAACTTGGTATTATTCTCATCAATTTGAACAGGAACTGACTTTATGTCTTGGTTCTAAGAAAAGCAATACATGGAATTATATTTTTGAAGTAAAAAGTGGAAAGAAAGAGTGAAATTCTCTCAGTATCTTGCAGCTTACCTTAGACTTGGTAATATTCTCATCAATTTTTACAGCAACTGACTTTGTTGAAGAATCCTATTTATAAAACAAATGAGGTTGGCTCATGCAATAATGGTCACAGAAGAAGGCAACATGAAATTTGAGTTGATAAATATATTTTACCTGAATTACAGGATTACCATCCTGCACTGTCTTATTTTCAAGGGCAACCTACAACAAATTACTTTATGAGGCAGAATTCTATGCTAGAAAAGAAAACAAGAATATTGAAGACCTTTGCTATAAACCTTACCTGGTGAGACTCAAGCTTGCGGGGAATGCCCACAGGAACGCCGCTCCCGCCCCCGCCACGGGGACGGCCTCTACCTCGCGGTGAAGGCTGGCCTGAGGACAAACGCTGGTTTAGCGCAGCCCTTTTCTCGCAGAGAGGGCACCTGCACGTCAAACGGTACTGGCACACTGTCTTGTGGCCTTTGAGTGCACGTAGCTTGCCATGATTTCGGCAAAAGGCACAATAGCGCTCGGCCCTGTTCGACGGCGAGGGCGAAGCACTTGGTGTCCCACTTGTCTTGGACGCAGCGCCCTTGTCCGACTTGGCCCCGGTGGGCGATAATGAGGGCCTCCCTAGTGGTGTGGCGGGGCTCGTCGTGGGGGTCCTGGGCGGGCTCAGCACTGAGGGGCCGGGACTCCTCCTGGCGGGGCTCGCTCTGACCTCCCCGTCGTGCGGCGCGGGCGCCTCCCCCAGGTCCGATGGCACCGGCGTCACTGTCATATCCGAAGCCGCGTCCAGGTCAATAACGAGCCGGTCCGAAAGGGTGTCGTCGAGGTCAACATCATCATCGTCCTCGTCCACCGACGCCTCCGATTCCAACACCGCCATGTTGAGTGAAGCGCAGTGAGAATGAAGCAGGCTTTTTGTGCCCGAATGCCTTTCCCCAGACAAAGGTGACAACGCCAGCCCTAAATTACAGAGGGAGAAATAATAATTTTTTTATAAATAACCATAAATTTTTCTCTGCATTCATGAACTAATTAAAATGAGGCTGAAATAGTGTACGCATAATTACTCACTGTAATCATTATCGCTAGAGGGTGTAACTTCACTGGGTTTATCCGTCGTTGGCTCAAAACTCCTATAAAAAACAAAGAAAAATATAGGGGTATTTGTGTTTTTTCAACAGTACGTAGAATAGGTATTCTGTAATAGAAAATAATAAAAAGAATAAGGCATATGAAATATTAAAATGTACAGCTCTGAAATCAACATTAAGACATTAATCTCACAAAATCAAAAATTTTAAATGACTCACCGATGAGGGGTGGACAACTCAATTTTGGTAGGGCTGGATGTACCACTGGGGGTGGTTTCTGCTTTTCTTTGCAACACACCGGGAGAGGTTTCTGAGTGTATGCTGAGTGTTTGCTCTAGATCAGGTACATCAGCACTCAGGTCGTCAAGAAGAGCCTCCAAATCAATATTTGCTAGAGTTTTGTCTGATTCATCTATATTATTTGCACCATTACAAAGCGACGGTGAAATAGGGCCACTGTTAGAATTTCTCAAAAATTCAGAAATGGCATCAACAGTTTCCTCCAAGCCAGAGGAGCCCTTAGCACAGTCCACAGGAAGGTTCCCTTCACCACAAGGCACAGCATCACTCTTTGCCTCATCACTGGCGCCGTCCCCAGTGTTCACCACAGGGACAGGGGCGGCTTCAGGTACATCAGTCGAGTCCACCCCAGGCGGGGCGGGCTCTTGGTCCGGTGCCGGGGAGGGGGTGAAGTCGCGATACTTGTCCATACCTGGGAGCATCACCACGGACGGGGTCTCATCGTCCACACCTGGTGGAGGGGGCTCTTGTTCGTGGGCGTGAGCGCCCAGGCCGTCACGATCTTTTGACCAGCGTGGGTCCTCGAGGCCGCTCATGGAGTCGCCGTCACTGCCATAGGCGGCCACCAGGCCGCCCTGGCCCTGGCCCTGGCCCTGGCGCGGAGATGGCTGGCAGAGGTGACAGCGACACCCGCGGAACCGACACAACCTGGCGTGGACGTGGTCCTGAAAGCTTAGGACCTCGTGTCTCTCACAAGCCACACAGAGAGACTTGTTCTGCATGGCAGCCTTGAAGCGGGTGCGCACGCCGCGGCATTTGCGACACATACACTTGAAGAACTTGCAGCGGAACTTGTGGTCCGCCGTGAAGAGGACCTCTTCGCCGTGGTTCTGGCACATGGTGCACATGGGAGGCTTGCCGCTGACGTCTCCAGAGCCCATCCGGCGCCGGCTGGCCATGCACATCTCACAGGCACAACAGAGGTAGGCGCAGTGCGCGCGGTGGCCGCCCACGAACATCCGTAGCAAGCCGTGGTTCATGCACATCCTGCAGGGCTGCGGCCGCCGGCCGCCGCTCTTCTTCCAGGCTCCCTTCACTATCCTCTCTTGCAGGTCAAACTCCTCCACGGCGTCGTTGTCGTTCTGCATGGTAAAGCCCTCGGTGCTGCTGGGGCGCGTCGGAGGCAGAGAGGACGGCGATCGGGAAGAGGACGACAGAGACGGCGACGACCTTGAGGAAGCGGCGAGGGCGGCCACACGGTGAAGCTCGCCGCGACCGCCCCTCGCCGGGGGCCCGGCGGCGCCGGCGCCACGGCCGCTCTTGAGGTCCACGACGGAGCGCGACACGATGCAGGAGCTGCCGCTCCGCCTCCTCCGGCCGCGACCGTCCCCGGAGCGACGGCGACTCCTGCCGCTCCTGCCGCGGCCCCGCGGCCCGCGCCACCCGCGGCCACGGCTCCGGCTGCAGCTGGGGCTGCGGCTGCTCAGGCGGCTGCGGCTGGTGCTCCTGCTCCGGCTGCGGCTGCGGCTCACGCTTCTACTGCTGCTGCTGCTGGAGCGACGGCGGTGTCGCCGACCCCGTTGACTGTCAGAGCTGCTCACAGGACTGCGCCTCCTGCTGCTGGGGCTTCTACTTCGCCCCCGGCTGGGACTTGGACTCCGCCTCCGGCTGGGACTTGGACTCCGACGCCTTCTGCGGCTGGGGGGACTTCGACTGCGCCGCCTGCCGCGGCTCCTGCTCCGGCTTCGGCTCCGACTGCGGCTGGCTCTTCTGCCCCCGCTGCCGCTGTGGCTGATGCTGCGGCTCGCTGACTTCTTGACACTTCTGGAGCCAGAGCGAGGCCAGGTGGGCGCCTCGGGGGTGGCCGGCAGTCGCGCCCTGCACGGGGAGGCGCCTTCGAACTCGTCCTTCAGGTCAGACAACACGACCAGGTCCGCCATGTCCCATCGCGCAATCAGCTCTTTCTCTCTGTCCAGCGCGTCCCCGAGCGACTCCAGCCCCATGTCGTCGTCCCAGGGTGCACCTCCTGGAACAAGGTCAAGCACTAGTGTGAGTGTGACACCTGTGCAGCCCTTCACCCTAACCCAACCCCGCGCAGGTAAAATTAGCCTTAAACAATTATAAAAATAAGAAAAACTCAAAACAAAAATTGACATTTTAAAGAATACAAACATTTTTTAGCAGAGTGGCTGCCCTCAGGGTCGCGGTGACTTACCTTTCGGCTTATTTTGATTCTCGTCGAGGGGCGGTGATGGCGGCTGGGGCGGCTGGGGTGGTAGGGGCGGCAGGGGCGGCAGGGGCGGGAGCGCGGGGGGCGCCTCCTTGGGCAGCGGCGGCAGAGAAGGCTCACGCCTGCGGCCGCGGGGCCCGCGGTCCGGGGGCTCCGGGGGAGGGGGCTCCTCCTCATCCTGTTTGGGAAAAAGATTGCCGAGTGTCAGCACGCCGGGCCGGGCAGGTGCGCGACGGTCGAGAGCTGGGCGGGGCGGGGCGGGGCGGGGCGGAGCAGCAGGGCGGTCCCGACCGCCGCGGCCGCGCCCGCCGCGCCACGGACACCAATGAGAGTCAAAGGGTACCTGGGACTTTCTTCTCGCCGAGTCGGACGCGGCCGCAAGGTCACACAGGGGGCTGCGCTGGAGTGCAGGCCTGAGGGTCCGTACAGACAACTGGACTCGCTGCATGTCGCTGGTGTAGAAAAATATAAAATCCACATCGCTGTTATGGGGATTCGAACCCGTGGGCGCTACATTACTACGACCGTCCTGATTGATCGCTGACAGGTTCGAATACCACCAAGGGCGATATGGCTTTTATTGTTCCCCCCCGTTCCTCCCTACGGTATGTATACCCGATCAACTCGATTGAGATCCAACTTTTCATCGAAACGAGTAAATATTAACAGTGGGTGCGATTCGTACGACAGCCCTCGTACGTTAAAAATAATCACGCCAGCGTAGCTTTTCTTTTCGCAGTGTACTATCGTAGCGACAGGCAGGCGCGACGGCGCAACAGGCCGCGCCGGTCGCGCCGCGGCACGGAGTAGCAACAATCGCGTCGCCGAAATCCAAATCTCAGCCCAGTCCTCGCTGTCCCCCGTGCCGTGGACAACAAACTGCTCTTGTTTTCACGTTTCATTTCCAACTTTTGAACCAACGCAATCACATGTAATCTAAAACAAAAATTCTTACCTGAGCACAGGATAAGGAAGAAATGGTCCTTGGAGTTGAAGCCATGAACCAACTGTTGATCCGCTAAATTTTCTCTTAGGTCGAGACTGGAAAAAATAGAGAGATTTCTTAAATTTGTAGGTGTATGCATAGACACAAATTACATTTAGTGTGCAAAACAAATCAAAATATTTAGTCTACAACCTGTGCGAAACCGAAATTAATATTTGTTTTGTCATGAGGGACGTGTTTAACCTACGTTTTGCACTTACAAAACTTTAGAAGCACACACATTCACGTATGTAAAGGCCGGCACATCGGGCTGTCATTGCAAAAGTGATGTCGGTCGCAAATGACAAGAAAGAATAAAGATTTCATTCAGTCCGACTGGAACTGGCGCAACCTGATGGTGCGCAACCTTTTCGCGTAACCTGAACCTGCCTCAACGCTTGTCACTTCGTAAAACAATCGTATTTCGGTTTGACAGTCGGTTAGGCCGGCAGCGTTAGACCGAAACAATACCGAGAAGACAAGGGCACTAGGGTTTCAGGATTTCGCAAGTACAAAAGACGAGTTTGGGGCACACGGCTAAACCGCCGAATCAACAAAAACAAACTGGCGCCGCGGAGGGCGCGTAGCGATACTCACACTCACAAAAACACACACACACACAATTCACATCAGCATTATCTCTTCACATTCTCTTCCAATTGCACTTCTTACGATCCCTCCTGCTTGGACGTCGCATGGCGGTGCACATCTTGCGTGAAAGCGAGCGCGAGACGAACTGAACTGCTGAAGCGAGTGGTGGAAGGAAACATGCAGAGCTAGTGCGCAGAGCGGAGCGGACGGGGCGGGGAGCGGAGCGGGGCGGGGCGGGGCGGGGCGGCGGGCGCTACAAGGGCGGGGGGAGGGGGAGGCGGGCACCGGGCGGCGTGAGGCGAGGGTAGGCAGGGGTAGGGGGTAGGGCGTCGTAAACAAGTCCACGGGCCGGGGGACCGGGGGCGGGGGGCGGGGCGGGGCGGGGCCGCCGGGGCCGGGGTGCAGGCGCAGGCAGGCGGCAGGCGTCAGGGGTCAGCAGCACCCCCAACACTTTTGGTGTTTGGTCAGGGAATGGCTGCTCCCTCCCTCCGGGGGATGGTTCGGGCCGCCGCCGTTATACAAGAAAACGAAACATTGCGTCGCAGTTGGCGGTCTACGACTTTGGTGTTGGTGACAGCTGGAGAACAAGGAGAGCAGCCGCGCCACCCTCCCCTTCCCGCTCCTGGTCGCAAGTATAGTGATGCGCATTCGTCGATCACTTCTTGTTTAATTTCCGTTTTCCTAAAGAGCGGATTGGAATTCAAATGCAGTGTTGGCAGCCCTGCACTGCTGTAGCCGTTACGATCGTGAGAACAGTTGAATAGTTAGTTCAGTGCTGAGAGTCGTTTCGTCTTTGTTCTGCAATTTTAAACAAAACTGAGTCTACCGTTGGAAGAATGTGTATGTGGAGATAGTCAAGATAGACACTGGCGTCTTTCATCTAGTGGAGCATAGTGTGGGAAAGGACGTCTTCTGGAGAATCTTGGTAAGTGCTAATCTAATTAACATTAACTTGTAAACGCTTGTGTATAAAGTAAGAACCGTCCCGCCCCTTGCATGTCCTGGGGCGGAAGTCAAGTCAAGCCAAGCCCGCCCTGCAAGCAGGCGGGCTGAGTGCGGATACTTTCGATACTTTCTCATGTCACCACAACCTACATCTTTGACGTATCGTAAGCTTCGAGGGTAAATATGCATCATTCTTTGACTTGACTTGAGAGAATCAGGCCACCAAGAACACATGATTGTTCGGCTAGGAAGACTATTCTCGTCTTTCTACAGTAAATGACCCGGTTGGACATTAGGCAACCCTTTTAGTCCGACCTGGCGTGATCGGGCATCGGCATTGTCCGGCGAAAGCCAACAAAAGTGGGCGTGACGATCTTCCTTTTTCTTTCGTCGCGACCCAAACAGCGCAGCGCAGCGCAGCGCCATGCCACTGCCCTCCTTCGCGTCACCACCGCGCCGCAGGTGGGCGTCGTCGCCAGGTTGCCGTCGGGTCTCAACCCCTCCCGCCCCGCCCCGGCCCGCCCTGCTCCCCATCCATAGAGTTAGTATACTACCTCTATGCCCGCGAGAATATCTGAAACGGAACACAATCAAATTTTTTTATTGCTTCTTTTTTATTATGTATTTTTATTGCCTGAGAATGGACCGAGTAAACAAGGCACTCATATTTTGAGAGTACTTCTGGGGCCTGGGGCGAGGGGGAGGGGGAGGGGGGAGGGCTGGCGGCAGGGCGACAGGACAGGACAGCGAGCCGTGTCTTTATGGCCCCGACCGACCCCGAAAACCCCGAGCCCCGCCATTGGGGGAGGGATGAGGCTCGGGCGGGGGCGGGGGCGGGGGCGGGGGCGGGGGCGGACGGCGGCACTCTCACCGCTGAATGCCGTCAGCGGCAGGCTGAAGATTTCGAGAAGGAAAACGAAGTTTCCCCGTCCTTTCTAATCCAATCCATATGTCGAGGGGGTCTGGGAAAGGAAACATCGGCATCCCCCTGCCGGTGCGCCGGTGCGGCGGAGGAGCCTATTGTGCCGGGGCGGGGCGGGGCGGGGCGGGGCGGGGCGGGGCGGGGCGGGGCTCCTGTCCTCTCGGACCTTGCCGCCGACGCAGGCCCCGCAGGCCTCGGCACGGCATTCATGTGCTGATGAACAGGCTGCAATTAGGCAGAGCCCCGTTCTTTGGGAAAATGCGCGAGGCTGGAGTTGGCTGCAGCAGGGGTTGGCAGCGAGAGGAGAGGCTGGGAGCTGGCAGAGGCAGACAGCTCTCCCCCGTGGTGTACGCATGTTTACGCTCGTCTTCAAAAACCAAACACTCGGCGTATCCATGACATAAGGTGCCAGTCCAGGTCATTCTTGGGAAGCTCCACCAGCACTTGGCGTTCGCAGACGTGCGCGTCGCTGCTGGAGTGGGTGGCGTGCGTGGCGTGTTGCGCAGCGACAGGGCGTGGGCGGCTGCTCTGCTCATGTAGGTGGCCCACAAGACGGGACGGGACGGGACGCGCGACGCAAACCAGCCGCCTGCCCGGCCCGGGGCCCGGGCCTCCAATTTCGTCGAAGTGAACCATTCTCGCCTTCCTCGCCTGCCCGTGGACACGCCCCGCCCCACCCCGCCCCGCCCCGCCCCCGCCACCCGCCACCCGCCCTCCTGCCCGCTTGCAACGAGAGATGGTACTTCCTTCCCTCGAGCTAGACCTCCACCGAGGACGGGTGAGGGAGGGGTAGGGGAGGGAGCGCGGCCGGTGGCCCGAGGGCGCCGCGCCGGTCCGGTGCCGCTCTGCATTCGCGTCGTGCGGGGGTCAACTTGGCGACACGGCATCCCCGGCGCGGCGCCCGCCTCGCGGGTTTGGTCGTGAAGGAGAAACGTTGTGCGAGGGATGCCCCCCCCCCCATCCTCTCCCTCCCCTTTGTAACGTTCCCACTGCGCCCCGAGGCAGACATCTCAAAGATATCGCGCTCTGACTTCTAGCAACGCTGACACTGCCCGTGCCTGCCCTCTGATAGCTTGAGTCAGTACACACGTGGACCTGCTGAGCACGAGAAGGTTCCCCGCCGCGCCGCTCCCGCCCGTGATGTAGGTGAATCTTTATGTACCTTTTCCTACATACAATAAATCGTCTAAATCTAAAGTGCCCCTTCAAAGTAGCGGGCGGGGCGAGCGGGAGCAGTGCTTTGCATTATCAGTTTATTAATGATCAGAACGTGTCCTCTTTAGCCCTGCCAGCCATTTCCGGATGGGCTGCGAACTCACGGCGACACAGCAACAGCTGGTCATGGGGGATGGTCCGTTCATGGACTGGCGGCCTTGCCTAAGTTATTGGTGCCTTAAGTTCACAATGAACTGCAGCCGTTATAACCCAAGTTGAAGTTTAAGTTGAAGCGCCGTCGCCGTCGGCGACTCCTGGGCTCTGCACTGTTAAAAATGTTTTGAAATTTCAAAATAAAATCATACTGAAATTTCAAAAATGTCATGAAATTTCAAAAATGTCACGAAATTTCAGTATTGTCATGATATTTCATCACAGATTTGAAATGTCGTAACAACTTTCTGAAGCTTCAGAACAGTCTAATGATATTTCAAAACTATAAAATTTCCGGTGTCGGTTGCGTTCGTAGCTATGTCACATGTTCAAACCCTTGCAAACGTTCATAAGGTGGCTCATTTTTTGGACTACGGGAACTGCTTTGCATGTCCACACAGACAGCCCAAATCATGCACTTCGTTGCTCTGTTCCCTAAGGCCGTCGGAGAGGTGCGGGGCGGGGCCTGCCGCGGCAAGGCCCGTCACCATCCCGGGATGCCCGCTGAGCCGGCCGCCCTGGTACTGCCTTCCGAGAAACACGAGACGGACCCGAGGAGGACAACCGACACCTCAGTCGTCGACCAAGTCGACAAAGAGGTATGTTCTTCAATCGCTCTTTTGGCTTTTGCCGCCGCCGCGGCGCCGCGCGCGCAGGCGTCCTGTTCGCGAGCCGCCCGGGCCGGCCAGCGCCGTGCGGCCAGGCAACCCAACGTGCTCGCGCTGCGAGCGGGACGGGACGGGACTCGCGGCACTCTGCGGGCGCGGGCGCTTATGCAAAACCCTAACCCTACCACCACGGCCCCTGGGCCTCGAGATGCCTGCGGCGTAGGCAACACGCGCAGCGTTCGCGCACTGAGTCGAGCCACCTCGCGCTGCAGGCCCGATCGGGCTAGATGGGACTCGCCGTGAATAAGCGTAAAGTGCCAAACTCGCGTAATGGGTTCACATTGTAATTTGCTCGTGTCCCAATAAAACTGCTGGATGTGCCACTCTGCAAAGTGCCGTCGCACAGGTGCGCATGCGCAGTTCCTCCACGTGTAGGACGCGCCGCGCACCCGCCGGAGGCAGCCCCTCCACGTGCATCGGACCCTCGCAATAACTCCGCCAATGGATAAATCACCAGCGAGAAATAGCCATGAATCACATGGCGATGCGATGTTGTGTGAGGCGGGGCGGGGCGGGGTGGGGTGGGGCGGGGTGGGGTGGGGTGGGGCGCGATCGCCAGCCAGCGACGAATCTCATCGAAGCCCCATCGACGGGCACCGCCTAGATGGTGACGTCGAGGTCGGCGATGAGCGGCCTTCCGAGCCTCCTGGCCCTCTAGCGATAGGGCGGAGGGCTAGTCACTGAAACCCTTACAATCTTCACCCACGACAAGTGCTGCAGATTTTCTTACGAAAAGTCAGCAAACGTGAGCACATTGTGATCACGCCGCGCCGCGGCGCGTCGCTCGCTCGAGTCGGCTGTGTGGCGGTGAGCAGGAGCAGGAGATGCAGGAGGAGGCGCGGCCCGCGTCGTGAAATAAGAATAAGATGCATCACTTTTATTGGCCGTCACACGTCAGTCGATCATGATCAGAGGACATACGTGAGCGGAGTGTCCGAGTGGCAGCCGAGCAGAGGCGACGCATGGCCCGTCCCGTCCCGTCCCGTCACAGTGTCACACTCCGTCACTCGACGACCACGGGACGGTGGTGGCGGCGGGGCGGGGCGGGGCAGGGAGCGCGTTATCTGCAGGGCGGGGGAGTAGAGGACGCGAGGGAGGGGAGCGGGAAAGAATGCAGTAAACGCTGTTGCGCGCGCTTTGGCGTGCGGTGCTGTGCGCCGCCCCGCCCCGCCCTGCCCTGCCTCGCCAGGCGACATGTTGTATTCTGCGCGTAGTACGTAGTACATACGCGCGCAATCAAGGGCGAGGTTGTCCCCTGGCTCAGAGCGAGAAATGCGACCAACTTTTCACCCCGCTGTGCTTGTGGTCGACGCGAGGCGCGAGGCGTGGGCGTGAAGACTTGAAATGACGCAACGCCGCGTACGGCGCGCGCGGCGCTGCGCTGCGCGTTCCCTCCAACCCTGTTGCGGACCTGACCTGAGCGCTGCTGGTGGTCGTGGACATTGTCGACGCAAAGAAATAGGAGAGGAGAGGAGCCCCGGATAGGAGGAGTGGCTGGCGTCTTCGAATTCCTAGAAAGTTTAAAGAGGAGATAGTAGGATGTGAGGGGCTCTAGGTGCTCTAGGGCGAGAAATAATGGTTCATGCCAAATTGCCGCGAAGGGCTGCGTGCCGCGCCGGTAGCCATCCGCGGGCCCCGCCCCGCCCCGCCCCGCCCCGCCCAGCCCCGCCCAGTCCCGCCCAGCCCCGCCCCGCCCCGCCCCGCCCCGCCCCGCCCAGCCCAGCCCCCCCCCCGCCCCGCCCCGCCACGCGCACATCACTTGCGCTGCGCAAGTCGCGTCCCTCTCAAGGGCCCCCCTGCCCCTGCCGGTCTGGGCGTCACGTCTGTAAACACGTTAGCGCGGAGATCTCTTGATTAAGTGCATTCCTCGCATTCACTTATTCGTGAGGGAGATAGCGGCCGTTACGCCTGATACCGCATTGGTGCGTTCGTCTCGCGCCGGGGCGGGGCGGGGCGGGGCACGCGGACACAAAATGAGCAGCTAGAGTATTCGGCAACGTTTTTTTTTCTTCGGCGTCGCACAGTATGTCGCGAGCTTTACGGCGGCGGTGTTCGCAGACATCAAGCGACTTAAGGTACACGTGTGCTACTTCATTCTCATTCATTCTCCTAATCTTATTCTTTTCTGATTGGGCGCGGCCAATTAGTAACGCCAAGTAACGACAACGACAACACGGCAGGGCGGCTGGCGAGGAGGGGGCGAGGGGGGGGGGGGCGAAGCAGGGCTATTCTGCGGGCCTGTCAGACTTGTCTCCGCATTGGTATTGGGCCTCATTGATGCATGTCATCTTGTCCCATGTGCGAGCGCTCTCCCGCTCCCGCATCCCGGGCCCCTGGAGACCCCCCATCCCCCTCCTGCCTGGACTCGGGCGCGACGAAGCCACGCCGGGCCGGCCACGGCCAGGCCCCTTCCCGCCAAGTTCCCCCTCAACCCGCCCCGCCCCGCCTCACGACTCACTCCAGAGGACAGGGCGCGCGGTACGGCACGGTGGTGTGACGGGGTTGAGCGAGGAGAGTGGTGCAGTCCCCCCGCCAGCCGTGATTGGGAAGGAAGGCGAGAGAGGTACCCCCGCTGATGGAGAGATAAATATTCCTGCTTCTTCTCTCTCGCTCTCCACCCCACTTCCTCCCCGCTCCGCTCCCGCTCGGCCCCACCACCTGTCTCGTTACTCGGTGCCGATTAGAGGGAGTGTCCCTTTGCAATGTAATTGCGGTCCTGGCCGGCCTGGCAGTGTGTACCCGTACCCGGACCCGTGCACCACACTCGTACTCGTACACGCGCTGGGCCTGGTCCCCCGCCCCGCCCCGCCCGCAGCACCGCAACAACCGTGGGACACGCCGATGCCGGTAGCTGGACGCGACTTCGTTGGAAGGGTCTTTAGGTGCGACTTGGACCGGCGCGCCGCGCTTGCGAAACAGTGTTGCATCCTTTTTCCTCCCGTTGTCATCGGTGTGCAGTCCGTGTGAGCGTGTGTGTGTCAGTGTGTGTGTGCGCGCGCGCTGACTTCAGCAGCAACACCGTGCGCCCTGGCTCGCCCTGCCCCGCCGCGCCGCCGGCTGCAAACGGAGCCGAGGGCCTATCGAGGCATGGTGTATCGTCTTCACAATCTGAGGGCGGGATGTGTTTCTTCCCCGCGCCCCGCCCCGCCGCCGCTGGACATCAGCCCGTAGACCCTTCCCGCTCCCGCGCGGGGCGGGGCGGGGCGGTGCGGGGCGGGAGCAGGCCCCGCGGCCTGGCCTGGCCTGGCCGCCCGGGCCGGGCCGGCTTACCTAACCCCATGCTACACATGGCCAGGACGACCCCCTGCAGCTGCTGCAGCTGGCGTTGGGTTACGTAGGGTAGGGTAGGGGTTGATGCAGGCCTGCAGCACAGCAGGAGAGGCGCGATCGTCTTGCGGGTGCTGGCGCGGGGCGGGGCGGGGCGGGGCGGGGCGGGGGCGGAGTGGGGGCAGCTGGTGCTGGTGGGCGCGCTTGGCCACGGCCAGGGCCCGGGCGCGCCCCGCCCGCCCCGCGTCGCCCCGCGCTGCCCGGCTCGGCTAGGCCAGGCTAGACTCTTATCAGCTGTGCGCTGCCGTTGCGGCAGGTTGTCGGTGCAGTGCCGGTCGAGACGGGGCGCCGCGAGGACGCCCGACCTGACGGCCGCGAACGGAACGACGACACCGGGACCGCACCGCCCTGCCCCGCCAGCTGGCCCGGCCCGCGAGCGGAGCGACGACGACTGCGAGGACGAAGACAACGGTGTGGACGCCCCGCCCCGCCCGCGCCTACGAGGAAGCCTGACGCCGAGGAGCACGCCGACGCGACGCGAGGCCGCCGGCCGGGACTGTGGAGGTGCAGCAGGAGCAGGAGCACGAGGTACTTGTTGGTGCTTGTAGCGCGGGCCGGGCCGGGCCGGGCCGGGCCGGGCTCCCTCCGGGTCCTGTGGTGCGGTCGGAATGGTCTTGCCCTGCCGCCTGTTGCATCGGGGTGCGAGGGGGGAGGGGGGAGGATGGGATGGGATTGAAAGCTCTATTATCGCTAACCGGATCAACATGTGCTGACTCCGATCCGGTCTGGTCCGGGCGGCCCCGCCCCGCCCCCTCCCCACCCCTACCCCTACCCCTACCCCTCCCCGCCCCGGCCGCTGCAGCCCTATCAAGCAGACTGGTCGCTGGACTGGCGCGGGGCGGCGCGGGGCGGCCCGGCCCGGCGCGGAGGAGAGCAGCGCGGTGCGGCCCGGCCCGGCCAGTGTGTGTGAGGGGCATCGCGGCGTGCATTCCTCGTCCCGTCCCGTCCCGTCCCGTCCTGCAGCGCCGCTCTGCTCCGCGGTGCGTAGTGGTGCGTACGGTGCGTACTGCAGGCTACGGCCCCCGTCCCGCGGCCCCCGTCCCGCGGCCCCACCGCCGTCAGGGACCTCCTTCAGAGAGTAAACACGCGTCGAGTACGTCGAGCGCGGCGTGGCGCGGCGTGGCGGGTGTAATGACGACGTCCAAGTGCGGAGAGCGTGATTGATCTGGCGGGCGACCAAAAGGACTTAACCTCCACCAGGTACCTGACGGTCGCCGCGCCGCGCCGCGGCCCTGGGGCTGGGGTGCGTCGTGTGTGTGCGTGTGTCTCGGTGCGACTGTCAAGTCACGATTATTACGCCTGATTCGGCGGGTGGCACGAGACGTGTGGGTGGTGCGTCCTGCACACCTACCCTCAGGCCCTGCCCCACGCGGGCGCGGGCGGGCGGTGCTCTTCGTGACCTGAAGTGAATGGGTGAATCACTCACCAAACATTCCGCGCGCCGCCCTGAGGTCTGCAGCCGTGTTTTGCGCGCGCAGCAGCAGCAGTAGCAGCTAGGGCGCTTAGCAGAGGACGGTCGCCCGCGTTCCTGAGATCGCGAATAAGGCGTGGCGTGGCGGGGCGCGGCGTGCCGCTGCCTCACGCATAATGTCACGACGGTGAGGTGGCGGCCGCGGGGCGTGGCGGGGCGGAGCGGGGTACTGTATGATGTAGTGCGAGGCCTAATGTGCGGCGGCGCGACGCGGCGACCCTCGCGATCTAGATCTGCTAATCGGTATCAATGGGGCGATTCAGATACATTGCGCGCGCACGGCGCACGGCGCCGCGCACTGAGTCTGGTCTGGCGTGCGGGTGGCACGCGGCGCGGCACGCCCTCTCAGCCCCGCAGCCTTGCCCCGCTCCGTCCCGCGGGCCGGGCCGGGCCGCGGCCGGGGACAGCGTGTGTCAGAATCAAGGAATCTTGCCCTTCGGTAGGATTACAGTGACGGCTGTACGTCCATCATACCAGGTGGCTGAAAAACCACGCGCTCTTCCGCAGTTATACTGTACCGCATGCATGAGTGCGGGCGGGTTGCGTACTCACACGGGGCCGTAAAGCGCCTCGGGGAGCGACGATAGGCAAGCCCGCCCGTATCTTGACTGACGGCTGTAGTTTATAGGCAGGCCGTCTCCCGAACGCAACCCTTTCCTCCCCCACCAGCGCATTGAGGCTGGACCGTCCCGTCCCACCCCATTCCGGCCGATTCACTTCTCGTGGTCTATTTCCGGCCCGCGAGCCTGGCCTGCTCCCGGTGCACTATAGTGGTCCTGCACCCCGAGACCTTGGCCGACCCACCCCTCTTTGGTCCGTGTGCTGGCTCAGCCCCGGCCGCCCCGCCCCGCCCCGTCCGCTGATTGCAAGGCTCTGCTCCTGTTGCTGCGGTGGACTACTTGAGACGGCCCCGCCCCGCCCTGCCCCGCCCCGCCCCGCCCCGCCCGCCTCTAGTGCCACACCCTGCCTGCCAGGCCAGGCCCCCCAATGCAGAGGCCACAGCAGGCGCCATGCGCCGCCCAGCCCAGCCCACCCTGCATCTTTAGCTAGAATGTCAGCGTGTGACGGACGGCCCCCGGCCCGGCCCGGCCGGGAGCAACAGGTGGCGCCTGAGTGCTGGAGTGGCATGGAGCCGGGCCCTAAAGAAAAAATGGATTGCTGCGGCCGCAACGGATGTTCTCGCTCTTCCACCGCGGCCGTGCATGTTAGGATAGGAATTTCATCGGGAATAAATGTCAGGAAGTTGTGCTTGAATTATCGGACGCACAGGATCGCGACGGCGGCGCCCTCTGGGCCATCGTGAGGGAGGCAGCGTCCGCTGCCCGCAGCGCCTGCAGCACCAGGCCCCGCCGCGCCGGGCCCCGCGCCCGCGCTGTCACGCCCACTGTACACTGTACCTTCGGCTAGGTACAGTGGGCATTACCGGTCCCGCCCCGCCCCGGCCCGCCACGCTCCGCCACGCCACGTCCTAAGCTGTCGCGGCGCAGTGCATTCTTTCTGATGAGATCATTGGGAGATTCAAATCAGCGCGCGCAGGTCGTGCTCACGCCGCGTTACACTAGACTAGTCTAGTCTCATCGTCTCTCTGCTGCTCTCTACTCTGGAGCGGAGTGGGCCATCCTCCGGCCCGGCCTGCCCCGCCCCGGCACCCTGTCTGCAGCTCCGAAATGCAATATTTTCGTGCTGGTCGCCACTCTGCAATGGTGGATCTCTCACCGCTCACGCGCTCTCTTCCTCTGCGTGTCCACAGCACGCTGTCTGCTGGTCTGACCTGACCTGACGGCGGAGAGGAGACGCCCCCGGGTGCGCGACCCCGCCCCGCTCCGCCCGCTCCGCCCGCGAGCATGCGCCTCTGGCAGCGGGGAGGAGCTCACAGTGTCGTCGACCATCCCCGGGACCTCCGCGGGGACAGCCACGAGGCTCGCCGCCAGGGCGGCCACTGAAAGCGACGTGACGTCGGCGACGCCTTCGACTGACAAGCGACAGAAGCAAAGTCCACGAGCCGCAAGGTGAGTGAGTACACTACTCGACCTGGAAGTGTATTACTGTGATGTGTCCCAAAGCTCTGAGAGAAGGGGAGAACCTCCCAGACATGGTGACGTGCTCGGGGTTGGCAAAGCACGACATCATTTTTCCTCATCCTGCTAACCTTAGGTCAATACTTTTTGGAGGGCAGATAGAGCCGGACCTCGGGGATGGTGAGATAGGCGCGTACGGATACTAACCGCTCCGCCATCCGCTGCGATAAGGCCGCTGCTCCTGCGAGAATAGAGAGTCTCTCTAATCCTCACTGCGGCTAGAGAGAATAGAAAGTCTCTCTAGTCTCGGCTAGAGAGAATAGAGAGTCTCGCTAGTCCCGGCTACAGAGAATAGAGAGTCTAGTCTCTCTAGTCCCGGCTGCGGCTAGAAAGACTAGAGAATCTTTCAAGGCCCGGCCTGTTTCTTTCTCTCTCTCTTTTTTTTCCTTTTTTGCAAATCGCTTTATGATTTGACGTGAACGTGCGATCGCGGCGCGGGTGGCTGCAACTGCGGCGGTGTCCGGTGTGGTGAGGGTGAGAGAGGTCGGCCTGATTGGAGAGATATCAATTGGGTGGCTGCTCTCAGAGGTGGCGGCTCTAATAGTCTGGGAGGGACGCGGTGCGGCGGCGGGGCGGGGCGGGGCGGGGCGCGGTGCAAGATGATGAACTACTGGCGGTCTCTCTAACAATCAAATAACAATTTGTATGCAACGCGTAAATTACCCACTCCATCCATACCACCATGAGCGGCGCGCGCGAGTGTGTGAGCGTGAGCCTGTGTGTGTGTGTGTGTGTTGTGATCGTGTGTCGAGGGAAATCAACATTAATGTGTTATTTATCTCTTTTATGGTCGGCCTGATTGAATATATGGAGCGAGCCAAGAGTCACCCTCTTTTAAACAGCTTACTCTTGCTACTGGACGGACGCACTAAAAATATAATTTCAATAGCTTTTTTTCTCGTTAGGAAATTTACATTTGCACCACAAAATGGTTCCGGCTCGGCTGTTATTGGGTGACGTCGGTGACGTCATGTCAAAGTCATGAAGTCATGGAGCCACAAATCATACAACTCACTCCCCATGGCGTGCGCGCCTTTGCACGTGTCGCGCGCGCGACTGTGAAAAGGTCGTTACTGGAATTAATAGCGGCCCCTCCCCTCCCCCTCCACTCTATTTCGCACCACGCCCCGCCCCGCCCCGCCCCGCCCCGCCCCGCCCCGCGCCGCCCCGCGCCGCCCCTGACCGTGCAGGCCGTCCAGTCCAAAACACACTCAGTCTCACATACATACGGGCCGGGCGCCTCGCCTCGCGACACCGCGCCTTGCCCGTGCAGTGCGTACCCACCGCCGCGCCACCGGACCCCTGCTGAGCTGAGCTGAGCAGCGCGGCAATATGAATCTGAATGCGCTAATTGAGTGTCGCCGAGCCGTAATCTGACAACCCCCCCACCACACCGCCATTCGCTTCCGCGCCGCGCCGGGTGAGCTATTGGCTCATCGCCTGCCTGCCTGGCTCATCCTCCTACTCCCACATCTTTTCCTCCCCGGGGCGCATGGTTATAATGACGTCACGCGCTGGCCGCGCGGGCACCGTGATGTCGCTGAGGTCCTCCTCGCGCAGGTCCTTCAGACAAAGCTCTTGCTCGCGGGGGTCCTTTGTGCCGAGCAGGACCGGGCCCCGCGGAGGTCCTGTCCCCGGCACGACACGGCCGCAGCAGCGCCGCGTCCTTGCGGGGCCCCGACCAGATCTGGTCCGGACCCAGGAGGCCCCGCCCCGCCCCGCCCCGCCCCGCCCCGCCCCGCCCCGCCCCGCCCCGCCGCGCCCCGCCCCGCCCCGCCCCAGGCCGTGACGGTGACACTCCACTCCACTCGCCGCGGCCAGAGAGGAATCCGACCCAATTAATCGAGGCACGACACCGTATACCGCGAGTGTACTTACGACCGCGGAGGACGCGCGGGGCGGGGAGGAGGAGGGGGAGGAGGAGGACGACGAGGAGGAGGAGGAGGAGGACGAGGAGGGCGATGGAGATGCAATGCGGAACTCCCTGCCCTGCCCTGCCCGCGGCCCGGGCGGGCGCCTCGCGGGCGGGGCGGGCGGGCGCTCGCTGGGTATTTGCTCTCGCGGGTCCAAGAGTCACGACGTTTCCCCCCGAAAAGCAGTGTCATTCGGTGCGTCAGGGAAGGGCCTCCGTGTCGTGCGCGAGGTGCGAGCGAGGCGCGGGACCCCGTGGCGTCGCGTCGCGTCGCCTCGCCGTTGCGCGGTCGCGGTCCGCTCCAACACCACGGCCAGGCCAGCGCGCCGCGCCGCGCCGCGCTCAATCAGAGCGATAAAAACCCTTTTCAAGAGCACCTCGATACACCTTCTGTCAGCGATACGCGGGGCGCTAGTGACTCAGCGGCCGCGGTGAGGAACGGACCCGCCCCCGCCCCACCCGCCGCGTCCAACTGTCAGTGTCCGCCCACGCCCCGCCCCGCTCCGCCCCGCCTGGCCTGCAGGCGCACCGTGACCGACCGGTCCGGCCCGGTCCCGGGCCTAGCCCAACGGAACACCACACCACAGTGAGTAGCGCCGGCGCCGCGACCTACATCGCGACACGTCACGGCTCGCCCTCCAGCGGAACGGTGGGAATTTAGCGCCCATTTTAATCGCCGCTTGAGATGGTTTGTTAATTTTTCCTGTGACATCCGCTGAAGCTGGATGTGAGAACGGGGGAGGAGCGAAGCGAAGGTGACACCCGCAATGACAGACGGCATGGCGCCCCACGTGGGTGGTTTGCTGCTCAAAGTGCATATCCCGTCGCGATGACAGTGCTGCCGCCAAACTTGGCTACAGGCTCCCAAGGTCCAAAGCTTATTGATAAGATATAAACAGTGTCGGGGATTTTTACTACCTTAAAACGCGCCGGATCTGCTGCCAAGCCGTAGCCAAGCTCTCCCCCGCGCCACCACCCTGCCCTGCTGCACGCCGCGGAATGCCAATCATCAATCATCTTATCTTGACTACCCGCATAGCTTCACAAAATCTGGCGTGGCGTCGCGTCGGCCATCAGTGTTCCAACCCGCACTCCCTCTGTCAGTCCGGCCGCCGGAGGGAGCCAAAGTCATAGCAGAGTGCAGTCCTGTGCTGCATGCCCGGGGTGCTGGTGGTGTTCCTGTCCACCGACCAGTGTCACTGACTGACTGCGGCAGAGGTGTGCCAGCCCCGCCCGCCCCGCCCGCCGCACCCCGCCGCAACCCGCCGCACCCCGCCGCACCCCGCCGCACCCCGGACGCGCGCGCGACCACGCTGCCACGCGGACGCCAATAACCAGCCGGACCGCAAAATCTTTGGCATGCGCGCGGCACGCTCTGCTCAGCTCCACCTCTCCTCACCTCACCGCGTCACAGCCCGGGGGATTGTTTGTCGCCGATAATGGGCGCGAGAATGCGGCGTCGTGTGCCTGTGTGTGTGTGTGTGCGTGTGCGTGTGCAGGCGCCCCTCTCCACCGCGCGCTAAACCTCTCTACTCCTCGTAACGCCATTCAAAAGGTAGCAACATTCATCGCCGCGCGGATGGCGCGGATGGCGCGGATGCCTCGCCTCAGGCACAGGGGTGGAGACCATATTCATAAATTTTGCATACGCGCGCATCATCGTAAACGCGACGCGCCTCTCCTCTCGATTCCCGAACGCGCGCGTAAACACGGGCGGGGTGGGGTGGGGCGGGGCGGGGCGGGGCGGGGCGGGGCGGGGCGGGGCGGGGCGCGGCGGTCTAACCGCCTCGCCCGCGGCGCACCAATTACTCACACTCGGCGGGGAGCAGGAGGAGGAGGAGGGGGCGGTGGAGGAGGAGGCGAGGCAGGGCCGGGGAAGTCCCGCCCGCGGTACCGCCGCGCCCGCCGCGCCCGCCGCCGGAGCAAAGGGGCAACCGGAGGCGGATGTAGCAGTGGCGCTCGGGGGGAAGGCAGGGGAGGGGCGGGGGGGGGGGGGGTCTACACGAGACAAGTTGACGACGACGCCGCGAATGGGAACTTGAACGGGAGGGCCAGGGGGAAAAGTACACATGTGGTGTGGAGGGGAGGAGGAGGGACCACTTTGCCCCCCCCCCTCTCACTCTCTCTCCCTCCTCGTGCTGACAGCTCCTTGCGTCCCTCCCTCACCTTTGAGGCGACGGGAATCTCGGTCCGTTTAACGCCGGTACGGGCCGGGCCGGGCCGGGCGCCGCGACGGCGACGCCATTGTTTTATGCCCCGCCGGCCGGACGGCACTCGGGATGATAATCGGCCCATCCGCCCGCCGTGTAGCCAATCACCGCGCGGCTGACGTCATCGATTGATCGGAAAATAATAAAATCGGAACACGCGGCGCGGGTGGTGGAGGAGGATGGGGCGGGGCACATCCTGCTGTTTGCACCCCGAGCCCGCGAGGAGGACGCGCACCGGTCACCGCGTGGTCGCGCCGCGCCGCTCATCGCGTTTATCTGCTTCCGCTACCTCTCTAATCACCGCCCAGGTCACCTTCCACACTTCACTTCACTTCGCCCATCCGCCTCGTTCATCACCGTGATATTCTATCCCCGCCGAGCTGTTTCGAGCCGAGCGCCGAGTCATGCCGTTTCTAGAGCGTTCGCCCCGCCCCGCCCCGCCCCGCCCCACCCCGCCCCGCCCCGCCCCGCCGCGATGCACCTGGCATCCATCATGTTCACGTGCTGCAGCGGCGCGGCGTGGTGTGCGTTTCGCGACTTGCGCGCGGAGGAGGAGAAGAAGATCGAACTGGATCGACCTGCTGACCGGAAACAATCAATCGCGATCGATCACCATCACCTGCGGGCCGACGGCGACGGGCCTGCGGGCCGCACGGGCCGGACAGCAAGACAAACTCGACTTCTTACTCACTTAGTCCCCAAACGGCCGCTGATGGGATTGATCACGTGGTCACCGAGCACGTACGGTGTACGGTCCCACTCCCGCGGCGCGTGCCAGCGAGCGTCGCGCCGGTGCGCGTCCAGAGTCCAGGGGGCTGCGGCGGGGCGGGGCGGGGCGGGGCGGGGCGGGGCCCCCGTGACCCGTTGAGTGCCATACCGCATACCATTCCGCCGGTAGCTGCCTGTTGCGCTTACGCTTACTACATACTTTCGGAACGCAAAGCAGCCGCCGAAAAGTAGCCGAGCAAATACCATGCAAGTACGCGCGCACGTGCCGGGGCCCCGCCGGGCCGGGCCGGGCCGGGGCTGCGTCCGGAGCGTGCCGGGGCGGCTCGCCTTCCTCTTCCCCTAGAGCTGTACTGTACTTCCCTCTGCTGCCCGCCGCGCCGCCGATTTCCGAACGCGGCCCCGCGCGGCGCCCGGCCCGGCCCGCCGCAGCCACCGCCTTGCATTCCTCAGCGCGCCGTCAGGCAAGTAGGGACTCAGGGGCTCCGCGGCCCGCCCCGCGGCGCCCCGCTCCGCGCCGAGTAGTATCGGGGAGCGTGGCGTGGTGCGGCTGCGCCGCGGGCCTAAGCGCTCAGGGCCTGGCTGAGCCGCTCCGAAACAAAGCCGTCGTTGATTCTCGAGGAGCACAGCTGTCATCGAGCTGATGGGCGCGGCGCCTCCCTCCCCTCCCCCCCTCCCGCGGCGCGCACAGAGCGAGACGGAGCTGACCGGGTCAGGAGCGTGTACGCGGCGCGGCGCAGCGCGCAGGGAAGACCAGACGGAACGTCGCCGGGACGCGGGCGCGGCCCGGCGCGGCGGTACGACTTGTTTCCCGCGCACGGCCACAGAAAAGAGCTCTTTGGTCTGCCGCGGCGCGTCGCTATCTAAATAATAATAATTGCCGGGAAAATTACCTTTTGATAAGGCGATAAGCATATACGTAATGTGGGGCGGGGTTGCCAAGGGGCACGGCCGGCCCCGTCTGCTCAAACACGCACCGCGCTGCGCTTTTAGGATGACAACAAGAAAATAAGCAAATATCGCACGCACACACACACGCACACAGCGCGGAGCGTCCCGGCCCGGCCGCGATACGCAGCGCAGCGCGTGAGGTGAGTGCGGCGCCTACGCCCTTGGGTCGGGCCAGGTCGGGCCAGGTCGGGCCGGGCCGGGTCCTCCCCCGCCGCTGTCGCCCAGCCGAGGCGTGGCGTGGCGTAGCGCAGGGCCTCCGGGCCGCCGCGGGTCTAATGTGACCAGAGCGCGATGAGGTGCGGGGAAGGAGGAGGTGGGGGGAGTTATGGGCCGTGCAAGGCCAAGTGGAGCACGGCATATTGGGTCCCGGGCTGCCCCCTCGGGCGCCCCTTCCTGCCCGGAGGTACACCGCTTCCTGGAGGTGGCTGACGTCGCGTCAGTGGCGGCTTTAGGGGGGAGGGGGCGTACGGTGGGCGATCGCCCACCCCCTCCCCCCGCCAGCCCGAGGGGGGTGGCACTCGGTTTCTTCGTGTACACGGTATTACGCCATAACGCGGTATTACGCACGTGATTTTTGGTATTACCTGGTATTACACTGTATTACGCGGTATTACAGTCGTATTACAGTGGTATTACTGTGAGATTTTAGTGGTATTTTGCCGGTATTACGCCGGTATTACGCGACACCGCGTACATGGTATTACGCAAGTGAAAACCCCCTCGCGCCAGCCCCTAGAGACCGCCTGAAAGATAGGCAATTTTAGGTGCAAAACCCCTGTATTTAGGCAACCCACAGCCTATCACCCCTCCCGTCAACCGGACTTAAAACCGGCCCTGTCTTGTGCAGATGCTGGAGGCGCTGAGCCTGCTGCTGGTGCTGGCGCGGTCCGCCGAGGCGCTCGACATGGGCCCGGACTTGGCGGGCCCGTACTGCGCCCGCCTGGACAAATGCTGCCCCGGCCGGGTGGACGAGTGCTCCGTGCCTATCCTGGGCACGCTGTGCTACTGCGACGCCTTCTGCAGCAACCGGTCGGGCACGCCCGACTGCTGCCCGGACTACCACAGCCACTGCAGCGGCAACGGCAACGGCAACGGCTACGGCCACTACGTGCCCGCCGAGCGGCCCATTGACGTCTGGCAGCCGCCGCCCATCCCGCTCAGAGGTACGTTGGGTTGCCTACCCCGCGGGCGCCGAGGCGCTTGCGTACGCTACTGACAGGAAACACTCGCTTCGCTTCCCCTGCAGATGGCTGCTTCTTCAACGGCCGCCACTACCCCGTGAAGGAGAAGATTCGCAGTAACTGCAATGACTGGTGAGTTATCGGCCGTCGAGGTCGAGTCGCACGACCAGGACGCCCCCCCGCCAGGTTGACGATGACACCCTGCCCTCCCCGCTGTTTCCCGCAGCCAGTGCATCCAGATGAAGGAGCGCGCAGAGATGCTGTGCTCGCGCGACCGGTGCCTCATCGACACGGAGATCCTGGAGGTGGTCAACAGGGAGGCCGGCTCCAAGCCCGCGGCGCCGCCCGCGCCCGCCGGGTCTGGAGGGGGCGGGCACCGCGCGCGGCACGCCCGCTGGACGGCCGCCAACTACACCGAGTTCTGGGGCCGCAGCCTGGAGGAGGGCCTGAGCATGCGGCTCGGCACGCTCAGCCCGTCCGAGGCCGTGCTGCACATGCACCCGCTGCACCACACGCTCGACCCGCCCAACCTGCCGGCCTCCTTCGACGCGCGCCTCGCCTGGCCCGGCGCCGTGTCGGCCGTGCAGGACCAGGGCTGGTGCGGCGCGTCCTGGGCGCTGTCCACGGCCGCCGTCGCCTCGGACCGCTTCGCCATCATGTCCCTCGGGCACGAGACGCCCAGCCTCGCCGCGCAGCACCTGCTCGACTGCAACAACCGCAAGCAGCACGGCTGCAACGGCGGCCACCTCGACCGCGCCTGGTACTTCACCAGGAAGTTCGGGTGAGTCCGCGCCGCCCCGCGCCGCGGCCAGGCATGCCGCATCCCGCCGACTACTGTGCACTAATAAAAGCTTACGGTGATTTTCACTGTAAGCTACGGTGAACCCTGCAGCACTGTAACTTACGTTGAATTTTCACCTAAGCTACGATGGATTTTCACCGTAAGCTACGGTGAATGTCACTGTAAGCTACGGTGAATCAGGGCGCATCACTGCAGCTTACAGTGACGACCACCATAGGTTACGGTGAAAACTCACCGTAAGCTACAGCGCTACAGGGTTCACCGTAGCTTACAGTGAAAATCACCGTGAGCTTTTTAGAGTGTGCTCCTCCTGTCCTCCTCGACACTCACGCCCTCCTCTTCTCGTCTTCTGCTGTTCCTAGGCTGGTGCCGGACGCGTGCTACCCGTGGACGGGTCGTGAGGACAAGTGCCACGTCCCCAAGAAGGCCACGCTGGACACGGCGCGCTGCCCGCTGCGGGCCGCCACCTCGCGCAAGGCCAAGACGGAGCTGTACCGCATGGGCCCGGTGTACCGTCTGGCCGGCGAGGAGGACATCATGAGGGAGATGATTCGCTCGGGGCCGGTGCAAGGTGAGCGCCCGGGTCAGGTCACCACCACGCGCACTGTCCTCTCGATATTCCGGCAGAATCGATTAATCGTGGAGGGGCGGGTTTCTTTTTCCAGCCACGATGCAAGTCTACCAGGACCTGTTCTCGTACCAGTCCGGTATCTACGAGCACATGACGATGGCGGAGGTGGCGCGCTCCGCCTTCCACTCGGTGCGGCTCGTCGGCTGGGGAGAGGAGGACGGCGTCAAGTACTGGGTGAGTGTCTTGTACCCTCTCTCTCTCTCTCTCTCTCTCTCTCTCTCTCTCCGTCGCGGTGGCCCGGCATCGGCGTTTCTGATCGCGGACGCTCCCGTTTCTCGTGATCGTGTCGGCAGGTCGCGGCCAACTCTTGGGGCGAATGGTGGGGCGAGCGCGGCTACTTCCGCATCCGACGGGGCACCAACGAGTGCAATATTGAGAACCTGGTCCTGGCCGCCTGGGCGCACACGCACATCCATCGGGACCTCGACAACACCATCACCATGTGAGCCGGCAAGGAGCGCCGGCAGCCCGTGGAGGGAAGTCCGGCCGCGGGGCGGGGCGGGGGCGGGGGTTGTGGCGCCGCTCCGCGCCGGCCCTCCGAGAGGCAGACTCCTGACTACGATGCCGTGCCCGTGCCCGTGCGTCGAGCACCGCCACCATATGGCGGCTTATCGGTTTCGATTGAACATTGATCGCCATTATGCTGCTCGGTCGGGTGGCAGACCGTCCTGTATGAGGATCAAGCGCGAGGGTTCGCCACAGGAATCAAGGCTAGTTTTCAAGTTGGTCTGTAGTATCCATTCAAATGTGGCCAAGATTTGAGACTAGTTTACAATTGTGACAATTTTCTGTAATGGACTAACAGGAGGAATAGTTGTCAACCACTGCCAGCCAGGGCCTTCGCATAATACTGTGTTCTCACTTTTTATATAATAGAGTCAGCGTTACCGTACTGTTAATGTGATGCTAGCTTTAAGTGTGTTCTGTGATCTGTTTTTGCCTCTTTTCTCCTAAACAGTAGAGTAAGTTTCTTAAGTTGTTTTTTTTTTTAACTAAATTGACCATGTTATATTTGTCTACTTATATACTAATAGATTCATGCAACAACACACCTCTCTCCTCACTGCTCCTTTCTCAGAATGCTGGTCATTATCAATCAGAGCAGTGCAACGGCACACAGCTTACAATTTGTGTTTATGTATCATAATAAAAATAAAACCAGTTGACATTAAGTGACAGAAGTAATGCGTATTGATGCCTGTCCTCTCTGTGGGGAAAAAATTGAAATAAACTGAGAAGTGTAAGGCACATCTAATTGTCTGACCAAACATGAAACAGTAACACAGAGAAAAACAATCCCATCAGAAGTGGAACATGTAAGTAAGTCAATTTATAACAAAGTTGAAATTGACCATTTGTTTTTTTAAATATTAAATTATCTCTTTTTCTTAGCACCAAAATTTTTTCCTGGCTTATCAGATTTTTTGAGTTTTGACATTTTTTTGTTGAATGATTTTGTGTTCTTATTAACACCAGAGCTCTTTCTCTTTTGGATTTCATCCATCTTCTTCTTAGCATTTGCTCTGCAAAACAGGAAAAAGGAAAGTCAATAAGTAGTACAAAAAAACTATGTCATGCATGGTGTACTATCTTGACTAATACTTACTCATATCTTATCCTCTTCACTCCCTTGATGCTTGTGTCAGTAAGGTCAGTACTAAATGATGATATCTTTCTCTTACGAGATGCTGCATTTCCTGAAGGAGTAGATGTTTTGTCATAAACAGTATTCATCCTCTTCTGCTTAGTTTTGCGTTTTGCCAATCTTGCTTGAAGAAGGGCAACCTTTTCCATTTCTTTGGCAACACGTCCCTCAGGGGAATCATCATTGACATTTTTCTTTTTGTTTTTCTTTTTATCTTTTGCTTTGTCTTCTTTAGGGTTCTTTTTCTCTTCCTTAGAAGATTTGGCTTTACCTTTGCTTGGCTTTTCAGTGAGTCTTAAGCGCTCTGCAATAGACAAAACAACGTTCATATTTATGTTAGTAGCCTCGGATTCGCAGTCCATCTAATAAGTGTAAGTATGAATTGTTATTAATTATTATTTGATTTATAATTACCTTTCTCTTCTTCTCTCTCTTTTCTGGACTGGAACCAATCCCTCTTTTCTGATTGCTCTCCTTTCAACATTTTTTCAGCACGGTTAGCTTGATTTTCTAGTTTATTCAATTGCCGCTCTTGAAATTCTTCTTCTAAAATATTTTTAATATCTTCTTTGAGCACCTCACACTTTTCACGGTACTTGGAGATTATCTCTGAAAACCAAAAAAACGTGAATAAGTAACAAAGACTTAGATGAACTTAAATGATTAGGGACACTGATGTACCTGGTGGTATAACTCTACTTTTGACGGGATTAGTGGCATTCTTAATTACATCCCTAACTATTCTACGTTCTTTTTCTCCAGCTAGAGAAACAGATATACCACTTCTACCAGCTCGAGCTGTACGCCCAACTCGATGGATATAATGCTCTAATGCTGCTGGCATTGTAAAATTGATAACCTGTAAAATTGAAATAAGAGATCAGTAAGTCTAATACAAAATTAAGGGAAAAGCAAAAATCACAAATATACATACTGATTTAACACCACGAATATCTAAACCACGGGCTGCAACATCAGTGGCCACTAAAACATCAAGTTCTTCATCTTTAAACCTACGTAAAGCCTCCAAGCGCTGTGGTTGAGTTAAGT
Organism: Frankliniella intonsa; assembly: GCA_033675135.1. Lineage (NCBI taxonomy): Eukaryota > Metazoa > Arthropoda > Insecta > Thysanoptera > Thripidae > Frankliniella > Frankliniella intonsa. Next base: position 11,058,481 of record CM066254.1, on the reverse strand, counting down.
CTCCATGAAGTTCTCCAACCTAAAAGACAGAACAGAAGTATTATTTTGAACTAAATCTTCCTATATCATATTTTGATACTAGGGTAAGATCAGTAATATACTAATTGACTACCTTGACTCCTAACAATCCAAGCAAAAGACGGACTCTGTGGGCTTGCCTTTTCGTAGTGACAAAGACCATAGTGTGGTCCCTAAAGGTACGGCAAACCAATGCAGCTAAAATGGCTTCTCTATCACCCTCATTTCCATTTCTTATTCTACAGGTTAAAAGGAGAAAAGGAGCAAAGAAATAACGATTAGAATGATATGTGGTCAAAAATACAAAACTTGCAAGCAACAAAGACTATACCTGATAAATTCTTGTCTTAGATTAAATGCTACTTGAGAATTATTGTCAACAAATATTCTGACTGGTTTAGAAAGTGAGACAGAGGCCAAATCTTCAACCTGGTCAGTCATGGTTGCTGAGAACAGCATAGTTTGACGAGTGCGGGCAGTTTGCTTAACAATTTCTTTCATTTGCTCAGAGAAGTTCTCATCCAACATCCTAAAAGGAAGATTTATAAATTCGTCATAATTAATGATAAAAGGCACTAAAATAGTAATTGCTAAACAACATCAAAGGGTATACCTGTCAGCTTCATCCAAAATGAGGACTTCAATGGAGTCAAGAGAAAATGATGGGGTATTCCTAACATGGTCAATGAGTCTTCCAGGTGTTGCAATTACTATATCAGGATTCTTACGAAGCACAATTTCTTGCGTTTTTACATCTAGACCACCGACTGATAATCCAACTTCAATTGAAGTAAACTGAGCTAACTGTTTGGTGACTTGATAGACTTGTACTCCCAGCTCACGGGTGGGAACTAACACCAGAACCCTGTGGGGGTATGAAAGAATGAGAGCAACATGGCAAGATGATAGAATTTAAATGGTGGTATCTTACAAACCTTGTTGTGGTTGCTCCTTGATTGGGCCTGTAAAGTAGCCGCTCTAGAATTGGAAGCATGTATGCTGCTGTTTTACCAGTACCTGTAGCAGCACAACCACAAATGTCACGCCCTTGAAGGGCCATAGGGATAGTTGCAGCTTGAATGGGTGTAGGGTGTACAAAATTCATTGCAGCAATTGCCTAGATGAAGTTAACAAATCAGAAGCTGTACACTGGCAAACAAAATATAGCACATTTTAAATATACATACTTTTAACAATGGCCTGGAAAGATTCATTTGATTAAAAGTAGTGCTTTCATCAAAAGGTGGTGCATCTTCAAAAAAATCGTCTTCTGGATCTGGTTCTTCAGCTTCAACTTTAAGTACACCAGTACCTTTCCCTTTACGTCGTAAAAGTTCTGCTCTTTTCACACTTCTATCCTTTACCTTTATATCATCTGGAGTGGGTGAAAAAGAAGTCCATTTAATTTAAAGATTTGCGGCAATAGTGTCATTAGTTATCACCCACAATACATAAAAGATGAAATAATAGTACTACCTTTCTTTAGTTCATCATCCGAAAGAACAATGTCATTGTTATCTGACTCAGCGTCATCATTTGCACTGTAGTCATCTTCACTATTTTCATTATCATCTGACTCGTGAGATTTACCATTTTGCTCCCTCTCTTGTTCTTTAAGTTCTTTCTGAAAACCCAAAAGCAATAGTAAAAGGGTAAGTTGTAATGGGAAAATAGTGGGCCCAGAATTTTATCTATGCAACTTTCATCTCTTACATTCTTTTTCAGACGTTCCTTACGATGAGCATCAATTTTGTCATCAACCTTATTTTTGGCCTTGCGGTTGATATACTTGGTTAGATCATCCCAAGCGTCTGCATTGTACTCCTTAACACTTGACACGAACTGGAAATCAGTGCTGAAGTCAGCTTTTCTCTTCACTTTCTGCTTGGTGGGCTGGAACTGAAGTCATATAAATGTGAGTACACGGAAAATGTGTAGGTTAAGTGATGACAAAGTGAAATATATGAATTTATAATAACAGACATTGTAAAAATATCAGAAAGAAATTACATATACCAGTTTAAATTGAACGGAAAAAAGCACAGTAATAAGGTTTGAGTACAATTAACACGAACAAGAACAGGTAAATGTCTTGCGGCTTGAATCACACGTGTAGACGAGCACAATCAAAACAACCCAAAAGCGAGTCCGTTGAGAGAAGACTTACATTCTCTTCATCGTCGGATGGTTCTGAAAAATCAGTGACCTCTTCGTCATCTTCAATAGTTTTGATTAAATCGTATTTTGGACGAGACATTACGGATATTGTCGAATTGTATAACCTGCACTGCAGCAGACTTCTGAATCAAAACACTGTCTGGTGGCACTGCATCTCCCCGCTGCCCCTTCCCTTCCCTGCAGGAAATATTATTCGCAGTAGCTCCGTGTTTGTAGTCACGTAGCAGACAGCCGATATGCAACGAAAAGTCAACAGTCACACAGAAGATGAATAGTTGTAATTTTAGTAATGTTTGTTGATCTTTTAATGTTGATGTTGCGTAATTTTTTTGGCTCACAGCATTCAGCCAATTTTTTTCGATGAATAGATTTTTGTTACGTAGGGTAGAGTATGGACTAGTTAATAGTGAATCATTGACCAACCAACAATATTTACAATTTTTCCATTATGGTTGATGCTGCTCCGCCTGTACTTGCAAATTTCGACCATGCGAACAGAATGAACTTTATTTACCAAGAAGTGCCTAGGGGCCACCAAGGTCCACCTAACCGATTACGATCTCTACCTCATCCTCCTAAGAAGTCCTACGTACGCTTTCTTAATACATCAAATGTGCCAGTAACAGTTAAATGGATTAATTTCGATGGAACACCAAAAGTTTATAGAACTGTTAATCCTAATCAGTATTTTGACTGTGATACATATGTGGACCATGCTTGGGTTTTCTCAGATTCACGCACAGGCGATCCCTTGGTAATATTTTCGCTTATCAGACATATTGTCATTTCATTATCTTATGCATTTATGCCTGATTTGAACTTCTTGTAGTGTGTTGACAGGAATGAAATATTCTGGCCCATAGCCTGTATGGTCCCCCAAAATGGAGTCTTAGTGCCAAAACGTTATGTTGTTAAAATTCACAAACCTGTGCTTCCTCTCCTAACGTTAGCAGCTCGATTCACGCGAGACACACTTCTTGATTTACCTGAGCCATTTTTTCTTGAGATTCCTGCCAACTTGCAGGTAAGAGAATCGACATATGTTAACCGTTATCACTGAGCTCGCTCTTTATGTTTCTGATCCTATTTACCATAACATATTGCACACAGACACTGCTGGTGAAATTGAAGCTAGACGCTTGGGATGCATTACCTGGTGGTCGACCAAATTCGCCTGCCTTGGTGCCAGATTTTCCATCATATATTATTTTAAAGAGTGATCATGAAGACTTCCGGAGCAACATTGTTTATATAGTAAGAAATTCCAAAATGTGTCTTTTAAAACATAAACATGCTTCCCTCTAGATTTGTGTTTATAACTTCTGTTTCCTTGTTTTCTCTCTTTTTTTCTCCTTTTTTTTCCCTTTTTTTTTTGTTGTTGTAGAGTTACAGACTCTCTATGCACGCCAAGAAATTATTGTCTCTGGCAAGAACAAAGACAAGTGGAGAGAGAGGCTATATTCTAACAAAAACACTTGAGCAGTTAATAAATGCTCTTGGTTATGAGTTTTATTATTACAATCAACCAGAAGTGTATACAAGAAAAATTGCGTCAACTATTTGGAAACAGATGATATTTGTGAGAGTGTAAGTAAATTCCATGAATAAAAACAACTAGACTATTTACTGGTTATAAATACATGTTATCAGTTTAAAAAAAGTTAATTATTTTGTTTCCTTTCTCTTATGTTAGGTATATTGATTTACTACAGAAATTCTGTGCACCAATCGACTCAAGACCAGAAGATGGTGCTTATTTCTATTATGATAGTTTGCGAGAAAGAATAGAAAGGCGTTATGCATGTATGGTGGATGAGCACAAAACTTCTGTACAGCGTTACCACTGGGAACAAGTATGTCTCCTACTTGGTAAATCAGAATTCAAAAGACCTGAGAAAGATATTGATCCAGCATATCACATTCCTGAATTACTCCCCTTAAGTGAGAGAAAGGAATGGGAATGGATTAGTGTGAGGCAGAAACAACTTAAGGATATTTTTGTTAAAGAGGAAATATACAAATACAATTTTGACCTCGCAATCCACTTGTTAAATATGTCAACTAAGCTCGAGAATATATTTCAGGTAAATTTGTGGTTTCATATTGTTGTAGATATGCACAGCTTTATTTGCAATTAAAACTGTTTCCTTAAAATATGCAGGTGCTGTGCTGTTTCCACTTCCAACTTACTGGCCGTCACATAACAGAAGAAAATCCTGATGAAGATGAAGAAATGCAAGAAACAAAGAGATTAGAAAAAAACATGGAGAATGTGAACTGAAATCCTGTTGAAGGGTGTACAAAATAATGCAAAATAAGTTACCGGACAGCTTAATCAAGTGCCACAGCATTGAAATCTGGAACAGTTTGAATCTCAAATTTTACATAAGAATCCTTCCTTTGGCTAAAAGCACATGAAAGGAAAATTTTGTTAATGCATGATAGTTTGCCCTTTTGTATGTTTATATATGTTTTACTAGAACAAGGCCTTTTTACTGAAAACCAATGAAGGTTTTGGAACTTTATTGAACTTTGAGTAATTAAAAGATAGTTAGCAAGTCTAGCAGTATTTTGAAAGTTTTCTATGTCTTGTTATTCTTAAAAAAAAAAATAAAAAAAAAAATTCTCTGTCATTGTAAAGGTGGCCTCACAATGGCCGCTTTGATAATTGAAACACTCCCTACCAATTAAGACTGCTTAACAATCATCCAAACTGTATCTTCATAATTCATATGACGCAACAAGTGGGCATTCCCCGTATAGCAAGGTACGTGATTAGTCCGACTCGTCAGCTGTAGTCGCAACCGCTGAAAAACCCCGCTCATACCCCTTCCTCTTTAAATTACTTGTACTTAACTGTTCTTGTCTTACGGTCTACGTCAAGCGGGAGGGGGCGGAAGGGGGTGTGGTGTGTGCGGGGGAAGGGGAAGGGGTGGGAGAAGCTGGCAGCTCCCTCTTTGGTGAAACACACGGAACATGCTGAACCTGAAAACCGGCATGTTTGTGGCTTGAAATGTGAAATTGCCCCAGTTTGTCAGTGAATGGAGTCCTCGTGCTCTGACTTGAAAGTGGAAGAAATATCAAGACTGATCCACGAGAATGGGCCATTTGACATGTGGAGTTTGTCTTTCAAACCTTGACAAAGACGATGAACAAGTGTTGTCGAAGCTTGAAGACCGTGGGTCATCTTACGACACGTTGTGGTTTAAGCTGCTGTTTATCGGATTTCTTCAGGTAAATTTCAGTTTGCAGGCTCTTCCAGTCTTTACTAGGCCATTACTTTTGTTTTTGTGGTACAATGGAATCGTTTCTAATGTTTTCATATCGCGTAATCACACGATTGCGCCGATGACGTGATATTCTGCACCTTAAAATTTCTTCCTGCCTTATTATATAAATCTCACAACAGTTCTTAATGTCTTACAGCCTCCTGGAAGAAATGAACATAAAGAATACATTTGTCCACATTGTGCTGTACGAGTTGAAGATGCTTATGAATTAAGGCTACAATGTCTTAAAGCTAGTGTGGTTTGGTGTGATAAAAGTACATCACTGCCACTAAAGGTATGCCTTTAAAATTTGTGGTAACAGGATCTTCTCTTTAAAAATTGTCTCCTATTAAGTGATTCTTAAATTGTTGTTGCCTTCCATTTACAGGATTTTAATTCTAATGATATATTAACGGAATTCTCAGAATCTGAACGGCCTATATCAAATGCTCTCAACAATACACCAGACCTCATTAAGACAACTTCAATTTATCAAGCTGGCACTCCAAGAGTACCAGAATCTGAAGAAACCACATCAAGTGCTCCTAATAATTCACCAGATCTTATTGAGACAACTTCAAATATTCAGGCTGGGTCTCCAAGATTGCTAGAATCTGAACAAACCACATCAAGTGCTCCTAATAAATCACAAGATCTTTTTGAGCCAACTTTAAATGATCAAGCTGATGCTCCTACTGTAGCCTCAATTTTAGCTAGTGCCTACGACATGTTTGCATGTGTTCAAAACCTGTCAACCACCCTTAAGTTAAATATGTCTTTACTTTCTGAAGCCATTCATTTCATGGAGAACACAATTTCTCTTTTGACAGTATTATTTCCTTTGAAAGAAATAAGTGCATCAATGAAGAAAAGTGCTCAGTCAATGAGAAGTGAAGCTGAGTCATGGAAGATACGTTCATCAATGGTACACGATGCAGCTAACTTTGTGCTACAGGTTTCTAGTCACAAGATTTTGCCTGGAATAATGTCTAGCTGCAGCAAGGGGTCTTCTAAAAGTAACCAGACTGAATTTTCTAAAAGGAAACCAACACGGACAACTACTAGCTGTAGTAGTAATTGTTCTGTAGTGTCTTCTTCTCCAAGCAATGTACTTCCAAAAAGCAATCTTTCATCAAATTCTCCATCTGCATCCAATTCAGAATCTGTGCCTATCTTTAAAAAAAATGGTTCGGACAGTATAGAATTATCAAGAGGCAGTGACTTTGCTGCTGATGAAGTACATTTAGTTCGTCGTAGCTTTCGTAGTAGGGTCAGTGTAGATCATCTTGTATATTGGCCATCTTTTAGGAAGCACTCAACAAGTAGCAACAAGTCTGCAAGTAAATTAAGGTCTTCTAAGAAATGTATGGAACTACCTAAGACGTCAACAGAGGCATTGGACAGCCTTTTGCTGAGGAGGGATGTTAATTCAAACCTTCAAAAACGGAAAACAATGAAAGATGAAAAATGGTCAATTGTTTCAAAAAAGAAAGCATCTATTGATGACACCCCTAAAGAAGCAGTAGAGGAGACGGCTATAAAAATGGAGGATGAAATAGGTGAAAATTTAAAATCACGAAGTCTGAGTGAGTGTTCATTAAAAGAGTGTGGCATATGTCATAAGACCTTAAGCTCAAACAGGAACCTTCAGGCCCACATGAAAATGCACACAGGGTCTTCCCCGTTTCCATGTAGCTACTGTAACAAAAGCTTTTCTTCTGGGTGGAATAGAGCACAGCATGAGCGAGTGCACACAGGCATTAAGCCTTATGTTTGTGATATATGCCAAGAGTCTTTTAGGTACAATGTTACTCTTCGCCACCATAAATTAAAAAGACATAGTTTTTCATAAAAAAATTAACTTTTCTTTGTTAAATAAAATAAAACAGAAGCATGCTCTATGTCTTGTTTTTGCCAGTGACAATTTAAATTCTGTTTTGTTCACTAGTCCACTAACCATATTTTTTGTTTCATTTTTCTTCAGGCATTTTTGTTGCTTAAGTCTCCATGACCTAACTATAAAAATAAATAAAAAATAAAACCAAGAACCAAGAATTTTTCTATTTTAGCATACCGGCCTCCTATGCAACAAAACTTCATTGGGTTTTAGGTAATCCTGAGAAATCTCTACAAAATTAATATCCCTTTCATTGCCAATGCTTTGCATAAATCTCCAAGAAAATTGACGGTAGTTTTGACTCTTAAATTCCTACCCAGCCAGGCAATTTGGACAGGTCTGGCTCCAGTCCCGCCACTTCTCTCGGGTACACCACCTCCCCCTCCACGAACACGGCCGTAGCCACGGCCGTGCTGCTGCGGTCGAGGATTGCGTGCTGGCAGGAGGCCTGCACCGCGAAGCCCACCTCCTCGTCGGCCGGGCTGTGCGGCCCCCTCTCCCTCTCGGTGACGCACATGTCCGCCCCGGGCGGGAGGTTGTCCCGCACCCACCCGTGGTCGTCTGTCGCCACCACGAACACGGGGGTGACACCACGGCGCTGCAGCCGCGACCTTAAGCGGTCCATCGCCGCCAGGAAGTAGTCCGGCCCGAGGGTCGGCCGCGGCTGGCCCCGGACGTTCCACCATGGGGCTTCACTGGCGTTCCGTCGCCGCACGTGGAGCGCTACGAAGGCCACCCCCTCGTCCGCGGGGAGAGGTAGCCGCTGCCTGCAGATGTCCAGCACGGAGCGGGCCGCCAGCCGGACCTCCGGCCTGAGGGACAGCTCCGCCCTGAGCGGCGACAGGTGAGTGGCGAGCAGGCGCGGCAGCAGCACTCCCCTGCGGGCAGAGCGTGAGCGTGAGGTCAGGCGCCTGACCTGACAGCAGGGCGGGGTCGGGCGGGGCCGGGCGGGGCCGGGCGGGGCCGGGCGGGGCGCACCTGCGGATGACGAGCGGCGCCTCGGGGTTGAGGAACCTGGCCGGCAGGGCCTGCAGGTCGGCAAGGTCGGCGCGCCCGAGCGCGGCAGAACCGTCCTCCAGGACGCGCGGCCCCGGGCGGCAGGTGGGCGGCAGCTGCTCCAGCGCCGACAGCGACAGGTGCTGGAACAGGTGCGACAGCTGGCGGAGGACCGCCCCCGGCACCAGGGCGGGCCGCCAGCCCTCACCGACACCCCTGCGCCGCGCCGCACCGCGCCGGCCGGATTAGAATAACGTTCTTCATATTTTCGCTCCGATAAGAGCGCACGCGGCGCGCGGCTGCCGGAAGAGTTAAGCCCTTCCCAAAGTCAGTAGGCTGTTTAGACGGAGCCGACAGGGAAGCCATTCGCGCACGTTACGTTCCCCTCGCAAGAGTAACGTGTTGCCTACGGCCGGGCCGGGCCGGGGCGCACCTGGAGACGAGCCACGCCGCGCCGTACTCCAGCACGCTGGTCGCGACGTCGCCGCCGTGCGCCTCCGCCCACTGGCTGGTGATGATGCCGTTGAGGGGGCAGAACGGCAGCGGAGGGTACGGCGTGTTTTCCACTTGAGCTGCACAGGAATGCGTGAATACATTTTCTGCGTAATCGAATTACAGAAAGCGGGAGAGAGGCGGAGGGCGTATGGGGCAGGGGGGGGGGGGGGAGAGCCGGGGAACAAGGCCAGGGCGCGAGAGAGGTTTCAGATCCCTGAGTCAATACGGGAGCACTCTCTCTCTCTCACACACACAAACAAATACCCCACTGATTCCTCGCGCAATCTCGTCGTCGTCGGTCTGAAAACTTGCGTCCGCGTTCACGCACCGGTCGTCGACGACGCCTCCATGGGCGCCGCGGCGGTGACGGGGGCCGACGCAAAGTCTGTCATTTCGAGGTCGACGGCCTGGACAGGGCCGCTGGTGGTGCGGACCACCCCGAAGCGGGCGATGAAGGCCCTGAGCAGGGCGTTGTCCGTCCACTCCGTGGTGAGGCCGTCGCCCGCGTCGAGGCCGATGCCGGCCCCAGCCCCGGCGCGCCCCTGCAGGCCGGCCAGGTCCTCGACGGGCAGCCAGTCCCTGATGCGGATGCGGTCCCCGTCGTGCTCCACCTCGCTAAGGCAGACGAACAGAACGTCAGGCCGCTCCTGGCACATCCCCGCCGTTGGCGCCCGCCCCGCCCCGCGCACGCACAGGTCGTCGTGGTCGTGTCCGCCCCAGCCCAGCAGGCGGGCGATCCTGGCGAGGCTGTAGGCGGCCTCCTGCTGGCCGGCGTGCTCCTCCCGGGCCCGGTCCGCCTCCAGGACGCCCTCGTCGTCGGGCATGGCGGGGCGGCGCGCCTCGGCCCCCCACGGCTGGTCCGGCCACGCGCGCTCGGCGCCCGGGGGCGGCTCCACGGCCTCGGACAGCAGCCCGGCGGCGGCCCTGCCCTGCTGCAGGTGCAGCAGCGCCCCGACCATGACCAGCCCCAGGGCCACGGTGAGCACCCGCGCCACCCACAGCGCGCGCTGCAGTCGTATGTTCATGCCGAGGAGTGGCGCGGCGGCGCGTAGACTCGAATAGCGTGGGCCCACGCCACGTCCCGTCACGGAATAACCAGCCCGATGGACCGCTCCGCTCCGCCCCGCGCTAAAGACTTAGACTTACCGTCCTTATCTGCTGCCTGCAGCCACGGCGGCCCTGGCGGCGCCCCCCCCCCCTCTACCCCGCCCCTATCCTGGGCGACGCTACCCCCCGCTCAAGTGACACCGCTCGGGCCGGGCCGGGCGTTGAGAGTGTAAGGGGTACCGAACGTGTGGCAGTGACAGCCGGCCCGGCCCCAGCACACCTCTAGGTGTATGTAAATTGTCCGACCTATCTCTGTCCGACCTGGCGATTACCCCGAAATCCGAGTACGTGCTGTCCGACCTGGATTTTGTCCAACCTTGTTTACACGGGTAAATTGGAGAAGGAATATGTAACATAGAGGATCAGGACGAAAAATTGTTCGTCCCAGCAGACGATCCTCTTGATTTTTGTGATGGATCGAGAGCCCCCCCGCCCCGCCTCCCTTCCTGACCCGACCAGGCTCAGTAACAGCTTTCAGATCTGCAAAATTCGTCAAAATTTATACAACTATAATAATTCACGGGAAAGTCTCTTTTTCTTCACGTTAGCTGCTTTCATTGCCAAAATGGCAAGAAGCGCATCCGCTCAAATCCGAAATTTTTAATGCACCAGTAACGAGTGTGGTTTGGTTGGATTGAAGTTGGCAGCCCTGCAGTTACGGTTGCAGGAGCAGTTTGAAATGAACAGCAATCAGTGTCGCCTTGTCTCGTTCGGTACGGCGTTTTTATTCGTTTTCGCGGTTTGAACAAACTTTTAGCATCTGTGCAAAGTATCGGCGTGAACATAAGATATTCAAGTAGTGTCAGATTAGACTATTCTTCGGCAAAAGTCATAAATCGGGACTGTGTGATGTCAAGATCGCAAATAAGATGGCCCACGTCACACCGCTGGTAACCTATCAGCTGCCATTTTGTGGATAACGTTGACCGGATAAACGTCTCCGGGGGCTCTGCTGGTAAGTGTTTCAGCTCGACGGTCTTGTTCAATGTTAGTCATCCTAGGCAAACATCGCAATTATTGCGGCTGTCACTATATCCTAGGTGGGACAAAATCCAGGTCGGACAGCGCTTTTTCGGATTTCGGGGAAATTGCCAGGTCGTACAAAGATATGTCGGACAATCTAGCTGCACCGGCCTCGCGCCGCACCCCGCCCCGCCCCACCCCACCTCCACCCCGCCCAGCCCCGGTGCCGGTGGGCACGGCATCAAGGCGCTGTATACTTTTGAGGCGCCGCGCCGCGCCGGCCCCTCTCTTTATTCATGAGCTCGTGGCCGCGCCGCGCCTGGTTCCGTCTCTCCGTCCCGCCCCGCCCCGTCCGGACGCGTCCCCCTTCGCCCTGTCTCCGTCGCTCGTCATCCTTATTCCCGACTTTACTCTGTGTTCTCCGGCCGGCGAAATAAGCCCCACCATTTTTATTGCGCCTCGGCTGCTGCGGCTCCCTGGGCCCCGCCCCACCCCGCCCCACCCCGCCCCGCCGTGCCCCTGTCCCGGTTGTCGCGGTGCCTCATTGTCTCCCCTGTCCCGCCTGCATTGCAAATATCCATCCCTGTCCGCCCCGCCCCGCCCCGCCCTTCTCCGCGCCGTGCGGCACGGCACACGAGACGAGGCGTTCCGAGGCGTTCCCTCTGCCTCTGCCTCCCCTCCCCTGCTTCCTCACCGTCTCCGTGTAGACCCGCGCGTTCTTCCTCATGCCGCAGCCGCACGGCACTGCCGCAGCCCGCCACCGCTGCACTTTTGACGGCTCTCCTCGCACTATAGAGAGATGGATTTCCGGGGAGAGGACGCGGGGGGGGGGGGGGGGGCTGCGTCCACGCCGTCTCCCGCCCCTCCCCGCCCCGCAGAGGCACTATTCCTCCTCGTCGTCCCGCGCAGCGCCTCGGACGCCACCCTGCCCCGCCTCACTTCCAGACCAAGCTATCAAGTCACTCCGTCACCGCCTCGCAATTTTTCGCGTCAAAAGTGTTTTCCTGAAGGGGAAAAATGAGCTCGAGCTCGTGGGCCGCAGGCGAGGCGAGGCGAGGCGAGGCGGAGGGCGATGTGGTATAGCGAGTGCGCTGTGTGGTGGGGAGCGATGTGCACGGCTACGGCTGGTGGCGCGGGCCTAGGGATGGATAAGCCATTGAAATAAGTCGGCTCATTTCAGTCGACTTTACAAATGAAAAGTCGACTACCAAATTATCGACTTGTAGTGGAAAAAGTCGACTTTAGACAAACGTCGACTTTCGACAAACGTCGACTTTCGACAAACGTCGACTTTCGACAAACGTCGACTTTCGACAAACGTCGACTTTCGACAAACGTCGACTCTGCGTTGACTGTCAGAAATCGACTTTTAGGGGCGGGCATGACATGGCGTGCTCACAAGCGTCGCGCTCTAATTTTGTGGCAACGAATTTTCCCGCTTGCAGTACGGCGGAGAAACCTTATAACTTGTAGGTACGGAATGCTGTGTGTGTGTGTGTGTGTGCGAAGGGGGGATAGGAAGGGGTCAGGGGAGGTCTGATTTGTAACGTGGTTGCCATATGGCTCCGTGGGGGCGCAGCAGGGCGCAGTCCGCTCTGGGTGGAGGCGAAGCGGAGGTGCCGCGCCAGGCCAGCAGCGGCAGCAGCACTGGGCCGCCGAGCCGAACCGAGCCGAGCCGAGCCGAGCGCCGAGCACGCAGGGGCAGAGTCCCCATGCAGGCCCAGGCCCAGGCACCAGGCAGCGGTGCGGTGGGGGAAGGGGAAGGGGAAGGGCAAAGGTGCTTCGGAACTGCTCGTTCGCACCGGGGCTTGGGCCCAGCTTCGCCAGCCATACCGCAACGCAAGCGCCCCGGGGACATGGGACATGGCGCGTCGCTTCGCGGGCACGCTGGCGTCGTCCTGCTCAAAGACAAGCAGGCCCCCGTCCCGCCTGGTCCCGCCCTGCACGGAGCGAGCGAGCAGCGCGGAGTGTACCATCCTGCGAGTCCCGCAGGGCTTGGGGTCGGGGTGGAGGGGAGGGGGGGGGCGAGCGCGAGTGGCGCGAGCACGGGGGCACCTCAAAAACAGTGATTTATGAAACAATGGCGAGCGCCCCGCCATTGTCGGCCCTGCAAACAGATACCGTTACAACAATTACTCCGGAAGTGTGTGTCGCACGGGGGTGCACGGGGCTGCAGGGCGGGGAGGGGCAGAGGGAGGGGGTCTCATCCCACCCCCGCCCATACTCGCAATAACGATACGGGAGGTTAACAACGCGACCCCCTCCCCTCCCCTCCGCTCCTCTCCCGCCCCTTCCCCAGCCCTCCTCCTCCGACCGCCACCTTAGCGCCCGGCCCGGCCCGGCCTCACAATAGGTCGGCTCATGCAAATTTACGGAATTGGACGCGTTCCACTCCCGCCCCCTCCTCTATTCCCCTTCCGCCACCTCTTCCTCTCCGGTACACCTGGGGCCGAACCGAACCGAGGAGGTCCCGCTGGGCCGGGCCGGGCCGGGCCGCGCCGCGGCGGGGCGACACAGCCTCTCCTCTCACCCTACCGTGGGCGCCGGCGGGGTAGGCTACCCGCCCGCAGCTATGCGCAGCGCGGCAGTAGCTGGCCTACCTCACAGGCGGTGAGGCCGCGCGACGGGAAGAGAAGGGATGGGAAGGGATGGAGTGGCTGGCGGGGAGGGGAGGGGGATGGTCACGTTGACACGTCGCTCACGTATTGCCGGCCATACGGACGGGCGGCCGGGGTGGGCGGGGCTGGCGGGGGCGGCGGGGGCGGCGGGGGCGCCCTCAAAGCCTGCTATCGGAGCGGTGCTGCGGTGGGACATCATCGGCAGATCAGCGGCAGAGAGCAGGGCGGGGCGGGGCGGGGCGGGGCGGGGCGGGGCCCGGCCTGGCACTGCTGGCGGGGACCGGCAAGGACCAGGACCTGTCAATGGTCGCATGGCCCGGGCGTTGTCGCCCGCGGGGCTGGTCCTGTCAGGCCGGTGGCGGGGCGGGGCGGGGCGGGGCGGGGCGGGGCGGGGCGGGGCGGGGCGGGGGCTGAGGCTGAGTGCAGGTTGGCTATATTGATTGGAGAGAAGCAGCGCCCCGCGCCCCGCGAGCTGGCCGGGCCGGGGACCACCGCACCGCACCGGGGACGGCGGCGGGGGAGACGCAATCAAAGAGAGTGTCTCCATTGAGCAGAGCAGCGCACAGCAGCAGGGCAGGGCCCGGCAGGGCCGGGCAGGGCCTTCCGCCGCGAGTGAGGCGGGGCCGTACCGTACACTGTACCTACCGGGGCGGGGCGGGGCGGGGCGGGGCGGGGACAGCAGGCAGCAGGTGATGATGGAGGAATATTGACTCTCCCGCTGTCTTTGTTTACGCGCGCCCTTGCAGCGGCAGCGGCACACGGTTAGGCTGCTGCTGCTGCTGCTGGCTCTCCTCTCAGGTTTGTCTCCGGCCCCGCCCCGCCCCGCCCCGCCTCGCCCCACCCCCACCCCCACCCCGCCTTCTATCCGGCTGCACTGGCTCTGGCTCACTCACCTCCCGCGGGGGCCATGAAGTACCCGCCCCGCCCCGCCCCGTCGGGAGCAGCAGCGGGCTGCGTCCAGAGACAACAGCCTAGCCGTGTTTATTGTCGGCAGGCCTCGGCCATCACCAGAGGCAGAGGCCTGGCCCGGCCCGGCCCCGCCCCGCGGCACACAACCACCCCCGCAAGGTGTACTAGCTCAGTGCCATTCCGTCGCGCGGTGCCTTCCTCCTCTCGCGGATGCGGAACACGGTAGACCCGGTCATTGCTGTACAAGACGGTTAGCTTGGGGTTGATTAGATGGCTTGTTTGGGTTATCGCGTTTGCTGCGCACACACACACACAGTGCACTAGTGCAGGTAGCCCGGTGCAGCCCCTGCTGCTGCTGGTGCACCCTGCTTCCCACTGAGTGCGGCCCCGCCCCGCCCCGCCCCGCCCCGCCCCGCCCCGCCCCGCCCCGCCGTCCTCCTGTGCCTGGAATTGAGACGAGACCTCTACTCTCCTCTCCCTCCTCCCGGTCCAGAGAACACGTCCGACAAGTAACCGAATAACGCAGACCAGGCCTTATTGACCCAGGCCGGGGCCGGGCGGGGCGGGGCGGGGCAGGGCGGGGCGGGCACAGGCACTCTTGCTACACTCGAGACTTTGCCGTGTGGCATTACGGGCCTCCTTGAAGTGGCCGGGGTGAGTCGCTCGGCTACTCCGCCCCTGGTCGCTGATGGGGATGGGGCATCGCGTAGGGAGAGGGTCACAGTCACGGGCCGAGGGAAGGGTCGAGCACACTGCGTACTGCGTACTCGGAGCCTTTTCTCCCCTACCCAAGGCGTAACGTCTTTATGGAAAAGCAAGGCTAGGATACTGGACATCTAACAGCTGGGCCGCCCGCGGGCGGGGCGGGGCCGCTGTGTGGGTCTATGTCGCGGTGGGCTGGAGCTGGAAGCTCCGAGGTGGGGAGGCCCGGCCCGCGCAGGACAGGACAGCCCGGAGGAGTTTGGAGCAGTTTGGAGTAGGACGGACTTCCGGTTCGGCCCGGCCCGGCCCGGCCCGACCCGGCGCGGCCACAAGCCGCGTGGGCACCGCCCCCCGCCCCGCCCCGCCCCGCCCCGCCCCGCCCCGCCCCGCCCCGCTCGAGACATCAAAGGCGTTCAGACAAAGGCGCGCGCGTTGGCGACGCCAGGCGGAGGTGAGGCGGGGGGAGGGGGAGGGGGGTGCGTTCGACAAAGCGGCGGTGTGGCGTGGCGGGGCGCGGCGGGGGCGTAGCGCGCTGTGCTGTGCAGCTGATTGAGGTGCATTGTCGGCTCAGGTCCGCCATTGGCGAACGCATTGAGTCCAGGCAGGGGCCCCGCCCCGCCCCGGGCCGGAGCCAGCCGGAGGGGTGGGCGGGGCGCGGGGTGGTATAGCCAGCCTCAGCCCCGCGCCGCGCCAGCCCTACTCGAACACGTCTCGGATCAGTTCCGATACAGCGGCAGGGCGGGGCAGGGCAGTGGCGGAACCCAGTGCGGGGGAAACACCACTCTGCCCCCCAGCCTCCCCGCCGTCCCCACCCGTTCTTTCTCCCTCTACTGCTCTACAGAAGGAGTCGCGGAGGTTTTTTCCCCCCAGCTATTTGGAAGGCGTACTTGCCATTCCGGGGAGGGCAACGCGGGGGAAGGAGAGAGGGGTAGAGAGGACCTCATCGGCACCTGCCCGCGGAAAGAAACCGTCTCCCGCACCAACTCTCACCCCCCCCCCCCCCCATGTCACCCCTACTAACTCTCCCCTTTTCTCGCAACTTATCGAACGCGGAATAAAACGGGTGCATACAGCCCCCCGCGCGGTCCCGCCGCCTCGACACACAGTACTTCAGAAGCAATCAGCGCGGCTGGACCGCGCGACGCGACGCGACGCGACGCAGCGAAAGGGAATCTGAATGAGTCGCTTTCCTTGTGCTTCTCCTCCGCCTCTCAGATCGCCTTGCCGAGACGTGTTTGCTCACAGAACAGCCCCCCTCTCCTCTCCCCTCTCTCTCATTGCAAGAAAGTAAATAGTCTCGTCGCGCGAATTTTAAACAACTCCGCACGACAACGATTTGTGGTGGGAGCGGAGAGGACTAGGGACTAGGGTGAGAAAATGGGAAAGCAGGGTGGCATCCGCGCTGTGGCGGGGGGGGGGGGGGGGGGGCGAGGCGCAGTGAAAGCCACAAACCTATGTACACTACCCTTCTTTACACTGTTTTTTTGTGACTTTCAATAATGTTCCACTACCGCTGACCGGTAGCCTGTGATAACCAAACCGCCCAATAGAATTGTTACGTCGGTGAGGTGTACCATCATCCCGTGTGAACCACAGTCCGCCCGCCTCGCCATGGTGGCCCCGCCGCACTGGCCGCCCTGGCCCAGGCCGCCGCAAACTTTGGGATTGCCCTCCATTAGGATCTCGCCACCGCTGCCCTGAGGCGCCCCGCCTCGCCCTGCTCTACAACAAGACCCCCTTCTTCCACCGCAGCCCGGCCACCCCCTCCTCTTCCCCTTTCGTCACCGGCGTTCTGTGACGTTCAGCCGTCACTTGTCACTTGCAGCCCGCGACCCGGCGGCGGCAGGTCAGAGGCGGGGCGGGGCGGGGCGGGGCGGGACCGTGCTCGGCTCACCCATCTCCTGTCACCACTCCTCAGGCCACCCTGCTCCGAACTCGGCCCAACCGAACTCGCCCTCATACCGTTAAATTTTTAGTGTGTTTGTCGTAAAATTATTCGTGGTAAATGGGATATGTCGCACCATCTCTAAACATACGGTAATGATTCCACGTATTAGCGAGCTCGTTGCGGAGTTTCCTGACTGTGCTGGACTGGGGTCGGCCCCCGCAGCCCCCCAACCCCCGGTGCCCAGCCGCACCCGCGCGCACACACACACACACACACACGCGCGCGCCCCGCCCGGCCAGGCACGGCCCGCTCCCACAGGGGCAACCCATTTTCAGTCCGGACGCCTCTGTCCGAGCGCCAATTTAAGTTTGCGGAATAATGTAGCTATGTGAAAGCGCTTCGCAGTCTAACGCCCTCCCGCCCCCCCTCCCCTTCGGCCCTTGCCGGTGTTCGGAGGTCGCGTGCGGTGCGGTACACGCGGGAGAAGGAGAAGGAGGTCGAGGTCTGCCCCCCTCCCCTTCCGTGTGTTTTTTTTTAGCCGCGGTGACGGAGATAAAGTAGAATAGTAGAATGCGTTTCCCGGCGGTGAAGCGTTTGATAATCAACATCCCTCTCACCGACCGCGTCGGCGAGGCTTCGGCGGGCCGGGGGGGGGGGAGGGGGGTCGGCGGGATTAGCATAGCGATGCCGGTAAATCAATCCGCGAGGAGGAGAGGACGACCGTACCCTCCGCCCGCAGCGCAGGCCGGCCGGCCGGCGGGGACCTGCAGTGGGACCTGCAGTGGGACCTGCAGTGGGACCTGCAGTGGGACCTGCAGTGGGACCTGCAGTGGGACCTGCAGTGGGACCTGCAGTGGGACCTGCAGTGGGACCTGCAGTGGGACCTGCACTGGGACCTGCAGTGGGACCGGACCTGCAGTGGGACCTGCAGTGGGACCTGCAGTGGGACCTGCAGCGGGACCTGCAGTGGGACCTCCAGCACGGAGACCGACCCGGCCGGGCCCTGCTCGACTCAAGGAGGAGCGGGGCGCCGCGCGACCGATCTCATTTCGAATTTAAATTTAAATGCGGCGACGACAGCGCCGCGCCGTTGTCTGTCTCGGTGTGGCCGGGGGCTGGGTTGGGTGGGGTGGGGGGGGGGGGGCGGGAGGCCGTCGCGACCCTGCGCTGCCCCTCGCCGCGCCATGATCCCCTTCTAAACGCGCTTTTGCGTCATTAAAGACTTGCCTCCGTTGGCCCCCCCTGCCCCGCCCCGCCCCGCCCTCCGGGAGTGTCTTTGGTGAACCACCCCGCCCGCTCGCCCCGCCCCGCCCCGCCCTCCCTGCTGGCCCCCGGGGGCGTTGACGCCTCCCCTCTCTCCCCCTCATAAGGGTCTGGGTCTACCCCTCTCTCTGGCCCCCCGCCGTGGCGCGGTGCGGCGGTGCGGGGCCTTGCCTTTGAGACGTATCTATTTGCCCGAGCAGGTCCGCATGGACCTTGTCGCTCTGCCTGTGCGGGCTCTGCCCTGCCCTGCCCTGCCCTCCTCTGCTCTGAGGCCGCGGCTCGACCCCGACCCAAACCAAACCCCGGACACGCCCTACGTATCGGAGAGAAAGATCTGCCGCCCCTCCCCATCCTCCCCCGCCGCGCCCCGCCGCGCCCCGCCGCGCCCCGTCGCGCCCCGCCGCGCCCCGCCGCGCCCGCGCGTGTCCTCGGCGCCCAGTGCGCCGCAGTGAGGGAGAGAGAGCGAGGTGTGTGCCCCGACAGTGTGAGTGAGAGTGAGGGAGCTGCTGACCGGTGCGAGTGACGTGTGATACCGGGCCGGGGCAGGGACTGCATCTCACACTCTTTATTCCCCGGACCGACACGGTGTGCCGCTTGCTGCCCCGCGAGGAGCGGGGTGCACCCGGCAGGGCGGGAAAACGACGACATATCAACAACACGCAACGTGACGTAAAGCGCGTGATGGAACGTGACGTGCGCGGGTGGGCGTGAGCGTGACGAGGCGTGACAAGGGGAGAGCGGCGCCGCGACGCGACGCGGCACGTCGGCGTGACGGGACGGGAGGGACCCTCGTTAGCGCGGGCGGGGCCGCGCCGGGCCGCGCCGGGACGGGCGGGGGATGGTAATGACGATCCGACCACAAAACGCCAACCTCCCCGCCACGCCCCGCCCCGCCCCGCCACGCCCCCCCACGCCCGGCGGCGCCGCCCCTCCTAATAATACCCTGGCCGCACTCGCACCGCAGCGCCCATTTAGCTACCCCCTCTACCCCATACACGCCGCGAGGAGCAAGGTCCCTGTGTGCGTGCGTGTGTGTGTGTGTGCGCGCTGCCGTGATACGTCCTGTGGCGAGGGTTATTAGTAGTGTGACGCGAGCCAGGCGTGATTCCCACCATCTAATTTGAATACCGGGGAAATTTGAAAGCTTTTGTATGGGCGGGGCGGGGCGGGGCGGGGCGGGGCTTTGAAGGGAGTATTGGCGACGCGTGAGATGGGGGCGTCCCGTCCCGTCCCGGCCCGGCCGCGGCCCGGGCGTCTTACAGCGGAGCGGGGCCGAGAATGGGAAAGGAGTATTGAATATTGATGAGTGGCTGCGGGGCGCAGGATGCGGGGTGGGGCGGGGTGGGGTGGGGTGGGGCGGGGCGGGGCGCGCGTGGGCCGGACTCGCCGGGCGGGCCTGCGGGGCGGGGTGGGGCCCCTCTCGATGGGCCTACGGGGCAGGGGTGATGGGCCGGAGGGAGGCAAGGAAGAGGCAGCTGGGCGTTTCCGAGAGGCAATTCTCGCAGCTGTGGCGATTCGGCGCCCCCGCCCCGCCTCGGCAAGGCCGCTCGTCTTGGAGAAGCCAACTTTACATCTGTTTGTCGGCCGGCAGCGGCAGCAGCGGGCTGCGCTCTCAAAGAGAAGGATACAGGGGGAGGGGGAGGGGGGCGGAATACCTAACGAAGAGATGCTCCTCGGCTCTGCTCCCAATACCTGGAGTGTATTTTTCTGTCTCTGCGGCTGGGTCGGGCCCGGGCCGGTGTCTGGGATTGATATTTCTGGTGCTGAGAGGAGAGGCAGGGAGAGCGAGGAGAGGAGGCGGCCTTTGTGTGGTCAGGACCGAAACGTGTCTCCCTCATCCGGCGACATCTTGGGCCTCCCCCACCCCGCCCCGCCCCGCCCCGCCCCGCCCCTTTGGCCCGTATAAACGGCTTTCTCAGCGGAGTGCCCCTGCTACGCCACGCCACTCAGCGCCTGTTGTGGACAAGGGGCCGGGGGTTTGCTCAGGAGTGGCAAGTGGCGCCATCTCCATCGCCGATGTTTGACGTCTCCGAGTGTATCTTGACACACCCCTCCCCTGCGGCGGCTGAGCCCCGCCCCGCGCCCCGCCCCGCCTCGCCCCGCCCTGCCCGAGGAAGGGCCGGAGCCAAACACAGAGGCCCCTACCTGCCCCCGCTCCAGATGTCCCAAACTAACGTATGGAGGATCGTAAATTACCGCACTTTTTAAAATGGCTTCGCCAACTCGACGATCTGAATCTTAATCTGGATCTCTGTAAATTTTTTCGGGCTACAGGACGGAGAACATACATTCCCGTAATTTTCGAGCTCGGGAGGACTGTGTGGGTCGAGGGAATGCCAACTCGCCATCTCGCCATACCACAATGTGCTTCGCGGTGGCCCCGTACGAGCGCGCCACTGTCTGGTTGTTCCAGACTGTTTTGCTCCCAAGACAAACATCATGGCGTCGTTTCATTCACACGTTTTTATCAAGTTTTAAATCAAATTTTGAGATGACAGGCTTTTGAGTCAGCCAAAGTTATTGCCCTGAAGTGATATTTTTATAAATTTGTGTTTGGGTTTTTGGAATAGTTATGTGTATTGTGGTTGCTGAAGACTTCGTTTAAACATGTTAGCTGCTCGGAGCGTTGAGGTTAGGATCACCTCTCTACTGGAATCCTGTAATCCTCTGTATTTTTACACAAGTAAGTAACAACATGCTCTATGATACAGCCAAAAAGGTGTCTGGAATGGAACAACCTGACACTAAAGTGGTCATTTCTTAAATGTTGTCTCTGGTACCTAGTACCTTGGTCCCTTACAAACTTTGATAATTATGCGTACAATGTTAGGACTTTTGTTTGGTCTTCTTTAGTAGAAAATGAAGGTGTGTGTTATTTATACAACTTTCACCAATGCAATTTATTATCTCTGGCTGGAAGATGTGTACGTTGATACTCTTCAACTTGGTTTCTGTTACATTGGGACATAATTTGCGGTAAATTTTAACAAAAAGAACCGCAAAGAAAAAAATTAGCTAAAAACTTTGTATATTTTGTGGCACATTTTTGTACTGAAACCCAAAACCAAAGTGCATTATTTATGTATTTATTACAATTTATCTCATAGCCAAATATAAAGTAAGAAATCAGGTCCAGGTCCACACCCTGCACGTAGTATCTTTGATTCAGGAAAATTTCAACCTAAAATTAGGATAATACAATTTCGTCCAACGAAAATCTCCTTATCACAAGGAAAATTTCCCTCATGCGAGGAATTTTTTGTCTTTAGATGTAGGTAAAAATTTCTTCATTTTCAGTTTTCCTAGAATCAAAGAAACCATTTTCGGGTTGCATGGACCAATGAAATGGACCAAGACTCAGAACGCTTGCTTGCCGGCGGCAGAAGATTGAAGAATGTGGGTGTCGGGAAACGGGTGGGGAGGGGGTGGGGGTGGGGGTGGGGGGTGTCCGTGTTGCTCCTCTTGGCTCCGTGTGGCTCCCCGCACCGCCCCGTAGCTCAGCTCCTCGTGGCTCCGTGAGGCTCGGGGTCGGGTCGGGCTTGGGCGGTGATCGCCCCGTGCCACCAATGAGGCGCTATTGTGGCGTGTGAGTTATGGTAGCCGTGGCGGGGCGGGGCGGGGCGGGGCGGGGAGGTGAGAGCAGGGGAGGAGATCTCTGCGTGCACACCGGCGACAAGGGCAACGTAAAAAAAAAAATCCGCCTGTTATATGTGTTTTTTTTTTGGCGCTCTGCTCGGGCTGTACAGCTGAGGTGCAATCTGTCCCCCAGCATCGCACACCTCCCACCGTCAGACGCCGCGCCGCACCCAGCCCTGAAATTGCGTGCGAGTGAGCGCAGCCCCGCCCCGCCCCGCCCCGCCCCGCCCCGCCCCGCCCCGCCCCGCCCCGCCCCGCCCCGTCCCGCCCCGTCCTGCCCTACCTCGCCTCGGCAACAGCAGCAGCAAAGCCTGCAGACCATCTGATAGCGCCGCCCTGCGCGCCCTGCACGCTGGCGGCCGGCTGCGTCCGAAAAAGAATTCCTTTCCTCCGCCGCGCCCGCCGCGGCGCCGCCCCCGCGCGCTCCTGCTCTCCGGACGCGGCCGCCCGCGCCGCGCCGCGCCGGCGAGAGGGTGCGAAGTTGGTAAGCCTGGCCCTGGCGCGGCGCGGCTCAGTTTGCCGTTCGCGCGCCTTTTCCACAAATTACGTGGCGTTGGTTCGCGAGGCCGGCCCGGCCCGGCCCGGCGGGGGCCGCGGGGCGGGGACGCTTGACTCAGTTGTTTGTTGCGTGTACACGCCGGGCCGGGACGCTGGCCGGCCAGATACGCACCACCCCGGATCTGGCCTTATCCGTCCCCCGCCTCGGCGAGTCACACCCTCCGCAATATCTGCCTGCAACCTGCAATACCCTGATGGTAAGACCTGAGCTAGCCGCATGCTCTTCAACGACCCTTTAATAAAGGCTTCCAAACTCGTGCATTTGGCACAGAAGTTTATTCAATCCTTTTTACCTTCATGCATTACGGGGAACGGGTGTGCCCTCAGTGGCATGGCGTGTAGATGTGACGGCGAAGGGCTGGGCCCCAAGCCATGCTGGCGCTTGCGGGGCGGGCGGGGTGGGGCGGGGCGCGGGGCGGGGCGGGGCGGGCCAGCAGTAGCAGGAGTGGCATTCGAGCGCGCTGCTGGTATTCAGGCCCGCATGCCTGTATGATGGTTCAGAGGGCACTGCTGGTCCTGGTGCCGGTACCCGTGCCACGCCACGCCACGCCACGCCACGCCACGCTCCGTCAGAGATGAGCGGGGACAAGGGTGGACGGGAACAAACGCTCCTCCATTCCCACGCTCCCCTCCCCAGCTACGCTCTCGAGGACCGCGCTCTCGGCTGATCGGTCCACGAGAGCGACACGCTCATCTCTGCGCCGCGCCACGCCACGCCACGCCACGCCACGCCCCGCCACGCCACGCCCCGCCGCTGCGCCTCGCTTCGTTGGGATGTGATTATGGTCCAATGGAATGCTACCCCCTCCCTTACCCCCTCCCCCTGGGCTCCAGGGCCCAGGCCCGTAGCTCGCCCTGGCCCTCGCCCGAGCTAACATTGTAAAGGGTACCGAATTAACATCTCAGCCATCTCCAATGCGCTGGGAGTGAGGGTCGGCCCGGCCCGGCCGGGGGTATTAGGTGCGTAAAGTGTGCCGTCCGCCGGAGGGAATCGGGTATTACGCCGCCTAATGTGATTTTCATGTACTTGCCATACAAACCCTCAGAGTCTCTTCCTTTTTGTGTTTCAGCTTCGTCCTCCACGGCGACGTCCCGTCCCGGAAGCAGCGCGGACTCGGCGTCGGCGGCGCGTCCTGCGGCCTCCACTTCTCCATCGGACCCGCGTAGAGGTAGGACTTGTTTTGTGTTGTCGGGGATTACCCCTTGGTCCCCGTCAGCCTGTCGAGGCGAGCCGGGCCGAGGGTGAAGTGCTCCCAACCCCACCCCGCCCCACCACGCCCCGCCACGCCCCGAGAGTGGATTTGGAATTCAGGGAGAGGGCGCTGTGTGGGGCGGCGGCAGTGCCCCGCCACGCCCCGCCACGCCCCGCCACGCTCCACCCCGCCCCGCTCTGATCCGGGCCGAAGAGTCGATCCGTCAGGGCTTGATGTAGTGCGTCTGTTGTCTTGCCCCGCCCCACTTCGCCCCGCCACGCCCCGCCACGCCCCGCCACGCCCCGCCACGCCCCGCCACCGAGTGCGCGTTAATGTTTCATTTTACTGCCGCAATGGGGTGTGAGAGGGAAACTAAAGGCGCCTGCTGTAGCGCACTGCGCCAGGCGCGCGCGCCGTAAAGCACACACACACACACATACACACTAACACACGCATAAACACACACAAAGCACTATCGTCAGAGGTTTGTCTTCGGGAACAGTATACCCTGCTGAGGCTGCTGCGCGGATGGAAAAGAATTATAAACGGCTATCGATGATATGACGCTGGTCCCCTGCGCAGCGGGGTGGGGTGGGGCGGGGGCGGCGTACACCTCGACGACGGTTTACTTCTTTTCCCCGCTGCCGCCCTGGCCTGGGCCGCGCCGGGCCCGCCCGGCCTCTCTGGTCAAGGACAAACGGCGCAGCACATGGCGTGGCGCGGCGTGGCGCGGCGGTCCCGATGGCGCGATAGGCGATGTCCCGGCCCGGCCCGGCCAGGCCCTCCCGGGCCGCGCCGGCTTCATCCCGGGGCCTGTCCTATAATTCTCAAGGAAACCAGGGCCTTCTTCCCCTGCTCTCCTGTCGTCCCTCTCCCCCTCCCCCCCTCCACCCCTCTCTCCTGCTCCCCGGCGCTTTCTTTCTTGCTTTCCTTTACCCTCGAATATTTATCGCGACTCCCCGATGCGCGACGATAAGGTAAGGGGAAGAAGTTGAAGGAGGTAGGAAAAAAAAAAAGGGAAAAAAAAAGGTGGGAGGGGAGGAGGCAGGGGGACGAACCCGTAGCAGGGGACATGCTCGCCGGACACGGCACGGCCGAGGAGGGGCTTCCCCCCGCGCGGGCCGGAACCGGAAGTGCCCCGTCCGCGTCGCGGCGCGCCCTGTTCGAATAGAGGAGGGCAGCGCGGTTGGTGTATGGCCGTGGTTGTCGTCGCCTGGCGGTGCTGTGCTGTGCTGTGTGTACGTAGTTGAATCGGGCCTCCTCCGCCCTGCTGAAATCTCGGCGCGCGCGGCGTGGCGGGGCGGGGCGGGGCGGGGCGAGGCGGGGCGGGGCGGGGCGGGGCGGGGCGGGGCGGGGCTGTGCTGGTGGTGGTGACGCCCTTGCATATTCATGCCCCTGGGGCCGGGTGGGCTCCGTCCCGCTCCTCCGCGCCCCGCCCCGCCCCGCCCCGCCCCGCCCCGCCCGTTCTCCTCTGACTGACAAAACGCTTTCCTCAAGGGTGTCGGTCTGCTTGGTCTGCGTGCGCTGCCGCTGCCGGTGGCTTCTCGCCCGCAGCTGACGCGGTGCGCCCTGGACGGCCGTCGTGCTCATCCGCCCCGCCCCGCCGCGTTCCGATGCGCCGCGCGCAGTAGCACCTATTGCTGTGTCCCGCGCGGCCCCTGTGTGTGAGGTGTGCTCTGATAATGCGCGTTACTTGGGCGCAGGCCAAGCGTTTATCTGCCCCTGCCCCTGCCCCTGCCCCTGCCCCTGCCTCCCACATCTGCCCCCCACCCCCCTCCCCGGGCCCGAGCCGGCGGGTATCTCCACGCCTCCATCTAGTCCTCTGGTCTGGTCATTCGTCGCCCCCTAACGAGGCCCCCTCTTCCCCCTGATTGGAGAGAAGCCTCGACCCACCTCCCTCCTCCCTGCAGGTCCTCCGGGTCCCGAAGGGGCCGCTCTAGGCACTCGCCCCGAGCCGTTCTTGTCCGAACACCCCCGCCCCGCCCCGCCCCGCCCCGCCCCGCCCCGCCCCGCCTGCAGTACCCCTCCCTCCGCGCCTCCGCCTCCGCCCTCACCCTGCCCCCTATCCCAGCAGACTCCTTCGCTTCGCCAAACTCTTAACGGGGAAGTCATGTGAGAATAAGGCTGCGTCGGGTGTTTGCAGAGTTTCCTGATCGCTCGGCTAGTTCGGGCTGCATCCGTAAATGCCACCCCTAATGGCTTCTGGGGAGTCTGCCTGGTCCGGGGCGGAGCCGGGGGCCGCCAATGAGAGACGCAAGTACCACGTCGGGTCTGGTCAGCACCCAACTTGGTGAGTGGGTACTAAAAGCGCACCCCGCGCGGCTTACCCCTCGGCCGCCCCGCCCCGCCCCGCCCCGCCGCCACGGCCCACTCACAGACAGTCCTGGGATTCATATATCACGTTGCGAGGCGATAGTGCGTCTGCTGCAGGGAGACATTTTTGGTCGAGAGGTAGGCGAACCTCCGACCCGCTCTGTAGGGCGGGCCGGCCTATGCTGTGGCTGCAGGGGCGCAGGGGCACGGGTAGGCACCCCGCCCGCGACACCGCCGCGGCGGGTGGCCTATGCCGAGCATCGCAGGGGCGCTGCTCGCCCGCGCCGCTGACAAACTTCCTCCCTCTACTCCTCCCACGCCACGTGGAGTGGAGCGCTCTCCCCCTCTTTACTCTTGGACTTTGTAAGTGAGTGTGTGTGTGTGTGTGTGTGTGTGTGTGTGTGTGTGTGTGTGTGTGCACGCGCGCGCGCCTGAGCTAGTGCGGAAGTGTGTGTGTGGACAGCGCGGCCTGGCCCGCGGACTCCATCACAAATCGGATTAAGCAGGAAAAGTATGGGAAGGGGATTTTCGCGTGCGAGGGCTTCTGGTGCTGCCACTGAGAGAGGAAAAATGGCCGAGAGAGAGAGAGAGAGAGAGAGAGAGAGAGAGAGAGAGAGAGTGAGAGAGAGAGAGAGAGAGAAGGGGGGGGGGATAAGGCCTTCGACGAGGCTCTCCAGAACACCTGGCCAAGGTCAGCGAGAGGAGAGGAGAGAAGAGGGGATTCTTTGTACGTTTCGGGGTCGCCGCGCTCTATCTTTTTCGATTCCGTTTTATCACGTGCTAGCAGTGGCCTCTCCTATTTCCAGGGGATTATAAAGCCACTCCCGGGGACAGCGCAGAGGGGCTGGGAAAGGGGTCAGGGAGGAGGGGACGGGGAGGGGAGGGGTTCGTAAGTCAGCAAACGCGTGGTTTGCCAAAACGGGTTTTCCTTCCATGTCGGCGACTCGGAAAGTGGTGTGTGTGTGTGTGTGTGTGTGTGTGAGAGAGAGAGAGAGAGAGAGAGAGAGAGAGAGAGAGAGAGAGAGTGCGCGCGCGTGTGTGTATGTGGTGTGCACGGTTGGGACCATCCTGGGGGTCCCCGTCGCATTGACATTGATATTCGGGAATGTCCTGCTCGTTCGCGTCTATAAGGACTGCGAGCTTGGCTGGCCGCCGTGGGGACGGGCTCACATGGCTGCACATAGCGGTAGGCTATTTGGCCCAAGGAAAAAAAACAATGGAGGCTGACATGTGACCTCTCGTTTTTGAAAACGTGGCAATAAAATTAACTTTCAAGAAAGTTTACGTTAAAACAGTACTAAGATTTGTTCTTAATATTTGCAATGCCTGGTTAATGTGTAAATTACAAAACGGCCTTATGTTTACATAGAAATCTGTATGACTTTCCTCCACGTTTTTTTTTCAGTCCTGCTTGTAACTCGACGCGTAGCAACGGCCCCTCGACATTACAGAAATACTTCACGTGCGCGAGAAAAGAACAAGTCGTAAGTGGCAACTCGTAAGAGGAAAGGGCCGCCCGGGCCGAACCTGCGGCGCACGCCTTTGTTGCTGGCGCGCCTAAGTTCTTGGGTGGGGCGGGGCGGGGCGGGGCGGGGCGCGCTTAGGAGGGCGTTCTGCTGCAATGTTCGGCAGTGCCGCTGCTGAACTGCGAATTGATACAAAAAAATAATTGTAGTTCCAGAAATCCTTGTAATACTTCTCCAATAAGTTTTTAGGCGTTGTAATTTATTCGAGCGATTGGGAGTTCGGCGCGCGTCGTGTTTTAGTTTCTATCTTTATCACCCATTTTTCTAGTATTTTAATCGTCGTACATTATAGCCGGCTGACCGCAGCCGCCGCAAGGCTTAAGTTTAATGACTTGAAAAGAGAAGAGTGAGGGAGGGAAGGGGGGAAAGGTGAAAATTATTATCGTGGAATTAGCCAACTTTTTATTCGGGGTCGAGGCGGAATAAGGAGAGAAGAACTCGAGGGAAAAAAATGTCATTACAAAAGTTGTGATGGTATGAGCCGCTGTTTCTCCCCGCCCTGCCGGGCCGGGCCGGGCCGGGCCGTGAGAGAGGGATGAGGCGGCTGCACACAAGTTGCAGTCAGCAGCGATTTGTCGTCGCTAAGGAAAAGCTGACGACGGCTGCGCGAGTTTGCAATTACGCGAAAGTTTAATTATCGGTACATTTACTTGAGCGCATACAGTACAGTGCCGCCCGGCCCGGCCCGGCCCGGCCCGGGGGTATGCGCGACGCCCGCCCTGCCCTACCCGGCCTGGCATTTCTTCCGCCGGGTTTGGCGCCGGCGCGACCTTGCAGGGTCGTGGCGGGTCGTGGCGTGGCGGGGCGTGGCGTGGCGGGTCGTGGCGGGGCGCGGGGTAAGTCCGAGAGACCCCTGAGCGTTGATAAATGCGATGTTACCGTCAGCGTGGTCGCCGCGGCGCCGGCCCGTCCTGTCCTCCTCTCCCCCGGGGTGGACAATAGCGCGGCCGAGGCGAAGCACCCCGGCTGCACGGCTCACCGCGGCGCTGGGCCCGGTGCTGGCGGCGCTGGCGCTGGTGAAGGTGGTGCGTGTTTTAGATTTAATTTCGGCTGTTGCGTCGTGGAGTTTGTTCTCTGCAAACAGCGCGGCACGCCCCCCCCCCCCCCCCCACTTCTCTCTCCGCTTCCCGACGGCCCTAATCGCAGGGAACTGACACCGGCGCGGCGCGGCCTAGCCTCCGCCATACTTGCTTGTTGAATGTGCCCTTATGATTGCAGGTCACGCAAAGAGGACCTTCGGAGCCCCTCGGGGCCGCGCGCTAGCGCAGGCGGGGCGGGGCGGGGCGCGGCGGGGCGGGGCGCGGCGGGGCGGGGCGGGGTGGGGCGGGGTGGGGCGGGGCGAGTGGCGTCTGGTGCGGCCCGCAGCACCGCGGCGCCGTGCCTCTCTCCCGTTATTTACTTTATGCATGAACGGCCCAAGGAGGACGGGTCGGGACGGGGCCAGGCGGGGCGGGGGCTCGGCCTGCGCCCGGCCAGCCAAGCGCACTGGCTTCCTTCCTAGGAGAGGTCGTGTCCGGAACCTCACCCCCTCTCTCTCTCTCTCTCTCTCTCTCTTCCCCCCCCCTCTCTCTCTCTCTCTCTCTCTCTCTCTCTCTGACCCACTCTGTGTGCCCCTGGCGACCGCACGGGCGGGGCGGGGCCGCGCCGGGCCACCCACTTGCTAGCTGTGCGAGAGCGAGAGAGAGGCGTGCCGTTGACCGCGCGTGTGAGAGAGAGAGAGGGTGTCGGACGCAGCCTGGACCGCTACGGCAGGGATCCATTAGCCGCCAGGGCCGCCTGGGCAGAGCCGCCAGGGCGCTACGGGGCATCAGGAAGTTGGCGTCATCAGTGAAGCTCTTCCGGCTTTACCTCTTCTGCTTCCCCTTCTTTGCCACTCTCCACGTCTCCCCTCCTCCTCCTCCTCCTCCTCCTCTTCCTCCTCCTCCTCCTCTTCCTCCTCCTCCTCCTCCTCTTCCTCCTCCTCCTCCTCCTCCTCCTCCTCCTGCTGAGCCTCCACCTCTTTCCCCCTGCTGTTTCGCCTTGCCAATAAAGAAAGAGAAAAAGACGGAAAGAGTATTTGGCCGCCACATTGCGCGCGCCAAGGCGAAAGATGAATACATGGCCCCCACGAGCCGGTCCTCCCTCCCCCGGGTCGCGGTGCGGCGGCCCGGCCCGGCCAGGTCCCGCCCCGCCCCGCCGGGGACTCCGATGAAGACGAAACCAAACTTGTTCGGGACTGGCTGGCTTGGCCTGGTGCTGGGGGCGGTGTGGGTAGGGGAGGGTGTGTGTGCGCGCGCGCGCGGGTGTGTGTGTGTGCGTGTGTGTGTAGGACGAAGGCAGCAGCGGGGGGACTAACTTGAGAACGTTTGAAATTCTGGACGGAATTAAGAGGCGGGGGCGGGGCGGGGGCGGGGCGGGGGCGGTGGCGGGGGCGGGGGTGGTGGCGGGGCGGGGCGGGGCGCGCGTCACGCTAACAAGTTTACTTGTCACTGCGGGGCCGGACCATTTTATGGTCGCTCAACAGCGTGCGTGGCGTGGCGTGGCGCGGCGTGGCGGTGTGCGTGTGGGGCGGGCGCGCCTGTGACGTCATTAGCTGACTAATCACATTCTTGCGACCGGCTTAGCGGCGCGTGGAGTTTTAGACGAGGGGGCGGAGGGGCCGGGCGGGACCAGGACCGGGAGCAGCATTCTCTCCCGCCCGCCGCGCCGGGAGGTCTCTCCCCCTGGACGGGAAGAAGCCGGTGATGACGGGGTGTTTTACGATCTTGGAGAGGGTCGGCGGCGCGAGGTGAGGGGGAGGGGGGGGGGATGGTGAAGGGGGGAAGGTGAGAGGGAGTGAGAGACGGATGACAGACAGACTGAGACAAGATTACTGACCGGCGGGCGGGGAGGGGGAGGCGCAGGGATAGGGGCAGGGGCCGCTATAAAAAACAGATCGAGTGGGAGAACTAGAATGGGGGGCGGGGCGGCGCGGCCAAGGCCGGCCGCTGGAGCCGCTCCGTGCTCGCGCATAACTGCCATGGTCGGCCTGGTCGGGTCGGGTCGGGTCGGGTCGGGTCGGCTCGGCTCGGCTCCGGGTCGGGGTAGCAGCGGGAGCCAGGCCGGCGAAATGAAAATGAAAGCAAATCATTTGTGATTCATTGCGGCGAGCAGTTTGCGCTGGGCGCCCGCCCCGCCGCGCCCCGCCCCCCCGCCCCGCCCCGCCGTCTCTACGCCTTTGGCTGCTCCCTCTCCCTCCCAATGGTTCTTCTTCTTCCCTTCACCCTTCCCCCCCTCTGCGTCGGATTGTTTGATCAGTCAAGGCTGTTGCGGCCGCTGTATGATCGTGTAAGGGCTGAGCTGGGCAGGGCGGGGCGCGGCGGGTCGGGGTGGGGATGAGGCGGCCGGGGATCAGGATAGACTAATGCCCGTGGATTGCGATATGAGCGCGGCGGGGCGGGGCGGGGCGGGGCGCGGTGGGGAAGGCCGCCAATGGGATTGAGCCCTCGTCATGTTTGATGAGGCATCGGGCGGTCCGGGTGTGGCTCCGGCTGCCCTGGCCTGCCCTGGCCTGCCCTGGCCTCAGCAGAACCAAACGATAAGCTCGCCCGCCACGCCGCGCTGCCCCACTTCAAAGCGCGCGGAAATCACTTTGACATTGGGATTTATGGACGAGTCTTAGTATTTATCACTTTTGTGCCGTGGCGGGTGGCGGATGCCGCGGCAGTGATGGGCGGCTAAAAGCGCTCCCACCTGAAATGCGCGGCAGCTTTGCCGGCCGGGCCGGGCCAGCTGTTGATACGGCCAGGGCCGCCCTGAGACCGACACGGGGGACGGAAAAAAGACATAGAGTGGAGAAGGAACGACGAGCTCGATAGAGAATGGGAAACATGAAGCGTCTGGCAGTGGCTGCGGAGCGGAGGGAGGCAGGCGGTGTGATTGAGAAGCCTTTGGTTACGCGCGCGGGGCGGCGCGGGGCGGCGCGGGGCGGCGTGGGGTGGCGTGGGGCGGCGCGGGGCGAGGACGCGGTGGATGGAGGAGGAGAGAGAGGCAGCCGGGCAGGGCGGACAAAATGCGACAATGTGCGGCGTAACAGGCTGAGCAGCAGCCAGGGCCCAGGGCGGGCATCGCGCCGCGCCGCGCGCCAGTGACGGATGATGTGCCGAGAGTACGGGCAGAGAGAGAGAGAAGGAGAGAGAGAGAGAGAGGGGGGGGGGAGGCAGAGAGGGAGAGGAGGGAAAAGGGGACGAATAAACAATACTTCCGCCTTTATTGTTTGCGATCTTTCTTCCACACTATTACTGAAACAAGAAAGGTCGTTTTAAGGGACGAGGGAGGCAGAGGCAGAGGACGCATGGTGGATTGGAACACTGTTGCACAGGCGGGGGCGGGCGGGGGGCGGGCACGGCACAGCAGCTATACTGCCGCCCCCGCCCCCGCCCCCGCCCCCAGCGGCAGCGGCACGTCTCGGGCATCTGCCGCACCGGCACCAGGGTAGTAAAATCGGGCTGATTTTGCCCGATTGCCAGAGGAGAAGTGTGCGAATCTCGCTTTGTCCTCCTTTTCTCGTTGCCTCCCTTGCTTCCTCGCCGTGTCGCTCTCTCTCCCCCTCCGTCCGTGCGTCCCAGTTTCGTCTTCTTGTTGTCGCCCGCCCCCTGCCCATCCCCCTGCATTGGACCACCGCCCCCCGCCCCGCCTCTAATCGCTCACGTGATTTGCCTGCTGGCGTAGAAGTTGCAGACGACTTGTCAAACTTGCCGTGCCGGTGTGCGGGAGGGAGAGTATGGCAACTTTTACAGGATGCCTGCCTGCCTGCCTGCCGTGCCTGCGAAGTTGGTCCTGCCAGCCGCACCCCCATCCTCCTCCTCCGCTTCCTCTCTGTCCCTCCGCAGGCTCACTAGGTTCCTGCTGCTAGAGCCCTTTCCCCCCGTCTCTCTCTCTCTCTCTCTCTCTCTCTCTCTCTCTCTCTCTCTCTCTCTCTCTCTCTCTCTCTCTCTCTCCTCGTCGACTCTAGTGCGAAGGACTAGTGTAATACTTTGCTCGCTTCCCCCTCTCTGCGCCTCGGCTGCATTATTCCAATAACCCTGAACTCCTCTTACTCTCTAGTTCATTTTCATTTTGAGATGTTTTTTTGTTTTGTTTTTTTGCGTGTCTCCCTCTCGAATGGAAATAAATAGAGAAAAGAAGGAGATCTTTCCTCGCAGGCAAGGCAGCTCCCGTTCATTTCCCGTTGGCTTAGCGTCGTCTTATTGATTCTGGGGAGGCGGGAGGCGGAGAGAGGCGACCCCCGTGACATCGCCGTCATGTCTGGTGGAGATGAAGCAGTCTGTGCCTCTGGTCTGGTCTGGTGGGGACGGGAGCGGCGCGGCCGGGCGGACTTGCTACGCAGGGAAGCGCCGACAACAATAAAACATTTTTCTCTCCTTCCCCCTCCCAACTCTTCTCCTATCTCTCGGAGAGAGGAGAGAGAGAGAAAGACAGAGAGCAAAATAAAAAATAAAAAAAGAAAGAGATGCGAGAAAAAAATTTATGGATAAGCATAGAGTGCGTGGTGCATGCAGCCTACTGAAGGGAGGAACTGAGTTACCGCCCTAAGGGACCCATGTACTGAGTCCGAGGAGAGGCAGAGTAGAGGGAGGAAGACAGAGGTTGGCGCTCTCCTCTCGCATTCGTGAGGCTGCGTGAATGTCACTTTTTCCGGCCTGCAGGTTGGCACGTCCTGGTGAGACTGCTGAAAGGCTGACACGAAGAATAGAGAGAGAAAGTAAGCGAAGAATCGCTAAAAACTGGAGACATATTTCCATCTCAACATATTTTTTAAAATGATTAAAAGTGTTGATGAAATACTGCAGAGCGCTTGTACAGTTCTAGTTAGCGAGGCCAAACCCTTACTCATATTATTTTCGTGTGACACGCTTGATTTACGCGAATAGTTTTCGGCCACAGCTAATTATGTCGTCTCGCTCTATCTCTCTCTTTCCGTATTTTCCGGACTCTCCTCCTCCTCCTCTCTCTCCGTTTCCTCTCTCGTACCCGCTTCTCCCACCCGCCACGGGCTCTCCTTCTCGCACTGCGCATAATTTGCCGGAGAGACAAAGAGTGTCTTTTCTTTAAGAGATAACAAGCTCCGCAGGCTGGACACCCTCACCCTCCCCCCCCTACCACCACTCCGCTGCGGTGCGCCGTCTGGCCCCCGTCGCCCCGGACAGTCCAGTCTTCATTCTGGAGAGGCGTGGGGTGGGGTGGGGTGGGGGACCGCGCGGCAGCTGAAAAGTTTCTTCTCCCGGCAGGAAAAGGGAGAAAAATCGCGATTTGAGTATACTCTTGGCCGGAAACTTTAGAAAAAAAAAATCTCTGGGCGGCCGGGCCGGCGGTGGCGTCGCGTCACTGCAGGGGAGCAGCGGGCCGACGGGGATCACCCTGGGCATCAGGGCCTGCTGGCAGTGAGGAGGGAAAAGCCCTGAAATGTGGGCGCTCTGGCTGTGGCGGCGCGGAGCCGCGCGGAGCCGAGCGGCCGGGGATCAATATGCTCTCCGGCTGGCTGCTGGGGACCAATCCCTGTTCCCTGTTCGCTCGTAAAGATGGTTGAACCGTTTAGAGCCCGGCGGGGCTGGCCTGGGCCTGGGGGGTAGGGGGGGGGGGGCTGCGTGCACTCCCCCGGGGACGATACAATGTCGCAGGAATAATGAAAACACACGGTCCTTATGGGCATACCATACGCCTCCCCATCCCTTGCAACGCGCGCCGCCCCCGGCCGCCCCCGCGCCGCCCCCGCGCCGCCCCCGCACCGCCTCCGCGCCGCCCCCGCGGCAGGCGCACAGCAGCACGGCCTATGTGGCGTTTACCCCGCTGCCGCTGCTGCTGGCGCGTTCGCCAACCTCTCTCACACACCCACACACACTCGCACGCGCGCCATGCAAAGCAACTTGATGACCGCCAGGGGTACTTTTCCCCCTGGTTTGTTTGCCGCGCTTTTTACAATTTTTTGTTTTTGGAGGGTCGTCGGAAAAAGAGAAAGAATTTAACATTTTTGTTGAGCTACCGCCCGCCGTCATGCATGCCCCGATGGAACGGGCTGGGCTGCACCGCGGCGGGCGGGCGGGCGGAGCGCATACACTCATTTCCATTCATATTCGCGACCGCAGACGTGACGGGAATGCCAATCTAGAGCCGCGTATGCGCTGCGTGTGTGTGTGTGTGTGCGTGCGTGCGTGCGTGCGTGCGTGCGTGCGTGCGTGCGTGCGCAGGCGTGAGTGTGCAGCTGATGGTGCGCGATGCATCGAATGAGCTGCACCTGCAACGTTCTTGTGCTATCGGTACCGAACGCTTTTTATTTGCCACCCTTTGTTTCCATGACTTGATTTTTTTTTCTTCTCTTAAACCTTCTCTCTCTCTCTCTCTCTCTCTCTCTCTCTCTCTCTCTCTCTCTCTCTCTCTCTCTCTCCCCGGACGCCAACAGCAGCGGCTGCGCCGAGGATAACCTTGGCAGCCGCGTGCCGTGCCACGCCACAGTGCGGTCCATATCGACATCGTGCACGCGGCGTCGCGTGGGAGGGAGAGGAGAGAGAGAGAGAGAGCGCGCGAGAGAGGGAGAGGGAGAGAGTGAGAGAGAGTGAGAGAGGGAAAGGGAAGGGGGAGAGGGTGGCCATTGGAGGTGCGGGTGCACAGCGGCGGCGGCTCGGCCCCAGGCCACCCACTTCCCCGTGTACCATCAATTCAAGTTAACGGGAATCCCCTGTAGGGGGCGTCGGGTCGGGGCGACGCCACGGGGGCAAAGGGGTCACTGGCGTCGTGGGGGCCGCGGGGCGCAGCGGGGGCCGCGCACAATCGTTTTAACCCCTCGTGCGCTCTTGTTATTTCTCCAGTCACCGCTCCTATGGCTGGTATTTTTCTCTAAATTTTAGGACTAGTGTCGCAATCTTTGACCAGGTTTCCATACACGAGCGCAGCCTCTGGCACCGTCACTCGCCGTCCTAAATCCCCCGCCGCGATAAGCCGCCCGCGTCTGGACATGCGCCACGCTAGCCTCGCCGCAGGGCCGTAGGGCCGCAGGCCGCACTGTAGGCCCGCCCGCCGGCCCGCATGTGTAACGCCGGCCAAGGTGTGAAACCACCATTAATCTTGCTCGTGCCGAATTCCATGGGAATCGCTGCTGGCCAGCGGCGCCAGTGGCGGGAGGGGGGGGGGGCGCTGCAGGGCTGGAGGGGAGGGCTGTACGGGCTGCGTCCGAGGGCGTGCGCTCCCCCCCTCCCCGCCCCGCCCCAGGGACGCCGGCCGTGCAGTGGCTATTTGGGGTTAATGGCCTGCGGCTGGCCGGTCTGCTGCTGCTGCTGGAGAACGCGGGCCTGGAGGCTCCTGGAGCAGCCGCTCCCCTCCTGCGCCTCCTCCTGGAGCAGCCCCTCCCCTCCTGCGCCTCCTCCTGGAGCAGCCGCTCCCCTCCTGCGCCTCCTCCTGGAGCAGCCTCCTCCTGGAGCAGCCCCTCCTCTCCTGCGCCTCCTGGAGCAGCCGCTCCCCTCCTGCGCCTCCTCCTGGAGCAGCCGCTCCCCTCCTGCGCCTCCTCCTGGAGCAGCCCCTCCTCTCCTGCGCCTCCTTCTGGAGCAGCCGCTCCCCTCCTGCGCCTCCTCCTGGAGCAGCCGCTCCCCTCCTGCGCCTCCTCCTGGAGCAGCCCTCCCTCCTGCGCCTCCTCCTGGAGCAGCCCTCCTCCTGCGCCTCCTCCTGGAGCAGCCGCTCCCCTCCTGCGCCTCCTCCTGGAGCAGCCGCTCCTCACCTGCCCCTCCTTCTGGAGCAGCCGCTCCCCTCCTGCGCCTCCTCCTGGAGCAGCCGCTCCCCCTCCTGCGCCTCCTCCTGGAGCAGCCGCTCCTCCTGCGCCTCCTCCTGAGCAGCCCCTCCCCTCCTGCGCCTCCTCCTGGAGCAGCTCCTCCTCCTGCGCCTCCTCCTGAGCAGCCCCTCCTCTGCGCCTCCTCCTGGAGCAGCCCTCCCCTCCTGCGCCTCCTCCTGGAGCAGCTCCCCTCCTGCGCCTCCTCCTGGAGCAGCCCCTCCCCTCCTGCGCCTCCTCCTGGAGCAGCCGGTCCCCTCCTGCGCCTCCTCCTGGAGCAGCCGCTCCCCTCCTGCGCCTCCTCCTGGAGCAGCCCCTCCCCTCCTGCGCCTCCTCCTGGAGCAGCCGCTCCCCTCCTGCGCCTCCTCCTGGAGCAGCCCCTCCCCTCCTGCGCCTCCTCCTGGAGCAGCCGCTCCCCTCCTGCGCCTCCTCCTGGAGCAGCCCCTCCCCTCCTGCGCCTCCTCCTGGAGCAGCCCCTCCCCTCCTGCGCCTCCTCCTGGAGCAGCCGCTCCCCTCCTGCGCCTCCTCCTGGAGCAGCCCCTCCCCTCCTGCGCCTCCTCCTGGAGCATCCCCTCCCCTCCTGCGCCCCCTCCTGGAGCAGCCCCTCCTCTCCTGCGCCTCCTTCTGGAGCAGCCGCTCCCCTCCTGCGCCTCCTTCTGGAGCAGCCGCTCCCCTCCTGCGCCTCCTCCTGGAGCAGCCCCTCCCCTCCTGCGCCTCCTACTGGAACAGCCGCTCCCCTCCTGCGCCTCCTCCTGGAGCAGCCCCTCCCCTCCTGCGCCTCCTACTGGAACAGCCCCTCCCCTCCTGCGCCTCCTCCTGGAGCAGTTCCTCCCCTCCTGCGCCTCCTCCTGGGGCCGGCCATCAGACGCCACCTGCAAATGAGCGTGGCGAAACGTTTCAATGAGAGTGCGGTGTACCGGGTGCTTCTTTGAATGCGTAACAGCGTTGCGGGTTTGCCTACCCTGTTTGCTCGTAAGGCGCCATGGCCCCTGCAGCGCTGGACAGTATGCAATCCCGCATTGTTACTTGTTCGAAGAAACACCCGGTACGCGTGGTGTCACGTGACGCGGCCCTGTCAAATCTCCGTTCGTAAAATGCCCTTTTCTTTTTCTTCTAACTTGGTAACTCTAAAAAAAAAACAACCGCCTCTTGTGCGTTCTTCGGTCGTTACGGAAACTCTACGCGAGGAAGAAAAGGTCGAAGAGCCATAAAGTCACGCCTCCACGCGCACTTCGCACTTTTCACTTAAATGCCGCCTGGATTCTCCGCGGCGCGCTCCTGCGCCGTCCCCGACGCCTCGTTTTTAAAATGTAACCGCTCTGCATATTAAATAAATCAGCAACAGTATAAAAACGTTTGCCCGAAGAATGCGCGAAAACGCTTAAATATCTTCGCAGATTTCAAACTCTCGTGTTTTGTAAAATTCTTTGTGGACCCTCTGCTGTCCTTTAGCGACAACTTTTCCTTCGGTTTTTTTCTCCTTTTCTTCTTTCTTATCCCATAGTTTTCCAGTCTGCGCTCGTGCTGACCAGCGGGGAGGGAGGGGCTAGCCGGGCCGCGCCCCTCCCCTCCGCCCCTCCCCTCCGCCCCTCCCCTCCGCCCCTCCCCTGCGTACCCTCCGCACGCCCAAACGGAGGGCGGGCCACTTGCCCCGCTAATAGGCACTCTGGCCATTCCGCGAAAATAACACGAGACGGCCGCCTCTTTCTTCAATTCACTCCCCCCTCCCCCCCTCGCGTTCCACCCGGCCCGCCCCCCGGCCCGCCCCCGGCCCACCCCTGGCCCGCCCCTGGTCCGCCCCCGGCCCGCACCCCGGCCCGCCCCTGCCCCGGCCCGAGTGATAAACCGACCTTAAACATATAATGGGCGTAGGATGGTGAAAAATGCTCCTCAGAGACCTTTGTGAAAACTAAGAGAGTGAAGAGCCCTCCGTCCTCCGTCCGCCCCTCTCTCCCTCCCCCGCGCCCTCGTCCTCGCGGGCGAGGGGTTGATGGGCTCTCCTCGCGCTTAAGGGGCAGCTCAGCAGCCGCGCCCCGCCGCGCCCCGCCCCGCCACGCCCCGCCGCGCCCCGCCACGCCCCGCCGCGCTCCGCGAAGCCCCGCCACGCCCCACCGCCCCCTTGTTGACTCTTCCTGTTGTTTTTTCCTAATGAATGGGGCACTGATAACACTTAAGCCCCACCTCCCCCGCCCCTACCGCCCCTTCCCCCGCCTCAGCGAGAAACGACAATGTAGAGCGCCGTGCTGCTGCACTTGTTGTACCGCCTCGCCCCGTGTTACAGCGAACGCCCGCCCCGCCCCGCCCCGCCCCGCCCCGCCCCGCCCCGCCCCGCCCTGACCTGCCTGGCGTTTAGTTCAGTATGAAGGCGAGTGTGCAATTTTGTCCGGGCCGTCGTCGGTCCGGGGCGCTTGTATTAATGATTGCACGATGCGAAACGTCGGAAGGTTTAAGAGCTAAAAGAGAGAAAAAGAGATATGACGCTTTTATAAAGTTGAGGGAGAGAGAGGGAGAGAGAGGCCATGGTGTGTCGAGGACTTGGGCCGACTGTCTCATTCGCTCTGCAGTATAGCCGGCCGCGCCTCAGCAGAGCAGAGTGGAGGGCTTGAGCCAGGCCCCGGCCCGGCCCGGCCTGGTCCTGCAAGGTGGCCTGGGCCGAGGCCTGGGCCGAGGCCTGGGCTGTCTGCAGTCAGGGGAAACTTTAGTGCTGCATTTTATTGGGGACGTAAAGTCCAGATTCGCGACGCCCTGCCGCCCGGCCCGGCCCGGCCCGGCGCTGCAGACCAGCAGCCTGGCGGCGGGTCCAGCCAGCTCCAGAGCCCCCGCCCCGCCCGCCCGGGGCCTCGCCCGCCCGGGGCCTCGCCCGCCCGGGGCCTCGCCCGCCCGGGGCCTCGCCCGCCCGGGGCCCGGCCCAACAGATTCAGATGGCTGCGCCACTTGCCAGGCGTGCCAGGCCCTTGCAGCCCCTCCCGCTCCCCACCACCGTGCCAGCGCAACCTTTACACCCTAAACAGGAATGGCGCTCGAGGACTGCAGGGACTGCTCGGGAATCAAATCTGCGTGAGCTATCTCCGGGGCGGGGCGGGAGAGAGCTGGAGGACTACCCCCGTATCATCCCAGGCAGGCCCCTTAATTCGCACGAGACGGACTCAGTTTTCTGCCTTCTCTTTTCCTCGAATTTACCTCTTGATCCTACCAAGCGCCCAGGCAGGGGGCCAGTGGTTTACTCCTCGACTTTTTTCCCTCCCCGCCCTTTTCATCCCTCTCCCTGTCCTGTGCCTCTCTCTCTCTCCCTCCCTCTTTCCCTCCCTCTCCCTCTCCCTCTCCCTCGGTAAACGGTGCCCCTTTCACCCTCCGCTCCGGGGGAGCCGACGCCTTGATCGGAGGTGGTGACACCCTTTGCTCTGGCTCCCCTCCCCTCCCCTCGGCGCCTGACCCCCCGGGGTCGCCGCCCCCCCAGCCTCCCCCTCCCTCGCGCCCGCGGGCCCGCCCCGACTCGTAACACTGCCCTGATATATGGACTACTATCTCCGGCAGCGCGGGGGCGTAGCGGGGCGTGGCGGGGAGGGGAGGGGAGTGGGTTCGAATCGCGCATCCGATACATGTGTTGTGTGGCACGAAGCAGCCCGACCAATAATCGGACCGTTGCCAGACCTTTTTCTAGCCCTGCAGGGTGAGTTGGGAGGGGGGGGGGGGCACTGGCCGGCCAGAGCTGCCCGAGCGCAAGACAAGGGCGTGAGGAAAAAAAAAGGTCAACAGAGGGGAAGCGGTAGGGAAAAACAGAGTAGCTGGAAACCGTGGAAATGCGCCGTAAACGCTTAACACGTTCGGATCCTCAAATTTAAAATAAACGCAGTGTGTACAACAGACCCGCGAGAAGGGATTACATCTCGCATTACATTTCGGATGTCGACCTCCGCATTTTTGAAACTGAACCCCACTTTACTTGTCCTTATTTGCATCCCCCCTGGGACTCTTGTAAGTGTGCCGCCCTTAGTCCCGCCCCGCGGTAGGGTCGTTTCCCGTTGGGCCGCCGTCCCGCCTGGGCTTGTCGGCCGGCTGCGAGTGACTCGCCCGCCCCGCCCCGCCCCGCCCCGCCCCGCCACTCCCCGCCGCGCCCTGTCCGGAGTCCATTGTCCAGGCT
This sequence comes from Frankliniella intonsa, assembly GCA_033675135.1. Lineage (NCBI taxonomy): Eukaryota > Metazoa > Arthropoda > Insecta > Thysanoptera > Thripidae > Frankliniella > Frankliniella intonsa. The sequence goes on along the minus strand of CM066254.1, from coordinate 11,018,038 downwards.
GAGGTGCCACAAGGCCGGCAACTGACGAAAAAAAGCACGAGAAAAATGGGAGAGCAGTGGCGACTTTTTCCCCTGCCACCTTTCTTTTCCCACTGACGCTAAGAGAGAGAGAGAGCAAGAGAGAGAGAGAGAGAGAGAGAGAGAGAGAGAGAGAGAGAGAGAGAGAGAGAGAGAGAGAGAGTGTGTGTGTGTGTGTTGGTCTTTCAGTGGAATCCAAAACGGCTCCACCGCGTGCCGAATGGACGCGCCGCACCAACCGACGGCCCTCGTAGTTACGACGCCCCTTCTTCTTTCTTCTTTTTTCTTTAAAGAAAATACTGTTTGCCACGTCGAATTTAATCCATTTTTCATACTTGAGACATGGCCGTGTATGTTCTTTGAACCGGCGCGGCCGCGGCCGCCAGCGCGTTGCCTACGTCACTCTTCCCCTTCTCCCCACCGCACCGCCACCACTCTACGGCCCCGGCTATGATCCGGAAAGAGCCCCCTGATTGCATGTGGGGGTGAAGGGTTCTCTCTCCCCCCTGCCGCCCCCGCCCCGCCCCGCTCTGTGGAGAGCGCACCACCGCACCGCAGCCACCTAATCACATTTACTTGGCGCTGAATACGGAGCGCTCGCTCCGTCCCGACCCAGCCCACGCCGGGGCGGAGCTAGGCGGCCAGGGCAGAGCAGAGCTGCCAGGGGAGGGGGGGGGGGAGAGCACAATGCAATCCGCTGCGAATTTTACGATATCACTCTCACTATAAAGAGCGCGCCGATGCTCCTCTCTCCAGCGCTCCCCTCCTCCTCATTCTCTTTTCTTTGCTCACCCCCCTCTCCCTCTTTCCCTCTTTCTCGCTCTCTCTCGCACTCTCTCTCTCTCTCTCACTCTCTCTTGGCAGATCCCTTCTCCCTTTTTGTCTGTCCCTTGCTCCTTGCATCCGTGAGAGTCCTACAAAACACTCCTTTGAGAAGGCCACGTACTGCTTGTGCTCTTTGGCCGGCGGCCTGGAATGTGTACGGGGAAAGATTCTGCTGCTGTTTTCTTTCTCCCTCGCGCTCGCCCGCTCGCTCCGGCGGGGGTGGTGTATCTCTCCTTTTTCCCTGCCGTATCTCGTGGTCCTCTCCCTTACATGCACCCGGGCCCCTTCTCCCTCGCTGGTGAGTGAAGACCCTCCTCGGCCAGCCCCGGCCGCACCGTCCAGGGCGCGCCGTGCCGGCCACACGCACGTTTGATCCCTTTGGCCGGCGTACTCCGCCTCGGCCTATCAGTGCACTATGGGCTCCGTACCGGCCTTTCCGAGGCCCGGAGTGGCGGTGGCGACGTGATGCTGAGGGAGGGAGTGTATCAGCGCCTTGAGATAGTGGCCCGCCCCGCCCCCCCCTGCCTCGGCCCCAGGCCGCCGAGCGCTCCCTGCCGGGCCGGGCCGGGCCGGACGGAGGCGAGCCGCAAGATAAATCTGACGACCTTACCTCGTCCGAGGAGAAGGACGTGCCAGGGATGGAGCTGCTGATGACCTGGACCTGCGGCTGACGGTTGACCCTTATGGTCGTCTTAACGACACCTGGCTCTGTTCATGTCACTGACCCAGTGGCGGCCATCGTATGGTGGCAGCTGCCACCGCGGCTTTTTGAAAAAGGGGGTAGGTTTTGGGTCGAGGAGGTAGGTAGGTGAACTAGCTTGCCACCGCGGCTCAAAATGCGATGGCCGCCACTGCCCCCCTCCCCCGGGATTAATCGCCTAGGGGTCTTGTACCTCCCTCGCTATACAGGGGGGTACTAATTTTTTGGCCGATTAATACCCCCCCTCCCCCGGGCTTAATCGCCTAGGGGTCTTGTACCTCCCTCGGTATACAGGGGGGTACTAATTTTCTGGCCGATTAATACTCCCCCTCCCCCGGGATTAATCGCCTAGGGGTCTTGTACCTCCCCCGGTATACAGGGGGGTACTAATTTTCTGGTCGATTAATACCCCCACTGACCCACTTGGAGTATGTAACGTTTCACACTCGTACCCTGCGCCTCAATCCTCAATGGAAATGGGTTGTGAGTAACGCGTTTAAAAAAGCGGGTGTTCCAACTCCTCCCGCAGCGCGCCGCTCGCTTTTATTTCCCGGTTGACGGTAATTGGTTTGACCCGAGACGAGCCGAGCCGGGCCGAGCCGTGCCGAGCCGAGCCGAGCAGCAGCCTAAGTGACGCGTCCCTTTCAATTTCCATATACTGTCGCGTGGACCGCTGCTTTGGCACCGGCGGAGGCGTGGCGTGGCACGGGGGAGGGAGGGAGGGAGGTAAGCGCGTCCGGCCCGGCGTGTCAGAGGGCTGCACCCAGCTCACGTCGGACGTAAGTGGAACTTGCACACTGGCCGGTCTGCCCTGGGCGGCCCGGCACGGCACGGCCCGGGACCGGACCCGGGCGGACAGGACAGCCAAGCCGTCGTCCTCTTGCGTGTTCCTGTTTGCTCTCTCCTTGCCCGCCCCGCCCGTGTCTGCCCCTCCCGCACACGCACACTTTCCCTCTCTTGCTCACCTCGACCTCTCTTGAATGGCGTTGCAATAGTCTGCCCCTCCCCCGCACCCATCTATAGACTGTGCAGTGCATTATGACCCAATCAGGTCATTGCACACCTGGGAAAGCTCGTTCTTGGAACAAAAAAATGTTCTTGAGATAAGGAAATTCTTCTTGTCTCAAGTCAATTTGCATCACGTCTCTCTCTCTCTCTCTCTCTCTCTCTCTCTCTCTCTCTCTCTCTCTCTCTCTCTCTCTCTCTCTCTCTTGCAACACTGGGAGAAAGAAGAGAGGTCGTGTGCTCGGGTGCGTGAGCGACACCTCTCCCTGTGGGCCCCCTGCTGAGTCGCTTGCCTCGCCATCACATCATACAGACCCATCCCCCATCCCATCCCATCCCCGTGAGCCGCTGAGGCCCAGCCCGGCAGGCCAGGCCAGCCAATCTCATTGCCGTGAGGGCGGGGCGGGGCGGGGCGGGGCGGGGCGGGGCGGGGCGGGGCGGGCCCCAGCAGCAGCCGACCAGCCCAGCCGGCCCTGCCTGCTCCTGCTACCTGGCTAGGCGCGCTCCGCCCGGCCCGGCCCGGCCCGGCCCGGCCCCTGGGACCGGCTGGACCGAGCGGACGGGACCGGGTCGGACCGGGCCGGGCCGGACCTCCGCCCTAGCTCTCACAAGCGTGATCGAAGGGGTGCGATGTAATCTGCATACATTGACCGGGGGAGACCGGCGCGGCCCCGGCTGCCGCCCGCCCCCGCGCTCCCGTCCGGCTGCAGGGGAAGCGGTGCCTCCCCGTGCTCCCTCCCGCCCCCCGCCAGGGCCCCGCCCAGAGCTGTTACTCCCGTGGGTACCAGCGTGATGAGGGGTGCGAGTACATTGGACCGGACAAGAACAATGTGGGGCGCTGGCGCTGCTCGCACTTCGCGCCGAGGCGGCCGCCCCCGCCCCCCGCCCCGCCCCCGCACAGCCCCACAGCCCCCGCCACGCCCTGCTCCCGTTGCTGCAGCCCTCTTGAACCACGGTCCCGTCCAGCAACCCCTACGGCACCAGGGCCCGCCAGGCCCGCCCCGCCAGGCCCGCCGGCGGCAGCAAGCCCCTAATCCCCCTGCTGGCCAGCCAGCCCCCCAAAAAAGTAACCTCTCGGGCGGGGCGGGGCGGGGCGGGGTGGGGCTGGTGGAGGCCACGGCGTCAGAGCGAGAGCGACGGGAAGAGGGTTGTAATCTCCGGCGCTTACCGCCGCCGCCGAGGCCGTGAGCCGTGGGGGAGGCCCAGGACCGGACCGGTGTGTATGTTTTATTTTTTTTTTGCCCTCCGTGCGGGCCGCTGTCAGCGCCGCCTAAGCTGCCGCCGGCCTGCCCTGCCCTCCAGCACAGCGGCGGGGGGATTAAGTCTCCAAACTCGTCGCTTAGCCCCCCGAGTCCAATATCGTGTTCGGGACGCCAGCAGATAAATCGGCGGGGGGGCTGCAGTGATTCGTCTCTGTTTGGACGCCTGCCCATCCAATATCAGGCCTGCAGCAGTCTGCTGAGCCGGCCCCGGGGGGGGGGGGGGTGCACGCCGAGCCACGCCCTCGCCCCAAATACCCTTCATGCGTGTGCAGGTTCCCCCACCCCCTACTCTACCCCCAGTGTCCCCATCGCCCTCGACACCCTCTCCGTCGGCGGTTAGTTTGTACTACTTGTGACCCCCTGGAGCCTGAGGCCCCACCTAACCCCGCACTATTTCCTCACCTACCCCCGTCCCCCTACAACCCCCCCCCCCCGCCACCTACCCCTATTGCTTTATGTCTTTCCACTCAGCAGCAGCGGGAGTGAGTGGTACTGATTTCCACCCCCTCAACCCCTCCTTATGCACCCCTCTGCTTCCCCTGCTACCACGTCCAGTTCTCTATTTTCTCCCCCGCCGCCCCCTCCCCCGCGGGGGTAAACTTGGTAAGGTTAGGTTTGCCAGAGAGCGACGCTCCGCTACGTGGCGCCGCGCCGGCGTCTGCTTCTCTTCTCTCTTGCAGTTTTCCTGCACCCCCTCCCACCATCCCCCTCCACTTCGTGTTTCTTTCAGTCTTATTTCTCGCAGTGCAATGGTGTTTTGCAAGTCCGCCCATTAGCGAGCGCGCCTACCTTATCTACCTTGCTGGCGACTGAATAAATATACGGTACGTGTCCCTACCTCTGATTATTACGAGGAAAACGGAGCGCAGGGGTGGGGGCAGAAGTAGGGAGGAAGGGGGCGGGAGGAGGAGAAGAAAAAATATGAGAGTGAGAGTGGGAGGAGACGGAGCGGCGGAGGAGACGGGCCGTAAAGGTGTCCTCGACTGTGCTCGGCTGGGCTCCCCCCGCCCCACCCCGCCCCGGGCTCAAGGTGGCGGACACCAATCCCAGCGCGATAAACATGATTGGCCAATAAAAAGCGCCCGGCTGGCGTGCGGTTTACGGGTGGGATGGGGGAGGGAGGGGGTGCAGCTGGGGCGCAATGTTGTCGTTGCTAGCGGGGTGGGAAGGAGAGGAGGGGAAGGGTTGAAAATAACGAAAGGAATTTGATGTACCCTTTTTACTGCAATGTATTCTTACCTCACCACCCCCACACCCGCCGCCGGCGCCGGTGGTGCGGGCGGGGCGGGGCGGGTCGCGGCGCGGCGTGGGGCGGAGCGGGGCGGGGCCGGTCAGGCGGCCGCGAGCACGCAAGCCGTATGGAAAGAGGCGCGCGGGTATACGCGGTACAGCGCCATTAGGGTTTTCTCTAAGAAATGCTGCTGGTCAGGACTTTTACGTGGCGCACTGCCATGCGGACCTTTAGGGGTGAAAGCTGGTATGGATAACGGACAGCACCGAGACAGCAGCACACGCCACGTGTGGGGTGGGGGAGGGTGTTCTGGGGGCGGCGAGGCGCCGTGGCTCGCGGGACCGAGCTGCCCCGCCCCCCGGCCCCGCCCCCGCCCCGCCCCCGCCCAGCCCGCACGCTTGGACGCGCTCAGATGCCTTCAGATTTGCCCACAGCTTCTCTCTGCGCGGCCCGTCGGCCTCGGCCTGCCTGCCTCCTCCCCCCTCCCTGCCTCGCCCCTGTGCCGGGCCGGGGCCGTGGCCGGGGGCTCCTGGGGGTGCGATCACCTCAGTCCCTTACCCTAACACGGCTCCCCCGGGGGATGTCCGTCAAAACGGCCGCCTCTGTGCATTCCCATCGCTTCTCCACCCTCTCTCTCTCTCTCTCTCTCTCTCTCTCTCTCTCTCTCTCTCTCTCTCTCTCTCGCTCTCGCTCTCGCTCTCTCGCTCTCTCTCGCTCTCTCTCGCTCGCACCCCCAGCCATCGAGCCCACGAATCATGCCAGCTGCAGAGGTGGCCGGGCGGGAAAGAGAGAGGGAGACAGGAAATTGTTGGTTTATGTTTATGGGGCGTGGCTCCATGTGTGCGGCTCTGACGTAACGGCCAGCAGTCTCACCCGAGCCTAGCTCCATTCCGCGCAGATCTATATAGATTCTGCGTTTATAGTTTTCGCGCCTGTTATTTTCGCACCCGAACAATAACAGCGAGGCTCCTCTACCCTCGCAAACAAGCCAAGTGATTCTCGCCCCACAATTTTTTTTTTCATAGGTTATGGTCGCACCAGTATTTGAGAGTATTGTAGTGTATTCTGAAGAGCTAACGATTTTGAAAAGTGTTATGAATAAGCTTCGCAAATGTCGCGCGTAACGAACACTTCTCTTCTAGGACTCCAAGTTTCCCCGAGGTTCAGATGGTAGAACCGGGGCGAGGGGGAGGGGGGGGGTCAAAGGAAACAGTGGGCTGAGGCCTGGCACTTCCGGCCGCGGGAGGGGAGGGGAGGGGGGGGGAGGGAGATCCCAAACCCGAGCCTGCTCTATTGTGAGTCGATCTCCCCGAGAAAACAAACGCCCCCCCCCACCACCACCACCACGCTCTGGGCCGTTTTCCTTGGATATCCCAAAGAAATTCTCCTCCTCCCTCCCTCCCGCTGCTCCCCCAGGCCGGGCTAGGGGGCGGGTGGGGCGGGGCGGGGAGGGCGGCCTACCCCTCTCCAACAGCGGCAGTCCAGTCCCCGGGGTGCCATTCCCACAAATGTGCTGGCCTTAAATCTCCGTATAATGAAAAATACACGCTGACGGCGATCGCTTTTCGCGCGCTCCGTTTCCGCTTTACCTGTCCACGCGGGCCCGGAGCCGCCCGGAGCCGCCCGGAGCCACCCGGAGCCGCCCGGAGCCCCCGGAGCCGCCCGGAGCTCGCCGTGATTTGTTCCTCTCCGCCTTTTGATTCGTGCCGGATGATCGGCGCGAAATCTATGGCCCGCGGGGCGGGGCGGCCGGCCGGGGCCTCTCGCCTAGAGCGGAGCGCTTTTGTATTCTCACGGCGCGCCCGCCCAGGCCAGCTCCACGTCGGCCCCGCCCCGCCCCGCCCCGCCCCGCCGGCTCCGCGCCTCTCCCACTTGATCCATCATCAGGAATAGCAGCAGTCCTGCCCTGCGACTCGGGTATCTCCCCCCCGGCGCGGCGCGGCGTAGGCAACCCTCCCCTCTACTCCGCGGAGTGCCTGTGTGACGGCCCTGTGAGCAGACCGGACCGGACCGGACCGGCTGTTTGTGTTGGAGAAGGAGATCGCCTCGCCGCGGCCTGATTTCACTTTATAATCCCACTCTGCATTTGCAAGGAGGAGCGGAGCGGGGAGAGAAGTCGTCATCGTGTCGCCTCAAGTGTCGCCCTTGCAAAGTCAGGCCGCACCGCCCCGCCCCGGCCCGCCGCACCCGCCCCGCCCCGCCCCACCCCACCCCACCCCGCCCGCTACTGTCAACTCAGCATCCTCTTTTATTTCTCACACCGAATCGCTGGGTATTCTAACCAAAGTTTAACAGTGAAAAGATTTTTCTTTTCCCGCCGTCTTTTTTTAGCGCATAAGCGACGGCACGGACTTTGCGAATATACGCGCGAGCGCTCTCGGGCAGTCCGTTTGAGGGGTCCAGCTCGAGCCCCGCCTCGCCCCGCCCCACCACACCCCGCCCCACCACACCCCGCCCCACCACACCCCGACACCCCGCCCCGCGCCCAGCGCGCCGGCATGTTATTGATGAGTTTGGCTGCGGGGGACCTGCTGCTGCTGTCGCCGGTCAGGGAAAGAGTGTGGAGAGTGAGAGGGAGATAGAGGGGGAGAGAGAGAGAGAGAGAGAGAGAGAGAGGGAGATAGTGGCGATCGGGAGGAGGGGGCCACCGCTGCTGCTGGGCCAGTCGGTGCGTCCAAGTGGAAGAAGGCAGTGAACGGGACGAAAACGGGTCGTCTGTAGCGGGGTGGTGGGGGGAAGGGGGCGGAGGGGGGTAGCTGTCGCCGTGGATGGAGCTTTGGGGCCCCGCGGCTCCGCGGCCCCGCGGCCGGCGTTGAGGGACGGCCGGAGAGAGTGGGTGTGAATGCGCGGCCGCTTCGGGCCGCTCCGGGCCGCTCCGGGCCGCTCCGGGCCGCTCCGGTCAGGTGGAGAGCGGAGGGTACGGGGGAAGAAATAGGGCCGGGCCCAGCGGGTAGAAAAGCGACCTGCCGCGCTGCGCCGCGCGCGACCCACCGCCCCTCTCGCGGGTACTTGAACCGCGCGCGTCGTGAAAGGGAGGGGGTCGGGTTTGGGGAGGGGTGATGCTCGGGGGAGGTTTAGCGCCACGCCCGGCCCGCTCGCGCTCCAAGACGTGAGGGAGGGAGGGAGGGAAGTCAGGGGAAAAGGAAAGGTGAGCCACTTAATAACACGAACAAAAGAGGGGCTGACAGAGATGGAGAGAGGTGGGTCCAGATAAAGGCAGAGCCCGCCCCGCCCTGCCCGGCCCCGCCCCGCCCCGCGCTCGAGGGGGCGTAGGAGGGTGGGGAGGGGGAGAGAAGAATTTCGGGTGAAGAAAAGAGGGTGGGGGTGGGGGTGCTACGGTTGGCACGATTTGCGGCCCCTGATAGAGAGGGTGGCCAACGGAGGCGACAAAAAGGAGCGGCTGTGTAACCAACGGGCGGGCGCGGGCGGGGCGCGGGCGGGGGTGCGGCGGGCGGGCGGCCCCGCCCCGCCCCGCCCCGGGCGTGGCAGAAGGCAAAGTTGGTCCAAAAGAGAAGCGCAGGTGTGATTTTTACTCTTTTCCCCTTAAATTACAAGGACTTTCTCTCCCTTGGACCGGTCTCTCTCATTTCGTCGTGGGCCTCGGGGTCCCGCCGCTCCACTGAGATACGCGACCGGAGAAGTGACGCCTCCAAGGCGCCCGGGGCAAAGGGAAGAGAAGAAAGACTGATAACGAGTAAATAAATAAATTTATTGGTTTGATTGGAAAAAGACATCTGGTATAAAACACTGTATTCACTTTCATAGGTTTGGATATTTCAATATAACAAGAGTCTCTTGGCACCATTTTTTTTCCCATACTCAATGGGAGAAAAGTGCCTTCCTTAGTCACCGCGTGCTACAGCGTAAAGTCACCAGAGGAAAGTGATAAACATTTTAATATACTCCGTACTCTTAGATTCTGATCACGTGGGGATAACAAATAAATTATTTCTCTCACATCTGTATATATATATTTACATTCAGAGTCACAAACCGGTCATAACTCCCGTCTTTTACACTAGGGGAATCTGGCTCCGCGCCAAAATATTGTCTCGAGTTTCAAGTCTTATCGATTTCCGTGTGGACGCCCTCCGGATGGCGCCGGGCCGGGCCGGGCCGGGCCGCTAGGCGCAGGGCGAGGCGGGCACGGGGAACAGCGCCGCCATGGGGCACTCGCCGCGGTCATGCGCCTCCCCCGCCGGCCTCAGCTCGGCGCGCGCCAGGACGCCGACGGCGCTGGACTGGGGCGCCCGCTGCACGGCCTGCGCTGGAAGAACAACTCTGTGAGTGACGACTGGACGAGGAGGAGGACGAGGAGGAGGAGAAGGAGGAGGAGGAGGAGGAGGAGGAGGAGGAGGAGGAGGAGGAGGACGAGGAGGAGGACGAGGAGGAGGACGAGGAGGAGGAGGAGGAGGAGGAGGAGGAGGAGGAGGATGTAGGCGGGGCGGCACGCACCTGGCCCGGGCTGCTGTCGTTGCACGTCCTCGTCCTCCAGGACCACGCCGTCCTCTGCTGCTCGTCCTGCTCGTCCTGCCTGACGGGGTCCTGTTGCAGCTGCTGCTGCTCGGCGGCGGTCCTGCCGGCGCGCGCCTCGTCCTGGACGCGCAGCTTCTCCTCCACCTCGGCCAGCAGCTTGTACAGCGGCTCGGGCTGGTAGTCCTCGGGCCGCGCCAGGATGGCCTCCCTGACGGCGGCCTCGGCGGCGCGCAGCCGGCCCTGCGCCGCGTGCAGGTGGCCGAGCAGCAGCAGCGCCGACACGCGCGCCGCCTCGTGCGCCGCCTCGTCGCGGACGGCGTGCGCGGCCTGCTGGAGGAGCGGCCCCGGCCCCGGCCCCGGCCCCGGCCCCGGCCCCCCGGGCAGGCGCAGCGAGGCGCACCGCACCAGCGCCGCCACGGCCTCGCGGACCTGGCCGCGCGCCGCGTACGCGTGGCCCAGGTGCAGGTGCGCCACTGCGGAGGACAGGACAGAGTTAGGCATGCGAGGAGGGCGCTCTGGAGAGGAAACCTTGCGGGGGACTTATAACACGTTGAGTCCCAATCGGCCATACGTATGCACACGTGGGACTCAACGTGTTCAGGACGCCCCATGAAATGTCGAGTCTGTGGCATGAAAGAAAGCGTCCTTGCTGACGCCAATTCCTTTCTCGCGGCCCTCACCCTCCCTCCCCTCCCCTCCCTCCTCCCTCCCTCCTCCCCTTCCCTCCCCTTCCCTCCCCTTCCCTCCCCCTCCCCCCCCTCCCCTCCCCCCCCTCCCTCCCTCCCCTCCCCTCCCGGGCGCCTTCCTCTCATGCAGGACTGTCAGACTCATTCCGACTTACGGGCGAGCGAGGGGCGGTAATGGATGGCCTGCTGATAGCTCCGGATGGCTTCCTCCAGCTTGTCTCGCTTCAGCAACAGGTTGCCCCTGAAACATCGGCAACCCGCAGATAAGGCTATGCACGCCCCGGGCCGGGCCGGGCCCCCCGGGCTGGCTGGTGGCGCCCGGCCTAGGGGCCCGGCCCCCCGACACCTGAAAGGAAGAGTGAGGGGGGGGGGGAATTCTCTCTCTCGCTCTCACTCTCTCGGATAGCCATGTCTTTCTCCCTCTCTCAGCCTGGCACTCGGACAAACGTGTTTCTCCCCGCTGGCCGAGCACGTTTTTGCCCGCGCTGATTGGTGGGTTTTGCTTTTTGCGCGGCGGGCTGTCGAGAGGGTCAGTCAACACGCCCGGCCGGTCCGCCCTGGGCCCCGCAGAGCGAGAGAGAGAGAGAGAAAGACCGGAGGGCGGCCGGAAAGCGCGCGGAGCTCGACCCAGCTAGACAAGATATATTGCAGGTTTATTTGTAATTACGGTAATACTTACAGGTTGTAGTGCACCTCGGCCATGTTGGGCCTGAACTTGAGCGCCATTCTGAAGGCGTGCTCGGCCTCGCTGAGACGGCCCCTCGAGCTGAGCACCGAGCCCAGGTTACCGTACGCTGCGGCAGAGACAGCGGGAGGTGAGTGAGTTTCCGTTCGTGTAGAAGGCTGACGGCCTCGCCCCCAGGGAGGCCTCGGCCCGGCCCGCGGCCGGCACCCCTCCCCTTCCCGCTCACCTTTGGGCGGGTTGACGGCGATGCCCGCGCGGTACAGGTCCTCCTCGTCGGCCCAGTCCCAGTTCCTCTGCACGGTCCTGGCGGCGAACACGGCCAGCAGGAGCACGCCCGCGACCAGCACGGGCGTGCGGCCGGGCCGGCCGGGCTCCCGCCGCGCGCCCACCGCCTTGGGCCGCCGCGTCACCGCCCCCGCGGCCGCGGCCGCCTCCGCGCGCCGCCCCCGGCCCTCCCCGACCATCCAGGCGAAGCCCTGGCCCACGAGCAGGCAGTAGCCCACGCTCGGCAGGTACAGCACGCGCTCCGCGATGACGAAGCCCACGTAGAAGAAGAGGTTGGAGGCGGGCAGCAGCGGCAGCGCGAGCAGCGCCACCCCCAGCAGCGCGGCGGCCGCGGGGGCGGGCACCAGGGCGGGGGCGGGCGCCGGCGCCTCCCCGGGGCTCGGGCCGCCCCCGCTGCTGCTGGCGCTGCTGCTGCTGCTGCTGCTGCTCCGGCTGCTCATGTAGTTGTTGTTGTTGGCCAGGATCACGTTGTTGTTGTACGTGTAGACGTAGGACGAGCCCCGGGACTCGATGAGCTTGGAGCACACGCCACAGATCTTCATCTTCTGTAAAGAAACACCCACATTGCGATTTCAGGTGCACGAGTGTTTAAGCCCCTCCCCCCTGCTGCTCCAGAGAGGCTCGGGGGAGTGGGGGAGTGTGTGCCCTCTCACACAACACATTTCCATATTCCCTCTGTGTATACATGACGGGCTGGAATAAAAACACTAATCCCCCCCCCCCAGTGACTCACCCGCTCCGGTTTGACTTGGCGGCGCTTGGGGAGCGTCCTGGCGCGCCTCGCAGTGTACCGCTCCGTCCCCTGGGCAAACACAAAGCCTGGATAAGGACTCGAGCCGGCCGGCCGGCAGGGCAGCGCTGGACGTCAGGGAACTAATATCACATCTGCCTGCCTCGCCCCGCCCGTCCCTGCCCCGCCCCGCCCCGCCCCGCCCGTCCCTGCCCCGCCCCGGCCCGGTTCTGCTGTCCCCTTCTTTTGTTTCCCTTTGCCCCACGCTACCTCCCCCCTCCCCCGTAGCCGTCGGTTTTTCGCTAGCTGTCCTGTCGGACCACCAGACTCTCTCTCCTCTCTCTCTGTCTCCCCGCCACCCCCTCCCTTTTTCGTCTGTCTCTCTCTTGCCCTCACGCTTTTTCGCTCTCCACTCTCTCCCTCTCTCTGTCTCTCTGTCTCTCTTCCCCTGTGGGTCCACCCGTGAGAAGACAGAGGATCAAGCACGTACACCGTACCCCTGCCCCCCCCTCCCCCCCCCGTACCCTGCTCCTCTCCGGAGTAGAGCGGCGCGCAGCCGAGACACCGACAAAGCTCCCAAATCCCTCTCATACCCCGGCCCCGGCCCGTACACACACGCAATGCATTCTAAAATGCCGGTCGTGTCCCTGCGGGCGGGTGTGCGGGCGGGGGTGCGGGCGGGGGTGCGGGCAGGGGTGCGGGCGCAGGTGCCCACCTGGTGCTCGGCGCGCAGCGCGCCCACGGCCTTGGTCACCAGCACGGCGAGCGAGGCGTAGAGCGCGGCGCTCTGCAGGTTGCGCGGGTCGGCCAGGCTCTCGACGCGCTCCACCGCGTCCATGGACCAGTCGAAGGACAGCGTGCCCGGCCACAGCAGCAGGCGCAGGTTGACGGAGGGCAGGTGCAGGAAGGTGAGCGCGCGCGTGCCCCAGGACGGGGCGTGCGCCGCGGGGTTGTCGGCGCGCGCGAACACGGGCGTGCGCAGGCCCACGAGCCAGAGGCGCGCGCCGAGCAGCGCGCCGCCCCACGCCGCCAGCGCGCCCGCCGAGCTCAGCGACAGCGCCTGCGCCTGGGCAGCACCGGGGCAAGGTTGAAGCCTTCACACGCACACTGGGCTTCCAACGTGAGAGGGCTGAAACTAGGTAACTAAAATACGCACCCTCCGCTGTCGGCGGCCGAGCTGCAGCGCCAGGTCGTAGACGGCGCACACGCCGAGCACGGTGAGGCCCGGCTCCTTGCAGAGCGTGGCGGCGGCGGCCAGCGCCAGGGTGGCGGCGAGCAGCGCGGCGGCGCGGCGGCGGCAGCGGCACCAGCCGGGCCCCGGGCAGCGGCAGCCGCGCCGCGCCTGCTCGCGCCAGTCCAGGTGCCGCAGGAAGGCGAGCAGCGCGAGCAGCGCCAGCGCCGCGGCCAGCAGGTCCGCGCGGCCCACGATGCCCGCCACGGCCTCGCAGTGCACGGGGTGCGCGGCGAACAGCAGCGCGGCGGCGGGCGGGGCCGCGGGGGGGCCGAGGCGCCGGGACAGGCGCGCCACCAGCCACGAGCACGTGGCGTGCAGCCCGGCGTTGACCAGGTGGAAGGCGTGCGGCCGCAGCCCGCCCGCCAGGTAGGCGTTGGCGCGCAGCGAGAGCACGGCCAGCGGCCGGTACGAGCCGTGCGAGCCCGCCGAGTCCAGCGGTGTGCCCCAGAAGTCGTGGCCGAACGCCAGCCAGGGCGACTGGCCGCCGCGCACGTCCGGGTTCCGCACCACCGCCCGGCTGCAACAGGCGGGGCGGGAGCTCGGCGTCAGCGGTGGCGACACGACGGCAACACTTTCACGTGTACACGAAAACTTATCTCTGTTAGAACTCATCATCTTGAATTGCTCGCGCTAATATTTGCCGTGCTCTCTCATCCGCTTACCTACATGACCTCATTATCCTACTACTTGCCCTCCGACTACCTCGAGCTCCCCTCCGACCGACGCCCAGACAACTTTCTCCCTCTCCTCTTGCACTAACCTTTGTTTGCTGAAGAGGGCGCGCCATAGATTTGCCACCGTGAAGTTTATTATGGGGAGGTCTGTTCGTAATTTCAGTCCTATTAGCTTCGTTCCCAAGTTACAGTTAGAGATTAGGGGGCGGCGGGCCGGGCGCGGCGGCAGCGGCACCAGGCCACCCCGCCACGCCACGCCCCGCCCCGCCCCTCCACGGCGGGAGTTGGCCGACTGAAAGTCCTGCCCCGCCTAGCCTCGCCCCTCGCCCCTACGACCGCCGCCCTGCTGCGCGACGAGAAGGCGGCAGCCTCTTAATCGCGCCCCCGCCTCTCTCTCTCGCTCGCTCTCTCTCTCTGTCTCTCTCTCTCTCTCTGTCTCTCTCTCTCTCTCTCTCTCTCTCTCTCTCTCTCGCTCTCTCACTCTCTCGCTCCCTATCCCCCTCTCCCCCGCTCTGTTCTCTCCGCGCGTCAGCTAATCGCGGTCCTTATCAGCGCCCTAATCTACTCTGCCCAGCGATACCCCCCCCCCCCCGCAGTACTACAGTATTGGACCTGACCCGACCTGGCCTGCCTCAGCCGCCCCCTGTTAGGAGGGAGCTCAGCTCAGCTCAGAACCGCCTGGGAGTTAGGCGGCGGCGGGACGCGGGTGCGTTGCGTTGCCTACGGTTGCCTACCGCCCAGGCGCTCCGCTCCGCTAGGTGCTGCCGCCCGCCCCCGCCCCGCCCTCCGGCTAGCTGCGCTACGCTACGCTGCGGGCCAGACCAGACCGGCTCGATATTCGCGTGCCTTTTGCGAGATTACAAACGAAAGTGAACTCGGCACATAAATCACGGCGCTACATGCCAATGTGACAGATACACGGCTGGGCTCGCGCCCCGCCGCGCTACCGCCCATGGCTGGCTGCTCCGGCGAACAGAGAGAGAGAGAGAGAGAGAGAGAGAGAGAGAGAGAGAGAGAGAGAGAGAGAGAGAAAGGAAAGGGAGGAGGGACTTGTTTAAGCTCGGCGGGCCCTTGAACCTGCGCCCCACGGCCGCGCGTCCCTTAAAGCAGCGGTGCTGTCCACTTCCTGCCCTCCTCCCTCCTTCCCCTCCTCAGGTCCCCTAAACATTTTGAAAAGTTGGCACTCGCTGCTCCCCTTCACAAGGTCAACATAATATTTGTTTCACCTTCCTCTTCTTTATCCCCTCTTTAAACTCTTTTTTTATTATTTCTTTTCTGTCCTCTCTGGCAGGAAGCGCCGCCGCCGTGGTGGAGGGGGCCATCTAGCTGATTAAGGAAGCTGTGTGACGCGCGCTGTGTCCGCGGCCACGTCGCCTCGCCTCGCGGTGCGCCTCCCGTCAGGGCCCCGCCCCACCCTGAGGTAAGGAGGCCATTAAAATTCTCTTCTAGTGGCGCGGCGTGGCGCGGCCGGCGCGGGAAAAGTTTGTCCAGCCGGCGCGCAGTATATTTGTGATTCCGGCGCGTCAAGCGGCCCCTGGCGGCGCTGCTGGGCGGTCTGGTGTCTTCTGGCCGCGGGGCGCGGCGCGGGTTACCTCCCCTATATTGGAACTTGAGCTTTCCCCACCCCGTCTTTGCAGTTACTAATCAGCGTTCAGCACACATGCGACGTGTCCGACAGCCTGCACGGGGAGGAGGTGGGGAGAGCGGGGTGGTTGGAAGACAGAGGGGGGGGGGGGGGAAGGGGGCAATACGTAACAGGATTAGGGGCGCCCGGAAGTTGGTTCCACATATTAAGCTCCAACTCTATGCGGTACAAGTTTGCAGCGGGCGATCGGAGTACGGGCGGCCCGCTCTCTCTCCTCCTCCTCTCTCTCTGTCTCTCTCTCTCTCTCTCTCTCTCTCTCTCTCTCTCTCTCTCTCTCTCTCTCTCTCTCTCTCTCTCTCTCTCTCTCTCGCTCTGGCCCTTTACTCTCCCTGGGGATCCGCGCTGCCGCAGCAGGGAGGAGGGGACCACCCAGGAAGGGGGCTGGGGGTCTAATAATCTGAGGGGCCGTGCTACTCCACGCCACGCCACGCTCGGTAATCAGGCCTATACGGGCAACCAATCACGTCTCGCATTGTGTTTGCGCGACGCTGGTGGCGGACGGGACCTCGCCTAGGCGCGATGCGTCGTCCGCTTTGTCCCCCCACTTAGCGCTGCTGTTGCTATGCGCGCCCCCCCCCCCCTTCCCTACGCCGCAGGGCGCTCCTCATCTTGCCGCGCGCCGACGCATGAGTTCACCAACTTTTCCCCTCCACTGGCCTTTCAATTTCTTTTAATAATTTTTCCATTAGCCGGACCAGCCCATACGTCATTCGCCCTCTGGCCTCTTCCACCCCTGCTCCGCCTCGATTTCCTCGCGCCGCCGCGCTTCAACCTCTCGCTCTCTCTCTCTCTCTCTCTCTCTCTCTCTCTCTCTCTCTCTCTCTCTCTCTCTCTCTCTCTCTCTCTCTCTCTCTCTCTAAGCAGTGTCAGCATCGACCCATGCGGACTCTTCCTTCCGCACACTAACATACTCACACGCTCGCTCACTCTCTCTGTCTCTTTCTCTTACTCGCTCTCACCCCTTGACTTTCACCATCTTCCTAGGGGAGTCGTAACCGAGTTGGAGTTGCAGCGCCCCTCCTCCGTTTCTCTCTTTCCTCTCCTTTACGCCGCCCGGCCGGCCCCCAGCCTGCCCCGCCCCCGCCCCCGCCCCGCCCCCGCTGGCCACGTTCCGAAGATATTTCGCCGGGCCTCGCCGGCTAATACCGAAGGAAACTCGTAAGAGGAATTGTTTCCCCTGGCAGCAGCTGTCGCCGCGCCCCGCCGCGCCGCGCCCACAGCGCGGTCTGGTCTGGCCTGGCCTGGCCTGGCGCAGGGAGGGCCGTGAAGTGACGGGCAGTCATCAACAGCATTATCATTCTTAAGGCTTAATAGGATGTTGCGTCCTGGTCGTGGTATCCGTTAAATTTACTATTGTAGCGCATTTCAAGTGTCATCTTTGCTCCGAGGCGCGCTGTGCTAAACCGTGTAGCCTCCTTTCTTTTCGCGACCTACTTATCGATCGTTTGGCGTCCGGTTTGTTTTGATAAGGCTAGCTGTACTCCACAGGTTTCCCTCCCCTCGCGACAGACTGACTTGGAACTTGTCACTAACACACTATATTGAGCCACATGCCCAGGTGTGATTGACACTCACACTCATGCGTGGCGTGGCGTGGCGGTGGGGGGAGGAGGGAGGTAAGGTGGGAAGTCGCGGAGGGTGTATTTTTCTTGTGGAGAACAACTCAGTCAACATAGGGACGTGCCCCAATCCCCCCTCCGTGGGAGCGCCCTGCCCCGCGCGGGCTGAGCCCCGGAGAGCCAGAGGCAGGCCAGGCGACCAAGTTTGGGTCCCACTTGCCGCATCAGCGGTAAACTACTCAGCCCTCGTGCATCAAGTGGCGGGGCGGGGCGGGGCGGGGAAGAGTGAGGTCGTCAGTCGCGCGGGCGGGCGGGGCGGGGCGGGGCGGCAGGTAGGACGAGAGACCTGCGCGCCGCGCGCCAAAGTGAAAACGTCGCGTCCAATAGATGGGAAGGGAAGGGGGAGGAAGAGAGGCTGGCCGGAGCTGAGCAACACCACCGCCGCTCTCTCCTTTTTTATCCGGCGCCCCCTCCCCTCCGCTCTCTCTCTCTCTCTCTCTCTCTCTCTCTCTCTCTCTCTCTCTCTCTCTCTCTCTCTCTCTCTCTCTCTCTCGGGCGAAAGACATCGGAATCCGATCCGCATGTAGGCCCCGCCATAAGGGCGGACACGGAGGCCGCCGCCGCCAGACCAGCAGCCAACGCGCAAACTTCTTTTTCTCGTCTCTCTCTCTCTCTCTCTCTCTCTCTCTCTCTCTCTCTCTCTCTATCTCTCTCTCTCTCTCTCTCTCTCTCTCTCTCTCTCTCTCTCTCTCTCTCTCTCTCTTTCTCTTCCTACGCTCTGCAAACAAACCACACCGCGCGCCTTCATGAATTAGAATAAAATCACGGCAGGGCCGGATGGCGGCTGCGGTGGGGAAGGGGATGCTACTTTATGGCCGCCCCCTCCCCCCCCCCCCCCCCTCGTGCCAGTGCGCCCCCAGGTCCTTATGGGCGAGTCGGCTTTCCATACATTACATTAGCGACGTTTTAACACGGGGTGAAAGTAAAACGGTGCCGCGGGGAACGCCATCCCCATCGCGAGGGCGGGGCGGGGCGGGGCGGGGCGGGGTTACCCGTGTGCTGCCTGCTGTGTAATTAATGTACAGCACTCAACCTGATAGAACGTAACAAAATTTACTTGCCGGCACGTTAAAAAACACCGTCGCGGCTTTTCCCTACATACTCCTCTCCCTCGCGCACTTAACGTCGTGGAGGTTTATTTGAAATAATTCTTTTGTCATGTGCCATCCGGAAACGGAAAGAATTAAAGCCGAACGGAGGCGCGGGGCGGCGCCGCGCGCAACAGTGCGCGGCAGATCCAATGTTTATAGCGGGAGTTTCTCCCTCTTTCTTTTTGCATGCGGCCGATTGTTACTGTTTTCATTTTTTTTTTCTGCTGCCTAGCAGGAAATAAAGTACACCGTTTTTTTTTTCATTTGTGCGGGAAATGGCAGGGTGGTGGTGGGGGTGGTGGAGTGGGGGACGGGGGGTGGGGGGGGGGGTGGGGGGTGGGGGGGAAGGAGAATGAGAGACAGGGGAGGGATAAAACAAGTAAAAGGAGAGGCTTAGCGTGTGTGCAGACGAACACGCACGAACGACTCGGAACACCTCCACCCGGCTTTCCCACGGTTAAAGCCCCCCCGGCCCGGCCCGGCCCAGCGCGCATCTCGGCGGAGTTGCGGGGGTGCGGCGCGACTAGGAGAGAGAGAGGGGGGGGGGTGAGGGGCGGAGAGGGAAATTGCAGGAAAATGGTGGTGTTTGAGGTCACGGCGCGCGGGGAGGGGGAGGGTGCGCCATATAGTACTTGACGGAAATTGATCTCTCGTGTGCGTCGTGCGAGGGGGGGGGGGGGCGCTGCAGCTGCCGAACAGTGGCGCAGACGGGCAGACAGACAGACAGACAGACACACGGGCATACGGACGGTCGACCTAAATTACGGGATTAACGCTAACGCGCTCCGCCTGCTGCCGCCGCCGCCCCGCGCCCATTTCTCTGCCGGCGGCCCCAATATCACTGCTCGATGACAGCAGGCGCGCCAAATTTTTCGCCGGTTTTTCCTTTTTCCCTTTTTATTATTATTTCCAGCTCTCGGTTTTCGGGGCGTGCGGTGTTCGGGGAGGGGTTCGGGGGCTGTGCGGCGCGGGGCAGGGCGACGGGGCGTTCGGGGCGTTCCGTGATGGCAGTGTTGGGATGGGCGGGACGGGACGGGGCGGGATGGGACGGGGCGAGTCAGACGGGAGGGCGCCGCCGAAATAACGCTTCGCGACGCCTGATGTGGGGGTAATCTTTGTTTCCGTCTCCCTCTTACTCTCTCCCTTTACCTCGCCCGGTCTTTCGCTCTCTCCCTACGCTCTGCCTCTCTCTCTCTCTCTCTCTCTCTCTCTCTCTCTCTCTCTCTCTCTCTCTCTCTCTCTCGCCACGAGCTATTACGGTGCGCAATGGCGCTCGACGCGCGTGGAGAGTATGGCGGGGCGGGGCGGCGGGCAGCCTGCTCAGGGCGTATGTGGAGGGCGCCCTGATGATTAGAAAACAAACCCTTTGCTGCTCGTATGTCCTCTCCCGTCCCTCCTGGCGCCCGGCGCCTCCTGGGCATGAATCACAGCGCCCGCCCCGCCCCGCCCCGCCCCGCCCCGCCCCGCTCCAGCCTCGGTGCGCCACTCACCGGCACTCACTTTAATTTTGAATGAATCTCGCTCGAGGTTCGGGGTGGGCGGTGCTTCCCCCTCGGGCCCAGAGAGTGGGAGGGGGTCCGCACTCCGCAGCTGCAGCGCAATGGAGAGAGAGAATCGGTGCGGGAGAGAGAGGGAGAGAGAGAGACTGCTGCTGGTCCTAGCATCCGGCGGCTCTCAGACCAGCCATATCGGATAGCAGGTGTGAGGAGAGACGGCGCGGGGAACTAGAGATGAACATGGTCTCGGGAGGGAGAGAGAGAGAGACAGAGAGACAGAGATGGACAGAAAGAACGAAAGGAAGAGAGGGACAGAGGAGCGTAAAGGACGCACAGAGTGGGTGCTCAGCGTTTTACAGCCTTGTCTCGCCCAAGTGATAGCAGGGCCATCCCCGTGCAACTCCGTCCCGCTCGCTCTCCCGCTCTCTCTCTATCTCTCTCTCTCTGTCTCTCTCTCTCTCTCTCTCTCTCTCTCTCTCTCTCTCTCTCTCTCTCTCTCTCTCTCTCTCTCTCTCCCCTTCTCTCCCCTTCTCTCCCTCGCAGGGGCACTCGTTGCGCATGCGTACCCAGGGTGGGGTTGGCGGGGCGCGGCTGTGCGGCGACGGGCTTCTGATTCCGGAAATATCTGAAATAACTCCATTTCCTGGAACCTTCCAGAGCGCCAGCAGCCGAAGTACAGTCTCTCTGCCTCCCTGTGCAGAAGCCCCTGCCTCTCCAAATAACCCTGCAAACAAAGCACCCCCCCCCCTTCATCCTCTTCAGCCACCCTACTCGCCCTGGAGAGTCCTGGAATTACAGGGCGCTTTATTATTATTGCGAGGGCTCCCAGGCCCTCCTCATGCGGCTGCAGGAGAGCCCGCCCCCCCGGCCACATAGGTCCATCGACCACCTTTTCGTCGCACTGCTGTTTAATAACCGTTTCTTCCGCTCTCTTTTGACCTCGGTGCTCATTCATCGCCCGCCTCTGTGCGTACTCCACTTTCATTCTCACTCACACCCATGCTCGTCCCAATAATGTTTCTCCTCTCCTCTTCCCCCTCCCCCCCTCTCTCTCTGTCTCTCTCTCTCTCTCGCTCATCCTCTCTCTCTCTCTCTCTCTCTCTCTCTCTCCCTCTCTCGCTCTCGCTCTCTCTCGGTCTCTTGACCGCTAGCCTCTCGCACCGGCGATAAAAAACAACGATTCTGCCCATCATCGCCCCCGCGCCCTCACGCGCGCACACGCACACACACACGCACACCAGTGACGCCAGTAAATTGACGGCGTGTGAAAGCAAGCAAGGAAAAAAAATTGGAATGAGGGAGGAAAGGGGAGGCCGTCATCACCTCAGTGGCTCTCGTGCTTCTCTTCGTACGTTTCTCTGTCTCGTTTCTGCACCATTCTATCTCTCACTCTTATTTTCCCTCGCACGCATTTTCGACCCGACGCAGGCTGCGATTAATTTCAGATTTTGGTCGGCCTGCGCTGCGCAGCTTGTCAGAGCTAGGGGCCCCCGCCCCGCCCCGCCCCGCCCCGCCCCGCCCCGCCCCGCCCCGCCCTAAGCTCTATCAAACTGGCCTCCCCGCACTTCCCTACCCTGGACCTGGTGCCTTAATTAGCTCTGAGTGTGTGTGCGCGCGCGCGCGTGTGTGAGGCTGCGGGGCGGGGGCGGGGGAGGCAGGTCTGCATCCGTGTCAAACTCGCATACATAACTCATCAAGGCCGAGCTGCTTCTAAAATTAGAGCGGCCGCAGTTCGTGATAAATTGCAGGGCCTTCCCTGCGCAGAGTGAGAAAAGCCCCTGCAATTAACTCCTCTGCGCGGTGCGCTCGCCCGGCTTAGCGCGCCTTTTTCAGGAGAACGAGGAGAGAAAACTGGAACTGGAAACTTGGACAGAAATTTCAAACTTAAAGACGCGTGTCTTTCCGAATCTTGGTGCCCATGAGTGATGATACTGTCAGCGAGTTAACCAATCCATTTGAAACGCGCTTTTTTATTTTAGCAGTGTTGCGCATACTGCCTCCCCCCGAGTGCGCTCGCTCTCTCGGCCCGTAAGCCCCCTCCCCTCTCCCCACCAGCGGCTCCAAAAAAGGAGCGGCAACCAGGGCGTCCCGCTGCCCCGCCCGCCCCGCCCCCGCCCCGTCCCGCCCCGCCTGTGCTATCGAAGGCATGATCTAAGACGGGCCTTGTTTTCGGCCGGATTAGCGGGGGCTTCGCACCCCACCCCGGTGCGCCGCAGCCGAGGGCCCCGTCGGGCCCGGCCGGCCGGGCCCCAGAGGACCGCCCCCGTATTATGCGGGCTCACGCTCACTCCTCGCAGCTGCCGGCGGCTCTGCCCCCCGCCCCGCCCCGCCCCGCCCCGCCCCGCCCCGCCGCGCCCTTCAGAAGGACCCAGCTCGCCAGGGACCCCCTGCTGGCGCTGGCGCTCTACTCCGGACCCTTGCTTAAGGTGTACGACCTCCTCTGCTCCGCTGCTGCTGGGGTACTGCAAGCGGGGGTACTGCATGCGTACGTCTGTCTGGGGATAGCGGATCAATAATTCCACCTCAGTATTTCGCACAGTCGTATTATTCCCCTCCATTGTGCAGCTGGAGAAGCTTATTTTTATCGTCACTTTCCTTTTGTTTTTTGTTTTTTAAAGGAAAAGCACACCTCTGCTCATCCAGCCGCCGCCCTGCCTCTTGTTCAGTCCCGAGCGCAGCACACGGGGCGCGCTGTTACCGACATCCGCTGCATTAAGCGCGGCTCCGCTCGGCACGGCCAGGAGGTGTTGCTGCCGCGGCGCCCCGCCCCCGCCCCGCCCCGCCCCGCCCCGCCCCGCCCCGCCCCGCCCCGCCCCGCCCCGCCCCGCCCCGCCCGCCCCGCCCCGCCCCGCCCCGCCTCTCCCCGCCGTCATTTCGAATTCCTCCCTCATCCGATGGCTCTGCCTCCCTCCCACGCCCCCGCCACCCCGGCAGACGGCTCCGTTACCGTGCGGTGCGGTGCGGTGCCGGGGCGGGGCCGGGCGCGCAAGGCCGACACTTGGCTCATCGCAAAAGAATTTAATTCGCCGTCATAATCTTGATATAATATTGCCTCAACTTTCTCTCCCCTCCCGCTCCCCCTCCCTCGTCGCGCCCCGCTGGGCGCTGAGCGCGCGGGGAGGCGGCCGTGTCGACACAAACCGCAGCGCTGCACATTCACATTCCCGCCCCTCCCAGTAGGGTGATTCCGCACAGTGGTTTCGTCGCTCTGTCCTCGTCGCACTCATGTGGCGCGGCCATAAGGAGCGAGAGAGAGGACACTAGTAAACGCTCGTTCGGAATCACCCTGCAGCAGGGGCACGGCATGCCGTGCCGCTCGCCGCAGCGTGACGTCACGCTAACTGCGGCGACACGCACGGTCGTGACGAACGTTCCGCCCGGTATTCTCCCTCGCTCGTCGCGTACGCCCTCCACCACCCTCCCCCACCCCCCTCCCCCTCCGCCCCGACGCCGACATCTTGCCTCGTCTCTGGCACGCGGAATAGGAGTTCGGTTATGGCGAAACTCGGCCATTTCATGGAGGTCCGGGGTGGGCAGGCCGGGCCCTCTGGCCATGCCGAGGGCTATGCCGTGCGAGCGCTGGCGCCCCCTGTCCCGCCCCGCCCCGCCCCGCGGGGTGCGGGGGTGCGGCTCGGCGGCGCTGGGTGTAATGTACACAGAGTAGTTAAGCAGCGGTGCCGCGGCCCGGCCGGCAGTGCCTTTTGGCCTCCGCCGGAATGGCTAATACATGCAACGTTAGCGGGCAGGGCGCGCCCTCCCCGCCCCGCCCCGCCCCGCCCCGCTCGGGCAGCGCCGATCATCTTTCAAAACCACCGAATAATCGTTTCTCTCCACCTCCCCGTCCAGAAAGGAGAGAAAAAAAAAAACAACGGGAACACTTGTAACGTTAGCACAGCAGTAGCAGTTCCTTTCCCCGAACTCAATGTTATGTGTGGTAGTTTTGTGCAAATGAGCTGTGTGCTTTCGCACGATCCTCCGCGTGTTTTTTTTTACCCCCTTTGCCTCCTCCTCCTCCTCCTCCACCACCGGCGGAGCCATTGCCGCCGCTAATGCGATGTGGTGGCGCTCGCTCGCCTGCCAGCGGCTGTCGGCATCCTCCTCCCACCTCTCCTCCTCCTCCTCATCCTCCTCCTCATCCTCCTCCTCCTCCTCCTCCTCCTCCCCCTCCTCCTCCTCCTCCTCCTCCTCCTCCTCCTCCTCCTCCTCCCCCTCCTCCCCCTCCTCCTCGCCCTCTCCTCGTTTCACCTCAAACGCCTCCCTAACACTGTTAACATTTTCCACCACTTCGCCTCTGGCTCACCTCGCCGCCGCTCCGCCGCCCACCGCGGCAGCGGCTCCGCAACCCGCCAGCAGACAGCCAAGTTTCAAAACTTGGCAATCTTGGCCGAGTCACAGCTGCCTCATCCCTCGCCGCGCAGGCCCCCCCCCCTCTCTCTCTCTCTCTCTCTCTCTCTCACTCTCTCTCTCTGGTTTCATTCTTGCGCGCGTCGACAAGCAGTCAACGCGTCCCTGATTCAGGGAGACGCAGTATCACCCACACTCTCTCTCTCCCTCCCCCACTCCCTCCGCGCTGTACCTACGTTTCCTCCTCTGCTCTCTCCTGCCTCCCCTTCTCACCCCCTTACTTGTCATCTGAAGATGTGGCCGACGCAGACTTATCTTGGTTTATACCCGAGGTGTGTTTTTGTGCGGGCGAGCTGAGAGAGAAAGAGAGGAGGGGGAGTAGAGGCGAAAGTTGTCAAAACTTTCTGGCCTGTTTTGTCCCCCTGTTTTGATGTGTGCTGTGTGATTTATTTGTCGTTGTCAACGCTATGCTTTGTCAGGAAGTTATGAACCTAATATTGATTTTGTAACCCTTCCCTCCAACCCTGTGTTATGTGCAGCGAAAGAAGAGAGGGCAATTTGAATTTGAACGACCAGACGGCCATAAAAATGTTCTCTTTTCGTGATCTGGAAATAATCGAAAATTGGCAACTCCTTTTTGCTCTTATGACAACACGTTCTCTCTGTCTCTCTGTCTCTGTCTCTGTCTCTGTCTCTGTCTCTGTCTCTCTGTCTCTCTGTCTCTCTGTCCCTCTCTCTCTCTCTCTCTCTCTCTCTCTCTCTCTCTCTCTCTCTCTCTCTCTCTCTCTCTCTCTCTCTCTCTCTCTCTCTCCCTCTCTCTCTCTCTCTCTCTCTCCCTCTCTCCCTCTCTCTCTCCCTCTCTCCCTCCCCCTCCCCTCCCCCTCTCGCTCTTGGCAGATGAGTAATCCTCAGTCGAGGTGTGGAATGCTGACAGTGCCCTCACCCCTCTCCTCTAGGGCCGGTGCGGGCGGGCGGGAGGGCGGAGGCAACTTGAGCGGTCTGGTGCGGCCCCGCCCGGCCCCGCCCCTGCCTGCGGGCCGGCGGCGTGGCGGCGCGGCGAGCGAGCAGCCCGTGGGGCCGCGTGAAATATAGCACACAATTTTGTAAAACGCAAATTTATTGCCAGGAATTAGGCGTGGTGGGATTCGCGCAGCGGCGGGGCGGGGCGGGGCGGGCGCGCTCGGGACCAGACCGCTTCCTCCCAAGACCTGAGGCCCAGGCCAGGCCCCACCCCACACCCCAACCCACCCCACCCCACGCGCCCCCCGACCCGCCCGCCCGCCGCGAGAAAAGCCCCCGGAATCCCCCGTACAAAATAACGGGGGCTATTGCCTCCGTACCTCCGCCGTATACACACCTGGCGTGGGGAGAAGGGGGGAGGGGGGGGGGGGCTGTGCCAATTGGGGGCCGTTCTGTCGCGCCGCCGGGGCGAGCCGAGCCGAGCCGAGCCGAGCCGAGGTCGGGAGAGGAAAGAGGTCCGCGACGCGGATACAGCACGACCACCCCCGAGAAACAAAACTACAGCGGGATGTAGTTTTTATCTGGAAAGTAAAATAGAGTTTACGAAGAAATAGTTACGCGAAACGTCAAAAGGTCAGCCCCCCCAAAATATCGGGGCCACTGCCTCTTGCGATGGTATATCGTGTCACCCACTCCACTGCGGGTGGAGCAGGACCTCCCTATTCTTTATTTCTGTTTCGCTCGGGCCCGTCCATGACTGAGGCTCGTGAACCTCTCTGCGACGCGGGACGTCAGGCGGGTGCCCGGCCGGCCGGCCGGCCGCGCATTGGCCGCGCGCGGGGGCCCCGCTGCTTTATGGCTTTTTGATGGTCCGGGCCCCGCTTCTTTATAGACGGGGCCACGTCGCTGGCGCGGGGACCGGGACCGCTACGCAAAGGGGTCGTGTGGAACTTCCGTAATCCGCCTGATAGGGCTTCGATCGTCGACATCATTTCGTCTCGGCGCGACGGCCCAGCAATGGCTGCAGTAGTAGTAGTTGTTGTTGTTCCCCTGACGGCGGGCCGGGCTGATCCGTATCTCCAGGGCCGTGCCAGCGCGGGGCGGGGCGGGGGCCTCGGCCTGGCCTGGGCCCCGCGCGCTGCTGGTGGCCGGGCCGGGCCGGCCTGGAGCCGCGGCATGGACCTCGGCACCGGAACGGCCTCGGCCTCCGCCCAGCTGCAGCCGCCCGCCCCGCCCCGCCCCGCCCCGCCCCGCCACGCCCCGCCACGCCCCGCCCGCAAGGACCGGCACGCTTTATGCCTCTTCAAGGGAATTGCCCTGCCACTTCCTGGCGGTGCCCGGCCCTGCTGCCGCAGCCGTGCACATAACGCGGGGAAGGGAAGGGGAACTGTGAGGCAGGAAAATCTCTCTGCTTGCTCCCTTTCCCTCGCTTTTTACTCCCTCGACCACCCTCCCTACGCTCTGCCTCTCTATCTCTCCCTCTCTCTCTTTCTCTCGGGCCGCCGCCCGGGGCGAGCTGGCCCTCACTGCTCTCCTAACCGAGATGAAAAATTGCTGCTCGTTTCGGATCGCAGTCGTTGTGGCGTCACCGCCGCGCCGCCCCGCGCCGCCGGGCCGGTCGGTCGGACGATCGAGGGAGCGCCTGTGGAGTCGGGGGTAGGCCACCCGCACGCCGCGGTGCGCACGAGTGGCCTACCCGGCGCGGCGCCCGGCCCGGCCCGGTCCGGCTGATGGATGGTCGGGGGTAGTAGGTGTGCCGGGGTAACGGATGTTGGCGGTGGCACTGTACGGAGAGAGAGCGAGCGAGCGAGCGAGATAGGAAGAGGGAGAGCGAGAGAGAGAGAGGGAGAGAGAGAGAGCACTGGCAGCAGCGCGCCCTGGCGGCTGGACGTGCTCATACTGCGCGGGGTGGGGGTAAGTGGTTCGGAGAGCGTCCCCTCCCCCCCTCCCCTAGTGCGCGGGACATTGTGGGCTGACAGTGATGGAGGAGTTGACCGAAGGTGATAGCGGGGAGGCGAGAACATTGTACCAAAGTCGCCGGCCGTAACGCCCCGGGCCTCCGGGCCTCCAGGCCTCCGGGCCTCCGGGCCCCTGCAGAAGGACGCCAGGCCAGACCGCGCGCTGCCCTCTCTCTCTCTACCCTGGAAACTTTCACCTTAGAGGGAATCGGCATCGGCCTCGGTGTCTTTTTCAGCTTTGCATGTGTTTTTT
The DNA here is from genome assembly GCA_033675135.1 of Frankliniella intonsa. Taxonomy (NCBI): domain Eukaryota; kingdom Metazoa; phylum Arthropoda; class Insecta; order Thysanoptera; family Thripidae; genus Frankliniella; species Frankliniella intonsa. The sequence continues at coordinate 10,990,861 of CM066254.1, read as the reverse complement.
CAAGGGGCTTAATCTCCGTCCCGGCAGACGCCAGTGCGCTCGTTGAGGATGAGCGATGAAGGTGTAATGTTATGACGGACGGCTGCAGCTGCAACTGCTGTGGCGCGGGGCTCAGACGCCTTCTCCCCGTCTCCCTCCCCCGCTCTCGTTACTCTCCCTCTCTCCCTCTCTCTCCCACTGCTTGGCTAGAGAGCCGCCCGGGCCGGGCCGGGCCGGGCTGGGCCGCCAAGGGCTGCTGAATAATACATCCGCCATGTGCTTTATGGAGCGGCATCAATTCAAAGCGCGCAAAAAGCGGAATAACCTACATTCCGAAAACATTCTGGTTCGACTCGGCGGCGCGGCCCGGCGGTAATACTGCCATCGGCCACCTCGCCTTCACTCCTCGCCTCCCACAACCTTCTCTTTTTTTATCGCCCTACTCGGGAGCGCGAGTGTTATTCGAGAGCATGATTTAAATGTGTGATTTAGTCGGCTGCCGGGGCTTTATATTTTTTTCCCATCCTGCCAGCCCCCCTCCCCTGCCCTGCCCCCGCAGCCGCCCCATTCCCACCAATGCCGACCCCCTCCCGTGAGGAGGGTCTTCCAAGGGAGCGTTGGCGGTGGCCCCGGTGATTCCGAGCAGCAGGGTGGCCGGGGCGGGGCGGGGCGGGGCGGGGCGGGGCGGGCCGGGGCGGGCCGCTGCTCGCAGAGATAATTGCACGGCACCCCCTCCTTTTTGCGCGCGCCCTGTGCCGGCCGGGCCGACGCTGCCCGCCGCGGCGCCGCGCTGCCATGCGACGCGTCACAATGGCTGCAATCAGCATTCCTTACAGCGGGGCCGGGCCGGGCCGGAGCTACAGCCAGTCCCGCCCGCCCGGCCGGCCCGGCCCGGGGGAAACAGTCCCGCCCCGCTCAGTCGAGCTCGCAGGCTGATGAGGTCATCATCTCTTAGATCCAAGCTACAAGTTAACGTTTTTTTTTTCGTAGAATACTAGTGAGGGAAGAGTGTTATTGTAAGGCTCGAGTTTGCCTTTGCCGCTAATGAAATCAGTTGGGACCTCCACACCACCATCACCACAAACGAACACCTTAAGAAATACTCTCTGAAGCCGCGGGTATTTTGGGAATACTTTGGTGGTACTGTACCCGGGCGGGCCTAACCCACACCCGCCAGTTAGGTTAGTTTTTTTTTAAATTTCTTTTATAAGGTGGAGGAGGGGGCGTTCGCTCCCTCTCCCTCCCACTGCCTCGCCGTAGTAGGGGAGTCTAGGCGACGGTCCGGTCTGTGTTCAACGGCTGGGCGGGGGGGCGCGGGGCGGGGCGGGGCGGGGTGGGGCGCGGCGGGGCGGGGCGGCGCAATACAGCTCCTGGGAAATCAGCGAAATGTCCCAGTGCGCCGTTATGGTTATTGCCATGTTGTAGGATAGATCAACTCGGCCGGCCTTATTAACATACGGACGGATGTGCGGATGGATGGGCAGAAACGCGTGAGTGAGAGAGAGAGGGGGAGAGAGAGAGAGAGAGAGCGAGCGAGGCGAGAGACAAAGGGAGTGAGGGGGAGGCTTACAGAGAGTTGATGCGCGCCCTGCTTGGGAAACAATGACAGTACTGCAGTGCTGGGCTGGGAGCCGCTCCCATCCGCTCGCATCCGACTCACGAGTCGTCGTCATTAACGTCTCCGCTCTGCCCGACCCGAGGCGTGACGTGGCGTGGCGTGGCGTGCCGTGCCGGCCGTGCTGTGTGCACTGGCGAAATGACGACACGCGTTTGTTCATCGGATATTTTGTTTCATTAAACTTCAAACACTAAACTTTTTGTTACCTGTGCTTGTGACACCCCTATACCTTTCTCTCTCTCTCTCTCTCTCTCTCTCTCTCTCTCTCTCTCTCTCTCTCTCTCTCTCTCTCTCTCTCTCTGTCTCTCTCTCTCTCGTATTCCTCTAAACATGCGCCCTGCGATATCATGTACTCCACTGAGATTTATGGCTGCCACCGATCTGGGCAGAAGAGCCGAGCGGGCCGACAGGCGCGAGTAGGACCGGCCCGGGCCGAGCCGAGCCGAGCCGAGCCGAGCCGAGCCGAGCCGAGCCGAGCCGAGCCGAGCCGAGCCGAAGCCCGGGGGGAGCGGAGCGAACGCAGAGCAGCGCACCAACGCATTTGGCGCGAGATAGCGAGCAGCCGATACACACCATGCACCGCCACTAGCCTGGCGAGCCTGGCGAGCTTGTTCGGCCGTCCCGTCCCAGCCCAGGGCTTTTTAAAATAAATAATGTGTGTATAAAGCCATCGCTTTCCCTCGCGCCGCTCCAATGATGGCTCTCACACTCCCAGCGCTGCCCCTCCCCCTCCCGTCAACACCCTCCGCGTGCACTGGCGCGATAGCGCAAGCGTTACGGGAGGCTGCCACAGTATGTGTAGCGTGACGAGGGAGAGGGAGAGAGAGAGGAGAAGGTCGGGGTGCGGGAGAGGGGGGAGGGGGGAGGAAGTGGAGAGGCGGGCGGGTCGGTGAGCGTTGGAGCAGCATAGATTATGGGGCTACAGAATGGAGGCTGTAAAGTAGTGAGAGGCGAGGCAAGGAGCTCGCTGGGGTCGGGCGGGGCGGGGCGGGGCGGGGCGGGGCGGGGCGGGACGCCCGCACGGATTCGCGTCGAATGGCTGCTCGAGAGTTCGGCTCTGCCGGGTTTACGCGTCTGTAGAATATGAGTGTAGTGGGCTGCACAAGCCTCTTGGACGGGGGATTTGGACGGAGCCTCCTAAATACCTTCCTGGTGGGCGGGAGGGAGAGAGAGAGAGAGAGAGAGAGAGAGAGAGAGAGAGAGAGAGAGAGAGAGAGAGAGAGAGAGTAGTCAGACAGATAGTCAAAAACGTAAAACGCGTGCGCGGGCGAATGGCGTGGGCCTATTCGCTGTGCTTCGCGTAAAAATTTCAGTCAGCGGACAACATAGACCCCTGGGGCGGCGGACTCTCCCCTCCCATCGTGTGCCAATTAGAAACAAAATTAAGCGCCGGGGCCAAACTTTTCTCATGACTGTGTGTGTGTGTGTGGGGGGGGGGGTGTTTAGAGAGAGGAGGGGTGGAAGGCAAGCAGCTTGCATGTGTGCCGTTCCGCCCGGCCCGGCGAGCGAGGCCGCTTTCAAATAATTCGGATTCTGAAAGACTCATTTCCTAGCCCCGCCCCGCCTCGCCTCGAGCACTCTTTGCACTGCCTCCACCCTCCCCCCACTCGGCCCGACTCGGCCCCATGCTCAGCCCCACTCCACTGCTCCTTGGGCAGGCCGGGCGGGCCGGGGGCCCTCAGGGCGCAGGGCGGGGCGGCGCGGGGCCTAGGCCGCCCCGCCCCACGGCGGGTGTGATAAGGCGTGGCACTGTACATGCAATACATGCGCGTGCCCCCCCCCCCTCCCCTCTGCCCCGCGGGCACTCAGCAGGCTGTTGTGCTGTAAGCGCACGCCCCCCGCCCCGCCCCGCCCCCGTGTACCGAAGCAGAATTAGCATTGCCCGATAGAGTGGTGGCCTGTCCGGCCCGAATGCCTGCTGCCCCCCCGCGGCGTGCTCGGCTGACTACTTACTCGCCCTGATATACTTAACACAGACCAATTTACGTAAAGTTCTCTCTATCATTTCATAATAATGATTTTTTTTTTAATCGTAGCACTGCGACACAAGCTCGCGCTCTTGAATACATTATTATTGGAGACTTTCTGAAAGACTGACCGACTAGACGCGGCAGTCTTTGCGAGGAGCAGCGGCGCGCGCTGTTCCCCGGCACAGCCGTGACCGCTCGGCTCGCAATGCAAATGGGGTGTCTGTGTGTTCTCGCTGTTGATCGCGATAGGCGCCCGGGGCAGGTAGCGGCCCGCGGGGGGCGCCGGGCCGGAGGCAGGCATTTCTGAAATAAGGAGGCGGGCAATAAATTATTAATCTAATCTAATCTGCAGCTTGTTCTGTTCCGGCCGCTCGCCTCCGCCTCGCCTCGCCCCGCCTCTCGCCCTGGAGGTAACTGGTGTGCGATTGGCCGCTCAGGGATCCCTCTGGGGTCGACTCTGTGCCTCTCCTCCCTGGCCGCCGCCGCGGCCGCCGCCCTCGCAGACTGTTGCTGGGCGCAGGCAGCGTCTCTCCGCAGCGCCGGGGTTCTGCACCAGGAGCACCGTCCAGAGGACAGGCCCGCCCCGCCCCGCCCCGCCCCGCCCCGCCCCGCCCCGCCCCGCCCCGCCCGGCAACGGGTTGCCCCCCCGCGTGTTGTTCTGACCCTGCGGGCTTATTTACAGAGCGCCCGCTCACGACATAATTATTTTTGTGTTTTCGAGTGAAAAATAATCTCCGGACTAAAGGAAGCCGCGGAGGAGAGGGCAGGGGGTGGGAGGGGCGGGGCGGGGGGGGGGGGGAGGGTAGGCCCCGCTCTGATTATCATTCATTCTGCTTCCCCTCCAGAGGGGCCGCACACGATGGGGCTACATTTCCTGGTTGCGGTCACAGCGCCGCGCCGCGCGCTGAGGCATCATTTCGCACACGCTCACATATGCTCACACACGCTCGCTCGCTCACACACACACGCTCACACACGCTCACATATGCTCGCTCGCTCACACACACACGCTCACACACACGCTCACACACGCTGACACACACACGCTCACACACGCTCACACACGCTCACACACACGCTCACACACGCTGACACACACACGCTCACACACGCTCGCACACGCTCACATACCCGCACGCTCGGCGCTTCCTGTCATTCTCTGCACATGAGCCGGGGCCGTCACAGCCGCCGTCACGTTTCGTTACGGCTCCGCTCTCTAATCCGATTCTGCGCCGAGCCGAGCCTGCATGTAGGCCTGCAGGCGGGCTGCCCCTTACCCCCCGCCCTCTCCTTCCGCTCCGAGTGGTAGGCAGGCCAAGCTGGTGCCCCTGACAAAGTGCCTGCCGCGCGCACCACACAGTTAAAATTAAATTGTTTCTGCTCTTCCTGTTGTTCATGCTGTGTCTGAGGAGGAAAGAACGGAACGGGGTCGAGAGTTGCGTCGTGTCGTAAATATTGCCGCGCCCGCTAGTGGACTCGTGTACGCCCAACGCATTAGCGAAAGTAACAACTGTTATTAACAACTATCAACAGTCTCTCTCTCTCTCCTTCGTTATTCCTCTCTCGCTCCGTTGACCGTTCCATTTTTCGGCCGCGTTGGCTCCTGACCTTCATCGTGCCCTGGTTGAGGGCCGCCGGCCGGGGGGAAAGTTATGGTCACAATTACGACAAGTTTCGCCCGTTATTTTGCGCTTTTTCCCGAAATAAAAGATTCACATCACGGGCCGCCCGCCCAACTTGGTTAGAAAAAAACAAAAAGAGGAGGCTGCTGTTGCTGCTTGGTAAAATATGGAGCGCGATGTGCAGACTTCTCCTGCATAATTACTCGCACTCTAAAGACTCGACTGTGCACCACTGCTGCCAGAGATGTAGGTCGCCCCGTGGAATGCATAAACCTGCCGTTAACAAACTCTAGTTTGTTGTCAGAGCGGCGCAGCTGTACCTGTCATCGTACACGAAGCCCGCGCCGAGGGTGTTGACGTAGAGGACGAAGGCCAGGGCCGCCACCGCCAGGCTGGACCCGTCCATCGCGCCGCCTGCGAGAGAAAGCAACGGAGAGCACGTTAGACAAGAGCGGAGCCCCTGGGAGGTAGGCAGTGCGCGCGCAGCAGGGCCACGGCAGTGCCTACCTCCCCGGCGCTCGAGAGGAGGTGGCTAGCAGGAACCCTGCTAGGAGGTCGATAACGGGTATTCATAGCCAAATCACGGATTTTCCGACCTCCAAGGGTCGGTATTGATTCCTGTCAGCTCAGACAAGTACTACGTTTTTTTTTTTTGTTTTTTTTTTTTGTTTTTGTTTTTGTTTTTTTACAACGCTACCTTAAACTTGGTTCAATCATTTCACGGTTCCGTGCCACCGATTGCGTTTGGTGCACTCGTGCTATGTGGAAGCTCGCACTGCCCCGAGTGCTGTGTATGCGGACTTTCGCGTATAACGCTGCTATTACTTTTCCACCTGCGAATATAATGACGTAAGTTTTTCTTTTCAAACGCTCACCCGTGTTGCGTCTGGTTTTTGTTTATCTCTCTTTCATAAAAAGAAACGGGGCGTGATCTGTTTGCAAAGAGCATGGTCTGGCCGGCCCGGCCGTTGGGCAGAGTGGTGATTGCGTTTTCGCACGAATGAAACGATATCTGATTTACTTCACCGCCATTATTTTCCCCCCTCGAACGTTGAGTCGGCCACACACACATACACACACACGTCCGATTGGACCCACGGTACAGTCAATTTGAACGCAGCCCACATTACCGCTGCGCACCCACCCTACACCCTCCCTCACCCTCCCTCACCCTCCCTGCCCACGCGCCTCATGGTCCCCTTTCAGCAAGTTGGTCCCCCGCCCTTCCGCCGCCCGCCCGCCCGGCCCCTCCCGCTAACCGCACCCTGGCATAGCGTTGCAAACTCCATTGCCGGAGTGTCGCTCTGGTCCAACACAAAGCAGTGCGTGTCCGCCCCGCCCCCCGCGGCCTCGCTGCTCCGCTGAGAACAGCGTCAGTAGCGCGCAGAATTTTTCTTACGTCTCTATCAGGCCTTTTGCTTTGATAGACATTTTTTCGCCAGTTTCGAAAATAATTTTACTAGCGTCGGATTCACTTCATTCGCTTTGAAACGATGTATACGAGGGTGTATGCACTCGCGTAATAGTCGGGTCACTCTTTCCGTAATAGCACGCGTAATAGTATGCGTAATAGTGGCGTAATAGCCGAAATTCTACGAAATTTACCTAGTTTGGGGTTGTTTTGGGCTGTTTTCAGCTGAATCTCGATATTTTTGAAGCGTAATAGAGCGTAATAGACGTAATAGTCGGGTCACAGGTTTTGAGAGTGCATACCCCCTCGGATGTATATTTATTGACCTTCCAAGTGCATTTCAAAATAATTGAATGTATCTTGTCCGACTTTCGCCCCCGTCCCCCGCACCCATACTTCAAATCCAGAAGCCGGTTAGTCTAAAAAAATCTAATATATTTACAGCACAAGTGTCGCTCTTTAGAAGGGCGAGAATACTCGCTCTGGCATTTACAGTGATTACATCGTGCGTACAGTAGCAAAATGCTCGCTTGCAAAAGTATGGTACACACACAACTGCGCATTTGCGTTTCCTTTTTGACGAAAGTGGGTCGGGTTGTTATTTCGCAGTGAGAATACTACAGAGAGCGCCGCGGCCCACTGTGTGTGCAGCTCGTTGCGGTCGGGGTGCAGCGGGGCGGGCAGGGGTGGGGTGGGCAGGGGGGGCGGGGCGGGGCGGGGCGGGGTGCGCGCTTCGAGTTCGGTGATGTATGTGATGCCGGACGATGCCCCGGCGCGGCCCGGCCCGGCCGGGGTTATTAATGTAAAGTACCCTGGCGCAGTACCCGCCCGCCCCGCCCGCCCCGCCCCGCCCCGCCCCGCCCCGCCCCGCCTCGCTAGACCCATTACCCCAGTCTCCGCGCGCCCTTCGCCGTCTCGCCGCCGGGCAGGCAGGCCGGGCCGGCACTGGACCAGGGAGGGTGTTAGGAGGTGGCCTCGGTCGCCCCGCCCCCCCGCGCGCATACTCGGCCCGAGTGAGGGACGGATTAAGGCCACGTGCCACGTTCTTCCCGCGACACGGGCGCCGGCCGGGCCCGGGGTCAGCCCGCAGTGTCAGCTCCAAACGCTTGAGCGGTCTTCACTTATTCACGCACTGGCTCCATCACACGCGAACCCCGTCGGTGCAGTCGGAAAATATATTTCCCACACTGTGAAAACCTGCTTGCGAACGATTGTGGCTGCTTTGTAATTGCGAACCAACTGCGAACGATTTTCTTATCGTATTGCGAACAAAATCCTTTCGCAATTTTTTTTGTAAGGTTACGGAAGCAGTCAAATACTTGGCAATGCGAACGAATTTTTCGCACGGACTTATCAGTGCATGTGGCAACTACTATGGGACACTTTTTGTTTACTTAAATATTCCTGGCCTTCAGGTCATAAGACCACACATCAGTCACAACCCCAAAGACTATAAAGCTATTTAGTTATTGGCCGCCAATAATAATTGAGTCGCGTTTATCGTAGCCGCCGCCCCCGCGCCGCCCCCGCCCCGCCCCCCCCCCGCGCCGCCCCCGCGCCGCCCCCCCCCCCTCTCGTGACCCCGAGATTGACCTTGCGACCGCCCCCGCGGCGGTACGATAAACATTTATGGAGCTATGGCCACAGGGTAGCACGTCGAATGATCGAAGCGCATAATTCAGTCCAATGCATGTCGCGCTCGCTATTGTGTGTGTGTGTGTGTGTGTCTGTGTGTTAATGCGTGCTGAGGAGGAGAGAGAGCGAGCAAGGGGGATGGGGTATCATTCCACAGGGCCTGGTTTCGCTATAGCTTTGCACGCACGGTGTCTGGTTAGTTTTAAAGCGATTGCAACGGATTGCTCAAAGTTGCTCAAACATTGCTCAAACTAAACACACATTGTACACGCGACCACGACGTGAAGCCCGGACGCGTTCCATCCGCACCGCGGCCAAGAGCCCCCTGCTCGCAGTGAATGTGCGCATAAATAACTCCCGGAGACAAAAAATAAAGAAACGATTTTCGTATCCGTGGCCCCCTAGAGTAACCCCGCCGCCGCGCCGCGCCGACACAAGGTCCCTCGAGCCCCCGACCAGACCAGACTCTCCTCGTACAATAACCTTCTGTGTTCCATACTTCCTCTCCTTTACTCCCAACAGTTTCTTCCCCCCTTTTTTAGCCCGTGTCTCTCCCTCGCCTTAGAGAGACCAACAGCACGCTGCTCAGAAACTCTCTCTCTCTGTCTGTCTGTCTGTCTGTCTGTCTGTCTGTCTCTCTCTCTCTCTCTCTCTCTCTCTCTCTCTCTCTCTCTCTCTCTCTCTCTTCCCTCTCACGCTACCAGTGACCAGCAACTCGCGTTACCAAGGCGTGGAGCCGTGTCATTGCTCGGTCAACAAAACTTTTTTCCTCCTACTTTCTTCTCCCCTCTCTCCCTCCCTCTTACTCTCTGTCCCCATCACCTCTGCCTCTCCCTTCCTCCCGCCCCTCCCACCCCACTCTCGCCGCGTGCTCGTCAGGAGAGAGAGAGTTTGGCTCGCAGTACGTGACCGCTCCGCCCTGGAACCGCCTGGAGCCTGGAGTCTGGAGCCTGGAGCCTGGAGCCTGGAGCCTGGAGCCAGGGCGCTCAGATAATAGCCGGCCCGCGATGTAGCGCTCATTCTGGCGCGGCTGTCAACTGATAGGGGCGCCCCGCCCGGCGAACTACTTGCAGTAAAACCTTAACCCTGTCCAAAGTCCAGTGGGGCCGCAGGTGCGCCCTGCAGGGCGGGGTGGATGGTCTCGCGCAGGAGAGACAACACTCGTACATCATCCGGGGCGACCAGGGCGGGGCGACCAGGGCGGCCGAACGGACAAAAGTGGAGTAGCCGGTCAGCCAGGGGCGGGCGGGGACATGCGGGCGCCAAGCTGCTGCTGTACAGGGATAGTTTTGGGTCTCAGGTGACCAGCCCTGCTGCTGGTCTCCTCTTCCCCATCTTGTACTTTCGCTCCAGCAAAAAATCTGTTTCGCTTGAAAATGAAAACGCCCAGGCCAAAATTTCCATGTATGGGAACCCCATGCGAGTATGCTCCCAAGGTTTCCCATGGAAAAAATAACCCCACGGGATTTTTGGCCGCCGTGCCCATGGGGTCCTGGTCCCATGTCCATGGTGTTCCGGTCCCATTGCTATTCCATGGTGAGAGGCTCTCATGTTATCACATCATCCCATGATTCCAAAGTTGGTCAGCAAAAGGTTATAAAAACTTTACAGACGTAAGTGCGAGACGTGCGGTAGGGGTGTCTGAACCGAGGCGGAGCCAAATCTGTTGTCTATTCTTACCTAGCACCAGCCGTTTTCGAGTTACCAGAAAATATGCTCCAATTTAGATAACATTAAAATGGCTCTACTTAAATTGTTTGTAGATGCTGCATACCAAATATTAGATTGATATCTCAAGAGATACAGATTTTATAAGCGTACTGAGATTTCATGGGAAAATTTTCCTCCCATGGGGGTATCATGACACCATGATAGAAAGTGAAACGTCCATGGGAACTGTTTCCTCCATGGTGTTCCTTTGCATGGGATTTGAAAAGCCTCAGGGGTTTCTATCCCATGGTAAATTTTTCCATGGGATAGTTTTGGGCGTTTCCATGGGAAGAATACTGTCCCATGGTGAACGTGAAGTCTGCCCATGGAGTAATTAGCCTTTTCCATGGAAAGTTACGGGTCCCATGAGGTTTAGCCCATGGAATCTCATGGGGTGGTCATGGAAATTTTGGCCTGGGCGTGTCATTTATTTGCATGTTCTAATGATGTAAACGAACACTCGCCGAACAAGTTCGCTTTATTTTGCGCAGGTGAGCACGAGCTAGCAGTACGAAAGCGCTGTCGCGGACGGTGGGGACAGGGTGGGGAGGAGGGGGGGAGAGGGTCTCTGCTGTCACGTGATGAGACAAAATGAGACATTCGCTCCTTGAAACTGGATCCCTGGGCTCTGCGGCCGTTAATCCTCTCTCTCTCTCTCCCTCTCCTTCTCCCTCTCTCCCACCCTCGGCTACTGTGTAGGAGGTTGAGCGACGAGGAGAGAGAGAGAGGGGATGGAAGGAGAGTTCCCGGTCCCGGCTAATCCTCTCCTAAGCCCCTGAATAAGAGCATTCGGGCCGCAGCGTCTTAGGCCCAGCGCCGCAAGGTTGACGAAGGGGGAGGGGGGCGCTTGGCAAGGGAGGTAGGGGACCATTTTTTCCCCCGACTCTTTACCTCAGGAAGGTTTATATTCAGGTGATCTGTAATCAATACCCCAGCCGCCGCAGAGCCGAGTCCGTCCCGTCGCGTCGCGGAGGCCTTCCCTCTCTACCCCTGACCTGCAGTACACGGAAGCACTTCTTCCGTTCTTTTTCACTCGCCTCATTCAGAAAAAAAACAGGCACCCGCGGTGGCTGAGTGAGAGAGAGTAGTGATGGCTTCCTTTTTGTGAAAGCCGACTCCCGCTCAGCGCGTTAGGTGGGTGGGGCGGGGGTAGGTAGGCGGCGGCGAGTGGTAGGGCGGGGCGGCAGGGCGGGGCGGGGCACTCTGGTGCGGTTCAGCTATTCGCGAACGGGGCGGGGCGGAGGCGGCAGCGGCGGGCCGAGCGTCGCGTTTTAATTCGGTTCGTTGGAGGGCGAAATGCGAAATCTGTATGGAATGATGGCGTGCCGTGGCCGCCCCGCCCCGCCCCGCCCCGCCCCGCCCCGCCCCGCCCCGGCGCGTCACGGCCGGACGGGCACGACACTGCCAAAACCAAGCGCTCGGAAATGTCCGTCCCTCCGCGCCGCCCACCGCCACGCCATATTGTGTCGTCCCGTTTTCCTGTTTTGGGAGGGTGGATGGGATGGGCACCCTCTCCCGTCTCTCTCTCTCTCTCTCTCTCTCTCTCTCTCTCTCTCTCTCTCTCTCTCTCTCTCTCTCTCTCTCTCTCTCTCTCGCGTGCCTGCGTGGGACATTCTGTCAAACGGGCCAGTAGTCGTCGCCGTGGTCCTCAGTGCCCCCCGAGGGTAGGCAGAATGCGGTGCTTGAGCCAAGTCCTCCCCCCCGCCCCCCGCCCCCGCCCCCCGCCCCCGCCCCCGCCACCACGCCCTCAGGGTGGAAAGGGGAATAACCTTTACGCCGGTGGGCCCCGTGTAGCCTCGCGGGCGGGCCGGGCCGAGCCGAGCCGAGCTGGGCTCCGAAAGCAGATGGCTTTGAACGTTAGCGTACGGGGAGCGGCGCTCTCTACTGCCGCCCTGCTGGCGTCCTGCCGTCTCACTGCAAACGTACTGCGCCGTATGGAAAACGCCATGGTCGCGTCGCCTGAGTAGTCTGATTGTGTTGGGCCAGACCGGAGCAGAGCCTCTTGCCTCCCCCGCGCCGCGCCGCCTTACGCAGCAGTCCAATCTACCGGCCACGTCTGTCCTTAACAACGCGCTGTGAAAACTTGGCGCGTATCCTCCCCCCACCCCGGCGCGGCGCGGCGCCCCTCACCTTCCTCAACTCTGCCGCCCCTCCCCTCCACTCCCTCTCTTCTCATCTTCTCCCCCTGTCGGGGTAATAAACGTTGATGGCACGGCGGAGCATACGTATCAGCCGGGCCGCCATACCGGGGGCGGGGCGGGGCGGGGCGGGGCCCGAATGGCCGAACGGCGAACAGATAGCGAGCGCAGAGAGGCAGCCCTGCCCTGCCCCGCCCCGCCCCGCCACAAGGAGCACCCACCGCCGGCACAAGAGCGGGGCGCGGCGGGGTGCGGGCTGGATGGTAGACCCCTAGGACGACCCCTATGAGGGCGCCCCGCTCGAGGGCCTCTGGGGCGTGGCGGGGCGGGGCGTGGCGGGGCGGGGCCAGCAGCAGCACAAGGTGCTCCTCGCGGAACAGAAATAACTCCCCGCGGGGCGTGAGCGACCTCGTGACCGAGTAGCAGCGTGACCAGCGTGACCGTCGGTAACGGTGCGGGGCAATCGGCGCGGTGCGGCTAGAGGAGACCAATAATAACGGTACGCCCTGAGGAAGCTGTCGCTGCGGCCGGGGCGGGGCGGGGCGGGGCGGGGCTCTCTCGGTAATTGACTGACTCTGGCACAGTCTCCAGCCTCCCCTCCCCCTCCCCTCTTCCTCCGGAGGCTTGCGGCCGGAGGCGGCGGATTGCCTTTGTGCTTCTGCTGCGAATGAGGCAGGGGGGGGGGGGGGTCTGCTCCTGCTGCTGCTGCCCGCAGATTTATGGAACCGCATCACCCGGCCGGGCGGGGCGGGGCGGGGCGGGGCGGGGCGGGGCGGCCAGGACGAGCGGTCAGCGCCCCTGCGGCCCTCCCGGACACCCCCGCGCGCAGCTCAGCGCAGCGCTCAGGTTAATTAATTAAATTCATTCATTTCGCCCGGATCAGCTCTCCGGCCCCGGCGCGCGGAGAGGGCCCGACCCCAGCCGACCTCAACAAGCTGATCGTCAGGGAACGCACTGCCTCCGTCTGGCTGGCAGTGGTTAGCTTATTCGCAAAGATGTATTTCTGTGTCGAACAAAGACGGCTGGCGCTTTGTACTGTCAGGCTGCCGCGACTGTAACTGTGTATGTTTGTGTGTGTGTGTGTGTGTGTGTGTGTGTGTGTGTGTGTGTGTGTGTGTGTGTGTGTGTGTGTTCGATCTGTCCCCGGGCGGACAGCGTTGCCGCTGGGGCGGGCCGTGTGGGTCGTAGGGTGTGCCAGCCTAGCCTGAGGACCTCTGGGAGCCTGGCCTGGAGCAGGAACAGGGTGCCGCCCCGCCCCGCCCCGCCCCGCCCCGTCCTGCCCCGCCCCGCCACGCCCCGCCACAGCCCCACCCGGGCACAGGTGCAGCCGAGCAGGTCTACAATCAACACACGCCTCTCGCCCGCAACCACAACATGAGCCTCTGTGTGTGTTTTTGTGCCATTGTGTGTGTGCGCGCGCGCTTGTGTGTATTTGCGGACCCATATATTTTTCGACGAACACAGTGCGACGCGGCGCGGCGGGGCGGGCGCGAGGGAAGCAGGTGGATTCCAACCAATCGTATCCGCATTGGTGCCATCCGGCTCGCACACGGTATGTGTGCTCTCTATATAGAGAGCGAAAAAATCTGAAAAAATACAGCGGAATTCCCATAGCCTAAACAAGCACAGGGGGTAAAAATACACTGCAGCAGTTGTTTTTGGGCTACAATGCTTTTGTTGGGATATTGTTATGCATGTTTAGAGCAGTGCGCCAGCGCCGGCTGCAAAGAGGAGTATCGCCAGCCAGCCACGCATGATGCATACCTCCCGTGTGCACTATACGGCGAGGTTGATGGGGGCAGACATGCGATGCCGCCCCTGCGTGCTTTGTCATACGGAAACCTGTTTAAATTAGTGGCGGTACGGCATGGCGGGGGCAGCAGCTGCTCTGAGGAGGAGAGGAGAGGAGAGGAGAGGAGAGAAGAGAAGAGAAGAGAAGAGAAGAGAAGAGAAGAGAAGAGGATGAGAGGAGAGCGGGAGCCTCCCGCCTAATATCTCCCCGGCGCGCCCCGGCCCGACAGGTACGCGGGTATGAAGGGTTTGTTAATTAAGGGCCCAAGTCCGGCAGAGTCAATGCCACATAAATTTCCCCTCCCCCTTGTTGGTTTACGCGCCCCTCCCCCTCCCCGCGCCCCCATCAACCCTCCCCTCCCCCTCGCCTCCTCGTGGCGGCCCTCTGGACTCATATTGCGGTGCAGCTGGCGCCCCCGCCCCCACGCCCCGCACCGCCCCGCGACCCTCGCTCGAGGATTTCTCAATACTTCACGCTCCCCTCCAACTAATAGGCAAACTTGCTCGTCGAGGTATTAGGAGGGACACCGTCCTCCACCCCGCCCCCGCCCCACCCCCGCCCTCGACCCGATGTTCCAGCACGCCTGCGGCGCCGCCGCCCCGCCCCGCCCCGCTGGAAGGCGATGTGGTGAGGAAAATCAATTTATAATCTTTTGTTTGCCAAGGAGTACCTAACTTTGATTAGAGTCAAGTAACCATGGCTACCACTCCTCAAACCCCGGCGTGTGGAAGGAAAAACACTTTACTTCCTCATTATATCGCGTCCCTTTTTTCTCGTTTTTTTTTCTTGCCGGCCTATTGCGCGCGCTTAAAAATAATACCGCCCTCTTGTAGATGAAACGGCGTGTCCCAAGTTTGGCACCGCCTCTCTTCTCCAAGTACTCCGATCTGCAGCAGCAGTTCGGTTCCATCTTCCACTGGCGAGGCGGGGCGGGGCGGGGCGGGGCGGGGCGGGGCGGTCGGACCAGCAGCTCTCAGCGGAGGGTAGTCAGACTGAGGACTTCCCGATCGTCCCCGGAGATACTTCAAACGGGCTGCTTTCTAGGAGGGGTAGACGGAGAGAGAGGGGAGGACTGCGGGTTTAGGGTCGGCCTGGGCGGGGCGGGGCGGGGCGGGCGGCAGAAACTACTTTGCTACACAACGGAATGTTCCCCGCCCCGCCCCGCCCCGCCCCGCCCCGCCCTGCCGCCGCCGTGTCTTTCGTTTGTTTCGTCCTTGTGATTTACGGGGGGCCGGGCCACCGGTAGGGCGGGAGTCGTATCGCATCCCTCCGCTTTGCACACGATTCTGTTTCTGCGCGGGGCGGGGCGTGGCGGGGCGGGGCGGGGCGGGGCCGTCACGTGACGGGCCACCTCCGAGCAGACACCCCCGGCCCGTCCCGGCGCGGCCACTGCTGCTGGTGGCGTGTCGCCCTCCTGGCCTTCTTGCGCGCTCTCTCTCTCTCTCTCTCTCTCTCTCTCTCTCTCTCTCTCTCTCTCTCTCTCTCTCTCTCTCTCTCTCTCTCCCTCCCTCCCTCTCTCTCCCCAGCCTCCGCGCGTCTTTCCCCTGCAGCGCGCGCCAGCCCCTGGCAGAACATTACTTTTGTCACCAGGAGGACAATGGAAGAAAACTTTGGGCACATCCCTATCTTTTCACTCGCGCGAGGCGAAGCCCCCGCCCCCGCTCCGCCCCCGGCCCCGCTCCGCCCCCGGCCAGGCCCCATGCTCTCCCTTCTATCGCTCTCTATCTCTCCCTCCCTCTCTCACTCACTCACCCGCCCCTTCTCCGACGCTGACCACGGGGAGAGAATACACACATCTCACCCCCTCAGCAGCCTCCTCGGCCGGGGGCCGGGCCGGAGTGTCACAAATTACAGCCCGATATACGGTGGCGTGGCGTGGCGTGGCGTGGCGTGGCTGCAGCGCCTCCCGCTGAGTTATTCCAACCCCTTACTCTCCCCCGGCTTTATTCCCTGCCATTTCGCTCGACACACAGGACAGGCCACCCTCCGTCCGAAGGCAGCCAGAAAAGCGTGTTCCACCACTTTGTGTGTCTATACACACCCTAACTGTATTTGTATGTTTTTGCGCAAACATTTGTGCAAAGTTAAACATGCATATTGCTTCACACAAATTTAAATTTTTGGGACTTTTCCCATACAGTTGTATGGCAAAAATTCGAACATTTTTTACAGTGTTATGCGAAAAACTGCACGTACAAATGTATGCTCAAAATCGTTCAAATCGACGCACAAATTTGTGTGATAAATTTGATTGTTTAACTTTGTACAAAATAAAAGATACAAATCCAGTTAGTGTGCAGTGCAGCCGCGGCGGCGTTTTACCTTATTTTGCTGCAATGTATCGGGGCCCGGCATTATCCAGCAGGCCAACGAGTCTGTCAGGTCAGCCCCGCCCGTGCCGCCACCCCTTAACACTGGCAAGGAGTTCTCATTAACTTCTGGCGAAATCCTCCCTAATAGCGACTGCTACTCTCTCTCTCTCTCTCTCTCTCTCTCTCTCCCCCTCTCCCTCTCCCTCTCCCTCTCCCTCTCCCTCTCTCCCTATATAGGTGTCTCCCTTTCTTCTCCTTTTCATAACGATGACCACGGCCCTTCTGTTAAAAACGAGAATCATTTACCGGAAGTTAATTTCAGGACACAACAATGCCTGTTGTCTTTTAATTTTTTGAGTAAGTGTTATTGTTTTTTGAAAAAATAAAAATAAAATAAAAGCTGCGGTACTTTTTTCTCCCTGCCGCCGGACTGCCGATTGGGTCGGTCGGGCCCCTGCCGCTCGGGGCGGGGCGTGGCGGGGCGCGGTCGGCCGTGCATTTTTAATGCCTGCACCAGATGTGCGGGGCCGGCGCGGCCTGGCGGGGCGGGGCGGGGCGGGGAGCGGCGGGGCGGGGAGTGGCCCTGCCGGCAATACTGCCGAGCATTACCCCGCGCGAGAACGGCAGAGCTCCCCTCCCTCGCAGCCTGCTGCCCTGAAATCTGGAGCAAACCGATCCGCCCCGCGCGAGCGACCCGACCCCGTCGCACCGCCCGGCACCCGGCCGCACACTGCCCCAGTAAACGCCTTACCATTTCTTCAGCTACTTTTTCAGTTTGTCAGAGATGTAAATTAACAAAATTTGTCATTAATATTTACTTTTGTTCGCTACCATGTACAGTTCTGCAAACTTTTAAATATAATATTTATTTTTATTCTTATTTTCCACCCGCCATTCCCTCTTCCTGCTCTTTTTCTCCCCACCCGCCCGCCGGCGCAGCCCGCCTCCCAGATTGTGTGTCCCCGCTCCCCATTGACGTACCCCCCCCTCCCCCTCCCCCCCCCTCCCCCCTCCGCCTCCACCCAAGTTTATGTCAGCCCGCCCAGCAGCGCTGCGCCCGCCCGCCCGGCCCCACCCCGTGCTTGTAATTCCCCTTTCCTTTTTTACACGCGCTTTCGCGTTTCGCCCCGCCCCGCCCCGCCACCGCCGCCACTGCTTGTTGCTTGTAGTAAACCGTCGTGATTTTACATCGATCGTTACGCCACGCGCGCGCGCCCCTGGTGGCAGCAGCGGGGCGGGGCGGGGCGGGGCGGCTATTCATTTAACGTCCGCTGCGCTCGGTACGCCCCTCCCCTCCTGCCCCATGCGAGGCTCTCGCGCCCGCGGGGGGAGGGGAGGGCGGGGAGATTATATTTTTGAGCGCGCCGTGAGATCGTTATGGCAATGTCATCGTTTTCCCGTCACGCTGCCCATGATGGATGCGACCGTCTTGACAGGCGGGGCGGGGGGACAGGCGCGTCCCGCGCGGCCCGTTACCCGCTGCTGCTCCGCCCTTCCCGCCCCGCCACGCCCCGCTCCGCCCCGCCCCGCCTGCATTGTATTTTATGAATTCCCCTTTTACCGCACCCAACGCTCTTCTACCTTTTAACCGGCCCCATCCCACATGCTTTGGTTTGGCTTTGGTTCTCCCCCGCGGTTTCCGTTCCCTCGATTTTTTTTTTTTTATCGACCGCTGCCGCTGCCCTTCTAAAATGATAAATATTTGCAAAGGATGTTCTGCTGGCAATCACGGGGGCGGCGCCGTAGCCTCCCCCACGGTCTATCCACTCTCCCCCCGCCGCGCCGCGCCGCGCCGCGCCGCACTCCGCCCAAAATGAGAAAGACGTTTTAGCTCGGAGCCGCTGCCGATACCGAGCTGGAGGCTGGGCCGCCTGGGCCGGGCTTGGAGGCAGGCGCCGCCAACCACGCGGCTCAACTTAGGCAAATGCAACGAGAGGGGGGGGGGCGGAGGGACTGGAGTCAGCGCAGGGCTGGAGAGGAGGGTCGATTATGATGGAGTGTACAACCGGATTCATCCGTCTGTCCGGGGGACCCACCAGCGCGGCGGGGCGGGGCGGGGCGGGGCGGGGCGGGGCGGGGTGGGGCGGGGCGGGGCGGGGCGGGGCGGGGCGGGGTGGCCCGCCGGGGCTGTGGGAATTATTCATGCGCTGTGAGCGCATCGCCAACAGCTGCCGGCGCCACGGCAGTCTTATAATAATTCTACCCGGGGATAGAGAAATGTCGACGCGATTCCCAAAATCCCGCTTCACTGGAAAAACAAAGGTGCTAAGTCCTACCTTTAAAAGGCACTAACAAAATTTAGTGCCTTTGGAAAGGCACTAAGATTTAGTGCCCCAGGAAAGGCACTAAATTTTGTTAGTGCCTCTTAAAGGTAGGACTTAGCACCTTTAGCTGACCAGCTGCGTATACTCCACACAACTTTAGTGCCTTTGCAAAGGCACTAAGATTTAGTGCCCCAGGAAAGGCACTAAACTTAGCACTTGATTTTAGTGCCCCAGGAAAGGCGTTGCTTAGCACCTTTGTTTTTCCGGTGTTTTCAGCTCTTGTTTAACTTATTTTTTATTTGCTCAATATCTGTAAAATTAGGGGGGGGGGGCGCCGGCAACGCCCCGCTCCACGTCTAGGAGTGGCTGCGGTAGGCAGACACGAGTCTGCGGGGGAGCGCGTCTACTTGTGTCATGTGCGCTGAACTGTACGGGCTGCAGCGCAGCATGCGCCCCGCCCCGCCCGCCCCGCCCCGCCCCGCCCCGCCCCGCGCCGCCCCGCCCCCGCGGCAGCAGCGCCGTCTGGCCTGCCTGCTGGCATGGTGGGGTGATTAATTAGACGACCCGCTGAATATTTACGCCCGTCTGCCGACACGTTTCATTTGCCGCTCAGCAGCAACGGAAACAACTTGCTCACCCTGGGGCGGGCTGAGTGGGCGGACAGACAGACGGACAGACAGACAGACAGACAGACAGACACGCGGGCGGCCGACCGACTCGCTGACTGGCAGCGGAGCGAGGGAAAGGGAAGGGGAAGGGGAAGGGTTAGCGGGTCAGGTGATTGCAGACGAATATAAGCGAGAATCCTGAGAATCCTGTAATAGTCCAATGCTCTCTATCCACGACGCTAGACGCGGGAGAGCTGCTGCTAATAGTATCGTCAGTGCTATTTATTTTCGGACAAAATATAGACGCAGAAAAAAAGGAACTTGGTTTGCAACTGCAAACCTTGATGCTGCTTTGGCTTAGCTTTAGATTGCGCACTTCGGGCTCAGCCGCGAGGCAGAGGAAACTCTGCTGAAGGGATGAAATGATCCTTTCTGCTTAGGCGCGACGCGACGGCTGCGACGGCACGCCCCACTCCCCGCCCCCTCCAGCTGCGAGTTTGCAGCGCCAATAAAAGCAATGACCGCCAGGCCATGCATACTAATAGCCCTGATGTACTTGTTCGAGCGTGAAACGCGCGGTTTTTATTCAATACTTTGGAGCGTCTTGGAGCGCTGCCGCCCCGCCGCCCGGCCCGGCCCGGCCCGTCCCGGCCTCTGCCTCGCTTTCAATGGCCTTCCCCCGGCCTCCGCGCCGCGCGCTGCGGCACTGATCCGTAGAGCCTCGCCGCACCCCACCGCGCCCCGCCCCGCCCCGCCCCACCGCACCCCGCCCCGCCCCGCCTGACCGGACGATCAAACGAGCATCGCGGGACGGACCACGGTAAACCGCTCAAAAAGGGGCGAAGGCGGGGGTGCACAAAACCGTCCTGAATGCGGATAGGGATTGGGGCTCGAGCGGCATAGTGGAAAAGGAGTCTTACGGACTTAATCCTTGCTTAGATTACTTACTTTATATACTCGTCAACCACGTCAACCACCCTATCATACATATGGTCTATTGTCCCTCACGTCTCGTGCCGCTCACATATTCGGCATATTAAACTTTTACGTCGTCTCTCTGCTCAAAATTATTTTCATTTTTCCGCTGCCGCCGTTCTTTACATTATTTTCACTCTGGCGAGCTCCTTGGCCGCCCCCGGCCCCGCCCCCGGCCCCGCCCCCGAGTGGCAATACAGGTGTGCTGGCCTGGCGGCTCGCGGGGCGGGGCGGGGGCGGCGCGCACGCCATCTCCAGGTACCGCTGCTGATACGCTCCGCGGTGCAACGCAAGGCTGCTAATAACGCCAACAAGCATTATCAACAGGTCAGAACGGCCGCCCCGCACGACACCACCCCCTCGGGCAGCCGACAAAGCCAAGGACCGTGCGCAACGCGCCTGCTCGCTCTCTCTCTCTCTCTCTCTCTCTCTCTCTCTCTCTCTCTCTCTCTCTCTCTCTCTCTCTCTCTCTCTCCCTCTCTCTCTCTCTCTCTCTCTTTCCCCCCTCTTCCCCGAAACCACAGGGCTTTTTAATTTAACCGCACAACGCATTGATATGGCTTCCCTTTGCATCGCATTCGGCGTAAACTCGTGCGCAGGGAAAACTGTGAAAGGGGAGAGGAGGGAGTGCATACCAACCGCCGCTCCTTCGCGATGACGGGACGGATCCAAACTCCCTCAGAACCTCCCCAGCTCTCACGCGGGTACGACACTTCGCTCTCCATCATGCAGAGCCGGCGAGGCGACCTACACGCTCTCTCGCCTCGGCTCGGAATAAGGACACGGCGCGGGGCGGGGCATATTGTGGGATCGCCTCTGAAACTTTAATGGTCCTCCCTAATCACCCATTATCGACGAGGAATAACGACATACCTACCGGCGCGCCCAGTGCACCCCGCCCCGCACCGCCCCGCCCCGCACCGCACCGCACCGCCACGGTCGATAGCGCGTTATAGAACACGGTCTGGTGCGTCGGAATCCTCTGGCCCGGCCGCAACGCTGCGCCCCACCGCGCCCCACCGTGCCACGCCACGCCACGCCACGCCACGCCACGCCACGCCACGCCACGCCACGCCCGCGCTGCCGCTCCGTAAATTCCAGCACCCGACATACCCGACGCCTGACCACTGCGCGGCGCGGCCGCCAGCAGCAGCAGCCAGTGCAGGGGGCGAGTAGGGTAGGGGAGGGGAGGGGAGGGGAGGGTACCGCCCGAGGGTATTTTTACCCTAGCTAATTGTCCGGTTGGCCGGCGGGGCGGCAGCGGCCACAATTTGCTGCAAACATGGTGCTTCAGTGTTGGCCGGGCCGGGCCGGGGCCGTGCCGCGGCGTGCCCTAGCCTGGCCTGGTGTTGGCCGGGCCGGGCCGGGCTGGGCCCTTATCGCCCCGATATGGTTCACTGACCGTTTATCAGAAAATTAATCCGTTGAGTTACGACAAGGGGCTGGGTGGGTGCGCGCGCGCGCGGGCGTTTGGGCGGGCGGGGTGGGCGAGGCGAGCAAGCGCATGTAGCGGGGCGGGGCGGGGCGGGGCAAGGCGGGCGGGGCGGGCGGGGCGGAGGGTCCTGCTGTGCAATAAGGAGGAGTACCATGCAGTAAGAGGAGCGCTTTACTGCAGGGCCGTGCCGGCTGCATGGTGGTGTCGCGTCGGGCTGTGAGGGAGGAGGTCTTACAGTACGGCACGGATAAGCCCGTGACGTGTCGCGGCACTCATCATGACTTATTCCCAGCGGGGCGGGGCGGGGCGGGGCGGGGCGGGAACCAGGCACAGCCGTGCTTCGCTGCTGCTTTCCATCACTTACTCAATAACTGTAGGAAAATTTCTGGATCACCTCGTTTGGAATGATTTAATATTATATTCGAAACGAGACGGTGAATAACACTTTTTGTCCTTTTTTTTCAGGGTTGCCTGGCCGTGGTGTGTAGAATGCAGGACAGCTCCTCGCGCCAGCAATCATCCATAAGTTTCATGCCCAAGTCAATAAGGTAGGTGCAATTGTTGAACGGCACTGGCTACGGGACCGGCCACCTACGGATATTCTTTGACGGGCTCTCTGTACTGCGGCGCATATTAGCGGCGCAGCGCAGGGTAAAGGGTGGTGTGCTCGCGAGCAGCGTGGAAACAACGCCCTCGGAATAAGAAAGTTTCCTTATATACAGTGGTGTCGGCTGAGCTTTACAAGAGATGAACCGAGCCGTGACGACCGACTAACATTCTGGGAAAACTTTCCCCTTGAGTTATGACTCTTTGCTACCTGGCGGGGCCTGTGCCTGCTGCCGGCGGCGCCACGCCCACCCCGCCCCGCCCCGCCCCGCCCCGCCCCCTCCTCGCGCCCCTTTTAGCGCCTCCTGTAGGTCCCTCCGGACGCCCCCGGGCGTTCTGTTGTCAGCATCCCACTGCCGGGCTCGGCTCGGCTAGGCGCGACCCCCCAAGCGAGACTAGATGTTCTGCACACCTCCGCGTTGACGTAACACGCGCAGAAAGTGTTGCCCTCCTCTCGTTATTTCTGTATTTTCAATTTAAAAACGTTGCCTAACAATAACGATGGCATGGCAAATACAGCGCCCGTATACACGACGCGAGCCGTAAACCTCTCCGACCTCTAACCTCTCCCGTGTTACGTTGCATACTTGTACAAAAAGAATAAGGCTCGTCTTTTGTTTTCTTTTCGAAACCTGATCGGCACTATAACATAGCGATCCTGGCCTGCAGGCGCAGTGAGCTGCCTGGCCTCGCGCACTCTCGTGCGAGCGCCGTGTTTGTAATGCGGAGCGGGACGCACAAGTTTATTTCCAGAGCGAGAGCCGCATTTGTCACCCGGCCTGCCATTTCCGTCCAGCTAGTCACGTGACTGCAGTCCTACCAGTCCCATCGCTTTCACTGCGTTTTTGTTTCGCACCGCGGCGACTACGCGTGCCGCGATCCCCATCTACAGCGGAAATTAAAAAAGAAATATACGAGAGAAAAAAATGAGTGGATTCATTACACTATGTCTGCAGCGGTGGCATAATGGCTGTCAGGTGCATCCCAGGTCCGGCCGGCCTCGGCGCGCCGGTCTCACACGCGCACGCTCGCACGGTCACACGCTCGCACACGCGCACGGTCCGGACGCGCGGGGGGAGCGGTGTCCCCGCGTCCTGCCAATAGCGGCGCCGCCTGCCTCTGCCGATAGCGCGCGGCGCGGCGCGCGCGAGGTGCAGCTCGCCTCGCGGCGGCAGTGGGGCGCGGGGGCGCGACGCGACGGGGCGCGGGGGGCGTCGGCGTCGGTGCGCAGCGGGCGGCGTCGGGACGTCGACTGGGGCGCCGCGGCGTGGCGGGGCGCATATCAATACCTCCCCTCCCTCCCGCGGGCCGGGCCGGGCCGGGCCGCGCTGGGCCGGGTGGCGCCCCCACCACCGCCGCCTCCCCAGCCTCCCGCTGGACCAGCGGGAGGGGGCGCCCACCCCCCGCGCCCACCCCGCGCCCACCGCCGCCCCGAGGAGTTGCCGTCTGATACGTTGTGTCTGTTCCGCTCGCACGAGTGCCCAGCGCAGCCCAGCGCAGCCCAGCGCGGCCCAGCGCGGCCCAGCAGTCCCGCCTGGGCCGCCTGTCGCTACCAGTTGCTGCTCCGCTATTGTTGGTGCTATTGTTGCCTCCACGGCCATAGCGGCCATAGCCCAGTTCGGTGAGTTCGGCCAGCGGCGCCGGCGGCCGGCGCGGCGGGGCAGAAACCAAACAGCGGGGAGAGCACATGGACCGGGTCGGGGGCAGTCGTTTGTGACAACTTCGCGAACACACACACACACACACACTCACACACACACACGCATTTGTGCGCAAACAGTTTAACGCAACAAGGCGAGGTACTGTGCCGTCGCTGTAAAGCGCTAACATTTTCGTATGCCTTGGGAAGCGTCCGACAAATCAAATAGAGATTTTTCTCAAGAATTGGCGCAAAAAAAGTAGCAGTGTGTGAGTTTGAAGGGTTGTCTGCGGGGCGGAGCGCGCCAGTGTGTCAGGAGGGTAGCGGGAGCAGAGGCCGCCCCCGGGCCAGCAGGCCGGGCCGGGCCGGGCGGGACACTCCATCCGCGTGAAGTCGTGAAGTTTATTCCACGTGATCCTGTTGCATTTCGGGAGAACTTTTCATTGCTAGCGACTTCCCCTTCGTTTCTCTTATCTCTCTCTCTCTCTCTCTCTCTCTCTCTCTCTCTCTCTCTCTCTCCCTCTCTCTCTCTCTCTCTCTCTCTCTCCCTCTCTCCCCCTCTCTCTCCCTTTCTCCTGCTCTCTCTCCTCCTCCTCCTCCTCTACCTCTCTTGCTCTCCCTCTCTCGCGTGGTTGGTGGTGGGGATGGTGGTTGGTTGGGATGTGTACGGCCGCAGCTCGTAGAAGTTCGCGGGGCGTTCCAAGTGAGTATGAATACAAAGGCACACGCGTGTGTGTGTGTGTGTGCGTGTGTCCTCCGCCCGGGGCCGTAGTGGCTGCTTAACTTTGAGGTGCGGGGCGGTTGAGTCGACGGAGCGGGAGGGCGGAGCGGAGCGAGGCAGGCGTTACAAAGGCAACGGGTCGGGTAGTCAAGCACCGGAGTGAGTTAATAAACACGAACACGAAGCGCCTCGCGAAGCGCTCGCAAAATGTTACCCTCGCCACCTCGGTTAGTTTGACGCATATGCCGTACGAAAGTAAAATGAATTTGGTAACTGATAGTTAAGGAACCAAAACTGTATTTTTTCCTGTGAAAGTTTTCCGCTCCCATGTCCATGTCACCGCTGCGCCGCTCCCCCACCTCTCAACGGCAAACAAACACAGGCAATGCATCTCGGGTCCCGGGGCCCCAGTCCCAGCGGGGGGGGGGGGGGGGTGGGGGTGGGGGGGCTCTCTCTCGGACTGATGGGGATTGTAGTTAGACTGGGAAACTTTTTCCGATTCCGCCGGGTAGCAGCGGACGGGGCGGGGGACGGGTGCATGCAGGTAGGCAGGGTCTCGTCAGATAAGGTGGGGAGGGAAGGGGAGGGGTGTTCTATTGCACTCAAAGCCATTTCGCTGTGCGTCCCAGAGAAGAGGGCCGCAACCGGCGCGGGCACAGTGCGGCGCGGCGGCGCGCTCAGCGCCTGCAGGTAGCAGGGTAGGCAACGAGTGCACTCCGGCGCGCGACGGGCGTGCCTACCTCCCAGGCGCTCGGGCGGCGCAGGACTGAACTGAAAGACCCGCGCGCGGGGCCGCGTCAGTAGTGGGCCTGGCCGTCACCCCCCCCCCCTCCTTAGCTGTGCCCAACGTCCTCGTCCACTTCTGCCATTTCATGCTCATCAATTTCGTTTCTTCTCTCTCTCTCTCGCTGCCTGTGGCCAGTGGGTGGCCTCTGGCTGATCCGCAGCAGCTCGCGGCCGCCTCCAAGGACTTCTCGAGGTTGAAGGAAGAGAAATGGACGCTGAGAGCGGAGAGAGAGTGGCGCGGCAGGGGCGGGCCAAGCAGCGAGCAAAGCGCAGAGAAAACGGTTGGAATAAGGCACCTCAATTAATCATACACTCCCCCCAGTCACTTTATCACACATCACCGTCACGTTTGCAGCCCTGCCGGAGTGATCTCGGCCGCTGTTCCGCCCCGCCCCGCCCCGCCCCGCCCCACCCTGCCCCGCCCTGCCCCGCCGCACCAAGTTCGCGGAGCGCGCGCTGCGAGGCGGGGCGGGGCGGGGTGGGCTGTGGCTTTGTACTACACTCGGCGCGCCACAAGCCGTTTTCGACTCAACTCCGGCAAGAGTCGTGCGCTGCTGCTGTCGCGGTACGGGGGGGGGGGGGGTGGAAAGAGGTCGTGCAATGGGTCTATTCCGCCGGCAAAGGCTGCGCTGCCTGCACACCCCATTCCGATAAAGAGGGAGGGGGGGGGGGGGAGGCGTCGACTCCGTCAGTCAACGTTAAGGAGAAGCCGTGCGGGTTCTAAACCGCAACCGTTTTTACAACGTATACAACAGTTAGCCTATTTTTTCGAATTTAAATCTGTAGCATGATGCAATGATTGGTGCTATTCTTGGAATAATGCCCTGCACTTATGCGGTAATAGAAAAATTGTGAGAGACGTAATTCATTTTATTGGGACGAAGCGAGTGCGAGTGATTGGGGTTTATTAAGCACGGCAGTGCCTGGCCTCGCTAGGCTCCCCCGCTGGGGTCCCCCGCAGGGGTCAGGGCGCAGGGCGGCCGCCCGTTTTGCTGCGGCTTGTCGCACGTCCGGGGTACAAAGCGGGCGGGACGGGGCGGGGCGGGGCGGGGCGGGGCGGGGCGGGGCGGGGCGGGGCGGGGCGGGGCGGGGCGGGGCGGGGCGGGGCGGAGCGGGGCGGGGCGGGGCGGGGCCTGCAGTGCCGTACCGCCTCCACCCCAGTCCCGCTCGAGCTGACGCCTCCATTTAATTTCCGGTTCCTATCGAAAAGGGATGCTCCCTCTCCACTGCTGCTGCTCTCGGTGGCACTGCTGCGGCCGAGGCTGCGGCGCGCTGGTGTGGTGGCGAGAGAGGGTGAGGGAGAGAGAGAGAGAGGGCAACAGACAGACAGATGGACAGAGACAGAGGGCGAGGATGGAACAGACGTTTAAACAAAAAATATTGGTAATTTTTTTTCTCCATGCTCAAAGCTTGTTCGCGTTATTTCACCTGCATCCCCTCCGGGGCTTAGCCCAGCCCGCTCCTCAAATACCTTTTATATCACTTTATGTGTTGCCGGGGCCGGGCCGGGGGCCTCCGTGCCGCCGCCACACCAGGGGCGCCCCGCCCCGCCCGGCCGGGCCCGAGCCCCAGCGGCAGCCGACCCGGAGGAGACAAATACGTTGGCGTTCCCCTCCGCGTGGCGGGGCGTGGCGTGGCGGGGCGGGGCGGGGCGGGGCGCTGTGGGGCGCTGCGACCCATATTTGACGAGCGAGCAGCCGATTCTCTGCGGCGGCGATGGGGAGGGGGCGGGGCGAGGCGGGGCGGGGTGGGGCGGGGCGGGAGGTTATAGGGGACGGCGGGGACGGCGCCACGGGGGGCACACGCCATAAGTCAATTTATTCGATACATAATGTATCTTTGGCCGCAATGGCGTGGTTAAACGGGAGAAAGAATGGGGCGCCCCGAGGGGGCGAGAGGAGAGGGCGTGGAAGGGGAGGGGAGGGGAGGGGGGGGGCGGGACTTTGGCAGGTGGGAAAGCGTCGCTGGCCTGGCCCGGCCGAACCGCAACGCGGTTATTTCCTCTTAATATTTCACCCCGTTAGCCATGCGCGTCCGGAATATTTGAGCTATTATTGGCCCCGCCTCCCTCCGCCTCGCCAGCGCCCCGCCTCGCCCCACCACGCCTCGCCCCGCCCCACCCCGCCCCGCCCCGCCCGTTGCGCTGCGGTCGCCGCTCGTCACAGCAGCGCCACCACCCTGTCTCCGCGGGTCACGAACTCCGCGCGACGCGGCGTGGCGTGGCGTGACGTGGCGTGGCGTGGCGCCACGTGGCGTGGCGTGGCGCGGCGTGGGGCGGCGTGGCGCGGCCACATGGGAGATCAACTTTATTGCACTCTACACACGTCGCCATCGGCCAGCGTCGATGCGAGGGGGCGTGGCAAACTCGTCGCGCGCTCCGCTTGGTTCCGCTCGTACGCATGAGCGAGCGCGCGCGATGCAATAGTGAGCGCTGCGCCTGCGCAAGTGAGAGTCTGTAGCTTGCGACGAATTTCACGCACAAGCAAATGACTCCTGAAATGACAGCAGTTTTGTAGTGCTGAAAACAGTGTCTTGTGGCCGTTGCCGCCTTGCTCCGCTCGGCCGGCGCGGTCTGGCCCGTGTGCCGAAACTGTCACACATTTGCTGCTCCGCGCGCGACTGCCGTGACGGCCGTGACGGCGGGGCGTGACGGGGGAGGAGGGGGGAGATGGGCGCGCTCGTCCGCTCCGTCCGCAGCCATGTCACGATCGGTCAAAACGGATAGGGCTAATTTGCATGCCTGCCACAGAGTTCCCTTCCGCGCCGCGCATCCCGGCGACCCGCTCTCCGCGTCACCCTCTCCGCGTCACCCTCTCCGCGTCACCCTCTCCGCGTCACCCTCTCCGCGTCACCCTCTCCGCGTCACCCTCTCCGCGTCACCCTCTCCACGTCACCCTCTCCGCGTCACCCTCTCCGCGTCACCCTCTCCGCGTCACCCTCTCCGCGTCACCCTCTCCGCGTCACCCTCTCCGCGTCACCCTCTCCGCGTCACCCTCTCCGCGTCACCCTCTCCACGTCACCCTCTCCACGTCACCCTCTCCACGTCACCCTCTCCGCGTCACCCTCTCGGCGTCACCCTCTCGGCGTCACCCTCTCCGCGTCACCCTCTCCGCGTCGACCCCTCACGGTGGACCTGGATTCTCCTCTCCTTTCCCTTTCCGCCTCCGGAACCAAACCTGCTTCGACCAAAACGCCTAGAAGTAGGCCGGGAAAGATAGCGATGATCCTGCGGGGAGGGGAGGGGCGGCGGGGGGCGCAGGGTATGTCTCCGCTCTGACACGTCGCCAGGCCGCCCCCCCCCCCCCCTTCCTCTCTGGGAGCCGGGTGGTGCTGTTTGGTCCCATTCGATGAATGTCAACTATACCCCCCGCCCCGCCCCGCCCCGCCGCCCCTGCTGCCCCTGCTGCCCCTCTGGAGCCAACGATAACACAAACCCACTTTGCACCCGGGGCTCCCGCGGGCAGTGGCGTGCCGTGGCGTGGCGCGCGCCGAGGCCCACCGCGCTGGCCCGCCCTGCCCCGCCCCGCCCCGCCCCGCCCCGCCCCGCCCGGCTAGTCACTCCATTTCTTCTCAAAACAGATCCTTGGGCGTCTCCTCTCTAGCAGCTCGACTGGGACTGGGATGGGATGGGCAGCGAGTTGCCGGGCGGATCCGTCGAAGCGAAGCAGGTCCCTCCGCGCGGGGCGGGGCTGGGCGGGGCCGGGCGGGGCGGGGCGGAGACGGGCAGGCAGATCCCTTTTCTACCTCTCTCACTGCCTCCTCTGTCCTTTGCCTCGGCCTCTCTCTTTCTCTCTCTCTCTCTCCCGCTCTGCCGGGCCGGCTCGGCTCTGGATTATTTTCCAGCTCCTTTTGTTGTTTCCCGACCACAACGACAGAGATATGTTGACCCAGCGGCCCCGCGGTGTTCGGCCCCTCTGCGGTTTATTCTTACGGTATGGGGTCGGGTCGGGGGAGGCGCCCCGCCCCGCCCCGCCCCGCTCCGCCCCGCCCCACCCCACGCAGTACCCTCCCCGTGTGGAGAAAGGGGCGGGGGGGGGGGCAGATGTGGTTCAAGAGTCGAGCAAAACACGCGGCGGTGCGGAGCCGAGAAGCAAAATAAATAAAGCGGGACAATGGCGCTGGGGGTGTTGGGGGCGGGGGCGGAGCGGGGGCAGGGCGGGGGCGGGGGCAGCGGGGCTCGGCTGGAGGTGGGGGCTCCACCGGGAAAATGCAGAAGAATGCCGGAGAAAATATTGGGCGCGGGCGTGCGTGCCGCGAGAAATCAAGTGCTTCCGATCATCGAGAACAAAAATATATATCGTTTTTATCCCCTTGACCTGGTCGCTCTCTTCGATCGTCTGTCTTCCTCTCGCATCACAACCATCCGGTGACGTTACTGTATCCACTCGGACCCCACTAGAGGCGGCATGGACCGACATGGACCGTACCGGGTGTTTCCGAGAACACGTAACAGTATGCGGGTTTGCCTACCCGCTCCAGCCGTAAGGCGCAATACACTGTTTTTCGTGTTCTCTGAAACGCCCGGCACTAAAATGAGCAGTGAAATATTTATTGTATGCGAGCTTTGGGAATGCTGCTTGTTGGATGTTTTACTTTTCGGTTCGGGGAACCCGTCGGTTGGGGGCCCGGGCGGGTAGAGGAGAGTAGGGGGCGCAGGGGGTGCAGGCAAGGGGGCGCTGAGGTTCGTAGAGGGGAAGTGGAAGTCGTGTGCTGAGAGGAGAAGGGGGAGTAGGGGCAGGGCAGGGGAAGCTCGCCTCGCCACGCGAACTGCAAAGCACACACAGTCTCGTCCGGTCTGCCAGAGGAATCCAGTCTGGCTAAACTCTACACTACAAACAAACTAGAAAAAAATTGTGAGAAATTTTTCCCTTTTTTCTGAAGGGGGTTGGAAAACGACTTTTTCAAATAACGCGTGAAAAGCAGTTTGGGTTGAGTAGTGTTCAATGGCGGAAATCTCTCTCCCCCCTTCGCTGGCTCTTAATCATCAACATTGTCTGGCTCACACGAGGGAGGAGGCCAGCCTGCTGTGCCTTTCACCCCCCCCCCCCCCTTACACCCCCGCCCCCTGTCCGCCCCCTTGTCCCTCGCTCATTTCGGACAAAGAGACCGACAGAGACAGAGCACCGCGGCCAGGGGCGGGGGGGGCGGGGCGGGGCGGGGCGGGGGCTAGAACAGGACTGGCAGCCTGCAGCAGGCGACCCCTTCGAAGGGTCCGAGGCGAGCTCAGTCTGACACAGACCGCCTTCCGCCGCCCCTGCCTCCCCGCCCCGCCACGGCCAACCCGCCTACGCCGTGACGTTGACAAATGCATGGTGACCCCACAACCCTTAAAAGGGGTAGCCCGAACCCCACCGCCGCCACCGCCGCCACCCCCGCCCCGCACGGCTACCGGCAAGGCAAAGGCACTCTGTCCCTTCACTCCACTTCACTTGTCCCCACGCCATCCCCCTCCCCTCGCCCTCTCCCCTGTCCCCCCTTTTCATCGTCGCACTTTTGCCTTTCCGATCGCAACCTCGCGCACAAAATCCACTCCACCGGGGCCGCAGGGGGGAGGGGAGGGGGGAAGGGGTGAGGTGCTAAAAGATGGGGGCTGGTAGGGGTGGGGTGGGAGGAAAAGACAGGCCGAGTTGACGTGCGGTGATGAGTTTGAATAACTGGATTCATTCCGGACGGCTTGATCGAGTAAAACAGGGATGTAGTTTCCTCTTTTTCAATAATTATTTCCGAGCTCGCTTGTGCTTCTCCTGCAGGGCCCTGCTGCCCTGCTGCGACGCGGCAGCTGCGCAGTGTGCCAGCGAGCCACCGTGGAGCTGCAGCCCTCTCCTCTCCTCTCCTCTCCTCTCCTCTCCTCTCCTCTCCTCTCCTCTCCTCTCCTCTCCTCTCCTCTCCTCTCCTCTCCTCTCCTCTCCTCTCCTCTCCTCTCCTCTTTCTCCTCTCTCCTCTCAGGGGTGTTGCGCACGCCGCGCTCCCGTACCGTTCCGTCCGTGATCATGTTCTGGGGAGACGCGCAGCGCTCAGACACCCTCCCCTCCCCTCCCCTCCCCTCCCCCCTCCTCCCTTCCCCTCCCCTGCCCTCCCCTCCCCTCCCCTCCCCTGCCCACCCCTCGGCCGCTCCATGCTCCATGACGCTGAGGCACTGCGGTTGAGGACGGGATGCTTACCTGCTCCACCCCCGCCCCCTCTCCCGCGCTGATGCACCCGCCTCTGGTGCCCCCGCAGAAATCTGAAAGCAAAAATATTAATAATAAATTTGCAAATAAAATAATAAATTTGAGAATAAAATAACCAATGCAATCCTCCTTGTCGGTCCCCGTGCATTTTAGACCGGGGGCGCGCGTACCCCGCCCCCCGCCCCGCCCCGCCCCACTCACGCGCCGCTCCACGGAGACGGTTTTATATTCCAGCCGAGCCGGCGCACGGCAGGGCAGGGCCTTGCAGCCTCCGCTGGCCATCTCTCTTATTTGGGATTCATCCAGCCATGCCATCATGGGGGTCTCGGGCCGGGCCGGGCAGGGCGCGGCGGCGGTGGTGGTCGGTGGTGCCTCCATGGCGAATGCTCGGAGCGCCCCCGTCCCAATGGGCCATGAAAGCGCACTGACTACTTTCGCCCACCCGATCTGTG
Organism: Frankliniella intonsa; assembly: GCA_033675135.1. Lineage (NCBI taxonomy): Eukaryota > Metazoa > Arthropoda > Insecta > Thysanoptera > Thripidae > Frankliniella > Frankliniella intonsa. The sequence goes on along the minus strand of CM066254.1, from coordinate 10,959,018 downwards.
TCTCATTCCCTGTTTAAAAAAAATATCTTTGTGAATTTACGATTTTTTAAAAGTAATTTATACTTTACAAACGGTATTGTAACTTTACGATCGAAACCGTAAATTTACGAAAGCCTATTTGTGCTGGTTTAAGAATTACAAGTGTGCTTTCAAATTTGTAATTTTACAATTTGAGATCGTAATTTTTTGATATTTCGGAAAATTTTCTCTCTCTTACAAACATTTGTCACAGTGTTCTTCTCTTACGGTCTGTGTCGAATTCAAAACACAAATCATATTTGCAGAAAAAAGTAAGTATAGTGTAACTGTTAAATGTCCAAACTGTAGCAAATATTTCTTGAATTGTTTTGTACTCTAGTGCGGTTGCGCGTGGTAGCTTCCAATAATCCAAGCGGGAATATAGTCGTCTCGCCTATCAGAGGACAGATGTTTAATTTTTTTTTTTTTTAAATCGCCTCTATTTTGTACCCCCGGTGGCGGTCTTCCGGCCCGGCCCCAGCTGCTGCGCTTGCGCCCGCCCCGCCCCGCCCCGCCCCGCGACACTCGCGACAGTGTCTTGCGGCTCTATATGCGCGTCCCTCCCAGCTAATCCTGATACGTCTCTTTGATTTACGAGGGCCGTGCTGGCCGGCCCGGCCCGGACGGGACGGAGGAGCGGAGCGGAGCCGCGGGGGAGGGTCGGGACGGAAAGGGGCATAACTGCGTACACACAGGACTGGAGCCCCCGCCCCGCCCCGCCCCGCCCCGCCTCGCCCCGCCACGCCCCCGGCAGCATAGCCCCCTGCCCTGCTTGAAGCCGAGCGTGCGCGCTTGTGCGGCCGTGGTCGGACCGAAATGACGCTAAGTGACTTTTATGAAGTCGAGGGGTTGGGGCTGCAAAAGCCTCCCCCCACCATACGTCTCGCGCGACGCACGCGGGTAGGGGCTCTACGTGGCGGCAGGCCGGGCCGGGCCGGGCCGGGCCGGGCGGCTTATGCGAGAGATAAGGGCAATTTTCTTTTTAAGTATGGTAAACGGAGGGAGGAGGGGAGGGGCAGATCATAGAGCTGGGCAGGCGTGGGCGGCGCCGACAAGCCCTTCGATCACGTCCCCTCCCTCGGCTCTCTCGCGACCTGAAAGTCGATTTTTTTTTTGTGAGTTAAGTTACGGTATCGCGCTCTTAGTACGTCCACTTCCCACCAGTACTTGCTGCCATCATCCTGCGTGGCAGTCAACCCACCTGGCCTCCGCGCGTGGCGGGCGTGTCCACCAACCAACCAAAAGGGGCGAGTAAACCTTTGGGGCCGGCCGCCCCCCTCCCCCCTCCCGCCCTCGCCCCCCGCCCCCGCCCTCCACCCGACCCGACCCGAGGAGATATCCCTGCTCGAATTTCACTTGAGCAGATCTCTGTGCAAAACCCGAGGATAGCGTCCGCGACCTCTCTGCCTGCGCCCGCCGCAGGCTGGGGCGGGGTAGGGCAGGCGGGGCGGGCGGGGTGGGCGGGGCGGGGTGGGGTGGGGCGGGGCGGGGGCAGCAGCAGCAGTGTTTGTCCGGATGCAGCCCGCCCCGCTCGAGTGGCTCCGGCACGACGGCCTTCTCGATCACCGGAAGAGAGGGGGAGAGCGACATGGGGCACAGAGGAAGAAGGGAGAGAGAGAGAGAGAGAGAGAGAGAGAGAGAGAGAGAGAGAGAGAGAGAGAGAGAGAGAGAGAGAGAGAGAGAGAGAGAGAGAGAGAAGGTCCCGCCCTACCCCTCTAATCCAGCACCAAATCGCCGTCCGAAACCGTCCCGAATCGGCCACAAACGGCGCAATGAAAATGTTAATGTAACGATCCTTCCTCCTCTCCTGTGCTATCTTTCTCCCTCTCCCTCCTACCCCAACACTACCCCTTTCCTACACATACCGCCGAGTGGTGCCATGCCATGCGTACACCAGTTTGGAATGAGCTGTAATAAGCATAGCGTAATTTGTTGACACTCCGCTTGTAACTTGAATGCTGAAAATATTATTACAGGAAATGGTAAGCAATGTTAAGGTTGAGTAAAATTTTGTACAAATGGTTCATACTCACGAAATGTAGCACTCTGAAACAGTATGAACTATTCTAGCCATGTCATGCAAGCTCTGGAGCTTGAAGTTAATTAAGCTAGAGATCGTAATCGTAAGCCTTATAGCTCTGAAACTTTCATGACATCATTTGAGATATTGCCAAAAGTTCACGTTTTAAAAACAATCTGCTTATCGATCCCTACTCTAACCCCCACTAACCCTGCAAGTCTTATTTGTCACGTTCGAAGGTTGATCCGTCGACCGATAAGATAAGTTGGTCCTATTTTCTGCCCTGGCATCAGCGACAGCCAATCCACGCTCTCAATGAGAGCGAGTCGCGATACGGCCCATCTGTTGATCAAAAGCCCACGCCTCTCGTCTCGTACTGCTATTACACTACGCGCTATCACCCCAGTAGTAATTATTATTATTATTATTATTATTATTATTATTATTATTATTATTATTATTATTATTATTATTATTATTATTATTATTATTATTATTCCCCTTACCTACGCACTGCCTTTCCTCTATCCCCACCACAAATTTAGGGAGAGGGAGCAAGTCATGGGTGTTTGGTCGAAATTTCGAATGGAAATAGTGGTTGCATTGCCATAGTGCTACGCTCTCACCGGCTGCGGCTTAGGCACACCGGGGCGCACCCCATGACACGGCGTGGGGCGTCCCGTCCCGTCCCACGGTTTCTGCCTGTCATGCTCCGGTCAGCCGGGCTGGGGTGTGAGTCACTCCGGGGCGTCCCCTGCCCTCGCCCCCCAGCACCGGCTGACTCCGCGCTACGCATGACGTGCGCTTTTTTGCAGCCTCGCCCTTCTGTTTGTGGTTGAAATACCACATCCCTCTCGCATAATTATGAACGAAAACGCGGGCGGGATATACTCGTTAGCGTTGGTATTTTACCTTACACCTTTTAGGAGATGCGAAGGAAGCAGAGTGGCGGCACCTGTTGTTAGCCTTCTGTCGACTATCTTGCGCCATAGGCCGGCCAGCCGCGGGCCGCGGGATAGCGCCGCCCCCCGCCCCGCCGACCTCAGAACCTTCCAGCAAGGCGTCTCCTCGACGGGCGCCGCCGGCGTGGAGTATTGCCGGTCGCGGCAGCGTACGGCCGGCCGCACGGCGCGGCTAGCTGGAGGGAGATGAGGAAAGAGTGAGAGGGACTTAGTGGGCGTGCAAGCTCAACGCTCTCTCTCCCTCTCACCGCACCGGCGCGGCTCGAGGCTGAGTGGGCGGGGAGCGGGGTGGGGGCGGTGGTGGGGCGGCAGCGCCGGCCGGCCGGCCGGGTATAAGCCCTCGGTGCGGCCTGCGGTTCTCAGTCCCACGCCGGTGTCCAGTCCAGCCGTCGAGCAGCCGCCCTCCACGCACAGTGAGTTACTCAGTGTACTGTTTTGTCATCGTCCCCCGGTCCCCTACCGGGTGTTTCAGAGAGCGCGTAACAGTATGCGGATTTGCCTACCCGCACTACTTGCCGTAAGGTGCCGTCGCCCCGTGGGTAGGCAGACCGTGTTCTCTGGAATGCCCGGTTCATCCCGTCAGAGTTTTTCTTGATCAGTTATTGTAACAATTAGTTTCAAAGTATTTTTCACCGAGCCCACTACGCAAACACTTGTGGTGACAAGCGAATTGCACTGAAAGTCTAAGACCTGCCATTGGTAGTGAATAAGTGTTTTAAGGCGTTGCGTCATTGCGTAATTAGCTGCACATTTATTTACTGCGGGCGTTTTTCGTCCTCTGCTGCTGCTGTTGCCGGCCACCGGCGGGGCGGGGCGGGGCGGGGCGGGGCGGGGCGGGGCGGGCCGGGGAGCCTCTCGCCGTGCCTTCATCGCCACATTGCGTGCTTGCTAGCTGCCTTTCGTCCAGTGGCGGCCCAGGAGGCCCGGCCGGCCCGGCCACGCGGTCGATCTGATCCTATATCTGAATCCAGTCGGGGTTGAATACCGTCAGGCCCGACTCACCGCAGTATTATTTCAGAAAAAGATGGCATTCTCGGTGTACCGAGTAAAAATACACTTATTCAAAAACTGCTGACACAGGTCTGTGTTGCTGTGTGGTGCGCCCGCCCGTCTCCGGCACGCCTTTGTTTGAGGTGGCTATGATAAGATAATATCGTCGCCACCCCTCCTCTCACCTGCATCGAAACACGTCAAAACAATAATAGTGACACCACACCGTATTTGTGATAGTCATGTTTATCGTCCAAAATGAGCGAGGTTTTTCTACATCGCTCCATTACAGCGCTATGTGCCAAGATGATTCAGAATGAGTCGTATCTATCTCTTAAATTGAGTGATGTTAGCTGAAACGACTCAAAAAGAGTCATAAATATAGCCGAAAATGTCCTCCTAATGACTCTAATCGAGCGTTCTTAATCTTTCTCGCTCTCCTGAGAGTGATAAAATGTGGGTCACAATCTCGCTCTCTAGGGAGCGAGATTCATGACTCCTCGATTTACAGTGCATCTGGGTGGCCGCGCATGGACTATCGCACATTCAACTCACTATGTCTAATTCACTTATTTTTTCCCTTTTTTTCCAGAAGCAGACATGCCCAGCTACAAGTTAACATACTTCCCCATCCGCGGGCGCGCAGAGCACTTGCGCATCATGTTCGCGTACGCCAAGGTGCAGTACGAGGACAACCGCATCAGCCAGGACCAGTGGCAGGCCCTTAAGCCGAGTGAGTGTTCAGCCCTCCGTCCGAATTCCCTCTGTCGTCAACTGTAAGCCGTGTGCGGTGTCGCCTGAATAACCTTTTCGCTACCCTGCAGAAACTCCCTTCGGCCAGCTCCCTGTTCTCGAAATCGACGGTGTTATGGTGGAGCAGTCGATCGCCCTGGCCCGCTACCTCGCCAAGCAGCTCGGCCTCGACGGCAAGGATGACATGGAGCGTCTGCAGGCCGACGTCTTCGTCGCGCACATCGAGGACTTCAGAAACCGTAAGTGTAGGACTCCCTCCCACCGAAATACCCCTCGTCTGTGTGAGGTGTAGTTGCAACGTAAGCGGGAATACACCCCAATGCTAATGCGCAGCGTGGGGTAGCGTCAAAGGGAAGGCCACTGTAGCGTGCGTGGCCGGTGTGTTACTCAATAGGTTCATTCGACGATTACGTTTCTGTTACAGACTTCTCTTCATGGTTTAAAGAACAAGATCCTGACAAAAAGGCAGAAATATTAAAAAATATCCAGACAACTATTCTACCATCCTTCTTTGAGAAATTGAATGACAGGGTAGCTAAAAACGGTGGTTTCTCTGCGGGGAAAACGGTATGTTTCTTACCTTCTTTCAATTAACTAACCACAACTCTCATCTACCAATGCAAGCGACTCACAATTTTGACCGTGCTCTTTCCTAGATCTTGTGGAGCGACATAATCTTAGCAACATTCCTGGAAGCCCTTATCATCAAAAACGTTGTGGGATCAGACGACGTAGCCGCTAAATACCCACAGTTAGCAAAAGTGAAAGACGCTATTTACAACACCCCTTCTGTTAAAGCGTACCTTGATACAAGGCCCCATACTGAAATCTAAAGAATTCTGCTCGCAACACTGTAACTTTATTAGCCTCTCTTCAAACCCCTCGCACATTGTAAAATAAAAGTGTTTCAATTTATATCTCTGAGATTTTTTAAAATAAACTCTAATACCGAGTTGAAAATCACATCGGAAAATCTTGTACATACTACTCAGTATTACTTGGTATAACATCTGTATTACACCTGTATTACACACAAGATTTTATCACTTGAAAGCACTTACTCGTGTTTTTCGGTATTACATTACGTTTATTCCGGCGTAAAACATGGATCAGCTGTACAGTGTATTACGAAAGTAAATTCCCCCTCGATAGCCCTGCTAATGCGATTTTCTCCCAATCAAAGGCCAGTATCGGGCTCCTGGGACTTCCCGGCAGTTTTTTAGACCCAGAAGAGGGTAACCTGCCAGTTTGGTCAAAATCCAATTTTTTTTTATTTCGGCCCCAAAACGTAAAAACGCAAAGGCTATAGCCTTTGCATTTTTACGATTTTCGGCCGAAAACTAATATTCTCCGAAATGACGGGGGTTGTGCAGGGGGACTTCAACGTACCCCTAGACCAAGCCCCAAGGGTCAGTTCGTCCGAAAACCCGGGTTGTGTGCGAGGGAATGCAGTATTTCTAATAGCGCGCAATGTGTTCGGGCAAGGTGGCTCAGGGGCCTATTTTCTCACTAACGAAGTCCGGTATAGGAGTCCTAGGACTTGCTATGTGTTTTTTGGTCCCAGAAGGAGGTAACCTGTGAGTTTGGTCGAAATCCGAGACAATTTTTTTTTCGACCGAAAGTCGCAAAAACGCAAAGGCTATAGCCTTGGCATTTTTACGATTTTGGGTCGAATTTTTTTTTCTCTTCAAAATGACGGGGGTTGTGCAGGGGGACTCTAACGCACCCCTAGACCAACCCCCGAGAGTTTTTTCGAAATCGGAGACAATTTTGTTTCGGCCGAAAATCGCAAAAACGCTTAGGCTATAGCCTTTGCATTTTTAAGGATTTTCGGCCGAAAAATAATGTTGCTCCAAAGTGACGGGGGTTGTCCAGGGGGACTCTTACGCACCCTTAGACCAACCCCCGAGGGTAGCCTGTGAGTTTGGTCGAAATCGGAGACAATTTATTTTCGGCCGAAAATCGCAAAAACGAAAAGGCTATAGCCTTTGCATTTTTACGATTTTCGGCCGAAAAATATTGTTGCTCCAAAGTGACGGGGGTTGTCCAGGGGGACTCTTACGCACCCTTAGACCAACCCCCGAGAGTAGCCTGTGATTTTCGTCGAAATCGGAGACAATTTTTTTTCGGCCGAAAATCGCAAAAACGCAAAGGCTATAGCCTTTGCATTTTTACGATTTTCGGCCGAGAAAAATGTTGCTTCAAAGTGACGGGGGTTGTTCCGGGGGACTCTTACGCACCCTTTGACCAACCCTCGAGGGTAGCCTGTGAGTTTGGTCGAAATCGGAGACAAATTTTTTTCGGCCGAAAATCGCAAAAACGCAAAGGCTATAGCCTTTGCATTTTTACGATTTTCGGCCGAGAAAAATGTTGCTCCAAAGTGACGGGGGTTGTTCCGGGGGACTCTTATGCACCCTTAGACCAACCCCCGAGGGTAGCCTGTGAGTTTGGTCGAAATCGGAGACAAATTTTTTTCGGCCGAAAATCGCAAAAACGCAAAGGCTATAGCCTTTGCATTTTCGCATGGTATTTCATAAGGATTCTTTTGCACTATGAATTTTGGTGAGTTATCGGAAGTTTTAATTCTGATTGAGAAATAACCTCTTGAGCATATGGCCTAACCTCCTCATTTCAAGTGCACCTGGCGATGTTCGGATAACCTATAGCTTTCATTCTTTTGGTTCCCATGTGTAAAGAAATTTCTTTATTGTAATCGTTCTTACCCTGATTGTCTGGCTTGTCTAAATTAAAACATTTTCGTTAGCCAACGAATTTGCAGCCCGTTTATTGGGCTCCCATTTTACTCCAAGGCCTGCAGGCCAACTTGGACTTGCCTGTGCCTGCATTCCAATAGGGCTATCCCAAATGAAACAATGTGTTTCAGTATTTCAGTATAGGACTGTTTGTTTATAGGAAAAGATAGGAACAATTCATTTTCATTTTGTATCATCTTGCCTTGTTTGAAACATTCTGCATTTTGATTGATGCTATCTTTATTTGTTTCCCAGGATGCTGATTCCTCAGACGGGCCCTCACTACTGAAGACTTTGCCGATCCATGCTGGAATATTTTGACCTGCTTGTAATCCCTTGTCTGAAGTTGGAGACTTCATTGCAACATGACGAACAGAGGTCAAGGTGTGTAATTCATTTATTGGTTCATCCTGCACTCTATTATCCATCACATTTCTGGCTGGCTGCTAGTTTGGTATTGAATTTTGAAAGATTTTCTAGAAGTAAGACAACACAAATCTTTTGATTGCTCACTCTAAAGAATTTTTTGATGCATTTATACATATAATTGTCAATTCCCTAAGCTAAATCTGAAATTCTGTTAATTGGAGCAAAGTTGGAAGTGGGACAATAATGGCTTACATTTCATTAAGAGTGGTGCCTTTTTACTTCAATTTACATTCTGATTTTGGCTGTATTGGCTGAACTACAATCCTGGTATGCTTTTTAGTTGCTGCCATAGTAACAGATGCATGGCATGTTAAATAAGTGTACTGCATAATGAATATCATCACACATTTGCTTTATAGCTTGTCAGTTGATTTTATTACTGTTGATAAAAAATAACTTGCTCAGTTAAGCAACATTATTGGCCATTTGTTTGATAGTTTCATTACAGTTGATTAAAAATAACTGTTAGTCTGCTCAGAGCTATCGATAACTAGAAGCTTTCTTTATGATAGGAGTGAATTTTACCTGTTTGCCACGGTGGCTGTGGTAAATTTTGTTCCTATATTTAAAATTTGAGTATATTTAACTTTGACTTCATTATAGATTATTTAAATGGTAGTACTCCTTAAGGTTAAAGTAAACTTGGGTGTCAATAAATAATTAAAATCAACTGAATTGTGATGAAATGATTCTCTTTTCTTGAACTGCTTCTGATGCATATTTGTTTTTGCAGGTGACAAGACGACGTTACGGGGAAAGAAGCACCATGAAGTTTCTTCAAATGAAGCAACCAACTCAAGACAGGATCTCCAGCACGAAGAAACGCTTGGATCTCCCCTCTGCTCTTTTCAGTCTGCTGTGATCATGCTGTTGGTTTCAAGGTAAGAAATGTTGAGTGTTTTGGTATTGAATTTTGAAAGATTTTCGAGAAGTAAGACAACACAAATATTTTGATTGCTCACTTAAAAGAATTTTTTGATGCATCTATACATATAATTGTCAATTGCCTTGGATAAATCTGAAATTCTGTTAATTGGAGCAAAGTTGGAAGTGGGACAATAATGGCTTACATTTCATTAAGAGTGGTGCCTTTTTACTTCAATTTACATTCTGATTTTGACTGTGTTGGCTGAACTACTCTGAAAACTAGATACTGAGATCCTGGATAGTAGGACCAGATCAGACAGAACTGTTTCAGTTTTGCAGAATGGTGTAAAAGCTATGAGAGATTAATAAATTAATTGTCTGTAGAGGAAAGCTTTGACATTAGTTACAAAAGTCAACTGATTCCTTTCATTCAAAAAGTTCACTTGGTACCGCACCATTGTTCTGAAGCCAAATTGGAAATTGATTTCTTTTCTACTCCCCTATGAAGTAGATTACAATTGGCTTTCAAAACAGTGAGTGGGGGGAGGTGAGGGTGTCTATACTCAAAGCAGGCATAGATGGACCCTGGAATAGCACAGGCTCTTATACATAAGGACGAGAGATCTAGTTTGTCTGGTTGTTAAAGGCAGCTTGTTGAGTAGGGGATATGGGAAGGTTGCGTTGAAGCTTGTTTGAGAGGAGCTCTGTATGGCAGAATAATGGTAGGAAAGTGTCCAAGTTTAAAGCAAGTTGAGGATGACAGCGTGTTTGTCGTCCATTTTGACTTTGTCATATAAAGGGTTGTTTTGAAATTGAATTGGTTATCCATTTTCAAGGTGACATAATGTTGTGAAGCCATTGTGCGTGATTGTCCATTTGTTGTGATAGGAAATGGCAGGGGAGAGTCGTGAAACTGTTGATATAGTATTTTTTGGGAAGTGGTTGGAGAATTGTATATTTGTAATATTGTTTCCATTCACTAATTGCTGTGATGTGGAGTTGAGGAGCTTGAGGCTTTAACAAGACATTGGACAGTTGTTAATTTTTGACATGCTGATATGTGAGAGGAAATTGTACATTGTTGATAGTTTGATCTGAAGCTTTACAGGCTCCAGCTCTGTCTGGTCTTTGTTAAATTCCCGCGCCCGTTTTCTGAATTTGACATGTTTGCGTTTCAGAGCTCGTACCGGCCGTTCACTGATCTGTCGTTTCAAGCCCTCGCGGAATGTCGTGGTTGACGGAGTATCGCCGTGACGTTGAGTGTGGTTGAGCAGCATGAGCAGGCTTGGCATTGGTCATCGGTCCGCGGGAGTCGTGGAGTATGTCTGGCGCTGAAGGAAGGCGAGTATAGACAGGTATAGATTGTTTCGGCTGGGTCGTCCGCTAGGTGGCGCTCGACCCGGACGCTCATATTATTTGCGCGGTGTGTGCCCACAGAGGATTTCCTATATTGTTAATTCTCGTGGGGGGACCCCCGAGACGGTGGTGGGGTTGCGGGTGGGGGACATACTTAAATTTACGCGCACTTTTCATCGCTTGAATTTTTATTGTGATACTTTCTCATCCACAGGGTTGGCTCTCCTAGTTCCACAACTCTTCTCCTTCCAGACTGATGGGGAGGGGGCCTCCTCGTGGTGCATCTTGTTACCGAGATGGATCAAGCCTTGACGAGCTGCATCAAAACCTGAAGAGAAATCGCAAACATCAGGGTGAGAATGATGACTTGGATTTTATTTCAAATATTAGAAATAATATTTATAAGACTTACAATTGTTTTCTTCTTGTCAGGTCTGTTGGCTCACTTATTTTCTTCAAGATGATTCTTTTCTTTGAGATTTGCCGATCAACATTCAAGTCATGGAAGCCAGACGGCAGTAAACATCATGTGCGAAACCATACACTGCTTCACAAGGGGATCAAGAACGCTGCTTGAAAAACCTGGGTCAGAAGAAAATATTGTACGTTTAAAAAAAAATTATTTCAACACTTTAAAATATAAACTCAGTTTCAATTTGTACCTCATCAAATCCACCTATCCCAACCAAGCCGCTTCCTCATCCAAGAACCTCTCACATTATGCGTGTCAAATAAAACAAAGAAATGTTGTAAGGTTATTTTAAATCTTCTTCCCTTCTCCTTTGCTGTCAAAGATGTTGCTCGAGGAGCAGGTCCTGTCCTTCCAGGTAGTCGTAGGCACCTAGAACATAGAAATTTCAAAAAAAGTGAGTTGGTGTCACAGTGGTTACCACTCAAGTGAAGTCAAGTTAAGTAATATGGGGACGAGCAGAGCTCTACCAAATCACCGTCCCAGCCTGGGACCCCCAGGAAGACCGAATCAACTAGGACAGCATTTAGCAGAGCTCTGGGGGGACCCTTTATCCTCTGGGTGAGAGCCGTCTGGTGCCGAGTTTAGACTCTAGCTGGCAAAGAGTATTTGCTTTAACCATAGCAACCATGGGGTTGTTTAACCACAACAACCAGGGGGCGACACGGCCTCGCCAGGCCACCTACAGTGTGGAAAACACACAAACTGCAGGATTTTTTTCACCCACACCCCAGCCCTTGGGGAAGCTACAAGAGATGTTATTAATTTGCAACTTTTAATAGCCAACAAAGTCTGGCCAGCGAAAAGCTTATGAGAGCAAAATAAAAATAGGCTACGCATAAAATGACTTTAAACAAGAAAAATTTAAAAGCTCACAGGCATGAGCAATAGGCACCCCTATCAGGAGCCTCAAAAATTACATCAGCGGTAATTGCTGTGACACCAACTCAGTGATTGCTCACCTTGCAGATTTGCATTTTGCATTTTCTCCTGACGAGCAGTAGCCAGTGGATCCTGGGATCCTGGGGCGCCAAGTGAGCAGGGGCCAGGATAATAGTCCTGCCAAGGAAGAAGTAGAATACTAATTATTACAATTTTAGAAAGTTTGTCAATTATTTCACATAAAATTAAAGACTAAAGCAAATTTAGTTCTTCCGCAATTCCTAACAAATTTTAATTTAACAATGGGCTCCTAATACTGTCTCAACAAGTAATGGGTACGCTTAGAGCCAAACAAAAAAGAATTCTCTTTAACCACCACGAATTCCATAACATTACTGACAAAAAAACATCTATTGAAAACTTCTTCTCCAAACTAAAGTGGTAAATATATTCAAACAAAAGAATTAACAGAAAACCAGCAAATTTTGAGGAAATATAAATGTTGCAGCACTGACTTATAGTAGAACATGTCTTCTAATTTCCATTTGAGTTTGAGAAATACAAGTAAGAGGACTCTTTGATGACTTTCAGAGTATTTCACGATTTTGTAATGCAGGCTTGAAACACATCACTTACAAAATCAACATAACCTAACCCAGAGAGGAACAAATTTACATGCGATATCTTAATCATATAAGAACGATATCCGACATACAAAAGTGTCAATTCAACAAGCCCACTAAAAACAAGTTGCCAAATTAACCGACATAATGTCGTTTAGAAAAAGTGCTCGTTCTTTACCCTTCTAACATGTGAAAATATGTCTTTTACTGAGCAATTGATATTAGCTAATACCTGTGTCAATGCTGAACCCAGAAAAATTACCTTCACCTAGTTTCAATAGTTTTACATTTAATAGCATTTTTCAATGAATAAATTCAAAAAAATAGTTTACTTAACTAGCACAATGTGTAGCACAAAAGCACCTCTTAAAGTTTAAAAACTTCTCATATGATCACTTCAATGACAATGAATGCGACTTAGAAAACTGACACAACCTTTCGCATCTTGAGGTAACTTTTCTAATTTCTTTATGTGCTTACCTTAAAATCAACTAAATCACCCTAAAATCACTTCAAAATATCACAAACCTTTTAAAAGAAGCAGATTTGTCAATACTTTCAATCTCTGATATGACGAGAACATAACCTATCTTCACACAGTAATTTGTTTTTGCAATATTTTTTATGTGAGGCAGGAACTGATAAAACCAACTCGCATTTCTTGTCAGTGTTCAAGTGTTAATTGCTGAGAACATATTTTCACATGGGCACATGATGTGTTTAACGAGAAGAAAGTAAGTTGCTAAATTACACCAAGCCGGGACTAATACCCGTTCTTTTTACCTTCACATCATATACCCAACAAAAAGGGGTAAAGAACGAGTAAAAATTGAACAGGAAGAGACTATAACGGCACAAAACCAACACTTTTCCGAAGGAAATTTAATGTAGTAACTTACCCTGAAAACAGACACCAGCGGCGGGCACCATCAACAAGAACAACAACAACACAAACAACAACACAGCAGAAGAGGTTTGCTGTTCGCTGTCTCAGGAAGAATGCATTTTCTCGCTGAAAACCCCGGTTTTTTGGTTCAATCAACACTCGGGAAGTGATCAGGGGGTACACTAGAGTCCCCCTGTACAACCCCCGTCATTTCGAAGAATATTAATTTTTGGCCCAAAATCGTAAAAATGCAAAGGCTATAGCCTTTGCGTTTTTGCGATTTTCGGTCGAAAAAAAATTGTCTCGGATTTCGACCAAACTCACAGGTTACCTCCTTCTGGGACCAAAAAACACATAGCAAGTCCTAGGAGTCCTATACCGGACTTCGTTAGTGACAAAATAGGCCCCTAAGCCACCTCGCCCGAACACATTGCGCGCTATTAGGAATTCTGCATTCCCTCGCAGACAAACCGGGTTTTCGGACGAACTGACCCTTGGGGGTTGGTCTAGGGGTACGTTAGAGTCCCCTTGTACAACCCCCGTCATTTTGGAGAGAAAAAAAATTATACCAAAAATCGTTAAAAATGCAAAGGCTATAGCCTTTGCGTTTTTGCGATTTTCGGTGGAAAAACAATTGTCTCGGATTTCGACCAAACTCACAGGGTACCTCCTTCTGGGACGAAAAAACACATAGCAAGTCCTAGGAGTCCTATACCGGACTTGGATAGTAAGAAAATAGGCCCCTAAGCCACCTCGCCCGAACACATTGCGCGCTATTAGGAATACTGCATTCCCTCGCAGACAAACCGGGTTTTCGGACGAACTGACCCTTGGGGGTTGGTCTAGGGGTACGTTAGAGTGCCCCTGTACAACCCCCGTCATTTTGGAGAAAAAAAAATTCGACCCAAAATCGTAAAAATTCAAAGGCTATAGCCTTTGCGTTTTTGCGATTTTCGGTCGGAAAAAAATTGTCTCCGATTTCGAGCAAACGCACAGGTTACCTTCTTCTGGGACCAAAAAACACATAGCAAGTCCTAGGCAACCTATACCGGACTTCGTTACTGAGAAAATAGGCCCTTAAACCACCCCGCCAGCACAAATTGCGCGCTATCAGGAATACTGCATTCCCTCGCAGACAAACCGGGTTTTCGGACGAACTGACCCTTGGGGGTTTGTCTAGGGGTACGTCGGAGTCCCCCTGCACAACCCCCGTCATTTTGGAGCAAATTCGTTTGGGGCCGAAAATCGTTAAAAATGCAAAGGCTATAGCCTTTGCGTTTTTGCGATTTTCGGCTGAAAAAAAAATTTCTCCGATTTCGACCAAACTCACAGGCTACCCTCGGGGTTTAGTCTAGGGGTGCGTTAGGGTACCCCTGCACAACCCCCGTCACTTTGGAGCAACATTATGTTTCGGCCGAAAATCGTAAAAATGCAAAGGCTATAGCCTTTGCGTTTTTGCGATTTTCGGCCGAAAAAAAATTGTCTCACAGGCTACTCTCGGGGGTTGTTCTAGGGGTACGTTGGAGTCCCCTTGCCCAACCTCCGTCACTTTGGAGCAACATTATTTTTCGGCCGAAAATCGTAAAATTGCAAAGACTATAGCCTTTGCGTTTTTGCGATTTTCGAAAAAAAATTGTCTCCGATTTCGACGAAACTCACAGGCTACCCTCTTCTGGGACTAAAACACATATGGTTGAATGATGGTCCGGGAGCAGACGCTATTCCTCCTCTTCGTCACTTTCGTAAAATACCTCATTAAAAGGTTAAAACGCGTAACACAAACTGACAACGGTATACAAATGATTCTGCTGTGTTTTTTCAGTGTCAGATGCTTTTAAAGTTCGTCATTTTTCCCTAGGTATTTTGTGCATTCTAATTCAGGTTCACATTTCGTTTAACAATTCTGTCATGACAGAAATGTTAAGTCTTCTATTTTATTGGTTGTAGGTTTGAATAAAGGTAAATTACTAGGTAAAGCTACCGCTTAAGGCTGAGCTGAAAATTTCACTTTTGAGATAGAAATGGAGTTATTTTAGGCTTAGGTTTTTGATGAAAATTTTTTAAAAATATCCGACTGGCCCTACCATCCAGTGAAATGTCATAGTAGCCAACAATACGAAAACAAGATTATCTGTTCAGTCCCTATCTATCATATTAATAATAAAAAAAACTGAGTCGCATTTCTTCGTTTTGTGGTTTTTCATAGTAATTTCTATCTTGAAGGATTTCTCAATGAATGTAATTACGTTGTACGTTCTCATTTTTCTTTTGTAGGTCGCTTACACCATTATGTGCGATTTCTTCTCCTCTCTGCTGCGGGATAGATGGGTCTCGGGGTTTCCAAATGAAAGGCTTCGCATTTTAAGTTAAAGTTAAAGTTAGGTTAAAGTTTGCTCGGCCAATAAATTGAATAATAGTTTTATTTGATAACATTTGAAATAAGTTGGAAGTGTTTAAAATGTACCGAGCCTAAATTATATATATGATTCAGGTTGGCAGCGCTCATGTGACTTCTACAGCTCTTGAGTGGTCGCGTCGGCTTGATCCAAAAAGTTGAGTATATTGTTTTTGACATGAAATGTCAGACCAGTTCTTGCTCAACTCAATGACGTTAGGTATAGAGAAAGTAGGAAGGATCTTGTTTCATAACAAAAGATAATTACTTAGAGTTTAAAGGTTTAAATAAATAATATGCTGAAAAGTGACCATGTGAGTCAACTGTCAACTGCAATTCTTGAGGTTTCATTTTTTTTTAAATTTCCCTGTTTGTTTCTAGGAAAGGAATTCTATTTTTCTGTAAGTGTTGAACAGAGGACAAACTTACTTGTCTTATCTATGCTTGTCTCACCCCAGTAGCGCCAATGCAGATCATGGTGCATTGAATGCGCATGAAAGGTAACACATTCCTGATGCATTAAATGTGCATTACCGCATCAAGGGCGCGTTTAATGCATGCAATGCACATTAAATGCGTCAGGAATCTGTTACCTCTTAATGCGCATTGCCGCATCAAATTTACGTTATAATTTAAGTGCATTGGCGCTACTGGGGTAGTTACAATGAAATCAAATAACAAGACTGTCTCACTTGCCATATTCAGAGTGATAGTCCATTATACGTTGTTCACAACAAGCTTCAAACTCCAGCTGTGCTTATAAAATACAGGCTATATCCTATGCACAATTTACACTTCTAGCTTATGATGGTGCAACTGAGAAAATATCTTGGTCTCTACAACCTATACTTTTGAAATGGGCTCAAACCTTACAGAATCGGCTATATTTTACACGCAACATCGACAACTTGTAGTGTAAATTTTATATGGTATTTAGGTATTTTGTCTTACAAAAGAATTACATCCTCATCAGAACAAATGACTAGTGCTTTACAAAGACTTGAAAGAGGATAATACTAACTGTACATTACTAAAGGTTTTAAAACTATACCTACACAGTCTCACAATGCCTTTACATTGTACTGTACAAACAGCATGCACACATAATTAATTAGATGACCACAAGGCTCTGAACTAAGAAACCAAGCAACCAAATCATGCACCATGTGTACTGGACAAGAAAACGGTCTTAGAGTCGAAGAAAATTACTAAAATCTTGGAAGACAATACTTAAAAATCATACATAAAAATTATAACAATAATAATTATAATAATAAACTCAACGGGATGTAAAAAGACAGTCAAGTATGCGAAGTGGGCACACATTGCTGTTATCACAGATGCGATGGGGTTGATTTTAGCGAACAGACGCCTGTGCCCTACGACACATTAGGTGCGACCTTCTCGATCTCGGCCAGAGCTGGGACCAGCGTCTGCAGGGAGAAGTACCGGTCGCGGTCCTTGCGATCCACGCTCGTCACGTGCTGGACCAAAATATGCATTAAAATCGACACAATTTTTAAAAGAGATGCCGTGCATGGACTTTGGCTCTTACCTGGAAGCAGCAGGGCTGCGAGATGTGCGCCTTGCTGGGCAGCACCACCGGCTTGGGCTTGGGCAGCTTGCGGGGGGACTTGCGGCCGCGCCTTGCGCCGCGCGCCCCGGGCCCGGACAGGCTGATGTTCTCCGGGCAGGAGGTGAGCCTCTCGACGTGATCCCAGAGCTGCTGCGCAGCCTGCGGGCAGTCGAAGCTGAGCCCGATCAGCGTCGTGTGGTCGCTGGACAGGCACATGGTGTGGAACGCGGGGCCCGCCTCGCGGTACGACGACAGGTTGTCGATCGTGTCCTGCCAAAGCGTGAAGCACGAGCCGCGCTCCGCGAGCAGGATCTAAACGGAGCAGAGAAACGGATTATTTTTATTTCAATAAGCGATTCAACTGACGTTTCGTTTGAGCGCGGGCGGGCCGTGCCGGGCCGAGCACCGTGCCATGCTAGCCCCGCCCACCTGGATACGACGCTTGTTGCGGGCGCGGGCCTCGCCCGTGTCCAGGAGCACGACGGGGATGCCGGTGTAGCGCAGCTCCCAGGCACCCTCCTGGCCCTGCGCCGTCGAGCCGAAGTACAGGTTGGTGAGCGAGCCGCAGACGAACACCTGCGTCTTGAGGCCGCGGAAGAAGCTGTCCACCTGCTGGCGTTCGTGCTCCGACACGGGCAGGCTGGACAGCCCCGAGGACAGGCGCTCATCCGCGTCCTCGTTGTCCACCAGGTCCAGCGGGGCGGCGGGCTCCGTCGTCGCCACCGTCACCGTCGCGGCTGGAAGAGAGAGAGAGTTACGATTAGATTCCAGAATAAGAAAACAAAATTAAACGGCACAAAGCCTGACGAGACTAGCAAACGTAGAACAATCGTAAGGCAGAGTTTTCGGAAAAGCCAGGGAGCACCGCGCCGCTACTTTACTACTGCTTCGTGACGCCGCGCCACGCCAAGCGCGTGCTTTGCATTCACATTTAGCGCCTGTCGCGCAGACAGACGTGGCGAGGCATTCGTCACCCTCGAGAGAAGACGTGTGACTTCCCTGGTCCTCCAGTTTGGCGGGCCAGGCCGGGCCGGCCGTGGCCTTGAGAGGCCTTGGGGCCACCGCGCGCTGGCCGCGGCCGGTACGGCGCACTTGTGCGGGCATCCCGGGGACAACCTCAGGCTGACGAGGGTGGGGTGGGGCGGGGTGGGGCGGGGCGGGGCGGGGCGGGGTGGGGCGGGGCGGACGCACAAGCGCACGCGAGAGATCAGGTACAGTCAGTGAACGAGGTCAAGAGACGGGACGGGACGGGACGGCGCGGGGCGACTTGATACCGCGGGAGCAGAGGTCTCACACGGGTGATAACGGTGTCCAACACGCGGTCACACATCCAGCCACCGCGGCCCAAACAGATTAAAAGCAGAAAAAAATGGAGTCGTTTGCTTTGCCTTTTCGCCCTCGAGCTGACAGCGAACGCGAGATACGGAAAACAGTCAAGAACAACAAGGAAAAATATACCCAGGGTAGGCGAATCGAGAGTAAAAGCTAAGCTGACACCTTAAAATTTTCAAGTTAAATTTATGTTTAGGGTGTGTGTTGTGTTTTAAGGTATTATCTGCTAAAACTACGACACAACGTTCGTCGCCTTTAAGTGTAGCCACTGGGCCGTGCCAACAAAACGCATCTATAGCTCTAGTAAAAAACAAAATGAGCGCGAAAATCAGCAGCTGAGTCAAAAGGAAGCGTTGCTTGTACGCAGCAGATAAGTCGACGCTGGTACAGTATCGTGGAAGCCGCGGTGGGAGTGGCGCGGAGTCTGAGTCATCGCGATCCTGGGCGCAGCGGCCGCCTGGCCCGGCCCATCGCCTACCTGGCGGCAGCGGCGTGCACACGCAGTAGCCCGGCGAGGGCGGCGGTGTGAAGTCGAACACGAGCGGCATGGCGTCGCCGGCGAGGCGAGAGCGCGAGAGCGCCGCGCCGAGATCCCCCGGGCCTGGTCCTCACTGACGGGACGGGACGGCCGCTGAGCTCCGCTGGACTGGACGGGACGGACGGGGCGCGCCGATGTCAGTCCAGGTCAAGGCGCCGGCTCCCCCCCCGCCCCGCCCCGCGGTCGCACTTCTTGACGTCACTTCGCGTTCGGCTGGCCGCGACGGCAGCCCGGTGAATTTCCTCTGTTGCTGCTGCTCCTGGAGGCGCTGCGCCCCGCGCTGCTGCAGCTCGGCACCGCCCGACCCGCCCGACCCGACCCGACCAGACAGGGGTCCTCCCACGGCGTCACCGACTAGACCACCAGACTACTTCACCACCGGCCACGGGAAACAAGTCACACTCTGGAAGGGCCCGCCAAAGCCGTAAAGTCAACGCTGTCGTCTTAAATGATAATAATATAATGCGCGTCCGCGGCACTAGAGCTCTGCTGTCACAAACTCGGCGTTCACGTGCGCGAGCGGCGGCGCGGCGCGGCGCGGGGCGGGGCGCTCACGATGGGCGGGGAGCGCGACCACAAGGCGACTGGGCGTGAGCCCGACTCGACTAGCGCCGCGGGGCCGGGCCGGGCCGGGCCGGGCCGTATCACTCACACACACACACACGCGCGCGCGGTCTCTCACACACACGCACAAAATGTTGGCCAACCTACACAGCCGCGCTGATAAAACGTGTGCATTGATAACCTCCCCCGCCTCCCGCACCTCCCCATACGCGCCCACGTCTGACACCTTGCGATCCCCTTCTTTAAAAAAAAGTCAACATTTTAATTTTTTTTTTTTTTTAAAAAAAAGCTTATCCGCAACACATACTAGCAACAAAAACGCGAGAAAAACTGCATGTGCCAGCGAGTTTATTACCCCTGCCATATCGCTTGCCGTGGAATAACGCGGCACGGAGCGGCGCGGCGCGGGGCGGGCACAACTCGCGGCCCGAGCGCCCGGCGTGGTAGGCAACCCATCCGACAGCGGGGCCGCTCCGTCTGCCCGGCCGGGCCGCCGTGGCTGGACGGAGACGAGCGAGGACCAGCGCGCACCGCGGTGATGTAAGCGGCCCCGCCTGGCCCTGCCCGGCCCGGCCCCGCCCCGCCCGCGAGGGGCATCGGAATTGATCATCGTTATTACTGTCGCCTCGTAAGAGTGCCGCGCCGCGCCGCGCTCCGCCACGCGAACAAAAGCGCGGCGACGAGACGATGCTCTTCAGCACCGAACATGAACATGCCATGACGACGCGAGGCGCCAGCTGAAATAACGATAAGCGCGGGAGGACCGAAGCCTGAATAGGGAAGGGAGGCGTCTTCATCGTGGGACGGTGGCCCGGCCCGGCCCGGGCCGCGAGGAGGAGTAGGAGTCGTAGCCGGTGACTCACGTGGCGCTCCCACCGGCTGCTCGCGGTTATTCTGCTTCACTTCTTCGCGCGCTAAAGTAAATATGCACACTACTTCTTCAGCCAAGGACGACACGGGGACGAGAAAGAGACGGCTGGGCGTCGTCGGTTTAGGTGTACGCGGCCACGCACGACCACGGAAGGCAGGCAAGCAAGCAACAGGTCCTCTAAGTAGTTTGGGCGCGGTTATTGGGCGGTACCGTGGTCGGGAACAATAATGAAACTGAAAGATCTGAGATGAGATGGGCGCAGGTAGAGTGAGCGGGAGCGGGAGGAGCGAGGTGGGAAGGTAAAAACGGAAGCGGATCCGTCCCAATAAAGGAGGACCGCAGGACCTGCCCCGCCCCGCCAGGAGCAGGAAGATAAACGCGGACGTAGGTCATTGGCGCGGAGCCCAGGGGCCAGGAGGGGGACGGGCCGAGTCAAGGGCACCGCGACCTCCACGTCCACGGCGAGCGGCGGGGCGGGGCGGGGCGGGGCGGGGCGGGGCGGGGCGGGGCTGTCAGAGAGGTGTTCGACGCTGAGCAGTCCCCGCAGACCAACAACATGCCGTCGCCGTCGGTAAAAGGAAACAAGTAGTGCGATAGTTACCGCGCTGCAGCTGCTGCAGCTGCTGCAGCTGGGCGGCGCTGCAGTAGTCCGTGTCGCTGCCGCTGGAGGTGCTCGAGGCGCCCGTGCTGCTCGACGCGTCGGTGCAGCCGGCCGAGTCCACGGCGCAGGGGCCGCAGTCGCCGCACGAGCCTCCGGACGAGAACCTCCGCCGGACCATCACGTCCTGGCACGACTCGTACTGCGGGTGCAGGCTGAGCGGCGGCGGCCGCGACTTCTTGTGCGAGCGCGGCCGCGCCCCGACGCCGACGCCGCCGCCGGTGGACGAGGACGCCGAGCTGGTGGACGCCGAGTCGCCGGGCGCCACGACGGGGCACGACGCGTACATGGTGGCGTCCCCAGCTCCGGCCGGGTACCGGTTCAGGCGCATTCTGCAACAACAGTGGGCGGCTGCAATTAGGAGGGCGAGCGCGGGTAGCTGGCGGCGGCTGGCGGCGGTACCCGCAACAATGGCGCTCATCACCACCTGATGACGAACCCCCGACACTTTTGGCCTCCAGTTCCAGCTGTCCGTCCCGTTCCCCGCGCCGCCCGGCCCGGCCCGACCGCGCGGCGCACGGCGGCGGCACTTTCTCCTACTCCACTGACAAGCCCGCGAGTCACGGGCGGCCACCGCCACCGGGCACGGGCGCGGGCGCGGGCACCGGGCGGGCACGCGCCGCGGCCGGCCATTGCCCACATAGATAAGGACCACTCCTCGGGCCGGGCCCCGCGCCGCGATCATTGAAGCGGAAACGAACAGCACGCGGAAGGCCTCCAATGATGGGGACGTTCGTTCCGTTCGAAAATAAATACGTCTCGGAATGATACGAGCATTACGTCGTGGCATAGCATTACATCGTGAAAGTAAAGTTTGATTTTAGTTTTCCGACGATTACATCTCGTGACGTCCAGCAGCACAGCAGCATCAGCGCGCCGCGCCGCGCGCGGGGCCAAAACACATGGCAGGCGAGCCTCCGCGGCGACGACGAATTGAATGAATTAGAACCTGCCGCCCCCGCCCACCCGACCCGCCCACACATAGGGCAGGACGGCTCGGCCCCCCCGCGTCCCCTCCTCGCCGCACAGCGCAAGCGTGGCTCACTGTTTACACTTATTTCCTTCTACTTCGACCTGGAAAAAGGCTTTGGCAAATCGCATGAAAAATCTTTGGCGTGGCATCTATTTTATTTTCTCTCCTACTCCCGCTTTCTTTCCACGGTCATTTGAGGGCGTAATTTTTTTTTCCCTCGTCCCGTCCCATCCGTCTGAGATGCACGTCATCGCGCATCTGGTGCGCCCCGCCCCGCCCCGCCCCTCCAGCCTGGAGTCTAAATGCGTCGCGACGACGTACAGCGAATGAGAAGTTTAAAAAAAAGGAAGGAGAAGAAGAAGCCGCCTATGCCGTCATAAACAACGAGAGCATTTTGTTGGCGTGCTGGGCGTCGCTTTTTGCCGCGCGGGGCTGGCGGTGGCGCAGGCGCTGCACCACGAGGCTGGTGCTCTTCTCCTCGCCTTGCACGCGGCCAGAGCGGAGCCAACGAACTCATTTGGACGGCCGCATTAATCTGCACAGGCATCCCGTTGCAACCAGCCCTTGTCATAATTTTTTCTTCTTCAAATATTTTGTAGAAACCACTGTTCTTTCTTTTTTTCCCGCATTTTAATTTGCACGGCTGATGTTGCCGTGCTATATTTCCTCCCTCCCCTCGAAAATCCGTTCTAAACCGCTTCCTGTCCGCGCCCGGCCCGGCCCGGCCCGCGGGGGGAAGCACCAGCCTGGGCGTTCCGTTCAGCCGTCCGGTCCCGGCCCGTGCGTTCCGACCACTTACTCGCAGCTCGGCTCGGCTCGGCTCGGCCCGGCCCGCAGCTCGGCTCGGCTCGGCTCGGCTCGGCTCGGCTTGGCTCGGCCGCAGCGTTATTCGCACGGCGTGCAGGCAGGCATTATGCGCACGACCGCACGGGATGAATATGCATGCATCGCATCGGTATCGGCCGACAGGCCGGCGGGGCGACCGGACGTCGATGAAAGGTAAAATAGGAATAGACTAATTATCCACCCGACCCGGACCGTCCAGGTATGCCGATCATCCCACCGTCGACATCCTCGACCCTCTACAACGCGATACTCATAAGCGAACTACCCGTCAAAGAAAACCACACACACACACGGTACTCATAACCACGTTTAAATGTAAATTTAACACATGCGCTGGACTTACACGCGTTACTCGAACGAGCCAGTTTGTAATGTCCGAATTTGCCCAAGGTTTCTGCAACTGCAACAAAAGGAAAAACAGTTTGAATTTAAAAAAGTAGCACGGAGAAAATGTGAGACGCTGCCGATCAAAATACACAGAGCGATAACAAAAAACATAGAAATAAGAAGAAAGGCTGAGGCGCGATGTCGCACACCGCCCTGCTTGCCGTTTCATCAAAATCGCTTCTGCTTGCGGCTTCTTGGTGCATTTAAATTTTCGCCCAGAGGAATGGGCC
Source organism: Frankliniella intonsa (assembly GCA_033675135.1). Classification (NCBI taxonomy): domain Eukaryota; kingdom Metazoa; phylum Arthropoda; class Insecta; order Thysanoptera; family Thripidae; genus Frankliniella; species Frankliniella intonsa. The sequence continues at coordinate 10,935,640 of CM066254.1, read as the reverse complement.
GCAAACACGCAAAGCCTCTCCGTCTCTCTCGCACTGACGCGACGGTCCCAGTGCTGCTGGGTCCAGCCCGGCCCGCCATGAGAACTGGGCTGGGGTGCTTATTATGTGGTAATTGCCCGACCTGGCTGGAGGCAGGGGGTCAGCCGAGCACCGCGAGCAAGCGCTTCCATTCTCGCTCACTAACATTCAGAAAGGACAAGCCTTGGCTGATATTGCACGCGTCTTGTTGGCGCGAGTTTTCGGCGCCACCTTGCGCCGTCTGCCTGGCGGGCGCCGGCGCGGCGGGCCACGCGCGGTCCTTGAAGGCGCTTCGTGACAAACCGACGGCGTGGCGCGGCGTGGCTCGCGGCGTTAAAGATTAATGGAGGGGCATGACGTGTGGGAGAGAGAGGGAGAGAGAGAGGGAGAGAGAGAGAGGGGGGGGGGGGAGGGAGAGAGATAGCAGGGCTTGTTGCACATCATGCTAAACGCGCCCTACGCGCGCACTCAGCCCGCATCATAGACATGTCGCCAGCCCTTTGTACTTTCCGAAGATGTCGCTCTTTTCAGCGCAACTCATTTCCGTCTCTTTCTCTACTTTTGCTCGCGTCGCTAACGCTAAAGCCGCAGCAGGAGCAGGGACCTTGCGCGCGGGCAGAAACGTTCCGACGACAGGCCTGCCCTGCCCTGAGCAGTTTGGACGTAAGCCCCTCACCACCTCACCTCACCTCTACGCGCGCGGTCAGGTCGGGAGGACCCTGGGGAGGGACCCTCCGCCCCGCCCCATCCCGCCAGGAATGCAACAATGGCCAATAAAGATCGGAGGACGCCGCGCACCCAAAAGAGACAACAACAAGAACAAGCGGGCGCTAGACAACAACAACAGGGTATTGCCGGTGCAGCACGTGCAGCACCAGCCCGCTGCCGCTGCCGAGCACCGCAGCACGCCTTGCGCCGGGCGCCCGTGCAGGTTGGGTTGCCTACCCTCCGTCTCGCAGGGGCGCGCCGCCGCCCGGCCCGGCCCGCAGCATCAGGGAACACCTCCAGGGTTATGAAGATGAGGAGCTAACCCACAAGCATCCCCACGACGTGTTTTATTTTTGTGAGGGTAGGACAGGCAGTGTATCTGCGCAGCGCGGCCCTGAGCGAGTGGGTGCGGCCCGGCCCGGCTCGGCCCGGCCCGGGGCGCCGCGCCCGCGCTCCAGTAGGATCCAATAGGGTCTGGCGGCCCTGCCTACCGCGCCGCCCCGCGCTGCGGTCGCTCCGGCTAAACGCGCTGCGGTCGCCCATCATTGCAAACACACGTGCGCGCGCCCCGGCCCCGGCCGAAGAGATTGATAGATGGATAGATGCAAAAAAATAATTTGGTTTAAAAAAATTGTACAGTACAGCATTATTATAACCGTTTCGTCGTTAAATTTCTATTACAATGAGCAAATAAGCAGGAGCAGAGGCGAATAGCACTGACGACACGAATAAAGACTTGTTGTCACACGTCTTCACACGTCCTCGTGCCATTTTTACGCTATGACCACGAGGAGGACATGGGGAGAGAGAGAGTGAGAGGCCAGTGTTGTTCTGACGAGGATGAGGATACGGGAGGGAGAGGGAGAGAGAGGGGGAGAGAGGGAGAGGAAGAGGGAGAGAGAGGCGGACTAGAAGAGTAAAAGGATGAGAGAGGAGAGGGGTGCCCACCCAGCACACGTGCCAGCGGAGCCGGGCCAGGGAGGGCGTGTTGTGCTTGACACGCTCGGATTGCCGCCACGCTCGCACGCACGCACGCACACGCACGCGCACGCGCCGTACCGTGGTGGAGGCCTCGCAGCGTGAGCAGCGTGAGTGTGCTGCAGCGGACGCACTCGGGTCAGGCGGGCCGGGCCGGGCCGGACCGGACCGAAGGAGACCCCGCAGAGCGGAGGAACCGTTACTTCATTTGCACGCACCTCAGACCTCTGCTATTTAGCAAGGGAGGTTTGAACTGAACAGCTCAAGGACCTCTCCAGAGCATTGCATAATAGCCCATGCAGCGGTAACAGCAGACAGATTAGTTTTTTTTACCCCCCTCCATTTCGTTGTATTTTTTTTTCTGCACTCGTCGAAGCGCCTGCGGCTGATGCTGCTGTGCTCCGCGAGGTTAAACAGAACACAGGGGGCGAGAGAGAGAGAGAGAGAGAGAGAGAGAGAGAGAGAGAGAGAGAGAGAGAGAGAGAGAGAGAGAGAGAGAGAGAGAGGACGCCCTTGGCCGTGCGGCGCAGCGCGCATCATTTTGGATGCAGGCGTGAACACCGGGAGCGGCGGCGGCGGCGGCGCGCTCGCCAGGGGCCAGCAGGGGCCAGGCCAGGGGTCAGCGGGGTAATTGGCTGAGCGCGAACGCTTTGCGCAACACACACACACAGAGGCGACGACCCTGCACGATGCAGTTATACTACTGCATTTTTCATTCATAAAAAGAGAAAGAAGTACACCGCAACAAAAAACAAACGATCTGGTGTGCTCGCTGTTGCGGAAGGGAGAAAAATACAGATGAAACGGAGAGATAACTGTTTCGCATGACACGACATGACACACACGCGCGCGCGCGCTACTCGGCGGCGGCGCTATTTCCTCCCTCCCAGCATGCAGAGCTAGAGGGCAGTGCACCGCGCCACTGTGGGCGACAGGACAGCTCAGCTCAGCTCCCACAGGTCCGTCCTGCTGCTCTCCTGCTGACACGCGAGCTGAGCTGAGCCGCCGCGTCACGCCGAGGCGTCCAGGAGGTTCCCACTGCGATAAATAATACCCCCCCCCCCTCCCCCGCAGGTAAATTACAGCGGCTGTGGTCAGTGTGGGAAAACTACGCACTGAGTGCGCAGCGGGGCGGGGACACTCCTGACGCGTCAGCCTGCGGGGGTAGGCCGACCCGCACGACGGCCGCGCGCGACGGGACTGCCTACCTGCACTGCGCGGGGCGGGACACTCCTGACGCGTCAGCCTGCGGGGGTAGGCCGACCCGCACGACGGCCGCGCGCGACGGGACTGCCTACCTGCACGGCGCTACGAGGCGGCGGCGGAGGCGCAGGACGTCTCGTCGGTATTGTAGTGTGCTGTGACTCCCCTCCACTGCCGGCTCTGCACCGCCCTGCACTGAGCTCACGCCAGGCCCCTGACCACACCAGACGCCCCTATTCTATCCCACCCCGGCGCCCGGCCCGGCGCCTTGCGACGCGACGACAAAGGCGCGGCGTAATTTGAGCCGACCCGAGTATAGCTGAGCTGAGCTGGTGGAGGGACCGGGGCGAGTTGAGAAGGAGGGGGCTCGAGTATGCGTCGATGGGACGGGCGTGCTATCGTGTACCCGAGTGACTCACTGGGCCACCGACGTGCCGGGGGCCGAGCGTGCGTGCGTGCGTGCGGGGCGAGCAAACCGAGAGGGGGGAGATGAGAGGTGCGGCCCCGCGCCCCGCCCCGCCCCTCCCAGCGTTTGCCGATCACCGGTACGTGCATCATTTCCACATTAGCAGGGCAGCCGCCCGGCCCGGCCCGGGAGGGGTCGGCGCGCACCTCGTGTTGGCGTAACGCTTTCTCCCCCGCCACACCCCGCGATGCGATGCGCCGCCCCGCCACGCCCCGCCCCGGACCGCCTCACCCCGACCCCCGTGTGCGTTAAGGTATGAATCCGTGATAAAAGGGAATGGAATGACCGCCCCGCCCTCTGTCCCGATCACCCCGCAGCCATCAACCTCAAAGAGGAATGCTAAACCATCCTGACGGGTGCGTCTCTCTCTCTCTCTCGGCTGGACCCCGGTGCGATATGGCTGCAGGCCGGGCCGCCGCTCCGCTGCGCCACTTTCTCTGATACGCTACGCTTGATAGGCAGAGAACAGCAGCCTCTTGTCTGAGCTCCAAACACACACACACACACACACACACACACATGCACAATACCTTAAAATGCAAGTCAATAACCGATAAATCAATTACTAAGCAGCAGCGCGGCCAGAAACCCTCGTGTAACACACACACACACACTCACTCACGCGTACACACATACAAAGGGCAGGTGAATGGTCCACGACGTCGAGGTCCATTCAGTGGCTCATCGTGCGTCGGATTGCGTGTGCAGCGGCGCTGCGTGGCGTGGCGCGGCGTGGCGAGGCGCCCTTTGCATGCCCGGCCCGCAGCCGCTCTGTCCTTGGAGCCCACCCCTCCCCGGCCGGGCAGATGTGCACGGCACAGTTCTCTCTCTAGACGCAGTCGATCAGAGAGCGAACCTATAAATTGACGGTGAATATTAGCTGTTAGCTACGGTGAATCAGGGCGCATCACTGTAGCTTACAGTGACATTCACCGTAGCTCACGGTGAAAATTCGCCGTAAGCTACAGTGCTGCAGGGTTCACCGTAGCTTACCGTGAAAATCACCGTAAGCTTTTTAGAGTGGTCATCCCTTAGCAGGTCGATACACTTCCTTCAAAACTATAAATTAGAAATAAATGACAGTAGCAGGTGAGGTGGGAGTTTCACTTTCAGCACGGCCCAGCTCTCATGGGCCCTCCCGCCCTCCCCCCGCGGCCCGGCCGCGTGTCCTTACGCCCTCCAGTTTTGGCCGGACGGCAGGCGCAGGCAGGGGCAGGGGCGGGATCCTCAGTCCGCCGACCTTGCTCCGCTCCGCGCCGCGCGCGCTCAGCGCCTGCCTGGGGACTACGTACAAGACGAGCTTCTGCAGCGCGCGCTTATTCTGGGCCGATGTTGAAAAGCAGTGGCACCGGCCAAGCCCTTGCATTTTTATTTTCCTACCCCGATGCAAGATTTTTACCAAAGCAAGAATACAAGTTTGGCGCGGAGATGCACTCCGACGCCGCCGGGGCACCGGCCGGCGGCGGCGAGGGACGATCAGCAAAGGAAAAGATGTTTACTTCCGCTGCTCCTAGAAGGAGGAGGAGTAGGAGGAGGAGGAGGGGGGGGGGAGGACGACCAAAGAGCGGAAGGAGGCCGCGGAGCAGCAGCAGCAGGACGAAGGACGGGAGGGGGTGGGTAAGGGACCGGGGGGGGGGGGGGAGGGGGTATTAAAGGGCATTTAAAACGTGCGGCATGGCGCGGCGGGGCGGGGCGAGGCGTGGCGAGTTCACTTCCCGGCGCCGCCTGGCCCGGCCCGGCCCGGCCGGCGCGGCGCGGCGGCGTCTTGGAGCCATAAGCAGAAGCCGCGTGGCATTTCCCGTGAAGAAGCATTAACTCTGGCCTGTAGCTCCTCCTCCTCCTCCTCCTGCCCAGCTGGCTCCGGCGCACTCCGTCTGTCCGTCTGTTTGTTCGTAAGACGCGCTGACCTATTGCGAAATAACCGAAAAGACAGGCTGCCGCGGCGGGGCGGAGGCGGCAGGGCCGGGCGGACCGGCTCGGCTCGCTGGCGGCACTTACATTCGTCAATAACATACGCCCTGCCGCCCGGACCTGTAGGCACTGGGCCTCTTCCGCGTCCGGTCCCGACTGCACGCACACGCACACGCACACGCACACACACACACACACACACACGGCGGTATAGACCAGTGTACACACACACAATCACAAGAAAAAAATGGGCTCATCGCGGTCAGATTGCGACTCAAAGTATCGCGCGCGGTAAAGTTTTCTGAGTTACGAGGTGTGCAAATATATTTCAGAGTCGTTTCATACCCTGCTCGGCACTTGCACACGTTCGGCTTTCCACACGAGGCCCACCCGCACACACAGCACAGCACAGCCGGGAGCTGTTCAAATTCACCCGCGCCGCCTTGAGAGCGAGCGGGCCACGCCACGCCACGCCACGACGCCTGCTGCGGCTTAGTTTTTATTCATTTTTTTTTTAAGGCTGCCGGTGCCTGCCGGTCCCAGCCCAGCTGCAACACCACCGGAGGTAATTGCAGCCCGGACCTGTCCGCGTCTGGCGCTCTGCTGCTGGAACAATCGTGTGTGTGGGAGAGAGAGAGAGAGAGAGAGAGAGAGAGAGAGAGAGGGGAGAGAGAGAGAGAGAGGGAGAGGGAGAGGGTGGTTCAGAATGTAGCAAGCAGCAGCGGCAGCAGCAGGCCGTGTGGTGTGATTGCACGTTGTCGATGCTCGTGGTCGGGCCGGGCCGGGCCGGGCGCCACCGCGGCACGCGCCTGCCCCGCGACCACACGGGCACCGCTGGACCATCCTGGACCTCGCCTCGCCCCGCAGCATCCAAGATCATCACGGTCATCACCAGCCCTGCGGTTTCATCTCGACGTGGATCTAATTGTCATCCGTGTTCGAGCGTTGCAGACAGAGCAGCTCGACAAATTCCGAAAAAAAATAAAAAATAGTAATATAGAAATAGAGCTTCTTGTTCACAGGGTCATTGCACGCGCAAGCGTACTTGCAAGTGAGTGCAGCGGTGCAGGCAGGGGCGGGGCGGGGCGGGGCGGCGGCCATGTCTCAGCAGAGCAGAGATTGGACCGAACAAGGGACTTCCTCATCACCGTTCTTATGGGACAAGGACCGCTCTCTATGAAACCCGATGCATTCGGCTGTCGGCTGCTGTTTCTCACGCGGCGCGGGGCGGGGCGGGGCGGGGCGGGGCGGGGCGGGGCGGGGCGGGAACGGGGCGCAGAAGCGGGAAGCCCGACGGAACGCCACGCCCCCCACAGCGGCGCCACCAAAGGGACGCGACGCGACATTTTTCACGACCGCGTTTGGTCCGCGACCGCATCTCTCAAATCTTGGCTTCCGCCATGAACGGCTCGGCTCGGCTCGGCTCGGCTCGGCTCGGCTCGGCTCTGCGCCGCGGCCCAGCCCAGCCCAGCAGCGCCGGCCCGGCCGAGGCTTTGCCAACTCGCTCGCGGAGATAATATGCAAATTATTAATAGGCCGGGCCGGGCCGGGCCGGGCGGGCACAGCCCGGCGGTGAGCCGCTGCTGCTGCTGAGGCCATTGTACAAGCAGAACGCGCCTTTTTCCCACACCGCAGCAGCAGCAACGGCGGCGCCGCCATTTTGAATTTGGAGCTCCTCAAGGAAACGCAGAACGCAGCGGCGCGTCGGGCGGGCAGGCTCAAGCTCAAGCCCCGCGGCTGCAAGGTGAGGCCGCGAGGCGGGGCAGTGGCCGGGCCGGGCCGGGACCCCTTCACCTTCACCGCGCCCGGCCCGACCCGGGCCCCGGGCCAGCAGCAGCGACAGGCCAGGACGCCGACCACGGCCCGGCGCGGGGGCAGCAGGCAGGCACCGCGCCGCACCGCAAAGCTTCACTTCCGAGGGCAGCGCCTGCGCCACGTGGAGCGAGCGGCCGGAGACAGCGCACAGCGCGCCGGGGACGCCCCGTATCGATGCATTTCCACGGAACCACCGCGGCGCATTCAAACGCATTACGTCACGCAGCAGATACACACACACAGAGGCGCGCACGCGCGCACACACGGGGACCCCCGCCCGTGTATGTTTTATCTACGCCGTACTGCCATGGCGTCCTCCCGGAGCTCGCGCCGCCTGTGGGTAGGCAGTCCCGGCGCACACTCCCGCGCGCGGTACAGCATACCTGTCACTGCGGACGTAAGGAAACGAGAAGCTGGCCTGCGCGAAAGTTTGGGGCAAGCGGGTCCCCACCGCCCCGCCCACCATGTGGTATTGCGGCCCGGCCCGGCCCTGCCCGGCCAACCGTACCCATTTGTCTGGCGTGCTTGCTGCGCCCGCCCGCGCCCGCCCGCCGGGCCCGCTCTCAAATCCCATCCGTATTGTCCCGCCCCGCCGGGCTCTTTACAATCAGAACAATCGCAACAAGGCGCTGCCCCGCCCCGCCCCGCCCCGCCCCGCCCCGCCCGGTGAATTGCGAGTGATTAACGATCATCGGCGGCCCGGCCTGCCGGAACGTACTACACAGCGCGGCGCGGCGCGGTCCAGGCGGAGGGAGGGCCGCCCCCGGCGCAACTAGGCCGGCGAGGCGAGGCGCCCCCAGGAGCGACACACCCACTAAGGGAGGGACCTACCCTTAAGCACGTTAAACATGAAAAGGTGCACAGCGAGACGCGACAGATGGACGCGTCGCCCACGACACGGCAATTTTCACGCACGTTCCCAAAACACGCGGGGCAGAGCGCGTCGTGTCGTGTCGTCTGCTGCCTTCGCGTGCCGGCAACACTTTGATGGGGCGGGGTAGGAGTGCGCGCTGAAGGTCCGCGCGCGCGCGCGCACACACACACACGAGACCGAAAACAAACACCTGCTGCGGGCGGGGCGCTGTCTCCGTGTGAGTGAGAGAGAGAGAGAGTGAGAGTGAGTGAGTGTCGTGTCGTGCGCTAAACACCGCCGCAGTGCGCGCTGCGTGTCGCAATGACCGACAAATCGGCGCGGCGCCGAGGCGCGCTCGGTATTCTTACCTTCGGCCGCGCCCCGCCCCGCCCCGCCCCGCCCCGCCCCGCCCCGCCACGCCCCGCGTGCTGCGTGGCTGCGTGCTTCGCACGCCTGCAAGTAAACAATCCTACGGTCAGCTGCACCCCCCCCCCCCTCCCTCTACGGGCGCGCGTCAGGTGGCGCAAACCCAGCGGGGCGGACTTGTTGCTCGAGACACTATCGCGGCCCCGAGCGGGCCGGGCCGGGCCGGGCCGGGCCGCCGCGGCTGGCCGGTTAGGTCGGCCGGTCCGTTCGCCAATTAAAAGGGTCGGGAGTGCGCAATGGACCGTCCAAACTAATCACACCGACGCTGTGCCTAACGTTACCACCTGAAGGTCCCGCCCCGCCCCGCCCCGCCCCACCCCGCCCCGCCACGCCCCGCACTCTCAGCGCTGGGCGGGGCGGGCTTCTCTGCAGCTCCACCTGCCCAGATAACGGCAGAGTTGAGCGGCCGATAAGACGAAGGTGTGGCTGCGGCGGGCGTCAGCAGTGATTCTGTCCTCCAGCAGGAAGCGTCACTGATAAAGTGTCGTCGTTATTTTCTGTGTGCCCCAGCCGGAAAAAAAAATATTGGTATTCGCGTTACGAAGAGAGTATCAATTGTGCCCTGCGCGCGAGGGCGAGGGGTGCGGGTAGGGCGGGTAGGGCGTTAGCTGGGACCCGCCCGCAAGACGGAAGAGTTGTCCGTGTCCGGTCCGGTGGAGTGGAGTGAGTGGGTCAGGATGCCGTCAGAGTCCGACCAGACCGACCGCGAGCGCGCCGCACCGCCACGGATCATCCGCAAACACAATAATACTCCCCCGCCTCTCCCTCCCGCCCCGCCCCGCCCGCGCGCTGCGTGCTGGAATTCCTCAATCCCTCTGCACTCCTGACGGGTGCGTCCGACCAGCACGTCTCTCTTTCTCTCTCTCTCGCTCTCTCTCTGAACACAGAGAGGCCCGGTCCCTGGCCACCGCGTCGGGAAGACTTTTGCTCCGGCCGCAAACTCGTGGAAGAATCTCTGGTGGCGCGCGTCGCGCCGCGACGCCAAACTACTGCCGCGTGGCGGCGGTGGCGGCGGTCATGAAGAGGGGTGGGAATCAGGGCAGCGACCCTTACGTCAGCGTGAGCCGCGGCGCGCCCAGCCCAGTCCAGTCAGCCACACACTTCCAGGGAACACAGGGGGCAGCGCCCCTGGGGCATCTTGATGTGTGCAACGGGGTCACTGCAATTAGGAGCGGGAAAACACGGCGGTGCGGTACACGGCCTGGCCCGGCCCCGAGGACGGATCATTTTCGAACATTTGTTCCAAAAAATAATAAAATTAGGCAACTTACAGCTCTCTAGTTTCGGTGGAAATCCCTATTAGCAGGGTACACGCCTATGTCTGGGCCGCTATGACTAAGAGTTAGTTGACAGCTGCAGCATGAACCAGGTCAGGCCTGTGGCCTGTTCGCGGGGCCGGCCCGGGGGCCGAGCAGGCCCGCCCCACCCCGCCCTGCCACGCCGCGCCCCGGCCGCACCCGCGGCGGTGGCGGCGGCCACGGAAACGGGATGTTGCAAAATCAAAAAATAAATGTACTGACATGCGCCCACAAAACTGCTATGCAAATCCCCGGGGCTGGGCTGCGGTTACGAGGCCATACCGGACCGAGCCCGTTACACGCCCTTCGGTTTGGACGCATGTCGCTGTCGCGTGTCTTAGCGCAACAGTTATGCAGCACCAGCTCCACGCACAGAAATTGACGTCAGTTTTTTTTAAATATCGCCCTCTCTCTCTCTCTCTCTCTCTCTCTCTCTCTCTCTCTCTCTCTCTCTCTCTCTCTCTCTCTCTCTCTCTCTCTCTCTCTGGCTCAACCAAGTAAGCACGCTGCTGCTGGTCTAATTACGACAAACTCACGTGTGTTGCCTCGCGGGCCGCGGCGTCACATTACACACACTTTAGCGAGCGCGAGAGCAATATGAAGTATTTTCTTTCTTTCTTTCTTTCTTCAACCGCCATGAATAATTACGCATCATAAAATACAATTATACACGTTTTTATAGTATCAGTAGATGCCTCGCCTACCCTATAGACACTTAGCCCGGCTCGTCAGGTTGAAGCTCTGCCTTCAGAAAGACGGTATACCCCCTCTCTTGTTTTATCACGCGGTAGTTTCGATAGTCTCGCTAGGGTTCTGAGCCTGAGGTTGTCATAAAGGGCACGGTGCAGCCCGGGCCGCCCTGACGCCCCCCGGGCGTGGACAATAAAGCGCTAATGAGTCGCTGCCGCTGAGGTCAGCCTCGGCATGGGGCTGAGGCAACGCGAGCGCCGCGGAGCAGAGCGGGGGAATATCGCCATCAATTATCAGCCGACAAATCATTACGTAATTCGAGCAGCAGCACCGGCAGCAAGTACTCGGTAATTGGCGTGCGCGCCGCGCCGAGCAACACGCGTTTTGTTTTCTGTGTACGGAGATAACGGTGCGCCATTTCCTCCTCCAGATTGGTGGCGATCATCACTGTCGAAGAGGAGGGGCGGGGTGCGGCGGGGTGCGGCGGGGTGCGGCGGGGTGCGGTGGGGTGCGGCGGGGTGCGGCGGGGTGCGGCGGGGTGCGGCGGGGCGGGGCGGGGCGGGGCCTCGCACCTTGCGCGAGGGCGAGGACGGCGAGGGGAGGGCCTCCATTGTCGCCGCTAGGGCCGGGCCGGGCCGCTAGTGGTTTGCCCGTGCGGTCCCGCATTGTACCGCCGGCGCGGCGCGGCGCGCCAATAGGACCGGCCTTGTCCGTCACGTGACTCGGCGTCCTGGGAACGCAACGCTACAAGAGCAAAGCGCGCGAGTGATCGATACTGTAATTATTATTATTACAACCCGCTTTTATTATAAAAGGGCGCGGGGTGTGGGCCACGCGCTGCGGAAACAATGGGGTAAAGAAACACACCGCACCGAGGTTGGAGGCAGCAAAGGCGAAAAATCATTGAATGAATACTAATCGAGGCTACTTCTAGACCCGTAAAACTTAACATTTCATCATGAAAAACCGGGTTAGATGAGTCCTACAATAGGGTTGAGTCGCCGTGAACTCTTCGAGCCCCAACAGTAGGAGGAGGAGGGCCGTCAGAGCAGACTGCCTTGGGCGCGCCCGGCCCGGCGCCCGGGTCACGGAGGGGAAAGGAAAGGCTATTAATTCATCGCCTTCGCTTCGCACATTAGGCGGCCGGGCCGGGCTGGGCCGGGGTGTTATGGGCAGGTAAACTATTAATAAGGAGAGGACGCGGTGTATGGTCGTAGGTCGTGGGCAGAGAGGCGAACGGTCAACAGTCGTACATCTTGCGCAAGGTGCGCGCGAGCGAGAGAGAAAGCGTGACAGACGGTGAGAGAGAATGAGAGAGAGAGAGAGGCGGAGCATGTGCAGCTTCCTATGGGATGCGCGCAGCTCGCGGTGACCTTGCAGCGCCACCTAGGCTCCTCCCACCGACATATGACATGGGATAGCCGCGGGAGAGGATGGCGGTGGCCGGGCCGGGCCGGCGGCAGCGCCGTGCGGATGTTGCTGAATAGAAAGGCGCCGCGCCGCGTGTGTGTGCACCGTGTGCACCCCAGCCGCGCCCGGCCCGCCCACCCACAAGGTCCGCGGGGGGCGTCTCATCTCCGACCCGCTACTCTCACACCTATATGCAAAATATGGTGACACGGCCGCCGGCTGCTAGAGCACCAAAAAAATTTAGGAGTTAAAAAAAAAAATTCTACAACCAAAAGTTCTTGCGCGCGAAAAGTTTTTTTTTTTTTTTTTTTTTTTTGAGCTGTTTCAGCATTGCTTTTATCACTATATTGGAAGGTCTATAGGGAGGGGGTGCAGTGGTGGTGGCGGTTGACGGGGTTGAAGACGAGGTCGTCACCGTGACGTCAGGCGTCGCTCTTATCAAATCTAGTAGTGCAATTTAAAAAAATATTTATCTCTTTTATTTCTGATACTGGAAGTAAGTAAAAAAAAACTAATTGTAATGGGGCTATATACTTTACTCAGAACAACAAATTTAAAAATGTCGCAAAGTGCTTAAACAAGTCGCGGCGCAATGCGCGTGCTGACCGCGGGTTGGGCTGGGCTGAGCCGCTCCCAGCGCACACCGCACCGGGACGTGTCTTTACATAACTCAGTCGTCGTCGTGAGACGCATCGCCGCCCCGCCGCCGAGTTGGGTCGAGTCGACATAATCAAGTTGACGCGAATTCGGAAGACCCGCGCCGCGCGGCGGAGCGCCGCCCGCCGCCACCTCCTTCCGGTGGCAGCGGAGGCAGAGACAGCGGAACGGCGGCGGCGTGACCCCAGCCCGCCCCGCCCCGCCCCGCCCCGCCACGCCCCGGCGCAATAACATAACAGCCGCAAAATGGGACCGTGCGCGCGCGCACGCCTGCCCTGCCCTGCCTGCACCGCTCTGACTCAATTGACTGGTTTCGCATCGCCGCGCCACGCCGCGCCACGCGCCCGAGCGGCCGATTACGGTGCGACAAGTCGCCTCGCCTCGCGCAATACGACAGGACGTCGCGTGAGATGAGCGTGAGCGTCCCAGTCTCCTTATATTGTGCATGAAAAAAACCATCGTACGGAGCGTAAGAAGTGACAACGGTGCGATAACATGAGCATGTTTATGGCCGCGGCGCAGCGGCGCTAGTCTGGCAGGTGTCGTGACACTAACGCTATGAGCCGCCGGCCGGGACCCAAATCCCAGCGGGTCAGCGGCATGGTGCGTTTGATGACCAGATTATTGCGATTGGAATTGGAATGTTTCACTATAGAGCGACTGGGAGTGGGACGGCGTCATTGACTCCTGAGGGATAACGGTAGCATTAGGCACCCCTGCTGCTGTTCATTTAAATACCGGGCGGCTGAAAAACCCCGCGCGCTTCCGCAGTTATACTGCACCGCATGCATGTGTGCGGGCGGGTTGCATACTCGCACGGGGCCGTGGGGCGCCCCGGTGAGCGACGATAGGCAAGCCCGCCCGCACGCCTGCATGCGTTACAGTACAACTACGAAAGTGCGCGGGGTGTTTCAGCCACCTGGTATGCTGTACTTTTGACTCAGAAAACACTAGTGCCAGGACCAACTGTCGGCCACAGTGTTCCCTAGACCGTGTCGCAGTACAGAGCCCTGCCACTGGAGGCGCGCATTCCACATTCCTCGAGGAGGCGGTCGCCATGTCAAGCCTGAGGTACGCACGGCCTCTCTCCGCAGCGCGCCACGTACCTTGTGAAACGAAATGAGGTCCAAGCCCGTGTGCGGCCGCGGCCACCGGCGAAATATCATTGGGTTGCGTCCAGCACAGAGTGTAACAGCGGTGTGAACCGATATCGCCTAGCCGCACAGAACGTCCCAGGCTCAGCGTTACATCATTGTATTGCCTCTACAGTAAAAAAAATGTTTAAATTTTTTTTTTTTTTCTAAGTTTTACATTAAACTGCACAGCAGCCCGGGCGCGGAATAATCGATGCATTATCACTCGCTATTACCGCGACCAAGACACTCCATTCTGTTACATACTGCTTGACGACAAGGTGCCAAGGAATGTTTTTTTCCAGCGCAGTACAGTATTCTGAGAGACAACGTGTAACCTACCATTATGTCGTCGCGCACACCCGTGTGGCAAACGCGAGGCGCTCGCCCGTCTCTCGCCGCGACACAAAAGACGCGTGAATATTAACGCACTACTTTCGCTGCAACCGGGCGCGGGGGGCGTGGTGAGCGGCGGGCGGAGCGGGGCGGGGCGGGGCGGGGCGGGGCGGGGCGGGGCGGGGCGGGGCGGGGCGGAGCGGGGCGCGCACGCCTCACACTTCACCCACTCTCCGGCGCGGACCCCTCGCACATCATTGGAATATAAACGCCTCGTTCGACGAGTGATTCCCCGACGCCGCACGCGTGCTCCCGCTCCAGACCCCCCCCCCCCACACACACCTCTCACTCGCGGTATCCACGAGGGAAATCCACAAACCCACGTGGCGTGGAGTCTAAAGATCAGCACAAGATGCAGAATAACGACATGTCGTTTTCGGACAAGAATGGTGTTGGTGGTTGCGAAGACGACGGTATACTCGCGATCATGCGGCAGAGAGGATCTGTGAGTCAAACAACTGCAGCGAGCGAGAGGAGCGGAGAGGCGGGGCGGGGCGGGGCGGGGCGGGGCGGGGCGGGGCGACACACTCGGGCGGGGCGCCCGAACGGAACGAACAGCGCGACCCAGCCAGGCCCGCCCCGGCACAGCCAGGCGATCTACTTTTGAATTATTCGAGACAGCGTTTTGCCCTGGCAGCACGTACTACACTACACTACATGTCAGCCCGCCCGCTCTCCTCGCGCGCCCAAACTGAATGGGTGAGAGGAGAGGTCCGCCGCGGCCAAGGGCGTCGCGCACCGAGAGCCCCGTCACATCCCGTCACATCCCGTCACACCGCGGGGCCGGGCCGGGCCGGGGAGGGCAGCGCGGCACATGAATGACGCAAGGATCATCATCGTCACACTCGCTGTTCCGCCCCTTTAACCCTTCCCGCCTGTCCCGTCTCCGCGTCCTCGTCGGCGAGGCGCGGAGAGGCGCCGCGGCGCCTGGCGGCCGCAGGGTCAGCGAGGTCGGCGCAGACAATGCCGCCCCCTCCATCTCCCCGCCGCAGACCATCTCGAAGCGATATCTCGATCCGTACATCGATTGGATGCGTGCCTGCCTGCCAATAAGCCGCCGAGTCATACCGCCGCGGCGCCGTGCGATAATGATATCATCGCCGTCAGCCCCACCGCCCTGCCAACAGTCGGACCTCTGAACGGCTCAAGAGAGCCTATCCTCTGCGGGCGGAGCGCAGCGGAGACTCGCACGCCAGAGAGGGGGTCCAATAAAGCGCTCTGCTGCAACAGAGCTGGCTGCTGCAGGCCGCAAGGGTTCACACCGCCCTCCTAACAGGCGTCAGAATGGCAAGGGGCACTGCTCACTCCCCGCTGCGCGCCCGCCCTGCTCAGTACGCACACCTTGTGCTTGCTCGCGAGCCCTGCACAGGCCCGCAGGACCGCAGGACCGCAACAGGCGTGTCGCAGCAGGCCGGTTCAGCAGGACGCGAGTACACGAGGCGCGCGGCGAGGCAAAACAGAACGAGACGGGGGCGGGGCGGGGCGGGGCGGGGCGGGGCGGGGCGGGGCGGGGCGGGGCGGCGTAGTGAGGCGTGGCAGCAGAACATCTCTCGGCTCGGCCTCGCCCCGCGCCGCGGGTGGAGTTAGCAGAGTGTGACGGCCAAGTGCAAGCAGCGCAGAGGGACACACGGCGGGGGCGGGGCGGGGCGGGGCGGGGCGGGGCGGGGCGGGGCGTTCCGATGGTGGTTTTGCAGAGTATGAGAAACTATCTCGGGTGCGGTGCTGTGCGGCCGGCGCTCTGTGGTCTGCACGCCCCATTATGGACCAAAGGCTCTGCTATGGCGCTGCTGCTGCTGCTGCATGCGCCTTAATTTCTCTATCAGGCGGCGGTAACGAGCCCCCGCAGCCTCCGCAGCCCCCGCAGCCCCCGCAGCCCCGCCGGGCCCCACAAGGGGCGCGCGCCGCAGTGATGCAACTTACGGTCGCGCGCGCCCGCCTGCTGCTGCACCGGTGCGCATTGAATTTCTTTCCAATTCTCAAAACCAACGAAAATACATATTCACAGAAAAGTGAGCTGCTGACGTTTCACAACTTTACAGTTTTACAATTTTTGAGTGACTACAAACATTTAGCACATGGATGAGACTGCAATAATAACGATATGGTCAGGACGCGCTCAGCGCTCGGCAGAGTAAAATTAAATTATACCTCACATAATACTTGCAAATGAGACAGTAACGGTGCTGAGCTCATCCTCGAAACAAGTTTCGCTAAACGGCTTCGCCTCCGTTTCTTTTCTTTTTTTTTTTTGCCATTTTGCGCGGCGCAGCGCGGGTGGCGCCAGCAGTCATTCATACCTGCCCGCGATGTGTCGGCAACAGAGCGGCGCGGGGGAGCCCCGCCTCGTGATGGGCTCGGAGCGCACGCAAAAACAGTCGTCGGATCTGTCACATCAGCGTCACCTCGGGTTTCGCATCATCCAGAGGACGGCGCGAAGTACACCTGGCTCTGCAGACAGACGCGACCTGCAGCTAGCGCGACACGAATACCACACACACACACACACATGCACGCCCCACGCCCCACGCCGCAGCGGCGCTGGCCTGGCGGGCGCGTGTGAACGTGTAAGACCCTGAGAAACGAGTCGCGCCACATGTTTCACAAAGGGACGCAGAAAAACGCGCCCGCCCGCCCGCCCGGCCCGGCGCGGCGCCCAAAGCGACGCCCAAAGCGGCGGCGGCGGCGCCCTACTCGCCCTACTTCAGCCCCCGCCCACTCCCTCATCCTAGCGGGGTCCGCTTCCGTGATCCCGACCACCCTTCTGACAAAAAACGCGTCCTGGCGGGCGGGTCGCGCGCGCTCGCTCATCGTGTGCCTTATTGTCGTGAACTGGGCTACTTGTGATTTTCCAGCTTATCACATACAGAGATCATACTATTACACGATCCAAAGTTTATACACGCGCGGTTTTTTGACGCAGTTAATCTCGATGCACTAAAAAGTTGCTTATTTTTAAATTAATATGCGAAAATATTTCTAGAGGCTTACGTGCAGAGGTGTGAACTAAGAGGGCCTGCGCCCGCGGTATCATATGCAGCCAGCAGTGCGCAGCAACAACTAACCTGCAACAAAAAAAAAAGATACGATACAGAAACTAACCAAGCAAAAATCAAACATGCGAGTCGACGGAGCCAGCTTAAAGAAGTAGAGTTACTACGTACACGCACCCAACGCCTGACGCGACGGCGGCAGAGAGGCCACCGCTTCCATTCTCTGTGAGCCCCGCCCCGCCCCGCCCCGCCCCGCCCCGCCCCGCCCCGCCCCGCCCCGCCCCGGCCCGCCCCGCACCAGCCCGCGGCGCCACAGACAGCAGGGCGGCCACTTTAGGCGCCGCCTCCGCCCCGCGCCCGCCCCGCACTCCCCACGTACCACCTGCCACCCGACACAGAGGCCTGCTTTTTTTCTTCTTTTTTATTTATTTCAAGGTTTGTTAGGCCCGCTGCTGTTTAACTATAGCGAGGGCCAATTCGGACCGCAGAAATACGGCATCTGTCGGGCGCAAGGAGGACGCGTCGCGGCGTCGCGGGGTCGGGGCGTCGGGGCGCCACCACACCGAGGAAATAACGCGACGGCGCGGGGCGGGGCGGCGCCAGGCTCAAAAGAGCCAGGACCCGCAAGGCCCGCCGCGCCGCCGTTTACTCGCCATTATTTCTTTGGCGTGCTCCGGGGCCAGGGCGGAGCGGGGCGGGGCGGGGCGGGGCGGGGCGGGGCGGGGCGGGGCGGGGCGCGCGGGGCGGAGATGCGGCGCGGCGAGCAGACCCACCCACCTACCCACAGAGGGAGCCTCTCGGCAACGCAAGGCTGCGGCCGGGGCGGCGCGGGGCGGGGCGGCGGCACCAGACCTTGACCGGCTTTTTCAATAACTCTAACGGAAAACCGAGTCAATCGAACGCCCCTCCGGGTGTGCGCGAGGATAGAGGAGCCTCTTGCTGCTCCAATAGGGCGCGACGCGCCAAACACTAGACACCGTGTGTCTCCGACGAACCGCCGCTCGTCGCCCGTCGCGTCGTCGACGGAGAACTGGCCTGAGGAAGTGAGGGCGTGCGAGAGAGACGGTGCGATAACTGTGATGAGCCAGCGGCGAGGATGAACGACCGATTAGTCGCATACCTCGACGGCCAGGTCAGTGACATGATGTCCCCTTCCCCGGGCCGCGCCGGGCCGGGCCGGACGGAGCCGTACGGTCCCTTTGCTCCGTACCTTGTACGTCCGCGCCGCGCCGCGCCGTCGAGCTAACTTATTCCAATTCCATTCCCAACATAGTCTCCGTCGTCCACGACGGCCCGCCCCGCCCCATCCGCCCTGGCCGGGCCGTCTCTGTGCGGAGGACGCCGCTCCTCCTGCTGCTCCTGAGAGACCTCCGGCCGCCCCGCCCCGCCCCGCCCCGCCGCTCACTTATTGTCGAATCTCTTATGTCACAGAGATTGCGCGGGGCGGGGCGGGGCGGGGCGGGGCGGGCAGGACAGACAGGAACGCGGCCGGGTCCGACGCACCGGCAGAAGTTACTGCACGGCCGGGAATGTCCTGTGCGCGCAGTGCGGACAGGGACGGACAGACGGGCAGACAGACAGACAGACAGACAGCAGGAGGCCGATAAATACTTTGAGCCTCTTCTCGTTGCGCCCTCCCGATGGTTTATTGAAGCGAGGATGAGTAGCCGTTCCGCCCCTCGAGGCCAGGCCGGGGCCGGGGAAGCAGGCGGGTGTAGATATCGCGGCGCAGACAACACCTGTCCATCACCTCGTTATTGGCAGTCACGACGCCGCCCGCCCCGCCCCGCCCCGCCCCGCCCCGCCACGGACATGCACAGCGCTTATAGGCAGTCTGACCCCGCCCCGCGGCGCGAGGGAATGACGGAGGTGGCTGTGGCTACACGGCGGAAAATATCTTGTTTTTTATCGAACTGAAAACCGTCATCGTACAGAAGCGGTCACGCGATGGCAGCAGAGCTCGGTACAGCAAGGCGCCCGGGCAGGGCAGGCGGCAGGGCGTTCCCGACGACATTATAGGGCCATACGATGCGCGCGCCCGCACCCAAATTACTTCCCTTTGGCATGCGGTGGCGCGGCGGTCGGGTTGCATCATGAAGACTGATTGTATGTGGCGGGGCGGGGCGGGCCGGGGCGGGCCCGGGCGGGGCGGGGCGGGGCGCGGCGGGGCGCCCTTCGGACCACAACACACAATGACCCGCTGCAGCTGCGGTGACAGAAGTCCCCACCCAGCCCCAGCCCCGGCCCCCTCTCCAGACCGGGTCCCCGCTAATCTGCCATCGTCGCCTTTCTCTGCGTTCAATAACTGTGCGGTGCGGTGCGGTGCGGTGGGCGCCCCCCCTGCGCCCCCGGCGCCACCTCCTGCACCGGCCGGGCCGGGCCGGGCCCTCCACCTGCCTGGCGTGCCGCACCTGACCTCCAGCTGCCGGCAGCTGCGCTAGCGCAGAACCCCCGCGGGATACATAAAAACATTTTATGCTCGCGCTGGGATGGGCTGGGCTGGGTGGCGTTTCATCGCACAGACAGACGCGCCACGTCGAGTACACACAACAACCGCTCCGGGGGAAGATGGAAGAGATCCACACACTAAACGCTTATGCACGATTATTGCATCGTCATCGTCATGCACAATTTTAAACAACTATAGTTGTACAAAATTCTATACATAATTATGCACACTTTGTACATAATCTGTGCATAAGGGACAGAGTTAAGCATTGTTATGCAGAAAAAAAATGTGCCTAGTTATGGTTGCTTAAAATCCTGCAGAGTGCATAAGGGTTCTAGTGTGCCCCAGGGGGGACTCTGCACGGCTGAGATCAGCGACAAATGGCAGTGCGCCGCGCATGGGGAATACATCGGGAGCAAATCCGCGTCGGGTCGGGCGCGAGGCACGGGGCCAATATGTGATCGTGACCGCGCGGGGCGGGGCGGGGCGGGGCGGGGCGGGGCGGGCCGATGTCATAACAACAGCCTAGCCTCCTGCAGCAGCAGCCCTTCCCTCCCGCATTGCACACTGCCGGGCCCGACAGGAGCGGGAGGTAGGTAGGTACAGCCGTACAGCCGCTGCATTACGATCCGACGTGCAGCACCGGCGCGGAGCACAGCCGCTGACATAACTTTGTTTTACCGTCATCTTCAGGGCTCTTTACCGATCGCTTTGCCGGGCCGGGCCGGGCTGCCGCTGTCACTTCATTTCCTCACGTTTAGGCGGAGGCGCGAGCCGCGCTGCTGACGTAACCCGCTCAACTCATCCACGACGCCAAGCGACCTTTTTAGCCTCTTTTTATTATTCTTTCTCCCCGCCTCACTCGCTACCTCCCTTTCGTTTCGACATTAATGCAGCCATTACACCGGTGTTTGCGCGCTGACCAGCAGCCAGCAGCTCAGCGGCCCTCTGACCCGCCCCGCCCCGCCCCACCCCGGCCCCGCCCCGCCCCGCCACGCGGGCAGTCACGCTGGGCATAGGCCTCAATGACTCGCTAGAGTTGGGGTTGGGGTTGTGGGACGCCTCATTCCAGACGTCGACGCAAGGCCAATCTCTGTGAAGAATTGAAATGTAAAGGCCCCGCTCAAGTCGGAGGTGTTTGGGCGGTTGAGGTAATTCCCTTTCTGGCGTTCAGATTTAGATACGCTTATATAATTATAATGTAAATGTACGTCACCGAACAGGAAAAACACATCTATCACGTCCAATAAAAAAACAAACAATTGCCGTACAACGTGCTCTTTTGTGCTCTGGAAAACCAAGTGTGTACATGTATTCATTATTTACTGCAAACTTACAGGAATACCTGTAAGTATGCAGTAAATAATGAATACATGGCCATGTATGCAGTATTTGCTGAATACCTTGGCATGTACACACGTAGTTTCTGTGTGATTTTTCGTGTGTACATGCCAAGGTATTCAGCAAATACTGCATACATGGCCATGTATTCATTATTTACTGAATTACTGTAAGTATGCAGTAAATAATGAATACATGTACACACTTGGTTTTCCAGAGTGCTCTTTCATAAAAGAGCGTGCACGCAAAAGAAAAAAAAAAGAAAAAGAAAAAAAATAGTAGTCGTACTGCTGCCCTCATGCCCTAAGGCGCCCGCACAATGGCCCTGTCCTTCCTCCAGCCTGGAGTCTCCTTCCTCCAGGTCGACTGCATTCCAGTGTCACTCCTCTCCTCTCCCCTGACCGGCCGCACCGCCCCGCCCGCCCGTCCCAATCCAGCGGGACAGAGGATACATTATCGCTTTGCATACGGGACGCCACGGGACGGGCGTGATGGCATTCCAGCGGCGGCGGGGCGGGGCGGGGCGGGGCGGGGCGGCCCTTGCGCGCCACGCCCGTTATGATGGGGAGAGACACATGTCGGGGGCGAGGGGGAGGGGGATGGGGGGGGGGGGGAGGGCCGCCGTCACGTGACGGGTTTGGCTACCGTCGCGACGTACGTACTCCCTGGGAGGAGAGCCGGCCGGGCGCACATCCACTTCCCAGCGCCGTCACTGCGCCGGCCGCCGCCCTGACCAGACTGATGACCTGCAGGCCTGGAGATCAGTATCCTGGGGAAAGGTCAGGGCGGTCACTCCTGGAGTCGCTGCGTTAATCAAACGCCTCAGTTTCCGTATTCTCATGAGATGAGCGCGGTGCTCTGGAGGGGGCCGCATACACCAAGAAAATGTCCGTGTCAGAAAAGGTCGCGAATAAAAATTTTGCACAGTAAAAGAATTAAAGATACTGACAATGAATTATCTAGGAAGATTGATTGCTCACTTCAAGAGGCCTCCATTAGCAGCAATTTTTAAGCTATGGGATTGGCTTTACTCACAACAAACAGGATTTGCTTGATAAAGTATTTTCTCCTTGAGAGCCTCATTATCACGATGACACCGAGAGACAAACGGAGAGACAAACCTGTTCGCGCTGGCAAACGTGGGCAGCGTGCTAAAAGCCTGAGACGCGCTGCGAGAGAGACAAAGATAGAGCCCGGCACTCTTTTGCGCCACAATAACTTTCCATCACTTCAAAGAACACATATAAGAGGTGGGGACGGAGACGCGGGCAGGGAGGAGGGCGGGGTGAAAATTCAAAGCGAGCGAACGGCAGTCCAAATAAGAAGAAACAGGCGTACAGGGGCTCGCTCAGGCGGGGGCCGGGCCGGGCCGGGCCGGGCCGAGCGGGCGCTCCGCCTGCTTGCGAGACCAGTTTTGAAATGCAAAACGGGTGGCAGTGAGGGTGAATATGACCGGACACAAGCAGAGGGCAGTGAGGTAACGGCATGAAGTCACCTCCAAGAACCATCCTGCAGACTCGGCTCAAATCAGAGAAAACTTAGCCGAGTTCGCCATGGACTAATTTAAGCCCGTGTCCGCCGGGCTGCTCCGCGCCCGCTCCGCTGCCAGTGTACTTTCCTCCACCGGCTCCTTACCAACGACCTGCCGTGCCATGCGTATGCCTCACCGCCTCACCGCCCGGCCCCGGCCCGGCCGCCAGCCAAAAGGGACAGAAAAGGACAGCGCCTCGGACAGAGCGGACGTGGGCCGGGACCAGCCGGGACAGGGACTTTCACTTGATTTGCTGTGGGCAGCTCAGCTCACCCAGCAGCGCAGCGGAGCCGCGGACAGGCACATGGCATGGCAATCGCACTACTCGGCCTCCTACCTCACCGCGCTCTCTCCCTCTCTCTCTCTCTCCCTCCCTCCCTCCCCCTCTCTTTACTCCACAGATCACGCCGCCCTTCGCAACGTCAACGAACTGTTCGAGCAAGCCCATTTGCCCTCGCCGCATTACCACTCGCCTCCCCGTTTGCACTCGAGCAGGGCAAAGAAAGAAAAAAAGAGGAACAAGAAGAAGAAGGAGAAGAAGGAGGAGGAGGAGGTATAACTTGTCAGAGTAACAAGATGGATGAGTCCGGGTGGACAGATTTCGCAGCCTGCAGCGGCACCCGCAGATCCAGTTTGACAAACCCGAGGCGACGGACGCGGCGCGGCTGCAGAAACAGGTAGGCAATACACTCCCACGCACACGCCTGCGTGGAGGTGTTGCCTAGCGCAGCCTACATCCGCCGCGGTATGCAGTAGGCAGCCTGGCCCCGATGCGCTCCGCCAGTCTCACGTCGACGACGCCGTTGAATCGATCGTCAGAACAAGAGCGTCCACTCGACTGGAGTCTCGTTTGTTGGAAGGCGGGCGCCGCGCTGCTGCGCTTTCCGGCTGAACGCGTCGCGGGCGGAAAAGGGTAGCAGCAGCAGCAGGTTGAGAAGTGGCGCTCTCTCTTGCTCCTCACGGCCGGGCCGCATGAGTGCGACAAGGACAGAGAGACGAGACTACTGTGCGGAATCACCCGACAGCGGCGGCGCAAACAAATAGGAGACGTTCTCGCCGTCGCGGCAGTGCGGGGCAGTGCGGGGCAGTGCGGGGCAGTGCGGGGGCCGCACGACAAGGCGCGTCTCGCTGCGGGTGGCTCGGGGTGGCTGAGGCGAGGCGAGGCGTCTCGCTAGACGCTTTTCCTCGCTCCGCTCCGCTCACAAGGTGGCGGTCTGGTCACTCCCATACCCCGGCAGGGTATGGGCAGCACGGCAGCACCAGGACGGGGCTGCGAGCCAGGACACGGTAGGCGCCCCTGGCCTGGGCCTCTGGCCTGGGCCCCGCTGCCGGCCGAGCCAGATAGCATAGGCTAGGCTCCAGCAGGGCGCCCCGCCCCGCCCCGCCCCGCCCCGCCCCAGACACCGTCGCGGCATCGCATCGCATCGGCTCGCAGCCCAGCCGCGCCAGGTTTCGTTTTACTTGCGAGAGAAATCCAACGAGCACACACTCACTCACTCACTCCCAGTGATCTGGGCTGGGAGCGCGGAGCGGAGCGGGTGCGGCAGCAGCAGCAGCAGCAGCAGCCTGGCGACGCGCCAGTCGCACTGCACAGCACTTCCCATGCAGCCCGCCCGCCCCGCCCCGCCCCGCCCCGCCCCGCACCAGCCCTGATGAAAGTTCAACACCTGCACCGCTGTCAGCGACCGGGCCGGACAGGACTCCGCACCGCGCGGGACGCGACGGGATGCACGACCCGGACGTCCGCGCGCACGCGCACGCGCGAGCGCATTGAGGCGGACGCACGCGGGGCAAACGGGACTCTTCCATGCGCGCGCGCGCGCGCCAGCTTTTGGGGAGGAATTTCGAAATAAGACGCGACGCCGTGCTGTACACACACACACACACAAACACACAAACAAACACACACACACACGACGTCTGGGAACTGTCTGCGCGTCAGCGTTGCAGTGACGTCCGCGTGAGTCCGCGGCGGAGCGCAGGGAGGGCTCGTGTTCCCAAGCAAACGCACCACGCGTCAGTCACTTTCCTCACCAGTGTGAGTTTTTAACCGCGCTTATTTTCACTTGTAGTGAGTGACTCTTTTGTCGAACAGGCGCGCGAAAGGGAGCCGTAATGGACGAGGTATCGCGCCTCATCAGCGCCAGAGACGAGCCGGGGAAAAAGAGAGGGCTTTTCCCTTTCAGCACACACACACGCACACTCACTCTCCTCTCGCCTCCGCAATGCACTCGCTTGCACTGCAAACAAGGAGCAGAGTGAACGAGAGAGCGACATGTTTCGGATCTAGCGAGTCCGTGTATGTGTGTGTGTGTGAGTAGCCCGCGCACACACACACACATGGGAAGTATCTCCTCAAGTCCTGGGAAATGGAGCGCACGCACACACACACACACACACACACACATCTCGTCCGGCCCGCACCGCACACCACAGGCCTACGGCCCGCACAGCGGCGTTTGGAAACCGTGAGTACGCTGATAACCTAATTCGAGGCGAGCGCGCTGGGCTGGGCTGGGCTTGGGCTGGGCTTCGGCAGGGCTGGGCCGGAGGACGGGTCGAGTCACACCTCAGAGCGCCATCGAACCTCTCCTCTCCTCTCCTCTCCAGCCCGGGGCCCGCATAGCTCCATGCGATAACGCCCGCACCTGAAAAACTCTCGTTTCCGACGAGCTGATTTTCCTTTCACGGGGAAAGAGAAAACGAACATGATCATACGGGACGACGCGCGTAAGAAAGAAATCCTCCAAGTCCTCCAAATCGGCGGGAGAAAAAATGTCATCTCGCTGTCGCAGGAGAAGGGACCATTCCGCGGGAAACAACAAGGGCTTCCCTCCCGCCCGCCGTAGTGAGTCACAACTGTGATGTCATGTGTGCGCGGGGGGCGTGGCCTTTCGCTTGCCTTTCCCTAATGTCCTGTTTGGCGTGGCGGGGCGGGGCGGAGTGAGGTGGGCCTGCGGGGCTCAGGAATGTGGCCGGAAAGTAATGAGATGGGCCGTACTCGAGGAGGAAAAGCGGGCACCTTCCAGGGCACCAGCTGCTACAGTTTCAGCCTCCCTCCTCCTCCTCCTCCTCCTCCTCCTGCTCCGAAAGTAAAAGTGCGAGTCTGTGAGTCGGGTCGGCCAGTATAACTACCCGCGAGCAACCGCCCCGCCCCGCCCCGCCCCGCCCAGGCGATCTCTACTGGCCGGCGGCCGCAGCGGCGCTGCGGGTAGAGGGGTAGAGGCCTAGGTCAGGGTCAGCGGAGCGGCGCCGTGGCGGGGCGTGGCGGGGCGTGGCGGGGCGGGGCGGGGCGGGGCGTGGCGCGGTGGCGACGCCGTGCCTCTGATGATGAGACGCGCCATGACGGATGACCCGGTCAGGACGGCGACGGCCAGCATGACGTCGGTCCGCCTTTGCTTTGACGCGAATCCTTATTTCTGCCAACTTAAAAAAAATTGTTGCCCGACGTCGTTTGTTAACATTTTGTCCGACTCCGACAACGGTGATGCCGTTACCCATGTAACGAGTGCCACGGCCGACCTCGGCTGGAGGGAGGCTGCTGGGTGGAAGCTGGTCAGTGTGACTGCCCGGCTCCTAACCGACACCCCATGACTCTGCGCCCCGCCCCGCCCCGCCCCGCAACGCCTGGGGAGGTGTCCAACCGGCGATTGACCGGGCAGCGGCGGGGCGGGGCGGGGCGGGCAGCTCGGGGCGAAAGGAAAGCACTCGGACACGACCAGGCCCGCCCCGCCCGCCCCGCCCGTCAGACGCTTGGTCGCTCGCTCGGTCGCTTCAAGTCCATCGCGTGTCAGAGAGAAAAGAAGAAGAAGAATGAAAAGGAAAGTGATCGTGTGTCAGCACCTCCCGCGAGCGGTCGTTCGTGGATATTACGCGGCTCGAGAAAAAAAGGAAGGCGAAAGAATTGGACACGACACGACGCGGGGTCAGCTCAGCGGTGCGAGATGGCTCCTTAACAGAACAGAACTGCCGCAAAGAGAAAGGAGAGTTATTTTCCTAGGACACTGCATTTCCCTTTGCATTTAAAAGAGGGCGCCCCCTGCAGTGTGTCGGCGAGCCCCCGCCGCCCCCGCCGCCCCCGCCGCGAGTAGCGATTTCTTCACATAATTAATGGGCCGCCCGCCCGGCCCGGGTCGAGCTTGCATTAGAGTCTTATGACTTCATTAACAAAATTGATATAGTCATGATAGCAGCCGCAGGTAGCTTTGGTGTTGGGCTGTAATAAACCCGAGACAGTAGGAAAAGTCATTTCTTCCGCGGAAAAAAAAAAAAACACACAGCAAAATCGATCACAGTAATTTTTTTTCTGGCTTGCTGGGCTGGGGGGTATACTGCATCACGCTACATACGAAGTCTACTTACTCCCGTACCCCAGCTGCAGCTGCAGGTGACCCGCAATCTGACGCCACGCCACGCCACGCCCCGCCGCGCCACGCCACGCCGCCCGAGAAAACAACGCCCTACGCCAATCACACAGTCCGCTCCACTGCGCCCGGCAGGCCGCTCAGAGCGAAAGAGGCTAGCTAATACTTTGGTACGAACGCAAAGCAGCTGCATCAGCTGTGCGGGGCGGGGCGGGGCGGGGCGGGGCGGGGCGGGGCGCGCAGCTGGCCTGATTCCCCCCATTATTTCGCCATGCAACAGTGTAATGAGCGGCGCCCCACAGCCTCGCATTACAAGTCTCCCTGGGCGGGCCGGGCCGGGCCCCAGGGCAAAAGACAGATTCGACACCATCTTCATCAGGGTCCCTCCCCACCTGCAGCTGCGGTGGGCCGGGCTGGGCTGGGGCCCGCAGCCGCAGCCGCGCGCCGATTCGACGCGGATCATCATAGCACGCCGCCCCGCCCCGCCCCGCCCCGCCCCGCCCCCGCCCCGCCCCGCCCCGCCCCGCCCCGCCCCGCCCCGCGCCCCAAAAACGTCACGGCAACTTAAGCCGCGCAGCGCGCTAGAAGAGAGGAGACTTGAGGGAGACAAATCATGTTAATCATCAGCAACGTCGCCGCGGCTGCTGTGGGTCCTCGAGGTGCGAGAGAGACAAGCCCGACCACGACTACACTGCAAATGAGAGAGTCGGATGTCTCGTCAGCGGTATTTTTCCGCTTGCCCTCTGTAAGTGCCGGTTTAGGAACCTCGCTCTTATAGGGAAAGACTCCAAAATATCACTCACATAAAGTGAGATTAAGGATATGAATCCTCCTTCAAAAAGGGCCGGATTTCCCAATCATCGTGGGCAGGTGTTTTGAAGACTCTTGCTCTTATAGAGCGGGTGTGAGGCATTCGAGTTCCTTATGGGCCAGGCTCGCACTGGCCGTGACCGTGTGGCGGCGCGGCGCGGTGCGGCGCGGCCCCCGGCTCAGATGTGACCGATAGCGCCCGGAAGAGGCGCGGGGGCCGCGAGCACCCGGCGGGCACAGGCGGGGCGTGAGAGCGAGAGAGACGGAGCGCGCGGGGCGCCCGGCACTCGCCGTGGGTGCGAGAGAGACGGAGCGCGCGGGGCGCCCGGCACTCGCCGTGGGTGCGAGAGAGACGGAGCACCGCCACTGCCCCGCCGCCGGCGGATCACGGCCGTGCGCTCACGCGGTTGCTCAGCTCGCGCGCGCGACCACGCTGGCGTATCCACTGCGCGGCGAGCGGCCCGTGCGCGGCAGTCAAGACTAACCCGCGCGCCGCTGCTAAGAGCCGACAAGCGTAGTATGAGAAACAGGCTTATTAGAATATGACTCCCGATCCTCGGCGCGGCGCACGGCACGATGTGAGCAGGAGCAGGGGGGTTGTGTTGCTGCAAGCGCAGGCTCAGGGAGACACAGGGGGGGGGGGGGGGGGGGAATTCTAAGAAGCAGACGACCTAAAGGCCCCGTACTCAAACACACTGCACAGAGCGAGGGCGCTTGCGTCACGGCGAAAAGAGTTTGCGGACGGGCCCTGCCCGCCCTGCCCTGCGTGAAGTGAGCTGAGGTGAGGTGAGGTGAGCTTGAGCGTGAGGACGTTGCCTCCCCGAGCACACACACACACGCACGGCTTTCGTTTGGCAGCAGCCCCCGCCCCACCTCCACCGGACCGGTCCTGGCGGAGTGGTCGCGCAGGACCTGAAGCCGAGCCCCTGCCTGCCTGCAGGCCCCCAGGGCGCCGCCGCGCCCTGCCCTGCCGTGCCGTGAGTCACCTCCAAACCTACGTAAAAGGACGCCCGTCCCGTCCCGTCCCGTCGCGACGCTAAAGCGCAGCGCGCGCCCCTCACTTCAACTATCGCCCGTCCCGTCCCTTTATGTGAAATAACACGAAGGGCGCGGACGTGTTCGGGTCAGCGTGTTTGACCCCGGCCCCGGCCCGGCCGTCAAAGCGACTCACCTCGGCTCGGCGCGGCAGCAGCTCGACAGTGCGCCTCGCCAGCGGCGGCTTCTACGCATGCCAACCTGCACACTACATCCTTGAACCCTCCCCGCCCGCCCCGCCCCGCCCCCTCTCCAGTCTCCCTGCACCTTCGCCCTCCGCCGGCCGCCCCGCCCCGCCCCGCCCCGCCCCGCACCGCCTGCAGACAGTTCACTGCCCTCTATCTCGTTTTTATTGCCTCAAGCTCGACAGGGAGCGGTAGGCCCCTTGCCCCTCGGCTCCAGGCTGACTCCAGGCAGACTCCAGGCAGACGGCTCCGCACGGAGCGCGGCGGGTGCCGGCGAGGAAGGCAGGCTTACACCTTGGACAGTCCCGGCTACACACAACAAGTCCTACCTCTCCCCTCCAGTCCACTCGAGGCGAGGCGAGCGGGTGATATTTTCCAGTCAGCATCCTCATCCAATAGCCAGGGCTCTTCTCCAGGCCCATAGCTTATCCTCGAGCCTGGCCTGCCTGCCTGCGTGCCTGCAGGACCTGCGGCTGTCTGTAAGCAGACTATGCAGCAGGCCGTCCACTATATCGGCGCGGCAGGCTAGTTAGCGCTGGAGTCCGCTGGAGTCCGCTGGAGTCCGCTGGAGTCCGCTGGAGCCCGCCGGGGCCAGGCCGGAGGCTGCGAGCTTTTATCAAACCACCTGTCCTGGTCCGGACGATCTCCATCACGTTCCAGCGGCTGCAGCAGGAGAGGGAAGGTCTGCACCGAGCCCATCCTGTGCGTGCCAGCCTGCGTGAGCGGAGCAGGCGCATTGGGCAATCCTGCTGCCCCGGCCCGGGCCCGGGCCCCCCGCAGGCCTGCAGGCCCGCAGGTCGGGGTCCTCGCCTCGCCTCGCCTCGCACGCGACGTGTTTGTCAAGGCGGGTGGGAGCCGGGCCGGGCAGAGCGCTGCCCGCCCCGCCCCGCCCCGCCCCGCCCCGCGCGGAGCCAGTTTTGTGTGTTATCCAACGCACACGATACCATCGGCAGCCATTTTCAATCCGTAAGACTGACGGCAGACACCGAGTGGACGGGTTTTTACGATACAACAAATCGGCCCTGCCGGCGTCCATTTCACGCGCCTGGTGCAAGTAGACGCTGGCGGCCCGCCCCGCCCCGCCCCGCCCCGCCCCGCCCTCCCCGCCCCGCCCCGCCCCGCCCCGCCCCGGGCCCAGCGGCGTCGCGCAATACGCCCTAATCTGATCAATAACTTTTCCATCCACGTATACTACGCTTGGCGCTGCCCGGCCCGCCCGCTACGGCGACGCCGGTACTTACACGGGGTTCTCTCCGGCCGGCGCGCAATCGAAAGTAGTAGAGTCGATACATTCCAGCGACACGCCCCCCCCCCCCTCATTAGCGCGGAGAAATATTCGCCGCACAGATCATCGCGGCGGCCGCAGGAGAGCAGGGTTCATCGGCCTCGCGGGCCCAACGCGCCCCACCCCGCCCCGCCCCGCTACGACAGGACAGGTTCCGCCGCGGGAGAGTGGGCGGGGAGCGGAGCGGGGCGGAGCGGGGCGAGACCAGCAGTAGTTACCAAAGTAACGACACTCTGCAGCACGGAGAGGGCGAGGGAGAGGGCAACGGGCAACAGGTAGAGGGAAGTTCCATCGCCGATCGCTTTGCGTCCTGCGCACTGCGCCGCACTTGCAAATGAGGATGACCTCTCGGCCCGCCCCACCCCGCCCCGCCCCGCCCCGCCCCGCACTCCCCGTGTGATAAGCCCCCGAGCCTGTCCGCCCTGCCCTGTCGACTGCACAGGCGGTGCGGTGCGATGCGGCCGCCTACACTGTGAAAAGTAGTCGCAGGTTTACGGGAAAATTTTCCACGAAATGCAGTTGTAAAATTACAATTGCAAATCGTAAAATTACAAGCACTACACATCGGTTTGAAATTCATTCACGAGCAAAAAAAAGCCCGTCGGAAATTTACAACATATTTCGTTAATCGTTATTTACAAAATTTATCGTAAATCTACAAAGATATTTTTCACAGTGTAGCTGGATCTGCGATCGGCATAGATTAACGGCCATCGATGTCGCCGCGCCGTGCGCCTCTGGGCTTCGCAGCGATGACGCCCTTCTCCAGCAGCAGCAGCGCGCAGCGGCAGCCCAAGGACCCTGACGGCACGAAGCACCGCAGCGGGGCGTAAAGGATTCCCTCTCTCCTGCTTAGCAGAGCTATGGGAATCAGCAAACGTTTGAGTGTGAGTGTGTGTGTGTGTGCACATCTCTGCACACACACACACACACACACACACACACACACACACACACACACACACACACACACACACACTGCAGAACTAGAATTATGTCTGACTCGTTCAGAAAGCGCCGCCAGGACAATACGAATTTCTTCTCGGCAGTAAAGGGTTTTCTACGAAACTAGCCATTTACTAGCTTTCTGGGCGAAATTATTTCGCTGCACGCAATAACATTCGTGGGGCCATCTGCTGTCGTCTAATTTCCTCAGGCCCGACCGTCCGGGGAGAAAAGAAGGTATTTAACTCCGATAAAATGGAAAAGGCCTTTTGATTGACAGCAGACACTATTAGAAAACCGAAGGAGAGAACAGAAAAATGTAGAATGACCGCGGGCAAGGAGCAGCAGCCGCCCAAAACGCCCGGCCGGCCATCCATTAAGACTCTTTAGAGGCAAATGGTAAGTGGGACACGTCGATCAATAGTCACGAACCACCCCATCCGATGTCCCAGAGCGGGGGAATTCCGTGAAGCAGCGTGCTTTCTTCTTCAAAGTGAGATGTCCAGTGGGCGGAAAAGGAGCCAACATTTTTTCACGCCTCTCGCTTCACCCTTCGGGTACCTCTCGCTCTCTTGTCCTCCCCCCCCCCCTCTCTCTCTCTCTTTCTCTCTATCCCTCTCTCTCTTCCCCGCCCTGGCCGTTTGGGTAAGTGCCTTCGCGGCTCGTGATGCGATTCGCTCGAGTAAGCTTCGACATTCCGGCGTCCATCAGCAGCCTTCCTCGCCCCGCCCCGCCCCGCCCCGCCCCGCCCCGCCCCGCCCCGCCCCGACGCGCTGCGCAGGGCGTTACCGCGCCGCTACCGACACGCCCGTTTACCGCTACCAGCCCGACTCTTCTTTTGCGCCCTTTTCCACGTCGCTCACAATCTTTATCATCTCCCTCCGGCTGCCTCTGTTCCGTTCCTCTCACTCGCACTCCGGCCTTTACTCGCCTCCCCTCGACCTGGACAAAGTTGTTCCAGTACCCCTCCTTTGTCTCCGAATGCAGGCTCGGCAAACAGACAGACGGACAAACAGACAGACAGACAGATGCCTCCTGCCGCGGCGGTGGCTCCACCCTGCATGAGTCATATCATTAATAACCAGCAGGGCGCAGAGGGTTCGGGTCAGAGCGCGGGGGGAGGGGGGGGAGGGCGGTGAAACCAAAGGGGAGAGTAGTCTGGCCCTTTTGTCGGGCATTTCACAGGAGGAATACAAAAACGCTACTCATTGATTAATTTTCGAGCCGCTAGGATAGGGATAGGGGAGGGAGAAAAATGAGTGGAGCGTCCGACTGTCAGACGGACAGACAGACAGACAGACAGACAGACAGACAGACAGACAGACAGACAGACAGACACAGAGAGACCGCGCGTCATCAAACATTTGACTCTTGAGGAATCCGCGCGAGCCAACTTTCTTTGGAGGCGCCCCGCCCGCCCCGCCCCGCCCCACCCAACCCCACGCCCCGTGCGGGATTCTCCCATTCAGCAGCAGAGAGACAACAGCACGCTGCAGAGGGCAGGGCAGGGTATGCGGATCGCGCGGGGCATGACAGAAGTATCTCTCGACGTCGGCTATGAAAATATCATTTGGGCCGGCGGGGCGGGGCGGGGCCGGCGGGGCGGGCCGGCGCGCTCGAGCATCGAGCTCCGGCGCCCCGCCTCGGTCGAGCGGCGCCAGGCCATGCCAGCGGGTCCTCTCCTCTCCTCGCCGTATTAATCCCCCTTTGTGCCACAGGGCAGCCTGACCTCCTGCACCACATCCGCCCCGCCCCGCCCCGCCCCCCTGTAGCTAGTGCAAGCTAGAATACAAAGTCACGAGTGCTCTCACAGAAATATGTCGCAGGATAGCTACACGGATACCAAAAGGTCTAGAACCCTTTTTTTTCTACAAATGACTCTCGAGTCAAATTAGCAGCCCCAACGAGGAAAATGAGGAAGGAAACAAGTATACTTTCTGCTCATACACTGATCCACTATCCCAACTCTCTCTCTCTCTCTCTCTCTCTCTCTCTCTCTCTCTCTCTCTCTCTCTCTCTCTCTCTCTCTCTCTCTCCATATTGCCCCCACCGACCGCACCGCACACGCGCACTTCATTAGGGACTCTGCGGTGGACGCCGGCAACGCATTCGGCGCACACCGTGGAAACGAAATCACACACACACATGCTTAGACGCACACGCGCACACACAGACTAGAGGGGGGGATTTCTCCTCGTCAGGAAGTACCCGTCGCGGTACCTTATTTGGCAGGGCGGGGCCGCGCGCAATATACCCTGGCCAGTCTGCAAACATCCTCCGCGGGGCGAGGCGGCCTGGTCGGCCGGCGAGGCGAGCGGGAGAGAGAGAGAGAGAGGGGAGAGAGAGGGAGGGAGGGGAAGAGAAGAGAGGAGAGGGGGCGAGAAGGGATCAACACTAAACCCGCGTCGCCACGCTGCGCAGCCGGGTCTAGAAAAGTGAAAACACGTTTTACATTTTCGCATGAGGGATTAGCGCATAGTTAAAGCATGTGTCCAAACGAACACGATGCCGATACTAATCCAGACTCGTGCCGCAGCGCAGCAGCGGGTAGGCCAGGCAGGCCGCGAGCCAAAGCGCGACGGGACACGCGCGGGGCGGGGCGGGGCGGGGCGGGGCGGGGCGGGGCGGGGCGGGGCGGGGCGGGGCGGGCGCGGTGCCGCTGCCCAGCGCGCCTCCGCTCAGCTCAGCTCACACCGGAAGCGATTTTCACCTTCAGCCGAATGATGAGGAGACCAGCGACGGTCAGTCAATTTCCTCTCTGCCTCCCCTCTCTCTCTCTCCCTCTGGGAGGGGGGGAGGGGGGGGAGGGGGGGGGGGGTCGCCGCCAGCCCCCCGCACAGCCCCTGCGGGCGGGATGCAGGAAGTGAGCGAGCTGGTCCCTGCGGGCGGGGCGGGGCGGGGCGCGGCGGGGCGGGGCGGTGGTCAGGAGGTGAAGGCCAGCAGGCCCCGGCCCGGCCCGCCCCGCCCCGCCCCGCGGTGACAGTGCCTCTCAGCCCATTATGACGGGTAGGGGCCGGCGCAGTGTATCGACCAGGGCGCGGCCCGATCGGCCAACGCCCATGCTGCCAGTGACCCCGGCCCGGCCCGGCCCGGCCGGTGACAGGTGTGGCGTGACCAAACCCCGTATCACAACCCCGGCAGGGCCCTTCTGCCTCTGCAGATACTCGCTAATCTTTCCTCTTTCCAAACCCCTTTTCCCACCGTTATTTCTTGTTTCGCCCCCCCCCCACCCGATGCGTTTATTTTATTTTTCGCGGTCGCCGTGACCTGACCGACCCGATACCGAACCGGACTGGCCCCAAAGAGATTTATTTTCGCGACTGCAATCTCGATAATTGCAAAAGGCGCCACAGCCGCGCCGCGCCGCGCCGCGGTGAGGCTCGCGAAAATAAATGAATCGGCAAAGGATGAGGGGCGCACCTGCTGTTAATGAGGATGAGAGACGGGGGTCAGGGGGCACGGCCGCCCCGCCCCACCTCGCCGCGCCCCACCCCGCCCCGCCCCGCCTCGCCGCGCCCCGCCCCGCCCCGCCCCACCGGCCTGCTCAGCATCGACACCGAGCATCAGCCACGACGGTTAGTTACGAAGAGTTAGTCGAGATTTATACCTATTTTCCCGACTTAAAAAAAGCAGCGGCAGCAATTTTGTTTCCTTTTTTTCTTTTTTTTACTGGAATTGGCGAAGCGCCGCTAGTGGTGCGGACGTTGCGGTGTGCAAGGAGGTGCTATTCGAAAGACGCACCGTGCGTCGCGTCGCGCGGGGCGGGGCGGGGCGGGGCGGGGCTGTTGGCGAGAGCGAGCGAGAGAGCGCGAGAGAGGCAGATAGCTAGGGGAGCCCGACCCGAGGTGCCCTCACTCCGTTCTGCTGCTGCTGCACGGGGCGCAACAACGGTGCCGTTGCGGTTCTCCACAAAGAGTTCGCCCAGTCGGAACAAACGAGGCATCCTCGCCTACCCGGGAGAGCGACGGAGACACAGCGCCCCGCCCCGCCCCGCCCCCCCCCGCCCGCCCCGCCCCGCCCCGCCCGCCCATCTGTCGCGCGTGGCGCGGCGCGGCGCCGCGGGGCACTCCCCTGAACACCTCATAACTGCATTGGTGCACCTGCAGCTGCTAGGCCCCCGTCTGGCTGCTGTGGCAAACCGCTTCCGAGGCGAGGGCCAAGTTATTACACACAAAATTGTGTATGGCACAGCGATGGTTGTCTCCCTTCAAAACACAGAGGAAATAAAAAAAATTCGCGAGTGTGAAAAAAAAAAATAATAAGGGACACGCTTTTGCAGGCCTCTGCCGCCTCTGCTGCCCCTAGCCGGACCCGTCCCGCCCCGTCGCATCGCGTTAGGCTGGGCTGGCCTCTCCCGGATGATGACAATGCGTTTCTCCTTGTGGGTCCGTATGTGGCACACCACCGCGCCGCGCCCCACCGCCTTGTCTAACTGGAAATGGACAAAACGACCGCGTGGCGCGCGAGGGGCGAGAGGCGGGGCGGGGCGGGGCGGCCCGGTAGACCCGCGTATCCGCGGATCCCTCCGCGGTCACTTGCGTAGCACCCCGCCCCGCCCCACCCCGACTCGCAGCGAGCGACACGTCGAAGTGTCCGAGCGCCGCGGAGAAAGGGACGGCAAGGCGAGGCGTTTCTTCCTTCCTTTCCGAAGCGCGATGGGCGGGGGCGGGGGCGGGGCGGGGCGGGGCGGGGCGGGGCGGGGCGGGGCGGGGCGGGGCGGAGCCGGGCGCAACGGTGGTGGGCGTGGGCGGGCCGGCAGCTCGGCCGCGGGGATAGCAGGAGGAAGCAGAAGCAAAAGGGAGTGACAAGAAGAATCAATGCGTTTTAGAAATGTGACGAATCGATGAGAGAGAGAGAGAGAGAGAGAGAGAGAGAGAGAGAGAGAGAGAGAGAGAGAGAGAGAGAGAGACGCGCACCCACCCAGGAGAGAGGAGGGAGAGGCAGCGACCCGCGCGGCGCACAGCCGTGCCGTGCCCTGCAGCGAGCCAACACCCAATCATCTGAAAATTGGACAGAAAATAGCAGGCACTCTTGCCGACTCTTGCTCGCTGCGACGCGAGTCGAGTCCAGCCGGGGCGTGGCGGGGCGTGGCGGGGCGTGGCGGGGCGTGGCGGGGCGTGGCGGGGCGTGGCGGGGCGTGGCGGGCCGAGGCCGTCCCCCGGGCAGGGCTGGCCGCCTGGCCTGGCCTGGGCTGCTCTTATTGGGGAAAGTGAACACTGATGAGACGGGGCGGGGCGGGGCGGGGCGGGACACCCGGCCAGGACACCGCTGCTGGCCGGCCGGACAGAGTGCAGGTCAAGACCAACTTTTTCTTCCCCAAGGGCGCAACCGAGCGCGAAAATGGCGCGGGGAGGGGGCGGGGAGGAAGGGGGACTAGCGGAGGAAAAAGATGACGCTACGGGAAGGCCGCGCCGGCGGGCGGGCGGGCGGGCGGACGCGATAGTCCGGCACCGCGCGTATGCTACTGTAGTGCCATCAGCAGGAGGAGGAGGCCGCCCCGCCCGTGCCGACCACGGTCCCCCGTTATCGGTGCGACCAAACAGTTAGGCCCTACTGGTCGTTGGGGAGACAGCAGGCCAGCGTCTGCCAGCTGCTGCCGCCCACATTGGGGAAAGGCAATGGGCCGCAACCAGCGACAACCAAAACCACCGGCCCGTCGCGTCGCGTAGCGTCGCGGCCGAGGAGAAGGCAACGGTCCTCGGGCCGGGCCGGGCCGGGCCGGGCCAGGCCGCGCTGGACTGAGGCGCCTGGCGGGTAGGCAGCCACCCCGCCAGGCGACGCGCGGGTGCCATGCGGGTCGGCCTACCTGGCCCCTGCCAGGCGGCCAGCGCGGCAAGGTGTTTCTCCGAGGAGCCCGCCCGCCCCGCCCCGCCCCGCCCCGCCCCGCCGCCGAGCAGGGACGGCAGGTGCCGCGCGGTGCGCGCCGAGCACACCCAGGCGGCCGTGACAGGACGGGACGGCAGCCGCGCTAGGCCGGCCCCGGCCTTGCACCCGTTACAGGTTGCGTGCGGCCAGCCCAGGACCGCGTCGTCTCGTCTCGTCGAGGTGACGGTGGACGGGACGATATACGCAGCGGGAATCGAAAAATCCAACCAAAGCCTATTATTACTCGTCGCTTCTATTTTTTGGCATCTCCCTTTAAAATGAAAACGCGTGACCAGACGATTCCAGTCCGCGCCCCTGCCCCTGGAGCGCGTGAGGAGAGGCGCGGCGCGGGGCGGGGTGGGGCGGGGTGGAGCGGGGTGGGGCGGGGCGGGGCGGGGCGGGCAGTCGGGTCAGGGTTGATACGGCGAGGTGAGGCGAGGCGAGCGACGAGAAAGTCTCCCCCGTTCCTTCCTTATCCCTCGGCTGCCCCCGGCCCGGCCCGCCTCAATGGCCCCACAGAGCCCATAGCCCGGCGGGGCCGGGGCCGGGGCCGGGCGGGGCCGGGGCCGGGCCCGCCGCGGCCCGACCTGCAAGCCCCGCGACAATTAGCTAATGGAGCCGTATTTGTGGCGTGACCGGGTCGCGGCCCGCCCCACCGGCCCAGTCCCCTCCCCGGGGAGAAAACCGACCTGCATCGGCGCGCGCCGCGTGACGGTGTTTGAAGATCTCACATATCAGACTTACGGGTCAGCTCAGCTCGCGACACCTGTCATGTCGAGCAGGGAAGGCGTCTCTCTCCCTCTCTCTCTGCGCAGCACATGTGACGTACCTGAAATCAAAAGCGGGAGTGAGTGCGCGAGTCAATGCGGCGCGGCGGGGCGGGGAGCATGAGCATGGCTAATGTAATCATGGCGCCCATAAATCCCTATCAGCAGGTCGGGCCGGGCGGAGCATGGACCCGACCCGCAGCGCGCGCGCTGGGCTGAGCTGAGCGTGCGCCTCATTGAAGCTTTATGTCCCGGCCCCGCTCGGCCCCGCACTGACGTTGACGGAGACCTTCCGTTACTGGCGGGGACCTGTGCGTAGGTGTGGGCGAGTGAGAGGGACAGTGAATACGCTCAGAGGACGATCGTCCCCCTTTCCCCGCCCGCCGCGCCGCGCCGCGCGTCAGGTCAGGTGGCTAGGCTGCCATCTCACATGCAAATCTCCATACGCATAACCATGAGTTTCCTGTTCCTGGCGCGGCGCTTTTGGGCATCTTTGTGCGCGCGGCGCGGCGCGGCGGGGTCGCCGATTCTGGCGGTAAACACAAACACTCCTCCTCTCCACACACACACACACACGGACGCTCAAACTGGCACGCAAAACCCACACCGCCGCACTCACGAAAAGAGGCATACACACACACCGCACCGCGAGTGTGTGATTTTCCCATACGATAACCGCGCCACGCCCGGCCCGGCTGCTTTCGTAACCGATCAGGTCTCCGGAATCACTCATCATCATCATCATCATATGGTATAGTAGTAGAACGACACGCCAAGCCCCTCCTCCCCGGCAGCCGAGCCGAGCCGAGCCGTCGCTCGCCCTATCGCTTTCTCCGATCTTTGGAATTCGCGCCAAGCCTGCAGACCACACCGCGCCCCCGCCCGCGCCCCGCCCAGCCACCCGCGCAACCACCGAGCGGCGCGAAAAGCCGCCCCACTCGACAAAGAAAAGGGCCAATTAAAGCAGCGCCGTTTCTTCGCCATGATTTCCATCATGGCGTCAAGAGTCTCAAGTAGAAAAGAAGGTACTTGAGCGAAACGGAACACCAGGAGCGCACCCGAGACTCTCTGACGTGATGCCTGCTTTACTTTGGTTTGTTTTGTTTTGTTTCAAATTCAAGACTAGTTTATTTGACAGCAGCCACACCAGATGCTCGAGTGCAAATCGTATACGATCCACAAGTACGCGGTGCGCTTAGCTTTGGCGTACCGGGCCCGCCCCGCCCCGCCCCGCCCCGCCCCGCCCCGCCCCGCCCCGGCCGGACAGCCCACCCCGGGTAAGTGCGCGCCGAGCCGCGCCGCCCAGAGTTTACTGCACGTGTGATGATGGCCGACCTGTAATGGCGAGGCGTTTGTCGACTCGTTTTATCCCGTCGCTCCGGCCGTTTCCGCGCCGGGGGAGCCCAGCCCAGCCCAGCCCAGCCCCGCTGCCCCACGTCTCACGCAGGCAGGTGGCGCGCGTCCGAAACACCAGCCGATCATCTGCAGCTGCGCTCTCTCTCTCCCTCTCTGTCTCTCCTGACGTACGCACCCGTCTCTCGCAGTCCCCCTCGCCGCGCTTTACGACCCGCGCGTCGGCCCGTGTACGCACGCTGGGCGTAATGAGAACAATAACTTTTGCATTCCCCTTGTGTACCCCGCGCCCCATCACCTCCGCAACCATTCAACCAGGCACTTTACTGTCATTCGTTTTCCTCCTCTATATTCTGCACTATTTTTTTTTACAATAATTTCAAATTTAAAGATTTTTTTTTTAAACGAGCTAGTTACTGTTAACCAGAGCTGTTGGACCGGTGTCACAGTTCAGCGATGGGCGCGAGCTGTGAGCAAAGAGGCGAGGCGGGCAGCAGCAGCAGCAGCAGCTGCAGCTGCAGCGGTCGCACCGCGCCATGGTGTAGCCCAGCCCAACCTAGCGGTGTCGCCCCGCCCCGCCCCGCCCCGCCCCACCGCACTTGCAGTGATCTGGGATACGACCAGCGACGACTCTGGCCGTGTAGTCGGTCCCATCACTCAGGTGGAACGGGCCGGGCCGGGGCCCATCTGCAGCTGCAGCTGAGGCCGCCGCGCCGCGCCGCGCCGCGCCGCTGCCAAACGAGCCAAACGTAGTTCCGGAGCGGAGCGGAGCGGGCCAGCCTACTTCCCGCCGCGCCGCGCCGCGCTCTGTGCGGCCTGCTCTGCCCTGGTCGCATGCGTTGGCGCAGAGAGCCGGAAGCGGGCCGGAATAGAGTAATATAAGCAGCGCGGAGCGGAGCGGAGGGCAAGGTGCGCGCGGGAATATTCGAATCCGGCTACACCGCCGCGCCGCACCGCGCCGCGTAAGGCGTCGGGTCGGGTCGGGTCGGCTGGCGGCCAAGGTCAGCCCGTGTCACAGCGGCGCGGCCGGACCTTGTGTGCGCTGCCAGGGGTCGCGGCGGGGCGAGGCCAGGCGAGGCGCGGCCGAGGTCGTTAAGGGGTCCCATAAAGGCGACGGTGTGTGTGTGTGTGTGTACACGTGTGTGTATTGTTATTGTGAATCAGATCATTACCGTGAGATCACGTAAAGGCAGCGCAGGAATACACCTGTGAGCTCGACTCGCTACACGAGATAATCGCGAGGGAATCAATCGAGGAACAACAGCAGCGCTCGCTTTTTTTCGGGTGGAGTCGCCACTAGATCGCCCCCCCCCCCCTCCCTCTCACCTCCTGCCCTCCTCTTCTTTTTCCTGTCGCGGCCAATTCAGCTCGACTGTAGCGGGGTGAGGCGGGGTGAGGCGGGGTGGGGTGGGGCGGGGCGGGGCGTGGCGGGGCGCGGCGGGGCCGGACCGGGCGGGCGGGCGGAGGCCTTGGTATGAGTCACTCATCGCTCTGACGCTTCGGTCGCTTACGTGACCAGAAGGAACAGGTCGCTAACACACACACTCACATACAAACACACACAAACACACACACTCGCACACACGTACTGAAGTGGCGAGGCAAAACGATTCCAGCCACATAAAGCCCCCTTTTCATTTGGCTCCTCCTCGTAAACAACTCACGGCGCTCTGCGCTGGGTCTCGTACGTGATTGGCGCGGTGCGGTGCGGTGGGTCTTGCGGACGCCCGGGTGCCTCTACCGCCCGCCCCGCCCCACCCCGCCCCGCCCCGCCCGCCGTAGGGCGGTCGCGCCGCGCCGTCCGACGTCATCTCTGCTTTAGTTTCCGTCGACGCGACGGAAAAGTCAGGCAAATACACACGTACAACATGATCGCCACCATCGGCTGCGCGGCCCGGCCCGGCCCGGCCACGCGGTCCTGGGCGTGGCGTGGCGTCCTTTCCCCGAGGGTACTAATCCGCCTGATGAGAGGGTGGACTCGCGCCGTACGTGCCTGCAAGGTCGGAGCAAGGACGCGGCGCGGCGTGGCGCGGCGTGGTGTATTGCAGTGGTATTGGCTATCCCCCGCGGCCCGGCCCGGCCCGGCCCGAGACACGACGGATCCGATGTTGCTCGATAGGCTAGGATAGCGTTTCGTTTCGTTCGGAACGTGCAGTGCAGGACACCGCCCCCTCCCCTTCCCCGCGGCCCGTGCGCCGTGCACCTGTCTCGGTTCTCCTAGAAGCTGCCGCCCTTGGTGGACACGCGGCGGCTGAGGGGAGGGGGGGAGGGGGCAGAGCGGGGCAAAGTGAGTCAAGGTGACCTCAATAAATTCGGTTTTTCGATACAGAAAACAGTTGCAAAAAAAAAAAAAAACACACACACAATGTCGTCTGAGAAAGCGTCGACGGCCGCAGAGTTTCGTTTATGCGCGCGTCTTGTTTTTTTTGTCCCCCCTCCGTCGTGTTGTCCGTCCCGTCCGCCCGTCGTTGATTAGGGTCCGACGTGCACCTCTACCAGACAACGTTGTCTGGTGCACCTCTGGTCGGCCTACAACATCAGCACTACACGCCCTACCCTACCCTACGGCGCGGCGCGCCTTGTCTCGGCACCTGTCCGTCAGCGCTCACATCAGCTGTGCGGCAACCTGACGGCTGTGCGGGTAGAGCCGTGCCGGCCGCGCCCGCCGCGCCCGCCACGCCCTTTAGCAGCGCTAGCAGGAAACTAAATCAGTCCGTCGGCAGAGCTTGATGGTGGTGTTGTGCCCGGCGCGTCCACGACCCCCGCGCGGAAACAGGGCTTACGTCATCGCGAGGGCACAACCCGGTCCGGGTCCTTGGAGGCACGCCCGCCCCGCCCCGCCCCGCCCCGCCCCACTCCGCCCCGCCCGGCCCCGCCCCGCCCCATCCTACCTGACCTAATGAATGACTGATTGACTCGCGCGCGACTTGCATGGCAACGTATATCTTGCAATAATAATTAAATCGCTCGGGCGCGCTTTCACAAGCTGCTCGACCCGGCCGCCCCGCCCCGCCCCGACCCGCCCCGCCCCGCCCCGCCCCGCCCCACCCTGCGCCCCGCCCGCCAAGCGGCTCAACCTGAACCTTAAAACCAGCCTTCCGCACGACAAAAGGGGCATGCTCCTTGCCTCTCTCCACGTCTCTTGCCCGTCTCTCCCTCTCCTCTTCTCTCTCTCTATCTCTCTCTCCCTCTCCCCCTCCTCTTCTATCTCTATCTCTCTCTCTCTCTCTCCACGACCTGTCGCCGCAGCTGCGTCGTCGCCATCCTCCGCGCGCGCGTTGAAATCTCTGGCAAGGCGGAAGGGCGCGAGCAGAATTAGCAAGCAGGCAGGTTGAGAGAGAGAGGGTCCAGATATGAGCGAGAAAGAGAGAGAGAGAGAGAGGGAGGCCCTTGTCTCGCCCGGCCGCCGCGTAACGCCGCACACGGTCTGATCGAGGTAGGCGATGCGGCCCAGCCCGGCCCGGGCCTGTGGGCCCCGCCCCGCCCCGCCCCGCGCACTGCAGCGCCGCGGCGCACCGAGAGGTGTCGTGCTGCTTCCGCGCCAAACAAAGCGACATACAACGTCGACGCCATCATGCGATGAGCAATCCGCAAGGATTTCTTCCGCGTCGTGGGTTCGAACACCGCGCCGCCCCGCGCACACCAGGTCTGCCTGCTGCCGTGTAGCGGGCCGGGCGGGCCGCGCAGGGAGTCATATGGCCGGTGTACGACAGGACAGGCATTCCAATCGGCCCAAGAAGGCTGCGGGACAGACAATGCCGTGCGGGGCGGGGCGGGGCGGGGCGGGGCGGTGCGTCGCCCGTCTGTCCGTCCCATGATGCGCCGCCGCCCCGCCCCGCCCCGACTCCTAGGCGCGTCGCGTCGCGTCGCCTAGCCTCCTACCTCTAGCCTTTATCTACGGTTTATAACAGGACGCATTCCCGGAGAGCGCATGGTCGCGCGCGTGGTATCAGTGGCGACACGGGCAGGGCAGGTAGAACGGGACAAGCAGCGGGGAAAAAGTAAAACAATCGAAGTGAGCTCATTGCTACGTAAGCGAGAATGGTAAGAGCAGCACTGCAGTCGTGCTATTTCCATCCAGGCAGCAAACAGCGAACAGTTTAAGTTTCGGGTTTAACTATCTACGTAAGCGAGAATGGTACGACCGGCACCGTAGTCGTGCTATTTCTATACAGGCGGCAAACAGCGAACAGTTTAAGTTTTGGATTTAACTATCAGCTCAACCCTAAAGTTCCATTTTTTTAAAATTTTATCGGGCTTTATTTATTTACATTAGCTAGGGGCAGACAGCATAAAAATAAGTCAATATTTTTAAAGCACCATAACAGCACTGGGACCGCCATGGCCAGGGAGAGAGAGGGGGGGGGGGGCGGGGCACGCTTTAAGCCATAGTGCTCTAAAGTGATTGTAAATGTGAGAGAAAGGACTGGCGGGCGGGGCGGGCGCACGCGCTGCAGCGCCTCTCACCTAAGCCCCGCGCGCCTGCGGCCGGTGACAGCCGACTTACTCCCTCCCTCCTTGTCGCACCTATGGCGGCGCCCTATGCTGGACATAGAAGTGTCCCATGTGTGCGACAAGGACGGAGGCCGGAGAGCGATCTTGGGAATAAGTCGGCAGGGAGCAGGTGAGGGCGGAGGTGAGGGCGGGGACGAGGGCGGGGACGAGGGCGGGGGCGAGGTGAGGGCGGGGGTGAGGGCGGGGGTGAGGGCGGGGGTGAGGGCGGGGGTGAGGGCGAGGGCGGGGGTGAGGGTGAGGGCGGGGGCGAGGGCGGGGGCCGCGCACTCCCACACTCGCGGCTCCCGGGCACGCGCTGCCGCGCTGCCGCGCCGCCGCCCCTGTCCTGACCTTGGTGACCGAATCGCCGGGAATAAATATTTCGGTCCGGGCAGGACTGGAGGAGGAGGAGGAGGAAGTCTGCTTAGCCGCGCGGACGTGGCCGGCCAGCCCGTGAAAAATGGCGACGTTGGCGGCGCGGGGCGGCGGACAGTCCGCGCGGCGTAGCAAGATCATCGAGATGCGGCCGTTCGATGCATCGCCCAGACGACTGCGATTTATCGCTGTCCTCTCCGCGGGCCCGCGCGGCCCGAGCCGCCGCCGCCGCCGTGGACGGTGTTCTGTGAGCTGTGGCGCTGTGCTGTACACCGGGCGGGGCGGGGCGGGGCGGACCCGGCCATATCGCCGTAAAAAGGGTAAGAGGTGTGGGGGCGGAGGTGCTGACAGTTACAATCTGAGGGGATCTCCACCCAGACCCGCCCTCAACCAGCACCACGGGCAAGAGAAGCGGCGCCAGGGCAGAACTAAGCGGCAGACTTGAAGCAAAACGCATACAG
Organism: Frankliniella intonsa; assembly: GCA_033675135.1. Classification (NCBI taxonomy): domain Eukaryota; kingdom Metazoa; phylum Arthropoda; class Insecta; order Thysanoptera; family Thripidae; genus Frankliniella; species Frankliniella intonsa. The sequence continues at coordinate 10,891,428 of CM066254.1, read as the reverse complement.
CTAGTTCCTCTTTCGCGTTCTACTATGGGCTCCCTTCGGAACGCAATCTTTTCGGTACTGACCCCGCGACCCGACATACAAACTGCGACTGCCCCGTCAAACGCTGATTGAATATTAAGAAGAGAGAGGGTAGGATATCTCCCTCTCTCTCTGGCGCACTATTTTCCCACAGGCAATAAGTGCTCACCTCGTCGTGTGTGTCCCGGGGCGGTGAAGACACTTCCTTGAACGGTGAGTCACCAGCTCAGCTCCGCTAGTCCAGCCCGTCAGGCTCGCACCCGGGAGGTCGCGGCGTCAGCACCTTGCCAAGCCTGGCGTCGGGTCGAACCCGTCTCTCCGTCTCTCTCCTCTTATCTTGCGCACGCAGCGGGAGGTGTAATGTTCTCTCGCTCACTCACACGCACTCGCGCACAGCAAAAATTTCGCGCGGTAAAACTTTCCGACGCGGCTGAGCCGGCCGGCCGACGCACGCACGCACAAGGGATGTTCCAGGAGGTTAAGGTCGTCGACTCTGCCGAGTCGAGCCCGAGCTCAGCCCGCGTAACTCTCACTGTAGGTCCAGTCCAGCAGGGAGACACACCTGTGTTTGCGAGCGGCTTTAACACCTTTCGACGGCAGGGCCGCGCAGGGCGGGGCGGGGCGGGTCGCTGTTAGCACCTGCAGGCACCGCTGACGCCACCAGCTGCACCGCCGAGACGGAGACGGCCGCTCCCAGCAGCACGAGCAGCAGGAGGAGCGTCCCTCCGTCGCATCACACTGTCTCTATCTCTCTATCTCGCTCTCTCGCTCACTCAGCGCGCAGCGGCGAACAAGAGACGATCGGCACACTCAGCGCGCGCGCTCGAAACACACACTCACACACACACAAACTTGGCATAAACAAAAGACACTCGACAAAACGGCAACACCAAAACACACCAACACAACACGACGCACGCTCAGACACACGTGCGCGGAGCGAGAGTCGGCGCGGGGAGCGACACGAGAGCAGCGGGATGGGGCGCGCACTGGATGCCGGCTCACAGCAGACTGGCGGGGCAGCGCAGCGGGAGCGGGCGGGCCACAGCGCAGCCCGCGCGCGCCGCACGCTGGGCCCGGCTGGGGGGCTGGAGCGTACAGCGGCGCCAGGCCGGCGGGAGGGAGGGAGGGGCCGAACCGAACCCGCCCGTCCGAGGCGAAAGGGGCTGATCAGCGGCGAGGCCGGCGAGGCGCGGCGCGGCGCGGGGGTGACGAACGAGACGAGACACAGACAAGGGGCGTATGCGGGCGGGTAGGGTGTCGTCACCCGGCCGGCTCAAAAATAGACGCCGCCCCGCCCCGCCCCGCCCCGCCCGCCGCCCGACCAGGGCGGGCAGAAGAAGAAGAAACGACGCGTTGCGTTCCGGTCGCCTCGGGGCATGAGACACTCACGTTCAGAGGGGGTGATAGAGAATAGCGGGAGACAATCAGCGACTGAGTTTTGATTCATCCCCGTTTCCTTCGGCTGCGGCTATCGCCCTCTGTAACTGACGGCGCGCCTGGCCTGCAGCGGTTAGGTCCGTCCGGCCGGCCGGCCGGCGCGGCGGGTGTGTCTATGGGAGCGAGGAGACTTGCTCGCTATTCAAACAGATAGCGACGGGCCGCTTCCTCCGAGGACAAGAGGTGGATTCCGACCGGCCGGGCCGCGGGGCAGAGGCAGGCCAGGGCAGGGACCTGCTCGTCCGTCTCTCTCGCGCGCATCTCGCTGTTCTTGATGTTGCTGCGAATCGAGACAGACCAGCCGCACCGCGCGCGCGCACCGCACGTCCTAACTGTGCGACTTCCTGCATTTTGCCCGCGCCTGCCTTTTAGCCCGCAGGCAGGGGATAAGTGAACACCCGCGAGGGAACGCCCGCCCAGGTCCTTGCCACTGATAAGGAGGTGGGGGGCTTGGGACTCTCCAGCGCCTCGCCTCGCCTCGGCCCGCCGCGCCCGGACAGACGGCTCTGCTCGGCGGCGATGGGAACCAGTGGGAACCGGAGCGCCGTTCCCACTGAGCGTGCCCTGCCCGGCCCTGCCCGGCCCTGCCCTGGGGTGCGGGTGCGGCCCGACTTGACTACCCACCTACACAGGGCCGCCGCCGCACTGGCAAAAATATTGTACCAAAGTACACTAAATGTACAGTAAGTTTGTACAGGAGAAGTACGTAATCGTTGTACCTTTTTAGTGTACCTCCCATAAGACTCCATGTTAAATGCATGTGTACTTCGTACCTAAAAATTGTGTACCGTGCCCAGTACGATGTGAGCAGGCAAGGACTTGACCAGTGCTATCGTGGTCAGTATCGTGGTTTTTTCTGGCAGTGCGCAAGGCACGCCGGCACGCCACACCGCAAAAAAAGGTAAAGTCACAATGCCAGCGTGGGCAAAGGTAAAATTCGGAACAAGAAGGTATCAGCAGCAGAGTGGGAGCTGCAGAAAATAAAACGAACCGAGGCTCAGCAGCAGAAGGTAAACGTCTATCTGATCAGGCTGAGCTGGTCAGGCAGGCAGGCGCCTGGCCGGAGGCAGCAGGCTTACGCCGACTCACGCAAGCCAAGCGGCGACCCCTGACCTGTGCACGGACAGGACACTGCGCGCCGCGCCTAGGCCAGGCGGCTCAACTAGCTAACGGCTTAACCGACCTTGACCGGCGCGGCGCGGCGCGGCGCGGGGGCAGCGGTAGGACAGGGGCGGGGCGGGGCGGGGCGGGGCGGGCCTGACGACGGGGACCTGCTGCTCTCGGCGCGGCACGGGGAGGACGGACGACCATGCCTGGGGGAAAGGGAGGGATCACCTGGCCAGTGCTCGCCAGCGTCACCGAGGTCGTTGGCACAAAACATACCGCCAGGGCCAGGGTGACGGATGACAGAAGTGTGACGGGTAGAGGAACAACTGCAGGGGGAAAGCGGGGAGAAGGGCGAGGTGATGTCGGGTCGGGTGTAATCCTCCCTCAGACCACTCACTGTACTCACACACACAGTGCAGTTACGAATAGACCTTGTTTACGATGCTAAAAATACTTTCTCATTTTTTTAGGAAAGGAAAGAGGGTAAAGCAGGAAAAATGAAGCGGTGTGGCCGCTAAAGCTGCCGGTCACGGTGGGGTCAGGGAAGTCTTATTGCGCTGTGGCCGGCGGGGCGGTGCGGGGCGAGGCGCGGGGGAGCCGGGGGAGCACGGCATTACTGCGGTAAAGTAGCAAAGGGAACTTTGCATGGCGAATGTCACAAATTGAGCTTGCATCGCCGCGGGTCGTGCCGGCCGGACGTGCCGCCGCCCGTCGCCACCGCCCGTTTACAGGACGGCCGAGGACGGCGTCGTCTTTGGCGTCGCCGCGGCGCCTAGGCCCAGCGAGCGGAGCGTCCCGCCGCACACATCCTGTGCAGGCTGGGCTGGGGCCGCTGCCGCTGGCTGGGGTGAGGCGGCCCGGAGTTGTTGCTTCACGCCACGGAAAAACAATGGGGCAGCGAGAGTAGGAGCACAGCGCGGAGTGGCGTGGCGTGGCGTGGCGTGGGGCTCTGACGGGCGACAATGAACTTTTCGAGTCCATTGCGCCCCGTGTGTAGTAGTGCCGTGCCGCCCGGAGTACCGGAGCTCAGCAATCTCGCTTTGGCAACAAGGACCGGGGCGGGCGGGACGGGGCGGGGCGGCGCAGAGCAGGGCGGCGGCGCGGCGGGCGGGCCGGGACCCAGCAGCGTCACCCGCACCCCGCACGTGTGCATGAGCAGGGCCCCGGGGCGTCGCCGGACCGCGCACCCTTTGAGAGAGGGGTGCGGGCGCGGGGCGTAGCGGGGGCGGGGCGGGGGCGGGGCGGGGCGCCCCCATGTGCGTGCGTGCGTGGGTGGGCGCGCACGCCTGTCTTCACGCTTCCTGCCTCACTGGCCGAGGGGCGGCAGCGGCGCGCCCCTGAGGCGGCAAACAGGGTTGTAAAAATACCATCCCGCACCAGGGAGGAGTCGAACCACCGGCGGCCGCGTCCTGCACCACCTGCAGGTGCGCCGCGCCGCGCCGCGATAGCCATCTGTAATAAACGCTACAAGATGTAGGCCAGCCAGGCAGGGCTGGCCAGACCAGACCAGACCGCCCCGGGAGAGAAGACAACAGAGGAGGAAAGTTTTTTGTCTGAATGGAATAGAAGGTCCAGCTGGCGCCGCCGGTGGGGCGGGGCGGGGCGGGGCGGGGCGGGGCGCGGCACGCGATGAGCGCGCCATTCCGTTGTGCAGAGCGCCGTACTCTTTAGGCCCTGGCCCGGGAGGGAGTTCCCCCGCGGTGCGAGACGTAAATGATGTGCGACGCTCATTGTCACGCTCATGCCGAGAGTGCGGCACGCGAGGTGTATGGAAGGCGGCGGCGCCTCCTCCTCCTCTCTCTCTCTCACCCACACACACGGCGACTCCCGCCGTCTCTCTCGCACGCTGACCGCTCTCTTCACCGCGCAGCGCAGCGCGGCGCATGTCCCCTTTCCCTGGTCATACCAGCTGTTTCTGTTCGTGTCCGCGGGCCGCGCCGCGCCGCGCCGGGCGCGCATCTATGTGTCGCATCTTTGAAAGTGTGCGAGACTCGCGGGAGGGAGAGTGGCGGTGCGGCGCAGCGCGGCGTGTGTATGCGCGAGTGCGCGAGTATGACAGAGACGACAGGGCAGGCGCGGCGCGGTGTCCAGCTGCCCAGCGCATCGCGTCGGCGGCCGGCCGCCCCGCCCCACCCCGCCCCGCGACCATCGCGCGCCGTGCCGCAATGGGCTCGTTAGCTCGTCGCGGCCCCGCCCCGCCCCTCCACTGCTGACATGAGCAAGTTGTTGTTGCTGTTGTCTCGGAGAACATGAGCAACATGAGAACACTTACGCCCTGCTGCTGCTAGTCGCTAGTCCGGCCCGGCCCGGCCCGGCCCGGCCCGGCGGCGAGTCCACCTCGCCTCGCGCGCAGTTTTGGGTCAGGGGCGGGGAGGTGAATGTGAGTCCCACCCCGGTCCGGTAGGGCCTGCACGATAGGGTCCGTATCGCAGCCCTGCTCGCTCGCACGAGGCAAAGGACAGCCAGCCGCGGCTATAAGGACATCCGGGCCGAGGCAAGGGCAGGGGCAGGGCACGGGCAGGGCAGGGCGGGGCAGGGCGCGGGGAGGGCCCGCCCAGCCTCCCACGGGGGGCGGGAGCTCCACCACGGGGGACAGGGCCGCGCGCCGCGCCTGGGTTAGGCTCGGATCTGTCCCGCCCATTACACGACCAGCACCAGCGACCGGCGCGGCGGGAAGCAAAAGGGAGTTTGAAGGGCGTCGTTGGCTATGCCACTTCCCAGACCTTGCGGAGTAATTTAGATGGAAGCAGCATAAAGGGGGAGGAACTGGGTGGGAAAACTTGGGTGTACTGAGCAGTACTGAGCGCGCCGCACCGCACCGCGCAGCACAGCAGGCTCAGGCTGCACTCTCACCCGCGCCATGACTTCTGGCTGCGCTGCGCTGCGGCGCGGCGCGGCCTCGCCTCGCAACGCCTCGGACTCTCAAGATGTTGTTCATCTCCAGTTTCTGTGCCGAGAGGGAGAGAACTCTTCTATCCCTGACCCGACCCGACCCGGCTGAGAGAAGAGTGCTGGTGCGGGGTCTGCTCGGGGCGCGTGCGCGGGGCGGCACACAGAGAAAGAGTTGGGCCGGCCGGCCCGGTCCACAGTGCGGCGCCAAGGCCCCGCCCCGCCCCGCCCCGCCCTGGCTAATACGGGCCTAGGAGAGGCGAGCGGCCTGGGCCGGCCCGGGCCGGCCTGCTCTAGCAAGAGAGTAGGACAAAACAGGACATGCATGCGGTGACACCGGCCTTGCCCGCACCGCACCAACTTGTTGCCCACATCACGGGTCCATGACGCACAAGGTCGCCCTGCCCGGTCCGGCCCGCCCCAGCCCAGCAGCCCCCCTACCCCTGCTTGCACTTTCAGACAGGATTTCAACGAGTTTATCTAGATTACTGTCTGCGGGGCGCGGCGCTGCGCGGGGGTTCGGAACACAATGTTCTCAGTGGGGAGGGGAGAATCACGAAGCGACGTCCGGAGCCAGGAGTCGCTTCCAGCCGGAGTCCGCCCGCCGCCAGGGGAAAAGCGGGCGTGACAACCACCTGCTTCTCAGCACTCACGTCAGTTCGGAATGGGTCGAGCACCATTCAAAGTCCGGCAATGGGATCAAAATTAATTTAACTGAAGGCGGATGGACTGGCTCTGTCGCGGTCGCTCCACGCCTGTACGATAGGCCACCCAGCGAACACAAGGATACGCATCAGAGCGCCGGATAGGTAGGCCACCCAACTTGCTCTGCTGTACACTCCGAACTCGCGACGACGTCTTTTAATTTTAGAGATCATATTTCGCTTACAGTAATAAAATTTAAGCACCAATCTTGTAGTGAATTGAGGAGATGATCAATTTTATGAACCATTTCTTGATATAGGACTCATTTATTTCATTCAGTAGAGAATATCAAACTACAGAACCTGTGCAACCATACATGATAGTAATACTTATCTTGCAATTTTTAAGAGATGTAAAAACTAATATTTAGAAAAGTTGAAAAAAAAATCATTTTCTGCCACTGACAAAATTCACAATGATAGGCTGACAATAAGATAAAGTATACATGAAACAAAACAATTGATCACAATAAAAGCATAGAGAAAAATTACCTGACATAACACAGTATGTTTTGACTAGTTAATTTGGTAAATTTTAATTTTTAGTTTCACTAGTTTTTATTGTATTGCTAGGAAAAAGTTTGATTGTATAATAGGATTAAAACAATAAGGAAGATAAAAAAATTTGAGGGATAAAACACAGATCACTTTTTCCAAAAATGAATACCAGTAGAGGAGAACTCAAAATATCACATGACATACTGGCGTTAATCTATAATTATCAGAATAAAATTGGATGGAAGTCAGACTGTCAGTCACTGAATTACAAAAGAACTTCTGGCACTTCTTTCTTTTATTTGAACGGAATAAAAGAGTATCACCTGTGTCCTAAGGTATTTACAAAAACATTTAAAAATTCTAATGTAGAAAAAATATTAAAGCTAAGAACAGTTGCAAAAGACCACCAATCAACAATATTTCAACAGGAAAATCAACCAAACTCTTAAATTGAAGGTCATCAAATCCAGAACACAACCGTGTGGTTGAAACAAATTCAGTGTAACATACAGTTTTTGCAAAGAAGAGTTGTATAGGAAATAATTTTCCATTTAACATGGTATACTTTCCTGACACTTTTGAGCAACTGGAAAAGTAAGGTTTTTTCCCTTAGGCAGTAAAAGATAATAAGTGTCAGAACTAAAGGACAGACAATACTTTCAGGACCCGCATTAGCAATCATTAAAAACAGCATAAAAAGATCAAATATATACTTTTTGAATGCATGATTAAAAGATTTTAAAATATGTAAAAATAAAAAATATAGAAATGCAATTCATCATGGACATCATTATAAAACGCATGATAGTAAAAGAGGGAGTGTGCGTTGGCAAGATTTACAATGACATATGTACAAAAAGCTGTTGAATAGATAAATGACACAAGACAGACACAACCATTATGATATCTACATACATATAAAGTTCATACAAATTTGGTACATCTTGCATACATTTCTCTCTTTATTTAGAGAGTTTTTCCTGGAGCCATTCATCTGTGAGTTCCTCAAGCTCACGAACTTCATAAACTCTTGTCAGATCTGCTTCTTTTTGCAAAGCTAACTTACTACCAGCATACATCACCTGAAGTTCCATTTGTGAATCTGAAAATTTTGTAATTAGGTGTGATGAAATTGTAAACAAAACATAATTACTTTTGAAAATGTGAGACCATACCTCGAGGGGTGATATAAATGAAGCAGAGTGGAAATGATACACGGCCATCATCGTGTTCCATTCGGTAGCTATACACAACATAACGTGGCTGATGTCCAGGTAGCGATTCTCTCAAATCTTCCAGACTGATATCCTATTTAATTTTGAAGAAACAACAAAGTCATTAGAAAGTCAAAATTAAAAATAAGTAAAATCACAAATTATTTCATGACCTAAAATAAACTTGTTTTTGGAGAGAAACAAACACAAACTCACCTCAAAGAGATCTTCCACACAAATTAATTGCTTCTCTCGCTCAACTTTCACTGTAAAAGATAAATCAAGTGCATTGTTTACATCAGAGATTCTAAGAATACAAAATGTAATTTATATTTGGGGGATATTGTTTGTTAAAATATTAAATGCCAGAAAACAGCACTCACACACAAGAGCTGCATTGTTATTATGTTTGCGAAAGCGGAATTTCTTCATTGCCTCTCGAACCTCATCTGAGATCTCACAGACTTTCACAGTACCTGACTGAAAAAACAAAGGCAGTCAGAAAAATAAAGACAAATCTGTTCAATAACCACTACTAGAACAAAGGACTCAAGATTACTGCTACATGGTACACATAACCCATACGGTTCAAATTGAAATCACAAATCAAGCTTTGAAGAAGTTAAATTTGGATTTTTTTGAAAGCCACACACATAGAAGCAAAGAATTAAAAATCATCAAATTTATTTCAATCACGATTTAGAAAACGTTAACGCCCATGACAGATTGACAGCTCGGTGGGGTATTCAGATACAAAACCATTTACTTACCATAGTGACAGTGATTTATCCAACAAAATTAAGCTTCAACTGAGAAAATTTCAGGCAGTTTTGGCAGCCGGCGACAGTTCGACAGAACCGATCTTGGTTTGTTTGAAATTTCAATCACAACACAAAGCAGGCGTAACTAACAATTATGCACAGCTGCTACTCAGATTGTACACACGACAGATTTCTTTTTGATTTCTTCTTCACGAGAGGGTAAATAACGGAAATGCTGCCAACCATACGCAGAGAGAGGAAATACATTTCCCTAGTAGTGTTTTTTGGGGGAGGGCATTGAATAGACAAGTGCCTTTTCAAATAAATATTTCCTCTACAACTTTGGGATACACAAAAGACATGCTGCATCCAGGCCACCATGGCTCCGAGCCCGATATACGTCGGTAAGCTGGTAGCCCTGTAGGAGCGGCGTTCGAATGGAGCGCGACTCATTCGCGTGTATCTCGGCTCACGTTTTCGCTTTCGACAAGGTGAAAACGCAACTCGCAACCCGAAATTTCCCATTCATTTGAAGAAGTACCACACCATACATTGCCAACCGGTGAGAAGCCCAAAGCTGAATCGCTGTGACCATACAGTGCCGCCCCCGTTCCACCCCCGACTCGACCGCACGCCGGGCCGGGCCCTTGTTCTAATCGAGTTACGCCCTAAAGGCCTACCGCCCTACCGGCCTGCCGCCCTACCGGCCTACCCGCCCCTCGGCCCACAGCACTGCGCCCCGGGTCACCGGCACGGCACGGCCGCTGCGGCAGCGGCTCGACGGACAGCTCCCCATCGCCGTGGGGGTGGACACCGACGCCCAGCCCAGCCCAGCCGGAGGACCCGCGGCCTGCCTGCAGGCTCGGGGACGGGACGGCGCCGCGGACAAGCACTGCGGTCTGCACGGCCTCTCGGTAAGCTGGAGGAAAACCCTCAAACAGGCGTACCCAGAGAAGAAGAATACTTGGATGCGTGGATCTTGCGTACGTGATACTTGTTTTTCTGCCGAGCATATTACGGGTAGTCGCGATGACACATCGGAAAAGTCACGCCCGCCCACGCCGCGCGATCATCGCTCGATTGCACTGCACCCCGTAATGACTTACAGATTGTGTTGGCAAAAATTGTGTATGTGTGTGTGAAGGTCGCCCCGCCCCGCCACGCCACGCCCATGCCACGCCCATGCCCCCGCGGCCGCCACTGTAACCGCGTACGCACGAGCGTTGTCCCTCCCAGCAGCCTCATAGGGCTTCCACCACCGGGCTGTCCCCGCCGCCATAGTTTCCTATGGGACAAAGGGTTGCGGCGCAACACTTTGGGGAGGGGCGTAAGAGGAGAGGTGTAAGGTTACAATCAGGTAGGGACGGCAGAGGATTTGTGTCCCCGCCTCCTCCTCCTAGGGGCGGTACAAATCCTCACGGGGTACAAAAATAATGTCCACCGACAGACAGACAGACAGACATGCGGCCCGCCACCACACCGAGGCCCTGCCGGGCTCTGGCGGACACCCTTTGACATTACACACGCCTCCGTGCGTCCTTGCCACCGGGCCGGGCCAGGAGTTCAGGGGAGCGAGGGAAGCCCCACGCGGTCCGGTCCTCATGCACACCGGGCTGGGCCGGGCACGAGTCCCGCCGCGCCGCGCGCCGCGCATCACATCCAAGTGCACCACCGCGGGCGGGAGGAGACGGAAACAGCAAGACTGTCGATCTGAGCGAGTTGGCTCTCCCGACCCGCGCCACGCCGCGCCACGCCCTGACCCGACCCACCCAGGGCACTTGGGAGCGCACGCCTGCCTGCAGCAGCCGGCCCAGCCCGGCCCAGGCACAATGACAAGCCATGGACAAGCCTTACTGCTTGCACTTGTGGGCGCTGCTGCAGAAGGAGAAGGAGGAGGAGGTGGAGCGGGCGGGGCGGGGCGGGGCGGGGCGGGGCGGGGCGGGGCGGGGCGGGGCAGGAAGGCGCGTACCACGGCCGGGCCCGGCCCGATCCCGTCCCCGTTCGTCCCCTGTGCTGATTGACCACTGACAGACTGCTGCCCCACCCCCTCCCCTCCTCCTCAGGCGTGCTGGACAGCTCGCCAGCACCAGCACCAGCATCAGCACCGCGCGGCAGCCTGCCTCACACACGGCCGGCCCGGCCCGGCACGGCGCGGTGCAGCACTGGAGGAGCCCAGCTGACGCGATGCGCTGCTAGCTGCAGCTAGCCCGTGCTCACCGCCATGGTGGAGGTCTCCGGCCGCCAGGGGCGCCGCTGCAGGGCCGCCGCAGCCGCCGCCGCCGCCAACAAGAAGGGCCGCAGCCCGGCGGACGAGACGCTGTGGCGCTGCGGCTGGCGCTGCTTCTCCTGCACCACGGCGCTGCTCGCCTGCTGCTGCCGCTGCAGCCCCTGCGCCGGCGCGGGCGCGGGCTCCGCGCGCGAGAAGCACGAGTACGGTGAGTTCGACTAGAGCCTGACTGAGCGCCCGCGGCCCCGCCGCGCACTGTGGGTTGCCTGTCTCCCAGGCGGCGGCACTATTAGCCCATGCGGCCCGGCCGGCCGGCCGGCTAGTACGTAAGACGGTATCATCGCAGCGAGGTGGGGGCGGGGGGCTGTCATCCGAGCGATAAGAGAATAGTCGCAGCAGAGCCAGGTGCGCGGGAGGGGAGGTGAGGTGAGCTACCGGCTGCTACCGGCCCGGTGCGTGAGGCGCCGCGACGCGCTCCATGGGCATCGGGAGGGAATGCCGCGGTCAGGACGCCGGCAGCGGTAGGGTCACTCAGACAATACAAAATGGGAAATATCGACCACTGTCCCGCTGAACGCCATTCATGTTTCCGTTTCCCCCACGCAGGAGCGTCGTCGGCGTCCCGCTCGGAGCGCGCGCTGCTCTGGGTGGGTGGCGTCTCCGTGCTGCTCGGCGCCTGCCTCGCGCTGTTCTGGCCGCAGCTGCTGACCCTCGTCGTGCACAGTGTGAGTAAGTGAGTGAGTACCCCGGGTGCGGGCGGGTGCGCCCGGCTCGCTATCCTATCGGGTGTCGGTCGGTATCTGTGTTCCGGTCGGCTCGGCTCGGCTCGGCGGTATCAATGCAATGCAATGCAGCCCGAACGCGGCGAATACAGCGAGGCCGCGAGAGAAGGACACGTTACACTTGATTAACTCTCCACTTGGCCACGCACGCGCACGCAGGAGCTCAAGCTGACGCCGCGCTCCACGAGCTTCCACGTGTGGAAGTCCACGCCCGTGCCGCTCACCATCGACTTCTACTTCTGGAACTGGACCAACCCGCACGAGATCGAGGACCCCGCCGCGCTGCCGCACTTCGAGCAGATGGGCCCGTACCGCTTTAGGTGAGTACCGCCTCCTCCTCTCCCCCCCCCCCACCGCTCTCGCAGCACTGACGGCCCGGCCCGGCAATGCACAGCGTTATGAACGCCAATGACCCTAATTGGGATAACTCAATGGTCTGCCTTGCCTTCCCTCTCCCCCCGCCCCACCCAGCCCCACTCCGACTCTTTAGTTTTGTTCGCGGTCTCCTGGAGAAGTGGAAGGAAGGGGGACACACATGGACGGATAAAAGGTTTTGTGGACACATGGGGGGCCAGGACCAGGGCCGCCAATCGACAACATCCGCATCTGGCAAATATTTAAACAATGTTTCGCAGGGAGACGAAAGAGAAAGTCAACATCACGTGGAACGCCAACAACGGCACCATTTCCTTCCGTCAGCTCCGGCGGTGGTACTTTGACTCCGAGAACTCCAACGGCACCCTGTCCGACAACGTGACGACCATCAACGTGGTCGCGCTGGTAAGTGTCGACCCGGACCCGCCGCAGACAGGACATGGGCCGGTGCCGCTGGTTCCACACTCGAGTGGGACTTCCCCGGCAGCGCGGTGCGGCGCGGGGTAGCGCTGCCGCCACGCCGCGGGGTCCGCGGGCCGGGCAAGCAGAGCGCGCGGAGTATCGCTGTATCTCTACCCCGGGGCAACGCAGCCGCGGCCCAAGCGCGCTTACAATTAGTCTATAAAAGTACCAAATATTACGTAAGTGATGCGGTTGTGTTCGCTCGCCCCGCCCCGCCCCGCAGACCGCGGCCCACGTGGTGCGCGACTGGTACTACCTGGTGCGGCGCTCCGTGGCGCTGGCGCTGCGCTCCACCAACCAGAAGATCTCCATCCGCCGCACCGTGGGCCAGTTCCTGTTCGACGGCTACCAGGACCCGCTCATCACCATCGCGTCCACCGTGCCCGGGCTCGCCGGCGTCGCCATCCCCAACTTCGACAAGTTCGGCTGGTTCTACACGGTGAGCCTCCCCTTTGTCTTTATTTTATTTTTTTATTTATTTTGTAATTTAATACCGAGACGTTGGTCATTCAGCGCAACGGGTCGACCGAGTACGACGGGCTGTTCAACATGGACACGGGCGCCAACGACATCGCACACCTGGGCGAGCTGCTCCGCTGGAACCACAACAACTTCACGCCCTACTACGAGGGCGAGTGCGGCGCGCTGCGCGGCTCGGCGGGCGAGCTGTGGCCACCCGGCCGCGGCCCCGGGGACCGCGTGAGCCTGTTCGCGCCGGACCTGTGCCGCTCCGTGTCGCTGGACTACGCCGGCGCCATGCGCGAGGCGGGCGTGGACGGCCTGCGCTACGAGGGCGGCGCGCTCATGCTGGACAACGGCGCGCTGGACGCGGCCAACGAGTGCTTCTGCGACGGCGAGTGCGTGGCGGGCGGCGTGGCCAACGTGTCGGCCTGCCGCTACGGCGCGCCCGCCTTCGTCTCGTTCCCGCACTTCCACCTCGCGGACCCGGCCTACCGCGCCGCCGTGCGCGGCATGCGGCCCCAGGCCGACCGGCACAGCTTCTTCATCGCCCTGGAGCCGGTAGGCATGAGTGCGGCATGACCACTATGTGGTCTCGCATCATAGAAACGTCCCGCTCTCCATGTGATATAGCGCAATGCTCCAGTTTGAGCGTGTTTCTCACGCGTTTGTTCGTCCCGCCAGACCTACGGCATCCCGCTCGACGTGGCGGCGCGCTTCCAGATCAACCTCATGGTGAGAAGAGACCCCGACATTTAGTAAGTGTCGAAGAACTCCGCCCGGAGTCCTGCAGTCGCTGCACTTTCGGCTCATGAGCTCATGGCCTGCCCTTCCTCAGCATGCTGGCCAAGGTCCCCGAGCGGCTCATGTTCCCCGTCATCTGGTTCGAGCAGCGCGCCGCCATCACGCCGGCGCTGGCCATGCCGCTGCGCCTGCTGCTGCTGCTGCCCGCCATGCTGCTGGGCGCGGCGGGCGCGCTGGCCGCGGCCGGGCTGGGCTGCCTCGCGGCCGCCCTGCTGCTGCGCGCCCAGCGCCGCCGCCGCCGCACCGACACCCTCGCCCTCGTGGCCGCCGTCGTGGCCCGGGGCGCCAGCCAGGCCAGGTCAGGATGCTGATTTCATTATACCGTACCGCGCTCCCCGAAAATCACGTAATTTAGCGTCTAGGGTCGCTTATTGTGGAATCCGAACGTCAGTGAAGTTTACACTTAATTACGATTATTATTATTTTCCCGGCAGCAGCGTCCAGCAGACGACAAAGTCGCCCCTTTATGGGAGCCGCGGGCTGCTCGCATCCGGGCCGACCGGTTCCGCCGCCGCCGCCGCCGGCTCCGGGGACGCGGACCAACCCCTGCTGACCAAGGCCGGCGAGCCGGGCTCCGGGGGGACGAGCAGCCCCGTGCGGAAAGCCGTGCCCGCCCCGCCCACCCCGGAGGACTCCGGCCCGCCGGAACCGGCTTTGGCCGAGTCACCACCACTAGCCCGGAGGAACGAGGGCCCGGAGGAGAAGGAGGCCGACAGGAAGGGGAAGGGGTCAGCGGAAGACGCGCGGGTCACCGTGGCCGTCCAGGAGCAGCAGCACGTGCAGCCCGGACCCGCCGCGCCGGAGCGCTCCGGGGAGGAGGGCAGGGTGCCGGAGCAGCCCGAGGGGCCGGGGGTCGCGGACGCGCGGCCGGCCCCGGGCTGAATGTCACATGGCGGGGCGGATGTCGTCGAGCCCTGCGCCCGCGCGGCGTGGCTTCGAAGAGCCCTCGAAGCCACCGTGCCTCACCTCACCACGCCGCGCCGCGGCGGGCCACGACCAAACCATCAAAACCTACGGGAAGAGGTGCGCGCCGCTCTGCAAACAAAATAACTGGCTGGCTGTTATCGAACGCCCCGCGTCCGTAACCGCTGAGGTGCGGTGCGCGCGAGGCTGGCCGCCCCGCCCCACCCCGCCCCGCGTCCGTGACGCATGAGGTGAGGAGGACGCCCTTGTTGTCGTGTGTGCCGAATCGGTGCAGCAAACCCGAACAGAAACGAGCCATGCTGTTGTTGTTATCATCTTTTTTTATCACTGCAATTTTTACAATCATTTTTTTCTAGATAAAAATAAAAATAATAAAAAAAAACAATGTGTTTGACAAGTGTTGCAGTTTGTTATGGTTTTGCGGCCCACCGTCGCTCCGTCCCGCCCCGCCGCTCCTCACCCTTCACCCACACCTCCCACACGAGCGAGTCCGGGTACAGTACACTCGCTTCGGCCCGCCACGCCCCGCCACGCCCCGCCACGCCCCGCCACGCCACGCCCCGCCACGCCCCGCCCGCCGCACCGCCCCCATGCACGCTGCCAATTTGCTAGAGTAGGGCCTCGTCGGTAAACACTCGAGTGCTCGCCTTTCGCGGCCGGCGGCCCGGCCCGGCCCGTCGCGCCGCCAAGGCGGGGGGGCAGCTCGTGAAGGGCGGGGGCGAGGGCGGGGTCGCACTGCGGACACATACACCGGGCTGTACTCCTCCGCCCCGCCCCGCCCCGCCCCGCCACGCCACGCCCCCGCACAGCTCAGCGCGACGGACTGGCCGCGGCCGCTGCTCCGCTAAAGACCTGACACGCAGATGCGAAAACCAAACAAACTGATCACGTGGTCAGCCCACCCGACTTAACAGCGCGCTGCTGTGGGGCGGGGCGGGGCGGGGCACCAACCCGACACCTTCCCGTAGGAGCAGGACGGGACGGAGCGGGTCGGTTGCATGAGCATTCCTCTGCGTATAATTGCTGTAATTGCCGTTTAGTGATGGAAATTGATTTTTGAAAGGTTTCACTTTATGTGTTAATGTAGTCCGGAGAACAGCGGCAGCAGCATCGTCGACGTTACCCCGTCCCTTTTCCCCACCGCTAACCTACCCCGGCCTCCGCCTACCCCTCCCCCTCCCCCTGCTCCCCGCAGTAAGCCGTCCCGGCCGCCCCTACGGCAAGCCGACGGATCCTCCGCAGGGCACGATCGCCCTCCGACATCACCACGGTTGGACCACGTGTGGACCACGCGGCCCCGCCGCCCCGCCCCGCCCCGCCCCGCCGTGTGACTGAGTCCCGAGTTCGCGAATGTCCGGTAGCAAAAGGCCTTGTGTCTGTGTGTGAGTGAGTGTTTTCTACACTGCGAAACGAGACAAAAAATTAGATAAAGCGTGCCAAACTGACAACTCCCTCTTTTCTTGTACCGCACTGACTTCGACAGGGGACAAGAGGGAGCAGCGGACAACGGACACGTGACGTCATTAAGACACGGGGAACGAGAGGGGGAAATACAGTGGCTAGGAGAAAGGGTTGCGCGCGCCGCGCGGGAGACCAGCGAGCGAGCGAGGGAGAGACAGAGATAGAGAGTGACAGAGAAAGTGAGTGAGAGAGAGAGAGAGAGCGAGCAGATTTTCAGCTCATTGACCTGGAAGAAACGGGTACGGCTAACTCAACTTCGCTCCGTGCTGGATTTTCGCGTGACGCCGTCGCTGCTAACAGAGCGCCGCGCCGCGCTTTGGCCTACTTGTGTACGAACAGACAGACAGACAGACAGACAGACAGACAGACAGACAGACGGGTGGGGCGTGGGGGAGATTCGCGCAGTGGAGGAAGAGGCGGAGGTGGTGCAGGGGTAGCAGGGTGGAGGAGAAACACGCCCCCGCGTCCACGTCAAGACCAGCAGCAAGCAGGCGGGGTTGCTCTGGGCCTGGCCTGGGCGGGGGGATATCGTGTTCGCGCGGGGGTGGCTGACGTGCCGTGCCGCGCCGCGCCGCGCCGCGTTGATGAGGCTGCTGTACCGAGCGCAGCGAAACAGGTTCACGAACCTCACGCGCGCGGCCATGGAGGCCATGGGGAGAGAGACTCCCCCACAGGGCGTACGACTGCGAGCAGTGCAGTAGCCTACCAGCATCGCGCGCGGCGCGCCCAGCAATTTGGGTTGCAGGGCAGGGCGTCGGCGGCGGCCTTGCGGCGGAGGTGGAGGTGCGGGCGTCAACGCTGGGCGGGGCGGGGCGGGGCGGGGCGGGGCGGGGCCGAGCGGAACAACCTCATTCACCCGACGCCGACGTGTGAGAGTATGACGGCGAGGCCGCGGCCGCCGTGATCGCTCTGCAAGCGCCTAAATGCGATAAGCCGACGGGGAGGATAGCGAGATGAGCTGGAATGTGTGAGCGAATAACCGAACCGCAAGCAGCCTCACGGTACAGCACAGTGCGCGCGACATCAGTGTGATTCAGCAGCGGAAAGTATGAATCACTGCGAGGGGAGGCAGGCGGGGCGGGGCGGGCCGAGTCACTGCCGCCAGAATTATACGCAGAGCAAGTATTTCCTCGCGAGGCAATCAGCTCCCGAGACGGGGCGGCGGCGCGGCTCATCGCCAGGCCAGGCCAGGCCAGGCAGCGCTGGGGGAGGCGGGCGCGGGGCGCGAGGGGGAAGGAAAGAAGTGAAGGGGAGGTTCGGGCAGGGCGCGCGCTGGGGAGGGAAGAGGTGAAGGGGAGGTTCGGGCAGGGCGCGCGCCGGGGAGGGGAAGAAGTGAAGGGGAGGTTCGCGCGAGGGCGCGCGAGGGCAGCCGGTGCCCGAGCCGAGCCTCCCCGCCGCCGCGCCGCCCCGCCCCGCCCCGTGGCCTTGGCGTGGCCAGCTGCCCTGCCCCAGCCCAGCAGCGCGCGCAGGACTCTGCACAACCCCTGCGCTCCACACACACGCACACACCCTGCCCGCCAGAACTTAATCGAGGAGGGACACAAGAGAGGAGACATGCCCGCCCAGACAGGGGCTGGCGCGAGGGCAGAGCGTTCTTTCAGCCTGCCGACCGAGTCGCGCCTCCCCGTGGGGTGCACCATGAGGGAGGGCGCGGCGCGCGGGGAGGCCCTTGTGTGGCGGGCGCGGTCCCCCTCTCTATCTCTGTCGAGCAGCTTCCGAGCGAGGCTTGCCTCTGCCCTGCCCTGCCACGCCCAACAGTGTTCGCCGTCCCTCCTCTGGCCTGACGACGCTTTATATTTTTTGAGGATCCTCCGGACCATGAAGGAATCGCGCACACGGCGGCGTGGGCCGACCGGACAGGACGGACGTACGGACGGACAAGTTCAGCGACGGACGGACGGGCGGACGGACGGACAAGTTCAGCGACGGACGGACGGACGGACGGACGGACGGGCGGGGCCGACACACCTCCCGCCGCGACCATCGGCGCGGCGTGGTGGCGCGGCGCGCGCCTGGCGGGGCGTGGCGGGGCAGGGCGGGGCGGGGACGCGCCGCTCTGCTCCGTGGGTCCGCCCCGCCCCGCCCCGCCGCGCCGCGCCGCCGCGCGGCTACCGCTCACCTACAGTCGAGTCGCTGCCTCCCCGCCGACAACACCCCGCCCCGCCCCGCCGAGCCGAAGCTTCCGTCCCGTCCCGTCCCGAGGGTCCCGAGCGAGTACAGCGGCTCAGAGTGCGTTCTCGTCCCGTCTCGTCTTGTCGCGGTGGTCGGAGCGGTCGTGACCCCAGCAGCAGCCCGGGTAGGACCAGACGAACAGACCTGACCTGACCTGAGCATGGCCCGGCACAGTCTTTGGACGCGCGCCCAGGCCCAGGCGCCCGTGCTGGTGGTCGCCGTCCTCCTGAGCCTCAGCGCCCTGCACCAGGCCGAGTCGCAGACCACCGGTGAGTCCCCGTCCCGTCCTCGCTCAGGGGCCGGCCGGACCGGCGGGGCCCCTCCGCCCGGAGAACTACTAGGAATTTATGACGACTCTCTAGCCTCTGTGTGTGTGTGTGTGTGTGTGTGTGTGAATGTGTCATATCTCTCACGTACGCTACTTGTGCCCGTCGAGCATTGTGCGGCTCGTGTGTGTGTGTGTCGCGGCGTGACGGTTGGACAAGAGGAGCAATAAGCAAGGCCCCGTGCCGCTCCGGCGCGTCACCGTCACGTGACGGGACGCAAAGGCTTGCGCGCTCCTACAGCAGCCAATGCGCGGCGGCGCGCGGCGGGTGGACCGGACCGCGGCCACCAGGGTATCTCCTCGAGTGCGAGAGAGAGGGGAGAGTGCGAGACGCAGCCCGCCTCTCTCGCACCCCCAGGGGCCCTAGCGAGGTGTCCGCCCGCCGCGCCCCGCCCCGCCCCGGCTCGCGGGCGGGTGCCAATCAGCGCAGCGTGTCGCTCGAACATGTTCCACGAGATGGTGTTCCGGCCCAGTCGACTCGACGCGCCGAGAGGCGTAAGGTGACGCCGAGGTCGATGTCAGTAGGAGTGGACGGTGGGGAGGGGGTGGGCGGTATTCCTTTATGGCCCGAAAACTGGCCAGCTGTCTCTCCTCTCTGCAGCCCAGCCCTGAGAGGCAGCAGCTTAACGCCCCGCCCCCGCCCCGCCCCCGCGGGACTGTAGCCCTGAGGATCTCACGGGGAGGCAGTCGGGATCGGGACCGGCCCGGCCGGCCCGGCCCGGCCCGCGGGGCAACTGTTCCCGGGAAAGGGGGATTGGGGAAGGAGGAGAAGGTGCCCTGTGCGCGGGGGAAGGTGAGGTGAGGTGAGGTGAGGTGAGGTGAGGTGAGGTGGCTGTTAAGTCGGCGCCGGGGGCCCGTCCCGTCCCGTCCCGGCCCGGGCCTCTTTACTACGTAGTGGCAGTAGTTACAGTACTGTACAGTGTGACTGTGCCTCAAAGCTCCCCGTACCCCGCCCCGCCTCGCTCCAAGGAGGCGGAGGAATAAAAGGACGCGAGATACAGACGGGACAGGACGGGACGGGACGGGACGGATGAACCGGCGGCGTTTCCCCGTGCCCGCCCGTCATCATACGCGACGACGCGGGCGCGGGACGCATGCAAAGCGCGACCTGGGCGATGTCCCCGCCGGCCCGGCCCGGCCCGGCCCGGTGCCCTGCTGGGCGGCGCGGCGGCCGTCCAGTCCAAGGCTGTCGCAGGAGGAGGAAGCGCGGCGCGGCGCGGCGCGGCGCGGGCGCGGGCAGCACGGGGCCGGACCGGCTTATGGATCTGCAGAGGACCGCGCGCTCCAGACCCGACCCCGAGCCCGCATGCATATGACTGGCAAAAGCCGACGCGCCAAAAAAAAAAAAAAATGTTACATTTAATTTTTTTTGAAATAAGGCTAATTTTGCACAAAAATATATTATGTTCTACTGTCTTTTGCCGGGGACTCAGCTGAAAAGCGACTTTAGCCGCAGCGCCGGAGCGGGACCACGTACCGTACTACACCGAGCGGTGGCGGGGCGGGGCGGGGCGGGGCGGGGCGGGGCGGGGCGGCCCAGAGCCAGCGCCACCCACTTCATTACCGGTCACTTGTAGTGAAGCGCGGGTTCCACGCGGGCTGGTCTGGCATTCTCCTCCTTCCCCTCCCCCTCCTCCTTCTCCTCTCTACTTGACACCTCCACGCGGTCGTGGGCGTAGCGCGAGTACTCGTGCTGCCACTGGGGGCATACGGGTACGCGTCGTACCCCGCAGAAGAAAAAAAAGGTGTAAGGGCGAAAAGAAACGCACGAGCAATCATACACCGGCCGGTGTAGGCCTCCACGCGGACAGCGCGGTGTGAGGTGTTGCCTACCCCACGGACCGCAGGCGCCGTCGGCGCGGCGCGGCGAGGCGAGGGGGCGGGCTGTCAGCGGGTACCTCCCGGCGGTACCTGTCCTGCCCTGCCCTGTCCCCTGGGCTCGACTGTCCTGTCACGCGCTTCCTACAGCGGGCCTGGCCTGACGTGGGCCCAGCACTGCCGTGCCGCGCCGCGGTCCTCCGAGGCACACATCACCTCGGCGATTAGTGTCAGCCGGCTGTAATTGCCGACGGGTGGTTGCGGGCGGCAGGGAGGGATTACTGCAGGATTAGATCACGCCCATGATTGCTCGCCCACCGCGGTGCGGACGGGACGGCCCGGTAACACATGGATGCTCTCGCCGCCACGCGTCTCCCACCTGAGGCACGGGCACATGGGCACGGAATGGTCGGGGTGGCACGGCCGCGCCGTCCCGTTCCGTCAGTCTGATAGGGGCGCACGCACCAGGACCGCCAACATTTAGAAACGCCAGGCCTGCCTGCCTGCCTGCCCGCGGCGCCCTCACGGAGAGAGTAAAAGAATATGCGTAGCAGCGATAGGAGGGACGGGACGGCTAACCCCGCGCCGCACGTCAAATATGGAGGAGGCGGCGGGCGGGCCGGGCCGCGGGGAAGGCCAAGCATCATGCAAATGTTATCACGTCGAGCGCTATTTGGGGAGGCAAGTGCGTAGCGCGGACTACATATGGTGTCGTTTCCTACATCGTTGTTCGGAATTCCAAAGTTGTCATCATGGCCTTTCAAAGAAAAATTTTAATGACATTATAAAATTTGCGGTATTCCGCTGCTTCTCTGAAACATGCACAGACCGCGCCGTAACGTGTACACCAGTAAACGTGTGTATGCAGTATCGTCTGTAAATATTTGGTCGGAGGGCGCCCGGCCCGAGCCGCGTGGCGTTGTGGAGGAAGGGGAGAGAGAGAGAGAGGGAAGAGGAAGGGGTCTGCAGTTGGGTTAGTGGCACGACTCATTTCTCGCCAGGCTGTTAAAAGCGCCCTGTGGCGCCCCGCCCGGCCCTATGGACACAGGGACGGGAACGCACTAGAGTCGTTTGGCATCTAAAGGGGGATGGGTTTACTTTACTAAACCTTAGCAGGAAACGCATTTTCTAGAGAAATGTTTTTCTTCGTGCCCATGTTTATGATCCAATAATTTTAGCAGATGATACATTTAAGCTCAAAACCAAAACAATCACAACATAATACAGGGTGGCCCACAGACCCCTTCCTATTTGGTGAGTAGGCAACCCATTGTACTCAGCTGAGCAAGAGCAAGAGGTGAGGAGGGGAACTTGAGGGGCTGCTCCCCGCCTCACCTCTTGCCCTCGCTCAGCTGAAGTACAATGGGTTGCCTACTCACCAAAAAGGATGGGGTCTGTGGGTCACCCTGTATCATGACACAACTTTTTGTTTGTTAATTATCTTATCAGAAACGGTGTTATAATTTCAATCACGAGTTGCTGGTGAACTAGTATCTCTAGTATTTAATGGTTGGCCGATACCCGAGCCGATACCCCTGATAGAATGCTATCGACAAACAATGCCGAAATAAATACATACACGGAATCGAAGGAGTGCGAAGACTTAAAAGCTATCAGCTGGCGGTTAGATCTCGACCCCGTGCGATTGCGACAGCTGCCGCTGCCGCCCGCCGCGCGCTACCTACTTGAGAGCCAGCGCCTCTCAACGACGGCGGGTATAAAGTACACTGAATTTGTGGGTGGCATTGTGCCTCGCGCCGTTTACGATGATGATGCACTTCGTCCATTGCGCGGAATTAGTGACGGGTGAGGCGGGGCAGAGCGGGGCAGGGCAGGGCAGGGCGGGGCAGGGCGGGGCGGGGCAGCGGGGCAGGGCGGTGACCGCAACTGGCGCCACATCTGGCCATAACCACACCCTTCGCAGCGCACCTGCAGCTGGCGGGGGGCGGAGGGTGCTGACCGCAGGCGGCGCCAACGTAGCACACCCTCTGCCGCCCACCTGCAGCTGGCGGGGGCGCGGGCGCCGCGGCGCCTCGGTGCGTGTAGTCGTATGTCAGGGGCGGGACGGCCAGGGTGGGGCGGGGCGGGGCGGGGCGGGGCGGGCGGGCGCCATCACTTAATTAGGATTCGGGGAGGCGAGGGGTGGGGTGGGGGGGGGGGCGCCTGCCCGGCACAATGGGGAGCATGACTTGTTGGGAAAAGTTATTGAGAACGGGGTTGGGGGGTGGATTTGTGGGTCATGCAGGTGGAGGCCGTGAGGCGCGGCGCGGCGCGGCGGGGAGGGGTAGACTTGGGGAGCAGAAGGGGTGTGGTCTTTTTTTTCGTGCGCCTAGAAGGACGTGTGTTATATATAGCATCATTCCCCATTTAAAGTGAATATCAGCGTCCGGCGCGGCTTTGAAAATATAATTATGTCACTAATAAAATGATGACTGAGGTCATCGGATTGATTTTGTAGACTAAGAACGCGGCAGCAAACGCGTAAATACGTGATGGTGTGTACGCATGGCACGGCGGGGGTTGCGCCCCGGGACCAGGTCGGGCGTGAGTGTTCCATTCAACACGTCGGTCCCTGAGGGTGTGGTGGGGCGGGGCGGGGCGGGGCGGGGCGGGGCGGGGCGGGGCGCCCTGCCCTGGTCGAAGCCCTGGCCTGGCCGCGGTCGTTAGTCCAGCCCAGCCCAGCCAGAAGAACGGTTCCGCCACCGTTCAATCTACCCACCTCCAGCGCGCATGACAAATGAGGCAACGGGGAGGGGAGGGGGCGGTGGGAAAATAAAGCCATTCGACATTGATAATACGCGCAGCACAGCGCGGCGCAGAGCAGCGCGCACAGTAGCGATACGACTAGGCCGCGAGATAATGGTGTGGCGTTACAGCGATCAGTAATGGTCAGAGCCGCGAGCAAAGCGTTATATTAAGTTAGAAATTGGACGCGAAATATTGCGTCGCCTGCCAGCGCCCGCCGCGCCGGGTGCCGCGTGGGGAGTCAGTCCAGAGCACGCCTTCCTTGCCGCGCTGGCCGAAAGTCATCAATCACACAAAGATCTGGGCCAACTGCAGAACCAACCCTCAACTGGATTTTTCCGAAACTACGGACGAAATACACAACTTCCTCAACAGACTTGTTGCGGTCACACGGATGGGGCGCCCGAGTCAAGTTTACAACTCCTCCCCCCCTTCCCCCCCGCCTTTAAATCTATTTCGCGGCGCCGCCCGTGTCCCCGACCTAACCTCATACACAACCCCAATTTAGTTGTTTTTTCCAGCCCCCCGAGCCCCTCCACGGGCAGCGTGAGTCACTGAGGTAATAAAAAGCGTCTGGGGTTGCCTACGCGCCGGGGGCAGCGCGTGACTAGGGGCACTCATCTCGTGGAGGGAGGGAGGGAGGGCTGGCGTCTAGAGTTGCGTGGCCGGCCCGGCCCGGCCATGTACCCATGTCCAGTTCGCTCGCCCTGGATTTGTTTTATTTTTCGCTACTCTGACTGCGCGATCTCTCTACCCTACACTTTCTGGCCCGCAGGAGACGCCGCCGGAGCCAGCACCGCCATGCCGGCCTCACACGCGCCGGCCGTCCCTGCCGCCGAGCAGGCCGCCCCCGCCGCTGCCGCCCCCAAGGAGGTCGACCCCCAGGACGTGGCCAGCTTCTTCAACATCAAGGGCGACTTGACCAAGATCACCTGGGCGCACGCCGTCAACTCCAAGGCGCTGCTCGCCCAGAGCATCAACGACAGTGAGTACTCACCAGTTGTTCCGCCGCCCCGCGTCCTCCCCGCGCCCTGCCTGACCTCCCCGGTCGATGCGGCTGCGGCTGCGGTCAGCCGCTGCCACAACACAGCGCAGCCTAGAAAAAAGAACGTGGGAGTTAAAGAGGGACACATATGTGACATACACCTAAACCCGGACCTATTTCTCCTCGCCGCAAAGCAGAACAAGTACAAGGTAGCAGTGCCGGGCCGGGCCGGGCCGGCCGTGACCTCCCCCGTATACCTGCAGTGCAGAGATACGGTTCCGAGAGAGGCGTGGCGTGGCGTGGCGTGGCGTGGCGTGGCGTGGCGTGGCGCGGCGTGGAGTGGTGGCGGCGCGAAGCGCGAACAGGGCCCCCGTGCCGCAACCGTGTGCGATACATCACAGAGCCCCGCCGGCCCCGGCCCCGGCCACGGCCCCGGCCCCGGCCCCAGGGCGGTCACCGTGCCCGGCCCGGCGGCCCGGCCCGGCCCGGCCAGACCCGCTTAGCCTTCCGATGCTCGTAAACCCTTTCAGCAGGCGACGGCGACGACACCGCGACCGTGTCCGCCCGTGCGGGGCGGGGCGGGGCGGGGCGGGGCGCGGGTGCAGCGCCCAACACTGATAGCCGCGGCGCGTCCTTGGCTGACGTCACCTCCCCTCCCGTTGGCGCCCGGACGCGGTGCCTCATGTGGGCGTGTGCCCGCCTATTTCTGAGAGTGGAGGGAGAGACACACTAACCGACTGAAGAGGATAAGACTAGGGGAGAGCAAAGGAGAAAGGGGCAAAAAGCGCGCCACTAAAGGGTTGGTGTTGGTTACTATTTTGTTTTCAGGACAAACGGAAGCTAAGGTAATTCGAAGCGACTAATGTACTGTACTCTATGTAGCCATGTATTTGCGGGCGATAAGTTTACCAACCAAGAGCTCCCGCGCTGAACTGTGTGTGTGTGTACCGTGCCCCCCACCCCCGCTGCGCGCCTACGGCCGGGAGGGTAGGCAGCCCAACGTACACGCGCGCCTGTCGGGCCGGCCAGCGAGGGCGGCACCGGCCGCAGCAGAGGCGCTCAACACCCGCGCCCGCGGGATAGGCAACCCATCCGCCGCCCGCGCGCGATGAGATGCTGCAAGGTCGGGGGGAAGCCCCTCCTCGCCGCCGTGCATCCAACCCGACCACGTGCGGCGCGGCGAGGCGCAGCGAACCTCGCGGGCGACATGCCAAAAGAAATAAGCCTGTTCTGCCTGTATCACCTAGGCGTGGGTGTCGATACCTGGCGACACACTGCCACTCGGCACGTGTACGCGAACCACCTCCCTCTGCACCGGCAGGCAGCCCCCACGGGTCCCCTCCCCTAGCTTAGTTTGCACCTTATGCAGTTTACCTGCGCAGCGCAGGCCTAGGCGAGGGAAGGGGTTGACCCTGGCGCTCCCACATGTTACACGAGGAGTCGCCCACGCTGCGGGGGAGGTGTGTCTTAAGAGGGTCTTAGGAAGAGCTAAGGCCACACCAGGAACCGGCCCCCGCCCCGCGCCCGAGCGCCGAGGGCCGCGACGTCCGAACAGGCATGGAACAGGCCCGCAGGGGTTCGTGCCGCCGCGAAGCTTTACTTCGCTGCCACAGTACATCGCTTCGCGTCACTGAGGAGGAAAACAACAAGTCGATCCTGACAAAAACGTCGTCCGCTCGCCGGGCGGCTGTCGGGCGGCGTCCTGTTAGGGGGCTCAATGTGTCGATACGCCTCTGCCTGCAAACGCCGTACCGGCGATAAGAATGACTTGGCCTTCCCATCCCCAGCCCTAGCGCGGGGTGGGCTGGTGGGCTGGGCCCGCTTCCGCGCCGCCCGGCCCGGCCCGGCCCGCCCCGCCTCGGCCCTGACGGGGCGCCCGTGCACCAGCAGGTACACCGCCGGACACCTCTGAGAACGGGTGGAAGGGGGGGGGGGTGAGGGGGCGGAATAATTGAAAGGACAGCGGTGGCAGGGCAGGAGATGGGAGGCCAGTGTAGGGCGGGTGGTATAGAGACACGGGGCAGGGGGTGGTGGGGTGGAGGCAGATAAGGCAGGGAAAGTAGGTCTGTGGGGTACGATGTGTTGTGACTGGGCCGCGCCCCGCGCCCTGCGCCCACTACCGGCCCCGACAGCGACACGCCATAGTTCGATTCCACCCCGCGGCTGGCTCTACTCCGCCCCATCCAAAATTATGAGAAAATATATTTACGAATTAATCCCCGGCGGCGGTGAGGTTACGGCGGGTGGTGGTTAGAGGAGAATAAAATTAGCGTATTTTACAGCACAGATCAGGAGAGCGATAATAGTGATGTGGTCGCGTCAGGTCAGCAGCTACTTGGACAGGACAGGCTATTGAACTAACCGTGTTCCTCCCTCCCGTCCCGTTTGCAGGTGGCATCATGATGCTGGAGGCGGACGTGGTGCTGGGCACGACGCCCGAGTCCCCCAACCAGGTGCCCGTCATGGGCCACCCGCCCCAGACCACCTCGGACCTGTCGCTGGAGGAGTTCCTCCGCAGCGTCGTCACGCACAACAGGGTCAGCAACGCGACCAGGAAGGGCGTCAAGCTGGACTTTAAGAGCATCAACGTGTACGAGAAGGCCATCGACAGCCTCAAGCAGACCTTCGGAGCTGTGAGTACGGGGCATTACTGGGGCGGTGTGTGTGTGAGGGAGAGCGCAGCGCGGGGGGTATAGAGTCGCCACTCGGAGCGACCCCGGACCCCGGGGCGCGAGGGGCGCGGGGTATCTGCAGCCGGCCCCCTCGGATGCATGCTGTACCGCAATGCACGCGTGGGGAGGCGCTGCCTACGCCCTCGGGGCTCACGGCGCGAGGGGCTCTCCTCTAAGGTGCACTTTTCATCTCGCCCTGCAGGTGCCTGCCTTCCCGGTGTGGCTGAACGCGGACATCCTGCCGGGCCCCGTCAATGCGACGGCCGTCCCCGTGGACGCGGCGCGCTTCCTGGCCAAGGCCAAGGCCCAGTACCCCTTCCTGCTGCTGTCGCTGGGCTGGACCACGCGCTGGGGCAGTGGCCTGGAGAACGAGACAGTGCCCCTGAGCCTCGCCAAGTACGACAACCAGAGCGTGCAGGCCATGCTCGCCGCCCTGAACGACGCCGGCATCAGCCAGCCCATCACCTACGCCGTGCGCGCCGCCTTCGTCGCCAACTCGCTCGACGAGCTCACCACGCTCCTCAACGAGACTCACCAGGCGTCAGGTACCTCGAATACCACTCTCTATTTCCGTTTTTTCCACTTTTCCGATCAACGGCAATCTAACAAGGCTCCACGCGCCACGCAGGCAAGCAGGCGACGCTCACCGTGTGGAGCAGCGACGAGACCGACATCGTGGACGTCGAGCAGCTCAAGAAAAACATCCTGGCCATCGGCAAGGACCGCGTGTACCTCGACGTCGGTGAGGACCTGGCCAAGAAGCTGGACCTGGCCAGCTCCGCGCTCAGCAGCCGCGCCTCCGTGGCCGCCACCCTCCTGGCCTGCGCCATGCTGCTGCTGCGCGCCCTGTAAGACCCCGCCCCGCCCGCGCGCCTGGCGCGACGCGGCGCCCCCTCCTCCTACTAGGAGTGCGTCTTTGCCCCTGCCTCAGTGCCTCGTGTGCGAGGGGCGGGTAAACGCCGCCACTTCTTAAAGAGTCTTATTTAGGGAAAGAAGTGTTAAAAAAAGCATTGCGTCCAAGAAGACACATATCGAAGAAAAACACCAGCGGCTCTTGTGATGTCGCACTGAAATTCGGCCCTGACTCATATAATCATTTTCATGATTTGTGTTGACTGATAAGTTATTATCGCAGTGCTCCAGCTAGATTCTTAATTGAAGAGCGTGCTTTAAACACGCTCAAAAACCAAACACGGCATGCTCGTTCCATATTTAACTCTCACTGTTGCGGAATCAACAAAAGTTATATACTTGATTTTTGTTTTCGCAACACGTTTGCCACATTTAATTAATCTATAGCTCAAAGACAGGGCAAAGATTTTTTAAATCTGCATTTCGAAGTACTTAAATTTTTGTGCTCTCAGCAAAATAAACTGGTGCTTTGATGCGTCGGTAACAATAGACTTGATTGAGGCAATAGCCATTTTCTGTAGTTTTCTAGTTGTCCATTAATTTGGGTTCCTCGCTCGGCCATACGTATATATTAAGGCTTAAAGTTTTTTCACAATTTTACAGACTAGTCATTCACTTTCTATCTTACGAAAAACTGTGCTTATTGCTAAGATGTTTGCAGCAATATTTAATCATTCCGGCGACTTTGTGATAAGTTTCTGATGTAGAGGTTACGTAGCGTAACTATCGAATGTGACAGTATTTTGTGTGAAGGTTAAACACAATAAAAGAAGAAAACCTATGTAAATCTCTGACACATTTCACTTTTAGCCGTGTCTTCCGCTGTCAGCTAGGAAACCACTTTCAATTATTGCGACAGAGTTTGCGCGCGTGTGTGAAGGCCTCTCGCGTTTTCACTTGGCAAGCGCTTGCCCCGCTCGGCTGGTCGTTCAAACGCCAAAGCATGACATCACGGTGGCCTTCCACAGCAATGCTGCTGTACAGAATCGCAGAAAACATGGGAACCGTACACAAACTACGCTATTTCCTGACTCGCAATTTTACAGCAACAAAAAAAGAGTTTAGCTGCAGCGCAATGTCACATAGATGATCAAAGTCGACCAAGCCAATCGCTGGCTCTTGCCATCCTTAAGTAAATGCCATCAAAAAGTACCTCACTTTTATAATAAACTTTGCACAACTTATGTAACTTCGCGAACTGTCAAATAATTATTTTAAAAAATTATGACGATGTAGCGAATTGCGCCGTAGCGATGGTACTGATCGGACTCCGCAGTCTCGATCGGCGGTCCTGTTGGGGCGGTCCTGTTGGGGCGGGGCGGGGCGGGGCGGGGCGGGGCGGGGCGGCGCGCCGCTCCCTCCGCCATGTTGGTGACGACTGGACTTCGGCCTGGCCTGGCCTGGCCCCGCCGCGGGGCGCGCCGCGCTCCTGGGCGCCTTCTGATTGGCCGGGGGCCCGGGTCTCATGGCGCCTCCTGGCGCCTCACATGGCACCTCCCGCCCGCCCGGGGGGCCAGGAGGTGAGACATTCCACATACACACACACACACCCGCACCCCGAGGAGGAAACGTGAATGGCTCCCCGTGGCCTCGGCCGGGCCGGGCCGGGGCCAGCCGCGACTAGAACATGACGGCATGTCTCTCTTATTTACTCGTAGCACCACAAATTTTGCGGGATTTATTTGTTTTGCGACGCGCAATCAGCGCGAAGAACAAGAAAGATGGGGGGGTGGGGGCAGAGCGTCGCCGTGACGATGCGGATTCCTGCGCACAGAGCGGCGGGGCGGAGGGGAGGCTGCGCGCCGCGCCGCGCGGCACTCAAAATGGCCACCCACGGAGTGCAATAAGACATATAGCTGGGCGGGGCCGGGCCGGGCGGGGAGGGCAGGGCGTGCGGCCCGCCCCGCCCCTCCTACTGGCCGCCCCGCCCCGCCCCGCCCGGCACCCGTGTGGAGCGAGTGCAAGGTACCCGCGGGGAGCGGCCGCCTCGCCAGAGGAACGTGACCGCGAGGTGCACCGCGCGGCTCAGGACGCCCCGCACCTGCTCATTAGACAGGCGAGAGCGAGGGGTACGTCCGTATAGTGACTAAAGGGTGCGATGCGTAGGCGCACCCGCCGCCCCGGCCGGCCGAACTGTCCTCCAGAGAGCAACGACTACACACAGACACGAATCAAATACATACCTCGACATCACGACAAGCGCGCCGCACACCTCCGCAGCGCAGAGGTGCGTCACACAGTGTAGTACACCCCACGGCACGTGAAGTCAATCAAATCGGAGTAAAAGTCAACCTGGTCCCGGGACCGGCCTCTTGTAGAGCGTGCGCGCGCGCGAGTGTGCGTGTGTGTGTGTGTGTGTGTTGAGAGTGTGTGCGTGGGTCATCGAGACGGGTCCATCCCATCGGGTGGGTCCGGCGGGCCGGGGTGGGGTGGGGTCCGAACGACGTCCAAAGCTGTATTATACCAAATTAGGCAGCGTGTACGTCACGTGAGTCTGTAGGGCCTGTAGGGCCCGTAGGGCCGCGGCACTAACTCCTCCCGGCCGCACCTGCCCCGCCCCGCCCCACCCCGCCCCGCCCCGCACGTGGCGAGTTGGCTCCGAGGGGTCTCAACCCGACAGAACACTCCGGAGGAAAGAAAAAACAAAAAACCTCTTAGTGAGCGGGATACAAGTCCGTACAGTGGACAAGCCGCACATTGCGGGTATATTTAAATTTCAGCAGGTGAAATATCCCAGCACAATGACTACTTGCGCTTGTGGTACCTGCGGTGCCTGAGAGAGAGAGAGAGAGAGAGAGAGAGAGAGTGAGAGAGAGAGAGAGAGAGAGAGAGAGAGAGAGAGAGAGAGAGAGAGAGAGAGAGAGAGAGAGAGAGAGACTGAGGGAGGAAGAGAATGTGAGCGCGCCTGCAGGCTGACGTGGCTTTGTTTTAGTTACCTGGTCGGCTCGGCGCGCGCCTTGCATACCTGCCTTACCCGCCTTGCCAGTACCCTTCCCTACCCCTCTCCACCTCCCCCAAACGACTAGAACTGGGATTACGTGTATATGCACGTTGCACAAATATAGTAACCCTGATGCACAATCATCATGAAAAATTA